>OU612012.1:13242500-18242500 GCA_914767945.1 Eilema depressum | reverse complement strand
AATCATCACTTTAATCAATGACAAAACAAACAAATTGTTACATTCACTACAAATACAATTAGTACAACCGATTTAGCTCAATAAAGAGGCAAACCTAGGAATAATTCCTAGAAGCAATTTTCTTTCTGAATTCGTTGAGGGAGGTCCCTGGTAGTCTAAGTTTCGATTTGCGTGGTATTCGGTTCGTTGCGTTCTCCGTGATCTTGAATTTAAGGATACATTTTTGTTTACTGAATAAATCGTTATTCTAATTTTACACAAAAAGTTGTTACTACAAAGTTGTTTAGAATTAAATTTCCCACCTTTTAGTATTCATAATTTTCCGCTAGGATCAATATTTTTCAATGTATACTCCAATAAGGTGGTGAAATTGTATTCGATTTTTTGACAAAGGAAAATCTCCTAGTATGTAGGTAGTTATTGTCTTTGGAAATTCGTTGAAGCAGGTCACTGGCAATCTAAATTTAGATTTGCGTGGTATTCGGTTCATTGCATTCTTCACCATTTTGAATTTAATGGTGAAATTTTAGTTACTGAATAAGTCGTCTATTTTTAGTTTTACACGAATAAAGGTGATAAAACATCTTTTTTTGTTTTTGAAATTTAATTCGAAACAAATTTTAAATTTTAGTGTAAAATTAAAAATTGACGACTTATTCAGTAACTAAAATTGCACCCTTAAATTCAAAATGGTGAAGAATGCAATGAACCGAATACCACGCAAATCGAAATTTAGACTGTCAGTGACCTGCTTCAACGAATTTCCAAAGAAAATAACTACTAGGAGTTTTTCCTTTGTCAAAAAATCGAATACAATTTCACCATTTTATTGGGGTATACATCGAAAAATATTGGTCCTAGCGGCAAATTATGAATACCAAAAGGTAGGAAATTTAATACTTAACAACTTTGTAGTAACTATTTTTCGTGTAAAAATAAAACAAAACGACTTATTCGGTAAACAAAAATTAACCCTTAAATTCCTGATGGCCGATAACGCAACAAACCGAATACCACGCAAAACCAAATGTAGACTGCTAGTAACCTTCCTTAATGAATTCCGAAAGAAAATTGGTACTAGGCATTTTTCTTAAGTTAAAAAAAGTCAAACAAAGATTTACCACTTTTTGGGGTATAAATCAAAAAATATCGATCCTAGGAAAAAAATATGAACAGCAAAATTGTAGAAAATTTAATTCTAAACAACTTTGTAGTAATCATTTTTGTAATAATAGTAAACAAAAATGTACCCTTAAATTCAAGATGGCGGAGAACGCAAGGAACCGAATACCACGCAAATCGAAATTTAGACTGCCAGTAACCTCCCTCTATGAATTCCGAAAGAAAATTGCTACTAGGAATTTTCCTGTGTCAAATCCTAATTTTATTGTACTAAATACCTACATAAAATAAAAAATATGAAATTACTTTGTAACAATAAAAGCTGTAACATGATTGCTAGTTTTGCACAAACATAGCAGTTCCTTACCGGCATCAAGGTCTTTGTTATATTTCTCTGAAAGCTCTTTTATAATAAATGCACTGTCAGCTACTTCTTCGCCGTTCAGTTCCACAAACGGCAACTGGCCCTTTTTAGAACGGAATTTAGCTTTGTGGTCCACGTTCTGAAACAAAGTTCAAATAAATCAATAATTTAGGCATATAAATATACAAATAAGAACACGTAAGCTATATTCAAAACTACGTCGCCAGACAAAAGCTCCGAAACCCTTGTGATACAATTTGTAGTACCACAAGGGTTTCGAAGGTTTTGTCTCTGAAAATGTAAGGCCGTCGTTTGCCTCGTATTATAGAGAGCTAATTTCATGCAAATTATTTACACAAAAGACGTGCAAAAAATACATACGGCTGTTCTGCTGCCGAAAGTCTCGCATTACTTAGGATCGTAAAATATAACTGGCCTATAAGGTGCCAAATTACCTTCACCATATTCTAGCAAATAAATAATTTGAATTTGAATCTGCCAAGAGTACCAAAGCGCGTATACCACGAAGGACAGAATATGACATTTCCTTCTCCATGGCGCGTACGGCTAGCGTGGCCATGCATCATGCTAAGCATGTTTACGTGTTTTCCCTTGTAATCTATATGTTATATCGTCCGCAAAATACATAGTTTCCAGAATTAACGAAATAAAAGCGTACAAAGTAGGTAAGCGTCAAGTGGTGCCGTAAGGCTATGTTCCAAGTACCAATTGGGGTTGAAAGAAACGGAGAAGTAGAGGTTGAAATTTCACTACATTAAGAGAGAAAGCAGCCATAGAAAATATTATATTAAAATGAAGGTACCACGAAGATTATAGTAGATGTAGAACAAACCGCAGTGTAACTTAGCGTACGGAGGTGCGTTGTGTTGGTAGTAACGTGCGTAAGTAAGCGAGTGTGTGACAGTCTAGCCTAGACGTGCAATTTGATGAGAGTGGAATAGACTCTGCAAGACACTCTCGCACTAACTAAACTACGTATAAAAAAGAAATACACCCACTGCACTTGACCCTGCAGCTGTGTACAGCTGCAGGGTCAGGGCCATTGTGTACTCTACATTATCACAGTGCCGCTCTCTACAATGTCTATATCACCGCCATCGTCAAATGTTCATTCATTAAACGCCGGTATTCAATAACAATAGCTAAAGAATATTTAACTAAGTCGTTAATTAGCTCCGAAAATCGACTCATTTAACTCAACTCAATTGGCTGAGTCTTGTTCAGTCATCTTCAAAGGGCTGACTTTCAAGACGCTAAGTTGTTAAACGTTGATTCTAGTTGAATAATTCAATTGACTATCGGCCTATCATAGGCGTTTAATTGGATGCCGTTCAATTAACTGGCTAATTTAAGATTTTTGCGACTTATACCTAAATAAACAGTCAGGTCATAAATTCTGTCACATCTATCTTTACTATATACTATTATATAATTGTAAAGTGGTCGTGTCTGTACATTGGAGATATTTAAAAAAAAATACTTGGGTTATGTTTAGGGAATGCAATCTCGATCTCGCGAGATTAACGAGATTGCACTTGAGCATAAAAAAAATTTATTCGAAGCGCGGACTGACACGGACGGAGTTGCGTTGCTATCTGTCGGTTTGCTGCAGACTGCTACGGACTGATGCGTTCAAAGAACCTATGAGAAAATTACCTACGAAATTATCTGGGAGCATTAAACAATAAGGAAATGAATTTATACGAGTCTATGGGTTCTAAAGGCGAACTTTTACAGTTCGTGGATAACTAACTGCCTGAGAATTGTGGTTCCAACTAGCGTTGAATCCGAAAGGGCCTTCTCAGCGGCTGGTTATCTGGCCAACAAAATAAGAAGGCGTTTAGCAGACGATTCTTGATCACGATAACCGACATCCATACGGGCGGAGCCGCGGGTAACAACTAGTTTCTAATAGTCTGATTAATTGGTGTATTTTGTTAATTAATCTGTAAAATCTAAATTCTAATGGATCTATGAGTAGATATAGTTTTATTTAATTAATAATAATATCTCAGTTTATTAGTCAACTCAACTTAGATAATAAGTTTCATTTATAATTGACTTCTCGTTGTTTTTTAGGGTTCCGTAGCCAAATGGCAAAAAACGGAACCCTTATAGATTCGTCATGTCTGTCCGTCCGTCTGTCTGTCTGTCTGTCTGTCTGTCCGTCCGTATGTCACAGCCACTTTTCTCCGAAACTATAAGGCCTATGCTGTTGAAACTTGGTAAAAAGATGTATTCTGTGAACCGCATTAAGAATTTCACACAAAAAAAAAGCATTAAATTTTGGGGGTCCCCATACTAAGACCTGAAACTCAAAATATTTTTTTTTTTTCATCAAACCCATACGTGTCGGGTATCTAAGTATAGATAGGTCTTTAAAAATGCTTTTGAGGTTTCTAACATAATTTTTCTCTAAACTGAATAGTTTGCGCGAGAGACACTTCCAAAATGGAAAAATGTGCCCCCCCCCCCCCCCTCTAACTTCTAAACTAAGGGAATGATAAATCTAAAAAAAATATATGATGTAAATTGCCATGCAAACTACCACTAAAATTGGTTCGAACGAGATCCAGTCAGTAGTTTTTCGCCCGCCCCCCCCCCCCCCCCTCTAACTTTTTCCACACATTTTTCCACTTTGGAAGTGTCTCTCGCGCAAACTATTCAGTTTAGAAAAAATCATGTTAGAAACCTCAATAGCATTTTTAAAGACCTATCTATAGATACCCGAAACGTATGGGTATGATGAAAAAAAAAATTTTTAAGTTTCAGTTCTAAGTATGGGGACCCCCAAAATTTAATTATTTTTTTCTATTTTTGTATGAAATTCTTAATGCGGTTCACAGAATACATCTACTTACCAAGTTTCAACAGCATAGGCCTTATAGTTTCGGAGAAAAGTGGCTGTGACATACGGACAGACAGACAGACAGACAGACAGACAGACAGACAGACAAACGGACGGACAGACATGACGAATCTATAAGGGTTCCGTCTTTTGCCATTTGGCTACGGAACCCTAAAAATGAGTAAAATTCTAAAAATATATATATATAATATATATATAAGTATACATCTGGGGGCACGGCAGTGCCCCCGCCAAGTCGAGCAAAAAAGAGCGGCACGGCCGTAACACTATTTTCTCGAAGCACTTCAGGCCATTTTCGACCCCCTATAAGTTCGTTGTGGATAAACCTAGAAGCCTGAATCTTCAGTTACCAAGTTGACACTGTAACACTTTATATTTCAAATTTCATTCAATTTGAACCAGTAGTTTAAGAATTATAACTAGTCAAAGTTTGCACTTTTGGCAAATTTTGTCACTCACTGACTGACCGATCATCAAAACTCTGAGCGCTTGTAGACGTCCGTTTTTTTCACCGGATAACGGACCGTGTTTCTTGTCGGATGCGCGGTGGTGTATGATTTGTAATGGATGTGTGTACATGCACCGGACGATGGACAAGAAACACGGTCCGTTATCCGGTGAAAAAAACGGACGTCTACTAGCGCTCTAAGGCGCTTCTAGCAGACATAGAAGTCTCAAATTTAGAAAACAAGTAGTGTTTAGTGTACTAATCAAGAGAAAATTAAAATATTGTACAATTTCAGTCTCAACTGCATAAATAAGTTTGTAATCTCATATAAATATAAAGGATTACAAAGTTACATTTGCAGTGAATGAGTCAGTGTAAACAATCTTATTAAATGTAATTATTGTGATGTGCGATACATTGTGTTTTCATGCGATGGCCAAGTCAATTTATTATATTTAAAACATAAAAGCTTATTACGTAATAACTTAGGACAGAAGGTCCCTGAAGAAGTGACTGAATAAATTAACCGACTTGGTATTACATGGATCTCACAACTTTTTGCGGTAGAAGAACCGAGGGTGGCGAGTCTTGGTATTTTTTTACAAGTATTGTTTTTGATCAGATTTTTATTTTCATGAACAATTCGAAATTCGAATTCAATAAACTTTTTTGTGGCGCATTCTAAAAGAAAAGTTTTTACTGTGTGACAATACTTATGACCTGACTGTGTAATAAGGAAAATCACGTGGTAATAAGGTACACAAAGGGGATTGGGTAATCTAGTATGGACAGTGGCGTCCTTAATTTTTTCAGCGGCCATCAATAATTTTGATACCACTTCATTGTACTGTGTTAAACACACGTACAAATGTCATTATTTTCATTGTAAGTAATATCGGAGCTGCGATATACAGGGTGCAACATTTCGACTTTACCTTGAAGGAAAGCACCCTCATACTAAAGATAGCGAATTTTACTTAAAGGAAACATTACCTTATTTTTAAAAAGAAACAAAACTGCATTCAAAGTTTTCTGAAAATGCCACACCCGGTAGTCGAACCGACTAAAATCTTCCTAAACCTTCTATTTCATGGTTTTCCTTTTATTTAATTAACCAAGTTTGTTAGAGAGATTTGATCCTTATGATTGACCCTATCGATTGATGCAAAAAAATACAGGGTGTTATTTTTGCGAATTGTAGTCGGTTCGATTATAAGGCGTGGCAAACGATTTTTCAGCATTCCTTAAATGCAGTTCTGTTTCTTTTTTATAAACATACTAAACTGTATTCAAAGTTTTCTGAAAATGCCACACCCGGTAGTCGAACCGACTGAAATCTTTCTAAATCTTCTATTTCATGAATTTCCTTTTATTTAATTTACCAAGTTTGTTAGAGAGATTTGATCCTAATGATCGACTCTATCGATTGATGCAATAAAAATATAGGATGTTATTTTTTCGAATTGTTCGATTATAGGGCGGGGCAAACGATTTTTCAGCATTCCTTAAATGCAGTGCTGTTTCTTTTTTAAAAACGTACAAAACTGTATTCAAAGTTATCTAAAAATGCCACACCCGGTAGTCGAACCGACTAAAATCTTTCTAAATCTTCTTTTTCATGGATTTCCTTTTATTTAATATACCAAGTTTGTTAAAGAGTGTATAGCTAAGTCCCGATATAGTTTAGAGAAGTTTGTCCGTATTAACTTTTGATCACTTTATACTGTACTTTCATATTATACCAATTTCATTGATGGCCGCTCAATTCCAACACGACGCCAACATTACCCAACCCCCTTTAAGTTACTATGTAGTATGTTATTTTATTAACCGACTTCAAAAAGGAGGAGGTATGTATGTACACCGATTACTCCTAGCTTTATGATGCGATTTCCGTAATTCTTTTTTTAATCGATGCGAAATAGTTGTCGTTTGGTCCCATAGAAATTTAACATAGTTTGGCCCAGTAGTTTTCATTTTATGATGTTTTTTGTGTTTTCTTAGTTCAAATTTTTACCCAACTTCTTATATACTTATGTTGTCCCATATTTCTGTCGTTTATGAACTGGTTTCGAAAAATCTTTTTGCATTGGGTTCAGTATTAGTCACAGGTAGTTCCATATTAATTTCATGGGTACTGGACCTTGAACTCCGAAGATACACCAGAGAACTCCTCGAAATCAAATAGGTGATAAGAAATTAGCTAGTTTTATGACGATCCTGTGACACGGTATCTATGCTATGTCACCTCATTACGATGGTCAAGGGCGTGCTAAAATTACCTAGTCTACGTCGGGCTAAATGTCATCATTCATCATCTTCATGGAGACGTATTTTCCTGATTACATCAGAAGCTCATATGAGTTTATAAGGAGAACTCATTTGATGTATAGCATGAATGTCTCGTTTAAGTTATTGACAGGTTTAAGTCAATACTATGGTAAGTAGGGAAGTACTATCATTGAAGATATATTGGACTGAATTAGACCACCAAATTTCTGCACCTTTCGAAGGCCTACTCATAGCTACTAAAAAAACAACGAAATGTTATAGACTACCCGTAGCAATCCTACTGTAGCTTACAGAATAGCCTACTATGGACACTAAAAAGTGAAAAAAAAAACTACGTTTAAAAAACCGACTTTTTTAAACGTAGTTTTTTTTTAGTATTCATTTTAATCAGAATATTATACATTACATCATATATATATCATTTCTCAGTCAAACTTATCTTATCTGTTACATTGTTATTAATCCACGTTTAAGAAAATGTTAAGTTGGTTTGTGTACGCTTCATAAACTCGAAAAGTTAGCTTCAGAGATAATTCTTGCTATTTTTTCGTATCTTCTGTTAGTATGTTTGATCATATTTTTGAGTAGAACTGGATATACCTATGGCCAAAAGCCGACATGCTCGCGAGTGGAGCCGCGACAGTAATACATGTAGGTATGTAGGTATCTAAGTAAATTACGGTCAGACATTTCTTATTCAAAGCGCTCAGAAGTCAAGACAAAATGATTGATAAGATTAGCTCACAATAATAACTTTAGATAATTAAGTAATGATTACAAAAAACAAATACAAATGAACACTTTTCAAGTAGAAAGCAAAGACAAGCTGTAACAACAGGTTGTTCGTTTTATTGTGCATAGTAACAGAGAAAGAGCGGTTGAAATTGGGACTGGGTCGACCCGGGAATCCTGAAATCAAGACCGTTGAAGGGTGGCGGCGCGGCGGTGCGGGGTGCACCGAGATGCGCGGGACGGACGCGTGGCGCGGGACGAGAGCGGCGGGGTCCCAATGGCCGGGTTTATCTGGTACCGTATCCATGACGACGGGCTCCAGACGAGCGCGAGCTAGCCGCGTGCGGGGAGAGCAACTGTATTGATTTCGACTTGCGAGAGGTTCAGCGGCCGGCCATCCCACCCCGCTCTCCCCGCCACACATTGCTCTTGTAAGCCCCGGTTACAGTCGTATAATTATCATACACACATTATTATAGTTAAATGCCTGTCCAGTATACCGTAACCACAATGACTAGGTACTGTTTACCTACAACCTACAATAGGTTGGTTATTATTTATGTAGGTACAATAGCTACCAGCATATGAAGCATTGTAGAGATGTCATAGACCGACTTTATTAATTAATTACTGCTTATGGAGTCCAAGCGTCCAGTATAAACAGAACCCATGGGAAGCAATGACTAAAATCATTATTACTTTGCCACATGTACTGGTACACTTATGTTTTACTATTGTATATTTATAATGTAAAGTAATGGCCTTGTGAAGTAAATACATACACACGCTCACGCCTATTTCCCTGCGGGGTAAGCAGAGACTCTATCCTTACATCCTACTTCACGAACTCCCTCTACTGTCATTAACCCTATCATGCAAGCCCGCCGATTTCGAGTATTTCTGATCTGCCCTTTGAAGTAAATAAATAAATTATCTATACTAATATATTTTAAGCTTATGAGTTTGTTTGGTTGACCGCGCTGATCTTGGGAACTAATGGATCGAAATGAAAACTTATTTTAGCGTTGAACAGTCCGTTCGAGGAAGGCTAAAGCCTATATAAGAATACGCTACTACCCAAAGGAGTGGAGCCTGTGGAGCAGTAATCATAAATGTTAACAGATTCAGCAGAGTTCCATAAGTGCCTACATTACATATTTCACAATTAATAAATTGCGAGTATCACATTTTCTTATTTTTTTTGTCCTTGAGGAACAAAAAGTCTTTCTTACTATAGTATCCACAGTATAACGTGAATAATTATATCTGTGAATAAATTAATATTACCGTGGAAGAGTGAACGGAAGACAACGTAGGTGTTTTTTTTTTGTTAGTAACACGATTCGACGTCCCAGATAACAAAATGTATAGGTAGGGCACCCTGTCGGCATAGTAGGGCGCACCCCGACTAAGGGGAGCTGCGGGGCTCGGGGTTGGTCGATGGCCGGCCGGGCACGCTGTGCGCCGGGCGGGGTCGCGCAGGCGCTCCTACGATTCAGGTCATAGCCCTTGCGGTTGCCGACCCCCGCGTCTAGGCACTCGCTCATCGAATAATGTCATTTTTACCAACTAATACGCAATTTGGTTTATTTATATATAGATCTGACACACTTGTTCTGTATATTTTCGAATCAGGCTTAGTAACAAACTTTTCATACCTAAATAGGTTCTAATTTGAAGATATTACTTTTGTAGCTTCTGCTAATTCTAACCTAAAACAGTCGGTACATAGTTATAGAGTTCAGAGCTGCGTCGTCCACTGTCGGCCGGCGGATTCATACATCAATGGAGGTCTGTGTACGCGACCTCTCATGTAACAAAATATTTCATAGAACAACAAAGCGTGGTATCTGTTGTTTAACGTGTTTTCTCTAAGTAACTGAAAGATCATTCTAGGCGGAATGAATAACATTCATTGAACTGCGGCTAGTATTAACAATGATGTTACTGTTAAGTATCGGTTTAGGGTAAACACGGTAACATCACACAATGTATCACCGTTACTTAAACAGTAGAGTTCGTAGAACGATCAAGTCATTGTTGCTACTTTAGTCTTCAAGGTATGAATATGTGTACTAGGATAAACAATACTGATGTAGATTAGATATGTATCAACTTAATCAATATCTCAACAAATATGCATATTTTAACTTGACATCTATTACATATATTTTACTAGCTGTCCCGGTGAACTTCGTATCGCCAAATTCTTTTCAACCCACGTGAATTTTTGATCCCGTTCCCGCAGCACCTATTTTCTCATCTTTAAACCTTTCCTGGACATCCACAAAAATTTCAAGACTAAAATTAGACAAATCGGTTCAGCCGTTCTTGAGTTATAAACTAACAACGAAAAGTTGCATTGATTTTTATATGCATGTATTCTATCTAGGTATACTATTATGTGGTGTCCTATCATTTGACAAAAAACGAAAACAAATTTTCATTTGACAAATAACGTTTGACAAAATTATACTTGATAAATGTATCATTTGACAAACTATTGTTTAATAAACTACTCATTAGACAAAATATTTATTTGGAAAAAATTCATTACTTATATAAAACATCTTTTTACAAATTGATTATTTAAATAAATTCGGCCAAGTGCGAGTCGGACTCGCCCATGAAGGGTTCCGTAGTAGCAAAAGCGAAAATTGCGGTTTATGACGTATTAAAAAAAACTACTGACTGGATCTCGTTCGAACCAATTTTTAGTGGAAGTTTGCATGGCAATTTACATCATATTTTTTTTTAGATTTATCATTCTCTTATTTTAGAAGTTAGAGGGGGGGGGGTGTATTTTTCCACTTTGGAAGTGTCTCTCGCGCAAACTATTCAGTTTAGAAAAAAATCATGTTAGAAACCTCAATAGCATTTTTAATGACCTATCTATAGATACCCCACACGTATGGGTGTGATGAAAAAAAAATTTTTGAGTTTCAGTTCTAAGTATGGGGACCCCTAAAATTTGATGCTTTTTTTCTATTTTTGTATGAAATTCTTTATGCGGTTCACAGAATACATCTACTTACCAAGTTTCAACAGCATAGGCCTTATAGTTTCGGAGAAGTGGCTGTGACATACGGACGGACGGACAGACAGACAGACGGACGGACAGACATGACGAATCTATAAGGGTTCCGTTTTTTGCCATTTTGCTACGGAACCCTAAAAACATGTTAGTTGACAAACAGACAGGGGCTGTCCATTAATCACGTGAGGCTCAACAGGGGGGGGGGGGGGGGGGGGAGGTTCGGAAAAATCACGAAATATCACTAGGGGGGAGGGAGGGGTATATTGAGATATCACGTGTATTAATTTTTTCTTATAAACCGCGATTTTTATCACGTTTCTTAGTTTTTTAGCATTAAATAATAAATAAAAAAATACACGTGATTTTGGCTCAGGGGGGGGAGATCCTCTAAAACCTCACCACGTATCACCATGGGGGAGGGGGGGGGGTTAGAAAATTGCTAAAAAACATCACGTGATTAATGGACAGCCCCTTAGTGATAGATTATTGAGAAAGCTGCTCATTCCGACTTGGATAGATTAGGTTAGAAGGCTAATGCGGGAGCGGAGCGGAGCGAAGCTTATTTTTTTTTTATAACCATGCAGAACTTTATTTAGTCAAATGAACATTATTTTTTAAAATAAAATTTTAGCAATTGAAATGTTTTCTAAGTAATACATTTGCGAAACGAGTATAATGTCAAATGATTATTTTTAAAGTAATATGTTTGCGAAATGAAAGTTTGTCAAATGATTAGTTTTTCAAACGTTGTTTGTCAAATGATGTTTTGTCATACGTTTTTTGGTCAAACAGGGGTGAACCATACTATGTACTTTATGCTTTTAAGGGGCTACGTAAACCGTAATCATGAGTAATTAAGAAGATATTTACTAGTACGACATGGTAAAAGTAAATTCCATCTGCGAAGGATATGTAAAGATGCGATAAGGGTTTAACAACCTTCCGATCGAACAGGACTCATTCCGAACGTAGTCATCTTCGGTAAACAACCCTGTTTAACTTATCTGTACAGTAGCAATTCACGATAAGTACATATTTGTAAGCGCTTTGAAAACTACAACACAATTATTTACCTGTCTAAAAAAATCGGACAATTAAAACAAGACGATTGCATTTTATGCTTTGAACTAGTATCTAATGAGGCGTTGTATTTCAATATGCATGTTTATGCATATTTCAATATCGATAACATTAAAATTATTTACGAGTATGTACCAGATAAAGTACTTGGGGTAGGACACTTTCACGTTGTTAAATATTATATTCACAGCAATATCGTGCCAAGTTTTGCCTGACAGCATCGTATCGATTTATGTTCAAAATTATAGCTGTATCCACCTATAGAATATCTATTGGTTGTCGATGACGGTAACACACAGAAAGCCAGTAGCTAAACTAATTCCGCCTCATTAATTATTGATTTGGTAAGGAATCAAGTATCAACAGACTTCGTCTAAATGGTCTATACTTAACCAAATTTGAATTATATTATCAGTCAACAGAAACTTTCAATTACGACCCAAGATTTGCCCTTGCCATCACTACGAACTGCGAATAGTAGACCCTCGAGTATCCTAAGTCCTAACGGTATTCTCATCAAGGGCGCTTCGAAGTGGTTACGTCAGAATCTGGTTAAACGGATGCCGGGAGAAACGGTACAGTGCACGATATCCACCTGCTATTCTTGATGATGCACGTGAGACACGCGATTGTTTGCTCCCTGTCACCTCATATTTTTAGGGTTTCTTGCCTCATCAGTTCGTAGAGTCTGCTCTGTCTCTTGGCAGTCATGGTTTGACCGAGAGAATTTTATGCCATTTTTTGTCCACTGCCTACTTCTTGATATATTACTGAGGTTCTCAGGCTCAATGTCGTTCCAAAGGTTGGAATGTCTATGTATATATGTATATATTATATTAATGTATACTCTAACGTCTATGGCCATTCCGCTCAACGTTTTCGGTTAGTTGTTTATCAGCCATTTTATTTAAGTGCCGATATTTAATGAACAGTCTTGGCGTACAATTAACTGGCTGTTTTAACCAGATGGTGGCGACATATTATGTATAAATTAAGGCTTTTTACGTAGTTATATATAATTTTTTTTTTAAAGTAAGCCCATTTAAACTTCAACTGAACCGAAACTTACACTTCTCTGTACGCGCAATATTCTTAAGGAGGGATTTGACCGAAGAAATTGTAGCTGCACGTATTAATAATATATAGGTTTCTAGACGTAGCTTGTAAAGTAGAACTAATAGAAAATTATAATTTTAAGTACGTGACGCTACTGGCTAGTCTCAATCAAGTAGTGTTGGCCGGAACTTGAGAAAGTGCAGCCGACATACCGTAGCTGCACGATTTCATACCTCAGTGGCCAACCCGCTGCTGCGGTTTCTCGATTACATTGCAACACATAAATGTGTTGCCAAACCCTGTTACAGAATGAAAATAAAACATAAATCATCAGGGAAATAACTATCTTTGCTTAACTCAGCTTGTATATACTTTATTTTTTTCCAAAACTGAGGTATATGTTGGGCCGCCGGCGCCTCCTTCTGCGAGCAAGTAATGCTCGTGAAGGAGGCGGCGGAGTGGGAGCGAAGGAGAATCGCAGACCTTGCGGCCCGCAAGGAGCAGAGGAGAATCGCAAACCGCGCGGCCCGCGACGAGCGGTGGCAACTCGGGCGTCGGAGGTCACAGAATGACCTCCGTCCCCCATGAGCGCGGGCCTGGGGGTGACGGGTGGAGCCGCCTGTCACCCTAGCAGAAGCAGGCCACGGCGGCGTACACGCATAGTACATAGTACACACAGCAGTGTTAAATATTTTCAATTATTTGGCGCGTCATCAATAGTGCCAGATACTCCATGTTAGTTCTCCAGCTACCAGGTTAGTTTATAAATTCATGAGATTAGAAAACTTTTAGGCACTTTTTGTCAGTGTCTGACCACATATGAAGAAGTAAATGGGCGTTTCTCTGTAAACTGGGCAACTCATTGTCTCGGGCTAATTTTGACTAAAAAATAAAAGATCGTGAATATTTCGTAAATAATTCCGAAAAATAATACCTTAATCTACCGCTGCTCAACATTAAAAATCAATTAAAATAAATTTTATTATATTAAAAACGTTTTTATAGTGCCTCAAAACCAGTCCCCTGGCATGTCACCAAAGCAGTGTAGTTACTTCAAACTAAATTATTCGAGACAGTATCTATTGGAATTAATGAAATTATTGCATTATTAAATCAATATTGTTTGATTGTTACTGAGACTTATTTATTTTTCATAAATGTTATTTTACAATTTAAAAAAAGGCAATGAAACTTTGTCTTCGCATTTTGTGAACAGTTCCCCTGTCTATATTTTAAATTATGTGCCACGTAGTCTAAAGGTTAAACAACGCCTATTCTGTGTATAATGAAACGCGACAAGTCTGAAGTTTGCGCAGTTGCTGCCATAACGACCCGGACGCCATCTTATTTAGCAGTGTGCAAGCGTCTTTCCGTGGAGGCCGCGTTGTAACCTGACAGCCAACAGTCCCCTGGTAAGGATTTTTTTTACTTCTATTTATGTTTTTTAATGATTCCTTCAAATATTTAAATTGTTACAATAAATGCATATTTCCTGTGTGCAGCAAAATGCCATAGTTTAATTACATTTTGTTCTACGTCTCAATAAGATCAAATTAACCAGTCCCCTGGCAACAGTCCCCTGTCACTTTACAAGACAGGGGACTGTTTCTGCATCCAGGGGACTGTCTAACGGGCCATTCAAGTATTAAGTAAGCACTATAAGGGCGGGACTGACGGGAGGGGAGGTCTTTGCTTTGCATATTTTTGACAAAATGATATTTGTAAGTCAATCTATGTATGTTGAATACAGTGTCAATAAAATTTATTTAAGAGAATATTCCAAACTCATTGCTTATTTCTAGACTTATAACTGCTGCTCATGAATTACGTAAGCACGGGGGAAGGGGTAAGAGGTTTGCTTACTTTTGCTGTCGAGGGGGAGGAGTGGGTTAATAATTAAAAAAATCTGCTTACGTCATACGTGAACAGCCCCTAAATTATATTTTTTATTGTTTTAGATTAGACAATGGCGCCAAAGAAAAGAAAAGCCACTAAAGAAGAGATCCTACAAAACAAAGGCAAGCAGAGCGAAAGCGATATGCGGAGATTAAAAATGATCCTTAGAAAAGGGAAGAACTTAGAGAAAAGAACGTCTTAAGTAAGCGACGTCCAATACCGAAGTCATCTGGAAGACAAGGTGAAGCTGGCATCAAAGAAACTTGGGGTGCTCAACAGGGCGAAGCAGTACTTCACTGCGGGGCAACGACTCCTCCTTTATAAGGCACAGGTTCGGCCCCACATGGAGTACTGCTGTCACCTTTTTGCCTACGTGCCAGCTTGACCCTTTCGACTCGGTGCAAAGACGGGCGTTGAGGCTCGTCGGCAATCCCATACTCACAGGCAATGTGGAACCTCTCAGTCTCAGGAGAGACTTTGCCTCACTGTGTGTGTTCTACCGCCTATACAATGGTTTGTGCTCAGATGAATTGTTTGACATGATGCCCACAGCTACATTCTATCATCGCACTTCACGCCATAGGCGGGGAATTCATCCTCACACATTGCGACCAGAAATAGTGCGCACGGTGCGGTATGAAAGGAACTTCATCCCTCGCACACTCAAGCTGTGGAATGAACTCCCCGCGATGGTTTTCCCAAGCGACTACAATATGGGGTTCTTCAAGAAGGGCATTAGAAGTTTTCTTCAGGGTCGGCAGCTCGAGTGTGACGCCCCTAGTGTTGCATACGTCCCTAGGCCACGGTATCCACTTTCCATCATGTAGGCCGTGTGCTTGTCTGCCACCTAAGTGGTATAAAAAAAGAAAAAAGAAAGGGGAACTAGAAAGTTTGTGGAGAATATGACTCAACGAGAACACCGAGATGCTAAGAAGAAGTGGAAAGAGCATTGCACCAAGTACCGCAAGAAAAAAAAAGTATTAGCAATTATTAAAGAAAATACTCCAGATTCTGATGTATCAGATTCATGTCAAATGGTAACACCTAAAGTTGCTGAAAGAATTAATAAAAATAAAGAAAAGATGATTAGATATAAAATTAAAAAGAAAAAAGATGAAGAAATTAAAGAACTGCAAAAGAAAAGGCTAACATACAAAAAAAAATTATCGCTATTAAAAAAGAGTGTAAATCCAAAGCCTAAAGATACACCAAATACAAAGTTCAAAGCTCCAAAGTGTATAATAATAATAAAAACGTTTAATTTCACTACTAAAATTGTATTTTTTTTTTAAGTTCACAGTCCCCTGACTTTGGCAACAGTCCCCTGTATATTTTTTTCAGAAAATACCTAATATTTTCTAAAGTAATGGGAATATTTGTGGTTCATCTTCTGTATATTAATATATAGACAAATACTTGTTCCCTAAAGCAAAATTATTATAATTATTATGATCAAAAAAGTAGCTGAGACAGTTTCATTGAAGGAGTTGCCCAGTTTACAGAGAAACGCCCAAATATTTTCTTTCTCCCGTTACACCTTAACCTTGTATGACATTAAGAAATCCTAGCTGCACAATCGTAGAACAGCTACGGTATTGCGAAAATATTCCGCAAACATCCTTCTAGCACAAGTGCACAACTAAAAGTCGCACTGCAATAATATAGGTACTGGTTATTAATATAGAGGCCTATCTGAGTCGAATACGAATTATGATCTTGCGATGTAGTTAAGTAACGCAACGCGCACTTCCGTCGCTCGTCGTTCAAATGTAGCTTGGAAGGCTGGCGAGCGCGCGACCCGCATTCCACCACCAAATACGCTGCACGAAACTCGACTCTCGGTTGGAATAATAAAAGCATTGTTGTCGATGTCTCACAAAGCAAGCGAAATCGATATCACTTGATGCGTTTAATTTATTTGCGTTATACTGTAAAGTACCTAGGTAATGGTAGTAGACCTGCACACCGCATTGCATTGCATTGTGAGACAGTAAAAATATTCGAAAATAGTTATCAACTTTTAAAAACCTGTAGTAAAATATATAAAACTATCTGTTGCTCGCAGCACCGCCCGCGTGGATTTCCGATCTCGTTCATAGCTGATTGTAGCGTGATGAATGATGATATTATAGCCTATGTTGGTACCTAACAAAATAATGTAGCCTGATAATGGCAAAAGAATTTTCTCTTTATAAAATTAGTATAGATAGACGTTATAGTATAGATAATTGGCCCTCTTAAGATTGTAGGTTAGGCAGGATAAAGGACGACCGGGTACTCACTATCGGCATGCAGTATGCGGTTGTCATGGCCATGGAATTTTGAGTTTGTTAATAGCACGGAACTGGTGATACCGGTATTTTGAAAATGCAGCAATTTTTATTTTTACAAAAACTACTCATAGTTATTAAACTTCCATCCATAGGTTACTGGTTAAAAAGGCTTATGCACTGATCTGCCGTATTTTCAGTGCAAATTCTCCGTCTTCGCGATACTTTTTTGATAAGCTCTTTCGTTGGACACAGCGCCACACCCTGTGGCCCAAGTGACAACAAAGTCTCGTAATTATAACTAATTTTAAAAGCAAATATGTATTTACGATTCTTGTACGAAGACGATTTTTGTACAAAATACAATTAATAGACACCAACCAGACGTCCTACGGTTACACTATCAGAAAGAAGAGATTTCAACGAACAAAAATCTCCCCAACTTTTTTAAAAAGCTGATATTTTGACGCGAGAATTTTCAATTGAAAATTAGGGTGGTTTTTTGATATTAAGTCAAAATAAGGTGAAAAAATAAATATTTGAAATCAAAAAAATTACAGCCTATGCCTTTAGGACATAACAAGGTAAGTTTTCACCAAACGTGAGAAAAAAATTGTTTTTGCATAAGTTAGAAATAAAAAACCAAAAACTTGATTATTTCAATTTTTCACATAAATTTTGAGGTTATTTCTCTCTTTATTACCTACAACTTTGTCATTTAATTTTTTTCCATAGGACTTGTAGTTTTACCGGAAATCGAGATAAACCGTTTTTACCCTTAAAAACTCACCCCCTTCCACTTCCCGACCTCAGATCGCCCGTAAATTATTTTTCCTTTTATTTTTGTTATATTCTCTTCCTTTTATAACGGGTTTCATCCTAATATTAATTGTTTTTGTTTCAAAAATTATCGACTCTAGTCTAATGATCGTTTTAGAATTTCGAATAGGGGATGAATATTAGTTTGACAGTTCATGATGAGATCTGGTACAAAGACGGATTAGAGCTTAGAAACGGACATAGGTTGCTTTTTATTACGAAAGGGTGAGCTAAGGGCGTAGGGTTGTAATAGGGGATGAAAGTTTATTTTTGAAGATATCTTGATGAATTTGGCACAGAGATAGATTGAAGCATGGGAACGGACATAGGCTACTTTTCTTCTTTTTTGTTCGGTTCTGTTTTCTTCGGAAGACAATTAGAGAGAGTATGCACTCAGACTGCTGCACTTGCCTCATTAGAGATAACGACTGGTCTTTATTATTATTAAAATTCACACAAGTTTGTACTCATCCGTAGCCGTAGTTACTACTAAGTAGGTACGTGACTGAGCATAAGTAGGTTCTCACCCTACATTCTAAGTTAATAAAATATAAAGTGTTTGACTGTCTGTACGTTCTTTTTTTTCTTAATAAAAATGTAATAATAGTTAATTACAAATAAAACGAAAGTACCCATTATAGTTAAAGAAATGAACATAATTTTATCATATTTGTTACTTATTGTTCTTGTGTTACAGCTGTAGTGCCTGTAGTAACAGTTGAAGAGGCAGGAGTCAGTTAGGCAATAGGCTAGTGCCTTATTAGATAGCGACTTAAAGTAGCTTGGCTAAAATCATTATACTGTTGTAAAGACCGGCGGGAGTACCTAGAAAAACACAGCTTCTACCCCGCCGCGGATCGTACCGTCTATTCTACTGTAGCACAGGAAGCACGTTTGCTAGCGGACTAGATATCTGATACAATCTAAACGATGTAACGGTGTACATCCAGTTATGTTGCTGGAATTAGTAATTTCACGATAATCGTTTTTAGTAAGTATGAGCTAATTATTTTTCCACTTATTATTACCGTCACCGCAAATTATGGCCTTTTGCAGCACTACCTGATTGTGATTACACTCGCGTGTAACCTTTGATCTGTTACCTTTCTCTGACCACTTTAAGGAAAAGACCTCTTAGGAAGTTGGTGTCTTTAGAGATCGGACAAATTAGGAATGAAGTTTCCAAATGTGAAACAGTACTTCTAGTGGGTAACATCAAGTTTTAGGTCCATTTTTGCTCGTTCATTTTTCCAACGCGGTTGTAGAAGCGGCGCATATTTTTTTCCTCATTTCACCTAATTATGATACTATTATTTTGTTTACTTATTAAATAATTACGGTTTAAAGCAGCAACCCAATGGTGAATTCAAGCTTACGAATGTTTAGTAAAAAAAAGTCGTCATGGGAAGCCCGGCAGATGTGCGACAGATGAGAGACATAGATGTCGCATTCAACAATAATCACAATATCGCACACCCAGAATAACATTAACACAACAACCTTATAAATTAATAGAAATAATATTTAGAATTTATACTGTTTTTTATTTACAAAGAGAAAAAATATTTTATTAAAGCTGATGCACTATTGTTGAATTAATTAAATTTATAATTATTGTTTGGCAGATGATGAAGGGGCATAGTCAGTAAAAAAGGCAATCGAAAGTACAACAGAAGAAAGTGGACCTTCTGTTCAACAAAACGGCATGGAAAAGGATGTCGAAAATACAACCGTTGCAGCATCAACAGATGAGACATCGGTGATGGCAGTTTCAGCCGATGAAACATCAAGGTTGACGAGAAGGCCGACATAGTGGTCAAAACATTGCAAGAAGTGTCTCGAAAGTTGTTTCCCGGAAAACGCAAACAGAAAGAGTCCAAAGTTTGGAGAGTCCAAAGGAGAGAGTTTGGACTCCAAACTCTCTCCTGAGACTCTCGAACTTATGAGAAAGAGGCGTGAACAACCATCCACACAGTCGTCTTCGTCGGATGGCAGAGCCTTGAACCAACGAATCAAAAAGCTGATACGACGCGACCTCCGACGCTCCAACACTCGCACCATTCAGGAGGCAATTGAGCGTAATAGAGGGTCGAAAGTGTTCGCTCAGCAGTTGGGGAGGCCCCATCTGACGAAACTTAAAACTGGGGATGGCAAAACGATTACCTCGAAGTTCGAGATACTCGAAGAGATCGAAAAATTCTATGGACAGCTATATGCATCACGGACGAGTAAACCGACGGGACACAGCGATGAGGACCACAGAGCCCCACTCACGCGCCACTACACCGAGGATTTGCCAGATGTCGAGCAGTGCAAGGTAGAGGCGGCTCTCAGGCAACTGAAGAACAACAGGTGCCCTGGTGATGACGGAATTACTACTGAGCTGCTGAAAGCAGGTGGCGCTCCAATTCTGAAAGAGCTAGAAAGCCTCTTTAATTCCGTCATCCAGTAAGAGCTAACACCTAGGGCATGGAGCGTGAGTGCGGTGGAACTGTTCTTCAAAAAAGGCGATAAGACCTTGCTGAAGAACTATAGGCCCATCTCACTCCTGAGCCATGTCTACAAGTTGTTCTCGAGAGTCGTCACAAATCGCCTCGCGGGTAAGCTCGACGAGTTCCAGCCACCTGAGCAAGCCGGGTTTCGAAAAGGCTATAGTACCGTGGACCACATCCATACTGTTCGGCAGATTATTGTACCGAGACCGATTGCCATCGAAGGGGCGACACTCGAAGTTGTTCAAAAATATAGCAACCTGGGGCAAGTTATCAGCCAGGATGCGGAAAGCGGAGGATCGGCAAACGTGGTGCGCATTGGGAGAGGCCTATGTCCAGCAGTGGACTGCAGGAGGCTAATTGATTGATTTATAACCTTGATCCTTTGCAATTTTTGACTTCTCATTTTCTGATGATAAAAGATTTAGAGATGTTTTTTTGTGAGTTTAAATGTCCAAATTAAAGATACCTATTAATTTTAGTAAAATTTGGTCTTATATTTCATTTTTTATGCCTATTCCTGTATTAACAAAATTAATAATTCATTATTGTATAATATATTTCAGTAAAAAAACAATAGAATGATAGTGCATTAATTCATAATCAATCAGTAAAAAGCACTTATAATATGTCGAAATAAATATTTTTTATTTCGTTCTGTCATTACGCAATAGTGAATTATGTCAAAAACGAATTATTTTGATTATAAGCGAACGTTTTGCAGCGATTGAACTATACTATATTAATAAGTATTGGATTCTTCATATGCAAAGCTAATTAAATATGCAATAATTTTAATATAACGTAAGATAACGATTTTTCGTCGTTTCTGAAAAAAGAGCTATTTTGACTTAGTGCAGTGTTGTTTTGGGCGTGCGATATATTAATCAACTTCAGTAATGTGAACTTTATGTCATTTAAGTATATTTGCCTGTTTAATTAGAATATTTCTACAGTGTGTAATAGTCTCTATTAATTGGACTAATTGAAGAAGTGAGTCACCAGACAATAGAATACATAAAGACAAGTTATTTTTGTGTTAGTTACACACTCTACCGTCCGTACTCGTTAGCCGTAAGGAGCAAAGACCCCTATTTCTTCAATAAGTCTTTTAGTAATTATAATGAAGAAGCTTTGTAGTGTAGGTAAAGTCCGACCAATAAAATAAAAAACCCGTACTGGGGGCGCCAAAAACATCTATGATTATGACAACACCAAGTATAGTGATACACATGTAAAATGCCAATATTTTTCAACACACTTGCTTATGAACAGGCTTTTATTTCCCCGCAATTAAGCACGGAATGACACCTAATATAAAACTGTGACTTTTTCATTGCTTCTTCTTCCTCCTAGCGTTATTCCCAGTCGCATCCGAAGCTTTCAGCTTGGAGTCTGGGGTCCGCTTTTACCAGTCATAGCTACAGATTTGGCTAGACCTCGATATTTTCCGTGAAGCGATTGCCACCTGACCTCCACGACCCAATGTTAACATTAGGCGATATCGAAGCTTTGCAGCTAGACCGTTGTTTTTGGACTTTTTAGGGCACCAACTACCCGTAACGACTGCCATAGATGTCCTTATGGCAACCGGGACCGACGGCTTAACGTGCTCTCCGAGGCACGACCAGACCAATGCAAATACCCATATTTAATGCACACAAATATTTGCACTGAGCGGGGATCGAACCCGCGCCTCCTGCGTAGCGGCCGCGTTCACTACCGCTACGCCACGGAGGCTGTCATGTTTTTATTGCTATTATTCACAAAAGTGAGTTATAGACTTCTTTTTTTTAATTTCATTAAGTTGCTTTGTTCTTAAGTTTCGATACAAAAAAGATCGTGTCCAATATTACAAACGAATTAATATAGAAAGAAAAGAAAAAGAAAGAACTTGTAGTACGTGTTTAATATACAAAACTTTCACTAAAATGTATTTTTTTTTCTCTGTTAAAAAGTTAAGTTTTTCTCTGTTAAGTTTTCTGGTTAAAATAGAAAAATAGACGCGGCGTGTTATACTGGTTACAAGGACTGGGCACAAATCACAACACAGTAGTATCCGTATAATAGTTTACTGCTTGGAATGGTAAATACAAGTTAGACATACAGTTACACCATGTATAGAACAGGGACCACGCGATATTGTTTTTCGGACTGCATAAAATTCTTGTATTTTATGCCTAACAGCACAGAGATCAAAATAATCGAGCATGATTTTCTTTTTTGCGTTAGGCTTATTTTTCTTAGGCGTAGAAAATACATTTGACGTTTGACCTTCTCTTCGTATTTTTATTACAGAAGATCAGGATATACCTAAAAATGTGAATAATAATTAGTCACAGTAAAATCAGTAGATTAGGCCAATTTCAGTTGCACGTACTCTATGATGTACTTACCCGTCATGTTGACAACAAGGTCCGTGATGTTATTTAGAGGAACAGAGTCCAATCCTTCCTACTTTTTATCCGACAAATACTTTGTTATATTATAAATTACTTTTCTTAACTGGCTTTTAATAGTTTTCGGCATATTACTATAGTTTTGTAGTTTTGTAGCGCTCTCAAACTCAACAACACGCACAATTGACACCACACTGACAGATGACCATAATGACATTGTATAGATTGTTACCATATGAAGAAATTAGTTCCAATAGTTTACCGCAATATGGCGAGGTTTTTTATTTTACTGGTCGGGCTTTATATTGTTTGAGGTAACTTGTCGTGTGGCTATCTTTTTACTTTGTGTTATCTTAACTACTTCCAACATAATAAATGTTTATTAAGAGACGAGCCAATGCCCCGGCATACTCACAATGTCATGCGACTTAATTTTCTTTTTAGTGAGTAATTAAGGGCGTCAGTCGGGTGTCGAATATTTTACCATGACCGGTTTTTAAAAAGTAATAATATTCTATGACAATCTACAAAGAACACAATCACTATCTAGACCCAAAGGCAGCACAGCTTTACACCCGGACTAATGCGAATTTAAGACACGTTAAGGTTGCCATCTCGAAAATCTGTGAACCAGGACAAGAAACGTGAAATGCCCGGATTTCGGAGCTCACAACCCGGAGGATGTCAGAACATCGAAAGGGTATTTTTTTTCTAAGTTACTCAATAGAATAAAATACAGTTTTCATGGTTAAAGATCAACTTTTATTTATTTTAATACAATTTGAAAAAAAAAAAAAAAAAAAAAAAAAAAAAAAAAAAAAAAAAAAAAAAAAAAACAATATTATGTTTTAAAGAATAGTCTTCCATATTCTTTAAAAAAAAAAATGACAATTTTTCTTAGAGTTCTTTCTTCTTTCTATACTCTATACATTTTTTAACAAAACATTATTTTATACTCCTCTTTTGCATTGAGTTGCAGAAACCAGCTCGCTTTAAAAACGTTCTATTTTTAAAACAGTCTTTAAAACAAACTTTAAAGAACTTATATCTTACATTCTAATTGTCTGTAAATAAAAATTTTACTTCGAAAAAATCAACTTAAACTTCACTTAAACTTTTTTTACAAAAGAAACTTTAAAGAATCAACTTAAGCTTTCGAAGTCACGTTTTTTTAATAAAAACAAATCTTCATTAAGTTCTAATAAACTATTAATAATCTAAAATACTGTGCAATTTTTAATAATTCCGAATATAAATGAGGATTCAATGTTCTAAGAAATTGTAACAAAGGTTGATTTGCATTTAAAAGTTTATTTTGCTCAAGATTGAAACTGAAAGATTTTAAATTCACCCACTCATCTATCAATTTTGTTTCGTCAATTTCTATGTTATTGTCTTTAAAAAAATATCATACTTTCTTTAATAACAACGTTCGAAAACAGACTTAACCATTTGATTGTGTCTTTGTGTGATAGAGAAGATCAGCTGTTTCACAGAAGTCTTTAAAGGATTCAGATGAGCGTCGCGAGCCGCGCGCGTAATTTGACTCAAAGCCCTAACTACAAATAAAACCCCGGCCGGACGCTCCCGGACGCCTTCTAAGGGCCGGCGCCCACTGCCAGCACGGCATGGCATGGCATGCCGCGGCCATGCCATGCCGTGCCGGCAGTGGGCGCCGGCCCATAAATAAAGTTAAATGAATTCTAAAGTCACTGAAATAAGATTCAAAATAACTTGATTAGTAATAAAATCCTTTGCCATGCCATGCCGTGCCATGCCGGCCGTGGGCGCCGGCCCTAAACTAGGATAAATCCGGGGAAACCCAGACGGATGGCAACCCTAAGTCACAGACACAACAAACAAAGTTGGCTGGCACCGACTTCTAATAAATCAGTAAGTCTGTAAATTAAGTTATTTTTCGCTTTTCAGTGCCTGTTTTTCGTTTCTTGAAGTCGGTTAAACTTATTTGTTAAAAATGAATTTATTTATTTAAATATCCAATTTACGGACACAGGCATTTCAAAGTTATACAATAGTATAAGATAGACAATCAGACCCGGCCGAACGTCGTCGCCCTAAAAAACAGTGCACATACGACTGCAGCTCCACCTACCTGGACCAATTGTATTTTGAGACCATCCAAGAACCCATAGAAATAAACTCACAATATTTTGTGACAAAAACACTTATTTTTAGTTAGCATACTAAATGCTTTAAAATTTCATTCAATCGTACATACATATTGGTATTTATTAAAAACAATTAAATAATTTGAAAGGCATGGGAACAGCAACCACATGTTTTGAAATTATATGTAGACTATTTAAAATGTGTATCATCTGTCTAAGAAACTAAAGACTGTCTTGCTGGGATCCTCTAATTATTAATTTAGTGCCCATCGGAGGTCGAGGTCGACGACCGTGGTATGTCGCACTGCTCGTCTTATCTATATCTTATGCCCATTTGACCGAGAGTCAACTTCACATACATGTAGGTACATGGATAGTTTTGTGAAAGTAGTATGCCCAGTGTTGGGCGTAGTTAACTACAATTGTGTAATCTGATTACTAACTACCAATAAAAGTATTATAGTTATGATTACATGTAACTTAACTACATCAATCTAACTACATAAAGTAGTTGTTAATCTGATTGCTGCAATCTAGTAGTTATAACTACTGATTATATATTTTAGTACTAAGAGCAAAATTTTTGCAATTAAATAAAATTGAGATGTGTTATGTGAATATGGTGGTTCTATTTAATAAAATAAACGTAACAGGCCCTATAAAATCGACTACGACGTCAGGGTACGCATTGCTGCCGCGTGGGCCAGGTGGCGAGAAATGACTGGCGCCACGTGTGATCCCAAAATGCCAGTCAGGTTGAAAGGACAGTTCTATAAGACGATCATTAGGCCTGTCCTCCTACATGGTTGTGAGGCGTGGTCGCTGCTGGAGCGACGCAAGCAAGAGCTGCGTGTCACGGAGATGAAACTGCTGCGGTGGATGTACGGCGTCACGCATAAAGATCGCGTACGGAACTCTCGCATCCGCGGTACCCTTCATGTCAGTGACATCGCAGATTAAATGCAAGAGAACCGCCTTCACTGGTGCGGCGACGTCTTGCGGTAACCGCCAGGCTACGTGGGTAGCAAATGCCTGGCAATCGCTCCCCCGCCGGGTCCAGGTAGAAGGGTCAGGCCCAAGAAGTTCTGGCTTTCTGTCGCGGAGAGTGACATGCGTGCAAATGGTCTCACTACCATGGGACGCCCAAGATCGTGCGAAGTGGAGGAGGAAAAGCCGGAAGGCGGGCCCTGAGCTCCGAGGTCATCTTGGCCACGGATGCAATCGGGAGAAAGCGTCTACATGAAGATGACGTTTAAGTTTGTTGATTTCGTCAAAATATTTCAGTAAAATTCGGCTTTCAGTAAAAACAGAAAGCCCGAGTGGCGGATCACTGTCCGCTGGTATTTAATGTCAGTGTTAAAAGTTGTTTTAAATTTTTAACACTGTCGTAATAAAAGTTCATATTTTTCTACCTTTACAAATTTTTCTTCAAATGTCCCGGTCTGGGTCCCCACGCATATGGCAACTCTATTTTGTTTACACTGCCATTGCAGATGATGCCTATCTCCTGATCAGTTCACGCGTTAGGTACTCGAAAATAACCCACTTATTAATAAAACAAAAATATCACTATAAATATTTTTTGGGATGTCTCGCCTTCAGTATCTTCTGTCAGTAAAGGAAGGAAAAGGTTGTTTAGATGCTCGTGCTCCTCGCTGGTTTATCGCGGGTACAATTCATCAACATGTGAGAACACGAAAAGATAAATTTCGAATCGATGAAAATAATTTCGAATAATGCATTAGTAAACAGAAATTTCTGCCAAGTACCTATGTAAGTGGACGCTAAAGGCGTGCGTCTGGATCTCTCAATCACACTTGATTCAAACAATTGCATGCAGTTCCTTGAATATTCGCGGGATTATTCTACGTATGTTAAATAAATTGGATTCAATAACAGTAATGTTGATTTATTAGATAACTACATGGTGAGCAGGACAATTGCAACTCACTGCCCGCGGGAAGAAAACACTTGTAAAGCTAACCGACCTTATGCTGGTTACCGACTTCATGGAACAAATTAGAATGGCCGACCAATTCTCAGCAACTATTGAGAAGAGGTAAAATATATTGGCATGCTGAATAGAAACTGCTGTTTATATGAGTTATGAAAAATATGGTATTAAAGCACACCAAACAGACAGACAGTTATTATACTTATTATAGTAGAATAAAATCGGTTTATAGCCACAAGCGTAGCTATGGGTGGGCAAGGTGGTGCGGTGCACCAGGGCCCCCAGGCTCAGGGGGCCCCCAAGCTCAGTGGTCCCTCGAGCCTTAACTAGCAAATCTCATATTGAAATACCAAAAAAGTCTTACTTATGAAATGCGAAAATGAATTGTAACACAACTCTAATCAGTGCAACTCAATAGTTGGTAATTTTGTGCAGTATTGTGTCGTTGAAAGATTTGCCCTTAGGAAGCCTCAGGAAGCCCCCAAGCTTGATGTCTAGTGAGTGATATTATTCTTCTAGCAGTCATAATAAAATATTTTGCTTATAGTCAATTGATTGTAGTAATATTATAATAGTAATAAGAGTTCCAGTACCTACTTTTTTTTTCTAGAGAATCGCTGGTCTTCTACTGAATACCATTTGGGATATGGGTTTGCTTTAGCTACCCTCCCTATCGAATCAAACTTTGCCGGTACTAGAATAGTGAACTCTCCCGTACCACAGATGGGCGATGGAGATCACGGAACGATCTCCTTCGACTAAGATTTCCGCACGAAAAAAGGGAGAGAGGAGGGATTTGATCCCCAACAGCGCGTTAGCGACCGGTAGAGGATGTGTCCACCTCATCATTTACATCGGTAAGGCGCCGTGCGACGCCCGAGGGAATTTTCGAAACAAAAAAAAAATAGGGGGCACCATATTTCTTTTTGCACCGGGGCCCTTGGTCATCTAGCTACGCCACTGTTTATAGCCCTGATTAATGGTTTATTTATGACAAATAATAAGTCAGTAAAGAAACGAGGAATAAAATATAATGTGGGCACTGAAAAGGGACTTCTTTTAACATTCGGTATTAGACCTAATACTGAATATTAAAAGCTTTCTGCACTACTTTTCCCCATAAACTTAAAAATGCGCCAAATTTCACAATACACTATCCCCATAGTTTTCGTAAAAAGGTGTACTAAAGTTTTTGGTTCATGTAAATATGCGCTCAGCTCCGTCCTAGAGTCCCTGTAAAAATATTATTCCTATTCCCGGGACCTACAGGCGATGTCAACAAATCCGGCAGATTCACATTTTACCTTTTTATAATATTAGTATAGATAAAAAAAAATTAAGTCAAGCCACATCCGCAGTCAGACTGGTAAAGCGGACCCCAGACTTCGAGGTGAAAGCTTCGGATGCAACTGGGATTAACGCCAGGATGAAGGGAATATAGAGTGGTTTAGATAAGTCACTAGAAAAATGCCAGAATTGTAAAAATTATATCAAACATTGCGACTTGCAATCCCTATAAACATGAAATCTGACCCGACAAACTTTATGTTGCCATATGAAATGAAAATGAGGGTTTGTAGATAGTAGAATAGAGTGAAAATTAAGGATGTCAAATACTAAAAATAAATTACGATGGTCCATCGGCATCGTGTCCACCCTTATCACTCAGTGCACATATCGTGCTATAATTAAATGATGATGAGCAATCAAATATAACATCACTACAATTAAGGCATACATTCGCGGGAAAACTTGTGATACAAACATAAACTTGCCATTTGATTTTTGTCAGTTCGTAATTTATGGTTGTAGTTTTTTTAAAGAGTGCTAGTAACCGAAAGCATTACCCCTCCAGGTAAGCTTAGTTAGTGGTGATTTCATATTGGTAGTGTAAATGGCTAGGTTTAGAATTTGAGATTTCTCGATCATAAGGTCGGCTTCTTAAGCACTAAACTTCCGACGAAGCTCATTCTACAGTACATAGCTGTATTCCAATTGCCAATTACTCCTAACAAATAGACTAATTTTGGCACAGCAAATATGTCTCGAATCTATAGTTCTAATTCAGCAGGTTATACATACAAGTAGATTTCATTTACATAATGAAAAATGAATCCACTAAGTTGAAACTGTCAAAGTTCACACAATAAGAGGAAAAAACAGTAGGAAAATGTAATTAACCCACATACAAGTATGGGGCATGCGGTTTAGGTTTGTAGGAGTAACCATTAAAATCAATGTTTGTAGGTATTTCATCTGCTAAACCTATCTGTCATAATGTGAGTCATAATTCAAAACGAACAACAAATTACTTATTTATTTATTGTTTCACTTTATTGATCACGCGCAAGTAGAATAAAGGAAGTGAATTGATTTGGTTGCTAAAGAACTGTAAGCTAAAGAACCGTAAACGAACATTTCTTGAGTTTCGTTATTAACTTACTAAGGTTGAAGTGAAAATTTCTTCATCTGAGCACCAATATCAGTCGCATCCAAAGCTACGATAAGTAAAATCAGCAATTAACAATATAATTATTTAATTAGACAGACGAAGCATAGTATAGTTTAGAGTCTAAACGATATAAATAAACCTGGCTGCTATGTCATGCAATAGTTTTTTGAAACGTACTTTAGACATTTCAAAAAACTATTGCATAACATAGCAACCAGTGACTTTTTAGTATAAAGTCAAAGTCGATACGCGTCTGGTCGATGCAGCGGAAGCATTACTTTTGTCACAAGATGTTTGATGTTTCTTTTTTCACAAGGGTTTGTAAAGTTAGCTTAGGCCGTAGTTTTACGTACTACACCTCACAGGAGTTACTGATGAGGTGGAGTAGGTACGTCGGACTTAAACCGCACGTTCTTCCCTCAAGTTAGCTATAGCCGGGGAATCAGGAGGATATCCTCGGATCCTGACTGACCTTGGCTGCCAATATTATTCACAACTTCGACGTATTATTATTAGGGAATGCAAATCTCGCGAGATTGGGGGTCAAACGAGATCTCGCGAGATTATGAATACCAATACTGCGAGATCTCGTCAATTTCGAGATCTCGCGAGATTGGCAGTTTTGTGTTTTTTTCACAAATACCTACTCAATACTCAATATATTTATTGCGTTCCATAATGTGATACAGATCAATATTTGAATTGAATATTTGAATAAATTAGGGAAAAAAGGTATACGTATATACTAGCGTTGCCAACTGTCCCGTATTTCATCAGTCAATGTCCCGTATTTTTCGAAAATCTGCAGACCACGGCCAAGACTGAGAGACGAGTAGCTGTGGGCGTTTCCTAGCTTAAAATGTTAAGTCGAACTAGTATTTTTGCAAATGCCCCTAAATGGACTGATGTCCAAAATAAATGCACACCAAAGGGGTTGGGTAATTGTGTATGAACAGTGGCGTCATTTAATTTTTCAGCGGCCATCAATTATTTTGATACTACTTCATTGTACTGTGTTAAACACACATACGGAGCTGTGATATACAGGGTGGAAGATTTTGGCCTTACCTCGAGGGAAATACTCTAAATACTGAAGATAGCTATTTTTACTTAAGGAAACGTAACCTTATTTTTAAAAAGAAACAAAACTGCATTCATTCATAGATTTCTGAAAATGCCACCCCCGGTAGTCGAACCGACTAAAATCTTCCTAAACCGTCTCTCTCATGGATTACCCTTTATTTAATTGACCAGGTTTGTTAGAGAGATTTGATCTTTATGATTGACCCTATCGATTGATGTAATAAAAATACATGTTATTTTTTCATATTATACCATTTTCATTAATGGCCGCTCCTTTGATTAAAGCTGAATTGATGACCATTTTTAATAACGATATAAACTGCGTTTTTTTTTTACAATTATGTGAAAAGACAAAATGTTATATTATGTGCAGTAAAATCTGTAAAAAGTATAGTTTTAAGTCCACAATGTCCACATACAACAAATTTTGAGTAAAACCTCAATTATTTTTATTTGTCCCGTGTAAAAAAGAGAAATCCCGTATTTTTAAAGATTTATAAAACCATTAGTCCCTTAAGGTCGGAAAAAAAAGTTGGCAACACTAGTCAGTATTATAAGACATTTATTTTCAGGAATTTCAATAGACCTTAAGCATCAAACATTGTTTGATGTATCTTTATTATTCTTTATTCTTTTTTAATAAACTTGTAAGAGGTAAACTTTGACGCACGTAAATCAAATAGTAAATGAGAGAAATACCCAATCTTTTCTCCTAATATCAAACAAGAATCTTTTAGTAACAATGACATTTCATAACATAGACATGTCATATGCTTACAAATCAACGTAGAAAAATGTGCCGAACTCACACACACACATTTTTAATTCATCTACACTTTTGGTGTATTAACTTTAGAGTAATAGTTCGTGCAGTGTCTATAAACATACGATGGCATTTTCGTTATTTTTTTAAGTCACTGATGCTTCCGCTCAACGTCCGACCGGCGCCGCTCGGCACGCGGTACTAGAGGCAAACGTTCCAATTGACTCGTTTTCGGATCTTCACGATTTTCGCGCAATAACATATCTACTTCTTTTTATATAATATCTTTGTTTAGTAATAAAGCAGTTCCTTTATAATACATATAACAAAAAAAAACAACGAGAAGTCAATTATAAATGAAACCTATTATCTAAGTTGAGTTGACTATTAAACTGAGATATTATTATTAATTAAATAAAACTATATCTACTCAGTAGATCCATTAGATACAAGTATTACAGATTAATTAACAAAATATAGCAATTAGTCAGACTATTAGAAACCAGCTGTTACCCGCGGCTCCGCCCGTATGGATGTCGGTTATCGCGATAAAGAATTGTCTGCTAAACGCCTTCTTATTTTGTTGGCCAGATAACCAGCCCCTGAGAAGGCCCTTTCGGATTCAATTCTATTCGGAACCACAAATCTCAGGCAGTTAGTTATCCACAAACTGTAAAAGTTTGCCTTTAGAACCCCCAGACTCGTATAAATTCATTTCCTTATTGTTTAATGCTCCCAGAGAATTTCGTAGTTAATTTTCTCATAGGTTCTTTGAACGCAGCAGTCTGTAGCAGTCAGCAGCAAACAGATAGCAACGCAACTCTGTCCGTGACAGTCCGCGCTTCGAATAAAACTTTTTTATGCTCGAATGCAATCTCGCGAGACCTCGCCCTTTTTTCGGCCAAGATCAATCTAGCTAAAAAACGCCGAGATCTCATTGCGATTTGATTGCATTCCCTTATTATGGATCAAAATTCTCCCCCTCCCTTACAGAAATACGTCTCTCTGCGACCCTGGACCTGCTTCTGTCAGGGTTGCCGCGCTCACGGAGGCCGGAGATTGAAGTACAGTCTTCTTCATCCTAGCGTTAATTCCCAATCGCATCCGAAGCTTTCACCTTGGAGTCTGGGGTTCACTTTACCAATCTTAACTGCGGATTTGGCTAGACCTCAATATTTTCCGTGAAGCCTGCCACTGACCTCCGCAACCCAATGGTGACATTAGACGAGATTCGTACAGTGCGCCTTGTTAAACTCTTCTTACGCGCCGCCTCTTTGGCGCAACATTGCCTCGCCTCGCCTCGCAAAACAAGGCGGTTCATGTATACTCGTAGTTAGACTATGAAGAGTTAGGAGTTTGCCTCTTTATGAGATCTGATTACTTATTAACAGTGAAAGCGTTATGAGCTTGTGAGTCTTGACAACCTACTTTACATGAAAGGTTTTTCGTGGGATTTCATTTCTTTATGTTAGATGACCTAGTTCTTTTCATTTTTACGGGCTAATTTCTTGTGCGTCAGTTATTCCTTTGTTCATAACCCACTCTGTCAGTCTGTCTTTACTCTGTTCCTGGCTTGCTTATTAGATATTTGCAATAAACAATAAATATCAGCGATACTTAGCCAATTTTAGTCTATTATAGTAGGTATACTCGTAGCTGACTGGTGTGGTTTAGTACAGTAAGCTTCAGAGAAAAGGGACTTGTTAATGATATGAAAGCATGAGGCGGTCTGTTTTCTCTGACGCTGACTGTACGTAACAAAATTTAACGCACAACGACGTTTAATGGCATTAGGTATTTTACGAACGCATAATTATTTCTTGTTAATCGTTTTTAGGGTTCCGTAGCCAAATGGCAAAAAAGGGAACCCTTATAGATTCGTCATGTCTGTCCGTCCGTCTGTCTGTCTGTCTGTCTGTCCGTCCGTATGTCACAGGCACTTTTCTCCGAAACTATAAGGCCTATGCTGTTGAAACTTGGTAAGAAGATGTATTCTGTGAACCGCATTAAGAATTTAACACAAAAATAAAAAAAAAGCATTAAATTTTGGGGGTCCCCATACTTAGAACTGAAACTCAATTTTTTTTTTCATCAAACCCATACGTGTGGGGTATCTATAGATAGGTCTTTAAAAATGCTATTGAGGTTTCTAACATAATTTTTTTCTAAACTGAATAGTTTGCGCGAGAGACACTTCCAAAGTGGAAAAATGTGTCCCCCCCCCCCCCCCCCCCTCTAACTTCTAAACTAAGAGAATGATAAATCTAAAAAAAATATATGATGTAAATTGCCATGAAAACTACCACTAAAAATTGGTTCGAACGAGATCCAGACAGTAGTTTTTTTTTAATACGTCATAAACCGCAATTTTCGCCTTTGCTACTACGGAACCCTTCATGGGCGAGTCCGACTCGCACTTGGCCGATTTTATTTTTTTGTAAAATTCCATGAATTCGCCGAGAGTATGTTACCTTTTCTAACACCAGCTATGTTGGTGGGTGTCTAGTGCTAGTGCACTTGTTCAATATCAAAAAACAAAATGAATTGTTTTCCGCAAACAGTGTCCCGCAGTTTTACAGATGTGACTGTATGTATAATTGTATTATACTAGCTGTTGCCCGCGGCTTCGCCCGCGTGGATGTCGGTTATCGCTTAGTGTTTATTTAGCCTGCATCTCAAAATCCTTTCTTAGGGGATGCCTACGTCATAGTAGCTTTATGCATGAGTCTCAGTCAGTCAGTCAGTCACTTACTTAATATATTTAGAAAGATAGAAGATAGGTAAAACAAGCTAGTCAAGCAGTCTATGAGTTGTGGGCCTCCTAGATAGTGTTAAGTAGTACAGCATAGAATATTAATTTTATTTATCATAAACCGAAGAGTGGACCGTGTGCGTGTCTGTCAGTCTGCCACCCAAGTGGCATATTTTTTTTTTAAGTGATGTGACATATTTTTTGTAAAACTTGGTTATTTTGTTAATTTCGTATGAAATGAAGCTTGAAACAGTCAAACATTATTACCTACGAGTATTGTGTGTCTGAATTAAGCTTAGAATCATGCAGGCTAAAAAATTCATATTGAATCAATGGCTATCAAAATTATTCTCATGCCTTATTAATATGCAATTTTTTTCATCCTTTTTATCACATAAGTATGTTGATTATGTTAATTATTACGATATTAGCGTGTTCAGACAGACCCCTCAGATTGATAATATTATTTTGTAATGTATCTATTATGAGGGTATAATGTGTTAAAATATTAATTATATTATAACTAAGTGTAAACAGCACTTGAATAAAAATAATAGCATTTTTAAATTATCATTTACGTCAGTAGTGATATTAATATTATAAGTTTATAACAGAATAGGAGCAAAAACCTAAGCTAAAACTCCCACAGGTAATGCCCGTCACACTGAATAAGTTTCATTTTCACTTTTTCGAAGCGTTATGCTCGAAAACTGATGAGAATTTGGAAAAAGTGTATAAAACAAATTTTGTAGAAAATTCTATAAGCTTTCATTACGTAGAATATATTTTTTCTCTACAACGCACCATTTTAAAGATATTGGCGAAAAACTCAAAAATGGGAACTATGATTCCTCCCCCCCACTCCGGCTCACCTCCTAGACGCGAGGACTTTTAGTATGTTTACTCCCTTAGCTCCCTGAACAATATTCAGATGAAATTTCTTAGGTCCCAGCTCACGCACTCTACACCCCCTTTTGGCTTGTTTATTGAGTGGACTAATAACCAATGATTTTTACACATATATAAAAATGCAATTTAATAGTTACTGTAACTGCCACCAGTAAACTAAACAGCCCAGCTTTCAAATTAAATGTGAGTAAACAAAGGGTATAGGGCTGTGAGAGTATTTACACCCTTTAGCCAGCACCAATAGAAAGGTAACAAATATGGGCTTCAGCAAAACTGTGACTTGTGAAAATAGTTGACCATCGAGAAGATGGGATAATCATATTGCATGTCATCAAGCTCATGTTTCAACTGATAATAAGTATAACAGACATAATATACCGGAGAAAATCAAGTTTTCAAGTTAGGGTTGGGGTTAAATGTAGTCAATACTTTTTTGGGAGTCTAATTATTTGTTTCATTAATTTGTACTATTTTAATTCCTCATTATATTAATTAAGGTTTCTTTTATTTTTATTACATCAATCTCAGTATATATATCAGTATGACAAAAATGCTATATTTTTTACTTCTTTATGATTTTTATAGTACAGTGGTACCTTGTATAAATTTTATTATTATTGATCATTCTTCAAATATGAATAAAGATCATAATATGAAAACTGCATAAATAAAATTGCTGAGTAATATGTTAAATGTAATTGTTAAGAATATTTTTTGTTTGTTGTGTAAACCTTTTTACCTCTCAAATTTTACAATGAAAATAATTTAATTTAAAATTTCGACTTTATATTTTAAAGTTACTACACAATTTAAATGAATACAATATTTAATTATTTAATGTTTCAATCATTCTAGAACCCATAACACAAGCTAGTTAAGCTAAGCTTACTTTGGGTCTAGACAGCGTTGTGTAGAATGTCCTACAATATTTATTTATTATTATTAATTTATCCACAGAAAAGGAGTATGTACAAGTGTACAATTTTTTTTTTTTAATACCAGTTTTGGGAGATTAACTGCTAACTTCAGTCATAAAAATATTTACATCATAACAAGCATGCTTTTACTTCCACTATAGTGGATCAAGCAGCCCTGTGATCAAACTATTCGGTATCGGTTTTAATTTTTTAATACCACATGCAGTAAATAAAAACATGTAACGGTCGCCAAAGCACAATTCGCTATGCAAGTTTTGAGTTAGATGTTTCCCAATTTCCTTTAATTTATTCAAATTTAGAAGACGGAGCAAGTATGTGCCTATATAAAATAGGTAATTTGTTATAATAAAAACAGCATAGCGAATACACGCGTTTACGATTGGATAAGTTATGAATGAAAACATCGATTACACGCAAGCTAAATCATTGGAAATTAAACATTAATAGGTACTTGAAAACTACACTTACCTCGTACTTGATGCCGGCTAGGCGAAGCCATGTTTCAACTTTCAAGCAGTATGGTGAAGTTGATGGCAACAAAGGAGTCCGCGAGAATTGGTACAGATATACGACATCATTTTCGAAATTCGCTTTGTGAACGGTGATCTTAGGTGGAGCTGGCTCGACCTTCTTTTCTTCCACCTTTTCTTCAGTTTTTTCAGCTGGTTTTTCTTCTTTGGTTTGGCCATTGTCTGCCGGCGCGTCCTCCTTCGCTACCTTTTCTTTCTCCGTGTTGTCGGGCACATTATTTATTACTTCCGTAGCCATGGTAGATATAATCGATAATACAAGCCTCTTATTTAAAGTTCACGCACTGTTTTTTGATTCAACCAGTATTCTGTTCACTGTTAAAAGTTCGAGAAACGCGATATCACTGTTGAACTAGCGACTTACTAACGTGCAAAGGCGGTGGCCGACTGCGGCGGAAAAAAAATGCACGCAAGGCGCAGCACTAGTGTTGCCATATAAAATAATTTACCCTTCCTAGTTCGCCGTTTGTTCTAGATCTTGCTATCACAAACTATAACTTTTTTTCATATTAATCCAATTTTGAGAAAGCCTTCCAATAAATTTATCGATTCGCGTGAAGCAGATTTAATTACTTATTTATATTGCAGAAGCATATAACCACCTAATTCGTTAAGTAAATGATTTAATTATAGATCCACAGTCTAATATTATTGTACGAATTACTTAAAAAAATTAACACATTATTCATAAAGCAGTTTTCTAGTAGGTATTTATAGCGTTCCTAAAGACAGGCTAGATGGCGCAGCCGGCACTTTTGGTAAGTAGAGTGTGGTGTCCATGAAGCTGTAGATAAACATGGAGGCCAAACTTGGAACAATAGCTTGAGTCAAATACCTACGTATCTCCATCTCACTCTCTGTGGGCCAACTTCTTTTTCTAGTGAATTGTACAGTGCTGCTATCTTCTTATTAGTATCTCCTAATAAATTAATAGAAATAGACCATAGTAACCAAAAATGCAAGTTAAATAATTTATCAATAACTCTATAGTTTGGCTACGATTATTTAATGTGGAAATTGAAAAATGGTATGCCATATTATGCATGATTGGGTTGTCAAATCTATGGATTACATTCCCATTTTCAAAGGATTCAGTAATTTTACTGGCAACATTGATACTACATGTCAATTGTCAACTGATGTCAACTGTCAAGCAACAATATGGCGGTTGTTTATGTTTGTTGCGGTTCACAAACACGGCATACAATATTTCAAGTTAATTATATAAACTCAAAAAATGGTGCAAAATTGTATAGTGCGTGGTTGCGGTAGTACGTGGCGTCCAGGAGGTGATATAAAATTCCACACGTAAGTGTTTAAATGGTGATTTCGTGCTTAGAATCATTGTAAAGATAATTCTTTGCATTTCCACTTGATTTCTTCATATAACTGTCTCACTTATTTTCCTGTATTTTCAACATATCGGTAAATGTAAACTATGTCACAAACAAATAGACTTACAATGAATTTCATGGACTTAAAAGTAATTTAATTGTTTTGATATAAAAGTAAACATTCTGTAGTAGGGTGACTATATTGAGGATTTATCTGGGACTTCCTGTGTATTATCAGAGCAAACATGAATGTCATTATTAGGGTAAATAAAATATTCTAAGTATTGTTATCGTATGTCATTGATGAATAATTGTTTCAGATTTCCAAAAAATAGTATTCAGCGAGAAATATGGTTATCCATTGTACCATTAAAAATGAAGTTTTATGAAAGCGCAAGGATTTGCAATTTGCATTTTCCAGAAACGGATTATGATTTAGTAACAAAGCGCTTAAAACCATCAGCAGTTCCTAACTTTGCATCAAAGCAAGAAGCAGCATCACCAGTAGAGGTAAATAGTTAAAATAATGTTATTATCTATGTTATCACCATAATTAACTCTGCCCAGTGACATCCTCTGCGGAACGTGATCCTCACATATAAGGTGGTAGTTAGCTTACTGTTATCAGGTTGGCCTGCTCGGTCAATACAGGGTTTTGTTTTAAGTTTCCCTTAGTCTCTAGGAATGAGAGTAAGTGGTGAAATTCGTATTCTAGCTCCGTCATCACTCTGGATAGTTATCTATACTACTACATAATTTAGCGGTAGGTCCCCGTTGCATCCATAGCCCAGCTCTAGAGCTCGGAGTGCACTTTTCTTTTTCAGTGACTTATTTTGACCTTTATGGGAGTGACTGCTGTCTTACCCCACACCATCACTACTTACAATTACTTTATGATGATTATTATGAAGTTAGAAATACAGTCTTCACCCTTGAATTTTTCCTGGTTGCCCTTAGGTATCCAAGGCCTGCTCCCTAGTTTAACCAGATTTGGTTGAATTTGAGCTATTTACGGTCGTCTAACCTCTGCTACCAAGGGAAACATCAATAACGACTGCCATAGATGGTCATGATAGCCGGGACCAATGGCTTAACATGCTTTCCGAGGCATAATGCGGATAGTTACGAACATAACTTTGAAAAATCATTGGTGCTCGACCCATATTCGATTATTATTATATATTCCTATATAGTATTTCTTTTCTTTTTTTTAATATAATTATTATTCTATATTTTTTAGACTGGAATTTCTCTACATGAAGAATTGTTCGTGCAAATACCCTCTCTAGATATACCAAGCACTAGTTCTGGTATCTATGCAAGTGATTCTTCACTTAAGGAAAGAGGAGTAAAACGTACTGGCTGCAATATTACGGACCAAACTAATAAGAAGCAAAACATAAGAGTTCTTGAAAATATAAGCAATCTTATCAAGTTACCTGTAAGTTTTCCTTTACTTTACTAAATACTCTTGTGTACAAAGATGTACTAGATTTTACATTAGAATTTTATTATGTATAGTTTCAAATACTAAATAATTATTTAAAACTTGTTAGAGCCAATCTCAGTGTGACCACTACGACATTAAGCACTGAGCATCTTGTTTAACATTTAATTTACGGCAGAGCTCTCCTACCCTTCGTCACTTGTGACCTGATGCACGGAAAAACAGGGTCCATCGACATCGTGTCATTATGACGTAAAGAGTTAAATCACTTAAAAAATTCCTAAGGTCAAATATTTGATCGTTTTTGTCATCATTAAATGATCAGATCATTAAATGTTGTATTTGACATTACGACTGAATATCATTTAGGCCGTTAGTCGAACGTTAAAAAAAGTTATTTATTTTTGTGGAATAATTTACTACTACTCAGTCGGCTAATATTTTTTTTGGATTTGTTAAATGAATTCCTCAGGAAAGCTATCTAACATCTGTCCTGTGATGCTAAAAATACGAGTAGATTTCAATGTGTTCTTATTGTCTTAGGTCAGCAGTGAAGACCACGATCCTGTGAAGATTGATAAGAGTGTGCAAGTGAATATTAAGTCAACCAACGAAAAACTACTACAGAGAAAAACTAAGATTCTTAAGCAAAAAGTGGTGCGCCAAACTAAAAAAATTCAGGATATGTCTTCTTTGATGGCAACTATTAAAAAGTATACGTGTCAGTCGGAAATAGAAAATATTATCCAAGGTCGTTTTGCTGACATCTGTAAGGAATTCAAAACACCAGAAAGGAATCCGCACGGCGTTCGATATAGTGAAGAAGTGAAAGCCTTTGCTTTAACTTTACATTTTTATTCACCTAAAGCTTACGAATTCTTAAAAAAATATATAACTTTGCCTCATAAAGAAACTATACGAAGATCATTGTCTTTATTTAACTGTAATGTTGGTTTCATCTCTGAAGTATTGGAATATTTAAAAGAACAAATTAAATTACCTGAGAAAATATATTTGAAAAATGTTGCTTTAATATTTGATGGAATGGCATTAAAACAAAATTTGGCCTATGATCAAAAATTGGGTAAAGTGGTTGGATATGTAGATTTAGGACAAATTTCTGTAAGTGATCCAGAAAAATTAGCTTCCGAAGCTCTTGTGTTTCAAATTGTGTCATACGGTGTACGCTTTAAGTGTCCAATTGCGTATTTTTTTATTGCAAATAACTTGCCTGGGGAACTGCTATCCGAATTAATAAAAACAGCAATTATTCTGCTGGATGAAATTGGTGTCACCGTAAGATCCTTGACTTGTGATGTTGCATCATCCAATGTAAAGGCTTATGAATATTTAGGTTGCAGATTAGATCAAAATAATTGTGTACCGTTTTTTCAACATCCCAACGGGAGGAGTAATATTTATTGTTTGCTTGACGCTGCACATATGTTAAAACTCGCTAGAAATGTGCTAGCCGATTTTGAAATGCAATCAAATACAGGACATATTTCGTTTAAATATATACGAAAATTACACGAAATACAAAACAAAGAGGGTTTGAAATTCGCTAATAAATTAAATTCTTTGCATGTGGATTTTAAAAACAAGAAAATGAATGTTAGACTCGCTGCGCAAGTACTGAGTTCATCTGTTGCTGATGCAATAGATTATTTGAGGACTAGTGGTCATCCTGACTTTGAAAACAGCGAAGCGACTACAGAGTTCTTGCACATGATTGATAGACTTTTTGATCTGATGAATTCAAAATCACCCTTTGGAAAAGGTTCTAAGTCACCATTATCCCTGAAAAACAAAACCTATTGGGAACCAATATTTAATGATACTGAAATTTATTTGAAATCGTTAAAAATAAATGGTAGAGGTATCCTAAATCATCCTAGAAAAACTTTCTTATTAGGGTTTTTAATGAACATACATAGTTTGTCATTACTTGTTAATGATTTGTGTACACTAGAGGAAAATCCGATGAAATACTTGTTGACTATTAAGTGTTCACAGGACAACCTCGAAATTTTTTTTTCTTGCATTAGGGCTCGTGGTCGGGCCCAAGATAATCCGTCTCCTCTTGAGTTCCGGTATATAATGAGAAAGATGTTGTTCAGAAATTCCATTCAACCTTCCATCAATGCCAACTGCATAGATAATGATTTCGACACTTCACACGTGTTCGATTTCAATAAATCAAATAGTTTGTTTCAACCTCGGGAAGAACTTGACTGTCAACAAGACATTGGAAATGTTTTTGAAAATTTAGAAACAATTCAAACTAGTCCATATCAGGAAAATATATTATATTATGTGACTGGCTACATTATAAGACAAATGCTTACTCACATTTCCTGTGATCATTGTAATGATGCTCTAGTAGCACCTAAAGATATTGCAACAGATGATCATACATATCATATAATTGTGAATAAATTTAATTCATTTACTACATTTGTGAACCGAGGCAAACTGTGTTTTCCTTCTGTTGCAGCTTACAAAATAGTTAAATATTGTGACCAAGTTTTCCAACGAGCTAACTTGATGGGCCAACTTAAAACTAATAATATTGTAAATAAATTAATGAATGTCGTATCACAACATTTTACTCCTGTATTACAGCAAATGTTTAACCATCCGATCACAGACTCAATTATTTGTAATGATTTGCACGAAAGTATGTTAGTTAAACAAATAGCAAATTCATTTTTCAAAATGCGTATACGTGCTTACTTAAAAAATCATACTGAAAATGTACTTAGTAATTTACGTGGTAAGCGACAGAAACTACATAGAACCTTGATATTTAGCCATGTATAATAAATAAGTACAATAAATGGTTTTTACTTGAAAAGTGTTTTTATTTTCTTTACAGAAACGGTAGTGTATAAAATATATGATTTGAGATTGACATGGTCATTTACATTAATAATGCAAAACTCGCCGGGATATTTACCATGTTTATTATTATCGTTGAGAAACCGATATTTCGGCGCTGTTACAAGTGCGGAAGAGGATAGACCGATATGGTCTGCCCAATAACAACTAGCTCGGCGGTCGTCAGTACACCGTGATCATGGCGCTTATAACAGCGCCGAAATATCGGTTACTCAACGAAAATAATAAACATGGTAAATGTCCCGACGAGTTTTACACTATTAGTGTATAAAATACTTCAATTTGATACATAAAGGCCGCCGCGCCGCCCACGTATGGTATGGAATGGCGTGGAACGTCCAAAGGATTATATTTGCGATCAAATTATTTAAAATCTTATTCCAATGACTTTAGCATTAACATTCCTTCATTTCGAAATCAAGAGACATCGTCATTTTTCGGCAGACTGGGAGCTACCACGAGATGCTGCGGCAGATTGCGAACTACCACAAGCTGCTGTGGCAGCTTACACCACAGCCTGCCTCGAAAAACCGCAGCGCGCTACCGCATCGCGCGACACATATACGTCACTTCACAGTTGATTAACCTAGAAAAATATCCTACTTAGATGAATAGCTTCGTTTATGTCAAGGTACCTATGCAATCTGTAGAGAAAACTACGTATCAGTCTTCGTAGAAAACAGAGAAAATATTTAAGCTCGCCTTTGTGCATCTAAATGTATCTATCTCAAGAACGGGGTCACCTATCCAAACAAAATGTTTTGGCTTTGTTCGGACTATTTAGTAGATGGTTCGTGTGAAGCACATAACACTTAGTTTGCACAAAATCGGTCGAGTGGTTGAAGATTTATCAAACAAAATATGCCACGGGCGAAGCTGGGGCGGGTCAGCTAGTTATGAATATAAATATTGTTTTTATTGTGTTCAATAAAGAAGACATCCGTTAAATCTGTCAATTCGGTCTATACAATACGTAATCAGATAAATCGTGATTCATGTGGATGTCATTCTAGAATACGGGCCTATCCTGGCAAAAATAAAAATAAGGTTACCCTACTAGAAAGAGACGTCGGCCCACACAGAGCAAGATAGTAATATACAGATTATGCTTCAAGTAGGTATTCGAAGTGTGGCCTCCATGTTTATCTACAGCTTCATGGTGGTGTCACATCTAGTGTTCCCTAATTTATGGAAAAATGTTCTTCGGTTTTGTAATGAATGATTTACTTAAGTAAGTAAGGTAACTGTACCAATGCTCGACACTGTACCAAAACGAAACCCGAGCCAATTTTGAAAACCCGGGTTTTCGTGTTTTATCCTAATCAAAACCCGGGTTACCCGGGTTTTTTTCGAGCTTTTTCATCCTCTTAATTTTTTTTATTTGAATTACAAAGAAGCTATAAGCTATGCCCCTGACGGGTTAAGTTCTTTTTAAGGGTACCAGATTTGACTAAAGTACCAGAAAAATGTGGCAAAAGCTGCTCGCGAGGTGTACTGTTCACAGAAATAACAAAAAAAAAAACGATACGTTCTTATTATAAACATCTTGGATGTTTCATCAAAAAGTAATGACGATCCGAGCTTTAAAAAAGCGCTATAGTAAACGGGGGGAACCCCCTATAACGTTACGACGCATTATTTTTTATCACAACAGCTTATGACCCCAATTCTGACGTTACCATCTCTAAACTTAAATTTCTCTAAAATTTTCTTATTTTAGATAAGCGATTGACATTTCTAACCGTATTCTGTTGTTATGTCAAACTAAATTTAGTGTTTGCTAAGCACAAGACAGCACTAAATTTGAATATGACGTCGCTAAAACGAGTGTTACAACTATTAAAAAATTAAGAATGAACGATAAAGATTTTCATAAAGTCTGTAAAAACTTATCTTAATAAGTCTTTAGAATGCCGACAAATGATAATTAGTGCATATTATTGATCAAATAGTACACAAACTGTGATATTTCTCAGTCTTAACCAAGCAAATACAGTTTATCTCGGTCCACGTACCTGGCAAGTTCGCGGGGTCCGCTAGTTATTTATAAAATCCAAATCAATCGACGATTTATAGAGCTTTATAAAGGCTTTAAGCGTATATAGAACGACAATTGGCATTATTTTAGATGATGTCTAATTTTAGTTTGACATTTCTTATTTTAGTGCATATACGTACAACAGAATACCGTTTAACCAAAAATGACAGTTGAGTACTTTCTCTAATTTTAGTTGTGTCAAGCTAATTTTAAGTTAGTTGTGTGTTCTCAGAATACGAAATTACATTTTGACAGGACTAAACTGACATTTAGAGATTTTTAGCTTATTTTAGTTAGCTTGTGACAAGACAGAATTGGGGTCTATGTGCAATCATGTCCTTGAAGTTTCAGCTAAAAATCATCAAGTATCTTTCATAACGTGACAGTAAACTTCCCCCTTTTCTCCCCCTTTTTCCCTTCTATCAAAAAAAGCTCTTGACAATAGTTGTGTTTTAAATCAAAGAACATGTGTGCCAAATTTGGTGAAAATCGGTTAAGAAATGCGCCCTCCAGATCGGAACTAACATAACCACAGACATTCTTCTTCTGTCGAGTCGACGGCATATCTTGTCATATTTTGTTTGCCCAGTATGTAGCCACTCCGATAGCGTTGTCAGAGGCACTCATAAGTTCCTCCGGAGTGCACGTGCTTGGGCAGGCAGCACAAGATAGCAGGTGGGTCATAGTCTGTGGAGTAGTTTCACACCGTGGATCCATCTCGTCTGAATGACCTCACCTAATACGGTTTTCCTTACTTCGAAGTGGTCCAGGTAAGGACCCGTCCGGGGGGAAGATTCTCTGATAGCGGGACGAAGATGATAGGTGGCCTCTGTGCTCCCCATAAATCAACTCTGGCTGAAGAGGGTTCGCAGATAATAGGAGCAACGTACGCGATGAAGCTCTTGCGGCTTTTCAGCCTCTGTGTCACACCACAATGATTATGCATGGGGTGTCGCTGACCACAGATATTAACACCGATAAAAGCAAAATCGGTCATCTTGTCGAAACGGAGACTCGCTCGCTCGGACAATTAAACAGTGCTTCCCAATTCACAAAAAACAGTTTTAATATTAAAAGTCACTTCTAATGTGCTCGAAAGAAATCTCTCAATCTCCAGGACACTATCTCTATCTATTATAATCACCACATCATCCACGTCCATTATACGTGCACCATTCCACCATCTAGTTGGTTCCGCCAATTGAACCCTGGGCGCATCAGGACTCCGTAGAGCCTCTGCATTCCACGACCGCTATATGTGGTCATGGAATGCAGAGGCCTTACTTTCAGAGCCTTACCTTCCTGTCACTTAGGAAGCGTTGTAATAACTCGTCTGAAATTTGTGGGGCACTTTTCCTCCACCAGTCTCAGGCCCGGTTTCCACCAAAGCGGAGAGGAGAGAAAGGAGCTGCGAAACTGACAGGTGATTTTCACCAAAGCGGAAAGGAGATGCGTAGCGGAGACGACATGTGAGCTGTGTCTTGCATAGGCCACCAATCAAATGACGCCTTCTGGTGACCGAGGCGCGGGGAACGGGGATTGCGAGCGGGGCAAAGCCAACCACCACAGGCCGCCCGGCTACACACTTCTCATCATTAGACATCTGCTTTCCTTTCAGCTTGATCCGTTTTATCCGAAGCTGAGCGGAGAGAAGTGGAAATAACTTTATCTGGCGAGGGCTAGTTTTCAACAGCGGATAAAGTTGAGACGAGCCACCAGCATCTTCTCGTACACCTACTCCAAGACGAACGATAGACCATCGACCATAGAGACGGTGTACAAATCCTTACCTGGCTACTCAGTGCCACCACTACAGCTTTCTCTTACATCTTAGAAAAGTAGCCGTGGTGAAGGTACTGATCCAGCAGCTTCACGAAGAGCAAGCGGTTGGCCTCAATGGTGCAGGTATGTGCAGTGAGGCCATCCCCTGCGGAGCATTCTTGGGATTGAACTTTTGAAAGGCATCAAAGAGTTCGCTTGAGTAAGGATGCGTAATTATCTTGATGCGAGTCATTATGATAATGACCCACCCTTTACTATAAGCGAACTCTTTGATGCCCTTCAAAACCTCCCTTCCTCCCTTGCTCATCCGACCTTTTGAGCTTTTCTCTTCTTTCGCGATGCCCCCGTCGTCTTCTCCTACCCAATCTTGTAGGTAAAAAGTAACTCGGCCGAACCCTTTGCGTCCTATACTCATAATTACTTATTAAATAATGAAAAGAAAAAAACCCGATAAAACCCGGGTTTTGATTTAAAAAACCCGGGTTTTTTTTTCGCACCGAAAACCCGGAAAACCCGGGTTTTTTCGAGTCGAGTAAACCCGGGCTCGATGCCCTAGTACCAATGCTAGACACTTTCGAACAAAACCCAGTATTTTGAGAAAATTATCCATTTGTTTTATAAGACTATTGACTTAAAAGATGCCTAATGGTATCTATAAGATATGTTCAAATATTCGCAACACCATCCGAAGTAAATTTAGAAAGACTGTTGACAGCAAATAATGTGACTCCGTGAACACGGTCGTGTTATTTCTTAAGATTTTTGCCAAGGGTACTGATTTTTATAGGTGTGATTTTTTTGTTTATAAGTTATGATTATTACTAATTTTAGTATAAACGTTATAAATATTGAAGTTATTGACATACTTGGACCATTGGGACAATGATGTCTAGCATTGGTGTTTTCGACCAAGTGCATAATAATTTAATTTAAAGTAAAAGTATGATAGATTTTAAAGATTTTATGGGCAAAAGTTAATGTCTAATTGTTGCTGTAACAGTTAAAAAAGAATGTAACGACCATGCTGTAATTAATTTGTTAAATTTTTTAGATTGAAATTTTATTTTTCCTTAAAGTGTCGAGCATTGGTACAGTTACCTTACTTTACATAAATATTTTGTAATTTTTTCTGAAATTTTTTTAAATATAATATTATTATTTTAAATTACAGACAGTGACGCGAGAAGAATTTGTAAGTGTTTTATTATATTTTATCTATTATAATATTATAATATATATTTATCTATTATAATATCGCAAATGTCATGAAAAATACTACAAACAAACCACAGAGTACCTACATTAAAATTACCAAAAGCTATGCTAGCGCCATCTCCAGATGACTTAAAAACCAACTGATTATTATGCTCATTGAGCAGTTTTCCAGTAGGTATACGTATAATAATCAGTTAGTTTTTTAATCATCAGGAGATGGCGCTAGCATAGCTTTTGGTAATTTTAATGTACTCTGTGGTTTGTTTGTAGTATTTTGGTCAATTTTGGTATTTTTTCATGAATTTGCGATGTTGCCAAAGTTTAATTTCATTTACCCATATTATAATAGATAAAATATAATAAAACGCTTAATTCTTTTCGCGTCACTGTCTGTAATTTAAAATAAAAATATTATATTTAAAATAATTGTATAAGAAAAAATGACAGAATATTTAAGCAAAGTAAATCATTACAAAACCGAAGAACATTTTTTCCATAAATTAGGGAACACCAGATGTGACTCTTCTTACCAAAAGTGCCGGCTGCGCCATCTAACGCGTCTTTAGGAACCCTATAAATACCTACTGGAAAACTGCTCATTGAGCCCTTTAATTTCATACCAAACACGGTCTATATAGCTAACTCAAGTTTTTTTTTCATTAGAGTCAGAGTTTCAGAGAGTCATTCACACGTCATATTGCCTATAACCAGCGGATGATCAAGACGTTACGGAGTGTGTGTGTGACTCTCCTAGTGTTGCACACGTTCATATGCTACGGTTATCACTTTCCATCAGGTGGGCTTTGTGCTTGTCTGGCACCTGAGTGGTTTAAAAAAAAACTGACGACATTACAATTTTGGCAATTCGTATTTCTTCAAAAGAGTACATTTATTACTTTTGTAAAGAAGAATATTTTCGTCGTCAAATTATTTATTGGAGTACATCACTATCATGCTTGTTGTAGTATGGTCTAGAAAAATTCATGAATGGCTGGCGCAAATAATTCATAATGTTGGCGCAAATCATTCATAAATGTTGGCACAGTCGGCACGCTGTCAAATTCATAAACTCATTTTCCCAAGTAAGCAACAACTTAAATGTTTTGTCTCTTTTTAGCAGAGACTACTGTATATTGGAAAAAAGGAGACAAATTGATATGTCAAGGTTCAATTCATGTTTGACTCAAATTTGTATAACTAGAATTTCTATAATTATGTAGAACGGGGGCCCCCTGCCTGTGGCTTAAATATACCTACCATAGACACCAATTCGGCTTCTACGATTCTTTTTGAGAAAGACTGCCGTCTTACCTCCAAATACCGTGCCTAGTTAGATACAAATTTACTTGTATTAGTTATATTGAAAGTTTTTAATGTTAAAATAAAGAACTATGCATTGCAGGTGTAGGAACCTCCAGGGCCGTGCACCCTGGGCGACTTGCGACGAAGATCATTCCCGTCGCCGCTCAATGCCCCGGGCGGCAAATTCGAACTTAGCAGACGAATACTCAACTCACATAGAGACGCCCAGTAGATAAGTACTTCAAGCATATTAAGGAAGGGACACGGGAAATCACCATGACTGGGAAATTCTGGTGCCTCCTCTAGGAGGTTGATCGGGGGAGATACGGAATCTGAAAGGCGTTTTATTCGGTTTAAAGGCTGGCCTAGGTGTACACCTAGGTGGTTTGATTCTAGGTCTATACCTAGAAGCAAACCAAACGAAAGTTTCCATTACAGTATGTGGTAACTAGTACATATCTTAAAATAAATAATAATTACTTGGTTACCTACCCATACTATAATAGATATATTTAGGTATCTCCTATAATACTAAATAGCATGATATAAAAACAATTAGGTAGAATCATAAATTTATTTTACACATTAAAATAAATACAATAAAACTCTTATCAAAGTAGGTATGTAAAATCACAATGCAAATTATATTCCAAATTACTGAACGATAATTGTATAATTTAAGAAATTATGTACTTCGCCTACTAAATTAAAACAATGTCAGACTCCACAGAAGATGAACTTACTATACTCCATTCGGTTAGGTACTGAACTAAACGTAAAATATCTTGATGTGTCTTTTTATTAATACATGTAATTTAAAAACTCACTTTATTAATGTTTTTGTGTAGAAACTCATTTTAAAAACTACAAACCCGAAATTGAACCACTAGTCAGTTAGTCTAGTTTATTTGTTTAATATGTTTTTTATAAAAAGTCGCCACAAGATTGTTTACCTTTAGTTATGTACCTAACCGAATGGAGTATAGATACCTACTACTTATTGTTAGCGAAGCACAGTGCTTGTCCCAACCAGTAGGGACTAATGGAACGGTCCCGGCAGCGCCCGCGGCCCGCTCTATGGAAATCATCCAGTGCAGTGCCGGGCCAGGCGTCCCCAATCACGAATATCGCGATGGCCGTTACAGTGTCGACCTGACGCGAATTATAACTGCAAAATACACATAATATATAATTTGTTCTCGCAACTTCCTTGCATTTAGATACTGTAGAATGAATATAAGAAAAGTTATGATTAAATTAGTAAGGGTGGAAGGCATACTGTGGCTCTACTTTATTCGGCGGCAAATTTACTATTTTGATTACCAACATTTGATGACATTATAGAAACTTAGCTGACAAAAATAAATATTTTTTCATTTAAAAACTCAGCGAGCCTACCTCAAGAAATAGCACCACATGGCGGCAAACTCATGAAACATTTTTTGAGCATACAACATACCTACAAATCACTGTTTACTCGGCACCCGTGATTATGAGAAAAAACTAGAACTAGGCGTTCTGTTGTAGCTTTCTGCATGAGCGCAACATTTGAATCTTTGTGCCGGTCGAGATTCTGAATTCGTGCAGGTGAAATGCTCACTTTTTCTTGTGCATTATATTCATGACAAGCTGTTTGTTCGCAAATGATAGTTCGGCAGGTAGGTATAACGCTGTCGGTCGTAATCACTCGGCTCAGTCAAAATTATAGGCGAATACTATTGAATAGAACATTAACACCCGTATTCACAAACAATACTTCGCTATGCGTACTACCAAAACTGTGCAAAGAACGAAAAATTCTCAGTGCGTTCGTTCTGGCAAGCCTTTTTATTCATAGACAACACTTAAGTAATACTTCGTTGAGGGAACGCACTGCGTTAGATACTGCTCCGTGATTTTTGTGAATTAATTTTACCAGCTCTATGCGCTCGAGCACACTATGAGACCTCACAGTATTGTTTGTGAATACGGGTGTAAGTTTTACATATTTATAAAACTAGTACCTATACAGTGAAATAGATTTAATTTTATGTGTTGAATATTGTGAGTTTTACAGATTGTCCACAAAAGTCCATCAGTATGTCTCTTCACTGTGTCACTAAAAAGTAGCAAAGTAATTAACAATAGTAAATCATTTTACACAAAGTCAAAAATAAAATAAGTAAATATGCAAACAATTTAAATAAAAATAAAAAACGTTACATAATATATACAATGAATTTAAAATATTTGTCATTAGCTGAATACTGTCATCACCATCACATTACATTTGATATTCGGTCATTAATAACTTAAACAAATTATTACTATTACTATAATAAAGAAAAATAATTCAAGATTTTTAGTTCAAAATATACATGTGAATTTGATCGTTATTATGTTTTACATTGCTTGTAGTTTTGTTAAACATTTCGAATGCTAGAGAGTATAATCTAAAAGCCCAAAAAGTTTTACAAGACCTGTGACCAACCCTCAGTCAATCAAAAGAGCAGTATGCAGGCCTATCAGACACATGTTCGATAGGCCTGATTATAGTAAGGTCTTTCAAATCCATCCATATACTAAATAACTTACTAAAAATATGTATTCTTAATATAATTATTATGATTGAAATCTTTTATTATATTATAATAATTTGTATTTCTCAATATTTGGATTGGGTGTTTTTTTTCCCACTATTCATTATTGAACACTCAACTAGAATATCATCACAAAATATTTAGGAATACAATAAGATTTAATTTATTAGCTATCAAAATTAAATATGGGTATTGCTTCATATCTCACTTATTTGGATATTTTCCTTACAATAACACTATTATATAAACTAACGAAGATAAAGAGCTTGATGGATATAACTTTTTTATTCATATTTTTTTATATGAAAAATTGAGATTTTTAACTTTTATGTAGATAAAAATATAGATTAGCACGACTATGCTGTTAAATACATGAAAAATAGTAAATATTTGTTTATTAACTGAATTATTGATCTCTCTTTCAATATTTCTTATACTAAAAATAACTTTATTAAATGCATTCATATAATAATAATACGATCGTTTAGCTCTAGTCCTATTTTCTTTACTTATTATAAGTAAAATTTATACTAGATTGCTTATTTTGATTTCGTCTAAAACCGCAGGCAACAGTATACAGTATGTATACTTATGTATAACCTATAAACCAATGATTTATATGTATACTACTAGACCGAGAATACGGCACAAAATATATTATGGTATCGCGAAAGGGCACTAAAATAAACCACCAACTATTGAAAAATCATGTTTGTTGTACGGGAGCCCCCCTTATATCTATTTAATACAGTTTTAAGTACCTATATGTTATTATAGCGGCCACAGATATATTATATCATCTGTGAAAATTTCAACAGCCTGGTGACAGACAGACAACCTGGTGAAAGTGCAGTCTAACGGTGCGGCTACAGCTCATATTGTTCGCAACATTTTCACATATAACACGCAACACAACATAAATAGAGATTTACATCCCTATGGTTTTGCAGAACATTTTTTTTATTTGGCACTCGAGACATAATAAATACTTTCTCTAACGTGTTTGTTGTTAAATATTTGGCACTTTAGAGAAAGTATTAAGTACATAATTATTTATCTAAAGTGCCATATAAAAAAAATGCTGTGTGTGAAAAACCATAGAGATGTAAATCTCTATACATTTTGTTGCGTGTTTTGTCTGAAAATATTACAAGAAACATGAGCTCTGGACGCACCTTTAAGTAATAGGGTTCCGTTTTTACACTTTGGGGACGAAAACCTAAAAAACGCGCAATGTCTATGGGAATAGGTGTCAAAAATTCTATAACTTTATCTAATCTTTGCGTACCGTTCCAAATTCTAAACTAATTCCCGCCTAATCCAGAAACTGTATGCCACAGTTTCCGGATTAGGTTAAGGTAGGATTATTTATTATTATTGTTCTAAACAGCTTGTCTAGTAGTATTCATACAAGTCGTTGCTACAAATAGCTAGATAGTCTTTATTTATAACCTATATCAACAAACACAGTAAGAAAATACACTTTTCTTAACAAATTCACTAATGGATCGATTGCTAATTCAGGTAGGTAACTTGATACTCACTCAGTTCCAAATATACATACTAACAATATTATAAATCGGTCATAAAACTCATCAATTAATAACGTCACAACCGGCAAGTGGTTTTGACTATGAGGTAATTGGCTAATTATTTATTACACCAGTATTTTAACTGATTACTTTTTATGGTAAACTTAATAAATCCGTCGCTGCTGTTCATATTCATATAGTCGTAATTGTAGAAAGCAATATCTCAATATCACTGCAAGTCCAAGCAATACTTTTATTAACAGTTAATGTACTACAGCTAACGTCTATTCCGAGCTAGAACTCGAACTAGACGGTGTATAGCTGTAGTAATCGTTCTGCTAGGCGGTATTTATTTGTTCCAAGTTTAAATGCGTGATGAAACGCAAACGCATCTGCAAAGCTGGGCGTAGCTTACGAATCACATTCTCCACTTCGGTCTTCATTGTGTCGCCGACGAACATGTATTTTATATGATAACTGGATGTAAAATTAAGAAAATCATTTTGTTTAGAAGTCGCACAGCACACTTTAAACAACTACATTGTACGCTTTTTATAGGATTTTAACATAACCTAACCTGTTCTGAACTTATAGCTGAACACTTGCACAGTTATTTAGATACCTCTGTATACAAGCGTAACAGCAAACCTTAGGAAGATAGAGGAGGATCATCATCTTCATCTTTTAAATGATTTTTTAAAGCAATTATTATGCTAAATTGCTAACTATTCAAATAGATTTAGATTGGTAAGGGACTGGTCGCAGGTTCGAGTCGAGTCCCATCTGAATGTTCACTTTTGCGAATTCAAATGCATTCATCTTCATCATCATTATCACTCTAGCATTAAACCCAGTGGCATCCGTACTCTCATCTCGGAATCCGGGGACCGTTTTCAGGCCTTTAGTCATCTACTTAGAACGGTCTTGGGCATCCATGGAAGCGGAATGCCCAGACATTTGTCACACACGTAGTCAGCGGTCACCGTAAACCGTGGCCGCACCAGTAAAGGCGACGAAAGATTTATTTGTAACCTGGCCGAATATTTATTTAACACAACTTGTTCTCTTTTAATTCTCAAACTTTTTACAGCTAATCTATTTATATAAAAATGAACTCACAAATGTAAGTAAAGTACGCGCATAAGTTTAGAACTGTGGCGATACCACATGTACCCAGCGCCATCTAGCGACAGCAAGCCGAACGACTACGTTACTACGAATCCTGCATCGCGAAAGTGAAGTTCCAGCGCTGGTACAAGCTATATACAACATCCCAACGACAATCGTTGGGCCGCGGCCCGCCAGGCGTGATCACCTTGCCTGGTCGGAGGATCCTCCCTTTGTGTTGGAGGGACATCACACCTCGTATCTGCACAGTGGTGACCCCGACGTGATCTGATCACGTAACCTTCGCTGAGCATTTTCAGCAACATTCTCATCGTCACATCCCATTCACTTCTTCCGCATGAGCGGTAATCAAGTCTTCGCCATCCAGCACTTTCGGCCATTACAAGGCTACAACCACAGCCTGCAGCACCCGCTGCAGCCTGGTTACCCTTCGGCCACGCCTGCATCTAAGGCACGGTACACCTACTTACGGTCTATTCAAGAAGAGGACTTCTCTCCCGTCTACGTACCACTCAGTCACTACGCAGCATTCGCCCCACTACACGGAGGACTTACCTCGCTATTCGAGGATTCGCTCCGTCACTGCAGAGGACTCACCTCAACTCACCGAGGACTCGCCTCGCTTCACTGGCGGCTCGCCGAGGACTCATCTCGACGCTTCGAGCCCCCCTTCTCTGGGCATCTCACCGCAGCACCGCATCACCGCACTAGCCCCGCATCTTTGGGACCACCAGTAGTCCCGACTCACTGGGACTAGCGAGGAAGACTGTTCCACCAACGGAATAAGCGGCGTCCAGTTCCGACGAAATGGAACTACTCAAGACTGGCACTGGCACGCTCGTCAAGAGAGCTAAGACAGCTGACTCATCGCAATCAACCTCCGGTCTTGGAGGGGAGTGATGTGGCGATACCACATGTACCCAGCGCCATCTAGCGACAGCAAGCCGAACGACTACGTTACTACGAATCCTGCATCGCGAAAGTGAAGTTCCAGCGATGGTACAAGCTATATACAACATCCCAACGACAATCGTTGGGCCGCGGCCCGCCAGGCGTGATCACCTTGCCTGGTCGGCGGATCCTCCCTTTGTGTTGGAAGGACATCACACCTCGTACCTCTACAGAACGACTACATCAAATTGGATATTTATTTTATCGTTATTGTCAGAACAAGGTAAAAGCAGAAGGTGTAGCGGAAACGGAATTTGATTTCCAAGTGGGTGGGGCCGCGGGTAAGGAAAAAATTATGGTGGTACGAAGTTTGCCAGGTCAGCTAGTTTTATAAAAGGATACAGTAGATCACAGATCGGGTCAATGTGTTGCAGATGTGTCTGGGACTTATCGATGTGCGCCAGGAGCTCGTACAGAGTAATAGTTATGTCCATCACCACTCGCGACAGGTCAGAGTTGAACCGCTGCAAGAATGGACCCACCAAATGACATAGGAACAGTAGTTGAATCTCTGTGTGTATCTCTGTAGACAGCTTTTCTTTTATAAACCTGTAAATAATGTTTGAGTGAGTGATCTTCTTCTGGACAGGAATAATAATATAATCGTCGAATGTGTATGAAGAACTACCGAACTACTTTTCGGTAATATCAGGTCATATTATGTCATTAGTTTTTGCAGTGTTTGAAACTAAGCAGAAAAGTCAATGCTTAAATTCAACTGTGCAAAAATAAATTCTCGTTCCGAGGTAAAACATCTGAGCATTACAAATAGGACGGTAATTTTTGAAGATCATATAGATTTTGTAAATGATTATGAATCCTAACTACGAGTAATCATTTTGACATTATCTGTGACCGACCGTATTTATTTTCTCAACCAAAACCGAATTTAGATGGCTATAATAGAATTTCAATAAAATTGAAGATATTTTATCGGCATAGCTTGCCACACCAATGAATTGAATTGGAGATATTTTAGTGCATTACCAAAAACATTCACATAAACGTAAAATCCATGAAAAATTAAACAGTGTATCGTCACTATCACTACCACTACATATTATAAAACAAAGTCGCTGTCGCTGTCTGTCCGTTCCTATGTATGTTTAAATCTTTAAAACTACGCAACGGATTTTGAAGCGGTTCTTTTTAATAGATTGATTCAAGAGGAAGGTATAATTAATAATACATGCATAATATTGTAGAGAAACACTGATAAATTTAGAGATATGCAGCGGGAACGGGATCAGACAATATGGCGGTACGAAGTTCGCCGGGTCAGCTAGTAATTGATGAAATGTTAAATACGTACACTGGGATCTGCAGTATCTGGCCAGCGCCGGCGTGGTACCACACCGCATGCGCTAAGGCCAGAGTCAAACTGTATTTGTTCTCCAACATGGCGTCGCTGGTCGTAGCCAAGTTAAACAGCTGGAAGGGAGTGTAAGGATACGGCCATTCCGTCATTTCATTATTGATCGTAAGCTCCAAAATGCGATCGTGCAGCACAGTCCAATAAGGATCAGGTAACCCTGCCATTATAAGGCCGATGGCATTGATCCAGAGTTGAATTTTCGTCGGAGGTATAACTACAAATCCTTTGGTAACAACATCAAGTAGGTTATTGCCAACAATGTTGGGAGCGAGCGGTAGAGACATTAGTTCAACGCAGGTCACGTAGAGGGCGTGTGCGGCAGGATTTGGGTACTCGTTGAAACGCCAGTCTGTGTTCGGGAAATGTGAGTTGCCGGTCATAGCTGTTGTGTTGCTAAGGAAAATTTTGTTAGCTATATTGTGCGAAGTGAACTGTTCTGACGTATTTCAGTTTAGGGAGTGGATTGACACGCACACTGACTCTATAAGGGTTTCAGTACAGCGTCAAGGTGAATAGAGCGTATTAGCTAGTGTTGCCGCTCGATAGTCTATCGATAGACTATCGATAGTCGACTATTGTTAGACTATCGATATTAATATGTCGTATGTGATAATCGATTGTATAGATAGCACCGTTAGTATAAATACTATCGACACACAGTAATACTATCGATAGTATCGATAGAATCGTTTTTCAATACCCAATGTACTATCGATAGGCCTATCGATATTATAGATGATTTTCGAGGTCAACTATCGATAGTAAAGAACTTGTAAAGAATACAGTTATATTAGTATGTACTTTTACAATAAGGGTGTGTTATGTTTGCACGACTCTTCAACCTGTTCATCGACAGTAGACATGAAACATACAAACTCATCGTCATCCGAGCGTCAATAGCCGAGAGCCCGGGCTTGGTTGGACGCCATACACACATACAAGTCAATATTTCCATACTAAATTATTAAAAATGCGAAAGTAACTCTGTGTCTATCTGTTACGCTCTCACGCTTAAACAACTGAACCGATTTTGATGAAATTTGTTATAGGGGTAGATTAGGCCTTGAGAAACAACATAGGCTATGTTTGGTCGCAATAACCGATATCCACGCGGGCGAAGACGCGGGCAACAGCTAGTTCATTTATATTTAAAAGGATACTGTCAACCATTCTGTTCACAAGACTCAAGTAGTAGTTAAGATCTGGTGTCCACCCAGCATCGGCTTCAGTGTCGGACAGATAAGTTTGGAAAGGCTCTGTAGTGGCCCATCCGGCTGGACGAACATCTTTCAAAGAACCCAGTACTGCGTTTACGAGTTTCCTCTTCAGTAATGGCTTGTCACGGAGTTTCGTTTCATAATAATGTAGCGTGTTGTACAAAAATGTCACTGGTCGATCTGTAAGAGTAGTATATCAAATTTAAATTCAAAACAGTGAATATATTCCACACATTATTGTTACAGTTTTCAGGATATTTATTAATATTTCCATGTATTGTTGGATACATAAATATCAGATGCTCAAAACAATACGTAGTAAATATCTCGAAATCTCTAATAGTAAAATAACAGTTATAAGTAGGACAGAACTGACATTAAATCCATTTTGAATCTTATCTACTCTCATACTGAAATGTAAACATTAAAAAATTAAAAACATTACTTTTACAACACACCTGCTCATAACAGTGATATTATTTTACCGCAATTAAGCACGGAATGACACCTATTATAAAACTGTGACTTTTTCATTACTATTATTCACAAAAGTGAGTTATAGATTCTTTTTTAAATTTTATAGGAAGTGTCTATAATTGTCTATGTTCTTAAAAAAGTTTTGATACAAAAAATAACGTGTTTAATAGTACGAATAAATTAATACGCCTATTGTATGGTCATTTGATGCATTTTCGTATTTAAATAAATAATTTCAACTTGTAATACTTGTGTAATAAACAAAATTTTCGCTCAAATTTAACTTTTTTTTTTCTCTAAGTACAGAAAAAAAAAACAGAGTAAAAAAAAGTTAAGTTCAAACCTCATTTTTTTTTAAATATGGTCGACCGCCATTGTTAAATGCGCGCGCATAGGAAAACGAATTAATTTGTAGTATTGTTTATTTAGTATTTGTAGTATTATTTTATTCGCAAGTGTGTTGTAAAACGTCGTATGGCACGTGTGAGCATGATGATTACCGTCCTCGGCTGTCTTAAGACCTCAATGGCGCCTCGGCGGTAATCACCAACGTTGCTCACTTGTACCATAATGTACTATAATGACACTCTTTACGCACAGAGTGTCAAAATCAATTAAAAAATTACATTATGACACTGCTCTTCTATGGGGAACTGTATAATAATATAACTTTTTTTTCTATTACGATACAGTTGCAGCTAGATTAAATAGGTTTCTATGCAGTTTATTTCTAGATAATCTGTGGTCGCGGCGCAAATCGCAATCGCGCATGCACATGCCATCAACAAATGGATTTTAACCAATGACGTATTATCCTTTTTTAATATGTATTTGTAATACATTTTTTAATATTTTGTGTTTACGCCATTTTTGAGAGCCCGCCATCTTCTTGTATGACGTAGGTTTTTATACACATTAAACGTCATTGAACGTAACATTGTAATTTTATGCAAATTATTTTAACTTTTTCATGAGATTAGATAAAGTAGTGTATGAAACTGCACATAATTTGGTCTTAAACACTCGTGTATACTATAAAATATGCTCACGCCTCGTTATTTTAACTCACACTCGTGTTTTAAGAACCCTTATTATGCAACAGTTTTATAAACTACTATTAAAAGACCGATTCTGGATTTATTTAATATCTTATCCAAATATTGTAATGACAAAAACAGCTGAACGTAGCTTATAATTTTTTGAAGTTTTGCAAATGAATGAAATGCAGAGTGACGCGACCTACAAACGAGTCTCATTACCTTACAACTTACAACCTATTCTCAAGCCTACTATATGAAAAATCGGCCAAGTGTGAGTCGGACTCGCCCATGAAGGGTTCCGTAGTAGCAAAGGCGAAAATTGCGGTTTATGACGTATTAAAAAAACTACTGACTGGATTTCGTTCGAACCAATTTTTAGTGGAAGTTTGCATGGCTATTTACATCATATTTTTTTTCATTTTTTTTTTCATTTTCATCATATTCTCTTATTTTAGAAGTTAGAGGGCCCACATTTTTCCACTTTGGAAGTGTCTCTCGCGCAAACTATTCAGTTAAGAAAAAAAAATATGTTAGAAACCTCAATAGCATTTTTAAAGACCTACTATAGATACCCCACACGTATGGGTTTGATGAAAAAAAAAATTTTTGAGTTTCAGTTCTAAGTATGGGGGACCCCCAAAATTTAATGCTTTTTTTAAATTCTTGTGTGAAATTCTTAATGCGGTTCACAGAATACATCTTCTTACCAAGTTTCAACAGCATAGGCCTTATAGTTCCGGAGAAAAGTGGCTGTGACATACGGACGGACAGACAGACGGACGGACAGACATGACGAATCTATAAGGGTTCCGTTTTTTGCCATTTGGCTACGGAACCCTAAAAACGGACACCGTAAACTCCGTGAGTGCCGTGACACCGGATTTTTACTTACTCATTATATTCATGATCATAATTTATTTCGTTTTCTCATTTTTATGACGTATTCGTAAAAAAGGTGATCAAAGCAGTAAAGGAAAGATTGTGTATAAAGAGTGGGTTGAAATTGTGCCACAGTCGGGAAGTTGTGAACTTTAATTGTACTATCTAGACTTAGAGTGAGCATATCTAACTAGCTTGTAATATGGGTTCTAGAATGCGAATAAACATATTTAATTTTTTTTTTTCTTGAAAAAAAATACTTATGATACATAGAAAGGCTCAACCAAATAATTTACCGTGGAATTTATACAGGTATCCTAGGTGTTCCAATAGTTGTTCGAGGTTTTTGCTAACTTGAGGTATTTCTAAGTGTCTATGCACAACAATGTCTAATACAGGTATGAATCGAAGGCACACATTACTCAAATAGACCGGTATAGGGCCACCGTAGGCGTTGCTTGCTTCTTCTGGCGCAAACTTCTCTGGATACTTCCTGTGAAATGCTAGGTGTTTGTCGTACCTACGGGCGATAAATTACAATTATTATAGACATACCTACATTAAGTTTAATATATGGTGAATAAGGGTTGAGAGGCATTGCAAAGTTAAGCTGGTCTTGGGACCATTCTTAACACATTGAGACCCTTCCGTGCCTCGGAGAACACGGTAAACCGTCGGACCCAGTTGCCATATAAACATCTCTGACATCGGTTACTTGGCCAGTAACGAACGCAATAATTGCGCCATATTTTGTTGCTGTCATACACATGAGATAACAAAACATGCGCTATGCCTATGCATATAGGTATCAAAATTCATTTATTATTTTACCTAGTTTCTGTATCCCACATTCGAAATTCAGATTTCATTCCTACTCACCCAAGAGACGTGAGACAATATTAATTGTTCTAAACTGCTCACCTAGAAAGTTTTAAACACTCTTTGGAGCGGAATATGCAGGCTGTGCGCGCTAGAATGTAATACGTGTTTTAAGACCCTTGTAATGTAATCGGTGCAAATAAATTAATTGATTGATAGTTACATAGAAGTCATTAGTACAAGTTAAAAAAGGAAAAAAATAATATCAATTAACATACCAATTGCTTTGTTTCCAATGCTCAGGAGAGTTTTCTTTAACGAAGTCTTGTGCTCTATTCCTTAATTCTGATCCTTTCAAGAGCAGTAATTGTATAATGTAAAGGCACACTTGACTTTCATTACCGTCAGGGTTGGGGCGGAGTACCTAGAAGGAAATTGATACATACATAGGCTGCTAATAAAACAGAATGTACAGCGCCCTATTAACACCTTTAGGGCTCAAGAAAATTTCAAAAATGGATGAAGCTCTCTAAAATTTCTTCAAGTAGATTGGGCGAAGTAGTCAAAATATAATCAATGTTAAAAAATGATTGTAATATCGTTCATCATTCGTAAGAATATCGGAAGAAGGCTCCACCGTCGCCCCAAGACGAATGTACGGGAGAATTTCAAATGTCAAAGACGTGTCTGAGTAGCTCAGTTGGTCAGAGCGTTCCCCCTGTAAGGCACTGTTCGTGGGTTCAAGTCCCGCCGTGGACTTTCATTTTTTCCGATCTAAATCGATTTTCACAAACTTTGATGGTAGCTTTCACTCTCGTCGAGGTTAGGCGAGGCGAGGTTTGACGAAGTTATGCGAGGCGAGACAACACGAGGCATATCCATCTTCACTCTCGCCTTTGTTCAGTCCTCTCTGTGTCGCGTGCATAATGGACGTGCTCGAACTGACAAGCGACGTGACTTTATGCGTCTTTGCGTATATGAATTTTCATAACGTATGCCATGCTTATAAAGCTAAAAAGCTTTTGGCGTTAATAACTTTGTCTTTGTGGTCAAGGTTTTTCAGATCCCATATAATAGCTTCCGCTTGATGTAACCCCATAAACTTAAATAAACCGTCCTGGGTCCACTAGTAAGTCATCCGCGATAAAATTATGAAATTAGTAGTAGGATACTCACCAAACACAAGACGAGCCGATCGATGGTGACGATATTGTATTTCCAGATGATGTCGTTGATTGCATCTACACATTTGTTGATGTGCGGTCCACCGGCTGGGTTAGTAACCTCGAAAACAAGATAGTCGCAGAATTTCCGCAGGTGCGCGGACAACGCGCGGGCGCCGATGCGTTCAAGGATTCTGGAATTGAAAGAAATAATATCATTGTAATCGATTTATTTCTTCACCCAAGCGCCAAAGTTAGAACCTGAAGCCCGTTTTCCTAGTGTAAAACTGAATAATGAGAAGAAAGAATAAGGGTGCTTACATAGAGAAACAGGTTACCGGTACGGGTAAACTTATCCGTGTTGCCATCATGTCAATTTGTTGTTTTTTACCTGACTACGGCGAAGCCAAAGGAGGGTTATGATTTTGACAGGCTATGTTTGTATGCATGTATGTATGTACGTTTGTTCCCTCATAGCTCTTCAACTAAGTACTTATTAGAACTAGACAATTAAGGTATCGTTAGAAGCGTCTTGATCGTCCGCTGGTTATAGACTATATGATGTGGCGCCCTTTAGCGGTCATAAAGTACTGCGTTAAAAAAATTACTTGAGATAAATAGACCGTTTTTGGTATCAAATTGGAGGGCTCAATTAGCACATTTCAAATATGTATAAATAATTAGGTGTTGCAGTAGTCAGGTTTTAGTTTTAATTGACATAATGTGGTGCTTGAACGTAAACGACGAGTTATCGTCATTTTCGTTGCTATGGAATCTTGTCGTTACAGGCAGCCGGTACCTACCTACCTTTTTCTCTATGTAAACCACATGAGTAGATTATCTACTCATGTGATGTAAACACCCTTACTCTTTCTTTTCATGATTCAGTAAACTCTAGCTTTTTAAAAATCAACTACCGTCTGAGAAAATACCGAGAGGAAAGCCTGTACCAGTGCGTCTTCCACCGATCAGATGGTGGGGTTGGCTTGGACTTAGTAACATACACCTATTATTATTTTTATCCATTTCTGGCCGTTGTAAATGGTTGACTGTTCAAAATAAAAAAACGATGGTCGAAATCTGAAAATGTAATGTTATAAAGAGAAACAAATAGGGCAGGTGAAACCATTGGGCACAATAAGCTTAATAATGTAATACAAAGTACCCACTTGAATGCGACTGGGTTGATCCTGTTAGTCTCGAAGATCATCTTCCACAGCAGACAGAGGAACAGTGGCGTGCCCGGCACAGAGAAGTGCGATATGATATCGTTGTCGTTGGCCATCGACGTCCACTTGCGGTACTCCTCCTCAACTGACTTCTTTAGGACCTGCTTGTTTTCTTTTGGGGTTGGATTCTGAAATACGACATAATAAATAAGGGATAAACGTAATTTTCTATTTCAGTTTTATATATTTCAAATTGAAATCTGACGTGAGCATCTTGAACTTATGCTTTGATCACACGCACCGAGTAGAGTGGCAAGAGTGCGCTCGGCCAAGTGCTCGGTACGTGTATCGTGTAATCATAACGCCGAGTACTTTATACCTACTAAGCACTCGGCCGAGTGCACTGTCTCGCCACTCCACCCGGTGCGTGTGATCAAAGCATTAGTTCTGTTCATATTCTATGTTATGTAAATACTATACTAGGAACAGGTACCTACCTGGGCAAAAAACTCCACGAGCACTGGCGGGAAGCACTGCAACGTATGCTGGGACCACATATGCGGTGTATTTGTCATTACTGTGGTGAGTAATTCTTTCACGGCTGCGCCATCACTGCCTATAGGTATAGAAAACGTTAAAATAGTTTTAAAGTGGTACCAGTAATGATGGTGGTGTCATAGGAGGTATTCTAACTAATATAAGTAATATAATATACAAAATATTAAGAATAAGATTATGGTAAAGAGATCGTGTCTTTCAATATTAACGATAGTTATAATTAAAAAGGCGGGCATACTATTACGTATCGAATAGTCACAATAAATAGACATACCAGCTCCAGTCATGTAAATTCCACGCGCCAGAGTGAGAACAAGAACACGGTTCAACTCCTCACTCTCTGAAGACACCAGAGACTTTGGTTCGGATACTACTCTCGACATTTGCAGTTGCACTCCAGAACTGCCCAAACTTGTAATCAATCGTAACGCCGTGCTTTCGAAGCTGGAAAAATAACATTTTCTCCACATATTTATTATGATAATTAAAAAGAAAAAAACTTTATGCACAGTAAATAAATGTACAAAGGCGGACTTCATGCCAAAGACATTTTCTAACAGTCTACCTTCTATCTAATCTTCTATGAATACTAAAAAGCTGTAGAGTTGTTGATGAGAAAAAACACTAAAGCTTTTCTGACTGTGTGTCGAACACACTAATCTCAGAAACTGCTTACCCCATTTGAAATGAAACGCATTGTTCTACATTAGTTAGTCCACCCAAGGGAGCACAGCAGTAACCATAAATGTAAACAAATCTGGCAGATTCCCATAAGTTATTTGAAAACTAAGAAATTACTGGCATAATGGGTTGAGTGGTAAAAGTGTACTGGGGCAGAAAGTATGTCACAGACGGATCCGGGGCAGGGCCAGCTAGTACATCATAAGTCTCTTACATGCCGGAATTACATAAACTGCTTCATTTAATTCACGTTATAGTAGCATTTTTAACTAGCACTATACAATATATTTTTCTTTCTTTCTTTCTTTCTTTTTTCTTTCAAAATCGTTTTCCTGTATCCTACTAATATTAATAATCCTACTAATTATGATGTTGACTGCGTTAATGTACTACTTCAACGTCACCAGTACCAGCAGATCATCTCAACTCAAGGACTGTTAAAATTATATTAATTTATATATTTGGATGGCTCAGTCGCAGAATGTCCACTTCTCAAAATGTCCACTGGTTGCAAAAGGTCTCTTTCGGGCTCATATCATATATCATATACATACCATAATTGCAGTTGCGTTTGATTGGCCTGTGGATAGGCAGCTAACGAGTGAATGTTGGACAGTAATGTGACTCTGTAATGCGGTTGCACATGATGGATGCGATATGAGAACATGTCCAGTAAGTTGTGCAATATGCCCCAGGCATGTGATTTGAATACTGTTGGTAGCAGCTGATCTACAAAGGGGTAGAAAACTTTTACATAATCTGTAATATTTTCTTAAGTAATATATTTATGTAAAAATTGATTTAAAGTTGATACACAATCACAATGCGTTATCTTTAGTTTTAATAATAGGTTTATAAAACTTACGAATAAATCCCTTGATGCCCATTGATTCTATTTCAGTATAGACTAACAAACGGCTATAAGTCTCAACCAGGGCTGGTGCCATCATATTGTTGCCTGGTATATTACTTTTGTTTTGGGCCAATTTTGCAACATGCGTTACTATTGAATGTATCAATGACATTTTGCAATGTAATGTCAGGCTGTCTAAAATACACATTGATAAAGGCACTGTGGGTAATGGAGTTCCTGGGTTCCCATTGGATAAAGCTTTTTGGCTTCCAAATAATGTCTCGATTATAATGCCCATTGGTCTAGCAAAATATTCTTGATTGGTTGAATAGGCATTGCATAGCAACGCAATGCGAAAATCGGAACCCATTAAAGTTGGCGTGTTGTTTGACGTCATCAGATGCTGCAGAAACCTGTAATATAATTACACAGTCAGTATGATAAATAGGTACGTTATTATTTACGTAATGCAAAAGTATAATAACATCAAAAGAAAACTTACTCATGTTGTACTTTTAAATTTGATGGCATAGTCATTGTCTTATGCTCAGTCTCAGCTTTTTTCAATAAATGCATCCAAATGCAGACAACAGCCATTTGATGTGTGCTATGTGATTTTGTGCAGTCTGGAACTGGTAGAGGTTCTTTTTCCGGGTACAACAATTCATGCAACTTTATTATTGGTAGGAAATTGGCCGATGGATTCCTCTGAATGCTTCCAGATATGAATTGCAACAATACCCACATTAGATGATCTCTGCCCTTTTTCATATCATGTCCAATTAACTTATTATGTAGACCCATCACAATATTAGGAAATGATGCAAATCCTATGAGGATCAAATAAATAACCTGTGATGATAAGTGTAGCCAGCACCAATGTGATGATGACATTTCATCTTCCTCATTTTCTTGTTCACTTCTTTCCATCGGTAATATCATAAGTTCAACTAACTGATCTTCTAAAGCTATACAGCGCTGTTTATGTTGCTTTTGAAGGCCGAGCATTGAGCACATCATGTCTCTTGAATATGGCTGTTGCAAAACATGTCTGAGCAATGCTATTTGTGGTTTTAAAAGTTCTTCATCATACGGTAGATTGCCTTTAAGTGAAAACTTTAAAGTTGTAGGGTCTAATCTCCATGGGTTAACAAGATGATCGGCATAACCAGAAAATTCTACTACTGGCAGCATTTGTGAATGTCCAATAATGGAGACCATTTGTGCACAAGGTTTAAAACTTTCCACAAAACCAGTCAGTAGCTTAGCCAATTGCTGCAACAAATTAAAAAATAATTAAAAAGGAAATGTCAATTAGGAATTAAGCCTTATAAAATTTATTGTTCTTACCCAATGAGGCCAGTGATTGTTGTCAGGATAATCCTTCTGTATTTCAGTGACTATGAAGTATGCCGGTAACAATGAAGCGTTGCGATCAAATATATATTCTATGACACCATATAGAGCTTTCAGCTGTGGTATTGTGCTAGAATTCAACTTAACTGGGATAGTGTGTGCTTTTTCTCTGCAACCCTAAATAAATACATCTATTAGAATAAATACTTGCTTTTTGAATCCAATATATTGAAGTATCGTTTTACCTTCATAATTTCCCTGACACCCTTATAATCCACTCCACCAATAATTCTTCGAATCAAGTTAAAACCCTCTATCCAGAAGTCAGCATTTTCATAGTGTAGTTTTTCATTAGTCAAAATACAATCACATATCATTCTGAAAATAAAATTAGCGTTATTTATCTTAACTTAGGACTCTCCCGATCCATAAAACGAACGCCGCAGCGTAGACATGAGGTAGACGGAGGTTGCTGGTTCACATCTGAGGGAGCCATCCTGAAACCGGAGATGGCTCTATATCAGCTGAGGTTCAATGGAAATGACATATGGGCGGCAATGACACTTTCCACCTTGGCATCGGAGCACCTAGGTGTGCAGTTACAATACACCTATCAGCATCATAGTTTTCTTTATATGGATAGACAAACAAGTGCATTCACCAATCCGCATTGTACGGATCGCACACATCTGCAGCAATCATTCTCTGAAAAACACAACTCTAAACCCCTGAGACAGAAGGCAGAGCCTTGTATGTGAGGTTGGTTGTAAAATAGGACATTAAAGTATGAATAATACATATTTAACAACAAACCGAGCTTGAAGAACGTTAGCATTCACTAAATTTTCTAGAAGTGTGAGCAATTGTTTCATCTTATATCTATTGGTTAAAACAGCTGTTGGAGTCAGATACTGGCGTATAGAGGATTCTTGTAGCTCCGCATTCAAAGAAGACATTATCCCACAAAGCTTCTTTTGATATGTTGCCAATTTCTCATTCTCCTCTTCTGGCTTATGTACGAGGAAGCAGCTGAAGGCTTCTTCAACTGCTTCAACCCGCTAAAATATACAAAAGAAAAATCTGTTACTTTCTAGTCCTTGCTAAAATCTGAAATCTAGTCTTCTAAAACAGGTGGTTAGAAGTAGATGTTTCAAAAATAATTCTGATCAGGCAATTTATATAAAAATATTCCTTTCTATTTTAAAAAACTGCCTTCCAGTTGAATCTAAAGCATGTTTCTTGGTGACCTACTTCTGCTCTTCCACTCCTCCTTTTCTTGATTTGGTTTATTTTGTATATATTGGCTTTAAGAGCAACTGCCATCTAACCTAAGAAGAAAACTTGGGTTTGTCAACCAGCAGGTATGATGGTTTGTTGGTTAGAATGCCTTGGCTCAAAGGGTCTTGGTGAGGGCCCATATACCCGATAACTTTAATTCAAATATAGACTCATGCAAGGCTAAAGGGGTACACAGGGTTGTACTGCATCCACATGTCAGTAGCGCGTGCAGCTGCTATGCACGAAGCCTTAGGTTTGATACCCAAGTCAAGTAGAATTCTGATTGTGGTTTAATATTAGGAATTTTTAAATCATTTATATCATCCAATGTAGTAGGAGTAGGAGAGCAGACACTTGGCGTGTCTGCTCTCCTACTCCTACTATAGACATTTGATTTAAGGGAAGCGATTGTCGTCTAAACCTCCCTCTCAAGACGAAAGCCTTCGCCAGAGCCTCGCCTATCAATGAGCAGGTGTAGCGATTTGCAGGTGAGTATAGCTTGAGCCCTAAAATGCTTGATACACCCATACTAAGAATTTCTAATAACAAAAAGTCTTCTGCTTTTTTTCTTCAAATCAATATCCCTACAACACTTACCAATATTTCATTTACTATATTGGCGACTTGAGAGTCGGCCATCTCTGGAAATATCATGAGTGCCACAATAATGGATACAGCCGGTTACAATTTAACAACACTCAATTTGCATTACAAGTTGCACAATATCACTGCAAGAACACCCGGTGCGTTTCATACGTGTTGTAAAATTTAATACGGAAGGTATTTCTGTGAGAGGAATGATATGAAGAAAGTCTTAGAAAATAGTTAACATTGGAACCGGCAGCTTTTATTGGTGTGAACGACGTGCATGACTAATAATTCTGCATTTTCCACCTTTATAGAAGAAGATCATAACAATATTGTTCTATGTTTGTAGCATTATCAAGAAGTCAAGAAGTGCGAAACCACAGTATCTAAGTCTATGGAAACCACAGAGTAATTTTGGCGAAACTTCACATTCACAAGCAAGTTCACAACTTCACTTCAAGCACGGGTAAGGATGGACAGCACATATATCGTATATCGATAACCATCGAATCCTCTAGAAATATCGATATTTCTTTATAATGGAAAGGGGTAACTTTCCTATTTCTATCTATCTATCTATGCCTATTTCAACAATTTTTTTATTGAATTTTAAATGCTAATTTTTCCTAAATATTTTAAGTATCACTTGAAAATAGTGAATACTCAGATGGGAATTCAAACCGCGACCAACTATGTATAATGTATGTTTTAGGGAGAGTGTTTTGACCACTGAGCTACTGAGCCAGGCCTTGAGCATTCGAAATTCTCCTATATAGAACCGTCTTGTGGCGACGACGACGCGGCGACGGTGGAATCCATCTACCGATAATAAATAAGTAACGGAAACAAGAAGTGAAGATGTTACAATCATTTTTTAACACTGTTTTTTTATTATTCCGTCCAATCAATATAATGAAAGTTTCATATATTTATTTTTCATAAAATATATTTGATACAATCAGTTGCTAATCGATTAAGATTTTATCGCTTATGATCGATTCAGAAGAAGCATAAAATAAATGCTTTGAAATTTTATTCAATTATAATAGTATGCTAACTATTCAAATTCTAATGCTCCCAGCTCCCACCATCACCGCATCGCCGCGTTGCCCCAATTGCATTTGTGCAGACGTTTTTGACGTGACTATTAAAATTGATGTTTTTATCTATAGTTATCCCTAACGCCCTAACCCCGCGTTTACACGCTGCCGCTCGCATTGCTAATCGTGTTGCCGGAAATATTCGCGAGATTAATGCCCTAGCATTCACACACGCGCATCATCGCGTTGGTCTTGGTCCGCATTACAGTATTCGCCGTGCAATGGAGACGGACGTAACCGACGTAAACGTATGGAGGACAACGCTGTGGCAGCGTACGCATTATGGTTTTACAGCATAGCGAATTATTTATATAGATTATTAATAAAATCCCTACTCCCTACTATAATATTATAAATGCGAAAGTAACTCTGTCTGTCTGTCTGTCTGTCTGTCTCACTTTTACGACTAAACCGCTGAACCGATTTTGATGAAATTTGGTATAGAGGTAGGTTAGACCTTGAGAAAGGACATAGGCTATGTTTGGTCGCGATAACCGACATCCACGCGGGCGGAGCCGCGGGCAAAAGCTAGTCTATAATATATTTTTAATAATAAATTATACGTTCATCGCGAGCACATCGCCAGTGTGTGAATAGTTCATCGCGCTAGTATTTCCGCTCCTTTAACTCGCGCCGCCAACCGACATTCGCAGCAACATACGCGGCAGTATTCGTGGCATGACGAATATACCATTCACACCACGTCTCTGCCCACTTCTCTCGCCACTTCCCTCGCTCTGCCGCGAGTATGTAAACGCAGCATAACAATTTGACTTCGTCGGACAGGCCAAAGTCCACCCCGCCCAAGTTCAGGCGTGGGTTGTCATATTTTAGGGTGATGGATGACCATGGCTTTAGTCCTGTGCAGCGCGAACTTTAATTTTATTCTTGACACCCCACGCCCGAATGCGTTCGAGAGAGGCATTGGCCCGCCTTTCCATGTCTGAAGCAGAATCCCCATCGAAGATGAGGACTAGGTCAACCGCAAAGGCATGTGCGTAGTCCCCATCCCCTTCTAGCAATTTTAATAGGGGGTCTAATAGTAAGTTCCACAGCAAGGGGCCCTTATTAGACCCCTGGACGCAACCCTTCTGCACTCGGCACCTGCGTATCTTACCCGGACTGTTCTTTCGCTCAGGTAGCTACTGATAGTTCGTCTCAAGTTTACGGGCACTTTTCCTCGGCCAGTCGTGCGATTATAGCTGGCCACCATGTGCTATCGAAGGCGCCCTCTATTTTCAGCGGCACTGACGTGATAACCCTACGCTCACGGAGTCTACCACGTATGTGCCCTAGCAGGCTATAGAGGGCGTCTTCAGTGCTTATCCGGGGCACAAAGCCGTACTTGCGAGTACTAATCCGTGGTAGTAAGTGGAACTTGAGTCTGGAGGTATGCTATGCTACCTGGAGCGGCCATCATATTATTAGTTGCTTTAATTCTGGTCGCATCTTAAGCTTTGACCTCGGAGTCCGAGGTCCGCGGCGCTTTATCCAGTATAATTGCGTGTTTGACTGAATTTCGACATTTACTCTCTGAGGCAAGGAAATACCCAGACCAATTCAAAGAAACATACCTATTCATGTATACAAATATTTGCAGATCCACGCCGGATTTGATTGCCACTCAGGGAATCAAATCCACGCCCTCTGCATAACAGTCACGTTCACCATCACCACGCCACAGAGGCTGTCAAGCAAAACAGTATAACACACATACGTAATCGACTACGACGTCAGGGCACGCATTGCTACCGCGTGGGCCAAGTGGCGATAAATGACTGGCGTCACGTGTGATCCCAAAATGCCAGACAGGTTGAAGGGGCATGTCTATAAGACGGTCATTAGGCCTGTTCTCTTGCATGGAAGTGAGGCGTGGCCGCTGCTGGAGCGACACACAGGGCCGCCGATAGCGGGCGTGCAACGCGTGCACCGCACGCGGGCGGCACGTCTAGGGGGCGGCACCGCCGCCCCTTGTTCATCAAACTTTACCAAGATTTGCCGCCCCCCTAGAAGTCAAATCTTCCCTAGATTTGCCACCCCCTAGACATCAAATCTTCCCTAGATTTGCCGCCCCCTAAACGTCACATCTATGAGATTTGCTGCCCTTCTGGAACTCGAATCTTCACTAGAATTTCCGCTCCCTGAACATCAAATCTTCCTTAGTTATGCCGTAATCAGACGTTAAATGTTTCCTAGATTTTTCGCCCCCCTAGATTGACGTCTAGGGGGGCGAAAAATCTAGGTATCTTTCCTAGTTTTGCCGCCCCTGGTCGTAAAGTCTTCCCTAGTTTTGCCGCCCCCTGGACGTTGAATCTTCCCTAAATTGCCCGCCCTCCTGGACGTCAAATCTTCTGTTATTTTTTTTTCGTACCTAGCCGTTAAATCTTCCCTAGATTTGCCGCCCCCCAGGCGTCAAATTTACCCCAGGTTTGCTGCCCCCAACCTTAAAACCACGTAGTTGTAGCAAACCATTAATGTACGGAATGTACCCATTAATTTTGTAGACTTTTGGGAAATCATTCCTTCCGAATCAAGAGAAGGGAAATATTATGATGATTCGTGCATACTGATGATTTCACTGAAAACAAAAACATGTATCACGTTCACGATGGCCAGAGAAAACGTACATGATATTTTTTAGCGTGTACCTAGATCTGGCGGAAATCTAATGATGAGGTGGGTTTATTGGAATCGAACCGTCTAAAATGGTATTTCAACAGGCAATCGACTGGACTCGAATCGAAATCGAATCGAATCGCAGTTGTCTTCAGTCAGACATAAAGAGAGTATCTATTTTTTTAAATCCAGGAATGCAATTTACTCTATATCCAAATAAACCATAAACGATAGGAATATTAAAAAAGTTGATTTTGAGACTATTAAAAATTCCATAATTTTTTATGAAAATTAGTGAATTTACGTCTAAGTTTTGTTCATGTTAAAATTTTACAACAAACTAATGCCTGGGTGATGGAGTCACCGCCTTTCTCAACACATTCTGAGGCACCTCCATTAAGCGAAGATAGTGGACTTATAATTACGAGTGGGTCATTTTCGAGTGATTCTGCTAGTGGATGGCATCACGTCGCATCTGAGGTGAGTTAATCATAGCCATATTCTCATTGCTCGTGATATTGCGAAATAAGTTAAAAGCATTCGTTTTTGTGCACCATATAATCCTTTGATACTCATTACACATATATACAACTAATACTTTACATAAAAATTATATGTGGAATACGACATGCCTGCTTGTTGTCATAGTTTATGTTGTGAAGGTTTATTTATATTATCTTGTAGAACTCATACGATGTACCCCACGTGAATGCCGTATTGTGGACTCTATCATCACATACACAAATTAATAAGTTACTGGTTTAGTTGTGATATTGCGAATTCTTATCAGTTTTGTAATTAGCACCTTAGAGCTTATCATTGTTCCTGTTTATTTGCCTAATTTAAACATAATACTTTATGTACTATTACAATATTTTTATTGGATTACCTATTGGCTTTTTATTTTGCCTTGAAAAAGTATGCTGTCCCATTGTCTTCCTTAGTTATTTAATGTTAAATCCAATTTATTATGTATTGTGTGTTGTTGCTTAGTTAAAACCAGTAACTAAAATCAATCTTCCCAAAGACAATTGCATAAGTGAATAGATATTTAGTGTCCAAGACATTGTAAATATTGTAGCTCAGTTGGTCAGGGCATTCCCCCTGTAAAGCACTGGTTGTGGGTTCAAGTCCCATCCTGGACATTCACTTTTTTCAACCTAAATTGATAAAATCTGTCTCTATTATACAATGTCCATGCTGAGCGTACATCTATATTCTAAGTCATATTACTGAAAGAAGATGGGAGTGTCTGACCAAAAGAGATTTTTCAGTCAAAATCAGAACTGAATGTTCTGCCCTGGTTTCAGTTTTAGCCAAAGTCAAAACCAAATTTACTCAGACAAAATTTATATATAATAGATATTATATGGAATCAAATCTGCACTATAAAATAAAATATATTTGTGTATATAAAGATATTATCAAGGTATAATATGTTGAAATAAAGACTTAGCAAGTAAACTCTTCCAAAACGATGATTAGTTAAATATAACCCAAAATCAATTGAATATTTTAGTTATTATATTATTATGACAAACCACAAACCACAGCATGAGTTGTTTAGGTATCCATGTTAATAGAGGGATATTGTAATTCACCGAAAGTAGCCTACCAATAAACAAAAATCCTAAGTAGGTAATATTTTTATCAAACTACATTGTGTCACTTTAAAATGAAATTCAACTGAATGACAGTACCTAATAATTGCCATTGAAGTCAAATAATGACCACTATTGGCAGGCACTCAGCTCTATAAGCAAACAATACTGTATGTTTAGAAAAACATCTATGGAAAAAGGCCGAAACTAAAACTCAAGCCAAAATAATACCTATTTATTGGCATTAACCCAACTTTCGAGCAGTCTATGTTATTTTCCTCGATTTATAAGAACATTTAACTTAAAGTAGTTGAGTGTTAGCAGATTTCTCCAATGATAAAGTTTATTTAAATTGAAAGTGCATTACCTGTTTAAAATATTTTTTTACTGAAAGAGAAACATGATAATGCAGTTATGAACTGAGTTTAGCAGATGAGGTTTTCCTTGGTGAAATCTAGCCTAAGATCTATAATGCACTTCTGCTTAGCCTTGACTGCACATCTGTTTTGTAAAACTGTAGTAACGCAATGCTTTTGCTGTGAATAGCTTTTGCGAACCATAATAGTATTGTGGACCTCATGAACAATCTAAAAGAGATAAGAGCCATAAATGGTTTTGTAGATAACTAGCCCCAGACCCAGCTCTCAATACATCTCTTTCCATGGGTGTCTTATAAGATGACTAAGGGATAGGGATAAGGCTGTACTCCATCTGACAGCAAACATACAGCACACACAAACAAAGACAAGTGCCTGCTTGACAGCATTACCTACCTCAGCTCTGCCTACCCCTTCAGGGTTTTACAGGCGTGATTATATGTATATTATGTCGTTTGTATATAAAATACTCTAAAATCTTATCCATTGTTCATTTCATATCTTTTTATTTTCCAAGGGCTCTCACAGATTCATATCCCTTAGCTTAGCTTCCCAAATGACCAGGTTACAATAATTCTGTTAAGAACAGCTTTGTGTTGTTCCTGATTACATTTGGGGCTTTGTGGAGGCTGACTTGCTTCTCCTCTTTGTGATTTGGCTTATATAGCTTTTATGGCAGCTACTGCCATCTGATCTTACAACCCCGAGAGCAATTGTGTGTGTCTTGACCCCGAAGGCCCATACCCCCAAAAGAACGCACATTGCAAGGCCTTAATGAGTAGCACAAGACTATCCATTCATGAGTTTTTAATGTTGGCAAATGCTATTGGTGTGTTTTATTTCTTTTATTTTTTTTATGTATTTGCTCAGTTCTAGTTACTTTTTGCTTATGCATTATAGCAAATTGTTGAATTTTATGTTTGCTGCGTTAGATCATAATTATGCATTATGAGTGCAAAGACGTATTAAAGACATGTCCCCATAGTACTACATATTTTTATTGCCCCTAATATATTGATTCTAGTGAACCCTTACTGTGAAACATTGATTTTTGTACAGTTACAAGAAAGTGACTTCGATGAAAAATCACTGTCACTTTGTGAATCAACGGAAACATCGGAACGCATGTGTGGTGATTTCTTTAACACCTTGAAAAAAGGTCCAGCGAAAGTTATTGTTGCTACAATAAAGCCACCTCCTGAATTTCAGGTAAGCAGCAGAGTTATATAAAGGCCTCTACACACCAAACCCGCCGGCCCGCCGGCATTGCCTGGCGGGGCATGTCGGCACTTCATGTTTGCTCGCTCAGTTGGCACGATTATCGCAAAACAAGGCCGGCGGCCTGACCCGCCGGGCAATGCCGGCGGGCCGGCGGGCCTTGGTGTGTAGAGGCCTTTATACTAGTGGCCAGGGTCGCGGCATTGCACGGGAAGTAATTTGTCAAGAAAAGAAACCCTATGACCCAATTGAAACGCCGCCACGCGGCTCCCACCCGGCGCGATACTTGTGGGGCGACATTTTTAATATTACGATTTCATCATTATCTGAATCTTTTCCCAACTCTGTTGGGGTCGCTTTTCCAGTCTAACTGTGATGCGGCTGAACTTTGATATTTTCCGTGAAACGACTGCTATCGGACCTCACCGACTCTCTCTCCGACTGCATTCACAAGACCTCCAGAACCAATTGGCGATATCGATATGTCGCAGTAAGATAGATAAAGCCGTAATATAGTTATATCCCTAGGGATATAATTATATACCGTAACATAGTTATACGAAAGGGATTCATTACTATCTCACTAGGATTATAGCTATAAAACGGTCCAAGTTTAGTGATATACTTATATTACTAGATTAAGTTTAGTGAAACGAGACTTCAATTTCTTGATGGTCATAAAAAAAATAACCACACGAAGTGCACACTATAACTATGTTACGGTATATAATCTAGGGATATAACTATATTACGGCTTTATCTATCTTACTGCGACAGATATACTGTAGTTAGACTAGCCGGACTTTGAGGGCTCCTACTACCCGTAACGACTACCATAGATGGTCGTATGGCAACCGGGACCGACGACTTAACGTGCTCTCCGAGGCACGACCAGACCAATGCAAATTCCCATATTCATGCATACAAATATTTACACTGGGTGGGTATCGAACGCGCTTCCTGCATAGCGGCCGCTTTCACTACCGTCACGCCACAGAGGCTGTCAATATTACGATATTTCACACGATATTCATTGGCATATATGGTATGGTCAATAGGCAATTATTGTATATATAAAATGTTTAAGTAACTAATGTACATTATTTAATTTGATAATGATTAATAGTGTGTTCATCTATATAAGTTTCCAATTAAGTGAATTTATGAAGTAAGGTTACTCCTATAAATAGGCCTTTACTTCAAAATTATTCAAAATTTCCTTACTACACAATTTTTCTTTCGCCATCTTGAACAATTATCGTCCTATTTCAACAAGTTTATACAGGGGCGTATTTAAAGATTTGGCGCCCCGGGCCACTTAGGTTTGCCGCCCCCTATGCAGGCGCGGTCCGAAGGGGGGGAGAGTCACAGGGGCCATGACCCCTCCCCCCAAAACCATGCACGTCATATTGAAAAGTCCCAGTACGAGGGGAGGGGGGGGGGTTACATTTCTTAAGGAATTTACGAAGTGACACCCCCCCTCCCCCCAAAACTTCAAGCTGCGACCGCACCTGCCCCTATGTGACGTTCGCGTTCACCGTTAGCCTGCGCCCAAGGCGTTGACACAAAATAGGGGTCCGTCAGAAATTGCTGGAGATTTTCAAGCCTGATTCGTGAGATCTCTATCTTATGGTGCGAGGGAAGTGACTTCCATCGATCTCTCCACTAACCCAGGCTCCCGACCAGAGTCCCTTCAAGGGGAAATATTTACATTCCATTCCATTAAAGCGCCCTACGTAGAAGATGATATCGCAACCAAAAATCACTTGAGTACAGCAATAGCTTGTGAAGAATGATGTTTTATGGCTCAAAGGCAACAGCAAAAGCACCGCTTTGGGACCTGGCAGCACTTTAGGCTCTAAAGGCACTCGGATCCCGTTTTGAAGGGCTCTATAATATATGCCTCAAGTAGAGACGGATTCCGAAAATTTGAAAGACAGGAAAACTGGTCCTCTTCTGCAAAGTTACCGTCCGCCTATCGGCTCATTGTATTGATGGACAAGATGTGCAGTCATGCAGGTGTTTTAAACGAATTATTCCTCGTGAAGTGCCACATCGAGCGCCTTACAGGAGTGAGGCCGAATTTGGTAGACAATAAATTTGGTTATAGTCGGGAGCACCGTGGATGCCAACACGCGCTTGAGGGCCCTGGTGGAAGAAGCAGTGGCACGGCGAGTTGATGCTGGCAGTGTCTATTGTTGCCTACGTCTTTAACACCTTGCCATGGAGCTGCATCAGAGCTGCACTCTTTCAGCACGGGGTGCCTCTCTATCCTCGCGTCATTGTCGGGGTTTACTTATCGGTGAAAGCCAGTATCTACCCATGTAGGACAGGGCTTGGTAAGTGAGATATGTGGCGGGGTGTTCCGGCTGGGGCCGGTTCTGTGGAACATCGGCTAGGACTGGATGGTGACGGCACGAAATCAGAAGCAACCAAGTAAGCCACAGCCGGAGTTACCCAAATCCTTGGACGTATTTGGTGACTGGATCTGAAGTGGGCATACCTGGTTCTCTTACTTACGAACCCTTTCTGGCCAATTGATGTGTGGGGAGCACAGAGGCTGCCCATACACCACCTGGCAGTCCTTAAATAGACTTCGGATGCAGATCAGCCGAAGTAACGAAAACCGAATTAGATGGAGTTTTTCAGATAAGGTGGACCCAGGCACCACGGTGTGAATGCGGAACTACAGTGAGGTAGGCGCTAACGTGTGCTGCATGCCTAAGCACGTGTACACCGCAGGAACTCATGGGTGCCTCTGAGAACGCCATCAGGGTGGTTGCACACGGGCAAACAAAATATGACATATGTCGTCGACTCGACAAAAGGAGAAGATTAGCTCGGATGAGGTGATGCTCGAAGGGGGTTCTCACACGTCTTCGCTGCCGATAATGCGATATCACAGTAGTTTCTCCTACCAGCTGACGCAATGCGCCCAGCTATGGCTGCTTCGGTGAGTTCCTGAGACATACAGATCAGGAGCCGACCCCTGCAATGCCACCTCTGCCTGGGCTCCTCCATGTATATGCGAAGTGGCACGCGTTGTATTCTTTAAGCAACAGTCAGAGCGGGAAACCTCTCGCCGCAGGTCCTGGTGCTAGTTATGGCCGTCTGCAAGGGGTGATTATTCCTCGTGAAGTGCCACATGCGGTCTCGGTTTAAAACCGCACACTGTCTCTGTCGGGTCTCAATTATCGGGTGTAAAGTTACCCAATTAGATATTTCCCTCGCAACCCGGCTGACCTTTTAAGATAGCTCCTTCGGGTGTGGGTAGTCGGTGTCCCCATTGAACCCCGGAAAGGTACGGGTTTCACCGCCGCATTACCGGTCTGAATATATTGGAGTAACAGGCGACCGCACCTGTCGCCCCCAGTTCTCGGGGAACCAGCCGCCCCTTATATGTAGCTGCTCTTATCTGTGCTCTCTGCTAGTCATAAGGATACGTGGAAACCCTATGAGTAGCCATTTACAGCGCCGCTACCACCTCGGCCGGAATTAACCGTAGGCGGTAGCGTCTCCCTGCGAGAGAAAGGCGCTGCCGTCTTCGGCGCCAAAGCTGCTTGGCCCCAGTTACACCGTACTTGAACGCAAATGTTATTAAGGGTTTTCTAATTTGAATGCAATTAAAATAATGAGTGACATAGTCATATTGTAACTAAGTAAGCTCCGAAAAAAAAAAAAAAAAAATATACGTAATATTTACTCTAATAGGCGCCTTTTAGAGTCAAGATTAAGGCGCCCAGAGACATAGACATTCGGGGCGGCAGGTTGCAAAGGGCGGCGGAACCGCCCCGAGCGTCTATCTCTGGGCGCCTTTTAGAGCAAGATTAAGACGCCCAGAGATAGACGTCCAGGGCGGCAGGTTGCGAGGGGCGGCGGAGCCGCCCCGAGCGTCAATCTCTGGGCGCCTTTTGGAGCAAGATTAAGGCGCCCAGAGATAGACGTTCGGGGCGGCACGTTGCGAGCGGCGGCAGAGCCGCCCCGAGCGTCTATCTCCGGGCGCCTTTTAGAGCAAGATTAAGGCGCCCAGAAATAGACGTTCGGTGCGGCATTTTGCGAGGGGCGGCGGAACCGCTCCGAGCGTCTATCTCTGGGCGCCTTTTAGAGTCAAGATTAAGGCGCCCAGAGATAGACGTTCGGGGCGGCACGTTGCGAGGAGCGGCAGAGCCGCCCCGAGCGTCTATCTCCGGGCGCCTTTTAGAGCAAGATTAAGGCGCCCAGAGATAGACGTTCGGGGCGGCAGGTTGCGAGGGGCGGCGGAACCGCCCCGAGCGTCTATCTCTGGGCGCCTTTTAGAGCAAGATTAAGGCGCCCAAAGATAGACGTTCGGGGCGGCAGGTTGCGAGGGGCGGCGGTACCGCCCCGAGCGTCTATCTCTGGGCGCCTTTTAGAGTCAAGATTAAGGCGCCCAGAGATAGACGTTCCGGGCGGCACGTTGCGAGGGAGCCGCCCCGAGCGTCTATCTCCGGGCGCCTTTTAGAGCAAGATTAAGGCGCCCCGAGATAGACGTTCGGGGCGGCAGGTTGCGAGGGGCGGCGAAACCGCCCCGAGCGTATGTCTCTGGGCGCCTTTTAGAGTCAAGATTAAAGCGTCCAGATCAGATCTTCAGGGTCGGCAGCACGAGTGTGACGCCCCTGGTGTTGCATACGTCCATAGGCCACGGTAACCACTTTCCATCAGGTGGGCCGACCGTGTGCTTGTCTGCAACCTATGTGGTATAAAAATAAAAAAAAATTGACGCTCGGGGCGGCTCCGCCGCCCCTCGCAACCTGGCGCCCCGGGCCATGGCCCCCTTGGCCCTAGGGTAAATACGCCCCTGAGTTTATATCAAAGAGTATCAACCTCCAGTTTGAATCTATTGATAAAAATAGCATTAAAATTCGTTGTTTAGCTTAGATCTCAGCTAAATAGACACCTCGAAGTGACTTTGCTAGAACTATGTAAAAAGAAGATGATTATTATCAAAACCAGTACTAAAATCGTATCATATTATTTTCAGGATATCCCTGCTCCTGATGATGTAGACAAATGCATAACAGTGTGTGTGCCTCCGATCGTTGCCTTTACCAATGATGGAACGATCAAATCTAATTCATCAAACTTAGATGCACCAACAAAGTCCAGGCATATGTCGCCAATGTACCCTAGAAAATTAAAACCGGAGTCATTGTACGAGCGGCGTCAATGTCTAAATCATAGATTCGCTAGCCCAAGACTTTTACACTTGAGTCCTTGTCGCGTGAATAGACCTTCTTCGCGTAACTCGTTGTCCTCACGATTGTCAAGTAGCCACAACTCACTGGTGAGTCAATTCCAAGTTGATGATTCAAATTTTATCACACAGGCCATCTCACATGACACCTTAACTGCTAAAACTTCCGACATTACGGATATGTACAATGTTCCATTCGACAGCGATATTTATGCGGTGCCCATTGATATGATCAGACCTAATCATATTAACAATAGAAATAAAGGAAAAAAGATGCCGCGTACCGCAAAAAAACGTAACAAAACTGTATCGCAGCCTACTCCTGTTAATAATTTCATTCCTATTGATAAAGCTGATAAAACCCAAAAGCTAAAGGAAACGAGTAGATCTAAAGATGTGAAAACTAAAAGACACAGCTTACCAAGTTCATCATGTAAAAAAAGTACAAGTGACTCGGATACTGACTCATTACATTTAACTTTACGCGAAATGAGGAAATATTTACATACATTATATTCTAGTTCAAGTGACTCAGAATGTCGATCTACCATTATTAAGAAAAATAATTCTATTGTAACTAGTGTTGGCATTCATGCAAAACATACTAATAAAGATTCGACACCTACAAATGTATTTTTAAAAGAAAGTAACGAAAATTCTAAAACTATGGAAACAAATAATAATCATAAGAAATCAAATAAAAATTCATTCGGGATGAATGCTAAAAATAAGAAGCATAAAGAAAATATTCCTAAGGATGTAATTGAAGTGGACAAAAACGACAAGGTCGTTAAGAGAGGCATTACCAATCAGAACCAGAAACCGAAGATGTCACCTGTAAGAATATTGTCGATAAACTTGAAGCAGAGTTTTTGTAATTTGTTCCGGTGGCGACGTCACTCGGGATTGGGAAATGCGTCTGATGTGGAGACTGTAAATTCAAACAAAGAGGAATCTCCTCCAGCGGCCGTGCGTCGAGCGCTGCCCCCGCTACCACAATCGCCGCACGTCCATCACACTATTCGTAGAGCCGGCAATGATGACGATACAGTTATGGATTTTGCCAGTTCTATACAAAAAGTTAAAGATGTAAGAAAAGTTTTGTATAGTTTAACGATGAATTATATCTAAAATTGTTAAATTTTCTTAAAAATGATTTATTTTTTTAGTATGGATGGTACTGGGGCCCAATATCTGTCGAAGCTGCGGAAAAGATTTTGTCCAATGAACCAGATGGCTCATTTATAGTTCGTGATAGCAGCGATGACCATTATATTTTTACTTTAACTTTTAAGCTAAATGGTCTTAGACATGTGAGGATTGAACACGATCAGGGTATGTATATGTATGATGTAAATATGAATTCAGTATTTTCTTTTGAGATTAACCGTGAGTTCGCTCTAGGCGACATTTCCGCTTACCGCTTCACCCGATCTGATATTAAAAGATATAGTAGATACGGCACGGGCACTACGCTAATAAAATATGTATCGACACTTTGATTGATCTATTTAAGAGCCGGATCTCGACTTCTTCTTTCGAGTCAATGATCCTCTTGACTTGTCGGATTATGTACATTTACTTTACAGAACTTGTTATTCATATAAAATACTCTGTTTTCAGGTAATTTCTGCTTTGGTGGATGCACTATGTTTAAGGCACAGACAATAGTAGAATTCATTGAAAATGCTGTAGAAACTTCTCGAAGCGGCCGATATTTGTTCTTTTTGAATTTGAGGCCGGTGCTAGGTCCCGTACGAGTTCAATTACTCTACCCTGTATCAAGGTTTAAACGAGTACAAAGTCTCCAACATATGTGCAGGTACGTGTAGATTCCACTTTATTCATTGCTACATACATATATTTTGCGATCTCTCAGTGATTTTTTCTATGTAGGCGATCGATTCAAAATCTTCAATTGTCTCGAGAATGTGGCGTGACGTGTTTTACACGCGCTTAAACCACCATAGGTAGAATAGAAGATAGATCACGATCTAACAGTATTAAAGACAGTTTTAGTTTTTAATTCTTTTATTTGTTATTTTCTGAAGTTTACGCGAATGCCGTGTGCTTGTCTGCCAACTAAGTGAAATAAAAAAAAAATCCCTCATTGAAATAAAACCACTACATTTATTTACCACTATTTAACGGATTCTATCGCGATTTATTTGTTATGTCGGGTGTATGGGGGTCCACCTAGATCTTGGGCACCAAGCCAAGCTCACCTGCAAGCCGGTGCACCTACTGAACAACGGACAAGGCTCTGGCGCTGGTTTTCCCTTCGGGGCTGGGGGGTCGGACGGCAGTCGCCCTTGGAAAAGCCAAAATTTTGCCAAACTAAAATGAAATGGTAACAACAGGGAATTGCGATGAAGGTAGGGCGCCGCCGCAAAACGGCGCGCATGAGGGTCGCCCGTCTCGTGTCGCAAGTGGGCGAGGGCTACCGTGCCTGAGCCGGGCACGGCTAAAGATGTTAGGCCAACACCGTAATTCCCGAAAACTCCGCTTCGCAACGTGGCAGATCGGCACGTTGACTGTTGTTGGGACGACACAGTCCAGAGAGAGATCAGGGCGAAGAAAGCCTTCTTTAAAAAAGTGGCAAGCGTCCAAATCCTCCGAAGACCGCGATGCGTACAAAGATGCAAAACGCGCCACCAGGAGAGCCGTAGCCAAGGCCAAACGAGACCACTTGCAACCTCTATATATCAAGTTGGAATCGTCTGAGGGGCAAAAGCTCATATATAAGTTGGCGCGTTCCAGGGCCAAAGCGGCGCAGGGTCTATCCAAGTGCCGCTGCATTAAAGACCCTGGGGGCAATTTGTTGTACGAGAAAGTCGCGGTGAAGGAGAGATGGCGCTCATACTTCCACGAGCTGCTGAATAAGCAGCATAAAGAAGTGCAGCCATCAGACCTCCCTCCGAATCAAGGACTAGTGCCACCGATAACGCCTGCGGAAGTCCAGACTGCCATTCGCCGCATGAAGAACCGGAAAGCTGTCGGACCCGACGAAGTCCCCATCGAGGCTTGGAAGGCAATGGGTGCCCGTGGTGTGAGCATTCTAGCAAACCTTTATAACCGCGTACTCCTCACCGGTGAGATCCCGAGTCAGTGGAGGCTGAGCATCATCACGCCATCATCATGCCTTTGAAGACTCAAAGACAAGGGATCGGTGCATGAGTGTGGCAGTTACCGCGGTATAAAGATAATGTCCCACACCATGAAGCTCTATGAGCGGATAATCGACTCCCGGATCCGACAGGAAAGTACACTCTCGGAGTGTCAGTACGTGTTCCGTCCCGGGCACGGGACCATGGACCCAGTGTTCGCCCTAAGGGTTGTGGCGGGGAAATACAGGGCGAAGAACACGCCCCTGCACTGCCTATTCTTAGACATGCAGAAGGCCTTCGACTGTGTTCCTCGCGCGGTGATCTGGTGGGCACTGCGGGCCAAGGGAGTTCCAGAGACTTACATTGACACCATCCGAGACATGTACTACGATTCCGGTTCCGTGGTTCGGACTGCTGTTGGCGACTCGAAAGCCTTCCCCATCACCGTCGGGGTACACGTGCACGCATTGCTGCCACGTGGGCTAAGTGGCGAGAATTGAGTGGCGTCACTTGTGATCCTAAAATACCAGTCAGGTTGAAGGGGCAGGTCTATAAGACGATCATTACGCCTGTCCTCTTGCACGGTTGTGAGGCGTGGCCGCTGCTGGAGCGACACAAGCAAGAGCTGCGTGTCACGGAGATGAGAATGTTGCGGTGGATGTGCGGCGTTACGCGTAAAGATCGCGTACGGAACTCTCGCATCCGCGGCAGCCTCCATGTCCGTGACATCGCGGATAAAATGCAAGAGAGCCGCCTTCGCTGGTGCGGCCACGTCTTGCATCAACCGCCAGGCTACGTGGGGAACAAATGCCTGGCAATGGTGCCCCCGCCGGGTCCAGGTAAAAGGGGTAGGCCAAAGAAGTCCTGGCTTGACGTCGTGGAGGGTGATATGCGTGCTAATGGTCTCACTACCATGGACGCCCAAGATAGTGCGAAGTGGAGGAGGAAGAGCCGGAAGGCGGACCCTGAGCTTCGAGGTCATCTTGGCCACGGATGCAATCAAGAGAATGCGTCTATTTGCAGATGATGATGATCGCGATTTATTTGTTACTAGCCGACCCGTGTCGGCTTCGCCCGCGGCACATTTCGAAGTCCCGTATCACCCCTTTCAGTCAGCTATAGGCCCGCAAAGTATGGAAATCTGCCGGATTTGTTGACATTTATGATTTCTGCCCCGCTCCCTTAAGTAGTAGCGTAATTTTTCTCTGCGTAAGAACCATCCTCGTATTTCAAGGAATGTTCTAAAAAAAGAATTAGCGAAATGGGTTCAGCTGTTCTCGAGATTTGCGCTTAGCAACACATTCAGCGATTCATTTTCATATTATTGATTATTTACTTCTACATCAGACAAATATATACAGCCGGTACAGCCCAGACTCAGCCTATACATGACTCGAGCCAACAATAGTGCCCGGTAAACGGCAATAGGCTCACCCCCTATTACTTGGGACCTGATACAATGATTGGTGAAATGTGGGTTTTAATTCACATCTGCCTAACCTTCCGGAGATAAAGGCGTGATTTTATGTATGTATGTATGTATTACTTTTAGTTCGAAGTTTCGGCTACTTTTTAGCAGCCATGGTCACGGGGTGACTAGAGATGGTAGTTGTCGTTGTCACATAGTTTGAAGTATACATTTTCTGAAAGTATCTGAATCATGCTGAATCTTTGGCTTAGCCGTAGATATAATAAAGTCAATCCGTGTCTTTTCTGGAGTTGAAGACTGAATGGTATTGTGTATTTGCTTATGCCCTATATGATCTCATGAAACGGTATTGGGAGTTTGACCTCAATCCCTGATGTAGGTAGCTCACTCAGTGAAAATAGGACGGCCGCCAATCGATATAGTGTTTGAGGTAAAAATCTCAAACTCAGTTTGACCTGACCAGCCTGCTTAAGACTGACTTATAGTAGTATTCAAGGTCAAATCTAGTAATTTATCCATTATATTTTCCTTACAATTATCTAAACAGTACTGGTTAATCGGTACAAATTTAAATTTGTTCTTGCTTACTTAACGATTATTTCTGACAAAGGTTATCAATTAGGCGCAATTAAATGCACAGCATCCACAATATATTATTTATTGTTAGGTTTATGCAATGTCCGTGTAAATATTTTATTGATACATGTGACACTGAGGTTCCAAAAATATTTTATCAAGATATAGGGTTGAATTTGAACTAATTTAACACTCCACATGTCATGCACTACAGATTTATGTAAGGTAGCAGACAACTTTTTGTCTATGCTGATGACCACAATAAACAGACATACGACCTTAACGAAGGTAACAAATAAAAACAAAATCCTCAAGCCTTGGATGACGGCAGGCTTGCTTCGCTGTATTAGAAACCGGGACAGACTCCACATGAAATCTAAAAAAAGACCAGAAAATATGACACTCAAAATTACCTATTCTAGATATCGAAATTTCTGTAATCGATTACTCCGAAAACTAAAAACCGAATACGAAAAATCACAAATAGATAAGGCAGGAAACAATACAAAGGCATTATGGAAAGCCATAAAATCCATCACAAACACAAATAAAGTAAAATCTACACCCCTGGAATTACTGCAAACACATCCAAACCCACAAATCTCTATAAACCAAGTTTCTAAGTACTTCAGCGAACTAGGGCAGCATTTAGCTGATAAAATACTTTCCGCAAACCAGCACCCCCTACCTTTCCCGGCTGATCGGTCGCGAAACGGTACACAATACACTCCACCTAACTCAATATCCATCATTGAAGTAACCGAAACCGAGGTTGAAACCATAATCCTGCAGCTCCGCCTCGATTGTGCCGTGGGGTGGGATGGTATCCCCTCCCAGGTTCTGAGGGCGTCGAGGGAAGTATTGGTCCCCCCAATCACCCATATATGCAATTTGGCCATAAAAAGCGGAGTCTTCCCAACCGTTTTTAAAAAATCAATTGTCCACCCAATCTACAAGAGTGGGGATAGAGACTGTGTTAGCAACTATAGGCCTATTGCAGTGCTAAGCGCACTGTCGAAAATTTTGGAGAGAATACTGAATAATGCACTCCAGCGGTTCCTCCACAAGTACAACCTATTGGCTCAGAATCAGTATGGTTTCCGTGTGGGCGTCTCCACCGAGGATGCCGTACTTGACCTCACGACAAGGATCACCAAAAGTCTTGACGATGGAGCCAAGTGTTTGTGTATATTTCTAGACCTTTCCAAGGCATTCGATACAGTCTCTATCCCTATTCTCCTGAAGAAGTTAGAAAGGATTGGTGTCCGGGGCTTGCCTTATCAGATCTTTGAAGACTACCTGACAAATAGGAAGCAGTCGGTAAGGATAGGCTACCACGTTAGTGAGGAGACTGTGGTCAATTATGGCGTCCCACAGGGGAGCATACTGGGCCCAACACTGTTTCAGTTGTACATAAACGACCTCTGCACACTCTCTCTACCTCATACTAACATCTTCACATATGCTGACGACACGGCCATACTGGTTACGGGACCGAATTGGCAAATAGTGAAGGAGAGAGCGGAACGCTCCCTATCTGTGGTGATGCAGTGGCTAAACGAGAATCTGCTCACACTCAATCTTACAAAAACAAATTTTGTGCCCTTCTCGTTGTCAAAGGTTGGAAACCCCCCACAAAACTACTCAATAGTAGCACACACCTGCACCACCCCAAACACATGTGTCTGTACTGAAATCGTTAGAGCGGATTCCATTAAGTATTTAGGCGTGATAATAGATGGTGGGCTGAAGTGGGACAAACATACAGCATTAATGGCAACCCGTATCAGACGCCTCATACACCCATTTAAATCACTGAGGGACATTACCCCTCCTGAGAAGCTGAAAATGGTATACCTGGCATTAGGGCAGTCCATAATTCAATACTGCATTGCTGCATGGGGATGTGCGGGCAAGACTCATCTGGCCAAACTCGAACGTGCTCAAAGAGCAGTACTAAAGGTTCTATTGAAAAAACCTTATCGGTATCCTACGGTTTGTCTCTATTCAGACATAAAAGTTCTGACAGTTCGACAGATCTTTGTCCACCGAATAGTTTTAAGAAAACACCAAACTCGGCCAGCGCATAACCCAAATAGGCGGAGCATGAGAAACGTCATTCAAAGCTCCCGCTGCAGAACGACCTTTGCCAGAAGTCAATTTCAGAGTATAAGTTCCAAAATATATAACTTAGCAAATAAGAAATTAAATATCTCAAGTCTCGATTGTCACGAAGCAAAAATGCAATTAACAGATTGGTTACAACAACTGGACTATAAATCTACAGAGGGCTTGCTCGAATACGCGGATTAAAAAAAAATTTTACGATCCTAACAAACCACACACACACACACACACACATGCGCACACACACACACACACACGCACACACACACACACACACACACACACACACACACACACACACACACACACACACACACACACACACACACACACACACACACACACACACACACACACACACACCCACACACACACACCCGCGCACACACAAATACACACACACTTTAAATTAGAAATAAATTATATTTATTTATGGATTATGAATTTATAGAATTGTTATGCTAGGATCAATTAAACTAAGAAATGATTGAATTTGATTGACATTATTATAACATAGTTATGAAATTATGACATTGTGGTGTTATGATATTGTGAAATTAAGAAATTATGACATTATGAAATTGTAAAACTATGAAACTATGACATTATGAAATTATGAAATGATGAAATTATGAAATTATGAAACTACGAAACTATGGAGCTAAGAAGTTATTAAATATACATTTTATCCTGTTATGAATTGAATTGAATTATATAATGTAGGTTAAATTCTGTTAGTTAAATTAAATGATATTAAATTAAATTAAATTAAATTAAGATATATCTAAATAGGAAAAGAAATAAAAATAAAGGAAAATGTACAACTATTAAATAAAAATACGTACCTGAAACAACAGCAGTCATGTTGGACTGCGAACTCACATCATTGTGCTAAAACTCCGTACTGTACATATCTAAGTCTGACTGCTGCATTCCATAACACAGGTATTAGCCTAGTATGGAATGTAGTATCAGTATGTATGGCGATCCTTTCTGACTGATTCTCGATTGAACCTTCATGTACAATGTAAACTTGAGTCAAATAAACATTTTCATTTGCATTTTCAAGGTTTGTTAAAAAAATTATTACGTTAACTAGTAATAGTAGTTAAAAAGACAATAAAAAATCTTTAACAGCCGATCAAACTAAAATTAGCTAATAATTTGTTAATGGGTTTGTTAATGGATTAGGGAATGAGTGAATACCAAAATAAAATTACAGACCTCAATTTCATTTTTTGAAGTTGGTTTTTGAAGTCGCGGTACACCAAGGAAGGATCCATCCTTAGCCCGCTTCTGTTTCGTTTGATATTAGACGTTTAGTCGGACAACATCGCTAACTCACATGAGCAGAAATAATGATATTAATGTTCTGGCACATCTACACAGCTCAAACTAAGCATATTTTGTAATAAAGTGGATAAACGTACATATAATATTTATGTTTTGTTGTAAATACATACCTACATAGTTATTGTATATCGCTATGCATACTGTGAATTTATAAGATTGTTTATGCGTGCGCCATGTAATTGTTTATGCTATTATTGTTTCCAGGTTTGTGATATTAAAGTACGTGCGTCGCGACCTCATCAGTAATCTACCTCTGCCTCGGAGACTCGTGGACTATCTGAGTGCAACACATTACTACTCTGAGCTTCTAGCGGATATTTAGACATACAATCACAAAGAGTGGATTAGGTATCACACATACACACATTAAATTAAGAAATATCATCATATATAGTCATTCAATTGTATTTATTCTTAAGCTTCTATTCAAGTTAGGTTAAAAACTATTCGTGATTTATTTATCTATACAAAAATAATAAATTCTCATCTCATTAATTATATAATTAATATTTGATATAAAATAACAACACCAATTTAATTATAAATTAGTAATTTATTACCTATAATTGGGTGGTATATTAGTAAGGGACATTTTCTTCATGTACTCGTCTATGAGTCCATATTGCCATGGTATTTTTCAATCTGTCATAGCTATCTCCTGATGTATTTATCACCGCGGTACGGCAGGTTCTTGTTGGACTATTATAATACTTGCATGCTATTCTCGTGGCGGTGTTCTTAACTCTGGGTCTCGTAATATTATTTGTACAGTTCGTTGTAAAATATTACGGTAACAGTACTATATTTTTGTACTGTATCTTGTTTGATGCGAATCAACGGTGGGCTGAACTAGGTCAACGCACCACCTCTTCTGACTATTCAATCAGTTGATGAGCTGCCTGCTATATACCAGTAGTAGTTGTGTAGTTCCATTGCCAGATACCAATAGGCCGAAGTTTACTCACATGGCCTATGTGAGTAATCTTTCAGAGGTCTTCTTCGTAGCCTTGCACGGTGGATTTCCTGTCGGCCTGTGTTCGTGTCAGACCAAGTCTGCATTCTTTCTACGGATTCCCAAGGCAGCCAGCGCCATCACCACCCACATTCTCTCTCTCGCAACCCGGAGGCCCTCATTGTCTACCCTATGCAGATCAGTATTACGGGTTGGCCGAGTAAAGATTTGTAGTGAACCATGGCCGACACTCCCTGGCAAAACCGAAACATTCGAAGCCCTTACTTCATCGTAGCCAAATTATGGTTTGTGATCGGTGAACGCGAAGCCCCTGCGCCGTCCCATTACAGTATGCACTGTTACTCAGAGAAACAACGTCGCGAGACCATGTAACCCAAAATGTGGGGGATATTAGCCAGATGCAACAAAACCTATCCAAAGAAATAGTCTTTGCCACTTCCGTTGCCCAATGTGCAACACGCACGAGAAGGTAGCCCGGTACCCCACCGATAATATAGCTAAGAACACATCCCATGGCTCAAATATTATATGCCTTGATAATAATATTAGTATTCGATTCAATCTTAACATGAAAAATTGCATCTAATGAATAAGTTTATTCTAAGTTCATAATTATTCGAGACCCGTGTAGTCACTAATATTTTTTGCATTCATTTTATTAAGACAGTATGTTTAAGATAAATGCTTAATAACATCGCCTTTATTCATTCGTTTAGTTTTAATTTATTATGCCACCAAAGATGATAATATATATTCTGTAAATACATTCCATACTGGTAATTAATAATGATTTTATGTTATTAATGACCTCATGTTATGGTAAAATTACTTATGAGCTAACAGGTGCCCCTTTATCAATTATGACCTAATAGCCGTCAAATGAAATTACTTACAAGCCTTTAATAAATGCCTATTGAGACGAATATCGTATCTACTAATTAATTAAGGTAACAAAAGTAAACATATCACCAAATAAATGTTAGAAAATAAGCCAATAAATATATTATGTACTGTAATACCGTGTACTTATATTGTGTTTAATGATCACTGATCACCTTTTGTCGTTAATATAAAATGTTTAAAAAATATTGTAAAACTAGCACAAATAGTCCACATTGCGTTGTCGCTTCATACGCATCTCACCGTGTCTTAGTATATTATTCTAAATTACTCGGTACTCAGCTTAAAATATAAGAATTACGTGATAGTCGACGCTAATACTTATGATGGTGATAAGTATGATTATAAATTACCTATAAGATAATCCACTAGCCTGGTGCCGAACCGTCTAACGGCTTCCGATGCTTTGCTTTACGCATATAGCTCTTTATACGTTAATACGTACATGGCTTTTTAGGTGACCGTCATTCTTATAAATTCTTGAACACCTATTGGGTTAATATTATACACCGATTAACTATCACTGACTATTGATACACAGTTCTATGCAAACAGCGCCAGGCCTACACATAATTACATATCAAAATAGCATAACAATGTTTTGTAGGAATCGATTTATTTAATCTATTTGTTTATAGCGGGATAATTACTTAATTGTCCTGTGGTTGTTTACATGTAGCATAGTAGTACGTGCCACAGTAGAGTATGCGTGATTTTGTCTCGTTAGCTCAATATTACGTACGTTGTCGAAGTTTGAATGTAGTTTTAATTTCGGAGAACTGTTTTGATTTCTAGACACCAAGAGCAATAAATATTTGAGATCATTTCTCGGAATAGGTCTACTTGTCCGATCACTGATTATAAACAAGACGTTCCTTGGTTTCCACAGAATAATATAATTAATGAATATTTGACAACATTGTACATCATTTAATTTAAAAGGCTTCGTGATGCGTGTGTCACACACATTGTATAGCTTGTATAAACTAAAACGATTGTATGACATTTGTGTAAAAACGCCGTTTGTCTCATGAATTGTGACATGTATGCAAAACTTGCGGTCGACTAATCGCGTGATAAATCCGAGTTTACAGCGGAGACTGGGTGAAGAGCCCTAAAAATTTGCAAACTCTCGATGCATACCTTATGCTTGAGCCATTGCGCTAACGTCTTCCAGCTTTCGGGCTGGCACCCGTCGAATCTCCCTTAGTTTTGTGTACAATATTGTGGCACGAGCTTGTAACACGCACATAAGTACAAATAGAATTCTTGCCAGCCTAGCATAATGATAAAGGTCTAAATAGTTTAGAAAATACATGCTCCAATGACTTATATAAACACGACAAATAATCGCCAATGTATTATGTCATTCGACTAGTTCTGCTTATAGTAAATGTAACCGAAATTAATTAACTATAAATAATAAAGGCAAGCAGACTGTGAACTATAGCGTATTATTCTTAAAAATATACTTAGTATCTGACTATTACATTTTTTTAAATATGATATTCGAAAAAAAAATTCTTGGTTAGTCGCTTTTGATAAAAGCATGAGAATGTAGTGTTTTATATCAATCACAGTTTCTCATCTACTGCAGTAAGTGATATGTATTACAATATTTATTTTGCTACCAAGATACTGTAACCTTAAAAAAATAAGCTTAACTAGGTCTTTAATGTTATGATGATGTGTCACATACTAGTACAATTACGAACACCATAATAATATATACTGGGCATTTTGTAGTTAGTAATGCTTTCGTACATTACTCGTAATCAGATAAGTGCTTTCGAAATTATAATACCATGTAGCATTATGTAGTTTAAGAACAACTCATAGGCTGTTGCTGGGAATATGCTATCAATAAATTGTAAACAGTGTACTAAGAAAATTGAAACCGTTCAAATCTTTATATTAGCTCAATTTATTATCACGAATTGTACTGACAGACTTAGCGGTTTTCTGCAGTACTAACCATGGCTTGTGTAAACGGTGCCAATGCAAATTCAAAGGTATGTATTAGCGGCCAAGTTGCAGCTGGTTAATTTAAAAATAATCACGTTTCACACCAATTCGAGCATGTTATAAGGTATAGGAATAAAGATCTATAGGCTAACAGTGTCAACATCAAAACCCACCAATTACTAGGTTGTATGGTCGCTGTGCTGCACTCCTCTTGTAAAGCAACGTAAAATGCTTCATAATTCGGTACACAAGTAAGAAAATCACTTATCAGTCATAACAGTAACAATGTATTCGTTAAAATAAAATACCCTAAAAATGTTCAAACACAATGTTTCAAAATAAAGAATATCCGTTTAAAAATTAAAATAAAATACCTAATGATAATTTAAAAATTGGTGGTTATTGAGAGCCACAATGTTTAGGGTTTTATTGCTACGTTGGTTAGGTAATTATTTTAGGATATTAAAATATTGTCCATTGTCATTATTGTCAATCAAAGTTAATCGTGGGTATTCTGTAGGCTACGTTTAATTAAATGTTATACCTAGTTAATCTTGCATATACCTGAATTTTAACGTTGTATTGGGTACCTACCGAATTATTAGTACAGTAAGGATGTTGAAAATATGTGGGTAAAAAGGCATATGGGGGTTTAAGCGGTTTGAACTCCCAGAATTAACAAGAATAACATGCTGCTATACCGTGAAGGGCTCCGTGTCTTAGTTGTGACAAACAAACAGATGACAAGGGCGACAGTACGATATATCGACCCGACCATCAGAGGTGTGAAAGTACACTGATGGTAGGCATATCGTACTGTCCCTCTAGCATTTATCGTGTAATAGCTGTTGCATGCGGCTCCGCCCGCGTGGATATCAGTTATCGCGACGAAACATAGCCTATGTCCTTTCCCAAGGTCTAATCTATCTCTGTACCAAATTTCATCAAAATCAGTTCAGTGGTTTAGGCGTGAAAGCGTAACAGACATACAGACAGTTACTTTCGCCTTCATAATATTAGTTTGGATATAGATTTGTTTGTTGCAACTAAGATACGGAGTTACCCTGAAGGTTAATAGTCTGTGTTAACATAATTTGTGTATAACTTGACGGCATTTTATCGACGATAATCCTCTATATTTCATTTGTAAACATCAACTTCTTATGTTACCTGTTGTGAACAGAAGTACTTAATATACTTAGCTATAATAGAGAAAGAGCCCATGAAAGTCAAACCCTTGCTTCGTTAAGTTTCTCTATGTATGTCCGCAATACAGGTAAGACCGATTCCCAATTGTGAAGTTTAGATGATGGTGGCTTTACCAGGTATTGCATCTCAATTTGGTTAAAATGTAAAAATCCGTTTTCTCTACTTTTATCTATTTGGAATATTATTGGAAATCATGTCGTTCATTGTCAGTCACTCAGTCCGGGTGGCTGATTTTTTATTAACCGACTTCTAAAAAGAGGAGGTTCGCAATTAGGATGTTTATATTTTTTTATGTTTGTACGCGCATAGCTCTGTCATGTCAGGTCAAGACGGATTTGAAAAATTCTTTTTTTGTCCGAAAGCGGTTCATTCCGAAATAGTCCCATTTAAATTTGTAAAGATCTGATGGTGGGTTTCAGAGACAGAAATCAGCCGCGATTGCTGTAATCGCATATTATTGCAATGTCTATGTCATTACACCTTATAACATCACGCATGTATTCTCTGAATGGGTAGGTACGCAGAGGTGTCAGTATATTCTTTGCGTCGATAAAATGATGTTCAATTTCATACGTACAATTATGGCGATTCACACTGTTTAACCTGTAGTTAGGTCTTCAGAAAAGCGAAGTATTTATGGCAGTACGTAATTGACAGCAGTTATAATATCTTGGAAGTTACGATGTATTGTACTATATTAATATCGGCGTTTAATTACGCAACGACTGAATAGTGTAGTAATCCCTGAACTATCTGTAAAGCATGATAATGCTCCCATCCGAATGGTAGCAAATTGCTTTCATCCAGTAAAATTTTGTAGGGGTACATTACGTTTTCATACAAACTATACTGTTATATTCGTTGTAGCGTACTGTATATTTACTATAGGAACTTAGGCTAAAAATCATATGTGGCAATCCATGCGGACTGTGGGGAAATTGCAGCAAGAATATCATATTTAAACTCAGCCACTAGACACACACTATATCCTTATGAAATATCTTACATAGCATAATTTGACATACCTACCTGCCTAGGTATAAACTATAAATATTCTAAATATTAATAATATATTTAATACAATATTATACTTATATATTATTTTACAAAATAAGCAACATGGCAACATAAATAATTTTATAAAGTTTCCATTATGAAGTTAAAAATGAATACCGACTAAATACGGTTAGGATTCGCACCATAGTGGTTTCGTAGATATACATATACCTAATACATATTACATATGCTACAGAAATAGGTTTCCAACAGTATGCCATTGATATCATAGTATCGCAATATCATATGCAACCGTACTCGTATGCACCAACAGTGACGACGGCGTACGACACGACTGACGCTCTCGCAAAGCGGTCGACGCTTTCTTCTGCTATGTGGCCCAAGGGTCAAAGAATAATAAATAACAATATAGAAGTGGTACTTAAGCGCCACGCTCATACAAAGTTATCCGGTATATTATATATGTCACGACAACACAAAAATCCAAATAGCCTGCTGCCTCGCGCATGCATAACATAAAGAGCATAAATTAAAGGCCGCCTCTTACGTCCCTACATAGGTGGTTGACATGTTCCTTTGCCGTCAGCATACTTATACTTGGTTGAAGATATGATTAAAAGACAATGACATATCTAAGCTGATAGTTGTACATGCAATATGCTGAATAGATAAAATTATGCTCTTTGTTATCTTATAAAACTGATTATTATGATTTTTTTTAAGTGAATCATCTTTAATACAATTATTATCTTTTCGAGAAATGACGCGACCATGATACAGGTGAGTGTGTGTATTTTTAGACTGCTTGAAGGTTCGATTAGGACTTCGATTCTACTAATTTTCAACCACCGACCGCCACGGTCACAGGCTGACTGGCTCAATGATAAGCGCCCTCTGTTGTGCACTCGATATTTTGAGCGCTTGATTCAGTGTATAAGTATGCACATAATTATCTATACCATGATCGTGTTAACTCCCGTAAACCTAATAAATTATTGTTGGTAGGTACCTATGTCATGAAACGCGAAAGTTACGAATTATCATTATTGTAATTTATACAGCAACATGTGGTACACATGGGCGTACCTAGCTTTCTTTAAGGGATGGGGCATTTGTCTTTTTTTTTAACTTGCACCCTCAGAAAGCACGGTGGGGTAAGCGCTTCTACACGTGTTATTTATTATTCTTGCAATGGGAGCGACAACACCAAATTTATCGGGCTAAAGCACTTGGTTGGTGTACGGTCGACGTTATTAGTTAGTGTTAATGTGTACTGTCAATTTCATGGGGTTTCACTTACGAATGATCGTTCTACCAGGCTAAAGCTCGACAAACCGTTTGTACTTTGTTGTTAATGATGTAACACTGCCTTATATACATACCTAGTACGTATATTTTTATATCTACCAATTAAGAATCCACCTCAGAACCGACGCAGTTCACAAAAACCGTAAGTGCAATTTATTTATTTATTTTATTTATTTAACCAACTTTGCGCCTACCATGCAGAAAACTATTCCTATCCCTATTTTTGTCATATTTTACTGACATATATTTCAAAATAAAATAACTAGGCTTATTTGTTTGGAAATGGGTTAGTAAGTGCGGGCGGCTTTCTCTTAAGGATCCTCTACACGTAAACAGATTCATCTGTAATTGTTAGCGGCAGACGCGTCCGCCGACGTGTGGACAGGGTGATTTGCTTGTCTGTGGTAGGTAGTTAACGTTAAATACCTACAACAGACGAATAAGTCACCCCGCTTGCACGTTGGCGGACGCGTCCGCAGGTGACTCAGATCTGCGGATGAATCTGTCTACGTGTAGAGGAGCCATTAGGATTAGACGATGTTATTATTGTAATTTAATTATTTTATGTTGTGTTTGTCTTTATTCAAATTGAATATTTTTGAAGTTTGGTTCTTCGCAAACATGTTTCTTGTTTATGAGGACTCTTGCTCCTACTACTGTATCTCCTGATCGCCAGTATCAACAGGCGGGACCTTCACTGAAACGAGTGTACACTCTGAAAGCTTGAACAGCAGCTGTCGTATTTATTATAAATAGGTGATAAAATGGTGAAGATATCTGTTGCCGCAATTACTATAACCTTATGATTATGAATAACAACCTTAATACTGATTGAAGCAGAGGTGTTAATGTAGGTTCGTGTCAATGAAATTGTATTATCCAGGCTGTGACGCTTATTTTTAAATGATTGCAATTTTATTCTCGATCATTTTTGAGAGAAATAATAATGATAATATTTCTAGGACACTCTACACGTCGCTATAGACCCGAAGTAAGCATAGTTATAATATGGTTTACTTGTAGTAATTCGGCTGTATTTAGTAAATATAGAGATCGCCAGTGTCACAATGTGAAGCAAACCTCAATTATTCGAATGCAAAAATATTAGCGTCGACCTTATTTTTGCAATTAATGCGCTTTGTGCATCAATCATATCTTAGCACAGAATGTAAGTACAAATGTAATCGGGTGATAAATTTGTCTGAGACCCATGAATATTATAGCTAAATGCTTATAACTGTGTAAAAATAATTTCATATTTTGCTACAACAGATCTGCAATTAAAGTTAAAATGAAGTTTATAATTATTATGTACTTGTAGAAGTTGTGTACCTAAATGTTTGTAAGTTGCACCCTTACTGTCTTTATTTATCAAGATTAGCCTCCTTGTATTATTATTACATACATGTAGCGATGGTTGGCACTTTTTTGATATCGAATTTCGCCCAGTCGATTTAAGATTTGACCTGGAAAAAGTTCATAGTAGCAATTTTATTTCGGAATTCACTGGCAGTCTAAATTAGATTTCAAGTGGTATTCGGTTTCTTGCGTTATCCGTCATCTTAAATTAAAGCGTGAATGTTTTTTACTGAATTTTCCTTCGACTGGGTTGTTTGCGAATCACAAATATATTAGGTACCTACATGTGACAATACGAGTGAATGCAAAATCAAAGTTCAATGTCTGTATCAAAATCTTATGTAATACGTGCCGTAATGTACACCTAGTAATGTACCTATTGCTACGATTAATGTAACTTGTAGATTTAGAATATTGGGGTGGGTTGCAATAGAAACAAACACATAGTTTTAAACAAAACGCTTAAACGTTAACACCACTAGAGTACTAAAATAAGTGTGTTATTCACCTCTATGTTCTACCTTGGTTTTAATTTAACCAGTTGTTTTGAATTGGTTTTGTAATATGCGTCATATTGCATACAATGCATGATGTATCTACCAGTAGCGAAGCCTCAGAGCTGATTTCTCCAATACTAGGAACCGATATCAATTTGGAATTCGGATTTAGTCGAATAGAACTTAAAAGTGTATTTCTCTAAAGAACTTACAGTCCCAAGTAACTGCGTCATTACGTTTAACTCGATTGTTCTTATTGAGTAAAATACGAGAACTTAATTTACTAAGGCTGATTATGACTGGTGAATTTCAGTTTAAAAAGGTAACAAGGTAAGACCGAGGTCAAGTATTAATAAGATGCTGATATGAAGCTTGCTATATGAACCCTTCGCCACTGATATGTACATTGTACAGTTTTTTTTGACGAAATGTACCCCTGCTGTATAATGTTGTATTAATGTGTACATTGTTTACTCAGACGCATAATTTTCAGGCTTCGGCTTTTGTTCACGCTGGGCTCGGTTTAGGATAACCTATATCAAAGTCCTAATGTCCTATATGTATATACGATTGCATATAAATGTATTTATATATTAATAATAATGATTTAATTCGTGTAATATATGTGCACACATTACGAACATAATTTTTATAGTTATTTCAAATTGTACCTATTTATGTTAATAAATTGTTAAATTTCCTTTATCAAAGATGTAACACTGTTATAAAGCTATTGAACAATTGTTGACCAACGAAACGTCGTTATCTTCACGGCAGGCACACCGCCCTGCACTTAGGTATTATAGTTCTTGCAATCGAGCAATACGCTGTGTTTGTTAAATTTAACATACCGTAACAGCGTTGGTGACTGATTAGTTGATTACAGTGGTTACCTTGTAATATAACGAAAAGTAACTGTTCTACTACATACTGAGGTCAATCTTACCTAAAAACAATCGCGGTAACAACAAACAACAGTAGGTAGGTAAGTTACCTACCTACTGTTGTTTGTTGTTACCGCGATTGTTTTTATGAGACGTGACTTCAATGTGAGGCACTCGGAACTATAGTACCCCGACTTCGAATTTGACACGTCCAGAAGAAAAAGAGTCTTGTTAAGGTCGACTTGCTTCGGTTTTGTAGTGTTCTCTCTATCGCCCATTACACGTGTACTGCTTGATATCTTTTAAGAGTGGCGAAAACCGAAACATTAGTTTTAATACTTTATAAACCCGAGAGGTTTTAACTACTCTATGAATGAGTCAAATTATCATTTGTATGATAGGGAGACTACAAATCGAAGCAGACTGACTTTAGTCAGACGCTCACTCTTCCCCCTGGCATGCCAAATCAAAAGTTAGGTATTGTAGTTTAATTTCTCGTCATTTAAATAAATCTTCGGTCAATATTGTCCAAGGACGGGTAATACAAAAAATACACGTCTCATCTAAACTGTTAAAGTTGAGAGACTATTAAAGAATCGATTGAACAGAATCCAAAATGTTTAATTACATCAATCTGTGTATTTTCATATTCATACATTCATACATATCTACATATTTTTCTGAAATTGGTAATAGAACGTATTCTGCAAGAGCTATAACATTATAATAACGCACGGTTTGTCCCACGCTGGGTTACTTAATTTGTATCTAAGAATAGCTTGGTTTCAACGATTTGCATCGAACAACGAATTTGCGACTATAACTTTTCTCGACACTATGACGTATTACTCTGGCATCTCACCTGTAACAGCCTCGGGCCGGTGAACTGAGGTACAGTATTCGGCGTTTTTGTTGGCACATCGGGAAGAAGCAAGAGAATCTGCCTAAGATAGGCTTGCTCTGGGTTTGTAGGTAGAGCATTCTTTCTGTCGTACATCTAACAGTTTGATAGGTATTACTCGGGATACATGTCTTTGACCTAAAATGTGCTCAAAATGTGCTTTATACGTGCAGTACACGTTTTGTTGGGTGTCTTCTGAGGATAGCACGGGGTGGTGGACGAGCTCAAATTCATCAAGAATAGATTATTACAAAACAATCCGCGCGTGCCAGGGCGCGTATTTCCGTTTCCGTGTACAATAGGAGGCAGTACTGCCTTGAAACACGCACGGATTTGTTTTGTAATTCCCTTTCCAAACTCGTGTTCAATTCCAGGCACATGTCCTCCAATTGCGCACGGGTTTGCAACGCAAACTGTCCTTCTAAACACGTGTTCAAGGCGATGAATGGAACTTAGCCATGAAGTTCGCGCGTAAACTTTACCGCCCGCGTCTCGGTCGGTACTTCGCCCATTTTAAAAATGTTCATTTGACTAAATAAAGTTCTGCATGGTTATAAAAAAAAATAACCACGAAGGCTAATAATAAAAAAATAACCTAACCTAATCTATCCAAGTCGGAATGAGCAGCTTTCTCAATAATCTATCACTAACTGTCTGTTTGTAACATGTTTTTAAAATAATCATTACAAAAATAAATTAATTGTATTTTTAATTTTGTTCTAATAAAAAAATAATCAAAGACCCGAGTTTTCTTGCTCATCTATCACAAAATGCCCCGAAATAAACACGGTATTGTGGCGTTCAATTGCGCGTATTCTAAACAAAACCCGTGCACGATTGGAGGACATGTGCCTGGAATTGAACACGAGTTTGGAAAGGGAATTACAAAACAAACCCGTGCGTGTTTCAAGGCAGTACTGCCTCCTATTATACACGAAAACGGAAATACGCTGCCAGGGCCTCGTATGTCTCGCTATTTAGGTCCAAGATACGTGTCCCGAGTATACCTTTATAACCAAACTTTCAGGCGTGCCTTCACTCCTGATGTGCTAACTCAAACGCCGGGTACTGTATAATTCTTTTGGGGTACCAAGGAGGTTTTGCAAGGTTAAACGCCATTGTGTCCGCACAAAATGGACGGTTGAACACACATCTATCTGTCCCATTTCAATAATAATGGATGTTATTCCCAAATGTTGTGTGTATGTTACTTTAATTAAATTTAGTTCTCTGTTCAATTTGTACTTATTTAGGTACTAACGTTAAATTAATAACCTATTTGTTATGTGGATATATAGATATTTTAATGTAATGCATTAGAGCACTTTTGTGTAATAACTGAAATGTAAATTCATTCATTCTGTTTTATAAAAATGGAACGAGGAATAAATAGGTTCCGATTTAATTGTGTATTGTCATTCATTTACCTAATTCATCTTCCCCTATTCGATTTAGTTCAACTCAAATTTCAACTCGTTGAACTAATTGGAATATTTTTTCCATTTAGTTCAACTTTTTACAAATTTTATTTAAATTGAACTAATTGGAATATTTTTCCAATAAGGTCAACTAGTAAAATGCTATATAACTTTATAACTAAAATTTAATAAACACACACCTCTAACTTATAATTCTCATATCAATGAGTCGAACGTAAACTTTCTAAAAATAGAGAAACAGTTATTATACCAGATATAGGTAATATTATAGGTGGGTAAGGTACAAAGTTACCGTTAAGTTATGAAAAGCAACACACTTTAAAAAAACGGAAAAGAGAATACGTTATCAAAGACAATAATATAATAATAGATTTACAAATGCAACTGGTTAATGGAATACCTACCTCTATTTTTGGAAAGTTTACGTTCGACTCGTTGATAGGGGAATGAGTCGAACTAAACTTTAGAAAAATAGAGGAATCTTTAAAATTAACAGTTATTATACGTACAGCGACTATACAACCGCATGGTTGGTTGGTATATTGGTTGTATGGTCGTTGTATACGTACCAATAACTAGTTATTTTTCGTTTGCTGCTTTTAAATACTTCCTCGCTTATTAAATATTATTAAGTCAATATTTAGAAGTTAATATTCAGTTAAGTCAATATTTAGTTAAGTTAATATTATTCATATAAGTTAGAGGTGTGTTTATAAAATTTTAGTTATAAAGTTATACAGCATTTTACTAGTTGAACTAATTGGCAAAATATTCCAATTAGTTCAACTTAAATAAAATTTGTAAAAAGTTGAACTAAATGGAAAAAATACTCCAATTAGTTCAACGAGTTGAAATTTGAGTTGAATTAAATGGAATAGGGGATTCATCTTTACCCGGCTTCAAAAAAGGAAAAGGTTATTGCTTCGTCGGTTATTAAGAGCAAGGCCTACGGTCTATGGGGGCCTAGCTTCATAGATGATTCAAAATACGCCTGTGTTATTTATGCAGCATCATATACGATTTTATGAGGTCATAAAATCGTACGTAAAACACGCCGCACGCGTACGATTTCGTTCACTTGTGACCCCTGTGATTCTGTTCGTTAATGAAGCTACGCCTCCGTAGACAGTAGGCGTAAGACTAATGTTTGCATCCACCAGTTCCTTGATCATTCCAACGCCATCTGCAAACCGGTACCTACACCGTTGATTTAATTAAAGGACGTAACTTTCCTCTTGGGGTACCGATGGCAGTCACTTCTATGAAAGCCGTATAATCCAAAATCTAAAAGGAGTAAACAGACCTCGGGCCCTGATGTCAAATGCTGTATGATGGTCCGTGGAAAACTCCAGGAACAGGAATAAGTTTTGTAGTGTACAGTCACAATCACAAGTGCTACCTATACTTCGCAGCTCGAACTATACAGGGCGTCCCACGGCGATGCCACATGGAGGGAAAGTACCTTAAATCCTTAAGTTAGCTCATTTTACTTAAAGGAGACATCATTTTATTTTTTAAAAGAAACAAAACTGCATTTAAAGATTTTTAAAAATTCGCTTGCCACATCCGGTAATCGAACCGACTAAAATCCGAAAAAGTAACAACCTGTATTTTTATGGCATCAATCGATAGTGTCAATAATAAGGATCAAATCTCTCTAAGAAACATGGTAAATTAAATGAAAGGAAGTCCTTGAAATCTAAAATTATAAATTCAATTTGGCAAAATAAAACACTTTAATTCAAAGCTCATCCATCCATCTGATACCATATTAACAATAAAATTCCACATTTAAACTACTTTTCTTTTTTTATCGTGTTGACACCGCTGCTGGTCAGCAGTAGTATTTAGGTATGTCGAACTCAAACCGACTAAAAAGCACGCCGTCTAAATTAACAGGTTATAAGTTGATCCATAGGGCAATTCTCTTGTCATTTTCGTTGCACAGGGTACACCGCGTGCAGGTTTCTAATCAAGCACCCAAAAATAACTACCTACCCTACCTACACATACCTCATGCAGTTACCCAATAAAGTTACATTCTAAACAGGTAACAAAGTTCATTCATTAAGTACTCATTTTACTAAATAAATTTCATCAAAGATATCTCTAGTGTTGATACCTTGTGAGAAATTCTTACAAGGTATCAACACTAGAGATATTCTTTGATGTGTTGATACCTTGTAAGAAGTTCTTACAAGGTATCAACACTAGAGATATCTTTGATTTGATTAGAAAACTGCACGCGGTGTACCCTGTGCAACGAAAATGGCAAGAGAATTGCCCAATGGATCAACTTATAACCTGTTAATATAGATGGCGTGCGGTTTTAGTCGGTTTGAGTTCGACATACCTAAATACTACTGCTGACCAGCAGCGGTGTCAGCACGATAAAAAAAGAAAAGCAGTTTAAATATGGAATTTTATTGTTAATATGGTATCTGTGGGGTGAGCACGAACTACTATCGTAATCGTATCGTGAACGTAACGATAGCACGGAGCATTGCGATTGGCAGGCTTCAGGCAGGCGGCCAATCGCAATGCTCCGTGCTATCGTTACGTTCACGATACGATTACGATAGTTGTTCGTGCTCACCCCACAGATGGATGGATGAACTTTGGATTAAAGTGTTTTATTTTGCCAAATTGAATTTATAATTTAAGATTTCAAGGACTTCCTTTCGTTTAATTTACCATGTTTCTTAGAGAGATTTGATCCTTATGATTGACACTATCGATTGATGCCATAAAAATACAGAATGTTACTTTTTTGGATTTTAGTCGGTTGGATTACCGGGTGTGGCAAGCGAATTTTTAAAAATCTTAGAATGTAGTTTTGTTTCTTTTTAAAAATAAAATGATGTCTCCTTTAAACAAAATGAGCTAACTTAAGGATTTAAGGTACTTTCCCTCCATGTGGCATCGCCGTGGGACGCCCTGTATAGCGCTTACGCCCAGGGCCGGATCTAGGGGGGGGCAAGCCGGGGCACGTGCCCCGGGCGGCAGCATCAGGGGGCGGCAAAATCAAAATTTGCAGATGAAAGACTGCCCCCTTGGGGGCGACCTTGCCTTATGGAAAGCGGCAAGCTGCACCCCTGGACCCCGTTGACTAGGTGTCTCCACCAGTGCTATTCAGAGGAGTTGATGTCCCTGTTCCCAGCGCAGCGGACGAAACACGTTCCGCCGCAGACTACTGAGCCTCGGTCGCCTATGGCGCCCAGTGTGGATGATGACGACGACTAGAGGTCACTTGAGGTAGAACTAGGGCTGGCGGTGCAAAGAGCTTAGAGCCAAGAAGTAACAAAACCGCCCCGGGACCCGACGTCATTCCAGGACGAGAGTGGGTCTTTACTCTAGTCGAAGATCTCCAAGTCCCCAAGTGACAGAGCTTCTTAACGCATGTTTATAGCGGAGCCAATTTCCGCTATCATGGAAGACGAGGTAAATGGTCCCCGTTCGAAAGGGCGCCCGGTGGATTCACCGTTCGCCTACCGACCCATAGTGGTGTTTGACGAGGTGCGCAAACTCTTTGAAAGAGTTATAGGGAAGTGCCTCATCGGACGCCTCTCCAGGTTGTGGCCGGAGATGGCGAATGGCCAATATCGCTTCAGACAGAGGTGCTCCACCGTAGATGCCATCATGCTCATGAGGTCCACGCACAATGGCCCAAAAAATGAGGCTAAGTGCGGACAAAGGAGTCCCCTTTCCATTCCAGTCCATTCCATGCTCATGAGGGCTCTGGTGAAGGATGCGGTTGCCCCACAGTGACCGGCATTGGTCGTCATCAAATGTCATGCGGTACTCTGCAGAGATCGGTCTTGGGGTCACTCCTTTGACAGGAGTCCTGTGGAACATCGGATACGACTGTGTGCTTCGCAATAAGGTTCAGGTGCGTCAGGGTGCATTTTCAAAGTCTGGTCTCAAAATAAAATCCTGCTGGAAAGCCCCCCCCCCCCCCCGCCAGCATTTAAGGGAATTTACGTACGGCCGGGAGCGCGTACGGCAAAAAAGCGGCCGGGGGCGGCATTTTCAGTTTTTGCCCCGCCTAAAAAAAATTGAAGATCCGGGGCTTACGCCTGTAGCACACCTCCGCCACGCTTTATTTGCCTTTTTCCAAGAGAACTTTGAGTTGAGTTTTGAACAACTCTTCCTTTTCGTGGGCATGACGATACTTTAAAAGGAAACAGTACATACGCATCAGTTGAATACTACTAATAAAGCCGCGTGGATCCGAGTTGGTGGCGTCAGAGTTGAATTTGGACCGCTCCATCTGTTCCCAATGTTCCCATACGATGTCGTACAAGGCGACTAAGGGATAGGACTGTTTAACATCAGACAGACATAATATACAGTCTATACTCAGCCTCAGATGCATGGCTCAAGTCAACAATAGTACCCGGAATACGGCAATAGGTTCACTCCCTATTTAAGGGACCTAACAGAATGATTGGACAAGTGAGGGTGTTAATTCACCTCTGCCTAACCCTTCGGGGATAAAGGCGTGATTATTATGTATGTATGTTGAATACTTCCACTGCTGTAACTCAACAAACACGCCACCTCTTTGACCCGTTTATAAAATAATGCACTTTAAAACTTTTAAAAGCATCAGAAACTCATGTTGGAGTTTCCTGGTTCTGTAGCTATGTTAATGATTTCGCTTTTAGATGCGGATGCGACATGTGAAGACATGGAAGTTGCCAGAGAACGGTCGTCTGAAGCTGAGGAGGCACATTGTTGTATGATGTTAGAGGAAAGAATAGACATTGACGTTAACCGTTCAGGTGTGGCCAATGCATTAACGCAATTTTATATTCTTTATTATTTTATTATTTTATCGCAATAATTGGTATTGACGTGACACAGCTTTTAGGAAGATACTATAACAAGAAAGCTGAGAGTTATCGACATGCGCTGGCAGGCGCTGGCCTACTGCAGGCTTTATATGTCATGGGTTTCCTGACGATATATTATAGACAGCCTTTGTGGCGTGGCGGTAGTGAACGCGGCCGCTACGCAGCAGGCGCGGGCTCGATTCCCGCTCAGTGCAAATATTTGTACCGTATCTATTTATATGGGTACTTGCAATGTTTTGGTTGTGCCTCGGAATGCATGTTAAGCCATCGGTCCTGGTTGCCATACCAACCAACATCTATGGCAGTCGTTACGGGTAGTTGAAGCCCTAAACAGGACCAGTTGTTGGCCACCCACTGTTGGCAGCCCACTGGTTGTGAAGGTCAGATGGCAGTCAATTCTCGGCAAATATCGAAGATCTGTCAAAAACGCAGTCAGGGTCCAGTTAACTGTACCCTTCACGGTTAATAGAAAACAAAGCCTAGTCCGGCTAACTGTACGACTGTTAATTTTTTTTAACCGTGGTCCGGTCAAACTGTACTACCCAACTGCACCCTAAGTACATAAGTGAGTACAAGTACATATCATTTCAGAAAGTAAGTATCTACCAATAAGCGGATCTCGGGCCGTTGGATGCAACTAGATAACGCTGAGATGATAAAAGTAGGACGTCTACCAATACTGATATTTGGTATTGAACTTCCATGCTCCACGACTGAATTATGCATATCGGTGACATGATCATTCAATAGAATATATCTCGCACCCTGGCTGAGTCCGAGCCATATCCGGCTTTGAGATGACCTTACACCTTATATTTGTACATAATAAATACTTAGGTACCTAATGTATAAGTTCTCGCAATCCTTAAAAACTGGGTGCATGGGGCTACACAGGCTACACTACACACTACACCTACTCATTACTGATTTGATACCAAGCCGGTAGATACACCTACTGATTGACAAGTAAGGTTACAGCCCACTGTCCTCGTGTGTTGAGGAGTCATATGGAAGTCAATCTCACAAAAGCCAACCAATAAAATTATGGAAAAGAGTATTTAGTACGAGCGACTTCAAAGTGCAAGTTTTCAATGCTACCGGATTGACACTCGGGTGAAAAATGTCACTATCTTAATATGTAATAAAAGGTAAAAGGTATACCTTGGTATACTGTATAGATACCTACAACGCACTACTGGTCCAACCAACCTCACCTACAACGGACAAGGCTCTGACGTAGATTTTCCTCTCGTAGTTGAAAAGTCAGGCCAATCAAAAACAATAAGCGGTCTTCGGCTCCATGCAAACTTCGAACTTAGTTAGCTAATTGGAAATCGTTAGGAGGATGATGATGATAATTATTATGAAAAACAATGAAATCAAGAGTACATACCTACATAGGTACTTCCCGTTTTGCTAGAATATCCGCCGGGAACGCAACATGAGGTTATTATTGGCCGCGGTATTCTGTAGGGCGAAGGTATCTACTTCCCCAGTCGGACTGCTCAGTTGGGATGTGAAGACCGTCGTGTCCTACATCCGTCAAGTAAGGTTGTGTAGAAAAATATGATAAAAACTTATTTCAATCAATATTAATCAAAGTCTATTTGATTTGAGTGTTCCACGCAGCCACAGACGCACAGCACCCAATCCCCCATCATCATTCAGTAGAACTCAGCCTTTTTTGTTTTTAGGCTATCAGTTTACATATCTTGCTGGAGGGCGTCCGTCCATTTGTTTACCGACTCGAGGACTTATACAAACATAGTATATGCTCTCGCCTTTTTCCTTTCGAGGTTGGCAGCGTCAACAGCCTGCTGCTTCTATCCTACACATTTCACGAGCATCCTCTATCTATTGCTACTAAATCTGTCACACGAGTCCACTGCTCTCGAGTGCTTTGGATCGAGCCCTTTTGTCAATTAGTTACATCATTCATTTGGTCAGTGTAGGAAACATTTGCCCGCAAGTCTAGAGTTGCGGGCAAACGTGTCCTACACTGTCCAAATTAGGGCAAGTCCTAGGACTTGCTTGCTGAAATAGAGTCTTCGACAGCTGTGACCAACCCATTGTCACTTCAGTTTACCACGATTTATTTTGTAACTCTAGTTTTCAAGGCAACGCGAAGTTTTAGGAACCCTTAATCCAGCCGAGTTTGAAACCTTCAGTGTTGAAGTCCACCTCACACTTAGCCGAATAATTCATATACATAACATATTAGATAGTCTAGACACACTAGAATTATAAAAGGCAAGCACAGGATACTTATACCTACTGTTCTTTTTCTCTTACACGTACCGCCTTACTTATCCCAGACATAACCTACTATTTTTGTAAATTCTGAGCTCTAGGTTATACCTACGATACATATATGTTTTTTTTTGCCGTGTTGGTTCCCGGTGGATTAGAATAGGGCCACCCCATATCTTGCTGTGGGTGTCGTCTATTATCCATCTGACAGGAAACATACCGGCCATGACAAGCCTATTACGTGGGATAGTGGTAGGTACTGAAAATCATAGTTGACGAAATGTGGGTGTTAGTACACCTCTGCCTACCCTTTGGGGATTTACAGGCGTGAGTATATGTAATGTACCTATGTATTCATTAACAATAAACAAAGTTTGTCAGTGACCATCACCTGACGTTATATTCAGAATAGATACACGTGTGTGAATCTTTGTCCGATGCTAATTATGACCTTATGAATAAATGATTATTATAGGTAATTCTGACCCTTACCCAAAATTCCCAATATAAGTTCTTATGGATCGAATGTGCCGCAAACAACAACAATACTTAGAATGAGGTAACCGTATCTGTTCAAACATAAATAATTAAGACGAGAATCAAGTCACGCCCTCTGTATTTCGTCCAATCGATGGGTTTAGAGTTAGGGGTTGAAAGCTCGCTCCGCCCACGCATAGGCACCCTCCCCCTCCGCGGTTGAGATCCTTAACTGCAATGTTAGAATCATGTTATAATCGAGTGATATCGGTTGATGGTGAACTTCATCAGCTAAGCTGAGGATATCATCAATACATATACCTATGTAAGTTTTTTTTTTAATATGACTTCTTACCGCGCGCTGTACCTAGTTACTTGGTGACAAAAATACATTTTTAATTATTTATTTTTCAAATTATTTCAAATTGCGATTGGATTGAACTTCATACAGAAGAATAATTTATTTCAAACGTGCTTACGTGACAATAATAAAGTAATAATATGTATTATGTAGATAGCTATAGATTTCCATAATTATTATTATGCGTTGTTTATTATTATTATCTATAAATAGCATATCAATATAATCGGGTAAAAAAGGCCTTGTTATAAACTTTTTTTTTTAAGTACCGCCCTAACTTTTTAAGTCGCCGTATCCCAGTAGTAGGTACCTACCATTCCCAGTTCCAAAATTGAACTATGGACTAAAGGGAATCACCATCGGCATTGCATTGCATATACAGGTTAAAATAAATTTATAGTTCCCTAATAAATAACGGTTAATCCAGGGATTACCTAACCGTTATGAAATGATATAGGTATCATTTCAGTTACCTACCTTAATGTAAAATAAAAGTGTTTTAAAAATGGTTCCCTTAAATGCATAGATCGTTTAAAAATCGGGAATAAAATAGATGTTATAGGTTATTAGGCCTAAATAAAGGGAAAAATAGTAAAAAAAAATCAAACACAATTTTTTTATATTTAATTTTTTTATTTTCAGTTTGTATCATTTTCGATACCTTATGCATTTGGGTAAATAAGTATATAGGAAAACTAAGAAAAGTCTAGCATATAAGGAACTATGAGTTTATTTTAAAAATCTGTAGGTACATTTATGAAATAACGTAAAACAGTCTAGGTATACTTTTTTTGAACGTATATTATACTTTACACTCCACACAATATTTATTATACTCGGTAAGGTGCACCCAGGTGATGCCTGGGTGCACCTTACTGAGTGACTGAGTGACTGGACCGCTACGCAATCTGCTATCTCCTCGTTTTAAGTCCTGATCAATACCGTCAAGACGAAGTTCCCGGGGTAGTTCGTGATGGCAAAGCATACCCTTTCTGACCTTTGTTGGTGGAACAGCTTCGACGCTGTCATTTGGACGACCTCTGGTAGGAGGAGGGGTGTACTTCAAACGGTGTCACTACACTTCCATACTAATATTATAAATGCGAAAGTAACTTCTCTGTCTGTCTGTTTGTTTGTAACGCTTTCACGCTCAAACCACTGAACCGATTTTGATGTAATTTGGCACAGGGGTAGAGTAGACCTTGGGAAAGGACATAGGCTATGTTTGGTCGCGATAACCGACACCCACGCGGGCGGAGCCAGTTTCATTATATTTTAGGGTTTTCACCATTTTCTAAGGAAACTTTCTTGTAAAGAACCCAGGCGTTTGTTACGGTGAGGTCCAAAAGTTGATAAAAAATCTCTTAGACCAGTTGCGACTTTCCATTCGGAGGCGGTATCGACCCAAATAAGAGTCCATGAGATCAACGCCGCCCAATTATGTGCATTGTAGTCTTTCACTAAGTTAGGAGAAGCGATGGTTACCCTTTTCTTCCCTCTTTTTGTCATATCTCTGAATTTGGCCTACAGGTTCTGTCCCCACGTAGGTAGAAGCCAGAGTGACTTGTTATCTTTTCAGAATACAGCTGTGACGTCGACACAATCGACATTATCTTCGTAGGTGCCACGAGACTGCTTCGATAAATTGATCTTTAGTGATTAGTTGGCACTCTTTGCCCAACCTATTCCTCTGAATAGTGCCTAAGGTGTGAATGCATTTTCCTATCAAATAAACCGGTTCTTTCCTACCGTCCACCTTCCCAGACCACCTGGGTGTACGGTGGTAATTCTTTTTTAACTACGGTTCACCTTTGTCCACCTAGCCCTAGGTGTACCGTTGAAAATATTAAATTTCCACGGTACACCTTGTTATAGAAACTATTTTCATAGGTAATACATGATATACATATAAAAAGATAGTAATGACCAATGATCTTTTATGAAAGATCATTGTTAATGACACTGACAATGAAGCTTATCATCTATACTATTATATAATTGTAAAGTGGTCGTGTCTGTACATTGGAGATATTAAAAAAAAAATACTTGCGTTATGTTATGTTAACGATACTGAACACGAAAATATTTCTTTTGAATTTCCTGTCTGTTTGTCTGTTTGTCCGCGATGGACGCAAAAACTACTGGACGGATTTTGATGCGGTTTTTTTTGTTAGAAAGGGCTTACTCAGACTTAAAATCTTACGTTTGTTTGATCGCAATCGGTTGAGTAGAACCGAAGATATGAGCAAAGGTCGCGTTAACCGAGATGCACGCAGGCGGAGCCGCGGGCGGAAGGCTAGTTCTAAATAAAGAAAGATATAAATAAAAGAAACTTGTCAATTCTGAGTATATTAACAAAATTGAAACAAATTGAGTTTATTGTGAGATTTCAACGAAACAAAAGTAGGAAAATACTTAAAGAAACAGACGATGAACTTATGCATATCCAACTACAACTTACAAATAAAGACATATCGGTAGGTTACGCCCTTGTTAAACTACGAAAAATGATTTCTACAAATAACAAATGCAGAACAAAAAATATTTTATTTGTTTTGTTTTATCATTATAAATTCTTTTTAACAAAAAAGTTTAACCGACTTCAAGAAATGGCAAAGAGGCACTGAAAAGTGAAAAATAACGTAATTTACAGACTTACTGATTTATTAGAAGTCGGTGCCAAGCCCGAGAGGCAATATTTCAATTGATTGCATCATAGTACGAGTAGTTTAGACACAACAAACAAAGTTGGCTGGCACCGACTTCTAATAAATCAGTAAGTCTGTAAATTACGTTATTTTTCACTTTTCAGTGCCTCTTTGCCATTTCTTGAAGTCGGTTAAACTTTTTTGTTAAAAAGAATTTATTTTCCTCTTTTTAGTGAGTTATAATCCCACCCTCTGCTTAGGTTCCTATCATCAGCAGCTTAAAAATCACGTGAAGATAATTTTAAAAGGCAATTATTGAAATTAAATATGTTAAAGCAGCAGAAACAGTGTTTTGTCATCATTTTGAGGATTTCCCTAGATCCCATAATCCAATCCTGACTTCCTGAATCCTGTCATACGATTCTGGCTCCCTGAACCACCTTTCTCTCTCCAACAAAACAAAGATCATAAAATCCGTTTCACAAAATACGGATTTTACATACAACGGTTCGTCACCTATTTTACCCCCATAGTATCAAAATTTTGGAAAATGCTACACATAGGTATTCATCTATGACTCTACTATTACTCGTACTACTATAATATATTATATTATAGATACTCCCTAGCATAGCCATGTAGAACGCGTACTTATGACTATTAAGTCACTGTATTTCATAAATATTGATTATTACGTACGTACTGTAAAGTATCATTAATAAAGTTGTATTTTTTATATTATTTTCGCTATACTGTAATTTTAAGAGCAACGCCTGCATGTTCTTTGAAAATATAAAACAACATTCATCTAATTGCTAATATAAAAGAGTAGGCGCTTGAAGGCGCATCAGTCTGGTTTCGGAGGATTTCCCTTGATTTCTCCAGGATCATAGCATTAGATCCGGACATCTTGGATATGGGACCACTCTGAAAGTATCCTCTATCAAACAAAAAAATAATTTTCAAAATCCGTCCAGGATTGGCTTCACAATCGCGTAACAAACATACAAAAAAAAAAAAAAAAAAATTGCGTACGAATTGAGAACCTCCTTTTTTGAAGTCGGTTAAAAAGTAAAGTAGCTTAAAATTGTACTAAAAAATTGTAATGCTGATTCAAAATATTACTGTAGTTACGCCTAGAATAAGGCAGTTGTCTCACCGGCAACGATGAACGAGTAACGAGTAGAGCTAGAATTAGAAACGAGTTGGCGAGCCGCGGGGAGCGAGTGCGTAGTTCCGATAGTTGTGTAGCTCGGCTATAAGCGAGTGTGCGAATGAGGCGAGCGATTATTCGCATCACACGCTCGCGACAGCCAAGCGTACAGTCCTAACTTTACCATGAGTTGACACTTAAATTAGCGATACTCGCTAATCGCTTAGCGGGTGTCGCTAAGCGAGTGTTATCTTTCATAGCTCTTGTCGCTCAGCGAAAAACTAGTGAAGCGAGTGCTCGGTGGCAGTGTGAACAGTCAGCGATCAACTATTTGTATATGCATCTCTTTTGTTTACACGGAATGTATATCTATTGTACGTTTCTTGAGCGAGAAAATAGTCGATAGTTACTCGTTTTCTCGTCGGCGGTGGGACAAGTGCCTAAGACTATTTTTTGTTTATTAAATGTTTTTTTAACTTTCTCATGTATAGTTATATAAAAAATCTAACTATTTTAATTAATTAACAGTGCAATAAGTCTTAAATGCAATTAAAAAATTATAATCCAGCCAGCAGTAAATGAGGTGGACCGTCACCAATATTCTATTTATGATATACTGGAAAGGTGAACCGTAGTTAAAAAAAATTACCACCGTACACCCAGGTGGTCTGGGAAGGTGGACGGTGGAAAAGAACCGAAATAAACCATGAGTGGAATTGAAGTTATCGGAGTATACAATATGGTTTTGGTTTCTTGGAATAACTCTAAGTAGTTTGATAACTCTCTGAGCCACTGGATCTAGATCTAAATAGGTGATTTATTAGTAGTTTTAGTGCTTTCATATCATTAGAAAACCGGATTTCATTTTGACTAAAATTATGGATTTTGTACAAAAAAGTAAGCAGTTATTGCATACCTACGTATCGTTTTCGATACATAGAAAAATCTCTTCAAATATGCCAAAGTTAGCAAAAATATTTGGGTAATAACAATAGTTGGTCATTATTGAAATAGTTACGTAACTTATTTTCTTTTTTTTTTTTTCAACTAAAATATTCTGAGAATATACACGAAAAAAAACTGATTGAAATTATCAATCTTGACAACAAAATCTTAAATCACACTCGGCTCACGCAAAAGTACTCCCCGCGTTAAAAATGGCGCCCAAAACTCAGTTGTCAACTTTACAAAAAACAATTAATTGCTGTCGGGGGTATATATTGCATTATATAAATCATTGCTGTATAAAAAAAGTAAGATAGCGGATGAGAAAATAGATGTATCGATTTCGATACAAGATGCATTTCATGCTTGCACTTCATTCTCGTCGAGGTTAGGCGAGGTAGCGCGAGCACGAGAGTGTGGTGGGAGCCCTCGCGTCAGATCGCCGCGCCTCGCGTCGCCTCGCCTGGCCTCGCGCGAGGGGACGCGAGGTGCGAGGGTAGACGAGGCGAGGCGCAGCTTCCACATTCTCGCGTTCGTTCAATCAGTATGCCATAGTCTTGTGCTTAATAGCAATAATAATAATAATTAGCAATGGCAATGGTGAGAGTGAACCTCGTCTAACTTCGTCAAACCTGGCCTCTCCCAACCTCGACGAGAGTGAAGTGCTAGCAAACCTCGTGTCGCCTCGCCTCGCATAACCTCGTCTAACTTCGTCAAACCTCGCCTCGCCTAACCTCGACGAGAATGAAGTGCAAGCAAGGGTTAAAGTATGAATGGCTTCAGGAGCAAAGGCAGGCCCAAGAAGAGATGGATGGATTGCGAGAAAGAGGATATGGCAAAGAACGGAGTGGCTGAGGAAATGACATCTGACAGGAATGTTTGGAGAAGAATGACATGTTGCGCCAACCCACATAATTGGGATAAGGGCAGGTGAATTTGTTTCTTCTCGGTTTTTTAATTCATCGAGTTAGCAACCTCACATACTGCCTGTCCGTCTGACTGTAAGTGGACGCCGGTATGGTGCCCGTAGGCAAACGCCGGCAACACTTGACTGTGGTGTCAAATTAGAGGTAGGTGAATACGTTGCTGACCCTCTTCGCCCCAGGGAACCAGGTCAGAGTGATGAGCATGAACTATTTTAGGGATAGAAAAATATTTTGAAGAGGACGCACACTCTATATCGTACCTCTAACTAAAGGTACGATATAGAGATATCCCGCGCCACGTATCTTGGACCTAAATCGTAAGACATACGAGGCTCAGGCACCCGCGGATTGCTTTGTAATAGTCTATGCTTGGTGAAATTGAGTTCGTCTACCGCAGTAACATCGCGTGCTATCCTCAAAAGACACCCTACTGCGCGTACAGAACACTGGCCCGAACAGCTGTTAAATTTGTAGCTCGTATAAATTTATTAAAATAAATTAGTTATTTAACGAATAATTTGTATTGCATTGTTTAATTTAGTTATATTAACAATAACATTAATGTTTGTGAGTTTTCTGCTGCGTCAATTGTTGTAAAACGACTAAATAAGTGAACTGAGGAACTGGTGAAACTGGTGTAACTGAATCTGTTTTTGAAACTTGTGCCTACGCTACGTTGGAAATCAGGGGAAGTATTTGGTGCTACACTTATTCCTTACACCTTCTGTACATTACAATACTACACAAACGCTCACATAACTGTGAGCAACGTCCATCCACACAGCGGGCTCTGTTACAGTCTCAATTGCCTTGACAAATTGTGGAAGCCAATTTGACGACGCCAACAATATAGCCTCAGACAAGTTTAACACACTCACACAGTACAGTTTCAAACATATTTCTAGTCTACTTTAGCTACATAGGTACCTATAAACTTTTCTTTTGTTTTTGTACCCTCCCTTCTCAACCTAAAAAATTATCTGCAATAAACTTACTTTTTATTCCCTTAACCTTATCAATACTATACCTAGTTACTAACCACCCTTCTTTTCATTTCAGTACCACCTAATACACCCTTGTGAAGCAATTAATTGATAAGAAAAATAACAATAATGATGACCCGTAGTGTTCTATCCCGGGATTTACAACAGAAGTTAAACCTCGCCTTTCATGATAAACAGTTTGGGTTTACTAAAGGACGTTCGACCACCGATGCTGGTGTAGAATTGTTAAATTGTATTCACAAAGCCTGGGAAGATAAGCATGATGCATTGGGTGTCTTCTGTGATCTATCCAAGGCTTTCGATTGCGTCCACCATGACACATTAATCAGGAAATTAGAACATTACGGAATAAGGAACAAGGCTCTCGATCTTCTGACTTCATATTTGAACAATAGAATTCAGAGGGTCGATGTTAACGGTACACGCTCAGTAGGATCTGTGGTTTCGATGGGCGTTCCACAGGGTTCGATACTAGGACCATTTTTATTCTTAATTTATATAAACGACCTCCCTTACTACGTAAGAGACAAAAATAGTATTATTTTATTTGCTGACGATACTTCGTTAATATTTAAAATTAAGAGGCAACTAAACAATTATGACGAAGTGAATAGTGCACTAACAAGAGTGGTCCATTGGTTTAGTACAAATAATCTTTGCCTTAATGGGAATAAAACTAAATGTATTAAATTTACCCTACCTAATGTTGAACAGGTGGAAACCAATGTACAACTCAATGGTCAGGTGTTGAACCTTGTGGAATCAACAGTGTTCTTAGGTTTAAGTATTGATGCCAAACTGCAGTGGGGATCACATATTGATAAAATAGCCAGTAGATTAAGTTCAGCTTCCTACGCTGTAAAAAAGATTAGGACTCTGACAGATGTGGATACGGCTAGAATAGTTTATTTCAGTTATTTTCATAGTATTTTGAGCTACGGAATTCTCCTTTGGGGTAATTTCGCGGATTTGAATACAATATTTATATTACAAAAGCGGGCTGTGCGAGCTATTTATAATTTGGGCCCAAGAGTCTCCCTCAGAGAAAAGTTTAAAGGAATAGACATTCTGACCGTAGTGTCACAATACATTTTCGAGAACCTAATGTATGTAAGGAAAAATATTTCCAAATTTCCAAAAATTTGTGACAGGCATAACGTAAATACGAGACATAAAAACAATCTTGTAGTCTGTGATAGCAGACTCCAAAAAATTAGTAATTCTTTCCAGGGTAACTGTATACACTTTTTTAACAAGCTCCCTAATGAAATTAGGGATTTACCTATAAATAAATTTAAAAATGAAGTTAAGAGGAAATTGTGCCAAAAAGGCTACTATAAAATACAAGATGAATATTTAGATGATAAACTTGCTTGGAATTGAGCTGTTCACTCATGCATGCTTCTCAAACAAATGATTGTATTTAGACCACGGAGGACAGAATATGATTAGTAAACGGAGATGTTCCAGTGAAATTTCTCTTAATAAAAACGCGTCGCCAAATGCGGGTGAGAAGAAGACGCGGGGGGCATGACGCCATACCTCGTCCCCCACGCGTCTCTTCTCCTTAGTCTAAGCCCCTCCCACTTTTTAGAATGCCATCTAGTGTAGCATAGCGAAACCAAATAGAAATAATGCATGCAATTTCCATTGTAGTTTTACCACTCGCCACAAAGCGCTGCACAGAATTCTAGAATAATCTATGTGTTTAATGACAGCGGGACCACTTACATATTGACCACTATATATACAAGCTGTTGCCCGCGGCTCCGTCCGCGTGGAATTCTGATATAAGGAATATAAGGACATAATGATTGGGTTGCATTATTGGAGTTTTAGCGCCTTCGCTGGCATAGGCGGGTGCGGGTCGCGGACGTCAGGCACGGGCGCCCGCCTGTCCGCTGCTCCGTCGCGGACGTCCGCGACGGGCGTCTGTCACCAGTATAATTTCAATAGCGTCGGTGTGCAGTCGATAACTATGGATCATTTATTGATATATTACTTAGCCAAAAGACGACGACGTGAACAAAGGCGTCAGCCAATTAGCCCATATTATGTCACGTCTAGATTGTTGTGTGGAGAATTTGTAACCAAGTTTTCGTATAAGAATGTACAGCTATCATAATTAGTTTATTGTAAATCAAAGACAATTTTGCATGGTTTGTCAAAACTGAAGAGAAAGAGGCGAACTCCTTTGGTTCACGGAATTTTTGGTTTTACTTTACACAATATACCTATTAGCAGGACTGGCTCGCGACTCGCTTGGGGGTACAAGTGGTGCAATGCATCCGGGAGCAGGTTCCTGCTTTTGCATTTTATATTGATATATTATGTTGTTCTATGAATAATATAAGACTGACCTTCAAAATAACATTCTATTTGAGTTTCGTTTACCAAAAAATTTCAAAGGTATTTGCCGTAAAAAAGCTTTCAGTTTGCAGCTAAGGATTATTCTAAGTTTATTGCAACGACTGTACAAGCACGGCGCGTGTGACACGGATAACGTAGCGGCGGTCGATGATTTTGTTGAAACAGACCCGCTCGCGTGCTCCGTCGCGCGGACACACGGCGCGTGCCCCGCTGCCCGCGTGGCGGGCCCCGCCGCCCGCGTCACGTGTGACGGGTATCCGCCTCACGTAGCGCTGCTCTTGAAATAACGTGAAACAAGCACGCGAAGCGGACGTCCGCGACCCGCACCCGCCTATGCCAGCGAAGGCGCTAAGTACGGATCCCTAACTTTTTCAAAAAGGAAATTAATAAAGCAAGAAAATAATGTAGAAATATAAAAAAATGATGTTATTATATTGTAAAATTTTCACTTATGTATTTCTGGTATACGTATATACAATTAGGTATAGCAAATTTAGGCTGTCATTTTTTAAATCACTTTTTTGTTTTATAGAAGTCATCTTCATTGAAGGACCTCGAACAGATTCTGGAATATTTTGTGGGGTACCTACCAGCTGGAAGGTCTATTTAAAATACGTACCTATCCACGCATTTTTTTATTTCTGGGTTCCTAAAAATAATGTGAATATAGTGGTCTCACTACTATGATGCACACCATTTATTTTAAATAAGGCCATCTGTAGAATTATAGCAGAATCATTTAGCCCCCCTAAATGATTTGGGCAGATACCGACAGATGACTTAATTTTTTTATTTTCAATTTCACCTAAATATAATGTAAGAATTAATAAAATAACAATTGCGGAATTACTAATGAAGTCCGGTGAAATTATTGTGGTGATTTTTTTATAGAATGAATTGAATTGTTGTTACAACATTATACAAGTAAGACAAGGTTACTTATTTCTTCTCTCCGCTAGATGGTTCTATAAAGACATTTTTTTTCTAAAAATGAAAATAAAAATATAGCGGTCTTACTGATGAAATGTTATATCATCAATATATTTAAACATCTTATCTCTACAATTTGTACACCCTTGTACCGCACACTTCATTCTTAAATCGGGTCAAAACTATTTTTATCTTTGAACTTTTAACCAAAAATGACAACCTATCGCAACGACGTAACACTAGAACTGAGTGGTGACGTCACAGAACTGACGTCTATATATAGGAGTCCTTTTGACAGTATGGAAGCACGCGACTCGATTGCCTTTGCAACAACTCCGCTATCATTTCCTTCTCCATGATTTAGACTAAGTAGACTAAGCATTTTTTGTAAATAGACCAAAAAAAAAAAAGCCCGCTGAGTTTCTTGCCGGAGTCTTCTCAGGCCGGGGCCGCGTTTCGAACCGGTGGTCCATTTGCTAAGCTAGTCTTTAGTACATATATGTATATTATTGACGTTTTGTAAGTGCCGTTTTGATGGTCTATACAGAATAAATGATTTTTGACTTTGACTTGACTTTGACTTTGTATAGAGCACATTTTGAGCACATTTTAGGTCCAAGATACGTGGCTCGGGTTATACGGCTACAGCTCTTGTTTTTCGCAACATATTTAGTACGATAAAATTAGGATTTGGGAAAAAATATTATCACATCTTGCATATTATAAAAAGGAAGACTTGTTTGTTTGTAATCGATGTAAACCCTGAAACTCAAGAACCGATTTTAATCATTCTTTCGTCATTAGAAAGCTATCTTATCAGAAGTAACATACTTAGGTTACTTTTTCCCGATAATCCAAAGTGATGAAGACATACGCAGGTGAAACAGCGGGGAGATGCTAGTAATATCATTTTTAGATGCTAGCTAGTATTATAATGACGGCCTCTGTGGCGTAGAGGTAGAACGTTAGACTGCTACGCAGAAGGCGCAGCCAGGTTTATCCCCCGTCAGTGCATATTTGTATGCATGAATATGGGTTCCTATTTGTATTCGTCTGGTCGTGCCTCGGAGAGCACGTTAAGCCGTCGCTCCCGGTTGCCATATGCACATCTATGGCAGTCGTTACGGGTAGTTGGAGCCCCAAAAAGTCCAAAAACAACGGTCTAATTGCAATGCTACGATATCGCCTAATGTCACCATTGGGTTGTGGTGGTCAGATGGCAGTCGCTTCACGGAAAATATCGAGGTCCAGCCAAATCCGCAGTTAAGACTGGTAAAGCGGACCCCAAACTCTCAGATGAAAGTTTCGGATGCGACTGGAAATTAAAGCTTGGATGAGGACGAAGAAACAAAATTGTATTCAAATTGGTTCAACCGTTTAGGAGAGAACGTACATATTTTTTATAATAATTAAAATTATACCTAAGGGGCTAAAATTATATCCAAATAAATAGAATAAAAAAGTAGGTGCATTAAGAAAGCAAATAAAATCGTAACTATAAACTTAGTAGATAAGCTGTAAGGGTATATACATCGTAGTGGATATATTGTAATATGTAACTAATAATATATACAATATATACATGGAAATATACCTACATAAATATATAAATAAAATATACAATACCCATAATAATAACGATACATATTTCAATATAAATACTATGAAGTTTCTTCCAATTTATTCAGAATGCGCATCCGAACCGCCGATTTAAACGTATAACGGCTAATGGCCCTCCTGATCCCGGGAGGCAACTCATTCCAAAGAAATATGGATTGTACAGGGAAGGAGGAGTGAATGAAGTCAGTGCGATGAGAAGGACAGCGCAAGATGAGGTTATTAGTCGAGCGCAGGTCTCTGTTGTGATTAGAGCCAGCCAAGATATTGAAAATAGGGCGAAAGGTATGAGGGAGAATTAGGAGAAGTTAGGATAGTATAAGAGTGGCAAGAGCACGTAGGTTCCGGCGCTGACGAATCGGCAACCAGTTCAATTGAGATCGACAAGCAGACACATGGTCATACTTGCGATGGTTGCAGACGAATCGAATCGGATCGTTCAGGTCGAAGTAACAAACATCACCGTAATCAAGTACCGGGAACATCAATTGCTGCACAACTGCTTTGGTGTTGGTAGGTAGAAGTCCGGAAGTAGACGATAAAATGCACGGAGTGGGCCAGTAATTCTCTGACACACCCGGGATACTTGGTCTCTCCAGCTCAGGGTAGAGTCGATGACTAAGCCAAGGTCTTTGACTACCGGGCTCATGGGTATGACTATACCGTTGAAAGTTCTAGGCGGTAGAGAGGCCGCATCCACCTGTCTCTGAAAATAGTGACTTCCTATAATAATTGCTTGGCACTTACCTGGATTAACCGTCAGTCCAAATTGGCTCAACCAGCTGTTAATATGCTCTAGGTCCTGGTTCACTTTACTTATTGCTGTGCTCAGATCATCCACACCCGCTTGGGCGTACAGTTGTAGGTCATCGGCGTACGAATGATACGCACATTGAAGATTTTGAGTTACGAGATTTATTAATTTTTTAAATATTACTCCTTCGTAGCATGGCCCTTATTCCGTAGCAGGACACTGCTTCGTAGCTTGTACTGTTACGTAGTAACTATTCAGTAATCTTTGGTACTGTATATACGTATGTCGCCCTCGTAGCATGCCACCGTAGACTTGTATCTCGCCCACGTAGCACGGCGCTGTAGACCCGTGACTCGCCCACCTAGGATGGAACTCTAAACCCGTGTTTCGACTGCGAAGCATACCGCTATACACTCATATCTCGCACACGTAGCATGGCAATATTGCCACAAGAATCGATTCTATTTGCGACAAAACATAAAGTCTACCCGTCACAATAATTATACAAATAATGAGGAGTTGTACTAATTGGTAACTTTTCTCTCGGTGTTGGGGTCAGACGGCAGACGCTCGGCGCATTTATGTGTATGTTTTAAAGGAATTCACAGGTATTTTGAAAGTTGAAAGAAGTCCAGAAACGGTAGAAACCCTGTTCTGCAGATATATTTTGAATGCTCATAATCTCAAGGAAGTCTTTGGTTATAGATATAAATATCGCCAGCCAATTAGCTTTAACCGAACAGAGCCGTTCGACGAGCTTCCTGAATGATATTCAGCCATTTGTTCAAACAACTAGGCAAATGACTTGGATCGATGACGTTTCATGGTTTGCCTAACCTAGCCTGCTCCCTCATTGGCCTTCTAACCTAATCTACCCAACTCAGATTGTGCTGCTTTTCTCAAGGAATCAATCACTAACTTTCTGTCTTAATTTCTGGGTGATGTCCTATCGTACGAATAGCCTATGCGCTAAGCCAGCCAGTTTATTATATGTTGTTTCAAACGCTACAGCTGAATATCATTCAGGAAGCTCAATGAGCGGCGCTGTTTAGTAAAGAGGCTAGGCTGTTGATTGAACGGCTTTCAAGCTAGTTGGCTGCGACAATTACATTATGTTTTATGCTAAGTATAAGGACGTAATAAATAAATAAATATTCTACAACATTCTACACAACGCTATCTAGACCCATGGTAAGCTTAATTAGCTTGTGTTATGGAATCTAGAATGCGGATATACATACTTAGATACTTTTTTTTTGTAAATAATACATATTATACATAGAAACACCCAGACCAATGCAAATATTTATATTCATGCATACAAATATTGGCACTGAGCGGGGATCGAACCCGCGCCTCCTGCGTAGCAGCCGCGTTCACTACCGCTACGCCACAGAGGCTGTCAAATACATGGAACGATGATTGTAAGCTATATTTTATCATTGTAACGCGATCAAGAGTAACTTTGATGATCTATCTTTGGACATTTCTCCGGTTTTACTTATACGCCAGTCATTTTAAGCAAAAAGGTCGGACTAATTCCGGCGGAAGGTTTCTTTGTTTTAAAATGTTCCTTGGGTTCCCTTGAACATATCTGGAAAGTTCCCCATAGATCCCATGTACGCTCCCCCCTCCCCCCCCTCAAACGTCTCCCTAAATCCAGTTTTTTCTATTTTTCTCAGAAACGGTGAAAGCTATAAGAAAGTTGTCCAGGTACCATATAATTGCTATAAAATTACCTACCAAACGACAGTTCATTCATTTCAATGTGAGCTATAGTCTCTGAAATATACCTACAGAAATTTCACCAAAAAAAAAAATTGGCCCAAAATTATTCTTTGTACTAAATTTGAAGAAAAATTACTGGAGTTGTTGCAAAATGATGTAGGCACAAGTAAATCTTCATACATTAAGGAATAAAATGATGTATGATTCATTGTTATGGCAGCATTGGTTCTCGAGTTACAGCGAATAGTATCAAAAAACAACAAAATATAATTTTATAGTACGAAGACAGTAGAAACTTTGAAGATGATGATGCCTAAGGTTTAAATTATGGCAATTAAATATCCATACATATGATCACGCCTCTATCCCTGGAGGGTTAGGCAGAGGTGAATTAACACCCACATTTCACCAATCATGGTATAAGGTCTCAGGCTCTCAGGCAATAAGTAATAGCCTATTGCCGTTTTTCGGGCACTATTGTTGACTCCAGCCATGTATCTGTGGCTGAGCCTGGGCTGTTTATATCTCTCTGATGTTAAACATCTCTATTCTTTAGTCACCTTGTACGACACCGCATGGCAGGAGATGGAGTGGCCCAAATTCTTCTCTGCCGGGAACCACGCCGCAATTAAGTTTAAATAAACGGACTTAATAAAATCATTTCCCCTGAAATACTAAACGATTTATCCTTTCAGAAACGATGTAGCGCCACATTATAAATATAATGGGAAAAAAATATGCAAAACGGTTACTCCGATTTTAATATATGAGGTGTCAAATAATACCTACTTCATGTCATGTTTTATTATAAAAAAAATAAAAGCTTTAACTATATCAAAAACTATCTGTTTATTAAAAAAATGAATAATAACTAGTCCCCATGGAAGCCTTCCCCGCTTCTGACAAGCTTATGAAACTGATAAGCTGTTCCTGAAAAGCGAATTAACTAACCTATTCACTCTAGTCTTAAATACACCCAAGTTATAGCTATCCGGCAACACAGATTCGGGCAAGGCCGTTTGGTGCGTATAAGTGGAAAGTCCATGGTGTATCAGTGGCGGGTCACCGTGCGTATGGTCGTTCGATGGTGGAAAGGGTTTGGCGGAATTAAGTTGTGCAAATCTTGTGCACACTCCATGAAGTGCATCCGATAAAAAATCGAGAGTCATGCAACTCTTAGCTGATGTTCTAGGCTCTGAAGCCTATTTTCAACTAGAGCGTCGTTATTGATGAGCCTCCAAGAGGCTTGTTTCTCTATTGACTCAAGGGATTCAAGCTGGTATTTGGCTGAACCGTCACAAAGGTGCGAGCAGTATTTTATGCACGATCGAACTTGCGCTTGGTAGAGAATGAGTAGTTGTTCCAGTGTGAAGTACTAATCTTACTTTTGATAGCATTCTCAGCTTTTTAGCAGCTTCGCAGAGAAGAGACACGCCTGACTGGGTTTTGGTTGCGTTGAAGTTGACCAAGTTGGCATCTCCCCAATCGGAGGATGCCTGCAAAGGAAAGTTCAATCGCTCAACCATGGTTTCCTTAAGAGACCGGATCTCAACCATGCCAGCGTACGGCCGTCTCGTAACTCTCTACCATTGTGATGTCGTCTGCGCACTCAATGGTTCCGGGCTTGAGCAGATCGTTGATATAGAAAAGTGTGACAGAAAGTACCGACCCCTAAGGGACCCCAGCGTTTATTTGCAAATGGTCCAACGAACTACCGTCAATGATACGGAATGACCGAGTTCCCAGAAAGATTGCAATCCAGGCATACAAGACAGCCGAAGGAAGGAAGTTTGTTGAATAAGTTATCGTGCTAGACCCTGTCAAAGGCCTCTGAGATGTCGAGGGAGACCCCTAGCGCTCAATGGCCTTATTCTTAATGTGGCATATCCGTGGTCCCTTTATTTCAATTTTATAACCATAAGGTGGACTGACGACCTACGTAGGGTGACAGGGACACACTGGATGCGGAAGGCGGAGGATCGGCAAACGTGGCGCGTATTGGGGGAGGCCTATGTCCAGGCCTATGTAAGTACCGCGGTAGCCTAGTGGTATGGGTAATGGACTGCTGAGACGAGGTCACGGGTTCGATCCCAGGTTTACCATGGCACACACCAATGACTTTTCGATGAATTTTCGAAGTTATGTGTGTGTTTATCGCAGGTTTATAAGTGCCCGGTTAATGGCAATAGGCTCGCCACCTATTACATTGGGACCTAAACATAAACGGCGAAATGTGGGTGCTAGCACCTTTGCCTACCCCCTCGGGAACAAAGGCGTGAGTTTATGTTATGTTATGTTAATATATGTCCAGCAGTGGACTGCAATAGGCTAATTGATTGATTGAACCATAATTTGACCCTTAGGCATCATCATTTTCTAAGTTCCTACTTTCTTCACACCAGAAAATTAGTGTTTGACACTATTCGCTGTAACTCGAGAACCAATGCTGCTATAACAATGAATTATACGTCATTTTATTCCTAAATGTATGAAGATTTACTTGTGCCTACATCATTTTGCCACAACTCCTGTAATTTTTCTTCAAATTTAGTACAAAGAATAATTTTACGCCAAATTTTTTTTTTTGGTGAAATTTCTGTTGGTATATTTCAGAGACTATAGCTCACATTGAAATGAATGAACTGTCGTTTGGTAGGTAATTTTATAGCAATTATATGGTACCTGGACAACTTTCTTGTAGCTTTCACCGTTTCTGAGAAAAATAGAAAAAACTGAATTTAGGGAGACGTTTGAGGGGGGGGAGGGGGGAGCGTACATGGGATCTATGGGGAACTTTCCAGATATGTTCAGGGGGACCTAAGGAACATTTTAAAACAAAGAAACCTTCCGCCGGAATTAGTCCTAGGTTTCAAGGATTTTTTGTCTAAAATGACTGAGCTATTAACTAACTGCGTTCAGACGTACGGCAATTTTAAATTTGATTAAGGCCTTTCTGCTTCAGCATCCGTTCAGTACCCACTTTTGGCGTCCATTGTAAGCAAACAGTCACTGAATACCAGAATAAATGTTATTGGATTCAATATCGTTTATTTAACATAATGCAATGATTTTTTTAATGTATCTAATGTATAGACACAGCTTATTTACAGTGAGCAGTTTTCCAGTAGGTATAATAATCAGTTGGTTTTTAAGTCATCAGGAGATGGCACTAGCATAGCTTTTGGTAATTTTAATGTACTCTGTGGTTTATTTGTGCGATGTTGCCGAAGTTTAATTTCATTTACCCATATTACAATATAAAATATGATAAAACGCTTAATTCTTTTCGCGTCACTGTCTGTAATTTAAATAGTTATTTGTTATACAAGAGTGCAAAGTTGCTTTTTAACCGCGTGCTCAGTTTTGATGACCGAGCAAGCGAAAGATTCTAAATTTGAATCACGAGCATAGCGAGTGATTCATAAATTAGAATCTTGAGCGTTAGCGAGGGAATCAAAAGAGCACAAGGTGTAAAATCTTTGCACTCGAGTGCAACACGTAACTTTTCATCCCACCTCAGCGAGGAAATAATGAAATGCTTCTTCTTCCTAGCGTTAATTCCCAGTCGCATCCGAAGCTTTCACCTCGGAGTTCGGGGTCCGCTTTACCAGTCTTAACTGCGGATTTGGCTGGACCTCGATATTTTTCGTAAAGCGACTGCCATGTGACCTCCACAACCCAATGGTGACATTAGGCGATATCGAAGCATTGCAGCTAGACCGTTGTTGTTGAACTTTTTATGCATACAAATATTTGCACTGAGCGGGGATCGGACCCGCGCCTCCTGCGTTGCGGCCACGTTCACTACCACTACGCCACGGAGGCTGTATAATAATTATGTGTAATAATACTAATAATAAAATATCAACAAATAAAATTCAACAACAATGTTCAACCACAGGACGTGAAAAAAAAAATTATGCGCGCAAAGCAAATTTAAAAAAAAAAGTAGGTACACCAAGGAGGTTCCGAGTTGAGTTTTTCATAAATTAAAAAAAAGTTGTATGATAAATCGGCACCATAGAGGTAGAAGTAAATAGGTTTAATGATGTTTTGAGTTCACAAACCCAGTACACACGATGTTCTAAATTCAAATTTACTTTACCACTCTAGAGGATAAAAGCGACTTTTACACTCAGATATCGAAGAAAAAAAGTACTCTTTCCGAGATGGTGGGATGAAAATAATATTATATTTAAAATAATTTTATCAAAAAAAAAATGTCAAAACATTTATGTAAAGTAAATCATTACAAAACCGAAGAACATTTTTTCCATAAATTAGGGAACACTAGATGTGAGACCACACTCTACTTATCAAAAGTGCCGGCTGCGCCATCTAGCTTGTCTTTAGGAACGCTATAAATACCTACTGGAAAACTGCTCATTACATACATACGCTCACGCCTATTTCCTTCCTGGGTAGGCAGAGACAACATGCCGCCAACTGACTCTATCCTTACATACTTGACGAGCTTCCTCTACTGTCATGAATCCTTTCAGCCCGCCGCGCGCCGGTTTCGAGTACATTTTTTCGAAATTTTATTAATCTGGCCAATGTGTGTACTACAAGGTCGACGCCGACGGCTGGTCTGCCCATTCACCTGTGCCTTACATACCTGGTGTGTCATTCGCTCCATACTCATTCGCTCTACGTGCTCAAACCACCATACTTCGAGTACGTAAGTACATATAAGAGTTCTGTAGTAAAATCTGTCTGTTCTCCTACAGAGATACAGATGCAGATTTAGCGCACAGATTTTCTGAATTTCAAAATGATCTTTTTCCTAGTTACGTCCAAAGTTAACCTATTGTATATTGGCTTTCCCACGTGCGACTACCCTCTGAACTTCCAACCCCGAGGAGAAAGCCTGTACCAGAGCTTTATTTGTTATTTAGAAAGTGCACTTTCTCACTCACAAATCTACGGCGGCATACTACAAGCGTACGTAGCTCGCGCTACGAAGCAGTGTCCCTGCTACGGAGGAAACGCCATGCTACGAAGGAGCAATATTTCCCATTTTGCTAATTCGCTGTTACATTTTACAGTTGGATCATTTTCATTTGATTTGTTCTTTATTTGGTTGAAGCACGGTCAAAGAATGAAAGTAGAGGTAGAGGTAGTGAAGAATGTTTGCTGAATTTCTGAAACACCTACACTTAAATATCAAAGGCCACCGGCCGTCGCCATCGCCGACGCCCGCATATCGTTGACTAGGGGCGCCGATAATTACATCGTTTAATAATACGCACAATATGTTTTTGTTTGTACCTACTCCACAAAGCGCCGATTGACTATCCACCCCTGCGTAAGTGAACCTCAATAATTGAATAAACGTATGGTGCGCTATTTCCGTCGAAATGTTTCGAAATTAAGTTTCAAATACTTTTATATTGTTACCGTATCTACCTTGGAGGGAGAAAGATATGAATACTTTTAAGTATGTATGCCAATGTACCTACCTGCTTTTTAATTGCTGGCTTTAATTAAGTATTAATTTTAGTATGTACAAATAGGTACAATACTATCGATAAGGCAAGTTAATAGGGAAATATACAACAGTTGATTATACGATTTCCCTTCGGCGCAGTGAGGATCTCGTGATGTTATTTTTTTTTCTCGCACCTTTTTCTGCGGCTGAGATCAATGGGATACTTAATAGGTAGGTACTAAACTACCATAAATAATACCATATTTTGCACGATGAATTATATTGAGTAAAATGCAAGAACCTTGTTTAGTTAACCGGATTTTCACTTGTGGAATCCAATTTCAATCAGATACCAAAATAATTAGCATGGATTAGCATCTAACCTTTGTTACATTCAAAAGCCAAAAGTTAATCGATTGAATAAGAACAATTTGTGAGGGGAAATCCAATCATAACATGTCTTTAAGTAGATAACATTTACAATTCGTATGCAATTATCGAGACGTACCCTTGTCATTTCGCCCGCAACCCGCGCATACGGTGTAATTGTGCGGTGGACAGGTCGGCCGGTGTGCGTCACCCCGTAATTACGGAAATATGTCGTCGTTCTGACAGTAGTTAACTCACCCGCGCTGACCGAAAGGAGAGGTGGCTTGTGGTGGTCGGTGGCGTGGTTCATAATTGTCTTTTAAAATGGTAAATTTATGTACTTATCAGACAAATCATAAGCATGAAAAGACTGTTTTAAAGTTTTCCATGAAAATAAATAGGCTTCGCCACGCGCACCGTCGCGTCGGCCGGCGAGCGTGTATTGTTACGACGCGCGACGTGGCCCGTGAGGCTTTTCTCACGAAAAAAAATAAAGGCGCCGCCTGGAAGTCGCAACTACGCAGTTCTACACTGAGGTTCGGAACAGACTCAAATTACAAATTCTGTAGGTATGAGAAGTGAAAGGCAAGACCCCTCTGTGCCTCGGAAAGTACCTGGTTACTATACGAAGCGAGAGCATAGGCTGCCGCCGCCTCCTTCTGCGAGCAAGTATTGCTCGAGAAGAAGGCGCCTCTTGCGCGCGATGCGCCCCTTTCCCATACCTAATGGTTAGATGAGGACTTCGTAGTCCCGACACCCAAAGAGGACCAGCTCGAAAGAGATGATCTAGGATTGGCCGGGATGCGAGAGATATAGGTCTCAGACAATCTAACCTCCGGCAACCTACAACCCACAAACGGTGCGCGTTTTAGTTGGTGTCGGACTCGAACCACCCCCGCTGGCTTCGACGGGGGGTCGAAGATATCCGTGGAGATTTTGCACACGATGAAAAAATAAATAAAAGTCGTCACTCGTAATTATCTTAATAAGAAAAGGTCAATTATCCAATAGCGAAAGGGTTAGTAGGGAAATATCTAATTATAATAAAGAATTTATCTATTATACTCGTAAAATATTTAATCATCACAATATCTAACAGATTATTTATTTATATCAATATCTTACACACATGATTTCTAAAGAAAAACTAAATAAGTTTTGTGACTAATAATGTTCCTCTCCACATACTGCTGTCCGCTGATATGCTAATCTGATAAAACTTATATCAAAATCCCATTTATCCACCCTGACATCTCAAAAGTTATCTTTTATGCTTTATCGTGTGATGTCGCACCGGGGCCCGCCTATTTGAATAATCTATCGATTATTAATGCCTGCCGCCGATGACGGGGCAATATGCTTTCAACCTCAACAATATCCTTACAAGGGTGCATACTCAAATTTGCAGACAATTTGATTAACTTATTGTAATGAAATGTAATTCATGTTAAAAATTGTTACAATACCATTTTTAAAGGCATTTACATATACTATCTATTAATATTGAGAATTGAACACAAATAACTCGTGCTATAGGATGACAATGCAGTATTTAGTAACAGAACTATCAAAATATATTTCACAATAATGTTTTGATTTAATGTGTTATGTTATTGCTTTTAATTAAAAAAAAGTAAAGCGGCCCTCAGAAAATGAAAAATTGAGAAGCGAGCGACTGTTGTAGTATGGACAATGACAATTGTGCTATATTATGAGCCGATAAGAAAATAACGTTGTAAAAAAGGTAAAAAGTATGTAGGTATGTAGATGACTATAGGAGCGGCGGCAAGAAAAGATGGATGGAGTGCGTGAAAGAGTATATGGCAAAGCAGGAAACGTATGGAGGAGAATGATGTATCGCGCACCCTATCGCGCCATCATCAAATAACTGGAACAAGGGTAGGTAGATGATGATGATGATGGAATGGAATAAAAAAAAAAAAAAAAATGTAATGAACTTTTTTTTGATGAAATGCTTTAAAATTTCATTCAAGTGTATTTATTTGATGTTAGAATATGAAAAATACGCGGTACGTGTTTCAGAAATCGCTCGGTTGGCAGGTTTACTTTGCATGTTTCCCTATGTCATGTACTTAGTTATTGCGAAATAACTAACACGGTTACCTACTCATGTAATAGCTGAGATTATCTATTAAGTGATGATTATCAAGGTGATGTGACGCGACCTAGTTACATAAAAAAAATGAATATAAGGTATATTGCATAGAAATTATTCGAACTGTACCTATGTCACTATAAATTATTTGAACTGTATGTCACCCTATAGAATTCCTCATGAATCAATAGTTAGGTAAGTATGCCGAACAATCGATGCCAGTGTATAGAAATGACATGTATTGTAACAAGTCCAAACAAATTCCGTCGGCGATGTCCATTGCCTGATCATTACCATCACGCGGGCCATAGCGTTATTATGACCTCTCTTGAAATATTGATTGATCCTGTAGTGGCATGGAGGCTATCGGCGGCAAGCCGGAGACTTCGTGTCGCGTGTGCGGAGACAAAGCCTCGGGAAAGCATTATGGAGTGGCATCATGCGACGGCTGTCGGGGGTTCTTCAAAAGGAGTATACGACGGTACCTCATTCATTTTTTGGTTATAGATTTTGATCGAAACCTAGTGTAAAATGTAATTTTGGTGATTTATGTTGAATGTTTATAGCACAATGGTACTATTAGGTATAATACCTATATGAAATTTAACATTACCCAATATAGGTACTAGGTACCTACCTACTTGTGCCTCTTCAATGGCAATCACGACAGAAGCACGTCGGTAGTATAATGACTAGGATTCGAACCCGGGACCTGTCGATCGTAAAGTCGACTCTTTAACCACTAAGCTACACATTAGTCTAGGCGCAGACCTTAAGGCGACCCGAAAATCCTTTCATCCATGTTCGTAGCTGATCTCTAATAGCCATCGAAGCTACGAATATGATTTTTTCTCTTATGTTATGTTAGTAGTGTTAGTACTTATCTGCCTATTAAGATATTGCATTGCAGAGGTCCATTATTTCACACAATGACACTACTTACTCTTCTTTTTCTGTATACAGTAATTTGGATTACGTTTGTAAAGAAAATGGAAGGTGTGTCGTCGATGTAACGAGGCGAAACCAATGTCAAGCCTGTCGTTTCTCTAAGTGTCTTCGAGTTAATATGAAAAAAGATGGTAAGTTGTAACTTATTGCATGTACATTGCATCATAATAAGTACACGCACCGTTGGGTATATTAACTAGTTTTTCCTATAGCCTAAATGCCAGTGGCGAGTGGTTCCCCTAAACCGATTCCTGCCGGTTTGTTCTGAAAAGAGAAGCCGTGGTAGAATTCCTTACAAAAGTGCTGCGGTTCTATAGGGGGAAGATTTTTGCCACCGGCTAATTAAATTGAATGATTGAAGAATTACATTTTCACACTCCACCACTGGCCCACAGAAGGCGTGCGTTTTAGTCGGTTTAAGTCCTACATTACCTCTTCCATCGGCTCCCTGGGTATCCGTGGAGATTTTTCGCACGATAAAAAAAAGTATTAAGTATTTATTCGCATTTAATTTTTGTACGTGCTCTGCTGGTCTTAAATGGCCACATTGAGCAAATCCGCTAAAAACGAGTAACTATGAATTTCCAGTAGATCTCATAGACTGCTATAAAATTTGTAAAATGGTCACTCCTATGAGCCTCTGTGGTGTGGCGGTAGTGAATGCAGCCGCTTCGCAGGAGGCACAGGTTCGATCCCCGCTCATTGCCAATATTTATATGCATGAATACGGGTATTTGCATTGGTCTGGTTGGGCCTCGGAGAGTACGTCAAGCCGTCGCCGTCGGTCCCGGTTGCCATAGATACGGTTACGGGTAGTCGGAGTCCTAAATGCTTCGATATCACCCTATGAGTTGTGGAGGTCAGATGGCAATCGCTACACGTTAAATATCGAAGTCCAGCCAAATCCGAAGTCAAGCCAATTCGAGGTGAAAACTTCGAATGCCACTGGGATTAACGCTAGGATGAAGGTCACTCCTATGAGCAGAATCGCAACAAGTAGGAATACCATTAGGTACCTACCTACTAAGCAGATTCTAATTTCGTGTAAATAACGCCACCTGACAAAATAATACGAATACGATTCCAATAAAGTGGCCTTTGAAGACCTGTCGTACTTAGCAGTTATTCAACTTTTCTAGCCGATTTAATAATTTTGTCACCAAGGCGGGCGGGACTCTTCACCAGACTTTTCCAACGTCCTCTCCTCGGTTTAATCGACATCGTTATTGGTACGTCTGGTACATACGTAAATAGGTAGGTATGCGTACGGTAGATACACTTAGTTTAAGGTCGTTCGTAACTGAGTTGCCCTTACCATAGTATAAAATAGAATAATATAATTATCTACCTACTGTGCCCTCGCTTCCTAGATTTATTTTCGAAGAAGGGAAACATTCAGGTTTATATTTAAGAATATTTGTATGTTACAAAGCATTATTGACCTCCGTATTGGGATGAACGATTAATTAATAGTAGTTTACCCAACAAGTGAAAAAAAGGTGAATTCTTTTCGAGGCACCAAGTTGTATCCCGAGAGGAGTGAAGGTTTCTCCGGTAGAATCCCGAGCGTAGCGAGGGGTTCTAGAGAGAAACCTGAGTGGATCGAGGGATACAAGAGCCGAGATGAATTCTTTTTTCACGTGTTAGGTACTCAACTTTTCACCATTGACTACGAGAAAACGATTACTCTGTGATTATGAATTACATTTTGTTATGGATAGTACACAAAAGAAGCAGCAAATTATCAGTAATAGCTACCGCTTTAGCGCGAAAAGACTCAGGAGTCTTTTCGCGTTCGAGAATATGAGTTTCATTTTCATCACTAGATGAAGTCATTTTATGATTATGAGACAAACATAAACTTCTACAAGGAAAATTACACAGAAAATGGCGGCATTTTTTTTTTTCTTAATTTAAACTGAGCCACATTCCATCCAGCCAGTGATTACATTTAGGTGGCTTTTAGTACGTTTTTATAGTGAGAGTGTGCAACCTCTTTGTATGTTTCACTAGAATCCGTACATTCGCGCATGTTCCAAATTCAAATTTTTTTATTCACTCGGTGAAACAAAGAGCGTTTTATTCACTGTTTTTGATGAATCACGGGCCCTTTTTCGAGTGTCAATGGTGAAAAATAATAAATTAAACTTTGTGTTTTGAACAATCCTACCAACTTTCGGATGGGTTGAAAATAGTTGAAATTAAATATTGAATCCTCGGATTTGTCAATTGACCGGATTGTTTATTTTAAAGTTATAGTGTTCAACAGTAGTTAGGTAAGTATTTTTGGTACCTAGTAGCTATCTAGGTAACTTGAAATTTACATACCTAAATCGTAATTTTTTTGTAGGTGAGTACCTATTTCGTTATGGTAATCAATAGTGAACAGGATCTAGCACTTGTCTCAATAAAGTATTTATACAGGGTGGCTCCTACAAAGCATGTCTTTTCCATTAGGAAACATCTCGAGTATTTGCGGTAGACAAGTGTCAGTAAGTGGTGAGCGAGAAAAAATGCGGGGGCCCAACAGGCGAGGCGTTCCCTTTCATGTCTTGAACAGGTTGACGTTCACACGGAGTCAATAACACGAGATATCGCCTATCGATTAAAGGGACAGGGTACAAAAATGAAGAGATCGCGTAGCCGACGCGACGCGGACGGCGTGATCCGAGTACATACCTACCTATAAATGCGCTAGCACTAAAACAAAATTAAAATTTAAAAACTTGTTTTGGATAAGTTTAATTTTCAATGAGCAGTTTTCCAGTAGGTATAATAATCAGTTGGTTTTTAAGTCATCAGGAGATGGCGCTAGCATAGCTTTTGGTAATTTTAATGTACTCTGTGGTTTGTTAGTGGTATTTTCATTGTATCAGAAAAAATTACAGAATATTTAAGTAAAGTAAATCATTACAAAACCGAAGAACATTTTTTCCATAAATTACACTAGATGTGACACCACACTCTTCTTACCAAAAGTGCCGGCTGCGCCATCTAGCGCGTCTTTAGGAACCCTTTAAATACCTACTGGAAAACTGCTCATTGACGAATCTATAAGGGTTCCGTTTTTTGCCATTTGGCTACGGAACCCTAATAAAAAACGACACAGGAAGCGACTATTCAAAAATTATCTAGTAGAACCACCCTACCTCCTACTACCTACTTCATTGAAATTTTTGTTCATATCCTCTTTACACAGAGTAATAAGATTTTCAAATTAGGATACACTAGAGGTTTATTACAAATCCGAATTTCAAGGGTCTACCTACAATTTTTAAGTCTTATTTAAACTAGAAACTTGAAAGTGTCCATTTTGTACCTAAATCGATAAATATGAATAAAATAAAATTTTGTATCAAACAATCAGTTACTGATATAGCTATATGTAATAAAAAAGTTCATGTACTTATTATGCATAAAGCTTAATGGATAAAATCATAGCCAGTGAATCAACACAACATGCTTACTCAAGGAAAATACACATAAGTACCGCTTTTATCGGTTACGGTAAAAAGTAAACAATATATTGGAGCAAATGTCACAGGCAGGCGTCTTTCACACAGATATTTATTTACATAATAATGAATTAATTGCACCCCCGCAACTGATCGTTTGCCACTTCGCACCAACATGGCCGAGGCCGACACTTCAATTAAGTGATCCTCCCCTAATGTGCTGACACTACGCGCCACTTGTTTGTCTACCACTTGTTATTTTACAATCAGGTTTGTTCTGCTCATATTTGCGTAAACTAAGTGATTTTTTTTAAATTCATTCGATATCTTAGGATGTTGAATATGTTGATTGTGATTTTGATTCTTAATGTCGCCTGGCAACTGGCAACACTGCAGAAAATAATACTTGAGTTACTTAGTTAAGTAGTAGGTAGCTAGGTAAGTTATTATAAATTCTGGCCGAGACGGAAGCAGCCCTGTAGAAGCTCGGAGGCTTTCCTTTCCACCAAGCGCAGGCCATCTGTCACCGCTTCACCCCTACCGGCGCGGGATTTGATGTGGGTACCGCGTTTTCACACCCAAGGGGACGATCTTATAACTGTAGATGGCCCAGGGTCAGCCTATCTGTGGGGATTTCCACACGAAAATGTCGTACACATGTGCTCAGTTCGTAGTCGAAATTGAAGTCTAGAGAGCATTAGAGCTGATAAGGCGACTAATAAGTAGATAGCCTTAAAGTATCATAAAGTATCGCACTAAAGTAAGCAATTTAGGTACGTTTAGATTAATAAGCTACTCTCTTAATAAATGTGATGTAACTTTTTCAGCAGTTCAACACGAACGCGCACCGCGACCGTCAGTCACCGTCCAACACCATTTAGCCCTACAAAAGCTCGGGTACAACTTCACACGACAACAACCTTTCATGCCTAGTCCAACCCCCTTAGCGTTGTCCGCCTTCCCACCCCTGCACAGCTACAATGGCTTGGTATCTGCTCTCCCTGAATCGAGTGCACACCACTCGTTTATAGATAGATCGTCGTTTCAAGATTTCCCCTCTTCGCGACTATCGGAAACGATATCTAGCGACGTTTCACAGCTAAACCCTATACTCGGTAGTCACATTGGCTCGCTCGGTCCTCTCAATCCTTTCAAGATTCCGCTGTTTTCCACTTCCTTACATTACCCTGTACCTCATACCGGATATCTTCCAACAAACATTTTATACCCTCCATTTATTTCGACAACTTCAGCACCATCTACAGAAAGTAAGTACAATTTTGAGACAGTATTTTATAAATGCGTTAAGTTGTTAGGTACTAAAATTTGACTTTATTCTTTCGCAAATAGAAGAGCCAGAGTCACAAGTATCAGATAAATTGAAAGAGGATGAGGTCTCCAGTACCGAAGAAGCTTGCAAGGCTGACAGCAATGTCCACGACACTATTATAGAAGGTATCGGTATATAGTATTATGTGTGTATATGAAACTAGATAAAATTAAAATAAGCATAGGCACCGTACATATTATGCTAAGCGTACCTACCTACTGGCGACAATTTTATGCATTTATGGTATTATAATTTAGCTCAGCACAGCGAATACCATCTTTTTTTACTTCGATTCGCACAATACCTGGCTTCTCAGAATGCACAAGAAGTACTGTAAATAAAGTACAAGACTTATATATTAATTGTAATTTCTAGGTAATATTTGATGACTTGCATTGTTAAATCCCTAAAAGATTATGTAGGTATATAGAGTTGGGTTTTGGTTCACAGATTTAAGAAGCGGCCGATCGAAATCTCCTACTTACCTCGAGCCCCTTAAGTTGAAAATATCGGAAAGGCATTATCGACCTGCAGATCAGGAAGGTTCTACGTACATAGATTGTTACAACGATAAGCAAAACAACGTTCAAGTTATAGAAACACCTAGCCATAGTTATGATGAAATTACACAAATTGCAACGAAGTTGAAAAAATATTGTTACAATTGGAAGGTGGACCAAGGCCTATGCGACCCGGCAGCAAAAGTACTGGTGGCATCAATAAAATGGTTGCATGGTGTTGGTTCATTTGTACATATGAGTCCTACAGAACAAATATCTTTATTGCACAATAATTGGAAGGAGCTATTTATCTTGACTGCTGCAGAATATTCTTTCCATTTCGATGAAGGTAAGTGGTAAATAGAATAGAACAGTGGAGTATCATATTTTAGTATAACCGTCGCCAAAAAGAGGAGCGAGAGTTCTGCAAAATCTAGGTTTGCTATGGTTTTGTAGACCGTTGTACCTATTACAGCTTGATATCTTTTTATAATCCATAAAATATATCAAGATGTATAAAAAATATAAACAAATCTATATTATCAACTTACCTACCCTGTAAAGGTATCCCAATCTCAACGAAACTCTACAAAAACTCTACAAAACCGACGCAAGGGTCTTCCTTAATAAGTTTATAAATTATGCCTTACAGATCAAAGACTTCCAATAATATCTTCGAAGCGGCTACATACCAAAGAGGAATTCCAAAAACTATCGTGGCTTTTAAAGAGGCTGGCACAATGCAAGCTTGATAAATCTGAATTGGACTGGTTGCGGTCTACACTTTTATTTCGTACAGGTAAGATCGGCCACGTATAGATACTGCACCTCCAAGAGAAAATAATTGTTAATGATGACTTGTTTTAATTATTTTGTACTAGCTTTTGCCCGTGGCTCCGCGCGCGTGTATGTCGGTTATCGCGACCAAAAACAGCCTATGCCCTTTCTCAAGGTCTAATCTGACCCTATACCAAATTTCATCAAAATCGGTTCAGTGGTTTAGGCGTGAAAGCGTAATATACAGATAGAGATACTTTCGCATCTATACTTCTATCTATACTATTATCTATCTATCTATCTATCTATACTATTATATAATTGTAAAGTGGTCGTGTCTGTACATTGGAGATATTAAAAAAAAAATACTTGCGTTATGTTATGTTAAACGATACTGAACACGAAAATATTTTTTTTGAATTTCCTGTCTGTTTGTCTGTTTATCTGTTTGTCTGTTTGTCCGCGATGGACGCAAAAACTACTGGACGGATTTTTTTTTGTTAGAAAGGGCTTACTCAGACTTAAAATCTTACGTTTGTTTAATCGCAATCGGTTGAGTAGAACCGAAGATATGAGCAAAGGTCGCGTTAACCGAGATGCACACGGGCGGAGCCGCGGGCGGAAGGCTAGTCTATCTATACTATTATGTAATTGTAAAGTGGTCGTGTCTGTACATTGGAGATATTTAAAAAAAAATACTTGGGTTATGTTATGTTAACGATACTGAACACGAAAATATTTTTTTTGAATTTCCTGTCTGTTTGTCTGTTTGTCCGCGATGGACGCAAAAACTACTGAACGGATTTTGATGCGGTTTTTTTTGTTAGAAAGGGCTTACTCAGACTTAAAATCTTACGTTTAATTGATCGCAATCGGTTGAGTAGAACCGAAGATATGAGCAAAGGTCACGTTAACCGAGATACACGCGGGCGGAACCGCGGGCGTAGCCGCGGGCGGAAGGCTAGTCTATACTATTATATAATTGTAAAGAGGTCGTGTCTGTACATTGGAGATATTTAAAAAAAAATACTTGGGTTTTGTTATGTTAAGGATACTGAACACGAAAATATTTTTTTTGAATTTCCTGTCTGTTTGTCTGTTTGTCCGCGATGGACGCTAAAACTACTGGACGGATTTTGATGCGGTTTTTTTTGTTAGAAAGGGCTTACTCAGACTTAAAATCTTACGTTAGTTTGATCGCAATCGGTTGAGTAGAACCGAAGATATGAGCAAAGGTCGCGTTAACCGAGATACACGCGGGCGGAGCCGCGGGCGGAAGGCAAGTATTTTATAATATTAGTATGGATATGGATATGGATAAATGCCAATCTAAATCCCCTTTTGTAACCGCCATCAAAAAGGAGGACGTCCTCAATTCGATACCTATGTTTTTGTGTGTTTGTTAATTGACTACATCGTCAATTTTATTATCATTGGATTTTTATGATTATTTTGTGACTTCTCATAGATCAGTACTTAGCTATTATGCATCGGTAATTATTTTTCAGTGTCTCTTTTTTGTTTCTTGAAGTTGGTTTAACTTTTTTGTTATAAACCTATACTTATATTTTATTTTTGTATTTTTTTGCTACAGATTCCACGGATGACGATTCATCGCCACACATTGAGATGTTACAAGAGCAGTTTCTCCTTCTATTGCAAAAACACTGCAGTACAAAAGAAACCTCGCGCTTCGGTAGGCTCATGATGCTTCTGCCCAGTGTCTGCTGTGCTGCTAATCGAGAAACACTTGAACATCTACTCTTTCCTTCTTCGTCTTTAGATGATATACATTCTATTCTGTCGCGTATACTGATGTATACTTCGATGTGATAAAGTAATAAAAGGATAAGTACCAAACCTTGAATTGCGTTGATATTATTAGGTACCTCACTAAAATGATAACTGAACTAAACTAAAATAATATTACAGTGCAACCTCAGTATAACGAATCGCAAGGGAACAGGGTAATATTCGTTATATCAAGTACTTTGTTAATCTGAGGTTTGTTATATTAAGGTTCGGTAGGTCTAAAATTATATAGAGGTAAAAAAATAGGTAGGTAACAACTTTTTTTCCCTTAGGTTTTAATATCAAAATTAAATGTAGTAAAATCTGTAAAAGTAGGAATCTAGGTGTATGCATTCCTGTTTTACGAAAAATACGGATCGAAACCATGTACTTACCACATACAATGAAATTCAAGAGTCATGTATTGACGCGTACTTACGTTATACGATATGGATACGACATATGTGCAAATACTGAAACCGCGAAGCATCCTGGTCCGTAGGAATAGAACCAAATTAAATTTAAACTTAAATTCCCTGATTTATAAAATCCGAAATTTTCTAACAAAATAATTATTAAAATAAATGTAGAAAATGCAACCACTTGTATAAGTCAATAAATAGTTTCATCCATTGCTTTAAAGTCATTGACTGTGTCATAAGTCATTAATAAATACGCACACACCTTCACACACACACACACAACAACTTCACACACACACACAACAATAGGCATAGTAGGTAACTTACTTGAACAGCTAAGCGGCAACATGCGATTCTACAGAGTGCTCAAAGTTGTTCCAATTCTATAAAATTAAAACTCTAGTTTCTGCCCTTAATACTGGACCAATTTTGTTCAAACTTTTCCTGCTTGAAGCTTAGGGGGTACCAAGTATATGGTTTCAATTATTGCCTATATGTCGTATCCATATTGTATAAAGGTTTTGGGTGACAAAATTCGTTACCTAGAGGCATTTACAATTTTTTGGCTAGTTGAAAATTCGTTAAAATGAGGTAGTGCGCAAAAAATGTTCGCAATGTAGAGGTATATTTTACATTGACTCATAAGGACAATTCAAGGGGATTAAGAAAAATTCGTTAATAAAGAAATTTGCTATATCGAGGGTCGTTATAGGTATCAAGGTTGCACTGTATAACTAAAAAATAAAAGAGCCCAGACACCTTAAAAAACTAATTGGAATATTAATTGACTTATAGGGTGTTTGGGGCCCTATTAAGGTATAATATGGATTCACATCTCGCTTTCGTATGATTAGGTAAGTACCTATATGCGATTTAAAAAATATCTTGTAAAGAAACCTTGTCCTAAGAATTACTTTAGGTATACAAAAAAATATTATCCAATTTGGTGTAGTCGTCCGAAGTTATGCTCGTACCAACATACATTTCGGCGATTCATTTTTATTATAAGAAGTTTCTGAAAAGGGCAAAATTGTAAGTTCTACTATAGAACATCACAAGGAAGAATCTGTAATTTAGTATAGAGAGATACTTAAACGAGTGGGTCAGGTCAGGTCTGAGTTAGCACAGTGCCTACCTACCTATGTTGTAGGTAAGGAAGAAGCGACAATTCAAGTAAAGTATAACCGCGTTAGTTTCTAAATACATTACTAACAAACCTATACTATGAGGTAGTCGATGATGCATGCTGTATAACAATAGTTATTTGTTATACAAGAGTGCAAAGTTGCTTTTTAACCGCGTGCTCAGTTTTGATGACCGAGCAAGCGAAAGATTCTAAACTTGAATCACGAGCGTAGCGAGTGATTCACAAATTAGAATCTTGAGCGTTAGCGAGGGAATCAAAAGAGCACAAGGTGAAAAATCTTTGCACTCGAGTGCAACACGTAACTTTTCATCCCACCTCAGCGAGGAAATAATGAAATGCTTCTCCTTCCTAGCGTTAATTCCCAGTCGCATCCGAAGCTTTCACCTCGGAGTCCGGGGTCCGCTTTACCAGTCTTAACTGCGGATTTGGCTGGACCTCGATATTTTCCGTGAAGCGACTGCTATCTGACCTCCAATGGTGACATTAGGCGATATCGAAGCATTGCAGGTAGACCGTTGTTGTTGAACTTTTCAGGGCTCCAACTACCCGTAACGACTGCCATAGATGTTCGTATGGCATCCGTGACCGACGGCTTAACGTGCTCTTCAAGGCACGACCAGACCAATGCAAATACCCATTTTCATGCATAAAAAATATTTGCACTGAGCGGGGATCGAACCCGTGCCTCCTACGTAGCGGCCGCGTTCACTACCACTACGCCACGGAGGCTGTATTATATGTGTATTAATACTAATAATAAAATACAAAAAAATAAAAATTCAACAACAATGTTCAACAATAGGTATGACGTGAAAAAAATTGATGCGCGCAAAGCAAATTTAAAAAAAAAGTACACCAAGGAGGTTCCGAGTCTGAGTTTTTCATAAATTAATAAAAGTTGTATGATAAATTCGGCACCATAGAGGTAGAAGTAAATAGGTTTAATGATGTTTTGAGTTCACAAACCTAGTACACACGATGTTCTAAATTCAAATTTACTTTATCCTCTAGAGGATAAAAACGACTTTTACGCTCAGTTATCGAAGAGCAAAAATACACTTTCCGAGATGGTGGGATGAAATAGTAGATTACCCAACAAGTGAAAAAAAGGTGAATTCTTTTCGAGGCACCAAGTTGTATCCCGAGAGGAGTGAAGGTTTCTCCGGTAGAATCCCGAGCGTAGCGAGGGGTTCTAGAGAGAAACCTGAGTGGATCGAGGGATACAAGAGCCGAGATGAATTCTTTTTTCACGTGTTAGGTACTCAACTTTTCACCATTGACTACGAGAAAACGATTACTCTGTGATTATGAATTACATTTTGTTATGGATAGTACACAAAAGAAGCAGCAAATTATCAGTAATAGCTACCGCTTTAGCGCGAAAAGACTCAGGAGTCTTTTCGCGTTCGAGAATATGAGTTTCATTTTCATCACTAGATGAAGTCATTTTATGATTATGAAACAAACATAAACTTTTACAAGGAAAATTACACAGAAAATGGCGGCATTTTTTTTTCTTAATTTAAACTGAGCCACATTCCATCCAGCCAGTGATTACATTTAGGTGGCTTTTAGTACGTTTTTATAGTGAGAGTGTGCAACCTCTTTGTATGTTTCACTAGAATCCGTACATTCGCGCATGTTCCAAATTCAAATTTTTTTATTCACTCGGTGAAACAAAGAGCGTTTTATTCACTGTTTTTGATGAATCACGGGCCCTTTTTCGAGTGTCAATGGTGAAAAAAAACTTATTACACAGCTTTCATCACGCGTCGTTGGTTGAAGCTACTACCTAGTGTCGCAAAAGCATCACTGCAGAGTTCCGATTCCAAAAACTACATAAGTAAATAATAAGACAAACAACAAAATATTAATGGTGCTTTTAATAAAATTGTATAATGGGACATACACTTATAGGCAAGAACATGCTGTGCCTATCACACTTTACCACAACAATACTTACTTGAAACAATTAATTTATGCAAGATATATAACTATTGTGTGTATATTCTGTCGAAAACCGTTCACTACAGGGAATACGTAGTAATACAATAGAGTCCAGTAAATCGTATCGACTACAAACACCACCATACCAAAGCCGACAGCATTATTTAAAAATGCTGAAAAACTTATTACCACAATAGCAAAAGAATCTACGACGAAATATACAACAGCAAACCACAAGTATAACAAAATTAGTTTTTCGTTAAACGTTATAGTAGCGACGAAAAGCATTACGTGTGAGGCACATAATAAAATGCCCAGAATGGCATATATATGAAGTACTACATCTGCTACTACTGGGTCAACTCCATATTCTTCTAGAAATTCTTTGCCAGTACCGTAAAAAAATAAAAGTAGCAAACTAGGCAGCAGTCCTGCAAGTGCTGTGAGAATAGTCCCAACTTTCAGAGATAAGCAGAAGCAGCAATGTTTTGAAACCAGACAATACGTGTTCAGAAGACTCTGTACCATTGTGAATGGGTTATAGTAACGCAAGTACTTGCAAATTTACGAATTTTATTGGGTAACTACTTAATTAGGTAGGTACCTCTTCAGACTTCTGAATTTACTAGGGATCCTTTCCTTTCATAATGTATCAAAGTATTACGATATGCTGTCGATTATAACTGTAACTGTATTATAACTGTTGTACCCGGCTTTTCATTAAATGTTTTCTTCATATTTCACGATATTTCAGTATTTTCAGTACAGTTGTCACTTTGAGCATGACAGAAGTTGACTAACATATCCAAAGACTTTTTATCTCTATATTGACTATTATACCCACGGAGGACAGAATATGATTAGTAAATTTCCTTCTCCATGATTATACCACAACTTGACACAATAATAATATTGTAGAGGCGCCCTAAAATCTAAGTACAGGCTGGTGTTCGAATACCCTGATCTCGTGGGGAGCCATTAATACAAAGGAGAAGAAGACTCTTATACTGTAAAGAACTGTTTTATTCGACACTAGCTTCAATCAATCAATAAGCCTATTGCAGTCCACAGTCCACTGCTGGACATAGCCCTCTCTCAATATGCGCCACGTTTGCCGATCCAGTCCTCCGCTCCGCCTTCCGCATCCAGTCCGTCCCAGTCACCCTTCGTAGGTCGTCAGTCCACCTGGCTAGGGGGTGTCCCACCTTACGTTTTCCTTCTCGCGGTCTCCACTCTAGGACCCGTCTGGTCCAACGGCCATCAGTCTTTCGACAGCTTAGATGATAATCTATTAATACAACTGTAAACGATACAACAACTGAAAACGGCACGATGCCGTGCCCTGGAGATGGGGCCGAGGCCTACTCAGTTTTAATGTAGCTTTAAAATGGCAAAAGATTTTTGAAATCCGAATGGTTTAGTCGTTCATAATATGATTGTAGCTACATACGAAAACAAAAATAATAGCGGTAGGTACACCGCGATTGACTGGCGTCAACGCGTTTGAGTCGCTGATTCGAATCCAGCTTTGTTACAATTTTTAAGCGTGAATTAATACATACTTACCAAATATATTTACCTATAGATATTACTTAATGAGCGTTGGAGTATCCTTTGATCATACCTACATTTGGTACATTATTTTATTCTATCTATACCTACCTAAGTATATATAAAAATCAATGCCACTTTTTATGTATGTATGTATGTATGTATGTTCGTTTGTTCCCTCATAGCTGCTCAACTACTTATTAGAACTGGACATATTATTATAGCATATCGTTAGAATCGTCTTGATCGTCCGATGGTTATAGGCTATTATGACGTGTCACTAAATCTAATGTGGCGCCCTCTAGCGGCCATAAAGTACTGTGTTGAAAAAATAATTTGAGATAAATATGCCGTGTATGGTATCAAATTAAAGAGCTCAATTAGCACATTTCAAATATGCATAAATTATAGTTGTTGGGTGCCCCAAAATAAAAAATAAAAAAAATAAGTTTAAAACTAAAACCCGACTAATGATATTTAGTACACCGTTTCATACCAATATTTATGAATTGGTATATACTTAAGTATCTCCAGAATATTATATTCGAGCACCAGTACGTGGTGTACTTTGAAGGAATCGTCAAAAAGCATGTAGATACGCGGATAACTCGAAGGACGGCGCGCGCGACGGCGGCGGCGTGACTAACTCCATCCTGCGGCTCCTGCCTCCCCTTTCCCAGGAAAAGTGGGGACACCGTGGTTACCTTCCCACACCTGAAGGGGTCCTAAAACCATGGATGCACCAAAGTCAGCCGGGGTAGGAGGGAAATGCTTTATTGGGTATCCGTGGCATCAGTGGGTAAGTATTTTCGCACGAAAAACAAGGTAGATTAATGTGGTTTTTCCTTGGTTTTTCTTATTAGAAAAGTTTTGGTCAGCCAGACTTTATATCTGTTTTATTGTAAATATTGTAATTGATTGAGTAGAAAATTGAGATAAGACCAAAAGTCGCGAGAACCTTTAGATAACCTTAGAACTTAGAAGCGTCGTGTCGGTAGCTTAGTAGTTATGGGGTCGGCCTTACATACGATCGAGAGGTCCCGGGTTCGAATCCTGGAATCCTTGTTTCTGTATAGATCATGGAGAAGGAAATGATATTCTTTCCTTCGTGTTATAGATATTAGGTTTTTTTAAGTTTTCTATGCATGTAATAAGTAGGACCTTGTTGTAGGTTCTTATGGCAAGAAATCAAGGAAGCTGGGCGCAGGCATAGTTGCAGGCAACAGATAGTACCTATATAATAAATAGGTACAACATTAGGTAAACCTTGAAAAAGGTAACTACAAAATTACAATAGCCTCGCCTCGTTACCGCTAACCGCTACTCTCGCTCGCGACATTGTTTATTATAGTGCCAACTGCACCGAGCGTATTTCAAAACGATTCTTGTGTGTGAGAACATACGACTTTATGCGAGTGCCGGCTGAGTGTACTTCGACAAGGTTGGCCTGATATCGATAAATTATTATCGATATCGACTATCGACATACAATATTTATATCGATATGATTTTAAACAGTAGCACAGAATAGATAATAATATGACAATGGTTTCTCGGCCTCATTCATTATTAACGATACTGAACACAAAATTTTCTTCTCGAAAGAATGGAAAAAGTGAATCACCCAGGCGGGACTTGAACCCGTGACCAGTCCCTATGGGGAATACTCTGACCACTGAGCTACCGGGCTCTGGGTGCGAATATGAAAAAATCCTAAAAGAAATTCAATTCTCCTTAGTAAAAAGATATTCAGAATTCAGTCTCAGTCTACTTTCATTTTTTTTAAATAGTAAACACACAGCCCATGAATAAGTGCCCGCTTGACGGCAACAGGCTTGCCCTCTATTACGTGGGACCGAAAATCATCGTTGACGAAATGTGTGTGATAATATTATACACCTCTACCTATCCCTTTCTTTAGGGATTTACAGGTGTGAGTATATTTTATGTATGTACCCAGGCGCGGATCCAGACGCGGAACTAGGTTGTGGGCACAGGTACCTGAAGATCGGTCAAGTGCGAGTCGTAGTGTGAACTCATGTCAAGCATGATAAATACGCCCGGGGGGGGGGGGGGGGGTGTCTTTGGTCTCACATTGACCTGTTGAATTGAAGGCGGTGAGACGGAAATCGAACCTTATGGAGTGGGGTGCAGAAATCGCAGGGGCAAATGCTAGTCAGCTTCCTCGAGTAGCTTTCATTAATAGTTCCTTTAAGAAAAACCCCAACAGGAAGTGGACTTGCTAACGCCGGGACTCTGCGATAAGGAACGAGACAGACTTTTTCATAATGGACAGTAGTTACGCACATATTTAGAGATGTCTTTGTGATCAACAAGTTTCAAACTGGAAGCGATCATCAACTTATCCGATGCTCTCTAAGGCTGAAAGATTCCGAATGATAAGGTCAACTTACCTACGCCGCTCCAAGTAGCTCTAGGGTCCGAAAAGTTCCAACTGGAACTTCAAAATCGTTTCGCAATGCTGGAAACCTAGCGGCATTGACGAGAAGGCCAACATAGTGGTCAAAACATTGCAGGAAGTGTCTCGAAAATTGTTTCCCGGAAAACGCAAACAGTAAGAGTCCAGGCTCTCTCCTGAGACTTCCGAACTTTAAATCAAAAAGCCGATACGACGCGACCTTGAACGCTCCAACACTCGCTCAATCCTGGAGGCAATCGAGCGATATAGGGGGGTCAAAAATGTTCGCTCAGCAGTTGGGAAGGCCCCACCTGACGAAACTTACAACTGAGCTATATGCAGCACGAATGAGTAAACCGAGGGGACACAGCGACGAAGACCACAGAGCCCCACTCACGCGCCATTACACCGAGGAGATACCAGATGTCGAATAGTGCAAGGTAGAGGCGGCTCTCAGGCAACTGAAGAACAACAGATGCCCTGGTAATGACGGAAATTACTACTGAGGTGCTGAAAGGAGGTGGCGCACCAATCCTGAAAGAGCTAGCGAGTCTCTTTAATTCCATCATCCGGCAAGAGCTATACCTAGGGCACAGAGCGGGAGTGCGGTTGTACTGTTCTTCAAAAAAGGTGATAAGACTCTCTCACTCCCGAGCCATGTCTATAAGTTGTTCTCAAGAGTCGTCACAAATCACCTCGCGGATAAGCTCGACGAGTTCCAGCCACCTGAGCAAGCCGGGTTTCGAAAAGGCTATAGTGCCGTGGACCACATCTATACTGTTCGGCAGATTGTAGAAAAGACGCAGGAGTACAATCAGCCGCTGTGTATGGCGTTTGTGGACAACGAAAAAGCCTTCGACTCAATCGAAACCTGGGCTGTGCTGGATGCCCTGCAGCAGTGTCGTGTAGATTGGCGATACATCGAGATGCTGAGATGTTTGTATGACACTGCCACAATGTCCATCTTACTCCAAGACCAGAAGACGAAACCCATTAGTATGTACCTAAATTAAAATATTATATTAAATTTATTCATAGTCAGATTTATTTGATTTTTTATTATTACATATATTATATGTCAAAGTTCAAAGTAATCAATAATTTGATGCATGTCATCCATCAATTGAATAAAAATAAGAATTATTATAAACTAGTTGTTGCCCGCGGCTCCGCCCGCATGAATGTTGGTTATCGCTACCAAACATAGCCTATGTCCTTTCTCAAGGTCTAATCTATCGCTGTACCAAATTTCATCAAATCTATTCTGTGGTTTAGGCGTGAAAGCGTAACAGACAGACAGACAGACAGACAAATATAGGTACTTTCACATTTATAATAATTAGTATGGATATGGATTAAAGATACAGAAAAGAAGAAGAATTAAAGACGCAATAATGTATGTACTCTATTCAATAACCGAAGACGACAAATACAATATCAATATCAATAATGATTTTTTTTTGCTCATTATTACAAAACGATAAAGAGTTCAAAAAAAATAATATAATAAATATCGATATTATACTTTTTCCATTGCTAGTCACTATAACTACTGTCACTGTCAATGCTGTCAATGCTGTGCTGTCACTTGTCAGTAGCCACTAGCCAGTTGTGTTGTGTTTACAGAATAATTATGGTTTCAGTTGTTTATATTTATAGATATTGCTCCCTGTGCAATGCAAAGTTTCATAGGTTATAATTTGTGAGATTGTGAGGGGAAGCCGGCAATAGTCTTTGACTCTTGAATTACTTTTACTCTTGAATTTATTTTGTTCTGTGCCTGTGTAATGAACAGAAATTAAGTGAGGCTATAAATTTATTGTTATTGTTGATATATTAGACAGTACAAATCAACTCAAACAATAATGACTACTAAAATAAATGAGGCTAACATTGGCATGGTGAGTTTTTTTTTTAACATATTTATTCAGCAAATTGCAAAGCAGCATAGCATGAGCTGTTGCTTGACGGAAGTAAAAATATTCCAGTAGCGTGTTTTCGCTACTGGAATATTTTTACTTTACTATTTTAGATTTTTTGTTTTTATTTTTAGCATAGCGAATTTAAGATTTTATTTCCTTTCCTACAGTAATCTTGTATAAAAAGTATATAATATACATTAAAATATTGGCCATATAATTTAAATGAAATAAAATGTCTGTGACCTTACATAACATGAATAAGATATATTATTTAAAACAGTTATTATGTTTTTCTCTCCATTATGAATTCATAAAAATATTATAATTTCTAGAAAACATTTAGCAGCTTTCTGTAGCTATATAGCTTACTAGCTGTTGCCCGCGGCTCCGCCCGCGTGGATGTCGGTTATCGCGACCAAACATAGCCTATGTCCTTTCCCAAGGTCTAATCTACCTCTATACCAAATTTCATCAAAATCGGTTCAGCGGTTTAGTCGTAAAAGTGAGACAGACAGACAGAGTTACTTTAGTAGAGATAGATCTGTAACTGTATTCACTCCACATTTTCATTGGGGTAGTCAGAGACCATCTTTCCACTTGCTACAATGCTTTTCTTTCTATTAGTTTAATAATTATGTTCATCATACTTGCTCACCGGGTACTCATTTTTTTTACACCACTTGGGTGACAGACAAGCACACAGCATACCTGATGGAAAGTGATTACTGTGGTCTATTGATGTATGCAACTGACCTTGACCCTTGACCTGGCCTCTCTTTAAAACATCCTCAATGTGCATTTATGTTTAGGTGGACCTTTGCCAAGCATTATTATTAGAACTATTGGGATATTTACCATGTATTGTTTGGAGTTTCCGATATTTCGGCGCTGTGTGGCCAAGCAGCTCATTCACCCTCACCACATATATCTACTTTGTCAATCTTCTTCCATCCATTCTGTCTCTAATCCCTTATGGTCACTACATTTTCTGCCATACCACAATATTCCTGTATCACCTTATTTGGTCTAATAAGGACACTCCAATTATACTTCTCCGACTTCTTATTTTCACAGCAATCAGTTTACTTTCATTTTTCATGCTCTTTCTGCAAGACCCAACATTCATTACCATACATAACTACAGTAAGATATTATTTGTACTAGTTATAATTTATAATAATATTAAGCTCATAGTTTGATTTGAAGACTAAAGTATTTTTGTTAATTCTCAAAGAACATACATTATTCACTTGTAGGCATGTTCATGTATGAAAGGTTTATTAAAAAATAACAGACTACAGTTTCATAATATTGAAACTGAATCAAAATATTTGTTGAGTTATCTATTTATCTGCTGACCTCTTGATCATTACAATATTCAAACACAACTCACTATCAAGGTTGTCAATAATCTATATACTATTATAAAAAAATAAAAGTACTTGTGTCTGTGCATTGGAAATATTCTTAAAAAAAATATTGCACCATAGTAAAATACTGTAATCCATGCTTTTTGCATGGATTACAGTATTTTGTTACAGTTTGTTACAGTATTTTGGATATGGATCCATATTCATACTCAATACATAATATTATAAATGCGAATGTAACTCTGTCTTTCAGCTAGTCTGTTTATCTGTCTGTTCCGCTTTCACGCCTAAACCACTGAACCGATTTTGATGAAATTTTGTATAGAGATAGATTAGACATTGGGAAAGGACATAGTGTATGTTTGGTCGTGATAACCGACATCTACGCGGGCAGACCTGCGGGCAACAGCTAGTGTTAAATAAATTATTCTGATACCAATTTTTTTGGTGGGTGTAGTCCCAGGCATCAGATTCTCATCTTATTTTTAAAATCACGCCATTAACCTACTGCAGTCCACTTCTGGACTAAACATCTTCTAATATGTTTGTCTGTCGTCCATTTTTCGTGTCTTGACTGTGTTTGATAAAAATCTAGTGTCATGGTCATTATGGACTGCAGTCCCGCAGTGCGGGATCGCGCAATCCATCGGGTTTCCGGATAATTTTAGGGCCCTGCGGGATCGCACAATATCTTGTAGATACGCAATGCGAATCCGCAAGCATCAGCCGGTGCATATTTATTAAAATTGCCGCCTTAAGCAACAGTAGTCTTTAGTAAAATGCTACTAATAATAATAATAATAATAGACGTCTTTATTATCTACTTTATTACTACACCAAAAATATGACAGTTCATAATAAGAAATACAATACCTTTGGCACTGTTGGCACATCCAAATGGCGGCCTTATCGCTCTGCGGCAATTTCTTACAGGCAACCATAAATCGCGACTCCGCAAGGTATTGTGGGGATCCAGCGTGGCCTAAAATGATGCGAGATCCCCCTGATTTACCGTCAAACAAGCACCACCTGTTAATATTTTTTCAGTTTGAAAAGAAGCAGCCATGGTACAGATACATAACAGTGGAACCGCCTATGTTTTTTTATATGATGGCTTATATGGTAACCAATGTCATAGAACAAACATTCTATGTCTTCCAAGCATGCAGAGTCAACCATGGCTATAGTGAAGAAATATGTTACAACATAAATAATCATAAAGATATTAATAGTGAAGTACAGGTATGTAACGTATGTATGTAGTAATATGCTTTTTTATGTCTTCATATTAGCGTTAATCTCAGTCGCATCCGAAGCTTTCACCTCGGATTCTGGGGCGCTTTACCAGTCTAACTGCGAATTTACTGGACTTCGATATTTTACTTGAAGCGACTGCCATCTGACGTCCACAATCCAATAGCGATATTGAACGATATCGAAGCATTGCAGCTAGACCAGCTGTTGGACTTGATAGGGCTCCAACTACCCGTAACCACTACCATAGATTTTCATATGGCAACTGGCACCGACGGCTTAACGTTGTCTCCGAGGCAGACCAGACCAATGCAAATACCCATATTCATGCTTACAAATATTTACACTGAGCGGGGATAGAACTTTCGCCTTCTGCGTAGCGCCGGCGTTCACTACCGACACGCCACAGAGGCTGTCTTTTTTAGGGTTTTTTTATATAGGACACGTCAATTTGTCTTCACCTCACCTGATGGTAAGCTGAAGACAAAGTCTCAGGAAAGAAGGTCACTTTTATAGACACGTACCAAGAAACAAGGGTGGCACTCAGCTTAACGGCCTCATCAGCTTTTCTTGCTCATTTTAGATTTAGGTTCATGATGGAACATCTACATAGTGATTTCCCAGAAGTGTCCAAATTTTCTCTTTGGAGCTCAGGGCATACTTATTATTTTTGATTTGTGTCTCCTTTTCCGGGAGCAACTGCATCCCATCGTCGAGAGCTAAGCCTGCGCCAGAGGCAGGTCTGTTGCTTAGCAATTTTGCACTAACTAGCAGGTGGTTTGGCTTTGGCAGGGCACTGTACTCCCCCAATTTGCGAGCCGAGGAAAAGGTCTCGGATGCACTCGAGACACAACACTGTGGTGATTAAAAAGAATTACTTTTATTTGAAAAAAAAACCTCTGTTTACAGATAACCGTGTCAACATTCCACCAATGGAACGGCGTCGCAACTCATATTGTTCCTTTGTTACTTGCTTTTTTCTTGGGCTCGTACAGCGATAAACGTGGCCGCAAAATTATACTACTCGGCGGACTTCTCGGAAAATTATATTTTTCGATCATGATCACAATCAATACCATGAAGTGTAAGTTATAGAATACCGATCTAACTGCTTGGTAGTGTTATGCAGCACAAACAATAAAAAAATAAGTTCCAAATTAAATATGTGCTAGTAAAATTAGTTAATAATATTAACTCATAGTAAAAAAGAATATGTAGTGATTGTTCAAATAATACCCGATTATTTTAAAAATGGGGCATGTAAATTCAGTTGCTATCTTAGAGTTGAATTTATACAGAAAAGGCATGAAGCTCAAGGCGCGGCACAGACGCCTATTCGTAGCCTGGAATAGACCAGGTGAAAGATATTGGCACCAGCATTAATACATGAACCAGCGCCATAGACGATTACCCGGGCGCTAAAACTCAGAGAACACGCTTATATCTTAGCTACATCATATCGCTTATTACATCCAGGTCGAAACATGGATTTACAAATAATTGCACACTCCAGTTCAAGTACTGATAAAAGATGATAGACAACTGATATATATTCAATTTGGAACAATACTTATGATTATATAACAGTTTTTGACGTGTCTGTAATCACGCGTGAGAAGAACCGGCAGATATAAAAACGTGTCTCAAGGCATGAACAAATTAAAGAGAGCAAAGTCCATATATTTGAAATGTACGCAGTTTATTTTTCAACTAGGTACATAACGTTAAGTCAGTCGTCTGTATGACCATTTAAATCGCTAATATTTATTCAATTTGGAACAATACCTACTTATGATTATATTAAGGAATGCAAGGCAAGGTTTAAGGAATAACGTATACGACACCTCTGACAGTTACGTTAACTTATCTAAGTAGGCACTTTAGATATTTAAAATATCATCTTTAGATCATGATATGATCTCCCTGCTGTGGTTTACCCAAGCGATTACAATATGGGACATCAAGGGTTTCAAAGGTTCTTACAGGGTCGACAGCGCAAGTGTGATGTCTCTGGTGTTGCACACGTCTAAATGCCACGATGACTACAGTACTTCTCATCATGTTGGCCATATGCTTGTCTGCCACCTAAGTAGTGAAAAAAATCATGCATATATTAATAAATAATTTAATTGGGATTTTCCGAAATTCAGGCCAGCTAATGTCAGTTGTGGCCACTCAACTGCCTCATACTATACAAAGAATCTAGTAACAGGGCTATAGAAAATTTTATCCTGACACATATGTACCTATCCTATTTTGCAAATTTCAGCTTGGCCCTTAGAATATGTGATTTACACGGCTGCATTCCCCAGCGCGCTGACTGGGGCTGATCTGGCGATATTTGCCGGATGTTTTGCGTATATTGCCGATGTCTCGTCGCTGAAGAACAGAACGTTACGAGTCGGTATATTAGATGTAGTTTATTTAAGCACAATGCCTTCAGGAGTAGCTATAGGTAAGCAAATGAAACATTCTGCTACTATATTTGAGAATCGATAGGTTCTGTTAAACTTACCTTAACAGTTTTTAGTCATCGTGGTCTGAAAGAGCAGAGTGTACTTGGGAAGTATGTAGAGTTGTTCTATGCAGTGTAGTACTTGCATCAGGGCTATAATATCAAGCCTCTATCTCATCCTGTAGATTGTAGATCATGAAGGCCTTGACATCGGAGATAGGTACAAAAAGAATTATTGACAAACAGTATGCACTGGGGGGGGGGGGGGGGGCTAGTGGGTACCTAAATGCTATTTGGCTATGACATTATTATCGTCAGTGAATGTGGTCTTGAGGTCCAAAGTTGTTTAGAGAAATGGCAGTGTGGAAGCAGAGATAGGTAGGTTATATCTTGGAAAAGGACATTAGCTATGTTTGGTCGTGATAACCAATACCCACGCGGACGGAATCACGGGTAACAAATTGGTTAATTATAAATTAGTCCTTACCTTATGTATACCTTGTTCCTGCTTCACACTCACGGTCATGGCAAACATAATTTACAATAGTCCGTTAATAAATCATTAACTGGTATTGTATTTAATAAGCAAATAAAATGTCGACAGTAATAGGTATCGCGTGGTGGATATTATCAGTTAGGTGGTCTCGCGAGCTAGAATGCACTTTATTATATGGAAGCAAAAGACGCTATTCGTTCGAATTCTCTCTAACAAAAATGTTACCTAAGCTCTGCATTTCTTCACATAAATAATTTATCACCTACTGACATGATTGCAAAACTGGTTGTTTTTCCTCAGTACACATCCATTTATCATTTTAGTGTGGTAAGTGGTAGATACAAAAAATATTACGCATGTATGTTATAAGAACAAATTTTCGATGTGTTCACAATGAAAAAAATTATTGTCATATTCGTGAAAATTTTGCTTTTACTCCCTAGAAACATAGGCACCCAGGATAGGTGAGGCGCTGCCGTTTACAGCCAATTACAACCAAGGTGGGACCTTACATCTCGGCGGTAATTGAGACCCCAAACGGCCTGCGGGTTTAGTCGGTTCGAGTCCGATATAACCACTCGCTGGTCGGCGGAGGTGGTTATGTCAAGAAATGTATTTCGCTTTGTGAATTATTTTCGCATAAGGAGCCGAACATACCTATATCACAGAACAGATTGCCTATATACAGAACTACATGTATGTGTATTATTCTTTTAGGCTGATTATTATTATTATTTACAGGAAACTTGCTATGGAACAAAGTGGTCAACAAATCATTTACGACCATGTTCACAATCAACTCGTGCCTTATGGCTATAGCCACACTATACACTGTGATATTTCTCGACTGGCAGACCCGGCCTGAACAAAAAACATTGAAAGAAGCAGGGGTAAAAAATCCAGTAAAAGATTTCTTCGATGTGAATAATATTGTGCAAACTGTAACGACTTTAACAAAGAAAAGGCCACATAATAGGACTTTGTTCCTGTGGTTCTTGCTCATCTCTATGGCGTTCTACACTTTTCAAAGAGGTAAGTTTATTTCATAGATTTAGTGTAGGTAACTGATCTGTATCCAGATCAGTGACTGTACCCCAAGCATGAAAAACTATCGTAATCGTAACGTAAAAGTATCGAAAGAACGGACCGAAGTAAGTCCGGTGACACGAAGCTCACATGGCGAATGGGTCCATGCCTCTAGGATCCTCTAAAAAACAGGTCTGATCATGGAGAAATGGAACTAGTTGCTCGCTCCTTGTAGTATTTGTTCTTTAGATAATGTGCCTATTGCCCCATACTTAACAAGTTTCGATTCTTAATAAAAAAAAAAACTGTTTTAACAAACTGTTACGTTTGTAGTACTAAGTAGCCTATAGCCTTCTTGCCAAGGCGAAGCCAAGGAGGATCGGCTGGTAATAAAAAAAGAAAAAAAAACGACCAAGTGCGAGTCGGAATCGCGCAGGAAGAACAATATGACGTGAAAAAAATTGATGCGCGCAAAGCAAATTTAAAAAAAAAAGTACACCAAGGAGTCTAGTTTTTCATAAATTAAAAAAAAAGTTGTATGATAAATTCGGCACCATAGAGGTAGAAGTAAAGCCCGACCAGTAAAATAAAATACCTCGCCATATTGCGGTAAACTATTGGAACTAATTTCTTCATATGGTAAAAATCTATACAATGTCATTATGGTCATCTGTCAGTGTGGTGTCAATTGTGCGTGTTGTTGAGTTTGAGAGCGCTACTAAACTACAAAACTATAGTAATATGCCGAAAACTATTAAAAGCCAGTTAAGAAAAGTAATTTATAATATAACAAAGTATTTGTCGGATAAAAAGTAGGAAGGATTGGACTCTGTTCCTCTAAATAACATCACGGACCTTGTTGTCAACATGACGGGAAATGTATTTTCTACGCCTAAGAAAAATAAATAAGCCTAACGCAAAAAAGAAAATCATGCTCGATTATTTTGATCTCTGTGCTGTTAGGCATAAAATACAAGAATTTTATGCAGTCCGAAAAACAATATCGCGTGGTCCCTGTTCTATACATAGTGGAATGTAACTGTATGTCTAACTTGTATTTACCATTCCAAGCAGTAAACTATTATACGGATACTACTGTGTTGTGATTTGTGCCCAGTCCTTGTAAGTCTATAACTCACTTTTGTGAATAATAGCAATGAAAAACATGACAGCCTCCGTGGCGTAGCGGTAGTGAACGCGGCCGCTACGCACTAGGCGCGGGTTCGATCCCCGCTCAGTGCAAATATTTGTGTGCATTAAATATGGGTATTCGCATTGGTCTGGTCGTGCCTCGGAGAGCACGTTAAGCCGTCGGTCCCGGTTGCCATAAGAACATCTATGGCAGTCGTTACGGGTAGTTGGTGCCCTAAATAAATAATAAATAAATAAATAAATTAATATTGTAGGACATTCTACACAACGCTGTCTAGACCCAAAGTAAGCATAGCTTAACTAGCTTGTGTTATGGGTTCTAGAATGCGGATAAATATACTTAGATACATTTTTTTTTTGTAAATACATACATATTATACATAGAAACACCCAGACCAATGCAAATATTCATATTTCATGCACACAAATATTTGCACTGAGCGGGGATCGAACCCGCGCCTCCTGCGTAGCGGCCGCGTTCACTAGCGCCGGTCTAGCTGCAAAGCTTCGATATCACCTAATGTTAACATTGGGTCGTGGAGGTCAGGTGGCAATCGCTTCACGGAAAATATCGAGGTCTAGCCAAATCTGTAGCTATGACTGGTAAAAGCGGACCCCAGACTCCAAGCTGAAAGCTTCGGATGCGACTGGGAATAACGCTAGGAGGAAGAAGAAGCAATGAAAAAGTCACAGTTTTATATTAGGTGTCATTCCGTGCTTAATTGCAGGGAAATAAAAGCCTGTTCATAAGCAAGTGTGTTGAAAAAATATTTGTATACTTGGCATTTAACATGTGTATCACTATACTTGGTGTTGTCATAATCATAGTGTTTTTGGCGCCCCCAGTACAGGTTTTTTATTTTATTGGTCGGACTTTAAATAGGTTTTTCATCCCACCATCTCGGAAAGAGTATTTTTGCTCTTCGATAACTGAGCGTAAAAGTCGTTTTTATCCTCTAGAGGATAAAGTAAATTTGAATTTAGAACATCGTGTGTACTAGGTTTGTGAACTCAAAACATCATTAAACCTATTTACTTCTACCTCTATGGTGCCGAATTTATCATGCAACTTTTTTTTAATTTATGAAAAACTCAGACTCGGAACCTCCTTAGTGTACTTTTTTTTTAAATTAGCTTTGCGCGCATCAATTTTTTTCACGTCATATTGTTGAACATTGATGTTGAATTTTTATTTTTTTAAATTTTATTATTAGTATTAATACACATATAATACAGCCTCCGTGGCGTAGTGGTAGTGAACGCGGCCGCTACGCAGGAGGCACGGGTTCGATCCCCGCTCAGTGCAAATATTTTTTATGCATGAAAATGGGTATTTGTCATGCCTTGGAGAGCACGTTAAGCCGTCGGTCACGGATGCCATACGAACATCTATGGCAGTCGTTACGGGTAGTTGGAGCCCTAAAAAGTTCAACAACAACGGTCTAGCTGCAATGCTTCGATATCGCCTAATGTCACCATTGGGTTGTGGAGGTCAGATGGCAGTCGCTTCACGGCAAATATCGAGGCCCAGCCAAATCCGCAGTTAAGACTGGTAAAGCGGACCGGATTCCGAGGTGAAAGCTTCGGATGCGACTGGGAATTAACGCTAGGAAGGAGAAGCATTTCATTATTTCCTCGCTGAGGTGGGATGAAAAGTTACGTGTTGCACTCGAGTGCAAAGATTTTTCACCTTGTGCTCTTTCGATTCCCTCGCTAACGCTCAAGATTCTAATTTGTGAATCACTCGCTACGCTCGTGATTCAAATTTAGAATCTTTCGCTTGCTCGGTCATCAAAACTGAGCACGCGGCTAAAAAGCAACTTTGCACTCTTGTATAACAAATAACTATAATGATGTTTTGAGTTCACACGATGTTCTAAATTCAAATTTACTTTATCCTCTAGAGGATAAAAACGACTTTTACGCTCAGTTATCGAAGAGCAAAAATACTCTTTCCGAGATGGTGGGATGAAAATGACATTTTACTACACTTAATTGGCTGACCATGACTTAGTACGGCACTATAGCCTCGCTTATCTCTCGAGACTCTTTGAGGCCAATCGAATAATTTGATCACGTGGCAGATTATTATGCTATTTCAGGAGCTTAAACAGGCAATAATGTCGGGATCCAATATTGCAGTGGAGAAGGATGAATATTTTCAAAAGGGAAACCCGTGAAAAAGAAAATTACCTTTTATAGAAAAACTTCAACAATTTTGTATAGAATTCTGGACTTTCTGATTTTAGATAGATACTGAATTACATATCCTACTGAATTTCTTCAAATGCGTACAGACGTACTTAAAAAATATAATTTTAAACAAAGTGTTTTATTCCAGATGAACGTCCGATCTTGTATCTTTATACCTCACGAGTGTTTGAATGGGACACCACAGATTTCAGCAATTTTAGGTCATATCTGAGTACATTATATGTACTGGCTATGCTATTTGGTATACCGCTTATGTCTAAAGTGTTCAAATGGAGAGACACGGTAAGGAACTAAATATTAATAAATATGAATTTGAATGTCGATTTGTGACCTTTAACGAGATTATACAATAATCGCTGTTCTGCCTGTCCCATTGGTATAGACAGAGACAACTTTAAAATTTTTCAGCTTAAAATCCAAGAGAGTAGATTATATGAGACTAGCTGTTGCCCGCGACTTCGTCCGCGTTAAATTCGGAATGTTGTTCATCTCCTATTTTATCCCCTTGGGGGTAGAATTAATCAAAATTCTTTCTTAGCGGATGCCTACGTCATAGTAGCTTTATGCACGCAAAGTCTCAGCCCGATCGGTTTAAAATTGACAAAGTTTCATACAAACTTTCATCCCCTATTTTATCCCCTTGGGCGTAGAATTAATCAAAATGCTTTCTTAGGGGATGCCTACGTCATAGTAGCTTTATGCATGCAAAGTCTCAGCCCGATCGGTTTAAAATTGACAAACCTTCATCCCCTATTTTATCCCCTTGGGGGTAGAATTAATCAAAATCCTTTCTTAGCGGATGCCTACGTCATAATATCTACCTGCATGCCAAATTTTAGCCCGATCCGTCCAGTGGTTTGGGCTGTGCGTTGATAGATCACTATGTCAGTCACCTTTGAGTTATATACAGGGCGTCCCACGGCGATGCCACATGGAGGGAAAGTACCTTAAATCCTTAAGTTAGCTCATTTTTCTTAAAATAGGCATCATTTTATTTTTTTAAATAAACAAAACTGCATTCAAATATTTTTTTAAATTCGCTTGCCACACCCGGTAACCGAACCGACTAAAATCCGAAAAAGTAACATTCTGTATTTTTATGGCATTAATCGATAGTGTCAATCATAATGATCAAATCTCTCTAAGAAACATGGTAAATTAAATGAAAGGAAGTTCACAAAATCTTAACTTATAAATTCAATGCAAACCACCACCAGAATACGATCGATACGTTGAACCATCAGATACGGTATGTATCTTATAAGGTATCAACACTAGAGATATCTTTGACGAAATTTATTTGGTAAAATGAGTACTAAATAAATGAACTCTGTTACCTGTTTAGAATGAAACTTTATTGGGTAACTGTATGAGGTATGTAAGTAGGTTAGGTAGTAATTTTTGGGTGCTTGATTTGATTCGAAACCTGCACGCGGTGTACCCTGGGCAACGAAGATGGCGAGAGATTGCCCTATTGAATCAACTTATAACCTGTTAATTTAGACGGCGGCGTGCGGTTTTAGTCGAGTTCGACATACCTAAATACTACTACTGACCAGCAGCGGGAGACCGCTGCTGGTACGATAAAATAAAATACCGGCCAAGTGCGAGTCGGACTCGCCCATGTAGGGTTCCGTAGCAGAAAAGGCGAAAATTGCGGTTTATGACGTATAAAAAAAACTACTTACTGGATCTCGTTCAAACTAATTTTTGGTGGAAGTTTACATGGCAATGTACATCATATATTTTTTTTAGATTTATCATTCTCTTATTTTAGAAGTTAGAGGGGGGAGGGGGACACACATTTTTCCACTTTGGCACTGTCTCTCGCGCAAACTATTCAGTTTAGAATAAAAAAGATGTTAGAAACCTCAATAGCATTTTTAAAGACCTATCTATAGATACCCCACACGTATTTGATGAAAACAATTTTTTTGAGTTTCAGTTCTAAGTTTGGGGGCCCCAAAATTTAATGCTTTTTTTTCTATTTTTGTATGAATTTCTTAATGCGGTTCACAGAATACATCTACTTACCAAGTTTCAACAGCATAGATAGGCCTTATAGTTTCGAAAAAAAGTGGCTGTGACATACGGACGGACAGACAGACAGACGGACGGACAGACATGACGAATCTATAAGGGTTCCGTTTTTTGCCATTTGGCTACGGAACCCTAAAAAGAAAAGTAATTTAATTATGGAATTTTATTGTTAATATGGTATCAGGTATCAGATGGATGGATGAACTTTGAGTTAAAGTGTTTTAGTTTGCCAAATTGAATTTATAAGTTTACGTTTCAAGGACTTCATTTCATTTAATTTACCATGTTTCTTAGAGAGATTTGATCCTTTTGATTGACACTATCGATTGGTGCCATAAAAATACAGAATGTTACTTTTTCGGATTTCAGTCGGTTGGATTACCGGGTGTGGCAAGCGAATTTAAAAAAATCTTTGAATGCAGTTTTGTTTCTTTTTAATAAGACATAAAGACATCATTGTATGATGTCTCCTTTAAGTAAAATGAGCTAACTTAAGGATTTAAGGTACTTTCCCTCCATGTGGCATCGCCGTGGGACGCCCTGTATATTTAGATTTCTGAATAAACTATAAAAAGACAAACCCTGTGACAAACTTATAGAAGTACCTACTCTTTGTTTTAAACTTATTATTTAACTTACATTCCCAAAGCTAAATCTATACAATATCGCCTATGGCTTGTTACTTACTTATAATTTGTAGACATTATAGTTATAAAGTAAATATATCCCCGCCTGTAAATTCCTGAAGGAGTAGGCAGAGGTATATAAATAACAACACCGAATTCAATATCACTTCGAAAAGCAACACCTACCTTTTAGTTATCGACCCTCTAATTAATACGATCTAAATTTTTTTTCACAGGTAATAGTGATGTTAGGAGCGACCGCCCACATCTGCGGTCACTTGATGTACGCGCATGCGCAAAATGAGAAGTTAATGTACGTCGGGGCCACGGCAGCGGCGTTCGGCCCTGTGGTCGCGCCACTTATTCGATCAATGACCTCAAAAATTTTACCAGCTGCTGAACGAGGTTTATATTCTGTTACCCTCTCTTTCAAGAATATTCGAAATGAGTAGTATTCCTATAACCTTTCCAGCTCAGCTAAACTGTACTGTGGGTTCACGTTGGTACTGTAATGACGAGGATTCAAAACCGGGACCTCAATCGTAAACTCCTTAACCGCTACGCTACCGACGCTTCCTAACTTTCAATTAATCAATCAATTAACCTATTGCAGTCCACTGCTGGACATAGGCCTCTCCCAATATGCGCCATAACTTATAACTCTTTCTAACTTTATACCTAACTTATTCTTGCGACATACCCATATTTCCTTGAGGCGTCGCATTGATAAGCACTATTAAGTTCATTTTGCTTTAAATTTCGAAACTGAGACTGGTTTTCCAAAACGAGTCACTACCTCATCCTAAGCATGTAGGGTTATTTATCAAAAGCATATATTATAAGTAAATATATATACTTATAATATATTTGTAATATATATATGTAAGTTATAATTTATATATTTGTAAGTTATAATTTTTAAAATTGAGTTCCATCTGCACAGGTGTCGCCTACGCTTTCTTATCGGTCATGGAGAATGCGGTAGCCATGTTCGCGTCCATCGTCTATTCTCAACTTTATATAGCAACAATCGGCACTGACTTCCTCAACGCCTTCTTCTACCTGACGATAGCTACACAAGTGATCGTCTTCTTGGCTTCGTTGTAAGTACCAAAGTTCAATAAAACAGTAGTATCGATACATAAGTTTAGTAGGCATGACTAAGTCCCTATCGAAAATACTTGGCGTAATCGAATACAGCGAACGCAATGAAGTCACTAGTATAAATAATAAAAAAAGCTGTAAGTAGTTGAATTAAAGATTTTGTTAGCATTCGGTAACTTTCGTCACACACTCGTAAAATGTATCGTGTACGTTATCCCAGCAAGAAAGTAACTCGTAGAGTGACATGAGTGGCACGTATAATTAGAGCGTTATATGCTGTAAATGTGCGCCGCATAAAAAATTTGTGCGTGTTGTAGTTTTGGAAAAAAACGGAGAAAATGATTTCTGCTGGGGTAACCTTGTTCCAGCAAGAAAATTCTGAACGAATAATCGGAGAGAGAAATATTATGCAAATTTTTTTATGCGGCGCACATTTACAGCATATAACGCTCTAACTATACGTGCCGCTCATGTCACTCTACGAGGTACTTTCTTGCTGGGGTAACGTACACAAGTGTATCGTATAAATGTATACTATATAAAAAAAAACCTATCAATGACGTCATCCTCAAAATTAAAGAAACAGAATCTAAATTAAATAAATAATGAAACGAAACTTAAAATATACCTTAGTGTCAATAACTTCAAGAACTAAAACGAAAGTGAAACAAACATACAACATGAGCATTGTTTTATTTCAGTACAATGGACAGTATGCTGAAAGGCCGACCCATCGAACCATACCATGACAACGAAGAAGATCAGATATCGTCTTCATAACCACAATAATATTTACTTAGTAATCGAAGTTGCCTTAGCTAATTTTAGGTATTGAGTAGCAGTATGACTGTCATTGTTCCGTACCTACCTGTTAGTGGGGTAGATACCTGATGCATCCATCGAATACTATGTTAAGAGTAATAGTAACAAATATAGAAATATTGCAATTAAATGCTGCAATTAAAATAATGCAGCTATCCAAAAAGTGAGATATAGTCGAGAATATCATGATATAGTGAGAGATATAAATATAGTCGCAATATTCGAATAGTAGGTAGATTCACTTCATTTTGTCGCTGGTTTCATTTTAACAAGAATTGGACCCGACAGCGCCATCAGTTGAAATTGGGTTATATGATTTTCGGTTACACATTATCGGTACCTACGTACTCACTAAATAAATGATACCACGCAATTTAAAATGATTACCTCTCTTTAGACGACATAGGTACCCGATTTGGGCGTACTTCTTGTGATAATGTTAGTGTTATTTAGATACAAATAGTGAGATTAACTATTTTCCTTTAATATTGATAAGTTATATTATAGAATAATATGGAGCTAATTTTATTCTCATGTGTGTGGACGGATGTCAAAACAATAACAATAAAAGAACTCGAATTTATTTGCGCATGTGATCAATACTTAATAGCAGTATCATTAGGTATTTGTATTGATATGAATATGAAATAATAACGTAAGTAAAATTAACATATTTTTGATACTACGTATGTATTTTATCACTGTATTGTAATATCATTTATTTTAAACGATATAATGAAATTGTAATGAATGAAACTTGTACATTAAACCATTCAAAATATGGCTGTTAAGATAGTGATACCGTTGCAAAAATTGTGGTACACACACACATTGTGGTGTATTATTTAATTTTTGTCTTTCTGCTGGTTATTGATACTCGAGTATCATGTGGAAACTTCTAAATAGATTCAGCTGAAACCCTTGTTTGACCAAAAAACGTATGACAAAACATCATTTTGACAAACAACGTTTGAAAAACTAATCATTTGACAAACTTTCATTTCGCAAACATGTTACTTTAAAATAAACATTTGACATAATACACGTTTCGCAAGTGTATTACTTAGAAAACATTTCGATTGCAAAAAATTCATTTTAAAAATGTTCATTGGACTAAATAAAATTCTGCATGGTTATAAAAAATAATAACCACGAAGGCTAATGCGGGAGCTTCGCTCCGCTCCGCTCCGCTCCCGAATTAGCCTTCTAACCTAATCTATCGAAGTAGGAATGAGCAGCTTTCTCAATAATCTATCACTAACTAATTGTTTGTCAACTAACATATTTTTAAAATAATCAATTTGTAAAATGTTTTAGATAATGAATTTTTCCCAAATAAATATTTTGTCTAATGAGTAGTTTATTAAACAATAGTTTGTCAAATGATAATCAAGTATAATTCTCTCAAACGTTGTTTGTCAAATAAAAATTTATCACTCGTTTTTTGTCAAATGATAGGACACCATGAATATTGTTCAGGAGTCTGAATATAAGCTGCCTGATACCTACATTATATCAACTACTATTGTAGGTGTGGCGCAAGAGATTAAACAATAAATCAGTGTATTTTTATCTTTAATTTGAGAGTTTATATTATCAATATCATAGTATCAGTTACAATGAGGAAAATAGTTTTAAAAAAAAATGTGCATAATATATTTAAACTTACGAATATAGAAATTGTACGACTGAAGAATTGTAAGAACATGTAGAAAAATGTAAAACTGTAACAGAAACGTTTTTAAATTTATAGGAGAAACTATGGTTAAATTACTAAAAGTAATTATTTATTTGTTTTATTCAGATGCATTTAAATAACAATGAGTAATGTACTTACTTGAATAATTTTCAGAATGTGTCTTGTTAAATAATTTAAGTATTGTAAAAGCAGTTCCTAATAAAGTACTGTTCACAACAGAATATATTAGTTTCATTTCTAAATAAATGCTCCATCCAAAAATAAAGTTTAGATCAGGTAAGTACTTAAACATGTGTTGTTCCAAAAATTTGGTAGATTTCTATATATCTACAATAAAATTAAGCTTTTGTGGCGTGGCGGTAGTGAACGCGACTGCTACACAGGGGGCGAGTTGATTACCGCTCAGTGCATATATTTGTATGCATGAATATTTATCTATTTACATTGGTCTGGGTATTCCCGTGCCTCGGAGAGCACATTATGGGCTGGCGCCCACTGCCGGCACGGCATGGCATGGCAAAGGATTTTATTACTAATCAAGTTATTTTGAATTTTATTCCAGTGACTTTAGAATTCACTTTACTTTATTTCGTCACCACGATGCCGCGGCATGCCACGACGTGCCACGGCATGCCGCGACGTTCCTCATTCCGTTTGACTGCCTCTGTGGCGTACCGGTAGTGAACGCGGCCGCTACGCAGGAGGTGCGGGTTCGATTTCCACTCAGTGCAAATATTTGTACGCATGAATATGAATATTTGCATTGGTCTGGTTTCTATCCTACTTCTTACTAATATTATAAACGCGAAAGTTTGTAAGTATGTATGTGAGGATGTTTATTACTCTTTCGCGTAAAAAGTACTGAATGGATGTTGATGGAAATTTACAATAATATAGCTTATACATCAGAATAAGAATAACACATCTATAATATAACGGCAATGGAACTACTGGGCCCACAATATGATAAAATATTAGTTCCACTAGTCCCATGGAACTACTGGGACGTAATCGTCTCAGTTGTCCCATGATGGGACAACTCAATGGAACTAGTGGGATAGAAATCTCGAGAACGGCTGAACCGATTTCGCTAAATCTTTTAGAATATTCCTTGAAGTACGAGGATGGTTTTTACGGAGAGAAAAGTAAAAAAAAAAAAAAGAATCAACTGTTAGGCGGTATGAAGTTCGCAGGGTCAGCTAGTGGGCTATATAAACGATGAACGTGATCAGAATTCCACGCGGACGGAGCCGCGGGCAGCAGCTGGCGTATAATATGTAGGTAGGTGTACCTATTTACAAAAAAAATATGTAAATTATGTTTATAGGCATTCTAGAACCTATAACATAAGCTAGTTAAGCTATGCTTACGTTGGGTCTAGATGGCGTTATGTAGATTATACATAGGTACATATAATAACGCCTTTTTCCCCGAAGGGTTAGGCAGAGATGAATTAACCCTTTCTTGCCCGTGAATCACGCCTTTATCGCCGGAGGTTCAGGCAGAGGTGAATTAACACCCACATTTCACCAATCATTGTATTTGGTCCCACGTAATAGGGGGTGAGCCTTTTGCCCATCTATTACCCGTAGTACGGTTGAGTTGTCCGGTTAACCGGACTATGGGTAAAAAGAAATATCCATAGTACCTACAGTTAACCGGACTATGGAAAAATTATTTTGTTCCATAGTCCGGTTGACCGGACATCTTAGCCGTACTGCGGGTAATAGATCCTTTTGCCGTATTCCGGGCACTATTGTTGAATCGAGCCATGTATCTGCGGCTGAGTCTGGGCTGTATACATAGGTATATCTGTCTGATGTTAAACAGCCCTATCTCTAGTCGCCTTGTACGACCGTGGGAGGAAATGGGGTGGCCCAAATTCTACTCTGCCGGCCATTCTTCTACTCTACATTATTTATTTATTTTTTATTATATATTGTTTATTTATTTTATTATTATTAATACTAAATCCCAGCCAACCATATCACACAACCAACTTCGAATCCACGAAGAGTAAAACTGATGCAAGAGTAGCTGGGCTTAGCAGGCTGCCACGGCATGCCATGCCATGCCGTGCTGGCAGTGGGCGCCGGCCCTAAGCCGTCGGTCCCGGGTCTTGTACCCGACGGTAACGTGCTCTCCGAGGTACTTAAGGGTTGGAGCCTCCTTAAAAATTTCGCAACACGATACTTCGATTAAAAGACCCACGATACCACCAGGTGTATCGCCAGGGGTATCGTGGGTCCGAAGGGGATATAACCAATGGGTTGTGGAGGTCAGAATACAGTCGCTTCACGAAAAACATCAAAGTTTAGGCAAACACGCAGCTAGACTGGATATGAAAGCTTCGGATGCGACTGGAATTAACACTAGGATGAAGTTAAGAAAATGCGGTCAATTTATATAAATAAAAGACGGTACATATCTTATTTTGAAAGTTTTATTCTTACTAATGAACATGTACAAAAATATAACTAACCAAAACCGTAGAAAAGGTGTAATTTGGACCCTTCTTTGGTGGATATGAATAAATTCTAATTTATTCTAGTTTGAGCAACAAATAAATCACTATGGTTGTCCAATCCATTCAGCCAGATACTGTTGAATCTCAAGACGGGCTCTAACCAGTTCACTGGAGTCCAGCTCACTTGGAGGATACATGTTGGCACAGTGAGCAGTACCTGAAAGACAATTTTTCACTGTAATACAATTTCTTCGATACAAATGGGAAATCTATGACATAGAAGGATCGCATCTGATTTCTATCTACTGTCCTGTACCGCCAAACCCAACGGGAGGACTGATATAGGTACAGATTTTACAAGACAGTGATGAGAACTACCCAAAGGTATCGATTGAAGATATGGACACGAAGTAGCGATTGCGATGTATATTCTCAGGCAGCTACAAACGCAAGCTCAAGTTTAGCCCCGGAGCCCAAGGCTGTCTCGCAGTATATTTTTCTCAGTGGATGAAACGAAACATACCACCAGAGGTGACACTCTGGTGGTAGGTATGTTTCGGCATGACTTCCCTAGACAAGAGACCATTCGTAGGCGTATTGTAGAATAGAACGACAAATGTATGAGATTTGACGTTTGTGACATACGTTGACGACTGTCATATACGTCAAATCCCATACATTCACCATTATTTCACAATACACACACATTAAACACACGTCTATGAATTCGCAAATCTCCATTCTCCTACGGCAAGAAATAAAAAAATACCTTTAATGAAGATAGCGGGAGCATTTTTATCTTGGGTTTTAGTGATTCCAAGGGCATGCCAAGGGTCAACTGAGCCGTGGACGAACACCACGCGGCTTACAGCTATATCCAGGGCACCGTAATAGTTGTTAGTCCAGTCCGCAGCTGAATCTATAAATGCTTCATTGTACCTAGAAACACCAAATTTTTTAAGTTATTTAGCACTTATAGTTTGAATCTGGCAGATACGGATATTCATTCATAGGTAAAATGAATCTTACTTTTTCCCAAAAATGTCTTCGCATTGTTGTATGAAAAAATCAAGGGTAAATTGATTGCCAAACACTTCAACTTCTCCTGAAGAGGTCTGGTAAAAACCGAATTCTGTGCAAGTTTGGTACATCCATGGGCGAGCTGTGAAACAAAGTTACCTAACATAAAATATCAATGTATATTGTTGGTCAATCGTTTTTGTTTTAGGTACTTATTAACGTTTTTCATATCATGATCATAGTGCTGCCTCCACAGCTTGTGCTATGTAAAGCATTTACAACGTTTGTGCGCTATACCACTTTATCTCAATTTGGTTTGGCTTATCTTGGATCTTACGGATTGGATTGACTACCTTCCAACTCCGAGAGGAAACCATACGCCAGAGGCTACTCCGTTAATCAACCGGTGTATCAGGTTGCTGATCAGTGCCCCCAACACGAAAAACTATCGTAATCGTAACGTAAGCGTATCGTGAGAACGGAGCGTTACGATTGGCTGCCTGCCTACTGTGAACTTGTGTGCGTGTGAAGTCGGTCTATTGCATTGCTCACTACTCTCGATACGTTTACATTACGATAACGATAGTTTTTCGGGCTAGGGGTACAGATAGGCTTGTCCCTCAAGGTCCTTCCTGGTGCAGCCCTATATACCCCCATTTGTCGTTTGGATTGTATGAATATACTCGGATGTAGCAACAACCACTATAAAGATATTATATTGTTGTCTTTACCTCCTGAACCCCAAGTCATGTTTCGCAAATCCTTGATCATATTATTGTAGCTGTAGTCCAAACAGCTTTGATTCGCTTTATCCAATGTGATAGAATTGAAAGCAGCGAGTTTCTTATAGGCCGGCACTGATCCATCCGCTGTCAACATGCTGCACACCTGCAAGTGAGATTTAAATGATTCCATTGTAACATAGGCATACGGAATAACAAAAAAAACCATTACACGGTATTGCTCGGGATCTTGGACCTAAAATGTGTTCTATACGCGGTGTACACGTTTCTTGGGTGTCTTTTGAGGGTAGCACAAGGTGCTACTGCGGTGGACGAGCTCAAAGATACCAAGCATAGATTATTACAATCTCTCTGTCTCTGTCTGAATCTCGAATGTCTCGTGATTTTGATACGTGTGCTGATATATTTTTATTACTCGACAGTCATGTAATTGAATTTTCAGATGATGGGTGTATGGGTACCTAAAATTTGGTGCTGTACCCACACCCACGATTGGGAGAAACCAACGGGTCGTCAGGTCGTGCACTGTCAAATAAACGCTCACTGATAACTAACATAATGTGTATTTATGAGAAGTGTAATTGTAGCTCCATTCAAACTTTAATTTCAAGGTTTAATGCAATGCATGCCTAATTTGTTCAAACGTACGTACCGTATTAATAGTAAGATTCTTGTATCTATTATCAGCACTGATTCTATTATCCTCGTTATACTGAACTAAATCAGCAAAATCATCAGCAATTGAATTGTAGAAATTTTTTATATCATCCGCAGAAGCGTCTGCAAAAGGCTGGCAAACTCTGTAACCAAAGAGAAATTAAGTTACTATACAATATGGATACGACATATAGGCAATAATTGAAACCATATACTTGGTACCCCCTAAGCTTCAAGCAGGAAAAGTTTGAACAAAATTGGTCCAGTATTAAGGGCAGAAACTAGAGTTTTAATTTTATAGAATTTGAACAACTTTGAGCACTCTGTAGAATCGCATGTTGCCGCTTAGCTGTTCAAGTAAGTTACCTACCTACTATGCCTATTGTTGTGTGTGTGTGTGAAGTTGTTGTGTGTGTGTGAAGGTGTGTGCGTATTTATTAATGACTTATGTATGACACAGTCAATGACTTTAAAGCAATGGATGAAACTATTTAATGACTTATACAAGTGGTTGCATTTTCTACATTTATTTTAATAATTATTTTGTTACAAAATTTCGGATTTTATAAATCAGGGAATTTAAGTTTAAATTTAATTTGGTTCTATTCCTACGGACCAGGATGCTTCGCGGTTTCAGTATTTGCACATATGTCGTATCCATATCGTATAAGACAAAAGCATTCAAAATGGTAAAAAAAAGCTTACAGCGTTCGCTTAAATGCCTGTGTGCACTCTTGTCAACGCCTGTTTCGTGCAATTAATATTGAGCTAATTCCGTGCAAATAATAGGAAATAGTAAAAATAGTACATTATGATTTGCACGAAGCAGTACGTAGTGTACGTTCTGCTTCGTGCAAATCATAATGTGCTAATTTTGCTGCATGAATAATGTTCAGTAGGCAGAAACGGTCATTAAACACTACACTATATACAGATATTATTCAAACATAAGAGGTGTTCCGTGTTACCTGAATTCTTTCTCTACAATTTCTGGGTGGTTCTTCATCATTGACACTATTTGATTATGCGCGGTTTTTAGTTCCACTACACAGTCTTCTCCGCCTGTCTTTTCCCGTAATGCGTTGACAACTACCCCATAATATTCTGGAATATAGATTTTATTTATATTTGCTGGATATTACCTACACCTACTGATCTACATAATAAATACATAATGTAGGTAATAAAATAAATTAATCATACCCATAAAATCAACTTTTGCTAGTAGAGGTCCACTAGAAGAGACTGCTGCGTAAACTAGATGTGGATACTTGAGCCTCAACCAAGCCGCAAGCGAACCAGGGTATGATCCTCCAAAAGCTATCCAACGTGTGTTCTTCTTAAGTTTAAATTGGTCATTCATAGCGTTGATAAAATTTGCTAAATCAGCGAGAGCCTGAGATGATGATAAGTACTGTAGATTCTTTACACTCATATCACTGCAAAAACGTAAGTAATAATATTATACGATAATGTAATATTCTACGACTTTCTACACAGCACTATCTAATATCTATACCCAATGTAAACATAGCTTAATAAGCTTGTGTTATAGGTTCTAGAATGCAGATATAAGTCTAGAAATGTATTATAAAATATGCATATATTTTTTGGCAATTTCGAAATTCAACCTAGAAACATTTCAATAAGAAAATGTTACAGCATAAAGGTATGATTTCGACCCGACCGCAGACTGCAGCAGCGGTTACAGCGTACCGCGTTTTAGACTAGAATGTGATAATATTGTTTGTTTTAATTCATTGCGGTTTTTCAATGGTGCCGTTTATCTGTATCGAAGTTTAACAAGTAATGTATCTGAAAGAGACCACACGTCATCCGACCGCACTGAGCGTTATTTTTTGTCTGCAAACTTTCACATACATCCATCTTCATGTAGACGTATTTTCCTGATAGCATCCGTGGCCAAGATGACCTCGGAGCTCAGGGTCCGCCTTCCGGCTCTTCCTCCTCCACTTCGCACGATCTTGGGTGTTCATAGTAATAAGACCATTTGAACGCATGTCACCCTCCACGACGTCAAGCCAGGACTTCTTGGGCCTACCCTTCTTCCTGGACCCGGCGGGGGCGCCATGCAAACTTTCACATACATTACTTATTAAATTCCGATACGGGTGAAGGGCACCATTAAGGAGCCTTCTATTTCACGGCATACTGTATCTGCTACCTGCGTCCGCTGGTGCGGTCTGAAGTCTACGAAATTGTAGCTTAATAATCATAATATTCCTCATATCACTTCTATTGAGGTGAGCCCCTGTACACTATTGATGTCCCTGTATAATGTTGATCCCATCAAAAACAATACTTGTAAAAAAGTGCCAAGCCTCGCAGGCGCGGTCGCAGCTTCACATTTTGGGGGGGGTCACTTACCTAAGTGCGGCAATTACCCCCCCCCCCCCCCCCCCCCCTCGTACTCGAACTATATCGGACTCCACTCGACTAAAATTAAGAGTCCCTGTGGCGTGGTGGTAGTGAATTCGACTGCTGTAGGAGGTACGGGTTCGATTCGAAGGAAGAGCCAACGTCCGAGTGCCATCACTGCGACGCGACCGAGGACTCGGCGCTGCACACGCTCACCGAGTGTCCGGCGTGGGGGACGCCGAGACGGGAGCTGGTGGCGACCCTGGGTCGGTTCGCTGCGCGGATGCGTGGGCCGCCGGCGCCTCCTTCTGCGAGCAAGTAATGCTCGTGAAGGAGGCGGCGGAGCGAAGGAGAAACACAGACCTTGGGCCCGCGAGGAGCGGAGGACGCGCAACTCAGGCATCGGAGGTCGCAGAATGACCTCCGTCCCCCATGAGCGCGGGCCTGGGGGTGACGGGTGGAGCCACCTGGAGCCCTAGCAGAAGCAGGCCGCGGCGGCGGCGCGCATTGCGTGCCTCCCCATATCCGGGGGCGAGTTGGGGACTCCGTGGTCCCCACACCGGAAGAGGGCCAGATCGAGAGATACGGCCCTGGGTGGGCCGGGGTGCGAGGGATATGGCTATAACAATCTCACCTCCGGTAACTGACGGCCCACAGAAGGCGTGCGTTTTGCCGGTTCGAGTCCGACATAACCTCCTCCTCCGGCCCCGGCGGGGGAGGTATCCGTGGGGATTTTTCGCACGATAAAAAAAAAAAGGTACGGGTTCGATTCTCGCTTAATGCAAATATTTGTATACATGGATCTGTCTATTTGTATTTGCCTGATGTTTGTATGCCTGTTAACTTGGACACCAATGGCATTAAGCCCAAGCCGATGGGAGTGGTTATGTCGGACTCAAACCAACTATAATTGCACACGTCTTGGGTTGGATCATTATTTGCCGAGGTTGAGATTGCCACTGGCATAGGTATCCATCTTGTCCCGGGCTCTGTCACCCCTAACGCTTATGAAAAAGCCTCCGACGCCCAAGTCGCCTTCGCGCATTGCGGACTATGCGGGACAGAAGGGACCTGAGTCTTCTCTGTTCGTGCGTGTCATCCGTATAGCACGTGACGGTGACACCGTCCTCGAGCTCACCGCGAACACCCAGACGTGTCCGATGGAGTATGCAGCAGGAGCGGGCGCAGAACTAATCCCTGTGGACAACAGCACGACATCTCTCGCCAGCCGAGGCCGGACGCGGTTGGGTAGGTGACGGCTCACTCCATCGGTTACGCGGGCTATGCGGCGAGGGTGGAGAGGCACTTCATAACTCGTGATACATGAGCGTCTTCTTAATGCAACTCGAGGGCAAAGTGTTGAATGCGTTGGCGATGTCCAAAGAAACCCCCAACAACACCTGGCCCACATGTGGGCATCCACAGTCCACAGTGGAGCGTCTCTGGCGGAATTCATATTGACCAATTGACCATCCGCAAGGTCGGTCTAAACAGGTGCTCGACGAGGCGCTTTGCAATAACTCTTTCAAAGAGCTTTCACACCTCGTCAGGCAACACTATAGGTCGGTAGGCGGACGGCGAATCCACCGGCCCGCCTTTTCGTATGAGGACCAGTTTCCCCGTCTTTAACAATTTCGGAAACTAGCGCTTGGTCGTCGTCGCCTAAAGCTCGCTCAGCCCGGAGTGCCGCGGTTCGGCCATAAGCTTATGAACCACCAGCTTTAATTCTATCCAACTGTGCACGACAATCAATGTGCTATACAGTGTAGGTGAAGAAGAATGGACCGCAGGCCAGCAAAAAAACGATCGCGCTGCACACGGCACCTTCGGCCAGCATGAACGCGAGTTTGCCGGTACATGTAGCAAGGAGAGAGAGAGAACGCGGCGTCGGTGTAGGAGAGAGAGAGAGAGAGCGAGAGCGCGGCCGCAAGCAGCAGAGAAAAGTAGTTAGAACCCGTATACAGTCCACTGAAGGATCGCGCGAAGTGAAGTAATGTAATTAATTAATAGTAAATTTGTGCCAGTTCATTCCTTCTTTTATTTATATATTCCGATAAGTATAAGTCCTTGAAGTATCGCGCGAACATTTAATGGTCCTTCCGGAGCCGGATTTAGGAATTTGAAGCCAGAAAATAAGAAAAATTCGGAAATGGTAGTGACACGCCGACAGGGAGAGGAACCTGCTGCCCAGGGAGCTGACCAGGGGGCCACCGAAGAGGCCCAGGACCCCACGACGCGCAGCGGTTCCCAAGAGGCCACGGAACGAACTACGAACACGGATGGCTTCAGGCCGGCTGAGGAAATGCCGACCCGTAGCAGCGCTGAAAATAATGGGGAGCTTAGCTCGCAGCGCACCGTGCGGCCGCCGAAGTCACGCCGCTCCACCAACTCAAGAAAGAAAAAAGAATTAGAGGTTAAGCAGCGTCTGGCAGAGCTGAAAATAGAACAAATACGAGCTGAAGCTGAGGTACAACGGCTTCGCCTACTACAGTTGCAAGAAAATAGTACGAGTGAAGACGAGTCCGGGGATGACCTGGCATCGGTTCGCATAGGTACGTGGCTACAAAGAGACACTGAGGCGCCGCAAACACTCGTAAGTCAAGACAACATAGGATCCACAGGCGACGACCATACAAAAGGTAAGCCAAGTGAAAAAGAAGTGGAAAAAAGTGACTGTAAAGTGAACGAAAAATCAAGAGAAAGTGCCTGGGTGAAAAATCCCGTAATTGACGTGTCTACGTTAGCCGCCGCGTTGTCTCAAGCGATGAGAAGCACCAGGGAGCCACCGAAGTACATGCAAGAGCTGCCTTTCTTCAGTGGGAGCAGCACGGAGTGGCTCGCCTTTAAAACCACATACGAAGAATCGAGTATATATTTTACAAAAAATGAAAATATTGCAAGAATAAGAAGAAGTCTACGTGGGATTGCCAAAGAGGCAGTCGAGTGCCTACTATTGAGCCAACCAGACCCTGAAACTATAATCAAGGCTCTAGAAAGACGGTTTGGCCGGCCGGAGGCCCTCATTCACGCTGAGATGGACAGACTCAAGACCCTTCATAAGCTAACTGATAACGCAAGAGATTTATGCGTCTTCGCGGGAAAAATAGCCAACATGGTAGGGACCGTAGAAGCATTGAAAAAGCCGCACTACTTACATAGCCCGGAAATGAGTAGGATTATTATCGAGAAGCTTACACCTATAATAAGAAACAACTGGTACAACTTCTCGGCTAAGAAAAATGAAGATATACCCGAGCTTAAGAAAATATCGATGTTTTTATCAGAAGAAGCAGACAAGTGCAGCTCCTACGCGTTGCCAGAAGCCACGCCCCGAGAAGAAAATAGAGGACACGGGTACCGATCCCAAAAGACAAGAAGAGTAGAACAAACACTTTCTGTAAACAAGAAGACAGCAGAAGATACGTGTCCACAGTGTAAACATGATCACAAGTTATTTGAGTGCAAACAGTTCATCGCGTTAGATACAAATGCGAGATGGGAGGCCGCCAAGAAACATAATATCTGTTATCGCTGTCTACAAGGCAAACACCGACGCATCACCTGCAAAGCACCCAGGTGCGGTAAGAACAGCTGCCCCATGAAACATCACAACCTCCTGCATCACGATAAGCCACCGGGAGAGTACGCTTCGACGAGCGAGGTAACTAATGACGCAATCACAACCTCGGCGGCCGAGCTGACGATAGCAGCAAACCCCCTCAGCAACAAACGAAAGGCTTACCTGAAGATAGCACCAGTGACACTAAAAGGACCCCGTGGCAGCATTGACACGTTCGCGTTATTGGATGAGGGAAGTACCATCACGCTCATTGACGAAACAGTAGCAGACATTATCGGAGCAGACGGACCTAGCAAAGAAATATGGATTCAAGGCGTGAACAGTGACATGAAACACACAAGTAAGACAGTCAGTTTACTCATCAAAGGTAAATACGCCGAGGACGAGCATGACGTGACCGCGCGCACCATGGAACGACTCCGTTTCACACCCGACACCGTGTACGAAGAGCATTTAAGTGATTGTGAACATTTAATAGACATACGTGATAAAGTGATATACGAAAATGCTTCACCGAAAGTGTTATTAGGACAAGACAATTGGCATCTCATAGTGACGCGTCAGCTGCGCACCGGGCACCGCGACCAGCCAGTAGCTTCACTCACCTACCTCGGGTGGGTGCTCCACGGCTGCACCGGCGCGACGACTGCAACAGTATCATTTTGCGGTAAGCTACAACAACACGAAAACAACACAATTGAGGACACAGTTAAAAATTATTTCAAGCTCGAATCGCTAGGCATCGAACCTAGGAAGCCGCGGCAAGATCCCGAGCATCAAGCTATGCAAATACTAGAAAACACAAGCCGCCGGCTGCCAGACGGGAGATTCGAGACCGGCTTACTGTGGAAAAATGAAAATGTAAACATACCAAATAACTACGTAGAAGCCGAGAGACGTCTGCTTACGCTCGAACGAAGACTCGATAGGGATGAAGATCTGAAACAAAAGTATGAAGAACGGATGGAAAACCTATTCAAGTCAGGCTACGCAGAACCAGCTCCTACACCACCACCTACAGGGAAAACTTGGTACCTACCTCATTTTCCGGTCATCAACCCCGCCAAGCCGCACAAGCCGCCGCGTCTAGTTCACGACGCCGCTGCAAAATCAAAAGGTATGTGTCTGAACGATATGTTGCACTCCGGCCCTGACCTACTGCAGTCTCTACCGGGCGTTATTATGAGATTCCGCCAACACCCGTATGCAGTCAGCGCCGACATAAAAGAAATGTTTATGCAAGTAAAAATAAGAAAAGAAGACCGGGACGCACTACGCTTCTTGTGGAGAGGTCAACAACGCACGGGCCAACCAAACGAATATCGTATGACGTCAGTAATATTCGGAGCTACGTCATCCCCTTGCACAGCGCTCTACATCAAGAACAGAAACGCGAGAGACTACCTCGAGACACACCCGGACGCCGTACAAGCCATACAAAAGAATCACTACATGGATGACTACTTACAAAGCTTTCCCACCGTCACAGCTGCGCGAGACACTACACAGACCGTCGACATGATACACAAAAAGGCGGGCTTCGTGCTAGACGGATGGACTTCAAACGAAAAAACTATCTTAAAAGGTTTGTCAATACCACTTGATAACAGTACGACAGTAACACTCGGCGGGCAAGAGACAGAAAAAACACTAGGTCTACTTTGGCACGTCAACGAGGATCACCTTGGCTTTAACGCGAGCAACTTGAAAATATCTCAAGAAGTGAAAACAAGAACGCGACCGCCTACAAAGAGAGAAGCCCTCAGTGTGATCATGGCCTTATTCGACCCATTAGGCCTCATCTCGCCGATAACGACCCCAGGTAAACGTATCTTTCAAGACACCTGGTGCTACAAGACAGAGTGGGACGACCCACTGCCCGAAGAACTCCGAGAGCGATGGAACAAGTGGTTCACTCAACTCAACGAAGTAGAACAGCTGAGGATACCCCGTTGTTATGTTCAAAACAAGTCATCAGTCATCTCGCAACAACTACACACGTTCGTAGACGCGAGCGAGGAGGCGTACGCCGCAGCCGTGTATTGGCGCACACAACACGCAGATGGCGCCACAACAGTATCCCTAGCAGCCGCCAAGAGCCGAGTAACCCCATTAAAACCCGTATCCATACCAAGACTCGAGCTTCAAGCCGCCCTACTGGGGGCCCGCCTGGCCCAGACTGTGTTGGAAGAACACGAATATGAGGTAACAAACAAAATCTATTGGTGTGACTCACGAACTGCACTAACTTGGATAAGGTCAGAACCCCGCGTGTACAAGCCCTTCGTCGCTCACCGTCTCGCTGAGATAGAAGAATCCACTAAGAAAAATGAATGGCGGTGGCTACCTACTCGACTCAACGTGGCAGACGACGCGACACGTGCGACCCCCGAAGGCTTCGGGGTCACCCACCGATGGTACACTGGCCCCACATTCCTTCAGCAGCCCGAATCAGAGTGGCCGATAGAAGAAAAAACCATTCGCTACGACACAGGTGAGGAGCGAGAAACATGTCACACGTCAGCTTCACAGAAAACGCACAGTACAAGCGACATACTACGTATAGAAAAATACTCGAAATGGACGCGCTTGATAAGAACGACGGCTCGAGTACTACAGTTCATTGCCCTGTGTCGCCGAAACAAGGTCAAGGCCATGGCTGCCCGCAAACGAACCCGAAAAATAGAAAAGCAAGATCCCGACTGGCGTAACAAAAAGACTATCCCAATACCTAAACTTAACAAAGATAATGCAGTCAAACAAAGTAGACAGTGTTACCTAAACATACCGAGTGAATTTTTAATTCGTGCCGAACAGCTGTGTATCAACGCCAGTCAACGAGACAGTTTCGCGAGTGAGATACAACGTTTGACAAGAGGTGAAACGAACGTTCGAGACAACCGTCTGACATATGTGAGTGTGTACATAGATGACTGTGGTACACTGCGAGTGAAAGGTCGGATATCAGCTGCGAAGGCGATAGGAGAAGACACGTCAGATCCAGTGGTACTCGACGGCAAGCATCCCTACACACGCCTCTATATTAAGCACGTACACGAAAAACTACATCACGGCGGGACGGAGATAACAGTCAATGAACTCAGACAGCGTCTATGGATCACGAAGATTCGACCGGCAGTGAAAAGCGAGATAAAGAGATGTATATTCTGCCGTATAAGAAAAGCGAAGCCGGCGACACCCACGACCGGTAACCTACCGGCCGCCCGCCTAGCCCATAATACACGCCCTTTCTCATTCACAGGTCTAGACTACTTCGGCCCCATCGAAGTCACCGTGGCGCGCCATCGAGAGAAGAGGTACGGCGCGCTGTTCACGTGTATGACCTCTCGAGCCATACACCTCGAGGTCGTACACTCACTCAGCGCCGACTCAGCAGTGTCGGCCCTAAGACGATTTATCGCGCGGCGAGGTTGCCCCAAAGAGGTTTGGAGCGACAACGCTACGTGCTTCAAGGCGGCCGAAAAGGAGCTAGCAGAGGCTGCGCGCGACGCACTACAACAAGAGGTTACGAGTCATCACATCGCGTGGAGGTACATACCACCATCGGCCCCCTTCATGGGAGGGGCATGGGAGCGCATGGTGAAGGCCGTTAAAGAAGCCCTACGAGTCACCATGATAGAAAAACATCCTAACGACGAGACGCTCTTGACCTTACTAACCGAAGTCGAGAACATCGTAAACTCGAGGCCCCTCACCCATGTCTCGGTCGACCCCCGTGACCCCGAGGCATTGACCCCAAATCACATTCTCATCGGTCCCAACTGTCACGTGCCCCCACCCGGACACTTCTCAGCTGACGACGTGTCGAGTCGCCAACAATGGAAGCGAGCTCAAACCCTGGCTGACATCTTCTGGAGGAGGTGGGTAAAGGAGTACCTGCCCCTACTGCAACACCGGCGGGAGTCCAGTAGCAGCGGCGTTGCCCCGAAGGTCGGTGACGTAGTCATCATCTGCGACTCTAACCTACCCCGCAACACATGGCCGCGCGGGCGGGTCAGTCGAGTCTACCCAGGTGCTGACGGCGAGGTTCGTGTAGTAGATGTCATCACTAGCGGAGGCAACATCTTGCGTCGGCCAACGAGGAAGATCGTCGTACTACCAACGGAGTTCGCAGACGTAACCGGGTCAGCGACGGCGGGAGAATGTGCACGACAATCAATGTGCTATACAGTGTAGGTGAAGAAGAATGGACCGCAGGCCAGCAAAAAAACGATCGCGCTGCACACGGCACCTTCGGCCAGCATGAACGCGAGTTTGCCGGTACATGTAGCAAGGAGAGAGAGAGAACGCGGCGTCGGTGTAGGAGAGAGAGAGAGAGAGCGAGAGCGCGGCCGCAAGCAGCAGAGAAAAGTAGTTAGAACCCGTATACAGTCCACTGAAGGATCGCGCGAAGTGAAGTAATGTAATTAATTAATAGTAAATTTGTGCCAGTTCATTCCTTCTTTTATTTATATATTCCGATAAGTATAAGTCCTTGAAGTATCGCGCGAACACCAACTGACCTCGAACAGGTCGTCCTCATCCACGCTTGGCGCCATAGGGCTTCGATTGTGCCTTGACACGTAAGTTGTAAACAATCCTTCAGCATTTTCCCGTTTACGTAGCAAAACGTTCGTATCTTTAGGAGTATTTAATGCTACCTAAATTACAATTTTACCAATTATTTACCTTCAAAAGACGCGACAAGGAATTAAATATTGCAATATAATTTACTTTGCAAATTTTATGAAGACTTTTCAATTTGACGTGCTGGGTTTTGGGGGGGGTCATGTCCCCTGTGACCCCCCCCCTCGGACCGCGCCTGAAGCCTCGCCGCCCTGTTCTTCTACCGCAAAAAGTTGTGAGATCCATGTAATACCAAGTCGGTTAATTTATTGCCGCTCTTTTTTGCTCGACTTGGCGGGGGCACTGCCGTGCCCCCAGATAAGAGGTCACAGTTTATTCCCGTCACTGAGTCACTGTCCTAAACCCCACATACCTAATTATTTTAAATTAATATTTACTCTGTAGGCCGGCTTTCACCATAGTAGCGATGTTCCAAATTGATACAAAGAGCGTTGAACTTCTGGGCGTAATCAATCCATGTACCCTTGACCATCCACCGTGGATCAGCTGGGCCTTCACCACCAATCATCAGAAATACAGGACCTTGTTTGTTGAAGTCATAAAAACTGTCATTCACGAAATAACGCTGAAATATGAGTTAGTTCTAGATTAGGTAACAAAGTAGGAAAATTCACAAACCTCAATACTCATTTAAAAATAGGATCGATAACCGGCTATGACTAGACAATTTAGTATTTAAAAAATTTCAGACAGTTAAAAAAATAAACATCAATAAAAAAACTATAAAATGTTATCACTTGGAGTGAACACATCAGTAGCTGCTTGTTCATAAATATATAAATAAATAAATAAATGAACATTATTATACTTTGTAAACAACACATAATATATACCTATTTACAATGTAGTCAACACAAGTATCAAACAAAAGATAAACTGTGACCTTTTCTTTATGATGCCACAGCTTGCTACCCGAGTCTAAATAGTTCTTATTGGGCCAAACGTTATCTCTTCAAGAGACTAATGCTACAGTCTTGTCTTGTCTGTAGTTTACTTCTTCATCTTCATCCTAGTGTTAATGCCAGCCATATCTGAAGCTTTCACCTCAGAGTCTGGGGTCTGCTTGACCAGTCTAACTGCGGATTTGGCTGGACTTCAATATTTTTATATATATGTGATCTGCAATATACAGGTTAAACTGGCTGTGGCTACAGGTTAACTCTACAGCTGGACACTGTGAGTGTGACCTGGACAAAATATCAGGAAGTTACCCCAATGGAAACTACTTTTCGAGGGCTTTCAGAACCTAGTGTTAATAACTGCTCTAACAACATATCTGCTTTCTGCTTTCTAAAGTGTCATTAAAACCTGTTTGCCAGATTGGATTCTGATGCTTCTTTCAATACATTGTCAATTTGATCAGTGTATATTCTGTGAGGTCAACTCCAGCTTACCTGCCCACTGCCCACATTCATGCACCTTATAAATTTGCTGTATCATTAGTGTACATGCCCACATATACCAAAAATAAATAAATGTACTTTGATCAAACTGGTAATTATGAATAATTAACAAAAAGTGAAATCTGTTATAATTTATATGACTGAAATATTTTCTATTTACATTAAATACAGTTTATTATCTTTGTTTCGTTTTTTAATATCCTGAAGTATAAACTGCAGTCAATGGGTAATTTCACAATGCCAAATTTTTTGCTAATTTCGGTGGCAGTTTTCAATCATAGGTTTTACGATGAAAAAAAATTTTCAATGTTCTTTTAGAAAACTATATACTACTAGATATTCTAAAAGAACTCCATTAAATTTTTTCATCGGAAAACCTATGATTGAAAACTGCCACCGAAATTAGCAAAAAATTTGGCATCGTGAAATTACCCCAATACACATGTAATACAGATTAAAATTCTACAGAACTATGATTGGGTAATAAAGATAGATATCATTATCATTGTTACACTGGTACTTAAATTTGGTTCTACTTTCTTTTTTTTATATGCAAACCATCAATGGACTGCTGGATAGTAAGTGTAAGAATGGAACTGTTTAGAAAATAAGGGCAAAAACGTACCTGCTTCCAAATCCTTAAGTCAGAAGGGTTCGAATGATCCAATTTCTGTTTAAACCATTGTGCGGGTGGAAGGGGATCCCCATTAGGCCCACCAGGTGCTCCGAGATTCCCATCTTTACTACGGCCAAGTCTAAAATACTTTTCGGCGAGCACAGTTTGGATAATAAATAACAACAAAAACGTAAAAACCGCAAACCGCATCATGTTTAACAAAGAATGATAGTTAATAATATTACTCTGAGCAAATAAAGGATATCATTGGTCTATTCGTACTGTGCTTATGAAGATAACCACAGAGTAAGTAATATACTACGTATACTTTCAATAATTAAATAGTTACTTGCGTTGTCCTCGGTATTTAGCAATAAGTGCTTAATAAAATAATTTCGCCAGTGTCGAACCGAACCAGAGCCGACGAAACAAAAGCAATAACAAATAGTGTTGCTGTTGACGTGTTGTCTGTTGTTTTCTAGTATCGAATTATATCGATTTGAGTATTATTTATAATAGTTTATTTTACTTGTGCTAATCACCAGTAAAAATCGTGAAATTTGTCACGATTTTTGCTCAACGGGAAGTACCTACCTTATAATCAACACCAAACTTCTAATTTAATTTTATTTTCTTCTCGTCAATTATTAATAACTGCGAATATTATAATTCCGAATTTGAAGATACCGAACCATTACAATTCCGTATTATTACGTATAAAAATTAAGCCAAACCCGACTTGCCGTGGTCCTACTGCCGTGGTACTTGTTTGCCCTACACTAGAGTGTTATTTAAAAACCGGAGGCGCGGAGGGAGGGCAGTCCTCGCCCGCAGTAACGAAGCTCAGGCGCCCGGGCGAGCTGGAGCGGCTGAGGCTGGTCGCCCGGAAGCGAGCATGGGTGCCCGAACTTTGTTACGCAAGGGCGGAAGGACTGCACATCCCGTAGCGCCGGAGAAGAGCGAAACTAATGCATGCCTGCATTCTTGCCTGCATGCATGCTTGCCTGCTATGATATTTCGGATTATTAATAATTCGGAATTGTAATGGTTCGGTATCTTCAAATTCGGAATTTTAATATTCGCAGTTATAATCGTTAGGAATTTTGAAATTCGGGTTTTCAATAAATAGGATTTATGATACATCGGATATCTGACTTTCGGAATTTTGAATGATTCGGAATTATAAAATTCGGAATTTTGAAATTCGTGATTGTAACTTTCGGAATAAGGCTTTTCGTATTTATGTAGTGTACCCCTTGTAGACTGTGATTTCAATCGATTGTTTTAAAATATCTTTACATTTTATATCGATACTTTTGGCTCTTCCCTAGTAGTACATAAAAGAGAACTGACAGAACTTTGTGCGTCTAGACCATAAATTTCTAGACAGATGACACATGTCAAATTGACATTTATGACAGTTTTAACTTTTAAATTTTTTGCAGCATAACTACTATGGTGCCAGGCCTATTGGCTGCTGAAGCACAAAATCGTCTCATATCAATATTATCAATAATAAAATATAATACAGGGTGGAAGATTTTAACCTTACCTGGAGGGCAAGTACTTTAAATACTGGAGATAGCTAATTTCACTCAAAGGAAACATTCCTTTATTTTTAAAAAGAAACAAAAATGCATTCATAGTTTTTGAAAATTCCCTTGCCATGCCCGGTAATCGAACCGACTAAAATCCAAAAAAATAACATCCTGTATTTTTATAGCATCAATCGACAGTGTCAATCATGAGGATCGAAACTCTCTAATAAACATGCTAAATTAAATGAAAGGAAGTCAATAAAATCTTAACTTATAAATTCCATTCCAACAGATACAGTACTTTTGCTCAACGTGCCATCACATACCTTATCAACAATAACGCCATTTATTTAGTAAAATGAGCACTAAATGACTAAACTTTGATTCCGATTTAGAATGTAACGTTATTGTGTGACTGCATGAGGTAGTCAAGTCTCCCGATTTTTTAAGAACTGGCTGTTGCCCGCGGCTCCGCCCGCGTGGAATTCGGATTCCGGTCCAACTTTAATGTATGGAAATCTGCCCGATTTATTGACATTTATGCTCACTGCTCCGCTCCCTTTAGTAGTAGCGTGATGTTATATAGCCTATGTTACTCCCAGATAGTGTAGCTTTCTATAGGTGAAACAATTATTGAAATCGGTACAGTAGTTCCGGAGCCTATTCATTACAAACATACAAAAATAGGTACAAATCTTTCCTCTTTATAATATTAGTGTAGATGTAGATATCAGTAACCGAAATTACTAATATTCCTGTTAAACCCCCCAAGTAAGCTAAATTGCTTGTACTAGGAGTGGGTTCACGTCTGTAGTGTAATGGTCAGGATTCGAACCCGGGACCTCTCGATCGTAAGACTGACTCCTTAACCGCTAAGCTACCGACGGCGACGCTACTATTATGTCGATTTAGGTCCAAGATACGTGTCTCGAGGTATACTTGGTTGGGCTTGGAAAGCACTTCGTGGTACACCGCATCGCACCCTGGGCAACGGAGATGGCGAGAAAATTGCCTTATTGGTTCGTCTTATAATACGTTAATTGAGACTTTTGAATTAACCTGAGACGGCATGCGGTTTTAGTCGGTTTGAGTCGAGACAGTAAATACCCCTGCTAGCCAGTGAGGGCCAGCCATGAAAAACAGGGACAAGTAATTTAAATATGGAATTTTATTCTTAATGTGATAGGTGATGGATCCTTGGGTTAAGTTCTCTATTTTGTTAAATCGAATTTGAAAATTGAATTTTCAGGGATTTCCTTTCATTTAATTAACCATGTTTGTTAGACAGATTTGATCCTTATGATTTATACTATTGATTGATGTCATAAAAATACAGGATGTTATTTTTTCGGATTTTAGTTGGTTCGATTACCGGGTGTGGCAAGCGAATTTTCAAAAATCTATGAATGCAGTTTTATTTCTTTTTAGAAATTCGGTATCTCCAGTATTTAAAGAACTTTCCCTCCAGGTAAGGTTAATTCAATGATGTATTATTTTTATAGATACGTCATACACGAAGATGGCGGCTTTCAAAAATGGCACAAACACAACATATTAGCTACTTCTAAAAATACGTCAATGTTATTAATTTATATGAATTATATTATTATTTATATTAATAATATATTTTATTTCTACGTATTTATTATTAAAAACTTTTTTTTTTTGGGTGACGCACTGTCGCGATTCTGATTGGTGCATAAAATGATGACCAAAAGTCATCATTTTTTTGTTGCCATTTTAGAGTGTGGACAACATATCTATAGTTTATAATATATCATTGATTATATTAGACTAAATCGCAATGGAATCAGTTAAAATAAGTATATTCGTTTATTAAAAAAAAACACATCACATGTCATCTTTGAAATCTTGAATGATCGACATGACCAAAGAGTATAGTAATACATATAATAGGGATCCCGTGTTCGCGCTCGCACCCTATGCAACTGGAGAATGATTGACTATAATACCGATTTCATTAATTTTCTTCTTTCTTTATTATTAGGTATTTTTTGAAAAGTAACATACATAACATAAACTCACGCCTATATCCCCGAAGGGGTAGGCAGAGGTGCTAGCACCCACATTTCGCCGTTTATGTTTAGGTCCCAATGTAATAGGTGGCGAGCCTATTGCCATTAACCGGGCACTTATAAACCTGAAAAGTAAACTTTGTAAAATTAAGAAAGTTGCTCAGAAAATGTAAGAAATAATCAACCCTAAAATTTTTAGGGTTCCGTACCCAAAAGGTAAAAACGGAACTCTTTTACTGAAACTCCCATGAAACTCCGCTGTTCGTCTGTCACCGCTGTCACTTCATGAACCGTGAGCTAGACAGCTGAAATTTTCACAGATGATGTATTTCTGCATGAGTGAGGGAAGGGGAAAGGGTGAGGGCATGAGTGTAGAGTTGAGTAGAGAGAGCCGAATAGAGAGGCGAGCAGAGAGTCAAGTAGAGAGGCGAGTAGAGTCCAGTAGAGATTCGAGTAGTACCTACTCGAATCTCTACTGGACTCTTGAGCTTGAGCATTCAACACTCAAAAGTGATGAAACAGCTAGGCAAATGACTTGTTTCTGCATGGCTATAAAAAAATAACCACGAAGGCTAAAGCGGGCGCTCCGCTCCCGCATAAGCCTTCTATCCTAATCTATCCAAGTCTATCTATCCAAGTCGGATTGCGCAGCTTTCTCTATATTATCTTGTTATATATTGTAAAAATGTTCAAACACAATGTAAAAATTGTTCACGAATAAAATATACTCAAAATAAATTCGGCCAAGTGCGAGTCGCACTCGCCCATGAAGGGTTCCGTAGCAGCAAAGGCGAAAATTGCGGTTTATGACGTATTAAAAAAAACTACTTACTGGATCTCGTTCAAACCAATTTTTGGTGGCAGTTTGCAGAGCAATGTATATCATTTTTTTTTTTTAGATTTATCATTCTCTTATTTTAGAAGTTAGAAGTGGGAGACACACATTTTTCCACTTTAAAAGTGTTTCTCGCGCAAACTATTCAGTTTAGAAAGAAATGATGTTAGAAATCTCAATAGCATTTTTAAAGGCCTATCTATAGATACTCCACACACACACGTATGAGTTTGATGAGAAAAAAATTTTTGAGTTTCAGTTCTAAGTAGGTATGGTGACCCCCAAAATTTAATGCTTTTTTTCTATTTTTGTGTAAAATTCTTAATGCGGTTTACAGAATACATCTACTTACCAAGTTTCAACAGTATAGGCCTTATACTTTTGGAGAAAAGTGGCTGTGACATACGGACGGAACGGACAGACAGACAGAGGACGGACAGACATGACGAATCTATAAGGGTTTTTCAGCACCGGTTTTTCCTACACAGAATTTGATGATCTTTCAGATGAGCCCTGTTTTTTTTTTTGGTAACTCGATCGTATAAATGTGAAAATACCAAACCGAGACGCGCAACTCGCGATCTTCAATCGCTGCTGCAACCACCTTCGCCAGTGTTTAAGATTTGCAGCACTAGTTTTTCATAGTCAGAATTTGATGATCTTTCAGATGAGCCCGGTTTTATTTGGTAATTCGATCGTACATCTGGTACGATGGTACGGTACACCTGTTTTCAGGCGGCACTTTGCAAAGTGCTGCCTCTGACAAGGCCAGTTATGGAGGCTTGCAGCACTGCACTATCATAATTATAGTCCTAAAATTCCTCTATTGCCAGGAACAAACGAAAATTGGTAATCTTTCAATATTAGGTACCAATTTTTTTCAAAATTGATTTTTGGTATCACCACCAGGTTTTTGACTTTGCAGCATAGCCATTTCGTGTTCTCCAATTTAAGGCGCGTCTAATGATGTACATCTCAATCAGTACGCTGATGGCACTGGAGTTAATGATCCTAGCTCTTTTACTATAATGACCAAAAAGACAAAGCGACCATTGTAGTGATTATATTCTCTTTGCACTAGGTCAAAGAGAATATAACCGCGTTTTGCACGTATTGGATAGACTTATATTCTCTTTGACGTTTTACACAAGGTATCCATCATAGAGTAATCCATGCCAACACCATGCCAACTCTACATCAATCTACATCGTTTTATTTAAACTCCTAAAAATAATTACAAAATAATGTATTGTACAATATAAAACGCCAAAATACTAATACTAACATCGATTCATGGTATTTGAAACTTATAAAAAGTATTATATTGTACAATATAAAAAACCTAAAAATAGAACATTTCTATCAGTACCTCTATTCAATACATCGATTATAATGGTTGGTAAGTAAGTCTACCTTCAAATAACATATTTGTATAGTCCTAGATTGGTTTATTATAAGACATTTACACGACAAAACATTCACATCTAACTAATTACTATGTGCAGTGTACATACCTAAGTAGGCTACATAGCAGGTGCCTACACCAAAAAAAAATGTCACTGGCAACAGTGGCACAATGACACTGCCACAATGTCCGTCCAGCTCCAAGACCAGAATACGAAACCCATTAGCCTTAGTCTCCAGCGTGGAGTGAGACAAGGAGACGTTATATATCCCAATCCCAAACTATTCACCAACGCATTGGAGGACGTCTTCAAGACTCTGGATTGGACTGGACGGGGCATCAATATCAACGGTGAGTACATCTTGCACCTCCGGTTCGCCGACGACATCGTCATATTTGCGGAGTCACTGGAACAATTAGGCGAATGCTGCACAGCCTGAATGGCTTCTCGACGAGTCGGCCTCGTTGTAAACTTGGAGAAAACCAAGATTATTTTCAACGAACATGTTGCACCGAGACCGATTGCCATCGAAGGGGCGACACTTGTAGTTGTTCAAAAATATGTCTACCTGGGGCAGGTTATTCAGCTTGGTAAAAACAACTTCGAGAAAGAAATAGCCAGAAGGATCCAACTGGGTTTGGCTTCGTCGGGTTTTCTCCTCGCCCCTACCGCAATGCCTCAAAACAAAGGTTTTCGACCAGTGCGTCCTACCTGTTATGACTTATGGTGCCGAAACGTGGCCACGGAAGGTGGGGTTAGTCCACGACCTGAAAGTTGCGCAGCGGGCTATGGAGCGAGCTATGCTTGGAGTTTCTTTGAAAGATGGAATTCGCAACGAGATCATCCGACATAGAACTAAAGTTACCGACATAGCTCGCAGAATAAGCAGGATGAAGTGGCAGTAGGCTGGCCACATCTGTCGAAGCACTGATGCCGTTGGAGCAGACGGGTCCTAGAGTGGAGACCGCGAGAAGGAAAACGTAAGGTGGGTCACCCCCAAGCCAGGTGGACTGACGACCTACGAAGTGTGGCTGAGACGGACTGGATGCGGAAGGCGGTGGATCGGTAAACGTGGCGCATATTGGGAGAGGCCTATGTCCAGCAGTGGACTGCAATAGGATAATTGATTGATTGAACATTGGTAACCCTCGTGGGTGGAAAATGTGCAATAGTCTAAGTCAAAAATCATTTATTCTTTATAGACCATTTTATCGGCACTTACAAAACGTCAAAATTAAAAAAATATTAAAAATATGTTTAGTTTAGCAAATGGACCACACAGTTCTAAACACGGCCCCGATCTAAAAAGAAGGACAAGAAACTCAACGGGCTTTTTTTTGTTATGAAACGAATATCGGTTTTATTCCTATACCGCCGATCTTATTGCTATGCAACTTTGGTAGGTAGGAAGTCATTGTGTAAAAACCTTGCAGATTTCCGCCTACAAAAAAGAACAAAGAAATTAACATGCATTTAAAATATGCAAAGTATGCTTGTTATTACCGCAGATTAGATAATAGTACCTACGCAATAGCATAATCACTATGCTATGGCATTACCTCTATAGGTACCTACCACTTGCAATTTCAATAAAGTATTTTTCAAGCAAACGTATAAGCGAATACCACTGCTTAGTGTGCTTTTCGCTAAGACACAAGAAAGATTTAGTTTAGTAATTTCTATGACCACCTCCGACGACTCCAACTTCATTGACAGAGTACCTTTCTCTAAGGTGCCAAATAAGACACAACGGTGTGCGGTTTTATTCGGCCCGTGTCCGGCATAATCACCTTCGATGGCCGATGACTTTTTTTTCTAATTCACAAATTTGTACTTTATGGCCTAGGGCAGTAAAGATTGCTAATCATAATATATTAAGATGAGTTATCTGCAATAAATATTTATTTAAAATATTGTATTGCATCACTACTTTGTGACTTATATTGTCCATTGTTTTTAGCTACGATGACAAAACATGTATTATGGGCGAAGCAGGTGATGTGCCACCAGCTCATCATCCAACCTACCTTTCAGAAATCGAGGCGTGCAAGGTCTAGTGCAGGATTTAGGAAAGAAGTAATGTTTTATTTATATTTTTTATTGTAACACTATGCAATTACTTCGTGTATTCAGTATTCATGCCTTACAAAGCATTTCATTAGTTGTGCCAAACTCATGGTTCGAATATCCACTAAAAGTTGGGCCAAAGTTTTATCATACTTTCTTTAACTTGGTATGTGTATGTTAATGTAACGGAATTTTTGAACTATGTTTTGGAGCATGCCCAAACATCGGATTAGTTTGGAATTCTGCACACTCATCATGACAGTACAATAATTGTAAATTGTCATTATTAGTTATAAAAAAAAATAGTTAAAAAAGCCAAAATACACGCTATATAAACACATACAATGATTTTATGAAGTGGCGAGCAATATATTAAATAGGTACTGCTAATATTATTATGTATTATCAATAAATAGTTTAGATAAACAACTAGTTTGATTTGCCTCATATTCGAAATGAAAAGTAGAGTGTTTAACACGGGTAAAAGAATCAGTTCCGACTTAGATATAGCCGCCCTCGCTGCGCTCGGGCGTCTAACTACCTCGTGAATTGATTCTTTCCACCCTCGGTTAACAATCTACTATTTTACTTTTTAGTTTAGTCTTCTATTAAAGCCTCTTTTTGGTTTTTAAACTATTATTGTATAATTAGTTTGTAACAAGAAAAAACCGTAAAATCTGTACTGCTTTAAGTAGCTTATAAATTAAAATTGCATACCTATATGTAAGAATAACCAAACTATAAAGTGCAAATCAAGTAGTGTTATATTTTTCACAAAGTATATTAGCTGCAAACAGTAGTAATGATAGCTGTGTGTTCTTAGTTTAATCAGTAATGTCTCACACACTTGGCCCGTATTGTAAAACAACACTCAGTTGTGAATCGACTCTTATAATGTCATACTGTTATCAGAATCTATACCTATACAAACTGTCCTCAGATCTAGTTCTGAGTTGAGATTCAAGACTGAATATCATTCTGGAATATGGGCCTCAGATCCTCAGATTTTTCAGACTTTTTAAAGTTCACATTTTTTGATAATGCTATTTATTATCATTTGCTTTAGTGATGAAGAAAAGTATCCCACTCCAAGTTATTGGACAACTGTATGGGTTTGGATGGGGACTTGTGATAGTTTAAAACAATAAGTAGATAACTGACGTCACCATCATCTCAGTGATGATCATGGTAGCGTTCAAGGCTGTTAATGTGAGAACTGTGTCTGCCAAATTTATTTCGTTAATTTTGGCTATTATGGGTGTTACTGCCATTTCACTTCTGAACCCCGAGAGCTAATAAGGTACTCAGGTACTGATGCAAAAGGTTGGCTTTGTCTCCAAAGATTATAATAGGACTCCATACATTCTACGTGCATATGCCAAAGTATAAATCGTGATTTAATTAGTGCAAATCCATGCAAATAAATTAATTGTTGTTTAGAATATAAACTAGATGAATTGAATGAAATTTTGAAGCATACCTAATGCTGACTATTCAAATCGATTTAGAAAGAGAAAAGAGAATCGACTTCGGGTGGGACTTCTACCTGTAAGGGAAAGATCGCGGGTTCGAGTCCCGCCCGAAGTGGATTCTCTTTTTTCTTTCTAAATCGATTTGAATAACTAGATGAAGTTAAAATTGTGTCAATAGTCCAATCACGCAGTTACCAAGCCTTCGGTCAACCGATGGGGTTATCTAACCCCATCGGTTAACAAGTTTTAATCTTCTAATAAAATCAATGCCACTTTTCGTTGTTATTTTATAAATCAAGAACGGCTGAACCGATTTGGCTAATTTTAGTCTTGAAATATTCGTAGGTGTCCAGGGAAGGTTTAAAAGATGAGAAAATAGGTGCAGCGGGAACGGGAAAAATATGGCGGTACGAAGTTCGCCGGGACAGCTAGTTTTTTATACTTAGAAGTTTGTTGTTCTTGTCTTATATGTTTTGTTTGTTTTGTTTTTATTGGCTTCTTGCTTAGCATTTAGCCATTATTAAGTCGTTTATAATAATCTTATTTGGATGGGTGGATGGATGGATGATGATGATGATGAATGATGGTGATGGTGAGTTGATGATGATGATGACGATGATGATAATGGCTGCCTCAGTAAAGTGTTGGAAACTTTACTGAAATTTGAAACCAACACGAGAAGTCACAATTGGGTAGTGTCCTGGGTCATCAGATCCTTACCAATACTGCTTAGTATATTAGTTTTTCTAAGAAAATATACATAGTAAACTAAGATATTGCCCAATTAAACTGAAACTATGACTTTTCATTATTTTCAATTTCCAAAATAGGTAAAATATAAACAATCGAAATAAGTCACAATTTATAACTTTTTAGATTCCTTAATAAATTTCAAATCGATCTTATTATGCATTGTACACGTGTAAACGCAACGTGGACCGATATAAATGCGATACTCTCTTGCACTCCATACATTTTGCACTACACAGTACACACTAACATGGCTGTGACGTCACCACGTGCGACGATTTTGTATGGAGCGTTTTCGGGCGACTCGAGAAATTGTATTTTCAAAATCAAATATTTTTAAAACTGTTTGTCGTAAGAATATTTCACATTTAGCAGTTAATTATATTATTGAAAAATGTACAGATTACGATAATAAAATAAAAATAGGACACAAGCCTATTCACTGTAATATTTCACTTTCCTAGTCTTGTACGCGTTGTCTAAGACGTTATGTCTAAAAATCCACCATTTTTACACATAAAAACTCAAACTCACACTAATTTCGGAAAATAAAATTCCACCGCTGTTTCCTTCTACGTGTTCGCGCCAAAACTAGTCATAAATATCTTTTTTTTATTTTTTTTTTATTGGCTTCTTGCTTAGCATTTAGCCATTATCAAGTAGTTTGTAATAATCTTATTTGGATGGGTGGATGGATGGATAGATGGATGATGATGATGATGGTGAGTTGATGATGATGACGATGATGATGATGGCTGCCTCAGTAAAGTGGTGGAAACTTTACTAAAGGCTTCTACGGAGATTTGAAACCAACACGAGAAGTCACAATCCACTGTAATATTTCACTTTCCTACTCTTGTGCGCGTTTTCCAAGACGTTATGTCTAAGGCCAGCGCCAGACGCTCCAACCCGACCATCCGACCGTCCAATCGGCAGCCAGTATTGATGTATTAATTATTATTATTACATTAATACTGGTTGTTGATTGGATGGTCGGGTTGGAGCGTCTGGCGCTGGCCTAAAATTCCACCATATTTACACATAAAAACTCGAACTGACACTAATTTTGGAAAATAAAATACAACCGCTAATTGTTTCTTTCACCGTGTTCGCGCCCAAATGTATTTAATATTCCTGAACTTGTGAATGTCAAATGTCAATAATTGTCGATGGTTACGGATGTTCAAAAAAATGGCGCCTAATTTGAAAAAACAGTTTGCAACACTGAGTCACAGACTGAGCTGACTATACATCGATAAAACGGATTTGATACTATGATTTATTTTTCTTACTTTTTATTAGGTACGCAAAAAAAACAGCCCACAACATTTATTGATTGACTTGGTGTTTATTGTACTTTTTGTATAAGTAAAGTTCTAAAAAATAAAGAATAAACCAGTCAAGTGCAAGTCGGACTTGCGCACAAGGGTTCCCTACCATTATTTAGCTTGCCTCGATTTATTTTTATATAAATAATTGATTTTGGAAATTAATTTGTCGCAGCCAACTAGCTTAATCAGCCGTTCAATCAACAATATATAATAGGGCGCCGTTTTCACCCTGTGAGTATGGAACCCTAAATACATGGTATTCTACATGATACTTATACCTACTGTCTGAAGTTTCCGTGAATCTCACTCATTGAAATAAAACTACTTTTTAACAGATTCTATAGCGATTTATTTGTTATTTATTATTTACTTTTAGCCCGCTGCCATTTCGGCGCTTGGGCCTGTACCCGGTGCAAAAAGGTGCCCATCACGCTAGCAGCGTTCCCTCTTTGGATGGCAATGTCCAGCCTTTGCATCTCTGATGAGGCCGTCAATCTGAGTGCCACCATTGTAACATGGTATGTGTCTGTAATGGTGACCCTCTTATCAGAGACTTTGCCTTCAGCTTACCATCAGGCGAGGCGAAGTCAAATTGACGTGTCCTGTATATAAAAATAAAATCGGCCAAGTGCGAGTTAGACTCGCCCATGAAGGGTTCCGTAGTAGCAAAGGCGAAAATTGCGGTTTATAACGTATAGCTGTTGCTCGCGGCTCCGCCCGCGTGAAATTCGGATTCCGTTCCAACTTTTATTTCGTGCTAAAGTTCGGACACCACCCCCGTCGGCCATCAGGAGTGATTATGTCGGACTCGGACCCACTAAAACGCATGCCGTCGCCTATCTTCAGTGGCTAGGGTGTAAGATTGCCTAGGGCATATTGCGCGCTCCCCGGCACACCCTGGGCCATCTACAATTTTAAGATGGCCCCCTCAGGAGTGGTGTCCCTATTGAATCCCGGAAACCTGTAAACCTCACGCCTACGCTCGGTGACCAGTCCTCCCATTGCCTGCTCTCCACTGTGCCCTCAGTAGTCAGAGAGGCTTGTGGGAAGCCTCTGAGCAGCCCTCTACAGAGCTGCTCCCGTTACGGCTGGTATTTGCCGTAGGCGGCAGCGCCTCCCGTGGGTGAGAGGTGCTACCGCCTCCGTTGCCCATGATGTATCGTATGGAGGTTCCGACCCCGCATTCGGATCCCGTTCCCGTTGTATCTTCTGTTCAGCTGACCCTCCCCGTCCTCGATCGCTGAGTACTCGTGACATAGATACTTCGAACGCCCGTTGCACCCTTTTAGCCCATGCCCGTAATAAAATTAAATAGTTTTCATATACATATTATTATAATGTATGGGAATGTACCGGATTTAATGCCATTTATAATTTCGTAATATCTTTTGAATTAAACGTCCGATTTCAATAATTCAAAAAGTTATCAATAGGTATCGAAACAATCTTTAATACTAAACAATTTATTTAGATAAGAATTAATACAAAGGTATAGATTCCGTGGTCTGACTTTGATCGGCATTTCAGCTTGAATTTATTTCGCTTCGTTTTTTTTCATATTGCGATAACTCTTAAAATATTCATTGTAATTGGCAATTTTGATCTACATTAAATATACAACGTATCTAACGTATTTAATTGGATAAGGAATAACAATGTATTGTTAAAAATAGCTTCGAAAATGACTTTTTTTTTTTTGTAATTTGTAAAAGATAAAAATGGTTACTGTGGGCTACCCTTATTAGATAGACATATGCTATCGCGGACTTTTATATAGACCTTTTCAAGTTATACATTCCCACAGTACATTATTTTGTTATATATTCAATAGTTTTCACAGCGCACGCGATGTAAGGAATTTTTTAGGTATTTTTTACACCTTGGGTTACATTATTGAAGTTTTAGTAAAGATCTCTATTTAAAAAGAAAAAAAAAAATTGCCTATGTTAGTCAGTAATAGTGCAGCTTTTTAATGGTAAAAGAATTTTTGGAATCGGTTCAGTAGTTCTTGAGTTTACTCGTATACAAAAATACAAATAAGTAAAGATGTATGGAAATCTGCCGGATTTATTGACATTTATGCTCACTGCTCCTCTCCCTTTTGTAGTATGTTGTTGTTATATAGCCTATGTTACTTCCAGATATTGTAGCTCTCTATAGGTGAAAGAATTATTGAAATTGGTCCAGTAGTTTCGGAGCCTATTCGTTACAAACAAACAAACAAAAAAACAAAAAACAAAAAAACTAAAAAACAAACAAACAAAAAAACAAAAAAACAAAAAACAAAAAAACAAAAAAACAAATCTTTCCTCTTTAAAATATTAGTGTAGATTAAAAAAAAAACTGCAGACTGGATCTCGTTCGAACCAATATAAGGGTTCCGCTTTTTGCCATTTGGCTATGGAACCCTAAAAACCAGGGTACGACCCAGCGCGGGGATGGTAAAAAATATCAATTACTTAACTTTAAGAACTACACAAAAATGATAACATTATATTAAGGATATCATTGATATCAAGATTATCAAGACTTTTTCGAAGACTTATCTAACTGCATGACAGGCAAAAACTATTGCCATATATAAAAATTTAGAAAAAATCATTTTGTTCATCTTTCGTTTCGTTGGCCAGACTCTATACTATACTTTATGGTTCTCAGCCGCCTCTCGGCAAAAAGGCAAAAAGCAAAGCACTCTCTCGGTTCTAGAGTTAAAGTTGCCATAATAATAAAATAAGCTAAAAGGTCAGGCGGCCCAGCCACAGGCCACAGCCAGAGCCAGTCACTGCTTCAATTATTTCCACTTGCAAATGCGATCGATCGCGAGCAAGGTGTGCAGTTGTGTGGTAACTAGCGCTCGGCGGGTTTGAAAAATGGCTCTTTTCAGGATTACAGCAGTACGGTTAGCTGATACTCAGGTAAATTAATTGTGAAGTTATTTAGTATAGATAATAGTCTAGTTAAGTTAGTTCTTACCCTGAGGTTTATTTTTTTGTCGTTTTATAACCTTCATGCTCACATTTTGAGTTAGAAGTTATGTAATGTGAATAAAAACTATTTTGGGAGTAAACGTACCTATTTTGAATTTAGTTGCTTGCAAATATAGAATATGTTTACACTTTAATAACTCGGTATTAGTGATACATTAATGACGCCCGCTGAAGTTGAGGATAATCTCGCGGGAAATCCCATTGATTTCTTCGCAGCTATGTACCATACAATAAAATTATCTATTCACAAACTTATGGATAGTGGCTTCATTCATACGTATTTCAGCTTAACCTGCAGGTGTTTTAGCGATATTTTTAAACTTTTTATACCTACTGCTTCTGAAACCCGGCGTGCGTGCGAAAAAAGAACAAGAGCATCTTGTTTTTTTACGTTGTAAATCTTCACGACCATTTGTGCACGACTACCTAACAAAGGTCCATTGGGATCAGATAAATGGTGTAGGTATGCATTAACGACATACATACAAAAAACCATCAATTTCATATCTATATTAATATTATATAAAATTCTCGAGTCACAGTGTTTGTAACTAAACTCCTTCGACCAGGCTTGACCGATTTTTAATTTTTATGTTTTTTTTTGTTGCCATAACCGACGTCCACGCGGGTGGAGCCGCGAGCAGCAGCTAGTGTTTATAGTTCGTGTGACTAGTTAATTACTTAGTTCACGTTAATTACTCATGATTTCTTGAATGTCCTTTCTGTTATCTTTTTGACTATCATCCATATTCAGTTTGTTGTGTTGTCTCATGGCTTGCCTCATTCTCTTACCATAGTACAGAGTTATATCCCGTGTTGATGTGGTAAAGCCATACAATAATGATGGTGAAGCGGCAAAGCCTCCCTTCAGACTTCACACAACTTTAAAATCATATTGAAGAGTTCGCAATAAATTCTCCTTCACCTCCATGGCAAGTTTATAAGAATCAATATTTATGTGGTTGTAATAAAAATACTGCTTCTTAATATTCTAGGTTATTAGTTATTTGATTTCAACTCAGATACAGACTTCACACAACTTTAAAATCATATTGAAGAGTTCGCAATAAATTCTCCTTCACCTCCATGGCAAGTTTATAAGAATCAATATTTATGTGGTTGTAATAAAAATACTGCTTCTTAATATTCTAGGTTATTAGTTATTTGATTTCAACTCAGATATTAACTAAACAAAATGAAAACAAGTTAGGTTCAATTATCAATTGACAATTTAATTTACTAAAGTTTTAACTATTTAACAACAATCAATAAAAATGGGAGACACTGTAAATCAATTTTGTAAACCTTTTTAAAGTTATCTAGATATAAGATATCTGTTCCCTTAATGTTTATTGCATGCTGCATAATTCATTTTGATATAATATTATTTATTATGAAAAATAATCTGTTATGTCAGTGATAAAATAAAACAGATTAGATTTCAGAATGCATGTTTTTTGGAATATTTAGATCATAGCTAACTTTGTTTTTAAACCTTCTACTTGACATATTAATAGTAGATAGAGGAATAATTTTCTTATTTGTTTACACCTCAATTATATAAACAGTTACATAATATTCTGCTTTCCACTGTCCATGTTGTTCATCTGTCATTATTTTATATTCAATTGGGTCAACATTCTCAAAAATTATAATCATGTTATCAAATCAGTCTTATCAAATCTATTTGGCATTTTCTGAATAATGTGATGATTGATCAGTTATGGAATACAAAGTCATGTGATACATAATTGCAAAAGGGATTTGCGGCCATGGCAATGGCCTTGATCAATCTATGTCAGTGTCACGCACGGTGGCGCCTGTTGGCGTGATAAACTGACGTCACCAGCTGTGTCGAGAGCGGGCATCCGCGTCTTTATCACGTGGATGCTACTGCATGATATTTCCGTTTCTTATCACGAACGTCTGTAGCTGTCGTACAGTAGGTACAGAACAGGTTAGTTATGCAATCAACTTAATCACTAGGCACAACTTAAGTCAGGTGACAATGTGGCAACTGAAAAATAAAATTTCTCTTATGTTTTTTAAAGTTCTATATCTAGTAGGTTAGGTATACGTAGCAGTATTATTCCATACAAATGCGTTAATTGCATCTTGCGAAATCTAGTCTCACGCTTATCGACGTTTAATGATATCATTATCATTACACTATGTAACAGAAATCAATGACATTCAAGATGCGTGTCCTCTGCTATGCCCTAACTCTAAAGATAACATGCAGGTCAGCGTTACCGCCGGAGTGGGCACACGCCCAAATACTTACCATTATCTATATGTGCTTCTTCGTTTATTAGGGTGCATATTCATTTAAAGCTGAAATCGCAACGTCAGTTTTGTTACATGCAATATTAGAGCTTCGAAGATTACGTATTCCTAAATCACGAAGAAGAAACATAAATATAATATTATCTAAAAAACCTGCGAGAGTGTTAGACTCGTTATGTATGACGCACATTCGGCACAGTACGCAAGCTACGCAAGGTCGGTTGAGATATGGCTTCTATGGTTAACGTAATACATAGTTGCTTCGACCTATTTTCATTAACGCCTAGTATAAGTATAATTCAACATTTAATTGTGATTATAATAATCTATCTTTGTAGAAACCATTGAACTTACGAAAAGTAAATCGTGCAGTTTTTATCTACAAGTCTAACATAGACAGAAATTTGATAATCATTGTGACATGCGAGTAGTTTTTATTACTTTAATTGTATGTACATACATTTAATTACATGCAAATAATGTGGTCGTTTTAACGCACACTTGTGATAACGAATGGTGGATACCTACAAGGATCTTCACGAGATACATTGGAGGATTTTCTGGGATTGTAGAAATAGACACGCGTATCTATCGCGATAGCGCATTTTATGATTTTACTACGCATCTACCCAACTATATTTATCATGTGAGATTAAATATAATTACATTAAATTTACATACAAATACATAATACATATAATTTTACAATTACAACAACAATCAGTTGGGAGCCGGTGTGGATTCCACCAATATGGTAGGATCCGTGTTCTTCTTCCTCTTAGCGTTAATTCCCAGTCGCATCCGAAGCTTTCAGCTCGGAGTCTGGGGTCCGCTTTACCAGTCTTTATCTACGGATTTGGCTAGACCTCGATATTTTCCGTGAAGCGATTGCCATCTGACCTCCACAACCCAATGTTAACATTAGGCGATATCGAAGCTTTGCAGCTAGGCCGTTGTTCTTTTTTTTCGGACTTTGGGCTCCCAACTACCCGTAACGACTGCCCTAGATGTTCTTATGGCAACCGGGACCGACGGCTTAACGTGCTCTCCGAGGCACGACCAGACCAATGCAAATACCCATATTTCATGCACAAAAATATTTGCACTGAGCGGGGATCGAACCCGCGCCTCCTGCGTAGCGGCCGCGTTTACTACCGCTACGCCATGGAGCTGTTCAAGGCGAGTTAAAATGCGTCAATAAATTTTAATCACACTTTACTCATTAAACATTGAATAAAACGTGAGAACGTAATTCGCTAGTGAAATCCGAAATCTGGCCTAACTACGTGAATCAAACCTGCTTTTGAAACATTACAAAATCATTAATTTAATTAAATGTTTAATTGCCCCCTTCGGCCGCCGACGAAACCATGCTACGTAACTGGTTACGTGAGAAGAATTATTTCTTTGCTACGAAACCAGTTACGTACAAAGAGGATTTTTTCTTCCTACGGAACTAGTTCGTACGACCGCCTACAAAACCAAATGTACGTAACCAGTTACGTGGAAAGAATCATTTTTCTTACTACGAAACCAGTTTATGACACATCTTTACTTTTGTGGAAAAGGGACAAAGCACATTTTTGTATTTTTTAACGCTAAGGCATTGCTATTGGCTATAATTTTTTACCTTATACTATATTAAGTGTGAAATACAGCACTCTCTTTTGTCCACTTGAAATGGACAAGAAAATGAAATCAGAGTTAAATTAAATTTACTTTTATTAAATAATAGTAGATTACCCAACAAGTGAAAAAAAGATGAATTCTTTTCGAGGCACTGAGTTGTATCCCGAGAGGAGCGAAGCTTTCTGCGGTAGAATCCCGAGCGTAGCGAGGGATTCTAGATAGAAAGCTGAGTGGATCGAGGGATACAAGAGCCGAGATGAATTCTTTTTTCACGTGTTAGGTACTCAACTTTTCACCATTGACTACGAGAAAACGATTACTCTGTGATTATGAATTACATTTTGTTATGGATAGTACACAAAAGAAGCAGCAAATTATCAGTAATAGCTACCGCTTTAGCGCGAAAAGACTCAGGAGTCTTTTCGCGTTCGAGAATATGAGTTTCATTTTAATCATTAGATGAAGTCATTTTATGATTATGAGACAAACTTTTACAAGGAAAATTACACAGAAAATGGCGACATTTTTTTTTCTTAATTTAAACTGAGCTGCATTCCATCCAGCCAGTGATTACATTTAGGTGGCTTTTAGTACGTTTTTATAGTAAGAGTGTGCAACCTCTTTGCATGTTTCACTAGAATCCGTACATTCGCGCATGTTCCAAATTCAAATTTTTTTATTCACTCGGTGAAACAAAGAGCGTTTTATTCACTGTTTTTGATGAATCACGGGCCCTTTTTCGAGTGTCAATGGTGAAAACCAATATTTACCACTGCTAAAACTAAACATTATAACTCCTAAGTTTTAAATGTACATACGGTGTACATTTTGAAACTATGAATGAAAAAAATAAGGACAAATAATTTCTAAACAATGGCCGACAGTGATTATGTCCGCGTTTAATTCATCGAGCGAATTTTTAATTTCACTGTCGATCTCCATGTAATTTTCAGATTTCTTTCTGTGAGCTTTACCTTTGGAAATGTCAGCAACTTTCGTTTCTTTGCTCAAAACTTCTAACAGTTGGCCCAGTGAAGGATTAGTTCGTCCGATGTACCGGTTAATTCTACTGTGCCAACCCTCAATGTTATTAGTAGTCCTGATTTTCTCTTTATCGCAACTGCATAATACCGGAAAGTTTGATTTCTTTGGCCACTGAGTCTGGAAGTATTTATTGAAATCGTCAATTTTCTTATTTGATGGGCTCTTCGACATAACATACTCATATCCGCATTCCAGATATTCAGGAGGCAATCGTGCTAAGCCGATACATCTTGCTACGTGACGCTTTTGTGTACTTAACGTTATTTTTAATTCCCTTGCTTTCCGCCAGAGACATCTGCTGTAGTGAAAATAGCAGGTATCGTCGACAATTGTCAGATTCTAGAAATGTCAGATGAGTTTAAAACGCCAGATTCTATGAATGCCAGATTCTACAAATGCCAGATTCTTATAATGCCACATTCTACAATTGCCAGATTCTGTTAATGTAAACAACCCTTGACTTCTATACCACAGTACACATTTTGCACAGCTTTGATTACAGCTGACTCAAAATCAATGGTAATCTTTGTTGGCTTCCAATTCGGAAATGACGATTTAATAAGTTGAAATAATATATCATAAGTTTTCATATTTTTGTCAGGTAATAAACAATAGATGAGAGGGAATATGGAGTTATTCTGTTTGTTAACTCCATGGACTGTATATAGTTGTTTGAAATTAGGGGGGCATGACTTGAAAGTGCCATCTGCCAAGATATATGTTCAAAATCACCAATTAAACTTCTGATTCTAGGAGAACAAAACAAAATAATTCTCTTGCCGGTATCATCATCATAATAGTCGGCTAATAGAAAATTCTTATATTTCTCTGGTATGACTACTTCACTACTTGAGGAAAATCGCATTTTACTTGTGCCTAACACTCTATTACGTGGGTCGATAATACCAGTTTTAACACTATTAAACTTCGGAATATTCGCAATCATAAATGTATACCTTCATCTTCTAAGGAATAAACCACGTCATCATATTGTTTTTGGATCGAAATAAAATTACAACTCGCTCTGTCTTTCAACCGGTCAAGCTCTAATAAAATTTTATTTCCAGCTATGTTTTGTAGACACTCTGAACAATGTTGAGTGTTTTCTTTGACAATTTCATTTCGGTCATTTAAAGTAACATGTCCAGAACAGCCCCTGTTATTCTCATAGCATAGCCAGAATGAATTACCGTTACGATAAATCTTTTTACGGTGGTATCGACGACCATTATAGAGTAATGAAACTCCTCCTTTTCGAGTTGCAATAAATTGAACTTCTCTGGAACCACTCATTAATTACAGTGAATATTAATACCGATAGATAAATTATTTACTGCGTGTGAATGTAATAAATCAATTTTATCATTAAAATTTCTAGTTGATACTTCAATAGATACATAAGTGTCAGACAAATTACGTTTTACAAAAGATATTAACTATAAACAGCCAGTCATGTTAGAAAAGAGTACCTATTTAACATTGTACAACAGATCTTGATTTTGGTATACTGAAGCTGGTAAGCTGAAGGCCTACGGAAGGACACAGGCTACATTTTATGTCGCTATTCCCCCGATGAAATAGCGAAACCACGATAAATATAGTCAGTAGAAGCCTATTGAAAAGAATATTCTTCTTTCTACGAAACCAGTTCCGTAGGAAGAAAAAAACCTCTTTGTACGTAAGTGGTTTCGTGGCAAGAGAAATAAAATTCTTCTCACGTAACCAGTTACGTAGCATGGTTTCGTCGGCGGCCGAAGGGTAATTGCCTACGACATGTTACGTCATTTATTCGAGTTAATGAAGTTTACAATAAATTATAGGTATATACACTTCAATATATTTTTCCATGCATCAACATGATATCTACCTACCTAACCTAATAGGCAGGTACATACATATTTTACTTAAGTGGTGACGTGACGAATATTTCAAATCAATTCAATTTTTTGGTGTGGCATGGCAAGCTATGCCGAAGTTGTCGGCTCGCCATATATACAGACATTACAGAGACAGACGTACGAATACTACAACTGATTTAGCTCAATTAAGAGGCAAACAGAAAAAAATCCTAGTAGCAATTTTCTTTCGGAATTCGTTGAGGGAGGTCACTAGTAGTCTTAATTTCGATTTGCGTGGTATTCGGTTCGTTGCGTTCTCCGCCATCTTAAAGTTAAGGGTACGTTTTTGTTTACCGAATAAGTCGTTTAGTTTTAATTTTACATGAAAAATTGTTACTACAAAGTTGTTTAGAATTAAAATTTCTACAATTTTGGTGTTTATCATTTTTTCGTAGGATCGGTATTTTTCGATTTATTCACCAAAAGATGGAGAATCTTTGTTTGATTTTTTTGACTTAGGATATACTCCTAGTAGCTATTTTCTTTAGGAATTCATTAAATAAGGTCACTGGTAGTCTACATTTCGATTTGCGTGGTATTTAGTTGATTGCATTCTCCGCCATCTTGAATTTAAGGGTACATTTTTGTTTACCAAGTAAGTCGTTTAATTTTTATTTTACTCGAGAAATATTTACTACAAAGTTATTAAGAATTAAATTTCCTACATTTTAGAAATGATAACTATTCCCTAGGATAAATATTTTTCGATGTATATCACAAAAAAGTGGTGAAACTTTGTTCGATTTTTTTGACATAGGAATAACTCCTAGTAGCTATTTTCTTTGGGAATTCGTTAAATAAGGTCACTGGCAGTCTACATTTCGATTTGCGTGGTATTCGATTCATTGCATTCTCCGCCATCTTGAATTTAAGGGAGAATGCAATCAAACCACGCAAATCGAAATGTAGACTGCCAGTGACTTTATTTAATGAATTCCCAAAGAAACTAGCTCCTAGGAGGTTTTTCTTTATCAAAAAATTCGAATAAAGTTTCACCAACTTTTTTGGGGTATACATGGAAAAATATCGATTTTAGGGGAAAATTATTCATACTAAAATGTAGGAAATTTAATTCTTAACAACTTTGTAGTAATTATTTTTCGAGTAAAATTAAAAAAAAGATAACTTATTCAGTAACTAACATTTCACCCTTAAATTCAAGATGGCGGAGAATGCAATGAATCGAATACCACGCAAATCGAAATGTAGACTACCAGTGACCTTATTTAACGAATTCCCAAAGAAAATAGCTACTAGGAGTTTTTCCTACGACAAAAAAATCAAACAAAGATTCTCCATCTTTCGGTGAATAAATCGAAAAATACCGATCCTACGAAAAAATGATAAATGCCAAAATTGTAGAAAATTTAATTTTCCGTGTAAAATTAAAAGTAAACGACTTATTCGGTAAACAATATTGTACCCTTAAATTCAAGATGGCGGAGATGGCAACGAACCGAATACCACGCAAATCGAAATTAAGCCTCCGTCAACGAATCCTAAAAGAAAATTGCTACTAGGAATTTTTCCTATGTCAAATCCTTTATCGGTTGTACTAGAAGGAGTATAGTCACTTAAAAGGCCGCAGTATAAATTGGCAATGTGACGAATATTTGTGGCCGTATTTTAAAGCCAATAGTGACAAGTTGTCAATAGTGACAGTTGAAATTTCCACGAAAGATTTATTTCTGTTGCTGCTATAACAACAAATACGAAAAACAGAATACAATTAAAATTTAAGGGAGCTCCCATACAACGAACGTGATTTGAACGTGGTCATCATCATCATCAACATCATCAAGATCTTCGTCGCATCCTAGACTCCCTCCTCGGAGCTTTTACTTCTCCATTTCGCACGGTCTTGGGAGTTGGGCATCCATGGTAGAGAGACCAATCCATGATATAACCCGCGCCACGTATCTTGGACCTAAAATGTGCTCAAAATGTGCCCTATACGCGCAGTACACATTTCTTGGGTGTCTGAGGATAGCACGGGATGCTACTGCGGTAGACGAACTCAAATTCACCAAGCATAGACTATTACAAAGCAATCCGCGGGCGCCAGAGCCTCGTATGTCTTGATTTAGGTCCAAGATACGTGGCGCGCGTAGAAATGTGATAGTGATACAGTTCTATTGACCACGAATACATACAGGGTGTCCCAAAATTCAAGGATAAGCCGGCAACAAAGGATGGCCCTACTTATGGCTGCTTTGGGAAAAATAAGAAAAAAAAATATCTCTAATTTTTTTTTAATTATTTAAACTTTTTCAAAATCCTTCAAAATTCCGTACCCCTAATAACATTTTCAACTACCAGGCCCACATTTTTGTAAATATTTTTGAACTCTTTTCTGTATTAGCAAGCTAAAAAGCATGGCTATCCATCACCACCCTGAAAAAGTATAGAATATTTGTAGTTATTTTACAAAAATAAGTCAAAATATTTTTTTGTAGTCAAATTTTCATACATTTTTACTTTCGACCTACTTTATCTTATCTCGGTAAAAAAAAAGTATGGACACTACTATGGCATCCTTTTTTAAAAATTGGCGCAACTATCGAAGATTTCAAAATGGTATCCCGGTTCATAAAGTACAAATACCAAAACACCCAAATCTCCGATTGGTCTTTTTTTCAGAATGACTAATTCCCAAAATGACTGAATTGCAAAATGACTGATTTTCTCAATGACTGAAAAGCAAAATGGCGCGTGATGTACATATATGCACAGAAACGATTATGTAGTGTAAATATTTTAATTTTGGGTTTATGTAGTTAAAAAAAACGCGAATGTTTCTAAGTATGCTTAAATATATATAAATCCAACACCCAAAACCTCAGTAAATATTAACATAACAGTAATACCTAATAATAACTAATAAAAATAAAATCGAACATCAACGCTTTATTATATTTATATTTTCTAAAAACTTTATGGCCGTTATTGTACCGTTTTTGAGGTCATCTAATTGCAAGGCGTATTGCCGATCAAAAAAAAATGAGATTTTCGTCGTTTTGCTCCGCTGAACAACTAATTTTTTATTCTTGTCTCCTGGTAGTCCTGGTACAGAGCTTCTTTTTTTAAATTGAAGAAAAAATCGTATTAGTGTTGGCTTATGTGGCATACGCATGTTAAGTCGTCTATGTCAGCCTTCGATGGCATTGTTGCTACGATGCCGTTCATCAGCGCAGCTTAAAAGTGATCCATTCAATTTTAGCCATTGTTTTTCCATATAATTTATTAATTAATTTATTTCGTCAATATTCGGGGCTATATTTATTATGGACAACAAACAATCTCCTATTTTTTCTGGGGGCAATAATCAAGTGGCCAGTAACAATAAATGAGGAGGAAAGGAGAAAAGAACACAAACCATGAAAGCGGATGAAATCGCGCGGGAACAGCTCGTTATCTATTAAATACGGAAAAGGAATGAATTACTTGTCCAATAACTATTAGCAGAAAATATTAGAATAACGTATTTCGCCGCACCTGTACCGATTTGAAAAGTCATTGAGAAAATCAGTCATTTTGCAATTCAGTCATTTTGGGAATTAGTCATTCTGAAAAAAAGACCAATCGGAGATTCGGGTGCTTTGGTATTTGTACTTTATGAACCGGAGGGGATTTGGGTACGATAATCCACTAAAATACTCAAAAAAAAATTTTAAGTAAATAAGAATCACATTTCATACATTGCTTTTATTGAAAATCACCAGATTTGCTTTGTACACAATGAATTCATCATCAATAAAAAATCATTGACGGGACTTGTGACTAAGTGGTAACCGAGTAGGTTATCATATTAGGAGGTTAAGCAACACAAGCCAGGTTGGTTTTTAGATGGATTCTTAAGACATTGAGACACCTCCATTCCTCAGAGAGTACGTTAGGCCGTCGATCCCGGTGGCCATTCGAGTATCTATGACAGTTGTTACGGGTAGTCGGAGCCCTAAAAGTCTAACAACTAGTCATTATTATCTTCATGGATACGCATTTTCCTGATTGCATCGCTTCTTAGCTTGCTAGTACAGAAAAGAGTTCTAAAATATTTGCACAATTGTGGGCCTGGTAGTTGAAAATATCATAAGGGGTACCGAATATTGAAGAATTTAAAAAAAAATTGAGATAATTTTTTTTCTTTTTTTTTCCTAAACAGCCACCATTAGGGCCACCCCCTGTTGCCGGCTTATCCTTGAATTTTGGACAACCTGTTGTATATATATATACATACATTTATTTTAATTTGTTATACTTTTTATTAGTTTTTATGTTGTACCGAAACAACTACTCAAAGGCTAATTCTTTTTTCTTTTTTTTTCCTAAACAGCCACCATTAGGGCCACCCCCTGTTGCCGGCTTATCCTTGAATTTTGGACAACCTGTATACATATATACATACATACATTTATTTTAATTTGTTATACTTTTTATTAGTTTTTATGTTGTACCGAAACAACTACTCAAGGCTAATTATTCACCACACGATTTCTTGTGTCTAATTTCCATTTATCGGTGGTATGACATCATCTACCTGTTCAAACTTATTTATTACTTACTTATACTCGTTGTATATTTTAGTTCATGTACTGAACAGTAAAATTTGGTTTTTAAAACAGCGCGTGGACGTTTCGTTGACTTTTGATCGGTTGAAACCTGGTTTAATTGCTTAACCAATCAAGTAATGAGTGTAAATGACTCACTCACTACTACTACAAATTTTGTTTCGTTCGGTATGAACCGAATTCTTGAACATCTCTTTTTAAATATTAGATATCTTAACGTCTTTATTGTTATTTGCTGTCTAGTGAATATCCTGGGTTCCTTCTAGAGTTCAAGATATAATATATCTAACATTCTAAACTAGCTAACTCCTACAATATTATTTTCTCTATATAACTTTTGTAACGAAATGGAACCGACTGGACATTCTGGTAAAAGGACCTAACGTTACGGAAGGGTAAAAAGGTATGTTTTACCTTGTTTGCTAAACACTTATTTTCTCACATTGCTTACTTAAAACCTTGTATTGTAGAAAAGACTTTGGTTTTCTTGTTATTTTCCTTATTCTATATAAACGAAGCATTTGTCGGTTTCTTCTCGGAAAATAAAATTAAGTCTGAGTTCTTTATTAGTCAGCCGTTTGTCCTTATTCCTCATTTCCATTGACCTCAGTGCGCATGCGTTGTATACTCGATAAGCAGTAGGTAGACTTTGTGATGGATTACAGACACTGCGGTACAGTTTATACCGCGTCACTTTAGTGACGACGGTTGACATTGATTTATACTTATGGTCATTTTAATATTCCGAACTGTTTTAAAAGCCAATGTAAATAGGTACCTGCTCAACATAATTATGTTCGATAGCAGAAGTACAACATAATTTGTGTCGGATGGTAAGTTTTCTGGCTACTTCATGTATTCAATCGAGGTCGAGGAATCTGCTGCCAGGTGCCTCAGTTCTGGTTTTTAGATGAACTGTAGAACTACTTACAGAAGAATACAGTACGAAGTATAATATCAACGAACGAACTGGTGGTAGTAGGATCCATTTAATAAAACTGTTAATTTCTTTTCTGATTTCTCTGTTTGTATTTCGTTGCTGTCTACATTTCATGATGCAGCATTCATATATGATTGCAGAGTACCTTCGAAGTAGTTCGTAGTAGAAGTTAAAGCGCAGTTGCAGAATATCACTCATTGTTCGTCTTTTGTGACTGTTTTCTGATGCAAAAAGAAAATGGCTCATTCATTAAAATAAGTCGAATTTAAAGTAGGTGACCTGACGTAGACACAATAATGACCTAACGTCTAGCAGATTACGTACCTACCTAGAATAATACTTCTACCGTACGTCTCGGCACTAGGTCTAAAACTGTTTTACAGTTATACTTTGCAGCATCGTGTCAGAGTTCCGAGTCCGAGCCTTCGATCAAAGGGCAATAATATTATTGAAGCATAGAATGCTCCAATGACCGTTTTGTATCGTTCATTTGACAGAAATTTGTATCATATTTGACTGGAACAACTGGCTACCCGTGGCTCCGGCCGCATTAAACCTTTAGCGCGGAAAATGACTATTTTCCGAAATAAAAGCTTGTATTATATTCTAGGTATATCTGTTATGTTATAGGTATGATAAATAATCGGTATTCGTAATAAGTAACTTAAAATTCCCGCGTACAAGAAAGTTATCGTTCTGAAACTAAACGTTGAAAAGCCTTACATTAAACGAAATTTAAATTAACCTTGTTACTACACGAAATAGTGGTGTAGTATACGGGCAATAAAAGAATTACACATTAATCATTGTAAACGATTGTCTCGTTACAATGTCAATCGGATTAAACTCTGGCGTGCGCTGACCCAGCGATGCCTAATTGATTGAATTGCTATCACTCACTATGATTGCCCTGATCAAATTATTTGTAAACAAATCATACTACCTACATGTTTGTCTAGGGAGAATGAAATATGATACTTTAATGTAGTTTTGGAATACCGTTCGTCCGCGTCCGTAGTCTTCGTACCTACTTGAACAATATTTACTTACCAGTACCAATACATAATTTTTTTTGCTTACTATGTATGTACATTTGAAAATTTAACTATTGGTTTTTTCATACTACTTAATTATGGAAATGTGAGGACTGAATTAATTTAAGAATTTTTTGTGTTATAGAAATTATGTACACCAGCATCGGTTCTCGTCCGAAGCTTGAACGCAGAGGCGACCAACCTCAAAACCATTCTTCAAGAAAAAATCCCAAAAGAACAACAGAAGGTCAAGGAATTCCGTCAGAAACATGGTGAAAAAAAACTCGGAGAGACCACCGTTAATATGGTGAGTAAACAAGCTTGTTTACCATAGTGTAATATTCGCTCCTTAATATGGCGTAGGACTTGTTAGTTATATGGTGATACACCTTTATAGGGACAGCTTCAGGGATGTCTAACTTATTCCATAAAGACTTACTTCTTAGTCTTAATATAAAAAATTATACAGGGTATATAACTATTATGTCTAAGTTTCTATACAATAATTTGTTATAACAGGTGTATACTCATTGATATATTATTATAGTCTATAATACCCTGTTTCATTCTTATTAGTAAGACTGTAACTGTTTAACAGACTTCACTTTACTATCATCATCACTTCACTATCACTATCACTTCACTATCACTATCATCATCACTTCTCTTCACTATCACTATGACTACATATTATAAAACAAAGTCCCTGTCGCTGTCTGTCCGTCCCTATGTATGCTTACATCTTCAAAACTACGCAACGGATTTTAAAGCGGTTTTTTAATAGATAGTGTGATACAAGAGGAAGGTTTATATGTATAATACATACTTGCATAATATTGTATAGAAACACTGATAAATTTAGAGATATGCAGCGGGAACGGGATAAGAAAATATGGCGGTACAAAGTTCGCCGGGTCAGCTAGTACATTATAAAGTAAAGTACTTTAGGTTTGAGGTATTTGAAATACCCTGCCCAATACCCATCTCATAATATTCCTTTTACAAATTTATTTGATGTTACAACCTTAAAGGTCAATAAACTGTATTGTAGTGGGCTGTGACTCAGTTCAAGACCCCTTTTGCTTGGTAATATACTTACGTTTGCATTTCAATTTATAAGTATGTCGTGTCTCAAGTGTTAGCTTACAAATCGTATAAAATTATCTAAACTGCTTAAAGAGTTCGTTTGTATATATTAAACGAAGTCCGAACTCACTTGTCAACTTGAAATGAATAAGTATCGACACCTCTGGGTTCAATTGGCGTATAAACCAAAACACGACTTTTCAGGAGAGCAAAAAAACGATTTTATTTTTAGAAAAAAAATCATAACTTTTTTATTTTAGAAGTTACATAAAAAATTCCAAGGGGAAAGATTCTTAGAATTTCGGGATGAAAAAGGCTAAATCATTCAATCATATTTATCCCCTTTGGTTTGGAAGTTAGCATGGATATAAGTCTTAGAAAATATCAATTTATGGTTTATACACCCCATGAATATTGGATAACAATTGACAGCTTACAGCTTATATCCATATTTGGTAAAATTATGTTCAAATTTACTGATGTAAAAGCATGTAGCTGTAGATTTTTTGGCTGTAAAAACTATTAATTTGCACATCAATAGAATTATAATTAAAAAAAACAATCTCGATACTGTTAGAATGTGTCAGAATTACATTAGTACTGGGTGGCGCAAAAGTAGTGGCACCAAAGAAAATACCTTTATTTTTTTTATATGAAATTTTCTGTCATTCTGTTGTTGAAAATTGTGTAGTGAACAAATGTAAAATACACTGAAAATAAACATGGACCGTTTTACTCCCCAAGAACGTGGAATAATTGTGTCAAACGCTTTTCCAGGCCGAGTTATCTCTCGTTTTGGCGATTTGCCTTGGCCTGCAAGATCACCCGATCTGACCAGTCCAGACTTCTTTCTTTGGGGTTTTTTGAAATCTCGGGTGTATGTGAACAAGCCACAGACTCTCGCAGCTCTAAAAGAAAACATTCGTCAAGAAATAACGAACATATCGCAGGTAGTGTTACGGCAAGTTATGCAAAATGTCATAAATAGGGCTCAAATGTATCAACTCTGGAGGTCACCATTTAAAAGACATCATCTTTAAATCCTAATGGTACGAAATTTAATGGTACAAATATACATTTAAAAAAACCTAAATCTAGTTTTCTAATTTAGAAAAAATGTTATAGCCGAACCAAATAGGGTCTTTACTTTTGCGCCACCCGTTATTACTCTTACTACAGAATTATGGTCGATATACACGAAATTAAACTACCAGAAACAAAATTAACTTAGTTTTATTAAATTAAACAGATAATTATGTATTATAATTATGACATAACATTATCAGTCATGATAATGTTATGTCATAGTCGTGCGAAGTGGAGAAGGAAGAGCCGGAAGGCGGACCCTGAACTTCGAGGTCATCTTGGCCACGGATGCAATCAGGAGAATACGTCTATATGCAGATGATGATGATGATTATCAGTCATGATCAGATTATCAAACTTAAAAAGGCAATTATTTAAATCTTTAGTAACTCAACAAACAGTCATCTCTCCTTCACCGCGACTTCCTCGTACAACAGATTGTCCTCAGGGTCTTTGCCTTTAATTCAGCGGCACTTGGACAGAGCCTTCGCCGTTTTGGCCCTGGAACGCGCCAACTTATAGATAAGCATTGGCCCCTCAGACGATTCCAAGTTGTTATATAGCGGTTGCAAGTGGTCTCCATGGCTAAAAACCAATCCCACCACTCTGTTAGTCCACACTCAAAGTCAGTGCTCTGCACTCTGCGCATCATCTCCATTAACAGTTTCTCTCGGGACAAGGCAGATACTTTCTAGTCCCTGCCAGAACACCCGCTGAGATATCCTGTGTGTGCAGGAAACTCACAGGGATGCTTGCGTAATGAGTAGACCATACATCTCTGGACTATCCTTATCGCCGTCGACACGATAGAAGAAGAAGAAGAAGTAGTCTTGTTTGGCCCTGGCTACCACTCACCTGGTGGCGCGTTTTGCATCTTTGTACGCGTCGCGGTCTTCGGCAGATTTGGACGCTTGCCACTTTTTAAGGAGGGTTTTCTTCACCCTGATCTCTCTCTGGACTGTGTCGTTCCACCACCAAGTGTCCCTGTCATACTTGCATCCACCCTTAGACGTACCGAGAACCGCCCTCCCCGCCTCAAGGATAGCTGCCTGAATCCTGTCCCAGTAAACTGTACTGCTTCGTCTATAACATCAGCACTCTTGTCACCGATGACTTTGAATGACCACCTGATTCTGCGTTGGCCACGCTTGGCGCGTTTGTCTTTGAGTTTCACGCGGAGGTCCATGACAAGGAGACGGTGTTGGCTAGTGCGACTCTCTCCGGGTATTACCTTGCAGTTGGCCACCCTGCTGACACTGTGCCTCCTAGTGAGTAGGAAATCGAACTTTCTTTTTGAAGAATCTGTTCACGACGGAAAGTTCGGTGACCGTACACTTTCTAAGGATGTGCTCATCCTCTGGGTTACGGCTACCGTATCCAAAACCGCCGTGCACATGTCCAAACTCCTCACACCTGTCACCCACATCACCGTTCGTGCAGTGGTTTTAGCTAAAGCAAAACCACCGTCCTATCAAGGACACTGTAATTGGTTTTTGAATTTTTAACATTTAATTTTAGACTTTAAAGCCATGTCTGTAAAATTTAAAATTAAATGGCTTTTTGTAGAGTGAACGCAAGCGTGCAGTAAAAATATTGTCATTTAATTTTGGACTTTAATTGTATAGCAATAAAGTCTAAAATTGAATACCATTTTTTGCAATGGATATGGTTTATACGTCCATGTTATTTAAATATTTGGATTTACGACGTCAATTTTAAATTACGTTTAAGAAATATATTTACTCGTCATGGCGTAAAATCCATTTACAATCAAATCAGACCTTATGCCCCGGGTTGGTAAAAATCTTGGTCTTAACGTCTTACTAAAAATTTTAAAAAGAAAAATTTGGCTGTTACATTAACATTTTATCTTTTTTGTGGTAGGATGATCTAAATTTTTTGGGTCGTAAAAGCATTTTTTTTGCGAATTTGAACATTTTGAATATACAGATTGATAGAGAAAAAAAATCTGAATTAAACGGTGTATATAACTCATTTTGGCCAAAATGGTTTATACGCCAATTGAACCCAGAGGTGTCGGTATGATTTAGCATAATAGTTAAAGTACGGGTGGTCTTTTTTGTACATAATAGGTGTATTATGCATTTCGTGTTAACTCCTTATGGTATGATTCTGAAGCCGACCGCATACGACAACGACATACGTATGCAGCAGATACAGCGTGCCTACTCATTACTTGTTAAACTCCGATACGGATAAAGCCGCGATGAATTACGCGCATCTGCTGCGGCAGTTGTTGTATGCGGTCGGCTACGGAATAATACCTTTAGGTAGGAGGCACAGACGCTTGCGGTTCAAAACGTTTTCATACAAAATGTATCAAGCCGACGCTTCGTAAATTACATACATAGAAGTGACGTGGCGGAGGCATACCTCTTAATCGCTTTATCCGCATCGCTAGCAGGCTTGACTGACGCGTGCGCGGCGAGCTAGAGGTATGCAAGAGACATGGCATAGGAAACAAAGTCAGCCTACGGTCGTCGTAAGGTCTACTCGCTTTACGCGTTAAGCTCCCCTTTTCTGTATAATTCCCGCTTTACAATGATGATGTGTCGTAATTTTAAATTTATTTCCATTAGATGTACGGCGGTATGCGTGGCATCAAAGGTCTGATTTGCGAGACTTCCGTATTGGACCCTGATGAGGGTATTCGTTTCCGTGGCTTTTCCATCCCCGAATGCCAAAAGAAGTTACCTAAAGCTAAGGGTGGCCAAGAACCAATTCCCGAAGGTCTATTCTGGCTTCTAGTCACTGGAGATGTCCCCACCGAGGCGCAAACAACTGCACTGTCCCGAGAATGGGCAGAAAGGTATGTTGTAATCTGAGGATTGTTTAATGACATTATATTTATCTTTGCTGCATAGTTGCATATTTTTTTCATAGCAAATTTATAAAATAGATTAACTGAGGTAGCCTCGCGCTTCTATCGCGCATCACATTTCTGTACCTCTTATTAGTTCTTTGATATATCTCATTTAACGTATAATTAAATGTATTTGTTAATAATGTTATTGTATTGCTAATCCAGGGCTGAGCTGCCATCACACGTCGTCACTATGCTGAACAATATGCCAAACAAGCTTCACCCGATGTCACAGTTCTCGGCCGCCGTCACAGCACTGAACAGTGAATCCACATTCGTGAAGGCTTACACCGAAGGCGTACACAAGTCCAAGTATTGGGAGGTAAGTTACTAGAACTGATGATATCTAAATATACAACATATTATGCAATACTCTTAACGACAATATCAAAATAAAGTATTCTCAATTGAGTGTCATGAACTCAGTCAATGTTGAGTATCAAATGATTATATCCCGTCTTCAACAATCTTTTTTTTTTTGTATTTTTCATTTCTTTTCATTCTTTATTACTTTAAATTGATACATGAAATGGCAATTGATTTTGTCAACAGTACGTCTACGAGGACTCAATGAACTTGATTGCCAAACTGCCTGTGATCGCCGCCACTATCTACCGCAACGTGTACCGCGACGGTAAAGGCATAGGTGCTATCGATGAGAATAAGGATTGGTCTGCCAATTACTGCAGCATGCTCGGCTTCGATAATGCTCAATTCATTGAGTTGATGCGCTTGTACCTCACCATTCACAGGTTGGTGTTAATTTTAGTAGTTTATTTAACTACACACGATCACACACTACTTTTGGTTGTCTTATAATAATACTAAAGAACACGCATCCTCTTATTCGGTTTCACACAACACACACACTGCTTATTTTATTTGGTATAACATAATGTATTGTCTGGCTGTTCAGCTCAAAACTGACAATACTTATTGCAGTGACGGTCTGCTCTGTAAGTGTTATTAATATTATATGTATTAATTATTATTAAGAGTTTGCTTTTGTTGATGGCCTTATACACAAATCATGCATGCAATAATACTTCACCATCAGTTTGGATAGTCCATCTTACATTATCATAATCCTGTCGAAAAGTATTACGCCATTAATAAGGGAGGAGAGACGGAACAACAGTCATGCGTCATGCCGAGTTACGACATTATTTGCCTTCACGACATACTACTCGTGTCTTACCCTCAAGGAGTGAGTGGTACAGAGTGCAAATGTTGTAAAAACCCGACGTATGTTTTTTGTGGATGTGCTCCACAGGGTCAATTCTGCTAATTTTATGATGGTTAAAATTCAGTTTCGATTCCACCTCATACTCCCAACCTTCTTCCGAACCTACTTGCCACTATTTCTAGTAACAAATTCCGGCCGTTGTTCTTTCAGTTGGGATTGACCCTAAACGAAAATCTGATCAACTAAAATTAGATAAATTTATATTTTCTTCTTAAATAAATAAAATTTACAAAAATGTGCTTGAAGTTGTTGCAAGCGCGATCCTATTCATCGTAGAATAACTTATTTCCATTGTTTCGCTGCCCGTTCTTTTGTTTTTTACATACCTATTGTAAATTAGCTTTAAAACTAATATGATATGGTTACTTTGTTTAATATTTTGTCCATTGGTTTTCTAATACAATGCATATTTATCTCACAAAGTGTGATTGTGTGACTGAAATTCTAAAATACATTAAATTTGCATATCAACAAGCGAAGGTTATATTCATTCGCAGGCGACATTGTTATAAGATTTAAACAATCATCACGTTTTCGTCACGAATGATTACCACAATACCGTTTACTGACGAAGTCTTATTTCTCCAAAGTTGGAAGTTGTCCAAAGGACCTCTGTATTCCTTGAGACCTTTTAGCAATTTCTTCCACTGTAGATCATAATCTATAGGGCAAAAAGAAAGATGCTGTTACTGAGCGTGCTACAGTTATAAAATCTAGTGAATCACGACGTAAATGAGCTCTTTAGAGAAGATTCAGACGCTTTGTACCGTTACGCGTCATACCTACCTCCTGATCTTGCCTGCTCTCTGTTCCTAATTTACAGAAATGTGTGTACGCTATATACTTGTATGTATATAGTAAGCCTAGCGAATGTTTTTGTTTATTGTTGCAAGAAGCGAATATACATTTATTAACACAATGTCATGAATGTCGTTTATAACAAGGTGAATTCTATTGTACGCATCTTTAACAATCCTTGTACGGAAAACTAAATATTCCACTTGGTTACACAATAAAATGACATTATACGCTCTTTGATATTGATTGTGATAAGGAATATAGGTTCACAACCTGCTATAATATATGCGCATATGTAAATACCATACTGCACCGTGCATGCATGACTGTGTCTAACGAACTCAAGAACGACATGTTACAGAGAAGGGACATTTAATATTTTCCAACTGTATTCCATATTACTTGTTTTTTATATTGTATGCATAGCTACTGGTACTTATTGGTGTAACTTCTGAACGACTTGACTGACTGACCTTGCTTATGATACGTTTTTTAAAGCTTATTTTAACTGGGAATTGAGCCAACAAAAATGGAAAAGCAAACACTTAGGGTATGATTCTGTAGCCGACCACATACGACAACTGCCGACGCATGCAGCAGATGCACGTTATTTATTGCGGCTTTTTAATGGTCCCCTTTATCCGTATCGGAGTTTGACAAGTAATGGGTACGCTGTATGTGCTGTATGCGTCGGCAGTTATCGTATGCGGTCGGCCACGGAATCATACCTTTATTGTCAATCAAAGATAATATTAATAGTATCATTGATTCAGATTGTAATAGTATAAAATAAAAAGTATTGTATCATATAAAATGTCAATGGAACTTAACTTTTAAAGGGTAAATAATAGGTAACTCTAGTTTCTACTAATTGACATGACAATCTAGACACATCACACATGATAATTTCCTTAGAATTCTTATAATCTCTAGATAAGATTATTTTTGACGAATTATTTGATTTATAAGACGTTTACATTTCGAGCAACCAAAATACAGATTAGCTCTGCGGTGGTGAGAGGTTTCCAGATACACAGTTACAATCCGATAAATTCTGTGAAGTTTCCAGAAATATTATACATGTACAAGATTTCAAGACAAACCTGAATCTGTCTAATGGCCTCATGGTTTCATGTCTAAATCCACGAAATATGTTTTGATTTAGGCAATCATCATTGAAAAGAATAAAATTGTATTCTAGGAATAACCTGGAAAAGGTTATACCTATACTTGTATCATGCCTATCTATGTGTCCTTCGTGTAGTTCCGAGTTGATGATAAAATTTGATTAATATTGAAACTCATGTACGTTTTTCAGAATAATTTATTACCTTATCGCTGGTCCTCTTAATAAGTGCAATAAAAAAGTGAGTGTTGGATTACTCATAGGTTTTTCCACCCTGTGTATTATAAAAGCGAACAGACAGCATACCCACGAAATGAGGCTTCTGTTTAAGTTACCTTCCCTGCCCATTGCCGTTAAAACAAAGCTGGGCTGCACGATCTGTATCAGATCTAATTCTCGTCCAGTGTAGAAAAGGCTAGGGAGAGGGTGGGTCTTACTCGTCCGCCAACCCAACCCAAGTTGTTGGCTAATTCCGCCTTGGTAGAACATGAGCTACGACACAAGTTATATAAGAGTTTTAACCTTATGTAACTTAATATTGTTCCCGGTTGCATCTGAGATAACCAAAAGGAATAGAAGGACCTCTTTGACTTTTCACTCGTTTTGGGAGGACAGACTGCAAATGACCAAACCAAATTATAGATAGAAGTAGTAAGAGAGCGGATCTCGAGTTCCACAGTGTAAGTTGTAGATGTTACCGAAATTGTAGCTTTGATGAAGAAGACATCATAATATTACGGTTTCAGTAGTTTATTACACCTCGAAGCATAATTTCTTTAACGAACTTAAACGTTAAAGTGACATGCCATGTGGACTGCCCTTGAGTGTTATGTAATATCCGATATTTACTCGTTACCCATAGCTTGCATATTAATGATTAGCAACAAGAGATAATGCCACATTATGTTCTTGTGTTTATGTGCACGTCGTGTTACACTGCACGGCGCATCTGTTAATTTCAATAATTTCCTGTTTACAGTAGGAATGAGACACAATATAGTTATGGGGCGTTGTTTATCAGTACGGAACGGATCGTTCTGATCACGGAATTATAAAATCAAATAGTAGTATGCCTTTCCCCAGCCCAATTAGGGTCGAAATTCAGTCTAACTACGAAACGGTTGAACTTCGATATTTTTCGTGAAGCGACTTGTAGTTCTAGTCAGGCCAGGTTGTTGAATTTTTTACGACTCCCAACTTTCCGAGGCACGGCGTTGTCTATTTCAGCCCTGGTAACCCATACTAAAATTGACCTGGCTAGTTTTGATTAACCTTGCAAAGTGCTAACCAACGCGGTTACCACTTAGGAAACAATGTCATCAAACTCACACATATTACAGCCAACCACGGCACACAAAACATGGTTATTTATAATTTTCAACAGAGATCAAGTTGTTAATGTTATTCACCAATCGCGAGGCAAATTATGATAAATATTTGTACTGCATTGTACAGTTTATCTTAAGTTCCGTGACATTGGTGCACATTTCTAAAAATAATATAATGAAAAATAATTAATTTTGATTGTACGTTTTTTTCTGTCCCCAACGTATTCTCAACTTAACCAACAATCTGTCATTTAGCGGTCGTAAAATTCTTATTTTCAACTCTACATAAAATATACGAGTCATGTTATCGGTACAGGCTTAGCGATGTAGCAACTGTTATCAAGTGGTATGTACCTACGTTTATATGTAGGTAGATGTATGGTAGACATAAATGTCTTTTATTATGAATAATGTAATGTTTAATTCTATATGTATTTGCTATGAGATCATTGAAACACGCTCGATACTGCTGTAATGCGATTGGTTTCTATTTGGGGATATAGGTTATTCAATTGTGTGACGTAAATTCACCGCTTCATACTTTCACACGTACAGACTGATGATAACACGTGATGTCGGGTGCAAACCAAGCGAATTAAGTTTGAGTGCACCTGGCATAAAAGTAAACGTAACAGACATAATTTTTAGTGTACTGTTGACTATTGTTTGTAAATAACTCCTCATACGTTGCTTAGGCACATATTCTAGCTAGAACGACGCTCAGTCCTTAATCTAAATTTATCCAGCTATTACCCGTGGTCCCACCGGAACGTCCCACTGGTGGGTCCACGGGGAATTTTTTTTACCCGTAGTCCCACCGCACTGAAGAAAATTCAAATTTATTCAATCGGCGAATTCCAGTGGTACCACGGGTAATCGAATTCGGTAGACCCACTGAACTAGAGATGTGCCAAAAAGTGAAAGAAAAAATTAAATGAAATGAAATAATGTAATCATGTACCTAGGTCACAAAATGACACTTATGATCGTTAAAATTATTTATCAAAATGAAATAAAAAAAACAAACAAATTGAAACAAAAAATTACGTCTCAAGTAGAAACCTAAATTCTTTTAACTTCAATGAAACTTCTAATCCTGTGGATTTGTGATTAAATCATCTTAACTTTTCTAATACTAAGCCAACCGTAGCATCACCCGCCACTAACTCCATTTTTCGTTACGGAATTTCTGGATTCGGTCTCCACGCTCAAGGCCCGCGATAAAAGCTATGCAATAGCTTAAAATCAATTTATATCATAAATAGATAACTTACATCATTTATAGTAATTGAACCGCTACATTTCTCACTGCGTTTCTTACTGCATGTCCAAATAGATGTAGGTGTTTTTTTATATAATTTGTGTTTATAATATTGTTTACTATTATATAGCATTACGAAACCATTTTTTCTTTTAATGATATTAATTTCGTCACCCATATTATTTCTTTTTAAATATCTACACCAAATTAAATGATGAAAACATAATTAGAAATGAACCTACGAGTCAAAGTGACACAGAGGAAAATAACAACAGGAAAATGCAAAGAGGTAAGTATGTTAATATTAAACTCTTTGCGGCACATCTCTACAGCAGTGGGACTATGGGTAATTATTTTTCCCCATAGTACCACCACAAGGCAGTGGGACTACGGGTAAAAAAAATTCCCCGTGGACCCACCAGTGGGACGTTCCGGTGGGACCACGGGTAATAGGGGAATTTATCTTAAGACAGATTGACAAATTTGACTGATTGTCTTGTCCTCAAATAAATCAAGATTCAGAACTGAGTACCATTCTAGAATACGGGCCTTAGAATCTCTGTTTTATTATTAGATTTTACAAATACATTAATTACTTTTGAAATTACAGTCATGTTGTGTTAAATTACAGTCATGTTGTGTGATGTTTTACAGTGAACCGTGAAATATTTTCTCACCAGTAGTATGTTTGTTGTTGTACAGTGACCACGAGGGAGGCAACGTGTCCGCTCACACCACACATCTGGTGGGTTCCGCTCTCAGCGATCCCTACTTGTCGTTCGCCGCTGGCCTCAACGGTCTCGCTGGACCACTACACGGCCTTGCTAACCAGGAGGTTAGTACCAAACTCTTATTTCTCTGAATATTATCTGAGGATCAGTACTGGGTAAAACATTGTAATAGTTAAAATAAGTTTCTTTTCATACCCTGATTTCTATTACTTACCGCAATGCCAATTTATTAGAAGAAATTATAGTTTGAGATGAGTCTTATTTCTTCTAATAAATTGGCATTGCATAACATCACGCTTCTCAATGAAGCCTGATATTTTGAAATATTTTGGTTCTTACATAGGTACTAAGTTATATCATATTGATATGAAAGGGCCAATAATTGCAATCATTAATACATATGAGATCGGTTAAAAAAGAAAACGAACATTCTGTGTAAGGATAGGCTAATGAATATTTTTTTCTGCTTCTATCGAATCGAGATTATACGAGGGAGATTAATTCAACAGCACATATCATGGTTTAAAGCAGTTATTTGCATTCTTCATATCCTTACTTACCAACAGATATAGGTAGAATATTGAAATAATATTGTTATTTTTATCTTGAACTAGGTCCTGGTGTGGTTGGAGAAACTCCGCAAACAGGTTGGCGATGACTTTACCGAAGAGGGACTGAAGGAATTCATCTGGAAGACTCTTAAGTCAGGCCAAGTTGTGCCTGGTTATGGCCATGCCGTGCTCAGGAAGACTGATCCTAGGTAAATAAGTATAATTTATCTATAACTATCACCACTTTTAGGGTAACAGATTTCAATTTTCTCGTATTCTGAACTAGAGAGTAACATTAAGGTGCAATAAGAAAGGGCGTGTCTCCATGCACTTATGAGTCCAGTTGCATGCAGGGATTTGAAAGGTATTTGTTGAAAAATTTATGTAATAGGACTAGCCAGGAATCTAGTTGTGTGGAAAGTAAGAAAGTAGTAAAGTGATGTTTTGAAACCAATTAAGCCAGGTATAAACCAGAAATAGCAGGTAGATCTATTTATAAAAAAGCAAAACAAATAGGTACATTGCATTTTACTACAGGCACCTATAATAATAAATATTAGGTGGCTTTTCTTGCCTTTATTTTACCTAACATTAGTAGACCAGATTTTATGGGCCTTGTGGTTAATTGAATGACATTGGTATAAAAAAATATTGATAATATAAGCTCAGCGAGCGACTATTAAGTAGACTTTGAACATGGGGACATCTCGAGAATATATTTATTCACTTAAGTGGTGAAGCCGCGTGGCATCGAGGCCATCGGTGTTAATTGACCAGTTAGGCTGTAACATGCATATATTATGATGAATATTAGACTTGTACAAATTCAGAACACATATGAGAATGAAAAATCTATATACATATAAAAAAACGGAATACCACTTACTGATTAATCACGAAATCTTTTGATATTTGGCAGGTAGGTTCTTTACAGGCTGTAGACATTAGCTAATTTTACGAATACTCGCGAATTCGTAATAGTCGCGGGCGGCCACTAGTATATTACAATTAATAAGTGTTATTTTGTACCTACAACATGTTCTTGCGTTTTTAGGTACACATGCCAGCGTGAATTCGCCCTGAAGCATTTACCAAACGACCCTCTGTTCAAACTGGTCGCAGCTGTTTACAAGGTCGTGCCCCCAATCCTGACTGAACTCGGCAAGGTCAAGAACCCCTGGCCCAACGTGGACTCTCATTCTGGCGTCCTTCTACAGGTAAATAACATTGAATTTAACTCATGGAATTGTTTTCATACATGTTCTCATGTTTGTAAGTATGGACGGATGTATGGAAGTAAGTATGGATGTTTGTTACTCTTTCACGAAAAAACTACTGAATGGATTTTAATAAAACTTAATAATAGCTTATACATTATAATAACACATAGGCTATATAACAGTGATGAACGGGATCAGAATTCCACGCGGGCGGAGCCGCGAACAACTGCTAGTATTTCATAAATGTGTTTTTGTTTGCAGTATTACGGACTTAAGGAGATGAACTACTACACAGTGATGTTCGGCGTATCTCGTGCCCTGGGCGTGCTCGCTCAGCTCATCTGGTCCCGAGCGCTCGGCTTCCCCATCGAGCGACCCAAGTCTTTCAGCACTGAAGCGCTCATAAAGCAGTTTGGCAATTAATTACTATGTAGAATAACTAACTCAATCCGTTCGGACTAGATGTACATGTGCTTTAAGTAGCTTTACAGTTGCACATGTCGTCTAAGCGGAATCTACCAACAGTTTGATTCACACGAAACACGAGTAATATTTTGAATTATTTTTTGTACGGTTTCGAAATTTTATTATCATGAATTTTACTATATTCATGCATTTTAGGTGCATTGTTTTAGGATGCCTAGCTTAAATAAGGAGCTATACGGTGTGTTACAAAAAAGGTGTGGGCATATTCGAGGGACGTATTTATACGTATGATATAAATAGAATTCTGCTCGAAGTATCAAATCTGATTTACTTGTTATGACATAATTTTCTTTTTTATGAAGTATAAACTGGTCGAATTGCTGATAAACGTACAACACGAATGAGATTAATGACAATAAAAACGTCAAAATACAATAAAATTAGTGTTGTGACTATTATTCTTCTTTATTGAATATTGAATTTTCTATAAAAATGAACGATGCCATAACTTATTTAATATTTGTACTTCGGTTGGTGTATGTGCACACGTTATCACGCACGTGTAACGTCCCTTGATATGACCACATCCTACTGTAACACCCTGTATTTGCCAGCCAGTGACGACCTGCATAAGTTATTCGATCTCAAGAATGAGGTTTGTTGTTGTAAGTACACAAGTTGTGTAACAAGTGATATTTGCCAACAGGAACATTGAGAGGCCGTCACGTAATATTCACAGACTGGGGACTGGCGCGAACATTACTACAGTGCCCTGAATTCCCTGAATGTGTTGTTTTGTTTACTATTAATTTGTAATAATTTATGATATTTTACTTGTGTACTTATAGTGATTTGACTATGTTTTCATAGTTATATCGCATTTGATATAATATATTGTTGGCATCTTAGTGGAATCATTGGTGAACCGTTGAATTGAGTTGTATGGTGTGCCTCAACTGAGTAATTCACGTTTATGCTAATTAATATCTTAAACAAATGGAAACAGTTTGTTAGTTACCTGAATCGTTTTACGTAGATTATCATAGAGAATATTCAGTATGCTATGCATACTGTTCTTTAGGTCAATGCAATATTCATGCTATCGTTATATTTATGAGTCATTTACATTAAATCTCTTAAATCTATTTATTGTACTTAGTTTCAAGGATGGGCACTTCTAACGTTTTAAAACGTGTGGTTGGTTTCTTAGGTACTTAGGGTGAGAACTGGTTACTGGCTAACGATACACACTGAGCTACTTTTTGGGTTGCTATGCTTTTATTCTTCATTTTCTAAATCAGATTTAGTCTTACATAATTAATTTCAATTTACCAAAGTATTGACGAATGTAATTTAGATGCATGAAAGATTTATAGATATACCATTTACGTAGCAATTATTATACCTCGATACAGTAGCAAGCTGTACTCTGTAGCGCAAATTATTTGAACATCCGACACGTTAGGACAAATAATAACGGATAGTGACACGACGTCATTATCCTCACGAATCGATCCAATAATTTGACAATACTAAAATAAAAAGATGTATGGTGTAGAATTTATGTGTTTTATTTTATCAAACATCGGAAACCGCCCCGTTATTCCTATGGCTTTTAATTTTTTTTGAATTGTTTACCCCGCTCTACTAAACATTCGATTGTGAAAATCACGTGAGGCTCAACATTGGGGGAGGAAAGGAAGGATTAGAAAGGGAGCTTCGGAAAAAATCATGAAATATCACCAGGTATGAGGGTATTTTGAGCTGTCACGTGTTTTATTTTCACATAATATAACGCGCGATTTTTGTCACAGCTTAATTTTCTAGTATTCAATCTATGTAAAGTGTTGCTAAGCGCAAATCTCGAGAATGGCTGAACCGATTTCGCTAATTCTTTTTTTAGAATATTCCCTGAAGTACGGGGATGGTTCTTACGGCGAGAAAAAATTTATAAAAAGGCGGTACGAAGTTCGCGGGGTCTAGCTAGTAATAAATAAAAAATACACATGAATTTGGTAGGGGGAGGGGGGGTCTAAAACCTCACTACGTATCACCATGGGGGAGAAGGGGTTAAAAAATTACTAAAGAAACATGTGATTAATGGAGAGCCCCTTAGTGATATAATACTGCTAGTACTAGTAGTTTTACAGAATCGTAATAAAAACAAGCAATCTACAATAATAATTTGTAGGGGCCCCTCTAAGTAAACAAATAAGGCGTTCCTCGTTCACATATAAAAATGCATTCCGCGGGCTCGGGGAAACCGTACGAGTATTTGGTACCTACCGCATTCCGCGGGCTCGGGGAAACCGTATGAGTATTTGGTACCTACCGCATTCCGCGGGCTCGGGGAAACCGTATGAGTATTTGGTACCTACCGCATTTCGCGGACTCGGGGAAACCGTATGAGTATTTGGTACCTACCGCATTCCGCGGGCTCGGGGACGTATGAGTATTTGGTACTACCGCATTCTGCGCTCGGGGAAATCGTATTTGGTACCTACCGCATTCCGCGGGCTCGGGGAAACCGTATAAGTATTTGGTACCTACCGCATTCCGCGGGCTCGTCGGGAAACTGTAGAGTATTTGGTACCTACCGCATTCCGCGGGCTCGGGGAAGCCGTACGAGTATTTGGTACCTACCGCATTCCGCGGGCTCGGGTAAACCCTATGAGTATTTGGGCTCCCAACATACCTTTTTGACGTTTAGGGACCAGTTCTTCATTAGTCGTTTTCTAGTTATGACCACTTCTGCTTATGACTACTTCGTAATATGACCGTTTCTGGATTCGACCACTTCGTTTTTTGTCCACCTTCAGTACAGTGTGCAAAAGGATACAACACCACATAACACAACTTACTTGAAATTAAACTCCGAACATCCAATTGGAAATTAATGCTTTTTATTAAACTTAAAAATTATCTTTCTACATATCACTTTCTTTTCAAATTAACTTAAACTAAAAAGAAGTAACTTACGATCTATATTACTACATGTCACTTTTCAAAATTACCTTATAGTAGAGGGACTACATAAGTCGCCTTATGGCTCTAATAACGAAGCTTCAGATTTTTTTTTTTTAAGAATTCTATGCTGGTGATTTTATTTTGTTATAATTTATTATTATCATTTAAGTCCAAGTGACAAACTTCTTTTTTTATATGATATTTTTCATGTCATCTCTTTTCAATCGATTGGTTAGGTAGGGGAATGTAGATGAATGAACAAAGTGTTCGGAATTGGTCGGAACATTTTTTTTTAGGGTGATTTGTAAGCATAATATAATTATGTATGACGTATCATCTTGTTATGAAAAAATATCATTGCCTAGAATTAAACTAGAACTCTATATTATGTGGTGTTGTATCCTTTTGCACACTGTACTGAAGGTGGACAAAAAAAGAAGTGATCGAATCCAGAATCGGTCATATTACGAAGTAGTCCTAAGCAGAAGTGGTCAAAATCAGAACTAGTCATACCAAGAAAAAGACTAATGAAGAACTGGTCCCTAAACGTCAAAAGGCAACATACCTATCCCACTGACGGACAAGGGGTTGCTTAGGGGTTGGGAGGTAAACGACAATCGCTCCCATAAAAGCCGTATAAGCGCACACCTCTGAGCATGACGAGGTGTCAGATGCAACCGAGAACGCCAAGACGATGGATCCGTGAAGTAAAAATAAAATGACATTTTAAAAAGGCTACATTATTTATTTTTGATAGTCTGTTTATCTTTGCCTTGGGGTGCATTCGGCAAGTTTACGTTTTTCTCTGTGTTCTCAGGTTCAATGGTGTAAGTATCTCTGTCTCCATGGTCAGGGCCCTTTTTGGGGATTTTTGATTGGTTGAAAGTTATGACTCTGGACGACGGCACTAGGAGCCCGTTGGCAGTTTCATCCACAGATATTGCTTTGGTAACGATTCTCGCAGTACATATTCTCCATTCATCGACCACTATTAGATGTTTACTGAGGTCCCAGCCTGTAATGATTTCAGATTTAGTCGACATGCAGAAATGTACTTCAAATGATTATAATACAAGTGTATTGATAAGTATATTCCGTTAAAGTTGATTAATTTTGAAGTTTGAAGTCTTAAATGTTGCCTAGGGATACAAGGAATCACATACACATGGCAGCTGCATTCCATAATACCCTGAGATTTCAACTGGCAACCAAATATATAAATACTTAATCCATATCCATACTAATATTATAAATGCGAAAGTAACTCTGTCTGTTACGCTTTCACGCCTAAACCACTGAACCGATTTTGATAAAATTTGGTATAGGGGTAGATTAGACCTTGAGAAAGGACATAGGCTATCGCGATAACCGACATCCACGCGGGCGGAGCCGCGGGCAAAAGCTAGTATTTAATAAATATAAAAATAATGCTCCACCGGCATTGGGTACAAATATGGCAATTAACTTATACATTTGTGTGAATCCTACCCCCGTGTACTGAAAGATTTTCAAAAAAGTACCGTAGAATGTGGTCAATAGGGATCAGGGTGAATAGGGATAAAATGGTCGTTAGTTTTTTCTAATAATCTCTTCCCGAATTCCAAGTATCTAACCAGATATTGTTGATAACTCTGCTCATTATTACATTGAACTAATCCATAATTTCACTTGAAGGAAAATAACTACAGAATTCAGCTGACCATTTTATCCCTATTCACCCATTGATCCCTATTCACCCCATAGTACCGGTACGTAAAACATTATGGTATTCAGAGATGTCTTTTTTATGTGAACCAACATCAAGACAGCTTATTTAAATCTTTCGTTCTCTTATTCTTAAATACCACAACCGTCTCAGAATAAATACATTTACACAATATTTACCAATAGCTAACAATCCTGGCTGGATTCGAAGCCATTCTTGATTGGCAATCTTGTCTATATACGCCATCAGTTCGATGGAAGGGCTATGAGTGAGTACGCTGTTTGTGTGACATATCTCGTCCCGACTCCATTCTGCTAGCTGTACAGCGTTACAAACTTCTGCGAAGGGCTTCAACTTGTTCTGAGCTTTGTAAACTGCCTAAGAAAGATTAAAACATTAATTACTATCTTATCATTACTTCGAACTCCAAATCAAAATTGCTCATTCAATATTTTTTTGCGGTTCGTAAATTAATGGAGAGGTTTTGTGCTGTCAGTGGGAAAACCAAAGGCTTGTCCTACTTATCTTTTGCGCTGACGGCACAGAATCTCACACTTACAGCGTCGGCAGCACGAGTGTAACTCCCCTGGTGTTGCACTCGCCCATAGGCCACGGTACCCACTTACCATCAGTTGGGTTGTGAGCTTGTCTGCGTCCAAAGTAGTATAAAAAAATAGTCAAGTCATAAATCATTTATGCCAAGGAGAGACCATTAAAACGGTACTGATAAAACGTCACTCAGATCGAGGGCATTTTAAAGAAAGGACATGTCAAGAGTAACCGAAACCAGCGAGCATGTATGAAAACAATAAATTATGAAAGTAGAAGAAGCGAAAGTACGTATGTATGCCAGGATCGTAGCAAGTGAAAAACTGTGGTCTCTGCCTACCCCACTGGGTAAGAGGCGTGACTACTGTATGTATGTATGTGTATGAAACGTCAAAAATAATGGAACACCGCCGGCTCGGAACGCGGCCCATCCTGAGGAATACCAGATGCAGATGATGCACACAATCACACACATGCTAAACTGTTGGTCAGTTTTCATTACATGCCTGAACAAAATAGGTAACTTTGTCTTATAGTCTCCTAGAGCCTCTGTAGCGTGGCGGTAGTGACGGGACCGCTACGCAGGAGGCGCAGGCTTGATCCGATCACAGACAGGCAGATCTCCCTCAGGGAGCAGTGACGACAAGTACAAAACCTAATCAAAAGTTTCTAATTACATGTGACAAGTGTTAAAAAAACACATAACATACCAAAGGAAAATCGTTAATAGCACATATTACAATCGCAAGTAAAACAGCATGAAAGTAAGCACATAAAGTGTCACATATGGTCGCTGTTTCTCTTAGCACCACATACATTTTCCTTCTGGCCACATCAGGAAACAAAACATATTCTCGGTGCTGATAGACTTCATTGATTTTTTTTACATACAATGCTTTCATATCATTCTGTTCCAGCAACGTTTTCATGGATACGCCAGTTTTAATTTTAAATCCGCAAAGTTTCAAATCTGAAACGAAAAGCAGGAATAACTAAAACAAAAAGAAATTATATTTGTATGTGTTACCGGCAATCTGTTTAATTCAGACATTCTATAGAATGCCTAGGCAATGCATGTTATTATATAGAATGCATGCATGCTGCTGCACCGGCAATGTGTAAAATAGATTCTGGTCTTTATGCCTATTTATGGTTTTGCGAAACTTCTATTCTGGGTGATTATAAACACTGCTCGCCCCAATTTGGATAGATATAGGTTAGAAGGCAAAGGCGGGTGGTTATTTTTATAACCACCATTTATGTGCTTTGATAACATACATTGAAATCGAAAAAAAGGAACATTTAATTTCATACCTGACCGGCTGCTTACTCGGTCTTCTATACATTGCCTATGCATTGGTAAGTATCTCTGTCATGGTCAAAATAGGTAAGTACTAACAAAGTAAAGTACTAACTTTGCTAATCAAGATCGATTTGATGCTGAATGTACGCATAAGAGCATAAATTTAATAAGTTATGTAAACATTTCACCTAAAATATTTGTTCCCAGTTGATAAAATACGATTGGTTCATTCTTATTGATTTCACAAGGCGATAATAGAACTTCCTCTTTCAAATATGCGTCAACCACTTGTAAAAATCTTGGTTCATTCAAAGTTCTCAAGCATACCGCGCGCACCGCGAAATAATTGAAAATGATATGTAGTATAATCATTGAGCCAAATATTGTCATAGAGTTCCTGAAAGAAAAAACAAAACATTAAAATTTATATTCCAAATGATTCAGTTTGCTTTCAACTAGGGAAGCCTGTAAAGTATATATGGATAGAGTCAAATGGTGGGCTGTTGTCTCTGCCTAGCCAGGAAGGAAATCGACGTGAGCGTATGTATGTATGTATGCTTTCAACTATGGAACTGAGTTTGTAGCTAACATTAATAGAATCTAATTGAGCTTCTATTCTACTAGATGTAGTACAGCCAATGGCAAAAGAACAAACTAAATCTTTTCCCCATGGGATTATAACATTTATAACCCACAGCGATTAAATTGAATATCTTGTTTGAAAGGGGATCAATAAATTAGAATTTGTTCTACTTTTGTTGTTCCCTGTATAAGGCATGACATCAGAATTTAAAGAATTTAAAAAAGGGGATTACCCAAAAACTGTAATGATGAAAAGTGCCAAAATAGAACCAATAAGGTTGACAGCTGTTTCTTGAGCTGAGTCTTTTGCGGACACATCTGCCAAATTCCCTCGTATCGCATGATGTTGTGTCATTGCTGCCCTTGTAGCGCCTCCTGTGTGGTAAATATATTTCTTACTTACTAATCAAATGGATGTATGGGCCTTACTTACAAGCCTAACTTACAAGCTTGAACACCTTCTGGTAGTCAGTAGGCTTAGGCCCAGGCTTTCCACAAAGAGTTTGAGGGTTTAGATGGTTGTTGTTCCCAAGCCAATATAAACAATGTGTGAGCTGGTATTGTGAGCAAAAAACTGCTGGAATTGTAGTTAGAAAAGTGCTGGTATTGTAGGGAAGAAAATAGAAGTCAATTAGATGAAATGCATTCAAAATGGCTTGTATTATTTTGCCTCAAAAAGTTGCTGCCAACTGCTGTTCATTCATTTTAAATTGCCCCTAATGTCAGTTCTTAGAACAAGTTACAATATAATAATATTACCTGCAACCCCAACTATTGATTTCATTACAGTGGTAAGACACAATGCTAATGTTGTAAATCGCTTAAACAAAGGTAAAGCTACTTCTATGCACATTGCTGCATCATTCAAAGTGTCTGCATAAAGACGCCATTTTTTACTGTACGCATCCAGGTGACTTCTGCAAATAAACATATATATTGACATTATAATGTAATATACAAAACGCCTGCTAATACAAATTATTATAGCCTTATATTAAGTATATTCGCATCTGTCTGGGTGTTTCTATGTATAATATGTATGTATTTACAAAAAAAAGTATCTAAGTATGTTTATCCACATTCTAGATTTCATAACACAAGCTAGTTAAGCTATGCTTACAATGCGTCTAGATATCATTGTGTAGAATACTTATTTATTTATTTAAGTATTTTTTTCTTTGTCCAGCAAAGGAAAATTGGCTTGAACTTAAGATAACGGCACTTTAAATTGGTTCTCTTTAAGATTTAAAGAATTTAAAATAGGGGATTAAGCAAACGAGTCCTAGAGTGGAGACCGCGCGAAGGTAAACGGAAGGTGGGACACCCCCTAGCTAGGTGGACTGATGACCTGCGAAAGGTAGCTGGGACGGACTGGATGCGGAAGGCGGAGGATCGGCAAACGTGGCGCGTATTGGGAGAGGCCTATGTCCAGCAGTGGACTGCAGTAGGCTAATTGATTGATAAGATTCTACAGATAAACTTATGAACTGTAAGATGCATGTAATTATATCCATTAGTGAATGCATGAGAAAAATTCTCATACTACATATTATTATTTATTTACCCATGTGAATATGCAAAAACAATTCTTCCTAGATGCCCACAGCCATCTTTAAGCACCCATGTAATTGTGGCTGCCAACGGTGTGGCACTTGTGTCTCCAACTCCTACACCACGCAAGACTTCTTGTGTTGCTAAAGTACCTGCAAGGATAAAACAAATATAAATCTAAACAAAAGTTTATCCAGTACCAACAGTCATGGGGCTACAGGCAACATCCATCTAAATTCACATCAACATCTCAAAGTATTCCTAGGGTAATTATACATTCACAATTTAATACGTTCTATCATGTTGCACAGTCTGCCTAGTAGTGGGTATCATACAAACCTCATACAAACTAATATCTGAAAAATTTTCATCACTCACAACACAAGTTAGTAGACTGCCAGGTTAAACTTTTGGACTGCAAAGCTAAATAAAGCTGGTGTTACACTTGATGGGAATATCCTTAGATGCTATTTTCAAACATTTTATAGGCATTGGTAATGCATAATGCTTAATCCATGCAATCACACGAAAGTTACTCAGTAACTAATATCCTCATGTGGGAATGTTTAAGAATGATATCTGTTATCTCGTCTTACTATCCAGCTCTTTCTTGAGTGATGGCCAGTGTACATAATTTCTTATTTTGATATATATATTTTTGCAGATGGTTCACACAAATACATTACAAACACCTACAAATAAACATTCATTTAATACAGCAGCAAATACACTACATCATCCACAGATTCGAGGTCTACATGCTGGACGTGTGGTGACAAAACAGTAACTAAAATAATACTAGTTTTCTGATCTGTAAATCTATTGGTGTACAATAAAGTATTATCTATCTATCTAGTTATCAGAAACAACTAAGTAAACAAGAGGTCTAGCTACATCTCACACTACACTACAGATCACAGAATTACTTACACAGTATAGATATAATTATATTTACCAGTAATAGTGCTGCAAAAGGCCTGAGCTGTGTCCCAGAATTGGTAGGTCATATAATCTTTGGACACACTATCAGGGTATCCCTGAGGCAGAAATATCTTTTTCAAGAAATTAGTCACATTCCCTACCAAATTTTCTTCAAGTACTACTAGAACATCTTGTTCTGTAAAAATAAAAATTAGTCAATCAGTGGTTTGAAGTACTGTGTATTGTGTATAATAGACGTTGCAAAAATAGTTCAACTGTATCCTTTCCAATCACCTGGAGGTTTCACGTAGAGCCGACTTTGCGGTTCGGACCCATATTTTTCTTTGAAAACAATTTCACCCTCATGAATCGTATACATTTCCTTTATTCTAAATAATATGTATTTTAAAGATTTCTACTTTACAAACAACGTTTACACTGTTTACAGCTGTTTAGAAGTTTACAGTTTACACGAAACACGAAAGCGAAACGTAAACCATAACGTAAACGTAAACTAAATTTTATTGACTTGTCAAAATGTCAAATGATTTTTTTTTTTGCGTTTTTATGACATGGTAGCAAAGACCTTTAGGTCAAATGTCAAAAGAAATGAATGAAATGGACGAATGAAGACAGAATAACAAAAGTGTGGGTGGAGTCATGGACGTATTATACTATACGTCCATGGGTGGAGTACGTTAAAGGAATGGGCAAAAATCTCGATACCTAACTGAAAATACCGATATATCTGACAGTTTATGCAACCTACATAGTTCCATTTTAGCTCGAGGTGGCCCAGGCTAGGAGGACCCTGAGTGCCCCCAGCTCGCTATTATCACGACGGCTACCGTAGGGAATGGCATGACTATAGATGTAAGGCCGGAATAATTCCAAATATTCCGATGAGGATAAAACGAAAAATCCCGAATAATTCCCAAATGACCCGGAATAATTCGGAATTATTCCGGTCGATATTGATATAGATAGATGTAGTAGGTATTGAGAGTCTTGACTCTTTTTGATAGTCTTGTCACTCGAAATGCAGTTATGATTCGCGCTTTTACACGATTATAGATATCTAAATATATATAACTCAAAGGTGACTGACTGACTGACTGACTGACATAGTGATCTATTAACGCACAGCCCAAACCACTGGACGGATCGGGCTGAAATTTGGCATGCAGGTAGATGTTATGACTTAGGCATCCGCTAAGAAAGGATTTTGATTAATTCTACCCCCAAGGGGATAAAATAGGGGATGAACAACATTCCGAACTTAACGCGGACGAAGTCGCGGGCAACAGCTAGTTGGTGTATATACCTATCGGTATAATTAAGAAAATACAGTCTAAGACTTATGTTTTCCTGAGTACCTACTTATACACTTTTAAACTCTCTAAGAGTGTTTTCACACCATCCATATCCGTATCGGACGACGATGGCTGACATCCGATATCCGACACCATATTATTATGTTGTTTTCATATAGATATCCGACAAGATCGGTCCGATTTGGCTATTTGCTACATAGCACAGACTAGTTAAGGATGCTGGGGATAAAAAACCTCAAAAAACGTAGTGCAAGCAATTTTCGACCTTATTGACATGACATAGAATCGAGTTTTTTTTCTTATATTCGTAATCAGTGTCATCTATTAGCGCAAAAAGACACGTAATTAAGATAATGTCATTAAGGTCGAAAGTCGCTTACAGTCGCTGTTTTAGTATCTGTGTGAAAGTTGTAGTCATATTATATAATATTACCTACATATTATAATAAAATAAGTAGGTACTTACCGTACATCTTGACTTGACCCCAAGTCGCGAGAGATGCTCGAATTGGTTTGATATGGTCTATGATTGGTGGATTTGAGCTTCTCCGTCACCATGGTACACGGGGTACCATGCTGGCGGAGAAGCTCAAATCTACCTAATCCACAAAAGACATCCAAAAACGCGTACTGTTACTCGTACTGCGCATATACATACATATAAGTAGGTCCATTTTGTGACGTCACTGAGGTCAAGATATATAATATTCCGGTATCTACCTACCTATATACCAATACCTACATAGATCTGTACTTAAGTTTTCGTTTAGTAGGTAGGTGGAAGCACAAATAATTCATTTTTTGTAGGTGAGTTTAGCGGGAATAATTCTGGAATATTTGAGAATATTTGGGAATAATTCCGAATAATATGGAATAATTCGGAATTATTCGGGATTTTTACATCTATAGGCATGACCACTGGAGACGTCATAGTTGTCATTGGTTGTCATCCCGTTGTTATGGTATCTCATTCATCTGGAAGTGTAACAAGAACCTACAATTATCATGCTGGCCAGTGGCATGATAGGTTGTTTAAGGGTTTGTTCTGAGTTTTCCTTCTCTTAGTCCAACCTCGGCAAAGTAGTAGTTGATGTCAGTAGCGCAGCACTAACAGCACCAGACCTACAATGAGCAGTTTTCCAGTAGGTATAATAATCAGTTGGTTTTTAAGTCATCAGGAGATGGCGCTAGCATAGCTTTTGGTAATTTTAATGTACTCTGTGGTTTGTTAGTGGTATTTTCATTGTATCAGAAAAAATGACAGAATATTTAAGTAAAGTAAATCATTACAAAACCGAAGAACATTTTTTCGATAAATTACACTAGATGTGACACCACACTTGTCGCGAGAAGCAAAAAGAAAAGGAGGGGGGGTGTAACTTAAATTTGTTTGTATTCATATATATATTGTATTTGCCTGGGTAGATACAGTTGTTTCTGTCTTCTCATTCTGTGGATGTACATCTGGGGACAAAAGATATCTGTTATTCCAAGTTTGGAATAAGTTGAGTATCATACTTTATTAACGAATACGAAATTACCGATACATGATGATTTATGATGTTGTATAAAGTTGTCCCCGGGGTAGTTTATGTGTTAAACTACTTCGGGAAACTAAGTGTGTTGCGGTTATCCACACGTGCCTGCGCGGCTTGCCTGTGTGGCGTGTTATCCCTCGAGAGGAGTTGCCTGCAGGGGGGACTTCTAGTCAGCCCCTGTATGGATTGGTGGTGGTCCTTAGTGCGAGGCCTACTAAGCAAACTGAACCACCGTTTCGGCAGTGCGATCCTTCGGGTGACCACTCGCGATGAGTGTCTGTTTATGATATGTTTGGACCTGCATGTTAAATGTGATTTGATTCTATTGGTGATACTCAACTTATTCCAAACTTGGAATAACAGATATCTTTTGTCCCCAGATGTACATCCACAGAATGAGAAGACAGAAACAGCTGTACCCAGGCAAATACAATACAATACATATATGAATACAAACAAATTTAAGTTACACCCCCCTCCTTTTCTTTTTGCTTCTCGCGACAACACTCTTCTTACCAAAAGTGCCGGCTGCGCCATCTAGCGTGTCTTTAGGAACCCTTTAAATACCTACTGGAAAACTGCTCATACACTGAGATCATGTTTTTCGCAAAAAACGTTAGCTCTAGACGTCCCTTAACACTCCTAACGTCACTGTCACTCTAGTCTCTACTCTATGTTTTCAGGTCTTTGAATAAAATTCAACTTCAAAAACTTCATTTTCAATCAAATTTCATTTTTAATTTGCCACTTTTGCCAGATGTCACAAATTAAAAGATAATTTACTGTATAATTAAATCTTACTATGAGTGTCTGATTGTATCAGAATTATGTTTACCTATTATTGTTCTAAATTTCTACCTACTTGATAAGTTGAGTTGGAATAATTATTATGAATCCTTAACATCACCTTATTCAAAGTAGGCAATAATATTATTGACAAGGATGTGAAATGTGAAGTGGTATCTGCTGTAAGTGCTGTATAAAATGGCACAGAAAGCTGATGGGAGCCGTGCAGGTGATAAAAGTCTTGGGATAAAGATTGAAGGCGAGCTAGACAATTTTCAGATTATTGAAGATAAAGAAGGTGATAGTGATGATGATGACAAAATAGTAGTTTCTAAGAGTTCAAGGACAATTGATCTGGCGCCTAAAATTCCATCTAGTTTAGTGAAACCTAGTAGTGCACCATCAGTGGTTGGTAGTGTGGCGGTAACAAATTCTGAAAATGTAATCATTGGGAACAACACATATTTCAATGGACCTGTTACAATCAAACAGGTTATACAAAGTAGTTCTGGACTTGATAATCCTTCGTATACGAAAAGTGAAGATGAAGATGCACCAAAAAGCCAGAACAATCGGGATTCAAAACATGACTCCTGTAAGTTTTAATTTTCGTAAATTTCAGAAACTCAATTTTTGTAGTTACTGTTGTTTTGTATTTCTGTATGTGAATTTATATACTCAACACTTCTCTTACCAAGCAGAAGTAGGCAGTCGTCCAGTACAAATTGAGCTTGACTCAGCATTGATATTCAGATCCTGAATATTGAAATTGAACAAATCTTCCTTCCTTACCCTCCCAACCTTTTCATGCAGAACTTCATGTATGTATGTATGGACTTCATCCTTATCCTTAGAATTGAGGAATCTGACACGTGATATATATAAACAAGCAAATTATTAAAACATTTCTATATTATCTGCCATATAAAACTATTTTACAATAGTGAAAGTGGATCATTGGTAAAACAAACATTAATTGACTACACATCAAATCAAATAGTGAGTGGCATAACAAGTTAGACAAGTCAGTTGCAAAGGTAAACCCCCTATTCTGGTTTTTCACATGTTCATAAGAGAGTAGGCAGCAGTTATTTGGGAAATCCCTGGATTTTTTTTTTTTTTTTGGGTTTGGGTTGACATAATACAGGTATTATGTGCTCAATATGAGGCGCCTTCTGAAAATCAGGGCTTTGCGTACCCCGGTATGGGAAGCATTCATGCTGAAATGGTGGCCCATTTGAGTGTGCATGATGTGCATTGAATGTTTATATCCTTAATGTTATTTGTTAAATGTATTTATTTGATCCTCTGCATTGTGTGTCTTCAATAAATCCTATTCTTTCTTTAATAAAACTTGACTAAATATTGTAGAAAACTAGATGAAATAAAATAAACATAATATTACTGACATAATCCCCAAATAGACCCTCCCATCATCAAGATCCTCATACCTATTACTGTGTGTTTTCAATTAATTGTTCATTAGGAAAGCAATAATATGTTTTAAAATTGACCCACTATTTTAAAATATCAAAATGCTTGCTATTGGTTTAATGGAACACAACTAATAGCCTGTTCGATGGCAGTGATTGGCTCATACTTTCACCTAGCATGACTTCAACTGGCTATTATAATATATCAAGATGTGACTGATTACTATTAAAAGTGACTGTTTAAACATTGAAAGATCTGAATTTGTGCACTATTTTAAACATAATTTAAATTTGAAATAAAAATTTTAGTTTTAACAATTTGTATTTACAGCTATAAAGAGATTTCATATCCGGAAATGGCACAAAATAACATTTTCAGCAATATGTATTATAATACTTGGAGGTATAGTTGCCATATTATCTATTATTCTTAGCCATAGAAACCAAGAAGATACATCAATAACTAACTTTACTGAAGAAGACTCCTCTAATAAACCAAGTAAGTGGTGTGCTGAAAATCTTTTCATTTTTGTGTTCGTAGCATGCCCAGTTTAGTTAATTATAAAGTTGGGGGAAGTACTGGCCATCACATATGATATGACTCATTCTTATCTGTTTATAGGGCAGCTTTAAATTTATCGTGCTAACAACTAAAATATATTTTGCGGTTGTTGTTACCCTTTGGTAATTAATAAAAACTTGGTACAAATTTGACTTATATAAAATTTGTGATTTATTAGACAATGATTCTGTTCTCACAGCACTACTAGTAGTTTGATTTTATCTAACTGATGGGACAAAAATATACCATTTGATGCTCAGATTGGTTGATCTAGTTAAAAAATTTGGACATGTAGGTTTTGTTTGAGATAGAACTAGGTAGGTACAAAAAAAAATTAGGGAATTATCTTACCTTTCATCATCTTCATCATTTCAGCCATAGGAAGTCCACTGCTGGACATAGGCCTCCCCTATAGATCTCCAATACGACCGGTTGGAAGCGGCTCGCATCCAGACTATGTATCCAGTGCGTTCCCGCGGCCTTATGACCTTTAATTAGTCTAGTTAAGCTATGCTTACTTTGGGTCTAGATAGCGTTGTGTAGAATGTCCTACAAGATTTATATTTATTTATTTACTATTATAATTAAATTCTATTATTTTTTGTAATTAACATTACTTTGATATAATATATCTGATTTCATTTTTTCTTCTAATTATATAACAGTGTGCATATTATGTAATAATATCATGTTAGATTCATAATTTTTTACCATTGGTGTGGCCATTCTCATAATCGTTTTACTTTACAATAATAATAATATATTTGCATGCAGTTAAAATAGAGAAACATACTGGAATCAAATATTAAATTTTTATGTGAAACTTATATAGGAATACACCATCGAAATAATTTGTCTATTACAACCAGTCTCGAAGACAAGTTAGTTTGTACGTTTGGCGACATTATGTATGGCAATCGATTTAACTGTAAAAACACACGGTATTCTGGCACGGTACTTTTAAGATCAAGGACGTTGGTTATCCCACGATATAGTTTTCTCTGGCCCCGAAATACATACCTGACATTGCTGTCTATATTTAAGTGATTGCACCGGACAGTGTCTGTCGCGTAGCGATAGTGAACGTGACTTCTGCGCGGGTTGCGGAATGGGGAATGTGGGTTCGATTCCCGCTCAGTGTAAATATTTGTATGCATGAATATGGTTATTGGCATTGGTCTAGTCGTGCCTCGGAGAACACGTTAAGCTGTCGGTCCCGGTTGCCATACGAACATCAATGGCAGTCGTCTTTGGGTAGTTGTAGGCTTAAAAAGTTCAACAACTGCCCTTACTGCAACGCTTCGAAATCACCAATTGAATTTGGAGGTTAGGGGCTGTCCATTAATCACGTGAGGCTCAACAGGGGCGGGGGGGGGGAAGATTCGGAAAACATCACGAAATATCGCCAGGGGGGAGGGAGGGGTATTTTGGGATATCACGTGTATTAATTTTTTCTTATAACTGGTGATTTTTGTCACGATTCGTAGTTTTCTAGCATCAAATAATAAATAAAAAAATACACGTGATTTTGGCTAGGGGAGGAGGGGGGGGGGGGGGTAGTCTAAAACCTAGGGGAGGGCGGGTTAGAAACCTGCTAAAAAATCATGACGTGATTATTGGACAGCCCCTTAGATGGCAGTCGCTTTACGGAAAATATCGAAGTTCAGCCAAACCCGCAGTTATACTGAAAAAAGCGAACTTTCAACCCCGGAGTCCAGCTCCGGGGTGAAAGCTTCGGATGCGACCGGGATTACCGCTAGGGCGAAGGAAGAACTAGTAGAGGAACTGTGAACCTACCACGACGTGCTATAAGTGCCGCGCAGCGCGGCTGCGATGCGGAGGGAGAGCGATAAAGCTACACATTCTATATAGTCCCATCCCTCTCCCTTTAGATCGCTGTTCAAAATACCACTGCTTGTAAGCACAATCTGGTAGCGCTGCTGATCTTCCAGGCGCCCGCGCCCCTTGATCAACCTTTATAGAGTTTATTTGAGGCCTTTAGATACTGGGCGCCTGCAAATTCTGCAAGACTTCACCGAGTGGTCAGCAGCGAAGATGGACGCGAATTCAAATTGAAATTTATTGTTTATTACGCGTAATTAGAACCGCATTAACAAAAGTTAATGAGAAAATAATTAGTAAAGTTATGTTTAGCAAATGGACCACCAGTTTACTTATTATTATGATTGAAAACGAAATAGGTAATACCTAATACTTTTGTAGCCAACCGCGGCCAGTTTACAAAGTTATCTGTTCAACTTACCTCCAATATCGTAACATACCTACCCCGAAAAGAAGAATGTGTTAGGTACTTCATATCTTAGAGTAAAATAATAACAGAGACGGAACGTACAGGGCCCATACCATGAACTCTTAAAACAGGTCAATAATTGAACTGCTGTCATTCTACCAACTGCAAATGTCACTTTGTAATCGTATATGTTTATATGACATTACAAAGTGACATTTGCAGTTGGCAGAATGACAGCAGTTCCATTATTGACCTGTTTTAAGGTTTATGGTAAGGCCGCAGAACTCACCAGTACGAGCGAAATGGTACTTTAGTACCTAGGTACTACTTTATGTGGCTTCACTCGCTAGTTCTATACGTTCCGTCTACGTTATTATTTTAGTCTCTTCTTAGGTATATCTACTGATTGGATCGCCAAACCACATTTCTAACACAGTATTATGCACCCTGCAAAATCATTTTACGTATTAAGCCATTATAAGTTATATTTGTTACCATTTCAGACTACACAAAGGTGGTGGGATTGACGTATGAAAATTTAAATTTAATAATATTTACAATACTGTTGGTACCATTAACATTTCTGCTGATGTTTTATACATTACTAACTTTGGATGGTTCTGGTGATAATAAGAAAAGAAGAGATGCTGAAGGCATAGGGGATAATTATGATCCCTATTTCAGGCGTAATGTGACAGGTAATCTTAATGTGACTGTGTGACATATTGAATTTCTCGAATATTATCCGACTTCAAACTCAATGCAAATGAGAAAAAATTTACAAATGCTACGCCATTTCACTTGATGTTTGAAAATTACTTAAGTATTTATGCATTGGTCTGGGTAATTAAGTACATTACTTATTTTTTTCTAAACAGTCCGCATTCTTGAACCTATAATCCCGAGCCTACCCGACGCTTCTAGCTCAGTACAACCCTGTGCGCAATGACCCGCCTGACCTGACGATAGTTGTAATTATAATCACTCATAATAAAGACTCATAAGAGTCATAAGTCAGTATAACGCATAACTTCCTAATGACGGTGTTGTGTCAACTATTAGGTAATCTGTGGTTGTGTGGCCAAGTTTATGGTAGGTGCAGCAGGAACGACATCAGAATCCAAAATGGAAATTTGAATAGAAGGTACAGCGGGAACGGGATCTGAACACCACGCGGGCGGAAAATATGGCGGTACGAAGTTCGCCAAGTTAGCTAGTATTTTATAAATTAGAATTAATGAATAGTGGCCATGAGGTTTTATTTCCGGATTCTTATCTCAGTTTGCCTTACGAATCTGTCTGTAAATGTTGATGAAATGATCTGACATAATATATTACGTCATCGTCAAAATGCTTTCTTCAATGACCTACATGAAAATCTTTCCTATTTTCTCTCTATGAGGCTACATTCCTATAGTTAATAGTACATTATGGTACAAGTGAGCAACGTTGGTGATTACCGCCGAGGCGCCATTGAGACCCGAGCCGCCAGGCGAGGGTCTTAAGACAGCCGAGGACGGTAATCATCATGCTCACACGTGCCATACGACGTTTTACAACACACTTGCGAATAAAATAATACTACAAATACTAAATAAACAATACTACAAATTAATTCGTTTTCCTATGCGCGAGCATTTAACAATGGCGGTCGACCATATTTAAAAAAAAATGAGGTTTGAACTTAACTTTTTTTTACTCTGTTTTTTTTTCTGTACTTAGAGAGAAAAAAAAGTTAAATTTGAGTGAAAATTTTGTTTATTACACAAGTATTACAAGTTGAAATTATTTATTTAAATACGAAAATGCATCAAATGACCATACAATAGGCGTATTAATTTATTCGTACTATTAAACGCGTTATTTTTTGTATCAAAACTTTTTTAAGAACATAGACAATTATAGACACTTCCTATAAAATTTAAAAAAGAATCTATAACTCACTATTGTGAATAATAGCAATGAAAAAGTCACAGTTTTATAATAGGTGTCATTCCGTGCTTAATTGCGGTAAAATAATATCACTTTTATAAGCAGGTGTGTTGTAAAATAATTTATTTATCTGAACTTATTAAGGCCTTGTCCTAGGTGAGCGACAAGTGCGACAACGCGACGCGTGTCGTCGCCGCGCGTAAAAATCAAATGGTTGTTGTTCATGCTGCATGCATTGTGTCCCGTAGGTAAAACGTCATTTTGATGTATAGAAAAATATGTCACGCATCACGTCGCGTTGTCGTGCTGTCGGGCTTGTCGCTCACCTAGGACAACGGGTAAGAGAGAATAGTATACTTAATAATTTAAATAAAAGAAAATACCAAACAAAATACAAACCAGGCCCTTGATTCTGGTAAAGTAAAACCATTGTCGTACCACAGTCACTGCAAAAATTGGCATTAAATATTAGCCTTTATCGCTATAGGTTTAAAGTCCAAAATTAAATGACTTTTTGTAGAGTGAATGAAATAGTGTAATAAAACTCTTATCGATTTTAAATCTATAGCAATAAAGTCTAAAATCTCGTGGCAATTTTTGCAGTGACTGTGGTACAACAGTGGTTTTGTTTTAGCAGAATCGAGAGCCAGTACTAAAAAGTAAAAAATAACTGATTTTAGAGATTTTTGATCGGTTGGAGTTGGAAGTGATTTTTTTAGTGATCCGTTGCTACCTTCAAAGTTCACGTCTAATCCAGTTCAGCATGGCTTCGACCATTGTTTTCGACTTCTGAATCATAAGATACATCATTAAGGAGTTCTGTTGCCTACTTCCGTAGTCCAAGACTGGGGTTATATCATCGTTATGTACCTACTTACCTTGTCACGGGGTGGTCATAAGTCTAACAGCATAATAATCATTTCCTATTTTGATTTTGAGGAGTTCTCTGGTGTATCTCCAGAGTCCAAGGTCTAGTACTCATGAAATTGATATGGAGTCACCTGTGCATTACACCGATACCAATGCAAAAATATTTTTTTAAATCGGTTCATAAACGACGGAAATATCGGAGAAAATACATGAAAAAAAGATTCCGACTAATTGAGAACCTTGTTCCTGTTGGAAGTCGGATAAAAAGAGCGTCAAAAATGCATCCGGTCTTATTTTATCTTTATTATTTATGTTTAATCATCCACTCAACCACTTCAAGTAAATTATTTAACAGTAATACTCGTAAGTGTGACGTGAAAAAGGTTGCGTAAAACTTACCGTTTTCACGTTTTATAAAATGAAAATTGATTTTACTTAACCATCATGTACAGTATCTACATTTAAAACATTGTTTACGATTTCCAGCTGATCCATTGTTGATCGCACCAGACCATTTGAGAATCGTCAGTAGAACCGATTGGCTTGCTCAGCCAGTGGATGAAAAGATTGACAGAATCAGACAGCCTGTACCCTGGGTGATCATATCACATACTGCTACAGAGAGTTGTAGTACTCAGGTTGGTTGAAATCATATTAACAAATGAGTTATGTAAGGGGACTTCCCAAGCTATCCTCGCCTGCTAGCGGGCTCTTGCGCACGTGTTCCTTTCGAGGTTGGGATGTCATGCGACAGTGTCCCTTCCACTAAATTTAAGGTCAACCTATGTACAAGGAAAGGTATAGCAGGCGAGTGGACTCCAGGTTCCGAAGTGCGAGTCTTTGAAATGGTCCTATCCCTAGGATGACGATTATTTATTGCTATAGGACCATAGGTACCCTACTTAATTCTCTTAGCGCAGCATTTATCAGTTGTTTCTCAAGCAAATATTTCAAATTGCAGAGTGAATGCGTTCTTCGCGTACGCCTAATACAGATGTTCCACATCGAGTCGAGAAGGTGGAGTGACATCGGCTACAACTTTCTGGTGGCGGGCGACGGCTCCGCGTACTATGGCCGCGGGTGGGACTACGTTGGCGCCCACACCTTGGGCTACAATAAATACAGCATTGGTATCAGTTTCATCGGTACCTTTAATAATGATCCGCCTCCTAAAGAACAGTTGGACGCTTGTATAAAGCTGCTCAAGAGAGGAGTTGCTACTGGTAAACTCGATAAAAATTATAAACTATTTGCTCACAGACAGCTGGCTTCCACACTTAGTCCTGGGGATAAGCTATATGATGTCATAAAAGACTGGCCGCATTTTGTCAAGAATTTTACACATATAAAAGATCTGGTTCCGAATTATTAAAGTAAAATAAGAATATAAGTATGCTGTACGAACGAATTCTGTGATATCTTTTCGATATTGTTCTTTGCTTTGGATCGGAGAGCTGGCCCATAAAAGTGACGGATGAAAGACGGTTGCATGTAGTCGATATGCGAATGTTGAGATGGATATTGTGGTGTGACAAGAATGGGTAAGATTAGGAATGAATATATTAGAGGAAGTTTGAAAGTAGCACCAATCACAGAAAAGATATGAGGAAATAGTTTGTCCTGGTTCGGACATGTAATGCGTGGGGATAAAAGTAATGTCGTAAGGAAGGCATTAACTATGGATGTGGATGGCTACAAGGGGAGAAGAAGACCTAAAAGGAGGTGGATGGACTGTGTGAAAGAGGTTAAGAAGGGAGTGAATGTTGAGATGAGTGCAACTAGAGATGAATGGAAAAAGCATAGAATACATGTTGCACCGACTCCAAATAAACTTGGGATATTAGGGTGGGAGGATAATGATCTTTGCTTTTGTCTTTTAATGGAGTGACATCGCTTATGGTCGCGAACTCGCGAGTAGGGTTTACTCAGAAATGATATCGATGAGACTTGACTAGACTAGACGTGAGAAATTGAAATTGTTGTTTGCTTGCGTTCCGTGTTCTACCTACGTGTTACGGCCACATGGTTTGACAGATCTGAGTTTATTTGCGGGTTGATTTAGTATATTTTAAGGCCTGCGCAAACGAGGGATTTTTATCCGCGGCCTTTTTAGTCCTCAAAATCGCTTACAATTGTATCGAGTAACGCAAACGAAGGATTAAAAGTACCGCGTACAAAAAGTCGCTCGAATTACCGCGGACATGCAGGGAGCGGACCGGACAAAAGTACGGGGGAGTCCCTGAAAAAAATAGAGCACGTGTGACTGTGCGATGCAACGCACATGACGGAATTTAATCCGCGTTGTGCGCTCGATAGTGATGTATCGGTGCTTCCTCGTAGTCAAACTTTTTGGTCAAACTTCATTGACATTACACCTTTTTATCTCCCTGTATGCATGCAGTTTATGTATGTACATAGATAAATAAGATAATGTCAAACGTCAAGTGCGGCGATTTCTTTCCTATATTATAATTTAATTATTATTCACGACGATAAATGATGACCCAGGCAATAGAATGTAATATTTTAATAAAAGAAGTCGAAAAAAGAACTGCTTTATAATCTTCTTCCTCTTAGCGTTAATTCCCAGTCGCATCCGAAGCTTTCAGCTCGGAGTCTGGGGTCCGCTTTTGCCAGTCTTAACTACGGATTTGGCAAGACCTCGATATTTTCTGTGAAGCGATTGCCATCTGACCTCCACATCCCAATGGTAACATTAGGCGATATCGAAGCTTTACAGCTAGACTGTTTTTGGATTTTTGAGGGCTCCAACTACCCGTAACGACTGCCATAGATGTGCTTATGGCAACCGGGACCGACGGCTTAACGTGCTCTCCGAGGCACGACCAGACCAATGCAAATACCCATATTTCATGAACACAAATATTTGCACTGAGCGGGGATCGAACCCACGCCTCCTGCGTAGCGGCCGCGTTCACTACCGCTACGCCACGGAGGCTGTCTGCTTTATAATGATACGTCAAAAAAAGAGTATCACGACCGAAATTTAAAGAAAAAGTTATGGAACCAGGTATGCCAAGAGGTTTATTCCACTCCTGTATGGGACTTATTATCGAATGAAGAAAAAAATAAATATGGTAAGTTTGGAATCAATATATTTAATCTTATTTTTAAACTATCGCGGTGTAAACTCATAGTTTTTATGTTTCGGGACTTATCGCGATTAATTATTATTTGGAACCCGAAACGTCGGCACAAGTAAGTTCCAAATAATAATTAATCGCGATAAGTCCCGAAACATAAAAACTATGAATATATTTAATCCTCTGAATATTTGCTTCCATAGCGTGCACAAGTGCACATCTCTACATTTCCGGACAGCAAATGATCGCACACCGTGTGCGTTGAGTACGTGGTAATTCCGCAGAGGACTTTTTATTGACGGAGCGTACTTTTTGCTCCGCCGCGGAGAAAAATCCCTCGTTTGCGTTGGCCTTTAGTGATTCTTGGTCGGCTGTATGTCAAGTGTACCTAAGTGGCAAATGTTTATAAAAAGAAAGGATGGTACATATTTTGTAAAATTTTTGAAGCAAAATGGTTTCCCCATAGTATATAAAGGTTTGTTATGCAATCACGTGGCCTATTCCTTTACTGGAAGTTTTTTTATTCAGAAGTAAATTGAAAATGGTACATGTTGTATGAAATGGTACATACGTTGTAAAACATTTTTAGGTTGGTATATTAAATCATGTGATCAATTTTCAATCAGCACCGACAATTTTTTACAAGGTCGTATATTATGGCAATTTTTATTGTTATGGATTCAATCCAGGCAGGTCCATTAATTTCAAGCACGGACTGGGCAACCAGTCCGTGCTTGAAATTAATGGATTTTTTCGACCACAACAGGGTTACAATATAGTTTTAGTTAGTGAAACATACAAAGGTCTGTACTTTTAATATTGTAAATAGTGAGAAATGGTATGTGGATAGATGGTATGAAAATTCAAAATGTGTTGAGAATAAAGTTTTATATATTTTTTAATAAAACCACTATTTTACGGATTCTATTGCGATTTATTTGGTATTATTTACCTCAACGTTTCGGCTACTTTTCACATCACAACTATTACCTTCAGTTATCCCGCGATCACGGCAGCATGTGCAGCCGAAAAGTAGCCGTATCGTCGGGTTAAATTGTAGATAATAAAATCGCGATAGATTATGAAGTGCTGTTGACATGCAGTGTCATAATAAATTTTGTCAAAATTACCATATTATGGGCACCTACCCAAAGTATATTTGTGATTTGTCACATATTACTTTGATAGTACTCTAAGGGTCTACCCACATTTATCGACGCGGAATCGGCTGACGCGGAATCGGCTAACGCCGGTCAAAAAAGTCTTTATGCCGACGGACTAAGGGTGTTACTAATACCTTTCGCATCGGTTCGGCTCGGCCGACGCGATGCGACACCGGTCAACGGCGAAACGAGCCGTTTGTCGATTAGCTGATCGCATCCGTACGGCTAATAGTGATTAGTCGAGTAGTGTGGTGATACGCACTCGGCTTAAGCCGATTCCGCGTCGATAAATGTGGGTAGACCCTAATAGAATCTTAATTTTTTTACCTTAGTATATCAGGTGGTTCTCATTACTCTGTAAACTGTCTCAAGTATTGATAGTTTGTGATTTATTATAAAGTAATTGACTCTGATTACTTAAGTTAGGACTTTTATAGCGACTTGAAATAGTGACAAAGTATATAATCTGTGGGTAACGTTATTACTACTTTATATTTTATGGAACGTATGTAATATGTATCTAATAATGGCAAAAATTTTACTGCCTCTGTGGCGTAGCGGTAGTGAACGCGGCTGCTACGCAGGAGGCGCGGGTTCGATCCCCGCTCAGTGCCAATATTTGTATGCATGAATATAAATATTTGCATTGGTCTGGGTGTTTCTATGTATAATAATTATGTATGTATGTATTTACAAAAAAAAAGTATCTAAGTATGTTTATCCGCATTCTAGATTCCATGACACAAGCTAATTAAGCTTACCATGGGTCTAGATAGCGTTGTGTAGAATGTTGTAGAATATTTATTTATTTAATAGAATAAAATAAAAATATTGACATATTTTCGAATATTACTTTTTAATTCATTGTTTAGTGTTATCTACGTATAGACATAGACAGAATGCTTTAAGCTTTGTCAATCAACATTCATTACATTTGATTATTAAATGAATTTTTGGAATCTTTTTTAGGTAAAGAGTAGTCTGTGTGCATGTTCATGTAAGCTGTATCCATTCCAAATTGCGCAAAAATCCGTTAAGCCTTATTTAAGAAGAAACAGACCGTACATTCCTGTTCAGAAACTTTCGCATTTATAATGTTAGTAGTGGTATGGGTGATATTTAGTAATACTTTAATGTGACGATTCTGATATAATATATTATGTAAACTAGAAATTTAAGAGATATCATCTTTATTCTGAATATTGCAGTATTTGTGAGAAGCATCTTTATGCTAATCTTCTATAGGTATACAACTGTGACTAGTTGTTGAGTTGTGTATACGTTATTACCCCTTCAGACTACTGTACTATCAGTTAGTACTGATCGTACAAAATATTGCACTGATGGTACAAGTGTCACTGGTGGTACAACTGTCACTGATATGTCCCACTAGTACCAGGAATAAATATGCAAGTGGAACACCAGAGGGTTTCATTAATGAAAGTAGGGTACAGGTGGACGTATACTTGACTCATATTATATTATGAAATATACCCACCTATAGGTATACTGATCTCAAAATAAGAGGGTCACTATGACATTTGTCTTTTGGACGTAACTAGTGAAGTAACCACACCACTCGGTACACGATACTCAAGATTAGAATATGTATTGTATTGTAAAGTTCATTGGATTAGAGTTCTAATTAGAAAATTTAATCTAAACTTTGATATTGTAGGTATTTTGAAACAATACAATACTGCGAAAAGTAAATTTTCTTTCATTTAACATTTTTATTACAATAACATTCACTCAATAACCAATAGAAATCTCGTGAAAGTGAATCTTCAGTAAATCATTTTCTTGCTACTGTCTGAAGTTTACGCGTACCTATATCACTCATTGAAATGAAACCACTTTTTAACGGATTCTATCGCGATTTATTTGGCACTATTTACTTTTAACCCTACGTCTCGGCTACTTTCTAGCAGCCATGGTCCCGGGGTGACTAAAGATGATATTTGAAGCCTAGGAATAAAAAAAAACCTAGATAACAGCAAACACGACAAAGTCACGAATTGGGATAATGTCATATTTGTCGATGAGACTTGGCTGAACTCGAATCATACCGTGCCGCAGTCGTGGACTGATGATACCTAGGCCTCTTGCTCAAAAGTGCCAATAGGAAAAGGTGGACGCTTAATAATCTGCCACTTAATGGTCAGCTGGTGGTGGTTTTGTGAATGATACCTTGCTCGCATTTGAGTCTAAAAGTACAAAAGAATATCACAGAGTGGTTCACTAACCTGTTAGCAAACCTCCCTGAACAGTGCATAGTTATTATGTACAATGCACCGTACCACTCAGTTCAAATAGATAAAGCAGCTACTCATGCAAACAGAAAGGCCGAATTAGTAGCATGGCTTCAAAGACCAGGCGTTGAAGCTGATACGAAATAGTAAAGAGGCTGCAACTGGTAAAAAAAATTAAACTTGCAAAATTAAAATATAAAAAATATATCTTGATCGATTTATTTTTTCCTTAACCAATTATTCCCTTGTCTATGGACAGTATGAAAAAATCGTTATGGATAGCACTGAGCGGAGTGGGCGGTACCCATCAATGAAAAATGTCATTACGTTTGAAAAAATTGTCATTGTTTTACGTTCTCAAAATTGAGAACTTCATGGACTTGAACTGTCCAAGCGGGCTTCTTATTTTGCGATTACTGTAGGTATATTTTATAATATAAAAAATTATAGATGTATTGCGGTACAATATATTATGTAGTAGGTAGGTATAGTAGTTTTGAAATAAGATTTATGTTGATAGTTTTTAGAATCTGCTGACTATTTATTTTACTACTATCTAATTTAGTGGTGATCTGTTTTATAAATGTAGAAATAATATTATTGTCTAGTATCTAATTACAATACCTGGCTTTTGGTTTGTAGAGTCGGGAAGAAGAGCGAGGGTCCGTCTAAGATCGGTTTTTGTAGAGCGTTCTCTCTATCGCATATCGGACCAACATTGATAGATTGATTGTCAAGTCCCCTAGACAAGTATCAATTAGTTTACCGGCGTATTGTACGTGTCATATACGTCAAATCTAAGAAGTAAGAAGAATGAGATTCCGACTAAGATCGGTTTTATATAGCGCTCTCTCCATCACACATCGGACTGACATTGACAGATTGATTGTCAGTTTGCCCCCCATGTGATAAATTACAAAGATTCATTATTCTATTTAACAATACGCCGGCCAAAGAATTGCCACTTGTCCAGGGGGCAGACTAACAATCAATCTGTAAATGTCAGATGTCAGTCCGATGTGCGATAGAGTGATATAAAACAGATCTCAGTCGGAATTTCATTCTTCTTACCGACTTACCAAGGCGAAAGCCGGATACTGACCGGCGGTATGGGTCATAATTGAACATGTTTGATACAAAGCTAGCTTTTGTGCAGTGATTACTGGAAGACAATCGAGCAGCGAGCCGCAGGTCACAGCTTTGGCTCACTGTGAATATACACACGGCATAGGAAATAAGTATACACCTACTATTACACACACTCTCTCTTTTAAAAGTGTATACTTATCTCCTTGGTGATGTGTGCTTAACGTCGCGTAACGCCGGTCGGTACTCACCTTAATGGTATGATTCCGAAGCCAACCGCATACGACAACTGCCGACGCACGCAGCAAATGTGCTCAATTCATTGCTGCTTCTTAATGGTCCCCATTATCCGTATCGGAGTTCAACAAGTAATGGATACGCTGTATCTGCTGCATGGGTCTGTCGTTGTCTTATGCGGTCGGCTTCGAAATCATAACTCAACTGTTAAGTTTTTTAAGTCCTTTTTGTTAGTTTGTATACTTAATTTCGCATATTATAATAGCATTATTACTGAATGAATATATTTTGTAAGTACTTACAACCAATAATAGATTACCAAATACTTATAATGATAGCATTTAAAATGCTCAATCTATTATTTTACTGAAAAAGTTAATAATATAGGAATTTTCCTTCTAATTTCAGATCTCGCATGAAATTTGCTGTCACAGTCGCATTTTTGCTTGACGACGACAGTTTTTAAGACTTGTCCTTGTATGACATCCACATTAACAGATTTATAAAATTTAAAGCAATTTGTATGCTAAGTATTCAAATTTCATTCAGTTGTTTGGGCGAAGTAACAAAAAAAGAATGTTTAAAAATGATTGTATAACAACATTGTTTCCGATAGTTCGTACGACTATCGCTAGATGGCTTCTGTCGCTCCAAGATGGTTGTATAGGATAAATTGGAGCTCTCAAGGCGTGACTCGGTAGCTCAGTCGTCAGACCATTCTTCTTGTAAGGGACTGGTCGCGGATTAGAGTCCCGCCTGAGTCATTTCACTTTTTCATATCTTGCAGAGAGTTGAACAGAGCAAGCTTATGCCGCTTAAAACTCTTGTGAAATTGCAAATCCTTCACCTGTCCTAGAAGCGCCTGCATTGGAGTATGAATCTGTCTGCTCTCGACTGTAGACGTTGAGCATGCCTGAAAATCTATCTCCAAATAATGTTAGAATTTTGTTTCGACTCTATCTTTTAAATACATACGTATACTGCCTGTAAATCCCCGAAGGGGTAGGCAGAGGTGTATTGACACCCACATTTCGCCAACTGTGATTTTCGGTCCCAAGTAATAGGGGGTGAGCCTATTGTCGTCAAGCGGACACTTAGTCTTGGGCTGTATGTTTATTGTGGGATGGAGAACAGCCCTATCCCTTTTAAATATATAATTATATTAAAATTAATTTTAATTGTATTCACTTACATGAACGTTCTAAGCGCTCTCAAATTTTCGCGCCATAATGTAGACTCCTGTCCTAGATACGTTGTCAATTATAAGATTAAATAATTAAGTATATATAAGTATAAGTACCTGAGCGCTTGGGAAATTTGTAAGTAGTGTTGTATACTATAGTTATATTGAATAAGTAAGGCGGGTCTAGTGACCTGAGAAATGTATCTTTTTTCCCTGTACATTATATTGTTTTTTTTTTAGATCTTATGTATGTTGAATAAAAATACAGCGCTATATTTTTGTAGCACGTTTAGATTTTTTTATTGATGATTTACATGTTGTATAGTTTTTTGAATATTTTATGTGGAAAATATAATTTATATGTTTTAAAATTGAATTTTATTTCACTAGTTACCCGCTGACATTGGGCCATCTACGGATTTATATGTAGATACTTGGGTGTGCGAAGCATGGGTGTCCCCATCGAACTCCGGAAAGGTATATGCTGATCTTTTTTTATATATGCTACTTAGTTCGCAGACAAGCAAACGGCCTACCTGATGGAAAGTGGTTACCGGTGCCTATGGACGAGTGTAACACCAGGGGAGACGCACTCGTGCACTCAGTCACAGTCGACTCTGCAAGAACAGAGAGATTCTGTGTCGTCAGCGCCGAAGATCAAATGCTTGCCCTTTGGCACAAAACCTCACCAGTGAGCGCTGGCTACTCTACTCACTGGGAACACAACACAAGGTTATTTAGCCGCGATATTCTGTAGGTACCGTAGGTGCGGTATGTACCGTTTATAAGAAAATTTAATTTAACGCGGTAGTTATTTAAATATTTTTTTAATTATATTTTCTTTATAGCGGAAAATTATTGCAGGCTTGTTAATTAGCCAAGAAATCGATTTGAGTTTCGAGTACCTATCTAGATTTCGGCCTGATTTCCCACTCATTTATCCAAGCCTAAATATTATCTGTTTGTTGCAATAATGTGAATCTTATCATGTAATAATACAAGTTACTAGGGTTAGTTGTAATAGGTGTAACTAACAAGATTTTCATTTATCGTCGAACCGTTCAGTCGCGTATGGTCAAATTAAACGAATGAGTATTGAGCGAATGACACATCAAGTAGATATATGTAAAGCGCAGGTGAATGGACAAGGGGGTCGACCTCGCACTAGATACGTTAACGAAATTAATGGGATATTGAACAAAGGTTGCATGAAAGGTTTAATGATAGTGGAGGAAGCTTGTGAAATATGTAAGGCAGATGGCGGGCTGTTGTTTTTGCCTACCCGATGCATAGGTATGTATGATGTCAAAGCCAAAGAGCCAAAGACTATACCTAAGCTTAAAATGTTGCGAGCTCCTACAGTAGGTACTTTAGAAGTATATCTACAGACAGCAACTCTACAGTACTTCTACAGTATCTTTTCGATACTTCCACAGTACATAAGGCAGCATCATAATGGTTCATACTTTGATGGCCTTTACCAGTCCGAATCTAAATAGAACCTTTACAGTGCCTCTGCAGTACTTCTACAGAAACGCTACAATACCTCTACAGTGCCTCTACAGTACCTCTACGGTTCCTCAACAGTATCTCTACAGTTACCTCTAAAGTACCTCCACAATACTTCTATAGTATCTCTTTAGTGCCTGTACCTCTACAGTTCCTCTACAGTTAGTTTTTCTACATTAGGTACCCCTACAGTGCCTCTACAGTACCTCTACGGTTCCCCTACGGTATCTCTACAGTACCTCTAAAGTACCTCCACAATACTTCTATAGTACCTACCTATCTCTTTAGTGCCTCTACAGTACCCCTACAGTTAGTTTTTCTACAGTACTCCTACAGTGCCTCTACAGTACTTCTATAGTACTTCTACGGTATCTCTACAGTACCTCTACAGTCTTAGTACATCTCTATAGTACACCTCTGCAGTACCACCATACATAAGGCTGCATCGTCGTTCATACCTTGATAATTTTTGTCAGTCCGATTATAAATACAAGCTGATACTGCCACCGTTTTGAGTACGAGTATACTATTATTGAATATTTAAACAGTTGACCGACAAAGGTTAATTTACCTATTCTAATCGATGTTATCGATGGCATACACATTGAAGGTTGCTTATGGGTTGCATGCGATGTTAATGTAGGTAGGTCTGTACTGTACCTATAGGTATAAATTTATAGTAGGTAGATACTTAGTGGTATTTATCAATTCAAAGAAACATGATGAATCTATATTATATTTGTCTTTTTAAATAATACGCCAGTCATTTTAAGCAAAAAGGTCGGACTAATTCCGGCGGAAGGTTTCTTTGTTTTAAAATGTTCCTTGGGTTCCCCTGAACATATCTGGAAAGTTCCCCATAGATCCCATGTACGCTCCCCCCTCCCCCCCTCAAACGTCTCCCTAAATCCAGTTTTTTCTATTTTTCTCAGAAACGGTGAAAGCTATAAGAAAGTTGTCCAGGTACCATATAATTACTATAAAATTACCTACCAAACGACAGTTCATTCATTTCAATGTGAGCTATAGTCTCTGAAATATACCTACAGAAATTTCACCAAAAAAAAAAAATTGGCCCAAAATTATTCTTTGTACTAAATTTGAAGAAAAATTACTGGAGTTGTTGCAAAATGATGTAGGCACAAGTAAATCTTCATACATTAAGGAATAAAATGATGTATGATTCATTGTTATGGCAGCATTGGTTCTCGAGTTACAGCGAATAGTGTCAAAAAACAACAAAATATAATTTTATAGTACGAAGACAGTAGAAACTTTGAAGATGATGATGCCTCAGGTTTAAATTATGGCAATTAAATATCCATACATATGATCACGCCTCTATCCCTGGAGGGTTAGGCAGAGGTGAAATAACACCCACATTTCACCAATCATGGTATAAGGTCTCAGGCAATAAGTAATAGCCTATTGCCGTTTTTCGGGCACTATTGTTGACTCCAGCCATGTATCTGTGGCTGAGCCTGGGCTGTTTATATCTCTCTGATGTTAAACATCTCTATTCTTTAGTCACCTTGTACGACACCGCATGGCAGGAGATGGAGTGGCCCAAATTCTTCTCTGCCGGGAACCACGCCGCAATTAAGTTTAAATAAACGGACTTAATAAAATCATTTCCCCTGAAATACTAAACGATTTATCCTTTCAGTAACGATGTAGCGCCACATTATAAATATAATGGGAAAAAAATATGCAAAACGGTTACTCCGATTTTAATATATGAGGTGTCAAATAATACCTACTTTTTGTCATGTTTTATTATAAAAAAAATAAAAGCTTTAACTATATCAAAAACTATCTGTTTATTAAAAAAATGAATAATAACTAGTCCCCATGCAAGCCTTCCCCGCTTCTGACAAGCTTATGAAACTGATAAGCTGTTCCTGAAAAACGAATTAACTAACCTATTCACTCTAGTCTTAAATACACCCAAGTTATAGCTATCCGGCAACACAGATTCGGGCAAGGCCGTTTGGTGCGTATAAGTGGAAAGTCCATGGTGTATCAGTGGCGGGTCACCGTGCGTATGGTCGTTCGATGGTGGAAAGGGTTTGGCGGAATTAAGTTGTGCAAATCTTGTGCACACTCCATGAAGTGCATCCGATAAAAAATCGAGAGTCATGCAACTCTTAGCTGATGTTCTAGGCTCTGAAACCTATTTTCAACTAGAGCGTCGTTATTGATGAGCCTCCAAGAGGCTTGTTTCTCTATTAACTCAAGGGATTCAAGCTGGTATTTGGCTGAACCGTCACAAAGGTGCGAGCAGTATTTTATGCACGATCGAACTTGCGCTTGGTAGAGAATGAGAAGTTGTTCCAGTGTGAAGTACTAATCTTACTTTTAATAGCATTCTCAGCTTTTTAGCAGCTTCGCAGAGAAGAGACACGCCTGACTGGGTTTTGGTTGCGTTGAAGTTGACCAAGTTGGCATCTCCCCAATCGGAGGATGCCTGCAAAGGAAAGTTCAACCGCTCAACCATGGTTTCCTTAAGAGACCGGATCTCAACCATGCCAGCGTACGGCCGTCTCGTAACTCTCTACCATTGTGATGTCGTCTGCGCACTCAATGGTTCCGGGCTTGAGCAGATCGTTGATATGGAAAAGTGTGACAGAAAGTACCGACCCCTAAGGGACCCCAGCGTTTATTTGCAAATGGTCCAACGAACTACCGTCAATGAAACGGAATGACCGAGTTCCCAGAAAGATTGCAATCCAGGCATACAAGACAGCCGAAGGAAGGAAGTTTGTTGAATAAGTTATCGTGCTAGACCTTGTCAAAGGCCTCTGAGATGTCGAGGGAGACCCCTAGCGCTCAATGGCCTTATTCTTAATGTGGCATATCCGTGGTCCGTTTATTTAAATTTTATAACCATAAGGTGGACTGACGACCTACGTAGGGTGGCAGGGACACACTGGATGCGGAAGGCGGAGAATCGGCAAACGTGGCGCGTATTGGGGGAGGCCTATGTCCAGGCCTATATAAGTACCGCGGTAGCCTAGTGGTATGGGTAATGGACTGCTGAGACGAGGTCACGGGTTCGATCCCAGGTTTACCATGGCACACACCAATGACTTTTCGATGATTTTCGAAGTTATGTGTGTTTATCGCAGGTTTATAAGTGCCCGGTTAATGGCAATAGGCTCGCCACCTATTACATTGGGACCTAAACATAAACGGCGAAATGTGGGTGCTAGCACCTTTGCCTACCCCCTCGGGGACAAAGGCGTGAGTTTATGTTATGTTAATCTATGTCCAGCAGTGGACTGCAATAGGCTAATTGATTGATTGAACTATAATTTGACCCTTAGGCATCATCATTTTCTAAGTTCCTACTTTCTTCACACCAGAAAATTATATTGTGGTGTTTGACACTATTCGCTGTAACTCGAGAACCAATGCTGCTATAACAATGAATTATACGTCATTTTATTCCTAAATGTATGAAGATTTACTTGTGCCTACATCATTTTGCCACAACTCCTGTAATTTTTCTTCAAATTTAGTACAAAGAATAATTTTACGCCAAATTTTTTTTTTGGTGAAATTTCTGTTGGTATATTTCAGAGACTATAGCTCACATTGAAATGAACGAACTGTCGTTTGGTAGGTAATTTTATAGCAATTATATGGTACCTGGACAACTTTCTTGTAGCTTTCACCGTTTCTGAGAAAAATAGAAAAAACTGGATTTAGGGAGACGTTTGAGGGGGGGGAGGGGGGAGCGTACATGGGATCTATGGGGAACTTTCCAGATATGTTCAGGGGGACCTAAGGAACATTTTAAAACAAAGAAACCTTCCGCCGGAATTAGTCCTAGGTTTCAACGATTTTTTGTCTAAAATTACTGAGCTATAAGTAGACATCCTAAAATTTCAGTAGTCATGCGAGTTTGCGAGAATGGCCTACGGTCCACCACTGATTAACATCACGTGTCATAACAATTTTGCGTATAGGTAAGTGATGATAGAATTGCACAACAATAGTAGATACTAGCCTTGGTCAATAATTATCTTCATCACGAGGAATCATCAATTAATCGTGCATCGTTTGTATTAGGTAGGAGAAGTTTTATTTGGTCAGGTAGGTATAGGATTTATTTTACGATTTTATTTACGTTCACTGTAAAATAAAATCCCAATAAACAAATTAACTGAGACCCGGGCCGCTCCAGTTCAATATAGGAGTTCACGATTGGACCAGGTAGGTAGCACTGGGTTATCCTAGAACATCGGCGAGTAGTTGCATATCTCTCGGTATTTTATCAGATGCACTTCGAAGAGTGTGCGCGTAATTTCGCCAAGCCATTCCACCATCGAACGACCAGACACACGGCGACCCAACACCGATATACCGTGGACATTCCACATATAGACTAGAGTCGATAATTATTGAAACAAAAAGAAAAATAATAGTGGGATGAAAACCGTTATATAAGGAAGAGAATATAACAAAAATAAAAGGAAAAATAATTTACGGGCGATCTGAGGTCGGTCGTACGGTGAGGATAAGGGGGTGAGTTTTTAAGGGTAAAAAACGGTTTATCTCGATTTCCGGCAAAACTACAAGTCCTATGGAAAAAAATTAAATGACAAAGTTGTAGGTATTAAAGAGATCTACAACTTTTGTAAATACACTTCTTTCACACAACCTCAAAATTTATGTGAAAAATTGAAATAATCATGTTTTTGGAAGGTTTTTGGTTTTTTATTTTTATCATAAAGATCATAATGTCATAAGACATGTTTCTTTGCATTTTCTGAGAACATTTAGGTACCATAGTAATGTACTATATATTTTTTTACATAATCAGAAAGAAGAGATTTCAGCGAACCAAAATCTCCCCGATTTTTTTTTAAAAAGCTGATATTTTGACGTGAGAATTTTTGATTGAAAATTAGGGTGTTTTTTCGATATTAAGTCAAAATAAGGTAAAAAAATAAATATATGAAAACAATAAAAATACAGTATCTTTAAGATATAAAAAGGTAAGTTTTTACCAAATTTCGTGAGAATTTTTTTTTTTTGCATAAATTAGAAATAAAAAACCAAAAACTTATATAGATACCTAAACCGTTTTTACCCTTCAAAACTCACCCCCTTCCACTTCCCGACCTCAGATCGCCCGTAAATTATCTTTCCTTTCATTTTTGTTATATATTCTCGTCCTTTTATAACGGGTTTCATCCTACTATTATTTTTTTTCACTTTTTACCATTTTCAAAATTAGACTCCGGTCTAATAAACGTACCAAACGATTCGGTGATACATTCATCATACGTACCGCCAAGGAATGGAATGCCTTGTCGGAATCTGTGTTTCAGGCTTGGGTGTCTTCAAGACTAGAATGAATTAATTACTTCTAGACAGCCTCTGCGTCGTAGAGCTAGTGAAAGCGAGCACTTCGCAGGAGGCGCAGGTTCGATCTCCGCTTAGTGCGAATATTTGTATATCACTATATCTGTATGAATATAGCCGTCGGCCCCGGTTGCCATATAAACATCTGTGGTAGTCGTTACGGGTAGTGGGAGCCCTAAAAGGTCCAACAACTAGTCTTGCTGCAATGCTTCGATATCGCCGAATATCGCTATTGGGCGGTGAAGGTCAGATGGTACCTAATCGTTTCACGTAAAATACCTAAGTCCATTGCAGCAAATCCGCAGTTAGACTGGTAAAGCGGTCTCCAGACTCCGAGGTGTAAGCTTCGGATACAACTGGGATTAACGCTAGGATGAAGAAGAAACCGTCGCGTGTCGGCCACATCGTCTCTTACCAACAGGTGAGATAGTGGTCAAACGTGAACCTATCAGCAAAAACGTAGTAGTAAAAAGTTATAGGATTTTTTCACGAATGACTTACACGCCACCCAGACCGTATAAAATATTACCTTTGATATTTATACAATAAAACAGTATAACTATGTCCTCGCTTTAAATATTGAGGGTTGAGTTATCTGTAATACTAATCAACAGCCTCTACGAATATGTGGTTAATAAGCAGGTACGAAGGCACTTAAATATTTATACATATCGTATCTATGACAGATCTAGGTTTATAATTACTAGCTCGTGTGTGGCTGATCAATCACATCTACAATCACACTGAAGGGTAACAAACGACACTCAATTCGCTGCATAAAAAAATATAAACATGGTAGGAATTAGTTCAGAAAAAAGGATGAAATTTAAAAAGCGCAAGTCGCCTTCGAAGACACATTTTTGGCGGAGCAAGTGCGTTGAATTTTGTGAGAGGACCGAATTGCATGGATACAAGTATATTGTGATGGAGGGTTTCAATAAAATGGAGAGGTTTGTATATTTAGGTACCTACTTACAGTACCCAATTAAAAGTAAAGCATGTACATTATATGTAGGTATGGGTCGGTCGAAATAGAACTATAAAATATTGTAGACCATCTACTATTATGTATCCTGTATCCATTAGATATTAGATATGTACAAAATTTGTGCGTAAATCTTTAATCTGATAAACTACCTACTATGCTATAACTACGTATCTATCTATTATACCTATGTAGATAGATAGTGGTATTATTAGAACCAGAAATTTCATTAGTTACGATAGATACAACTGAAATTGGTATTCGGATGAGAGAAATGCTAAAAAACCTTCTAGGTTCGTTAACCAATACCTACCTAAGTCGTTTATGTTCATGTAGGATTGGCTTCAGATTTTTAATTACCTACTGTTCAGGACAGTGCCTGAAGGGTTTGTTACCGCAATGCAAGCAGTGCACTAAGTGCAGTTATTTCCTGTGCGGCGCCGTCGTATAGTAGGTAGAATAAGTTAATTAATTGTTAATATTTTTCACTTGTCGTCGACCTGAGCTTAAGAAAGCATTACACACGTACAGTTCCAATCGCTGCAGTTTTATTTTATTTAAATTCGGAGTCCAATCCTAGACATGGTCCTTATCGAACTGGATTACCATACAAATATCAAGGATTAGCAGCTACTCCTGTTGGAAGTCGAAGATATCTCGGCGGAAGATATAGGTATAAGCGGCCTGTGGACGAGTACTACGGTGTTAAGTTTTAATTTTACAAATATCGTCTCCCAACACTCGATCAGGTATCATTTAGCCTTAATTAAGGATAATCCAAGGTTAGTGAGTCAATTTACCTAGATTAAAATATTTTATTATGTATCAAAAAGCTTAGTCATTGTGAACAAAAAAGATCGGATTAGTGTCATAGATACATTTATTAGGCAATAATCACAATAGTTTATACTTATATTAGTATAGTAGTCAGTTGTACTACATATTTTATTGTATTTATTTGCTTATTAAATCCTGTCTCAGTTGAAAATCTGTTGCAAACTCGTAATCTACTAAGAAGTAGGTAGTAGGTAGGTACTGAATAAAATATTGTATTAGTGTTAGATATTGTCTTAAAACTTAGTTATTACAATCGTATTTGTGTATATTCAGGTAATTTCTTTGCTATTATATATAATTAATTTTATTTTTATATAAATTCCAGGTCGATTAATACTCGCATCCCAGTATGACCGAGGAACAAGATTTGGTTAGGAAGCGAGGAGCTTATAAAGGTATCTTAACTATCTTCATTAGATACCTTGATACGCTTGTTGATAAAAAGTTGAGCAGCCCTGACATCACCGAGTTAAAGCTGCGCATAGGGAAGATGGAGTCGATGTACGACCATTACAATGAGGTACAATTTCGTTTGGAGTGTATTGTTGATGATCCCACTACTCAGTTCAATTATCGTTCTGATTTTGAGTCGCTTTTTCATCACTCCTTGGCTAGGGCACAGGAGATGGTAACTGAGTATAGCAAGGATAGTGATTCAGTGTTCAATAGTGTTAAAGGCACCAGTGCCTGTAATAATCAGCCTGTTAGGTTACCCACTATCGCGCTACCCAAATTCAGTGGCTCATATGACACTTGGTTGGGATTTCATGACACTTTTACCAGCCTCATTCATTCCAATGATAGCATAGATGAAATAAATAAATTTCATTATTTGAGAGCATCCCTGGAAGGAACTGCTGCTGCCGTCATTCATTCAATTGTATTTTCTGCTAGGAATTACTCAGTGGCGTGGCAGTTACTGTGTGACCGATTTAACAATAAAGATTTGTTAATACAAAATCATATTGTAGCGTTATGTAATATTCAAACTATTACTAAGGAATCTTCTACTGCTTTAACTAGCCTAATTGACGATATAAATAAAAATATACGGGCCTTAGAATCCTTAGGTGAGCCTGTAATGCACTGGGATAGTATTTTGATCTACCTTATAACTCAAAAGTTAGATCACAGAACTTCTCGTGAGTTTAAAGAATATAAAAGTCGATTAGGCAAAGACATCAGAATAACATTACAGTTATTTCTAGAATTCCTGCGCACGCGTGCTGATTTAGTTGAGTCTTGGGAGTTGGAGCGACGTAACGCCTCTCGTGCTAATCCACCTCAATATGTTAAACAGTCCACGAATAAGTCACTAGTTACAACACAGTCTTCCCACAATAGTAACATCACAAGTAGTTCCGAATCTTCACCTAAACCATGTCCGAAATGTAAAGATAGTCATAATCTAGCTAACTGTTCACAGTTCCTTGCATTAGATGTTGATGCCCGGCTTAAATTGTTACCTAGTCTCAAAGTGTGCTACAATTGTTTTCACGTAGGACATTTTGCCAACCAGTGTAAGAAATCAGGTTGTAGGTTGTGTAAGCGCAGGCACAACATCTTAATACACACAGAATCTAAAATTACTACACATAACTGCAATATTAATGTAAGTACTTTAGGTAATAATGATTCCGTATCGTGTCCGATAACGTCATCACAGCCTGCCGTAGAGGACGAGAGTAATGTCGCGCTGACCGCAAGCATTGCATCGCCCGGCGGGGAGTGCGGGGATAGTCAAGCAACAAAGGAATGCGATGTGTTGTTGTCCACCGCCTTAGTACGGGTTTTCGATAATAACAGGCGTGAATATAGGGTCAGAGCAGTCCTTGACAGTGGTAGTACTGCTTGTTTTATAACGGAACGACTTTTCAATCGCCTAAAATTACCAAATAGCCAATTAAATGGGTCAATTCACGGTATAAATAATATAGCTTCTCGAGTAGGTAAAATATGTAACGTGCAAATAGCGGCACTTAATAATAGTTATACTACTAAGTTACTCTGTTTTATATTGCCTTCGATTACAAGTGCAGTGCCTGCTCGAGAAGTAGACATTGCAAAGTTTATTATACCTACTAATATTTGTTTAGCTGACCCCAAGTTCTACAAGCCGTCAGAGGTAGATATTTTAATTGGTGCTGATTTATTCTGGGACTTACTGGGTACACGAAGACTACAGTTGGGCAGAGGAATGCCGGTCTTATGTGATACCAAGTTAGGTTGGATTGTCTCCGGTCCCATCACGTATAACAATGATAAATTTGTAAACAATGTTAGATGCAATTTAACTCAAATTAGTTCTTGCAGTGATAGCGATATTGAAAAGATTCGGTCTGATTTAACACGATTTTGGAACATTGAGGAGGTCCCAGCGCATTCCTCAAGTTATTTACCTGAAGAGAAGTTATGTGAGGCACACTTTATTAATAACACTACGCGGTTACCTAGTGGCAGGTTCTGCGTACGTATCCCTTTAAAACAGGATCCGTCTGTTCTAGGAAATTCGTACAAAAGGGCTACGAATTGTTTATATTCCCTAGAACGTCGATTAAAGTCCAAACCCGATGTTAGTAAATTATATAACGACTTTATGACGGAATATGAAACATTGGGTCATATGACAAAAAACAAAGATCTCGGCTGTACATCTCGTGGATATTTCATTCCTCACCACGGCGTACATCACGAGTCTAGCAGTACCACGAAGCTGCGTGTAGTTTTTAATGGTAGTTCTCCGACGTCATCAGGCATCTCACTTAATGACATCCAGATGGTGGGTCCTACAGTTCAGGACGATCTACTATCCATACTTCTTCGCTTTCGACAGCATAAATATGTCTTGTCAGCAGATGTGGAGAAGATGTATAGACAAATAGCCATCCACCCTGCTGATAGGTACTTACAGCAGGTTCTGTGGCGCAGTGGTACTGAACCAAGCAATTCTGTCAGTGTTTTTACACTCAATACCATTACATATGGGTTAGCCAGTTCGCCTTTTCTTGCGACACGCTGTTTGAAGCAGATCGGCATTGAGTGTAAGGATGATAGGATTGCTGAAGTTATTAAGCATGATTTTTATGTCGATGACCTGTTGACTGGAGGGGATAATTTAGAGGAAATGATGGTTCTCCGCTCAAAGGTCACTGATGCACTGGCATCAGCCTGTATGCCACTTAGGAAATTCAAATCCAATGAACCCAAATTAATTTCTGGGGCTTCAACATCTTCACTAGACCTAAGCATGGGTTGTTTCGAGCCTAATAAATTGTTAGGGCTTAATTGGTATGCACATACGGACGAATTAAGTTTTTTGAGTAGTTCATCGGTGCCATTGGATGGTAAAACAAAGCGTGAGGTACTATCTGCGATCGCACGTATTTTTGACCCATTGGGTCTTTTGTCTCCCTTTGTAATCACTATGAAGATGTTATTGCAGGGTATGTGGTTAGATAAGTTACCGTGGGATAAACCCTTAAACCCCGAACTGCAACATAAATGGCACAATATAGTAAAATCTTTACCATTATTGTATCATTTTCGTATTCCGAGAATTATTGTTTGTGACTCGTTTAAGACTGTTGAACTCCATGTATTCACAGACGCGTCAGAACGCGCTTATGGGGCGTGCGTCTATGTACGTAGCATCAATGCTAACGGTGAGTGCATGGTTCGATTATTGATGTCCAAAAGTCGAGTAGCACCCTTAAAACCTACCACAATACCTCGGTTGGAATTGTGTGGGGCGTTATTAGGAGCGCGTATTTATGATAAGGTTACGAAATCCCTTCGAGTTAAAATCAGCCATTCGTATTGTTGGAGTGACTCCACCATAGTTTTGGGATGGTTGCAGATGCCCCCTACTAAGCTCCAACCGTTTGTACGCAATCGTGTTGCTGAGATATTAGATAGGGCCGGTGTCTGCACATGGAGACACGTACCGACTGACCAAAACCCAGCAGACCTAATATCTCGAGGTGTAGACATTAGTGCTCTGAAATGTCTAGATCTATGGTGGAGCGGTCCCACTTTCCTACAGCAGGATCTGGCTGATTGGCCGTCACAGCTCCAGTATCCAAATACTGAGTTATTACCTGAAACTCGACCTCAGGTTTCATTGAACGCGGTTGTCACAGACAATACACTCCCGAGGGAGTTCATAAAATTCAATCGGTTTTCTAATTATTTAAAACTTGTGCGCTGTATGGCGTATGTATGTCGCTTTGTTAAGCGTTGCAGGAAACTGCCTGTAGGCAGTATATTCTTGGCTCAAGATGAGTTGCAAGATGCCTTAAATATCATAATCATTCAATCCCAAATGCAATCTTTTCCCGAGTATAATTTATTAATTAAAAAACAAAAAATACCTGAGAAAAGTGCCCTTCTAAAATTTAACATTTATTTAGATCAGAATAATATTATTCGTGTAGGAGGACGCTTAGATAATTCAGATTTCTCATATGATAAGAAACATCCTATATTGTTACAGTCCACTCATACATTTACGAAGCTATTATTTGATTTTGAACACAAAAGGTTGATGCACGCAGGCCCACAGTTACTACTTGCTTCGATTAGGGAGTCATATTGGCCAATAGGTGGTAGGAACCTGGCGAAGACCTGTTACCACAAATGCATACGTTGCCATCGTTTAAAAGGTAGGGTGGTTACTCCCATAATGGGAAACCTGCCGCAGCAGCGGCTCCTTCCAGGTGGTTACCCTTTTGAAAATTGTGGGGTAGATTATGCTGGCCCGATAATGTGTGCTACTCGGCAAGGTCGCGGATGTAGGTTGGTAAAAGTGTACATTAGTATATTCGTTTGCTTTGCCACTAAGGCAGTTCATTTAGAGTTAGTGGGTGACTTATCTAGCTCTAAGTATATACTAGCACTGAATCGATTCATCTCGCGACGAGGTAAGCCCATCAACATATATTCCGATAACGGTACCTCATTTGTGGGGGCGTGCAACGAACTATCAAAATTTCTTCAATCTCATTGTGATTGTATAGCGGAGAAGGTATCTAATGACGGAGTTAAGTTCCATTTCATTCCCGCATACGCACCTCATTTTGGTGGAATCTGGGAGGCGGGTGTGAAGTCGGCCAAACATCATTTACAACGAGTGTTGGGTAATTGTAGTTTAACGTACGAAGAACTTAACACCACGTTAACTCAAATCGAGGCGGTACTAAATTCTCGCCCTTTAACACCGCTGTCATCCGACCCTGCCGACTGTACACCGCTCACTCCAGGACACTTTCTCGTGGGTCGTCCGTTGACATCCATGCCTCAGCCAAACTACCAGGACTCCTCCGTCAACCACTTGACAAGGTTTGGACGCATTGAACAGCTCCGTCAACATTTTTGGACTCGTTGGAGCAAGGAGTACGTCGCTGAACTGCAGCAGAGAACGAAGTGGCGTTCCTGCAAGGATGAGCTGAAGCTGGACACGTTGGTTGTCATCAAGGATGACCATTTACCTCCTCTCAAATGGCGGCTAGGGAGAATCGTCGCATTGCATCCCGGGCCTGATGGTGTTGCTCGCGTTGCTGACATCCGGACATCTGTTTGAGTCCTCCGGCGAGCCTTTAACCGAATTTGCCCATTACCCGTGGATACTCCATCTATTGTGGTTGAAAGCGTTCCTTCCAACGTCCGGGGGCATGTTCAGGACAGTGCCTGAAGGGTTTGTTACCGCAATGCAAGCAGTGCACTAAGTGCAGTTATTTCCTGTGCGGCGCCGTCGTATAGTAGGTAGATTAAGTTAATTAATTGTTAATATTTTTCACTTGTCGTCGACCTGAGCTTAAGAAAGCATTACACACGTACAGTTCCAATCGCTGCAGTTTTATTTTATTTAAATTCGGAGTCCAATCCTAGACACCTACTTAATCATAACGTTTCTACATTCTTCTACATTCTTTTTCATTTCGGTTTAGAGTTTGCTGGGCGTTGGCTGTGTTGATAAGCATGGTCATTGCAATATACTTCGTAGTCACTGCGTACATGTGGTATGCAAGAAACCCTATAGTAACTGTAAGTTTATTAATTAATATACTTTTTTACAGAGTAAAGGTCACCAGGCCCTCGATTCTACTAAAGCACAACCACTGTCACACCACAGAGACTGCGAGAAAATTCCATTTGATTTTAGCTTTTAAAGTTAAAGTTTAAAATTAAATGGCTTTTTGTAGAGTGTACGAAAGCGTGTAATGAAAATATTGTCATTTAATTTTGGACTTTAACTTTATAGAAACAAAGTCTAAAATTTAATGCCAATTTTTGCAAAGACTGTGACACGACAGTGGTTTGGCTTTAGCAGAATCGAGGGCCAGGAAGTTTGTTTTTAAAGTTTGTAGGGTTGACTTTTAAGCTAGGTACGTCGCAGAGATATAAAAAACCTGCAACTTTTTACTTGTTCTGCCTACAGAACAAGTAAACTAGTACAGACCAAGTAACTACAGAAAAAGTAAAGTTGACTTTTAATTGTGTTGACTAGTTTGAATTGTATAGGTACAATTCAAACTAGTCAACACAATTAAAAGATCCAGTCCGACTTGCACTTGATTGATTCCTTTATTTATTTGACGGATGCTTCAAAAACTACGCATTAGCTGTCTATATTTATTTTTTTAACCATTATGCACATCGCTTATAATTTCAGGTTATAGAAAGTACTCAAGGAGCAATATGGGATGTCCCCTTTCCGGCCATTACCATATGTGACCTCAACGTTGTCTCTAAAAAAGCGGCATGGGCATTGGCTAATAACTTGTAAGTATTCATTACGTAGCTGTTGTTTAACCGCAGGTTCATTGTTGTACCTCATTGGACTATCGTTGAGAATACAGCAGAACAGCTCCCCTATACAAGGTGGCAATGGCAGTTCGTTGGCCGGCGTATTGCAGAATAGAATGACGAATGTATGGGATTTGAAGTTAATGAAATACATTGACAACTGTCATAAACGTCAAATTCCATATATTCGTCATTCCATTCTACACTACGCCGCCAATGAATTGCCACATGTCTAGAGGGGCTGGATGCAGAACGAACTACTTAGTTGGCGACACAAATGTTGTCTATTTGTGTCACCGAATGTTGGTGTGTGTTCGTTCCTTTGATGGCTTTAACATCAATCACCAAGGAGAGCTTCAATATACCTAATGCATGCTTCATATCTTTTTAGAGTCAGCATGCGTTTAGGTATAATGAATTCTAAACGTTATATTGTTTACTAAAACGTGTAATAACAAGTAAACCTTAATCATAGAATAGATAATAGCCGTGATAATGTACATAATAGTTTTTATGTTTCGGGACTTATCGCGATTAATTATTATTTGGAACTTACTTGGCCTAGAGTCCTCTCCACTGATCGCCACTATTATCCACGGATTGTGCGTGAAGCTATTGAAATCAGAAAATATAAAAATTTCAATAGGGAAGATGGATTCAGGCTGTCTGGGACGTGGAATCCAGTGATTAAATTACTCAAACCCAAAAACACAGTGCCATTAAAAACTGACGTAGTGAGTGTTGTGTGTCGCCAGCCTTACCATTCACAAATAAGTAGTGGAGGGTAGGCACACAAATTAATCCCGCGCACCTCTCGACGCTCGCAGACCAGTCAAGTCGTGACCACGGGTGCTGCAACGCACCCGAAACGTCGGCACAAGTAAGTTCCAAATAATAATTAATCGCGATAAGTCCCGAAACATAAAAACTATGAGTTTACACCGCGATAGTTTAAAAATAATGTACATAATTGCATTATTTTAGGACACTGCCTGCAAATGTAACCGTTGATTTTGTTTTCAAGACCTTTCGTCTTATCCCTATGCTAAACTCGTCGTTCAAGTCGAACACTACAGAGATGGAACAGTTACATCAACTACAAGACATATTGGATTTGAATCACATAACTGTACGCTCTTTATTTCAAAAGGTAAGGGTTCCGACTTCCAATAATTGATAAATATCTCAGTACGCGAGCTGATCGGGCTGTGAGCTCAGTTGACCATGAAATGGTTTAATAATGGATTCTAAATCATTTTCTGTTCATTTAAATTCGTGCAAGTCTTCAAAGCTCAACGAGAGATAAAGCGCAAAGTAACATCTACATCCATTACCATTTAAAATGTTTAGGTATGGTAGGTACCTACTAGTGAACCTGATTGATGTCTTGTCCAGTCCACTTAATTTCATAAAAAAATAGTTTCCGATAGGTACCGATTGTAGTGCCACCAGGTTCAGGTGTGAATTTAACCCATCGAAGGATCTATTTAAATTCAAATGATGTTCCACCATTTCGGAAAAAATAGAGAGGTATAAAATGATTTCACGTAGTGAACCATCATAATTATAGATAATGGAATTGAACCAATACTGTGGTCCATAACATTATACTCTTTCTCCTTTCCTTCAGTTATCACCGGCGTCTCCATGTACACAGTTGGTACAGAGGTGCATGTGGAAGAATACTATTTATCGGTGCAACGAACTCTTCAGAGAAATTTTCACTTTGCTAAGTGTGTGTTGTACTTTCAATTATTTCGCCATTCACGAGAAAATGTGAGTAATATGTTTTGAGTTATTATTCTCTTTTGCGTCCAAGGGCTCACTATTAAAACTATTTATGATTGAGTCACCAGTTTGTGTACGAAGACTCCCTCAGGCTTCATCTCACCGAAGTTATTACGCTCTATTAAAAAAATCCTTCAGTAAACCAACCGAAAACCCAATTTATTGCAATGTAAACTGTGTTAACACATATGTAGCATTGTAGCCTGAGCGACATGTAGCGTGCGAAGTCCAAGTTGGTCTAGTTTTCAAGTTCCATCTTTTATAAAACATAACCAATTAAATTAATAAATCAAAATCTACCGTCTTATTACGTTACGAGTGCGTTTGTAACTCAATGTCATTCGGAATAATGCCCCTGTATATATAAGTATATGTACCTATATAAATATAAATACATGCCTACCTACTTAGTTTTGTAATTGTGATGCGTACTGCTGAAACTGATGCTGAAAAGCTGACGCGATTTGAGAACTACAATGTGTTAAGCTACTTTTGTTGCGGACTCTACAGTCAGCATCAGATCGATCTTGACAAGATCAATCTGATGCTGGCTGTACTTACCTATCTACTTAAAAATCCATTTGGAAACATTATAATTACATCTAGAAAAACATAAAACAAGTCGTTTCCTTGGACCTTAATAAGAAATTTTAATATTTTAGTATCAACGAAAAGTAGAAGAAACATTACAGAATGAAAAACGTGGCGTGAAAATGACTTTTTGATTTATGTGCACAGCTGGAATATGGAGGTAGCCAGGTAGCCCTATGCGGGTTAAAATAAAATCCTCTATACCTCTACTAAAATGTCATCATCGTCTCAGCGTTTGTCTTATTCCCAGTTGCATCTGTGGCTTTCGCATCGGAGCTTGGGGCCCACTTAAGTATTACGAATACGGTACGAATACGCTGCGACTACGCTCTAGCCAATGCATAGTACAGCTACCCCCCTAGATAAGTGGCAATTAGTGGGCCAGCGTATTGTAGAGTTGAATGACGAATGTATGGGATTTGACGTATATGACAGTCGTAAACTTAGCCGTGGCGTAGCGGTAGTGAACGCGGCCGCTACGCAGGAGGCGCGGGTTCGATCTCCGCGCAGTGCAAATATTTATGTTCATAAAATATGGGTATTTGCATTGGTCTGGTCGTGCCTCGGAGAGCACGTTAAGCCGTCGGTCCCGGTTGCCACAAGAACATCTATGGCAGTCGTTACGGGTAGTTGGAGCCCTAAAAAAAGTCCAAAAACAACGGTCTAGCTGCAAAGCTTCGATATCTCCTAATGTTACCATTGGATCGTGGAGGTCAGATGGCAATCGCTTCACGGAAAATATCGAGGTCTAGCCAAATCTGTAGTTAAAAGCGTCGTCTGCTGCTGTATGCCCAAGGCCGCTGTCGACTACGTACTTGTAACTTTGTCTTTCTCCTCTTTGACTTATACGGATATTTTATGGGAACGACGCCGCCGCCGTGAAAGTGAAACGCTACCGAAAAATCCAACCCCGGGAGGAAAGTCGGCGCTGGCGTATCATCGCGGCGGGCGTGGCGGTGAGGTTGGCTCGACCGTTGGTTTATATGGGATCCCTGTGGGACCCAATCAAGGTTAATAATGGGTAAAGCCAACCTTTACTAATATGTAATGTAAACTAATGGGTATCAACCATTGCATCTTAGTACATAGAAGTGCTAAGGTTGAATCACCAACTAGCGAAGTAGGGTAGAATTAAATATTAAGTATATTGAAATTGACTACTGAGCACTGAGTTCGGTGAGTGTTTAAAGGAACGAAAGACATGAATAAAATTAATTCTCGTGGGAATAACACAACTTTTCACCCTTGACAAACAAGAAAAAATGTTGAATTCTTAGTTGAGTCTTTTATTCATTCATTTCTAAAAGCTGGTGTTCGTTCAAACTAACACTAGCTTTTAGAAATAATTGAATCACTTTTATTCACGCTTGCGATTTTGCTGTGAGCTTTTATACAGCAAAAGCAATCTTTTCGTGCTGGAGAGGTGATAATACTGTTAATATGTATTTAGTTTTGCGGTTTGCGTTCCATTGCGGGAAAGCCATAATATTCATGCGGAAAAAAGATATAGGTACCTAGTTCATAACGTAGGCTAACAGCGAGTTGAAAGGTCGTATCGTCGAATACTGAGCCAATGTTGAGCAAAGGATGTGTTGTGTAGCTCCTTTCAATGTTTGAACAATTTGCTACATTATTGATTCACAAAATGCTGAAGATGCATTCTGGTGCATATGTGCATAAATAGTTATTTGTTAAAGAAGAGTGCAAAGTTGCTTTTTAACCGCGTGCTCAATTTTGATTAGCAAGCAAGCGAAGACTTCTAAAATTATATATTTAATTTATTTATATTTAATTTAGGGAATCAAAAGAGCACGAGGTGAAAAACCTTTCTACTCGAGTGCAACACGTAACTTTTCATCCCACCTCAGCGAGGAAATGACTACCTATATGCAGAAAAAGTCACTATAATGTACAATCACAAGATACCTACTTTTATTTCAGGTTAGGCATTAACTATTAACATTACGATCAATATTACGATAGTTAAATATTACAGAATAATCTTTAAATTATAACAAATAGATTGGTATATACTATTTAGGTATACACTCGTATAATAAGGTGTAAAATAAGTAAATAGGTCTACTGATGTTTTGAATTCACAAACTTGAAAGTTTCTCTCGCGCAAACTATTCAGTTTAGAAAAAAATGATGTTAGAAACCTCAATAGCATTTTCAAAGACCTATCTATAGATACCCCACACGTATGGGTTTGATGGAAAAAATAAATTTGAGTTTCAGTTCTAAGTATGGGGACCCCCAAAATTTTATGCTTTTTTTATTTCTGTGTGAAATTCTTCATGCGGTTCACAGAATACATCTTCTTACCAAGTTTCAACAGCATAGGCCTTATAGTTTCGGCGAAAAGTGGCTGTGACATACGGACGGACAGACAGACAGACAGACGGACGGACAGACATGACGAATCTATAAGGGTTCCGTTTTTTGCCATTTGGCTACGGAACCCTAAAAACAGTACCTATTGCACTTTACAAATAGGTATCTACTTAAAGTTCGTTATCCTAAAAGTAGGTAATTTGCAATTATCAGCATTTTATAACTTGTAAGTACATGGATTTAATGGTTATAAATCTCTTTTGTGCTTTAAATGCTAATTCGGGCAAATTCCCCACGATAATGGCTTCGTATCGTAACAGCGGTGTAGACAAGCCGTGATTAAGCTATAATTGGAATATCTTTGTGTCAACAAGAAAACGTATGTCCTTATATAGATACGCTTTCTAGCACTGTTAACAACGATGTTGTTGTTATATTGTCTTTGTGTGATTTGCAGTTCATATGTTTATCAACAATAGTGCCCGGAAAAAGGCAATAGGCTTACTCCCTATTACGTGGGATCTAATACAATGATTGGTGAAATGTAGGTATTAATTCAACTTTGCCTAATCCTCCGGTGATAAAGTGATTATACTCGTATGTATGTAAGTATATTTATAAACTCATCAGGGTATATGGGGTCCCACTAAAATCTTCGACGCCTAAGTTAACCTCATCTGTAAGCCAGTACGAAGCTCTGACGCAAACTTTACTCTCCTGGGTTAGACGGCAGTCGCCCCCGCAAAAGGCAAGCCAAGAGATAGAGTAAGACAGCGCCCCGTGTTCTCCAAAGTACAAGCTTTGGATGCCACTAATATTAGCGCTTAGTTAATGAGGAACCAAAGACATTTTAAATCATACAATTCTAATATGTCCTTTATCACAAAAAAATTTCACCAACCTATCATCTGCAAAATATAGTCATATGACTCGTAATGTGAGATAGAATTCGGTAAGTCATTAATATAAACCGCAGGTAAAGAGTGAAGGCCCGGGCACGAGCACGCCACCCCGAAGAGCGACATAAATAAAATTTATTACAGGTACCATAAATTACGTTTATAGCAGTGGCACTATCAAATACATAAGTACACAGGGTACTGAATAATGTACACCCTGAATACAAGCAATACGATATTTGTTATTAATCGCAGTTTTACTTAATTGTTCTCGACTTGTAAGATACATGCGACAACCTTTGAAGATCGGTGGTAGAATGTTCGACTGATATCAAAAGGATGTGGATTGAAATGCGGGCTCTATGTCCATTCAGTGCAAAGATTTGAATGCATGTGCTACCCAATCCCGGGAGAATATGTTACGTCAGAGCTTCGTCAATCAATCTACAGGTATGTGCCTGGTGTATTTATGGGTTTCCTGCAATGGAACGCAATCCGTCGCCTAGGTAGGTAGGTACCTATTACGAGTACGTATTGTCAATATTATCTACTCAATATTATTCTTACATCTCTAGCACGCAATGAGCGTATAAACTATAAAATAATTAGCGTAGCAAAATGGCAAGCCTTTAGTAAACTTGATTTAAATTTCGAACACCAGGTTGCTTTTTAGCAATTTTAAAAACTTTTACAACACACCTGTTCATAAAATTGCTATTACATATTTCACCACAATTAGGCACGTAATGACACTTATTATCAAACTGTGACTTTTTAATTGCTATTATTCACAAGTGAGTTATAGATTCTTTTTTAAATTTTATAGGTTAAGTTTCTATGTTCTTAAAAAAGTTTCGATACAAAAAAGAACGTGTTTGATAGCACGAATAAATTAATATGCCTATTGTATGGTCATTTGATACATTTTCGTATTTTAATAAATAATTTCAACTTGTAATACTTGTATAATAAACAAAATTTTCACTCAAATCTAACTTTTTTTTTCTCTAAGTAGGTACAGAAAAAAAAACAGATTAAAAAAAGTTAAATTCAAACGTCATTCTTTTAAATATGGCCGATCGCCATTGTTAGATGCGTGCGCATAGGAAAACGAAATAATTTGTAGTATTGTTTATTTATTATTTGTAGTATTATTTTATTCGCAAGTGTGTTGTAAAACGTCGTATGCCACGCGTGAGTATGATGATTACCGTCCTCGGCTCTCTTAAGACCAATGGCGCCTCGGCGGTAATCACCAACTTTACTCACTTGTACCATAATGTACTATTACAACACACATGCTCATAAAATTACTATTATTTCACCGCCATTCACGTAATGACACCTATTATCTAACTGTGACTTTTTCATTGAGTGAGCTATAGATTCTTTTTTCAATTTTATAGGTTAAGTTTCTATGTTCTTAAAGAAGTTTCGATACAAAAAAGAACGTGTTTAATAGTACGAATAAATTAATATGCCTATTGTATGGTCATTTGATGCATTTTCGTATTTAAATAAATAATTTCAACTTGTAATACTCGTTTATTAAACAAAATTTTCACTCAAATTTAACTTTTTTTTCTCTAAGTATTTATCTACAGAAAAAAAAACCAGAGTAAAAAAAAAGTTGAATTCAAACCTCATTCTTTTTTTTTAAATATGGCCGATCGCCATTGTTAGATGCGCGCGCATAGGAAAACGAATTAATTTGTAGTATTGTTTATTTAGTATTTGTAGTATTACTTTATTCGCAAGTGTGTTGTAAAACGTCGTATGCCACGCGTGAGCATGATGATTACCGTTCTCGGCTCTCTTAAGACCCTCGCCTGACGGCTCGGGTCTCAATGGCGCCTCGGCGGTAATCACCTACTTTGCTCACTTGTACCATAATGTACTATTATTACAGCTCTTTTATGGACCTTTTATGTATCATAATGTAACTTTTTCCATTACGATACAACTTTATGGATACACCAGAAGGTTTCAATGTAGGTATTTTGTTTTTACATAATCTATGTACGCGACGCAGCACGCGCGCTCGCGTCACCAATTAATATATTTTGGCTCCCAACGTTTTCTGTCATTTTACGCAAATTAGTAATTACATATATATGAATTATTTCATGAGATTAGATAAAGTAGTGTATGAAACTGCACATAATTTGGTCTTAAATCACTCGTGTGATGCTATAAAAAAACTCGACTACGGCTCGTTTTTAGTAACTCGCACTCCTATTTTGAGACACATTTGTGCTATAGAGGCTTTTATTTCAATGCAATGTAATAACCCCTTTTATCGAACTGTGATTTTCTCATTGCTATTATTCACAAGTGAGTTATAGATTTAAAAAAAAAATATTGGCTGAGTTGGTTTGTTCTTGAAAAAGATTCGATACAAAAAAGATCGTGTTTACATAATAGTTCAAATAAATTAATATAACCTATTGTTTGCTCATTTGATGCAACCACGTATCAACTTGTTATCGTTCACCCTTGTTTGAAAAAAAACGTATGACAAAACATCATTTGACAAACAACGTTTGAAAAACTAATCATTTGACAAACTTTCATTTCGCAAACATAGTTATTACTTTAAAAATAATTATACTTCGACGTTGCATCCTCGAGATTTAATATTCACTTGGTAGTCCACTTCTCATTCTACTAGGCATCGCACAATATTTTAGAGATCTGGAAAAAAAAGTTTTAGTACCTACCCCCCGCCTACGCCCCAGCCGGCGGCGGCGTTCCCGTCTTATGTCATTCGCTTTTCTTGTGCGGGCATCGCAACACCTATTAAATCAAATTAAATATTTTTCTGTGAATTCTTATATACTTTGCCAGTTTTTTAGTGTGTATTAAGCAAAGTGAATATGGGGAAACGTAAACAATGCAAAAGTAAACACATTCGTAAGAAAATTAGGCGATTAGAAAATCAATTACGAAATTATTCTTCAGACACTCGGATGAGGGTAAGTCGTGAACTTTTTTACCACTTTGTTCCAAGTAATACGGTCGGGTTACACATGTAACTTTACTATGGTATATTATAAATTATAAATATGAAAGTCTATTATAGTCTTACAAACTAGCTTGTCGTACCTACATGGTACAGCGCAATACGATGATAAGAAAACACATGTAACTTTACTATGGTATATTATAAAATTATAAATATGAAAGTCTATTATACTCTTACAAACTAGCTTGTCGTACCTACATGGTACAGCGCAATACGATGATAAGAAAACACATGTAACTTTACTATGGTATATTATAAATTATAAATATGAAAGTCTACTATACTCTTACAAACTAGCTTGTCGTACCTACATGGTACAGCGCAATACGATGATAAGAAAACCTAACGTTCTTCTCCGTTGCTCCATGTTATTTTGGGAATAAACAGGTACTTTTGTGTACATAACCTGGCGAGATCCTACTATCGGTGATGTAATCACAGTCGATAATTACGGATACTTACCCTTTACGGGTACCTAGTGAAGGTGGTCATACTGCGTGACGCGATCACAGCTGATAACCCATATATTTATTTCCGCTCAAGCGGTACACTACTCGCTATACTCCGTGACGTGATCACGGCTGATAGTGATAACTAACAGTCTCGTGTCGTAACGTGATTACGCCCAATGACTCAAAAATACAAAAATGACCTAGATGTCATTGAAAATACACTACTACGAAAGTAGTAAGAGAGGTAACGCAATCGTTCCTGTTTTGTACTAACAGAATTGCATAACGTGGATAACACTTACATAAGTGACGCGAGGCGGCCGTGGGGCGACTCAGCCGCAACTATTCAAAGCTGGGAACTGCACTCCGATTCTGACGGTAGCTTACCATCCCTAGTGTTCCCCGCTCCTACACAAAATGTCAATAAAGACAATCCAGGTCCTTGCCTGAGCCGGCCCTTCAATATCTTCTGACCCAACTCCTACGGAGCCAACACTATCGGGGTTCGACCCAATGGAAGCAGCCGAAAATTCTAGCTCCGACTTGGCTAATGCGACAGTACCTCTTTCCAATGATATCTTAGAGGCCCTTGGGGATCCAAAGAGGAAAGATGAGGTCCTTGGTCCTGCTATTCCCGATGAAATTGCTAAACGTTGGGGGCGTATCTTAACGGATGGCCTTACTAAGAAGCAAAACAGGAAATAACTGACAGGACCTTCATTCCAGACAACTCTCGCCTGGCTAAAGCCCCTTTATTAAATCCCGAAATCACACCAGCATTGGGTGATCCAATTAGAAAGAGAGATAAACTTTCACAAAAAGCCCAAGACCATCTCGGATTAGGAATTGCAGGACTGACAAACTGGTACTCCGGAAGAAAGTCTCTGAGATAAGTCAAATCTTCTTAGATTTACATCATGATAATACAAAGACCAGGAGGAGACTAGTTATACCCTCCTCTGATTTAAAAAAAAAAAAAAAAAAAAAGGAAATATTACCTGAATGATCGCGGACGTTAAAAGAGACACATTTATTTTCGGAGAACTTCTAATTGAGAAGATAAAGGCGTCAAAAACTGCCGAAAAGACAGGACTCCAAATAAAGCGTACTGACGTGACGGTACCACATTAACCTGCAAGTATCCACAGGGCCGAGGGACCGATACACTGGCCCAGGGAGCAAACGAACCGCCCCGTCAGCGGACCGCCCGCCAACGGCAGGGAAGACCAGCGGGCCAGCCAACAAGACGCGTAAGTTATAGATCAGGTAATATCCCATGCAGGTCGTCTTCGCCACTTCCTACAGGAGTGGAAAAACATTACCGACGATCCTATTGTACTTACAGTAAATTCAAGGTATTCATATCCTGTTCAAAAATTCAGTGGTACAACATTATGTACCCGAAAACATTAACTTAATTTTGCCTTACCGAGAAACAAATAGTTCTAGAAATATCTAAATTACAGGTACTCGGGGCAATTATAAAGTGTGATTATAAACCTGGTCAATTTTTATCAAAAAATTTTCCTAACTATTAAAGGTGACGGTACATTTAGATTTATTCTTAATTCAAAAAACTTTTTGCGGAGGTAATATATAAACCACTGATGATTATCTCTGTTTATTTACCGACCATTGTTGTATGAAGTAATATCTAATTAATTAAATAAAAGTGCTTGTATACTATTAGTTTCTACTGTATGTAGTAAGTACTATACAAAAAGTAACTTAATACCAAAACAGGCATAGATATTTTTAGGATTTGAATTAGATTCACGTGGTACGTGTTTGAAATTACCGAAAACGTACAAAATTAACGGATTACATCGAAAAGATTTCTAAACGACACTTCATGCCAATATTTAGGACTCTTGTGCTCCGCCTGTCCTGCAGTACGGTTGGTCATATACCAAACGATCCGAACACGAGACATTCTTTAGTATTAAGAGAATGCAATGACGTCTATGACCTCCCTTATTTTTATTTTTTATTTTTTTATTTTAAACTTTATGCATTATTGATGATAACACACTGGTTTTTTTTTTCCAAGATATTTATTGTTAGCCTAACCGGTTTTGCCTCACGGCATTCTCAAAGGTTTAAATTGACGATTATGAACATTTGGCTTATTAAAGACTACAATATAATAATATTTCATTTACGTAGGTAGTTTTTAAAAAGTAGTATCAACTTTTTCCCCATAATCAATTTTTTAGTTCAGCCTTACATTATTTTTGTAAAAATTAACATATTAAACATAACACAAAGTCAAAATTATATCACAATTTACATTACTAATTTAAATTTCAAATACAAATGGACATGTCAAATGAAAGTAACAATGTCAAGTTAATATTATAAAAATAAATTAAATTTAGAGATAAAATAAATTAATTTTAACAGAAGCGTTAGATACCTACTCTATCATTCCAAAAAATAGTTGACACGTATTATGGCTGTCCTGAAATAGACCTCTTTGCAACTAAAAATAACGCCAAATGCTTAATATACATCTCATGACATCGAGATCCCGAAGCCTATAATATAGATGCATTTACTATAGACTGGAGTGGGGAATAAGTATTTCTTTACTCTTTCCTCCCTTTTCATTGATCTTGAAATGCTTACGGAAAATTGTTAACGATAATACCACGGGCTTAATCGTAGTTCCATACTGGCCAAGCCAGCCGTGATATCCCCTTTTTTCTTTTCTTTTTTTCTTTTCTTTTCTTAAATTGTCCAAATTAAAGCCTGTACACTTTAAACCTAAGCCAGGTTTGCTACTGCCTCCTTCCAGGACCCGCCACCACCTTTGGAGGCGACTTACCCTGGTGTCATCTCTATTATCAGGGGAGCGTACGCAAGACAATCTCTGAGTGCCGAGACAACAGATATTATGATTGCATCATTGTCTACAAATTCGATTAAACAATACGATAGTGCTATTAAAAATGGTGGCAATTCTGCACTGATAGAAATTTGAGGGTCCGTAGACTTAATTCACTTTGGCTTATTCACCCAGGGTAAATTAAGTATACTATTTAGTAGACTTAATTCACATGAACTATTATGTAATAGATATCCCTATAATATTAACGTCTCCAACATCACAGTTTGCAGCAAGTGCTAGCTATTCTACTTTAAATACTCTCCGACCAGCCTTGGCTCTGTTTTTAGGCAAACAAGTAGGTAATAATGATGAAATAGATAGATTTTTAAGGGTATATTTGAGATTAGACCCAACTTTCCTAAATACAAGTCAACCTGGGACCCGAATTTAGTACTGGACCTATTGGCCACATGGTACCCAAATGACACATTGAGTATAGACAAACTGTCTAAGAAATTGACGGCTCTTCGCGCGTTGTCAACTGCACGACGAGTGCAGACGCTATCTTTGATTCGTTTGACTAATGTCAATGTCACCACCGATAATAATTAATTAAGCAATTAAAACATTTGCACCAGGCCGCGCAATGCCGACATTATTCATTATTTTTTTTCCTAATAAGCAACAAATATGTCCCGCGAGGACATTACTATCCTACATTGAAGCTACTAAAGGTTACCGGGACCACCCACAAACCGATAGGTTATTACTAACCGTTAAAAGACCCGTCCATAACACAACCGCTCCAACTATCAGCCGTTGGATTGAAAATGTAACGACGGAGGGTGGAGTCAATACCACTGTTTTCTGGGCGCACAGCACGCGCCATGCCACTATCTCAGCAGCTGCTCGGAGGGGCATATCCGTCGATATTATAAAGAAAACCGTGGGATGGACCGGAAACTCCCTTGTAATTGCAAGGTTTTATAACAGACCTTTGGCCATGGAGGATGGTAGCTTCGCAATAATGGTATGTGATTCTGACTTAATATTTCATGTTAGTCCTTGTTAGTTACAACACTAATAGTGTAAGATTAAATCTATCTCCTTTGCACAAATTTTCTTTCGGTTTCCCACCTATTTCACACCATCGCTAAACATCTACCAAGTGAATATTAAATCTCGAGGATGCAACGTCGAAGTATAATTGATGGTTAAACAAACTTACCTGTAAATGAAGTTTGACCATAATTATACGAGACGTTGCATCCGAAGGGATTTATTACCCGCCCAATCCCCGGCATGCTTATTACCAAAAGGCAAGCCTCCCGATTGCGTGAAATAGGAAATAGCTCTAAAATGAATGACATAAGACGGGAACGCCGCCGCCGGCTGGGGCGTAGGCGGGGGGTAGGTACTAAAACTTTTTTTTCCAGATCTCTAAAATATTGTGCGATGCCTAGTAGAATGAGAAGTGGACTACCAAGTGAATATTAAATCCCTTCGGATGCAACGTCTCGTATAATTATGGTCAAACTTCATTTACAGGTAAGTTTGTTTAACCATCAATTATTTGACATAATACACGTTTCGCAAATGTATTACTTAGAAAACATTTCGATTGCTAAAATTTTATTTTAAAAATGTTCATTTGACTAAATTAGGTTCTGCATGGTTATAAAAAAAAAATAACCACGAATCTTCTAACCTAATCTAAGTCGGAATGAGCAGCTTTCTCAATAATCTATCACTAACTGTCTGTTTGTCAACTAACATGTTTTTAAAATAATCAATTTGTGAAATGATGTTTTAAATAATGTTTTTTTTCCAAATGAATATTTTGTCTAATGAGTAGTTTATTAAACAATAGTTTCTCAAATGATACATTTATCAAGTATAATTTTGTCAAACGTTGTTTGAAAATTTGTCATTTGTTTTTTGTCAAATGATAGGACACCACTTGTAATACTTTTTTTTCTGTACACTTTCTCTGTAGGTACTTACAGAGAAAATGAAAGTTAAATTCTAACCTCATTCTTTTAAATATCGCTAGCGAACGCCATTGCTATATATACGCGCGCATAGGCCAACAACATAATCTTTAGTATTATTTTGTATTTTTAGTATTACTTTATTCGCAAGTGTGTTGAAAAACATCGTATGACACACGTGTATATTGGTAATTACCGTCCTCGGCTCTCTTAAGACCCACGCCTTACGGCTGACCAACTTTACACACTTGTACCATAATGTACTATTATTATGCAACAACAGTTTTATAAACTACTATAACTAATTGTTACAAATTTGGTATTTTTAGTTTATAATTTTGCAACAGCAGAATCGACGCCAATCAGACCTAACGCAACAAGTGTATAGTTGGCAATCGAAGTACGATGACTCATCGTTCGTAGCGGACAATGCGGCATCAGTACGACACATGTCGTAATCGCACAGTACTGCACACCTGTTGGAGGTTGGCCTGTGTTGAACACGCAACGGCTAAAAATACATGTAAATCAACATATTTGGCTTATACTAGATTAGGTGATTTTATTAGTCGATAAACGATAAACCTTTTGCATGATTTTCATACATGTAGCAAACGTCTACAGTGTGGGAGATTAGATTAACGAGTTATCTGGAGAAGCTACACTTTAGGCACGATGATGACCTAGAGCCGGAACCGTGGGCGCTTTCTGTGAGGAGAGTACATATTTTTAAAATCATACAGCGCCCTTTGCTGCAGACCGAGGCTGTTTTATCAATAAATTCAAGGTATTAGTATTATTGTTGTTATCAATATCGTGTTGGCGATATTGGTTATATTTTGTGACCTTCTGATACTGTATCGTGTCGTGAATATCGGTCATACAAGAAATGCCATGGACATAATATAATTATATTAGGTCCTTACGTATGAAATTGGCGTTTTGTACTGGAGGAATAAAAAGTCGTTTTTTTTTTTCAAAATATATTTAATTAATCAAAGTATGCACCGTTGTTATCTATGCACTTTTGCCATCTTATGGGTAGTTCATTGATCCCTTTACTATAAAAACCATGGGGGCGAGAATCAATAAACTCTTTGAAGGCGGTTTGGACTGCTGCATCGGAGTGGATTTTTTTCCTTGTAAGAAGTTGTCCAAATTCCGGAAAAAATGGTAATCTGTTGGAGCAAGGTCCGGGGAGTACGGTGGATGTTGCAGACATTCCAATTGTAGCTCAGCTAACTTAGTGGTTGTTTGTTGTGCAGTGTGTGGTCTTGCGTTGTCGTGAAGCAGCAGTGGCTTAGAGCGATTGACCAATCTCGGTTGTTTAACAGCTAATTCTTCCTTCATGGTTTGCAGTTGCTGACCATAGATATCTGCCGTAATCGTTTGGCCAGATTTAAGAAAGCTGTAGTGAACGACACCGGCGCTAGTCCACCAAACACTTACAAGTAACTTTTTCAGAGTCAATTTTCGTTTAGGGCAGGATTTGGCTGGGTCTCCAGGGCTCAGTCATTGCGATGAGCGCTTTCGATTATCGTACAATATCCACTTTTCATCACAAGTAATGATTCGATTTAAAATCCGGTTGAGCAAAGTAACACAGCAGGCGACCCGTGTTTGCAAGTTCGATTCACTCAATTCTTGAGGTACCCATCGTTCCAATTTTTTTACTTTCCCGATTTGCTTCAAGTGGATTAATACAGTTTTGTCACTTACCCCGAAGCCTGCTGATATCTCTGTGCTTTGTGATGGATCCGCTTCCACAATAGCCTTTAATTCTTCGTTTTTCACTTTGATCTCCGGCCGTCCACGCAGGCACGGTCGCAGCTTCACATTTTGGGGGGGGTCACTTACCTAAGTACGGCAATTCCCCCCCCCCCCCTCCGTACTCGAACTATGTCGGGCTCCAATCGACTAAAATTAAGAGTCCAATTAAAAGTAAAATTGAATGATGTCCAAAGAAACCACCAACATCAGGTGATGTTGGTGGTTTCTTTGGACATCATTCAATTCAACCAGGTGGTCCACAAGTGGGCATCCACAGTCCACAGTCAGAGCGTTTCTGGCGGAATTCATATTGACCACCCGCCAGGTCGGTCTAAAGAGGTGCTCGACTAGGCGCTTTGCAATAACTCTTTCAAAAAGCTTTCACACCTCGTCAGGCAACACAGGCCATAGGGCTTCGATTGTGCCTTGACACGTAAGTTGTAAACAATCCTTCAGCATTTTCCCGTTTACGTAGCAAAACTTTCGTATCTTGAAGATTATTTAATGCTACCTAAATTACAATTTTATCAATTGTTTACCTTTAAAAGACGCGACAAAAATATTGCAATATAATTACTTTTATGAAGAGAGAAGGAGATATTTCGGATCAAATTGATCAGTACGACAAAATGCTAATTTCATACGTAAGGACCTAATATTTGCTAATAAAATAGTAAAATGTATATTCACTACCATACATTTCTGGGCTGTTTTCTGGGCTACGGATAAACACTTCTGTGATGTGCGTTTGGTGACGTATTCTTTCTCTCGTTAAAAAGCAATTTGTAGACTATTTTTATAGTGGCGTTCGTAACACCTAAGGCCGTCCGCTGCGTCAAGCGAGAACTGGTGGTCACTTAAATTTTTATACAATGTTTCTGTATGTGTTTATACAGTACCTAGGTATGTGTTTATACGGTATTTGACTGTTAAATTTATATTTTTAGTACCTATTGATTTGCAACTGATCTAGCTGCAATGCTTCGATATCACCCAATGTGGAGGTCAGATGGCAGACACTTCAGAAAAAATATCGAAGTCCAGGCAAATCCGCAGTTAGGTTGGTAATGCGGGCCCCAGACTCCGAAGTGGGACCCCAGACTTCGGATGCGACAGGGTTTACCGCTAGCTAGGGTGAAGAAGAAGACCTACCGTAGGCAGTAGTTCTTGTTTTATTAGAAAAACCTACAACATAATTGAAGCATCACCTACGTTGTCCAATAGTGAATCTAAACCGGGACCTATTCAAATACACATGGAATAATAGCTAACATGGGCGATGTTAAAAAACCATTTGTTCATCACCCCTGTTTATTTAAGACCACGTATAAAAGAAAGGTCAAGTCGTATCTCATTATTCTCATTAACTATTCCACTGATTGAAATAAAAAGTACACCAAACGAGTGAATGCTCATTCTCAGGACAGTGTAAACAGTGACAGAACAGTCGTTCGTTGTGCTGTCTTTTGTAAACCCTGAAAATAAGCTTCATCTATAGGTACTAAAATATTAAGAACGAATGCTCTTAGAATGCTCTTGTTCTAGCTCCATATTCGTTTGATCTAAATCAACCTTTCCGTAAACCATAATTTAAATTATGGTCCAACTATAAATTACTAAGTATAAGCTTTGAAATCCATTAAAGCCACGATAGGGACTTTGAGCAGGCAAAATTGCATTCTTATTACCTAATCCTGCCTGCGTTGTAATGGGCTGATAACGGCTGTACAGAGGATAACTACGGTATTACCGTGGTATGGTGGTCGCTATTGAAGTGGTTTTATAATAATTGTGTATCGACAAAATATTATCCTATTACATCGATTCTAAAGTAATTATAGCATAATTCAACGGTGTCCAATAATAATTTTGTAATACAAACGGTACGATTGATACTTTTACTACAGTGAAAAAAGGTATTTGTGCTTTTTCTATAATTTAGTGAGATTATTGTTCCTTTAGGAGAAATAAAAAAGAGGCACTTTTCCTTGTTCATCACGATTTCCTCTTGCCGGTCGGCTGAAAGAAATACCAAGAAGAATATAAAAAAAGAAGAAGAATATATGTACAGGGGCCTTAGACAAAGTGACATTCTATTGGCGAAAACGCCAGTGGAATCGCTAATTGTAGTATGAAATTGATATATATCATTAATATAACTATTTTTTTTTAATGAAATTTGAGTCTTTGTAACTCGAAATACATTATTTAACTTATCATTATTACTATAATCACTGCAATGTCCCGAAATCCATTGTTAAAACCTTAAAAATGGTTCGCTTCAGCGCGATTCCATCAATAGAATGTCACTTTGTCTAGGGCCCCAGGGTGTCCCACGACGATGCCACATGGAGGGAAAGTACCTTAAATCCTTAAGTTAGCTCATTTTATTTAAAGGAGACATCATTTTATTTCTAAAAAGAAACAAAACTGCATTCAAATATTTTTTTAAATTCGCTTGCCACACCCGGTAATCGAACCGACTAAAATCCGAAAAAGTAACATTCTGTATTTTTATGGCATCAATCGATAGTGTCAATGAAAAGGAGTAAATCTCTCTAAGAAACATGGTAAATTAAATGAAAGGAAGTTCACAAAATCTTATCTTATAAATTCAATTTGCCAAAATAAAACACTTAACTCAAAGTTCATCCATCCATCTGATACCATATTAACAATCAAATTCCATATTTAAATTACTTTTCTTTTTTGATCGACCGCTGCTGGTCAGCAGTAGTAGGTATTTAGGTATATCAAACTCAAACCGACTAAAACCGCACGCCGTCTCAATTAACAGGTTATAAGTTGATCCAATAGGGCAATTCTCTCGCCATCTTCGTTACCCAGGGTATACCGCGTGCAGGTTTCTAATCAAGCACCCAAAAATTACTACCTACCCTACCTACATAACCACATGCAGTTATACAAAAAAGTTACATTCTAAACAGATAACAAAGTTCATTCATTTAGTACTCATTTTTTTTTTTACTAAATAAATTTCATCAAAGATATCTCTAGTGTTGACATCTTAAGATACCTTATCTGATGGTTCCTTGAGTAGAAGTGCTGTGTCTGTTTGCATTGAATTTATAAGTTAAGATTTTGTGAACTTCCTTTCATTAAATTACCATGTTTCTTAGAGAGATTTGATCCTTTTGATTGACACTATCGATTGATGCCATAAAAATACAGGCTGTTACTTTTTCGGATTTTAGTCGGTTCGAATACCGGGTGTGACAAGCTATTTAAAAAAAAATCTTTGAATGCAGTTTTGTTTCTTTTTAAAAATAAAATGATGTCTCCTATAAGTAAAATGAGCTAACTTAAGGATTTAAGGTACTTTCCTTCCATGTGGCATCGCCGTGGGACGCCCTGTATATATAGCATTCACCATCCATTTTAATATGATATAGATAAATGTAATATTTTAATGGGGTGCGCCAAAGTTCACATAAAAAATCGTTAGAAAGAACAATTTCGGGTAAAGAACTTTAGGTGAGCCAATATGAACCCATTTAAATGTCTATGCATAAACTTTCTAAAAAGTAAATAAATTCAGTGCTTCGTCTTTCAATAAGCAGTGACGCACGACTTTTCAAATGTCGACGCGCCGATTAAACCAACAGACAGACAAATAAACATTTCCGAAAATAATAATATTTTAATAGAAATATTGGAATATTTCCATTGATACGTTAGTAATTTTTATGAATAGATTACAGTCATCGGTAGGTATACGCGTACCAAATGTACCAATGAGCAGTTTTCCAGTAGGTATTTATAGGGTTCCTAAAGACGCGCTAGGTGGCGCAGCCGGCACTTTTGGTAAGAAGAGTGTGGTGTCACATCTAGTGTTCCCTAATTTATGGAAAAAATGTTCTTCGGTTTTGTAATGATTTACTTTACTTAAATATTCTGTCATTTTTTCTGATACAATTATTTTAAAAATAATATTATTATTTTAAATTAACAGTGACGCGAAAAGAATTAAGCGTTTTATTATATTTTATCTATTATAATATGGGTAAATGAAATTAAACTTTTGCAACATCGCATATTCGTGTAAAAATACCACAAACAAACCACAGAGTACATTAAAATTACCAAAAGCTATGCTAGCGCCATCTCCTGATGACTTAAAAACCAACTGATTATTATACCTACTGGAAAACTGCTCATTGAATAGGTCACCCTTAACCGTGAGATTATTTTTTTGTCGTTGCTCTCTGTGTAATTTATTAATGACTAAGTACATAATAATTTATAAAGTTATCACATGTCAGATTTGAGATTATTTTTAATGATAGGGGGTTAATGAGTGGGTATCTATTAATCGGGCACATGTTGACGTAAGTTCTATCAATTGTATCTGAGATACGATTTCACATCCAATAGATAAATAATTACGGGCAAGCTATACTTACTGCCTATCTAAGTACCTACTGTGATTGTGTTTACTTCATGCTTCTATGGTAGCACAATAAAAAAATGGCTGTGACATACGGACGGACAGACAGACAGACGGACGGACGGACAGACATGACGAATCTATAAGGGTTCCGTTTTTTTGCTACGGAACCCTACAAAGGTCTATTTAAATGTACGAAGGCGTTGTCATACATGTAGCCAGCATCATACAATTCAAGCAACTCTATGGAGAACCAAAAGATTCCGCACCTCTTTTCTTTGCCGCACCGTTCAGGCATGGAATTCTGAATCAACGCACGTGTTTCCGCTTTCCAAATCCTTTACCAAACGGTCCTTTAATTGCGGATTGAATAAGCATCTATCGAGGCCATCTAACTGAAGACCACCATTTTAGCAGTGTTCACTGCTTGTTTCTAATAACGTATGGTCACCTTCATTCTGTAGACTTCACTTTAAGTGAAGTTAAGCTCCTTAGGTAGAGTACGCACCAAGAAATAAGTCCCTTGGAGGCGGCGTAGTAATCGCAACTGCTGTCGCCATACTGTGTGTTGATTGGTTCAGGCCATGACAGCAACATGGCCTGAACCAATCAACACACGGTATGGCGGCGATGTCATTTTAGTTCCAAGTTTTGTCGCGGGACTTTTAACTGGCGCGGACTCTACTATTTAGCGCGGTGAAGTCATATAGATGCCCTACATAATTAAAAATAAGTTTATTTTAGTTCGCGAACAAACTGTCGGGGACCAATTTCTGCGGGTCGCTTGTTTGCTTTTTAGTCATGAGTGTCATGACTTATAAAATTGGTTTTGCTTCGGAATGTATAATTTATAATAATGAATGTTTTACTAAACGAGTAGGTATTTTGATTGGCCTACATAATTCTCTCTGGTACTGATATTCCGATATATTTTCCCTATTTCCATTGATTTATATGTTATTGCTGCTTAATGACTTTTAATGCATATTCAGACCTAATAAAGTTCACTCTAAAATTTTATCCTCGTTAGATGTTGTTTAATTTGGAGAAAATAATGTACTTAGCTTTGTCTTAATTTTTTTCCCGCTACTGTTTGTCGAAGCTAGAATGTTAATCGTGTGATGCTCCAGCTCCATCAAAGGATAAACTTACCTGCAACCGATATACCTTTCAATTATCTGAATAGGCTGTGGCGAATGACGTCTATAGCTAGTAGGTATCAAACTAATAGAGTAGGTATCATCCATCAAGGAATAAACGTTAAATAAATAATTACTTGATATGATAAAAATCTCGGCTTGATAATTGTCAATGATAATGTAATAATCCTTATCACAAACTCTTTTACACACGTTTCTGCGTATTAGGTACCCATCTTCTTGAAGTTGAGCTTGTTTGTACGGGCTTCATGAATACACAACATAATGGAGGCACTATTATTAAGCTGTTCTGATGAGATGCAGCAGGCCCAGCACTCTGGAAAATGTAAACATTGCCACGGCCAACAAAACTCAAACATGGATAATAAATTGAATATGCAGTGGTAGTGATGTATTCCCAAGAATACGGCTCTTGAGAATACATCACTACCATTGCAAATCAGTCTTCTTCATCAAGTCAGGACTGGGGATATGCCAGCTTCTTATTAGATTTTATCGGTCCATTACTTGGCTACAGCCACAGCTTTGCCCGTTGCCCTACACAGATCCTCGGTAGTACTGTACTTGGAATGGATGTTGCTACTATATGAACAACAAAGACTACGAGTACATCAAGAGGATTATACATAACATTGACGTACGTAAATTCGGAGTTCCGAAAAGACAAAGAAAAGGTTTCTTACACCGTAGCAGCCAGTGTCCTGAGTATTGGGAGTCTAGAGGTTACTAAAACCGTTGAAGACGCATTGCCACCTCGGCAGTATTGTACTACCTCCGTCATAGCGAGTGTTCTAATGAACTCTTCCGAATTTTGATTAAACACGATGTCTTTTTATAACCGCATTTGATTAAAATTCTTGAAGCGCTCTCCATATTAGTGCTAATTGTTCTTTTTGTTATGTGGATGTTAACATACATCAAATCTTTACGAGAACATTAAAAAAGAACCGTAAAACCATCCCGGACACTATGGTATTATTGCGACAATTATTGATGATAACTTAAAATATGTAATTCCATCGTGTTTTGTGATAGAAGGAGACTAAAGTTTTGAAAAATATTGTTTTACCGCCTACTAGTTATACTTAGACTGCTTAGCAGCTTTTTCACATAGCTTAAACTCACTGATAGTGATATTTAATAGTACACTTACTTACAATTAAATAAGGTCCATAATAGGAACGGGTGTACCAGGCCAACCTGTAAGCTAGTGGTTTCTGTATGTGGCTTTTAGAAAGTCAATTATCTGGTGCAGGTTGAGAGGTCAGACGGTATTGACAGAACACTTATGGAAAAGCCAGAACAAAGTAATTGCAGGAGAAGGAGGAGGACGAACCTCAGGAAATTGTAAAAATTCCTGAGGTTCTGACCTCAGGAAGAGGTAAGAGGTAAGAGTTAGTGAGTGATAAAACGAACTTGGAGTAGCTGGAGGATAGGAGAGTGGCTAATGGCAAACATATTGTCATCATGGGCGTAGTAGGTTTTTGGGTGTCAAATTCCCCCCAAATAAAATATCTACTTTCGGTCAACTAAGCGACAGTGCAAACTTGTGAGGATGCCGTAAGGTGAAATTGGTCAGGTTGATCAATAAAATAAACTGAAAAAGTACAAGTGTGTTATTCAATATGTAAAACATGGATCCTCTGGTCCATGTCATAGACCAAGGAACAGTCGAAACAGCGTACTTCACCCGCGTGAAATGCTCCGGAGATGGCGAAGACTGTTCAAACGGACGGAATGGTGATTGATGTCCACCGTTTTTTGGGGTTCACAAGGTGTGATCAACATCAACTAGGTACCTGGAGAAGGGCAATACGGTCATAAGGTTGTCACCGTGCCGAATTATTGAATGGATTCTACACTGAATTACAGAAAAACGGTTCCACCATGTCAACGCACTGACATACACACCTCAGCCCCCACCACGACCAAATTGGTCAACATTGGGCTAAGTACTGTTGCTGCATAAATAAATAAAAATAAGTCTGAAGAATCGGTGAGATTCTTCAGATTTATTTTCAGAGGCAGAAATATGAGGAGGTTATTGCCACGATGGAGGTTTATTTTGCGGACCTCGAAAAACCTATTATTCTAATTGATTAAAAAAGTTGGAGCATCACTAGATTATGTGCATGTACTTAAAAAGGACTATGCACTTGTTTTCCCAAAAAAATTTTTTTTTTCCTTTGTAGGCTAAGTACCTACCTACCTACTTATCGGACCAACGTCGTATAATAAAATTTAATGCCAAACTACGCTAGTACTATTATCTGTTCTGTGGCCAAACATTTCACGTGTCCCACCATTCAAATTTTAAATCCACCCGAAACTAAAACCTTGAATGCAGAAAATAAATCGGCAAATATCATTGCCGATTTATTTTCAGCAGCACTATAAAATTTCTGACAAGAAACTTCGGCAATGAATATGCATGGTCGCGCTGTACTGTACACGTATAACATCGCAGCCATCTTCAATGGGCTTTTTAATCTATCTATCAGCCTAGACATTTAATCGGATGCCGCCTAGGTTTCCAATCCAACTAACTAACTGATTTAATCAGATGGCTGCGACATACATACCGATATTATCTATTCATGTGCCAATATATTTGCGCACCAGTTGCAATTACGAATAGTTGTATAGATAAGAAAAGCACGTGAGATAGCTATCATTAATGTGATAGCTACTTTGCTATCCCACCTCTCTTCGCTATAGCTATCGGATTCAAATGTTTTGTTGATTCACCCGGACTCGAAAACGCCCCTATTGGGACGTTTCGCGTCTTCACAAAGCCCGCACTAGAAACATATCTGCCTCTATTTGTACACAAAATATAATTGGCTGTTTACTGATTTTATAATGTCAAATTTTAATCCCTTCTAGATAATGTTGTTTATTATCTAGTTTTAATATCAGTATTTTATTATTGCATATCGAATAACAGCTGTAGTCAGGTGACCGTTTTAAATTAGATTGTAAAAATTATCACCTGCTTAAAAATATAGGTAAACCAGAAATAGACACAAAATAAATCGGACGTCGTAATTACCATGAAATCAAGATTATCTTGTTGAATATGTACGCTTATATGGTCGTATCATAAAACTTGTTAAAAGCAAATCAGCGCTGCCAAAAATATTTTCTTTAAGAAATTGCCGTTTTCACTTGAGATGTTTGAAGGAGGAAGGCTTGGTGTGGATTAATTGTGTACCTACTTACTAATGTAAGGGATCTAACAATCCCTACTAATATTATAAATGTGAAAGTAACTCTGTCTGTCTGTCTGTCTGTCTGTCACGCCCAAACCACTGTACCGATTTTGATGAAATTTGGTATAGGGGTAGATTAGACCTCGAGAAAGGACATAGGCTATGTTTGGTCGCGATAACCGACATCCACGCGGGCGGAGCCGCGGGCAAAAGCTAGTATCCCATACATAGAAAATTGGTCGGGTATTGGGAGAGGCCTATGTCTAGCAGTGGACTGCAGTAGACTAATTATTGATTGATTGATTGATTGGCATGATTCAGTAACTAAGAAACTCGCATACTACATAATTTGGTCCCGGCTGCCATACGAACATTTATGGCAGTCGTTACAGGTAGTTGGAGCCCTAAAAAGTCCAACAAATAGTCTAACTGCAATGCTTCGATATCGCTATTGCGATATTGTGGAGGTCAGATGACAGTCGCTTCACGGAAAATATCGAAATTCAGCTAAATCCGCAGTTAGACTGGAAAAAGCGAACCCCAAACTCCGAGGTGACAGCTTCGGATGCGACTGGGATTAACGCTAGGATGAAGAAAAAGATACTACATGAATCCTGATTTTAAAAATTCTGTGTATACTTAAAAGAAGGAACGAATACAACTAACTCGTATAGAATATTAATCACAGGCTTATCAACACAAGTAGTTTAATAATAATATTTCAGGTTAGATAACCTTTTACCCTGGGTAAAGGTCTGCGCAACATTTGGTTCTCTTCCATACTTTCCTGCCTCTTTCCTTGACATTTCCCTTTCAGGCTTTCCATCCATCTCTCTACCTCTGCTCCTTAAACCCTCAAACAACATTACTTTTATCTCTTCTCAATTTATGTCCATACCATAAAAGCCGCTCGCTTCTCATCTTTTGATTCTCTTGATCTTTTACTTCATTATCTTCATAAAGAAGTTGTATCCCAATTGCATCTGCAGAGAGAATGAGCGGGAGCCTATACCTCGTCGTGTGGCGTCATGTGGCTACCAAACAGCATTGACAGTTTTCTTATACACGGATACTGAAGATTACTACAGTGCAACCACCGCTTCAAAAGGAGTTGTGGTAAGTATAGCAATCACATAATACAATATTCCCTGTAGGTACGAGTGACTAACTTAGGGTGCTTGTACACGGTGCATGTAGCTGGAGCAAGTAAAGATGCGGGTTACACGCGTGAGTAATATGCGCAAGTTACTTGTTCAAGTTACCCGCTTCTACTTGTACATGGTACAAATAACTGGAGCAAGTGAAGACACGGGCTACTTGCACAAGCAGTATGCACAAGTTATTTGCTCGTGGTGAAGAGCTACATGTGTATCAGCTATTCGCGCGGTAGCTTTATTACTTGAATCTCGTCAAAATGTCTCGACGAACAAAAAATCTTGTAAAATCATTTGTTAAAAATGTAGCTTGCGCACGTCTGAACCTGTTCAAGTTAACATTAGCCTACCAGCAAACTACCCGCGCAAGTGACCAGCGCGCGCGCGCCGCACGTCACGCGGGTCACTTGCGCGGGTAGTTTGCTTTGGTACATGCGCGAGTCGCTATACCCGCACATGTTTTTAAACGGTAAGTTTACGATGCATATAACCCGCGCATGTGCATCGACATGCTCCAGCTACTTGCACCGTGTACAAGCACCCTTAAAAATAGCTGTCTTATACCTGAGAAAACGAGGTTAGGTTTTAATCGTTTAGATTTTACCGTTTAGGTTTTTAACCGTTTAGGTTTTAATCGGGCAAAAATGTAAAAGGTATCTTATTACCCGATTGTATTATAAAATCATCTTAAAAAGCCACATTTGACATAAGCTTCATAGTGAGGTGACATGTTTGAAAACCCAATTCTGTTGGATAAATCGATAAGAATTTCAAACATCTCTGAATCGAATAAACTGAAATTTATTCCTAAAAATATTTATAGATTAGGTATGTAGGTACTATAATTTTAACTGAACATTGAAATTCAAATTAAAAATTGATACAAATCCGTCTTTCATTTTTTTTCTATCGTGGTATAAATTTAGGAAACAATAAGACACGTACATTTTATCCGGTAAATTTACACAATCCAAGGTTATAATAATTCATACCCACCTGAAATCACAATTCATCAAATCACTTTTACCTAGGACACCAGTGACAGGCCAGTATCCATAGCATTAGGAACAGGGGACAAGACTGTGTGCGAAATTCTAAAAGAAAAATATGGACCCCATGGCTAAACAAGAATATCCTACACGGAAAAGCTATCGGGTTCCTTAAATGAAGCAGGTTATTTTCTGGTTGTCAGTTATCTCTGCCTAAGGTTTTGAAATCAATTGGCTTTAGATACAAACAATCTAACAAGCGGTAAATCCTACTGAAACGCTACGATATTATTTTGAAGAGAGTTTGAAGAGAATTACTGATTGAGAAAATATAGTGTTCATTGACGAAACGTGGTTGAATGCGAACTATACAGTTTTCCGGTCATGGACCAATGATACAGCGGCGTTCACCTCAAAAGTAGGTACCTTTGGAAAAAGGAGTCCACCTTAATATATCGATACCTCGGGGCTCAAAGGGCGTAACCGCCATTTTGGCGAAATTGAGTTTTTAATGTAGTCCTACTTATATTTTTCTCCTCTATCGATCTGTGTATTTAAAGTCTTCCAATTCGCAAAAAAATGGTTCTTACGACCCCATTTTTTGTAGAAAATAAAACAGATATTTTTAGTTTTTGTGCCGTAACAGCAACCACTGTTACTGTTTATAAACGCGAGGGTAGTAAACGACACCGTAGATGATACAAATGTTTTTACGCCTACCATTTTCATCATAAAATTTTTAGATTTGGGTCGTAAGAGCAATCTCTCATATTGATCAATAAATTTGAGGGTAGTAAACGACATACCTAGTAAGTAGTAACATAATTAGGTACAGGTAAATCAATAATTATTAGTATTAATTCGTTGCTGAAGAACTACAGGCCCATCTCACTCCTGAGTCATGTCTACAAGTTGTTCTCGAGGGTCGTCACAAATCGCCTCTCGGGTAAGCTCGACGAGTTCCAGCCACGCGAGCAAGCCAGGTTTCGAAAAGGCTATAGCACCGTGGACCACATCCATACTGTTCGGCAGATTGTAGAAAAGACGCAAAAGTACAATCAGCCGCTGTGTATGGCGTTTGTAGACTACGAAAAAGCCTTCGACTCTATCGAAACCTGGGCAGTGTTGGATGCCCTGCAGCGGTGCCGTGTCGATTGGCGATACATCGAAGTGCTGAGATTCTTATATGACACTGCCACAATGTTCGTCCAGCTCCAAGACCAGAAGACGAAACCCATTAGCCTCCAGCGTGGAGTGAGACAGGGAGATCTTATATCAAACTATTCACCAACGCATTGGAGGACTGTGGATTAGACTGGACGGGGCATCAACATCAACGGGGAGTACATCTCGCACCTTCGGTTCGCTAACGACATCGTCATATTTACACCGAGACCGATTGCCATCGAAGGGGCGACACTTGAAGTTGTTCAAAAATATGTCTACCTGGGTCAGGTTATCCAGCTTGGTAAAAACAACTTCGAGAAAGAAATAGCCAGAAGGATCCAACTGGGATGGGCAACATTTGCCAAATTACGTCGGGTTTTTCTCCTCGCCCCTACCGCAATGCCTAAAAACAAGTTTTCGACCAGTGCGTCCTACTTGTTATGACTTACGGTGCCGTAACGTGGCCACTGAAGGTGGGGTTAGTCCACGACCTAAAAATTGTGCAGCGGGCTATGGAACGAGCTATGCTTGGAGTTTATTTGAAGGATAAAATTCGCAACGAGATCATCCGACATAGAACTTAAGTTACCGACATAGCTCGAAGAATAAGCAGGCTGAAGTGGCAGTGGGCTGGCCACATCTGTCGAAGGACTGATGGCCGTTGGAGCAGACGAGTCCTAGAGTGGAGACCGGAAGAAAAACGTAAGGTGGGACACACCCCCAAGCCAGGTGGACTGACGACCTACGAAGGGTGGCTGGGACGGACTGGATGTGGAAGGCGGAGGATCGGCAAACGTGGCGCATATTGGGAGAGGCCTATGTCCAGCAGTGGACTGCAATAGGCTAATTGATTGATTAATTCGTTATCTGAGTTGATAAAAACGGTGAAATGTCTACTCGGTTTCCCACTCGGTCTACTATCTCTAATGGTCCTCTTTCCTGAAATTGACGGTTACAACCATCACTCATCATACATCCATTGATTTTTGGGGTGTAAACACCCCAAACATACAAATTTTCGGGGCGTATAGGAAAGCTATTTTCGTTGCTTTTAAATTTATTCGAAATATAATTTTACAGTAACCTGCATCACAAAAATTTAAGACTTTTGGTCTTAGAATGGTTTATTTAGGTCAAAAATCGAAAAAGTTATGCCGAAAAAAGGAATTTTGTTTTTGTTTTTTTGCTCTCCTGTAAAAACGACTTTTGGCGCTTACGCCCTTTGAGCCCCGAGGTATCGATATATCACGCGGGTTCAGCTTCTCGAGGATTTATTCCAAACTGCCTCCTCACGTTCGCATCAAAAACTGTAACGAGTGGTTTCAAAAATTGCTACTCAGTTTAGAAAACCCATCATTTTTTTTTTCAAGGATAATGCCACGTTCTTTTCCCTGTAAGTTGACAAACTACCAACTCAAACAAACAAAAAACAAGACATAGTGGGGTGGCTGGAAAGGAATGGAGTGGAAGCGAGAAGTCCAATCTTACTGAAAGTGGACTTATTGCACTTGGTAAATGCAACTAAGTCGTCCAAGCCACGCTATGTAATTCATGAACTAGCTTTAGAATATGGGCACAAAGTCATAAGTTTGCCTCCCTACCACTGCCAATATAACGCTATTAAGCTAATTTGGGCACAAATAAAAGGAAATGCAGCGCGCAACAATACTGAGCCACCCTTCAGCACTGGAAAGGTGCTGAAACGGCTAGAAACTGCGTGTGCAGATGTTATTGTATAGGACTTCAGAAAATTCGTCGAGAAAACGAAAAACATTATATTGAACGACTTTCAATGTGATATAAGCATAGGCAATACTATTGAAAATGATTTAATCATTTATGTTTGAGGGCGAATAGCAGTGATGACAATGATTATGACACTGATAGTGTTCATCAGAATAAATACTTATTTTGTCAAATTATTGACATTGACACGTGACCAGCGGTGCTTTGGGGGTCCACCAAGATCTTCGGGCACTAAGCCAACCTCACCTGCAAGCCGGTGCACTTGCTGAACAACAAACGTGACTCTGGCGCTGGCTTTCCTTTCGGGGTTGGGGGGTCGGACGGCAGTCGCCCTCGGAAAGGCCAAAAACACCACATCAGAAAGTTAATGGCTATATTGGAACATGGGAAGGGTAGGACGCCGCCGCCCTATAGATAATTGTATGATCCTTAAATTTTTATTAAGTATAGATTATCATGGATAACTTCATCCTTGAATTAGTTTAAAGTTAAACATTCCTTCGCAAGTAATCATAGCATTTAATTTAAATTAACCGTTCATCAATCTTTTAATGTATTTGCATAATTTGTATTAAATACAAATTTTATAAATTCTTAGTTTTGATCATAGATTTATAGAAGAAAGGTTTTTATGTATAAAAAAACCGGTTCTGGGTATCATCCCTAGTGTCAATGAAGAAAAAAGGTGTACTAACGTAACCTTGTAATGACGATTGTGTGACATGAGGAATAAATATAGGATATTTTCTATAGTTTGTAACTTGGACCTAAAATGGGCTCTATACACGCAGTACAATGTGTACTTAGGCTTGGGTGTCTTTTGAGGATAGCACGGGATGGTACTGCGGTAGATGAACTCAAATTCACCAAGCATAGACTATTACAAAGCAACCCGCGGGCGCCAGAGCCTCGTGTCTTACGATTTAGGTCCAAGATACGTAGCGCGGGTTATACTTTTTAATGGATTCTATCGCGATTTATTTGTTAGTTGTCGGACTAAAAGTAACTGATAACAAATAAATCGCGATAGAATCCGTTAAAAAGTAGTTTTATTTTCATTTTCTTTTCCTATTTTCTTCTCCTATTTTCTCTCTCCATCCTCTTAAGAGGATCCTCTTAAGAGGATGGAGAGAGATCTCTTTATTATTATTCTCTTTATCCCCGGAGAGGCAGAGGTGATTCAACACCCACTTTTCAACCAGTCATTGTATTTGGTCCAACGTAATAGGGGGTGAGCCTATTACCGTACGTGGGCACTATTGTTGACTCGAGCCATCTGAGGCTGAGTTTGAGCTGTCTGGTGTTAAACAGCCCTATCTCTTAGTCGCCTTGTACTACACCGCATGGGAAGAGAATAGAGATGGGGTGACCCAAACTCTACTGTTTACGAACTGTCAGACACTTTTTATATAGGTACTTTGTAAGGAATGCCGTTGGGGTCTGGGCAGATTTGGAAGTTTTCTTTTTAATTTAATAGTTTATTTCATCTTCGTTGGGTGGAGTACTTTGAAGATTAATCTGAAGATCATACGTCTTTGGATGTTTGGATCTACGTATGGGCTCGCGCGTTTAGGCATTTCGTATGGCTTCAGTCAAATATAGCTTTCCCATTTCAATACTCGAAAAATATTTTCAAGGCTGTTCCTTGAAAATATTTTTCGTGTATTGAAATGGGTTTTTATTGAAGTCTACTTACTTCATGTTTGACTCTGTTGAAATTATCACGACTGAACCGTAAAATTGCCTAATTTGGTCCCTAATGCAATAAATATGCATTTTGAGCTATACAATATTTTGTTCCTCCGTTACAAGGTTACGTTGTCAAATTTTGATGAAACTTCAAAAGGGGCATATAAAAATGACTCTACAGTAGCGCTAACTACCAGGTTTTTGATACTTGTAATAAAATTATACGAAGCATTAGAATAATGCTTGATAAATTTAATTAAAAATTCCACGAAACTGTGTAGGGCGAGGACACAATGAATAAAACTACATAGTGCTTGACATTCGCATTTTGTATAGCACAGAGGAATACATTCTATTATGAAACATTGTATGCAACTAATAACATTATTGTTCCAAGAGTATTTGCCGGGGGCGAAGGGTGATTTCAAAAGGGAATAAGGTGGTTAAAATCATACCTCGATCTAGTTTGTCATGCACCATACGGCCCATAAGAAAGTCAGCAGAAATTGAGTTATAGGAACCCCTCGCCATTGATAATTTCCGTTTACGGGAATGTACGATGAGATACGTAAACAATTAGCTAGTATTCGATAAAGCTTAGGTAATTGCTTTAAATTCTACTCGATAAAAAAATCAACTCTGAACGATCGAAATCCGAACTGTCGCTTCCCGCCTCTTTTTTATTTGTTTTTCTATGGAAATCTTTTTCTTATATAATTATGAAGAAGTTATTGTAAAAACGGTTCACTCGTACAGCCAATATAACATAATATTTGTAGTTTCGTCATGTTTTTAAACGATTTGTAGAGAATTGTTTTCTTGGAACGAAAAGTATTGCTTTTTCGATGTGTTCAGCTGTTCAGGCAACTTCAAGCTAACTTTTACAGTGAGAAGACTATACTTTGTGACATAGTGTAGTAACATATTTGTTCAGTTCCTTTTGAATTTTACTAATTTATTTGTTATGGAGAAACACGTAGTTAGTTAAAAAGTTATGATTTTTGAAAGGGAATATATAATATTTAAATAAAAGCTAAAACTGCATTATTTTACATTATTCTGACAATAAAGAACACTTTTATTGTCAGAACAATGCAATATCCATCAATAATAAGGTAATAGATAGTTGTACAGTGATACGAAAACATAATGAGGTAAGATATAACTAATCTTATATAGGTATCTCAACGAAAATAACATCTTTAAGATTCTATCTGGGATTAATACAAGATAAAGAATTTCTATTTACGCAATTTGTTAACGTTACGTGGGCCTACGGGTACGTAATAGAAATACTCATTTAGAAAACTAGGCACTGTGCAAATATTTGTGCCCATAAAAATAAAAATTACCGTGTCTCGGAGAGCACGTTAAGCCGTCAGTCCCAGTTGTCATACGAACATCTATGCGATTCGTGGGAGTCCTAAAAAGTCTGACATCTGGTTTAACTTATTACACTTCGATATCGCTGATGGGTTGTGTGCGTCAGATGGCAGTCGCTTCACAAACACAAAGCTGGCCGCAATCGTCAAAAAGCACTGAAAAGTAAAAAATATTATGAATTACATATAACCTACATATAACTCAAAAGCTATGTCGAAAGATAAAAATGCGAAAGACTTTTGTTGAAAGTGGTGCTAAGCTAAGCCAAACATGTATCTATATATACCGTGATACAGAAGGGCATTAGTAGCAATATATATAACTATATATCAATGTAGAATGTTCATAAATCTAAGAATAGATCATATCACATTTTCCATTCGTATATGAGTAGAGGGGTTGCTTTGTGAATTAATCAAAATGAATGTTTCGCAATTATCAACGCTAATTACTTTAAGGTTTTAAAACATCTAAAAATGATGTTGCGAACATGAACGGCTCAATGTTCAAATTCAATCTTGTTATTTAATGTGATATAATTCTGTTTTATATTCTTTCAACCTTTCAAGTACCGGCGATGTTATGGAGATTTGATTTCCCTAATGTAATTTCTCGGAGTTCGAGTCGTTATTAGTGTCTTGTTTTTATTCTATGAGTAGATAAAGACGAATTTCATGGTCAGCATGTAAAATAAATTTTCATTTCGTTCCTAATTTGTTCTTGCACGGAGGTCTCGCTTCACGGAGAATATTGAGGACTAATCAAATCCGCAGCTAAGATGAAGAAGAGTGATATTTGAGCCAAAACCGACAAGTTGGCCTATGATCCTAACTAATGTGTAGTGCAGACTCATTTTATCGTACCCTGCCTTGGTGGAAAAAAAAATGCTAATGCGATGTGCGATGCGCTGTGTGTGAATCATTTCAAAGCTAAATTTACTTACCAATTATACAAAAAAAACGACCGAGCCGATTGTGAGGAGTGCAACCACAAACAGGGCCCATACCATGAACTCTTAAAACAGGTCAATGATTGAACTGCAGTCATCCTACCAACTGCAAATGTAACTTTGTAATCCAATATATTTATTTGACATTACAAAGTGTCATTTGCAGTTGGCAGAATGACAGCAGTTCAATTATTGACCTGTTTTAAGGTTTATGGTAAGGCCGCAGTATGATTTTTAATAATAATTTATTGAAATATTTTTTTTACCGCAGGTAATAATCGAAAGCGCATATAATATTCCGGACCTCGACTCACCAGTTCGCATAGTGATTCCTTCCACCGAAGTTCTGATAGGTCTATCTCCTGAGAGGACCTACGCTACCCCTGGCATCAAGACATTTACTCCCGAGGAAAGGCAGTGCTACTACAGTGATGAGGTAAGATTGAGTACCTACCTACATGTGGTAACTAGCTGTTACCCGTGGCTCCGCCCACGTGGATGTCGGTTATCGCAACCAAACCTATCCTATGTGTTATTCTGATGTATAAGCTATATTATTGTAGTTTCATTAAAATCCATTCAGTAGTTTATACGTGAAAGAGTATCATAAACATCCAACCATCCATACTTACAAAATTTCGCGTTTCTATGTAGTATTATAATTTGTATGAATGTATGAGGTCCCATCGAGATATTTGGGGGTAAAAAATTAACTAGGTTCTGGTGAAGTCTCTCGTTTCGGATGGTAGTCACTCCCATGAAAGCCAAATAAGTCAAACTAAAATAGGTTAAGAAGTAAGTGAACCGCGAGCTTCGAGGTGAAAGCCTCAAAAGTAACTGGGAACTACGAAAAATAACAAAAATGTTAAGATCTAATAACTAGTGAGTACCCAATTGTGTCGATCGAATATACGGAATTTCAATGTGAAATGTTTCTAACTTTTGAGAGTATCTAATGCATTACCTATTTTGATTAGATGCATGCAGGCTTTCCATTACTTATTTATTTATTTAAACTTAAAAATGTAGTAGGTATGTACGAAATTAAAAATCATTATCCAATATTGCAATTTAATCTAGAATTAATTCGAATCTGTGTGTCTTTGATTTTTTTATTACCCCTTTTCTGTTTTTACCAATAGTTACCAAAACAATATTATTTTTAAATTATACGATACTTACTACCTGACCCGGCGAACTTCGTATCGCCATATTTTCTGATTCGGTTCCCGCTGCATATCTCTAAATTTATCAGTGTTTCTCTACAATATTATGCGTGTATTATACATATAAACCTTCCTCTTGAATCACTCTAACTATTAAAAAAACCGCTTCAAAATCCGTTGCGTAGTTTTGAAGATTTAAGTATACATAGGGACGGACAGACAGCGACAGCGACTTTGTTTTATAATATGTAGTGATATACGATAATTCGTTATCCTTGAGATCAGTATTTCACACGAGCAGAAACAATGGCAACAACTTGTCGTACATGTAAAATGTTCAACTGTTACTTAAAACATTAAGAGAAGTTAAAGCAGTAGCCTCTGTCGTACACAAATGCTCTATCCGACAGGTGTGCCTTGACTCGAGTGTTCATACAGTTTCGTGTTTAATACTTTTGTTTCACCAACACAATTCATCTTCATAGCAGTAAACGTATGATTCTGAAGGTACCGCATACGACAACAAACTTCAGACGCACGCAGCACACACGCGTAATTCATTGCGGTTTCTCAATAGTCCCCTTTATCCGTATCGCAGTTCAACAAGTAATGGGTACGCTGTATCTGCTTCATGCGTCGGCAGTTGTCGTTTGTGGTCGGCTACGGAATCATGCCAATGGTTTCCGATTACATCCGAGTTTTGCACGTTGGAGCCTAGGGCCCGTTTTCCTGCTTTTCAGCTTCACACGATCTAGGGATGACTCCTAGCAGTGAGACCATAGACAATGTCATCCCTTACGACGTAAAACCAGCACTTCACGGGTCTTCCCCTGAAGATTACCATAGTAAACTAACGAGATTTCGTCAGCCATGATAACTTCGAGGGTAGTGCCCCCGGTATTATCGCAGGTGACTGTTGGTTCCGCTAAAAATACAGAACTACTTAGTAAGATTAGATTGATAATTATCTATATCTATGAAAAAAACAAGTATAAAATACCATAGGTAATTGGTGAATAATTGGTTGTTGTTGTTTTTCACATAGATCCGACGAGTATAAAGGTAATTTTATGAGATCTAAAAGATATCGAAACAAGAACTTTTCCTTTTTCTCTGAGCCTTTTTTCCAACTAAGTTGGGGTTGGCTTTCCAGTCTGTTTTTTTTTTTTAACAATAATAAATTATATATTTAGTTAGGTACTAATTAATGTCATGAATCATTATGTAATAACAATACTACCACAAAATATTTGTTTATGTGTACAACAGTGACTTAATAATTATATTACATTTATAATAATTTTGAGGTTAGTATCCTACTATCTGTTTACATGAGGCATTCTTCTTCATCCTCTGTGAGGCTTGTTGGCACTTATATTTTATAAAAAAATCAAAAAATCAAAAATGTTTTATTTTCCAACTCATACATTGTTATAACCTATAACTGTAATGCGGCTGAACTTCAATTTTTCCGTGAATTGACTGCTATCTTACCTCTACAACTAATTGATGATATCGAAGTCCTGTTGTTAGACTAGTCGGGGTTTTGTGGGGTCCAACTACCCGTAACGACTGCCCTAATATGTTCGTATGAAAACCGGGAACGACAGCTTAGCGCGCTCTCCGAGGCATGGGAATATCTAGATCAATGCAATTCATGCATACAAATATTTGCACTGAGTTTCCTTTTTTAATTTCAGTTAAAAATAAGAATGGTAAACTACTTTAATATAATATTAGGTTATTAACGACCATCTTTTTTTTTAAATTCATGCTAGTTATTGCTAGCGGCTTGCCGGGACACGACGATGACACATGTCTTATCAGACTATAGTATAGCTTCAACCAGATCCGTTCAGCACGTTCGGGTTATTTCGAGTAAAGGTAGATTCAGATCAAACGAACATAGAGCTACAGCTAGAACAAGAGCGTTCTTTCTTAATATTGTAGTGTAAATGAATAGTAGATTACCCAACAAGTGAAAAAAAGGTGAATTCTTTTCGAGGCACCAAGTTGTATCCCGAGAGGAGTGAAGGTTTCTCCGGTAGAATCCCGAGCGTAGCGAGGGGTTCTAGAGAGAAACCTGAGTGGATCGAGGGATACAAGAGCCGAGATGAATTCTTTTTTCACGTGTTAGGTACTCAACTTTTCACCATTGACTACGAGAAAACGATTACTCTGTGATTATGAATTACAAAAGAAGCAGCAAATTATCAGTAATAGCTACCGCGCGAAAAAACTCAGGAGTCTTTTCGCGTTCGAGAATATGAGTTTCATTTTCATCACTAGATGAAGTCATTTTATGATTATGAGACAAACATAAACTTTTACAAAGAAAATTACACAGAAAATGGCGGCATTTTTTTTTTCTTAATTTAAACTGAGCCACATTCCATCCAGCCAGTGATTACATTTAGGTGGCTTTTAGTACGTTTTTATAGTGAGAGTGTGCAACCTCTTTGCATGTTTCACTAGAATCCGTACATTCGCGCATGTTCCAAATTCAAATTTTTTTATTCACTCGGTGAAACAAAGAGCGTTTTATTCACTGTTTTTGATGAATCACGGGCCCTTTTTCGAGTGTCAATGGTGAAAACCTTATTTTCAGCATTTACATATGAAAGAACAACGAACGAATCTTCGGTCACTGTTTACACTAATAGAATTTGACGTAGAAGGAATAGAATGAGCATTTGCTCGTTTGGTCTAAATCAACCTTAACAAAAATCCATCCAAACTTTAAGATGCGATGGGCTATGAGCTATGATTCGTGCTCTATGCGCCCACCGCTGCCATCACCTCGGACAGGAAATACTTCAGTCAGGAATACCAGGCAGTTTTGATATTATGCTTCTAATTGCCCGTTTGTCATATATAATATATCATATCTAGGTATATGAAATGTGTGAATGGGGCCATAAATACATAATTAAATTTAGTCATTTCGTGATCAATAGTAGTGACTAAAATACTATAAATATTTTAAAAAGTAATCTTTATTTACGCTACTTACTTTAGAAAGTGACTAATAGTTATTTACGTCCATATAATTAGTACAATTGCATACTCTATCAGTCAATATACCACTTTGGTTATAAATATCTTAGCCTAGTTTTTCCCGGGTAACGGTTATATATTATTTTTATTGTCCATGATAATCAGTTTCCTCTACGTTTGTTTTGTCGTTTTCAAACATGTACTACTCCAATAATTTTTTCTTTGATGTTGTGAAATATATTGCTATACTAGTTTATACTAGTTTAGGCTATTTTGTTTGGTCAGAAGATTTGTATAATAGTGTTTGCCGATAGGTATCTAAAACGGTAATGGCTGAGAACATTTTAAAAGCTTGTTTGCTACTTCCTACCTACTGAATATTATAAATGTTAAAGCTTGTGAAGATGTTTGGATGTTTGTTATTCAAGCACGCTCTAATGGCTGAACGGATGTAGCTGAAATTTGGAACAAGGATTTTAATACTATATATAACAGGCTATAGCCCGGAATAACACGTATGCTACTTTTTATCCCGTGAATACTTACACCCGTATTCACAAACAATACTTCGCTATGCGTACCACAAAAACTGTGCAAAGAACGACAAATTCTCAGTGCGTTCGTTTTGGCAAGCCTTTTTATTCATTGATAACACTTAAGTAATACTTCGTTGAGGGAACGCACTGCGTTAGATACTGCTCCGTGATGTTTGTGAATTAATTTTACCAGCCCTATGCGCTCGAGCACACTATGAGACCTCACAGTATCGTTTGTGAATACGGGTGTTAGACTTCCTTGGGTTAGGGAGGGGGAACAAAATGTCACGCTAGCAAAGCCATGGAGCCAGTACAATATGTACATATGTATATAGGATGTTCCCCACGGGCGTAGAGGGCTCTACCAACATTATTCAGGCCCAGCTAAGCTCACTTGCAAGTCAATGCACCTGCTAAATAACGGTTGAGGCCCTGGTGCAAACTTTCCTCCCGGGATCCTCAGACGATAGTATGATGATAGTATCGACAATTTATTTAGAAGTCTTATCTAATAAAATGTACTTGTTACCCTAATTAAATCTAGTTTTATATGATATGAACTGATTTATTTGAGCTTTTTATTAGGTATACTCAGTTTTATACAACTCTGATAAGAGATAGTAGCTACCACGAATTAGACATGGGATAAGCATTAAAACATTAAAAATAGATTATTGTTGTGAAGTTCATGAATAAGTTGAGTCGTGCGTGCGTCGGATCGAGGACGAGTCACTATCTAACATAGTAGCAACCTTAAGTAGGTACGTATCTAGTCTGCTTAGCGGACACAGTCACTAGTCATTATCATAAACGGCTTACCCAATATCTATAGGTGACTCTCCCAATGGTTTAATGTCTTATCGATTTGTGACGACACCACACGTCCGGTAGAACGCTTACAGCAATAAAGTGCATAGAGAAAAATAATTATGTTTTAGTGAAGTCCTGACGCTATCCTATTGTATCCTGCTAATATTATATATGTGATTTTTTTTGAAGATGTTTGAATATTTCCTAGCTTGAGTCGGCAAAGTATGCATGGTATAACTTAGAATTCTGGGCACACAGAGTGCAAATGTAATGCAAGCAGACTCTGCTTTTCATGGTCATCTCAGCGAATGACTCGGTGGATTCCAAAGCAACCATCTCGGAGCCCGGGGTCCGCTGATTATGAGTCTGTAAAATTCGAGACTTCATGCGCCCTCACTCCAAGCACTGACACCTTTATATTTTTTAAGCTTTTACGCATTTCAGAACCCATAACACAAGCTAGTAAGCTATGCTTACTTTGGGTCCTGATAGCGCTGTGTAGAATGTCCTACAATACAATATAATTGTAAAAAAAAATAAACATCGTATTTGAACATCGAGAAAAGTCTGTATTTTTATTTCGAAGGTTACTCAATAAATATAATCTATTTATCTGACCCCACCGAGTTTTCTAATAATGACAAAGATTATGGTTCTTGATTCACATCAAGAACCATAATCTTTGTCATTATTAGAAAACTAGTCTGCTGCCTACTTATGCCATAAACTGATAAGGAGTTGTAGAAGGAAAATCTTGGTTTACACCGGCGTTGTTATCAGAGCTCATCATGAAAACCTAATATGCTCAACATATTAGGTGGTTGGGGTAGGTAGTAGTGAAATAAATCAGATAGAAGGACAATAGGCCAGTGTGTCAAATTAAGGTGTAGGTTGATTTCATACTCAACAGTGAATTTAATCTGACTATTTGAGCTTGATTCTCGGGATTCTAGAACCTAAAAGTGTATAGTACCTCTTTGAATTTAAATTAAAAATGTAACTACACATATTTTCTCAAGGCTTAACTGCTATTTACAGTATTTTCATGAAATTTTCACACTTCCATCACACAACAGATAATAGCACTAGCGTACTTTCGTTCAGATTCCCATGACGACGCGACGTAAGAAAATGTGGCATGTGACTTAATTGCATCTCTCCTCTATTACAAGATATTACTGATAAAGAATAGATCAGTATTTTTAATTTTAAAACCTTTTATGATCTCCGATCAATATCTTGAGTGCGTGGCGTAGAATCTAACCATAGCATTCAATAAAATACTAGACAATAGGGAAATAATATAGACATTCCGGCGATTCCATCAATCTGTTCGTTAATCATGCCATAACTGCTTTTTAAAATGTCAAATCTTTTAATGACTTGTGTATCTATCAAATAAATACAAGAAGGTTACAAAGTAACACATATGAATATATTTTAATATACTCGTATATACATTTAATACCTATAGGTATTTAAGTCTAATGTTGCTTGCTGAATGCTTTTATACATTCGGGAATCACAGACTATTGTCATTGTCAACAGCATAAAAAAGTAGCCAGAATCCAGATTACAAAAGTGTTTAGGCTAAACTTGTTTTAAAATTGTACAGCTTTGTTTACCTGTCTTCGTTAAACTTGTCTAGACGAATATACATATTATTATGATAGTATTATGACGATTAGATGAACACTCAATCAGACGTATTATTCCAAAGCTACTTCAATATCATCCAGTTTTTAACCTGTACAATACATACACATCGATAGTCTGATTAGTGACTAGCCTCAGCATGACGACCTAGACATAATTCTTAGTTGTTTTATTTTATTGGATCGAGTCATTAGAAAAAATATCGAAATCGATCAGCTTAGCTTAGCTAGCCAAATCACTCTTATCACTCTTAATGTTTCACATTATTTAAATGTTGAAATCTCGTGAAGTGATCTCACAAAGTTCTTTTTTTGCAGATTAAAATTAATTATTTTCGTAAATACTCTTTCCATAACTGCATGGCACATCAGAAAATTGAATTGTATAAGAGAAAATGTGGCTGTATTCCTCTATTTTTACCTTCAGAAGGTAGGTAAAATTGTTGTATTATTTTTTAACCGACTTCAAAAAAGGAGGTTCTCAATTCGTATGCAATTTTTTTATTTTTTTTTATTTTGTATGTTTGTTACGCGATTGTGAAGCCAATTCTAGACGGATTTTAATAATTCTTTTTCTGTTCGTAAGTAGATTATTCCGAAGTGGTTCCATTTAAATTTCGTAAAGATCTGATGATGGGTTTCCGAGATTAGACCAAGGAACTCTTCAAAAAGTACCAGGAAATCAGCCGCGATTGCTGCAATGGCATATTATTGCAATGTTTCTGCCATTACATATCATACCATCACGCCTGAGTCCTTTGAAGGGGTACGCAGAAGTGTTCAGAATATTCAGCTATATTTCCGGTGTATATGCATTGATTTTAAAAATTATTTTTGAATAATGCTTTAATATTTTTTTTATTTAGCGTGGTCGGTTCGATCTGTAGTGTAGCGTCAGCAGCGCATGTACAGTCAGGTCACTATACATGCAATGTACAGTCGTGAGACTGTACAAACTCACTAAAAAGAGAAAAATAAAGTCATTTTTAACAAAAAAGTTTAACCGACTTCAAGAAACGAGAAAGAGGCACTGAAAAGCGAAAAATAACTTAATTTACAGATTTACTGATTTATTAGAAGTCGGTGCCAGCCAACTTTGTTTGTTGTGTCTGAACTACATTACTATGATGCAATCAATTGAAATATGGCCTCCCTTGGGCTAGGCACCGACTTCTAATAAATCAGTAAGTCTGTAAATTAAGTTATTTTTCGCTTTTCAGTGCCTCTTTCTCGTTTCTTGAAGTCGGTTAAACTTTTTTTGTTAAAAATGAATTTATTAGTAGTTGCAATTGACAAGCTTTAGCCTTGGCTATTACATATAGATATCATATTATGTCTGATCAACGAAGTGCAAACAACGGGATACAAATATACTCGTATATATGTGTCACTACTAATTCAATAATACATCCTTTACTCTCAGCTTTTGCTCGTTGCACATAACTAATTACCTACATTTTCATGTATTATAACATTTTCAGTTGATTACCGGCACTGCAATTTTAAGGATATGGAATGCATGCAAAGCGCTGTTGTTAATTGTAAGTAATCAATGAAAAGTATTTCATCTGTTTGACTTTTTATTGTAAAGTATTAATTCCCGTCTGCTTCCAATTGGGGTTGGCAGAGACCACGTCTTGGCATACGCAGTTCGCAAAATATAGGTAGCATTATAGTTTTCACAATTATGACTGTGACTAAATTTTTTTTGGTAATATTTTGTTTCAGTGTTGGATGAAGGGAAAATTGTTTATCGAGTTCTACCTACATTTTTAGTGAAAGATTTACTTATCAGTATTGTATGAAACATGCATGCCAAAACTAAATATTGAATAGAATTCGATTTAGAAAGGAAAAAGAACCGACTTCGCGCGGTACTCGAACCCGATTCTTTTTCCTTTCTTTTCTAAATCGATTTGAATAGTAAAAAGCATAATGTTTCATAATTTCATTCAATTGAATATAATTTTCTTTTTCAGTGCAACAAGATTATATTACTCACAATTTAAGTAAGAGTGACACTAATTTTCTCAAATGTTTGCCGCTATGCGAACATTACGACTATCCTTTGGAAGTGGCTTTGAGTAAACTAGCTGTCGACGCCGTAAATGGTCTCCCCTTGTAAGTTTTTAAACTTAAATACCTATAAAAACTACAGTGCTAGTGGATTTTTCCTAATATTTGACTAATTTCCCTGTTTGTTTCAGCAATAATGCCACTTCGTTTAACCGCTCCGTTTTAAACGTTTTCTTCAACGATTTGGTATCAACTAGATACAGGCGTGACGTTTATTTGAATTGGCAAAATATATTATGTGAGTAGGCATTTATTCAATATATATGTGGTGTGATGAACGTGTTAAGAAAACATAGGTAAGGTAGTAAAATGACTCTTATAAGACTCAATGATTTTGTTTTTTCTTTTTCAGCTGCTTTTGGTGGTCTCCTGAGTTTAATGCTGGGTTTTACATTGATATCTGGATTCGACTCGATAGTGTTCTTTACAGTTCGCTTAGGATACACTACTTATAAGTCCTGGTTAAATGATAAAAAAGTACACACTGAAGTAAATGTACAAGATATTCTGATAAAGGGTAGTTGGGTACCTCGAAAAGACCATCACGAAGTTACTAAAGAGTATAGAGACGATTATTATGACTATGATAGATATTAGATTGCACATAATGTTGTGCTTTGTTGAGTTACGGATTGCACCCACATTCAAAAATGATATCGTTCACTAAGCATATTATACACTTACCTATCGGATTAGACCTGCACATGAAATGTAATTATTTTTTTAATAAAAGATTAGTAAGAATTCCACGTTCTTCTTCCTTTGCCGTGATTATACATATAAGGTAATATCAGGATGACCAAAATTTAGCCATCCTGTTAGAACATCCCGGAACAAAGCAGGATCTTAACAGTCAAGTAGAATCTTTCCAGGTTAGCATCTACTCATACCTACATGAGCATTACCCACCATCATTACCCGACGCGCGAAAAAACCGAGAAAACGCGTTCAAAATTAAAATGAGAAAAAAAAAGCGGGACCTTATCAAACGACTACGGTTTGCTAAAGCTATGGGCGATAATCAACTTAGTCATCAACTGGCCAGAGCTTTAAGGTCAATACTGAAATTAATTCAAGGAATTTCTATGCAAATAATAAATGAAAATAATAATTTTAATAGAGCAAAACATGAAGTAGAGTTCGATAAGGACCCGTTTAAGTACTCGAGGAATATTTTTTGCGATAGAAAGCAGGATAGGCTACCGCTAAGTAACGACCAGATCCATAGCTATTATAAAAGTAATTATGAGGTGCCTAAATACGAAAAACTTTACAATAAACCAAACGCGAAAAAACCATTAAGCCCTCATTTCACATTTGACTGTAACCCACCTAGCTTAGAAGAAATAGAACACCAAATCAAAAAGAAACCAACAAAAACAGCCCCAGGGCCTGATGGCATACCTTACATTATCTATAAAAAATGCCCATCGGTACGTAAACATCTTCTAAGCATATTCAATAGGATCTGGTCGAGTAAAGAAGTCCCAGCGGCCTTCGGTAAAGCTAATTTTGTGCTCATTCCAAAGAAAGAAATAGTAACTAGTCCAAAAGACGCTAGACCAATAGCATTAACCAACACAATCTCTAAAATTTTCTTCTCATGGCTTCAATTTAAAATGGCAAATTTCATGATCAATAATAACTATTTCAGACCAAATCACCAAAAAGGGTTCCTACCCGGAATTTCAGGTTGTCTAGAACATAATTCTTTACTGGCGGAAAGTTTAAAGGATGCCAGATCAAATGAAAAGCAAATAACAGTTTGTTGGATAGACCTGGAAAACGCTTTTGGCTCAGTACAACACGAGCTTATGTTGTTTGCATTAAAATGGTATCACTTTCCGTCCATCATTTGGGAAATAATATCCTCTTATTATGGTAAATTAAAGTTTGTGATTAATACCAAAGATGGATACACGCAACCTTTAAATTATAATGTCGGTTTGTTCCAAGGTTGCTGTTTATCACCAATAGTTTTCAATATAGTAATAAATATTTTAATAGACAACATTTCCACACATGACAAGAAGTGGGGCTATCGGTTTAAGCTAAACGGTAAATATACGGAGTCCATCCTCGCATTCGCGGACGATTTGGCAATACTGACTCGCAACCCAAAGCAGTGCCAGGACCTACTGCGTAGGGTGGATGATTTCTGTGCATGGACAGATGGAATGAAAACAAAACCTAGCAAATGCTACTGTCTATGTCTGGGTAGGCGGGGTACCAGGTATACTTCATATGACCCAGGGCTTAGTATAGGCGGGGAAAACGTTTCAACTATATCTGAAACCGTGCCTTTTAAATTCCTCGGAAGAAAGATTGATAACAGAGGTTGCACTCCAGCTTTGGACGAATTAATTGATAGTTTTATTATCGATTTAAAAAAGGTAGACCAACAACCAATAAGTAATGTTAAAAAAGCTTGGATCTATGAAAACTATTTAACCTCGCGTCTTAACTGGCCGTTTCTTATATATGATATAAACCAGAGCCTCCTCAAAAAACTAGATGCGAGTGTCACAAAGACACTGAAGTCGTGGCTAGGGCTAGCTCAGTCGGCCGACCCGTCGGCACTATATAGATCCGCGAATAATTTTGGAATGACGTTTAAGAAGCCATCAGAACTCTATAAACACCTAAGAGTAACTAAAATGCACGTCTTATCGAAATCTAAAGACGAAATAGTAAAAGTCCTTCCTAAAGATAAAAATGCATCGGAGCTCGAATCACGCCTCCAGTTCCATAAAAAATTCATGATAGGTTCGCAGACTGGTAGAGTAGGTCTAGGTAATATTCGGAAACAAACAGATAAAGAAATAACAAAATCTTTTCTTCAAGCGGACGAAAACAACACCTATAAGGTGCACGCAATGAACCTAGAAATGCAAAATGAATGGTTGACCCTAGGAGAATTTTGTATTCCCATAGCCTTAAAATGGCGTACCATAATATACGACTGGTCACCGGCCTTACTTAAATTTTACCTAAATGCATTCCAGTTGACCCTCCCCGACCAAAGTAATCTAGTCAGGTGGGGAAAAGCCACAGATAAAACATGTAACTCATGTGGTGAAGCAACTGGTACGGCTAGGCACCTGCTAGTGGGTTGTAGGACGTTATTAGACCGGGGTCATTACTCGCGCCGACATGATAAGGTATTAGAAATCATACGTGAGGCTGTAAGTTTGGCGGTAGCTAGAGCGAAAAAAGGATTAACTACAAACCAAAGAAATGACATTATGTTTGTAAAGGAAGGCTGCTCAAAGAAATCATCTCAAAAGCCATATTCAATTTTAATAACTGCCGTTGACTGGACAATACTCGTAGACACGTATGAGAAGCACTATAAAATACCAGAGGATATCTGTGCCTCATCATCCAGACCCGATATATTCCTTTTTTCACGATCGCATAGGCGTGCAGTGCTCGTTGAACTCACAGTACCGTGGGAAACTAATATACCTAAAGACCACGCTATAAAGACAAACAAATACTTTGACTTGACTAACGAGTTAACCAAAAACGGCTACGTGGTTAAACTCTACGCCGTAGAAGTAGGAGCAAGGGGAATTCCAGCTAAATCCCTGTACAACTTACTTAAAGAACTCGGATTGCCAAGAGCTTCAGTAAGCTCTTTACTAAATCGAATATCAAAAGCGGCATTGATAGGATCTTACCAAATTTGGATAGGTAGGGGGGGGAACACTACTGACGGTGGAGGTGAGCGCTGATGCATCACAAGGTGGCCACCCTAAACCTACATCTGGGTCGCAAGTCCCAGTCGCCGTCACGGTGTTCCTCTCTGTATCACGCTATGGACCCGGCGACCGCACGGTGAATCCATGGAGTGCTGAGAATCGGATCTATCATCTCTCACCATTTACTTAGGTAAGGCATAATTTGCCCCGCAATCAGACCTGAATACAGCACATGACGCACATGACGCATCGTTGGGTTTATAACCTACCGAAAAGACCCAAAGTAACTTCATGGTCTCTGAGTGTCTTTTGTTCGTGTTTCATGCGTGCCTGAACTTTTGGACACACCTATAGTCATGGTGGTCTGGCTAGCGCTAAAATGGCATATCCACAGCCATAGTCAAGGTGACGTTTGATCCGAGGGTGAATATTTTACAGATGATTCGTCATCTAGCAATCTGAGGAGGGAGATGTTTTCTTTGAGGATGAAATCTTTTGCGGATGATCACCTAAGTCGGCTGACATCGAAAACACTTGTCATCAATCGAGTTCAGTCAACTTCCACAAGTCGATAAAAAAACTGGGATAGCTGAGTGACTCATGAACTACAATCTAATCTATACATAAATAATAACATTCTATGCTTATAATAAAATCGCAATAAGGAAAAGCTGCACATTAAATATTTTTACCAAACAATAATTGTCATGTTCTAAAAACTGTACCGAAGCTAAAGAAAGGTCTTTACAATTTTTGTAAATGGACAAAAATTGTCAGCTCGTCATGATCGATGTTTTAGCACTGTGCTATCAAAGGTTTCCATTGAACAGATTAATAGCACGATAGCATTAGTTTAATTAAGTATTAATTTTGTTGTCATTTTTCCATTTAAAAAAGTACCAGATCAGACTACCAGGAGAGGTCTAGCTTATACCCACACGTTTCTTAGAGGCGAATCCGTAATCACAGGTTCTAGCGAGCTTCTTCTTGATTCATTTATTGTTGCCATTTCAAATAATTTTGGAGAATTAGGGCCGGCGCCCAACACTGCCGGCATGGTATGCCGCGGCGGGCTGTGGCATGCCGCGGCGGGCTGTGGCATGTCGCGGTGGGCTGTGGCATGCCGTGGCAACCTGCTAAAAGCCCAGCTACTCTGGCATCATTTTTGCTCTTCGTGGTTTAAGTTGGTTGTGTGATTGTGTCGTTATGGTTGACTGGGATTTAGTATTAATAATAATAATAAATTGATGTTGTTGATGTCACCATTCCTCATGACGAAAACCTCATGAAAGCCGAAAAAGACAAACAAATAAAATATTTGGCTCATGAGGTTGTTGACATGTGGAATGTTGATTCGGCAATCATTGTCATATCGGCCCATGGGCTAATTGCTAAGAGCCTCGACCAACTCCTTAAGAGGCTCTCGTTCAAGAGCTGGATCAAGGGCTTGATGCAGAAGGCGGTACTCCTCGACACGGCACGTATTGTAGTACCACCGGTAGCTTGGTCCCTGTACCCGATACCGGTGGGGCACTATTATTTATATTTTTAAATATATGTTTTTGTATAATATATGTATTTAAAAATATAATTTATAAGATCTTACAATGAATAAAGAGGAATAATAATAATAAAATAAATAAATAACATGTAATAAAATAATAAAAAAATATTGTAGGACAATCTACACAACGCTATCCAGAAACAAAGTAACTAGCTTGTGTTATGGGTTCTAGAAAGCCTATAAACATACTTAGGTATACAATTTTTTTTGTAAATACATAAATATTATACAGCAGCTGTTGCCCGTGGCTCCGCTAGCGTGGAATTCAGATGTATAAGCTATATTATCGTAAAGTTTCATCAACATCCATTCAGTAGTTTTTACGTGAAAGAGTAACAAACATCCTCACATACATACATCCTCACATACTTACAAACTTTCACGTTTATAATATTAGTAGGAGAGAAACCAGACCAATTCAAATATTCATATTCATGCATACAAATATTTGCACTGAGCAGGAATCGAACCCGCGCCTCCTGCGTAGAGGCCGCGTTCACTATCGCTACGACAAAGAGGCAGTCAAACGACGCCGCAGCAGGCCGTGGCATGCCGCGGCGGACTGTGGCATGCCGCGGCATGCCACGGCCTGCTGCGGCGTCGTTTGACGAAATAAAGTAAAATGAATTCTAAAATCACTGAAATAAGATTCAAAATAATAAAAATGGACGCCGGCCCTAATGATCGAGGAATTGTTATCTTAAAAAAGAAATTGTTTCATCGCTGCTAGCGTTTTTTAATTGCCAATTCGCTATTAATAGTGGTTACATTTCAAAATCACAAGAAAAATAAATATTCTTTGATTTATCCCTATGATTATTACATAACAGACTAAACTACAGGATTACTATTTAGCTACCACCATTAGACTATGCTTATGAAAGTGACTAGGAGTTCCTTAATAAACTCGTACTGTTCAAAAATGTGGGTATTCACTTTACTTTTGGTCTTCTAGTACCTATGACCGTTTCCAAAATTCAGGTCATTTAAAAAATTATTTGAACGACTTTATTATTACTGATCTCAACGTCTTAGGAGTGGTTTTCAGCATCCATGCCCACGGGACTACTGAGTGGTACGTACTCCACTTCATTGTTGTGGTTCTTCTTAGCTTCAGCTGCCATCAGGCTCATAATTTACTGTTTGTGCAGTAGATACGGTTATGCGTGTGCGGTTCACTGCATGTGCGATAGAACTTCTTTGATCTTTGAACTACGTATGTGCTCGTACTTACTATGTTGATACGTACGTAGTTTTTCAAATACCATATTCGCGTACGGTAAATCTATTAAAGCTTTAAAATACACAAAAAAAAAAATACGATCACCGCATTACTAACATCTAATTTATTTGAAGACATAGGTTTTGGAAAGCCATGGATTCATTTTCTACTCCACGGGTTTCTACGAGTACTTTGGTCTACATCAACTAAGAAATTCAAGGATGGTGTCTTATATTTCTGGTATTTTTATATCTCAGTCTTCTAATAGATTTTGAGAATAATACACAAAAATTGAAAAATGTTATATTGGACCTTTCAGCATTATAAAAATATTAAAAATATACATATTTTTTTACAGATTTATATTTATTAATGGTCAGCTATTTTTGAGAGCGACTATACCTAACAATGGCTGTTAAATATAAGACATTTATATAACTATTCCTAAATATCCGTGTCTACCTATTGAAGTGTGATAAATATTAGAACATACACTATTACTATTAATAGGTAATAAAATAGAATGATGGATGACTATTCTTATAAGCTTATAGATTAAAAGATACGAACCCAGAATATTTAAATCCTTAACACAAAGATCTTTTCTATATTGCAATAAAATTATCGGTACATACAATTATATAGATATACTCAGTCACACCTCTTTCCTATCCGGGTATTCAGACACATCGGAAATCGGGTGAATATTCAAGTATACACTCATACTCCAAGTATCACTTATGGGATTTTAGAACCACGCCAAGAAATAGCAATCATAACGTTTGTTCATGTCACACAAGTGCTTATCAATCTCAAAGAACAATCACAGGCCATAAACCTGTATCAATAAATATGTTCTGTGTGTTAATGCGGTTTGGTCAGTTAAGCTACTAGGATAGGATGTAGGGATCAGTGAAAGTGCATCGTCACAATTATTAATAAATTATAGATAAGGGTAATTACAATAGATGTACTTATTTTATATTTAGCTTTATGGGACGAGTGTGTTTGCGGTCTCACATCTTAATCTCGATGTTCATCATATTTATCTTCTCTATTTATCGTCGCATTTATCCATTCAGTGATATACTTGTAAGAATGTGCATCTTCTGTTCAATTTGTGTGAATGATTAATATGGTTTTGATAAGTATCTAAAGTTGATTACATATCTAAGAAGATTATTTTCTGACAAGGAGATTTTGTTGATTACCTGAAGTAAACCATTCGTAAGTATTTTTAATGATAATAATGATAAAACTATATAAGTTTCTAGTTGAGAATTATCTACACAGTAGTACTTATATACTTAACTAAATTACGAAAAATTAATTTTACAATTTTTCTGTTTTTGAAATGAATTAGATTACTGAAGTGAATCAAATATGAAACTGAATAGATTCGGATGCAAGATTGTATTGTTGATAAACAAGTTACGCTCGTCTATCACTGACAATACGTACATTATAATTGGAATCTACTAATCAGTGCGAAGGAGTCGCTTATCAAATAAGATTATCTACTTAAAAACCCCTGGCATTGATATCTTTCTTCCAGTGTATTGAGCTCCTTCTAGATTGCAGACTGGCAGCTATCGCACTAAAACTATTTAATTAGTAGTAATGTTTATTAAAAATTAATATCACCAACTCAAGCATTCTTAAGAAGCCAGTCGATCTAAAGTGAGTACACAATCGAAGGTTTTACTTAGTGTTTGTTTGTTTTATCATTATATTGTGTAGCAATTTCTCTATTAGCGCCTAAGATACAGAACAGTAAATAGGTTATCGACTTGTGTACAATATAATATATCAGTTTGGTTATACCACAATGACTGTTTTATTGTTGCGGAAACAAAGTGCTATATACTATAAAAAGTGACTGATGTGTTATTTATTGTGTATTGTACATTGTTTTATTGACGTACACAGTATCAAATAAATGTATTATGTACTTTTCACTTCATATCCCATTCAAAAATACACGTATAACATATATATATATATACATACTTATTCTGCACGGTTTAGAGACAACAGGAAGCCTCTGCTCCTTGCCCTTCCCTTTCTTTGAGTTTTCTTCTTCCGTCGTCACCTCCATACATGGTAATGTGCGAATGACATTTCTGATATTGCAAGCATCCATAGGCCATTATTCTATTTGAAACGAGTTTTAATCACATTCGTAACGCGAGTCCTCGGTGGATTTCCATTGGCTAACGTAGAAGAATGATTTGATGTAAAATGACATAACATTATGCGATGGCGAATACGAACGCACGTGTTCGCGTTACGATTGGTCTATCCGAATAATGGAACAGGTGTATGTGAATGTTCTTGTTACCTTTATTAATTAATATATTCAAAATAAAATGAAGATTGAGTCACTTACCCCTAATTTGGGTCACAACTCACAATATCGCAGCAATAAAAATGAAATCTTTACTTATCACAACATAGATAAACAATTTAAATTGGATACTCAGGCATTGATATATTGTCATCATTGTACATTTACATTTCAATTAGTCAATTACTTTAACCAGTAATTTTTGTGTAAAATTTGTTGATGTAATTAATTGTGAAGTATTTGCATTTAAATCCTGATCAGCCACTGAGAGTTCTGTTTATTCGTAGTTTTACAACCATGCTACTTATTCGGGATGGTGTCCTCCTGGGGACGATATTACTTGCCCTGTACTGCTCGCCCACCACGGCGTTTGAAGATTTCAGTAAGTATAGCCTGTTGTTATGTTATAGGCACAAATTACACAACCTCACTAATTGCTAAGAAATCTTTACAAAGTAGAAGAAATTTCATATAATCACTATATGTATGTAATCGTTTAGGTGCTAAAAATACAACCAACATGTGTATAAATAGACCTTATAATACACTTGAATAAAATGTACATATTAATTGGAATAATAAATAAACCCAGCATCCAAGAAGTAAACTTATCACCAATCGATCGAAACTAGTATGATAAGACTATCCAAATTATTATCAAAAAGAAAATTATTGAGGTGAATTCGGATGGGTTTTTAATCTAAAGATTTGCCCTAATTATCGCAATTCATCCAGCCATTTCGAAGTTACCCAGTACCTAATAAAGAAATTCACAGACAAGATACGCGTGACAAATATATTGTTATGCAGTCCGGATAAAAAAAGTAGAAGCACTATAATTATAGTTTCAGCACTCTTGTTAATGTTTTTATAGTTTAGCATAATTACTAGCAGTTTCCTTATACGTAGTACTTATTACTCATTCTGTAACAAAAGGTTGATTTGTATATAATGTTGTTGACGTAAAACGCAAAAAATAAATTTTGAAATGTATGAAAACCTAGCTTCATCCATGCGAACAAACCTAAGGAATCCACCGAAAACTTAGACCCTATTCGCTTTTACCGTCCATATCGTCAATGTGCATATAAAAATTGCGTTACTTATTTGATTCAGATGACACTCAAGCACTCCTGATGCACCCCATTATGAGAAATGGTGAAATTGTATGGATGCACGAAGATCTGATGAAGAAGCTGGATGAAGAACAAGAGGCTTGGCACTGGACCCCCTGGCTTCGGACTCGTCTCGAAGTTGTGGATGGCGTAGTGCGTCAAATTGAATGTCTAGCGAGGGACTCGCTGGGCAGTTTCCCAGATGGATTGTTTGATGGTAAGGCTCCTGTAAATACACCTACTAAAAATAATTTCAGTGGTTATTCTCTTGCTTGCGCAGCGTAGGGCGTCCATCCACAAGGTGGACAGACGACCTCATTAAGGCCCCGGGAACGCGTGGATGCGAGCCGCTTCCAACCGGTCTTATTGGAGATCTATAGGGGAGGCCTATATCCAGCAGTGGACTTCCTATGGCTGAAATGATGATGATGAAGTAGTAGTTTTATTAATTTTCGTCATCATCATCGGAAGTTATTTCCCAGTTGAGTGTTCAGTACACACGCCATCCGCCGGTCCAGTTTCGATTTTAATTGGTATATCGCCAAAAAAGCCGATGACTGGATACAATAGATGTGATATGGAGTTCTAGCCCCTAATATACTATCGACTATTTAGAGCCCAAAGTAGATAATAGGTATACGTAACCCAAACTTACTGTCATCTCATTGTATGCATGTACTCGTATACAAATCGCCATACAAAGCTAAAAAGTACTATAGTTTTAGATGGAAAAAGTTAGATTGTATTTGGTTCGCTCTTAGTAGCTCATTCTGATAAAGAAAACTTACAATTTACTGCTTACTTAGGGTGAAAAATAATATTAACACTAAATTATAAGAGATATTTTCACAGGTCGCGTTTATTTTATTAAAATTATTTTTTGTACGATGCACTCCGTACAAGTTTTAATGTATATTAGTATAGGTTTGTTTAAGTACTCGTAAATACATTAAACCTAAATTATTACGTAAATAAAAATCTACTAGACTTCCGCCCGCGGTTCCCCCGTCCAGTAACACTTACTTAGTTTTTTTTATTAAGGCCATGATATTTAGTTCATGTATCCTGCCCCTCTAGACAAGTGGCAATTTGACGGCCGGCGTTTGGTAGAATAGAATGCCAAATGTATGGGATTTGACGTATATGATAGGCGTCAACGAATGTCAAAAACGTCAAATCCTATACATTCGTCATTCTATTCCATCATACGCCGAGCAACGAATTGCCACTTCTCTAGGAGGGCTGTGCACGCAGTACTTATCATCACTGCATTTATTTATCTGCCACTAAAACATTAAAATCGAATTATTTAATTCGTTTCCATTTTCTTGCTGTCACATCACTATGTGAATCTTGATGCAATATCAAGATTCACATAGTGATGAAGTCTATTTTTGTGAGGTTCTACATATTTTTTGTATTATCTATAGAGTCTACATCTACGTCCCGATGTAGGTTCTAGTTTCTACCAGGGCGCACTGACTGTCTTTGAACACATTGCCTTAGAATTGTTGGATTCTGACACTATAAGTCAATTTGCTGTGCGCACACAGCAAATTACCAAGAAAAACATCAATGTCTAAAAATTTTTGCTGTGAATACTGCTTTGGTGCATTTGCGGCTTTCGTGTGTGGCTTCCCTAACTGGGATATGTCTCCTATACAGTAGATCCTAATACACTTCCCTGTGGTATCCCAGCTTTTATGACTAATTTCTGAGTTATGCCTTCGTGTCGCACCTATATGATATATTATATGTACTCTGTTTAGAGTTTGATAGGGCTTACTTGACGTCATTAGTCCGACGCTAGTGTAGAACTTCACCTTAACAGTTATTTACTTTTTACAATCATGAGTGCGGCGCCATATATAAATACACATAGCGGCCAGCATACGGTCAAACCATGGTGTTTAGTGACATTGCCACTGCACGTGCATTATAAAACAACACGCGCAATGCGACTAGCCGGATCGATACACAAATCGGAATTGATTTTATTCACGTGACATACGAATGTCAATTAACGTAATAATATATAATGGGATTGAATATTTGTATAAATATTCATTCAAAAAGTTTTGACAGTTGTGGTAGGTATTTTACTAATACAATTTCTGGATAGTGCAGTGGGCTGTTACGAGTATATCGGTGTTTAGAGGCCTACCTAAGTCCTTGAGGCCCAAGCCACTCAGGTGAGGTCAGACGGCAGTCTGTATATAATAAAAAACAATAACTGGACCTTGAGCTCAATGGCGAATTCAATGACATAGAGCGGAATATGTGCGTCAGTTTGATAACCAGACGGGGCCCTGGGCAGGCTCCCCTCTTGAGGTTTAGTGAGTTTGAAGGTTGAGTGGAAAGACTGATGTCGCTCCGCTAAACGCCACCTAAGAGGAAAAAGTATGAAAGCGGAACTCGAGATCCAAATACCAGTTTTGAATACAATCGGGACTAATTTCGTCGAATTCTTAGTATCCAACTTATATACTAAATTTTACACTATACGATTTATTGCCACTTTGTGGCATTAAATTTATTATTATTATTAAATTTATTATATTTATTATTTATTTAAATTCAGTAAATTTAGAACGCAGTATAAAAGCTAACTGTAACTGGATTATTTCTGCAAAGGTACCTATAGTTTATTAACATTCTAATCTCAATTTTGATGTTTACAGAAAACCAGCTGAGGAATGGCGCTTTTCTTCTATACTTACTCTTCGGCATGTACGCGTTCACACTGCTGACAGTCGTGTGTAACGACTACTTCATTCCTTGTGTAGAACTGATTTGTGAAGACTTGAAAATTCCACAGGTAACCTTTATTCTTTATTTCACGTTATTTTTAAATAACTATCTATTATTAGCTCAGGGATGGTAAAATCGGAATACTTCAAACACATTCATTATTGCACAAGTCATGAAACTTATTTAATTACGTGATAACGAAGCGACAGCACTGATTACTGTTTGATAAACTAGGTATTTATACAATGTAAATATCTACTAAATAATTATGGCAAATGTCCATACTGTTGTAGAAGTATGGCAAGTTGTATTCATCCACAAACCTATTAGGTTGTTACCATTATTAGAAAAAATCTTAGAACGTCTTGTACGGTATTTGACGTATAGATCAGACCAGACTGACAGTTTGATTCTGTCGAAACTGTCAGTCCAATGTGCGATAGAGAGAGCGCTCTTCAAAATCAAACTAGGCTGATCATACCCTCACTCTTCTTCCCGACGACGAGTCAACCCGAATGCAGGATACTAATAGCACTCGGGTTTCTACAATTTGAAACATAAGTTACATGGTTTTTGACGATAAACAACCATGAAAATAAACATTTCAAATCGATTAAAGATGTATGGGTACTAATTACCATAAAATATACTGATTGTAACTTGTTGATTATATGAGATGTAATACTAGCTGTTGCCCATGGCTTCGTCCGCATGGAATTCTGATCCCGTTCTAGCAACTATATAATACCTATTATAAGGATGAAACGTAGCTCATGTGTTATTCTAGTCTACTTATATCCATTGTACATTAAATTTAAGTAATTTGATACTACTACTTTTATGGTGTACAATAAAGAATTCTTATCTTATAACCTGATTCGTTCAGCCTTTGATCCTGGCGCATAAGCTTTTCAGTAATGGGAGTGTGGGTATTACGACACGAAGAGGTCTTTCGAGGGGTCCACAGTCATGGAATGGTACCTATATCTGTAGTAAAAATGAATAGAATTGTACACTTAATACAGATTTAAATTATTATGTGTATAGGCACTATAATAGTGTCAGCACTATTAGGAGCGTGCTGTGTTCCACTTAACTGATCTAGCTAGTTTTGCTAATTAATCCTTAAGTAATAAGTGTGAAATTTTGTGAGTAAGGGTGAATGTATGTGTGTGTGTGTGTGTGTGTGTGTGTGTGTGTGTGTGTGTGTGTGTGTGTGTGTGTGTGTGTGTGTGTGTGTGTGTGTGTGTGTGTGTGTGTGTGTGTGTGTGTGTGTGTGTGTGTGTGTGTGTGTGTGTGTGTGTGTGTGTGTGTGAGAGCGTGAGTGTAGGTACTTTTTTACGCAAATGCAGCTAGATTTTAATGAAATTTGGCACACAAATAATAGCTTGCAATAATACACGTACAACAGGCTTCGTACCTATATCATAGATTGTAATCCCCAGGCATAGGTTCCTGTGGGTTGCCGATATTATACCAGTGTTTCAAGCGGGTGGAGCCGCGGGCAACAACCAGTCAATAAATATTTTTCTATCTAAAAACCTGTGCTTTATTTTCAGAATGTTGCTGCAGCTACATTTATGGCAGTCGCTACTTCATGTCCAGAGTTCTTCGTCAATGTGATATCAACTTTTCTCACCCAATCTGACATGGGAATTGGAACTATTGTCGGCTCAGCTATTTTTAACGCCCTTGGAGTAGCTGCCATTGGAGGCTTAGCTGCTATCGTGGTACTTATATTTTCTTTTTAAAATACTTTTTGTTAATAGTTAATTAAGTAATTAACTTATTGTTAAGCTTTTTGTTAATAGTAATTAACGTTAGTAACTCTTTTTTATTCCAGCCAATAAAAATAGACAGACGTGCCGTCACCAGAGACGTGGTTATCTATATGTGTAACGTGTCCGTCCTGGTAATATTAGTGTGGGACAGTCAGATAGATTGGTACGAGGCACTAATCTTGGGCATCCTTTATATTCTGTACTTCATTATTATGTTCAATAGTATGAGAATGTTTGCACTCTTCGATAGATGCGTAGCAAGATTGCGTAAAAATAAATCTTCTGAAAGTACGTATGAGTATGATAAAACAACAGGTATGTTGAATTATTGACCCTATAACATTTATTATACTTTTTTTAAATTTTAGTTACGGATGTCAAAGAGGTTGACAATAATGAGAAGTCGATTGAAGAGGGTATCGATAACAAAGGATTCACAGACAATGTGCTGGTTGCTAATTCAGAGAAAAGCGAAGCCGCAAATGACAGTAAGATTTCAAAATTACAAAAATTTAAAAGTGTCCTATCATTTGACAAAAAACGAATGACAAATTTTCATTTGTCAAACGACGTTTGACAAAATTACACTTGATAAATGTATCATTTGACAAACTATTGTTTAATAAACTACTCATTAGACAAAATATTTATTTGGAAAAAAATCATTATATAAAACATCATTTTACAAATTGATTATTTTAAAAACACGTTAGTTGACAAACAGACAGTTAGTGATAGATTATTGAGAAAGCTGCTCATTCCGACTTGAATAGGTTAGGTTAGAATAGTGGTTATTTTTTTTTTATAACCATGCAGAACTTTATTTAGTCAAATGAACATTTTTAAAATAAAATTTTAGCAATCGAAATGTTTTCTAAGTAATACATTTGCGAAAGGTGTATTATGTCAAATGATTATTTTTAAAGTAATATGTTTGCGAAATGAAAGTTTGTCAAATGATTAGTTTTTCAAACGTTGTTTGTCAAATGATGTTTTGTCATACGTTTTTTGGTCAAACAAGGGTGAATCAAATTTAACATCTAGTGATCTTTATCGTTTAGGGGCTAATGAATAATTCTCACTTCACAGATCCTCCCGAGGAAGTTAAAAAGCCAAAGAGTCTCTTTAGATTTCCCAGTAAGAAATCCAAGGCATATAGAATATGGTGGGTTTATACCTGGCCTTTGAAACTAATATTGGGACTGACTATTCCGTCGCCTATCAGATTCAGAAGACTCTATCCTCTCGCCTTTATAATGTGTATCATTTGGATTGGAGTGAACTCTTACTTTGTAACATGGAGTATGACTGTTATAGGTACGTACTAATAATGATTTAATATTTTTGGTTGATATTAGTTTAAATATCTGCTTGCTAATCGTAATCAAGAAAGAATAACATCGGTAGATTATGAAGACGATAAATTATTAAAAGCAAATAACATTAATTTGTATTGATAAAAAGATATTGACCAACAAATTACGGTATAGGTAAAGATTTAAAGGAAATAGCTATTTCTCTATCTGTTCTAATCTATCTAGCTAGTCTCCAGGCACAAGAACGGCACCTCACGCGGTGTCCCTAGTTTGGATAGTCCCTAGTGGTTTCTGGATAGGTATCATCTGTGGACACTACCGGTCGGGTATCGAGAGGTTCTAATGAGTTGTGATCCTAAACCTAATTTAGTATCAGTTACAATGGTTTACTTTATAGAGTACTAGCTGTTGCCTGCGGCTCCACCCACGTGGATGTCGCTTATGGCGACCAAACATAGCCTGTCCTTTCCCAGAGTCTAATATCTGTGTCAAATTTCATCAAAATCGGTTCAGTGGTTTGGACGTTAAAGCGTAACAGAGAGACAGAAAAACAGAGTTACTTTCGCATTTATAATATTAGTATGGATTGCAACTAAAAGCATCCTACCTTATAATTTCTATTCATAATAACTGAATCTCTGCCAGCAGTGCCACAATTTGTAACTTCGTTCTTTTTCCAGGACACACTCTTTTCATCCCAGAATCAGTTATGGGGATGACATTTTTGGCGTTCGGTGGATGTCTACCGGAGGCTTGCTCTATTTTCATCATGTCAAGACGAGGTATGTACGAACTAATCAACAGAGATTAATCTGATATGCATTACATATTTTGCTCAGTTTATGATAAACTATGCATATTTTATTTTTTTATTGTTTGATGTTGAAATTGCTCGGCGTAGTTTTATTAGTTGCCCTGCGAATCTCAAGTAATCGTTTCCTGCATTGCTTAGCGCTGATTACATTGCCATGACAACTTGCAACTGCTGATTGCAAGAAATATACTGATGTTGAATCTTTAGATTTAAGAAATGCAATTTGTTTAGCACACCAAATTTTAATATAAGCATTTGTTGCTATTTCAATTACAACTTAAGTTTGACTTGCGAAAGTTCAATGTTTATAAATTTACGAACTGTGATATATTATTATATTCTGATAGTATATTTGAACTTACATTGTTTTAGGTGAAGGAGGTATCGGCGTGTCCAACGCACTTGGTGCTAACTCCTTGGCAATTTTGTTTGCATTGGGAATTCCATGGCTTATCAAGACAGCTACTCTAGAAATTCAAGGTGCGGATGAAACGTTTGTGGTCATCAACTCCGCCGGTATTGACTTCGTTGTTGGATCGTTGCTCGTAGCAGTGGCTTGCTTATGGATCACCCTCTTCATCGGCAAATTTACTTTAAGAAAAAGACTCGGTCTGGTATTGATGGTACTCTACGCCATATTTATCACCTTCGCTATTCTTGTTGAAATGGGTATAATCTTAGATAGAGGCTTAGAAGACTGTTGAAAATATTTCATAATATTAAATTGGATTAAAATTGAGATATTCATTGACAGATACAAAAGATTTTTTGTGATCATTGGCTTAATACTCACTTGTTCCACTTTTGGAACAAGCCAACGAATTTTTTAAATTAATTTATGGATGAAATCCAGTACACCCAGAAGGATTAAAAAACTCAAATTAATTTTGTATCTGGTACAGAGTGAGTCTGTATGGATGTTGAAGGTGAGTCAGGATCTGATTACCGTAACGTGCCTTTGGTTTATTTACTTAACCAAGGGCAGAGGACTTGTGGTCAGTAAACGAGGTCACAGGTTCTAGGTTTACCAATAAAATTATTATATACGTATAGATGTACTGGCTACTTTGTCTATCAGACTTAGTACACATATTGTTAGCTAGGATGATAAATTTCACCTGTAAATACATATTTATAAGAATAGCTACAATATGTATTATAGTCAATTATTTATTATAATATGCGTATTTATTGTCGGTATTATAAAATAACTTAGATATATAATGACTTTTTGATGATCAGATAGAAATACCTTTTTATTGTTTCATATAAATCGAAAAATAATTATGAAAACATAAGTATACATTTCACGAGGATTTTAAAAGCTTTTTGTATAGTTTGAATATGAAGTTCCGTGTAGTGTTCTCGATGTCTATCTTGACAGGGTTTAACCTATGATACACTTGTGAATGAACCGCTCATGAGAAACTCATATTAACTCTCATCTCGGCAGTGTTAAAGATTTATAATTATAGATAGGCTAATAAAGTATATCTCAGCGATTATAAATTGAGTATATTTCAGTAAACCTGCCTCATACAATTGAATGTCTCTTATATTTATATTATACAATACAATAAATTACTTAGCTATAGTCGTAGTTATACTACGTGGTCTTTTGTGTTCATTAAGCTTTCACCCCCTGTTACACCTGAAAACATAGTAAGCTGTATTCTTTGAATGAAAAGGTACAATATTCTGTGTAGTTAGTACATTGTAAGAGAAGACACGAAGGCATTACAGTCATGCATATTAACTTTAAGCCATGCATATTAATCAATTGATTAATCATATATAATTTTCTGTCTGTTTTTCTAATCCGCGTACAAGTAAGTACAACGGTGATAGCTGCAGTCAGTAATTTCATGAGTTATGAGAATGAATTATAAATTAATTGATTACCATCTGTTTTTATTTTATTATAACCAATTGTTTCTTGCATGCATGTTCTGGTCGATGTGATTCGCTATTTTAGTAATGTTAGAAGTAGATGATACAATGCGAAACACATGTCATACAGTAATAATAATGTGTATTAAACCGACCCAGTCAAAGGGCAAGTGTTACCAGTCATAGCAATAGCCTCGTTTGCTCTCCGGAATCGCGATATATATGTCTTGGTTGCAGTCATCACGTCATGGTTGGTGAAGCAGAACAGTATTGCGACACATAAACCCTGTTTAAACAATTTTGATTTACAATAACACTTTAAAAATGTGTATAAATTGTCGAGCCATAGGTGTGAATTATGATAAAAGGCGAGCTTAAGACGAACTAGAGGTGCGCTATAGGCATGCAAGCCCTAGTTCGTCTTTGTAATTCTCGCCGTACGTCTATTTAGATATACTAGGGGTTATAGTGTATACAGATGTATGCGGTCACAATAATATAATTATCCTAGACTATATTCAAACTCTATACCTAAACGCAGCAGGTGTCATTTCAACGCGACGTAAGAAACGGCTACTACTTCGATATAAGTTGATATAATTATTATACCTACATACATCCCATGACATGCACATATTGACAGTTTATGGAACAATATTGACATTAGCTTAATCACACAAAACGCGTTTTCACGTTGTTTTTTGTGATGCATTTTACTTTTCTAGTAAAATGCATCTATACAGTATATGTGTCTATACAGTATATAGTCTGAGATAATTATGTAGATGAGAAGAAAATGCACTTGGAGGATTAATAATAAAAAAAACCTACCTTTTTATCTAGAACAAATTTTATTACTGGAGCAGAACTAATAAAGAAGCGATATCGGTTTTACTGCGTCAATATTAGTTTTTACTTCAACGTATTAACGAATTTTAGTTAATAAGTACCCACAATTTCATGCATATTTTTAATTTACTACTTAATTAACTGTTAGATCGATTTAATTCCGTACCCGTGTAAGCATGCTAACTTAACTGATACACACTTTTAAAACATAGCGAAAAAATAGTCTTATCTTTTATTAGATGTTTCTTATTCATTCAATTTAAAGGTATGATTCAGAAGCCGAGAGCATAGACAACTGCAGGCGCATACAATGAATCCTCATGTATCTGCGAACTCATATAGGTTGTTGCTACATAAATTAAACCAATTTGTAATGTTTTACATTGATAATAAATTTAAAAAAAGGTACTTTCCTCTCGTACTTGCGCAACACTTTCATTGTATTAAAAGTGTACATTACAGAGCATAAAATGTATTGCTTATTATTATTTGCCATAAGATGACTTCTGAGAATGGTACTCATTGTACCATACCATAAAAGTCATCAGTTGTATTACTTGTACTGTAACAGAACTGACGACATGTTGACTCGTCGTAAAAAGGTTGTGTAATAAAAAAATATACAAGTATCATCACCAGTGAGCTGAGAGATAGAGGATGGATGACAATCGCTTCACAAAAAATGTAGGAGTTCACCCAAAACCGCGGTTAGACTGGGAAACGAGGACCACGGACTCCGAGGTGAAAACTTCTGATGCGACAGGGATTGGGACGCTAGGTTGAAGAAGAAGAACTTAAAGATTAAGGACCTGGGGCCTTAGACAAAGTGACATTCTATTGGCGAAAACGCCAGTGGAATCGCTAATTGTAGTATGAAATTGACATAAATCATTACTATACCTAACTATATATTTTTTTACGAAATTTTAGTCTTTGTAACTCGAAATACATTATTTAACTTATTAATATTACTATAACCACCGCAATGTCCCGAAATCCATTGTTAGAACCTTAAAAATGGTTCGCTTCAGCGCGATTCCATCAATAGAATGTCACTTTGTCTAGGGCCCCTGGCTGAATTTCAGTTCTACATGTGGGCACTGGTTACCTGAATTTCGTAGAAGCTAAGTTTAATTGACACAATACACTTCAGTACTTGACTGACTTGACGTCAAAAGTCATTTTCTCTTTTTCAAAATGTGGAAGTCCCTTTGGGTTAACGATGACGTGGGTATGTCAGACAGCACGTCGTATTGTCACATCTGCCTGTGTTGTTAGGGAATCAGGTAGGCATGCTCAGAGATATATTCTCAGACCCCACAATTAGTCACGGCTGCCAGGTTTAGCAACTCGTGCTCCTTAATAAAGAGTGTTTTCCATCCTCACCGTGTCTCTATTTCTATCTAATACCTATTGTACTTTAAATACAGTTTTGTAATGTACTAAGATGCCGTTGTTACGAATTAGGGCCTTAAACATAAATTGCTAATATTAAATATATACCTCATGTAAATGTTGATATTCATCCCTTTGAGACTCAATATATAACATGATTGAATCTAGTATGTATCCAGCTCGTTATACGCCCTCAAATATTACTTGCACGCTATATATAGGATTAGCATTCTACTAGTAGCGAATGTAGCGATTGATGAATAAAATTTAAGCCTGCAGGTAATCGAAAATTGAATACTCAATAGGTACTCAAGTCAGGGGTAAAGTCAAGTCTAGTTTGCACCTAATTGATGATGTCCCTGTGGTTTTTAGTCGGTTCAACCCCAACATCCGCTTTTTCGTGTCCTTAATTATATTATTGTAGACGTATTTTGTGGCAATAATTTGTACAAAGCAAGCGATAAACGCGTTTTTGTAAAGGCGACATGTTATAAATATACCTAGTTGGCTTGGCCCCGAGGATATTGGTTGTCCTTGGTTTTGCAACGTATGAAATATCTATACAATTAACAATAAAATTAAAAATGAAAGAACTATGAACTATATCCATTAAAAACTGAAATTAATACGCGTCGTGGAATTCTTCTGCATAGCTTGCCTCTTGTGGTATCGTTCCCAGAAGACTGGTAGAATTATGGACTGGTTGTACGATAATGGTTATTCTTTGACCTAAAAAGTGGCCAGCCTGGAGAGATTGCGGGGGCTCGGACCCCATTGTCTAGTACAACAACAAACCTATTCTACGAGTAGTTCAAAGTAATTGTACTGTTATTTCAAAAGACGTATTTGGATATCATTTACTGAGACCAGATAAGAGTTAGGTACTTCCCTATTTCTCAATGGAGTCAAGTATTTGTAATAATGAATGTATACATTCTTGTTATCATTGAAGTGAACAGTAGTAGTTGTTTGTGAGTGATTCTGATAATAATATTATAACGTTACTTTCCTCGTATGCTTGACGGCATTTATGAAAATATAGGTCACTTTACGTATGTGATACGTCGTGTAGGTATGTGCTTAATAATGTTACCGGCAATACCTATGTTTAATCAGAGTGCGCAGCCGGCAATGCACGAAATCACTTCCGCCAGCCTTCTAGCCTATTTATCTATCTCGCCAGGCCGGGGCGTTGTGTCTACACCGCGTGATTTGACTTGGACTTCATTTTTTAATAACCATGCAAAAATAGAAATTCCGCAAAGTCATCCACAAATATAGACCTACATCTATTTATATCACACATTGCCAGTGGAACAGCAGGCATTCTATATGATAACAGACATTGCCTAGGCATTGTATAAAATGCCGGCATTATAGCAGATTGCCGGTAACAAATAAGAATACGCTTTTCAGAAAAATAAAACAAAGTTCAATTTTACAGTTAACAACCATTTTTTGGCTTGGTTGGTTACAATGACTTCACTTGTTAACTACTCTACTTACTAAAACAAATATGTACCTAATGTAGACGTCTACTGACTTGCCTCAACTTTATGCGTCCTCTAATTGAGCAATATTTAAATTTCATATAATGTACAGTACAATGCAGATTTTCATCTATTTCAGAATTAATTTAAACATTATAATTGCCTGTGGCTCGAACCATTTCCCCAAAGATACGATCGCGCTTGTTTTAATTAGTAAGTCCCAAGTGCTGAGTGTTTTAAATTCCTCATACTTAATGGCTTTACATCCGTTATAATTTACAACAAACTCAGCAAAATGGGATCCTTCGATTCTAAAGAGAGGGGAGACCATATTATTTTGCTTACGGACGATATTATTATGGATACTTGCTAAGTGACACTCACGACAATTTTCTACTACTGACCATGTTTATCGCTTCGAAATAAATATGAAAAAAAAAAACTCGCCGCCTCTCTTACTGTCATCCCACGGTGGTACCACTGATCAGAGATCATATACAATCTAATAAAAGTAGGTCACTCCCACTTCAGTAGAACATTTTAGCAGGAAGCTACAACGCCTGCCCCAAAGAAAGGTATTGTCGCTTCCATCGCGTTTTCACAAGGAGGTTTTCAAGCTTAGTACGTACTATACTAAACATACCCATACTAAACGTAAATTAGTAATAAACTTTATATAAGTATTTTGGTGACAAGTGCCCCGAGACAGAAGGGTTAATGGAGCAATAAATATTAAAAGATCAATTTTCTTTTAGGGTTATTAGTGGTTTTGGTTTAAAAGTTTAAAATGAATATGTAAAAGATTGACTTTATTAGTTTAACGTAGGTATTATTGATGGTATTTCAAACTGGATTATATTTAACACACCCCAAAAAGATACATACTCGAAGTTACTCTAACTAAATAAGATACCTTAAACAACATTTTATAACCTACGTCATTATATTAGAATTCTACCTAATTACTAGATAGCACTGATAATAGTACATTATGGTACGCCGAGGCGCCATTGAGACCCGAGCCGCCAGGCGAGGGTCTTAAGACAGCCGAGGACGGTAATCATCATGCTCACACGTGCCATACGACGTTTTACAACACACTTGCGAATAAAATAATACTAAAAATACTAAATAAACAATACTACAAATTAATTCGTTTTCCTATGCGCGCGCATTTAACAATGGCGGTCGACCATATTTAAAAAAAAAAGAGGTTTGAACTTAACTTTTTTTACTCTGTTTTTTTTCTGTACTTAGAGAAAAAAAAAGTTAAATTTGAGTGAAAATTTTGTTTATATACGAAAATGCATCAAATGACCATACAATAGGCGTATTAATTTATTCGTACTATTAAACACGTTATTTTTTGTATCAAAACTTTTTTAAGAACATAGACAATTATAGACACCTCCTATAAAATTTAAAAAAGAATCTATAACTCACTTTTGTGAATAATAGCAATGAAAAAGTCACAGTTTTATAATAGGTGTCATTCCGTGCTTTTATGAGCAGGTGTGTTGTAAAATATTTTACAACACACCAGCTCATAAAAGTGCTATTATTTCACCGCAAATAGGCACGTAATGACACCTATTTTACAAAATTTTGACCCAAATTTAACTTTTTTTTTCTCCAAGTACCTACAGTAAAAAAAAGTTAAATTCAAACCTCATTTTTTTTAAAATATGGCCGTACGCCATTGTTAGATGCGCGCACATAGGAAAACGAATTAATTTGTAGTATTGTTTATTTAGTATCTGTAGTATTATTTTATTCGCAAGTGTGTTGTAAAACGTCGTATGGCACGCGTGAGTATGATGATTACCGTCCTCGGCTCTCTTAAGACCCTCGCCTGGCGGCTCGGGTCTCAATGACGCCTCGGCGGTAATCACCAACTTTGCTCACTTGTACCATAATGTACTATTCTATGGTATAGGTAGCTATGCTTACATGGGTACAAAACTTATATCTATATGATTTTTTTAACGTAATAAATTTTGATTTATAATGAGATAGGTCAGTCTCAGTCTCAAAAGTAGATAATAAATAATAATATTCAGCTAAAAAAATATTACTAAATTTGCTGTTCAACTGCTGGTTGATCTATAATATGAAAATGAATCCCTAAATGTTTTGCTAAGCGCAAATCTCGAGAACGGCTGAACCGATTTCGCTAATTCTTTTTTAGAATGTTACTTGAAGTACGAGAATGGTTCTTACGGAGAGAAAAAAAAAATAGAGAATCGACTGTTAGGCGGTACGAAGTTCGCGGGGTCAGCTAGTTTCTAATAATATACTTTAAAATATTTAGTAAAATACAATTATTGATTTTCATCAAACTTTTTAAACTTGATATTTGTGCAATCATCTACTGACGCCGCACATACAGGTATTTGCTCGATCTACGCGGCCAAAAGTCCCATTATCAAAAATTCAATAACATTCATAAAAACTAGTTCCACGATCAGAATATGAACCCTGGCACAATACCCATGCTTTATCTACCTGCTACCTTACACCCCGCCTCTGTGGCATCAGTCGCAATTTGACCGTTTCACTTAGTGTGCGTATTTCATGTTGGCGCTTTTCTAAACATCAAACTTTCGAAGTGTGTTTCTAAATTCTCAAGTTCTTCCTACGAATTGAAAGTGATGGATTCTGATGGACAAGGTAAAAGACTTATAAAATGCATAAATAAAATTATGATCAATTAACAAGCTATATTTTTTTTGTAGTGATAAAAAAACCCATTTTCACACCATAACTTATTTCAAAAAAAAATCTTTGCTAGTGTTTTTGTTTATGTATCGGGTTAGATCCGGCTATAATTTGTATTGTAGGTTATTCTCTGATCCTTTACTTTGTAAATACAGTGAAAATCATCTCCGGATACGTCCGGATAAATACAGTTTAGAGGTATTGAAGAGATTCAGCTAAATATCGTTTAAAATAGGCAATATCTTTTAGTGACTTTCTACATTGTATTTGTTTGTTTTAGGTTCAGAAGATGCATCAGGAGTAAGAGTTGTAACACGCCAACACTTATTTGATCTAATAAAGAAAGAAAATTTCCTTACTTTAGATGCCAAATTAAACTATTTAAAAGATAAACTTTTGTCATGTGAAGGTTACAATAACGACCAAATTCATGATTTGCAATCTGAAATAAAACAAAGGTGAACCAAAGCTCAAGATAAATTTATAAAATACAACCGGTCTTGGCTGGAAGGCACTTTTGGAATACCTGTTGATAAAACTTCTCAAAAAAAGCCAGAGCAAAAGGCAAAAGACTGAAGAACTACGTTCTAACTTTGAAAAGTAGACTTTTATACATGCTGTGAAAGTGGAACTGGGTAGATCTGGTAACAAATATGCATCAATTGTCCGAAAAGATAAAGGCATTTTTGCTTATGCGACCCAGTAAAGAGGAGTCCTCCTTGACACCAATGCAGGCTTTGCAAATGTTTATAGATGCCGATTTGACACAAGGACAGTACGAGATTATGAGAAAGACCAATAAGGTTTTTTTTCCGTGTTAAAGTGCATTACAAAAAGCCAAGAAGAATCGTGTACGATAACGATTATGGCGCAGTCATAATTGAAAAAGCATTATTGTCAATAGGAGAGCTTTCCGAGATGCAGCTGTGGCTAGAAATAAACACTTCAGCTGTTACCATCAAGATTTAGCAAGAAAATGTTCGAGGACAAATTGCAATCAAGATATAATTAACCGATTCTGCTCAGTTCAGATCCTCTGCTAAGTATATACATTACACATGTATGTACTTAGCAGAGGATCTGAACTGAGCAGAACTCTGCTAAGTAGCATGCGAAATATAAAAAAAAGGAAAGCGAAAACATTTTTGCCTGAAACTTTGGCTGTTTGTGTCTGCAGAATACAATCCAATAATAGAAAATTCATCAGAAAGCGATGAATTAACTTAAAAAAAGCTATATTACTATACTAGGTACTCCACTAAGGTGTTTTTTGTAATATATAGTATTATTTAAAAAAAATAAGTATTTTTATTGTTTATTTATCTTGTTTAGATACCAATTATGCATTAAAATAATTTTGGCCGCGTAGATCGAGCAAATACCTGTATGTGCGCCGACTGTACATAAGTTTACTGACTGCGTATGTACCACGTAAAATGTCACATAAATTATAAGTCTCTTTGATGATCATGGATTCTTTTCATAAATGGATGCGTATTTAGAAACCATTTTGTACATAAACTTGAGTCAACGTTCAACGTAAACAATGTTCTTTTGAAAGATTATTTACGCTGCGGTGTCCATGTGGTGGTACTACACACGCTATATCGGCCCATACACACGTACTAAGAACAACAAATGCTACTTCAACGGAACGACGACGTTACACATTTTAGACACATACAGTGTATCTTCCTAACCCCTCACCTGTAAGCTCGTGAGTAGAGCCGATGCTACTTGGTACACATTTTCTCCTGGTGACTCAGGCAATGGCCGCAGGGGCAATAAAATGAAGTGTAACCCAAACAGGGGAATCTGTTAAAGAAAAAAATAAAACAATTTGTATTCAGTAGGTACAGTCGCCTTCAATATTAGTTCTTTAAAACTTAACGTATAAGCAAAAAAAATCTTGATAATTATAGAAATATTTGTGTGTTCATGAAATATTTATTGATTTTTATCAATGTAAAGATTGTTTTTAATTTGTTAGTGTTTAGCAAATTCTGGGGGTGACTATCCTTAATAGAGGATTTACAACATTGAAAAATAGATTGTTACAGGATACTTTTATTGTATGTAATTTTAATTTTGACCTACTCACGTCTTAATGAAAAAGTACTTAGAAACCATGTATCTACGAGTATACCCATTTGTTAGTAGTCCTTATATTTTTTTTACTAAGATAACAATTTTTGTTCACTTAATTCCATCTTCTATTCGCTATGTCTCCCACAAATATACTTCTTTTAGCCGGGTTGTAGAATTTATTTAATCATTAAGGTTGATGGATATAATAATACTAGCGTATTTCAAAGCTAAGTACCTATCTCAGATTGCTGCTCTCTGATCTCACCGGCGACTTCTGACCGGAGACGTTATCTTGATGAAAAATACAGTCCGCGAATTCATCTAACAGTTTCTTTCTGAATAATGTTTCACTTTTCATATCTATTTTCTATAGAAATAAACGAAATTGAAGTGCCTGTTTGTAGTATTCAAATAACAGTTTTTTTTTAATTTACAGTAGATACTTTATAAAAAAAAAACAATTTTTAATATTTACGTCTGTCTCTCCATTCATGTATGTTTGTTACGGCTAATCTTCGACGAATTCACAGACAGATATCTGATATTATGAGGCAAAACTTATGTGAGAGTCGTTTGGGCCACTAGTTCAAAGAGTTCATAATAATCATCACTTCACTACATATTATAAAACAAAGTCGCTGTCGCTGTCTGTCCGTCCCTATGTATGCTTAAATCTTCAAAACTACGCAACGGATTTTGAAGCTGTTTTTTTTAATAGATAGAGTGATTCAAGAGGAAGGTTTATATGTATAATACATGTATAATATTGTAGAGAAACACTGATAAATTTAGAGATAATACCACGCAGGCGGAAAATATGGCGGTACGAAGTTCGCCGGGTCAACTAGTATAGTATAATATCACACTTGACGTTCTTTCGCTTCACTTGCAGTTTTTAATGTACAATTATAAATTGTGTAACGCCAAGCAAGTAACGCATAGCTTTGTAATTGACACAGTCACTTACTTATCAAGTTCTTTAGAAAATATAATGCTATTACTAATTGAATCTTAAAATAAATTAAGAACAAAAATATAAAGATAAACTCTACCTTTTCTTGATAAGTAAGTGAAAAAATGATGTAGGTAAGTCATAGGTAAGAAAGCTGATTTTGTAGTCGTTTCGGAGCGAAAGATTTTGGGCACAGTTTCGATAGCGAAAGCCTCTGGAAGTATTAATTTGGCGAAAAAAAAAACTTTTTTTTTCTTTAATGTATGGGAATAATGTACAGATGGAAGGCAAAATGTATGACGGATGTAAAAAAAAAAGTTTTTTTTTCGCCAAAATGATACTTCCAGACGATTTTGCTAACGAAACTGTGCCCAAAATCTTTCGCTCCGAAACGACTATAAAATCACCCAGTATATGACGCAAAGCTACTTAATTACTAACAATAAATTTGCAAAAGGTCTGTACAAAATATCGTTACCAAAATTATTGAATCAAACGAAATGAACAAAAGAACGAACGGTCGTTTGTTCATTTCGTTTGACGTCCATGTACAGCCAACAATAATAAAGAACGAATGAACAAAAAAACTCTTTAAAAAGCGTACCACTTGACTTTATATTAGAAAGAGGTAGATACGGCACTGGCGCTTAAAGCGGTCACTCAAAACAAATTTAATTTAGCCTGACTCATCGCAAGCACCAGTGCAACATAACTTGCACTTAACTATTAAATATCAGTGAGTGCAAACTAGAACAAAGTATGACTTCCGACATATAATATGATATAGTTTTGACATGTCGATAATTAGAATAACATTATCTACCTCATTTTAATAGAAGATCTAGGTGTACAGCGTACTTACCAATATGAGAGCGGCACGGGCCGCTTTTTTCGCCGCTACAGATACTTGTTGATTCGGAGCTGGATGGAGCTTAGTTACCAGTACTCGCACCACATTTATCAGGAATACTGCAGATAAACAATACGTAGATTGCTGTAGATCAATATTGTGTTAAAAATGAACAGAACAAATTACTCATATTAGGTAGTACAGTCTACTTATTTGTATTTGCTTACACAATCGAAAAATACGTTTCTGCCTATGCCTTTGCATAGTGATTCTGTTCTGTGGTAGCACAGAATTTGTAATTCTGTTCTACGTTACCGTTAATAAAAATATGAATGCAAATTGAAACCGGACATTTTTAATTGTCTACTGAATCACGCAGAGCTTTTATTAAAGTTTGTGTATTTTCATCGAAGCTCGCTCACTTTTATTTATTTACTATTTTTCGGCCTTTCAGTGTTCACAGAACTTTATTGCGATTTATTTTGTGTTATTGTATATCTGTATATTTTGGTACAAATGTCAGTGTGGAAGATTATTTCAGCTAAGACCAGCTTACTTCTAGTTTGTGAAGTGTTCTTTCTATCGCCCGGCAGTTGTAGACATTACAGCTTGAATTAGAGCAGTTAAAACCGTAGCTATTTAAAAAAAAATATCATCCTAGAACAACACTTTGAACTATAGAGCGTGTATTTTATTGATAGCGAACTATACCTATTGACTTAGCACACACCTAGTTTACCAGTAGACTGGGTATATTTTACAATAAAAGAGCCAACGCTGATCCGAACATGCACAACTCGACTGGCAGCGCCTGCTGGTGTTGAAGAACCTTTTTTGATTATTTTACGTCCTCCGCAAACTCAAGAGAGATACACTTGCAAGAACAATTGAATAACTTTAACAAGTGATAGGTACCTACCTACTCAGCACTACAGTTTATTCAACGTATTGTACTTACCGAAAGAAACTAGCAATGAAAGTCCAACAGGAACGACGATTATCCAAATTGTGTCGCTATGATCTATCCAGCACCTAAAATGTTATTGGAATGATTTATTTCTGAAATATTTATAATGAAACATAAATAATACTAAATTAAATTGAAAACAAGAAACTATTAATGGAATGACTTATCAATTGTGAGATAAATTAAATTATTTCATTTAGGCTAAACCGCATTGCCAAATTTTACCGCTGCGCCGCGACTTTTGTCCGGGGATAAAATTCGGGAAAATATTTTTTTTTACAACACACCAGCTCATAAAAGTGCTATTATTTAACCGCAAATAGGCACGTTATGACAACTATTATCAAACTGTGATAACAACAAACAAGTGAGTTATAGATTATTTTAATTTTATAGGTTAAGTCTCTATGTTCTTAAAAAAGATTCGATACAAAAAAGAACGTGTTTAATAGTACGAATAAATTAACATGCCTATTGTATGTTCATTTGATGCATTTTCGTATTCAAATAAATAATTTCAACTTGTAATAAGTACTTGTTTAATAAACAAAATTTTCACTCAAATTTAATATTTTTTATCTAAGTACAGAAAAAAAACAATAAAAAAAGTTAAATTCAAACCTCATTTTTTTTAAATATGGCCGACCGCCATTGTTAGATAGGAAAATGAATTAATTTGTAGTATTGTTTATTTAGTATTTGTAGTATTATTTTATTCGCAAGTGTGTTGTAAAACGTCGTATGGCACGCGTGAATATGATGATTACCGTCCTCGGCTCTCTTAAGACCCTCGCCTTGGCGCCTCGGCGGTAATCACCAACTTTGCTCACTTGTATCATAATGTACTATTGTCGGCAAGATTTCTGTTTTGTCCTCAAAATGGTATACCGCCAAAAATATATCGATTACTGTCCGCAACATACAACACCGCGCGCCCCGATTGGATAGATATACGAGTATATTCGAAGAGATTGGCGGAGGTCTCGCAGGAATCCTATTATTTTGGTGACAGCTTATATCACACCCATATATTCCACGAAGACAATAGCGCATAAAACATTCCCGTCAGTTTAAATTAGATGGATTCTGTAGCAAAGCACAAAGGATTTTTTCACGTGGTTATTTTTCGCTAGTGCGGGTTTTTATTGTCATTGAGTCTTGTGGAAGAGGAGTGCCTAGATTCGAAACAAGTGATTTATCCGCCATTACTTTTATAAACATTTTATATTATTACGTTTTACTTGAGACTGGCGAAATTGCAGCGATTCTTTTGATAGCAGAAGCCATTAATTGAAAAGAAGCGCGGTTCAAAATCGCAGTGCAGGTTTGGACTACAAGCAGGTTTTGAAAATAAATTACATTTTCCGAAAATACTGAAAGCCCGTTGCACAAAATACGGTATTTGTTAATTAAATTAGAAACTGTACGACTGTAATTATACATTGACATTAAATTCCTTAAGAGACCTACAGAGTAGAGTCCGCTGTTACCTGGTTTGAATATAAAGTACCCAATAATAATTATGTACATAAAAGTATCGTTTGAGAGGCTCTGTTGTATGAGCGCTAACATATCAATTTTTTAAATTAAAAAATCGAGCTTCACGATCGAGCGTATAATATTAATACATTATTCCAGTATCGCAGTTCACAGATGTGCAAATAACGCATGTAAAGTAAACTCATCACACAAAACTCGATGCTACATGCTGTGAATAGCATTAAGGCATGATTCCATAGCCGACCGCATACGACAACTGCCGACGCACGCAGCACATGCGCGTAATTCATTGCGGCTTCTTAATGGTCCCCTTTATCCGTATCAGAGATTGACAAATAACGGATACGCTGTATGTGCTGCATGCGTCGGCAGTTGTCGTATGCGGTCGGCTACGGAATCATACCTTTTTAATATATTAATTTATTCTTCTCTTCTTCTCTTAGCGTTAATTCCCAGTCGCATCCGAAGCTTTCAGCTCGGAGTCTGGGGTCCGCTTTTACCAGTCTTAACCACGGATTTGACTAGACCTCGATATTTTCCGTGAAGCGATTGTCATCTGACCTCCACAACCCAATGTTAACATTAGGCGATATCGAAGTTTAGCAGTTAGACCGTTGTTTTTGGATTTTTGAGGGCTCCAACTACCCGTAACGACTGCCATAGATGTTCTCATGGCAACCGGGACCGACGGCTTAACGTGCTCTCCGAGGCACGACCAGACCAATGCAAATACTCATATTTCATTCACGCAAATATTTGCACTGCGCGGGGATCGAACCCGCGCCTCCTGCGTAGCGGCCGCGTTCACTACCACTACGCCACGGAGGCTGTCATATTGTATATATGTCATATATATTAATTTATTATATACTTTTATGTGGGGATCAAAACCCATCATGTTCGATACGGTGGCAGTTAACGAGATTACCACTACTACTAACTACTCGTGCAAATAATAAATATTAAGTATATGGTAACCATTTTATAAATCACCCCGCAGTTTTATTCTATTCCTTTTCTATTCGGGTGGCAACCTTTCGCATTGCGTAGGCAGGTACTTAGTACCCGCCCGCCTTATGCCTGTGTCTTTCTTCCTATTCCAAGACTTTTTTAATAGCACTCGTCGTTCCAAAGAATTGTGTGTTTAAGCAAACATACAAGCTTTCTGATTTATTATTAGGTATTTCGATAGATACTGTACATACAGAATTAATAATATTATCTAAAGCTTTGTTTAGGTAATGGCGGCATTCACCCTGGCAGGTAACAGACTGTACGCGAAACAAACTTGAATAAATTCGCAGAAGTTTAATAATTACTATACTGTGCTGTTTAGTTATGATCTCTATTATGTTAGTGTAGTTGCTAAGTCTAGTTAGTTTCAAACGAATATAGTTTGCATCGTCTCTTCTGCCCATCCGAGCGACATTCCCGCTTACATCTGAAGCTTGTTCCTTTTTCTACTACTCCTTCCCATCATTTGATTAAATATAACTTCTACGAGAGCGACTGCCGTTTGACCCCATAGCTCAAGATTGAATTGTATGATGCCAAAATTATTAAAATAGATTACCTTTCGGTAGCTCCGGGGGTGTAGTATCTGACCGTGGCGTAAATCATGGTGATGACCAGCGAGAAGGCCCAGCCGAGTGCTATGAACCATCGCATCGCCACCTCGTCCTTGACGAACACCTGCGCAACGCCTCCATTAACATCGTGAATTCATAACACTCGTAAATATTCCTAAATAGCACAATGCCGAAAGTTTTATACAACACTCCATTTGTGTGCATGTTAGTTTTGATCAGAATCCAAATTACAGCGTGTTGTGTGTTTAGTATCACCGCTGCGTGTAGTGACACATGAACATATTGCAAACTCGTGCTGTTTCTTGATACTGAAGCCTGCTAATATTACAAATGTGAGAGTTTGTGATGGATGCGTGTGCGTGCATGTGTGCTTTTGTGCATGCGTGCGTGTGTGTGTATGTGTGTGAGTGTGTGTATATGTGTCAGTGCGTATGTAACCAATTTTATAAAAATAACAACTACATTATTATTGTGTTTGAAATACAAGTGAATTGATTTTGTTCATGTAAAATAAACTTTCATTCAATTAACACCTGGACACAGAAGTGTTTAGTGTGACTTTCATTAGTCGTAGATATAATTCTACGTTTTATACTCCTTACCTGCCTCAAAAGTTATGAAGTTCCTGAATATAAACTTTCTACCCCTAATTCACCTTCTTCTAAGTAAAATTTAAGTTACTAACGACAAGTAAATGTAATAAAGTTAAATTATTTTCCTAACACCTTAATTTCTCCCTCATTGTTCCGCTGTCCGTGTTAACGTTTTCATTTAGGTTTAGTTTCAATAAGGTTTAGATATTGTTATTATGTTCGTATTCAGTTATTATTATTTATTATTACCACCCTGCTTGCAAAAACATTCCAGTTCATCTTAAGGTTGCCTGGTGGAAGTCATAATACCAAGTAATAGAGAAGGTAGAAAAGTCTAACGTTATTCATCGAGCAGTGGATTTATCACTGTGGATAGCTTGCTTCTGCGACATTTTAATAAAATATCCTATAACCACACAAGTCAGCCCAGATTTACTGGTACTGCCTGGAGTCCGGTGGATATAAAATGTCTCGCAGCTCAGTTAAATGACTCGGGTCTGATCGTCCAAGACAATTTCGATCGTACTTCGCTTGCAATAGAGTTTATTTTTCTTGGATAACTTTCATGCTACAGTTGATATATTAACATCTGCCTCGCCTTGTGTATTACACGTATCACTTTATTTATCTTAATATTATGTATGAATGTACTTCTATTTATCCTGCAATACTTACAAATGTTAAGGGCTCATAATAAAAATTGGAAAAATATTATATTTCAGTTGATTTTAGTATATTGGATCTTTAATCATCAAATAATGAGTAGAAGAAGTACTCAAAATAATTGCTCTTTAGAAAGAAACGTCTTTAGAACGAAATATAAAAAGTAAGTAGGTACTTAAAATATTTTATCCGCTTAATAAATTGGAGAAATTATATTTCAACTGTTAACTGTTTTACCGTATTTGCCCAATTAATAGTCAAACGCCAGCATAGTTAAATGTATGAACATACAAAAGATAATAAGAGATTGACAACATATGAAAGAAAGAAGAGAACAGAAAGACATTTACAATATAAGAAAGGTTTGAGAAAATATCCTAAAGCGACTAATACTTGTCGATAATTAGTTTTGATTCAACTCAGTGGTATAATATTATGTATCATTGTGAAGTATAAATTTAATTATAGGGTCACAAATTACTTACAACCACGAGGGCTATGTGCAGATGGAGACTTTCGCAGAACATCCAAAAGTAGCTAGCAACCATGAAGTAATGAGTGATAATATGCAGCAATTGACACCATTCCTGTAGAAAAAATTGATTTATAATGGTCATTAATCATTATCTAGGAGTAGGTATAGACATGGTTTAATTGCTTGATTTTGTTCTTCATACTCAACGGTCAACTGAGCCCACAGCCAACTCAGCCCGCGTTAGTCGCTAAGCTGAGTCAAGTTTAACCGGTGTTTAATATTCTGAAATGTATTGACATCACAAACCAAGTAAATTCAACTTAGTACATTATAGTAAGTTTAGTATAATGTACACTTTACTAAACTTAGTACAACATATTAAACTTAGTACATTATAATAAACTTAGTACACTATACTAAACTAAGTACACTATACTAACCTTGGAATACTATAACTCAGTTAGATGGATGCCCATAATAGGCGATGTAAAAATTGGGCTAAAACCTGTCAGTATTTTTGACATCAATTTTGAACTATGGCCAAAATATTTTTTTTATCTGTGTTTGCGAACATATATTATTCACTTTCACTATTATTTACTTGATTCAATAGATATCTTTGGGGTGAGCGTACTCCATGGTAGATAGGATCATTATATGCCATAGTAGATAGTAAACAAACGCAAATTGTAGATGGATATAGAAAAACAGATTTATGGCCCATAAAACTGTACTTCATCATTTGAAAGCATGTTTCGTATATAGGCAATCAGTAGAAATTCAAAAGAATAATGAATATTTATTACAAATAATATAGGTACGCGCACTTGTATTAATTTCAATATTTATTAGTTTTCAGGGTTCCGTACCTCAAAACGAAATGACGGAACCGTTATAGGATCAGTTCCTTTTCCGTCTGTCTGTCAATCTGTCTGTCAAGACCTTTTCTTAGGAATGCGGGAAGGTATCAAGTTGAAATTCATACCACATAACGTCTCGAAACTGTGCAAAAATCAAACCATTAAGTCAACGTAATCAAAATGTTTAGTAGTGGTTTATGTTGGTTAAGTTACGGAACCCTATCAACTTCACATACCTATATAGTCATAACACCTGTCACCTAATAGTTGTAGTTACATTAATGTGTGAAGTTGAAATTCTGAATTTAAAAAAATGTGCCTGAAAAGCTCACAACGCAAATGAATTGATAATAGTACATTATGGTAGGTACAAGTGAGTAAAGTTAGTGATTACTGCCGAGGTGCCATTGAGACCCGAGCCGCCATGAAAAAGTCACAGTTTGATAATAGGTGTCATTACGTGCCTAATTGTGGTGAAATAATAGCAATTTTATGAGCAGGTGTGTTGTAATTTTTTTTGTTAGAAACCTATAATGGTTTGACCATCAAGCCTCCGTGTTAAATGAAATCATGCTAAATCAATCTATACTCGATACATAAGTACAAAGAATTAAAGACAGGACAAAACATTTACAGTTCCCAAGTTCTCAAGGATTTTGTTTTTGGAACTTTCAAGATGTGAGATGAGATTTTATCTGGTTTAAAGGCAAAATTTCTTTTTCACGACCAGGAAAACGGCGAATTAATTAAAGCAGTTGATTCTGAAACAAAACAAAAGATTTCGCAAAGCGGCTTTTCGACACTACGCGTGACCATAATACATTTTTATGATTTTCAACATGAATCATATTATGATTCTAATATGATTCCACTAAAGTAGCCTTCCCGCAGAAGGCTGGTTATTATATTGCACAGAGAATAAGCATTGCCTTTCAGCGTGGCAATGCCTTCTGGGAACGTTATCGGTCGGTGATGAAGCGGAGGATTTTCACATATTTTATTTATTTATTTTAATTCTTAACTTTCAATGGAAGCCTTTCAGATTGCCGTAAGGTGAAATCGTGGAAATCCTGGAAATATCGTGAAAAAGTACAAGTGTGTTATCAATATTTGTAGTTCAATAAGTTCCACCAAGTGCCATCAATCAACAGTATGAATAGTCTAATTAAGTATTATTTATGTTTTATAATAAGACTTGTTATGTAATTATATTTCATGACGGTGTAAATAAAAATAATTAAACTTTTGAGGATACTGTTGAGGGGGAGAGGTATATAAGCTCATTATTATATGACCTACTTTTATATAAACCACTGAAACTACACAGTTAAGCTCATTAATATTTGTTATTATCAGAATTAAACCAGCCATTCAATTTGGAGCGACCGATCCATTTAATCATCAGTTTTGTTGTATTTAAATAGGTTTGATAGTGGGTTTCGCCATTGTGATTTACGTTAATACTGAATGCATTTCAGTATTAACGTAAGTCACAATAATGGTTAAATATATTATTAATTCGGATTAATGAGGGATAACTTAAGCTAAACATGTTTACTGAAAGTGATCACTCAACCAGGCTACGTGATAGAGTACTAGTATAACCTAATTACTGTTATTATACACTTAGGAAACGTGTTGTAATTTGAGTTACTCACCCTATTATTTTGAACCACGGTGACATTTTCAACAACAGCGCGGTACCACACGATCCATAGAATGTTGTTTATAGCAAATGAGCTGAAGAGATGCACATGAATCCGAATCCGAGTGCATTGAAGTGACCTATTAGAAAATAAAATATGATGACACTTGAGATAACTTATTTAGTAGGCACGAGGGGCTTGTAGCTCAGTGGCCACTGAGTCTGTGTCCCGTAGAACACGTCAAGCCGTCGTCGGTCCCGGTTGTCCTACGATCATCTACGGTAGCAATAAAGGTTAGTTGGAGCCCTAAAAAGTCCGAGAACTGATCTAACTGGATTGAGGAGGTCAGATGACAGTTGCTTCTTGAAAAGTATCAAAGTTCAGCCACTTTGCAGTTAGTCAGAGGATTATGGAGTTGAGTTAAATAGGAACGTACGAACCAACCATATGAACCTATGTATCACTTCTTTGAAACGTGATACTTAGCCTTGAGGGTTTAACTGCTTCCTTTTTTTCACCTCAGGGAATGACCAGTCAAATCTAGGTTGAGCCGAGTAAGCGATACCCTCTATAAGGAATTTCACTAGACGTTGCTAAGATAAATAGTTTGTGAAGATGGTTATGAAATTACATATCACTGTATTACAAACTGGTTGATTGGAACAAACGAATTTGATTTGTAATAACTGCTTAGCGTTTATTAATTTGAAACTTTAGCAGTTATTTCCGCTAGTGCTACGACCAAGCTACATTTTACCTTGACCATCACGAGCAAGTTCCTAAACTTGGCGCCCGACCCGTGCACTCACCGGCTTCACCCACTGGGGGGTTCAAGGGGAATTTTAGTTTCCCAGGCAACCCACTGTGCTTTGGCTGGAAATAAAATTACAAAAAATATTATTTTAGAGTGTGAATAATCGCAATGTTAGATAGATATTTCAGTACCCAGTTTTTAGTAACTACTTTTAATATCATGTTATGAGACTTGTTTGACTTGTTTTTTACATTTTTAAAAGCCTTGTTTGAATTTTTATTTCATTAATATTAATTTTTTTTATTATTGTAAATTTTGATATTTCATTTTCAGCCATAGCACTGTAAGTATAAAAAGTACATAATTATATTATGATCTATATTAACATATTTTTATTACTTACACAATAAATATTTATTGACAGACATACATACATACATACAATCACGCCTCTATCCCTGGTGGGTTAGGCAGAGGTGAATTAAGATCCACATTTCATCAATCAATAAATTATTTATTTAATTATAATATACAGTCAACGACAAAAGTTACTCAGCATCGAAGTTTTTAACAAAGCTTTCTTACATTAGAATTTGCATCAATAATTACCGTTATGTAATTCTCAGAGGACAAAGTTAATATATTTCATGTATTATTATTTTTTTACTGGCGTTATAATTTATTTACATCTTATTTTTATGTATATATTATTCTAGATATATCTATACAGATAAACAAAACTAAATTAATAAATAAAAATATTTACAAGATTAAAAAAAATGGAAAGGAAAAAGGGGTCAGGTGCCGAAGAATTCCTCCCCATCGATGTCGACTGGTAAACGTATTATTAACGTATTATATATGTATTATTTATTACATTATTAAAAGGTTATAAACCTGTCAAGTCAGTTGTCAGTCAAGGTAATCTGTTTCTAGTCATTTTTATACCTAGTAATTTTTCCTGATAGACTTAAGTCGCCTAAAGGAATTAGACGTTGACGAATTACGTTTGTCCTTGACTGTAATAGTTGAACCGTGATCGACGAGGCCATCCACCCCTGTTATAGAAAATATATTAGTATCTAAATATCTGGGGGCACGGCAGTGCCCCCGCCAAGTCGAGCAAAAAAGAGCGGCACGGCCGTAACACTATTTTCTCGAAGCACTTCAGGCCATTTTCGACCCCCTATAAGTTCGTTGTGGATAAACCTAGAAGCCTGAATCTTCGGTTACCAAGTTGGCACTGTAAAAACACTGTATATTTCAAATTTCATTCAATTTGAACCAGTAGTTTAAGAATTTTAACTAGTCAAAGTTTGCACTTTTGGCAAATTTTGTCACTAACTGACTGACCGATCATCAAAACTCTAAGGCACTTCTAGCAGACATAGAAGCCTCAAATTTAGAAAACAAGTAGTGTTTAGTGTACAAATCAAGAGAAAATTAAAATATTGTACAGTTTCAGTCTCAACTGCATAAATATATATTCACTTTGTGAAAAAACCCTCTTACAAAATAAAGATAAAAAAAAAAAAAAAAACTGCATAAATAACTTTGTAATCTCATATAAATATAAAGGATTACAAAGTTACGTTTGCAGTGAATGAGTCAGTGTACCTGAATTCACCCATACTAAATACCATTCTAACGAAATATGTATGTATTATAGTTGATGCGAGAGTAACTCTGTCTGCCCGTCTGTTACGCTTTCACGCCTATACTTCTGAACTTGATTTGTTACATATTATGTAGATTAAAGTGAAGAAGTGGGACTAGGATTGGGACTGGGACTAGGACCGGGACGGGATCGTGACTGGGAACGGGATCGGGACCGCAATCGGGACCGGGATTGGGATTGGTCCGGGACCAGGACCGGGAACGGGACCGTGACCGGGACTGGGAACGGGACCGGGACGGGACCGAGACTGGGAATGGGAACGCAATCGGGACCGTGATTGGGATTGCACCGTGACCGGGACTTGGACTGTCCGACACAGGGAAACCGGAAAGGTAATCTACAAAAAGAACTGAAATCTCATCAAAAACAATACTTGTAAAAAAATGCCAAGCCTCGCCGCCCTCGGTTCTTCTACCGCAAAAAGTTGTGAGATCCATGTAATACCAAGTCGGTTAATTTATTCAGTCCTTACTTTCAGGGACCTTCTGTCCTAAGTTATAACGTAATAAGCTTTTATGTTTTAAATAATAAATTGACTTGGCCATCGCATGAAATTTGATTAAATAAGATTGTTTAGTGCGATTGCCAAGTCAATTTATTACATTTAAAACATAAAAGTTTATTAGGACAGAAGGTCCCTGAAGTAGGGACTGAATAAATTAACCGACTTGGTATTACATCACAACTTTTTGCGGTAGAAGAACCAAGGGCGGCGAGGCTTGGCATTTTTTTACAAGTATTGTTTTTGATGAGATAGTTCTTTTCTGTATCATAAATAGCATCGCGCTGATTGACAGAGGCTGCGCCGTGAGACGTGTTTGTTTTCTGCGTGGGCTGACGACAGGAGCATCTGGGTCACGTACCCCATTTTAGGGTTCTGTAGCCAAATGGCTAAAAACGGAACCCTTATAGATTCGTTATGTCTGTCCGTCTGTCTGTCTGTCTGTCCGTATGTCACAGCCACTTTTCTCCTAAACTATAAGGCCTATGTTGTTGAAACTAGTAAGTAGATGTATTCCGTGAACTGCATGACGAATTTCACACAAAAATAGAAAAAAAGCATTAAATTTTGGGGGTCCCATAATTAGAACTGAACTCAAAATTTTTTTTCACAAAACCCATACGTGTGGGGTATCTATAGATAGGTCTTTCAAAATGCTATTGAAGTTTCTAACATAATTTTTTTCTTAATTGAATAGTTTGCGCGAGAGACACTTCCAAAGGGAAAATATGTGTCCCCCTCCCCCTTTAACTTCTAAAATAAGAGAATGATAAATCTAAAAAAAATATATGATGTACATTGCCATGCAAACTTCCACCGAAAATTGGTTTGAACGAGATCCAGTAAGTAGTTTTTTTTTAAAATCTGTCATAAACTGCAATTTTCGCCTTTGTTGCTACGGAACCCGTCATGGGCGAGTCCGACTCGCACTTGGCCGATTTTATATACTTTCCTTATTTGTCTGTATTCCTTACTAGCACTTAAGCTACGGAGGTCCCCAGCCACATTGGGCTGGTATCTGTCCTCGGCACTCGGACTAAAATCCATGCTTTTCAGCACACCTGCGAAGTCAGCAGTGTTAAGTAACTATTAAATTGTCATAATAAAGATATTCATATTGGCTGGTTTCCTAAGCCGGGGTCGACCTTGCAGTACACACATTGGCCAAATAAATAAAACTTTGAATATAGAGCAGGTCAGAAGTATTCGAAACCGGAAACTCGTGAAGTACCTATGTAAGGATAGAGTCAAATAGCGGGCTGTTGTCTCTGCCTACCCGAGAGGGAAATAGGCGTGAGCGTATGTATGTATGTGGTTTCCTAATTGAGAAATAGAAGTTAAGTCTCATTAATCTCTTTACTTACGTACCTACAATGCGAAGTACGAAATTGTGCGTAAGTATGAGGTGACGAGCTTCAAAATTTCGACGCAGAAACCAGATGCAGGCATTTCTTTAGCAGGTTTTATTATATATTGAAAATTCTTACCGAAAATAGAGGAAAATCATTATGGAGAGGACTAAAGCAGCCACGGAGATGGAGTACCCCATAACATAGATGGTGTTTATGATAGTTCGAAACTGCAACAAAGTATCAATAGAATTATCAATTTACAATAAATATTTTATTTCATAGAAAAACAATATTTATTTTTTTGAGTAGTAGTGTACCTACCATAAAAAATAACAAAAAAATAATGAAACTCGTGCATAAAGGTATATGATTCCGTAGCCGACCGCATACCACAACTGCCGACGCACGCAGCAGTTGCACGTAATTCATTGTTACTTCTCAATGGTCCCGTATCCATATTGGAGTTTAACGAGTAATGGGTAGCGACTGTATCTGCATGCGTCTATCGCTGTCGTATATATACCATAACGGGAATCTTAATTTTGACTTCTGGCGTGGTACAGTCGACAAAGGAGTTACGGTTGCACCTTTAACATACAACTTTATATTATGAAAAAGTGCTACCGTATCTCGTACCGTACATCCATATCCATATCCATACTAATACATATTATTATAATAATAAATAAATGTAATATTATAAATGCGAAGGTAACTCTATCTGTCTGTCTGTCTGCTACGCTTTCACGCCTAAACCACTGAACCGATTTTGATGAAATTTGGTATAGGGGTAGATTAGACCTTGAGAAAGGACATAGGCTATGTTTGGTCGCGATAACCGACATCCACGCGGGTGGAGCCGCCGGCAAAAGCTAGTTAGCTATATTTTAGTCCAGTTAGTCAGAGAGATGCGTATACATACCTTACGTACCTATTACACAGTGATATTAAAATTCGTAGAGAATATTTTGGTTACAAGTATACACTATGAACCCTCCCGACTCTGGACCAGGAACGTGTCGGGCCCCACAAATGGAGGATTATGCTCATGGGATGGATGATAGCTTCGATGTGTACTTTGCCAAAATTAATACGGGCACCAATTAAAGTTTGATATTTAGATACATATTTAATATTCAACTTTAATAATTAATGTATACTTTTACGGCATGTTTTAATTTTTAATGAAGGGTTTAAGCCGTTAATGCGTACGAAAACACTGGTAAGTATAATGTACATTTTGTACTGCATGTATATAATGTTTTATAATAGTACTCGTATAATATGAGTATAACAAATAATATTAAGTTAAATCTTGTGTTTAAACGCCTACGGAAGTGAAAAAAGGACAGATCTGGCGTAACCGCTCAGGACAAATATATTTGCTGGATCTGGATATGTATTATATTATGTACCTATTTATTTACAAAAAAAGATGCCGTATGCTCGTAGTATTGTCATGTATACTAATGATAATGGATGGATTGAGTATTATTGCTTCTTCTTCTTCCCCTTAGCGTTAATTCCCAGTCGCATCCGAAGCTTTCAGCTCGGTATCTGGGGTCCGCTTTACCAGCCTCAACTACGGATTTGGTTAGAGCTCGATATTTTCCGTGAAGCGATTGTCATCTGACCTCCACAACCCAATGTTAACATTAGGCGATATCGAAGCCTTGCAGTTAGACCGTTGTTTTTGGATTTTTTAGGGCTCCAACTACCCGTAACGACTGCCATAGATGTTCTTATGGCAACCGGGACCGATGGCTTAACGTGCTCTCCGAGGTACGACCAGACCAATGCAAATACTCATATTTCATTCACACAAATATTTGCACTGAGCGGGGATCGATCCCGCGCCTCCTGCGTAGCGGCCGCGTACACTACCGCTACGCTACGGGGGCTGTCAGTATTAATGCTTCTTCTTCCGTGTCAGTGACCCACTTTTTGCATTGATTAATGGTAATAATTAACAAATGACTTACATCTAAGTCCTCCACATCGACACAAGTGGTATAGTTGGTCCAAGGCTTGTTGTTGCTTGGATTGACGTACCACGTACCGTTTTCTGTACATCTGCGAACAAACAGTTCTGTGAAAGTCTTTAGAAAATTGGACGTCCTTATGCGAAATGTGGATTGGCAAACGTGGCGCACATTGGGAGAGGCCTATGTCCAGCAGTGGACTGCAGTAGGCTAATTGATTGATTGATTGATTGATGCAAAATGTAAAACGCGTTTGTTTTATAATACACTAGCTGACCCGGCGAACTCTGTATCGCCATATTTTTTTAGCCCGTTTAAACTGTTTTAACCTTCCCTGGACATCCACGAATATTTCAAGACTAAAATTAGCCAAATCGATCCAGCCGTTCTCTAGTGTTAGCGAGACTAACGGACAGCCATTAATATTTATATATAAAAACTAGTTGACCCGGCGAACTTTGTACCGTCATATTTTTTTTGCCGATTTTTTTAAACCGTTTAAACCTTTCCTGGACATCCACGAATATTTCAAGACTAAAATAAGCCAAATTGGTCTAGCTGTTCTCGAGTTATAGCGAGACTAACGAACAGCAATTGATTTTTATGTATACATATAAGAAAATAGATACATATAGATAGATAGATAGATAGAACTAAGAATAAGATATAAGATAAGAGTATGTACCTACTATATTTAGTAAAAATAATTATACTTAATAATGGTATGCTTTACAGGTTATTAGACGGTAGTCACTGCCGATTGATAACCCAGTCTCGATGAAGAATGTAGAAGATGTAGTTTAACAAATGTACGTACTAGCAGGTGAGGTGCCTATCTAGCTTCGATGTGTACTTTGCCAAAATTAATACGGGCACCAATTAAAGTTTGATATTTAGATACATATTATTATTTAATATTCAACTTTAATAATTAATGTATACTTTTACGGCATGTTTTAATTTTTAATGAAGGGTTTAAGCCGTTAATGCGTACGAAAACACTGGTAAGTATAATGTACATTTTGTACTGCACGTAGGTATATAATGTCTTATAGTACTCGTATAATATGAGTATAATAAATAATATTATTAAGTTAAATCTTGTGTTTAAACGCCTAAGGAAGTGAAAAAAAGTACCTACTGATCTGGCGTAACCGCTCAGGACAAATATATACCAATAACTTTGAGGCATAAGCCTTTTAGTTATTGGTAGGCCTCTGCACACATTTACCTTAACAATACAATATACCTATTTATGATTTTATGATACTATATTACTATATTACAATGAGATTTCTACATATATAATATGGATCTCTGCCTTTTCGCCGAAAATTGTTTGGCCGATTATCACTTGCCAACTAACGTTTCGCAGAATTTTATTTCACAGAATAATCATTTGCCAACTTGTGATATAATTTTGTTTTTATTACCCAACCTCACAGTTGCCAATTTTACGTTTGGTCTTCCTTTTAGAATGACACTTTTCAAAATGCCAACTTTCAAGTAGCGAAAGCGTAATATTCATGTAGTTGTTGTCAAAATTACTGAATGTGGCGTACAAAAATACTAAGTGGGCCACTATTTATGGATGGTTATAAAAAAATAACCACGAAGGCTAAAGCGGGAGCTCCGCTCCGCTCCGCTCCCGCGTTAGCCTTCTAACCTAACCTATCCAAGTTGGGGCGCTGTACTCGATTCGTCTAAAAGTTGTCTGGCCTAATAAATAATTTGACAAAAGATAAATGCCCCAAACGTTTTTTGTCATTACAATAATCAGCTTAACAATAATTCTACCAAATGAAACGTTGTCATACAAAAATTTGGCAATCGTTAGTCGTCAAAGTGAAAAATAGGCGAAACGTTGGTTGGCAAGTGATAATCGGCCAAACAATTTTCGGCAAAAAGGCAGGATCCCATATAATATACACATCTTTTATAATAATAAGGTAGTACATACGACCTACCCAGTGCTATATACTCGTATATCACAATTACGGTAACCACATGAATTAGGTCACCACTCGTCATTTCCCTTAATTGGTTGGTTTCTTTAACTCACCAGTTTCCTTATTCGTCTTTTGGACCTCAGTGCACATCTAATCACACAAGGACCGTCGTCAAGGTAACAACGGCGCAATAAAGTGGTGGGTGAAGGCGTATTAACACACCTACATTTTTCACTACTGTATTTTCGGTCCCTTGTAATAGGGAGCGAGTCAAAATAATGCCGTCCGCTTGGTTAGGCGTGTGAACTTACAACGATTACCGAACATGACTACATCTGTTTTTAAGAAAGTCTATTTACTAATCAAATAAATATAATTACTTATTAATTATTGATCGCCTTGAGAAGTAGGTAGGGTTAGCCGCTTCCACTCCGCACTTTACAAAAGAAGTTGGTGTTTCGTCGAACTAGCCACTTCGATCGCAAATATCTGGCGTATAATCAAACGCTTTCCTAACCAGGAATTCCAGATTCTGATTTAAACGTCCATGCTTCCGTTCAGGTACGCCAAGAACCGCAGTGTTTCTAATAGCGCGGGAACCGCAAACAAGATAGTTACGAGTCTCGTTTGTGGTAAGTATAGTAAGTAAATTATTACAACTGTGCGGTTGCACGGTTAGAAACTGGATCATTAGTCGATAAAGATGTTCACAAATAGTGAAGGATACCCAAAACTGCCTTTTACTTTGCCTTTATTTTAGAGCAACTACAGTAAACTTAACATTTCTTGATCGACTTTAATCTGACACCTTTCACGCTAACAACCACTCTGTCTGAAAACAATATACAATTTGGTGGTTCCAAACCGCACGATTTGCAATTGCATTCATGCAGTTCCTGCGTGCCTACACGAACGCTTAAGTATAGATGAACCAACCTTTCCGTGAAATGGCTGAAATCGGAACTACGGTTTGGCAGTGACAACCGTAGTTCCGATTTCAAATTGTAGCACGATTTGACATTATCAAGGCACCGTAGCTGCCTCCTTCAGTTCACGGAATTGGTTTCACTCACGGAGGACAGAATGTGATACGTTTCACTATACCTATTATGTGGTTCACATTTAGTGTTTCACTTATTTTGACGCCATTGATGTTTATCTCAAAAACTTTCTACAAAACGAAACAAACTGACTTCAGTCGAATTTTTTCCGACACGTAACGCATCAAATAAAATAAAATTGGCCAAGTGCGAGTCGGACTCGCCCATGAAGGGTTCCGTAGTAGCAAAGGCGAAAATTGTGGTTTATGACGTATTAAAAAAAAGCTACTGACTGGATCTCGTTCGAACCAATTTTGAGTGGTAGTTTGCATGGCAATTTACATCATATATTTAGAGGAGGGAGGGGGGGAGGACACATTTTTCCACTTTGGAAGTGTCTCTCGCGTAAACTATTCAGTTTAGAAAAAAAATATGTAAGAAACCTCAATAGCATTTTTAAAGACCTATCTATAGATAGGTACCCGGGGTTTGATGAAAAAAAAATTTTGAGTTTCAGTTCTAAGTATGGACCCCCAAAATTTAATGCTTTTTTAATTTTTGTGTGAAATTCTTAATGAGGTTCACAGAATACATCTTCTTACCAAGTTTCAACAGCATAGGCCTTACAGTTTCGGAGAAAAGTGGCTGTGACATACGGACGGACAGACAGACAGACAGACAGACGGATAGACAGACAGACCGACGGACGGACAGACATGACGAATCTATAAGGGTTCCGTTTTTTGCCATTTGGCTACGGAACCCTAAAAACGGGTAGGTGCTGTTCATTTTGCATCCCCTCATATTAGATAACTAGCTGTTGCCCGCGACTTCGTCCGCGTTAAGTTCAGAATGTTGTTCATCTCCTATTTTATCCCCTTGGGGGTAGAATTGATCAAAATCCTTTCCTAGCGGATGCCTACGTCATAGTAGCTTTATGCACGCAAGTGTCAGCCCGATCGGTTTAAAATTGACAAAGTATCATACAAACTTTCATCCTCTATTTTATCCCCTTGGGGGTAGAATTAATCAAAATGCTTTCTTAGGGGATGCCTACGTCATAGTAGCTTTATGCATGCAAAGTCTCAGCCCGATCGGTTTACAATTGACAAAGTTTCATACAAACTTCATCCCCTATTTTATCCCCTTGGGGGTAGAATTAATCAAAATCCTTTCTTAGGGAATGCCTACGTCATAGTAGCTTTTTGCATGCAAAGTCTCAACCCGATCGGTTTAAAATTGACAAAGTTTTATACAAATTTTCATTCCCTATTTTATCCCCTTGTGGGTAGAATTAATCAAAACCTTTCTTAGCGGATGCCTACGTCATAGTAGCTTTATGCATGCAAAGTCTCAACCCGATCGGTTTAAAATTGATAAAGTTTTATATAAACTTTCATCCCCTATTTTATCCCCTTGGGGGTAGAATTAATCAAAATCCTTTATTGGATTGAGGATGCCTACGTCATAACATCTACCTGCATGCCAAATTTCAGCCCGATTCGTCCAGTGGTTTGGGCTGTGCGTTGATAGGATCACTATGTCAGTCAGTCAGTCAGTCAGTCAGTCAGTCAGTCACCTTTGAGTCATATATATTTAGATTATTATTTGATATTGAAAACGCACGTTACATCTGTTACTAGTCATAAGGTGCGTACAAATTATACAGCATAACATGTTATATAACATGTTTCAGTAATGTAGACACTGAAGTTAGTACAATCAGGCCACGCTCACTCTATGTACTTGCGCGCTATATTCACCTACTCGCCGCGGGTCGCCGACGGTCCTCCGTCGTCAGTCGGGTTGTCGCTAGCCGCGCGTGTGCACGGTGCACACGCGCTTAATAAACTAACGTTTGATTATTATTCACGTTTCGATCGAGTCTTTTTGTTTGTTATTAAAATAATTAATACTCAATCTATGATGATATACGGGGAAGGCTCCGTGTGCAATGTATGGGTGCGAATCTAACGAATCAAGTATAAATCTTTCTTCTGCTTGCCTGTTAATGAAGAACGCCAAGTTGGTACCTACTTACTTTATAAGTGCAATTACGTTCGTTAAGTAACTGTATCTACCTATGACAATATTCAATATAGGTACATAGGTATCTTTTATAGTTGTACAAAGTAATTTAAGTACCTACCCACTTCGCTACCTGCTATACGGAAAGACTTAAAAAATGTTGGATTCAGTACTTAGGCTATTAAATAATAGGTTGGTTGGTACATGATGTAGCTATCTGACCTAGTACCTACTTATATCTAACGGCCCGGGTCCTGACTTAACACTTGAATGCAATCGTAAATAAAAAATCGTAGGCAGGATGGTAGTGCGAGGCGCTCAGCGACGGCGGCGCGACGGCCGGCGCCGCTGTGCCGCTGTCGCGGGCTGGCGCTTGACTCCCATGTACTTGTGTAGGTAATCTGTCGGTGCGTTACCTCTACTTTATGCGCGAATTAATCGTGTATGTTTTTTCAGGAGATCTGCATTGTTTTCGTTCAGATCTATAAAGTAGGAATAATCGCCACTGTGCACTAAAAATAGTAGTTTATCTAAACTACTCCTACTCTTGAGTTGCTGGTAGGATTGAGATGAAATACATATTTGACCGAATGTCCAATAATATTCGGCTATTATTCGATATTCGATAAATAGGTGAGAAAAATGTCAAACTATTGAAAAACTATTCCTTTATTAAGCGAGGCAAGAGGCAACCCTAGCGTCATACAGTTTGCTAGTACGTTACTACGAGGACGAGGCCGAGCGGCTGCAAAGTAATAATAACCTTATGGCTGTCTGTTAAGATACATATTTGTATGGAGTTGTTGATCACGTGGACTTGTAGGCACTTATCTGAGTTGGATCGTTGATTTTCCAGGCAGTGAGTTATCTGTTCCAACTATTAGGTAATCTGTGGTACAATGTTGCAAAGTTATAAAACAATGTTAGATAATGTGGACGTGTTATATAACACAAGTTATACAACATGTTACATGATCTGTACGCACCTTTACAACAACATTAAAGCTTAGGCATCGTTTTTTCTGATATTGTTTATTGTAAACATTTTAAAACCATATTTTTGTTGTGTCAGACGAGAAATCTTCATTGTGGGAATTAGCTATAACAAGCTTCATGTGTTGTGGTCATGTCAAAGTTAATGAAATGCAAATGTGTTCGGAAAAGCTTTCAATTATTTAATTGAAAGAATCGCGTTCCACTCTACGTAACACATTGGTGGCTCGAGATTCTAAATAGGACTTCTCAAGGGGAGATTGTCTATCTTTTTACAATACAGTTTGATAATATTAGTTTGTCCTTGTTATTTTTACATAAGATTACAGTGAATAAATTGCAATTCGCAAGACTTTCTTTTCTCATGACTTTTCATCCGCACTGTAGTTGAGTGCTGACGTATTTCCTATATTGCTTACAATAAAAAGAAAATTACGTAATATACATGTAGGTTTACATATTGTTCAAGATATTAGCATTTTATTGAGTTACCTTGAAATTACATCGTGGTACCTACATTTAGTGACAAAGTGACAAGTATGAACATCGCTTCTGATTAAAATGAATCACTGTATTTGCTCCTTAAAAAGTCCTTGGTTTTAATTTTCTTAACGAGACGCGGCGACATGTCAGATCGCAAGACGGGTATACACTATTGTCTCGAGACTTCAATTAAATAACTACCTGCATAGTTACTTTATTTGAGACTAGTTCTAACATAACATCAGTGCTCCTAAATAAAAGCATTTAACTGAAGTTTACTAACTAGGTTCTAAGTCTCCCAACCAACTTCCAACTTGTGCAATGGCTGTTAAGTTTCTTCGATATTTAATTGTCCGGATTGCGAAATCCAAAGCGTTTTCCAACCATAAAGAGAGCCATAAAAGATTTAATTTTGATGGTTCTGAATCCAGTAACATACTTCAACATTTATAGGTATATGAGACATAATAGAAAGTGGGAAAATACATGAGCAACGAGATATGTATGCAACTCTTCTAAGATGAGAAATAAGCGTTGCCATACGTGGCAATACTGCTAGTCCTCTAAAGACCTCTTGAGGAATTCCACGAGGCATTTTTTTAGCGCTAGTTTCTATAATACTTCTTTTAGTTATACTTAAATCTTTTTTTTGAGTATTGTATATTAGAAATAAAACACATTTTACGTTATTTTATTATTAAATTTAAAATCATGCATATCGTCTAATAATTATGTTTTATTAATTATGATCGAATTTAACATAAGATCTTCACATTGAATATGTTAACGTGCATTATATCTAGCTGCCATGCCATGTCTTATTTTACGCGTGCTAAGATCAGATGATATAAATCAGCTTAATTTTATTTTTCCGATTAGATACTGTATTCATTTCACATTATCGACACGTCGCAGACATCGAGGTTGACCATGTAAGAAAACATTTTCCTGTACATCACACACCGACAGGAAAATAATAAGTCTTTTCCTGTAGCTACGGTACAAGGTAACTAAGGGATTTCTCTACACGATGGTAAATATACAGTTGTACAAACGTACTACTGGTTTATATAGGACCATTCATATTGTTGGATGTTCAGGTGCGAGCACATGCTATTTTACTAACCTATTTGGTCAAATAAGTAGACAGTTTTATCGCAGTCGGATGAATCATTACTATGGCAGCGCATAAAATATGAACGAGTAAAGAAACAAACATTGAATTTTATAAATCAAATGAAGTACCGCCGCCCTACAGAATACCGCGGCTATAATAACCTCAAGTTGTAACCTGGCCGTGATTAGGGTAGCCAGAGCACACTGGAGAGGTTTTGTTCTATCAGTGGGAAAACCAAAGGCTTGTCCTGCTTGTCTTCTGCGCTGACGGCACATAATCTCTCTGTTCTTGTATGTAAAAAAGTCTAATTCCAGAACGAAAGTGCCATGTGTCAAGTGATAGTATACTAACCATATATTAGCATGAAAATCACCGCGGAAGTTTGATTACGAAGTTATAGGCAAATAGACAAATAAACTTCGCTCATCGTAAAGTTCGCAGTTTACGTTTTGAAGGTAATTAAAGAAGTTTTACAATGCGATAAATCAATGAATAGGAGTGTGTGACGGGATGGTAGTCATGTACACACTTGCAGAGGAATTAAAGATGAACAATGCTTCTGATAACAATATGTTGTAGTTTTTATGACTATGAGGTGTATGGGGTCCTTCGAACATCTTTAAGAGCCGAGCCAACCTTACCTGGACACCTGTTGATCGACTGACGAGGCTTCTAGTGGTTGGGGAGTCTGACTACTATCATGAAAACGACCTAGGGCTCCAACTTCCTAGGGTTTTGGATGCAACCCAGATTGGCGCTCAGATCAATTGACGATGTATGGAATGTAAGGATACTAAACAAAATAACTAATTACCACAATTATTTACAATAATAATTATAAATAATTACCACCTACCACTAAAACTTCAACGGATTTTCCAGCATAGAAACATGTTTCAGAATAGACTGTATTCTGTTCTGTTAAAAGGAGACTAATAAATTCTTTGTAGCTACCTACTACTTTGTTGAGAAGTGTTCCTTACCCACAAAGTAGTCCACTTAACCTTAACTATGTTTGGGTTTTAAGTTCATACGAATTTGTTGTTGTTTGTGGGTTGTTAAAATACATTTTATAACGGTGGATAACTTTGATATCAAATGTATGTTTAGTTAAATCATTTTCGTATATAGGAGTTTATTAGATGAAATATGTAAAATTTTGTACCTAAATGTTCCATTGTCATGAATGATAGAATGAATATCGTAATGTTATCATGATTAACTTTACGCTAGTATCAGTCGCATCAGCAGAGTCCGGGGTCCGCTTTCCAAATCCTCAATATCATCCGGTCCTGAATAGGTATCAACCATTGGTACGCATGTCATAATCTATGACGTGAAGCCAGCCTTTCTAAAGTCTCCAGAAGAGGTACTGACGTACGTGGGACCCTGCGTAAGCACCGTTTTTAAATGTTTTGTAACAGAACAGTCGGATTTGAAAAACCATTACTTGAGACCGTCAAACTGAAGATCACTGAACGTTGTAGCCACAAATATCCAAGTTGTAGCATAGTCGACGCTATAATGGTGGCTTTCATGTTTTAGATTACACCTACAGCTTGTCTTCACGCGGATTGAAATCAATATTAAAATAAATTATAAGTGTGCTAATTTAAATTCTTTAGTATTCCAAACAAGCCAGTTCAAGCTTTGGTCACTATTTTCATGTTAAATTATAGCAAAATATTTAGAGACAGACGAACCAATCTCTTTGTCGTTATCTATTATTGATTTGCCCTAATAAGAATAACCTTTAGTCCTATGAACAGTATGATGTACAGTATTAAATAACCTTGAAACGCTTACAGTATAACAGCACGTCAATTAGGCCGAGCCCTGTATCTTAGACGCTAGTTCTTATTCAATTCTTAGTCTATATTCTATTATGTAACTATTATTGCATTTGCACAAATATAAACCTTCGTGGTTTCTTTGTTGCTAAATAACTTAACCAATTTGTTATGTTTTATTTTGATATTAAATAAAAAAAAAAATAACCACATTAGAAATAAAAATTATACAATAGTGACTATCTTTGTTTCAAAAGAAAAAAATAGAGTAAATTGCATCGCACTGAATATAAATGATATCTTATGATGACTCTTTACGTGTGATCAGGGTTATAAAAATCAATTTAATAAAGGTTTTTCTCATTTAGAGTCAACCAAATTTGAATTATACATGCCCGCCCATGCAGCATCTGAACGAAAACATCTATGGATGAATCCAACGATTGTATAATGGCCAGCAAGGATTTGTCAGACTAATTTAAAACGTCAGTAGCTAATACCAGGTATTTGCCGAGAGCACTTAATTTGTGCAGAGGTCATTTTATGACGCAACGGCGGTGTGGATTAAGTCTTGATCCTTTTTTGGATCAGACCTGGGCCTCGACTCTTTTAGAGCAAAACCACTGTGATGCCACTGACACTGCAAGAAAATTTCATTTAATTTTAGCCTTTAAAGCAATGCAGTTAAAGTTTGAAATTAAATGGCTTTTTGTAGAGTGAATGAAAGAGTGTAATGAAACTCTTTTCATTTAATTTTTGCCTGTAAGTCTATAGAAATAAGGTCTAAAATTTAATGCCATTTTTTGCAGTCTCTGTGGTGTGACAGTGGTTGTGCTTTAGCAGAATCGAGGGCCTGGTGAACACTCAGACCATACTCCATTAATCGGACCTAATACTACCACTACTTACTTTTTATAAGCGTAGCGCCTAGGGTCGAACCCAACGATGAACCCCGGGCAAGGCTGAAAAGCGGTTGTAGATGAAGGAGTTTCGTCCCAACACGAAAACCCGTCGAAGGTTCGCGGGCACCACATGTCGTCATCTGTTGAGCAACAATGTCTTCATTATGATTTGAAACTCTTTATCTTATTTTTTTAATATTTGTTTTAACATTCATCACACATTTTCACTTAATGTCCGTCCAGTACTTACTACTCAAAATTTTCATTATATCGAACCTCAAGATATTATAATCCCGAGGAATTCTACTTTGGTAGCCACAGCTGTGCTCTTTGGAAGATTTAATTCACTGCGTTAAGGCGCTGTGCAGCCATCTGCAGTAAAGCGCTTTAACACGTTGCCCAATATCAACTTTAGTCGATACAACTATCAACTTGTTAAAAGTTTCTTTTAAAAGTTACAGAAAATAAATTCGTCCCTAAAGATACTTCAGAAAATTCAACTCTAGGTACTGACAATTCAGTCAAAATAGACGAAATAAAATGGTGAGCTTACATAATTTCGCATAGAGCTTACAACTCGTGGGTAGTACGTCTATTGCAACCACGACGCAATAAGGACGGCTTATAAAAGTATATATTATATTAAAAATTGCAGAGTTCATAAAATTATTCACTATTTATCTAATGTAACCGTTGAAAGGAAGAAAACGATCATTAGAAATAAAATTTCTCTGGGCAAAAGAAGCAGCTGGGACACGACAGTGACCAGAGCACTTCTAACATTGTCTCCCATCGAGATGCAAAGTCTTGTCCCACTGTCGCTTAATGACAGTGGGAAAGTAATTCTTAAGTTGATTTACCCACCTTTATGTTTGAAAGATAATCTCTATTCATGTGATAAGCTTGATAAATAAATACCGTGTGTCAGTAAACCTACCGTCTTACATATACGACATACGAGTCCTTCAAGAGAGTGAAATATTTAGTTTGTCAAATTATTTAAGTCTATCGGTCAGTGCCTCTTGACGCGTTGTATTTTTTCTGCATAGTGTATACAAAGGTTACAGAGACCCTGTTGCATATGCATCGTTCAGAATTGTAACAAAATTCATTTTTAACAAAAAAGTTTAACCGACTTCAAGAAACGAGAAAGAGGCACTGAAAAGCGAAAAATAACTTAATTTACAGACTTACTGATTTATTAGAAGTCGGTGCCTAGCCCAAGGGAGGCCATATTTCAATTTATTGCATCATAGTAATGTAGTTCAGACACAACAAACAAAGTTGGCTGGCACCGACTTCTAATAAATCAGTAAATCTGTAAATTAAGTTATTTTTCGCTTTTCAGTGCCTCTTTCTCGTTTCTTGAAGTCGGTTAAACTTTTTTGTTAAAAATGAATTTATTTTTCTCTTTTTAGTGAGTTTGTACAGTCTCACGACTGTACATTGCATATGTACATGTATAGTGACCTGACTGTACAGTACATGCACTACTGATGCTACACTACAGATCAAACCGGCCACGCTAAATAAAAAAAATATTAAAGCATTATTCAAAAATAATTTTTAAAATCAATGCATATACACCGGAAATATAGCTGAATATTCTGAACACTTCTGCGTACCCCTTCAAAGGACTCAGGCGTGATCTTATGATGTGTAATGGCAGAAACATTGCAATAGTATGCCATTGCAGCAATCGCGGCTGATTTCCTGGTACTTTTTGAACAGTTCCTTGGTCTGATCTCGGAAACCCATCATCAGATCTTTACGAAATTTAAATGGGACCACTTCGGAATAATCTACTTACGAACAGAAAAAGAATTTTCAAAATCCGTCTAGAATTGGCTTCACAATCGCGTAACAAACATACAAAAAAAAAAAAAAAAATTGCGTACGAATTGAGAACCTCCTTTTTTGAAGTCGGTTAATAAAAGAACTTAAAAGTACAAACCATGATATGTCTTCTAATATTCCGCTTACAAAACGTTAGTTCGAACGTCCATTATAGGCTCTTAGGTTACAAATAAAACTGTATTGTGATAAGTGAATAAATTAAAATTAAATTAAACTTACAATTTTATTTTAAGCTTAAATCAACTCTTATCAAAAATCGGTCCAGTGGAGGACGGACTTTTCCTACTGAGGGTTCCATACAAAATTACTTTTAACTTAAACATGTGAATAAACATCCGACATCGTACGTGGAAGGGTGATAAATCACCTTGTCATTAAATATGAGACGTCCTTTTGCACAGTGTCGTGTACTAATTACCGAGCTCGAATGGCAGCTCGAAGAATATATAAATGCCCGAAGGGGCAATACCTACTGGTACACTGATAAAACTGATAGAATTGACAGCGAGTGACTTGCTTTGTGGTAAAAGCAAATCGGAAAATGGAAGGCGGGCCGTCTCCCAGCCATATGACATGAAAAGGGTGGCTGGCATAGACCGGGATGTGGAAGGCGCGGGACCGGATGCTACGGTGCCTATTGTTATTGTAGACAGACAATACATAGATTGTGGGGCAAGAAAATGATCTTAAAAGGGGTTTTCCTTCTAATGTGCAACACCTTACATTTTAACAAGTTGATGTTATACAATTAGTTTGATTTCGTAAACAGATCTTTTTTTTAAATAAAACATATTTCGACTTATGTTATATACCAGTTGGTGTCATAACAAAATAGGTAATAATGTTTAAACTTCGCTTGTTTATTGAAAAGTTCACAAAGGTTAGTAGGTAATTATACAATACATTGTCTCTTCCTGCATAAGCTATTCAATTGAACTGATTGTACATCGACACTTTCTCACTAAGTAACATAACTTTTTATATTGTTAACAGAGCGCGCCCATCACGTCTCGAAAACAAATCGTTAATTGTAAATCTTGTAAAGAAATGAATTGTATGCAAAACACATGCATGCAAGTCCTTTTTCCAACGATATTAGCAAAAATATAATTTAATTTTAAATTCTACACAGCAAATTAGAATGTTGGGAACATTCTAATTTGCTGTGTTCACATATTATACTTTTATTCGGGTGTAGAGAGGGGGTTGGGAGGACACACAGCAGCTGTTCTCGTAAAAGTCAACAAGTCAATGAAAAATCAACAAATCACGGCCTCAGGCTACCATAGAAAACTCTGGATGCAACCGTGAAATCGCTGAGAGGTAAATGATGCTGTTCTAAATAAAGTAAATAGTGAAACTTTTTGTTCTACTGTTTGAATAATACTGTGCGAATAATATAGAATTAGAGCCCGTGAACGCCAGATCTTCGTCAAATAGCTGTGTTGGTTCCCGGTGGAGTAGCATACGACCACTCCATCTTTTCCTGTGGGTGTGGTAGAAGGCGACTAAGGGATAGGGCTGTTCTCCATCCGACGGTGAACATACAGCCCATGAGGAAGTGCCCGTTTCAGGCCTACCCTTCTACCCTTTCGGGGATTCACAGGCGTGAGTATATGTATGTATTTTGAATTACTTAACAGTAACAAATAACTTACCGTTGTAACTCTCTTCAAGGAGGGTGCTGTGTGTAATATTTTCTGTGTAACAGTTCTTCCTTAAGGCCGAAAGTAACTTGTACTTCGGATTATTTTCGTAATCCAAAATGCGCTTACGATTCTCAGTGGAGTTCTGCATTTCTAACCGTTGTTTGAGAAACACTCTTTGTCACAATATACTCAAATCTTCTGTTGCCGGCGTGATGCGGCGCAGATAACCATCTTATGCGTTAATCAACATTATATCTGAAACAAGAGATTTAGATAAAATTATTTATCTTTATAATATCATTATTTGCGGAACATTTTGATCATTTCGATACACAAACTGTTTTGAGGGTTTATTTTTAGGGTTCCGTGCCCAAACGTGAAAAAGAACCCTTAAAAGTTTTAAAAAGAAAAATGTATATGGATTCAGAAGAAATAAAAAGGTATTTCGGAACCCTGTTAGGCTTGAAACGGATAATAAACAGATAATAACATGTTTACAGAATAACTAATTAATTTAAATTATTGCAAGTAAAATAAAGTATTATTTTTTAATTTAAAAGAGCTCAGTACAAGGATGAAACGTAGCATAGAGACATCACATGATTTAAAAAATCTCTCAGTGTTAATCAAATAAAAAAATCTATGGTTGTATTAATTTTCGAAGGTTACCATTTTGTAAAGAATAGAGGGTGGTCCAACGTATTTGCCATCTAGGTGCAGTGCCGTGGCAAATGCTGTAAGTGGTTAAACGAATGTAACAAAACATTGGCTTAACCTTTTCATATTAGCAGTAGGTATATCATTGTAAAGGTGTAGCAGGTATCCTGTTCATTAGAGCCTGAGTATTGGCACATTACGCATAAATGGACAACGAATAGATTTTTTAAGATTATTTTGCCTTTACAGGTACGAAACCCATAGAAGCAACAAAAAAAAAATACCGATTAGGTGATTTGTCTTAACTTTATTTCATAAATTTGTATTTGTTTCGACTTAAGAAACCTGTGGACAGTTGCCATACCTATTAGGTTCAGATAACTCAACCGTACACCGTCGTAACTTCAATAATTTCATGAAGCGACACTAGATACGATCGAAAATAATGTTTTCAGCAATTTCCTGGTTGCATCTGAGGCCAAGGTGAAATCGGAGTTCAGATGCCGCCTTCCAGCTCATTTTTTCTGTGAAACTATCTAAACGGACGTAGGTAATAGAATGACGATAGTATGGGATTTGACGTCTATGACATTCGTTGACGCTTGTCATATACGTCAAATCCCATACATTTGTCATTCTATTCTACAATACGCCGGCCAACAAATCGCCACTTGTCTAAGGGGGCTGGTCTGCTAAACAGGCAAAAGACCTTCAAAGTATATTCTTAAAACAGAATGACCGAGACACAAACAGTAAGATAATACCAGGAACGAGGGAAATTGCGTTAAAAATGCGATAAAAAGCTCTTTTGGTTTTTGGTGCAGGCTGTTGGAGACTGACAGAGGTGGACATTTAATAGATATTATCTTTAATACGTAGGTAAGTAAGATTGCCTAACTAAAAAGTGGGTTTTGTAAGTTTTATAGTAGATTCAGTTTCAGCCCCCCTAGATAAGTGGCAATTCGTTGCTCGGCGTATGATGGAATAGAATGACAAATGTATAGGATTTGAAGTTTTTGACATTCGTTGTCGCCTGTCACATACGTCAAATCCCATACATTTGGCATTCTATTTCATCATACGCCGAGCAACGAATTGCCACTTGTCTAGGGGGGCAGGACGGAGAGTTAGAGTACAGCTAAAATCAGCTTGTGTCAGTTTTGTAGAACATTCCCTCTATCGTACATAAGACTGACAGGGAAATATTAAACTGTAGATGCTATACTATATGTGCTTCGGTTTGGTGGAACGTTCACTCTTCTTCTGTCGAATCGATGGCGCTTTTACTCTCACACTCTATTTACCCAGTATGCTACTGGATCGCGGTTTTGGAGGCACATAAGGTCATAAGGTCCTCCGGTGTACAGGTAGATGGGTATGAAGCACACGTTAGCAGGTGGATCATGGTCTGTGGTCTGTGGAGCAACTCCACATTCACTCCGCAGCCGCAGGTCCGCGTCATCTGGCAAACCTCACTTAGACCGATTCTCCCCGCTTCGGCCGACCTGTGTTCGAAGTCTATTTAGACGTTCATTGAGTGTATTTACAGTACCCATAGTTGTTTTTCCTGCCGGGTAAATCCAAAGTCTGCCACATTAAAAAATCGGATCGGATTACACACTGTCTTAGTAAAAATAAAAGAAACGAAAATAACCTCGATGTTTCCTATCGCATTTTAAAGTCCTGGCATGAAAGGACTTAACCGTAGTAACAACAAAATACTTACAAATAAATACTTAAGAGGTTACGTACAGCTTTGTTATGATGAGATGAGATGGCTTATTAAAGTATTTCAGTCTCTGTGTCTCCAGTGTAGCATATTCACAATTGTTGACCAAAGTGGCTTTTCACAATAGGTTCATCCTGCCGTAGCGTACTCGGTCTATTTTCATTGTGGCATGGGTCACTGATATTAGAGAAAATTTGCTTACTGATTTTCTGTAAACTTATATAGTGAACGGCAATTAACTTGATAGTATTAACTGCGCAAAAAGTCTATTTTAGGTCTTTTTAGTGGCAGTGCGGAGTGCGACGGCTGAGGTACACCAATTAAATAATTACAGATTAAACTAAACTAATCCCGATAATCTTTCAAGAAGTTTATCGGTAATTGTAAGATTCATTGTCGTCGCCATCATACAAGGGCCAAGCCTTGATACCATGTTACTAGCCTTGAAGAAGTGCGGTAACATGATATTACAATAGTGGCTTTAGAAAGTAAAGGCGCCTTATTGAAGTTATTTATGGAACAATAGACGACGCGTGGCAGGTGACAGATTAAGAGCAGACTTATACGCGGCATCAACAAATTATTTACCCGTAAAATAATAAGAGTATGTTAATAGTTAGGAAATAAATTGAATAATATTCATGTTCTATTTCCGAAGCTATACTTACCATATTAGTAAAAGAGGGGATAACATTAAACCTAGTTCCATTAGATTTATCGGATGATTATGTATATCATTAGACGCGTCTTCAATGGGAGAACACGAAAATGGCTATGTTGCAAGGCTAAAATCCTAGTGGTGATACCAAAAATACATTTTGAAAAACTAAAAAAATCACCAGAAAAATGCAGTTAATCTGATAGGTCATAAAATTCTGAAAATGTAACTATTGCCGCAATCCCTAAACACTGGTGAAAGTAGTGACAGCACTGTTTGAAGGTCACAGAAAGCGCCTGTCACTTTTGTATTAGCAATCACAGTGGTTTTAATTACACAGAATTTGATGAGCTTTCATACAAGTCTGGTTTCTTTTGGTACTTTTATCATATAAGATAAGACACCGACTCTTTTTGGTTTTTCGAAATGGATTTTTGCAGTGTCCACCAGAATTTTAGTCTTGCGGCTTAGCAATAGCAAATTTTCATTTCATTCCAAACTATATTCTGTCCTTTTTTGTCGACAAAAGGACATAACCGCCCGGCAGGGAGATAGGTCTTAGTTTGAAATAAAACATCAAAATTAGATTACTGGGGGGTAGCGGGAACAGGATATCTATTATCTGGCTGTGGCCACGTGGTCCGACCGCTTCGTTCGACTAATCGGACGATCGTCGTACAGAAGTAATTTCCAATTGGCTTTCTGTACCAACATAGAAATTACTGCGATTGGAACAGTTTTATATGTAGCATGGTAGTTTTTTATATAGTTTCATTGCATCAGAAGAAAAAATGCGATACATACGGCAGGAATAATAATGGATGGATCATCTTTGGGATGGCTCCACTCAGTAACTAGACCCACTAGATACTCTCGATAGATTGTAGCGACGTGCGGTTCGCATTATTGGAAATCCTGAGGTCACCAACACCCTCGAGGGTCTGCTATGCTGTCTCAGCTGTCTCAGTGAATGTTCCGATGATTCCAATTTATCCCACCCTCTCCTTTCCTATACAAGACAACATATGCATGACTTAGATGGCTAAAAAAAATGCCGCCAATTTTCTATGCAATTTTTCTTGTAAAAGTTTCTGCTCGTCTCTTAATCCAGTGATGAAAATGAAACTCTCGTATTCTCGAACTCGAAAAGATTTCGGGGTCTTTTCGCGTTAAAGCGGCAGCTATTGTTGATAAATTGCTGCTTCTTTTATGTATCATCCATAAACAAAATTTAATTCATAATCACAGAGTAATTATTTTCTATGATTTTCTCGCAGTCAATTCATAATAAGAATGAGAATTCATTCATTTTGGCTTTGCAGCATAGCCATTGCGTGCTCTCCAAATAAGAGCGCGTCTAATGATGTACATCTCGTTTAGGAATCTGATCAGACTAGAGTTAGTGTAATCAGCTCTTACTCTATGAGAAGAAGTGCATAATATGCCTAAAAAAATAACGAGTGCGCAGCTATAGTTTGGCCAATGAAAGATGAACAATATAGGTATGGGAGTGTCTGTCAATGTCTGTTTGGCTATTATTATCAGTCCTCGTTGTCCGATCAGTTGGACCAACAGGATAAAAAAAGTCCCCGTCTGTCCTACCGGTAGGACCAATAGGAAAAACGAGTCCGCGTCGTTCGACCAGTCGGACCAATAGGAAAGTGTTTCCACGTCGTCCGATCGGTCGGAGCAACAGGAAGAGAAATTCCGCGTCGTCCGATCGGTCGGATCAACAGGAAGAGAAATTCCGCGTCGTCGGATCGGTCGGATCAACAGGAACAGAAATTCCTCGTCGTCCGACCGGTCGGATCAACAGGGAAAAGAAATCCGCGTCATCCGATCAGTCGAACGAAGCGGTCGGACCACGTGGCCACAGCCCATGCGAGCGGCCCCATGGCCAACATCTAGTTTTAATATTTACATAAAAATAGAATGATTTAATTTCAAATCGCAATTTATTTTTTATTATCCACATTAGTTGGTATAGCTTCACTTTCTTTTGTACAATTCGGTTTATATTTTATCCGAAAAAGAAATGAATCGTGATAGATGTTTTCCCAAAATAAATAATAAATGACGTCTGAAATAGACGTCAGACTAGGGAAAATTTTATTTAGGGAAAATTTTCATATGGTATACCTACCATATGAAAATTTTCCCTAAATAAAATTTGCGTATATACGCCACACGGAATTTTTCTCTGAAATTATATAGCCATTTCTATAAAACTCATCCGTCAAGCTCGCGACTAGTGTGAAATAAATATGTTTACAATTTTTACGTTTTTTCATCCTTCATCGTCTATTCGTTTCTAAGGTACCGGTTTTTTTGACGTCGGACAATGAAGTCTATCCCCCTATTAGTTAACCTCATTGAAATATTGCATCACTTCTATCGTGTACAAGTATGTAGTAGGTACCTACTGACATTAACGCATTTAATCAGGACAAACATTAGTTACAAAATGTAATTTACATCTCGTCTTCATTTTCATTATTCAAGGTTGATTAAGGAACGGGATAAAATATAGCTCACAGTCGTATTCAAAGATTACTGAACCCTATAGAATCTACGAGTATATACATAGTAATATACTATTGTGAGATAATATTATATCATTCCCCCTAAAAGTACGATGCCAACGACTTTACGGCCCTGTACATCATTGGAAACATCCGACCTATTCGTTCAGAATACATGTTTCTTTTTCATATACATAGGTACTTAACTCTGTCTTTCATTAACAAACAAATCGACAATATGTTGCCTCCCAGAGAATTACTACTTCCCCTCTTTTAAATAGGAGGAGGATGTGTTTTTGCCGATTAAGACCGGTATGGGTAATATCCACAGAGGGCTACGTCGCGATAAACCTTGTGACTGACCCACCTAATTCAGCATTGCTTAAACAGCACGCCACACGGGCACCCCCACCGTTCGTACACTACGCAGCGGATAGAGAAAACTCGTGCCCGGATACTCCCTAATATACTCTAATAACGGGATTTGCATTAATAACTCGTATGTTTGTTTTGTCGACGATATATTTACAAGTTTTTTATGATGTTAGTCTGTCAATTTGACAACATGCCGACTGATGGTAATTTCGGATGAAGTCCAAAAAATAAAGATCCTTGTTTGACGGTAGACGGTAGTAGACAGATGTCTTTTCATGCGCCGCTCACGCATATACGAGCAATAAGTACTATTATGTAAAGTACCTATTACATTACATTTTGCTAATTTATCAAACCATTTATTTCAGGATAATAATTATGTATCAATGTCAGCTATTTTTACAATTTCCTCATTTTCATTCGTCATAATTCGTTAATAAGCAATAAGAACAGTATTGGCATCAGCACGCTACCTTAAGGCACGAACCTAAAACCATGAAGCCGGAAAGGAGATTGGTAACCTTGAACTCCCTAATTGTTGTTGATTTTTGACTTTGATTTCATTCAGAGCAGGCAATCGAATAGAAATTTGGGTATTCGTTATTCTAATAATAATTTATGGTAGAATTGAATTGGTTTAGTAATAATTTACCCGATCTGTTACACTGTCCAATCATACTCACGAAACGTTCCGGCGATTCGTACAGATAAGGGCGCGGGGGAACTGTACCTGGGTTTGTGTTTCTAGAAAGCTAAAATCTAGGAATTTACAAATCTTGAGTAAATTGGTTCTTTTTAGGCAAGCGTGTTTCATCGTAGCATTGCCTCTGTGGCGTAGCGGTAGTAACCGCGGCCGCTAAGTAGGAGGCGCGAGTTCGACCCTGCTCAGTGCAACTATTTGTATGCATGAATATGAATATTTGCATTGGTCTGAGTGTTTCTATATATGATATGTATGTATTTACAAAAAAAATGTATCTAAGTATGTTACGCAAGCTACTTAAGCTATCCGGCTTACTTTGGGTCTAGATAGCGATGTGTGGAATGTCCTACAATAAAAAAATGATTAGATCATCAGTTATCAGCAAGTTAGAGGTCAAACGTGAACTCATTACTAGTAGAAATAAAAGTATTGTACAAAATCAACACACGGTATGTAGTGTCCTCTCTGCAACTTATAGCTATTGTTTCTAAACAGTACCTACTTCACTTTTCTTTGGAAGCTGTCAGATTTACGATAGAGGCATTCCAGAATATACGAAAGTACCTACAATAGTAAATCTGAGATTTCAGATTTCAATCCTCTACCATGATAATTGAATTTGCTATAATCACCGAAGTTATTACGCTATTTGTAAGTTTATATTTCTACGACTTTCACACTGAAACAAAAATTGCTTTACCGAAAGTAATTCTTGTTTTGCCAGAAGGTGCCCATGACAAATGCTTTGACAAATGAATTATTATCTGCGTCTCCTTTTTCAAAGTTTCCAAATTAAACTTCAGAAATTAAAGTTATCTTATGTTTCGATTAAAATATTTCAGTAAATTGACATAGTTATTTAATGTAGGTAATGCTAAACTTTAAAAGTTTGATTTAGTTTACTATACCGATACTTAGTTACATGCATAATGAAACTTTTGCGATAATACGTTATGACTGGTCAATAATCTGGATCGTCATTAATCCGGGTGCCTGATTTATAAACTATACAAAAAGACGTTTACAAAGATACAATTCAGAGTCCGTCTTATGGAATGTTGATACTTGCTGGGAACAATCGAGATACCTACGCTTTGAAATTTCACAGAAATAATAAAGGAAGGAAATGGCGCTCGATGTGATGTTGTAATAGCACAGAATACACAATACTATGTCCTTTAGACTACTTCACGACGACGCAATAACGTCTTTGTACTCGTATTTGATACCGCGACTAAATATTTTTAGACTATTTTAGTTAAAATATTATGCATAAAATTTACAAATTATAACGAAAGAAAATGCTATAAAAACTAAAACGATATAAGTAGTATGGTGAAAATCAGTCTAATTACCGAGCAGTTTTGATCCCTGAAATAGGTATTTTTCAATGTACATTTTTGTATTTGATTTGGTGTTGATTTAGAAAAAAGAAGTTGAATATATCGTAACCCAAACATACACAAAATTAAGTATCGAGTTAAATCAAAAATATTCGCTATAGTTCTCTCTTTGCACATCATCAGTCATTGTTATTGCAGTCATCGTAAATGTTCTCTACCCTACGTGACGTGACCATATCCATGTCGCCTCTGACTAGCTTAATCAGCCGATCAATTAACTTACTGCCTAGGCTGTTAACTAAACGACGCCGTTCAATAAACGGCCTGAATGATATTCAGCCGTAACGTTTATTACAACATTGAACAAACTGGCTGACTATTGCTTAGGCCATTCGCACGATAGGGCACCATCACGAAATAAGACACACAGTTAAGTGATAGGTTTTTTCAGTATTTTCAGTATATTCTTCATGAACAATTTTTACATTGTGTTTGAACATTTTTAGAATATAAATGTAGCTTTATTGAGAAAGCTGCGCAATCCGACTTGGATAGATTAGGTTAGAAGGCTTTAGCTTGTTGGCTGCGACATCCACATGACATGAATACAAGGAATTACCAAATTATTATTGTAGACTTAGGTATAAATAAAATTAGGCATTTTTTTACAGAAGCAATTCTATTTTCCTTTTACTATAACTCCAGGATCATGAACACTCATGAACATACACTTGGTAAATTCGAGGGAGAGTTAAAACTATCTTGACACCGATTCAAAATGAATTGAAATTGAAATTGAAGGAGTTATAAATATGAAATTGCATTCACTTCTCTACTTATCAAATAGGAGACAATAGAGACAAATTACTTATAAAAGAGATGAAGCACCATGGTCACAAATGTTATGGGTCCTAAGCGATTATTGAATTCTTAAAAGGAAGCAGACAATCTTTTGATACAGACTTCTCACCATTAACGTCTAGTTATTTACTCACACTCCATTGGTTTAAGCGAGTGATTCATCCCAGAGGTTGGCAATGGTGAACTAAGGTTAATAATAAATACAACGCGGTGTACTTGTAATGATAGTTTTATTGGCCAGGTGTTAAATTTTATAGTTTATTTAATAATGAACTAATTTGGTCCCACCTATTTTTGGGCATCTCCACAATCCATGTTTACAATTATGAATTTAATATTTTTATAACTACGTTACATACGTTCCGTGATATACGTAACCGTTAACAATGTAGACCAACAAACATTGCTCAAAATAGTAGGTAATCTTTTTATTATACTACTTCTTCTCCTTTTTTATACCAGTAGAGTGTTAATAGGTATTGGACCAATTTTGATTTGAGGTTGCATGAAATTGCATGATACAAAATTATAAAATAAATATATTACTACCACCGTAGCACAAAAATAATTAAAGAGATAATAAATGGGACTTCTGTGAAAAAGTTTCCCCTGGATCTTCAACGACGTAAACTTACAAATCCTTTTAAAGCAGCACTGTCGCGAGCTGTTACTTGGCTAATCAATCAGAAATAGTTCCGGAGCGAGTTCCACCTCTCATTACAATTTAAGTAGAAATCATAACATGGAATTGCGCTTCCACTGCAGACTAGGAATTTCAAATATGAACTAAGTTTAAAGGTTACATGATAAAGATCTTACAGCATCCTTGGAGCTTTAATTAACTTTATTCTTCAGGGAAAATTACGTTTATTATACGTCCCACAGTGTTACAGAGATAGATCATCTTTGATAACGGTATCACCACATCGGTTACGTGTTGCTGTAACTAATAGCAGAGTGTGACAGTTCAAGTAAAATACGATGGTGAATTTAGATTTATTTTTATTTATAGATTTATTTTACAATCTGCTTCATCCGAGCGCCCATCCCAGTTGCATCTCAATACACTGTGTTGTTCTCAATGGACGGATATTTAAACCGCTTAAATTAAAATCTCTGTGTACGTAATTTTTTGTCAATTAGTGATAATTAAAATACGATATACCTACCTAATAAAATATTTCTACGTTATATGAACATTTGGATCTTTTCGGATGTTATTACTGCAAGAGCTCCTAAACATTATAATACAGTAGGTACACTATGATAATAAACGGACTTATTAGACCATAAAAAGTTGCACAAAAAGTACGCAATAGCATTGTCATGTAAATTCTAAGCATACGTCATAAAAGTAGTTTTAATATGTTTAACGTAAAATATGATGTCGAAACTTTATGCGAATAATTATATTATTTAACGGACTCTATTAAGATTTATTATGAGTAAGTATGTGATTTTATTATTTAGGTACCCGACGATTCGGTTTCTTTTCAGCAGCCTTTTCAGATTATTTATGCAGAATAACTTTTTATATAGATGTTGATATATGGATTTTCCCATCTATATCTAGCACCTTCAGCGTATTTGTATAACTATTACATACTGTGTTTGATTTGAATGGGGTTTAGCCCGCTGCCACAGATTACTAAACCGCTGCGTTGAGCGAGCACACGGAGCAGGCATCCGTGGGGTGAGCACGAACAACTATCGTAATCGTATCGTTAACGTAACGAGAGCACGGAGCATTGCCATTGGCCGCCTGCCTGAAGCCTGCCAATCACAATGCTCCGTGCTATCGTTACGTTTGCGAGACGATTTCGATAGTTATTCGTGCTCACCCCACCGTTGTAGGCGATGTCGCTATCGTGCGTGCTTTTTACATAAATTCATATTCGCATGTGCACTCTCTCGAGTTCCTCTCTGTGCAGCGGACCGCCCATAGGTAGTGTTCATGATTACGTCAGTTGATATACTTATACCTACCACATTATTACGTTGTTCTCAATTATGCAATTAGCATATCACAGTCCACTGTTGGTCACAAACCTCTCCTATTATTAGGAGGCTTGTGCTATACCCAATGCGAAATTGTTTCAAATATTTGCAATTAAATATGATGGATTACAAAACAGATTCCAACGTACGAGTAGTACGTTCAGATTACGCTAAACAATAATAACGATACAGATTATATAAAGTGTAAGACAATCTACTATATTTTTCAATTTGTATAGAGTTGTGAAACAGAACGATTGATTTAAATAAGCCGACAAGTTTTATGTTATTGTTAATTAAACGTACATCTGGATTATACGCAACAATCAATCAATGTAACCTACAGTTCGTTCTCTCAATCTATATAATCAGACAATGTAAACCAAACGCATCAACAAAACATCGTAACATGTCTATTATCATTTTAAATTATTATTATTTATGATCTTCCGATCTTCGTCGTTTTCTTTTATTTAAGAATAATAATTTAATAATTAATAATGTTGGCATTAACTTCTTGAATCAGATGGCACATAGACAAAACAGATCTATTGTTGACTTGAACAATATTAATTTAAACTAATATTGTATAGCTGAAGAACTTTTTGTTTGGTTGGTTAAACGCGCTACTTAGGAACTACTCTTTAGCACAAAAAACTATTGTAATCGTAACTAAACGTATCGAGAGAACGGAGAATTGCGATTGACCGGCTCCACACACACAACTACGTTTACGTTACGATTTGGTACGATAGTTTATCGTGCTTGGGACACTGGTTCGAATTGATGAATTCATTGTGATGAAAAGGTAGTTACATTCCCCTACTGGGTGCACTGATTTTATTTCAAGATGTTTCAGACGTTGACCTATGTCTACTGCTCTCTGCAGGTTGAACGGATGTATGTGGGTGAAACTTTTTCCGTGCGTTATTTTTACAACCTAAAGAATTGTAGATTATTTACAGATATAAACTATTTTTACGTGTTTTGAAGTCTTTTACGTTATCTTCTATAATATATTTTTTCATGGCATAAAATCATTGATTACTCATTTAGTATTCAGTTCAGCTTTCAGAAAAAGAAGTACCTAATTATAGTAGTGCAAATAGACAGCACGGTAAAGAAAAGTTTGCAGGATTATTATTCCTCACCTTCTTCATCATTGTAAATCGAGTTTTATAGTAACCGTCTAAAACCACATTCATGAAGGCATCTTAGAGTGGTAAAGATTAATTGCAACCAAAGACGATGCGTATGAAAACGTCTTTAGTCTTTCGTACACTCTAAATTATTTTGCTTTGTACAATAATTTAATAAAATATTGTAGAACATTCTAACTAGTGTTATCTAGAATTAGAAATATTTTGTAAATACATCCTATCCTACTAATATTATAAATGTGAAAGTTTGTGAGAATGGATTTGTGGATGTGTGGATGTTTGTTACTCTTTCACGCATAAACGGCTGGACCGATTTGGTTGAAATTTGGTATGTATATAAGTTAAACCCTGGATTAACATATAGGCTATATATTAGCGTCGAATGGGATCAGAATTCCACGCGGGCGGAGCCGCGGGCAACAGCTAGTACATATATAAAATTACACATAGAAACGCCGGGACCAATGCAAATCCATACATTCATGCATACAAGTATTCACAATAAGCGGTAATCGAACCCGCGACCTCCGATATAGTGGGTAGTTGAACGGTTTACCACGATGGGCTTGTCAACTCAAACTATAAATAAAATACACAAAAGTAGCAAAAATATGTTTATAAATAAAGCTGACCTTGGTTTCACGAACTCGCAATTGTCTCTTTGCCAAGATTAGCGGCATATTGTTTACATTTTCAGCTCATTATTATCATGTCACAAAGCGACAGCAGACATATTTTAATCTATTAAAACTCTACACTGAAAATTATACTGGGGCATTATAAATGCAGGCAATGCAGCTGTAACGTAAAGAGACGGTGGATTACAATTGGTTAACATAAGAGGGAGAACTCGCGCAAAATTAGAAAAACTTACATGTGTCGGCTTTTACGAATGCGCGTAGTTACAAACGAGTTTGTCACTCAGAATAAGGAGCCAGGCTTGGTTTGATGAACTCTGATCGATGTTATTCTTATTAGTGTAACTGAGTATATAATTATATACTACAGGAATTACATTATAATAAGCAGCATGATGGGACTTGCAGTAAAATATTTTTTTAAACAGTTAATTTCAATCAGCGTCAAAACTAGATGATCACTATCCGATTTTAATAATTAGCTTAACTAGAGTAAATTTTTTTGTTAGGGTTTCAAGTTCTATTGTGGGTATAGAACTGTAATAAAATGTAGTGTTGCCAATTAACTTAAATTGTATATTTCGCATGAACAAATGAAAACAAAAAAACAGAAAACACATTTTTTAAACAACTTTTAAATTCTATGTCTCGTATTCACACAGTTTACATGTACGTGAACCACCGTTAGAGAATAGATAGCACCACTTAAATATATCTGTGTGTGAAATCAACGTTTCAAATTGAAGTATGACCACCCCACAACGCAATCGCAAACGCGCTGTCAGTGAAAGAGAAACGTATCATTTGGAATGGACATACATAATATTATTGAATAGGTAATACTTTTTGTTTTAAGGCTGTGTGCACACTAGTGACTTGTCAACTTGACTCTTGCGTCGCTGTCACTGGATACATCATCCCTAATGAAAGTGTGCGCTCACATGGATACACGTACATTTGTGCGCATTTAGATGAACGTGTGTGATGCAACAGTCACGGTGACCAAAGTTACTAGTGCGCGCCTGTCTTAATTTTGACTTTAGGTGTGACAAAAGCTAAAAATGTATCTATTTTATTGTCAATATTATTGTATGTGTGCGGTTGCCTTAAGATAGAGTTCTGTTAAATCATAATATTATCGGCTCTGTAGTTAAATGACAATTTATCTAATTATGTACGTTCATTCTAGAGAAACTAATTTTCTCACGCGGTAAAGTGATAAATTCCAATTCATACTCGTACCGTGTAGCCAATGGTTCTATGTGACATCCTCTTAGCAAAGCTAAAACATGATCTTGTAGAATCTAGACCTCAATCAGTTCGGAGTAAGGTATCCGAGCAAGGAGAAACATACGGTCTCTGCTTACCCCTGTTGAGTCTTCATAAGAGCTCCACCAAACAAGACGGCCACGGGGGCGGCGAGACGCGCGGGTAACAAAGCGGCCCTCCGCGCCCGCACCTACCCCTCGACGCCCGCTCTTCACTTCGCAACAGGACAACGACGAGTGCGCGGCTATTCGCGCCATAACAATAATTTATGTACCTAACTGCCTATATTGTTCTACAATAAATAAGTACTTTATGTAAACAGTGAGTTTATTTGTGTACAAGTCAACGCCAGAATAAAAATTGGAGACCCCGACGAGATACGGCGGAGTGCTTTGCTGCAAGAATACTCGTAAATACCTACCACGACGGCCCACGACGTGCCTCGTGTAAGTCAAGGTCAAGGTGGTACTGAGGTCAAGCGGACAAGAGAACTGCGAGCAGAAGCAGAAGATTTAAGTACACCCAATTTTAGTGGCCCAGTGTGAATTAATTCACCCAAATAATTAATGGTTTGCCTCATTTGCTAAAATAGTGTCAGTTATTCGTGACTTCCCAATCAATCGTGAGTATTCGTGAGCATGCACCCGTGTCTTCATTACATTTCTCGTAAGTAATTATTTCTTATACTGCTGTCTATTTATAGACATAACTTTCAAGCAGGTAGGTACCTACTTTCATGCTGGTAGCATATTTTTCGCGCTAAAAGCCGTTGTTCATTCTTTCACGCAAAGTCGAGTCCATTACTACCTAATATAATAATAATCAAACTATTTAGTACCTACTAGTGAACTAATTGCGTAACAATGCTATATACCTATTATGCACATTTCTTATGCTTAGTGTACGCTGGCCTAGGTAGGTATATCCATTTTCTAGCTGCCAAAGCTATACTAGTGTTTTGCATTCCTCTTTAATATAGCATTTCGCGACCGGTCCTTTGTTTTATAGTCACCTATCTTATTTCAGCTAATATAAAGCTACCTGTGGCTATGCAAACACGAGTAGGTACGAATACCTACCTAGTTGTAATATTATCAACGAGCGACCTATTGCTGTTAATATTTCTTTTATTTTCGTCTGGTAGTCACCTTTCTATAATCAGCTATATTATGCTCACCGTGGCTACACAGACACTATAAATAATAATAAACATAAATTCTGAAAATATAATAGGCAACATATTCTAGGAACATTATCCTGCCAAATTAGATTGGCTATCATTTTAATATCGTTGCTATCAATTCCAGGCTTCGCTGCTTCTGCGCCTGTCCCCCGGAATTTGCCGAGCTGCCACGAACCGAGCGGATAAAATGTATGGCGAGTAAGCAGGTGGCGCGTGAGTTATATACCTATTACCGCAGTGCACTGAAGTCGTATATTGTTTACGCGTAGGTACATTGAAAGCGCATTGCGTGTATAGGTACTTTTATTTAATTGATTGTTGTACCGGTTTCTGTTTTGATTCATTGCTTGCCCCGGCATCCCTTCATTTTCAATAATGGGGGAAGAACAACTAAAGGAGTTGGTCCATCAACGGGGCACTATTAAAGCGAGATTAACTAATTTTCAAAAGTATATCGATATAGTGAAGTTAATCGAGCCAGATAAAATGGATAGTATTGCGATTGGTGAATTGCAGTTAAAGCTAACGCGTTTACAAGAGTTGTTTATTACCTTTGATGAATGTCAAGGTAAAATTGAGTCGTTAGTCTCAGATATCGAGTCCACCATTGGGGAACGCGAGATTATTGAAAGTCTGTTTTGCAAATTTATTTCTCTGAGTCAAAATATTATTGAATTGTATAACACTCGCCACAATAATAATGCGGTAAATAAAAAATTGTCTTCCTCTAATGGTAGCCTCAATACACGATCATCGTGTTCAAACTCGAACGCTTGCGCTAACGTTAATGTAAAATTGCCGACTATCCAGTTGCCTACGTTTGACGGCAACTATTTAAAGTGGTTAGAATTTAGAGATACATTTGAATCGTTAATTCACAAAAATGAATCCATTCCACTAATAAGTAAATTTCATTATTTGCGAAACTCGCTACAGGGTGGAGCAAAGGTGGTAATAAACTCAATTAATTTTTCTGCCTCAAACTATGGGTTGGCATGGGATATGCTCTGCAACCGTTATAATAATAAAAGAATTTTAGTGAATAATCACATCAAGTCTTTATTCTCTTTTGAGGGATTTTCTAAGGAATCTTACAAGTCTATACGTTATATTATAGATCATTACTCTAAACATTTACGCTCCTTAGATGACTTAAATGAACCTGTGGCTTTGTGGGACACTTTAATAATTTACATCATGTCATCTAAAATTGACGGCATCACAAGTCGCGAATGGGAGGAACATCGTAATAAAATGGAGTCCTCTCCTAAGCTTCTAGATTTTTTTGAGTTTTTACGTAACCGCGCTGATATGCTTGAAACGCTTCAGCATAGTCGCATTGACCCTATCAAGTCCGATAAAACCACAAGCAAAGACATGACTAGGTCTGTTAAATCCTTTAGTGCTGCCAGCAGCGGTGACGTTGAGAATAATTGCATTGTGTGTGATCAAAGCCACCTTCTATATAAATGTGACAAATTTAAAGATATGTCAGTCCGTGAAAGGCGTGATATAGTTTCCAGTCACAACTTATGTCAGAATTGTCTTCGTTCTGGTCATAATTCTTCTCGTTGTCGATTGCATCCATGTAAGATCTGCAAAAAAAGACATAATTCGTTATTACATCAGCAATTAGAAAAGGGTGTAGATAAAAATAAAACTGTTCAGAATTCAGCAGTAACTTCGAATTCTGGTCCTAGCAATTTAGCGCCCTCGAAAAGTGTATCACTTTCTGCTATGGTAACGGGTCAAGTTCTTTTGTGTACAGCAGAGATGGATTTAATTGATTTGAAGTCTAATAAGAGTTGTAAAGTTAAGGCCTTGCTTGATAGTGGCAGTCAGTCCTCATTCCTGTCTGAAAAGGTGCAAAGAGAACTAAACTTACCTTGCACACGTACGCAGCCTATCTCTATTCATGGTGTTAATAATACTATGACCAATACTGTCAAATTCTGTGATGTACGTTTCAGGTCTCGAGTTAATGATTTCGAAATTGATGTCTCTTGCTTGATTATTCCCATCATAACCAATGAACTACCTGGTTCGGTTGTCGATGTTTCTCAGCTTAACCTACCCGCTAACATTCAGCTGGCTGATACTAGTTTCTTTAGACCTTCTGAAATCAATGTGTTATTGGGAGCTGATGTATTTTGGCATATTGTAGGTCATCAACAAATTAAGCTGGGCCCGAATAGGCCCATTCTACAAAGTTCTAAATTTGGTTGGCTCGTCGCCGGTCCTATTGGTGATATGTCCCAGCCTAAGAAAACCTATTGTAATTTCTCACAGGAAATTCGTGACTCTCTTGCGAAATTCTGGGAGGTGGAGGAGTTGCATCATTCTTGCAAAATTCTATCAAAGGACGAAGAATATTGTGAGGCTCATTTCGCTGAAAACACTAAACGTTTGTCAGATGGTAGATTTTGTGTTAAGTTGCCATTGCGTGAGACTCCTGAAGACGCATTAGGTTCTTCATACCCTGTCGTTAGGAAACGTCTAATAAATCTAGAAAAAAGATTAGAAAAATCAGGCATTAAAAATGATTACGCGGCATTTATACGTGAATATGAGGAATTGGGACATTTAAGTGAAGTATCACGTCCCCAGTTTGGATATTATATACCTCACCACGCTGTTTTGAAAAGTAATAGCGAAACTACAAAATTGCGAGTAGTATTTAATGCCTCCCATAAAACTTCCACTGGTAAATCATTAAATGATATTATGTACGTTGGTCCAGTGGTCCAGGATGATTTATTGTCTATTCTATTACGTTTTCGCGAAAATGTGTATGTTGTTACAGGGGACATCGAAAAGATGTATCGGCAAATTAACGTTGATGAGTCCCAGCGTAATTTACAATTAATTATTTGGCGAAATGATGAATCGCAACTATTCAAAGTATTGCAGCTGAATACGGTTACCTATGGTACCGCTGCTGCTTCATTTCTGAGCACACGATGTTTAGTACAATTGGCCAACGAGTGTAGTGACGAGGTTGTAGCAAATGTAATTAAACATGATTTTTACGTAGATGATCTTAATACTGGTTCTAATTCAAAAACTGAGCTTAAATACGTTGTGAATGAAGTTGTTAACACGTTATCCAAGGGCTGTTTTCCGCTGCGCAAATTCCGTTCAAATGTTCCGGAGATATTTAAAGATATTCCTGTCATCGATCAGGAACAAGATTTCTCCAAAGAATCCACGGTTTTAGGTTTGAAATGGTTACCTAGTTCAGATACGCTTCAATTCTCTGCTAATTATGAGCCTAATGTAAAAGTCACTAAAAGAAATATACTGTCTACGTCTTCTAAAATTTTTGATCCCCTGGGTTTATTATCGCCATGTACCATCATCGCAAAAAATTTGTTGCAAGATTTATGGCGCCTGAAGTCAGGTTGGGATGACCCAGTTCCCAATAATATTAAGTTCAAATGGGAAATCCTTGTAAATAATTTACGTCATTTATCGGCACTCAAGATACCAAGATGTGTCTTACCTGTGAAAGTTACTAGTGTTGAAATACATTGCTTCACAGACGCCTCGCAAAATGCTTATGCCACTTGCATTTACATTAAGGCAAATGATCAGGTTAATCTTTTATGTGCAAAGGCAAGAGTTGCTCCAATAAAACCCGAGGCAACTATACCTCGCTTAGAGTTGCTGGGGGCCCTTACTGGTGCTAGGTTATTTTCCAAGGTCATGTCGTCCTTTAAAAGACCTGTGTCAAGGTCATTCTTCTGGTCGGATTCTACTATAGTCCTCGGTTGGCTTAAAACGCCGCCTAAAACACTGAAAACTTACGTGTGTAACAGGATAGAGGAAATCCGCCAGTTAACCGATGAGTCTTCTTGGCGACACGTGCCAACTGAGTTGAATCCAGCGGACTTAGCTTCCAGAGGAGTGTCTCCACAACAGTTGCACGATAGTTCCATTTGGTGGCAGGGACCTTCCTTTCTCACAAAGTCAGAAGATATGTGGCCTGCTAGTCCGTCTAAGTGCGTTGAATTACCTGAAACAAAGGTTAGTCTTACAATACAAAATTCTGATCATATTGGTATAGTTCCCTTCGACAAATATTCCAAGTTTTATAGCTTGCAAAGGATATTTGCATATGTTTTAAGATTTATTAAAAATTGTAAATCCAAAGAGGTTGATAGGATGAAAGGTAATTTATCTAATACTGAACTTCACGCTTCGTTAATGTTCCTTGCGGCGGAGTCACAAAGAGATTCTTTTGCTACCGATATTAACGCGTTACTTAAAAATAAACAGTTAAATTCAAAATCAAATATCTTACCTTTGAATCCATTCTTGGATAAAGATGGTGTGCTTCGTGTTGGGGGGCGCATCCAGAATGCTTTACACTGTCCTTACGATAAAATTCATCCTGTTCTACTGGACACAAAACATACATTTACTAAATTGTTATTTGCTAAGGAGCATCTACGGTTGCTTCATTGTGGCCCTCAGCAATTGCTTTATTCTATACGCAACCGCTTTTGGCCAATTGGTGGCAAAAGGTTAAGCACTAAAATTGTCAATAACTGTTTGAAATGTAAAAGATTTAAAGCTCAACCATACCTACCATTAATGGGTAATTTACCGTCACCTCGTGTTAATCCAGCTCCACCATTTGAGACTTGTGGTACCGACTTTGCCGGCCCTTTTTTAATATCCAATCGTAAAGGACGCGGCGCTAGAACGACGAAATGCTACTTATGTATTTTTATATGCCTTTGCACCAAGGCCGTCCATCTTGAGGTCGTTAGCGACTTAACCACTAATGCATTTATATTATGTCTGCGTAGACTAATAGCTCGTCGTGGAAAGCCACGCACTATCTACTGCGATAACGGTTCTAATTTCGTAGGGGCAAGCAATGAGTTGGGCAGATTACTTAAATCATGCGGTAGCGCTGTCGGCGATTTCGCGTGTGCCGAAGCTATTGATTTTAAATTCTCACCTGCTTACGCGCCAAATTTCGGTGGAATCTGGGAGGCTGGCGTAAAATCAGCCAAATTTCACTTAAAGCGAGTTGCAGGAAATAGTAGCCTAACTTTTGAGGAATTAACTACACTTTTTTGTCAAATTGAGGCATTACTTAATTCACGTCCGTTGACACCTATTTCTACGGACCCGTCTGATTTGACGCCCTTAACACCGGGTCACTTCCTTATTGGTCGTCCATTGACTGCGCTACCTTCTCCGGTCAGCGAGAAAGTCAGCATCAGCAGATATCAACTTATTGAACGTCTCCGTCAACATTTCTGGCATCGCTGGAAGAAAGAATTTCTATCGGATCTCCAACAACGCGTCAAATGGCGAACGATGAGCAAAGCTGTCAAGATCGGAGATCTCGTCGTTGTCGTCGATGATCAACTTCCACCGATGAACTGGCTTCTGGGGCGAATTCAAAAATTGTATCCCGGTCAAGACAACATCGTCAGAGTTGTCGATATTAATACAAAGAAGGGCATTATCAGGAGAGCCCTATCCAAAATTTGCCCTCTCTATGGAAATTCCCATGAGCCTCTTGAAAGTTCTTTCAAGGGGGGGGGAGGATGTTGAGTCTTCATAAGAGCTCCACCAAACAAGACGGCCACGGGGGCGGCGAGACGCGCGGGTAACAAAGCGGCCCTCCGCGCCCGCACCTACCCCTCGACGCCCGCTCTTCACTTCGCAACAGGACAACGACGAGTGCGCGGCTATTCGCGCCATAACAATAATTTATGTACCTAACTGCCTATATTGTTCTACAATAAATAAGTACTTTATGTAAACAGTGAGTTTATTTGTGTACAAGTCAACGCCAGAATAAACAACCCCAACGCGAATTTCAAACGATATTATGATCATCATCAATCTCAGCACTGAGTTGCCGGATGCATGACCATATGTAGGTATGTATTTATGATCGTATGCCTATCCTTGTCCTAATTATTTAGGGTCGGTGCAACATGACATTCCCCCTCATGCTATATCTTAATCTTCTGTCAAGTATCATCTCCTCAGTCACTTCCTACCTTGTCATATCCTCTCTCGCGGATTCTATTCACCTCTCAACTTCTTACTTTGATCATAAAAAGCAACTTTGCTTTCATCTCTTCTCATAGTAACACTGTGACAGTCACGCCCTTCTCAATTGTGTAACTTTCAAACTTCCTCTATAGTGTGCTCATTCCTTATTCTATCCATTCGCGTCACACCACACATCTAACGCAACATTCGCATCTCCGCTACATGCAGTTGTCTTTCATCCGTCGCTTTTAAGGCTAAACACGATGATCAATTTGTTTATATACGTTTTGATGGTTTTTATCGTATTGCGACGATAAAATAAACGGAAACAGTAGCCAATAGTTACATATGGTAACTAGCCCACGTTCGCTAAGTGCTCAATTCTCTCAACACGGTGTACTCACAAAAAATTCCGCCGCTTTAGTTCGTGTCCTCCATCTCGATTTGTGTGTTAATGTTGACTCAACACTAAAATACGTAACGAATAGCGAATGGAAAACAAACTAACGTGTTTGCATATGTACGTTTTTGGAACTGAATTGTGACGCTCCCCGTAAATCCATATGAATTGCATTTGTGTTACGTATTGATTGTACCTACTGTAGGTACAATCAATACGTAACACAAACGTAATTCTGACTAAGATGATATCTAGTTATTGGATAGTTAGAATTGATAAAAAAGACATCATAGTTTTAGTATTTCAGTACTTTCGTGGTGTAGTTTTTGAAAATGCGTCTTTTGCAAAACTTTAACGTATTTTATTTTTTGTAAAATTTCGAGACTACAGGCTCCAGCTGCATGGTGTTGGTTTTACTATCTAGTTCGTCATCCTAAGCGAGTTTACCCCTGAAATTTCCATCACCGTGCGTAAAGTGCCTCCTCACCATCCAATTAACGCAAAGCAGAGCTAAAAATGTTCTACGAGACTTTGTTAGGCAATAAAAGCCCACTTCGGTTTTACTGAAACAATTGTTACTTTTATAAACTTAATTAAATAATCCCTTTGGTTGATATCTCGTTGATATAAACAAAACAAGAAATATTCTATACCCTCCTAATTGCTCTATTAATATCCAATTTCATAAACATAGTATTGGTTAAGGAAAACCCAAAAGAATATTCCGTGATTATCCTAAACTATCAATATAATGATATCGTCCCAATTAGTGGCTAATTGTGTAAATATTAGGTCCTTACGTATGAAATTAGCGTTTTGTCGTACTGATCAATGTGATCTGAAATATATCCTCTTTGGTTAAGAATTCCAAATTCAAATTAATAAATTCATTTAGCTAGTTTTTTTTTCTTTGGAATACAGTCATTCATTTGTTATTTTCCTCATTATTTTTTCTTTGGCGTCGCTTATTACCGCGCAATGGAAAACATGAAATATCGGTATATTTACGAGTACGAGTTCTACCGTGGCACCAGTGCTGTAGAAACAGCTCGAAGAATTAATGATGTGTACGGCGCTGGTGTCGCTAAAGAAAGCACGGTACGTTTTTGTTTTCAACGTTTTCGTTCTGGAAATTTCGACCTTAAGAACCAACCCCGTGGACGGCCGGAGATCAAAGTGAAAAACGAAGAATTAAAGGCTATTGTGGAAGCGGATCCATCACAAAGCACCTCAGAGATAGCAGCAGGCTTCGGGGTAAGTGACAAAACTGTATTAATCCACTTGAAGCAAATCGGGAAAGTAAAAAAACTCGAACGGTGGGTACCTCATGAATTGATTGAATCGAACTTGCAAACACGGGTCGCCTGCTGTGTTACTTTGCTCAACCGACACAATAATGAAGGGATTTTAAATCGAATCATTACTTGTGATGAAAAGTAGATATTGTACGATAATCGAAAGCGCTCATCGCAATGGCTGAACCCTGGAGACCTAGCCAAATCCTGCCCTAAACGAAAATTGACTCAGAAAAAGTTACTTGTAAGTGTTTGGTGGACTAGCGCCGGTGTCGTTCACTACAGCTTTCTTAAATCTGGCCAAATGTTTACGGCAGATATCTATTGTCAGCAACTGCAAACCATGAAGGAAGAACTAGCTGTTACACAAACCGAGATTGGTCAATCGCTCTAGGCCACTGCTGCTTCACGACAACTGCACAACAAACAACCACTAAGTTAGCTGTAGCTCAGCTAACTTAGTGGTTGTTTGTTGGGCAGTTGGAATGCCTGCGACATCCACCGTACTCCCCGGACCTTGCTCCAACAGATTACCATTTTTTCCGGAATTTGGACAACTTCTTACAAGGAAAAAAATTCCACTCCGATGCAGCAGTCCAAACTGCCTTCAAAGAGTTTATTGATTCTCGCCCTCATGGTTTTTATAGTAAAGGGATCAATGAAATACCCATAAGGTGGCAAAAGTGCATAGATAACAACGGTGCATACTTTGATTAAGTAATTAAATATATTTTACAAAAAAAAAATCGACTTTTTATTCCTCCCGTACAAAACGCCAATTTCATACGTAAGGACCTAATATTAGTGGTAAACAACATATCAAATTATTATCTTATGAGAACTGTTCAGTGTTCATAGTATAATATTTCATTCCCATAATATCAAAGGTTCGCTTCATAAAGTATGTTAAACGTGATCGATACAGACATTTTCTTCTTTCTCTATGCTGAATTTAATAATAGTACATCATGCTCACGCGTGCCATACGACGTTTTACAACACACTTGCGAATAAAATAATACTACAAATACTAAATAAACAATACTACAAATTAATTCGTTTTCCTATGTGCGCGCATCTAACAATGGCGGTCGGCCATATTTAAAAAAAAGAAGAGGTTTGAATTTAACTTTTTTTTACTTAGAGAAAAAAAAAGTTAAATTTGAGTGAAAATTTTGTTTATTAAACAAGTTTAACAAGTTGAAATTATATAATTAAATACAAAAATGCATCAAATGAACATACAGTAGGCATATTTATTTATTCGTACTATTAAACACGTTCTTTTTTGTATTGAAACTTTTTTAAGAACATAGAAACTTAACCTATAAATTTTAAAAAAGAATCTATAACTCACTTGTGAATAATAGCAATGAAAAAGTCACAGTTTGATAATAGGTGTCATTACGTGCCTATTTGCGGTGAAATAATAGCACTTTTATAAGCAAGTGTGTTGTATTTTACAACACACCTGTTCATAAAAGTGCTATTATTTCACCGCAAATAGGCACGTAATGACACCTATTATCAAACTATGACTTTTTCATTGCTATTATTCACAAGTGAGTTATAGATTCTTTTTTAAAATTTATAGGAAGTGTCTATAATTGTCTATGTTCTTTAAAAAGCTTTGATACAAAAAATAACGTGCTTAATAGTACGAATAAATTAATACGCCTATTGTATGGTCATTTGATGCATTTTCGTATTTAAATAAATAATTTCAATTTGTAATACTTGTATAATAAACAAAATTTTCACTCAAATTTAACTTTTTCTTTCTCTAAGTACAGAAAAAAAACAGAGTAAAAAAAAAGTTAAGTTCACAGACCTCATTTTTTTTTAAATATGGTCGACCGCCATTGTTAAATGCGCGCGCATAGGAAAACGAATTAATTTGTAGTATTGTTTATTTAGTATTTGTAGTATTATTTTATTCGCAAGTGTGTTGTAAAACGTCGTATGGCACGTGTGACCATGATGATTACCGTCCTCGGCTGTCTTAAGATCCTCGCCTAGCGGCTCGGGTCTCAATGGCGCCTCGGCGGTAATCACCAACGTTGCTCACTTGTACCATAATGTACTATTATTTATTCTTTATTGCATTTATCACATAAAATTAATAAGATAATAAACTATATTAAGAAATTACAATTACAATTATTTACATAAATACATTACTAAAATAAAAACAATACCTATATACCTACCTATATACAAAGCTGCAGGTTTAGGCGTCAAAAAATTCCTCCCCATCGATGTTAACTGGGAGGGTGGCCAGAAGGCTGGCGGTATTGCCACGTTGAATGGCAATGCCAATCCTTTGTGTAAGGAATAAACCATCCCTCTGGTCACGGGTAGCATCTATAAGGCGTTTGGAAATTTCTTTAAATAAAAGACGGGCACTTGGACCCCATGATCCCAGCGCAGCGTCTCAACCCCAAACGGCTCAAATATGTAATTACCACTTAAATTACTATATTTGCGCCGTTTAAGGGTCTCTGCCGAAGTAGCGGCAGCGCAGGCACAGTCCGCAGTCCCTGGAAAATGTGAAGGCGCAAGGGTGTCAGCACATGTTGCATCCCACACCAAATGCCTTCCCATCTTCCAAGGCACCAACGACATTCCATTTGGCCTTTTGCCATCGTTGCGCGCCAAACCTAGTACGGCTGGAACGCCGGCGGTGACAAGAGCCCGGCGGATTATGTCATTGATGTACGCGTGCCGCGAAAGCCGTCCTGCGCTCCTGCTGCATGAGAGGCCATGGTGTCTAAGGCTACCCACTTCTTCTCCACAGCGACATCGATGCGGAGAAACGCAAGGAGCACCCAAACGAAGGCAAGCAGCGATACGGAAGGTGTTATCGTCCAACATGGTACCAATGTTGGGTGATGGTAGGGCTTGAAGCCAGACACCGAGAACAACAAAATATATTATAATTAATTAGTCAACATGTTCAAGTACTCGCATCCAAGCTCGTCCTAAGAACTTATAAATATGAGCCGTTTGGGGTTAGAAATCTGGGGTCATGGGGTCCAAGATATATACAAATGACTAATGGCATTCCTTGGGCAGGGAATAGGTATTGCCATTGAACGAGGCAATGCCGCCAGCCTTCTGGCCACCCTTCCAGTTGACATCAATAAGGAAGAATTCTTTGACGCCTGAATATTGTTGTTTTTATGTCTAAAATATAATTTAATAGATATTTAGGTAAAGCTACACAGCCTTCGTGGCGTAGCGGTAGTGAACGCGGCCGCTACGCAGGAGGCGCGGGTTCGATCCCCGCTCAGTGCAAATATTTGTGTGCATGAAATATGGATATTTGCATTGGTCTGGTCGTGCCTCGGAGAGCACGTTAAGCCGTCGGTCCCGGTTGCCATAAAAACATCTATGGCGGTCGTTACGGGTAGTTGAAGCCCTAAAAAGTCCAAAAACAACGGTTTGGCAAATCTTCGATATCGCCTAATGTTAACATTGCGTTGTGGAGGTCAGATGGCAATCGCTTCACGGAAAATATCGAGGTCTAGCCAAATCCGTAGTTAAGACTGGTAAAGCGGACCCCAGACTCCGAGTTGAAAAGCTTCGGATGCGACTGGGAATAACGCTAAGAGGAAGAAGATTTAGGTAAAGCTAATTTTTCAAATGACAATTTGAGGCATATTGCAGGGAATATTAAACCCCATTTGGCTATATATTATTTTTCATTTTTTTAGTTCCTTAACCTTGAACGGAAATCGCAACCTGCCCAATTATTTTTTTCTCTGAACTAGAACTTTTTCTCAGGACGGCTTGTGAACGTATCAAGTTGAAATTAACATCAAATAAGTGGGTGCGCCAAAGTTCACCTAAATTTTCAACTCCGAAAATTGGAACTCCGAAAATGTTCTTCCTAACATTTTTCATCCTAACAATCACAATTCCTAACTACTCTGTCTCTAATGTTTTAATTTCGAATCATTCAACTTCATAATGTCGGTAGCAATAAACATCTATTATACTATTATTTCTTTTCCTATATTTTGTCAACATAACCATCTTTTACACTATTATTGAAAGTCATACCTTTTTTGTAAGTAAAGGCCTCTCCCATAGACTTCCAGAATGACCGATCTAAAGCAGCCCGCATCCAGCGCTTTAAAAAAAGGGACACTGCCCACCCCGTCTCGGATAGGTTAGGTTAGAAGGCTAAGGCGGGAGCGGAGCGGAGCGGAGCTCCCGCATTAGCCTTCGTGGTTATTTTTTTTATAACCACACATACAAGGATTTGGAACTTCAGGATTGGAGCAGACAATCCTTGTATGAGTGGTTATAAAAAAAAATAAAAAATATAGCAGACAATCCTTGTATGAGTGGTTATAAATAAATTTGTTATTAAAGCATACCCCAAAATAAAAATCATACCTACCCTCGAATTAAAACTATAAATAAAATATAATTCTACCGACATATATTTTTGCGGGAACGCGCTGGATGCGAGCCGCTTCCAACCGGTCTTATTGGAGATCTATAGGGGAGGCCTATGTCCAGCAGTGGACTTCCTATGGTTGAAATGATGATGATGATGATGATGATATTTTTATTACATTTGGTAGATAAATGTTTCTTTCTAAGTATGAGTGACAATATTATGGTAATTATGTTTAAGGATAAAAACGTTAGGATAAAAAACAGTAGGAGCTTTAATATTGTATGTTAACGATTTTATTGATAACAATTTTCGGAAACATGAGTGTTATGAACATCGACGGTAGCACTACAAATAGTATGAATAAAAACTTTAGGATGAAAAAGGAGAACGGGCACTTTTGTATGAGCTGCGTCCCAACCCTTGTAACAAGTTGCGACTAGTGTAAACATGTTCATTTAGTCTATTTATGTGTAAAAATGAAAGATTTTTATCAGAAATTCGTGCAGGTCCAAAGTTATAAGGGTGTAAGTAAAAAATATTTTTTGTGCAATTAGGCTTTGCAGTATAGTTCTGCGGTTTTGTATCGTTTCGCCGACGGTCATTACAACTACGGTTTACTCAACTAGGGTTAATTCACCTACTGGTTGACATGGTTCATGGTTGTACCGATCACATACAAAAAAAGAGGGGTGTTATAAGTTTGACGTGTGAGTGTGTGTGTGTGTGTGTGTATGTGTGTGCGTGTGTGTCAGTCTGTCTGTAGCATCGTAGCTCCCAAACGGCTGGACCGAATTCAATTCTGTTTCTTTTGATCGAAAGATGGTTTAGTCGAAAGTATTCTTAGCTATGTTTCATAAAAATCGGTTCAACCATTTGAAATATATTATGAGGAATGAAAATCAATCCAAAATCTAATCTATTTTCAAATATACCCGTATTGGGTATCAAATGAAAGGTCATAATTTATACATCACGATACAGCAGGTTTTATGAAATTCGGTTCAGCGGTGGTAACCGCTGAACCGATTTCCATAAAACCTGCTATTATTATAGGTATATAAAAAGCATGAAACAAAAAAAATTAAAAGCAGAAACCAATATTTTAATTTTCTCTTTCTAAATCGATTTGAATAGTTAGCATAATAAATGCTTCAAAAGAACATTATTCACGCTGCATACATTTTTGGTCAAAAATTGAAAGTGCTGGCCAAATACGATATTTCGTTAGAACTTGTTCTTATTGGGGCGTCAAAGTTGAGGGACCACTTCCTTCGGTTTTATTTGAGTTCGAAAATCTTGAAAACATACATTTTTTATGACACAAACTATTGAAAATGGATAAAAAATGTCGTGCTACATTGGAAGAATAGTTAATAAAACTAATAAAAAATAAACCCCATACTGCACACCGTTGTTTTTCGTCTATTTATTTAGGTGCTAAATTGAAAATAAGTAGCGGCCAAAGAATACAAATATGACATTCCGTTAGTCGGGCAGTGGACCCTCAGCTTTGACGCCATAATAAAAAATGCTAATAAGGACAAGCTCTAACAGAATATCATACTCGTATTCTTTGGCCGGCACTTTCAATTTTGGACCTAAATAAATGGGTGAAAAACAACGGTGTGCAGAATGGGGTTTATTTATTATTGATTTTATTGACTATTCTTCCAATATAGAACAATGATTTTTATTCGTTTTTAATCATTCATATCATAAAAATGTATGGTTCCAAGATATTTGAACTCAAATAAAACTGAGAGCAGTGGTCCCTCAGCTTTGACGCCATAGTAAAAAATGCTAACGAGGACAAGCTCTAACGGAATTTCATATTTGTATAGGTACTTTGGCCAGCACTTTCCATTATGGACCTAAATAAATGGACGAAATACAACGATGTGCAATATGGGGTTATTTTTTATTGCTTTTATTAACTATTGTTCCAATATAGAATAAAGTTTTTCATTTATTTTTAATAATTCGTATCATAAAAAATGTATTTTTCCAAGATTTTTAAATTCAAATAAAACCAAGCGCAGTGGTCCCTCAACTTTGACGTGGTAATAGAAAATGCTAGCGAGGACAAGTTCTAACGGAATATCGTATTTATTTTCTTTGGCCGGCACTTTTGGTAGAAAGGGCTTGATCAGACTCAAAATCTTACGTTTGTTTGATCGCAATCGGTTGAGTAGAACCGAAGATATGAGCAAAGGTCGCGTTACCCGAGATGCACGCAGGCGGAGCCGCGGGCGGAAGGCTATACATAATATACGCACTAACGCTTGTGACCCGCCGAAGGGGTAAGCAAAGGTGTATTGACACCCACATTTCGCCAATCATGATTTTCGGTTCTACATACTAGGGGGCAAACGGGCACTTTATCATGGACTGTAGATATTTTTACTGTTGGATGGAGAGTAAGCCTATCCCTTAATCACCTTCTGCGACACCCTCGGGAAGGGACGGGCTGGCCCCATTCTACTCCAGCGGGAACCAACACGGCAAGTAGACCTCTACCGTATATCCTACATAGACTTATTGCAGAGCTAGATACAGATTCTACATTCTTATTAGCGATATACAAATAGTAAAGTCGCTATCAACGCAGCCATTTACTACTATAGATCAAGATCGCAGACTGTACTTATTTTCTAATAAACAAACACTATCGGATCGTATCCGCGCCGATATATTTTCTTTTTTGCGTCTGTTTGAAATGTTGGCAAGAAATTACCACCGATGGAAAGTCTGCCATTACAGAATTCTTTTAAAAAGGAATTATGTTTTTCATTGAACTTTGATACCTGTTACCAGTTAATTAACAAGTAATTAGTTAGCCGTCACTACCAGCTAACTGAGGTACATATATACCTACTTCAAAACATACTTTATGTAGTATTCGATACTTTTATTCTGATAAAATAAGTGATGTTTTGAGACCGTGGGATCTTAGACTTTTAAGTATTTTATAACATCATACTAAGAAAGATTACATTTCATTTACAGGTTACGAGAATGTAAGTCTGCCGTTACAGAATTCTTTTATAAAGGAATTATGTTTTTCATTGAACTTTGATACCTGTTACCAGTTAATTAACAAGTAATTAGTTAGCCATCAGTACAAGCTAACAGAGGTATATACTTCAAAACATACTTATGTAGTATTCGATACTTTTATTCTGATAAAATAAGTGATGTTTTGAGACCGTGGGATCTTAGACTTTTAGGTATTTTATAACATCATACTAAGAAAGATTACATTTCATTTACAGGTTACGAGTATGTAAGTTCAAGACACTTCATGCCAAGTGTCCATGTCCATTCTTTTCTGAAACATAGACACAGTTTATTTGTTTGCACTATAGTACGTTCCATTGAAATAATTACCTACTATTTTCTGACTCCAAACAGATGTTATTACAATAAATAATGAACCGTCACGACTGTAGACCGCCGAAGAAGAACAGAGGTGAGGAACAACGCAAACTCCACTAAATTTATGCACGATAGCCGAGGTACGGGCAACGTGCAGAAAATTTATCTGTGAAACTCTGGGACCTTGATTTTATCTCTTTGAGTGCGTGTGTGTGAATATATATAATACTCGTATGTTTGGGATTCCACGAAAATTCGACTAAGCTTGTATGCATTTTTAAAGGGCTTAAAAAAGGAGGAGGTTCCTAATTTTGCTATATTTTCTCCTCCGTCATTTATAAACTGATTAGGAAAATTCTTGATATCGTGTGAGTAGTCAATTGAGTACTGTAAAAGTAGTTTGGGACGAGCGGAATGTGTAAGGCCTTCGCTTCTTATTTTTCATAGAATTCGTGTGATTAGTCGGCTAACTTGACCTTTACAAGCCGACGGGAGGTAGAACTCCTAGGTCGCCGCATACCTATTAATACCAGTTAGTGTTCAAGCACTCCATGTAATCCCCGATCTTGTGACCTGATTTTAAAACAAAGTGAGCCTGCAACTTCATCCGTGTTTTTTCGACAATAGGAGATCTACAGTAAAAATGCAGCCAAGGCAATTGCGAAAAATAGGTAGGTCCTCATTTTATTGTATTATTGTATGTGCCACATATAAAAAGTTTGCATAGATTTGTTAATTTAACGTACATTCATGAAAAAGCAATCATACAAATTGACTTTTAAGTGCCATAAAAGAAGTGCCTTAGAAGTGTCAATCGTCCCAAAAATAGCCGTTTGTCTGCGTCATCATTTTGTTGTATATGTATATAGTTACAGGCTTGTCTCTTTCCACCAAATACTGTTAAGAGTATCACTTAGAATATATTGGAAAATTCATTTGAAGACTAATATACTTTGGCATATAGATTATAGTTAGGAAAAACATATAATAGGCTTGCTTACGTTGTTTATCCTGGTAACAGCCAGTTATTCATAATTCTGTTTCATAATACCTTATTTAAAAAACTACAATAATGTTTGTTGTCATTCATATCAATACCACAGTATAAAGAACGAAAAGTTCGTTAGACTGTCCCAACTTTCTGCAAATCTAACACAATATGCACACAGCCACGATGCAGTATGTACGTGATACATCTTTATTATCGTACAAAAATGAGCATATACACTCTATTTTCTTCGGCAACAGCTCATACGCAGTTGTTATTCGTCATCCTTTGCAGCATATAAAGTCTACTTAAGCGTATGACTGTATGTGGCTTCGAGAGATTTACTGAATGATGACAGATGAATGAGAGATGACATATAAAATGCGTAAACTGCTTGAATAACCGGGTAAAGTGGTAAAAGGTGACTGAGTGATACACTGAGTCTAGTGGGGTAGTACCATTTGCGTAGGTTAGCCTCCCTTCTCACTTCTGATTTAGTACTTGTAGCTAGTGCCTCGGCTGCAAGACAGTAAGAGTTTATTGACACCAAATTATGTAAGTCCGAATCGAAGTTTGTAATTAGGCCAGGCTACCTCATTTGTAAGATCCTAACTACCCGTAGCGAATGCTATAGATGGTAGTTACATTTGTATATAGTCAAAGATAGTATAATACCATCTTTCTCTATAATACTATCTATCTGGATGTTCATAAGTGTTAATTTGTCGTCTACATGGATAAATATTTATGGCAAACGATTTGGTTACCAGGCTAGCCACGAGTCCGTGAGTGAATGCAGATTTTATATAAGAAAACCTTAAGGAAAATTTCTGCTAAGGCACTTAATTTGTTTACACTACTTGGTAATAGGTACATCTAGTGGGAAGTAGGTAAGCAACATTGTATTATCGTATTAAATACCTCGTTTACTTTCATGTTGTGTATTTTTTCAAGAAAAAGGATAATGAAAAAAATAATGAAATGTTTTTTCAAGTGAATGTAACTGTTACCCGCTGTTTTATTTGCATTACGGAAGGTCGCGTTGAGGAAAATCGTGGACAGCGAAATTTCTATGTATCTATATAAGAACAAAAATAGCCCATCTAAGGGGGGGGGGGGGGGGGGGGGTTATACGTGGAGTTCACCAATGGGAGCAAGTCTGCATTACGCGTTGACTGACAAAAATGAGGCCCTGGCACAGTACCTGTCAGGTTTGGGTGATGATCATATGAAAGTAGCAAATCTGGAGGAAGAGTAAGAGAATGGTCTCGTGGCTCCAAAATACAAGCTTCGGATATGAACGAGACTAACAATGTGATGATTATAGTGATGCCATAATGCTTTATCCAGGACATTTAAAAGGGGGTCCTAGTAACGAGACGCCGCGCGCCGGCGGTAACAACGTGTTGCCACACTCTGCCTGCCTGTTTACACGTTTAGGTTATCTGTGGATCAACCAAACAGCTGTTTTGATAATAGAGTAAAAACAAACAAAGTTTTAAATATTACTTGGATAAACATGACAGGTTATGAGGCTTTATCATAATTTTATCATTTCTTAGTTCTTTTGCATAATCTTTAGATAGTATAAAACAAAGCCGTTTCTCGGTCTCTGTATACTTAGGTCTTTTATGTCCGTCTGATCTGTTCTTTATGACCGTTTCCAACAGATTTTAATGCAGTTTTTATCAATAGACAGAGGGATTTAAGATTTTATAAGTATGGTTTAATATTGTTTTCCGCTAAGTGTTTGGAATATGAAGATAATAATTGTTCAAGATGACAAGAAATCAAGAAGACAGAGTTTCAATCGAATACACTGCCTAATAACTTTGAGATATAATATAACAGTTTCTTCAGGGTCGGCAGCACGAGTGTGACGCCCCTGGTGTTGCATACGTCCATAGGCCACGGTAACCACTTTCCATCAGGTGGGCCGTGTGCTTGTCTGCCACCCAAGTGGCTTTTAAAAATCGTAACATATTGTATGGTAATTGGAAAGCCGTTAAGAGGAATGTTGAATTATGTATAAAATTCAAAATGTTAGTAATCTTCGTATATATAATAGGTACACAATAATAATAGCCTTTATACATCCCTACTAATATTATAAATGCGAAAGTAACTCTGTCTGTCTGTCTGTCTGTCTCGCTTTTACGACTAAACCGCTGAACCGATTTTGATGAAATTTGGTATAGGGGTAGATTAGACCTTGAGAAAGGACATAGGCTATGTTTGGTCGCGATAACCGACATCCACGCGGCCGGAGCCGCGGGCAAAAGCTAGTAACTTAATAAAACTGTTGATATATTGTAACATTACCGTAGTTTCAGAGGTTAGAGCGTTCAAAAAAACAAACCCTTCAGTTTTTTTATTAATATAAATAAAATCGGCCAAGTGCGAGTCGGACTCGCCCATGAAGGGTCCGTAGTAGCAAAGGCGAAAATAGATTTATCATTCTCTTATTTTAGAAGTTAGAGGGGGGGGGACGGGGGACACACACATTTATCCACTTTGGAAGTGTATCTCGCGCAAACTATTCAGTTTAGAAAAAAAATATGTTAGAAACCTCAATAGCATTTTTAAAGACCTATCTATACCTAGATAAACCACACGTATTGGTTTGATGAAAAAAAAATTTTTGAGTTTCAGTTCAAAGTATGGGGACCCCCAAAATTTAATGCTTTTTTTTTATTTTTGTGTGAAATTCTTAATGCGGTTCACAGAATACATCTTCTTACCAAGTTTCAACAGCTTAGGCCTTATAGTTTCGGAGAAAAGTGGCTGTGACAAACGGACGGACAGACAGACGGACGGACAGACATGACGAATCTATAAGGGTTCCGTTTTCTGCCATATGGAACATGGAACCCTAAAAATAATATGAAACTGAATGTCAAAGTATGCAAAATAGAAATAGGTGAGTTGATGAAATTGAAAATTGCGCTGTTTTATAGCTATTATATTTTCTCTAGTCTTACGACTACTTTTATCACCATCTGTTTATATTCAATCGTTATTGAAGCACGCAGCTTGTATTAGACAACTGAAATTACGATTATATCTATGTGCGTGGATATTATCTAAATATTATGTGCATTGAAACAAGAATTAGAAAACATTTGCCGTTGATCAACAAACAATTTCAAATACTTGATAAAGTATGAAACGTAACTATTATTTAAATTAACAATCATAAACAAATTACCAAATCTTTCGGGTCCAAAAGCTGCTGACTTCTTAAACAATCAAATAACACTTCACAGTACACTGCCAATACATGTATAACATAAAAATTAAACTTTTAGAGTCTTATGCCATTTTTAACTCACTTTGTATTATTTTTCTTTAGCGAGACTCGATTCTGATAACATAAAGTTTCACGGCCGTCGTGAAAAGCTATCGCCTGGGCGGACAAACACTGCTCGCTAGGGCGGTTACAAGATGACTGAGTGTCAAGCCGAGATCGTGGCACCCACGGTTATTAGACAGTAGATTGCGCATTTCTCCCAGTTTTACCATTTCTTTTAATTTTTCATTCAGTTTTTTACTCGGGATTATTTCTATTGCGTGGTTTAATTAGGTTTAATTAGAGAGTGTAATGCTTTGAAGCGTTTTCTTTATTTATAATTTAATTTGAAATATACAGTAAGTAATTAAAAATCTTTGTTGTAGGTTTAAAATCGTTAATTCTATTGACGACATTCTTTTCATTGGAAAAATAATTATATTCTATCTTAAAACAAGTCCACGAAACTTGGCTTAAGTGCTGTTTTTTTTTGTACTTATAAACTTCGCTGGATGCTAGGTTCTTAATTCAAAACGTGTTCAGTGAGCTTGCAGCTAAGATCGCCATAGTTTTGATAGGTAAGATCACTACACACCTTAGACAAAGTGACATTCCATTGGCGAAAACGCCAGTGGATTCGCTAATTGTACTATGAAATTGACATAAATAATAATTAATATAACCATTTTTTTTTAAAATTTGAGTCTTTGTAATTTCACATATCTTTATTACTATAACCACCGCAATGTATAGGGCCCCTGCGGCCCTAGACAACTTACTTATGTGTGGTGTAAGATTAGGTGATGGTACGCGATAGGCAAATACCTAAGGGTGGTGAGGTTTGAGAAGGTATACTGAAGTGGTTTCGGTGCGTAAAATAAATGAGTAGCCATAACTTTTATGAAAAGTTTTAGGACAGTAGAAGCAGTTCATAAAGTGAGTTGTTTGTACGTAGGTACGAGAGAAACGTACGCTGACTGAATGGGGGGGAGGGGGGGACTGAATTGATAGTACCCGAAGGTGCTTACTAGCTATACTGAAAGGCAAGAGGCTGCACAGTTTAGTCTTTAAGACAGACTAAACTGCATGACAATCAGTCAGTCAATTTTATTTAGGGCTGCAATGGATAGGTAAAATAAAAGGTTTTAATCTCTTCCTAGAGAAGAAAACAAGTATCCTTTCTCGTTAGTGACGTTTCCAAAAATATCAATCCATACTTTGGACATGTTTTCATCATGTTTCGCAAGTGAGTTGTGGATGTGGAGGTCAGGTGGCTGTTGCTTCATGGAAAATGCCGCAGTTTGGCATCTTTAATAGGTACATGGTAGGTACATGCCTCGAGAATTAGGAAAGCGTTAAGAGGGCCTGTACACGTGGCGTAATTAGTTTGACCAGGTTTACAATACAGTACATACTTGTATGAAAATGCAGTGGCAATTCTAAAAAAATCTATACGTAGGAGATAAACGTATTATAATAGTGTTTTAAATCAGTGTAATATCACATCATTTATTTAGGTATAACAACTTGTGTTATGCGAATAATATTGCAGTAATACTAGTAGGGATAGGGAATAAAAGCATAATCAGAAGATAATAGCACGAATAGCAATTATTATGTCATATAAATTGTGAAAACAAAAATAAAAAAACTAATTTGACAGACAGACGTTGCGGTAGTTTTCGTAATAGCTGTGGTTTTTTTATTGTATATTTTTACACATGTTGTTCGAATTTTTATGACATAGCAATGTCCTACATTTTCGAATGACCAATTTAGTTGGATCTCTTTGGCTATAACAAATATTCATCGATCCTTTTGACTAGGCCATAACATAACACTACTAGAACGTACCTATAACGCTAGTTATGTGAGAATTTGGGTTCCAATATAGAATTAGGACTTGATGGAGTCAGTTTCGCATTTTGACTTTGAGCACCTTTTCTAAACTTTAAGAACGTTTACTATTTGTGGCAGTAATTACTTCACAACAATAACCAATACTGCTAAACTCATAACAACTAGTTATAAGTACCTTTCTTTACTATAGTTTGTTGTTGCAGTTACCTTTTCAGTTCCTACGGTATCATTGTTATAAATATTAACATACGGTGTGCTACAATATACTACAATATCTTAGTATTAGGTAAGTATTTAGTAAGGTAATGATATTATAGGTGCGTAAAGGTCGTACCACGAACTTCGAGCACCTCTTCTTCTTTCGTGTCAATGATCCTCTTTTTCACTGCTCTAGGTAAATCATTCGAGAGTGATATTCTGCTATAAGAGCCGAAAGGCGGACCCTGAGCTCCGAGGTTATCTGGGCCACGGATGCAATTAGGAAAATGCGTCTTTATGATGATGATGATGATGATTCTGCTATCTCGACCGCGTTGTCAGTGGCTTTTTTGAGGTCTTCTTTAGTGCAGGAGGTAGAACAAAAGGGACACGAAAATGGAACAATGAGGCTCAAGTATGAGTATTCGGGGTTGCCAAGTCAGACAGCAGTCACTCGCATAAAAGCGAAGATAAGCCAAACCAAAAAGAGTAGGAGAGCGAATCTCAGACTCCACACTGTGACTTCTGGATTCAACCAGGATCTGCGCTTAGATGTAGAAAGACAAAAGTCCTCTGCTTCTGTCTATAAATACTTTCCGAACTTCTTATTATGTCATTAAACCTTCATTAAACCTTATGTTAACCTGCCAGTGTCGAGTGCTATGACTTCTTTCAATACAAATTAATTTGATCAGTGTAAATTCTGCGAGGTAGGCTGCTCTAGTCTGTTTTCTTACATGTGTTACATATTTAGTGCGTCATTCCATCGGAACTCATTTGTTCTACGTGACTAAACTACCCTTGTCTCCTTACAAAATTCTCTTTTAAGTTAGGAAAATTTTAATATCTATACTATTATATAATTGTAAAGTGGTCGTGTCTGTACATTGGAGATATTTAAAAAAAAATACTTGGGTTATGTTATATTATCGATACTGAACACGAAAATATTTTTTTTGAATTTCCTGTCTGTTTGTCTGTTTGTCTGTTTGTCTGTTTGTCTGTTTGTCTGTTTGTCTGTTTGTCTGTTTGTCCGCGATGGACGCAAAAACTACTGGACGGATTTTGATGCGGTTTTTTTTGTTAGATAGGGCTTGGTCAGACTTAAAATCTTACGTTTGTTTGATCGCAATCGGTTGAGTAGAACCAGAGTTGTGAACAATATTGATATTATACGGAATATGAGCGGAAATATAGATGGCGCTTTTTTATTCTTATGGATGAAATTTTATATCTTATTACATCCGAGCAAGTATGTAAATAAATAGACTTTAATTTACATTTACAGTTGTGTAAACAAATGCGATTTTCATCATGAAATTATTATTTTTTTGCAATGAATTTATTTCCACCTGCGTAACTAGATGGCGTTAACGCGGTTTTGAACTTACTATGGTTTCGTTCCAACTGGACGTATATAAGCATTTTTAATCGTTTTTTTTTTTCAATTATCTAATTTTGTCAGTTATGCTTATGAAATAAATGTCGGTACTGTCTTAAGATCAGTTACAAAATCGTTTTCCACACAAAGATAACAGACAGATTACTTAGAGCTTGATGAACAGGTGAAGGATATAGTGGAGTAGCCAAGAGATACAACGGGGAAGCGAAGGAGTAGAGGAGAGGGTGGGGGAAGGGCAAAGGTATTTGGGAGTAGAGAGTCGAGTAGATATTATGCAGGTAGAACATTTTTTTATATCACTTAGGTGACAGACAAGCACACAGCCCACCTGATGGAAAGTGGTTACTGTGCCCTATGAACGTATGCAATACCAGGGGCGTCACACTCGCCCTTCTTGAAGTACCCCATACTATAGTCGGGAGTCGTACTGTAGTCATGAGGTCGCAAACAAGCACGCGGCCCTCCTGATGGTAAGTGGTTACCTTGGCCTATGGGTGAGTGCAACACCAAGGGAGTCACACTTGTGCTGCCTACCCTGTAAGAACTAAGAGCAGGGATGGCGAACCTTTTTTGTGGCTATCGTATAACACGGGCGCATCTAAATACCTAGGTACTTTGTGGTGGCACTGCTGGCGTGCCCAAAAAATTGTGCCGCGTGCCGCCTTTGGCACGCGTGCCATTGGTTCGCCATTCCTGGATTAGAGCGTGGTGAGGGATATAGTGGAGTAGACAAGAGATACAACGAGGAAGGGGAAGGAGTAGGGGAGAGGGTGGGGGAAGGGCAAAGGTATGGGGAGTAGAGATTCGAGTAAATAATGCAGGTAGAAATTTTTTTTTATACCACTTAGGTGGTAGACAAGCACACGGCCCACTTGATGGTAAGTGGTTACCGTGGCCTTATGGGTGAGTGCAACACCAGGGAAGTCACACTCGTGCTGCCTACCCTGTAAGAACTTAGAGAATCTGTGCCGTCAGCGCAAAAGATAAGTAGGACAAAGCCTTTGGTTTTCCCACTGATAGCACAAAGCACAAGCTACTCTCCAGTGAGCTTTGGCTACCCTACTCACCGTCGGAAACAACACGAGGTTATTAAGCCGCGGCCTTCTGTAGGGCGGAGATACTTCCCCAGTCGGACTGCTCCATTAGGACGAATATACCGTGGTGTACCTACCTCCTCGAGTCGAATAGAGAGGCGAGTACAATGTCTAACCAGCGTTCAACGCTCAACTTTCAGCACTATTTACAACACCACGCGATAAACGACATCCACGCGGGCGGAGCCGCGGGCAACAGCTAGTAGTTAATATATTTAATATTTAATTTACTGGCTTTAAAAATATAATTATGTACAATTAAATGGTAAATCTATATATATAAAAATCAATGCCACTATTCGTTGTTAGTTTATAACTCGAGAACGGGCTCACCTATCCAAACCAAATGTTTAGGCTTTGTTCGGACTATTTAGTAGATGGTTTATTATGTGAAGTTTGCACAAAATCGGTCGAGCAGTTCTTCATTTACCACATTTTTTGTTACAAATGAATTCAATAAATGGGGGATCATTTTGATTGTTAAGTTAAATTGAAACTTTTTTCAGTGTTGACAGTACAAGCATGTTGTTATGTCATTCATGCGGGCATCTATTGACATGGCGGTACGAAGTTCGCGGGGTCAGCTAGTAATAATATAAAATTAATCCTATTAATACAGAATCAGACGTAATCCTCCAGATCCAGAATCGACGTGATCCTCCGGATACAGAATACGCGTTGTGTAAAAAAAAAAAGAATATATACAGTGCTAAAAAATTAAAATAAAACCAAAACTAAACGAACTACGAAATAATATACAAATTGATGCTAAAAAATAAAATGCGTCGTGGAATTCCGTATAGCATGCCTCTTGTGGCAACGTTCCCAGAAGACTGGCAGCATTGCCACGTCGTATGGTAATGCTTCTCTGACCTAAAAAGAGCCAAGACTTCTGGTCATGAGAAGCGTCGACGAATAAATAAAACGTCGAAGATTGCTGGCGCTCGGACCCCATGACCCCAACTTTTCGACTCCGAACGACACAAATTCATAATCTCCGTTGAGATTGGAGTATTTGCGCCGTTTAGGAGCCTCTGCAGAAGCAGCACCGGTATAACCAGTCGAGCCAGGTACAGGGGTAGAGGGGTATCGACGCATGTTCCGTCCCACACTACGGACCTACCCATTTGTCATGGCATTAATGACATACCATCCGGTCTCTTGCCATCGTCGCGTTTGGTTCAAGCTGGCACACCGGTGTGGTGATAAAAGCACGGCGGAATATGTCATTGAGGCTAGTATGCCGTGGAATTCACCCAGCGTTCCTGCAGCACGACAGGCCATGGTCTATCGACGGCCTCTCCACAACGGCATTTATGCGGCGGAACACAGGCGAGGCACGTTGCGATGCGAAAGGTAGTGTCATATAACATAGTCCCTACGTTAGATGACAGAAGAGCTTGTAGCCAAATACATCGGGTCCCACACTCCAACCGCCAGTAAACGCTCGCACGCTCAGCAGCATTAGTACACATCTCAGAATACAGTGTATTCTGAGGTACACATGTACGTATTTAGTCAATTTTGTCTTACTAAGCTGCCTGTTCCACTGAATGACGCTGTGAGAAAATGTTGGGAGATCGCTGTTTGGACATGCAATTTTCCAAGCGTTAACTAGTTAATTCTTCCGGACTGTGGACTGAAGACAGGAACGCTTAGTAAGCTGATATCTGAAATTTTGTGAATATCGAGCCCATCCAAGCCAATCGGTAGAGACGCTTATAGTAAAGCTCGGTCATCCAAGGCCACATTTAAAATATTATTGAGAGAATTTTGTATAACTTCGTCATTTTTTTCTAAAATTGTGAATTATTTCCAAAATGGTAAAGATCTGAGGGATTTTAATAATAGCAATAGTTGGATGTCCTTGATGTTCCTAGGTAATTTATTCTATTAGTTATGCTTTTACTTGTATATGACCTATGTCTAGTACTTGTTTAGTCTAGTCGTACCTTAGGTAATATTAATTTTCTTATGAAAAGAAAGTAAATTGTGTGACCTTGTTCAGTATTTTCTTTATTAATAATGCTAAATACTATGTACGTATAATATTTTTCACCATTGACACTCGAAAAAGGGCCCGTGATTCATCAAAAACAGTGAATAAAACGCTCTTTGTTTCACCGAGTGAATAAAAATATTTGAATTTGGAACATGCGCGAATGTACGGATTCTAGTGAAACATACAAAGAGGTTGCACACTCTTACTATAAAAACGTACTAAAAGCCACCTAAATGTAATCACTGGCTGGATGGAATGTGGCTCAGTTTAAATTAAGAAAAAAAAATGCCGCCATTTTCTGTGTAATTTTCCTTGTAAAAGTTTATGTTTGTGTCATAATCATAAAATGACTTCATCTAGTGATGAAAATGAAACTCATATTCTCGAACGCGAAAGGACTCCTGAGTCTTTTCGCGCTAAAGCGGTAGCTATTACTGATAATTTGCTGCTTCTTTTGTGTACTATCCATAACAAAATGTAGTTCATAATCACAGAGTAATGGTTTTCTCGTAGTCAATGGTGAAAAGTTGAGTACCTAACACGTGAAAAAAGAATTCATCTCGGCTCTTGTATCCCTCGATCCACTCAGGTTTCTCTCTAGAACCCCTCGCTACGCTCGGGATTCTACCGGAGAAACCTTCACTCCTCTCGGGATACAACTTGGTGCCTCGAAAAGAATTCACCTTTTTTTCACTTGTTGGGTAATCTACTATTTTTGTTTTTATTGGGTTCACAGAAAAAATATTTGAGTTATGTACTTTTGCGTGTTACATTAAATAATAGTATTTAATGAAAAACAAAATTGTAAATATTCAGGGTGGAAGATTTTAACCTTACCTGGAGGGAAAATACTTTAAATACTGGAGATAGCGAATTTCACCCAAAAGAAACATTCCTTTATTTTTAAAAAGAAACAGAACTGCATTCATAGATTTTTGAAAATTAACTTGCCTCGCCCGGTAATCGAACCGACTAAAATCCGAAAAAATAACATCCTGTATTTTTATAGCATCAATCGATAGTGTCAATCATAAGGATCAAATCTCTCTAACAAACATGGTTAATTAAATAAGAGGAAGTCCATAAAATCTTAACTTATAAATTTAATTTCAGCAGACAGCACTTCTATTCAAGGAGCCATCAGACACCATAATCAACAATAAAGTTATCTTTGCTTTGACGCCATTTATTTATTAAAATTAGTACTAAATGACTGAACTTAAAGTTCCGGTTTAGAATGTAATGTTATTGGGTAACTTCGTCTGGGTAAATTGGCGTCAGTAGCTTAGTGGTTAAGGAGTCGGCCTTACGATCCAGGTTCGAATCCTGGCCATTACACTACCGACAGGAACCCACTCCTAACACAAGCAATTTAGCTTAGCTGAAGGGGTTAACGGTAATTTGAATAATTTCGGTTATACTTTTTCAAAAAAAAAAAAAAAAAAACTACATGAGGTACAAGTAGGTAATTTGGGGTACTTGGTCGAGAACCTCCGCATGGTACACCCCACAACATCCTGGGCAACGGAAACGGAGAACTGTCTTATTGGCTTTTTTGAATTAACCTGAGATGGCGTGCGGTTTTAGTCGGTTCGAGTCCGACATACATACCAATGCTGGCCTGCTGGGGTATCCGCATGAAAAACAGGGACAAGTAGTTTGAATATGGAATGTTATTATTAATTATGATATCTGATGGACCCTTGACTTAAAGTTCTTTATTGTGTTAAGTTTTATTTAAAAATTAAGTTTTCAGGAATTTCCTTTCATTTAATTTACCATGTTATTTAGACAGATTTGATCCTTATGATTTACACTATTGATTGATGTCATAAAAATACAGGATGTATTTTTTTCGGATTTTAGTCAGTTCGATTACCGGGTGTGGCAATCGAATTTTCAAAAATCAATGAATACAGTTTTGTTTCTTTTTAAAAATAAAGGAATGTTTCCTTTGAGCGAAATTTGCTATGTCCAGTATTTAAAGTACTTTCCCTCCAGGTAAGGTTAAAATCTTCCACCCTGTATATTTTACATAGGTTTAAACTAGTAGGTACCTATTTAAAAAAAAACTGAGTTTAATTGATTACCAAGGCTCAATAAATTAATTTTAAATATCTTTATTCTCATATTACAAAGGCAGCCGTGTTATTTACCTATAACCTTAGTCTACTGATGAGGAACGAACTCTACCAATGTTTGTATCAGATTGTCAGTCCATCTGTCGAGAGCGTCCCACCTTCCGCTAGCCGACTTGCGGTCTCACTCCAGCCCCCCTAGACAAGTGGCAATTCGTTGGTATTCGTATTGTAGTAAAGTAGTACCTAGTAGTAGAGTCCGCGCCAGATAATAAGTCCCGCGGCAAAACTAGGAACTAAAATGACATCGCCGCCATACTGTGTATTGATTGGTTCAGGCCATGTTACTGTCATGGCCTGAACCAATCAACACACAGTATGGCGACAGCAGTTGCGATTGCTACGCCACCTCCAAGGGACTTATTTCTTCGCGCGTACTCTAGTATGGGGCTGTCCATTAATCACGTGAGGCACTACAGCTGGGGAGGGGGGTTTCGGAAAAAATCACGAAATATCGCCAGGGGGGAGGGAGGGGTATATTGATATCACGTGTATTTATTTTTTCTTATAACTCGCGATTTTTGTCACGATTCTTAGTTTTCTAGCATTAAAAAACAAATAAAAAAATAAACGTGATTTTGGCTGGGATAAGGGGGGGAGGGTAGTAAAAAACCTCACCACCACCATGGGGGTGGGGGGGGGGGGGGGGCTTAGAAAATTGCTAAAAAAACATCACGTGATTACTGGACAGCCCCTGTGGAATTTGACTTATATGACAGTCGTCAACGTATGTCATAAACGTCAAAATACGTATTGTATACGTTTTTTTTAATTTATCTTAAAAAGGAAAGAGGGTTACTTGATGATAATAAAATTAGGTATGTTTAGAGATCCGTTTCTCCGGATCTCTCTCACTCAATGGATTCACCGTGCGGTCGCCGGGTCCATAGCGTAATATAGAGAGGAATGCCGTGACGGCGACTAGGACTTGCGACCCAGATGTAGGTTTAGGGTGGCCACCTTGTGATGCATCAGCGTTCACCTCCACCGTCAGTAGTGTTCCCCCCTCCCCTACGGTAAGATCTTATCAATACCGCTTTGGATATTCGATTTAGTAAAGAGCTTACTGAAGCTCTTGGCAATCCGAGGTCTTTAAGTAAAATACTACATCTTATAAAACGTAATGTATGTACTTAATCACAGAACTACTCGGTCTAAAAATGACGTCACAATATTACAGCAAGCGTCATTAGTTAGTATTACGAGCACACGTTTAGTAAGTAAAAATAAGAATTTCAAAAACAATAACACGGTTATAGAAGCTAATGACCGCCACATATAACTTCGAGTTACCGACATACGACGATAAAATCAACAAGAATAAAATCTAATGTTACAGTGAAATAATGGCCAGCTATTATTTTACTGCTGATTAAGTCAGCGTCTATGTTTAAGCTAAAAGTAGGCGCACATAAAGATTTATAGCAACGATAGAACATGTTAATCAATTCTATGAGATATAGGCTGAATATTTCTGCCTTTATCCGCAACATTATTTTGCCCCTTTCCTTAAACTTGACTAAACTTATTTGTGCTTTCTCATTCAAATCGTTACTTAAGTAAATATGTTTTTGTTTCATTTATTGTGCCTCTATATCTAGTGAACATTGACTTTGTCTTTTGTGAAAATCTTATTACAATTTCCTTTATTCACTACAAAAACTTATACATAGCATATAATATGTTTATTTTAGTTTTTAATACAATAGTACGTTTCATTATATTCTCCATGTGGTAATATCACTTCGTAAGTTATCATTACATTTAATTAAAATTAACGACTCATAATTTTTGTTATGTATTGGAATATTTGTATTTTTTTTTATATATACGGTAACACTCGGGTAACAATTGGGTAATATTCCTAGTGTTTGTAAATTAAAAGGGTTCACTGATGTAGCCTTATACTGACGTTCAGTTTTTTGGAACAAGTATTTTGTAGTACATCAGAATTATGTAATATCGTGTAATATGAACCAAAGAGGGTGAAAGAGGGTACAGCACTTAGGTAAATTAGCTATTTGCGCGCCGAACAATTGACCAATACAACACAGACTATGTATTTTCGTCTAGTCTACAGCTGTTATGTATGGACACCGATTACTTACCTTTTATTACCTAATACATAATCCAGTTACACTGTATTTAAGCACTAGTGTTTGGCATGGACTACTACCCCTCTAGACAAGTGGCAATTCGGAATGTCATGTGGAATTTGACCCGTTGTCCTAGGTGAGCGACAAGTCCGACAGCGCGACAACGCGACGCGATGCGCGACATATCTAATATATAAAAATCAATGCCACTTTTCGTTGTTATTTTATAACTCAAGAACGGCTGAACCGATTTGGCTAATTTTAGTCTTGAAATATTCGTGTCCAGGGAAGGTTTAAAGGATGAGAAAATCGGTGCAGCGGGAACGGGAAAAATATGGTGGTACGAAGTTCGCGGGACAGCTAGTTTTTCCATACATTACATGACGTTTTCACACGACGCCACGTAGGTCACTATGTAAGGACAACGACCATTTGATTTTTACGCGCGGCGTCGAAACGCGTCGCGTTGTCGCAATAAAATATTACTAAAACGCGGTGTCCTGCGTGAGCGACGAATACGACGCGACGCGACGCGACGCTGCGAACGCGACGAACGCGATCAAATCAACGGCCTACCCTACTTGCGACCTATGTGACACTCTGCGACGAGACGCGACGTAATGCGTACTTGTTTTGAGCGCGACCAGACGCGACACTGCGAACTCGAGCAATATTGTACTGTACTTCTTCATGATTCGCGAAGTTATGACCAAAATCACGTAGGACATTTGTCGCGTGTAGCATCGCGTCGCATTACGTCGCATCGCGTCGCGTCGTATTCGTCGCTCACGCAGGACACCGCGTTACGCGGTGTGGATTGTATTTTACAGTTGATGTACTAGTGGGATAAATCAGTGCCATTTGTACCATTTTCAAATGGTACAAGTGGTCCAGCGGGCTATTCGGGATATTTTGGTATCATTTGTACAATCAATTGTACTAGTGAGATAAATCAGTGCCAATTGTACCATTAATGGTACTGACTAATGGTACATGTGGTTCGGCGTGCACTTGTCGTTCACCTATTTCAGACCCGGACAACGACACGTATTTTGAAGTTTATGACATGCTCTGTGTTCGTCATCCTATTCTATAATACGCTGGCTAATGAATTGACCCTTATGTAGGGGGGCTGGTATGTTTATAAATACTTAAATATACCTAGTCTGTTTCCCAGAAGGGTTAGGCAGAGGAGCTTGTGGGGCTCGCTTAGGGGGACGTGGCTAAGCTGGGACCGAGTAGATTAGACCGCTGAGATTCTTGCCGGAGTCTTCACAGGAAGAGGCGGCTTTTCGGTGGTCTATTTGTGAAACTAGTCCTTAATAATTTAATTTTTGTAATTTTGACCTTTTGTAAGTGACTTTTTAATGGTCTATACAGTCTAATGAAATTTTTACTTTGACTTTAACTTTAACATGAGGACGTTAGTGTAAATGAATTCAATCCACTTCAGACTGCAAAGTCAGATGGTTAAGCTGCAAAGTATAAACTTTGGGTGAAAAAAGATTCACAAATTAATTTTGAACAAAATTGTTTCTAAAACAATTGTTCTAGAATCTCATAAGTATTCGATTTTAAAAGAATACTAAGTCCTTGCAGTTGAAGAATACACGTAACGTAGCTTTTTATCTACTTTTATTTTTTCTTTCTATTTATTCGGGCGTGTTTATTAGGTAATTCATAAATGAGTTACAATTTGCTCGAGGCTTTGTGTCTTACGTACACTATTACGCACAATAAGGTTCTTATTTATGCCGATGTTTTTAAGCACCTGTGCTCCACCATTTAACTCGTTAAAGATATTAAACCATCCGTTTTAGTAACTATGAGTCGTTGTCTCGACGACTTGTCGTTCAAAACATATTGATCACACAATCGCCACACGCGACAACAGGCGGGGCGGTAGTGAACGCGGCCGCTACGCAGGGGGCGTGGGTTCTATCCCCGCGCAGTGCAAATATTAGTTGGCTTGCAAATACATTTTGTTGCCTCTAAAAGCGCGTTAAGCCGTCGGTTCCGGTTGCCAAACGAACATCTATGGCAGTCGTTACGGGTAATTGTAGCCCTACAAAGCCCAACAATTGCTGTAGCTGCAATGCTTCGAGATCACCCAATATGGCTATTAGTTTGTGGACGTCAGGAGTGGCAGTCGCTTCACAGAAAATATTGAAGTTCAGCCAAATCCGCAGTTAGACTGGTAAAGCGGACCCCAGACTCCGAGGTGCAAGCTTTGGATGCGACTGAAATAAACGCTAGGATGAGGAAGAAGTATCGTGTGTAGGTATAAATAGATTATACGTGCAGCTCGCAGGAAATAATATCTCAAAATACATTAAATCAACGTCACAATGCGATTTAATTACTTTTTCTTATTGGTAATGCCCTTAGAGTAGACATTGTGTAATGTCCTATCGCATGGGCATTATGGGCACCCTACTGAATTTTAAAATAAATATTTTTATTTGTACCCATATTACTAAACACATCTTTGGGTTCTTTTGAGGTTTGGGTTTCACTAATACGGATGCCCAAGATTGTACGAAGTGGAGAGGGAAAGCCGGAAGGAACCCTGAACCCTGAGCTCTTAGGTGAAGATTCGGATGCAATCCGGGCACAATGTATCGCGTGCGTGGAAGTTGAGCATCGCAACGTAGCAAGTATAGCTGTAGGACACATCAACTTATTTTCATATTCATTAACTTATGAATTCTTTATTGTACACACACAGTTCAGATCTAGAAATATGTACAAAGGCGAGCTAAAGTCCATGTGAGTTCTCTCCTTGCAAACCACTAAGTAGCCGAGATGTGGTTATGTTAATGAATATGGGGAAGGTGTGACGCAGAATGACCTCCGTCCCCCATGAGTGCGGGCCTGGGGGTGACGGGTGGAGCCGCCTGTCACTCTAGCAGAAGCAGGCCGCGGCAGCGGCGGCACGCAGTGTGCGCCTCCCATACCCGGGGGCGAGTTGGAGACTCCGTTGTCCCCACACCGGAACAGGGCCAGTTCGAGAGATATGGCCCTGGGTCGGCCAGGGTGCGAGGGATATGGCTACGACAATCTCACTTCCGGCAACTGTTGGCCCACAGACGGCGTGCGTTTTAGTCGGTTCGAGTCCGACATAACCTCCTCCTCCGGCTCCGGCGGGGGAGGCATCCTTGGGGATTTTTCGCACGTTAAAAAAAAAGGGAAAGGTGTGAAATGAACATTAAAAATATTATTAATACTTATATAATAATTTAAAAATATTAATAACCTTTGGTGCCGCTATAAGGATGATACTGGCTGATGAGTAGTAGACAACACACTGCAATCGTTTAATTTGAAGTACAATGTCCGTAATAACACTGCATATTATCACTATCACTTCACTAATTATAAAACAAAGTCGCTGTCGCTGTCTGTCCGTCCCTATGTATGCTTAAATCTTCAAAACTACGCAACGGATTTTGAAGCGTTTTTTTTTAATAGATAGAGTGTTTTAAGAGGAAGGTTTATATGTATAATAAATGCATAATATTGTAGAGAAACACTGATAAATTTAGAGATATTACCACGCGGGCGGAAAATATGGCGGTACGAAGTTCACCGGGTCAGTTAGTATATTATAATATTACCATACGAGTATAAGCAAAGCATCAATTTTCCTGCGGAATTTGGTTCAAATATGAAATACGTCGAAAATCGCTGTTGTGAGGAAATAGCGTCCGTGCCAAGAAATGTTCACGCATTTAATATAATATAATACGGGCACGAATTCGAGGATTGGTTAATCTTGCATCCGTTTCCGAGAAGAAATTCGACACAAAATCATATATGGAACATCGCCATGGTAGACGTAATATCAATCATTAGAAAGATTTGTTTACACGCATACATATTATTCGTTGACAGGAGCAAACTCTTATCTATTCATCTTGCGTGTTCGTTTATTTCTTGAAGGCTTGAAGACATGTACGCTGCAGTCTAAGGGCAGCTTTCTAAGTTGCGTGATTCTACGGATGGATGCGGCTCAGCATGAATCCGCTATGAGTCGATCACTTCAAAGGTCATGCATCGATATACAATTTTATATTTGTATAATCGTAATACAAATTGCGTGATGGGATCTGGATCAGAGATATTTTTTTTTAATATTATAATCTCATGTTATTTTACATAAGACATGACAATATGATTTTACATCGCCTGCTGGTAAGCTGAAGGTAAAACTTAGAAAAGAGGGTCCTCATTACAGATACCAACAATGTTTCAATGGGGCCATCATTCATCATCACCCGATTCCTTTTCACGCCTCGCTTAAGCAGCTGGGATTGTAGGAAGAAGGAAACACGTATGCTGGTAAAGAATGTCAAGTCTTTATGAAAGGTACGGTAAAGAAAAGAGTTTATAATGCCTAATAATAATAATTTTACTTCACGCAAGCCAATGGGCTTGTTAGTTGCTTTAAGTATGTTAGTTATTTTTTATCTACATCTAAAATTATTTATACTATCAACTGCTCTATCCTTGAATCCAAGAATAGAATTCCATTGAGAAACTAGTTAAATATATTGAATCATTCATTTTGATAACAAACGGTGCGGCTTCGAAACATATCAGTAGAGTTTTAGAAGTCGAAAGTAGTGATAAATTATAAAATATTTCATAGCTTGTAGTTGTGAGCATGGGGATAACGGGAAAAGATTTTTTGTTGTTATGATACTATTAAAAAGGGGTGCATAACCGGGCTAAGGCGTGAAAATTTTGGTGAAATAGGTACGTTGAGCTACCTTTTGTAATATCGAACACCATTGTAACTATAATGTACCGTATTTCGTGCGAATAAATATTCATTCATTCATTCATTCATTCACAACTGGACAATCGCAATGAGGAGCCTGAAAACACCAAGTAAAGGTAAAATATTAAACCCCAGAGTTGAGTTATTCATGAACTGTGTAACAATAAAACGATACGAACAAATGTTTTAATTTGAGTATTGCAGTTGCATGCCACGCTATAATTAATAGTCCTTTGACCATCATAATAACGGTCGCAGTGAGGATGACTTGATTCCATATTTAATTCACAATGTGAATTGCATTTCAGTTACGAATTATTCGATGTTAGCTGATAGCATTGTTTCCAGTTGTTGCAGCTAATATTGAGTTTGAATTGAGTTTAGAGCTTCAAGTGACACCTGTTATTATGCCGTTGGCTCTGCTGTTGCTCGTCTATTTCGTTGGCACGGTAACTTCGAATTGATTTGGTATTTTTTAATTCTGACGTATTGATGTTATTTTTGACGGCCTCTGTGGCGTAGCGGTAGAAAGTTCGACTGCTACGTAGCTGCTGCTACGGGTTCAATTCCCACTCAGTGCATATATGTATTTGTGACCATGAATATGCCCGTCGCAGTCTACTGCTGGACATAATCCTGACAAACAAAATAATCATGTATTATTCAAAATGTTTTAACTAAATGTATATTCTTGCTGCATTGCTGATGCTGTAGAAGACGGTAACGAAGTACCGTCCATAACCGTAACACGGTAAATAACTTCCATAAGGCACCTAGTTTACAGCTCCAGCCTTAGTAAGATGGATACTCTAACACCCGTATTCACAAACAACACTGTGAGGTCTGTTTGTACGAATTTGGAAAACAATTTAGGAAAAATTGTACGAATGTAGAATTGTACGAACGTGGAAATTGTACGAATGTGTCCAAACCCGTCTCTAGTGTGCTCGAGCGCATAGGGCTGGTAAAATTAATTCACAAACATCACGGAGCAGTATCTAACGCAGTGCGTTCCCTCAACGAAGTATTACTAAAAGTGTTGTCTATGAATAAAAAGGCTTGCCAAAACGAACGCACTGAGAATTTGTCGTTCTTTGCACAGTTTTTGTAGTACGCATAGCGAAGTATTGTTTGTGAATACGGGTGTAAGGCTCCAGCACTTTCAAACTTTATTGTACAACACCTTCTTGTTCATGGTTTAAGTTATTCATAGAAAGGAAATTATCTGTAGGTATATAACAGTAAAAATGCGTTCAGATCGGTAAGGTGTGCGCCAACAATCTATTGTGAGTTAATTTATGAGTTTTCCTTCCAGAGTTTTCTTTTCTAGACCATTGAACTGGTCGGTCGTTTCAGATTTCCAGTCTACGGATTATAGGATTGTATTATTCAACCTAGGCATCCTGAATAATAGTTAAAAATATAAGGTTTAAAGAAGATAAGGTTCTATGGGCTTATTAAAACAGATTATAAAGTACAATAATTTAGTACTTATACAATTTTTGTAGAGGAAATAGTTAGGTACTATGATGTTTTTGACTTCCAATATATTAATAATCATCATCATGGTCATGATCACCATTAATGGATGTCGCCCTTTTAGAGATGAAACTTCCAGTCCACCCAAGATCACCAAGTTACTAAAGTGAAGAGCTGGCCAGCCCATCACTATCAAACCATCATCAGGATAATAATTTTAAAGATGTCTTGTTCTTCACGGGTCCTAAGAGCTGCCGTTCCTGTCTGTTATTAACCAGAGCTTTCGCAGAAGGTTGCTAAGGTTGTGATACACCGCTTATACAAATTTCTATATCAGAAATCTAGTAATGGGATTTCTCGATTATTTCTTTACTTAGAATTTATCAATCAACCAATTAGCCTATTGCAGTCCACTGCTGGACTGACATAGGGCTCTCTTCCGCATCCAGTCTATCCCAGTCACCTTTTTAGAATGAATAATAATGTTATTGCTAATCTTCCTTATAATCTAATTAGCCTGACGTTCAAATCGCCTGATTTTCTTGAAATTTTAAACACCTTATTAGAAACCTTTTTAAAATAAATGATGCGTTCATATTTGGCAGTCTGGATTATTTATAATCTCTGCGATCTCTGCAGCAATGTTTTGACAGGTGTCAGAATATGTAATCATTATTTTTATATAACAAATTACACAAATAAAATATTTAATTCCCTACCATACATATCAACATAAGCAGTAAAAATGTCTGCCTCTCTAGACTCAGCTTTAGATCCTATGGAAGAGATCCGCTTCCGAAAAAAGCATGGTATGATGTGGATCGAATTACAAAAACTCACGCACTTTACATTCGACGAGTTGGAACGTAAATATCACATTTATTTCTTATATAAGTTAGCACTTGCTAAGATCTTGGCAAACACCTTCGTTTGTTCTACTTTGTATTTTATCTGTACATTAAAAATACTATATTATATGTATTTGTTGTGTTCTCGGTAGTGAGTAGGGTAGCCAGAGCTCACTAGAGAGGTTTTGTGCTGTCATTCGGAAGACCAAAGGCTCGTCCTGCTTGTCTCCTGCGCTGACGGCACAGAATTTCTCTGTTCTTACAGGGTTAACAGCACGAGTATGACTCCTCTGGTGTTGCACTCGTTCATAGGTCACGGTAACCACTTTCCATCAGGTGGGCCATGTGCTGGTCTACGACCTAAAGGTATGATTCTGATGCCGACCGAATATGACAACTGCCGACGCGACGCATGCGGTCGGCTTTGAAATCATACCTTAAGTCTTATAAAAAAAAGTTCACTACCTATCAACACTGCCTATCTTTACGCAATAGGGGGCAGTCATGGCTGGCAGAATATATATTGCATGGCGTTGGTCTGAGATCACTACCTACCTATATAATTATCTACTATGTCTCTCACTACCCTATCTCACAGAGAGTGCTATGGCGAATAAGTAAACGGGTTATCATACTGATTGATTTAAGACTAATTTTAAAAATTCTATAAAGTAAAGCGTGTAATATTATTTTCAACACACTTGCTTATAAACAGGCTTTTATTTCACCGCAATTAAGCACGGAATGACAGCTATTATAAAACTGTGACTTTTTCATTGCTATTATTCACAAGTGAGTTATAGACTTCTTTTTGAAATTTCATTGATTAGGTTGCTTTGTTCTTAAAAAAGTTTCGATACAAAAAAGATCGTGTCCAATATTACAAACGAATGAATATACCTATTCCTTGCTCATTTCATGCAACTTCGTATTTTAAAAGATAATTTCAACTTGTAGTAGGTAGGTACGTGTTTAATAAACAAAACTTTTATTTTTTTTTCTCTGTGAGTATTTACAGAGAAAAAAAATCATAATTCAAATAAGTAAGTAGATGACACGGCAACATGGTGATAGCACCTTAGCCTGTTCCGAAAGAAGCAAATAATAAAAAAAATTTAGTTGCGCGCGCATATGACAACAAATTGATTTTTACTATTGTGTTTTGATTGTGTTATGTAGTATTTTTAGTATTATTTTATTCGCAAGTGTGTTGAAAATAGTCGTATGCCACTCGGGTGTATGGTGATTACCGTCCTCGACTCTCTTAAGACCCTCGCCTTACGGCTCTGGTCTCAATGTCGCCTCCGCGGTAACCACCTTCTTTACACGCTTGTACCATAATGTACTATTACCTATAAAATCTACCAAATAACGTCATACCGATTCATTAGGCCATTCTTTTCAACACACTACAAATCCTAAGGTGAAGGGTCTTTATACATATAGATAGGTGGAAAATCTCCACCGCTTTTTCGCGTAGTGCGAGTACCTTATATCATCAGGATGTATCCAAAGACATGAGTGTTATACACCATAGATCAAAAATGTGCTCTTTAAATACATACATAAGTACATCCAATTACGCCTTTATTCCCGAAGGGTTAGGCAGAAGTAAATTAACACCTACATTTCACCAATCATTGTACTCCCACGTAATTAGGGTGTGAACTTGTAGCCGTATTCCGGGCACTTATTGTTGACTCGAGCCATGCATCTGAGGCTGAGTCTTGCCTGCATATACCTGTCTGATGTTTTTAAATGTGTGTGTAATGTGTGTATGTATCAAATTGTGTAAATGTGTAATATAATAATAATCTATAATATAAAAATGAATCCCTAAATGTGTTGCTAAGCGCAAATCTCGAGAACGGCTGAACCGATTTCGCTAATTCTTTTTTTAGAACATTCCTTCAAGTACGAGGATGGTTCTTACGGAGAGAAAAAATGAAAAAAAGAATCGACTATTAGGCGGTACGAAGTTCATAGGGTCAGCTAGTAATAAATAAATACTTAATAGTAAAAAAGTGTAAAAATGAGTGTAAATGTGAAGATTTACTCCATCCAACATAGTGTAGCACTACCGAAATAGATACAAGTTCGTTTCACTGATTTCAATTAGTAACTTTTAATTATAAAATACCTCTAAATTAATGAAAACAAAGCTGCAGCAATTCAGACGGACGAAAGTAATTGTCTCTTAATTAACTTTGCTTTCAGAGATTATGGTGATATTCTTTAAAATTCAGAAGCGTGACGAAAAACCTGCGGCATCCGATTTAATATCAAGGTTTCTGTTTTAAATTTTGAAATATTTACTTTAGGTGCTAGTGAATCATAGTCATTTAGATGTAGACATTTAAATACGGCCATTTTAATACTGTAGACCTTAAGAACCTGAAGGTATTTTAGGACTTATCAATTAGACAGTAAGTATATGGATCTATTTATTTATTTCTGCATATCACTATCTATACAGGCTAACGTAACTGTGGTAATACTACCTATGGGGTAAATCTTTAAGTGCTGTAACATATTACACAAAGTCCTATTTTTGTAAACATGAACAGTTTAGGCATATAAATTAATTTTAGCAAAAAAGTTTAACCGACTTCAAGAAACGAAAAAGAGGCGCTGAAAAGCGAAAAATAACTTAATTTACAGACTTATTAATTTATTAGAAGTCGGTGCTTAGCCCAAGAGGCCATATTTCAATTGTTTGCATCATAGTAGTTCAGACACAACAAACAAAGTTGGCTTGCACCATCTTCTAATAAATCAATAAGTCTGTAAATTAAGTTATTTTTCGCTTTTCAGTGCCTATTTTTCGCTTTTCAGTGCCTCTTATTCGTTTCTTGAAGTCAGTTAAACTTTTTTGCTAAAATAATTTATTTTTCTCTTTTTAGTGAGTTTGTACAGTCTCATGACTGTACATCGCAGTATAGTGACCTGACTGTACATGCGCTGCTGACGCTGCACTACAGTGTTCAGAATTTTTTTTTATTAAAGCATTATTCAAAAAAATTTTTTAAAATCAATGCATGTACACCGGAAATATAGCTAATTTTCTGAACACTTCTGCGTACCCCTTCAAAGGACTCAGGCGTGATGTTATGATGTGTAATGGCAGAAACATTGCAATAATATGCCATTGCAGCAATCGCGGCTGATTTCCTGGTACTTTTTGAAGAGTTCCTTGCTCTAATCTCGGAAACCCATCATCAGATCTTTACGAAATTTAAATGGGACCACTTCGGAATAATCTACTTACGAACAGAAAAAGAATTTTCAAAATTCGTCTAGAATTGGTTTCACAATTGCGTAACAAACATACAAAAAAAAATAGGGTACGAATTGAGAACCTCCTTTTTTTAAGTCGGTTAAAAATACCAGACGTAGGACGTACGTACGGTAGCCCTACCTGTATTTTTGAGGCCAAGGACAACGTCACCAGCTATAATCTGGTGCAGTTTTTCCCCTCGATGTTTGGAGGTCAGATGGTAATCACATCCTGGAAAAGCACACAAACCAATCAAAAGTATATTACGGACCTCGTGGTCTAAATCTTCAAAGTAAGAAGCACGAAATTTCATCTAAGTACCTGCTGTTGATTAGAAAGATACGTATATCGGCGCTGTTTCAAAAACCTCTGAGGATGAATTATGCACTTGAGGTTAAAAGTTTGTATAAGAAGTTCGTAACTTTTGAAGAAAGTATCTTGAAACACAATATTAAAGCTGAAGAAGAAATTTCACGTTCTCTGTGTGTTTCTTCAAGTCTCTGGATGTTTTAGATTTGCAGTTGGACCCAGAACATGGTGCTGCAATCCGGTTCTAGGAGTTATTTACTTTTATATCATGATTTAAAAAAAATGCGTTTACATTAATTGCTTTCTGGACGACTGGATATTGTGTAGCCAGTCCGTATCCAATTAGATTATCAGGTTCAATTGCCATGACACTGCAATGGGGCTATAGGATTTCCACTAACAATATTTACCGTGCGGAGCCGGGACGAGCCACAAGTATTCAAAATAACCAAACTTACATTAAAAGAAACAGCAGAGTACAATATTTACACATGTGAGCAAGGTTTTATGTACGTACTTCCATTAGTTATTCATTCTTTGTTGTTTCTCATGCCGTGCGAACATTGTGAACTACGTACCATATTAATAAACAATTAAAACGAGCCACCTGTTGCACACTTACTTCGTAATTGTATACTACACTACAACTCAATCTTAGTATATACAGGGTGTCCCAAAATTCAAGGATAAGCCGGCAACAGAGGGTGGCCCTACTTATGGCTGCTCTGGAAAAAATAAGAAAAAAAACATATCTCCATTTTTTTTTTAATTATTTAAACTTTTCTAAAATCCTTCGAAATTCGGTACCCCTAATGATATTTTCAACTACCAGGCCCACAATTTTGCAAATATTTTTGAACTCTTTTCTGTATTAGCAAGCTAAGAAGCATGAATATCCATCACCACCCTGAAAAATTATAGAATATTTGTAGTTATTTTACAAAAATGAGTCAAAATATTTTTTTGTCGTCAAATTTTCATACATTTTTACTTTCAACCCACTTTATCTTATCTCGGTGAAAAAAAAAAGTATGGACACGACTATGGCATCCTTTTTCAAAAATTGGCGCAACTATCCAAGATTTCAAAATGGTATGATTTGGGTATGATACTATAATGAAATACTAAAAAAAAATTTTTTGTAAATAAGAATCATATTTCATACATTGCTTTTATTGAAAATCACCAGATTTACTTTGTACACAATGCATTCAACCTCAATAAAAAATCATTGACGGGACTTTTGACTAAGTGGTAACCGAGTAGGTTATCACATTACGAGGTTAAGCAACACAAGCCAGGGTGGTTTTCGGATGGATGACAATTCTTAAGACATTGAGGCACCTCCGTTCCTCAGAGAGTACGTTAGGCCGTCGATCCCGGTGGCCATTTGAGTATCTATGACAGTTGTTACGGGTAATTGGAGCCCTAAAAGTCCAACAACTGGACGCACTACATAACTTTGATATCGCCAATGGGTTGTGGAGGTCAGGTGGCAGTCGCTTCACGGAAAATTTCGCGGTTCTGCTGTTTTACAGTTAATCATAAAATCCGACTCTGTATTTTGTAATGCAAGCAGAAATGTGAAATTTGCCGTGAAGCGACTGCCACCTGACCTCCACAATCCACTGGCGATATCAAAGTTATGTAGTGAGTCTAGTTTTTCGCCTTTAAGCGCTCCGACTACCCGTAACAACAGTCATAGATACTCATATGGCCACCGGGATCGACGGCCTAACGTACTCTCTGAGGAACGGAGGTACCTCAATGTCTTAAGAGTGGTCATCCATCCGAAAACCACCCTGGCTTGTGTTGCTTAACCTCGTAATGTGATAACCTACTCGGTTACCACTTAGTCAAAAGTCCCGTTGAGAAACTAGTTAAATATATTGAATCATTCATTTTGATAACAAACGGTGCGGCTTCGAAACATATCAGTAGAGTTTTAGAAGTCGAAAGTAGTGATAAATTATAAAATATTTCATAGCTTGTAGTTGTGAGCATGGGGATAACGGGAAAAGATTTTTTGTTGTTATGATACTATTAAAAAGGGGTGCATAACCGGGCTAAGGCGTGAAAATTTTGGTGAAATAGGTACGTTGAGCTACCTTTTGTAATATCGAACACCATTGTAACTATAATGTACCGTATTTCGTGCGAATAAATATTCATTCATTCATTCATTCATTCACAACTGGACAATCGCAATGAGGAGCCTGAAAACACCAAGTAAAGGTAAAATATTAAACCCCAGAGTTGAGTTATTCATGAACTGTGTAACAATAAAACGATACGAACAAATGTTTTAATTTGAGTATTGCAGTTGCATGCCACGCTATAATTAATAGTCCTTTGACCATCATAATAACGGTCGCAGTGAGGATGACTTGATTCCATATTTAATTCACAATGTGAATTGCATTTCAGTTACGAATTATTCGATGTTAGCTGATAGCATTGTTTCCAGTTGTTGCAGCTAATATTGAGTTTGAATTGAGTTTAGAGCTTCAAGTGACACCTGTTATTATGCCGTTGGCTCTGCTGTTGCTCGTCTATTTCGTTGGCACGGTAACTTCGAATTGATTTGGTATTTTTTAATTCTGACGTATTGATGTTATTTTTGACGGCCTCTGTGGCGTAGCGGTAGAAAGTTCGACTGCTACGTAGCTGCTGCTACGGGTTCAATTCCCACTCAGTGCATATATGTATTTGTGACCATGAATATGCCCGTCGCAGTCTACTGCTGGACATAATCCTGACAAACAAAATAATCATGTATTATTCAAAATGTTTTAACTAAATGTATATTCTTGCTGCATTGCTGATGCTGTAGAAGACGGTAACGAAGTACCGTCCATAACCGTAACACGGTAAATAACTTCCATAAGGCACCTAGTTTACAGCTCCAGCCTTAGTAAGATGGATACTCTAACACCCGTATTCACAAACAACACTGTGAGGTCTGTTTGTACGAATTTGGAAAACAATTTAGGAAAAATTGTACGAATGTAGAATTGTACGAACGTGGAAATTGTACGAATGTGTCCAAACCCGTCTCTAGTGTGCTCGAGCGCATAGGGCTGGTAAAATTAATTCACAAACATCACGGAGCAGTATCTAACGCAGTGCGTTCCCTCAACGAAGTATTACTAAAAGTGTTGTCTATGAATAAAAAGGCTTGCCAAAACGAACGCACTGAGAATTTGTCGTTCTTTGCACAGTTTTTGTAGTACGCATAGCGAAGTATTGTTTGTGAATACGGGTGTAAGGCTCCAGCACTTTCAAACTTTATTGTACAACACCTTCTTGTTCATGGTTTAAGTTATTCATAGAAAGGAAATTATCTGTAGGTATATAACAGTAAAAATGCGTTCAGATCGGTAAGGTGTGCGCCAACAATCTATTGTGAGTTAATTTATGAGTTTTCCTTCCAGAGTTTTCTTTTCTAGACCATTGAACTGGTCGGTCGTTTCAGATTTCCAGTCTACGGATTATAGGATTGTATTATTCAACCTAGGCATCCTGAATAATAGTTAAAAATATAAGGTTTAAAGAAGATAAGGTTCTATGGGCTTATTAAAACAGATTATAAAGTACAATAATTTAGTACTTATACAATTTTTGTAGAGGAAATAGTTAGGTACTATGATGTTTTTGACTTCCAATATATTAATAATCATCATCATGGTCATGATCACCATTAATGGATGTCGCCCTTTTAGAGATGAAACTTCCAGTCCACCCAAGATCACCAAGTTACTAAAGTGAAGAGCTGGCCAGCCCATCACTATCAAACCATCATCAGGATAATAATTTTAAAGATGTCTTGTTCTTCACGGGTCCTAAGAGCTGCCGTTCCTGTCTGTTATTAACCAGAGCTTTCGCAGAAGGTTGCTAAGGTTGTGATACACCGCTTATACAAATTTCTATATCAGAAATCTAGTAATGGGATTTCTCGATTATTTCTTTACTTAGAATTTATCAATCAACCAATTAGCCTATTGCAGTCCACTGCTGGACTGACATAGGGCTCTCTTCCGCATCCAGTCTATCCCAGTCACCTTTTTAGAATGAATAATAATGTTATTGCTAATCTTCCTTATAATCTAATTAGCCTGACGTTCAAATCGCCTGATTTTCTTGAAATTTTAAACACCTTATTAGAAACCTTTTTAAAATAAATGATGCGTTCATATTTGGCAGTCTGGATTATTTATAATCTCTGCGATCTCTGCAGCAATGTTTTGACAGGTGTCAGAATATGTAATCATTATTTTTATATAACAAATTACACAAATAAAATATTTAATTCCCTACCATACATATCAACATAAGCAGTAAAAATGTCTGCCTCTCTAGACTCAGCTTTAGATCCTATGGAAGAGATCCGCTTCCGAAAAAAGCATGGTATGATGTGGATCGAATTACAAAAACTCACGCACTTTACATTCGACGAGTTGGAACGTAAATATCACATTTATTTCTTATATAAGTTAGCACTTGCTAAGATCTTGGCAAACACCTTCGTTTGTTCTACTTTGTATTTTATCTGTACATTAAAAATACTATATTATATGTATTTGTTGTGTTCTCGGTAGTGAGTAGGGTAGCCAGAGCTCACTAGAGAGGTTTTGTGCTGTCATTCGGAAGACCAAAGGCTCGTCCTGCTTGTCTCCTGCGCTGACGGCACAGAATTTCTCTGTTCTTACAGGGTTAACAGCACGAGTATGACTCCTCTGGTGTTGCACTCGTTCATAGGTCACGGTAACCACTTTCCATCAGGTGGGCCATGTGCTGGTCTACGACCTAAAGGTATGATTCTGATGCCGACCGAATATGACAACTGCCGACGCGACGCATGCGGTCGGCTTTGAAATCATACCTTAAGTCTTATAAAAAAAAGTTCACTACCTATCAACACTGCCTATCTTTACGCAATAGGGGGCAGTCATGGCTGGCAGAATATATATTGCATGGCGTTGGTCTGAGATCACTACCTACCTATATAATTATCTACTATGTCTCTCACTACCCTATCTCACAGAGAGTGCTATGGCGAATAAGTAAACGGGTTATCATACTGATTGATTTAAGACTAATTTTAAAAATTCTATAAAGTAAAGCGTGTAATATTATTTTCAACACACTTGCTTATAAACAGGCTTTTATTTCACCGCAATTAAGCACGGAATGACAGCTATTATAAAACTGTGACTTTTTCATTGCTATTATTCACAAGTGAGTTATAGACTTCTTTTTGAAATTTCATTGATTAGGTTGCTTTGTTCTTAAAAAAGTTTCGATACAAAAAAGATCGTGTCCAATATTACAAACGAATGAATATACCTATTCCTTGCTCATTTCATGCAACTTCGTATTTTAAAAGATAATTTCAACTTGTAGTAGGTAGGTACGTGTTTAATAAACAAAACTTTTATTTTTTTTTCTCTGTGAGTATTTACAGAGAAAAAAAATCATAATTCAAATAAGTAAGTAGATGACACGGCAACATGGTGATAGCACCTTAGCCTGTTCCGAAAGAAGCAAATAATAAAAAAAATTTAGTTGCGCGCGCATATGACAACAAATTGATTTTTACTATTGTGTTTTGATTGTGTTATGTAGTATTTTTAGTATTATTTTATTCGCAAGTGTGTTGAAAATAGTCGTATGCCACTCGGGTGTATGGTGATTACCGTCCTCGACTCTCTTAAGACCCTCGCCTTACGGCTCTGGTCTCAATGTCGCCTCCGCGGTAACCACCTTCTTTACACGCTTGTACCATAATGTACTATTACCTATAAAATCTACCAAATAACGTCATACCGATTCATTAGGCCATTCTTTTCAACACACTACAAATCCTAAGGTGAAGGGTCTTTATACATATAGATAGGTGGAAAATCTCCACCGCTTTTTCGCGTAGTGCGAGTACCTTATATCATCAGGATGTATCCAAAGACATGAGTGTTATACACCATAGATCAAAAATGTGCTCTTTAAATACATACATAAGTACATCCAATTACGCCTTTATTCCCGAAGGGTTAGGCAGAAGTAAATTAACACCTACATTTCACCAATCATTGTACTCCCACGTAATTAGGGTGTGAACTTGTAGCCGTATTCCGGGCACTTATTGTTGACTCGAGCCATGCATCTGAGGCTGAGTCTTGCCTGCATATACCTGTCTGATGTTTTTAAATGTGTGTGTAATGTGTGTATGTATCAAATTGTGTAAATGTGTAATATAATAATAATCTATAATATAAAAATGAATCCCTAAATGTGTTGCTAAGCGCAAATCTCGAGAACGGCTGAACCGATTTCGCTAATTCTTTTTTTAGAACATTCCTTCAAGTACGAGGATGGTTCTTACGGAGAGAAAAAATGAAAAAAAGAATCGACTATTAGGCGGTACGAAGTTCATAGGGTCAGCTAGTAATAAATAAATACTTAATAGTAAAAAAGTGTAAAAATGAGTGTAAATGTGAAGATTTACTCCATCCAACATAGTGTAGCACTACCGAAATAGATACAAGTTCGTTTCACTGATTTCAATTAGTAACTTTTAATTATAAAATACCTCTAAATTAATGAAAACAAAGCTGCAGCAATTCAGACGGACGAAAGTAATTGTCTCTTAATTAACTTTGCTTTCAGAGATTATGGTGATATTCTTTAAAATTCAGAAGCGTGACGAAAAACCTGCGGCATCCGATTTAATATCAAGGTTTCTGTTTTAAATTTTGAAATATTTACTTTAGGTGCTAGTGAATCATAGTCATTTAGATGTAGACATTTAAATACGGCCATTTTAATACTGTAGACCTTAAGAACCTGAAGGTATTTTAGGACTTATCAATTAGACAGTAAGTATATGGATCTATTTATTTATTTCTGCATATCACTATCTATACAGGCTAACGTAACTGTGGTAATACTACCTATGGGGTAAATCTTTAAGTGCTGTAACATATTACACAAAGTCCTATTTTTGTAAACATGAACAGTTTAGGCATATAAATTAATTTTAGCAAAAAAGTTTAACCGACTTCAAGAAACGAAAAAGAGGCGCTGAAAAGCGAAAAATAACTTAATTTACAGACTTATTAATTTATTAGAAGTCGGTGCTTAGCCCAAGAGGCCATATTTCAATTGTTTGCATCATAGTAGTTCAGACACAACAAACAAAGTTGGCTTGCACCATCTTCTAATAAATCAATAAGTCTGTAAATTAAGTTATTTTTCGCTTTTCAGTGCCTATTTTTCGCTTTTCAGTGCCTCTTATTCGTTTCTTGAAGTCAGTTAAACTTTTTTGCTAAAATAATTTATTTTTCTCTTTTTAGTGAGTTTGTACAGTCTCATGACTGTACATCGCAGTATAGTGACCTGACTGTACATGCGCTGCTGACGCTGCACTACAGTGTTCAGAATTTTTTTTTATTAAAGCATTATTCAAAAAAATTTTTTAAAATCAATGCATGTACACCGGAAATATAGCTAATTTTCTGAACACTTCTGCGTACCCCTTCAAAGGACTCAGGCGTGATGTTATGATGTGTAATGGCAGAAACATTGCAATAATATGCCATTGCAGCAATCGCGGCTGATTTCCTGGTACTTTTTGAAGAGTTCCTTGCTCTAATCTCGGAAACCCATCATCAGATCTTTACGAAATTTAAATGGGACCACTTCGGAATAATCTACTTACGAACAGAAAAAGAATTTTCAAAATTCGTCTAGAATTGGTTTCACAATTGCGTAACAAACATACAAAAAAAAATAGGGTACGAATTGAGAACCTCCTTTTTTTAAGTCGGTTAAAAATACCAGACGTAGGACGTACGTACGGTAGCCCTACCTGTATTTTTGAGGCCAAGGACAACGTCACCAGCTATAATCTGGTGCAGTTTTTCCCCTCGATGTTTGGAGGTCAGATGGTAATCACATCCTGGAAAAGCACACAAACCAATCAAAAGTATATTACGGACCTCGTGGTCTAAATCTTCAAAGTAAGAAGCACGAAATTTCATCTAAGTACCTGCTGTTGATTAGAAAGATACGTATATCGGCGCTGTTTCAAAAACCTCTGAGGATGAATTATGCACTTGAGGTTAAAAGTTTGTATAAGAAGTTCGTAACTTTTGAAGAAAGTATCTTGAAACACAATATTAAAGCTGAAGAAGAAATTTCACGTTCTCTGTGTGTTTCTTCAAGTCTCTGGATGTTTTAGATTTGCAGTTGGACCCAGAACATGGTGCTGCAATCCGGTTCTAGGAGTTATTTACTTTTATATCATGATTTAAAAAAAATGCGTTTACATTAATTGCTTTCTGGACGACTGGATATTGTGTAGCCAGTCCGTATCCAATTAGATTATCAGGTTCAATTGCCATGACACTGCAATGGGGCTATAGGATTTCCACTAACAATATTTACCGTGCGGAGCCGGGACGAGCCACAAGTATTCAAAATAACCAAACTTACATTAAAAGAAACAGCAGAGTACAATATTTACACATGTGAGCAAGGTTTTATGTACGTACTTCCATTAGTTATTCATTCTTTGTTGTTTCTCATGCCGTGCGAACATTGTGAACTACGTACCATATTAATAAACAATTAAAACGAGCCACCTGTTGCACACTTACTTCGTAATTGTATACTACACTACAACTCAATCTTAGTATATACAGGGTGTCCCAAAATTCAAGGATAAGCCGGCAACAGAGGGTGGCCCTACTTATGGCTGCTCTGGAAAAAATAAGAAAAAAAACATATCTCCATTTTTTTTTTAATTATTTAAACTTTTCTAAAATCCTTCGAAATTCGGTACCCCTAATGATATTTTCAACTACCAGGCCCACAATTTTGCAAATATTTTTGAACTCTTTTCTGTATTAGCAAGCTAAGAAGCATGAATATCCATCACCACCCTGAAAAATTATAGAATATTTGTAGTTATTTTACAAAAATGAGTCAAAATATTTTTTTGTCGTCAAATTTTCATACATTTTTACTTTCAACCCACTTTATCTTATCTCGGTGAAAAAAAAAAGTATGGACACGACTATGGCATCCTTTTTCAAAAATTGGCGCAACTATCCAAGATTTCAAAATGGTATGATTTGGGTATGATACTATAATGAAATACTAAAAAAAAATTTTTTGTAAATAAGAATCATATTTCATACATTGCTTTTATTGAAAATCACCAGATTTACTTTGTACACAATGCATTCAACCTCAATAAAAAATCATTGACGGGACTTTTGACTAAGTGGTAACCGAGTAGGTTATCACATTACGAGGTTAAGCAACACAAGCCAGGGTGGTTTTCGGATGGATGACAATTCTTAAGACATTGAGGCACCTCCGTTCCTCAGAGAGTACGTTAGGCCGTCGATCCCGGTGGCCATTTGAGTATCTATGACAGTTGTTACGGGTAATTGGAGCCCTAAAAGTCCAACAACTGGACGCACTACATAACTTTGATATCGCCAATGGGTTGTGGAGGTCAGGTGGCAGTCGCTTCACGGAAAATTTCGCGGTTCTGCTGTTTTACAGTTAATCATAAAATCCGACTCTGTATTTTGTAATGCAAGCAGAAATGTGAAATTTGCCGTGAAGCGACTGCCACCTGACCTCCACAATCCACTGGCGATATCAAAGTTATGTAGTGAGTCTAGTTTTTCGCCTTTAAGCGCTCCGACTACCCGTAACAACAGTCATAGATACTCATATGGCCACCGGGATCGACGGCCTAACGTACTCTCTGAGGAACGGAGGTACCTCAATGTCTTAAGAGTGGTCATCCATCCGAAAACCACCCTGGCTTGTGTTGCTTAACCTCGTAATGTGATAACCTACTCGGTTACCACTTAGTCAAAAGTCCCGTCAATGATTTTTTATTGAGGATGAATGCATTGTGTACAAAGTAAATCTGGTGATTTTCAATAAAAGCAATGTATGAAATATGATTCTTATTTACAAAAAATTTTTTTTTTAGTATTTCATTATAGTATCATACCCAAATCATACCATTTTGAAATCTTGGATAGTTGCGCCAATTTTTGAAAAAGGATGCCATAGTCGTGTCCATACTTTTTTTTTTTCACCGAGATAAGATAAAGTGGGTCGAAAGTAAAAATGTATGAAAATTTGACGACAAAAAAATATTTTGACTCATTTTTGTAAAATAACTACAAATATTCTATAATTTTTCAGGGTGGTGATGGATAGTCATGCTTCTTAGCTTGCTAATACAGAAAAGAGTTCAAAAATATTTGCAAAATTGTGGGCCTGGTAGTTGAAAATATCATTAGGGGTACCGAATTTCGAAGGATTTTAAAAAAGTTTAAATAATTAAAAAAAAAATAGAGATATGTTTTTTTTCTTATTTTTTCCAGAGCAGCCATAAGTAGGGCCACCCTCTGTTGCCGGCTTATCCTTGAATTTTGGGACACCCTGTATATAGTGTCCTTGGACGCTTCGAGTTTTTTTGCAGAATCGATAATTTACTTGAAAGTATATTTTAGGTATAGTAAAAAAATTATCTAAGTATAGTATGTAAATTTTTGTTTGTAACTATAAATTTTTGTTTAGAAGGGTTCCCGTCGATATGTTTATTGTATTAGAATATAAGCGGTGAACTCGTAAATGTTTATACACAATAAACAGTAGGATGTATAAAAATGTACAGTTATTTTGTGCAGAGGTAAAATAGATTTAGCACATAATAAACAGTTATCATGGCGTGATAAGGTTACAATACAATCATCGATAGCAATATATTATAATCTTTTTACTTAGCTACTAAACGGTTTGGCGCAAGACGATGGCAGGGGACCGGACGGCATATCATTAATGCCATGGAAAATTGGTGGGACCCTGGTGTGGGACGCAACATGCGTCGACACACTCGACACCATTGCCCCTACCCATATATCTGCCACGGCTGGCTCTGCCAATGCTGCTGCTGCTTCTGCGGAGGCTCTTAAGTAGCGCAAATACTCCAATCTAAGCTTAATTATGTACTTATATTAGTAGGTATAAGAACTCTGACCCCGATCACTACTTCTCCTCTTTTTAGTTTAGTTCATGGTGTTTATTACAAAAGTTTTTTTTTATTAAGTCACTACTCACAAATGCATACTAAATATTTGTAGAACGTTGGTGAAGAGATTTGGGGAAGAAGGTAGGTAATTAGTATATTCTTACTGCCTTCCATTATTGTGTCATCCCAGAAAGGTTAGGCGGAGATAAATAAACATTCACATTTCACCAATTTCTGTATTCGGTCCCACGTAATAAGGCCGTAAGCCTACAGCCATAAAATATACTTGAGTAAAATGTAGGCAGCCAATTACTAACCAATCTCAGTGACGCAGCATAATGAATTAGTGTGAACGGAATAGTTGTACGCTAACTCGACGGTTAGCAAACACATTTGACATTGATTGCACATTGTGTACCGACACTCCGTGCTGAGAGTTTGCACAGCCGAGCCATTAGCATCATTTATGCAAAAGCATGAATAAGAACGATTGTGTCTTGTGGGGGATAAATATTTGGATTTCAATCTGGGGAACAATATTGATTACATTTATGGTATAAAGACAAATAGATAGATAGATAACTCTTTATTTAACACCGAGATGCATGGCTCTAGTTAACAATAGTGCCCGGAATATGGTAATAGGGTCATCCCTACATGGGACCTAATAGGTACAATGATTGGTTAAATGTGGGTCTTAATTCACCTCTGCCTAACTCTCTGGGAATAAAGGCGTAAATATACGTATGTATGTAAAACGCGTAAAACTAAAAGTATCAGTATATACATAAATAACCAGTATAATGTACAATGGGCACTTTAATAAAATTAATATTGTACGTCGTTATTGTCGAAAGTCGATGCGAATATCACACATTGAAATAAAATAATTTTTATCTCTCACGATATTTTTTGGTGATATTATATTTATTTACACTGAGCCCGACGTTATAAATAGTTTTACTTCGATACTATACGTACAACACGAAAACAAGGAAAATAAATGTGTAAAAGCCATTGGTAAAAGCTAATACTCCATCTAAAAATAACTATTTTTATCAAAAGAAATATTTTATTATCATCAAAATCATTTTATTCATTGAGTGACAGTCGAATAGAGATGTATTTGCTCATTCATTTCATTCACTACTAAGTTAGTTTGCGCAATATAAACAACATTATCAAAAGTGCGTGAAAACATGATATACAAGTTATTGAAATACACGGTACTGAGCGATTCCAAAATGACCTACTACTCTATAAAGTCTATTAAAGTAAAAAAAGAATGGTAGGGAAAAACTGTAGAAGTTCCTGTTTGAAGCCTTGCTCAAATGGGCAATTGAATGGATGTATGAGTGGATCGGCAAACGTGGCGCACATTGGGAGAGGCCTATGTCCAGCAGTGGACTGCAGTAGGCTAATTGGTTGATTGATTGATTGATGAGTGGAAGAATTATGTGTTTCTAGCATAATGTTAATTATGCTAGAAATCTGAACTAATGTGTTTAAATTTTGGCTTAGAGATAGATTTAGGTACCTATATGTTATGTACCTATGTAGTTTGGATTATAGCACATAGAGTACTTTTATCCCGTAAATTAGTTACTTGGGTTGGCAAGAACGAGATAAAAATTTACTGTTTTATTTGCTGTTACTAGTTTCTTATAAAAAAGTAGCTGTTGCTCACGGCTCCGCTCGCGTGGTATTCTGACCCCGTTTATCGCCATTACTAGCGTGCAGGTATAGCCTATGTTATAGTACCTTTTTTTTCTTTTCTTTTTTTATCGTGCGATAAATCCCCACGGATACCTCCCCCGCCGGAGCCGGAGGAGGAGGTTACGTCGGACTCGAACCAACTAAAACGCACGCCGTCTGTGGGCCGTCAGTTGCCGGAGGTGAGATTGTTGTAGCCATATCCCTGGCACCCCGGCACATCCAGGGCCATATCTCTCGAACTGGCCCTCTTCTGGTATGGGGACCACAGAGTCCCCAACTCGCCCCCAGGTATGGGGAGGCACGGAATGCGCGCCGCCGCCGCGGCCTGCTTCTGCTAGGGTGACAGGCGGCTCCACCCGTCACCCCCAGGCCCGCGCTCATTGGGGACAGAGGTTATTCTGCGACCTCAGACGCCCGAGTTGCTGCCGCTCATCGCGGGCTGCGCGGTTTGCGATTCTCCTTCGGTCCTCGTGGGCCACAAGGTCTGCGATTCTCCTGCGCTCCCGCCTATGTTATAGTACCTGATAATGTAGTATAATAAGTCCAGTAGTTTTTCTCTATCTGTTTTCTGTGTCTATCTTCGTATAATATAAAACTGAATCGCTGAATATGTTGCTGACCGCAAATCTCGAGAACAGCTGAACCAATTTCGCTTATTCTTTTTTTAGATTATGAGGACGGTTCTTCCGCAGAGAAAAAATTAACAAATTGTCTTAAAAAAGAATTAAATAATCGACCGTTAGGCGGTACGAAGTTCGCAGGGTCGGCTAGTACATAAAGCTTTATAATACTTGTATTAGTATAGAAGATAATTATACTTAAAGAGTTACATAATTTTCTATTTAATTCAATGTTATTAGGTACCTACCTATATCCAGTAAACGTAACAGGACTTATATGCAAATTATTTTCCAGAAGTCACTTCAGAGACGTACTACACAACGGCCTTGGGATGACAGACGCATATATGATGGAGCGGGTAATGGTGGCCTTGGACCGAGGTACTTCTCCGTACGTCACTATGGCTACGTTCGCTAAAGCACTTTCGCTGTATCTACGAGGTTCTCTAGACGAGCGTATTATATACGCCTTCACTGTAAGTTTGTACAGTAAGTTTCTTCTAGTATAGTTATTCGCTCTAGATATTCGTATTATTCTAGTAGGTATATCTGATGTTAAAATAGTTGAAATAGGCGTCATCATTGGGTTGTGGAGGTCAGATGGCAGTCGCTTCACGGAAAATGTCGAGGTATCCGCAGGTAAGACTGGTAAAGCGGACCCCAGACTCCGAGGTGAAAGCTTCGGATGCGACTGGGAATTAACATTAGGATGAAGAAGATGAAGAAGTTGAAATAAGCGTTAGCGTAACGTATGTATGTATGTTGCAGTAAGATAGATAAAGCCGTAATATAGTTATATCCCTAGGGATATAAATATATACCGTAACATACTTATATTACTAGATTAAGTTTAGTGAAATAGCTTTCGTTTTCGTGCATGTTTCATGTATCATACAAATCATTTCCCTGTTGAGGTCACAGTTCTAACCTAACCTAACCCACTTTTCTAAGCAGTTCCAAATTAAGTAATATATTTATAACACTGAACTTAACTAGTAATATAAGTATATTAAGTATATCACTAAACTTGGACCGTTTTATAACTATATTCCTAGTGAGATAGTCATGAATCGGTTTCGTATAACTTTGTTACGGTATATAATTATATCCCTAGGGATAAAACTATATTACGGCTTTATCTATCTTACTGCGACATGTATAATGTATATCTGTTACGGCTAATACCCGAACTGCGGCTGCACCTAGTTTTAGTCGGTTAGAACTAGGTGTAGCCACTTACTCTTGGTTAAACCTAGTACGAGCCGATTGTTTTCGGGTAATCTAAAATAAATAAGCTCGACGGGGCTCCTACATTTGGGGGGTTAAAAAAAAACCACAAAGACTAAGGCGGGAGCTCCGCTTCGCTTCGCTCCCGCCTTAGTCTTCTAACCTAACCTATCCGAGTAGGATTGCACTGAGTCGGGGTGTTAACGACATTGATATAAACGATAATTAATTTCGACATTGAAATTTCTAATTTAATGTAAATTTCTAAAGTGGCTACACCTCGTTCTAACCGGCTAAAACTAGGTGCAGCCGCACTTCGGGTATTAGCCGTAACATATCTATATAATAAAGCAGAAGAGTTTGTTTGTTTGGTTGCACGCGCTAATCGCAGGACTAATACTGGATGGAATTGACCGAATATCATCACGCTGCTACTCATGGGAGCGGCGTAGTAACCATAAATGTAGAGAAATCCGGTAAATTTTCATCACAATTAAACAATCACAAACCTGAAACTCACCTATTCCCGAGATAATAAGTTAAGTAGCCTATGTGTTATTCCAGACTATATTCTAAGCTTGCACCGAATTTCAGCCAGATTCGGTCAGCCGTTAGAATATCTTCACAAACTTTCATATAACCTTAAGTACTAGCTGTTGCTCTGAACCCGTTCATCGTTGATATAACTATAGCCTATGGGTTATTCTGATTATAGGCTATAACAGAACAATGTATGAGAAATATATTTATAAATATGTTGATGTAATACTTTATTACAGTGCTACGACTTATTGGGCGAAGGCTATCTTAGGCGAGAGACAATGTATCAACTCATGAAGAAGAGTTTAGCAAAGGCCTCCAGAGATGACGATGTTGAAGAAGCGGTCAAGGTAATTTTATTCTTATAATTTTTATCCTTTATTTTCGTATAAATAAATTGCAGAATTTGAATAAGATAATAAAAAAACTATTTACTTACATAATTCAATAAAATACGATGTATTTTCACATTGTGTTGGCTCCACCGGGGGTGGAGTAGAATAGGGCCACCCTATCTCTTCCTATGGATGTCGTAAAACGCGAATATGGGATAGAGCTGTTCTCCATCCGACATCAAACAAAGCCAATGATTAAGTGCCCGCTTAACGGCAATAGGCTCGTCCCCTATTACGTGGGACCGAAAATCAGAGTTGGCGAAATGTGGGTGTTAATACAACTTGGCCTACCCTTTCGGGGATTTACAGGCGTGAGTAAATGTAAGTGTATGTATTTATAATACAAAAACAATATTAGCACACCAAAAACCACGAAGGGTTTGAATGTAGTGCCACGCATTCTGCTGAAATGATTCATCTGCTTGGCTTTGTTGGTAATAAAATGACAATAGCTATTATTGTCATTTTATTACCAACCAGCACAGAGGATGTAGGGGAAACGGAAATTTCGTCGCTTCATTCGCCAGCGTATGGAGTTAAGGGCTTGACTTGACACAAAATGATATTATATGACAAGAATTACGATATCATATTCGATGTGGAAACGAATTATTTTTATTATTATACTATTAATTCAATATAATAATGAACAAGTCAAATAAAATAAAATTAAACATTACAGTACTAAAAAAACATTAAATTAAAACTAAAACTATCCGAACTAATAATATATTATCTACAAATTATTGCTAAAAATTAAAATGCATCGTGGAATTCCTTCGTTGTGGAAACTATGTCTTAATCTTAATGTTAGATTTACAACATTATTTTTAGAAAAATGTAAGAGTAGTCACCAAAAAACAACCTATTATTGTTGTTATAATGTTCGAAAGCTTTTACAGTAGTGAAAACTCTATACAAATAGGTACAATACCTAATTTGTTGGAAAACTTTATTTGAAAGTGTATTGTGGGCTGTTCCTGAATGTGATAACTCAAAATAAACATTATAAAGTTTGGTATCTTCCACGCAAAAAAAGAACATAATATTATGTCTTAATTGTGCACACCCTCGGCAACTGACGACATCATCATAACCAGAACGGTGTCACGCATGTTAAAAAAAGAAGATCTCTACCTAATAATATTCAGTTAATAGTGGTTACTACCAGGCCGATTATAGGGTCGAAGGAGAGTGCAGTTTTATGAGAGGCGAAGTGCTTTCGTTATAAATAACTGGATCTTTAAAACGTCTTATACCTCCCTCTGATCGTCTTACCCGTTTCCGTTACACACATTAATACATTTATTGTTTATTCACTAATATTTCTCGAACATCAGCATTCGCAAAGCTATTGTGTCCCAGTTGCGTCCAAATATGGCGTTGGTGTATTACCTAGGTGTGTGTGTGTGTAGGCATTACGAGACTCCTGACAGAAGTGAAATCTTGGTCAATATTAATATACAGAGACATTATACAGAAGTGTCAACTGTGAATTTCCCCAATCGGTGAATTGTCACAATTTGTCAGAAGAGGTGTCGGTAACGGTGTCGCGAGTTCTATAATTTTTTCCCATTATAAAAAAGGTTCTACGAAAAACACCCAACGTGTTTCCTAACGCTTCAAAACAACTGAATTAGAACTTCGTGTTCTAAAATTTTATTATGTATGTAGTTATGCTGTCATGCCTTCTTCCCAATGAAGTAGGCAGAGATAATGTGCTACGAAAACTAGCTACGATCCTGGCATACGTTTATTACTACTTCTACGAGTACTTTCAAATTTATTTTAATTCATGCACACCGATTGCAGGTAGGTACATACTACTTTAGGTGGCATTTATTTCTTTAATTTATACATTATAGTTCAATGTCTAATAAAAATGTTAATTAGAAGAAAGCCCGTGAAGTGTGTAAGGATAGAAAGCAGAAGGGTGGTTGTCTCTGCATACCCTAGAGGAAAAAGGGTTTTAGCATTATATTTGTGAAACATTTACAAATTAAACTACTTTAGGACTTACCTACTACTTTAAAATCTACATGATTAAATCATGATCATGAATAATAAATATCTAGTTGGTTAAAGTGCTAATTTGTTTTTGCATATTTTAAGCCAAAATTACGTACCTACGCTTGAGCAAAAACAAATTATTTTATCAAATACTGTAAAGTTACTGCGTTATCTAAAGGAGTCGCAGTGAGGTTGAGTAACTACCCATTTTTAAATTGAAGCTTGAAAAGTGCTTACTTTTAGAGATCCAACTTAATGGCGGTCTAGGGTTACTTTTACTAACCACTTGGCATACGATGGGTTTCATAACAACTATTTTAACACAGTTTCGTCATACTCTTAATAGCAAAACAGTAAATGATAGGCATAGATATAGCATTATTTAGTTTGCCGCTTAGAGTAAACATATATTATTGTTTGCCGCGTCCCGGTTACCATACGAAAATCTATGACAGTCGTTACGCGTAGTTGGAGCCCTAAGAAGTTCAACAACTGATTTAGCTGCAATGCTTCGATATAGCCCAATATCGGCATTGGGTTGTAGAGGTCAGATGGCAGCCGCTTCGCTGAAAATATCGAATTCAGCCAAATCCGCATTTTTTTTACACAGTATCAAATTATAGATAGGGCAGTGCCGACAACAGTAATTCTATATAGTAGGTAATAATCTCTGAAATGGCCGGGCCAATCTTTGAATATTCACTGACCGATAGTAGATAATTATAAAGTGTAACTTAACTATTACTTCAGATGAAGACGCCCGCACATAGATGTGAAAACACGTATAATATGTATTATCCAAGTCCACGCGGACGAGGTCGCGGAAACAGCTAGTCTACAATAACAACCAAAGTTTTGTTCCTTCTTCGAGAAGTTTTTCAATGAAAACTGAAGCTAAATCCTTAATATTTCTTTGAAAATGTATTCAATTGGGGTAAACTTTGTTTCTATCTACAGTATTTGGAAAACGTTTGGTGTAAGTCGCAATCTTGATTCACTTGTTTGTCGAGTAAAAGGGTGTAAGGGGATGGGTAATTTGAAAATTAGTTCGTTAGGGAAATGAATGGTCGATAAAATAATCTAGGTAGGTACTTATACCACAGAATAAGTAATAGTACTACATACTTATACGTTCAAATTAATTGATTCATATTAATTGATGATTGAAAGAAGAATAAATCGCTGAAATGTATCGTCATCATCCTTGCGTTAATTCCGGTGGCCGGTACCGGTAACCTGTTTCTCTATGTAAACACCCTTAAACTGGAAAAGAGGGGTAAAAAAAGCATATAACATAGTATGAGCGTGATCGTCTCCTTCACATTTATAATATTAGAGTAGGAAGCGGGATATAAACCATTCTAACAAGAAGTAAATATTTTATACATGAAACCTATTTATCCACTGGTAGAACCTACCCTCGGTCATTCATTTCTTTGCAACGAATCGAACAGTAGTTAATGGATCACTGCTAAGCTAATGGCCAATATAATGGGAAAAACGTAGTACAGTGACACTTAGAAGAATTAAAAGACGGTCAGCATTATAGTTGTCGGGATATATGTATGTGTTTAATTGATGTGCTTAACGGTATCTTATTGCGGTAATGTATTGCCGCAGATAAGTGATATCACTTTTCTGTTTTTGGCAATCTTGAATACCTGCATAAACACTTGATTACGTTACCCCGCGTTTACATACTGCCGCTCGCATTGCTCATCGTGTTGCCAGAAATATTCGCGCGATTAATGCCCTAGCATTCACACACTTCCATCATCGCGTTGGTCCGCATTACAGTATTCGCCCTGCAATGGAGACGGACGTAAACGTATGGAGGACAACGCTGTAGCAGTGTACGCATTATGCTTTTACAGCATAGCGAATTAATTAAATAGATTATTAATAAAAACTATCACTTTCAACTACTATACACTTTCCGTAGATCGATATAAATATTTTTAAAAGTAAATATTCAAGTAGTAATAACGAAAGCCGTGTTTACTGATTAGCGCCATCTAGCGGTCTCGTATAGTTCATCGCGCTAGTATTGCCGCTCCTTTGACTCGCGCTGCCAAGCCGACATTCGCAGCAACATACGCGGCAGTACTCGCGGCATGACGAATATACCATTCACACCACGTCTCTGCCCACTTCTCTCGCCACTTCCCTCGCTCTGCCGCGAGTATGTAAACGCAGCTTTATAAAACTGTTGGTTTCCTGCAGAGTAGCGTAGGACCACCCCATCTCTACCCATCTAAGATGACGACTAAGAGATAGGGCTGTTAACCTACAGACAATAAGGTAAACATACAGCCCATGATAAAGTGCACGCTTGACGGCAATAGGTTCGATCGCCCCCTTACCTACTTGGGACTGAAAATCATAATTGGCGAAATTTGTTAACACACCTTTGCCTACTTCTTTTGGGATTTACAGGTGTAAATGTATGAATGCTTAGAGTATATGGATACTCTAAGTATGAATGTAATAATACTGGGTGGCGCAAAAGTACTGGCACTAAAGAAAATACCTTTATTTTTTTTATATGACATTTTCTGTCATTCTGTTGTTGAAAATTGTGTAGTGAACAAATGTAAAATACACTGAAAATAAACATGGACCGTTTTACTCCCCAAGAACGTGGAATAATTGTGTCAATGTTCTTACGGAATAATTCATCAGTGATAAGAACACAACGTGAATTTCGTCGACGATTTCCCCACCGTCCGGCACCGATTGGTCGCACAATTCGACGCTTTGCCACACGCCTTGAAGCAACTGGCTCAACATTGGATAGACCTAAGTCTGAGAGACCAAGAACAGGCCGTTCAGCTGAAAATATCGATGCTGTGCGCGAAGATGTGGAAGAGTGTCCAGAAACATCAACGAGGCGACGAGGTATTTTGGTGAAAGACTTAAAGATGTTCCCGTATAAAACTCAAATGACTCATCAGCTGCTGCCTGCTGACCACCGAGCTCGTCTAGATTACTGCCAGCGCGTCATAAACCTCAACCTTGAAGAGGATGATTTTCCTTCAAAATTGGTTATGAGTGACGAAGCGCATTTCCATCTCTCAGGGCATGTCAATAAGCAGAATACTCGGTTCTGGGGCACTGATAATCCGCGCATTATTCAAGAAACACCTCTACACCCACTAAAAGTTACTGTATGGTGTGGCATCTGTGTTGACAGAGTGATCGGACCCTATTTTTTCGAAGACGCTGGAGGCAATGCGATAACTGTCACTGGAGAACGCTACAGAACCATGTTACGTGAGTTTTTGATACCCAGTTTGGACGAATTGGGGCTGGAGCACATCTGGTTTCAACAAGACGGCGCTACGGCACACACAGCGCGCGACACTATGGACTTAGTGAGGGACGCTTTTCCAGGCCGAGTTATCTCTCGTTTTGGCGATTTGCCTTGGCCTGCAAGATCACCCGATCTGACCAGACCAGACTTCTTTCTTTGGGGTTTTTTGAAATCTCGGGTGTATGTGAACAAGCCACAGACTCTCGCAGCTCTAAAAGAAAACATTCGTCAAGAAATAACGAACATATCGCAGGAAGTGTTATGGCAAGTTATGCAAAATGTCATAAATAGGGCTCAAATGTGTATCAACTCTGGAGGTCACCATTTAAAAGACATCATCTTTAAATCCTAATGGTACGAAATTTAATGGTACAAATATACATTTAAAAAAACCTAAATCTAGTTTTCTAATTTAGAAAAAATGTTATAGCCGAACCAAATAGGGTCTTTACTTTTGCGCCACCCAGTATAAAAGTACCTACTGTAAGTTTTACGAGTCTGAAACGGTTTACCAACAGTCGATTGGTCCATGAACCGTTGGTCAACATAATCTTTCAAACATAAACTTTTCCTCCAATGAACTTTTCATCCACGAACGTTTCGCCAGCATTACTCTACGTCAGTGAATGCTTAACCAACAGAATGTTTTGACCAATAACTTTTCACCCAAAGAACAATTGGCCCATGGATTGTTCCCCAAGAGAACGGTAGGTACGTCATTCAGTGAGCGTTAAGTAATCTTTACAAGCAATAATGGCCTAGGGATATGACCATTGGACTACCAAGGTCGTAGTAGGTTCGAATACCCGGCACGTAGGTACCAATGTCTTTTTTATATTTATGGCATTAGTGCAATGCAATGCAACAATACATTTTAGATGAGGTGTAGGTACGTCTATATATATATATATATATATATATATATATATATATATATATATATATATAATAAGATTTGAAAAGAAAATAATACTGCAACTGCAATCATAAACTTTTTAACACGAACAGTCGTTAAAAAAACATTACTTTCGTAAATGGCAAATGTGTGCCCAGCCACTTAAATAAGTTTTTAAATCCATTTCGTTTTTCTTTGACAAGTGCTGAGAGATGCGTTCTTGATATTTTTGTTCTACTTGTTTCCGTTTCGGCATGGGCTCCGAAGCATTAATGCGCTCTATTATGCAATCCGTATTCTTATGCTCTTTTTTCATCTCAGATATAGTTGTGAATATATTACATTTACGCCGGCCCAGCAAAATGTTCCACCTGTTATGCCAGGACTCGAGGGCATTTTGAGATAGGGGCACTTGTGATCGGTAACTGTCAACTACTGACCACATAGAAGGTGGGAATTTGGGTTTACATAGCGAAAATGTCATCTGTGAGCCAACATTTTTAGTAATCGCCGTTCTTCCTCTCACATAATATTGTTCAAACCATGTTAGTACTTCTTCTGCTTCTTCTGGTATAACTTCATTCTTAATTATTTCGAAAGCGTCGACGATTTCAGTTGGCTCTAAAAATGCCAATGCCGCTAAGTGTCGCATTTTATGTGCAAAAATGGAGTCTTGACTATAGCGTTTTGCCAAACCGGATGCCTGAATGTGCCGCCATATGTTTTGGTTGAGGTGAAAAAAGCACAGTTTGTTTATGCAGCCTGGGAAAGCATGTCTGATAGCACTAATTGCAGCAGTTTCAAAATCCGTAAGGATGAGCTTTGGAGCTAAATTTTTGTTCAATTTATTAAAAACAAATCTTTTTAGTATTTCAAAAAATATTGTATAACATTTTTCAGTTTTGTGGGACAGTAGTCCATATACCAGTGGCACAATCCTATGTATTCCATTTGTTGTACCTACTACTGCATGAATTGTATAGATTTGAGTAAATGGAATGGGGCAGGATTTGAATGTCCCGTCCATAAGCCAGTAAAGTGCCTCGATCAATAATTGACAATTTTTTTTTGTAGTAAACACCATTACGCATACATTATTTTCAATAAAATGACCAATCAGAAACTGCTCCTTATGTATTGTTGTATATTCCTCGGGTAAATTGACATCTTGTACTCTTTTGGGTAATGTAGGTAAGTTTTTTCTTCTTTCACGATGTACTATCATCCGTATGGCGTCCTTGTTAGGTGTATAAGGGGCAGTAGTTGTAGGTATTTCTTGAATACATCTTTGTGCAATCTGTGACGGAGTATCCATTGAGCTGCTAGCTTTTTCTTTGATATTGTTTTTTAATTTCATTACAATAGATTTTTCTGGATCAGGCAAGTGCATATGTTCGTGATTATGTGGCATTACAGTATGTGTGTTATCAATGAACAAAGTAGTGATAATTACATTGCAACTAGATGTTGTTCTGTTCACACAACGCCAATAGTACTTAGTATCCCGTTTGCTATGTAAATGATAACAATAACCATTGTATACCAAAATATCTTTTCCGCGTTTAGACTTGACGAATTCACCGTTGATACCTTGTAAGAATTTCTTACAAGGTATCAACACTAGAGATATCTTTGATTTGATTAGAAACCTGCACGCGGTGTACCCTGTGCAACAAAAATGGCAAGAGAATTGCCCTATGGATCAACTTATAACCTGTTAATTTAGACGGCGTGCGGTTTTAGTCGGTTTGAGTTCGACATACCTAAATACTACTGCTGACCAGCAGCGGTGTCAGCACGATAAAAAAAGAAAAGTAGTTTAAATATGGAATTTTATTGTTAATATGGTACCAGATGGATGGATGAACTTTGAGTTAAAGTGATTTATTTTGCCAAATTGAATTTATAATTTTAGATTTCAAGGATTTCCTTTCATTTAATTTACCATGTTTCTTAGGGAGATTTGATCCTTATGATTGACACTATCGATTGATGCCATAAAAATACAGGATGTTACTTTTTCGGATTTTAGTCGGTTCGATTACCAGATGTGGCAAGCGAATTTTTAAAAATCTTTAAATGCAGTTTCGTTTCTTTTTAAAAATAAAATGATGTCTCCTTTAAGTAAAATGAGCTAACTTAAGGATTTAAGGTACTTTCCCTCCATGTGGCATCGCCGTGGGACGCCCTGTATAATATCTTTGTATGCAGCCCTCAGAACACGTATTATTATTAATTTAATTATATTATATTATTTTTTAATTTTGTAGGCAAGTCATAATTAATTTATAATACGCACATGAATTTGAAAAGACATAGTGCGCATAAAGCTAGAAAACATTCTAGGGAAAAGTGGCATACGATGGCTATCCTAGATATTTTGTGGTTTAATACTTTTTAGAGTGTGATTTTGCAGTAGTCGGGTTTTAGTTTTTAAATTTATTATAATTTGAAATTCAGTAGTCTTTGTACAACAGTGATCGAAGTTTACCAATATAATCACCAAATTAAAAATTTAAAAAACCGACTTCAACCGTAGCCCTTAGTGTCCCAGTCACCCTCTGGCAGACGTTAGTGACTTGAACCCGCCAACTCAGGGTTGAGTCAAGGTGTAAGCCCAGGTTCTTAACACTGAGTGTGTTTTATGTTTTCACCGGGACACCATGATCAGTCTCTTTCACATATAACGTATTTTCTATTTAAAAAAACCAGCTCATTTGTGGCTTACTTTCGGGTATAAAAATCAAATCTACGATCGGCAATTGAGCTTTATACCCCCTCTTAACGCTCACTCAATGACGTACCGTTCTCTTGGGGAACAATCCATGGGCCAATTGTTCTTTGGGTGAAAAGTTATTGGTCAAAACATTCTGTTGGTTAAGCATTCACTGACGTAGAGTAATGCTGGCGAAACGTTCGTGGATGAAAAGTTCATTGGAGGAAAAGTTTATGTTTGAAAGATTATGTTGACCAACGGTTCATGGACCAATCGACTGTTGGTAAACCGTTTCAGACTCAAGTTTTACGTTCTAAAATGCTATTTAGAATTTTTCATTTCATTCTATCTGTCCGTCAGAAAACTAAAAAAAAAAGATACAGCTAAAATTTTGTAAGAAGGTTTTCCATGAGTTGTCAAAAATATGTCACAATTTGCCAAATATTTTTTTAATACTGTCAGCACTCGAAGCAGTAATATAATAAAGGCAAGTTTATAATTTTAAATAAGTAAGTAGGTACTACATAGTACCTTATACATTTATCGTTATATTTATACCACAGTTAATTCAGTTGAAAGTGCTTAGCATCAAAATATAATGTTGCAAATAAAAAAAAATCTTTAATTTGTTTGTTGTTTACTGGTGCTCGGGAATTCGTCGATATTTTCGTCATGTCAGTCAATTCAATCGAATCAGTAGATTTAGGGCAATATTTGGAATATAAAGTTATACATGTAAGTCGTCTATGTAACTGTAAAGTAGCTACTCTCTCGTGAAAATCCCTTCGTATCGTACCAGCCGTGTCAGATGTTAGTCCAGTTACAAAAAGTTACAAAGAACACGTTTTTTAAACTTGTGTCTATTTGTTTATCTTACTCTAAGATAAAGAAATAGACACAAGTTTAAAAAAGTGTTCTTTTTGCTGTCGTAAATACTGTGGTACATTCATATCATATGCATCAAATTGTAAACCTGCTTATTTTAACTATAAAATCAGACACTCACGTGAAGGTTACGTTCGAATTTCGACTATTGTATATTTGTATTGGACACTAAAGTAATCGCAAAATAAGAAGCCCGCTTGGACAGTTCAAGTCCATGAAGTTCTCAATTTTGAGAACGTAAAACAATGACATTTTTCAAGCGTAGAATGACATTTTTCATTGATGGGTACCGCCCACTCCGCTCAGTGCTGTCCATAACGATTTCTTCATACTGTCCATAGACAAGAGAATAATTGGTTAAGAAAAAAATAAATCGATCTCGATATATTTTTCATATTTTAATTTTGCAAGTTTAATTTCTTTAACCAGTTGCAGCAATTCAGCTCTTAACTATTTCGTATCAGCTTCAACGCCTGGCCTTTGTATCCATGCTACTAAATAGGTCTTTTTGTTTACTTGAGTAGGTGCTTTATCTATTTGAACTGAGTGGTTACGGTGCCATTGTACATAATAATTATGCAGTGTTCAGGGAGGTTTGTAAACAGGTGAGTAAACCACTCTGTGATATTCTTTTGAAACTCAAATGTGAGCAAGGCATCATTCACAAAACCGCCACCAGCTGACCCGGCGCACAGTGGATCGTTTCATACAAGCTAGACGTCGGAAATTCTAATTATATTTTAAGTATTTTTATTTATTTATTTCCTACGTATTTACGTAAAATATAACAATAAAAGTGATCTTCAATACGTATTGATAATATACTCGTTCGCACTAATTTTGCCGCTATCGTAGAGAAGGAGGACGTGACGCGGCTTACAAACTTAGCGCGAACGGGTAGTTATTTAGTCCATTGGGCTTACCTATTAACTTATCATTGGACAATCATGAGAATGATGATGAATGATGAGAATTGCAAGTAGTCAAATAATGGTTAGTCACCTTTCTTTGCGAGATCCTGCGAGATCCCATCAACTTCCATATTCGTGATAAAACAATATGATGCAAACTCGTGCGAAGTCAAACAATGACTGATTTTTAATTTAGAGGGTTGGAGCTTTAAAATAATCTATGTACTGTAGGGACACCAAGGTATACTCATATTTAGATTCTCTGTTAAAGTTAAGAATTGGGATTTTTTTAAGGTATAAAATAGGTTCAATTCAATATTTTTTTCTACGAGAACTAAGTGGATTAATATTGTAAAAATCCATAAATAGCAAGTACATACCTTCATTAATATCCTCAATTTTTTGTTTTACGTTCACGCACTCACAACTTATAAAAATCAGTCGCAACAAAGAGACACAAAAATTGCAAAATAATTATTTTTTCAAGTAACTTACTTTATAAACTTTTCTACCGACATGCTTAATAACGGCGTGAGGGTAGATCATTAGTAATATTGTTTTTGAGGTCCCTGATTATCTGTAAATCAATAAGACTATAAGAAAAAGCTTAATTAAGTAATGAATTTCCGACGTCTAGCTTGTATGAAACGATCCACTGTGCGGCGTGGCAGATTATTAAGCGTCCACCTTTTCCTATTGGCACTTTTGAGTAAGAGGCCTTGGTATCATTCGTCCACGACTGCGGCACGGTATGATTCGAGTTCAGCCAAGTCTCATCGACAAATATGATATTATCCCAATTTGTGACTTTGTTGTGTTTGCTGTTAACTAAGTTTTTTTTTAAATTCCTAAGCTTCAAATATCATCTTTAGTCACCCCGGGACCATGGCTGCTAGAAAGTAGCCGAGACGTAGGGTTAAAAGTAAATAGTGACAAATAAATCACGATAGAATCCGTTATAAAGTGGTTTCATTTCAATGAGTGATATACGCGTAAACTTCAGACAGTAGGTATCAAGAAAATGATTTACTACTTTTACGCGATTTCTATTGGTAATTGAGTGAATATTATTGTAATAAAAACGTTAAATGAAAGAAAATTGACTTTTCGCAGTATTGTATTGTTTCAAAATACCTATAATATCAAATTTTAGATTAAATTTTCTAATTAGAACTTTAATCCAATGCACTTTACAATACAATACATAATATTCTAATCGATCAAATACGCGTACAAAATTGAATCGATTTATCTTGAGTATCAAAGTTCAAAATTCAAAGTTCAAAATTCTTTATTTGTTCAATATGGTACAAAAATGATGTTAACATGTAAGGGTCGGATCACATATTCTGCCGATTATGGCGTACAAATTTTACATAATGAAATAATAAAATTGTTATCAAATACAATTCAAAATAATTCGCATCAGTGTTAGAATGTCATTCAAAAATTCGTCAATATTTTAATAATCATTTCTCATAGCATTTTTAAACATGTCAATACTTACATTTTCAAACTATTTTATGTAGGTAGAACATTATAGGCAACTATTATAAATTTTGGAGCGTAAAGCGTTTGTAAGCAAAATACACTAGGTACTCCACTCAATATGACTTGTCTTAGTCCTTCAAATCAAATTCATATCTAAGTATTCTTTTACTGAGTAATATGTCTTATCAACCAAAATGGCATGTAATTCTTTTTTAAATATATTTAAGTGAGTTTCATGTCGTAGGGCTAGTGGAAGCCTATTATAAATTTTTGGACCCATGCAAAAGACACTCTTATGAAGTAATGCAGTTTTAGAGGGTCTAATGCATAATTTACCTATGTGACGCTGTCTTGTATTATGCTCAAACAAATGTAGATTACATTTTACAAAGAGAGCTGTTTCGTATATGTATAGACATGGTAAAGTTAGAAGATTTAATTTTTTGAAGAATGGTTTGCACGAATCTGTTTGTTTTAAGCAGGAGATAGCTCTAACGCACCGTTTTTGTGCTCTAAACACACAGTCTATGTTTGTGGAGTTACCCCAGAATATAATACCGTAACGAAGTGTCGACGATACGTATCCGTGGTATGATATTAACGCTGTAGAAATATTGACAACTCTAATAAGATTTCTAAGAGCAAATGAATAACTGTTTAATTTTTTACATACATGATCCGTATGTTGCTTCCATGACATTTTATTGTCAATGTAAATTCCTAAAAATTTCGTACATTGCACTTCTTCTATTACTTCCTGTTTACAGTTTACATTCAAGTTTAGGGTCGACTGTCTCTGCCTAAATTGAATAACTTTGGTCTTGCCAATATTTAATTTTAAATTATTACCGTTCAACCAATCTATTGTATTTTCCAATGTCAGATTAATATTATCATGAATGTCATTAATTTCCCATTTGTCAAAAAGAATAGTACTGTCATCGGCAAAAAGAGTCATATGATTGGTAGTTACTGTTGGCAGGTCATTAATATATATTAAAAACAATAATGGCCCCAAGACACTTCCTTGGGGCACGCCCCGTTGAATATGTCTTAAGTCAGATGAGTAATTTGTCAAAGTGTTTGTTTTATGACATATCTTACTTATATCAGTCCTCTGTTGTCTGTCCGTTAAATATGATTCAATTAATTGAAGAATGTTACCCCTAATACCGTATCTATTCAGTTTGTCCAACAGTATGTCAAATTTTACGTGGTCAAATGCTTTAGTCAAATCCATAAATAGAGCAACCGTAGGACCTCTATTATCCATGTTCGTTAAAACTCTATTACAAAAATTGTATAATGCCATATTTATTGATTTATTTTTTCTAAATCCCATTTGTTCATTAGCAAAGAGTTCTTTACTTTCAAAAAAATTGTACAGGCCACTATAAATAACTTTTTCAAAAATCTTGGCAAAAATAGAAAGTAATGCTATCGGTCGGTAGTTATTTATGTCGTCCTTATCACCCCTTTTATGAAGCGGTTTAATAATAGACAACTTGAGGGATTTTGGAAAAGTCCCGCTTTCTATGGACAAGTTACACAAATGCGATAGTACGGGTGCAACTATATGAGCCACCCTTTTTACAATATGCGTATCAACACCATCATATCCTACACTACGGGTCATTTTAAGCGATATTATTATTTTATAAATATCATCGGGAGTAGTAGGTTGCATAAACAAAGAGTTACCGTAGTATGGTGGACTTTTAGATTTTGGTACGTCATAATTGATCTCTGACCCAACTTGATCTATAAAAAAATCGTTAAAGTGTTTGGCTATATGGTTTGGCTCGGTTATTGTTTTACTTTCATATTTAATGTTAGCTATATGCTGTACTGGTTTATTGTACTTATGTTCATTGATTATTTTCCATGTTGTTCTAGACTTATTATTAGACATTTTAATGGCATGTATGTTTTTTGATCTTTGTGTCAACTTTATAATCAATTTTAGTCTTCTAGCATAATTTTTAAACAATATCATATTAGCTAATGTCTGTTTCCTTCTATATTGCCACAAAAGAGATCTTTTACGCTTGCTACACAACTTGATTCCCTTTGAAATCCAATTAGGTCGCTTTTTACTGGATCTTTTTATTTTCATTATTGAAAAACATAAATTGTATATTAGTGTAAAGTTGTCATGAAAGGCATCAAATGCCATATCAATATCATCAGCACCGTACACCTCACCAAAACCAAGCTGTTTGAGATATTTAGTAAATATTTCTATATTGTCTTCACAATAGTCACGTTTAAACTCATACCACCAATCAATACCGTATACTCGATCTACTGGACATTTTAATATCTGGGCTGTATGGTCGGACATTTCTAATTCTACATTTTTTCCTTTACAACCATCTATGTTATATAGCACATTATCAATGCACCTTCCACTAGCTATTCTTGTAGGTTCCTGGATGGCTATATTCAAATTGTTACTTGTACAAATTTCCCTAAATTGAACTGATTCTGAGCTGTTCTCCAAAGTATTTATATTGAAATCGCCGCAAATTATTACCTTCCTACCGTTTAAAGCTTTCAAGATTTTATTAACACATTCAAAAAATGTTTTCAAATTTGATGGCGATGGCACTCTATACATGCAAACTACAAAAATCCTATAATCAATAAGTTCAACTGCACAACATTCTACGGAATGACTCATGGACAAATTTTTAATTTGCATCAATTCTTTCCATCGGTATTTGTTTTTAACTAAGATGCAAGCTCCACCTCGTTTTTTGTCATTCCGACAAAAACTTGTTGCTAGAGTGTAATTCAGTATTGAAAGATAATGTTCATGACCTGCTAACATAAAATGCTCCGTAACACAAATAATATCAATGTTTAAATTTATCTCGGAAAATTCACTTAATTTTAACGTAAGTGCACTGGATTTTGTAATTAATCCGGCAATATTTTGATGTAGTACATTAATATATGTACTAACGAAAAAGCTCATTCGATTCTAAATACTCTATATCGTCTGAGAAAATATTATTATTAAACATGTCGTTATTATGCAATTTATATTTTTTTATGCTAGTTACTAAATTATAAATATCTTCAAATATAGTACGCATGCCATAGTTGTTAAGTCTTCCTGTGCGCTTGTTAAACATTTTAAACGTACAGGAAAGATTCTTATTTGAGTCAAGGAAATGAGCATGTTCATGAGTTAATATGTCTAAATACAATAAATTATTAAAATGGTCTATTCTAGAATTATACATGTTGTAGCAATTTCCATATTTATAGGTTGGAGTACAAACAACAATATTAGTATGGTTAACGCTTTTCAGAGTGTCTCGGATGTAAATAACCAGGTCGAAGTAATTATACGTGGAATAAAAATCCTCTTCGCCAACAAAAATAATACAATAATCATTCATTGTGAAATTACATAGCTTGACAGTAATGTGACGTAGTGTTTGTTCTGTGTTGCGGTGTTTCAGCAAGTAGTGGCATATCTCACGAGTTCCTCCAAAGACATCTAGCGCAATTGGTGTGATCTTATTGTTGGTATTACTGCTTATTATGCATATTTTACTTTTGGTAGTTTCTTCCTTGCTTTGTGACCGAGATGGCTCACTTTGTGATTTGAGTGTTGAATTCAGATAGCAGTGCTTTGAGTTATTATTCGTCGATTTGCATATCTCAGTTTGTTTTTGCTTTTTTTGTATCTCTCTGCCGGGTGTTATGGATTTAATAGGACTGCCAGTAATGGTTTCGCAAAGATCAATCTCCTTAATCAATATTTCACTTGTTTTCTTTAACTCTGTATTTTCAAGAGATAAAGCTTCTATTTTAAGATTTGCACTACACAACTCATTTTCTAGCTTAGTGACTCGCTCTCTTAATGAAACTAACAGCTCATGTTGTTGTTGTTGTTGTGTGAGATCAGGTAAGCTAGTCATATCATCTATTGTTTCTTCATATAAAGTGTCATTGGAAGTGTTTGCGTCGTCTGAGTCTGAAAATGTGCGGTTTCGCATGCGTCGGACCGTTATATTGTTCTGTGGAGAATCCATTGGAAACCTTTCTTTTGCTCACTAATTTTATTATATTGAATATCGAATATAAATAAATTCAAACAATGTCAAAAAGTGCCGATGAAGTGAGAATCGAACCTGCGCCTTGGTATTGTTAGGTAGCTATCTTACATGATGCGCTGCGAAGGTACTTAGACTAGTGAGCGAAATTGGTGTACAGTATCAGCAGATCATAGTATTTGGAATCATTGTCAGTTAGAATATGAGTCATAAGTTTGGAATTTTTTCTCACATTCCATACACTCGTACACTTTGAAATAACTTGTTTATGAAGTTTTGGCGATATTAGTTATTATTAGACACAGTTCACTGTACGTTAGCACTTTAATTCACTTTCACCTAAGCAGTTAGCACTCTGTTTATTGAAATATGATAGTTATGATGTTCATATTAAGTTTATTATTTTATTCAGTCACTGGTGATGCAAATGATAAGATAACACTTATACATGTGATTTGGTCGTTTGCGTACATAACTAGCTTATATTTTCATTGTTTTAAACACATTAACTATTTTAAATTTAATAAATTCGGACAGAGCTCCGCTATTTCAGCTTTCACTAGACAGCGCCATCTAGCGACTCTCTAACTACTACGACTATCGTGTACCGAGTGGTGTGGTTACATCACTAGTTACGTTCAAAAGACAAATGTCATAGTGGGCCTTATAGTCTGTGATCAGTTTAGTACTAGTGCCTGTATATTAATCCATAACTAATAATTGCGATCTGGCAACATGTAAAGCATTCTACATTTTCAATATGGGAATTTAAGTTATTTACGAGTAGGTATAGCAAAATGGCAACGTCGCTTTTAACCTTGACGTCATAATTTATGTAGATATATTGGTGGCGCGTTTGTAATATCAAAGTTTTCCAAAGTATAGAACGATTAAACATTAAATTATCTGGTGTATAAAATACTTTTTAAAGATAGGTGTACTTTTTAATTAAACATCATCATCATCATCATCATCATCATCATCATTTCAGCCATAGGAAGTCCACTGCTGGACATAGGCCTCCCCTATAGATCTCCAATAGGACCGGTTGGAAGCGGCTCGCATCCAGCGCGTTCCCGCGGCCTTAATGAGGTCGTCTGTCCACCTTGTGGGTGGTCGTCCTACGCTGCGCTTGCTTGCTTGCTTCGATCCCATCGGTCATCAGTCCTCCGTGCTATGTGCCCAGCCCACTGCCATTTCAGCTTGCTAATCCGCTGGGCTATGTCGGTAACCTTGGTTCTTCTACGGATCTCCTCATTTCTGATTCGATCTCGCAGAGAGACTCCGAGCATAGCCCTCTCCATAGCTCGTTGGGCTACTTTGAGCTTACTCATAAGGCCCATAGTGAGGGACCACGTTTCAGTGCCATAAGTCATCACTGGTAACACACACTGGTCGAAAACCTTCGACTTGAGACACTGAGGTATTTCGGACGAGAAGACATTGCGCAATTTTCCGAACGCTGCCCAGCCGAGTTGGATTCGGCGATTGACCTCCTTCTTGAAGTCGGACCTACCTAACTGGTCCACTTGTCCTAGGTAGACGTACGAGTCAACAACTTCAAGAACCGAGCTCTCAACAGATATTGGGGTGGGTACAACATGGGCATTGCACATCACCTTTGTCTTGTCCATGTTCATTTTAAGACCCACCTGTTGAGAAACTCGGTTGAGGCCTTCGAGCATCGTGTTGAGATCTTCCATCGATTCTGCCATGACTACAATATCGTCGGCAAACCGGAGGTGAGTGATGTATTCGCCATTAATATTGATGCCGAATCCTTTCCATTCCAGGAGCTTGAAGGCATTCTCCAAAGTGGCCGTAAACAGTTTCGGAGATATCACGTCTCCCTGTCTTACGCCTCTTTCCAAAGGGATCGCTCTCGAACTCTGTTCCTGTACTCGAACCGACATGGTGGCGTTTTTATACAAACACTTCAACACTTCGATGTACCGATAGTCAATACGGCACCGCTGGAGAGACTCAAGCACAGCCCATGTCTCGACCGAATCAAAGGCTTTCTCATAGTCCACAAACGCTAAGCAAAGTGGCAAATTATACTCTTCGGTCTTCTGTATAACTTGCCGCAGTGTATGGATGTGGTCTATGGTACTGTAGCCTCTTCGGAAACCGGCTTGTTCGGAAGGCTGGAAGTCTTCAAGCCTGCGCTCGAGACGGTTCGTAATGATCCTTGAAAACAGCTTGTAAACATGGCTCAGAAGCGAGATGGGTCTGTAATTCTTCAGTAAGGTATTGTCACCTTTCTTAAAGAACAGCACCACTACGCCTCTGTTCCACGCTTCTGGCGTTATGCCCTCGAGGACGACGGTGTTAAAAATTAATTAAACACTGGGACAAATTGCACAACGTTATTTAGACTCAAGCTGAATATTAATTGTAATATGAATTCTAAAATACGAATATACCTACCTACATACATTATTAGGGTCTCAAAACGAAAATAAACCCATGAAAGATGACCCATGTCGTTGTCCGTCTATCTGCAGTAACTTCCACCCGTATTTTATTTAATTTCTGTTGGTTAAATTTTTTGGTAATTGGTAAAAATTAAGTCCCAGTGCCAAAAAAAATTTCCCGGGGCCAAAAATTGCGTGGCATCGATGAAATCGGTACTAAAAATCATTTTTACAATACTCTAACATTTTTTTCTGGTTAGGCGATATAGTGATCTATGTGGAGCACTAAATATTTCATTAAATAGGATTATAGATTCGTCAAAAAAAAAATTTAAACCTCGAAATTTTTCATTGCCGTGTTTGTCCACACATCACCTATTGTGTTGTGATACCTCATTGATAAAAATCTATTGGTTTTTTTAATTAAAACCTAGTTTTATTTGATACGTGAATAGTTAAAGTATTGTTACGAAATACATTTATTCAAATATTTAGACAATACAACGAATGGTTAATAAAAGTTCATTTGTCCTAGAGTTACCTTTAATCGCCATGTTCTAAACATATTTTAGAATATCGTTTTATCTAACGACTTGTATCCTCCCTCATATCCGCTAAACGTTGCATATTGGTGCCGCCTAAGTGCTCGACATGGAAGGACGTACACACGTACCTGCGTTTTGGCACCATAAATAAAAGTATATCATTTTTATGTTACTGGACATTTTTTCTTTCATTACTGTGGATAGGTATAACTGTCTATTCCAATAAGTTTATCCTCTTGATTATACATTCAATAGAACGAAATTTATCTTGTTTATTTTAGTGAAGTGTTTATTACTTCGAATAATTAATAGATTTTTTCTTATTATATTATATTTTTGGCTCGTTTTTCACCACCGTGCTTTCATTTCCATGGTTTCCGTGGTCAAAATTTGCTATGGTAATGAAGAAAAAAACGCGGCAATGAAAAAAAAATCATTGCCATGCCTTGTAAAACAATTTAGTCTCATTGCCATGACCAGATGTTTCATTTCCGTAACTTATGTTCTCATCGCCATAGCATATTGACAAAAGTATATCATATTAATTTGTTAATTTCCCATTTCTTTTTCGTGTAAAAGAATTGGCATCGTTTTGGAATTGAGCAGCCATGAATGAAAATGGTATAATATGAAAGTACCTGCAGTTTACCAGGTTTCTTAGAGAGATTCGAGTCTTATAATTAATCCTATCGATTAAAGCAATAAAAATACTGGCTGTTATTTTTTCCGATTTTAGTCGGTTCAATGGCAAGCGATTTTTTCAGTTTCGTTAAACGCAGTTTTTTTGTCTTTTTAAAAATGAGGAAATGTTTCTTCTGAATGAAATTAGCTATCTCCAGTATTTAGAGTACTTTCCCTCCACATCTCCAATGCAAACGCGGTATCGTTTATCTAATACTAGCTGACCCAGCGAACTTCGTACCGCCATATCTGCATATCTCTAAATTTATCAATATTTCTCTACAATATTATGCATATAAATCTTCCTCTTGAATTGCTCTATCTATTAAAAAAACCGATTCTAAATCCGTTGCGTAATTTTGAAGATTTAAGCATACACAGGGACAGACAGACAGCCATCGATGGGGTTACACTCGAAGTTGTTAAAGAAAAAATCTGCCTGGGATAAGTTATCCAGCTTGGTAAAAACAACTCCTAGAAAAAACTAGCCAGGATCCACCTAGGTTGGGCAGCAGCAAAGGAAACACTCTCTTAATCTTAAAAAATACACTGCGTTTAAGGATTTCCAAAAAAATCGCTTGCCACACCCGGTAATCGAACCGAATAAAATCCGGATGAAGCTATATTTTAATTGCATCAATCGATAGGGTCAATCTTAGGGATCAAATATCTCTAACAAACTTGGTAAAATAAGTAAAAGGAAACCCATAAAAGAGAAGGTATAGGAAGATTTTAGGCGGTTTGATCATCAGGTGTGTTATTTTTAGAAATCTTTGAATGCAGGTTTGTTTCCCTTTAAAAATAAGGTTATGTTTAATTTAAGTAAAATTCGCTATCTCTAGTATGAGGGTACTTTCCCTCCAGGTAAAGTCGAAATGTTCCACCCTGTATATCGCAGCTCCGATATTACTTACAATAAAAATAACGACACTCATACGCGTGTTTAACACAGTGCCACTGAAAAATAAATGACGCCAATGTCCATACACAATTGCCTAATCCCCTTTGTATTTTTATTGTATGTAAGTATAATTTCTCATGTAAGTAGGTACATAAAATATTATGTTTTATATTATGTATTTTCATTTCCATGGTTGATTTTTTCATTCCCTTGGTATATTTATTTCATGCCCGTGGATGCTTGTTTCATTGCCGCGCACGCATGTGTCATCGCCGTGGCGCGTAATTTTTGATCTTGTATATCTCGTTAGCTTTTTTATTTATCTGCTAGATATTAAGCAAGAATACATAATAGTATCAAAACCTATCATAAACGCGATTTGTTTTAACTACAAAACTTAAGGTAAAAAAAATCCACGGAATGAAGATTTTAATGGACCTGTTGAAATTCACCCACAAAAGTCTTCGAGGCCCAGATCACAGATAACACAATACTGCCGAGGTGAAATCTCTTTTTTCTGATTTTTACCACAGTATAATTTTTACCACAGTATAATTTTTACCACAGTATAATTTTTACCACAGTATAATTTTTACCACAGTATAATTTTTACCACAGTATAATTTTTACCACAGTATAATTTTTACCACAGTATCATTTTTTTTTACCACAGTATAATTTTTACCACTGTATAATTTTTACCACAGTATAATTTTTACCACAGTATAATTTTTACCACAGTATAATTTTTACCACAGTATAATTTTTACCACAGTATAATTTTTACCTTGTCCCCCACTATGTCGCACGTATCATGAGCGGTACGGCGGCGGTCGCGGTCGGTCTGTATCTACGAGTAGGTATACTACATATTCCATTGTTGCAAGCGATTGCGGCCGAGCTCTCGCTTCACTCGATCATGTGTAGGGAGCCGAACAGGCCCTCGATTCTGCTAAAGCACAATCACTGTCATATTAGGGACTGCAAAAAATTGCATTAAATTTAAATCTTATTTCTAAAGACTTATAGTCAAAAATTCAATGAAAAGAGTTTCATTACACTCTTTCATTCGCTCTACAAAAAGCCACTTGATTTTAAACTTTAAATGCATTACTTTAAAGGCTAAGATTAAATGGAATTTTCTTGCAATGTTAGTGGCATGACAGTGATTTTGTTTTAACAGAATCGAGGGCCAGAGCTTTCTCCGAAACAGGTTTATTGTATTTGGGATTACGCCGCACAAGCGATTTACGGGACTCAAACTGTTTGTAGAACCACCAGCATATTCGAGATATGCGGTCATTGTCAGCTATATTGTGGGTACTGCTGTATTGTCGTAATATAACTGACAATTATCGAATTTCGAGACATTTATTTCCTGCACAATTTTCTAAGTTTTATTTCAGTATAAGAACGCTCTACATAAATTAGAAATCTTGAATGAAAGATGGATAAAATCGATAAAGTTGTTCACAAATTATAGCGTATAATAACTGATAAGGGAAACTGGGATTCATTTTTATATTTTATTTAATAGCTGTTGCTCGCGGCTCCACCCGTGTAGAATTTTGATCCCGTTCATCGCCGATAGTAGCATGATGATACTACAGTCTGTGTTAGTAGGTACCTGTTAATGTAGCTTTTTAATAGCGAAATAATTTTTGAAGATGATCCAACAGTTATTGAGTTTATTCGTTACTCGTTATAATATAAAGGTAGTAGAGATGAGAAGAGAGAAATATTATTGATACGAGTACGGAATCAGCTCTACACATCTTTCAACTTACCTAATTAAATAGGTTACCGTGTTTGTTCTCGGTGGAGTAGAATTTGGGCCACCCCATCTCTTCCCATGCGGTGTCGTACAAGGCGACTAAGGGATAGGGCTGCTCCATCCGACAGAAAACATACAGCCCATGAAAAAGGGTCCGCGGAAATCATTGTTGGTGAAATGTGGGTGTTAATACCCCTCTGCCTACCCCTTTGGGGATTTACAGGCGTGAGTTAAGGTGATTACATACGCGAATGACTTTTACCATACAAATGCTCAAGGTCATTCGCTCATATTTGAACCGTAAAAATCAGTAAAATTACTTTTAATAGATAACTTTCTAGGCGACGACGGTTACTAACTGAAAAGATCACGTCATGCTAATACACTTATTTAACATACATGTGAATTTTTAGATTATTGCGATACATATTGTAGAAAATATTTGGTTTCATAAGAAAGAGTAGAGTGATGATCAAAGCCTCTTTGCAACTATTTCCACCTTTTTATTTAATTTATGAAAAGAAGATGTTATTCTGTATATCCTGTAGTATGCAGGCATGTAAACTCCAGATCTGTAGGTTTTATAGTTATTAAGAAAAACGGTTTCGAAAATACCGATCTTTCGATGCTGAGCTGATTCGGGACCTTAAATAATAAATAATTCATAATCATTCTCAAGAAATTTAGGGGTCCTAAAATATTTTAAGATCAGTTATTAATATTAAAATCTATTCGCCTGTGCGTAGGTAGTAGCAGGCGCCCACACGTTGCGAATCATGATAATTGACGTCACACAAGCATGTCAATGTGGCGAGCGTACAAAGCATCCAATTGTGAAGCACAATTTAACTGATTTGGTCATTCATAACTAATAGTTGTGCAAATGGGTCTGTGTCATTACCAAGTTCGTGTTTGTATGGATGGGTTTCTCCTTCACAACTATCATTATTTACTGTTGTATGTCATAATGTCTTTCACTTCACTTCCTCACTGTCTTCATTTCTAACGAAATTGAAAAACGGACAATCCGTATCGTATCTTCGGATTCATTATTAAGTACTAACTATTTTCCGAAAAGTGGTGACTAAAGTGTTTCTATATTATTATTTCAGTTTACCACCAGTCTCCTATTTATTCGTTGATGCCTTTTCACTTTAATGCTAATGACAAACAGGTATGATTTCGATCTTCACAGTAGTGTTGTTGCAGCACTATTGGTCCCCACGTAATCTCTATGAGTTTTATGGGATTACATTCCGAGCTCACATGAGCAGCCTCCGTGGTTGCTCATGTATGCTGATGATATTGCGCTAATGGACGCGGACCGGAGCAGATTGGTGCGACGCGTGAAAGGATGGAAAGAAGCGCTTGAGAACGGCGGTCTGAAGCTAAATGTAGCGAAGACAGAATACTTAGCGTTAAACTCCACAGATCCCACACCCGTCCGCATAGGCGATGATTTGGTCGAGCGCACGGACCAGGTTAAGTACCTGGGATCTGTACTTCATGTGACCGGTGAGATCGACCACGACGTCAAGGCACGCATTGCTGCCGCGTGGGCCAAGTGGCGAGAAATGACTGGCGTCACCTGTGATCCTAAAATGCCAGTCAGGTTGAAGGGGCAGGTCTATAAGACGATCATTAGGCCTGTTCTCTTGTATGGTTGTGAGGCGTGGCCGCTGCTCGAGCGACACAAGCAAGAGCTGCGTGTCACGGAGATGAAAATGTTGCGGTGGATGTGCGGCGTTACGCGTAAAGATCGCGTACGGAACTCTCGCATCCGCGGCAGCCTCCATGTCCGTGACATCGCGGATAAAGTGCAAGAGAGCCGCCTTCGCTGGTGCGGCCACGTCTTGCGGCAACCGCCAGGCTACGTGGGGAACAAATGCCTGGCAATGGTGCCCCCGCCGGGTCCAGGTAAAAGGGGTAGGCCAAAGAAGTCCTGGCTTGACGTCGTGGAGGGTGATATGCGTGCTAATGGTCTCACTACCATGGACGCCCAAGATCGTGCGAAGTGGAGGAGGAAGAGCCGGAAGGCGGACCCTGAGCTCCGAGGTCATCTTGGCCATGGATGCAATCAGGAGAATACGTCTATATGCAGATGATGATGACATTCCGAGCTGCGCAGCAATGTTGTAAAATATGAATGAGTTTGAAATGTTGTACCTAAAATGTAGGTAAATGCAAATGAATGAATACACAACAGCACATCACCATTCAGAATCAGCACACGGCACGCAGCACTGCTGCGCAACATCACAATCAATTCCCGCTCAATGTAAATATTTGTATGCATGAATATGAATATTTGCTTTGATCTAGGGGTTTCTATGTATAGTGAGTTATATTTATAAAAAAAATGTATGTAAGTATGTTTACCCGCATTCTAGAACCCATAACAAAAGCTGGTTAAGCTGCACTTACTTTGAGTCTAAATAGCGCTGTGTAGAATGTCTTTATATCATAGTAAAATATTTGTATTTACTCAATATTACAAGATTCTTAACAAAATTTTGCAGACAGTTATGAAATTTTAAAATAGAACGATTATTATTGCAGTACCTTACCCGGGCTGCGCTGAGCACAGTACGTACCTAATAAATAAGGTCAGCCCCTCTAGACAAGTGGCAATTCGTTGCTCGGCGTATGATGGAATAGAATGCCAAATGTATGGGATTTGACGTATATGACAGGCGTCAACGAATGTCAAAAACTTCAAATCCTATACATTTTGTCATTCTATTCCATCATACGCCGAGCAACGAATTGCCTCTTGTCTAGGGGGGCTGATTTCAAAATGCCACAGGAGGGTTGTCCGCTGGCGATTCCTGATAGTGCAAAGCTAATAAATGAAATGTTGTGTTGGTCTTGCACAATTACTACTTCTATCTCATTATAACGCATAGTTCTACAGGAATTCAGATTGTCCACAGCTAATATAATCAAATCCATTGTGTGACTGAGTGCATATTCTGTGTAGGTGTGAATTGAATATGCACTTGATTTGATAACAATATTAGCCTAACGATGCAATTATGAGACAAATGAATTTTGGTTGCGACGCAATCACGTCTTAAATGCGTTTGTGGATAGCATAGCAAGTCTGTTGCCCGATGGTGAACAAACATAATAAGAATGTGTATGTGTATAACTGTATACCTAATTATTTATTTATTTATTTATTTGAACTTCATGCACATATGTACATAGGCGGACTTAATGCCATAGGCATTCTCTACCAGTCAACCTAATAGGTGGTGCAGAGAATAAAAAGTAGGTGCATTAAGAAAGAAAATAAACCATTAGGTACTTTATACTTAGTAGATAAGCTGTAAGGTCTAGTCTATCTCCGTACAAAGGTCATCAAAATAGGTTTCATGAAATCAGTTTTTCTTACTTTTTAGTGAGCTTATTCTGCGTCAATAGTAACACTTTAATAACTATTAAATTTGGGTCGGATGCTTTGACTAAATTTTACATTTTAAGATAATATGAGAAAGTGTTTATCAATTTCTTACTTTCCTAGCGACCATGGTTACAGAAAAGCACCCGAAACACAAATTTAATAAACTGCGACAAAATCTCTATAAAACATTAAATTAGTTTCAAAATGATAAGTTGGATTGTGCAGGCTTCAAACCTCAAGTTATTAACCACCTAATTTAAACACGATATACCCGCTTCAAAGTTGCTTATTATCTAATGTTCGCTTTTTTAGATGGCGCTGTAATCAGGTTACAACATCTTTTTAAGATTTTTTGCCCGGGGAAACCGGGACCCAGACTGAAAGAAGTAGGTACTTTACGGTATTTGAGTAACTAGTCAATATCGATAGTCAATCTATTTAATAAATTACATACGTTAGACAGAGACTATCTAAACATTATACTGGCCTATTAGAAATACCGATAGAAAAAGCTATGCCACAAAAAATTTAAATAACTTTCTTTACACAGTAAAAAATCTAAAGATATTTTAATTTTCCATTTTCATTTTGATACTATCAATATTATTATAAGTGGTTGTATACAGAAATAGACTACAGGCGTCATCTTTGTTATATAGGAAACTCTCTAAGAAAACTTTACGAAGCTCCGGCAGAAAGCTAACCGACTCTCTGTTTTATTATAATTAGAATAGATGGCTCTGGGTGGTGTCTCGCGTAGATTAAAATGAAAAATAGTCTACTTGCTCAATTTTCTTCACCACAATCAAAGCGTTGCGGAAAAAAGTCGTAAATAGAAAATAAAAAACAAAATTCGGCATTTGAATATTAATAGGTAGATATAATACTTTTGAATGAAATTTTGAAGCATTTATTATGCTAACTTTTCAAATCGATTTAGAAAGTATTTTTTTCTTTTTCCTTTCTAAATCGATAATAGATGTATTTTTAAACCCGGGGCCTGGTCGCTTGCTCTTTTGGGTCCTTCATAATTTACTGGCATATCTTGGGATTTACGGGTGCGAAAGCCTTGAGAGTTTGCAGAGCTTCATCCATTAATCAGCAGGTGTATCGGCTTGCAGATGACATCGTGCTAAGTCAAAAAGATCTTGGTAGATCTCCATATACGAGGGACTAAAGATTACATTTCTCGTCTTTTATGTGTTTGATCTCAGAAATTGGTCGCCGTATGAACCTTCAAGGTGCTGATTACCGCCCGGTTCATTTCGGGAGCAAAGGATGGACCTTTGCGTGAGGAACGATACAGGGTGGATTATTTGACTTGACCTTATCCTGTTTAATGAGGGTTTATATAATAAACTAGCTGACCCTGTTAATTTCGTACCGCCTAACCAGGCGCGGTAGCAGCTTGAAGTTTTGGGGAGGGTCACTTCGGCAATTCCTTCGGAACCATCTTCGTACTTCAAGCCATATTCTAAAAAAATAATTAGCTTTCGGTCAGCTTTTCTCGAGATTTGCGTTTAGCTTTAGCAACACATTCAGCGATTCATTTTTATATAATGAACAACGTTTTTAAAAGAAACCGTTTTATTGTCTTTTTTTTTTTGACATCCACACTTAATTGTGTACCAAATGTCCGATCAATCAGTCAACAGGAAGGGGGTAAAATTTAAATTAGCTAGCTCCAACAAGCTGTCTAAACTAAACCCGTTTAAAAACAAAATATTTACATTTTATAACTTAAGTTTTAGTGTTTAACATCAAATTACTATTAGAACTATCGGGATATTTACCATGTATTGTTAGGAGTTGCCGATATTTCGGCACTGTTGCAAGTACCATGATCAACCGGGAGCAAGCCAAAACAAAATCGCGAGTGGATACAGTAAGCATAGTGTGTCGTGAACATGATCGAGATCGAATTCGAGTTTGTAGTGAGAATGACACCAGTGGTAGTGTCCTTACGTGTAGCAAAAGAACTCGAAAGAGGGTAGATCGATATATTTACTCCTAAAAACTTTTTCACCGTTTACCGCCAGTATTACAGTTCCTCCGTGATCATGGTGCTTGCAACAGCGCCGAAATATCGGAAACTCCAAACAATACCTACATAGTAAATATTCCGATAGTTCTAATAGTAATGTGAACGACCCTGAAAGTTTAAATACCTATATTTAACATCAAAGTAAAATCAAAGTGTTTATTTATCATTTAGCAGACTAATGATGATCTGCACTATTGTGGGAATAAGCAAATCAGTTCTTGAACCATTTTCATGATAAATGTTAAGCTAATAATTAAACCTAAAGTATAAACTTTTGTGTAGGGGGTTTTTTAAATTTTAAATTTTATTTTATACCCAGAATTACCCGGACTAATGCAAATATACTGGTACATAAAATATGCTTGCATTCAAATATTTGAAATATTTGATCTGAACGGGAGTTATCCGCGATCTCTGACTTCTAATTCGATGCGGCAAACCTACATTGCAGCTACGACGCCAAAGAGTTCGTCAATTTTACCTTATCATGGATAGTTATAATTTGAGGTGTTTAATTAGACAGGTAAATAATATTGTACACACTAATAACTCTGTTAATTACTCTGTAAGTGCATTTAAATCACGCGAATGTAGTTACCACCCACATGCTTATGCATTAGCTACGAACGGTAATCTACTTTGACACTAATATTAGAATTCGCTGGTACAGCGCGTTCCGAGATTAGTGTTTGATCAGGTTACTTGAACTTCGAGCTCAAAGTGCTACCTGTTGCAGAAACGCAGTTTGCTGCGTTTTCATCTAGAAATTGCGTAACAAATAAAAGCATTTTTAACATTAAACTTTTAATTGTGAATTATCAGTTATTAACAAGTTGTTATTTGAAGACGAAAGCAGCTTTTTTCATATGATGGTTCGCAACGTATCATAAAATAGAGTAGGTTGGTATTTGTACGTTTTTATAATTATTATAGCTGTTGCTCACGGCTCCGCCCGTGTGGAATTTTGATGCCGTTCATCACTGATAGTAGCGTGATGATTATAGCCTATGTTGGTACCTGATAATGTAGGTTTCTAATGGTGAAAGAATTTTTGGAATCGGTCCTGTTGTTTTTAAGTTTATAAATTCGTTACTAAAAAAATACAAATATTTCCTTATTTCTAATAATTATATACTATTATATAATTTTTGTAGATAAATATCTCCCTAAAAACAGTAACTAATTTAAAAAATCTGTTAAAACAAGCCTTTGACCCCGCGTAACATGTTTAACGGTGGGTGCATCAACAGGGTAAATTAAGATATTGTTAGAACCTCAAAAGTTAGATTCCCGCGGCCCGATTCTGGCCTTCCCTGAATTATTTAGAAGTTTTTTTGTAATAAAGTACCAAATATATGAATACTTTATTTCAATTACAATCTAGCCTTATTGGCTAATTAGTAAACAAAGGGGATTGGGTAATCTAGTATGGACAGTGGCGTTCTTAATTTTTTCAGCGGCCATAATTAATTTTGATACCACTTCATTGTACTGTGTTAAACACACGTACAAATGTCATTATTTTCATTGTAAGTAATATCGGAGCTGCGATATACAGGGTGGAACATTTCGACTTTACCTTGAAGGAAAGTACCCTCATACTAAAGATAGCGAATTTTACTTAAAGGAAACTTTACCTTATTTTTTAAAAGAAACAAAACTGCATTCAAAGACTTTTGAAAATGCCACACCCGGTAGTCGAACCGACTAATATTTTACAAAACCTTCTTTTTCATGGACTTCCTTTTATTTAATTTACCAAGTTTGTTAGAGAGATTTGATCCCTATGATCGACCCTATCGATTGATGTAATAAAAATACAGAGTGTTATTTTTTCGAATTGTAGTCGGTTCGATTATAAGGCGTGGCAAACGATTTTTCAGCATTCCTTAAATGCAGTGCTGTTTCTTTTTTAAAAACACACTAAACTGTATTCAAAGTTTTCTGAAAATGCCACACACGGTAGTCGAACCGGGTACGAGTACCTACTCTTACTACCGGAGATAGTTAATTTCATTCAAAGGAAACACTCTCTTAATTAAAAAAGAATACAAAGCTGCATTTAAGGAATTTCGAAAGATCGCTTGCCACGCCCTGTAATCGAACCGACTAAAATTCTAAAAAATAACACCCTATATTTTTATTGCATCAATCGATAGGGTTGATCATAAGGATCTAATCTCTCTAACAAACTTGGTAAATTAAATGAAAGGAAATCCATGAAATAGAAGATTTAGAAAGATTTTATTCGGTTCGACTACTAGGTGTGGCATTTTCAGAAAACTTTGAATACAGTTTAGTGAGTTTTTGAAAAAGAAATAGAACTGCATTTAAGGAATGCTGAAAAATCGTTTGCCCCGCCCTATTATCGAACAATTCGAAAAAATAACACCCTATATTTTTATTGCATCAATCGATAGGGTCGATCATAAGGATCAAATCTCTCTAACAAACTTGGTAAATTAAATAAAAGGAAAGCCATGAAATAGAAGATTTAAGAAGATTTAGGAAGATTTTAGTCGGTTCGACTACCGGGTGTGGCATTTTCAGAAAACTTTGCATACAGTTTAGTATGTTTTTAAAAAAGAAACAGAACTGCATTTAAGGAATGCTGAAAACTCGTTTACCACGCCTTATAATCGAACCGACTACAATTCGAAAAAATAACACCCTGTATTTTTATTACATCAATCTATAGGGTCGATCATAAGGTTCAAATCTCTCTAACAAACTTGGTAAATTAAGTAAAAGGAAATCTATAAAATAGAAGGTTATAGGAAGATTTTAGTCGGTTCGACTACCGGGTGTGGCATTTTCAGAAAACTATGAACGCAGTTTTGATTCTTTTTAAAAATAAGGGAATGTTTCTTTTCAGTGGAATTCGCTATCTTCAGTATTTAGAGTACTTCCATCTAAGTAAAGTTGAAAAATACCACCCTGTATAGCTAAGTCCCGATATAGTTTAGAGAAGTTTGTCCATAGTAACTTTTGATCACTTTATACTGTACTTTCATATTATACCAATTTCATTGATGGCCGCTCAATTCCGACACGACGCCAACATTACCCAACCCCCTTTCACCTAAACTACTACGTATTTTGAAGTATTATCTGTTTTTTGTTTTATATCCCGTACTAATAGTAGGTACTTTATGCTTTTAAACGGTAAAATATGTGATTTATTATAATTTCGGCATTGTTTCCGTTTACATCCCCGAGCCTTATACCTTGGAGTCCAGGTTTAGAATGTCTTAAGATTTGGCTAAGTGAACATTTTATTAGCCGCAGTTTTTCTCGCATTACATAATACACCATGTATATAATGCGAGAAAATCAGCGACTGGTGTAACAAAATTAATATTTATTACCTACTCACTCAAACTAACGCTATTGTGCCAGAAAAAAAAAATGTTGTTTGAAGAGTTTGAAAACCGGTTTTTGGTGTCTTTTGCATTTCTTAATTTTTTTACTCTCCTTTTCTCTACATCTTATTATAAGCATATTAAAGTTAATTTCTATTCTATTATATGGCAACAACGCGTTGCCTTGACACCTATTAGTCCTTTTTAGGGTTCCGTAGCCAAATGGCAAAAAACGGAACCCTTATAGATTCGTCATGTCTGTCCGTCCGTCTGTCTGTCCGTCCGTATGTCACAGCCACTTTTCTCAGAAACTATAAGGCCTATGCTGTTGAAACTTGGTAAGAAGATGTATTCTGTGAACCGCATTAAGAATTTCACACAAAAATAAAAAAAGCATTAAATTTTGGGGGTCCCCAAACTTCCCCCATACTTAGAACTGATACTCAAAATTTTTTTTTTTCATCAAACCCATACGTGTGCGGTATCTATAGATAGGTCTTTAAAAATGCTATTGAGGTTTCTAACATATTTTTTTTCTAAACTGAATAGTTTGCACCCTTCCAAAGTGGAAAAATGTGTGCCCCCCCCCCCCCTCTAACTTCTAAAATAAGAGAATGATAAATCTAAAAAAAATATATGATGTGAATTGCCATGCCAACCAGAACAAATCCAGTCAGTAGTTTTTTTTTTAATACGTCATAAACCGCAATTTTCATCTTTGCTGCCACGGAACCCTTCATGGGCGAGTCCGACTGGCACTTGGCCGATTTTATTTACACAAAAAAACAGGTGTAAAAATATATATAATATCGCTGTTTGATAGCCATTAAGTACCTATTTCATCGGATTGTGGAACGCCATTATAATTGTTTTCCTGGGAATGGAATAAAGAGGATGTTACTTTCGTTTTGTAAAATCCATGTTAAATAAAGCTGGCGAACTTAAATTGTTACGAAGTTATAAGCTCTGTGTATTTCCGACAGGCTTATGCCATCACAATACATAGCCCTGAATGTTTCTTTAAGCCTTATACGTTTTCTACTTCACATCCCTTTGGGCAACCTTGGTATGTACTAGCTTCTTGACGTTAAATAGGTCATGCGTTTGTTAGCACAGTCCAACAACACTGTACAACCGTAGTATAATGAAAATAATAATTATCATTTTTTTTTCCTAGACGCTATTTTTTACTATAATTATGGTAACTATGTGGTACCACCAAAAATAGGGTTCGTATAGCCTTTGAAACCATTGACCCGATATGGCCTCAGACAGGTTTGAGAAAGGTAAAAATGTGCAGATAGTGTTCTAACACTAAAATAGACTTTAAATGGCAAAAACGGAATTATTCCACGCAGATGGAGCTGCAGGTAACATCTGTGTGAATATAAAACAACATTAAGCATAAGCAACTTCAAAATAAATCGTCCTAATGTAATGAAGGGCGCACAAAAAAATGTTCCCCGCACATTTTCCGACGCTCGCTGGTCAGTCACCCGAAACGTCAGTAAAAGTAAGTTTAATAATAAGTCCTGAACCATCACAAAAGTCCTTCTTCCTTCTCCTCCTCCTTCACCACCATCACAGCCTGGTTGTATCCAAAGCTTGCATTTGGTCGCGATCGGCTCTCCCTATTCTTTTCCTAAATTTGAGTTATGTTGACTTTTACCGGAGCGGTTGACCCCCAACTCCAAGAAAATACTTGCGCCATAGTTTTGTCCATTATTTGAGGATGAAGTGAGGTAACTTTTTAATAATTGCCTTTAAATGGTGCTGCATAAGGTAAATGAATAAATAAAATGAAATCCGATGGACATCCACTTCAAATCATTCTTTTACCTTACTAAAATATATTATGGCAAAAGTATATATAGGTATGGTAAGTATATATATCATAGGCAATGTTTAAAATGAATAGAGCTTGTTCTATATTTACTAATTTTAACCGGCTTAGCTTACATATCAAGATAGCTTGCCGAATCTTCTATTATTGGATAGTTTAAAAAAAAATTGCCACGAAAGCTGATATTGGAGCGCCACTCCCACCTTAGCCTTCTATCCTAATCTATCCAAGTCAAATTGCACAGTGTAGGCACTGTAGTGTTACTTTTTAATAACCACCATTCATGTTTTTGATAACATTTCCTACTTTACTGGCTGCGTACTCGGTATTGTATAGAATGCCGAAGTAAAGTAGATATAAAATAAATATTATCTCCTACATTGCCTACACGTTTTAGGCATTCTAAACATTTCACATTCTATAGAGTCGCTTTCTAGATTAAACCTAGACAAGCGACTCAATTAATATTGCTATTTTCGCAACAGCACATTCCCACCTGCAGTTTCCTGGAACTAGTTATGTCTTAAAATAGTAACAAGTAAATTGAAATTTATTCTGGAATTCCGAATAGTTTGTGAAACTGTGACTGATAATGAAAGACCTGATTTCTAATAATAATAATAAATAATAATATAATAATAAATAAATATTGTACGACAATCTACACAACGCTATCTAGACCCAAAGTAAGCATAGCTTAACTAGCTTGTGTTATGGGTTCTAGAATGCAGATAAACATACTTAGATACATTTTTTTTTTGTAAATACATACAATATTACACATAGAAACACCCAGACCAATGCAAATATTGATATTAATATGCACACAAATATTTGCACTGAGCGGGGATCGAACCCGCGCCTCCTGCGTAGCGGCCGCGTTCACTACCGCTACGCCACGGAGGCTGTCTGATATCGTATATATTATATAGGTATATTATCAAATGGCCAAACCATCCCAGAAGTGGGGTGAATATCGTGTCAAAAATAAATATAAGCCAAAAGATGCTGAACTTTTGAGTTCTTGAAGCATACCTAAACAAAATTATAATAAATAAATAAATATTGTACGACATTCTACACAACGCTATCTAGACCCAAAATAAGCATAACTAGCTTACGTTATGGGTTCTAAAATGCGAACAAACTTAGAAGCGTCGGTAGCTTAGTGGTTAAGGGGTCGGCCTTACGATCGAGAGGTCATGGGTTTGAATCCTAGCCATTATACTACCGACGTGAACCCACTCCTACCACAAGCAATTTAGCTTAGTTGGAGGGTTTAACGGGAATATTAGTAATTACGGTTGCTAATATTCTTTTTAATCAAATAATATATAATAATAATACTTAGTGATTCCACTAACCTGAGATCACTCCTCGTAACTGAGACCTATAAATACTTGGGTATGTCACAGGCGTTATGCATCAATGAGACCGGGATTAAACAAATGTTACAGGAACGTTTCTTTGGCCGCCTGAAAAAGGTACTTAACAGTCTTTTGTCAGGTGGTAACAAGGTGCGTGCCTGTAATAGTTGGGTCATGCCACTCTTGATGTACTCCTTTGTCATACTCAAGTGGACTCAGACTGAACTCGATGCCATTGATAGGAGAGTCCGGACTCAGTTGACTGCATTTCGAATGCATCATCCGCGGTCGTCAGTCATGAGATTGTACATCCCGCGGAAATGTGGGGGTCGGGGATTTTTAAATGCAAAGACCCTTCACAATCGCGAGGTGTGCAATCTCAGAGATTATTTTCTTAAGTAGAACGTGGAAATGCACCGTGATGTAGTCAACGTAGATACCGGGCTCACCCCGCTCGGTTTGGCTAAGAAGAACTGGCGCAGACCTATAGTAGTTGGCACTGACAGCCGAAGGGAGCCTAGACCTACTGGCATCCGTGTCCTGGCTACGTTTCGGTGACCTTTTTGGGGAAACTGAAGGTTTTGTCTGTGCGATTGCAGACGAAGTTATCAAGACGAATAACTACCGGAAGTATATAATGAGGGATGGCACAATTGACATCTGTTGAGCGTGTCACCAACCTGGTGAATCCCTCAGGCATATTACTTCCGGCTGTTCTCGTCTTGCTAACGGCGAGTACTTGCACAGACATAATCAAGTAGCCAGGATAATTCACCAGCGACTTGCTCTGAAATACAACCTTGTGGAAGTTAAAGTGCCGTACTATAGATATGTTCCTGAGCCGGTTCTAGAAAATAGTCATATCACATTGTACTGGAATCGATCTATCATCACTGATAGGACTGTTGTAGCCAACAAGCCTGACATTGTGGTGATAGACCGATCCGAACGCCGAGCTTTGATTGCTGATGTTACCATTCCTCATGATGAGAATCTCGTGAAAGCTGAGAAAGATAAACAGGTTAAGTACTTGGACTTGGCCCACGAGATTGTCGACATGTGGAATGTTGACTCAGCAATCATTGTACCGATAGTCGTGTCAGTGAACGGTTTAATAGCAAAGAGCCTCGACCAACACCTGAAGAGGCTCGGGTTAGACGGTTGGGTCAAGGGCCAGATGCAGAAGGCTGTGCTTCTTGATACGGCGCGCATCGTGAGGAAGTTCCTGTCTCTGGAGCCCTAACCACCGGTAGCTTGGTCCCTGTACCCGATACCGATGGAGCACTGTTTTTTATATTTTTAAATAGATGTATGTTTTTGTATGTATTCAAAAATAAAAGAGAATAATACTTAGATAATTTTTTTTGGAAATACATAAATACATGTTAAATATAGAAAACACCCGGATCAATGCAAATATTCATATTTATGCATACAAATATTTGCACTGACTGGGGAACGGACCCGAGCCTCCTGCGTAGCAGCCGCGTTCACTATCGCTACGCCACAGAGGCTGTAATACAAATTAATTAGGACTTGATAGTCACGGGTTCTTGGTTCATGTGTATAAAGTGTAAAAATAGCTTCTATATGATATTTCAATACTGAAATGCAATATATCATCCTACTCCATTACTAGCTTCAGGGTTCTGTTAACCGTGGGCGTTTCAAGGTAAACCCGATGATGGATTTCGACACTCCATTTTTTAATATTATTTTTAGTACTAAATGATAATGGTTTCGTCTTTTTAACCGACTTCAAAAAGGAGGAGGTTCTCAATTCGATGGTTTTTTTTTACCTTTATGATTCGATTTCCGTGATTCTTTTTTTATTCGATGTGAAATAGTTATCATTTGGTCCCATACAAATTTAACAGAGTTTGGCCCAGTAGTTTTCATTTTATGATTTTTTTGTGTTTTCTTCATTCAAACTTTTACCCAACTTATATAATTATCGACAGTGGAAAAGCAAATTAAAGTACCTAAGTGCCATTTTTCAAACTTTACAGCAGACCTAAAAAGCTTTGTAGTTTGAGGTAAAATGATCATAAAAAAATATTACTTCTAAAATAATATCAAAAAAAATAGCAGCTGTTGTTTTATTCTTAAAAAGTCCATAATTTCAATTTACTAATGAAACAAAGCCTAAAAGATTTATAAAAATAGGTGGTGCTTAATGTTTTTAGGGTTCCGTAGCCAAATGGCAAAAAACGGAACCCTTATAGATTCGTCATGTCAGTCCGTCCGTCTGTCTGTCTGTCCGTCCGTATGTCACAGCCACTTTTCGCCGAAACTATAAGGCCTTTGCTGTTGAAACTTGGTAAGAAGATCTATTCTGTGAACCGCATTAAGAATTTCACACAAAAATAAAAAAAGCATTAAATTTTGAGGGTCCCCATACTTAGAACTGAAACTCAAAAATGTATTTTTCATCAAACCCATACGTGTGGGGTATCTATAAATAGGTCTTTAAAAATGCTCTTGAGATTTCTAACATATTTTTTTTCTAAACTGAATAGTTTGCGCGAGAGACACTTCCAAAGTGGAAAAATGTGTCCCCCCCCCCCCTCCTAACTTCTAAAATAAGATAATGATAAATCTAAAAAAAATATATGATGTAAATTGCCATGCAAACTTCCACTAAAAATTAGTTCGAACGAGATCCAGTCAGTAGTTTTTTTTAATACGTCATAAACCGCAATTTTCGCCTTTGCTACTACGGAACCCTTCATGGGCGAGTCCGACTCGCACTTGGCCGATTTTTTGCAACATAATGTTGTCCCATAATATTTCCGTCGTTTATGAACTGGTTTTGGAAAACCTTTTTGCATTGGGTTCGGTATAACTTACAGGTAGTTCCATAATAATTTCATGGGTACTGGACCTTGAACTCCGGAGATACACCAGAGAACTCCTCGAAATCAAATAGGAGACGGGAAATTAGCTAGTCTTATGACGATCCTGTGACACGGTGTCTATGTCACCTCATTACGGTGGTCAAGGGCGTACTAAAATTACTTACTCTACATCGGGCTAAATGTCATCATTCATCATCATCATCTTCATGGAGACGTATTTTCCTGATTACATCAGAAGCTCATATGAGTTTATGAGGAGAACTCGTTTGATGTATAGCATGAATGTCTCGTTTAATTTATTGACAGTTTTTTGTCAATACGAGTACTATGGTAAGTACTATCATTGAAGATACATTGGACTGAATTAGGCCACTATGAATTACAGTATTATGCCATTACTATAGTAAGTATTATAATCCAAGGCAATAACGATCTATATTGCTTAAGGCGCGCAGCACCTTTCGAAGGCCTACCCATAGCTACTAAAAAAAACAACGAAATGTTACAAACTACCCGTAGTAATCTTACTGTAGCTTACAGAATAGCCTATTATAGACACTAAAAAGTAAAAAAAAAAACTACGTTTAAAAAACCGACTTCAAAAACTATTCCAATAAAAATAAAATGCACTAAAAAGTTCAAACTAATTGTGTGTAATTCAAAAACTTGATTACAAATTACACTGTTTAACAAAATTTGAACGTTCTTATGCCACACGAACTTTTTTTGTGTTTTATTATAATATAGGATGTTGTGAATAAAAATAAGCAGATATTTTTTTTTATCACCTATGAATTTTATTTATTTAGCTATCATCGATGCTCAAGGAAAAATAATATACGATTCTCAAAAAAAAAAGAAAAATAATAATGAAACAAAAGTTACTACGATTTTCTGGCATATTTGGCTTTCAGTTGGTCTCTTTTAAGTGTCCAGCAGTAGTCAGCCAACATCCATGGAGCCAACTTAGCTTGATAACGGTTTTCTATGTTTAAAATGTCCTGATGGAACCTTTCTCCATTCTTGTCACTGGCAGCGCCTAAATTCTCAGGAAAAAAAGCCAAATGTGAATCTAGAAAATGAATTTTAAGTGACATTATATTACAATTCAATGCTTTGTATGCCAATAAGAGCTAGTCAATCAACTCTTTGTAGTTGTCTCTTTTATGATTCCCCAAAAAATTCGCATTTACGTTCTTGAAACATTGCCATGCTGATTTTTCCAAAACGTTCAATTTTTCTTCTAATATGTGGTCTTTTACTAATCCCGGATTTGAGGTCCTACAAAATTGCTTTTGGATTTTTCCCTTTATAATAGTAACACAGAAATAGCAATCCGAAACATGATCTCTAGACTCAGTCCATATCATGGGATTAGCAAACGGTATTATGACGTAGTCCTTTCTTCCAATCTATCAATTTTTTACCCATGTTATACAACAAATGTGTGGGGCCCAAACTTTGTCTTGATAAGCAACCGAAAAAGAAAAATACCTGCGATAAAACTGCAATTTAAGATCTGTAAAATTACGCCTTTGTTTTTTGAAAGTCAGTTCATTACAAACATAACAAACAGAGTTAGGATCGTTAATACACTTTCTTGACATATTTGCACAAGCACAGTACTTGACTTAAGCCAAAGTTAATAAAGAAATCCAATATAATTATCACTGTTTTAATGAACGTCCACATGCATTTATCGCTATAAAGCTAATATATAATGAACTTATCAGTATCACAGCATTTAAAGTTTATATTACCAAGTCACGCATGACAGCTTGACGTGCGTCATGTCGCCGCACGTCGCTGTCAAGCTGTTCTGCGTGACTTGGTAATATAAACTTCAAACACTGTGATAATAAGATTTAATTTTGTTTAAAGATTGTAAAATCCGGGCCGATGCCGTCCGTTTGGTGGGGTTGGACCTTAATTTGTAATAAAGTTTTTGAAGAATACACAATTATTTTGAACTTTTTAGTGCATTTTATTTTTATTGGAATAGTTTTACGAAGTCGGTTTTTTTAAACGTAGTTTTTTATTAAAGTATTCATTTAAAGAAAATTAAGCTGAAAGAAAAACATAATTGAGATTTTTATTTCGTGTGGAATTTTCCCTTTTACAAAAGCACAATGTCCTGAGATAAAAGCCACTGCCCAAGCCTCGTGCTTTAAACAGCAGACAGGCTGGTACCGGCTTACAGGTTATATTGGCTCCAAAGGTACGGGAGCCCATTCGTTTTAAGTTAAAGTGTTAGCCTGTTAAGTTAGTTATACGATATCGTAATAGCCATGCACAGCCAGAAGCGTGAATTATATAGAGTCGATACGGCATGGGTATATAATGGATAAGGCGTGAACTTGATTAAAATTGTATGAAACAGGCGAGGGGACGGTACGATACGCCATTATACCTACAGGCTGACTTTGTTGCGACGACGAAGGCTATAATAAAATTATCACAGCGTCCTCGCCTTTGCTGTGCCGTATCGTTAACGTGCATGCACCATTTGTATTGTAATAATTTAGTACGTTGTGACCGAAGCATTTCGATCGACAACAGAACTGTTAATTTACGCTTGCATATTATGTTAGGTTAAAAGGTCAACGACTTGTTTTCTATTAAATCGATTGATACGAAATAGGGATAATGTACCATTTAACGATTGTAGTGTAACTCCAAGCTCTGATCAATGTCTAATATTATCGGATATCTTCTCATTAAAAGGTAAAATATGCGAGTCCAAGGTGGGTGGTTGCAAAACAAATTCCGAGAAATAGTTTGTTAGCGTTTAGTTTAGTTTAACTCTCTTCTCAAAGTAGCAAGTGTATCTAATGAGACGACACCGGAGTAGACACTAGCTAGATGTAACTCTGACATACTGACTGACTGTCAGTTTAGGCCCAGGAATCTCATATTCCCGGGGTTAAGGGACGGAGCTTTGAATAGCTTGTCTTTATTAGTGTTTCGATATTTTTTTTATATTTTTCTTTCATTTCCCTCCGATTTTGTCTGATAAGTCAGCTGGCAATATGTTTAAACCTAATTGCTAGGTCCGCCGGTATTACTATTGATAGTAATTTCGGATCCAAGTCGGCGACTTTCATGGTTAGATTTACCGTGTTTAATCTATTTCAAGTGGTCTTAAAGTTGGAAGATCCTAAATGGATTTCTCATTAATTCACAAAGCCTCTTTTGCGGAATTTGATTTTGGCATTGGAGAGCCTCGATTCAGAGAGTCTGTATGCTGTTATAGATGGCGTTAGACAGCCTCGATTCAGTCAGTCTGGTTGCCGTTATGAATGGCAGTTGGACAGCCTTGATTCGGTCAGTCCGGTTACAATTATAGGTGTCGTAAGACAACCTCGGTTCAGTCAGTCTGGATGCCGGTATGGATGTTGTTGGACAGGCTCGATTCGGTTCGGCCGGTTGTCGTAATGGGTGGCGTTGGGCAGACCTGATTCGGTCAGTCTGGTTGCCATTATAGGTTGCATTAGACAGCCTCGGTACGATCAGTTTGGTTGCAGTTATGGATGGCGTTGGACAGCCTCGATGCGGTCAGTTCGGTTGCCGTAATAGGTGGCGTTAGACAGCCTCGGATCGGTCAGTCTGGTTGCCGTTATGAATGGCATTAAACAGCCTCGATGCGGTCAGTCCGGTTGCCGTTATAGGTGGCGTTAGACAGCCTCGTATCGGTCAGTCTGGTTGCCGTTATGGATGGCGGTGGACAGCCGCGATTTGGTCAGGCCGGTTGCCCTCATAGGTGGCGTTAGACAGCCTCGAATCGGTCAGTCTGGTTGCCGTTATGGAAAGCGGTGGAACAGGCTCGTTCACACAGTCCGGTTGCCGTCCACACCCTGTCTTTGACAGAGGAATGCTTCACATGGCAATTTAGGTTTCGATTCTTCTTCTGTCGAATCCACAGGATTTCTACTCTCAAGATAGGTAGATTTAATAACACGTTTTGTACACCAACGTCGGTTATTAAAACATAATTGCATGGATTACATTAATTGCGGTTAAATGTAAAATGGGCGGCCCTATCGCCAATTACGATATCTTCCAGGCAACCTTGAGATGGAAAAAATTTAGAAACAAAAATTGTGGTGTCGGCGGCACGAGTGTGACGCCCCTGGTGTTGCATACGTCCATAGGCCACGGTAACCACTTTCTATAAGATGGGCCATGTGTTTGTCTGCCACCTAAGTGGTATAAAAAAAAATAGGCGCGCGCGGAAACAGAACATGCCGCCATCATGGGCTTAAATGTGCTAGAGCGTCGGCTAGCCCAACCATTGTAAAATAACCAAACGTAAAACATAATCTAAAAATACCACAAACAATGAACGTTTTAACAGGTTTGCCGAAATTGCTATGTGCCATGATAATTGCATCAGGCTTTCGAAACCTAAAATGCCTGAATTCTAGTTCTGGATTACCGGATAATTCTGGAGTACCAGCCCCAGTTTGTATACAAATTGGTATAGGTAGGTACCTATACCAAAAAACAAAGACCACGGTAATCTTTCTTCGTACACCTCAACTCAATCAGTCAGTCAGGACTTTAGAGTTTTAAGATTAATAATATCGGACTGCACAACACTAAGAGAGTTGAAGAGAAATATTATAAAAATCACTATATAAACAAGAACTGACTAAGGAGATAACGTTAATTCCCCGTATTCCAATAATTCCAAACAACTTGCTTCTCCCAGTTGCCAAGACTTCAATTTCCGTTGAAGTTAGCATCCATAATTACTGTCAATAAGTGCCAGAGCCATACTTTGAAATTTACAGGTTAAGTTTAAATAAAATTATAGAATTTCTTAACTGACTTCTAAAAAGGAGGAGGTTCTCAATTTGTATGTTTATTTTTTTATGTTTACACGCGCATTGCTCCGTCATGTGTAGATGGATTTGCAAAATTTTTTTTTTCTTCCAAAGAGGTTTATTCTGAAGTGGAGCTGGTGACTGATGATGGGTTTCAGAGACAGACCACGGAACTCTTGAATAAATTGTTAATTGTTCGATATATTGAAGCTCAGCATCCAGATGTTTCTCTGTGGGCTCCCTGAAACAAAAACATACTCGAGTATAAGATATTAATTGAAAAGTTAAGATACTTTATTACAACAAATATTATGATGATACACATATACCTATTATTAAATATCTAAAGGCAGAACCCAATCTTGAGTGGCAGTTTCTATACTGTTTGCTATTATTTATACAGATTAACTCTTTATTTGGTATGAACGTATGTGAAAACCTTTGTAAGCCCGCAACGGCTCTACTTATCAAGAAACACTTATGGTCCTGTCTCATTCTTGAGTGGCAGCTTCCTTAACGTTCACCTAATAGCAACTCAAGCGTGTTCAATCATGTTTAGTCGACCTAGCAATCCCAATCTTATCGTGAAATGTTTATTACGGAGAAGAACGGATGTATTTAGCTCGATGGGGTTTCTCATAATTTTTTATTTTTATTTATTTATTTTTTGAACTTTATGCACAATAACATACGCGGACTTAATGCCGTAGGCATTCTCTACCAGTCAACCAAAGGTGGTGCAGAGATACATTCGTAGGTGCATTATAGAAAGTGATATTAGTAGATGAACACTATAAATAACTAGGTAGGTACCTATAGTGCCGTGAAGAGGTAATACATAATTATACTATCATATCCATACACATACCACAGTACGTGGGTACGAATATATAACTAACTAGCTGCTGTCCCCGGCGAACTTCGTACCGCAATAATTTATTTAGCCCGCGTGAATTTTCGATCCCGTCCCCGCTGCACCTATTTTTCACCGTTTAAACCTTTCCTGGACATCCACGAATAATTCAAGACTAAAATTAGCCAAATCTGGTCAGCCGTTCTTGAGTTACGAAAAGTGGCATTGATTTTTATAAGATGATAGATAGATAAATTCATGCATAAAAATAAATAAACCTACATAATATATACATAAATATACCTACTTTTACATACATACGCCACACATATCTTATCACCAATACCATATACCTAAATATATATTACCTAAAAGTATGGTCTAATTGAGATTCGATTGCCTCGATGATTCTGCCAATTTGTCGAGAAATAATTGGCGAACTTTTGCCTTGAACACAAGACTGCCATTTTCCGTTGCCTTCCTGATTTCAAGAGGTAGAGCGTTCCACAGGGGGGCTACAGACTGTATAGGAAAAGAAGAGTGGACAAACCCGGAAGTATGAGAAGGACAGCTTAGGAGAAGATTATTTTTTGAGCGAAGGTCTTTGTTGTGATTTTCATGTCTGTATTGAAAGTAAGGAGTTAGATAGTTAGGGGGAGTAGGTGATGTAAGAATTGAAAAGAGAGTGGTAAGTGCACGTAGATTTCGTCGTTGGCGAATCGGCAGCCAATTTAATTGCTCACGATAAGCAGACACGTGGTCATACTTACGGAGATTGAACACGAATCTAAAGGTGCGTACAGATTATGTAACATGTTGTAGGTATAACTTGTGTTTTATAACACGTCCACATTATCTAACATTGTTTTATAACTTTGCAACATTTAACAATACTGTACACTGTACACATTACATTTAACAATGTCATATAACAATGTTGTATAACAATTCCGTTGGACGTTGCAGTGCTTTTAAAATAAAAATAACGTGTTATATAACTCACTAAAGCCGGGTACTCATTAGCGAGCCGTAACCGTACCTTCTGTGATACAGTACGAGGTTCTAATGTATACGCTTGTAGATTAGGCTCTACAGTTTAGGCTCACGACGTCGCCGGAACGCTTTCACCGAGCGTACTCATTTTGAGAGCTGTAACTGTAACCAAACAGATACAGTAACGAGGTTCTAATGTGTACGAGGAGGCCACTGATAAGCTGGATCGGCGCAGCTCACTTGTGCAGCATATATACTTATAAAAGTCTAAACTCGATGATCGCAGCGGCTAGCAACCTGTCCTGTAGGCACATGCTGTAAGAACATTTCGAACGATCGAACGAACTCGACAGCTGAATCCGCGGTGATATTTCCATTCTGCATGCTGTAAATTTGGTTTCGTCACGTTGTCGAGCATGAGTGTGATGTATGTTTATGTGCTCGACAACCTGACATCACCAAAACAGCATGCGATGTTGAAATATCACCGCTAATTTAGCTTTCGAGTTCGTTCGATCGTTCGAAATGTTCTTACAGCATGTGCCTACTGTTGGTCCTCTTGACGTCCACGAGCGCACTGCGAGCGCCCTTTGATTCGCGGCAAAAACCGACAATCGTCGGCTCACTGCGAGTCGCTCGTGTAGCTTTCGTTGCAGGCTCGCAAACCACGTACATACACACTATGTTTTTGGTAACAGTAACGGTTACAGTTACGTGCAACGTTACGGGTTCAGAAATGAGTACGTTGTAAACGTCGGCTCACAGCAAACCGCACGCGTACCGCTCGCTGCAGGTTAGCGAACCACGTACACACTATGCTTTTTGGTTACAGTGCATGCAACGGTTACGGTTACATCTCGCTAATGAGTACCCGGCTTAACATGTTTTATTACTTCAGTGTCTACATTACCGAAACATGTTATATAACATTGTTTTATAACATGTTATGCTAATAATTTGTACGCACCTTAATGCAGTTATTTAAAAGTCGGTCAAATTTATTGAGATGTTCTGCATTCAGGTCGTAGTAACAAACATCACCATAGTCAAATACATTATCGTTTATGAATAGTAATGTGCTGAACAGTTTCTCGGAACCATTGGTATTTCTTTTTATTTATTATTATAGTCTTATTACGTAATAAAAGGTGTACAGCTATTCAGTCAGGCTTCTGCTGTTTGTAAATATTTGGCCATCGTTTACACGTTACACGTTATTGAAGTTTAATAATTTATCATTTTGCTTTAAAAGTTCAATGGTATTAAACGGAGTCCGTAGGTAGACTTTTCCATTCGTAGTACAGCTTACAGTACATTTATGAGTATGTTCTTAGTAGTACAACCGAAAAGAGGTGTAGTGTAGGCAGTCTCTTTATGATATCGGTACCTTAGTACTGTTGCAATACGGTCTAGAATAGTGGTCGTGAATTTGAATAAGCTTTATTACTTTGGAATGAGAATTTCTTTGAATTAAATATGTAAGAAGCACTATTTGAATATAAATTTTAATGTAAAATACATTGATGTTATGTGCACGTAGACATACCTTTAAGCTTTTATATTCTTCCGTAGGTGTATGTAGTAAATATGTATAGTTTTTTATATCTATTCAATTTCAATTTAATAAATGAGTCTCAAAGTCATGACGCACACGCAAGGTTACTTGATATGTACAGTACATATTGTACATGAACACTGAAACGAAACGTGAATTAATCTTTATAAAATATCCATTGATACGAGTATAATCCAGCATAGGAAATGATCTGTACCACAGAGTTAGTGACCAGTTATATCTGTGAATTGTATAATACATACCTACCTCAATATCCTGTCTGTGGTGCAACAATAACGTTTTGTGTAGTGTTAAGATTGAGGTTACGTGATATACCTATGATCTTACCCCACGCATCGGGGCGGGGCTCTCAGTATTGACGCATCAGGCATAATTTTGTATGTACATTTATTACATCAAAAACCTATGCAACGATTTTATGTATTTTTATGCTGTTGATGTGTTCACTATTATTCTGGGTAGGATGACGTCTACCGGAACTGCTAGTTATAATATAAATATTGAACCTACATACATGTGCTTACCCTCCGGTTTGACAGAGACAAAAACTGGCAATGTATTTCTATCCTTACATACATCACGAGTTCCTCTATTGTCATTAAGCTTTTCTTATAAGTCTACCGGTAGGTATCGAGTGCTTTTGACATGCACTTTTTTCAATTATTCTCTTTTTTCTACTTTCCTCGTTAATTAATTAAGTCTGTGTGTGTTCTGCGAGGTCGATTCTGGTGGGCCTGCCTATTTATCTGTGCATTATTCGCTTAGTAGGTAGTCATTCGTTGTGTCCAAACCACCTTATTATTTAGGTGGGCATATTAAGGTGGTTTGGACACAACCATAATTTTCTTAGTAATATTCTTAAAAATACAGTTGCTTTAACTAGAACGAGGCTTTTATATTTGTAACTAGCTGTTGCCCGCAGCTTCGCCCGCGTGGAATTCGGATTCCGTTCCAACTTTTTTTTCGTGATAAAGTTCACTCGGACACTAATCCCGTCAGCCGGACTCGAACCCACTAAAATCGCACGCCGTCGCGGGTTTTCAGTTGCTGGGGTGTAAGATTGGGTATATTAGGGCAGATTCCGCGTTTTTCGACTGACCCTGGACCATCTACGATTTTAAGATGGCCCTCTAAGGAGTGGGAAGCACGGTGTCCCTATCGAAGTGACAGGCGGCCGCACCTGTAATCGTCACGCCTGCACTCAGTGACCAGCCCTCTCCGTGCCTACTCTTCACTGATCTGGATATCGGAATCTACCGGATAATTTCGTAATAATTTTTGAATACAACGCCCGATTTCAATAATTCATTCAGTATTAAAACAATCTTTCAGAATACCAAATAATTTATTTAGATAAGAATTAATACAAAGGTATACCTACATCCCGTGGTCTGACTTTGAACGGGATTTCTGCTTGAATTTATTTTGCCGTGCGTTACTTTCATATTGCGATAGTTCCCAAATTATTCATTATAATTTTTTTTTTTTTTATTATTATTTATTACCATCTCATAAAAAACAATATGTACATAAATAAATTATTGCGAGTGCATTTAAAAACCACAGAGGTTTGTAGAAAATGCAGTACATTCTTATACACAAAGGAAGTCATATATCATATACCTACGTAATTAAAGTTATATTGAATTACTCAGATTACAAAATAAATGTGTTATTATTATAAATAAGATAAAAAATATCAATAAGAATATGTAGGTAGTTTAATACAATAATGTAGGTGTACGGGCGCAGAACGGTGAAATGTACCTACTCCAGGTTATGTATGCAAGCTAATGTATTTTTTTTTCTAAAATTAATATTCTAAAAATAAAAATCCTGCCCGGTCATGTCTTCCAGGAGGAATCGCTTTAAAACATGTTTTATATTTTTTTCATTTAATCGATCCTTAATGATGTTTGGGGGTAGTTTATTAATTAAGCGGTACAATGTATTGAGTTGTTCTCTCACCAAATACGTTATAAGCGCGTGCGGTTTGTAACCGGTTCTGTGCAGGGACCGAAACAGTAACCACTATAAAGTGTTTTAACACTGTTTTTTGAAACTGTTTTAGAAGAAAACCTTTTATAAGTGTAACCGAAACGAAAGTGTAACCGATTGAAAGTGTTAAGGGTTTATATCTGTTAATAACGGTTAATAAGTGTAACCGTTATAGATTTATAACGTTATAACGTAATGATTTAAGTATCTGCACGGAATGGCAACAACACGTCGCGTTCTTCTATGTAGGCTCACACCGCAGAAAAAATACTCACACCAAACTTTATGGCCGCTTTAAGTCCGTCACACGCCGTCACACGCGTAGCTATATTATAGGATACCTATATACCTATAAATATCAATCATATAGCAAGGCACATTACTAGATACATATTGCTCAGGAAATTATATCTTGGGCCGAAAATGTGCTCAAAATGTGCTCTATACGCGAAGTAGGTACTTATTTTATGGGTGACTTTTGAGGATAGCACGGGGTGCTACTGCGGTGGAAGAGCTTCATCAAAAATAGACTATTACAAAATAATCTGCGCTCGGCAGGACCTTATCCTTTCTTAATGTCTAAACTACCCCTGTACCAAATTTCATCAAAATCGGTTCAGTGGTTTAGGCATGAAAGCGTAACAGACAGATAGACAGAGTTACTTTCACATTTATAGATAATATTAGTATGGATATGGATTAATACGAAGTTATTACGCACACTTATTCACAAAGGGGGTTGGGTAATGTTGGCGTCGTGTCGGAATTGAGCGGCCATCAATGAAATTGGTATAATATGAAAGTACAGTATAAAGTGATCAAAAGTTACTACGGACAAACTTCTCTAAACTATATCGGGACTTAGCTATACAGGGTGGTATTTTTCAACTTTACTTAGATGGAAGTACTCTAAATACTGAAGATAGCGAATTCCACTGAAAAGAAACATTCCCTTATTTTTAAAAAGAATCAAAACTGCATTCATAGTTTTCTGAAAATGCCACACCCGGTAGTCGAACCGACTAAAATCTTCCTATAACCTTCTATTTCATAGATTTCCTTTTACTTAATTTACCAAGTTTGTTAGAGAGATTTGAACCTTATGATCGACCCTATAGATTGATGTAATAAAAATACAGGGTGTTATTTTTTCGAATTGTAGTCGGTTCGATTATATGGTGTGGTAAACGAGTTTTCAGCATTCCTTAAATGCAGTTCTGTTTCTTTTTTAAAAATATACTAAACTGTATGCAAAGTTTTCTGAAAATGCCACACCCGGTAGTCGAACCGACTAAAATCTTCCTAAATCTTCTTAAATCTTCTATTTCAAGGATTTCCTTTTATTTAATTTACCAAGTTTGTTAGAGAGATTTGATCCTTATGATCGACCCTATCGATTGATGCAATAAAAATATAGGGTGTTATTTTTTCGAATTGTTCGATTATAGGGCGGGGCAAACGATTTTTCAGCATTCCTTAAATGCAGTTCTATTTCTTTTTTAAAAACATACTAAACTGTATTCAAAGTTTTCCGAAAATGCCACACCCGATAGTCGAACCGACTAAAATCTTTCTAAATCTTCTATTTCATGGATTTCCTTTTATTTAATTTACCAAGTTTGTTAAAGATATTTGATCCTTATAATTGACCCTATCGATTGATGCAATAAAAATACAGGGTGTTATTTTTTCAAATTGTAGTCGGTTCGATTATGAGGCGTGGCAAATGATTTTTCAGCATTCCTTCTATGCAGGGCTGTTTCTTTTTCAAAACACACTAAACTGTATTCAAAGTTTTCTGAAAATGCCACACCTAGTAGTCGAACCGAATAAAATCTTTCTAAATCTTCTATTTCATGGATTTCCTTTCATTTAATTTACCAAGTTTGTTAGAGAGATTAGATCCTTATGATCAACCCTATCGATTGATGCAATAAAAATATAGGGTGTTATTTTTTAGAATTTTAGTCGGTTCGATTACAGGGCGTGGCAAGCGATCTTTCGAAATTCCTTAAATGCAGCTTTGTATTCTTTTTTAAATAAGAGAGTGTTTCCTTTGAATGAAATTAACTATCTCCGGTAGTAAGAGTAGGTACTCGTACCCGGTTCGACTACCGTGTGTGGCATTTTCGGAAAACTTTGAATACAGTTTAGTGTGTTTTTAAAAAAGAAACAGCACTGCATTTAAGGAATGCTGAAAAATCGTTTGCCACGCCTTATAATCGAACCGACTACAATTTGAAAAAATAACATCCTGTATTTTGATTACATCAATCGATAGGGTCGATCATAGGGATCAAATCTCTCTAACAAACTTGGTAAATTAAATAAAAGGAAGTCCATGAAAAAGAAGGTTTTGTAAAATATTAGTCGGTTCGACTACCGGGTGTGGCATTTTCAAAAGTCTTTGAATGCAGTTTTGTTTCTTTTAAAAAATAAGGTAAAGTTTCCTTCAAGTAAAATTCGCTATCTTTAGTATGAGGGTACTTTCCTTCAAGGTAAAGTCGAAATGTTCCACCCTGTATATCGCAGCTCCGATATTACTTACAATGAAAATAATGACATTTGTACGTGTGTTTAACACAGTACAATGAAGTGGTATCAAAATTAATTATGGCCGCTGAAAAAATTAAGAACGCCACTGTCCATACTAGATTACCCAATCCCCTTTCGTATTCATGTATTAGGTAACGCGCGTGAATTTATCTCTCGTACTAAATACTCGAAAGCGTTGATATATGGGGACATATATCTTGGACCTAAGTCACGAGAAAAACGAAGCTTTGGCGCGCACGGATTGTTTTGTACTAATAATATATTTGATTGGTGAATTTGAGCTCGTCCGCCGCCGAAGCAATTCGTACTATCCTCAAAAGACATCCAAGAAACGCGTATAGAGCACATTTTGAGCGTTCAAGATATAGATATGTCTCGCTGTATACTAATATGTTACAATCTACAGACACATGGACCTACTGCGTAAACCGCAGGGGATAATGGCCTCTAGGGTAGGGTTGCCATACGTTCCCGTACGCCGGGACATGTCCCCGTTTGAGGCCTGGTGTCCCGGCGTCCCGGCCAATAAGCAAATTGTCCCGGTTAAACATTTTTAGTATTATATTAGAGAGCTGGACTTGGTTGGTAATCAGTAATATACCTACAATAAACGCGACTAAGTAGCTAGGCTATTAATACGTAGATAGAACGACGAAAGCGCTGATATTTTTCCATACATGAATATGTTAATGAGTAATAAAGACCCCGGGGCCAATGATTTTACGAGAAAAACGCGATGAAGGACAGATGGCGCTCATACTTCCAACGACATGCTGAATAAGCAGCAAAAGGTGCATCCACCAGACCTCTTTCCAACAAGGACAAGGACTCGTGCCACCGATAACGCCTGCAGAAGTACAGACTCGGCCTCGACGAAATCCCCATCGAGGCTTGGAGCATTCTAACAAATCTGTATAACCGCGTACTTCTCACCGTGAGATCCTGAGCCAGTGGAGACTGAGCTTCATTACGCCAGTATTCAAAGGCAAGGGATCGGTGCAGGAGTGTGGTAGTAACCGCGGTATAAAGATAATGTCCCACACCATGAAGCTCTATGAGCAGATAATCGACTCCTGGATCCGACAGGAGAGTACACTCTCGGAGTGTCAGTATGGGTTTCGTCCCGGGTACGGGATCATTGATCCGGTGTTCTCCCTAAGGATTGTGGTGGGGAAATACAGGGCGAAGAACACGCCCCTGCACTGCCTATTCTTAGACATGCAGAAGGCCTTCGACTGTGTTCCTCGCGCGGTGATCTGGTGGGTACTGTGGGCTAAGGGAGTTCCAGAGACCTACATTGACACCATCCAAGATATGTATCATAATTCTGGTTCCGTGGTTCGGAGTGCTTTTGGTGACTCAAAAGCCTTCCCCATCACCATCGGAGTACACCAAGGATCCGTCCTTAGTCCTTACTTGTTCAGCTCGGTATTAGACGTCTTGTTAGACAGTATCAGAAAACCACATAAGCAGCCTCCGAGGTTGCTCATGTATGCTGATGATATTGCGCTGAAGGACGCGGACAGGAGCAGATTGGTGCAACACGTGAAAGTGTGGAAGGAAGCGCTTGAGAACGGTGGTATGAAGCTAAATGTAGCGATGACAGAAAGTTTAGCGTTAAACTCGAGAGATTTCACACCGGTCCGCATAGGCGATGATTCGGTTTAAGTACCTGGGATCTTCATGTGACCAGTGAAATCGACTACGACATCAGGGCACGCATTGCTTCCGTGTGGGCCAGGTGGTGAGAAATGACTGGCGTCACGGGTGATCCCAAAATGCCAGTCAGGTTGAAGGAGCAGGTCTATAAGACGATCATTAAGCCTGTCCTCTTACATGGTTGTGAGAGCAAGAGCGTAAGCACGTAAGAGCTGCATATCACGGAGATAAAAATGCTGCGTGAGGAACTCTTGCAGCCGCGGCACCCTTCATGTCCATGACATCGCAGATAAAAATAATGCTAGAGAGCCGCCTTCGCTGGTGCGGCCACGTCTTGCGGCAACCGCCAGGATACGTGGGTAGTAAATGCCTGACAATGGCGCCCCCACCGGGTCCAGGTAGAAGGCATAGGCCCAAGAAGTCCTGGCTTGACGTCATGGAGAGTGATATGCGTGCAAATGATCTCACTACCATGGACGCCAAAGTCGTGTCAAGTGGCGGAGGAAGAGCTGGAAGGCGGACCCTGAGCTCCTGGGACATCTTGGCCAGGGATGCAATCGGGAGAAAGCGTCTACATGAAGATGATGTTTAACTTAAAGTTAATTTTTTAGTTAATTTCGTCAAAATATTTTGTACAATTATCAGAAGTTAATAGATAATAAAAACATAGGAAGCCCGGGTCGCTGCCCGCTTGTTTAACGCTTGTTTAATGGCAGTGTTAAAAGTTGTTGTAATAAAAGTTCCTATTTTTCTACCTTTACTAATTTTTCTTCAAATGTCCCGGTCCTGGTCCCCACACTTATGGCAACCCTACTCTAGGGCCATCAGAGGGTACCGCGCGATATCCTTTGCAGCAGCGAGTCATCTCGCTGCATCGCCAACGTGGATCCTGGAAGCGAGAACCCTTTCGGCGCTATATCGGTTCCGAAAAGCGGCGCGGGAAAGGGGACACGATCCCGAGCCTGAAAAACTTCGGGCCGTGAGATCCCGGCTCTGTGAACTCCGGGCGATATCTGCATCGGATCGTCGAGAAAGAGCCAACGTCCGAGTGCCATCAATGCGACCCGAACGAGGACTTGGTGCTACATACGCTCACCGAGTTGTCGGCTTGGGAGACGCCGAGACCGGAGTTGGTCGCGGCCCTGGGCGTGAGAGCCGAGTGGAGGAGAGACGCAAACTGCGAGGCCCGTGACGAGCGGAGGCAACTCGGTCGTGGGAGGTCACAAAATTACCTACGTCCCCCATGAGCCTGGGTATGACGGGTGAGGCCGCCTGTGACCCTAGCAGAAGCAGGCCACAGCGGCGGCGCGCATTGCGTGCATCCCTATACTTGGGGGCGAGGTGGGGACTCCGTGGCCCCACTCCGGGAGAGGGCCAGCTGGAGAGATAAATGGTCCCAGGGTCGGCCGGGGTGCGAAGGATAGTTATGTTTACGATTACCTCGCCTCCGGCTAGCGACGGCCCAGAGACAGCGTGCGTTTTAGTCGGTTCAAGTCCGACATGATCTCCTTCACCGGCTCCGGTGGGGGACTTTTCACGCGATAAAAAAAATGCATACCAATTAAGTAGTTTGAACATATACAGGGTGGAAAAATAAGTCGGGCCCTGGATGGAAACTACCATAAATCCTTAAGTTGGCTCATTTTACTTAAAGAAGACATTCCTTTATTTTCAAAAAGAAATAAAACTGCATTCAAAGATTTTCTAAAACTAGCTTGGCTCACCCAGGCAGCACCCTGTATTTTTATAGCACCAATTGATAGTGTCACTCATAAGGATCAAATGTTGCCCAAGGTACGGTGCTGTGTACCACGCGAAGGTTTCCGATCAAGTACCCCAAATTACTTGTAATTTGGGGTAGGTAAGTACTTGGTCGTAACTCATGCAGTTACATAATAACGTCACATTGTAAACAGGAATCAAAGTTCAGTCATTTAGTACTTATCTATTTTAAAAAGAGGTGGATACTTGGATACATATCCATACTTCCATATCCATATCCATACTAATACTATAAATGCGAAAGTAACTCTGTCTGTACGTCTGTCTGTTGAACAGATTTTGATGAACTTTAAAAGGACATAGGCTATGTTTGGTCGGATAACCGACATCGACGTGGGTGGAGCCGCGGGCAACAGCTAGTAATATTATAATAACGTGTCATCAAACTCTCAGTTCAGCTAAACACCTCTCTTCATCGAATAACACGCGGTGAGGCCAAGCGAGGTGTACAACAAAATGCCATTATTTCAAAAAGTTAGCTAAATGATAGAATAGTAAAAGTGGCAACGTAGCTATTTCGGTGCACCCTTATAAACCGGTTAACAGATTGATATCGGTTAGGGTTCTGTAACGGTTACACAATCGTCCGTGGTAATGGTTAACAGTTTCAAAAACACTTTTATAAGGGTTACACATTCAATGTGTAACCTTTTAAAAGTGTACCCCGTATATTTCTGTACCCTTTATGAATGTGTTTTTAAGTCCCTGGTTCTGTGAGACTGCTCGTGTGCATACATGATGTTCCACTTTATCGCCCAAATAATATTTAAAGTAATTTTCTTTTAGCAAACAGTATTTTATTTTTAAATGAATTGGTAGAACTTTGCAGTGTTTACAAAGACCCAGATCATCGTTAGTATATTGTAACTTAATCTGCGGCGATGTTATTGTCTTTAATATTTTGATTAATTGTAAGTTATATATATTTTTTATATGGGTTTTATGGGTCCGTCCATAGCTGGTGAGTCCATACTGTATATGAGACTCGGCTAGAGAGTTATAAAGCATTAATTTAACATGATAAGGGATACGACGATTTAAAATTTTTATGTTTGCCAGGAAGCATCTCAGCTTATCACAAACACACTTAGTGTGAATGGAAATTATGATCCACATTAAATGTACAACGTATCTAAAGTATTTAATTGGATAAGGAATAACAATATATTGTGAAAAATAACTTCCAAAATGACACATAAAATTTTTATAATTTGTAAAAGATAAAAATGGTTACTGTGGGCTACCCATATTAGATAGACATATGCTATCGCGGACTTTTATGTAGACCTTATTAAGGTGTACAATATTATAGTACATTATTTTGATTTATCTCGTGGGGTTCAGCCAGCGTTTGCAATGTAAGCGCAAAAAAATGTGCTTATTTACAACATGACATTTGAAACCTCTAAATTTAGCATTGTTTCTCTACAATATTATGCATGTATTATACATATAAACCTTCCTCTTGAATCACTCTATTTATTAAAAAAAACCGCTTCAAAATCCGTTGCGTAGTTTTAAAGATTTAAGCATACATAGGGACGGACAGACAGCGACAGCGACTTTGTTTTATAATATGTAGTGATAGTGATAGTGAAGTGATAACCTTCAGCAAATCAAGAAATTTTTTGCTTTGCTATTCTGAAAAATAGTGCACGACAATAGTAGATTGTATAACAAGGCAGCAAAATAGTATTTTTACGGCGAGGACGCACTTTGAACCACGAGTGTAGCGAAGGTTTCTAGAATAAAACCCCGAGCATAGCGAGGGGTTCTAACGTAGAAACCTGAGCACAGCGAGGGGTTCAAAGTATATCGCCCGAGGGAAAAATAATTTGCTCTCGAGTTATATACTCTACTTTTCATCCCCTTTCTATGAGGAAAATATATAGGTACTGATTACAGAGAATCATTTTCAAATGTTTTATTTAACATTATTATTGTTATAATTCTTGACATAATTGTAATTTTGTAGTTATCATTTTGACGTTCATAATAAGCACTTTTTGTGCCTAAACTGAATAAACGAAATTGATTCTTTGATACAAGAACAGAGACGGAATACGCGCGCTTGTTTTTTTTTACATATAGTGCAGGCGCTAGAGGTAGTTGAGTATGCAAAATCCGAGTGACGGCAACTATGGCCGGATTCTTATACCTGATACCCTAAATAATGACAAAACAAATCTTGCCACCGGGTGTGATGGTCCCTTCCCGCTCCCTTCAGCTTCCCTCTTAGTCCATACAGTAAACATAGCGCGCGTACGCGTTTAGTGTGTTTCTACATATATTGACGTAAAGAAGTTGCTTTATTAAGTCGTGTTTTTGTATCCATTTCTATTTTATACATACTACTTAGGTGGCAGACAAGCACACGGCCCACCTGATGGGAAGTGGTCACCGTGGCCTATGGACGTATGCAACACCAGGGGAATCACTCGTGCTGCCGACTGCCAACCCTGAATCCATATTTCCATATTAATATTATAAATGCGAAAGTAACTGTCTGTCTGTCTGTCACGCTTTCACGCCTAAACCACTGAACCTATTTTAATGAAATTTAGTATAGGAGTAGATTAGACCTTGAGAAAGGACATAGGCTATGTTTGGTCGCGATAACCGATATCCACGCGGGCGGAGCCGCGGGCAAAATTTAGTAATAATATAAATGCGAAAGTAGCTCTGTCTATCTGTCTATCTGTTACGATTTCACGCTCAAACCACTGAAACGATTTTGATGAAATTTGGTACAGGGGTAAAGTAGATCTTGGAAAATGACATAGGCTATCTTTGGTCGTGATAACCGAGTAACCGATATCCACGCAGGCGGAGCCGCGATCAGGACTAGTATACATATAAAAGTGTACTGTATTGAAAAACGTTAGAAATGTCGATAGAAGTGGTTAATTTGAAAAGAAAAAAACCTAACGAACAATTTTGCTTATTTTGCGATAATTCAACGAGAGATAAACAAACAGCTCTCGTGCCTTGGGGAAACCTTGACCTAAATAAAAAGCAATTCAAAAAGTTAGAAGCAGTTGCACATATTTATTTTCAAGGAAAAAATTATCTAACTCAGATTTATACTGATATCTCAAAATATAGGTTTCAATTTCCATTTGATGCGAGTGATGCACTTCAGTCAGATGCTTTGCATTTGTATTTATTAAGGGCTACAGTACAAACTTTTATGTGGGAAAATGCTCATCAAACACAATTACCACCCATTGATTATTGTTCATTTGGTTACGAAAAGCTCAACAGCGACTTACGTCCACGACAAAATGACTAAGCCGTCTTTACCAGAGTCATTAATTCCCCCCATGTAAATGTACTGTAAATTGTCGCACAAGGTCTTGTAATTGCAAAAAATCTGAATTGTTTTGTATGTCATTATGTAAATGCATCAATAACAAATGTCAAAATAAAAATAAGTAATTTTTTACGTACTTTAAGAAAATTTATGCTTGAATTCGCTGGTTGTTCATATAACTTTTATTTTTTTATAAAAAAAATATTACTCTTTTATTTTCGTTTTTTTTATTAAGTACCTATTTAAGAATCCATCCTCACTTTTACCATTAGAACAAACTATAAATTATAACGGAAATATTCATTAAAATGATTTTATATCATGTACTCAATACATTTCCTTTACGAATAAGACAAGAGGGGGTAAAAAAAAAATGGACCAGAAAATTGACCGGCAAGATCCACATTATCATTCTTGGACCTTTTCTTCACTTAAATCCGTTGGCGAAATTCGGTACTCACATTTTGCATACTCACTTACCTCTAGCGCCCGGTCTAATAGCACGGGTCGCCGCACTGCAGTGCAGCCAACACGTACCAGCCAGTAATTAAAAAAAAATGGTTCGATTTCTATGAATGATATAATGTTCCAAATTCAAATCACTTTTCCGCCCTCTAAAAAGCTCTGAACAGTAAAGTGCTACTTTGCTCCCACTTATAGAGGAACAAAAGCTCGGGGTTCTAACGTAGAAACCTGAGCACAGCGAGGGGTTCAAAGTATATCGCCCGAGGGAAAAATAATTTGCTCCTCGAGTTATATACTCTACTTTTCATCCCCTTTCTATGAGAAAAATACATCGGTACTGATTACTTACATAGAATCATTCTCAAATGATTTATTTTACTTTATTTTTGTCATAATTCTTGACATAATTGTAATTTTTTGACGTTCATGTGCTCTTTTGTGCCTAAACTGAATAAACGAAATTGATTCTTTGATTCCATAATACAAGAACAGAGACGGAATTCGCGCGCTGGTTTTTTTTTTACATAGCACGGGTCACCATACCGCCGTGCAGCCAACACGAACCAGCCAGTAATAAAAAAAAAATGGTTCCATTTCTATGAATAATAATATGATGTTCCAAATTCAAATCACTTTTCCGCCCGCTAAAAAGCTCTGAACAGAAAAGTGCTACTTTGCTCCCACTTATAGAGGAACAAAGTGACACTTTTCGAATGGAAGGGATGAAAAGGCAATTTATAGTGGACGCAAAAGTGTTCGAGGTTTAAAAGTCTACGTGCGAAGGTCATTTGCTGTATAGGTTTAAAATAGAAATAGACAAAGGTGTGCAAAGACAAACAATAATATTCACAACGATTTTTCGATCCAACGCCATTAGTGGTGAACCGGAATGCTATTTTTTTTTGCGATAGATGGTCCTTTGGTATTTATTTAGTTAACTGTTAGTGACTATACAATCTAACAACAATAACCTTATGTTAATTTGGTATTTTATGAGTATACGGGTCGGAGAATAACAATGAATGCCCAATCCTAAGACAATGGTATACCGGTATTTCACTAATCCTTTGTTACATGTATGCTTACCGGTTAGGCTTTGTTTACCCAACCAGTAAGGCACAAAATCCCTTGAATTACTCGAAACTATATGATATGTTAATACAGGTTGAGTTCCACAAATGTAGTAGGTATTTGCAAATGTATAATTGTGTAATGTGAAGTTGATGGATATTTAATCAAGTGTGGCCTTGTGCACAGAGAGGAGAGTTCATATATTTACAGGTAAATCCATTGATTTACATTGTTACTAAAATAATAGTAGATCAAGATAACATAAAATATAATGTGTGTTTAATTGATATCGGCTTTCGAAACTTTGAATTTTCTAAAAGTATATAAATAATAAACAAATAATAAATATTCCACAACATTCTACACAACGCTATCTAGACCCATGGTAAGCTTAATTAGCTTGTGTTATGGAATCTAGAATGCGGATATACATACTTAGATACTTTTTTTTTTTTGTAAATACATACATATTATACATAGAAACACCCAGACCAATGCAAATATTTATATTCATGCATACAAATATTGGCACTGAGCGGGGATCGAACCCGTTAAGTAGGTACTTAACTAGTGATTGGAAATTCGGACGCTTATCTATCTAATATTAACATTTTTAGCATTAAAGATTCATAATGCACGTGACATGAATCCCACGACTGAGAGATTGACTAATATTTCGTAAATATGCATACTATACAGTACACATACTGAAATGGTTTATCTATATTCGTGGAAATTCGACAGCTATTGCAATAATAAAATCGTATGTAATGAAACTGATAGACAATTACAGGCTCAAATTTGAAATTTGATTTTGAATTTAAAAACTAAAACTAAAATATTGACTTTGACTCTGTGTATAATTTTTAGTGTGCAATAAAGAATTTAAAAAAAAAAGAAAAATAAAAACTCAATAAATAAAATTGATATATTTTGGTCTGCTATGATGCAGCCATTTTATATTGTATCTATTGCTATGTTATGTTAGCCAAATAATGTAGAAAAAAGGAATAGTATCTAGCCAACATAGCTAGACGAACCGACCGATATAGATAACGTCTTTATGAGCGAGGGATGAAGTAGACCACGGGCCGGTTACTCTCTCTAAATGTAACAGGGATGTACTCAAATATAGTGTCGCCATCTAGCATAGAGTAGAATGTTATTTGGAGTCACTGTGTAAAACTGCACAGGATGAAAACCGACAGTATAATAACATGGGTGTTTTTATTAATAAACAATAAGTATAAATATTATTGATTTTGTCTTCTTCATCCTAGCGTTAATTCCCAGTCGCATCCGAAGCTTTCACCTCGGAGTCTGGGGTCCGCTTTACCAGTCTTAACTGCGGATTTGGCTGGACCATTGCAGCTAGAACGTTGTTGTTGGAATTTTTAGGGTTCCAACTACCCATAACGACTGCCATGGATATTCGTATGGCAACCGGAACCGACGGCTTAACGTGCTCTCTGAAGCACGACCAGACCAATGCAAAGACCCATATTCATGCAGACAAATATTTGCACTGAGCGGGGATCAAACCCGCGCCTCCTGCGTAGCGGCCGCATTCACTACCGCTACGCCACAGAGGTTGTCCCCATTATTGATTTTGTATTAATTCAAAACAAAATTATAAAATAGTAGGGGCAACGGGATTTCGTCTTTCTACCCCAAGTTCCTCCCATACCCTCCAGTTTAAGATTTAAACCCTCCAGACACTCCGATTCCAAACTACGTGGGTGACTAGGAAAGTTTTGAGATACAAAAAAATCTTCGGCCATAGAATATTTTTTTTTATTACAATTTCTCAAAATAGTCTCCATGAGTCTCTATACATGGATTCATCCGTCTAAACCAAGCTTTATAGCATTCGCGATACTCTTCCTTCGGGATGTCCCCAACCGCTGCTATGTAGGCATTTCGAGCGTCCTCCGGGCTATCGAAATGAACACCCCGAAGCCCAAGCTTCACTTTCGGGAAGAGAAAGAAGTCGCACGGAGCTAAATCAGGACTATAAGGCGGGTGACTCATTTTCTGAATTTCTGTGGTCTTCAAAAACTCTTGGGTAATTTTGGCTTTGTGCGCTGATGCATTGTGATGATGCATATGATATTGTTGGGGACCATCCCGTGCAACAATTTTTAGATGGTTTGCGCAAGGTCACTGAATGCAGACAAAAGTCTATTTTGACACTCAGTTTCACTCAGTCCAACTTTAACATCATATAACATCATCGCACGAAAATGTCCTCGTTCGAATTTCATTGTTGATAAAAAAATCACGGGAAACTTAATGAAAAAATCGGCCAAGTGCGAGTCAGACTCGCCCATGAAGGGTTCCGTAGTAGCAAAGGTGAAAATTGCGGTTATGACGTATTAAAAAAAACTACAGACTGGATCTCGTTCGAACCAATTTTTAGTGGAAGTTTGCATAGCAATTTACATCATATATTTTTTTTAGATTTATCATTCTCTTATTTTAGAAGTTAGAGGGGGAGGGACGACACATTTTTGCCACTTTGGAAGTGTCTCTCGCGCAAACTATTCAGTTTAGAAAAAAATATGTTAGAAACCTCAATAGCATTTTTAAAGACCTATCTATAGATACCCCACACGTATGGGTTTGATGGAAAAAAAAAATTTGAGTTGAGTGAGAAAGTATGGGGACCCCCAAAATTTAATGCTTTTTTTATTTTTGTGTGAAATTCTTAATGCGGTTCACAGAATACATCTTCTTAACAAGTTTCAACAGCATAGGCCTTATAGTTTCGGAGAAAAGTGGCTGTGACATAAGGACGGACAGACAGACGGACGGACAGACATGACGAATCTATAAGGGCTCTGTTTTGGCTACGGAACCCTAAAAAGGACGTAACAAATATATTTTTAAATATTTCGTCTATTGGTAAATGACATTCGAATTTCAAATAAATAAGGAACAGATAAAGGAGCAATTCATGTAATTTCTATTTTTAAAATTGTCACATCTCAAAACTTTCCTAGTCACCTAAGGTATTAACCTCCTTCCCCACCCCTTCTTAGAGGTTGGACCCCCAAAGACCCCTTCTTAGAGCTCACTTACATTTCATAAAGAACCAACAACATTTCAAGTTCCTAGCCCTTGTGGTTTGAGCTCTACGTTGCTCAATTAGTCAGTCAGTCACAAATAATTCAATTAAATATCAATTTTTCAATAAAATATTTATACGTAATAAATATTGTAGAACATAATATTTCGCAGTAACGCTTTTTATTAATATCAGAATCTTCAAGCTACTCAGGATTCGGGAATTCAGGATTCGAAAAGGCATGTTCATAATAATCTTTCTACAATAGGTACCATAAAATGTGAAGTTGAGGTAAATAAGCGCCCGAATTTCCGATCACTTATTGACCGATACGCATGAATAGTCATAATATATATCACTGCGTGATATCGTATCGGTCTTCATTCGATATTGGGATTCGAGTCGTTTTCGATATCAATGTATGTGTTGTGATAAATATATTTTACGATATTTTACAGCCCTATCTAGACTCGAAGTAGGTACATTACACATACTTAAAATACATTTCTTTTTTAAATGTACAGAACAATGAAAAGATATTGATGCGTGTTTAACGGCATTCGAACCTGTGCCCTCCGACTTAGCACATCTACCACCACGCCACAGAAGTCGTCTCATCACAAACACGATTTTGCCATTGAGCATTGATCTTCTGAGTGATACATATTGCGATTTATACTACACTGACAAGTGAAAAAAACTCCACTCCGACTCACTTCGACTCCACTCCGACTCTAGTACAAGTCCACTTTAACTCCACTTCGATTCCACTGGCCTAGGCGTCCAATTAGCTAGTTATTTTGAACAGTTAGCTATGACACATGACATCTACAAAAAAAAAACAACATCAAAATTTATATACAAAATTTTCATATAATATCTACTTACTTTTTGTCTGCCACTTTCACGTTAACAATACATTTTCATAGAGCTTTGTCTTCCATATATTACATACCTACTACTGAATTGCTACGGCTGAAGTACCTAATAAAATATTTTCACTCAAACTTATTGAGTAGGGTACCAAAATTAAGAAAATCAAAAGGAGAAATTATACTGAAAGAAAAGGATTGGCTTCCGCCTACTATCAAAATTATTTCGGATTTTTCATCAGCAGGCGGGTTTTTGATCATTCATTTTTTCAGCTCGTATCAATGCAGCGTTTGATCATTTCATTCCTCATTATTATCTTCGAATGATATTTGTTTTTCTAAGTATATTATTATGTAATTTTTCACATACAAGTGGCTTTTAGTTCCGTTTCATTAGTGTTGGTAGTAGGACTGAGGATATGATCAAATTAATATTATAATAAGATAAGATACGATAAATACGCTTTATTGCAAACCAAACATAGGATACATACAGTGATTTAATGTGATAGAGAGTTGTACAATGGGCGGTCTTATCGCAGATCTGCGATCTCTTCCAGACAACCAGACAATATAATCGTCAATTATCATTATTATATTATTATTATAACTGTTAACCACACAGGCGAAGTGTGGGCATCAGCTAGTATCATATATACCGTAATGTTTTACTAATAACTCATTCTGATATTTGGAATATTAGTAACCGAAATTAGTAATACTCTTTCCACCTAACCCCTTCATTTTAGTTAATTGGGTGGGTTCAATATCGTCATTAGCGTCTTATGAAAAGAAAGCTTGTCAGAAATCTCGAAAATCCATTAGGATGGTTGACAGGATTAGAATGGAGCTATCATTTCTAAAAGATTAGCTAACTTTTAAGGATTCACGCTAAATATGCAATTTTCACAATTTGAATTGGCAGCTATTGCAATTGCCATCGATAATTGATGATTAAGCGTCCACCTTTTCCTATTGGCACTTTTGAGCAAGAGGCCTTGGTATCATCTGTCCATGACTGCGGCACGGTATGATCCGAGTTCAGCCAAGACTCATCGACAAATATGACATTATCCCAATTTGTGACTTTGTTGTGTTTGCTGTTATCTAGGTTTTTTATTCCTAGGCTTCATATATCATCTTAAGTCTCCCCGGGACCATGGCTGCTAGAAAGTAGCCGACACAGGGTTAAAAGTAAATAGTGACAGCTAAATCGCGATAGAATCCGTTAAAAAGTGGTTTCATTTCAATGAGTGATATAAGCGTAAACTTCAGACAGTAGGTATCAAGAATATGATTTACAAAGTTCACTTTCACGCGATTTCTATTGGTTATTGAGTTATTGTAATAAAAATGTTAAATGAAAGAAAATTGACTTTTCCCAGTATTGTATTGTTTCAAAATACCTACAATATCAAAGTATAGATTAAATTTTCTAATTAGAACTTTAATCCAATGAACTTTACACTACAATACAATACATATTCTAATCGATCAAATACGCATACAAACTTGAATCGATTTATCTTGAGTATGGTGTACCGAGTGGTGTGGTTACATCACTAGTTACGTCCAAAAGACAAATGTCATAGTGGGCCTCTTATTTTGAGTTCAGTTTAACACTGTTCTAATACTAATAAATTCTCAAGGCATTTTTGAACTTTAAAAGGGACCTAAAATATTGTAGATATAAATATAAATATTATATATATATCTACAATATATAGTGATAATTCTTTATTGTACACCAATAGATTTACAGTAATACAAGTAGGTAGTTCTAATGTTCTAATCAAAACAAAAACTTGAATTGCTGAACTGTTAACTCCTTTGTTTTATGGTACAAATAGTAAATAGTACAGAAATTTCCGCTGACAGTATTACACTTAAATATTTTGAGCCGCTGTGTATGGCGTTCATGGACTACGAAAAAGCCTTCGACTCTATCGAAACCATAGAATAAGCGCTCTATCTGTGTTACTTACGGCGCTTATTTTAAGTGTTTGTTTTAAATGATACGTCGGAATTCCTTACCATATGTATTATTTACATCTTTTTTCATAAAAATCTATTACTTGGAGTTCTTTTATAACTATTAATACATAGTACAATCTTTTAACTATTATACACATTTATCAAATTTTAAAATATTATTTAAATGAGTGAATAATCTGAATAATAATTTTTAAAACTTTAGGCGCCATTTTCTCGAAACTGACTGTCATGCACTTACCGCTCTTATCTTTAGCACGGCAGTATTGGAGATCTATTGGGGAGGCCTATGTCCAGCAGTGATGATGATGATGATGATGATGATGATGATGATGATGATAAGATTAGCAATGGACATGTTTAAAAACTACGCAACAATGAAAAAACACATTTTAATTTCATGTATAGAGAGCGTATGTTTAGGCTCACTCCCTATTACATACGTGGGACGAAATACAATGTTTGGTGAAATGTGGATTTTATTCACCTCTGCCTAACCCTCCACAGGATGTATGTATATCATAAACATGATTAACGGCATATTTTTCATTTTTAAGAATTTGTTTACAGCATGATTTCTTGAAAATGATATACAGTCATCAAAGACAGTCACCAAAGATGTCAAAAATGAAGTCAATATAAGGCATATGCTACGAAAATGATCATTAATAGTTTTTGCGTAAATAGGGATAGACTGTCAATATTATTAATGTATTGAAAAATGATAATTGATTGTATTACATCTCAAGTCATTGGAATATTTATTAAATCTGGAAGCTGTGGACTGAGGCAATGTGTCACGGTATAATTCCATCTCAAAATTGCAACCGTCGCGCGTCGGTAGGGGAGGTGGGTCACCAGTACGCAATATCTCCAGATAATCCAGTAAATTAAATGCTTAAATTTAATTGTATATAACGGTATAACAGCGACTGACAGCGACCTTCGAGTTTATAATACGTCTCATCTGTCACACTGCAGCAAATTTAATTTTCCGTCCTCCGAATAAGCCGTTTGATTTCATCGTTGAGGCACCTAATTTTAGTGTAATCTATTTCGATACCAATTATTATCTACAATATGGTCGCGTCTGTACATTAGAGATATTTGAAAAAGCTTGGGTTTTGTTATAATAACGATATTGAACACGAAAATATTATTTTTTGGAATTCTTGTTTGTTTGTTTGTTTACTTGTTCGCAATGGCCGCAAAAACTACTGAATGGATCTCGAAGTGTTTTTTGTTTGAAATCTCTTGATCACACCGGAGATAGGTTCCATAAGGCCGGAGATATGAGCAAAAGTCGCATTAATCGGCATCCGCGCAGGCGGAACTCTAGATATCATAATATTCATGATCCTCCTCAGAGTGATTTTGCAGTTGCGATAAACTTTGCACTTTGTACAGTTGTATGTGTGTTTGCACCGTTTTGGTCGCCACACAGACTAACTGGTGAGGTTGGTTTGGACCCAAAGGATAGGGTAGGGCCCTGTATTTTTGGCACTCTCATTCATCATTCATTAGTCTCAGTCGCATCCGAGCCCGTCACCACGCAGTCCATGGTCCCCTTGTTCCAGTCTAACTGGCTGAACTTCAATATTTTCCGTGAAGCCATCTGACCTCTACAACTTGTTGGCGATATGAATGTTCTGTAGTTAGACCGGTTCTGGGATTATTAGTGCTCCAAACTATTTGTAACGACTGCTATAGATGTTAGATGATTGACGCCAATGTCCTATGAATGGTCACCCGTCCTAAGAACGAATTGGCTAGCGTTACTTAACCTTGCAATATATTAACTTACCTACTCGGCTACCGCTTAGCCACTAGCCTCTCAAATGCACATCGGCATCCTCATTATAAAAATGTGATTGTGTTCTAGTGTAACTATAAAAAATGAAATGAAATAAAATCTAGAAAAGGTAATTTAAAAACAAAGGAAGACTGAATCATACAAGAGTCGATTTCAAGTTGATGGCTATGATTCAAACTAAGTTAGGAATTGTTAGCGTAAAATCTGAAACCAATTACTTAGATAGCGAACAAAGCAAGCAGGACAACTTCAACAACAGAATGAATCCTTACACAATACAAGAAGTGAATTACTTTTATATCTCGACCAATACACGAACAAAACCATACGACCAACAACCATTCTTTACATTATGTACCTAATTATAACATTAAATAATATTAGGTACTATTACATTTTTTATTATCCTACTTCCTACTAATATTATTAATGTGAAAGTTTGTGAGAATGGATGTGTGGATGTTTGTTACTCTTTCACGCATAAACGGCTGGACCGATTTGGTTGAAATTTGGTATGTATACAGGGTGGAAGATTTTAACCTTACCTGGAGGGAAAGTACTTTAAATACTGGAGATAGCTAATTTCACCCAAAGGAAACATTCCTTTATTTTTAAAAAGAAACAAAACTGCATTCCTAGTTTTTTGAAAATTCCCTTGCCATGCCCGGTAATCGAACCGACTAAAAGCCAAAAAAATAACATCCTGTATTTTTATAGCATCAATCGATAGTGTCAGTCATGAGGATCGAAACTCTCTAATAAACATGGTAAATTAAATGAAAGGAAGTCAATAAAATCTTAACTTATAAATTCCATTCCAACCTTTTGCTTAACGTGTCATGACATACATTACCTTATCAACAATAACGCCATTTATTTAGTAAAATGAGTACTAAATGACTAAACTTTGATTCCGATTTAGAATGTAACGTTATTGTGTGACTGCATGAGGTAGTCAAGTCACCCGATTTATTTTTTTAAAAAGAATATTAGTAACCGAAATTACTAATATTCCTGTTAACCCCCCAAGTAAGCTAAATTGCTTGTACTAGGAGTGGGTTCACATCTGTAGTGTAATGGTCAGGATTCGAACCCGGGACCTCTCGATCGTAAGGCCGACTCCTTAACCACTAAGCTACCGACGCGACGGCGTAATAGTAGTATTATGTCGATTTAGGTCCAAGATACGTGTCTCGAGGTATACTTGGTTGGGCTTGGAAAGCACTTCGTGGTACACCGCATCGCACCCTGGGCAACGAAGATGGCGAGAGAATTGCCTTATTGGTTCGTCTTATAATACTTTAATTGAGACTTTTGAATTAACCTGAGACGGCATGCGGTTTTAGTCGGTTTGAGTCGAGAGAGTAAATACCCCTGCTGGCCAGTGAGGGCCAGCCATGAAAAACAGGGACAAATAATTTAAATATGGAATTTTATTCTTAATATGATAGGTGATGGATCCTTGAGTTAAGTTCTCTATTTTGTTAAATTGAATTTGAAAATTGAGTTTTCAGGGATTTCCTTTCATTTAATTAACCATGTTTCTTAGACAGATTTGATCCTTATGATTTATTTTATACTATTGATTGATGTCATAAAAATACAGGATGTTATTTTTTCGGATTTTAGTTGGTTCGATTACCGGGTGTGGCAAGCGAATTTTCAAAAATCTATGAATGCAGTTTTATTTCTTTTTAAAAATAAAGGAATGTTTTCTTGGAGTGAAATTCGGTATCTCCAGTATTTAGAGAACTTTCCCTCCAGGTAAGGTTAAAATCTTCCACCCTGTATAGGTTATACCCTGGATTAACATATAGGCTATATATCAGCGATGAACGGGATCAGAATTCCATGCGGGCGGAGCCGCGGGCAACAGCTAGTATAAAATATATTCACTAATGTTCGTGGTCCGTATTTTGTCTCACATGATAGGCGGTGAAACTGTAGCTCCGACAAGGTATAAAAAAAAATTGCTTAAACAAAATAAGTACAACTAACTTGAATAAATGAAGCATTGTTATGCATAATTTTATGAAACTGACAGCAAATATAGTTACATAATAAATAATTATTGTTCAGTGCAGGCATGCACAAAATGAGTAGGAGGTAATTATGTTATTATGAGCTTCGAACGCGGCTACGAACACTGATAAATTCAAAAAGTAATAATTATGTTACCTTGACCGCGTCTATAATGCCACAAGGGGATTTACCGTTGCGTTGTTACGTAGAACTCTGAATGATTTTACTCGTAACATGATATTTTGTGCATGCCTGGATTAATTCTATTTTCGACTGGCGTGTGGGTCGACTGCTAGTCGATGTACCTACTAAACCACAGAAAAGACTCTGGCAGACTTTTTGAGGTTGCGAGGTGAGACGGCAGTCACTTCCGGAGAAGTTGACTTACCCATCAAACTAATAAGCAGACCCTATAGGCTCTGATTTATAAACACTGAGAATTCGCTATGGAGTTGAGAAGGATGACCTACCCGGACATGCTTCCAGAGTAGCATGGAAATGATTCCCCCTAAGTGCTAGATAACAAATTGAAATTTGAAATTTAATGAGTAAGTAGACAAAGAAAGTTTGCTTATTCTATAAAAGCGATCCCGATACTTTTCTCATGAAAACTACACCATTCATAACCAGCGTAAAGTCTAAAATTATCTAAATGGCATTTTTTAGTGATAATGGTGTGATAGTGACATAATAGTGGTTTACTTTTACACAAAGTAAAGTAGTAGAATCAAGATCCTCGTTTACTTTTCCAATATAAATATAGCGGCACGGCAGTTCGTCGTCTCGCAGAATGTTTTTCACTTTTATTGGATACTAGCTTTTGCCCGCGGCTCCACCCGCGTGGATGTCGGTTATCGCGACCAAATGTCCTTTCCTATGCATATGCCTATGTCCTTTCTCAAGGTCTAATCTACCCCTATACCAAATTTCATCAAAATCGGTTCAGCGGTTTAGTCGTAAAAGCGAGACAGACAGACAGACAGACAGACAGAGTTACTTTCGCATTTATAATATTAGTAGCGATATTGGAGCGTGGACATAGTAAGTGATTCCACACGCTGGTTTACCGTGGTATCATTAGATGGTACTATGGCAATCATTCATGTAAGATCTTGAATGAAGTACAGTCTTTAAATATGACGGTATTTTTCTCACAAGTAGTTGCATTACCGCGCAATGTGTTTCGCGAGATATTAAGTTTTCTAATTTATATTTATTTCAATATTCTCGTAACTATTATTGCATTAGCATAAATATAAACCTTCGTGGTTTCTTTGTTGCTATATAACTTAAACCAACTTGTTATGTTTTATTTTGATAATAATTTTTTTTTCTTTTTTTTATGTGTGTGTTTAATAAACGTCATTTCTTTCTTTCAAAAAAAATTTAAAAAAAAAAAGTAGAACATTTTGTGGGTCGCAAGGTAGCGCTAAGCATCAGCCTAGCACAAACTAAAGCAGACCCCATTCGGCACGAGATAACTACCGTTGTTTAGTTTTTAGGAGGTCAAATATTTTTTTCATTAGTCTCACCGGAATAACTCGGCAGGAGATAACTATCATTGTTTAGTTTTTAGGAGATCAAATAGTTTTTTTATTTGTCTTGTCGGTATAGGTAAATCTTTTCTTTCTTTCTTTCTTTCTAAAAAAAGTGATTTGACTTACAGTAAAATTTGATGGTCCATGACTTACGCTCCCAGTGGTCGACATACTGTGCCCGCAGAAATAGTCGATGTACCATGTGGTACATGCCATTCTTCAGTTTAGGATACGATGTAATAAGAAGTAATTTTAATCAAAATGTACCGGCAGACAAAAATTTATTTAATTTTTTTATTGATAGGGTCATATTCGAACGTTTAACCTTTACCTGCAGCTGGTAAGTGATGGGTCGCAGCGGCACGTTAGGGTTTGGCTTACGCATATCATATAACTTCGGTGGCTTGTGTGATTTCGGTGTCTATTTTACTTACATCATTGTAAACATGTCCTCGTTATCCCTAATAAGCGTTCGTGTTCTACCCATTACTCTAGTCGTGGAGTAATGTGATACCGATTTTCTAACCTTACTCACTAATACGAATATTAGTACATTATGGTACAAGCGTACATTGAGACCCGAGCCGTAAGGCGAGGGTCTTAAGAGGGCCGAGGACGGTAATCACCGTACACGTGAGTGGCATACGACTATTTTCAACACACTTGCGAATAAAATAATACTAAAAATACTACATAACACAATCAAAACACAATAGTAGGTAAATAGTACATTATGGTACAAGTGGGCGCTATTAAGTACCCAGTTCTCAACTGTATCATTGATAAGTACCATTAATGGTACTAATGGGAATCTTTGTCCCACTAGTACCATTAATGGTACTACTGGGAATATTTTTGTCCCACTAGTACCATTAATGGTACTACTGGGAATCTTTGTCCCAGAAGTACTAATAGTACTAGTAGTATTGCTCGGGACATATATTATTATGTCTTAGACCTAAAGTTTGCCCAATATATGCTTTATGCGCGCAGTACACGTTTCTTGAGCGTCTTTTGAGGATAGCACGAGGTGCTTCTCCGTTAGATGAGCTCAAACTCACCAAGCATAGGTTATTACAAAACAATCTGCACGCGCTAGGGCCTCATTTGTCTCGCGATTTAGGTCCAAGATACATGTCCCAAGGTATTTAGTGTAGATATTTTTCATGTAGTACCATCATCTACTCCAGGTGTTAAAAATTAACCAGAAAGATGTACCCAGAAAAGTCCAGATGAAATATCCTAAGCCATTCGTACAATTATAATTATGTCATCTTTTGTGATTTTGGTTCCCTAAGGAAGCTCTTTGGTGCTCTTTTGGAGAGCCGCACCGCACTACAAATACGTATGAGGGGCGTAATCCACAGTATAACAAATGTTTTAAAAGGAAACCCACGACAATTAGCCATTTTATTTTTTCATGTTTTGTTATAACTGGTCTTCACAATTTTTCGCATTGAGTAAAACCAGTTTTATGTTAACCAGCTGCATTAGGCCTTGTTTATTATATAAGCACTAGCTTTTACCCGCGGCTCCACCCGCGTGGATGTTGGTTATCGCAACCAAACACAGCCTATGCCCTTTCTCAAGGTCTAATCTACCCCTATACCAAATTTCATCAAAATCGGTTCAGCGGTTTAGTCGTAAAAGCGAGACAGACAGACAGACAGACAGACAGAGTTACTTTCGCATTTATAATATTAGTAGGGATGATACGTAATAGACCTATTTCGGACCATACCTACATGGCTATAATTTATTTTTCCGGGCTTATTATAACTAAGTATTTAAACCCACACACAACACAACATTAGTATCGCGCACAATGGTACTAGTGGGACAAAGATTCCCAGTATTACCATTAATGGTACTAATCAATGGTACAGTTGGGAAAGAGGGCGTTTTACAACACACTTGCGAATAAAATAATACTACAAATACTAAATAAACAATACTACAAATTAATTCGTTTTCCTATACGCGCGCATTTAAGAATGGCGATCGGCCATATTTAAAACTTTTTTTTACTCTGTTTTTTTCTGTACTTAGAGAAACAAAAAAGTTAAATTTGAGTGAAAATTTGGTTTATTATACATACAAATATTACCTACAAGTTGAAATTATTTATTTAAATACGAAAATGCATCAAATGACCATACAATAGGCCATAGGCATATAAATTTATTTGTACTATTAAACACGTTCTTTTTTGTATCGAAACTTTTTTAGAACATAGAAACTTAACCTAGGTATAAAATTTAAAAAAGAATCTATAACTTACTTGTGAATAATAGTAATGAAAAAGTCACAGTTTAATAATAGGTGTCATTACGTGCCCAATTGCGGTGACATAAAAGCGATTTTATGAGGAGGCACCTCGGCGGTAATCACCAACTTTGCTCACTTGTACCATAATGTACTATTATGTTAATAATGTTCACCATAATGTTAATGTTAACCATAATGAAAGAAATATCGAAAGTCAATATCGATTAGACTTCTGCATTTTTTTTCAAGGTAGCTGCTAGATAAGTATCAAAACTCATTACTCATTTATTATCCCTAAATCGTGATACACCATAATTTTTATTCTAAACCACTAGTCTGGTATACTGAGAATTTATTGTATGAAGCGTTCCCTTTCGAATTGTCTATTGCAGTTCGATTGATACTCTTTGACTGTGACAGTATTTCCATAACTACCTGGAGGTATTCTGTGTTTCGAACAATCGACACCTTAAAGCTACTGTGCATTCTCGAACGCTTTTCGCCCAGTCATCGCGTCGTCTTTACAGCGAAATACCTTACTTTTATCAAAATATTTATAGCAGCTAAATCGCTAAATGTGAAACAATCATTGGGGAATTTTTGAGACCAATAGCAGAGCAGAAAATAGTCTGAAATCAGGCGACAAATTGTCAAAGGCATCTTCAATCGGTGCAATACAAAATGTACACTCTGTAGTAAGGACCTAATCCGATCACAGAAATAGTGTAGTTGTGAATGAAATTAATACATATCTATATCTATACTAATATTATAAATGCGAAAATGAGTCTGTCTGTCGCTGTACGCTTTCACGCCTAAACCACTAAGCCGATTGTTATGAAATTTGGTACAGGGGTAGATTAGGCCTTGGGAAAGACATAGGTTATGTTTGGTCACGATAGCCGACATCCACGCGAACGGAGCCGCGGGTAACAGTTAGTATTCTATATATTTTATGATACGATTAAGTGAACAAACTTTGATTTCTGTGATCATTCGAATGGCTGGCCTGGCTACTACATTACTGACGTGAACCCGCTTTAACAGTGGTAAGGGGAAATTACTAGTCATTTCGGTTACTACTCGATATACGACTGATAAATTGCATAGGTAAACGCTTTTTTATAAGAATATTAGCAACTGTAATTACTTATATTCCCGTTAACCCCTCCAAAGGCTCCAACTAAGCTAAATTGCTTGTACAAGGAGTGGGTTCACGTCGGTAGTGTAATGGACAGGATTTGAACCCGGGATCTCTCGGCCTACATCCTTAACCACTAAGCTACCGACGACACTTCAAACTAAGGCACTTACAAATAAAAAACACACAGGGTTTATAAAAATATGAACATAAAATTAGAACATCCTATAGCAGCTGTATATATTGGGAGCCCCTTGTTTCGCAGACAGAAATTTCATAGAATTTCGTTTCTCAGAAAATGTTTCACATAATATTTGGTACTTGTATTTTTATTTCGAATATTATTGTTTCAAAGAGAATTTACCAGAATGAAACATATTTCACAGAAAAACAGTTTAATGAATTTTTATTTACATTTTTTTGTTTCATAAACTTTTCAAACAGTAGAATTATTTTTTAAGGAATATTAAACCACCACCATAATCGAAAATAATTTGGTCTAACGTTTAATAAATTAGAACACGTCATTTTAGTTTACACCCCGACTCAGAGTACCCCGACTTGGATAGGTTAGGTTAGAAGGCTAAGGCGGGAGCGAAGCGGAGCGGAGCTCCCGCCTTAGGCCTTCGTGGTTATTTTTTTTAAAACCACCCAGAAATAGGAGCCCCGCGGAGCGGGGCTCCGTCGAATTATCTTAGCGCAAATAAGTTTTATATCTTTTGAGTGGTATGTCAAACGATTTTATATTTAATGTATGTTATGATAATAAAGAATATTTGATTTGTTATTCTATGATATGATTATTCTAACATTAAACTTTTTGTGAAACAAAAATCAATCATTTAAAGATCTTCAAAGTAAGTATTCTGTGTATTGATTATTCTATGAAACGAAAATATGAGTAAAATTTTATGTGAAACGAAATTCTATAAAACAATTAGCTATAAAACAACGCACACCCGTATATATTACTATGTATTATTTTAGTGAGGAATAGATCTTAATAAGGGTCTTAGAATACCAAGTCTCTAAGACCTTTACTAAGATCTATTTGGTTTCTCGTTAGTAACAGTAAATCGACAGTTAACAGTTAATTCGGTCAGAGGTTACAAATAAGACGCACCTGTCTCGAAGGCGAATGTAATTATAGAGTTACAATTCTATTTTAATGGAATAGTAATATTCTCTAAGGATTTTGCTCAAAATTAATTTTGCTACGAGTTCAGCAACTATACTGTCATTAGATTACCTATATAATTATGTTATGTGACTTCAAGTGATATAGTGAACTGGGGATCGCACTTGTGTGTATATATTTAATACTTGTTTGTGTATCAAATTATTGCATCCAAACTTTGGAGCCCGGAAATCCGCTTTCCTATAATTACCTTAGCTTTGGAGCAACAGCCATCTACCCCTCCAGTCCTCTCTAGTGGCTCCAACCCAGAAAGGAAAGTGTGCGCCTGAGCCTCCGTTGAGTTGCATTCTAACAAGTAGGTATTATAAATAGCTCTGTGGCGTAGCGGCAGAGCGTTCAATTGCTATAGGATCAGAAGTCAATTTCCGCTCAGTGCAAATATTTGTATGTGTGAATATGTCTGTTGGCATTTGTCTGGGTATTTTTATGAATGTAGTTGAATAAAAGATTCCACGTACGTTTATCTGTAGTCTAGAACATAGTTAAGTTATACTCACTTTATGTCAGTGGAAAAACCAAAGGCTTGTCCTACTTATCTTTTGCGCTGACGGCACAGCCCCCCTAGACAAGTGGCAATTCGTTGCTCGGCGTATGATGGAATAGAATGACAAATGTTTAGGATTTGACGTTTTTGACATTCGTTGACGCCTGTCATATACGTCATATCCCATACATTTGGCATTCTATTCCATCATACGCCGAGCAACAAATTGCCACTTGTCTAGAGGGACAGAATCTCTTTGTACTTACAGGGTCGGCAGCATGAGTGTAACTACCCTGGTATCACAGTCTGCCACGGTAACCACTTACCATCAGTTGGACCGTGTGCTTGTCTGCGACCTAAGTAGTATTTCTTTTTAATTAAAATTATGCGAATAAATGCATAAATATTGGATTATTGGTTTTTGAGCTACAAATATTATGTACAAAAATCATTACAAGAGTAGGTATAGTTGTACGCCTTTGAAACTTTTTCTCATCTGGAAATGTCAAGAAGGTTGAGAGTCGTTCTATCGCTCATCAGACTAATAGATTAGTACTTTTATATAGAGTAGTTAAACTTGATAAGTTACCTAAAGGCTAGATAATACTAAAATTATAAATAGATATCTATATACCTATCTATATATCTATATATATAAAAGAAAGTCGTGTTTGTTACAACACTTATAACTCGAGATCTGCTGAACCAATATTCATGGTTATTGATTCGTTGGATTTGTCTCCGCCCTGAATAGCATAATAAATCTTAAAAACAATGAAAACTCGATATGTGTAATGAATACTTAATCATTTCAATAAATGCTGATTTGTTTATTTCATGTTAAACATTTGTTGTCCAATCCTGTCAAATACTGTAACAACTATTCATGTGTGCGTTCAGAAAGTTATTTTTTTCTAAAATATCTTGAAAGTTCAGGTACTGTTATATTTGTTTATTTTAGACATTAATTTGTGTAAATTATTTATTAATTATTTAATTTTTAATTTCCGAAAATAATACCTAAGATTTATTGTACAGGATAACAAAAGTGTAAATGTCTTTTTATAGGTTGTCTATAATTTTTCTTGATAAGCTATTCATATGTAGTGGTTATATACTCTGTGAGCTATTGTCTATGTCTCGAAAGTGGTTTTTTGTGGTTTTATGCTATGCGAGTGCACATTCAGTATCTATATATATATAAAAGAAAGTCGTGTTAGTTACACCACTTTTAAGTCAAGAACGGCTGAACTGATTTGGCTGAAAATTGGAGGGGAGATAGCTTAGAACCAGGAGAAGGACATAGGATACTTTTTAATTATTTTTTTTCACTCAAAGGAAAATTCGAAGGTGAGGAAGTTCTCATTCCAAGGATCTCGATGATCCCAACCAACATGCCGCGTGCCGTTTGAATTTAAACGACTTCAATTTCCGATCCGTCTTGCATTTGCCATGACCATAAACAAATCACAAGGACAATCCTTAAAAAATTGTGGTCTGAATCTAGAAAATCCATGTTTTTCCCATGGTCAATTATATGTGGCATGTTCACGGGTCGGGGACGGTGCAGCGGGAACGGGATCAGAATCTAACATGGAAATTTGAATAGAAGGTACAGCGGGAACGGTTCTGAATCTAGAGAAGCCATGTTTTTCCCATGGTCAATTATATGTGGCATGTTCACATTGTTCACGGGTCGGGGACGGTGCAGCGGGAACGGGATTCGAATTAACATGGAAGTTCGAATAGAAGGTATGGCGGGAACGGGTCTGAATCTAGAAAAGTCATATTTTTTCCATGGTCAATTAAATGTGACATGTTCATGCACGGGTCGGGAATGGTGCAGCGGGAACGGGATTAGAATCTAAAATGGAAATTTGAATAGAAGGTACAGCGGGATCTGAATACCACGCGGGTGGAAAATATGGCGGTATGAAGTTCGCCGGGTCAGCTATTAATATTATATTAAAGAAAGTCGTGTTAGTTACACCACTTATAAGTCAAAAACGGCTGAACTGATTTGGCTGAAAATTGGTGGGGAGGTAGCTTAGAACCAGGAGAAGGACATATGACACTTTTTAATTATTTTTTTATTTTTTAGTTTTACTCATAGGAAAATTCGAAGTTGAGGAAGATCTCATTCCAAGGATTCCGATGATCTCAACCGATATGTATAAATATTAAAACAAATATTAGTAACAACAAATTTATAATAAGTGATATTATGAATTTCAATGATTATATATTTCAATATTAAATTTATTTGTTAAATTTTTATGAAGAATGATCATCATGACTTTAAATGGTATGAGAATTTTTTTCGGAAATCCGATGATAGGAGTTGAAAAGTTATGTAAGAAAAAGCGCACCCTATGATGTGTAATGGCAGAAACATTGCAATAATATGCCATTGCAGCAATCGCGGCTGATTTCCTGATACTTTTTGAAGAGTTCCTTGGTCTAATCTCGGAAACCCATCATCAGATCATTACGAAATTTAAATGGGACCACTTCGGAATAATCTACTTACAAACAGAAAAATAATTTTCAAAATTCGTCTAGAATTGGCTTCACAATCGCGTAACAAACATACAAAAAAAAAATGGGTACGAATTGAGAACCTCCTTTTTTGAAGTCGGTTAAAAAGATATCAAGCAATAAAATATATACGTAGTGCGATAGAGTAAACGCTTTGCAATACTGAAACAATTTGATCTAAGCAGGACTCTCTTCTCAACGTGCCGATTCAAAAACCGGGTACTAAAAGTGACATATACCTATAATTGAGATATGATAAGAACATAACAAGGTCGAGCCTCTCACAACGTTCAAATTTCTCCCCAACGTCACACTCGGCAAAAGATCCGTTAATGGAATGTCATCTGTTGATTACAAAGCTTCACAGAAAAGACGAGAAATACTTGCCGTCTAATGTTGTACTTATGTATGCAAATTTTACCAAAATGTTCAATTTATAACTTGACTTTAATTAGATAGGGCGCATGTATCGGTAAAAATGTAGGTATCTTACGGCCGTTCCCAATAACCTATCTACTGCCAGTTTTTACATTAGAAAGGATAAAAACGTCATCAATATCTATGGTAACGCAATTAATGACTCATTTACACCAGGTTGCCGGTCGACTTCGTTTGCCAGTCGAAGGCGACAACCAACCCGGTGTAAACACATTGAGGCGACGATCGTCCTTCGGCAAACGAATGGTCGACAGAAATGCGGCCGGCACACGGTGGTAGCCTGTCGTAGGTGATTCGGACGCCTTCGGCAGGCGATGGTCGACCAAACTAAATAATGTTTTTGTCTATTTTTTATTTTTTCTCGAATTATTTCGCACACTATTCCTATTCCTTTCTGCAGCACGACGATGTGACGACTCATCATAATCACGACTTCAAATACACTGACACGATTTTAGTAAACTGGCAGTAGACGAAGTCGTTGGTGCACTTTCGACTACGCCTTCGGCAAACGAAACGAAAGTCGCTCGCCGAAGGCGGTGCACGACCTGAAATATGCCTTCGACTACGCCTTCTTCGGTAGAGGAAAGATGTTTGCCGAAGTCGACTGTCGACCTGGTGTAAATGAGCCTTAATAGTAGCAAAATAACAATAGGATTTGACAAAATAACTACCTCTACCTTTACCTTTAACTGTAGGTATGTTATTTTGAACGGCCGTTAGTGATTATGGGGGTTACGATCAAGAGCTCCCAGGTCCAAATCTCTACGTAAAATTATTCAACCAGTTTAGCTGGAGGGGTTAGTGGGAATAATGGTCGTTTTAGTTACAGACTTTATAACAACTTGATAATTTCGAAAGAAATATGCAAATTCGAGAAATAAGTTCGATATCTCTCTTATCGATATCGAACAGATGCAGTTTTTTTTAAACAGACATTATAATAATATAATGTTCGAAATTATTTCATTAGGAACCATACATTTACCTTAGAGATGGAACATGTGTCATTCTCGTGGATGATACAAATATGTTCTTGTCCAACTATTTATATGCTAGACTATATTTTCTTATTAATGTCAATTTAAAATGATACGAACAAGAGAGCTAAAAGATCACATTATTTACGACGACATTGAAACATTATTATGTTTGTATATTTGTTATGAGCCTAGGGACGTGGGGAATAAACACGTCCTCAACCCGACCCCTAGGGAAATAGTTATTTTTTATTCTATTCGCCATTTAGATAGACAATGACCGGCGCGTTTTGGTCGCCGAATGCTGTAGTCATAAAGTTAACGTCAGGGCAGAATTTGGACAGAGTACGGCATTTTCCATTCAAATTTAGAGCCGATGACCGTCAAACAGGAGAAGTATCATTTTGACACTACAGGAGATAATCATTCTCTTATTGTTCAAAAAGAGCTCTTGGGCGGTTAAAACCGCGGTGCGAAAGTTTTGTGGTGCGAATCGCCGAAGGACTCAAATTGTTGTCCCTATGACTAGAGCTGTTAACAATATTAATCGCTGGGTGAATCTCATTCACCTAGCGATTAATATGCGTAGGTATGCGAGCTGAAAGCCACATACACATCCAGAAACAATGCTGATAGTCACGGCTGACCGTGACTATGTCCGCGTTAAGGCCGGGTTGCAGTAGTTTTTAACATTTTTAAATGTCTGGATATCAAGTAATATAGCAAATTGCGTCAAATAAAAAGCATATTCATAAAATAGACTAAACCCTCAAGGGTCATATAAAAATAGAAACACGATTCATGATAATTGGCTCGATAGAAATTAGCGTCAAACATGGGTCTAAAACGCTCCAAATCTCTATTTCAAAGAAGTTTCTCACTAAGACGCCATTATCAAATCATGCCGAAGTTTGTATTAAAAAATAGAGCATAAAAATATCTAGCGAATGATAAAATTATATTTTATCAAGCAGGTATTATTTTTTTCTATAAACCGCAAAAATCATCAAAATTGCTGTATTCGAGCTGTCGCGGCCATCAGTCAGTCGCCGCTGAGGCGCGTTCGAGGTTGGACGTGTGCTGATTTTTTCGGCGAACCCCCCTCGCGCCGCACCCCGCACGTCATTACGTATACATACAATATCGATCATAGTATAAAAAATAGAAGTAGGTTAACTTCGGCCGGTATTCTATACAATGCCTAGACAATGTATGAAATGTTATCAAAAAACATAAATAGTTGATACAAAAAAACTGGAAACCTTAGAAACGACTCAACGAGTAGACGACGAAGCATGAAAGGACGTAAAAATTCTAAACTAATAATTTATTTATCCCGTAAACTTAAACTTAATAATATATTTTTCCCTTTCACAAGTTTCACACTAGTCGCGAGTTTCACGAATGATGTCCCAGTTTGACATAAATGGTTTGATAATATTAATATTTCAGAGAAAAATTCAGTGTGGCGTTTTACAATTTCCCCTATACGATAATGAATAATAAATTACATCTGAAATACATAATCTATCACGATTAATTCTTTTTCTGATAAAATAAAAACCTAGATGTAAAAAAGAAAATGAAGCTATACCACATAATGTGAATAAGAATAAAAAATAAATTACAATTTGAACTTAAGTTACTTAGACAAACGAATTGTAACGGATTTTACTATTATTTCTATTTTTATGTAAATATTATATATTATAACTAATAAATATTATAACTAGACATTGGCCATGGCTCTACTTTAATGAAATAATAGAGATCCTGTTCCCGCTACCCCAAGAATCTATTTCGGGATACCTAAATTAATGTTGACCTGAAATAGTTTCAAACTAAGAGGGCGTTACATACATTTATAGGCCTCGGTAACCACTTCCCATCGTATGGACCATGTGCTCGTCTACCAATTAAAAGGGTCCTTTTACTAGTTTTTATAATTATTATCGCAAAGAGATTAATAAAACCGAATGCAAGCTACTTCCGACCTTAACGACATTTCTTAAAAAATATGTTTTTTAACAACTATAGATGCCGCTGATCACAAATATGAAAAAAAAGTTGGGTACTAATTGCCGTCGATAAGGTCGAAAATGGCTTGCGCCTATTTTTTACATTGACCATAACCCAGAGCCTCCAAAAATATGTGCAAGCCCTTTTCGACCTTATTGACGGCAACTAGAATCCAGTTTTTTTTTCATATTGTTGATCAGCGTCATTTATAGATGTTAAAAAACGTATTTATTAAGCAATGCCATTAAGGTCGAAAGTAGCTTGCCATCGGTCTTTTTAATCCCTATGCGATAATCATTATAAAAACTAGCTAGAGAGAACTAACTAACTAGATAGGTTCCCTATACAGGGATAAAATGTAGCCTATATTTCATCCAAAGTATAAATCTGTTCTTTCTTTATCGTGCGGGAATCCTCGCGGATACCCATGAATGGACATAAACCTACCGCTTATATACTCGAACTGATTAAAAGTGCACGCCACTGCGCGTCTTGGATATTCAGATACCGAAAATAAATAGTATTATTTAAATTATTTTTGGACCTATAATAGATATTTACAGCCAGTATTTCAGGACTGTCTTTTCCAGATTTCAAACTATTTATGCACACTTAATTAGCGTTTTATAAAATTTGAAATTATATTATATTAACTACGTCGGGTTTTCTCCGCACCCCTACCGCAATGCCTCAAAACAAGGTTTTCGACCAGTGCATCCTACCTGTTATTATATGACTTACAGTGCCGAAATGTAGCCACTGAAGGTGGGGTTAGTCCACGACCTGAAGGTTGCGCAGCGGGCTATGGAGCGAGCTATGCTTGGAGTTTCTTTGAAGGATAAAATTCGCAACGAGATCATCCGACATAGAACTAAGGTTACCGACATAGCTCGCAGAATCAGCAGGCTGAAATGGCAGTAGGCTGGCCACATCTGTCGAAGGACTGATGGCCGCTGGAGCAGACGGGTCCTAGAGTGGAGTGGAGAAGGAAAGCGAAAGGTGGGACACCCCCAGGCCAGGTGGACTGACGATCTATGAAGGGTGGCTGGGACGGACTGGATGTGGAAGGCGGAGGATCGGCAGACGTGGCGCATGTTGGGAGAGGCCTATGTTCAGCAGTGGACTGCAATAGGCTAATTGATATATTAACTACACAAATTTAAAATTGTCAACCAGCTAACAGAACCATTGTTAGCCTAATAACCCGCCCGGGTCGTATCTGGTGCAAAGGAGCCCAGAACACTGGCCGCGTTTCCACGCTGGATCGCAATAGTCAACCTTTGCACCAGGTACGAGCCAGAGCGAGAGTCACCAGTTTTCTCCCTAATTCTTCGGCCTTTATCTACAACATTTTTTTTGGCTTCTATGCCCCAACTGCCCATGGTCTCGACCGCGACTGGTACCACAATATATTGCGGTTCGAAGGCTGCATACTTCTGGTGCTTTTTGCTAGCTGCATCTTCGGCCGCAGCCGCAGGGGAAAGAGCCGTGCGGCCCAGGTGACTCGCAGCCACAGTACTGACGCAGGTCGCGTCCCAAACCAAGCATTTACCCCCCTCCACGGCACGAGAGTTAAGCCGTCCGGCCTCTTGCCATCCGATCTGGACAGGCCCGTTATTTAAATTATACATATTGTTATTGTCTAAAGTATATCCCATATATTTGTTTAAATTTAGTAAAGAAGTTCTCCTCATTAATTTAAATCTCCCACATGCATGGGAATAACAATATTTATTTGTATGTTTGGATAATGCCAGTTTTTGTATGAAACCTGATCCTACCTTCAATAGCTATGTGTGTCACATCGCTGGATAGGTATTTTTGAGCTGAATATAAGTTACTAGTATGGCGCCTAGTCCGAATCTTAGTCCGTTCCGAATTATTCTTTATTAAACACAGTAGTTTTACAAGATTCAAAAGCAATGTTATGAACATGATACTTTTATATTCGTGGGCTGCAGCCTGCAGCATACGAGACAAAATAACCGAACCCGAATTAATGTTCAATCAGTGTTCAGACCTTTCATTGCGCGTTCAATGGGAGCGAGAGTGAAAGACACCACATGCCAAAATTGAACCGATCCAATTCAACACGGTTAGATCTTGTCATTTGTTAGGTAGTTCAATCGGCATTTATCGTTACTTTGATAATGACTTAATGAGATATGTAATTTTGAGTGAAAACGAAAAATGAAAAAAAAAATACATAGTTTGTAATTTTTATAATACGTTTTTGAATCTTATTTTAAGAATGTATCTACTGATTTTTCTATACATTGGCGTGACATGTTGCGTCGATTGCGCATGTGCTGCAGGGTTTGAAGTGACGTAAAATACCTACTCGTCTCACTACAACCTCGCCTTAAGCCAATAGTATAGAAATCCTTAGTTCAGCGGAGCGTGAAGTAGAACTCTTGCCCAGGTTTAAGTGTGACGAAAGCAACAAGTGGAAGTAATGGTATCACAAAATATTTCACGCTAGAAGAATATTAACCAATCGAATAAGTCGCGTCCTTAACAAAGTAGGGTGCGCACTGGAAATATTAAAAGGTAATATTATATGAAAATGTTGATATGTAAGGAGGCTATGAGTTTTTTAGGGTTCCGTACCACAAAAGGAAATACAGAACCTTTATAGGATTATTTCTTTGTCCGTCTATCGGTCTGTCAAGACCCTTTTCTCGGGAATATGTAGGTATCAATTTGAAATTGATATGAAAAAGTAACGGTTACGTAAAAGTAAAAAAAAACTGTCAATAACCTCTTACAGCTGTGAAAAAATCAAACCGGTCAAAGCAATAAAACCATATTGTCGTTTATGTTGCATAAGTTCATCCTTTTAATTCAGTTGTGAATAGAACCGTCAGTGCCACGAGTCCGACTCGCACTTGACTGGTTTTTTCTATATTCAGCTATGCAATTCACTAAGCGAGCACAACGATCTGAGTCGCAACGTTGTGCTCGATAGAGATTAATCATTGGTCGATCTACAGTGACGTGACCCAATCCGACCAATGACAGTCTCTATCGAGCACAACGTTGTGACTCGCATCGTTGTTCTCGTTTAGTGAATTACAGTGCAGCCCGTCAATTGACTACATTCCCCCGGATGGTATGAAGCAAGGGTGGAAGTCTATCAGATACGGGTCACCATTACAAATACTGACGATCTTAAAATGGTGGTCTCTGCTTTGACGGCCTGGCTTGATTTTAGACTAGTCTGGTATAAAAAAAACCAGCCAGATGATTTTTCACGCGCCACTCAAAGAATCCGAGAGAAGGAAAATCGTGTGCTCTTGGAGCATTCTTTATTGTGCAATACCCCTGTGTGAATATGGCGTGACAATATGTTTGTATGTAATAATATTTTATTTATATACCTACTGGCTGCTGCCGGAAACGATATACCTACGCATTTCAATTGAAATATTTTTATCGAGATATTTTTCCTTTGACGGTCTCTACCTGAACTAGTGAATTCATCATTATATTTTATAGATACTTATATCTATGCTTCTATAATAAAAATGCACAGAGAAGTGTTGTGATTTCAAATTAAGTTGTCCATAACTTTTACATTCCACTAGGTATAGTCCACTCCTGTTGTATTCCTGGGGGGTGGAGAGTGGCATAGCGGTAATTTGACCATGCAGAAGTTCTACCTGGCATATTTAGTGAAGAAATGACCTTCAAAATGACGTCATAATGTGTAGATTTATACTTTAGTTTTTTAACTTAAAGCTGCGTTTACATACTCGCGGCAGAGCGAGGGAAGTGGCGAGAGAAGTGGGCAGAGACGTGGTGTGAATGGTATATTGGTCATGCCGCAAGTACCGCCGCGTATGTTGCTGTGAATGTCGGCTTGGCGGCGCGAGTCAAAGGAGCGGCAATACTAGCGCGATGAACTATATGAGACCGCTAGATGGCGCTAATCAGTAAACACGGCTTTCGTTATTGCTCCTCGAATATTTACTTTTAAAAATATTTATATTGATCTCCGGAAAGTGTATAGTAGTTGAAAGTTATAGTTTTTATTAATAATCTATTTATTATGCTGTAAAAGCATAATGCGTACACTGCTACAGCGTTGTCCTCCATACGTTTACGTCCGTCTCCATTGCAGGGCGAATACTGTAATGCGGACCAACACGATGATGCGCGTGTGTGACCGCTAGGGCATTAATCGCGCGAATATTTCCGGCAACACGATGAGCAATGCGAGTGGCAGTATGTAAACGCGGGGTAAGGTTTTTGCGTTCCTTTGCCGCACCCGAGGGTGCCGTCTCGAAACCCCAGATGACCTCGGGACAGCCGATGTCCGAGGGATAATCATGTCTCAGGCAATCTTAACACCCCGGTATCGGAAGACCCAAGATAGCGTGCGGATTTAGTCCTTTTGAATCCTATATAACCACCCCCGCTGTGCGGTGCCCACCACCGCACAGCGGGGGTGGTTATATAGGATTCAATATCCAAGGGGTTTATTCCGCAAATAAAAAGATTTTCTTTGTGTTCCATAACCCACTGAACAGGAGGTATTGCTATCATGCTCATCATCATCTTGCATCAACATTAACTTCTAATCCAATAATCACACGTCATAGGTCTGTAGTCACAATGACTAATGACTATATTTTATGAGTAGAACTAGATAAGGCGCTATAAGTGAAGTTTTTCTTACATAAGTTTTCAACTCCTGTCATCGGATGTCCGAAAATATTTCTCATACCATTTAAAGTCATAATGATCATTTTTCATAAAAATTTAACAAATAGATATCAAAATATATTATAATCATTGAAAATCATAATAATATCACTTACTATACAGTTGTTGTTACTAATATTTGTTTTAATATATTTATTTATACTAATGGTCGAAACTCATAATCATTCCAATAAATGATAAACTTCTTAAGGCCGGGTTGCAGTAGTTTTTAACATTTTTAAACGTGTGGATATCAAGTTATATAGCAAATTGCGTCAAATAAAAAGCATATTCATAAAATATACTAAACCCTCAAGTTTATTACAAAAATAGAAACACGATTCATGATAATTGGCTCGATAGAAATTAGCGTCAAACATGGGTCTAAAACGCTCCAAATCTCTATTTCAAAGACGTTTCTCACTAAGACACCATTATCAAATCATGCCGAAGTTTGTATTAAAAAATAGAGCATAAAAAAACCTGGGGAATGATAAAATTATATTTTATCAAGCAGGTATTATTTTTTTCTATAAACCGCAAAAATCATCAAAATTGCTGTATTCGAGCTGTCGCGGCCATCAATCAGTCGCCGCTGAGGCGCGTTCGAGGTTGGACGTGTGCTGGTTTTTTCGGTGAACCCCCCTCGCGCCGCACCCCGCACGTCATTACGTATACATACAATATCGATCATAGTATAAAAAATAGAAGTAGGTTAACTTCGGCCGGTATTCTATACAATGCCTAGACAATGTATGAAATGTTATCAAAAAACATAAATAGTTGATACAAAAAAACTGGAAACCTTAGAAACGACTCAACGAGTAGACGACGAAGCATGAAAGAACGTAAAAATTCTAAACTAATAATTTATTTATCCCGTAGACTTAAACTTAATAATATATTTATCCCTTTCACAAGTTTCACACTAGTCGCGAGTTTCACGAATGATGTCCCAGTTTGACATAAATGGTTTGATAATATTAATATTTCAGAGAAAAATTCAGTGTGGCGTTTTACAATTTCCCCTATACGATAATGAATAATAAATTACATCTGAAATACATAATCTATCACGATTAATTCTTTTTCTGATAAAATAAAAACCTAGATGTAAAAAAGAAAATGAAGCTATACCACATAATGTGAATAAGAATAAAAAATAAATTACAATTTGAACTTAAATTACTTAGACAAACGAATTGTAACGGATTTTACTATTATTTCTATTTTTATGTAAATATTACATATTATAACTAATAAATATTATAACTAGACATTGGCCATGGCTCCACTATAATGAAATAATAGAGATCCTGTTCCCGCTACCCCAAGAATCTATTTCGGGATACCTAAATTAATGTACTATTTCAAACTAAGAGGGCGTTACATACATCCATAGGCCTCGGTAACCACTTCCCATCGTATGGACCATGTGCTCGTCTACCAATTAAAAGGGTCCTTTTACTAGTTTTTATAATTATTATCGCAAAGAGATTAATAAAACCGAATGCAAGCAGCTACTTCCGATCTTAACGACATTTCTTAAAAAATATGTTTTTTAACAACTATAGATGCCGCTGATCACGAATATGAAAAAAAAAGTTGGGTACTAGTTGCCGTCGATAAGGTTGAAAATGGCTTGCGCCTATTTTTTACATAGACCATAACCCAGAGCCTCCAAAAATATGTGCAAGCCCTTTTCGACCTTATTGACGGCAACTAGAATCCAGTTTTTTTTTCATATTGTTGATCAGCGTCATTTATAGATGTTAAGAAACGTATTTATTAAGCAATGCCATTAAGGTCGAAAGTAGCTTGCCATCGGTCTTTTTAATCCCTATGCGATAATCATTATAAAAACTAGCTAGAGGAACCTATACAGGGATAAAATGTAGCCTATATTTCATCCAAAGTATAAATCTGTTCTTTCTTTATCGTGCAGGAATCCTTGCGGATACCCATGAATGGACATAAACCTACCGCTTATATTACTCGAACTGATTAAAAGTGCACGCCACTGCGCGTCTTGGATATTCAGATACCGAAAATAAATAGTATTATTTAAATTATTTTTGGACCTATAATAGATATTTACAGCCAGTATTTTAGGACTCACTGTCTTTTCCAGATTTCAAACTATTTATGCACAATTAATTAGCGTTTTATAAAATTTGAAATTATATTATATTAACTACGTCGGGTTTTCTCCGCACCCCTACCGCAATGCCTCAAAACAAAGGTTTTCGACCAGTGCATCCTACCTGTTATTATATGACTTACAGTGCCGAAATGTAGCCACTGAAGGTGGGGTTAGTCCACGACCTGAAGGTTGCGCAGCGGGCTATGGAGCGAGCTATGCTTGGAGTTTCTTTGAAGGATAAAATTCGCAACGAGATCATCCGACATAGAACTAAGGTTACCGACATAGCTCGCAGAATCAGCAGGCTGAAATGGCAGTAGGCTGGCCACATCTGTCGAAGGACTGATGGCCGCTGGAGCAGACGGGTCCTAGAGTGGAGTGGAGAAGGAAAGCGAAAGGTGGGACACCTCCAGGCCAGGTGGACTGACGATCTGCGAAGGGTGGCTGGGACGGACTAGATGCGGAAGGCGGAGGATCGGCAGACGTGGCGCATGATGGGAGAGGCCTATGTACAGCAGTGGACTGTAATAGGCTAATTGATATATTAACTACACAAATTTAAAATTGTCAACCAGCTAACAGAACCATTGTTAGCCTAATAACCCGCCCGGGTCGTATCTGGTGTAAAGGAGCCCAGAACACTGGCCGCGCCAGAACACTGGCCGCGTTTCCACGCTGGATCGCAATAGTCAACCTTTGCACCAGGTACGAGCCAGAGCGAGAGTCACCAGTTTTCTCCCTAATTCTTCGGCCTTTATCTACAACAATTTTTTTGGCTTCTATGCCCCAACTGCCCATGGTCTCGACCGCGACTGGTACCACAATATATTGCGGTTCCAAGGCTGCATACTTCTGGTGCTTTTTGCTAGCTGCATCTTCAGCCGCAGCCGCAGGGGAAAGAGCCGTGCGGCCCAGGTGACTCGCAGCCACAGTACTGTCGCAGGTCGCATCCCAAACCAAGCATTTACCCCCCTCCACGGCACGAGAGTTAAGCCGTCCGGCCTCTTGCCATTCGATCTGGACAGGCCCGTTATTTAAATTATACATATTGTTATTGTCTAAAGTATATCCCATATATTTGTTTAAATTTAGTAAAGAAGTTCTCCTCATTAATTTAAATCTCCCACATGCATGGGAATAACAATATTTATTTGTATGTTTGGACAATGCCAGTTTTTGTATGAAACCTGATCCTACCTTCAATAGCTATGTGTGTCACATCGCTGGATAGGTATTTTTGAGCTGAATATAAGTTACTAGTATGGCGCCTAGTCCGAATCTTAGTCCGTCCGAATTATTCTTTATTAAACACAGTAGTTTTACAAGATTCAAAAGCAATGTTATGAACATGATACTTTTATATTCGTGGGCTGCAGCCTGCAGCATACGAGACAAAATAACCGAACCCGAATTAATGTTCAATCAGTGTTCAGACCTTTCATTGCGCGTTCAATGGGAGCGAGAGTGAAAGACACCACATGCCAAAATTGAACCGATCCAATTCAACACGGTTAGATCTTGTCATTTGTTAGGTAGTTCAATCGGCATTTATCGTTACTTTGATAATGACTTAATGAGATATGTAATTTTGAGTGAAAACGAAAAATGAAAAAAAAAATACATAGTTTGTAATTTTTATAATACGTTTTTGAATCTTATTTTAAGAATGTATCTACTGATTTTTCTATACATTGGCGTGACATGTTGCGTCGATTGCGCATGTGCTGCAGGGTTTGAAGTGACGTAAAATACCTACTCGTCTCACTACAACCTCGCCTTAACAGACAGTGAAAGATTCATTGACGCCTGTAGCACACCTCCGCCGCGAAACCGCGGTTAACGAAACCGCGGTAATTTCGCCATGTTCTGTCAGTTGTATGAGGAGCGGAACACTAGCGAAACGGCCTGTTCTAATGCATAGATTTACCTATCTTTTATCTCTTTCTCCACGCGGTTTCGCCTACGCCAGTCACACCTTCGCGCTTCGTCCGCTATTTGGTCGGTGTTGTCACCTGACAAGAATAGAGCGTCTACGTAACACGTAAATTGCAGGGCCGCGTTAGGGATATTTCAAATTCCGATGAATCAAGACCAGTAATAGTTATTTGTTATACAAGAGTGCAAAGTTGCTTTTTAACCGCGTGCTGATTTTTGATGACCGAGCAAGCGAAAGATTCTAAATTTGAATCACGAGCGTAGCGAGTGATTCACAAATTAGAATCTTGAGCGTTAGCGAGGGAATCAAAAGAGCACAAGGTGAAAAATCTTTGCACTCGAGTGCAACACGTAACTTTTCATCCCACCTCAGCGAGGAAATAATGAAATGCTTCTCCTTCCTAGCGTTAATTCCCAGTCAGCATCCGAAGCTTTCACCTCGGAGTCCGGGGTCCGCTTTACCAGTCTTAACTGCGGATTTGGCTGGACCTCGATATTTGCCGTGAAGCGACTGCCATCTGACCTCCACAACCCAATGATGACATTATGCGATATCGAAGCATTGCAGCCAGACCGTTGTTGTTGAATTTTTTAGGGCTCCAACTACCCGTAACGACTGCCATAGATGTTCGTATGGCATCCGTGACCGACGGCTTAACGTGCTCTCCAAGGCACGACCAGACCAATGCAAATACCCATTTTCATGCATAAAAAATATTTGCACTGAGCGGGGATCGAACCCGTGCCTCCTGTCCTGCGTAGCGGCCGCGTTCAATACCACTACGCCATGGAGGCTGTATAATATGTGTATTAATACTAATAATAAAATACAACAAAATAAAAATTCAACAACAATGTCAACAATATGACGTGAAAAAAATGGATGCGCGCAAAGCAAATTAAAAAAAAAGTACACCAAGGAGGTTACGAGTCTGAGTTTTTCATGAATTAAAAAAAAGTTGTATGATAAATTCGGCACCATAGAGGTAGAAGTAATAGGTTTAATGATGTTTTGAGTCCACAAACCTAGTACACACGATGTTCTAAATTCAAATTTACTTTACCTCTCTAGAGGATAAAAACGACTTTTACGCTCAGTTATCGAAGAGCAAAAATAGTCTTTCCGAGATGGTGGGATGAAAAAAAGTTTTACTTTGATTATTTTTTCGCTGTTTTGCCTTCTACAGTTTTTTTTGTACAGAATGGTATTACCTACATCTACATTAATATTATAAAGAGGAAAGTTGCTTTCTTGTTTATTTTTTTGTTTGTTATTGACTGATTTCAATAATTCTTTCACCTATAGAAAGCTACATTATCTGGGAGTAACATAAGCTAGCAAATAAAGACCCGCGACGGCATGCGTTTTTAGTGGGTCAAAGTTCAGTTTAGTTCGACAATCACTCCTGACTATATCCGAGGGAACTTTAGCACGAAACAAAAGTGGGAACGGAATCCGAATTCCACGCGGGCGGAGCCGCTGGCAACTTTGCCAGCGGCTCCGCCCGCGTGGAATTCGGATTCCGTTCCCTATCTATACTACTAGCTACTATAATCTATAATACTAGCAGTTGCTAGTATTATAGATACATAGCTGCTGCCCGCGGCTCCACCCACGTCGAATTCTGATCCCGTTCCAACTTTTGTTCGGCAGTCCCCTCAGATACCACTCCGGTCGATCATCGCACCCACTCAAAACCGCACGCCGTCTTGGGTCCTCAGGATGTTGATTTTGAAAGCTCTTGACGCACAGTATCAAGTTCGCGCATGCGAAAAAGACGTTGTCATGTTGAACGGAGCAATCAGAAGTCAGGTAGTTGGCGCATGCGTTCTACACGGACCAATTAGATTCGCGTACGCGCTCCATATTCGATAACGAGTGTCAAGTTCCGCTCATGTTCCGCTGCTCCAGCTACACTTGAACACAGCGAAACTCATATACCGGTTCCGCTATCCGCGATTTCGCGGCGGAGATGTGCTACAGGCGTGAGAAAGCCGCTGATTCCGACTTGGATAGATTAGGTTAGAATCGTGGTTATTTTTTTTTTATAACCATGTAGAACTTTATTTAGTCAAATGAACATTCTGAATTAAAAAATTATAATTTCAAACTGTTGGTAGTAACAGTATTAATAAAAAAATATCAGCACTAACGGTTATGAGCTCCGTTGGTAGAATAAAAAAGGTATGAAAAAAAAAATATGAAGACTGATTATTATGAGCATAAATCGGTTGTAAGACAAAGAATAGGATTTAGAATTTTATGTGAGCCAATATGAACCCTTTTGATCATTTTACTGCCTCTGTGGCGTAGCGGTAGTGAACGCGGCTGCTACGCAGGAGGCGCGGGTTCGATCCCCGCTCAGTGCAAATATTTGTATGCATGAATATAAATATTTGCATTGGTCTGGGTGTTTCTATGTATAATATGTATGTATTTACAAAAAAAAAGTATCTAAGTATGTATATCCGCATTCTAGATTCCTTAACACAAGCTAATTAAGCTTACCATGGGTCTAGATAGCGTTGTGTAGAATGTTGTAGAATATTTAATTATGAGTATTATCCGTACAGTAGATCGTTTCTTAAATGTTACTGATTTTTTTGTGGGTAGGTATAATAACTTAATAACAAATGACGCTTAATATTTTAATGTACTGTCGAAATACAGTCATCAATTACGAAAAGAACTCACGTTTCGCATTTTAACGCACATAACCCACATATGTACAATAAAATTAGAACGAGGAAAAAGCTTAATATTGAATACTAGCTGTTGCCCGTGACTCCACCTACGTGGAATTCTGATCCCGTTCATTGATGATATATTGACCTATGTGTTATTCTGATGTATAAGCTATATTATTGTAAAGTTTCATTCAGTAGTTTGTACGTGAAAGAGTAACAAACATCCATACACACATCCATCCTTACAAACTTTCGCGTTTATAATATTAATAAGATATTTTCAAAATAATGACTTCTCCATGTATCTGCTCGAAAACGAAAACCGACGTTTAAGCATTACATAACAGTTGACCGGATTTACCTGAAATTTTGAACGAATATAATGTGTATCTATAAGCAGGCACGATGCAATCCCTGAAGAAATTCGGGCCGTGAGATCCCGGCTCCACAGGGACATGGTGGCGGAGTGGGAGCTACAACTTGGGCAACCACGCGCGGGGCGCGCCGTTGTAGCGGGGGAGTGGCTAGAGAGGCCACACGGTGGCCTCTCGTTTTGGCTGACGCAGATTATCACCGAGCATGGATGCTTCGGGCGGTATCTGCATCGGACCGCGAAGAAAGAGCCAATGTCCGAGTGCCATTCGAGATTCGGCGCTGCACACGCTCACCGAGTGTCCGGCGTGGGAGACGCCGAGAAGGGAGCTGGTGGCGACCCTGGGGGTGAGAGCTCTCACGCTTGCCACTTTGTTCGCAGCGATGGTTCGCTGCGCGGATGCGTGGGCCGCCGGCGCCTCCTCCTGCGAGCAGGTAATGCTCGTGAAGGAGGCGGCGGAGCGGGAGCGAAGGAGAATCGCAGACCTTGCGGCCCGCGAGGAGCGAAGGAGAATCGCAAACCGCGTGGCCCGCGAAGAGCGGCGGCAACTCGGGCGTCGGAGGTCGCAGAATGACCTCCGTCCCCCATGAGCGCGGGCCTGGGGGTGACGGGTGGAGCCGCCTGTCACCCTAGCAGAAGCAGGCCGCGGCGGCGGCGCGCATTGCGTGCCTCCCCACACCCGGGGGCGAGTCGGGGACTCTGTGATCCCCACACCGGAAGAGGGTCAGATCGAGAGATTTGGCCCTGGGTCGGCCGGGGTGCGAGGGATATGGCTACGACAATCTCACCTCCGACAACTGATGGCCCACAGAAGGCGTGCGTTTTAGTCGGTTCGAGTCCGACATAACCTCCTCCTCCGGTTCCGGCGGGGGAGGTATCCGTGGGGATTTTTCGCACGATAAAAAAAAAAGGCACGATGCAATCTATTAAATTTAGTGAAGGCAAGTGTGGATCCTATATACCTACCTACGACCGGTTTAGCTTGGCACGGAAGCCATTCTAACAGGTCCATTATTAAGATATTTCAATTATACATAATTTGGATTAAATCTGGAAATTTAGTTATTTTCACTCCAACGCCATGTGTATCCATATCCATCCATACTAATATTATAAATGCGAAAGTAACTCATTCTGTCTGTCTGTCTGTCTGTCAGTCTGTCTGTCCGTTACGCTTTCACGCCTAAACCACTGAACCGATTTTGATGAAATTTGGTATAGGGGTAGATTAGACCTTGAGAAAGGACATAGGCATATGCATAGGAAAGGACATTTGGTCGCGATAACCGACATCCACGCGGGTGGAGCCGCGGGCAAAAGCTAGTATTACATATTTCTAAGTTGGTTTGTATAATTATTACGGGTCACACGTATTTCTCGCAGGTATGTAAATTTGTTTACTTTTACGTACGTTAAATAGTTATGCGGTACCTTTTTTAGAATTGTTCTTGTTTTCTTATACATAATTATTCTACAACATTCTACACAACGCTGTCCAGACTCATAGTACTCGTAAGTATAGCTAGTAAACATACCTAGATACTCTTTTTTGTAAATACAAGTAAAACTTTTTGTACAGTTAGAGCTCATAAGTGCATTAGCACAACAAGGCTCAAAATGGTGTAGCGGCCGGTTTTACGTTTACATTATATGTGTGTGTCATTATATACTAATACAGTAATTTACTAAGCTAGTAAATTAACAGATAGCTAAGTGGCTGAAGCAAGATACTATTGATTCACAGTGATTAGAGATATTTGTGGTTCGATTCCAGCTTATAACGATTTTTTATATTAATGCCAAAAATTAAATTTTAAATATTAATAAAGTAATTTTGCATGAACTTGGCATTCTTTTTACATTTTATGTTGATTTTTGCTAAAGTTTAACAAATCATAAATTCTACTTAAGAAACATAATTTTATTCATCAACCTGATATTAATTTATAAATGAAACACAAAAAGTGTTATTGCAAGATCGTAGGATTCGAATCGTCAACCTTTACATTTCCTTAAACCTCATGCTAGAACCACTCGGGACTCGGCCACGGGTTGCTTAAGTAGTAACAACGAAATTATCGATAATATTCCTACGGAAGAACAATTTATGTGTGTGTAAATTGTCTTAAAAGAAAAAGGTCACAAGTAGCGCTAAGGAATGTTGACACTATAGTTACGTAGGATTGCTACTGCACTTTTGAGTCCATCCACACCAGACCAGTGAACAAATATAAACATACTAGCCCTATGTCCTTTCTCAAGGTCTAATCTACCCCTATACCAAATTTCATCAAAATCGGTTCAGCGGTTTAGTCGTAAAAGCGAGACAGACAGACAGACAGACAGAGTTACTTTCGCATTTATAATATTAGTAGGGATTATTATAAGTATACAAAAAAAAACTAATATTATCTTTTGACTGTTATAATCCGCTATAACGGACAGTCAGATTATGAAATATATATTGTAAACTATACTCACATATGAAGAAAGTAAACAAAAGTAACGTAACATAAAATGTAGTCAGCGTAATAACGAGCCGAAATATAACACATGACTGCATATCCGTCTGTTTCTATTGTATGTTCATGCTTCGATTGTATATTGGCGCTGTTAAAAGTCACCGATTGTAAGTTGTCAACTAAATTGGGCGCGAGACGAACACCAGAGGTAGGAATTTCGCAGGTGAGGCGAAGGAAGTAAATGTAAAGCCCGATGGGGTGCACGACACAGGCGGCGCGGCAAGGGTGGAGTGTGGGTGCACTTGTGATGTAATGAAATATGGAGCAGCGCGCACCGCCTCGCGCCTTCACGTCGCCCTCGACTGACACCTCTTGTGTATGTCCCGCGACTCATATCCAATGCTATTTCCCAAATAATATTTATTGACATTGTTACTACAGTGTCAATAAACATATTATTATGTGTTATTTTTTGCCTTGTAATATGGTGTCATATAAATGGAGAGATTTTGTGCTGTCAGTGGGATAAACAAAGGCTTTGTCCTACTTATCTTTTGCGCTGACGATGACGGCACAGAATCTCTCTATTCTTACAGGGTCGGCAGCACGAGTGTTACTCCCCTGGTGTTGCACTAGCCCATAAGCCATGGTAACCCCTTACCATTAGGAGGGCCGTGTGCTTGTCTACGACCTAAGTAGTATAAAAAAATCATCGATAAATATATTGCACTGGTCACTGCCCTCAGCCCCACCAGAGAAAAATTCTGAAACAGTCGTTTAGTTCTCTATAATTTCGATAAATGTAATTTCCAATTCCCTGCGTAATTTATTACCGATGTTAAGAGTCATTGTTAGTGTAAGTGTGTGTTTAATTAATTTTCTTTTGTTTGTTTCTTTGTTTCTTTCTTTGTATTTTATTTCCTTTTATTAACCTTAAAGATATGATTCCGTAGCGTCGTATCGTCATAATGTAGGCAGTAGACAGTATTGTATTTTTATACGAACGGTCCGAACATGAAATTGTGTAAAGTACCATTTAAATAGGTACAAGTACTTGCATACTTAATGAATGAAATTTTGAAGCATTTATTAGGCTAACTATTCAAATCGATTTTAGAAAGAGAAAATAGAATTGACCTCGGGCGGGACTCGAACCCGCGATCTTTCCCTTACATGGGGAACGCTCCAACCGCTAAAGGTGCGTACAGATCATGTAACATGTTGTATAACTTGTGTTATATAACACGTCCACATTATCTAACATTGTTTTATAACTTTGCAACATTGTACTAACTTCAGTGTCTACATTACTGAAACATGTTATATAACATGTTATATAACATGTTATGCTACATAATGTGTACGCACCGTAAGCCACCGAGACCGTAAGAAGTTAATTCAAATTTCTCTATAATTCCGTCTTTGGGGTGGAGCCATCTACCGATGCTTGTACGAGCTATCGGAACCAATGAATGATATTACATTATAACATTGATTTTGATGACCGAGGTCGATTTTCTTTTCTCTTTCTAAAATCGATTTAAATGGTTAGCATAATAAATGCTTCAAAAATTCATTCAATTGTTTGGGCGGAGTCATGTTATTAATGCTAAATCATAAAATAAAATCGGCCAAGTGCGAGTCGGACTCGCCCATGAAGGGTTCCGTAGTAGCAAAGGAGAAAATTGCGGTTTATGACGTATTAAAAAAAAAACTACTGACTGGATCTCGTTCGAACCAATTTTTAGTGGAAGTTTGCATGGCAATTTACATCATATATTTTTTTTAGATTTATCATTCTCTTATTTTAGAAGTTAGAGGAGGACGGGGGGGGGGGACACACATTTTTCCACTTTGGAAGTGTCTCTCGCGCAAACTATTCAGTTTAGAAGAAAATTGTGTTAAAAACCTCAATAGCATTTTTAAAGACCTATCTATAGATACCCCACACGTATGGGTTTGATGAAAAAAAAAAAACATTTTAGTTTCAGTTCTAAGTATGGGGACCCCCAAAATTTAATGCTTTTTTTTATTTTTGTGTGAAATTCTTAATAAATAAAACCGTTGCAAGTGGTCCCTCATCTTCGATGCCATAATAAAAAATACTAGCGAGGACAAGTTCTACCGGAATATCGTACTTTTTCTTTGGCCGGCACTTTCAATTTTGGACCAAAATGGGTGATGATGTCCTTTATAAAATAATATTTCAAACATTTATGGACATGATAATATCGATAACTTATTGTGTTTATCTTGGTTCTCACTAATGGACGGAGTCAGAGAGCAGGACAAAATGTCACAAATACGCTCAGTGAGAGTGAGATGCAAGTCGCAATAGTGCAGGAGCTCGAGGCAAGGCTTGGTACTTGCCTGCAAAATTTGCTGACCGCATCTGATGAGTCTTGCAGTGGTCTCAAGTTACAATATGACTGATATTGTCACTTGCAATTGTAGTCAGACTCGCACACATGTAATTAAATATAAGCAGTAGATTAGCCACAGGATATACCTCACAGTTAGCCCGGATATCTGAGGCTTAGAATTTTATTTGAATTATGTGTGGAAGTGTGAAATGATCGTGGTATTGTTAGATTTATGACCATATTGTAATACGGTAGGTGCATTACTGTCAAAGACAAGCTGGAATTTTTTGGACTTGGAGTACAGTGACAGACATCAGAAGTCCTGAGCAATGTACATTTTTACACCTTCAGATATACTGGAATGCTCAAAATTTTGACTAAATAGCAGATAATGGAACTCCTTAACGACACACATTAAGATTGTCTCATTTGAGTTATGGGATGAATATTATTAATTGTACAAGTAGTTTATTATGATTCAATATCGGTATGAAGTAATTTCAACAATCTGCCACAGTAAGGTCTTTTATTTTTCAGTGCTTCCTAGAAAAAAATCTATTTTAAGCTCGCATTTAATCATCAAAACTAAGCAATCACGAAGTTGCTCTAAATACAAAATATTATTTTAATTAATATTTATTATTTTTTTGAGCTCCCTATTACAACATGTTGTAGTGCTACATAGTACATATAGTCAGTACTCACATTTGTGGAAGTGCTAATGTGAGCTAAATTCTTTAACAAAAGCACCACCTGCCAGCAAATTTCACACAATGCCGCATTTTCCTGTCATTGAAAGTGCTCAAAGCAACTTGAAGGAATGTTTTATGAAGAGGATGACCGAATTATAAGCGCAGTTACATACAGGAGGATCTGCTAAAAACAGTCTCAAAGGAGGCAGAGGAGTGCCAGACCTATGGCAGTTATGGCAGTTCTAGTCTAGGGTTGTACTGTCGCAAATCGATTGTGAGAATAATCGATTCAGGTAATCTTTGATATTAAGAATAAGTTATGTATTAGGGTTAATGAAAATATAAAATGGGTATTAATAATTGTTATTTATTCATTTCTGTGCTACTTTTGCTCTCAATAACAGAAATAAAAAAATAATAACTCGTTGTCCGCTATGCGATACGGCAAAAGTAACATCTACGTAACATTTTGAGTAACGAGAAGAGATAACTTCCATACGATTAAAATGTAACAACCGAAGATAATGCAGCAACAGCACTGAAATTAAAAAATACACGATAGCTGTCTTACGAGGTCCGGCAGAAATAAAAAACTTTTTTTTACCAAGAGACTGTGTAGCTTAATATGGTTATATTCGGTAATCCTTCCTAGCCCTCTCCTCTTGGTCACTAATCTAAGCTGTAAAAACTACAACTCTTGAAAGCCTAATTATTCAAGTTTCCGTTAGTAATATATGCTCGATTGAGAGAGAGAGATGAGGGGAAGCTGAATTATTGGACCAAGTGTGCCGATGGCAATTATGTCTTTTATATCGCCTAAGGTGCATAAATCATGAAACATTTTGCAGTTCGTGGTTTTTGAAAACAAAAAACGCCTTGAGCTCCGGGACTACTGTAATCGTCAATTACGGTCAAGTCCGAATCATCCGACGCACCGACGACGTGCCGTACGATAAATCGTTTGCTGGTGTCGTGTGCAGTTGTCGTAAGTGGTCTGCTTCGGAATCATACCTTAAGAACCTTCTTCAAAGTATTAGAAACCTTATAAAAAGATGAATGAAATCGGTGAAGTCGTATTTATTTTATGGCGTAATCAAGGGAAACAGGCATCTTTTTATATACCTACCTGATATACCTACCTAAATCAACAAATAAATAGTCTAAAAGACTATTTATTACCTTTCAACGATAGTGTAGTTGTCAGTTAGTGGTGACTCGTGTGGGTGTTGAAGAGACATAAAAGGTGCGTATGGGTCGAACTTGCTACAAGATATAACTAACTTAAAAACATTCTCTCATTGTTATACAGGCTAAAATATACACTATTGTATAGGTATATAAAAAAATATATACGAATAAATATATATACGAGTATAATTTTAACTATTGGAATTGTTAAAATTATATATATATAACTGGGTAACTTTTACCTGTAATTCACTGGTTTTTACTTATAAGTTCCACATTTTATTATTCAATTATGAAGTTGAGGGCCAATGTTATATTGAAAGACAAAGTTAACCAGTCCGAATGTAGTTTTCATGTCCCCTTAAAAGCATTGTGAAAACCCTTTTTGTAATACCGTCTTGACTAAGAAAATACCAATAAATATTAGTATACAATTCAATAATATTATTATGATCTTTTAGCAAACTTCGTTCCGTCTTAGAATCAATGATGTTGTATTTTACCTTAATTAGCTGGATCAATTTCTTAATTATTTTGAGAATGAAAAGTACGTATTACAAAAGCTTTAAAGTGTAAATAAAAATAAAATTATATACGAGTTATAAATGGTGTGTCATGATTTTCGACTTTCTTTTATAAATAGATTAACCTTATTTTTACGTAATTTAAAAAAATCTGTAATTATTATTAATATGTATTTGTAAAAAAAGGTTAATGCAATAAAAGTAACGTTTGCGCATATATGTATAAATAAATGTTTGGCAAGAATATAGATTTTACTCGCATTTTTACACCTATTCCAAAGAAAAAATACATTTTCAAGCAGCTGCTCAATATGTTTACCCAGGCTTTATAATTACTTCTATACATTATTCATGGCTATTGGCATTTATAATAAAACTAGCTGGCCCTGCGAACTTCGTACCGCCTAACAGTCGATTCTTTTTTTTTTTCATTTTTCTCTCCATAAGAACCATCCTCGTACTTCTGAAAAAAGAATTTGCGAAATCGGTTCAGCCGTTCTCGAGATTTGTGCTTAGCAGCATATTTAGGGATTCATTTTTATGTTATGTTTATTTTTATATTATAGAAGACTATGGAATTCGTTTTTAAGACTTCAGTTACAGCTTCTCACCATTTGGCAGGATAACATAAAATTGACGCGAAAAAAGAAATTTATTTACAATTTGCCAAGGGCCGCGTCTGGTTACCTGGCTGCCCATAGTTATAATCGCGGCTTTCAGACTAGGCTAATATTAATCTATTATGTATACCGACTACCCAAAGTTTTGTTGACTTTGTATAACGGTATTTTGCACAGTTTGATGAGATTTTCTGAGCCCTTTCCTCCCTTGATTCCTCTCTTTCTGATCTTTTACCCTCCTATTTCCAATTCTGATGGCAACGTAAGAATAAGTTCTCTGGTTTTGAGTGTGTCCAGAAACGACAATGACGGTTATTTGCCATCTGAGTAGGATCAAAATCTACGGTGAACGTAATGGGGGTCAATAAAAATTACAAGGAACACGAGTATAATAAATACTTTCATATGGCGTGCACAATATTTGAATTATACTAGCTGTTGCCCGTAGTTCCACCCGCATGGATGTCGGTAATCGTGACAAAACATACCTTATGTCCTTTCCCAAGGTCTAATCTATCTCTGTACCAAGTTCTATCAAAATCAGTTCAGTGGTTTAGGCGTGAAAGCGTAACAGACAGACAAACAGACAGACAGAGTTACTTTCGCATTTATAATGTTAGTATGGATTGATTATAATTAATTAATTATTACATTAGTTCTGTATTAAAAATATACCCCACTCATGGGTCAATTCGCCCGGTGTGTTACCGCAGCCTGCTTGAAACTGACGTGTAAACACCTACGCGATGTCCTGCGGTTTTTGGATGGTAGATACCTATGAGGTTAATGCCCGATCCAATACTGCTCCGGCGTGTTTTTACTTAATAGAAAGCTATTAAGTTAATATTTGTCATTAGCAAGCTAAATCTAGATAAAAATGGTGATATTTTTGTATAGTTAAATAATTATATAATATGATGTTCCTACCGGGTGTGTCGTAAGAGGCAACTTATGGTATGATTTCGATGCTGGACCGCATATGACAACTACATACGCATGCAGCCGATACAGCGTACCTATTACTTGTTTGACTCCGATACAGATAAAGGGGACCATTGAGAAACCACAATGAATTACGTGTATCTACTGCATGCTTCTGCAGTTGTTATATGCGGTCACCTTCATAATCATACCTTAAGGGTTAGAGCTGTTCTCCATTCGACTGTAACATACAGCTCATGAGAAACTGCCAGTTTCACCTCATAGGTAGGATCACATTCATGGTTGGCGAAAGGTGCGTGACAATCAAATTATCTTTCGAAAATGAGCCGAACCGCATTAGAATAATTTTGATAAAAAAATACTCAGTTTTACAATTATTCAGCTTACTTGACCAAAAATTAAGCACGACGAAATTATTTTTTGCAGAGAAAGAAGTAATGATCCTTACCCCTCGTTTACACCAGGGTCTAAAACATGTATTTGACAAGTTTTATGACATGTCTTCGTTCAAACATAGACATGTTTATAACATGTTGAAAGATTTGTTTATGACGTGTTTACAACTTGTCGTACACATCTTGTACGACAAGTTGTAAACATGTCTGTATACATGTTATCCATCAATCATGGATACAGTTTAAAACTTGTTTTTGACAGGTCTTAAGACAGAAATTGCAGTTAAATAAACAAGGCTAGTCTAAAACACGACAGTGTTGTGTAGGTGTGAACGCGATCAATAACAAAGACAAGACAAAGTAAAACATGTCGCAGACTTCAGTGTGAACGCAAATGTGTTGTAAACTTGTATGTATACAAGTTGGCGGCACAGTGTGAACGGAAGAGTGTTTGAGACAAGTCTCAATACATATTGAATATGAAAAATTGTGTTTTGACGACTTGTATTGTGTAGTGTACATGCGGGGTTAGACAGCATCCTTGTATGTCCAATGACCCGACTCCCCAAATTGTTCCATTAGAAAAAACCACACTGTATATTTATATAAAATTTTAAATAACTCAGTTACAACGCTTTTACAGAACAAACCACTTTCAGAGAGGTAAACAAGCTCTAGAAATCCAATCTATTCAGTGGTCCCAACAGAATGCGGGCGGACCGCCAAAGGTTCTTACCGCAAATGGGACGCTGTGATTCAATATAATTATCAACTGAACTTTAACGGAATTAAAATTCAATACTGCGGCGCCGACATTGAGACGGTACCCTACCGACTCACCCGTGATATTGTTTTTGTACCTATTTTTTATTGCCGTTCTGGTCTTCGTTCTTGTTTGGATTGTCATGTTTGGCACTAAAAGCGACGGATGAAAGACAACTGCATGTAGCGGAGGAGTTAAGATTACTGATGATGAATGACCACAATGTAAGAGGAAGTTGAAAGTTGTGCCAGTGAATTAAAAATTAAGAAGTGAGCGACATTTATGGATTTTCAAGAGAAGAGAAGGAAGTATGTAATGTTAAAAACGTTCAAAGTACGAATTTCATGTGTGTGTTTAAATAAACATCTTTCCTAATTGCGTCATATACATGCGCGCTGGTAGCTTACATTTGCATCAAATTGATGAACGATTCCTTTAAAATTTAAGATAGCAAAATATATGAGCGTGAATAGATTACAAATTCAAACTATTAAATTTTCTTGCTGCCATTATTAGAGGTTCATTAAATCGCTAGCGATTGTCGTTTATTACAAAGAAATACCAAAGTTTATACTCTGTGTAATTTTTAGGAGTATAAAGATGTTGAAAGTATGTTACAGTAAATTCAGCTCAAAGCTGGCTACGAGACAGTCCGTAGCGCCGGGCTACGGCGTATAGAGCGACTTCCCCGTGAAAAGGAGCTACGCAAAAATTCATGTGTGCAGTAAAATTACTAGCTACTTAGCTTTTACCAGCACACCTAGACTTGCAACAATTTACGACAACATATTTTAAGAAATTATGTTTTTTAGTTAAGTATTTAAAATTCGTTAGTTTTATTTAATATTGTGAAAATTACTTACAAGCAGTGTTATTCATACATGTTATATGAAAACTCCCAGCATAAACTGTTTACGTTCTCGGTATTACTACTTCCACTTCTATATTACTACATCCAACAGTCTGTGGTCTAGTCATTACCCGAGAGAAGACATTACGTGTCTCGTGTATAACGTTCAAGGTTAATTAAACTATTTGTATTGGAAATATGTGTAGGTAATGTTAAATCGTTGATGGTGCCCGCATTGGCCATTTAATTAAAAAGAACTCACATATGTGATTCGGAAACTCAACAACACTCTCATTATAAACTATTTGCAGATTACCTCAGTTGCCGTGTACAGAGCGATGTGATAGATGGTCACATTAGTAAAGAATTGCCAGTTACCTATGGAGTTCCTCAAGGAAGTGTTATCTTTCCAACTCTTTTCCTCATCTATATTAACGAACTGAGCTCGACGAATCTGCCGGAGGGTAACATATATACACCTTCGCAGATGATACAGCACTCGTGTTCCGCTCCAACTCGTGGGAGAGTGTATTCAGCTACGGTCAAACTGGGCTAGATACCGTGACCAAATGACTGATAAGACACTATCTGACTCTCAATGCGGATAAATCCCAATATATGTATATTTGCTATTCGCAATAGCACTTCCCTTTCCGCTCTCTCCCTGCCAATCAAAGTACAGTACATATATGCATACCTACACCCAACACAATCTGTCGGTGTACACACGTTCGGAGAGCTCCATCAATAAAATATCTTGGTGTAATACTAGATCCTTTCTTGGATTTCCATCTGCACATAGAAACTCTTGCATCTAGAATCCGTAAATTAATATACGTTTTCAAAAACCTCAGACATGTAGCAGATGAAGATCTAAGAAAGACAGTTTACTTCACCCTTTGTCAATCGCTGTTATCATACTTTGTCACGGCCTGGGGTGGTGTGGACAAGACACTTATTATCCAGGTGGAAAGAGCCCAGCGAGCAATACTGAAAGTGTCTCACTTCCTACCCTCTCGATACCCTACGACTGACTTACATGATAAGTGCAAAGTGCTGACTGTCCGTCAATTATTCATTCTCCACGTCATATTAAAACAACATTCTTTGCTAAATTATGACCCAACCGCACCCCTAAATAAGAGGCGATTCAGACCTGTCGACCGCACCTTTGACTCGTTTAACAAACAGTTCGCAAATAAGTTCTTCTGTTTCCTTGGCGGGTATCTTTATAATAACCTTAATAAAATACTACCCATATACAAGTTAACCAAGTCACTGCGCAAAAAAAGAACCAGCGAATGGCTCATGACATTAGATAGATAGATAGATAATTCTTTATTGTACAACAATAGATTTACAGTAATTCAAGTAGGTAGCATGTTACGGTTCAATGTACAATGGACGGTCTTATCGCTAAAAGCGATTTCTTCCAGGCAACCAAGACTATTAATACTGAATATCTCCTATCAGTCCCTGTTTAAACCCCCGGTAATTAACCAAACAAACACACACATACACACACAAACACACACACACACACACACACAAACACACACACACACATCTATTATCTACTAACCTTGATATTACCTACTATAACAAATAATTAATATTGTTGTACTTGAATCTAGATCGAATTGATTAGTATTGTCTTACCATCAAGTATACAACAAGATAGTTAGTACAACCAATTTGGCTCAATTAACGGGCAAACCTAGAAAAAATCCTAGTAGCAATTCTCTTTTGAAATTCATTGGGGAAGGTTACTAGCAGTCTACATTTGGATTTGCGTGGTATTCGCTTCGTTGTGTTCACCGCCATCTCAAATTTAAGGGTACATTTTTGTTTATGGAATAAGTCATTTAGTTTTTAATTTTACACAAAAAGATATTACTACAAAGTTGTTTAGAATTAAATTTTCTACAATTTTGGTGTTCATGTTTTTTTTCGTAGGATCGATATTTTTCGATTTATACTCCAAAAGGGTGGTGAAATTTTGTTCGATTTTTCTAAAAAAGGAAAAATTCCTAGCGGCTATTTTCTTTAGAAATTCGTTAATGGAGGTCACTGGCAGTCTAAATTTCGATTTGCGTGGTATTCGGTACATTGCTTTCTCCGCCACCTTGAATTTAAGGGTGAAATTTTAGATACTGCATAATTCACCTATTTTTAATTTTACACGAAAAATAGTGATACAAAAGTTGTTTAGAATTAAATTTCCTACATTGTAGTATTCATATTTTTTTCCTAGGATTGATATTATTTGACAAAAATTGACGACTTATTCAGTAACTAAAATTTCACCCTTAAATTTTAAATGGCGGAGAATGCAATGAACCGATTACCACGCAAATCGAAATGTAGACTGCCAGTGACCTCCTCTAAAGAATTCCCAAATAATAAAGCTACTAGGAGTTTTTCCTATGCCAGAAAAGTTTAACAAAATTTCACCACCTTGACCTTTATAAAGTATACATCGAAAAATATCAATCCTAGGGGAATATAATGAACACCAAAATGTGGGAAATTTTATTCTTAACAACTTTTCTTTCTTTTCTTTTCGAAGCGTCGGTAGCTTAGTGGTTTAGGAGTCGGCCTTACGATCGAGAGGTCCCGGGTTCGAATCCTGGCCATTACACTACTGACGTGAACCCACTCCTAGCACAAGCAATTTAGCTTAGTTGGAGGGGTTAACGGGAATATTAGTAATTTCGGTTGCTAATATTCTTGCTAATAACTTTGTAGAAGCAATTTTTCGTGTAAAATAAAAACTAAACGACTTATCCGATAAACGAAAAATTACCCTTATATTCAAGATAGCTGATAACGCAACGAACCGAATACCACGAAAACTAAATGTAGACTGCTTGCCCAAGAAATTCCGAAATAAAATTGCTACTAGGATTTATTATAAGTTAAAAGAGTCAAACAAAGATTCTCCACCTATTGGGGTATAAATCGAAAAATATCGATCCTACGAAAAAAATATGAATACCAAAATTGTAGAAAATTTAATTCTAAACAACTTTGTAGTAATAATTTTTTGTGTAAAATTAAAACTAAACGACTTATTCAATAAATTAAAATGTACCCTTCAATTCAAGATGGCGGAAAAGGCAACGAACCGAATACCACGCAAACCGAAATTTAGACTGCCAGTGACCTTCCTCAACAAATTCCGAAAGATAATTGCTACTAGGAATTTTTCCTATGTCAAATCCTAATTTGATTGTGCTAAGTATTTTGTTGCCCTTCGGAGCACCTATCATCTAACTATATAGTCACTCAAATACCATTGACTTCGCGACTATTGTACTGTACTACAAGTCTAATGGGTGTTTACTGGTGGCCTGAAATACAGGATTCTTCCTTCCTAGTTTAGGCATCAGTTTCCCACATAGAAAAAAAATGTATTATGATAGATTAAGTCAACTCTAAATAATATTGTAATTCCAAATATGTGGTGAGAAAATAAATGTTTGTTCTATTCTATTATTAAACCATTATTTGCAAGATTTTCGTTGCCGGTAATGGACATGCATACATGAAAATAATGGTTATTTACTATTCATTTTAACCTCAATATTTACATTAAATTTGATAGCATAGCATAAATACTAACTTTTCCTAGAAATTGGAATCAGAAAAAACCTTGCCCCAACATTTTTTATACTTCTACGAGTATAATATCTGACATTATAAAGCTGAAAAGTTTGCTTTGTTTATTTATTTGTTTGGTTGAACGCGCTATGGAATTAGTAGTGCGAATTGAAAATTTTTTTTGTTGAATAGTCTGTTTATCGACGATGGGGCTTATTGGCTACTAGCTTTTGCCTGTGACTTCGTCCGCGTTAAGTTCGGAATAGATTCATTAATATTTTTATGACATTAAAAGCACTGAAAACCTAAAAATTACCCTCCAGGAACAGAAAGTTGAATTCCGAAAATGTTGAAAGCCCAAAATGATTACTTTCCCAAAATGATGCCTTTCGGACCGCAATGTTGAATTTGCAAAATTACGAGTGTATGACATAAAAGGGTTATAGGGGTTTTTATAAAATATGCCACGGACGAAGCCGGGGCGGGTCGGCTACTTATTATGTAGAGGAATTATAACTTTCCGGGACAGTTGTAGCTCAATAATTCTCTCACCACAATGGTTCGATCATTGTCTGGCGATGCATTGCGCAACCGGAGCTTTCCGTGTAAAGAACTAGAGAAATGACTCCTTTGAGAAAAACTATAAATCATCATCCTCCAATCGATTCTCCAGTCTCATAAAGTTTATACTTTTACCGTCAATTCTCACAACCCCTTAAGGTCCGACCCCACCAAAAGGACGGCATCGGCCCGGATTTTACAATCTTTAAACAAAATTAAAACTTATTATCACAATGTTTGAAGTTTATATTACCAAGTCACGCACAACAGCTTGACAGCGACGTGCGGCGGCAAGACGCACGTCAAGCTGTCATGCGTGACTTGGTAATATAAACTCCGTTCCGATGCCGTGCGTTTGGTGGGGTTGGACCTTTATTCTACGGCTACACTACCTTACCTACTACCGGGCTGTTATCGCGGGCGTTGTTGTAATTATGGCGGTAATTGTTGGCATATCACGTTAGTGTAGCCGTAACATTAGAAAACCTGAACCAGAGCCTCATCCATTTAGCAGGTTCACCAACTAGCAGTAAGTATACCTAAAAGAATGTAAGTACCAACTATTTTTTTTTTCAGGAACTTGTTGACATAATGCTGAAGCGGATGGACGCTGATCTTGATGGTGTAATCAACTTCAACGACTTCCAGCACACGGTTATAAAGACGCCATCTTTATTAGAGAGCCTTGGCTACTGCCTCCCAGAGAGACCTGCCGTCTACTCGTTCATCGCAACCTGGTGTCCTAAATGGGAAAAAATGTGATATGGCTTATATATATTTACTAATATACATATAAAAATAGAACTATTTCACTAATTAGTCGATATGATTGGTTGAACACTTTGCTTAATCTATCTATATAACAATGAAACCCGTTTTCCGTTGTCACGACGTAGCATGAAAACGGCTGGACCAATTTCGATAATTCTTTTTTTAGAACATTCCTTAAAGTACGGGGATGGTTCTTACGGAGAGAAAAATTGAAAAAAAAAAAGAATTGACTGTTAGGCGGTACGAAGTTCGCGGGGTCAGCTAGTTAACTATAAAAATTGGCTGCTTATGAAAAAGGTTTTGATATCAGATTTCAGCTTTCGATTATTGTTAAGCCAAAATTAATAAGTAAAATATTTCATAGCAGATGACTGTAGTTTTATTTTTCTGCCTGTCTTTTCTTGGCATTGAACTTGGTCAAGTCCTCAGAACCCCATTGGGAAATGTGTTCCTGGTCCCGGTCAACCTCAATGACAAGTTGTTTCCTTAGATCCTCAATGTAGGTCCGCCTGGCCGCGGATTGTTCAAAATAACGCTTATGTACGGTGCTGTCGTCTGCATAGCAACAGATGCTGCCCATAGATATATTAAACTGCTGACCCGGCAAAGATATGTTGCCATATAAATACAAACAAAAGCAAAGATTTATTATGTATCTTTCAATGCCATATCATAAAAAACTAGCAATAAAAAAATGCCATAGGTAATAGTAGATTATGGTACAAGTGTGTAAAGTTGGTGATTACCGCCGAGGCGACATTGAGACCCGAGCCGCAAGACGAAGGTCTAAAGAGAGCTGAGGACGGTAATCGCCATACACACGAGTGGCATTCGACTATTTTCAACACACTTGCGAATAAAATAATACTAAAAATACTAACACAATAGTAAAAAATAATTCGTTTTACTTTGCGCGCCATAGATATCTTGGTATAGATAATAATAGAGTTCAGTGATGCGCGCGCATCTTACATTTTTTATTTTGTTCCTTTCGGAACAGGCTAAGGCGCTATCACCATGCTGCCTTGTCATCAGTTATTATTATATACTTATTTGGATGATGATTTTTTTTCTTTGTAAATACTCACAGAGAAAAAAAAACATTTTAGTGAAAGTTTTGTTTATTAAACACGTACTACACGTTGAAATTATCTTTTAAAATACGAAGTTGCATGAAATGAGGAAGCAATAAGTATATTAATTCGTTTGTAATATTGAACTCATGATCTTTTTTATATCGAAACTATTTTAAGAACAAAGACACCTAATCAATGAAATTTAAAAAAAATAATCTATAACTCACTTGTGAATAATAGCAATGAAAAAGTCACAGTTTCATAATAGGCGTCATTACGTGCTTAATTGCGGTGAAATAAAATCGTATTTATAAGCAAGTGTGTTGAAAAAGTAATTAATAATAATATTAATCAGGACAGGGCAGCCTGTGGCAAGGCACACATCGGTCCTGATTCCCCAGAGAGTTAATTAATTGGCTAGCAGGAAATAACCTCAAAGCGCTCCGCCCAATAACTTTAACCGCTCAAACTGGTTTTGCCCGTCACTTGTGTAACTTTTAGGCCTACCTTTTTATTTTCATGTGAAAATCCCTACAGATACCATTCCTACCATCAGAGGTAGTTTTATCGAATTCGAACTGATTAAAACTACACACCGCTGTATCGGGTCTTAATTACCGAGGGGTAAGGTTAGGTTATAGGTTCTCTAACCTAACCTTACCCCGCCGTTCAAATATACCTCAGAAACTCTCCACTCACACTCAAAAACTCATGGCTAAACGACGCTCACTTCAACTGCAGGCTTCCGATGATGCAGAGTTATATAGGCAGATCAACAGACAGATTTCCAAATTTCTGCGACACGACATACATCTCTTTAAAGAGACATACTAAACATATTAAAGAGACAATCGAGCGGAACAAAGGCTCCAAAGTGTTCGCAAGAAATCTGTCTATTGGGCAAAGCCAGTTGACTAAGCTGAAGAGAGAAGATGGCAGTATAGCGTCGACCAAGGCTGAGGTTTTGGAGGAGATCGAAAGGTTCTATGGACAGCTATACGCTTCGGTCGCTAATTCTGCTGGCAACAGGGCGACCGACCCTAGAGCCAAGTTGACCCGACACTTCAACGAGGATGTCAGCCTGTACGAGATTAGAATGGCCCTGAATCAGCTTAAGAACAACAAGGCGCCGGGTGACGACGGAATCACTTCAGAGCTTCTGAAAGCGGGTGGAACACCGGTACTTAAAGTCCTTCAGGGGCTTTTTAACACCGTCGTCCTCGAACGCCAGAAGCGTGGAACAAGGCGTGGTGGTGCTGTTCTCTAAGAAAGGTGACAATACCTTACTGAAGAATTACAGACCCATCTCGCTTCTGAGCCATGTTTACAAGCTGTTTTCAAGGGTCATTACGAACCGTCTCGAGCGCAGGCTTGATGACTTCTAGGCTTCCGAACAAGCCGGTTTCCGAAGAGGCTACAGTACCATAAACCACATCCATACGCTGCGGCAAGTTATACAGAAGACCGAAGAGTATAATTTGCCACTTTGCTTAGCGTTTGTGGACTATGAGAAAGCCTTTGATTCGGTCGAGACATGGGCTGTGCTTGAGTCTCTCCAGCGGTGCCGTATTGACTATCGGTACATCGAAGTATTGAAGTGTTTGTATGTCGGTTCGAGTACAGGAACAGAGTTCGAGGGCGATCCCTTTGAAAAGAGGCGGAAGACAGGGAGACGTGATATCTCCGAAACTGTTTACGGCCACTTTGGACAATGCCTTCAAGCTCCTGGAATGGAAAGGATTCGGCATCAATATTAATGGCGAATACATCACTCACCTCCGGTTTGCCGACGATATTGTAGTCATGGCAGAATCGATAGAAGATCTCAACACGATACTCGAAGGCCTCAACTGAGTTTCTCAACAGGTGGGTCTTAAAATGAACATGGACAAGACAAAGGTGATGTGCAATGCCCATGTTGTACCCACCCCAATATCTGTTGAGAGCTCGGTTCTTGAAGTTGTTGACTCGACGTCTACCTAGGACAAGTAGTCCAGTTAGGTAGGTTCGACTTCAAAAAAGAGTTCAATCGCCGAATCCAACCCGGCTGGGCAGCGTTCGAAAAATTGCGCAATGTCTTTTACGGATTAGCAAGTTGAAATGGCAGTGGGCAGGGCACATAGCACGGAGGACTGATGACCGATGGGGTCGAAAAGTCCTCGAGTGGAGGCCACGTATCGGCAAGCGCAGCGTAGGACGTCCACCCACAAGGTGGACAAACGACCTCAATAAGGCCGCGGGAACGCGCTGGATGCGAGCCGCTTCCAACCGGTCTTATTGGAGATCTATAGGGGAGGCCTATGTCCAGCAGTGGACTTCCTATGGCTGAAATGATGATGATGAAGGTTAGGTTAGCCGAGAAGGCATTTCCTTCGCTCCTCGGCCGATCTATGATTTTAAGATGACCCTCTCGGGTATGGGAAGCACAGTGTCCCCATCGAACCCAATAAGATAGGTGCCAGTCACGCCCAGTTCTGCTCTAGGCTACCAGCCCACCCTTTGCCTGTTTTCCGCTGTGTTCTCTGTTAGCCAGCGGGTCACGTGGAAAACCTCGGAACAACCCTCTACGGAGCCGCTCTCAGGCAGTAAATGTCGTGGGCGAAACATCTTTTTATAAGTGTCGTTAGGAATGGCAAATTGCTAGAGTAATGATAACCGTTCTGAGAATCCTAATAATATTAGAAATATGAAAACTTATGAAGATGTTTGGATCGAAACGACACGACTGTACGGTTCTGACTGGAACTTAGTAGAGCTCATTTAAATTGAAGAGACGCCACATTGTTAAAAGAAATAGATATTTGTTTTTATTTGGTAGGTATACATAAATTTACGCGCACCAGCACTCTAGCATCAAAGTTCACAATAATTTTACAGACATTCTCCAAGGTCAGGCAGACAAACCACAATGGATCCTTAAGTAACCAAAACCTGTATGTCTCCAGATTGGACTGCGCTGTTGCGGTGCTGTTGCTGAATACGTCATGTGTATTTTTATGTGCATGCAGGAGAGCACAGTATCCGAACGCTGCGGTTGTGGTGAACCAAGTAATAATAATACTTTTAATTTAAGGTTATTTTTATTATCAGCACTGTCGCGGCCAAGCGCTTGAACGGCTGAGGACGCAGCCACAATATTACTTTAGGCCATTACGATGGAGATGTTGGTCAGCTGGGGGTTGGAGGCCAAGGGCTTAATCACAGAAATTGGCCGCCGTATCCACGAACAGGGCGGTGATTCCCGCTCCGGCTCATCTTTGGCGCAAAGGTTGGCCATTGCGATTCAGCGAGGCAACGCTGCTAGCATCATGGGTACCTTTGCGTCGGGAATGATACGTGGCGGGTTGTTTTTAACCGACTTCAAAAAAGGAGGTTCTTAATTCGTACCCTATTTTTTTTTTGTATGTTTGTTACGCGATTGTGAAGCCAATTCTAGACGGATTTAGAAAATTATTTTTCTGTTCGTAAGTAGATTATTCCGAAGTGGTCCCATTTAAATTTCGTAAAGATCGGATGATGGGTTCCGAGATAAGACCAAGGAACTCTTCAAAAAGTAGCCGTTACACATCATAAAATCACGCCTGAGTCCTTTGAATGGGTACGCAGAAGTATTCAGAATATTCAGCTATATTTCCGGTGTATATGCATTGATTTTAAAAATTCTTTTTGTATTCGCTTTGGTATACTTTTGAGATAGTCTTATATTAATTTCAGTCGCCGGTTCGGTCTGTAGGGCAGCGTCAGCAGCGCATGTACAGTCAGGTCACTATACATGCGATGTACAGTCGTGAGACTGTACAAACTCACTAAAAAGAGAAAAATAAATTAATTTTAGCAAAAAAGTTTAACCGACTTCAAGGAACGAAAAAGAGGCACTGAAAAGCATAAAATGACTTAATTTACAGACTTACTGATTTATTAGAAGTCGGTGCCAGTCAACTTTGTTTGTTGTGTCTGAACTACTATGATGCAATCAATTGAAATATGGCCTCTTGGGCACCGACTTCTAATAAATCAGTAAGTCTGTAAATTAAGTTATTTTTCGCTTTTCAGTGCCTCTTTTTCGTTCATTGAAGTCGGTTAAACTTTTTTGCTAAAATTAATTTATATGTGACATAATCGCGATGATAATAGTACATGGTATGGTACAAGTGAGTAAAGTACGGTATTCATCATACTCACGTGTGGCATACGACGTTTTACAACACACTTGCGAATAAAATAATACTACAAATATTGAATAAACAATACTACAAATTAATTCGTTTTCCTATGCGCGCGCATCTAACATTGGCGATCGGCCATATTTAAAAGAATGAGGTTCGAATTTAACTTTTTTTTACTGTTTTTTTTTCAGTACTTAGAGAAAAATAAAGTTAATTTGAGTGAAAATTTTGTTTATTATACAAGTATTACAAGTTGAAATTATTTATTTAAATACGAAAATGCATCAAATGACCATTCAATAGGCATATTAATTTATTCGTACTATTAAACTCGTTCTTTTTTGTATCGAAACTTAGAACATAGAAACTTAACATATAAAATTTAAAAAAGAATCTATAACTCTTCTTCTTCTTCTTCCTAAAGGCTTCTGCAGCAAAACGCCGCAATTTGCCAATGTCAAGTAAATTGTAAATGTTCAAAAATTATTAATGTAAAATAAATATTTGTAAGTATGTATTTAAATCGAGCGTTGACTTGTGACAGTTGTTGTGACTGAAACATTTGACGCAGATGAACTGAATCTATAACTCACTTGTGAATAATAGCAATGAAAAAGTCACAGTTTGATAATAGGCTGGTGTCATTACGTGCCTAATTGCGGTGAAATAACATTTGCAACAATGAATTGTATATATTTATTAAATATCTGTTGACATTTTATATGTGGCAACTCTTTATATCATTACTTCTTCTTCTTTTAATAAAATTAATAACTTCTACAATCGAAAGAACCGCCGCAATTTCACAAAAATCAAATAAAATATCTAAATGATAATAAAATTATTGACGGCAAAGACGCCAATATCGTCAAGTTTTCCAATACATTCTATCAGAGCCACCTTAAACACGCCAGTAATGAACGGTCACTTAGCTACGGCACGATTAACTTTACCGAATTCCACGTTACAGTGATTAATTCTAAGGGTGTATAGGGTGTCATCAATATTTCGGCACTTACCAGCCGGTACTAGCTAGTGATTGACGTACGAGGCTTAGGCGTAGATTACTCAGCAGTTAATCATATGAAAGACAACCAATCCAAATCATGGAAAGAAGGAGTAAGAGATCTCAAGTTCCAACGTGCAAGCTTAATGTGCTCAGATTGGGAGGACAGTGTTATTTGGATTGTAGTTTAAGTTATCAATATCCTTAATGTTCTCTCGAAATTGTGTAAAACAAATAGACCGGGAGATGATGACAGAAAAGTTCAAGTCATTTGTTACAAGTATGGCGACCCATTAGAGGGTCGAATTGGGTGATTTGAGAACCGAAAATAGTAATTTCAGAGTTAGCCCGCGGGGCGACTTCTAGAAAAACTTCTTCAAAAATGACCGAAGATTGTAGAGACTTCTTTTAGACTTCTAGAGAACTAAACTACAATCTTCGGTGATTTTTGAAATACCCTCCGATTTGAATATTATCCTGACGTATGTGAAATAGACCCCCTATGCTTGTTGACATATACGTATACGTACAAATATAATATCTATCGATAAATAAGGCCCCGGCCTAATATTTATTCTGAATGAAATCTTTTTTATGAAAGGTGAGCACCCACCCAGGTTATTACGTAAGCGGCAGACGAGTTTCCATACAGATATGTAAGTACTTATTCGTATCGTAAAAAGTAAATACTTTTATAACAGGTATTTTATTAGAGTTAAAATTATTTAAAAGATACAATTTGACGTTTATAGTCTAGGGTTGGAGTGTCTTAAATCAATTGTCAGAATAATCGATTCAGGTATCAAAAGATTAATCGCAACGTTGCCCGAATGTAACTTTTGTAACATTGTATCATCATCATCATCTGCATATAGACGTATTCTCCTGATTGCATCCGTGGCCAAGATGACCTCGGAGCTCAGGGTCCGCCTTCCGGCTCTTCCTTCTCCACTTCGCACGGTCTTGGGCGTCCATGGTAGTGAGACCATTTGCACGCATATCACCCTCCACGACGTCAAGCCAGGACTTCTTTGGCCTACCCCTTTTACCTGGACCCGGCGGGGGTACCATTGCCAGGCATTTGTTCCCCACGTAGCCTGGCGGTTGCCGCAAGACGTGGCCGCACCAGCGAAGGCGGCTCTCCTGCATTTTATCCGCAATGTCACGGACATGGAGGCTGCCGCGGATGCGAGAGTTCCGTACGCGATCTTTACGCGTAACGCCGCACATCCACCGCAACATTTTCATCTCCGTGACACGCAGCTCTTGCTTGTGTCGCTCGAGCAGCGGCCACGCCTCACAACCATACAAGAGAACAGGCCTAATGATCGTCTTATAGACCTGCCCCTTCAACCTGACTGGCATTTTAGGATCACAGGTCACGCCAGTCATTTCTCGCCACTTGGCCCACGCGGCAGCAATGCGTGCCTTGACGTCGCGGTCGATCTCACCGGTCACATGAAGTACAGATCCCAGGTACTTAACCTGGTCCGTGCGCTCGACCAAATCATCGCCTATGCGGACGGGTGTGGGATCTGTGGAGTTTAACGCTAAGTATTCTGTCTTCGCTACATTTAGCTTCAGACCGCCGTTCTCAAGCGCTTCTTTCCATCCTTTCACGCGTCGCACCAATCTGCTCCTGTCCGCGTCCATGAGCGCAATATCATCAGCATACATGAGCAACCACGGAGGCTGCTCATGTGAGTTTCTAATGCTGTCCGACAAAACATCTAATACCACGCTGAACAGGTAAGGACTAAGGACGGATCCTTGGTGTACCCCGACGGTGATGGGGAAGGCTTTCGAGTCGCCAACAGCAGTCCGAACCACGGAACCGGAATCGTAGTACATGTCTCGGATGGTGTCAATGTAAGTCTCTGGGACACCCTTGGCCCGCAGTGCCCACCAGATCACCTCGCGAGGAACACAGTCGAAGGCCTTCTGCATGTCTAAGAATAGGCAGTGCAGGGGCGTGTTCTTCGCCCTGTATTTCCCCGCCACAACCCTTAGGGCGAACACTGGGTCCATGGTCCCGTGCCCGGGACGGAACCCGTACTGGCACTCCGAGAGTGTACTTTCCTGTCGGATCCGGGAGTCGATTATCCGCTCATAGAGCTTCATGGTGTGGGACATTATCTTTATACCGCGGTAACTACCACACTCCTGCACCGATCCCTTGCCTTTGAAGACTGGCGTGATGATGCTCAGCCTCCACTGGCTCGGGATCTCACCGGTGAGGAGTACGCGGTTATAAAGATTTGCTAGAATGCCCACACCACGGGCGCCCATTGCCTTCCAAGCCTCGATGGGGACTTCGTCGGGTCCGACAGCTTTCCGGTTCTTCATGCGGCGAATGGCAGTCTGGACTTCCGCAGGCGTTATCGGTGGCACTAGTCCTTGATTCGGAGGGAGGTCTGGTGGCTGCACCTCTTTATGCTGCTTATTCAGCAGCTCGTGGAAGTATGAGCGCCATCTCTCCTTCACCGCGACTTTCTCGTACAACAAATTGCCCCCAGGGTCTTTAATGCAGCGGCACTTGGATAGACCCTGCGCCGCTTTGGCCCTGGAACGCGCCAACTTATATATGAGCTTTTGCCCCTCAGACGATTCCAACTTGGTATATAGAGGTTGCAAGTGGTCTCTTTTGGCCCTGGCTACGGCTCTCCCGGTGGCGCGTTTTGCATCTTTGTACGCATCGCGGTCGTCGGAAGATTTGGACGCTTGCCACTTTTTAAAGAGGGCTTTCTTCACCCTGATCTCTCTCTGGACTGTGTCGTTCCACCACCAGGTGTCCTTGTCACACTTGCGTCCACCCTTAGACATTGTAACATTGTAATTTGTAATTAAATAAAACTATTCGTCATAACTACCCCACCGCGCTAGGTATATAATTATCCGACAGTATTTGAAAATATTTTCTACTACAGAGAAGTATCAAGGGCATCATCATTACGTATAATAGCTGTTTACGTTTCAATTCTATGAAAGTGAAGACTCGTTGAGAGGCTCATTAACAACGATGCAGTTGTATTCAAGAAGTCTTGAGCTTCAAGAAGCTTTGAGCAAGCTTTTTTGATATTTTACGAGTGATACGAGAGAATTATTTTATTTCGTTGAATGTATACACTTTATTCCTCCAAGCCATTTTTATCAGGATCGATCAGACATAACTAGTCAATGCTATGCATCTTGCATTTTTTATATGGCAGAACAACGTATGCCGGATTAAAACTAGCATATTATGAAATAGTATGCATATGCTTGTAAAACTTTCAGTAAATCCTCAGTGGTCGGATACAAAAGACTAGTTTCAATGATCAACTCAGATTACACATGAGTTTCATCAGCTTATTAAATTATTACGGCAAATTCATACAAAACCTGATCATTTTGTTACGTAGGTAAAAGGGGTTTTATAAAAATAGAACAACGAATATAAAAATGTAGTCAACAAGGCAGATATTGGCATTGTTGAGTAATAAAGTAGGTACTTGCACAATACGAAACCTCTCATGGTCGGTGGATAGCTCCGTGTACGGCCGCCGAACGACCCGTCATTTTGAGGGTTTAGTGCAGCAGCAAAAGGAAAATAGTCAAGTTGATTAAGTGGCTCTTGGGATATTATTCAGTATTAATGAGCTTCATCTATGTTTGTAATAAGGGGCTTGTGGCTAAGTTGTAGCCCGGTAGGTTAGTACATTGTATAATTCAACAGTGATTTCGGGGTATACGGTACACTACCGATGAAGATCTTTTCAAGCCAAGCAACTGGTACACCTGCCTAAAATGAATGAGGTTCTGGTCCAAGTCTTCCTTTGTGATGCAATACGCCAAACAAGATTGGTCAAAAAGAGGCTCACGATGGGCGCCACTTTAAACAGACAAAGGTTATTGATAATGAAATATATTGTTACCATACATCGGTATCAATCTAAATTGATAAATTTAACTATACCTACAAAAAGTACAGGTTATTAAGGCCCCGAATCAGATCAGCATCGAAAAATTGGTATTTTCGAAACCGTTTTTCTTAATAACTATAAAACCTACAGATAGAATTTACATACCTGCATACTACGGGATATCAGAATAACTTCTTCTTTTCATATATTAAATAAATAAAATCGGCCAAGTGCGAGTCGGACTCGCCCATGAAGGGTTCCGTAGTAGCAAAGGCGAAAATTGTGGTTTACGACGTATTAAAAAAAACTACTGACTGGATCTCGTTCGAACCAATTTTTAGTGATAGTTTGCATGGCAATTTACATCATATATTTTTTTTTAGATTTATCATTCTCTTATTTTAGAAGTTAGAGGGGGGGGGGGGGGGCACACATTTTTCAACTTTGGAAGTGTCTCTCGCGCGAACTATTTAGTTTAGAAAAAAATTGTGTAAGAAACCTCAATAGCATTTTTAAAGACCTATCTATAGATACCTCACACGTATGGGTTTGATGAAAAAAAAAATTGTAGTTAAGTTAAGTTAAGTACCCCCAAAATTTAATGCTTTTTTTATTTTTGTGTATCTATCTCTTTCTTATGAAACCAAACATTATCTACAATAGGTATCCAAATAATCTAAAATTTCACATGTATATTAAATAAGTGTATTAGCATGACGTGATCTTCTTAGTTAGTAACCGTCGCCTATAAAGTTATCTATTAAAATTAGTTTTACTGATTTTTACGGTTCAAATATGATTTTTACGGTACAAATGCTCAAGGTCATTCACCTTGAGCATTTCTATGGTGAAAGTCATTCGCGTATGTAATCACCTTAAAAACACAAAGAGAGTCACATGCCAAGCTTCTAAGATCCTGTTCTCCTCGGTATATAGTAAAATAGTGTTGTTAAAATAAGGTTGTTCGTTAATACATTATGTCAAACTCATTTAGTAATAATAGTAAAGTCCGACCAATAAAATAAAAAACCCGTACTGGGGGCGCTAAAAACATCTATGATTATGACAACACCAAGTATAGTGATACACATGTAAAATGCCAATATTTTTCAACACACTTGCTTATGAACAGGCTTTTATTTCCCCGCAATTAAGCACGGAATGACACCTAATATAAAACTGTGACTTTTTCATTGCTTCTTCTTCCTCCTAGCGTTATTCCCAGTCGCATCCGAAGCTTTCAGCTTGGAGTCTGGGGTCCGCTTTTACCAGTCATAGCTACAGATTTGGCTAGACCTCGATATTTTCCGTGAAGCGATTGCCACCTGACCTCCACGACCCAATGTTAATATTAGGCGATATCGAAGCTTTGCAGCTAGACCGTTGTTTTTGGACTTTTTAGGGCACCAACTACCCGTAACGACTGCCATAGATGTCCTTATGGCAACCGGGACCGACGGCTTAACGTGCTCTCCGAGGCACGACCAGACCAATGCAAATACCCATATTTAATGCACACAAATATTTGCACTGAGCGGGGATCGAACCCGCGCCTCCTGCGTAGCGGCCGCGTTCACTACCGCTACGCCACGGAGGCTGTCATGTTTTTCATTGCTATTATTCACAAAAGTGAGTTATAGACTTCTTTTTTTTAATTTCATTAAGTTGCTTTGTTCTTAAGTTTCGATACAAAAAAGATCAAAAGATGGCGCTCATACTTCCACGAGCTGCTGAATAAGCAGCATAAAGAGGTGCAGCCACCAGACCTCCCTCCGAATCAAGGACTAGTGCCACCGATAACGCCTGTGGAAGTCCAGACTGCCATTCGCCGCATGAAGAACCGGAAAGCTGTCGGACCCGACGAAGTCCCCATCGAGGCTTGGAAGGCAATGGGCGCCCGTGGTGTGGGCATTCTAGCAAATCTTTATAACCGCGTACTCCTCACCGGCGAGATCCCGAGACAGTGGAGGCTGAGCATCATCACGCCAGTCTTCAAAGGCAAGGGATCGGTGCAGGAGTGTGGTAGTTACCGCGGTATAAAGATAATGTCCCACACCATGAAGCTCTATGAGCGGATAATCGACTCCCGGATCCGACAGGAAAGTACACTCTCGGAGTGCCAGTACGGGTTCCGTCCCGGGCACGGGACCATGGACCCAGTGTTCGCCCTAAGGGTTGTGGCGGGGAAATACAGGGCGAAGAACACGCCCCTGCACTGCCTATTCTTAGACATGCAGAAGGCCTTCGACTGTGTTCCTCGCGAGGTGATCTGGTGGGCACTGCGGGCCAAGGGTGTCCCAGAGACTTACATTGACACCATCCGAGACATGTACTACGATTCCGGTTCCGTGGTTCGGACTGCTGTTGGCGACTCGAAAGCCTTCCCCATCACCGTCGGGGTACACCAAGGATCCGTCCTTAGTCCTTACCTGTTCAGCGTGGTATTAGATGTTTTGTCGGACAGCATTAGAAACTCACATGAGCAGCCTCCGTGGTTGCTCATGTATGCTGATGATATTGCGCTCATGGACGCGGACAGGAGCAGATTGGTGCGACGCGTGAAAGGATGGAAAGAAGCGCTTGAGAACGGCGGTCTGAAGCTAAATGTAGCGAAGACAGAATACTTAGCGTTAAACTCCACAGATCCCACACCCGTCCGCATAGGCGATGATTTGGTCGAGCGCACGGACCAGGTTAAGTACCTGGGATCTGTACTTCATGTGACCGGTGAGATCGACCACGACGTCAAGGCACGCATTGCTGCCGCGTGGGCCAAGTGGCGAGAAATGACTGGCGTGACCTGTGATCCTAAAATGCCAGTCAGGTTGAAGGGGCAGGTCTATAAGACGATCATTAGGCCTGTTCTCTTGTATGGTTGTGAGGCGTGGCCGCTGCTCGAGCGACACAAGCAAGAGCTGCGTGTCACGGAGATGAAAATGTTGCGGTGGATGTGCGGCGTTACGCGTAAAGATCGCGTACGGAACTCTCGCATCCGCGGCAGCCTCCATGTCCGTGACATCGCGGATAAAATGCAAGAGAGCCGCCTTCGCTGGTGCGGCCACGTCTTGCGGCAACCGCCAGGCTACGTGGGGAACAAATGCCTGGCAATGGTACCCCCGCCGGGTCCAGGTAAAAGGGGTAGGCCAAAGAAGTCCTGGCTTGACGTCGTGGAGGGTGATATGCGTGCAAATGGTCTCACTACCATGGACGCCCAAGATCGTGCGAAGTGGAGGAGGAAGAGCCGGAAGGCGGACCCTGAGCTTCGAGGTCATCTTGGCCACGGATGCAATCAGGAGAATACGTCTATATGCAGATGATGACAAAAAAGATCGTGTCCAATATTACAAACGAATTAATATAGAAAGAAAAGAAAAAGAAAGAACTTGTAGTACGTGTTTAATATACAAAACTTTCACTAAAATGTATTTTTTTTTCTCTGTTAAAAAGTTAAGTTTTTCTCTGTTAAGTTTTCTGGTTAAAATAGAAAAATAGACGCGGCGTGTTATACTGGTTACAAGGACTGGGCACAAATCACAACACAGTAGTATCCGTATAATAGTTTACTGCTTGGAATGGTAAATACAAGTTAGACATACAGTTACACCATGTATAGAACAGGGACCACGCGATATTGTTTTTCGGACTGCATAAAATTCTTGTATTTTATGCCTAACAGCACAGAGATCAAAATAATCGAGCATGATTTTCTTTTTTGCGTTAGGCTTATTTTTCTTAGGCGTAGAAAATACATTTGACGTTTGACCTTCTCTTCGTATTTTTATTACAGAAGATCGGGATATACCTAAAAATGTGAATAATAATTAGTCACAGTAAAATCAGTAGATTAGGCCAATTTCAGTTGCACGTACTCTATGATGTCCTACCCGTCATGTTGACAACAAGGTCCGTGATGTTATTTAGAGGAACAGAGTCCAATCCTTGCTACTTTTTATCCAACAAATACTTTGTTATATTATAAATTACTTTTCTTAACTGGCTTTTAATAGTTTTCGGCATATTACTATAGTTTTGTAGTTTTGTAGCGCTCTCAAACTCAACAACACGCACAATTGACACCACACTGACAGATGACCATAATGACATTGTATAGATTGTTACCATATGAAGAAATTAGTTCCAATAGTTTACCGCAATATGGCGAGGTTTTTTATTTTACTGGTCGGGCTTTACATTATGGTACATGTGAGTAAGGTAGGTGATTGCCGCCGAGGCGCCATTGAGGTCTTGCCTCGGGTCTTAAGAGAGCCGAGGACGGTAATCATCGTACTCACGCGTGGCATACGACGTTATACATCACACTTGCGAATAAAATAATACTACAAATACTAAATAAACAATACTACAAATTAATTCGTTTTCCTTGTGCATCTAACAATAGCGATCGGCCATATTTAAAAATAGCTTTTCGCCCGCAGCTCCGCCTGCGTGGATGTCGGCTACCGCCACATAAATTCTTTTTCTAAACTGACGGACTTGTTGTATAAACTTTGAACGCCTATTTCACCCTCTCGTCTTTCATTTGTTACACACGCAGCTCTTGCTTGTGTTGCTCCAGCAGCGACCACGCCTCATAACCATTTAAGAGGACAGGCCTAATGATCGTCGTATAGACCTGTCCCTTCAACCTGAGTGGCATTTTGGGATCACACGTGACGCCAGCAATCCGTGCCCTGACATCGTAGTCGATTTCACCAATAACATGAAGTAGAGATCCCAGATACTTAACCAGGTTAGCACTTTTTAAGATCAGTGGAGATTTGGAAAAATTATCTAAAAATAAAAGAATCTTTGGTTTTGCGTAGGTAATTTTCTTAAAAATACAATCAACAATTAATACTTCTTTTAGTTATAGTCAAATAAAAGCTTTACATTAAATCATAACCTGTTTCTCAAAAACAGGTTCTAAATAATATTGATAAACCTTTGTTTCTTACTTAGTTATTTCTGGTTACTGTTAATTAAGTAAATAGCTATAAATTAAATTACTTGAATAATTGGAGAAACGTGATCTTTTTCATGAAATTTTCCACCGCTAAATTTCCGTCTTCCAATTTACGTAATAGTTTCTTATATTTTCGGTCAAACATGTTCACGCTGTTCACGCTGTTTACGGTTTTTTCTGACATTGTGAAATAAAATGTTAAGTACACACTTGTCCCAATACTTGCTTTCTATTTTTTATTTGTGTACAAACATGTACAAACTGGGATGTTTAGGTATTCGACATTTAAACGGCGATGCCATCCTTCCAAGGCATTAGTAGTCCTGTGTCTCTGGTTTGCGCAGCTCAGAATCGAAGGAGGCATTTGCGGAAACCACGTTTTTAGGGTTCCGTAGCCAAATGGCAAAAAACGGAACCCTTATAGATTCCTCATGTCTGTTCGTCCGTCTGTCTGTCCGTCCGTATGTCACAGCCACTTTTCTCCGAAACTATAAGGCCTTTGCTGTTGAAATTTGGGAAGTAGATGTATTCTGTGAACCGCATTAAGAATTTTACACAAAAATAAAAAAAAAGCATTAAATTTTGGGGGTCCCCATACTTACAACTGAAACTCAAATTTTTTTTTTCTTCAAACCCATACTTGTGGGGTATCTATAGATAGGTCTTTTAAAATGCTATTAAAGTTTCTAACATAATTTTTTTCTAAACTGAATAGTTTGCGCGAGAGACTCTTCCAAAGTGGAAAAATGTGTGCCCCCCCCCCCCCCTCTAACTTCTAAAATAAGAGAATGATAAATCTAAAAAAAATATATGATGTAAATTGCCATGAAAACTACCACTAAAAATTGATTCGAACGAGATCCAGTCAGTAGTTTTTTTTTTTAATACGTCATAAACCGCAATTTTCGCCTTTAACATAACATAACATAAACTCACGCCTATATCCCCGAAGGGGTAGGCAGAGGTGCTAGCACCCACATTTCGCCGTTTATGTTTAGGTCACTTTGAAAAGCATCGAAAAGTCATTGGTGTGTGCCATGAGTAAAACCTGGGATCGAACCCGAGACCTCGTCTCAGCAGTCCAGTACCCATACTACTAGGCTACCGCGAATTATTTTCGCCTTTGCTACTATGGAACCCTTCATAGGCGAGTCCGACTCGCACTTGGCCGATTTTATTTCAAAATATTCTTGGAATTTCGTCACTAAACAATTACATGCAATTTTGAAAAAGGACAAAGGATTTTATTATTATATAGTTTATATCCGAGTGACTTTTTTTTTGAAAATAAAAAAAAATCTAGATTAGGGATTATCTAGAGTTTAATTAAAATTATTTTTGTTTTTGCGCCTGAGCCTTATTTTACAGTAGGTAAATCTTTCTTACATATTTTTTTCTATTACTTTCGTGTGACTTTTTATATTAATATTGAAAATTGATTAAGTTTAAGTAAGTGTGCTGTGTACCTAGATTCTTTCATTTTGATACAATTTTTCCAAATCTCCACTGATCTTCAAAAGTGCTCCTTTTGCGAAGTGCACCGATTGAGAAGTGCACCAGTTGCGAAGTGCACCGATTGAGAAGTGCGCCAGTTGCGAAGTGTACCATTTGAGAAGTGCACCAGTTGCTAAGTTCACCATTTGAGCATGGTGTACAAGTTGAAAAGTGCACCAAATGCGTTAAACCCATTTCATGGTGTGGGACATTATACTTTATACCGCGGTAACTGCCAGACTCCTGCACCGATTCCTTGCCTATGAAGACTGGTGTGATGATGCTCAGCTTCCACTGGATGGGGATCTCACCAGTGAGGAGTACGCAGTAATAAAGATTTGCTAGAATGCTCACACCATGGGCACCCATTGCCTTCCAAGCCTCGATGGGGACTTCGTCGGGTCCGACAGCTTTCCGGTTCTTCATGCGGCGAATGGCAGTCTGGACTTCTGCATAAGCATCTCAGTACTGATACATCGTAGCAGCACGACATCACTCATTTTAGTCCAAAATTGAAAGTGCCGGCCAAAGAAAATAAATACGATATTCCGTTAGAACTTATCCTCGCTAGTATGTTTTATTAACGCGTCAAAGTTGAGGGACCACTGCGCTTGGTTTTATTTGAGTTTAAAAATCTTAGAAACATACATTTTTTATGACACGAATTATTAAAAATAAATGAAAACCTTTATTTTATATTGGAAGAATAGTTAATAAAAGCAATAAAAAATAAACCCTATAATGCACACCGTTGTATTTCGTCCATTTAATTAGGTCCAAAATTGAAAGTACCGGCCAAAGAATACGAGTATGATATTCCGTTAGAGCTTGTACTCATTAGCATTTTTTATCATGGCGTCAAAGCTGAGGGACTACTGTCCCATTAACGGAATATCATATTTGTATTCTTTCGCCGGCATTTTCAATTTTGCACCTAAATAAACGGACGAAAAACAACGGTGTGCAGAATGGGGTTTATTTTTTATTGGTTTTATTAATTACTATTCTTCCAATATAGAACAATGTTTTTTATTCATTTTCAATAGTTCGTGTCTTAAAATATGCATGTTTTCAAGATTTTTGAACTTAAATAAAACCGAGGGAAGTGGTCCCCCAACTTTGACGCCCCAATAAAAAATGCTAGTAAGAACAAGCTCTAACGTAATATAGTATTATTTTTCTTTGGCCAGCACTTTCAATTTTGGACCAAAAATATATGCAGCATGAATGATGTTCTTTTGAAGCATTTATTATGCTAACTATTCAAATCGATTTAGAAAGAGAAAATTAAAATATTGAGTTTTGCTTGCCCTAAAATAATATAAATAAAAAATTAAGATTAAAAACTAAAACTCGACTACATACTGCAAAATCACGCTCTAAAAAGTATTAAACAAGAAAATATCAAGATCAAGAAAATATCAAAAAGCGGCGCTCCGCTATACCCCCGAAGAAGAGAAGAAGGCTAAGCTTATAACCTAATCTATCCAATTCAAATTATGCGGGGGTGGACACTGTGCGCCTCAATATAGACAAATAATTGGATAGAAAAAAATTACCGCAGGCCTTTGCGGTTATTTTTATTACACATATTAATACATCATTATATGAATAAACTGTAACGAACATAAACAACAGGTTTAATGAAAAAATTGAATTTTCGGAATTTCGAACTTTAGAATTGTAATACGTAACCAAATCAATGGTGACTTACCTAGGTGAATAGTTCATTATTTCATTCAACCTTAGGTTAATTACATCGTACGTGAATAAAACGTAGATGAGTTAACCGTAGGTAACTTAAACGTCGGTGAACTAAACGGCGGTAAGTCAACCGTCGGTGAATCGTCCATTATGTATTTCATACATTAGTTATTATGAAAATATGTGATCGGTACAACCATGAACCATGTCAACCAGTAGGTGAATTAACCCTAGTTGAGTCAACCGTAGTTGTAATGAACGTCGGCTAAATGATACAAACCCGTAGAACTGTACCGCTTATTTGCACAAAAACTATTTTTTACTTACACCCTTATAACTTTGGACCTGCACGAATTTTTGATAAAAAACTTTCAGTTTTACATAAAAATAGACTAAATGAACATATTTACACTAGTCAACTTGTTACAAGGGTTGGGACGCATCTTATACAAAATTGCCCGTTCTCCTTTGAGTGAAAATTTTGTTTATTATACAAGTATTACAAGTTGAAATTATTTATTTAAATACGTATCTAAATACATCAAATGACCATACAATAGGTATATTAATTAATTAGTACTATTTAGGTAAACACGTTCTTTTTTGTATCGAAACTTTTTTAAGAACATAGAAACTTAACCTATAAAATTTAAAAAAGAATCTATAACTTACTTGTGAATAATACCAATGAAAAAGTCACTGTTAATAGGTATCATTACGTCCCTAATTGCGGTGAAATAATAGCAATTTTATGAGTAGGTGTTTCGTAAAATAATTTACAATAAGCGTTGGTAGCTAAGTGGTGAAGTAGACGGTTTTAAGATTAAGAGGTCCCGAAGGAAGTCCCGGGTGGACACGACGAGAGTTCGGGTCCTCGCCTACCGATGTGAACCCACTCCTAGCACAAGCAATTTAGTTAAGCTCTAAGAGTAAGGGAAAATACGAGTAATTACGGTTACTCGTATTTTCCGTTACTCGTCTTCTATTCTTCTTTTTCTAAAGTACCTATTTATGCCTACTAAATATACGGTTTCCTCTTAGCGACAGATTTATAAAATGCCCGCTGTCGTTCCCGTTAGATACACTTTTCGATAATTGAATATGGGATGGAGCGGTTCAGTGATAAATTATTTGTCAACAAACGCCTCTGATCACGTTTCACAAGGAAAATAGCTAGTAAATATTTCTATCATTGCCAAACAGATTTTGTTTGTGTCTGGTAACCATATGAGAATGAAATTTATTCCTAAGGTATCCTTGAGTAACCTTGAGAATTTATCGTAATTTTTACTTCATTCAGCTTTCCAGGATCATCATTTTAGTGGTCCTGGTTGCATCCGAGCCCTCACCTCAGACTCTGTCGTCTGTGGGGGCGTGGTTTATACGACTTTTATGCAAACACAGTCGCTTGTGCATCGCGTCGCATCTGACCTCCAAACCCCGAGACAAATGCTAAAACTTCACCCATCAATTAGTAGTGGCTTGTGCACTGAAGATTTTGATGAAGCCCTAAAAGCACCCATCTTTCTATCTGCTATGTGTCAATAAAGATTATTCTTCAAAAGCTCATTTGAATTATAAATAAACCTTAAATGGTCCTATATCGCCTTGAGGCTTTCTGAATCTTCCAAAGTACTTACCGCCATTTCACTAATATCCAAAAGTAGATTATAATCAGCCTTTCCCGCGCTTAATACGCTTTGCATATTATCTCTCATACGAACTAACCGGCTTTAGCAATGTTTCGAAATACATAATATATAATCCTTCAAGTAACTTTTCTCAAAATAATTCACATAAAATCTCAAGAGTACCCGAAACCATCGAGCATGTACGAAAATGATTATGAACGTAGTTCTTCTACGTTCATAATCATTTTCATATGATTATGAACGTAGAAGATCGCGAAAGATATATTCCAGGATCGTAGCAAATGGAAAACTGTGGTCTTCCTCACTGGGAAAGAGGCGTGACTGTATGTATGTATGTACAGTAGAACTCAAAAGTGCAGTAGCAATCCTACGTAACTATAGCGTCAACATTCTAGCGCTACTTGTGACCTTTTTCTTTTAAGACAATTTACACACACACATAAATTGTTCTTCCGTAGGAGTTTTATCGATAATTTCGTTGTTACAACTTAAGCAACGCGTGGTCGAGTGGTTCTAGCATGAGGTTTATGGAAATGCAAAGGTTGATGGTTCGAATCGTACGATCTTGCAATAACACTTTTTGTGTTTCATTTATAAATTAATATCAGGTTGATGAATAAAATATGTTTCTTAAGTAGAATTTATGATTTGTTAAACTTTAGCAAAGATCAACATAAAATGTAAAAAGAATGCCAACTTCTTGCAAAATTAATTTATCAAAGTAATTTTAAACGCAAAACCGGGCCGGCGCGGCGGCCGCACGCCACACCATTTTGAGACTTGTTGTGCTAATGCACTTATGAGCTTTGACTGTACGTATGTTAAAAATGGCTTGTGTTTAAATGCCTGCCAAATATGTTCATAAAATACTACCAATAAATTCTTAATGCTTGCTAAAGGGATGAATGCTCCCTAAATAAATTATAAAAAAAATATAAACATCCGAATTGAGAACCTCCTCCTTTTTTGAAGTCGGTTAAAAATAAAGTTAATATTGTATAAATAAAATTCAATCTATTTCTTTTACATCTTAAAAAATATATTTCAACACTGTTATAGTAAATGTCAGACCAAATTATCTGTAATGGTGACCCTCTTTTCAGAGACTTTGCCTTCAGCTTACCATCAGGCGAGGCAAAGTCAAATTGACGTGTCCTACATAAAAAAAAAAAAAAAATGGATGTCACTAATATTTTATATATATATATAATATCATTAATAATAAGGACAATTCAAATAAAATAAAATAAAATTAACATTACAGTACATACTAAAAAAAAATTAAAGCTAAAACTAATAATATCCAAATTATAATTAAAAATTAAAATGCGTCGTGGAATTCCTCCGCATCGCATGCCTCTTGTGGTAACGTACCTAGAAGACTGGCGGCATTGCCACGTTGAATGGCAATGCTTATTCTCTGACCTAAAAAGAGGCCAGCCTTCTGGTCACGAGAAGCGTCGACCATACGGTACGCAATCTCCCTAAAGAGATTGCGGGCGCTCAGACCCCATGACCCCAACGTTTCGACTCCAAACGGCACAAATTCATGATCTCCGATGAGATTGGAGTATTTGCTACGTTTAAGAGCCTCTGCAGAAGCAGCAGCAGCACCGGCACAGCCAGCTGTGCCAGGTACATGGGTAGGGGCAATGGTATCGACGCATGTTGCGTCCCATACCAGAGCCCTACCCATTTTCCATGGCATTAATGACATACCATCCGGTCTCTTGCCATCGTCGCACGCCAGACCGTTTGGTTCAAGCACAGCTGGCACACCGGCGCGGCGGTAACAAGAGCACGGCGGATTATGGGGTGTGCGTTGTTTTATAGCTAATTGTTTTATAGAATTTCGTTTCACATAAAATTTTTCTCATATTTTCGTTTCATAGAATAATCAATACACAGAATACTTACTTTGAAGATTTTTAAATCATTGATTTTTGTTTCACATAAAGTTTAATGTTAGAATAATCATATCATAGAATAACAAATCAAATATTCTTTATTATCATAACATACATTAAATATAAAATCGTTTGACATACCACCCAAAAGATATAAAACTTATTTGCGCTAAGATAATTCGACGGAGCCCCGCTCCGCGGGGCTCCTATTTCTGGGTGGTTTTAAAAAAAATAACCACGAAGGCTCCGCTCCGCTTCGCTCCCGCCTTAGCCTTCTAACCTAACCTATCCAAGTCGGGGTACTCTGAGTCGGGGTGTAAACTTTAATGACGTGTTCTAATTTGTTAAACGTTAGACCAAATTATTTTCGATTATGGTGGTGGTTTAATATTCCTTAAAAAATAATTCTACTGTTTGATAAGTTTATTAAACAAAAAAATGTAAATAAAAATTCATGAAATTCTTTTTCTGTGAAATATGTTTCATTCTGGTAAATTGTCTTTGAAACAATAATATTCGAAATAAAAATATAAGTACCAAATATTATGTGAAACATTTTCTGTGAAACGAAATTCTATGAAATTTCTGTCTGCGAAACAAGGGGCTCCCCGGATTATGTCATTAAGGCTGGTATGCCGTGGAATTCGCCCAGCGCTCCTGCAGCACTACAGGCCATGGTGCGTCTGTCAACGGCTTCTCCCTAACGACTTTGATGCTGAGAAACACACGGCGCACCTAAACGTAGGCATGTACTCGTAGCGATGCGGAAGGTAGTGTCATCTAACATAGTTCCTACGTTAGATGACGGAAGACCCGATTCCCACACTCCAACCGCCAGTAAACAGGCACGCTCAGCAGCATTAGTACATGTGTTTAGTAAATTTTGTCTTACTAAGAGCTGCAGAGCGGCCCGTCCCACCGACGCGACGCTGTGAGAAAAAGGTTCCTTGGGAGATCGGTGTTTGGACATGCAATTTTCCAAGCGTTCACTGCATCAGTCTAACACAATACTTCAGAATTAACTAGTGTAGGTGCAAGGATTTTCCTAGTTAATTCTTCCGTACTGTGGACTGAAGACTGGGAAGCAGCTGGTAAGCTGACATCTGAAATTTTGCGAATACCGAGCCCCCCCAAGCGAATCGGTAGAGACGGTTGTAGTGAAGCTCGGTCATCCAAGACCACATTTAAAACTTTGGTGAGAGTATTTTGTATGATTTTGTCCATTTTTAGGGTTCCGTAGCCAAATGGCAAAAAACGTGTGCCCCCCTCCCCCCCTCGTAACTTCTAAAGTAAGAGAACGATAAATCTAAAAAAATATATGATGTACATTGCCATGCAAACTTCCACCGAAAATTGGTTTGAACGAGATCCAGTATTTTTTTTTAATACGTCATAAACCGCAATTTTCGCCTTTGCTGCTACGGAACCTTTCATGGGCGAGTCCGACACGCACTTGGCCGGTTTATTTCTAAAATTGGTAAATGTTTCCAAAATGGTATAGATCTGAGAAAAGAAAAACTATACTACCATTTTAGTCATTTGTAAAAAATTTACTACGGAGTACGGACGTATTTTTTTATACCAAACAAACACCAGTTACTTATTTATCGCTGTATGTATTCAATTAATTCATACTTCCATACTAATATTAAAAATGCGAAAGTAACTCTGTCTTTCTGTCTGTCTGTCTGTTACGCTTTCATGCCTAAACCACTGAACCGATTTAGATGAAATTTGGTACAGGGGTAGTTTAGACCTTAAGAAAGGACATAGGCTATGTTTGGTCGCGATAACCGACATTCACGCGGGCGGAGCCGCGGGCAAAAGCTAGTATACAATATTACAAGGAAACCAACGAAGGGTACGGTACTGTCACCCTGGGGGACAAGGCTAGAGGGGACTACTGGGAATAATCGACTTAATCTATCCGAGTCAGGGCGCGGGTACATAAAATAAATAATGTATGACGAAAAACATTGACAATAATATATTTAAGTAATTTTAACTATAATTGCCGTGTTGGTTCCCAGTGGAGTAGAATAAGGCCACCCTATCTCGTCCCGTAGGTGTCGTAAAGGCAACCTAGAGATAGGGTAACCTGGAGATAGGTTGACATAACATTATATTAGTGATTGACATTTGAATTGAATTAATATTTAATATTATCTGACATAAAATTATCATTATTATTGTATTTAATGACGTATTGTGTAGCTGTTTAATGTCTTATTGTTTGCTTTTGATATTTAATTTTGATAAATGTATACCAATCTGTACACCGCATGTGGTAGAACATAGCGAACATAACCTATTATCATAAGACCTTTATAACTAACCTATGATTCACAGATTAAATATTATTATTATTATTCCTCTTTATTATTTTAAAAACTCTTATAAATTATATTTTTAAATACATAATTATATAAAACAAAAACATATATTTAAAAATATAAAAAATAGTGCCCCACCGGTATCGGGTATAGGGACCAAGCTACCGGTGGTTAGGGCTCCAGAGAGAGGAAACTCATCACAATACGTGCCGTGTCGAGGAGTACCGCCTTCTGCATCAAGCCCTTGATCCAGCTGCCTAACGAGAGCCTCTTAAGGTGTTGGTCGAGGCTCTTAGCAATCAGCCTATGGGCCGATATGACTATCGGGACAATGATTGCTGAATCAACATTCCACATGTCAACAACCTCATGAGCCAGATCCAAATATTTTATTTGTTTGTCTTTTTCGGCTTTCATGAGGTTTTCGTCATGAGGAATGGTGATATCAACAATCATTGCAAGGCGCTCTAATCGATCTATCACCACTATATCAGGCTTATTGGCGACAATAGTCCTGTCAGTGATAATAGATCGATCCCAATATAATGTGACACGACCATTTTCGAGAACTGGGTCGGGCACATACCTGTAGTATGGCACCTCCGAAGTCACAAGGTTGTATTTCAGGGCAAGTTGCTGATGTACAATCTTGGCCACTTGGTTATGCCTGTGCAAATACTCGCCGTTGGCAAGACGAGAACAACCAGAAATAATTGTGTCTGAGTGATTCACCGGGGCGGTGGCATGCCCGACAGATATCCACCGTACCGTCCTTCATTATATACTTCCGGTAATTATTCGTCATGACAACTTCGTCCATAATTGCAAAGACAAAACCCTCGGTTTCTCCGAAAAGATCACCGAACCGTAGCCAAGATACGGACGCTTTTAAGTCTATATCGGGTCCATTTAAGGCCTGATAAAACCGTCCATGTAGCTCTTTGCCCATCCATACCTCCCTGCGATCAGCAGTACTAAGTAGTTTGCGCCAGTTCTCTTTAGCCAACGCAAGAGGGGTTAAACCATTGTCCACTGCAACCACATCACGGTGCATATCCGTGTTTGCTTGCTGTAGACAATATTGTCTGAGGTTGTATATCTCACGGTTATGGAGGTTCTTAATATTAAGAAAGCCACGACCCCCCAGCTTCCGCGGGTATACAACCTCATTACGGAAGATCGTGGGTGATGCATCCGAAATGTGGTTAACAGTGATCGTACTTTTCTATCCAGGGCGTCTAGTTCAGTCTGAGTCCATCTAAGTATGCCAAAGGAGTACATTAGGACTGGCATGACCCAACCATTGCAGGCGCGCACCTTGTTACCGCCCGATAAAAAGCTTTTTAGGACTTTTTCAGGCGGCCAAAGAAACGCTCCCGCAATGCCTGTTTCACGCCAGCTTCAGGAATTCCTAATGCCTGTGACATACCCAGATATTTGTAGGTTTCGGTTGAGGAAAGAGATTTAAGTTTAATGGAATCCGAAAGTATTAAGCCTTCAGATTCCACTATTCCACCCCTTTCCACATGCATGACCGCACACTTGTCCAAACCAAATTCCATCTTGATAGAGCTACTAAAGCTTTCAGTCATCTTTAGTAGTTCTATCAATTGGGTATTATTTGGAGCAAATAATTTGATGTCATCCATGTAGAGAAGGTGGGATATAACTCGACCCTCTCTCCGCAACCGATAGCCTAGCCCTGAATTCTCCAGTATTGTACTAAGAGGATTCAGTGCTAGACAGAACCACAGGGGACTCAGACTGTCACCCTGGAATATACCCCTCTCGATTCTTATGGGTGCATCGTTTATCTGGCAACATCCTCGATAGCGAAGAACTGTCTTCCATTGCCCCATACATGACCTCAAGAAGGTGGCTAAAGTTGTATCAATCTTATACAACTCTAGCACCCTCAGAAGCCATGTATGTGGTAGAGAGTCATAAGCTTTCTTATAATCTATCCAGGATGTTGCCAGATTCCTACGTTTACGACGCACCTGTTGACTAATGGCCATGTCAACTATAAGGAGCTCTTTAGTGCCGCGGGCCCCCTTCCTACATCCATTCTGAAAGATAGAGATGACCGATTTTTTTTCTAAATGAGAATTAATTTTGACTCTCAGAATGGAAGTAAGAAGCTTATAGACCGTCGGTAAGCAAGTAATTGGTCTATAATTTTTGGGATCCGTAGCACTACCGGACTTATGAAGTAAGTGGGTTATGCCAGTTGTTACGAAATTAGGTAGTGAACCCGAGTCTAAAGCCGATTGGAATTGAGTTGCTAAACAAGCATGTGAGTTACGGAGCCACTTCAGCCAAAAGTTGTGCAGTCCGTCCGGTCCTGGCGATTTCCAATTCGGTAACGAACGGACTGCACTCGCAACATCATCAGGCGTAATGATGATTGGCTCCATAATCTGTATATCCTCACACGCTTGTTCAACCTCTCTTATCCAATCGCCTTCCGTGTGGACGACAGGTGTTGACCAGATGCTACACCAGAATGTATTCGTAGCATCAGCATCCGGTCGAGCAACGTCATCCACACCTGACTCGGGTTGTTCCCATTTCCGATAAACCCACCTTTCATCCTTCTGGAAAATGCGATTCTGGTTATACCTATCCACGCGCTTTTTATAGCGACGGATTCGATTTGCCCATGCATAAACTTTCTGCTTCAGAAAGTCGATGCGCTCTGTGACACATGACGCGTACAGTTGAGGACTAACGTTAGTCCCTGAAAATGCCTGTGTCACAAAGCGCATCACCCTCGGGCGCGTATTGCCCGATCTGAAGCAGATTAGCTTGCCAATAAGTGCCCTAGCCTCAGCAATACGACACTCAATCCTATACTGCCAGGCCGGCACAGCATGCTTAGGTCGAGTAGCAGGTTTATTGACAATAAATTTGACACCTGCCACTCGGCACGCTGCAACGGCCGCACAATACAAAATTGAATGTGTATCACCGAGGTCTTCGCTATTTTCTAAATAATTAGGTAATAGCGAATCTAGGGCACATACTAGCGCTATATTGCGTTTATGCATAGGCAAATGAGGCAAGCGAGGTCGACTGCTTGGTATCATGGATCGGTATTCCAGCATCGCATCCTCCAAAGTGCTCCTTAGTAGTTCATTATACTGGGTACTTACGGATATAGTCTCACTTTCCTCCACTTCATCAGCGGAGACGAGCTGTGGTGGACTTACACGCGTAGGCGCACTGGTTTCCACCGGAGGCACAGCTTGCGATGAAGTGGGAATAGCAAGACTATTCTGTACGTCAGAGAATAGCCTCTCAAGTACGGCACCATCCAACAAGTTACACCGCTGAATAGCCCGAACCTGGTCCGATAGTCTTTGTGCAGATACGTTGACAGCCGGTTCAAGTTCCTGAAACAGAGACAGTAAACGACCACGATACGCAGTGAGGTTGGTTCCTAACTCTGTAGCCACATAATATGCCCGCATGACGTTTTCATTTATTGATGATGTCCATGCCATGCGGCGCACATTGCCACCGGTAGCGAGAGCCCTATTCGAGGCCGGTGGGCCTCGGGGCCCCAAGCTGGCTGGTGGTCGGCCTCTCCCCGGCCGACGCACGGGTGTTGGCGACGTCGGCGGAGAGAAATACTCGTCGGAGCTCGACGCCTCAGCAGTAGCTAGCCTCAGAGATATGGCGTCCGGAGGCTGCGAGGCGGAGCTGCACGACGAGTCCGTGGGTGTTGTTTGTGCATTTTGTTCTATCTGTCTGGCTTTTGCCCGGGTCAACATTTATTATTTCTTCATTAATTGGTTCGGTCGGATTTTGACATCTCCTGTCTGTCATAGGTTCTTGGGATTGTTTTTATATTTTGTCCTATTTATTGTGCACTTCATTATAGTTAGGTTTTATATTTTTATTGATTAGAAATTATGAGCTGGGTAAATTATAAAAAGCACAGTGGTATTTGTATTGATTTGCGAAGAAAAAAACAAAAAGAAATGGATGAGAAAAATATATGCGACCGTTAGCAACCAGTGTTGCCAGATCTATCTATTTGTTATTATTATTATTATTATTAGGGCTGTTCTTCTTTCGACAGTAAATGCCCATACAGCTAATGACAAAGTGCCCGCTAAACGGCAATAGGCTCGAGCTCGCCCCCTATTACGTGGGACGTAAAATCATAGTTGGCGAAATGCCTACCCCTTCGGGGATTTATAGGCGTGAGTATTTGTATGTATATTTTAACTAAAGGTTAGATATTTTGATTACACTAAAGCAAGTTAGACTGCAGTTTTTAGTTTTAATTAAAACATTCATTCTGGGAAGCAAAAAGATATATGATCTCTACATACAATTCAAAGGTACAATAGTTATTCTGATGTGTGTAAATTTATTTTGGAAGTAAAAATGTTTTTCTTTTGGGTCAATGTGTTGAGTTCGTTTATTTTATATGGAGACTAGCTGACCCGGCGAACTTCGTACCGTCATATTTTCCGCCCGCGTGGTATTATCTCTAAATTTATCAGTGTTTCTCTACAATATTATGCATGTATTATACATATAAACCTTCCTCTTGAATCACTCTATCTATTAAAAAAAACCGCTTCAAAATCCGTTCCGTAGTTTTGAAGATTTAAGCAAACATAGGGACGGACAGACAGCGACAGCGACTTTGTTTTATAATATTATGTAGTGATAATTAATTTTACTTGAAATTTTTGGGGTATAAAAACCATAGGCCGGGATACGTAGTACATTTCCAAAACCTGACTACTATCAAGCTAATTTTCCGTGAGTAGCTTCGTTTTTGATGAGACGCCCAACAATAGCTTGTACGCAACTTTCGAATGTGGTATGTAACTTTGGCTTTTCCATGCCTGTATATTATGGAAATATCTGTCTTCGTAAAAAGCAACCCTGACCTATTTAGGACAGTCAGTGATGCTAGATTAAGAACTGTACCTTTGAGAACTCAATACCAAAACCGACTATGCACAGTAGGTTTTAACACAACCTTACTACAAAAAAGTGTTTTTGGAATGGCTCCTGTTATTTATAACAAGATACCGAGCATTATGAGAGAGCAACCTTTAAGTTTGTTTAAAAAAATTTTTACTCAAATGCTACTGGATAAGTGCTATTACTCGGTATCAGACTTTTTGGCTGACTAGTTGTAATCTCATTGGTAGAATGTATAAGGAACTTTTATGTTTAAATCTGTACATCTCATTGTAATACCTGCATCCTCACAATACGTGCCGTGTCGAGGAGTACCGCCTTCTGCATCAAGCCCTTGATCCAGCTACCTAACGAGAGCCTCTTAAGGTGTTGGTCGAGGCTCTTAGTAATCAGCCCATGGGCCGATATGACTATCGGGACAATGATTGCCGAATCAACATTCCACATGTCAACAACCTCATGAGCCAGATCCAAATATTTTATTTGTTTGTCTTTTTCGGCTTTCATGAGGTTTTCGTCATGAGGAATGGTGACATCAACAATCATTGCAAGGCGCTCTAATCGATCTATCACCACTATATCAGGCTTATTGGCGACAATAGTCCTGTCAGTGATAATAGATCGATCCCAATATAATGTGACACGATCATTCTCGAGAACTGGGTCGGGCACATACCTGTAATATGGCACCTCCGAAGTCACAAGGTTGTATTTCAGGGCAAGTTGCTGATGTACAATCTTGGCCACTTGGTTATGCCTGTGCAAATACTCGTCGTTGGCAAGACGAGAACAACCAGAAATAATTGTGTCTGAGTAATTCACCGGGGCGGTGGCATGCCCGACAGATGTCCACCGTACCGTCCTTCAGAATATACTTTCGGTAGTTGTTCGTCATGACAACTTCGTCCGTAATTGCAAAGACAAAGCCCTCGGTTTCTCCGAAAAGATCACCGAACCGTAGCCAAGATACGGACGCTTTTAAGTCTATATCGGGCCCATTTAAGGCCCGATAAAACCGTCCATGTAGCTCTTTGCCCATCCATACCTCCCTGCGATCAGCAGAACTAAGTACTACAGGTTTGCGCCAGTTCTCTTTAGCCAACGCAAGAGGGGTTAAACCGTTGTCCACTGCAACCACATCACGGTGCATATCCGTGTTTACTTGTAGACAATATTGTCTGAGGTTGTATATCACACGGTTATGGAGGTTCTTAATATTAAGAAAGCCACGACCCCCCAACTTCCGCGGGATATACAACCTCATTACGGAAGATCGTGGGTGATGTATCCGAAATGTGGTTAACAGTGTACGAACTTTTCTATCCAGGGCGTCTAGTTCAGTCTGAGTCCATCTAAGTATGCCAAAGGAGTACATTAGGACTGGCATGACCCAACCATTGCAGGCGCGCACCTTGTTACCGCCCGATAAAAAGCTTTTTAGGACTTTTTTCAGGCGTCCAAAGAAACGCTCCCGCAATGCCTGTTTCACGCCAGCTTCAGGAATTCCTAATGCCTGTGACATACCCAGATATTTGTAGGTTTCGGTTGAAGAAAGAGATTTAAGTTTAATGGAACCCGAAAGTATTAAGCCTTCGGATTCCACTATTCCACCCCTTTCCACATGCATGACCGCACACTTGTCCAAACCAAATTCCATCTTGATAGAGCATTCCATCTTATTATTATTATTATTAACAGAGGTAGCATCGGTCAAATATGTCGATTTCATGCACCAAAAAAAATTTACTAACCGGCTAATTTTTGTTACCTATATCCCAAGATAATTATCTAAGTTATTTGAAAAAATATTTGTCCTACAAAATGTATGGTCTGATTAAAGAGTCCCCCACGTCCAACATGTATTGATATCGAGGTCATCTGAAATGATTACTAACCGGCTGATTTTTCTTTTATTACTTGGTTAATATTTATATTGTCCTACAAATTGCGTGGTACGTTATCCCGGTCCTACGATCAGAAGTTGTTAGTACCACAAGATATTTTTTCTCATTACTAACTGTAGGACAAAAATATAACAAAATAGGTAAGTATGTTCTCTGCCCAAAAGAAACAATGTCCTACAAGGAAACTGGTATGTATCACTAGTCCGACAAGAATTGTTATATTTTCGTGCTCCTATTTGTAACATAACATGCTGTGATTAAATGTCTTTCAAAATTTAAATAACTTTATTTTTTAGTAAACCAGGTAGGTATGATAATTTTATGTAGTATAGTAGTATATTATATAGTATACAGGACGGAAGATTTTGACCTTACCCATAGGGAAAGTAGGTACTCTAAATACTAGACATTTGCAATTTAATTCAGAAGAACCATTCGTTTATCCAATCCAAACTAATATTATAAATGCGAAAGTAACTCTGTCTGTCTGTCTGTCTGTCTGTCTGTCTTTGCTTCACGCCTAAACTACTGAACCGATTTGTGTGAAATTTGGTACAGACATAGTTTGGGACTTGAGAAAGGACATAGGATAGTTTTTATTACAAAAAATAAAATAAAAAATAAAATTTATTCCGGACATACAGCGCCATCTATTGGTCAAGAGTCGGCATCAATTCAGTACTGAGTATAAGGGTAGATTGAACCTCGAGAAAGGACATAGGCTATGTTTGGTCGCGATAACCGACATCCACGCGGGCGGAGCCGCGGGCAACCGCTAGTTTTTATATACACACTCCTAACACAAGCAATTTAGCTTAGCTGGAGGGGTTAGAGGGAATATCAGTAATTTCGGTTGCTAACATTCATTATAATAAACAGTAACCAGTTCCACCAACTGTCATCAATCAACAGTATAAAATATGTATATGTAACAAGTACTTTTTAGGTCATTTTTTTGTATTCCTCAGAAATTATGATTGAGGTGTCATAATTCAAATAAGTAAGTAGATGACAAGGCAGCATGGTGATAGCACCTTAGCCTGTTCCGAAAGGAACAAATAAAAGATATGTTAGATGCGCGCGCATACTTATGACAAGTATGACAACAAATAGATTTTTACTATTGTGTTTTGATTGTGTTATGTAGTATTTTTAGTATTATTGTATTCGCAAGTGTGTTGAAAATAATCGTATGCCACTCGCGTGTATGGTGATTGCCGTCCTCGGCTCTCTTTTTTTTATTTTTTTATTTTTATGATCAGAATAAAACATTATATACATAAAATCACACAATAATAGCAACAAAAAAACCACTCAGGTTTATACCTGTGCTATTGAGTTGTCGGCACAGACACAATTACCAAATATCTACATCATCATCATCATCATCATTTCAGCCATAGGAAGTCCACTGCTGGACTTATCTACATATTATAATATAATCCTTCAAATCATCAAATTCTATATATATATATATCTTATATCTATATAATAACAATCTAAATTACACTTAAGAAATGTTGTTTGAGTTTTTTTGACTTTTGATTTCTTAAGACCCTCGCCTTACGGCTCGGGTCTCAATGTCGCCTCAGCGGTAATCACCAACTTTACACGCTTGTACCATAATGTACTATTACCTATCACCATTTCCGTGAGGCCAAAAATGGTAGAGCTGGATGCGAGCCGCTTCCAACCGGTCATATTGGAGATCTATAGGGGAGGCATATGTCCAGCAGTGGACTTCCTATGGCTGAAATGATGATCATGAAAAATGTATGTATAACATAAATTATTTCTGATTTTTAACATAAATTATATTGTTGTTGTCTTTAAGTAGAGTGATAATTATACTTTAAAGGTTGCAGGCATTACAACATTATCGAAAACGCAAACCGAGTAAGAAATAGCCGAGTGTCTTAAAAATATGTTAACTTGACGGTACGCTAGCACAAAACAATATAGTAATATGTTATATTGCCTTTACCTAAAGTGTCTGAAGGACATAATAATATAATGGGCATATTAATATTTTACTCTATAAATCGTTCAAATTTTGACCCAAATTTATTACATTATACTCATGCTCGTTTCTATTAAGCTACTTAACGCTATATTTTATTTGATATATCGTACTTTCAGAATACATAAAGTAGAAGAAATCAAAAGACCGACTCCTCTACTTATATGTTGGCTATCTTGAATTTTACAGGAGCGCCTGACGCCTTAAGATATGATTCCGTAGCCAGGCGCGGTCGCAGCTTGAAGTTTTGGGGGGGGGGTCACTTCGGAAATTCCTTAAGAAATTTAACCCCCCCCCCCCTCCCCTCGTACTGGGACTTTTCAATATGACGTGCATGGTTTTGGGGGGGGTCACGTCCCCTGTGACCCCCCTCCCCTCGGACCGAGCCTGTCCGTAGCCGACCGCATACGACAACTGCCGACGCACGCAGCAGATGCGCGTTATTCATTGCGGCTACTCAATGGTCCCCTTTATCCGTATCGGAGTTTAACAAGTAATGGGTACGCTGTATGTGCTGCTGCGTCGGCAGTTGTCGTATGCGGTCGGCTTCGGAATCATACCTTTACACTCACACCTTGAGAGGCAAACCTGTGCCAAGTCTCGTCCGTTAGTTAGCAGGTTATGTTGTTTGGTAAATACAGTATCAGATCGATCGTATCCATATATTATGTAGATGTCGTGGGCTGTACATATATACAGCCAGCTGGATGGCAATAGGCTCGACCCCTAATACGTGAGCCAAATCATAGTTAGCGAAATGTGGGTGTTAATACACCTATACCTACCCCTTTGGGTATATCAATCAAACAGTTTGACTTGCTCTTAAAACTTAAGTATTAAGATAATTTTGAGACTTTGTAGTCAAGATAGATCTGATGCTGACTGTACCCAGAGGATGTATCCCCAAACAAACTTTATACCCATAAATATTGTCTTAGTAAACAAACCTTGACAATTTTACACTGGCCGTTAGACAGGAATATAAATAGACAGTGAAAATGTAAAGTGTGGGCGTACATAGATATTAAAAAATACCCAAGCCAATTTAAATAGATAAATTCATGAATAAAAATATTTGCAGAGAGCAAGAATCCAACTAGCCATCTACGGCGCGTAGCAGTCGAAAGCATTAACGCTACGGCACTGAGGACGTCTACGAATTGTACGTAGCACGTAAGTTGTAGCAGCCTGTATCTATCGCTATCTACATCACACACCACACTGCAATGACTAAACAGGTTAATTTATACCTCATCAAGTAGTATTCAGGTTTAATGATTACATTATTGTTAATGGGTTTCTCCGTATCCTTAAGATCTACTGTAAACTACTAACCATTTGCAATTTATTAATGGAAATAAATACTGGCGACATTTCTATCTACCTCACCAACTTAAGCCTGACTAAGTATTGCTAGAAGGAGAGGACTATTGTAATAGTACTTAGGTTATAACGTTAAGCAACACTAACTAAGTCAATCATTGGATGGGAGGCCATTCTTAAAATATTGAGACTCCTCGGGGTCTCGGAGAGTACATTGAGTGGTCGGTTCTGGTCACGGTAACGGATAGTTGGATCCTAAAAAGTCCGAAAACCTGGTCAACGACAGAACTTGGGTATCGCCAGAGGGTAATCGAAGCGATATGGCAGTCGAGCTACGGAAAATATCGAAGCTTGGCCGCTTTATAGTTTGACCGAAGGCTGATCACATCTGATTTGGGAACGCTCGTAGAACGGAGAGTTAGGGTACTGCAATAAATGATGATTAAAAAAAAGCTTGCTAATAAAGAGAATGTAATGTATGGGACTCGATCATACAAACCAGATAAGTTAGCCAATTTGAATTTCCAAGTTGCCATTGAAGGCACATCATCACAAATCAAGCCATGGTCGTCAACAACAAATTTTCAAATTAATTCTCGTAGCTACTCGTAATAACATGACGTATCAACAAGTTTGCTTAATTAAAGTTTCAAGGTTTGTTTACCTACTACGAGATTTATGAGGAGGTAATGAATAAGCTATCAAAATATTCATGCAATTAAAGGCCTCTTAAGGGTGTGCTCGATTCTATTCTGAATGGCAAATCAAAGCCACCTCATATCCATTCTAGCTTTGTTTGAAAGACGATACAATTATTTTGTCTATTGACTTGCAACATGCAAACACAAATAAATATGTGTAAATATACTTAGGTAGCATTTCAAACATCTTTTTTTAGATGATTACTATTTTCAACTTCAACCAAGTAGAAGAAATAATGCCAATGTGGTATAATTTGACTGAGACATTGCTGAATTTAATTTTTACAAGCCACAAATATTTTTATGTTTTCGGTACATAAGTGAATTAGGGTGTCATTGGGGAAAAGGTAAAGGTGGTAGCGGACACAGCAAAGAGAGGGCGCGGTGAGGGTGCGGGGTGTGTGGAAGCACTGTCGGAGCGCAAGCCGCTGAGCTCACTGTCGCACGGTTCGGCTTCGAGTGTAGACGCTCGAAGTGAAACTTTCTGCACGCGAATAGCGCTCTCGTCGCGCTATTACTTTCAACCCACCCGGCGAAAACAAGCTTCAAACTGTTTCCAACTATCACAAAAGTTGTTAAAAACTACTCCGGTGTCGGAGCTGAGGCCCCGCAGTCCAGAACAACGGGTGAGTATTTTTGAATCTTTGAATCTAGGAGTCCCTTGCCGTCAGACCGTACACGTAGGGCGCGTAAAAGTTTGATCGCGGCTCGGCATAAGGCGGGCGCGGCGCCGCAACAGGTAGAGCGATATCGAGCGAGAGATACGCTCACTTTTACTTTTCGTAAAGCGCTCGTAATCCCGGGCCCATCCTACACCCGCCATTTTATTTCATCCTCTATCATTTCGCACTGTGTTTCAGACTGTGTGATGATATCCATTTCATACTTCATCTTTCCGACGATTTATTTGTGCTAACACAAATTAATCTACTTCGTTTCGTTATTATTTTAGACGATGAGTGAAAACTTTCACCTCTATATGTTCTACAATTATTTTGGATGAGATTTTTATGCATCAATATTAATGTCAATTTAATGTCTGATATTTTATAATTTTATTCAAGATTAAAATTAAGGAGTGGTTTTATTGGTTTTCATAACAACAATAATTTAGACATTCATATTGAAATTTAAATAGACGAGCCCATCATTGTTCATGAGCTCATAGAACGCGCACTAAGACATTGAAAGATACGCAATAAAATGATGTTTTATTTTTAAATTTATATCGTGTTTCTATTCGTATTTTTAAGCATGAGAAAAAATATTTACAAAGATGTTAATTTGAATGTTGTATTAAAATTTCGCGTTAAATATTTACGTGTTTAAATAAAATAATGTGATACGAGCTCCATTATAGTCTAACCAATTTTATTAGTTGATGCATCAAGTTGAAATAATAAAATTATGAACCGCCATTAAAAACGGCGGTGCACGGCGGCCCGAGGCGTCGGAAACGACAGGCTGCGGTTTATTTGCTTTTTATTGTTTCACCTTTTAAATAACGCTGTAAAGAAAAATACCAATGTGTTGTAAGCGTTTCTTTTTTCTTTTTTGTAAGCTAGCCGTGTACTCTTGTTTTATAATGTTTTCATTTTAAAAAGTTAGAGTTTTTGCGGGTTATTGCAAAAGGCTTGATCGCAAAAATTTAAAATCTAATCGCGTCGTCAGTTGATTTATTATGTACTTTTGCTTTTACTAAAGTATATTGGGACGCCACTAAAACCTTACGGATCAAGTCAAAACCCCAATATATGATTGACGGTTGTGGATGCCCGTAGGGTTTGGCAGGTCCGACGGCAGTCGCTCTTTTGTAGCCTTATAAGTTTAATAGGAGATAGACTAGGCGGCGGGATTCAACAGTATTCGACGCTGAGAAGAAGAAATGTACATTTCAGCAAAAACGGCATTTTTCCTTTTGGGTAGGCAGTGACAAAAGCCTGCGATTTGATTTTATCCTAGCATATTTTACGACATTGAATTCGACCGGGCTGCCCCCTTACATTTGTCGTAGAGGTACTAATTTAACGTACCAACCTTTTCGCGTTAGCCCCGATCACATTCGAGGTTCTTATCTCAGAGTCCAGGGTCCGCTTTTTGGGTTTAACTCTTCGTAGGTTTTTGGACCTCCACGGTAGTGAGACCATTTGGTACGCGTGTTATTTTGTAAGTGCTTGATCTACCTATTCCATTGCATAGCCGCCTTGAAAAATAGTATTTTACCAACTAATACTCGTATATACTTGTCATACAGCAAAATATTTCAAAATGTATTTGCCATAAGTACAGTAAAATATTTCATGTATTTTTTTAGTTTACCATTAATTTAAAAATATTACTTGTAATGTAACCAATATTTTCTAACCTTTAAATCTAAATTACTTGATTACAAGGTAATCAAGACAATAATGATTTAAGTTACAGCAAAAACAAAATTATGTCTGGGTATAAATTTGGTTTGGCTACTCTTTTTACACCAGTAACACTAGGTGTATAATATAAAATAATCTATAGTCTGCTTGAATGAGATGTTGAACCTCCATGAACAAATTATTATTTCTAATTTATTATTATTAATGTGTACATATATATTTTACATTAGTGAATTCAATTGAATTGAGTTGAGCTGAGCTGAGCTGAGCTGAGCTGAGTTGAGCCGAGTTGAGCTTAGCTGAGCTGACCTGGGCTGGGTTGGGCGGGGCCGGGCCGGGCTGAGATGAGCTGAACTGAGCTAAGCTAAGCTGAGCTGAGTTCAGTTGAGTTGAGTTGAGTGGTATTGAATTGAATTGAATAGAATTTTATTGAAATGAATGATGAATTAATCATATCAGAATAAGTTTTTTATTCAGTGCATTTTTGATTAATAGCAAATACATTTATATATTTACCCTAGTAAGTATTTCCTGAGATTACATTGTTTAACCGTTGACACTCTTCAGCTTTATAATAATAATATAGGTAGAAGATGATACATGAAATCAGACATTAGTTAGCTCGCTGTTATAGCATATTGTTCACATTTTATTTTACAGATATAAAATATACCTAAATATGAAGATCGTTTTAAAATAAATAATTATATTTATTTTATGAACACTTATATCATTTAAATGAAATTCCTATATGAAAGTCAAGGGTGTTTTGGAACACCATAGCCATGTACTTAAGTTGAATAGTAGGTAAGTTGAAAGCTATCGTAAAGTTAAATCGATTAAGGAAACTACTTTTTTGGCAGAGTCATAAAACGTTGCTGCCATTACGGTAACATATTTACGTTGAGCCCAAGTTTTTTACAACAGCTAAAAGGATTTTTATCTTTAGGACATATTGGCCCTGTAAGCCACCGCATAAGGTCGCAGACATAATTATGTTGGATTTATACTTAACTCGGCGTTGCCTTACACGCGGCGAAAATTGCTAAAAAAACCATATACCTACATATTTTTATAATAACAATAAATAATGATTCTACCCAAACAAAGCAGAGCGTGGCAAATGGGTTTTAGATAAACATAGTTACTTATACATTAATACATATTATACATAGAAACACTAACATGAGTGCAAATATAAATAGACTAGCTGTTGACCTCGGCTCCGCCCGCGTGGTAGTCGGTTATCGTGACCAAACATAGCCTATGTTCATCCCCAAGGTCTAATCTACCCCTATACCAAATTTCAATTTTTTTCTGGACACGAAAAATGCATTTTTCGTGTCAATCCCGCTCATTACAAAGACGGCTGGCTTTACAATTGATCGCTTTACCGTTACGCCACAGAGGTCGTCAGTTGTAACTAACGTAAAACCTTTATCAGTTAGCTAGATAGAATTACTAGCTAGTAATTCTATATTTTGATAATGCTTCACCTATGTACGAGTACTGGGAAAAATGTAATATGTACGAGTATCATTTGAAAAATTCCCATGAATGCAGCGTCAAATGGCGTTTAGCCATAGAATAGGCACACTCGTGGTAGTTATTCAGAGCTTTTAACTTTTGGGTAGCCAACTCATATTTTAAATATATTTTCATCGAGTACCGTATTTTCCACGAAGTAGTAACTGAATTTTATTTTTGTTATAAATTTTTTACTGTGTACTGTAATATTCGAATTTGCTTTGGGTTCTATTAGTAATCTAGTTAGGGAACTATAAAAAGTAGATTGTCTGTGTGCCAGTCATAACATTATACTGAGGTTAGTTTGGTATAAGAAAGATATATGAAAAAAGATGAAAATATTCCAACTTGTATCTTTTAGCATTTCCTTAAATGATATAATGAATGATAGATTGAGAAATCTTGCAAACTATTGTGTTATATTTTTTATATAAATTGGATATTATTATGAATATTATCTTATCTCATAATTATTATGTTACATGAAGAAATATATTTTATGATCACCCCAGGTGAGGTGAAGAGTTACGTTTTTGAAATAATCTAAAAATAGATAAATTAACCTGTTTTTTTTTATACCACTTAGTTGGCAGAAAAGCACACGGCCCACCAGATGTAAAGTGGTTACCGTGGCCTATGGACGTATGCAACACCAGGGGCGTCACACTCGTGCTGCCGACCCTGAGGAACAACTGTTTCATACAAACAAACACAGAAAGAATGTTTCATACAAACTATAATAAAAAAATACGATTATCGCTGAAATGTCGGTAGATTTAATTTACATAGAATCCGTCGATTTGCGAAGACAGCATTCAAACATGACAATAAATGAACTTTGTAGCTATTCTCAGTACTCCGTTTATTTCTTTTGAAGGGACTGCCACACAGGCAAAAATTCTCATAAGCTCCTTCGCGAGCACTTCTGAAGGAACTACTGAGAATGAAAATAAATTCTTCCTGTCTTTTATGATTATCACAAGACGGTCAGCACCGGCATTCTTGCTATGACTGAACTGAGCTTACTCTCAGTACGTGATCAGAAATCTTTGCGCTACCTTTGTAGTCTTTAATGTTTTAGCATTTATTATCTTATGATCTACTAGCTTTTCGCCCGCAGCTCCGCCTGCGTGGATGTCGACTACTGCCATCAAAAGTATTTTTTCTAAACTGACGGACTTGTTGTATAAACGTATGACGCCTTATTTTGCTCTCTCAGTAGTGAGTTTTTCAAAATAATAAATGAAAACTGTAGGACTTGTCATAAAAATAAGTGGCAGATTTTTAGAATAATAAATACATCAAAATAAAAATATTATTAATAGGTATAACGGCGGGGAAACCGCGGCATCAGTCGGTTGTGCCTCGGCGTCAGTATCACTGACGCCATGGCTCACTTGGTCAGTACTCATGGGTAAATGAAATTCCAAACTCTATTATATCCAGTAGGTATATTAACAATTAACAATGTGATAATCTTATTATAATATAACTACACGTTATTACTACACGTATTAGTTTTATAAGAAGTTTTAAAAGAAAGACCCTATAACACTTAGCTGTATGTATCTAGCAGCGTTGTTCCTCGATCCCAGGCTGGAGCAAAAGTGTCTCCTAATTTTACCGCTTTTAGCGCCCTACAAAACCAACGGAAGTCATCAAGCGCGCGTAACCTTTCAATACTATTTATACAGACGTTGTTGGTTTTGTAGAAGCTTTACAAAATAATTAGATTCATTACAGGACATTATTAATATTTAATTAAATAATGAGGAATATTTCCATACTATAACATTTCTATAAGTTAATCCCATACAAAGTGAATCTTTACGAATAATAACAAACTTTAATCGTTAATGACTTATTATGTAAAGCATATTACTTTTCTACATATTATGATATTACAATTATTTAAATAATTAACTGGGAATATTACAATATTACACACATTTTATAATTTGTCTCATAAGAATTGTATATTCACAAGTAACGACAAAGATCACAAACTTTTATCCTCAAGGACGAATTTCTTAAAACACTAAATCTTGTGTTTATTGTTATGGTAGAATTATTTAATTAATAAATACAAATTAATAAATTATAAACTCAATTGTACTAGTAATACATACTTTAAATATGAACTTTGGTAATTATAATGTTTACATTGATACCTACTGCATATCCGGCTAGCAGGATTGAAACCAAAATAGTTACTCAAATAATGCTTTCATAGAGGAATACATCTAATAATCATCAGACACTCATGACAATTCGTATTAGGATTATTCTTATTACTATTACTTATCGTAATCAACTAATATTACCTAACTATAAACTAGTAGTAATCAACTACTAGGTACTTCTTCAAGCGAATGGAATCTTCGCGCCGACACGGCCATACTGATAGGCAGTGCGTGCTCTGCACTAGCCTTTATTCTGAAACAATGAAAATTTTTGTTTTGAGCTAGGCATCTGCCATCGAAGCCTAACTTGGTATATGAGGTGAAATAACAGACTTATTTCACATTATGAATTGGTGTTATAACAGTTCATTTGTTATTTTGAGAGGGAATATAGGTAGGTACAACGCTGTGCTCTAGGCGTTGTATGCCGTGGCACCGTGTCCCATTTTTATGAAAGTTGTTGATTCTAAAGCCAACAATCTATTATTTTAACAATCACCAACCAGAATGATGCCACCTCTTTCTAAAATGGGAGGTGTGTTATCACTATACGCATATAATAATGATAATGTATTGATATTGTACTTTGGGCGGTCTCGAACGCCGTGGTACATAGCATAGTAGGTACAAATTGTGTATTGACAATTTTATTATGTGTGTGACATTTGTATTTGTATAACTTATGTATTTATATAAGGATGATGCTGTGTTCTGGGCGGTCTCGTACGCCGTGGTACACAGTAGTTATAGTTTGTGCATATTTATTTAGGTACTGACTTCAACAAGCCAGTATCAAATTTTATTGTCTTATAAACATTTATGTGCTCTAGGCATTTTATTGTTATATAAAGGATTGATGGTGTGTTCAGGGCGGTCTCGTACGCCGTGGTACACACAGGATATAGGATTGAGAGGAAGGTCGATGCTGTGTTCTAGGTCTATGACCGTGGTACACAGAGGCTCTGAAAAGAAATTTCTTGTGTAATGTTAATTATATGTTGTGTACAGTAATTTTATTGTTTTATAAAGGATTGGTGGTGTGTTCAGGGCGGTCTCGTACGCCGTGGTACACACAGGATATAGGATTGAGAGGAAGGTCGATGCTGTGTTCTAGGTCTATGACCGTGGTACACAGAGGCTCTGAAAAGAAATTTCTTGTGTAATGTTAATTATATGTTGTGTTCAGTAATTTTATTGTTTTATAAAGGGTTGATGGTGTGTTCAGGGCGGTCTCGTACGCCGTGGTACACACAGGATATAGGATTGAGAGGAAGGTCGATGCTGTGTTCTAGGTCTATGACCGTGGTACACAGAGGCTCTGAAAAGAATGTTATGTGTACAGTTGTGTGTGTGATAACAGTGACAACTCAAATATTGCTCACCTATGTGGTGGTGCTACTCAAGCGAGTAGAGGTCTCTCTGGTGAGCTCGGGAAGTGGAAGGCAGAGGCTCAGCAAGTGGAAGGCAGTGGCTCAGCAAGTGCAGCATCCGCATCCCCAGGGGAAGATAGGTGTTCAGTGAACGTAGGTGATGCGTCCACATCTGCATACGATTGGGAACCCGAAGGTTGATGCTCGGTGAAGGTAGGTGATCATGATGAACCCGCCGACACGGGCTGTTGCTGACCGAGCTTTGGAGCTGCACGAAGCTGGTCATGAGCAACCTTGAGAGGTCGCTTTCGGCCAACTACTTTCTTCATTAAGTACTGGTCACTGTCCAAAACCCTGCACACTTGATAAGGTTCGCTGAATTTGAGGCCTAGACTTCATGTTTGGTTCTGGGAATTATTTTTATCAAAACATATTCACCTCGTTGAAAAGAAATTATATGCACATCAGTTTTGTCAATACGATGTTTTTCTTTTTCACTGGCTATCAACATCTCTTGAGTAACAAATCGATCTAATTGCAAGTATATCAAGTGTTACGGCATCGATATTGAATAAATTAGCGAGTTCGGGTGGAACGCAGTGTTTGCGTTGTGTGAGCAATGTGAGTGGTGCACAGCCTGTCGTTTTATGTAGAGTACAGTTAAGATTCGATTGCAGACTGTCGAGAGCTGTATGCCAGTGTTCTGTCTCGTAGTTATTAATCATAACTAAGGCGTTCTTAAGTGTGCCTACTACTCTTTCAATTGTCCATTAGCTCGGCTGACTCCTGACGAGATTGCATGAATGCCTATATATGGTCACAATATTGTTTAAACTCACCCAAAAACTCGACTTGCTGTGGTATGTGTTAATCAGGCTCTACTGAAAAGCTTTAGGTACAACGATTGTCTTTTGTTGACTAAAATTAGAGTCGGAGTGTAACTTCATGAGAGTATTCCTTTCTAACACATTCATCCACTTACCACATTATAGATCATTGCTATTGGAGCGGATTAACTTATAGGTATCGATGTTGTTTTACTTTTAAGGCCCACCAGCGATATACTCTGGGAAGTCGTTTCTTCTCATGTTTGGAAGCTTTATGAGCGTTGCCAGCGTTGCAGTCAGTTATATACGACCTTAAATTTTCGCTCATATAACTATTGCTTAAAGTGTTTGATAGCTCTCACCACGGTCAGCATGTCAAGTTCGTAAGAATGGTAGCGGCTTTCCGTGTACAGCCTCTGCAACTCTGCATGTTCATGTAGGACACGGCGTGACTCGATCACTTGCATCAGCACAGCACCGGCCACGCTGGTGGCGTCAGTGTACAGCTCGGTAGGTGCGTTTTCCTGAAACAGGGTAAGGACAGGAGAAGAGGTCAATTGTTCAATAATATTATTACGAGCTTTAACGTACGTACTTGTCTAAGGCCGTTGGAACAGGGGGACTTAAGAACTTCTACTTTGAGCTCAGGTTCTGACCTTGCCGTCGGAAGTAATGTTACCTACCCAATTCTATGGATCGTTTGAATAACGATGACTTCTGTACAATAATAGAAAAGCCTGCCTCTTGTAAGGCTATAAATATCCTTTCTACATCTGATTTTCACTTATCAAAATTAGCACACGTAAATGTTTGATCTCAAAATCGTTTTGAAGATCACAATCAATTGTAGGTATCAAATAAAGCACTGTTTGATCTAACATGTAAGTAGTAGGTATTCATTGATGTTAAATTAGTTTCGTGCTTTTTAACATGACTAAGGCGCTTAGTGAAAATCCATGCCGAACAATTTACAGACATCAGAAATAATACAGATTTTTAGACATTAACATTAGAAACCATAGCTTTTTCACGTTTAAAACACTTGTCGTACGTATGGCCAATTTTCATACAAAAAGTGCAAGACGGCTTGTTTTGAACCGAGATCGTAGTAGTAGAATCTTTACTAACTGATGCATTATTTTCAGTGGGTTTAAAACGACAATCGCGAGTAATATGGTTATTTTTCTTACATATTAAGCACTGGGCTGGTACTTGAGAATCATTAAATCGAGTGCGCTTATGAGGATTTTGCGAAGAATGCAAATTAACATGAGAACGCTTAGTTCTTATCGACGATGCAACCGATATTAACTCTGGTACCGATGTTGCGTGCGCATTCATAAGTTCTATTCTAAGACGATCGTCGTTAACACAGCCAATGACAGCCTCGACGGCTTCATCATTGCCAAGCTTATCTTTTGTTATACGCCTCCATAAGACCCAAGCCCGCGATAGGAACTCCGCGATGTCTTTGGTTTGGTCATAAGAGTGTTCACGAAATTTTAATACATCACGAGAGTATCTGTTTTCAGGTTCAAAAGTCATAATAAGATTATCACGCAATTCCCGCCATGAGCCTGTTGTAACTAACCAGCTATCTACCCATAATTTTGCACGACCCTTCAAGAGGCTTCCTACTTTCATGCGAACCTCATAGTCTTTTAAGCTATAAATATCGACAGCTTTATCTACATGTTCGCACCATTCCCGAACACTAATATTACAATCCGGATCAAACGAGGGCAAAAATATATCACTTATTTTAATTTTTTCACTTTGCTGTGTAGATAAACGGTTAGACATACTTTGCATGGTTTGCATCATTTGCATAAAAAAATCTACTGTTAAATTATTGTTGGAGTTATCAGGATGTCTAGCAGAAGTGGGTAGGCGTCCCGCTTCTGATAACGGCGGGGAAACCGCGGCATCAGTCGGTTGTGCCTCGGCGTCAGTATCACTGACGCCATGGCTCACTTGGTCAGTACTCATGGGTAAATGAAATTCCAAACTCTATTATATCCAGTAGGTATATTAACAATTAACAATGTGATAATCTTATTATAATATAACTACACGTTATTACTACACGTATTAGTTTTATAAGAAGTTTTAAAAGAAAGACCCTATAACACTTAGCTGTATGTATCTAGCAGCGTTGTTCCTCGATCCCAGGCTGGAGCAAAAGTGTCTCCTAATTTTACCGCTTTTAGCGCCCTACAAAACCAACGGAAGTCATCAAGCGCGCGTAACCTTTCAATACTATTTATACAGACGTTGTTGGTTTTGTAGAAGCTTTACAAAATAATTAGATTCATTACAGGACATTATTAATATTTAATTAAATAATGAGGAATATTTCCATACTATAACATTTCTATAAGTTAATCCCATACAAAGTGAATCTTTACGAATAATAACAAACTTTAATCGTTAATGACTTATTATGTAAAGCATATTACTTTTCTACATATTATGATATTACAATTATTTAAATAATTAACTGGGAATATTACAATATTACACACATTTTATAATTTGTCTCATAAGAATTGTATATTCACAAGTAACGACAAAGATCACAAACTTTTATCCTCAAGGACGAATTTCTTAAAACACTAAATCTTGTGTTTATTGTTATGGTAGAATTATTTAATTAATAAATACAAATTAATAAATTATAAACTCAATTGTACTAGTAATACATACTTTAAATATGAACTTTGGTAATTATAATGTTTACATTGATACCTACTGCATATCCGGCTAGCAGGATTGAAACCAAAATAGTTACTCAAATAATGCTTTCATAGAGGAATACATCTAATAATCATCAGACACTCATGACAATTCGTATTAGGATTATTCTTATTACTATTACTTATCGTAATCAACTAATATTACCTAACTATAAACTAGTAGTAATCAACTACTAGGTACTTCTTCAAGCGAATGGAATCTTCGCGCCGACAGGTATATTTATATCAATAGCTAGTAAATGGCTAGAAAAAGACTGGTAGGAAAAACATACTATTATCTAACATTTCGTTCTTATGAATCAATCAATCAATTAGCCTATTACAGTCCACTGTTGGACTTAGGCCTCACCCAATATATGCCATAGCACTCAATCATCCACCGTATTTCCCCACTGTCAGTTCCCACATTTCGGCCCCATGAGTCTTAACAGGGGAGTAGAAACCTCGATGACTTTGCCCAATGCTGCCCAACCCTTGTCGACCTTTCGACGTATATCTCCTTCTGGGCTTCGACTTCTAATCTAAAATTAGCATCTCAGCAATGAAATATCGTATCAGCACGACACAGTCGTAGACAATCCAGAAATGCCCAGGTCTTGATGATGTCAGAAAGCTTCTCGTAATCTACAAATGTGATACATAGCGGATGATTATACTCTCAGGTCTTTTGTATAATCTGCTGAACAGTATTGGCTACAATACTATAACCCTTTTAAAACCCAGCTTGCTCCGGTGGAACTCACAACTATTCATGACAACTTGTATAGACATAATTATGACTCAGGAGTGATGGGTCTATAATTAATTCTTCTTCGTCTTCTTGGAGAACAGTACCACCGCACTCCAGTTCCATGTCCTAGATGCTTCCGCTGGATGACGGAATCAAAGAGGTTCGCAAGCTCTGTTAGAACTGGGATATCCCCTGCTTTTAAGAGCCCTGTCCGCCAGTGCGATATTAGCAGTATGAAGGTTGCTGTAGTATGCTGAGGATACAATAAATCACCTATTGGCCTATTGCAGTCCACTGCTGGACATAGGCCTCTCCCAATATACGCCATGTTTGCCGATCCTCCACCTTCTGCATCCAGTCCGTCCCAGCCACCTTTCGCAGGCCATCCGCGTCGGTCCACCTGGCTAGGGGGTGTCCCATCTTCAGTTTTCCTTCTCGCGGTCTCCACTCTAGGACTCGTCTGCTCCAACGGCCATCAGTCCTTCGGCAGATGTGGCCAGCCCACTGCCACTTTAGCTTGCTTATTCTGTGAGCTATGTCGGTAACTTTGATTCTATGTCGGATGACCTCGTTTCGAATTCTATCCTTCAAAGATACTCCAAGCATAGCTCGCTCTATAGCCCGCTGCGGACGGACTAACCCCACCTTCTATGGCCACCACCGTAGGTCATAACAGGCAGGACGCCCTGGTAGAAAATGTTTGTTTTGAAGCATTGCGGCAGGGGGGAGGAGAAGACCCGACGTAGTTTGCCAAATGCTGCCCACTCCTGTTGGATTCTTCTAGCTATTTCTTTCTCCGAGTTGCTTTTACCGAGCTGGATAACCTGCCCTAGGTAGGTAGATAATATTTTTGAACAACTTCGAGTGTTGAACATAATCTTGGTTTTATCCAAGTTTACACCAAGGCCGACTTGTCGAGGAGTTCCATTCAGGCTGTGCAGCATTTCGCCCAGTTGTTCCAGCGACTCCGCAACTATGATGATGTCGCCGGCGAACCGAAGTGGGTGCGAGATTTACCTACTCCAGAGTCTTGTAGACGACGTCCTCCAATGCGTTGGTAAATGTTGAGGAAATGAATATAAATAAAACAACATATCATTTGTGGTGGTTTAGTTTTTCATAATTATCTAAAAATATAGTAAGAAAATAAACATTTCTTATTATATTCCTTGTCATCTAAATCAGAAGTGCACTGTGCTTGACTAATAGAGCCCACAGCTGATAAAAGGAAGTTATTAAATTGTGTTCTGCTATCTCTAATAATATAATTATTGACTTAGTATACTTCTCGTCAAGAAAGGAAGTGAAGTTTTCTAGAAGGCAGGCGTTCGCCCCTTTCGCCCATTTGGTAAAACGTTTCGAGCCATTGATATAAATTGTAACTTTGTTTCTAGCTATGAAGCCGCCTCTTGTGTTATATCTGCGTATAGATTTAAATTCACGTATCTTACTGTGTGAGGGCTTATAAGTTAGTATTCATCTGAATGATAACGTGCTGTATTACTTTTAGGCTTTCTTTCATATACGGTACATCTATAGCTATAATCGCTGTGCTATCATGTCGTGTAGTCAATGTGATGAAATACTATGGTATCATGGTAGCTGGTAGCTGACGCAATATATGCTCTAGTATATTATTTAATGCTCGATGCCAATACTACCAATAATGGGTCTGATATGTAGTTCCGAATGTTGTCCTCGCGACGCACGCTGCTATTCTACTATAATACCACTCGCAGTCCGTGGAACTTAACTGAAGATTGTATACTCCATCGAAGTGAGCCAGTCTCAAAAACTTCTTTTCTATTTCCAATCAATTAAATAAAGAAACCGCAGTACATAACTCTTACATAGTAAATAAATTAATATTTTTCACATTCTTTGTAATTATACGTGACAGAGAGTGACGTTTTATGAATATTATCATTTGACAGATCAAAATGTGACTTAGCGTTGACACCATCACTTTAGTACCCGTTGTCATGGTAACAAATTTGCTAGCGATATTAGCGCCATAATATTTCGTATTTTCTTTAATATTACATTATTTCGTGGATTTGCCACATTTTAATTGTGATAATTACTATTCGGCGACAAAGCCAAATTCAAAAAACCAAAGATCATAAAAATCTGTTCAGCCGTTCTTGAGTTATAAGAAAGTACGTTTTTGGCACTTTTTAGGCACTTAGGGTCTGAATTTCGAAAAATCGTTTCTTAGTACACCTCCACGCTTCTAAACAAACACTCTCTATAAATTTCAAGTCTCTAGGACCAGCGGTTTAGGCTGTACGTTGTCTCTAAGTCAATCAGTCAGTCAGTCAGTCAGTCAGGACTAAGAGTTTTATATATAAGAAGATAGGGGAGGCCTATGTCCAGCAGTGGACTTCCTATGGCTGAAATGATGATGATGATGATGATATCTTATGAAAATAGCACATCCTCACCAGATTCATCAGAAAATTTGACAATGAAACTATAGTGAAAGCCATCTTTAATTAATAATACACCACTTGCTCACCCCTTTGCGGATTTCCATGCGTGAAATTTATGTATGTATCTAATAAATAACTAAGGGTGACGTGCGAGTTAAACATCTCCGCTGCACGATGGTACGATAATATACCTACCATGAATTTAACATTAATTTGATATGTCATGTGTGATGACTGTGATGAGGCGAGTAAACATCCAAACGCAGGCAGACGCCGTAGGACTGCCTTTTTAATTATTCAGCCTCTGACCTGCCGCTAAACGAACTGCTTTGCGTAAGTAACAGTTATTTATTCATATTAATAAACACATGAATAATAACTGACATTTACGCAAAGTAGCAAAAATGATAAACGCTCTCAACATAGAAGGTTGACACTATTTATAATTCATGAATTACTTACATATTTAACTAAGAATTTTTAACCGACTTCAAAAAAGGAGGTTCTCAATTCGTACCCTATTTTTTTTTTGTATGTTTGTTACGCGATTGTGAAGCCAATTCTAGACGGATTTTGAAAATTCTTTTTCTGTTCGTAAGTAGATTATTTCGAAATGGTCGCATTTAAATTTCGTAAAGATCTGATGATGGGTTTCCGAGATTAGACCAAGGAACTCTTCAAAAAGTACCAGGAAATCAGCCGCGATTGCTGCAATCGCATATTATTGCAATGTTTCTGCCATTACACATCATAACATCACGCCTGAGTCCTTTGAAGGGGTACGCAGAAGTGTTCAGAATCGGTATATGCATTGATTTTAAAAATTCTTTTTGTGTTCGCTTTGGCAAACTTTTTTTTTCTCTTTATTTATTATTGGGGACTTTTTTATACTGATTGGGATATTGGACCTTTAACCGACTTAGAAGTCGGTTTAGAAACAAGGATTAGGTTTTCAATTCGGATGTTTTTATATTTATTTTTTTACGTTATCCTGGTACATCGACTCCTGTTGTGGAGAATGTGGTAGTGGTAGTTGTTGTGGAGACCCAAAGGAAAGATAGCCGAAAGTAGTTGTGACGTATATTGTTAAGTTAAAGGTTACATAAATAAGTGGCCAACCTTTCCTGAATAGTTTTCACTGGTAACGTCGTAATGATAGTCTCAAAGGTTATAGGTTCGTGGTCGATTTAAATACACTGTATTGTGCAACAAATAATGACGCGTGTCGCCGGTTCGGTCTGTAGTGCAGCGTCAGCAGCGAGTTGTATGCAGCCCTTCCCGTAAAATCAGTCTCAGTGGACCCCAACCACTCCACGTGGTGAGCATTAAAGTCCCCCAAGAACACTAAGTCCGCGGTAGGGTATTGCTCGATTACCGTGTCCGCCGACCGCTGCAGATGCTCATACAGTTGAGCCGTGCCTAGATCACCGCTATGAGACCTGTAGAGGCACGCATAAATACGGGTGTGGCCACCGTGATCTATACGCACCCATAGCGTTGATAGGTCTCGCTCCTCAAGGCCATTTAGACGGCGACAGCAAACATCATCCCGAACGTACAAGCATACCCCGGCTTTACTTAGAAAGTTGTGCTCGAACTTGTAGCCGGGGTACATTAGGTAGGCTGTATCGGCCGGGCATGATATTTGCGTCTCCGTCAAAAAGAAAAGGGTCGGTTGTGCTGTTTTGAGGTGGTGGTGGACCTCGTTCAAGTTGGAATGTAGGCCCCTGATATTACAATAGTCCACTTGTATCGTGGACGATGGTGCGCTGTGTAACCGTTATTCTTTTTCATGTTTTTGGCTATATTTGTAGAAGGGGGGGGGGGGAGGAAGGTAAAGAGAGTCTTTGTGCCGTCAGCGTAAAAGACAAAGCAAGGCTCCATGCCACCACTGATGAGTTAAGGTTTTGTGACTGGCTGGCGCGGCGGGCGGAAGGGCCCCCGGGCCCCTCCCAGATACTGTAGCTGGGTCCACTCCGGTCTCCTCCTCCGGCACGACTACAGCACCGGGAACTTTACACAGGCTGCTGGATCGGCCTCCTGGGGCGGAGATTAAGTGTTCCCAAGGTTCGGGAACCGTACAGCCTGCGGGCGGCCAGCGAATAACCGTTTCACCGGGTCTCCCAGACCGCCGCGCCAACATTTCACGCCCGCACCAGTCAGTGGTGTTAACCCAAGCCTTTGGTCTTCCCGCTGACAGCACAAGAACCCTCCAATGAGCTCTGGCTACCTTACTCACCACGGAAAACACAACACAAGGTTGCTAAACCGCGATCTTCTGTAGGGCGGAGGTACTTCCCCAGTCAGACTGCTCGATTTGAGACGGGAGATACCGTCGTGTCCTACCTTCTCCAAAATCAGTAAGTCTGTAAATTAAGTTATTTTTCGCTTTTCAGTGCCTCTGTTTCGTTTCTTGAAGTCGGTTAAACTTTTTTGTTAAAATCAATAAAATTTATATTAAGTTAATATATAGGTACATTACCTTACCGTAAGCAAAATATTCTGCCAACACAAATTTATCGCCTATGGGGAGAGATTAGGAATCGGTAGAGTTCGACGCTAAGTTCGCAAGTGCCTTTTTCTACGGTTTCAAAGGTCGCAATAATCTACCAGGAAGATATCGTCAGCATGCAGAACTCACCCTATATCCTCTCAAAGTTTAATAGGTTTACATGGACAAAAATAAAATCTGTTATAAATCGATTATTTTCAATTTCTGATTCCACTTAGTTTTATAAAACTTATCTATTTTTTTTTCTACATATTTGGAATGTATTTGTTTATATAGATGTAAAACCAATACAAACCTATTACAATGAGAAAAAAATCAAGCTAAGAAATGAAATTAATATTATACACGGTTGGTAAAATGGTAATAGATCAATTTATTACCCAACTTTCTGTATCACACGTTAAAGTGGTGATTAGCTTACTGACTAACATTCCGAAAGGGATGTAAGAGATGTAGTCGTCTAAGTTTGCACAGTATAAATACAAGTTGGAATTCAATTTGCATTTTCCACTTTAGCTACCGCATAACAGCCGGATATGAGGCTATCCTCTCGAGTAATTCAAACCACTACTGTCTGACATACTTTGAACTATTTGGCATTTAGTTTGCTTTTTATTACATTCAAATGGTAGTATGTAGGCTTTCGGGTCGAGAGTTAGCAGAGCGTGAATTCACGAGAAATCTAACCTTACTCGAGACGGGAAAAAAAGTGTAAAGAAATCAGCAACTGGAGAAATAATTTGTATGTTGAATTTTTTAATTTATGGTGTTTTACAATTTGACAATACCTTAGCTTCGATAGGAATGTAATTAAGTACGCGTCCACGTAATAGACCTTTTAATATTCTTTGGTTTATGGTTGGCAAAAAAAATATCAACATTAGCCTTTTCTTTTTATTTATTACGCTTGATCAGAAGTTTTTTTTTATATTTATTGAATTTGTGTAAACTATTGTAATACTAATTATCAAATAAAATAAATAAATAAATATACCTATTGGTTATTTTCTTTTCTTTACTTCCAAGAGGTTAAAAAATACAAATTTTCGTTACTTTGGCTCCACAACATATATGCAGAATGGCATAACTGTTTCCGACACATTCAAACTGAACGAGCGACGATAGTCGGTGAGAGCAATAGGTACTACTCAGTACTCAACTCACTCACCAATGTTCGCGTTGATACAAAAGTCACAAGTCTCTGTGTGTATCAGGATCGCGGGTGTACTTTTTCAATTTGGATGAAAACTATCTTAAAAAATGTACTATTTAGTACTTATATTGAATTTAATTGTACCTCGTTCAATACCTTGCAATTACAATACGAAAGTGAGCCGCCATTCTGATATCAGGATGGCTGGTAAACTCTATGGACGAGTGCGATTGATTGTAAACAATAATACAATGCTACAACCCGGCATTTCATTTTCCTTGCCCGATATCGTGTCGCGACCACTGAGGCTTAGGGAGGCTGCCATGAAACATCTCCTAGTTTATCTTATATAGTTATATATAAAACTAAGGATCACGCTTTAACAGCCTATCCAAAATTAATAATAGCTTATAATAAACCTGGTTGAAACGCAGAAAATGCAACGAACTATCGAAATTTCTAGTCAAACCTTACACATACATATACTCCGCCTGTAAATCTCCAAAGGGGTAGGCAGACTTCTGCCTCATTTCTGAACCGAAAATCATAGCTGGTGAAATGTGGGTTAATACACCTGTGTTAACGCCCACATTTCGCCAGCTATGATTTTCGGTCCCACGTAATTAATATGGGGCGAGCCTCCGTGGCGTAGCGGTAGTGAACACGGCCGCTACGCAGGAGGCGCGGGTTCGATCCCCGCTCAGTGCAAATATTTGTGTGAATGAAATATGAGTATTTGCATTGGTCTGGTCGTGCCTCGAAGAGCACGTTAAGCCGTCGGTCCCGGTTGCCATGAGAACATCTATGGCAGTCGTTACGGGTAGTTGGAGCCCTCAAAAATCCAAAAACAACGGTCTAACTGCAAAACTTCGATATCGCCTAATGTTAACATTGGGTTGTGGAGGTCAGATGACAATCGCTTCACGGAAAATATCGAGGTCTAGCCAAATCCGTGGTTAAGACTGGTAAAAGCGGACCCCAGACTACGAGCTGAAAGCTTCGGATGCGACTGGGAATTAACGCTAAGAAAGAAGAGCCTATTACCGTCTAGCGGGCACTTTGTCATGGGCTGTATGTATACTGTCGGATGAAGAACAGCCCTATTCCTTAGTCGCATTTTAGGACACCCACAGGAAGAGATAGGGCAGCCCTATTGTACTCCACCAGGAACCAACACGGCAAACCTTATACCTAATATTTAATGAGTTTTATTTTATTTTGCGTAGGTATATAAATTTTATTTCAATTCATAATATCTCGTCTCAAAGCAAAATAAATTAAGTAATTGGGATCTCTGCCTTTTCGCCGAAAATTGTTTGGCCGATTATCACTTGCCAACTAACGTTTCGCAGAATTTTATTTCGCAGAATAATCATTTGCCAACTTGTGATATAATTTTGTTTTTATTACCCAACCTCACAGTTGCCAATTTTACGTTTGGTCTTCCTTTTAGAATGACACTTTTCAAAATGCCAACTTTCAAGTAGCGAATGTTTTAGTTAGCGTAATATTCATGTAGTTGTTGTCAAAATTACTGAATGTGCCGTACAAAAATACTAAGTGGGCCACTATTTATGGATGGCTCCGCTCCCGCGTTAGCCTTCTAACCTAACCTATCCAAGCTGGGGCGCGCTATACTCGATTTGTCTAAAAGTTGTCTGGCCTAATAAATAATTTGACAAAAGATAAATGCCCCAAACGTTTTTTGTCATTACAATAATCAGCTTAACAATAATTCTACCAAATGAAACGTTGTCATACAAAAATTTGGCAATCGTTAGTCGTCAAAGTGAAAAATAGGCGAAACGTTGGTTGGCAAGTGATAATCGGCCAAACAATTTTCGGCGAAAAGGCAGGATCCCATATAATATAGATAAGTGTGGGATTTACAGAAACTGTTGCTTAATAAGAATAAGATGAAGCATAAATAAATTATTTATTTGTTTTAATTTAATAAGTCTGAATACATTTTACCTAGTTACAAAAATTGACATTTAAATATCATGCCATAGTTGTTGATCTTCATACATCTGGAAAGATTTTTGAATTCTTGAAATTATAATCCTCTCGGACAAACAATAAACTAAATACCATATAACATCACAGCTCAAATGTAAAGTGGTTTACATCGAATTATGAAACTTCTAATAACAAAATAAGCTGTTCTAACAATTTGTACTAAGCATTTCAGAAAATAATCCATGACAAATTCTCGGTACTTAAAGTCCAATAACGAAGAATTATTTATTTACATTACAATAATATTTACAATAATTAGGTATATTAGGTTATTATAAAAATATGGAGAAAAAAAAAATATACCTACAATTACTTACAAAATATACATATACAAAACTATGCTATATACAAAAAAGTGACCGTAACGTTAGGCATCGAAAAATTCCTCCCCATCGATCTCTACTGGGACCGTGCCCAGAAGGCTGGCGGCATTACCTCGTTGAATGGCGATGCCAATCCTCTGAGCGAGGTAAAGGCCAGCCCTATGGTCACGGGAAGCGTCGATTAGTTGCTTTGATATTTCCTTGAATAGCGCGCGCGCGCTTGGACCCCACGGACCCATTGGTATATTTTCGCCGTTTGAGAGTCTCCGCTGATGCTGCAGCAGCGCATACGCAGTCCATCGTACTTGGAAGATGGGAAGGCGCAAGGGTGTCGACACAAGTTGCATCCCACACCAAAGGCCTACCCATCCTCCAGGCATCAACGACATACCGTCCGGTCTCTTGCCATCGTCGCGAGCCAAGCCAACAGGTTCAACACATCGATGCGGAGAAACACAGGGTGCACCCAAACGTAAGCAAGTCGCGATGCGGAAAGTCGTGTCGTCCAACATTGTACCAATGTTGGGCGAAGGAAGTGCCTGGAGCCAAACACCAGATTCCCATTCCCCCACAGCCAATAGGCGAGCACGCTCAGCAGCATTGGTAGCTGTATTGAATAAATGTTTTTTAACACCAATACAGAGCGGCTCATCCCATTGCCTCTGGGAGGAAGGGTTGGCGGGCATAACGGCATTTGGGCAGGTCATTTTCCAAGCATTCAAAGCTTCGGCCCTACCTGGCACATCTGAATTAATCAGTGCAGGAGAAAGAATTTTATCTGACTAATTCTTCAGTGCCATAGACCGAAGATAAAACTAAATCATAATTAGTCATTGTTACGATATCGAATTCAAAAACACACATACATACATAAAAAGCCTATAAATAAATATCTAATCCTATTCAAAATAATGACTAAGTAATAAAAAAATAATCAAGAACACAAATACAGTACCTACCTAGATACTGACAAAGAGTAATTTTCCGTCCAAATTCTAAAGAAGAAGACTCGACGTGAACGTTTTGTATTTGCTCAATTGATTAAAATGCCACAATGAACAAATGCCAGGTACATGTAATGTCGGCTGAATATCGAGCATTGTCTTGAATGAGTCTGGCATTCCATGCAGCAAGGCTTATCGACCGTAATAAGACAAATTGATAAATATTATGAGTTTAATTTGACAATTATTATGAATGCCTGCAAAAGTAAATTTGGTTCAACATTTCCGAGAACTGTTGGAATTTCGAATGTTATTCAATTAAGTATACAATAAAATAATTGTCGTATAGTGGTGATTTGCAATAAAGTAATAGCAAAAAGGTAAATGGTAAGTTAAAAAGAGAGAATTAGTAAAAAATAGTCTCGCAGTTTGTGTAAAGAAAGAGACAGTGACATTTTTTTACTTCACGGGAAATGCTAATGTCTTGAAATGAATAAAAGAACGTAAGTAAGAGGGAAGTTGTGGTAGGTAAGATTTTCCGATATATATTTTGCTAGTTGTCGGACCTCTCAGTTTCTTCGCTCCTAATCTTTATTGTTACTAGTACTACTTTCGTAACATGTAGGACTAGATCTTAAAATTGTTTGTTATAATTATATATCGCAACCGGATTATGTTGACATAGGAAAATCATCTCAAGGCAAATAGTTAGATCAGATATTATGTAATAATTACCATTAGCACAGAATAGATAATATTACTCCATTAGGCTGTTAGGCTGTGCCACGGGTAGTTTGTATTATTTAAGTCGGTTTGACCTCGACCTACTGTCGGTTTAAAATCCATAAAAGTAATGAGTAATAAATTGAACCCAAATAGTACATATCTTGAAGTTGGGGGTAGGTAGTTACTCGGTTAGTGTCTACCACCTCTTGGCGGTACTTTTGTAAGACATAGCCTTGTTTATTTTATTCGTAGTTACAAAATATTCCTAAAAAAGACTAATAATAATAAGGGGAATCTGGAACCGCTGTCCCGGTCCCGAAAGACTCCCGACCCACCAAAACAAATCTGCTACAAACTTACTCCTAAAAATATAAGTCTTAGAGCATAAGATTGTTTAACTTAAAGATAGTTAGACTTCCACTCTCAATAATAAGTACCTATTGATCCAACCAAATCTGTGTTTAATAATTAATACTTTACGGGATCATTTTTTTTATTGTAATCGATTATTTTTGGTTTTAAATCATTCTATAATAATTATAGAATGATATATATATATATATATATATATATATATATATATATATATATATATTACATTCATTTATATTAATATATACATTTTATAAATTACAAAGAATGTATTATATAAAAAGTTACCACACCAATTGTTTCAGCATAAATATTAAACAGAATGTTATGACGTTAGCAAGCACGCAAGCTGAAACATAGCGTTTAATCGTCTTTTCGCCGTTTTTACGGTTAAATCCAAATCGCAACAAGTGACAGCATTCAACAGGGGGTCGAACCTGTTGCGCACTCGATGCGTGGTGTAGGAATTACTATCATAATTTTACTTTGTTCGTGGGTTTGTCTAACAGAATAGTTTCTTATTTAAATTTATTTCAAAGTTATGACGCAACGGTATCTCTCCGTTTAAATTGGACCTAATTGGCAGAGAAAATAACTCTATCTTACAGACAATAACGGGCGTAATAGATTTGTAGTAATCCTAGCTAGAGTAATGACTGTTAGTACAACTAGTAATATTAGGATTACCAAGTCTTTTTGTCTTAAACTTTTTAATAATTGAGTTTTTGAGAAATTGGATACGCTACGTATGTGATTGTCCTGTCTATATATTAAGATCTTATAATATACTTACCATTAGACAGGTCGTATTTAGAGTATGGACGACTTCAAACTAGGTAAAGCGAACGACCATAAATCTCAAATAAACGTGTAAAGTCTTCTATGTTCATTTTATCTAAAAGGTCGTTTATTACGTCATTCGCTAACTTTACGGTACCTTTAATGCCAATGACAATTTTATTTGTTACCGCTTCTTTGGACGATGTGCCTACTTAGCTGTGGCTATGAATTCTAGGCCAGACAATTGGTCAGTTTCGGTATAAAAAAGATTATGAATTAGCCACGGGACATGTTATAATTTTTTTTTTTGTGTTATAATGTTTCCATATTATAATTTTAGCTGGAAACCACACAATTCGTAAAATAAATATCTAATAGAATATAGTATTCAAGTATAATTTAAACAATAAATTACAAATATTTATATAATTACATAAAAAAACAATACTTAATATACCTACATACAAAGCTGCAGGTTCAAGCGTCAAAGAATTCCTCCCCATCGACGTCAACTGGGTGGCCAGAAGGCTGGCGGCATTGCCACGTTGAATGGCAATACCAATCCTTTGTGCAAGGAATAAACCAGCCCTCTGGTCACGGGTAGCGTCTAATAAGCGTAGCGAATATAGTATATGACATCAGATATCAGTATCAGATTCAAGGCCCCTCTTGAAAAATCTACTGAGAATATAAGAACTTCCAACAAATTAATATTAAATTCCATCTCAATTTCCAATATCGAGTATCATCATTTATAAATAGTGAATCTATACTTTGATTGCACGAAAGACCTTGATGCATTATTATGCTGTAATTCAGTTCAACCCACGTACAATAATTCTGTTTTTCAGTTTAGTGAAGTAATATCAATTTTAAAAACTTTATATAATTTTTATTTAAGTCGTATCTTTGTATTCAATAATGATATTTGACTAATTCTGCGTATTGAACTCACCATAACTGCATAAGTATGGATAGCAGCAAGAGTTGGGCGCCCAACTCTTGCTTCTATCCGTGTATAGGTATTAAGTAAGAATAGAACTTAATGAATTTCATTCAACAGTCATATTATGCTGGTATCATTTAGAGACGTATATCATTTAGTAAGGCCCCGGCCACAACTCCACGGCACGGCACCGTCCGCCGTCGAAGGCGACGGCGCCGCGCCGTCCAACGGCGCGGTGCCGTGCTACGGCGCCGTCGACGGTGTGGTGCAGGGGGCGATTGTCAGTCGAAATTTCTTAGTTGGCGAACGCGCAATGATATATAGTTACTTACTAAAAATACTTCAATGTTATTAATTTACATGAATTATATTATTAATTATATTAATAATATTTCATAATTACGTGAAACAATATTCCTACTATTACTTTTGACCATTCTCTTCTCTTAAAAAGACGTATAATTTCCGTAGACGATATTTATTTCACATATTGCGCTTAAGGTGCCAATAATTGGGTCTTTTACCCTAGTTATTACTAAAAATACGTCAATGTTATTATTTTCATGAACTAAGTATATTATTATTCATATTAATAATATATCTTAATTACAAATTCATTAGATATTAAAAACGTATTTGATTTTTATGTGATTTTGATGAAATTTGGTATAGGGGCAGATTAGACCTTGAGAAAGGACATAGGTAACCGACATCCACGCGGGCGGAGCCACGGGCAAGAGCTAGTTATATATTATATCAATGCGCGCACGACAACTGAAAAATTTCGTCTGGGAATTGCCCTCCCCTAAATCACACCGACTACGGCGCCGTAGCGCGGCGCCGTCGCCGTCGATGGCGACGGCGGACGGTGCCGTGCCGTGGAGATGTGGCCGGGGCCTTAGTTCTCACTGTTCTCAGCCAAATCCACAGTTAGACTGGTAAAGCGGACCCCAGACTTCGAGGTGAATGCTTCGGATGCGACTGGGATTAGCGGATAAGGATTAGGATGAAAATGTTAATTAATAAATTCTAATATTTACTACTTCAAAATAAGTCATAAAAAATAAAGTCCCATTAATATCCAAGGATGATCCAGATGTCATTACCGTGCCAATTTGCCTTGCGCAGCGTATAACCAGTGGAAAATTAGATAGTTAATCTAATTGTAGCAAAGTGAGGCACTGCTTGCGAAAAATTCTCGTTTAAACGCGTGAGCTTGAGAATTACAAACATTATTATATACATATTATTCCTTATAATAACTAGAAAATATACCAGAAGTTGAAGTCTTTGTTACGTGTGTAATTAAAAACATTATACATCCTTTTGAATTACGCCACGGAGGCTCTCAAAGAGCCTCCGTGGCGTAGCGGTAGTGAACGCGGCCGCTACGCAGGAGGCGCGAGTTCGATCCCCGCTCAGTGCAAATATTTGTATGCATGAATATGGGTATTTGCCAATGCAAATAGACCAATGTCTATTTGCATTGGCAAATACCCTTGCTTTCTGAGACACGACTAGACCAATGTCTAGTCGTGTCTCAGAAAGCACGTTAACCCATCGGTTGCGGTTGCCATAAGAACATCTATGGCAGTCGTTACGGGTAGTTGGAGCCATAAAAAATCCAAAAACAACGGTCTAGCTGCAAAGCTTCGATATCGCCTAATGTTACCATTGGGTTGTGGAGGTCAGATGGTATATGCTTCACGGAAAAACATCGAGGTCTTGTCAAATCCGTAGTTAAGACTGGTAAAGCGGACCCAGACTCCGAGCTGAAAAGTTTCGGATGCGACTGGGAATTAATGCTAGGATGAAAAACATACTTTTGAATTATAGTTGCAGTTTTTAAATTACTTTTAAAGCTGCTTCTGTAAATAGATTAAAATAGAAGCGTAGATATTGACGCCGGTATTTTATTTATAAAAGTTCTTCGAACATAATTAGGTGCGCATTGACCAAAATATGAGTGTGATAGTGTGTATGGAGAACTGTGGTGGTACAAGGGTACTCCACCTCAAGTAGTCATTAGCAGACACAGGTTAAAACAACACAAGGTTTGTTATTATACGTACAAACAATTTTATTACTGTTTCACTGAAGTTGATTAAAGTTCTGTCGCCCCTGAAGGGTTGGAGTAAAACAACGTAGCATCGATGAAAATATTTTTTATGACGAGCATTTCCCCCTTTTGTTTTGTTAGCGCAAACACGACTAATGAAGATTTTTAAAAAGGGCTCACCCAAACAACCGCCATCTGTTTGTTCCCTCAGGTGTGAAGATATTGTGTCTCGCAAACTTCTTTATATAGCACTGTTTTAAATGGAATCCATCGTACTTAGTTTGTACAACATTTTTATTGTTGTTATTCAGTCGAGCGTTAATCGCGATTGCATCTCAAACTTACACTTCGGAGCCTGGGGTGCTGGGGTCTGCTTTCCCACTCCTCCCTTCCTCGCTATTTCTTTATTTTAACTTTTTAACCGTCAATTATGAGGTTTAGGCCCCGAAGATGTTTGGGGTGGGTCGGGGGTCTTTCTGTACTGAGCACGTGGTCCCAAATTCCTTTTAAAACTATTATTATTTTTGAGTACATAGTATTTTGGAACCACGAATAAAATAAACAAAGTTGTATCATATACAGCCACTCTCTAGGAATAAATTATACTTATGCCAATATGACCAAAAGATAGTTTCATATTATCAATATAGCTGGGTCATTAGATTGTGTAAAAAAGGAGACAATGGAGCAGATCGTGATGTGCAGTCTAAACAGAATAACAATAATTTTACTGAGACAACGAAAACTCCCTTTGCTTCAAAGGTCAAGGTCGGGTTGTTCCACGTAACCTAATTCTATGAACCGTGGGTAACATCTGCTGCAAATAGAATAAAGCACCGTACATATTGGGCATTATTATCTGCCTAAATAAATGTTACGTTTGATACGCCGCTTGTTCTTTTTAATTATAGCATTGATTTTTGGTGGAAATTGCTTTGAAATCGGTAATCAGGAAAAGTGTTTTCTAATCTTATTAATACTTCTTTAGGTTGATTTATTATTAAGTGACAGTTAGGATCGGTGGATGGATATTTGTTACTCAATCACGGCAGAACGGCTTCGAACTTTCTGTGCGAACAATATTAACGTTTTTAAATGGGTGAATATCTCGAAACCATTTTACGAGTGTCCAGTCCAGGGTGAGAATCGTAGTGTAACGTTAATATTTTGTTACAATGTTTTTTGGCGTATACTTTAGCAAAAAGTACGTTTGATTATATGCTTAATATATATAATATGCTCGATTAAGGCGTTTGGTGGCCTGTCCCGAGCCTACCTCATGTTAAACTTATAGTCGTCAAGAGTAGGTTTCAAAGTTTGAAGTAATAAGAGTTAATCTATAGGTACTATTATAAAATTGTAAAGTGGTCGTGTCTGTACATTGGAGATATTAAAAAAAAAATACTTGGGTTATGTTATATTAACGATACTGAACACGAAAATATATTTTTTTCATTTCCTGTCTGTTTGTCTGTTTGTCTGTTTGTCCGCGATGGACGCAAAAACTACTGGACGGATTTTGATGCGGTTTTTTTTGTTAGAAAGGGCTTACTCAGTCTTAAAATCTTACGTTTGTTTGATCGCAATCGGTTGAGTAGAACCGGAGTTGTGAACAATATTGATAGGTATTATACGGAATATGAGCGGAACTATAGATGGCGCTTTTTTATTTTTATGGATGAAATTTTATATCTTATTACATCCGAGCAAGTATGTAAATAAATAGACTTCAATTCACATTTATAATTGTGTAAACAAATGCGATTTTAATCATGAAATTATTATTTTTTTGTCAATGAATTTATTTCCGTATACGTAACTAGATGGCGTTAACGCGGTTTTGAACTTACTATGGTGTCGCATTTTTTTTACATAATTTTTTTTCAATTTCTAATTTGTCAGGTATGAAATAGATGTTGGTACTGTCTTAAGATCGGTTACAAAATCGTTTTCCACATAAAGACAGATTACTTAGAGCGTGGTGAAGGATATAGTGGAGTACTGGAGTAGACAAGAGATACAACGCGGAAGCGAAGGAGTAGGGGAAGGGCAAAGGTATGGGGAGTAGAGAGTCGAGTAGATACGCAGGTAGAGGGTTTTTTTATACCACTTAGGTGGCAGACAAGCACACGGCCCACCTGATGGAAAGTGGTTACTGTGTCCTATGAACGTATGCAACACCAGGGGCGTCACATTTACCCTTCTTGAAGTATCTACCCCATACTATAGTCGTGAGTCGTACTGTAGTAATGAGGTCGCAAACAAGCACGCGGCCCTCCTGATGGTAAGTGGTTACCGTGGCCTATGGGTGAGTGCAACACCAAGGGAGTCACACTTGTGCTGCCTACCCTGTAAGAACTAAGAGCAGGGATGGTGAACCTTTTTTGTGGCTATCGTATAGCACGGGCGCATCTAAATACCTACTTTGTGGTGGCACTGCTGGCGTGCCCAAAAAATTGTGCCACGTGCCACCTTTGGCACGTGTGCTATTGGTTCGCCATTCCTGGATTAGAGCTTGGTGAGGGATATAGTGGAGTAGACAAGAGATACAACGGGGAAGGGGAAGGAGTAGGGGAGAGGGTGGGGGACGGGCAAAGGTATGGGGAGTAGAGAGTCGAGTAAATAATGCAGATAGAAGGTTTTTTTTATACCACTTAGGTGGTAGACAAGCACACGGCCCACCTGATGGTGAGTGGTTACCGTGGCCTATGGGTGAGTGCAACACCAGGGGAGTCACACTCGTGCTGCCTACCCTGTAAGAACTTAGAGAATCTGCCTGACAAAGCCTTTGGTTTTCCCACTGACAGCACAAAGCACAAGCTACTATCCAGTGAGCTTTGGCTACCCTACTCACCGTCGGAAACACAACACGAGGTTATTAAGCCGCGGCCTTATGTAGACCTTCTGTAGGCCGGAGATACTTCCCCAGTCCGACTGCTCCATTGGGACGAATATACCGAGTATATGGCGAGTACAATGTCTAATCAGCGTTTAACGCTCAACTTTCAGCACTATTTACAACACCACGCGATAAACGACATCCACGCGGGCGGAGCCGCGGGCAACGCTAGTATATTATAAACTTAAAAAGTCAGAGCATCTTACTGTGTATAACATTTATGAATTGATCCATTAGAACATGAAAAATTTTGAGCTTACATTTTGTCCGAGCAAAAAGATAAGTTTTGGTGGCCAAATTTCAAAATGTCCTAACTCGTTACTGAATACCGTGAGATGTGTCGTTTTGCTTACCTAAAACCTACCTACCTGCTACCTTTAGTCCCGTGCTAGTACTTACGCAGTCTGCTAGTGTGATATTGTGCAGCATTTCCTTCCAAAATTTAAGTAAAGGTGGGCCGAATTTTTTTGATTCCTTTTTACTTTATGAACTGGCATATGCATCATTAAAGAGGTATATATTCTGTTGTTTACCTATATTGTCATTATAAGATTTTACTAATTTATTCAACCTCGGTAGACCTTTTTCTCTAAATTTTCAGTGTTGATGGCTTAGTTTTGGTGGCGAATATTGCTAAATATTCCCTTTTTTATACAATTTTATTCATTTGGACTACATTTTCGTATTATTAGCGATTAGCTAAGTTTTGGACATTAGTTGATATAATTTATTAAACAAAAATAATTGAAAATTAAAATTACGCTAGTTTATGTTGGCTGTGACATTTTTTGCATGACCGTTACGGTCATGCAAAAAAATCTTAAATGTGAGACTGTCTATAGTGATTATCGTTGAACAATAACTATTTTGTATATTTACAGTAAATATTTACATAATAAGTTGGTTTTTTTTCGACATATTTACCATTACATATGATTTTTCAGCTTCGGTGGTCCTAATTCACTTTTGGTGGCCGAAACAACTTCAATTGGTAATATCTCTGTAACTACTGTTGTGATTGTTGGCAAATTTACAAAATATGTTATAGTTTGTTATGCTATTGAAGATTTTAATTAGAAATTTCTGATAAAACCTAAAAAAAAATGCGCCACCGAAACTAAAAAAATATTGTGCGTGTTGATATTCACCCAAATACCTATATACACCTCACTTGGTATAGGTAGGTATATCGACCGTTTTTATGGGTTGACAGACAACAAAATGGAAAAAAAGTACAATATTTTCTTTTTCCGATAGAAAATACCGAGCAAATTAAACAGGCAGACCCAAACATAGGCGCTAGTACTATTATCATGTTCTGTGACATAGGTTTAGGTATACCTTCAAGTTAGAGATTGTATGGTATTGCAATAGTTCAATAAGTTATGTCGGAATGAAGTCTGGCGAGGCAGTAAGCAATAAGTGATAAATATTACCTATTTATATTGCTCTCAGTACTTTTAAATCCACATATATATGCTTAGGAAACGCAGTTGAAAAATTGCTGCATTTTTGTAAAAAAATTGGAAAATAAAAAAATTCTAAAGCCTACATCATCTGAACAAGGCCTAAATTGGCTAAATTCAACTGACACACATTAATAAACTCGATTACGTCTGATAGATATCGCATAGTGCTAAGGCAGGTTCAAGGTCATGTTGTGGAAACTCGCACGTTGCACTACACAATACATATATATACCACATAGACTGTACTTCACAGCCAATAAATCTGGTTATCTGACCAAAACACCACGCGGTCAGAGACGTAGCGTAGGTACTAACTTTACTTCAGGTACATTTTTCTTATTTGCGTTAAGTATAGGTAGTCTATGTTGAGATTTTTCTTTCATAAAGTATAATGTGATTAATTATTAATGAGATCATTTTATTTTGTCTTGTTCGTTATTGTTTTTCGAAATTGCAGTAGTGTAAAAAATGTTGTCATCTCGTTTACAAATACCAGTTATTATTAGATACTAAAGGCAGTCTTTGCTGAACTGGTTAAAGCAATTCCTTTAATTGCTATGGTTAAATACAATCCTTTGTATCTAAAGGCCACAGTGAATTAAATTAAATAATTTACAAGCCCCAGACGCGGTCGGATTCCCGTATCAAATGGACTGACTAGAACAAGTACTTGGCGCAAACCTTTTGTTGATCGTTATGAGTCGCCCCTGCTCTTACGCAAATATTTTATTTCTCTTAGGTAGGTACTTACGTCTGAAGCGCAAATAATGCCGGTTCGTCGACTCGAACTTACCCTATTAGAGTTTCAAAGGGACAAATTGTTGAGATTTACTATCCGCATTTTTCTATTTTCACGATCTTAGGGTGATAAAATATCACGCGTATCTATTTTTTTTCGTTTATCGCCGACCGTGGCGGTTATATTGGCCCGGTTATATTGGCCCGGTTATATTGGTATTATTGGCAGGGAATCAGCCGTGGCAGCGTCCAGGGTGTTAGTAGCTCTTGGAGGTACCGAACTACGCAGCCCAATATCACAAATATTACGCGTACATAAGAAGTTTTACCGCCAGCGTCTTTCATATAACGTAGAGATTACTCACATTTCAAATGCGAGGAAACTTTATACACAAAATTTAAAACTGATTTTACATACAAAACGGGTTAAAGGTACCTACACTATACGATATGAAAGGATACACTATACACTACACTATACTATACAGATACACTAAGGATATAATTATATTAAACATCATGTCAAAAGTAATGCGATATTTATGATCTGCCTATGAGAATAGTCCTAGTAGTAATGATTTAACTTCGAAATAAATAGGAATATTAAAATTAAAAAAAAAAAAACAACTTCTAGAACTAAAATGGTCTGAAAAGTAAAAAATAAATAAATTACAAGTATAAGTCAAAGGATAAAAACGCACGTAGCACTTTTGTTGAAGTCGGTGCCAAGTCTAATACATAGAACATTAATCGAGGCGCTTGGCAATGGCAATTATACAAATTCATTTACACATGACGAAGCTACACGCGTACAAACATAAGAATTGAGACCCTCCTCCTTTTTAAAGTCGGTTAAAATATCTTACACTTTCTGACATAATAATCGTGCACATGCCAGGAGTCGATAAACATGGCAATATACCTATTTATAATTGCTTATCGAGCCCGCGTGTTGTAGCGACAATATCCTCTTAATATGAATGTAATACAATTATAAGCCGATGTCTTGTCTCCCATCTTGACGTGGTTAGTCTTCAATACATTTTCGATACACAAGCATCGATTAATTAAATATCCTTGGTATACATTGTTAGACTTGCACTTACCCATAAAACCGACGATATTATCAATGTAATTCTGTAACGCCATTGTATTTGATTTCTAAGGGGCTCGTTGTTAAGAGGTAACCGAGTAGATTAGCACAGGACAGGTTAAGCAACATTAGCCGGTCCTAGGATGGGTTATCACTTAACACATTGAAATCTTCATGCCTTGGACGGCACGTTAAACCGTCATCGGTCCGGGTTGCCATACAAGAATCCGTGACATTCGTTACTTATGGTTGGAGATTTAAAAAGTCAGACAATTGTCAACTACAGAACTTCGTTAACGCCGGTGGATTGTGGAGGTCAGATGGTAGTCAAAAAATTTCATAAATTGCAGTTAAACCAATCCCGACTGAGTCAAGACTCAAGGGATAATATTGTATTCGATTGTTCTTTTAGTAAGAGATCTGGATTGCTACCATGAAACGTTCATCCAAAAATTCAAGCCAAGAAAGGCATAGCATTTACATAGCATAAAGTTGCTGCTTCGGATTATTTCCGTAGGATTGACGCCGAATGATTCGTCATTATGGACTTTTACAAAGTTTATAAATTGTTTGATAATATCTATTGATAATAAAAAGATGCATCTGAATCAATCGAACTGGTTGGTTTTCAAAATAAATGGCAACATGCAAGTGACACACATTATAATAAGTATCTGTTACTATACACGCATATAAACGTTCTCCATTCCATAGTGGGTAAAGAATGTACTGAAAAATCGTCTGAAATCATTTTACCGTACGAATCTTTGCATACATATAACTACTTAGCAATATTCCATTCATGCGATAACATTGAAGTTCTCGATGAAAGGGAATGCGAAATGGGAGATATACCCCTATACCTATATCAATACGTATAGGTTTACATACTCTCATCACTCCATACCTCAAATTATTATGACCTTAAGTATACTAGACAACATTGACACGCGCCATGTTATACAACATTGTTTCAAAACACTGATAATAAAGAAGCATAACAACACAATTTGCGCGTATTTGTTAACTGTTCACGACTGTCTGACTGTCCAGAATTAGCCAATGCAATCTCATGAAAAAAAAACGAGATGCATCACACAACTGAAATGAGTAAACTCACTGTTAAAGCCGGATCAAGTTAAGCATCCTGTGACGCAACATAATTTCCGGGCTTCGCCAGGGGCATTTCCACCGTTTCATGCTACACCGGGCTGTTTTCGTATATTTACCATTCCCCACACTGCACACACGCAGTGTGTGTTGTGTGTTTTGCTGCTTTGCTGCTCATAGTACACATGTTCGTTGTTCACTGCCCTCCACGTTTCCTATGTACCTATGCGTTTATTTTACTGCATGTCAAAACAAAACACATCCGGGCAAGGCCCAGGTGGGACACGGCCCATCGAGCTTAAATCACTTCATGAAGTATAATACAGATTGTTTGACTGTGCCCCGGCCTATCATGGGCATGGCCCCGTCGCGTTACAGTGTACTGTGTCAGTATTGTGAACGATTTCACTCTATCTCCCGTTTTACCTGAAATTCATTAAGTACACTTTAGAGAAATATTAGTGATTTACAATGAATTAATCACTAAAGGCATTGGTATGTTGTGTGTTGTTACAATAAACCTTTTAACTGCCTAAGTACCTATTTCCAACGAGGCGGCGACGGCGACAGGTTTGAGGGATGTTCATTTCCTTTTCCGTTCTTGTTCACATGCTCACTGTAATACGGCTGAGAGAGCATGCATTGGCCCTTTTCGAGATAAAGTAACACAAAATAGTTAGCGTCATCGTTTTCTTCGAACATAAATATTATCCGAACAAGGCTTATTTTATTCTCATTGATGAATTGAAAGAAAAATATTTTTCACAAGTTCTAATATCTTCTATTTTTTTTCTAGCAATGTTTTTTACCCACCTTCAATTTATACACTAAAAGGTTGATTCTCCTAATTTTTTTCTCTCACTGCTTCGAAGTTTAGATCGTGGAAAAAAAATGTAATTTGGAAGTGAGACATGCTAAGGAAAATACTATGTTGTATTTTGAACTTAACGGGCAACAGCCAGTGTATATTGAACATGGGATGTATAGGTATACACATGAGATCACTTTACAAAATTTTTTTCTGCCTGCTCGCTGTTCGAAGAATAATGTTCTCGTTAGTAGAGAAATTGATTTTCTGATGGACACTGCCATTTATTTGATGGATGGTGGTGAGTTTCAAAGCAAATGGTTTTGTGGAAATATGTTCCATCACGACACGTGTTGCGATCTCAGGCATACGGGTGAACCACTCGTCGTGTTCCTGTTTGTTTTTATTATAGGCACTCTGATTTAGAGGGTGATATTATCTTCTTCCTGTTTTTCATGAAATGAAGTATATCGGGTCCAAGAGGTCGTATGTGTAATGTGTACGTAGCCTAAAGACAAGTATGATGGCGTCTTATATTACGAGAATGAATGTTATATTTTGTAGGTAACTTCAATTTATTCTATGATAATTTCAACACAAATATGGTTATAATTAGAGCTTCTGGGAGAGGACAGTGGAATAATCGGACGGTTAGCTACTAGGATTAGGTAAAAAGGGCATAGTACGGGAGGAATTGACATTGACTACTAGTTTTAGCTCAGGTGAATGAGTAACAATCTTTTTTTTAATATTTTAATATTTATCATCAATTAATCATCCTAACGGTGTAAAATGGCTTGACCTAAAAAAACAGGTTTATTAGTCAATATGATTCTATTTGTAATCGTATCTCGTCTAATTAGTATCGCCTATTTAAATCCGACTATTGCGTTGGGCCAAAGAACTGTGAAAAGGGGTGGTAGTTCAACTTCTAAAATAGTGGGAACACGACCCCAGGTATAGGCTTGTTTTCTAATAGTGCAATAAAATTGGACCACTGCCTTCCTCGTGCCCGTATTGTAATACCCATAAAAGATTATATAAAGGTGAAAAGATACTTTTTTGGCAGCAGTTCTACTTTTGATCGCATGTTATAAAAGGTGAGCTCATAGCTTTTAATCTGGTTCCTAAAATGAAAATTTTATGGAATAACTTGACGCAAAAGTCTAAAACCCGAAAATTATACATCTGCGAAACAAACTACTTCTACGAACAATTTAGAACTGATTCCATTTTAGTTTTTTTTTGTCCGAAATCCGATATTATTATATTACATAGAAGCCCACTAAGGCTTCTATGTAATATAATAATTGTGGATTTCATATTCTAAAACCAATACTGACAAATGAACCTAATAAACAAAACTTATTACTATACTCAATAAAATAAATGGGGAAAAATGTTTTATGTAGGTATATTTTTTTGATAACCTTCTAAATTCATGATTATGATAATTACTTTATTGGGAACTGCTCGTTGTCCTTGGCTTCGCATATTGAAATAAAACCACTTTCTAACTTATTCTATCGTGATCTACTTGTTATTATTTACTTTTAGCTCAATGTTTCGGCTACTTTACAGCAGCCATGGTTGCGTGGTGACTTCTCTTTCTCCTTGCGTTATCCATTAAAAAGTTGGTTTTAGATATTAGCGTTATCTTCAGGCAGTATTATATAATCAAGATATTTATGTTTACTTCTGCAGTGTCGATCCCATTCCATTCCGCCCTATTCTTTTATAAAATAGACTCATGGTCTAAATTATGAAATCAATTATTTTTATACGTTAGAAAATTTTAGGAGTATTGAGATTTCATATTATGCTCATCACCTTGCCCTTATTATAATGACCATGCCTGAGTTATACAGAATTATGATATTTCGTTAAGATTTGCTATGTAATAGTAAAGTTATGATCAATAAATAGTGTTGAATAAAGCACTTAATACTTTTCCATAATTATGTAAAAGTGTATCTAATAGGCTATTTGACAACATTAAAAATATACTACAAATTATGGTCATCCTATTAGAAAATAACGTTAAAAGACCTACGAGACTACAATTTACTCTCAAATATGTGTATTTTATGAGAATTTCAATTATAAAAATGTTATATTTTGTTGATTTATTGTCTATGGCAAAAACGCTCGTGATTGGTCAGAGCTCTGGGTGACGTCATTCCTACAAAATATCTCCAGTTGTATGAGCTATTATTGTTTGTTTCGGTGTTATTATTTGCTTTTTCCTTGATTATCGCGAGTTTTATGGACATATTTTGTGATTAAGTTCGAAATGGATACAAACTTTGTGCGAGCTGATGATAACAGCAACTTACAGTGACGTCAATACTCACACGCATCGCCATTTTGATTAATATAGCGTTTTTCGCACACTTTTGAAAATTTAAACCTTATCGTTGATTTTTTAACATAATGCATTGTTTTTTTACAGAAATATTAATGTGATATGTTTATACTTTAATAAGCAATCATTTAAAGTGGTTTTTGAACATTAGTCAAATAGCCTATTGTGGAAAAGAATAAGTGCTTTATTCAATATGTGCAGCAAGTTCTACCAAGCGCCATCAATCTCCAGTATAAACAGTCAATAAATAGTGGATATCGATCTTGCTCTACTGTTTCTATCACACCTATAGCAGCGTGATAATGTTTGGTAAAGCTTATAGTCATACCCTAGATTGCGATTGTCAAGTGATGCTTGAAGATTTTTCGATAATAACCTGCAAACATACAGAAAATATTATATAAATCACTTTTTCGGTAACGGTATCGCTAATAAAACACCTATAAAATATTTTTAGTAGTGTACACTGTACAGTTCTCAGCTCGTTAGGGTGTTACATAATTATTATACTAGCTATTGCCTCAGTTCCGCCAGCGTAAAACTTTGTTGCCGTGATTTTTTAATTTTTTTTATACAAAACTTGTCCTGACGATATAACGAACACAACAAAAATACTGTCTAAGTTTTTGCAGTCGTTCGGAAGTACGGAGAATACTTAATCATATTCTGTCCTCCGTGTTCAGATGTAATGCATGTTATACATTTCGGCGATTCATTTTATAGATATAGAAGACTAGTTGTTTGCTCTGACTTTGCCCAGTGCAATTACAGCACAAACGTTATTTTGCGCGCATACAATATTTCCGTGCCCAAAATTTGTCCTGGCCCTGACGAATACAAAATAAAAATATGTATAGGTACGATTTAATGAGGGTTATACTTACTAATATCTAACAGAAAAAAGTAATACCTAAACCTAAAACAAAATGGTATTCCATATACCCTTCCCATTCTGTATTCATTTCACTTTCTACTATTCAATTTACGATACTACGTTCAATCCTATTACTACGAGTATATGGGCAGCCCACTGATTTGCCGGAGAGATTATTATTCAAAAATAACACGAAGTAGGACAGTGGCCCTTGGATTAAACGCGATTTAACAACACGATAAATATGAAAAAGCGCAAACTAGGATGTTCTTTAAAAAGGAATCTTCATACAAAACAACCTATATAGGTATAAATATAGAATAGATTATAGAAGGAGAAATATTGCATCAATTCTTTAGCTTGTAACATATACCTACATACTCACCTACTAATGAATGGTTTAGACGAAGCAATTCGTAATCTGCTCTTTATTTGTTTCATGAGAGAGATTACAGTTTCCAGCTTACCGTTTGTCGGTAAAATAAACTGTTACAATGACTTTCCGATTTTTTTTATTGGATAGTGCAGTGGGTGTGGCTCCACTAACTGGCACTCGGCGGAGTGTTTCATCCGGAATCATTATGCATCAAAAGTCATCATGTTTCTCTCAATATCATTATATTACTGTCGTGTGCCGTACATACATAAACACACGCCTGAAAAGCCCCAAAGGGGTAAGCAGAGGCATTATGTTATCACCCACATTTAGCCTACTATGACTTTCGGTCTTACGTAATAGGGGGCGAGCCTACTACGAGAGAACTAGCTTGTAACAGTGTAAACAAATGTTGGTAAATCATTATGAATCAATATTGTATAATCCGTCCGCCGTCGCCGTCGACGACGACGGCGGACGGTGCCGTGCCGTGGAGATGTGGCCGGGCCGTAAGACCTTACAGTTCCAATAACTTACACTATATGGTTAGTATTTTGTTAAATTTATTGTACAAAAAAGGACCCAAAAATACGTAAAATTTATTTACAAAAGCATGCTTGGTTTGTGGAGTTATACAAACTATATCTTTTCGTAGCTTGTCTGGGGTATAAGGAATATAACAGTAAAAACAAAAATTATTTTTATAGCTAGAAAGACAAACGCCTGACACTCTCTCCTCACTTCAAGATTTCTAGCAGTTTCTCCGTGTCTATGTAATTTAACATCTCTAAATATTCTGTACATAAGACCTTACAGTTCCAATAACTTACACTATATTATATGGTTAGTATTTTGTTAAATTTATTGTACAAAAAAGGACCCAAAAATACGTAAAATTTATTTACAAAAGCATGCTTGGTTTGTGGAGTTATACAAACTATATCTTTTCGTCGCTTGTCTGGAGGTATAGCAGGCATAGGGAGTTTAGTATGTTGGTATAAAATGATGTTCAAGATAAATAATTGACGTACTGTTAACACCTTACTTAACTTAAATGTTGGTAAATCATTATAAATCAATATTGCATAGATTATTTTGATTGATTTAGTTAAAACTAGCTGACCCTGCGAACTTCGTACCGCTTAACAATCGATTCTTTATTTTATTTTTATTTTTCTCTCCGTAAGAACCATCCTCGCACTTCAAGGAATATTCTAAAAATAAGAATTAGCAAAATCGGTTCAGCCGTTCTCGAGATTTGCGCTTAGCAACACATTTAGGAATTCATTTTTATATTAAAGAGAAGATATAAACAAGAAAGTTGATAATGTTCGTAACCAAAAGATAAACGTGTGTAATCTTCAATTCCTATAAAAACATTTTTAACCGACTTCAAAAAAATGATTAAGACCTCTTATGAAATAACTCTTTGCTAAACGTCAGTGGTTTAGTGATTAAGCCGTCGACTTCACAGTCGATGGGACCAAGATTTTAATCCTGCCATTACATTGCGTGACCCCAGTTGTCCTATGCTGGAGGAATTATGGATACCTAATGCTACTAATTTGGTTTATTAATTTTCTTATAAAAAGTCATATATGTATTTACAAACGTATCCTCTATCTATATGCGTGAACCTAACCGAAACCGTATCGGCAATTATTTAAATTTACCCCTGACAAAGTGGTGAAAAGTTTATACGGCAACTTCTTTACTTTTGAACACCACAGTTCAATATTTAAGCTTCTTATAGGTTATATTCACAATTGGATCCCGTATGTGGCGCTACAATCGGATTATAGGATTATTGCTTAGAGTTTTATCCTGGGCGAAGCTGAGTCACGGGCTGGTAATGTTTTTATAAAAATACTACTGAGATACATACACTTAATGTCATATTTGGTAGCTTATTTATATTTTTTTTATTTCGATATTTAAGTGAAAAAAAGACAAAATAAAAATAAATGTATGCTGTCTAGGTTATTAGAATTCACAGTGACATTTAGCACCGTGTTCACGACTAAATAAGTAAAGTCTACGAGAAAAGAATACGACAATAAAAACTCATAGCTACTCCTTTTTAGGCTTCCGTAGCCAAATGGCAAAAAACGGAACCCTTAAAGATTCGTCATGTCTGTCCGTCCGTCTGTCTGTCTGTTCGTCCGTATGTCACAGCCACTTTTCTCCGAAACTATAAGGCTTATGCTGTTGAAACTTGGTAAGTAGATGTATTCTGTGAACCGCATTAAGAATTTTATACAAAAATAGAAAAAAAAGCATAAAATTTTGGAGCTCCCCATATTTAGAATTTGGTTTGAACGAGATCCAGTAAGTAGTTTTCTTTAATACGTCATAAACCGCAATTTTCGCCTTTGCTGCTACGGAACCCTTTAAGGGCGAGTCCGACTCGCACTTGGCCGAATTTATTTTTTATTAAGTAGTTACTTATTGTAATATTATGATACGGGTACTAAATAGATGTTTTGCTATTATCTTACTAATATTTGCAGAATATCAAATGAGTAGAATAGAAAATGAAATATTGTTCTATATTTTTTTTTTGGTTTTTACTCAATCACACAAAAAAATATAGTTTTAGTTTAACCACTCCTGAAGATCAATTCTCGTGCTAATAATATTATCTCTCAAATATTATAACAATAGGTATCTCGTTACAAAGTTTTCAACATCCAACAATGACTCTAATGTGATTACATCGAATTGCGAACGAAAGTTAAAAAAATGCAAATCGGTATTCTGCTAAATTGTTTGCCTAATTGATATTCTAATGCGAATGAAACGTAATTCGTATTCTCTTACGTCTTTGAACGTTGAGTTTAATATAGGTAGGCAATCTTTGAATGACCGAAATTGGCATTACGGGTACAAATTGTTAAAATTAATAAAGGAGAAACGCATACCTAGACACAATAATAATAACCAGAAAGTCAATAACCCACTAAGTCAAACCCAGAGCCTAAAACGCAGCAGTTGTATTAGGTACCTGCCAACGAAGCAGTGATATATTAACAATTGGAAAACCTCAATCCAGGTGTAATAACCAGTGACAGTGAGACTGGGCACGCGGTCACACCGATCGAAATACCCTAACTATCGACACCGGTGTTGACCTCGACCTCAATCACCTTTATGACTTTCATGCCTATGATGATCCCTGAGGGAGCCTCTATAACGAGTTGATGAGTCACCCTCTGCTAGGGCTGTAAAATTTATTTGTGTTAGGCAGGCGCCGTTTGTTGCAAAAGCTATTGCTAAGCCAGTCGATTTGGCCAGTAAAGATCAGATCCATAAAATAAATTACATATTTTCCAACAACTACAAGATTCGGTTTATTTCGTGTTAGCGTAGACTGCCGCTAGTAGATATCATATTGAATAGAATTTCTCTGAAGGTCTCATGTCTCCATGTAGGTAAGTCTTCTAATTGGATCTCTTAATAATAGAAGGGGGTACCTACCCCAGAGACATTGTAATATTATACTCCATAATAAATTATACAAGAAACTTAGTCGAAAGACAAATCTTTACAGTATACGAGTAGTAGGTACCATCTGAGGGTTAAAAATATCTTTGTATGCCATACAAGTCAATACAAAAGAACCGTAGGAATAAAAAATATATTAAGGTTTTCTTGGTCCGGTCACGTAATGCGCGTATTTCATCAGACCGCCGTTATACATCCTACACTTAGATGATATTAATATAACTTAATTAAATATATATATAAGCCTGTTACAGTACAATTAAAATTAGTTGAACATTCGGCTTTTTTCGGGTATAATCGCCTAAATTCGGAGACGGAAATGACACGACATACATTACCGCGATTTCTTTTATGTAGCATTCAATTTGAAGTATCCTAAACGCAATGTATACCATCTGCCAAGATGACATTACTAACCACAGACCTAAGAAAATTATAGAGAAGCGACATGAATTTGAAAATTCATTATTTATTGAAGCTTCAATAATTAATGAATTTGAAGATATAAGAAATCGCGGTAATGTACGCGATATTTTTTATTTAATGTGTACAAGTATAGCTACACTTGTATACATTAAATAAAAAAATACATAGATATGTTACGGCTAAAGGTAGGTGTGAACATAAACTTAAGATTAGCCGGCTAAAGTTAGATTTATCTTCGACGAGGTGTTAATGTTAGTTTCTTCTATCTTTAGCCGGCTTAACTTAAGTCCAACCGCAGGCCCTTGGCTAAAAATGTAGAAGGAAATGGGAAAGGAATAATCACTCTCATTTCAGGTTTTCTATGCCGCCAATAGTGCACTCCGCTCTATCAGACTTGGATAGATTAGGCCTTCGTGGTTATTTTTTTTATGACCATCCAGAAATTGAAGTCTCGCAAAGCCATACGCAATTAAATATAGACCGGCAGCAGGCGTTGCCTAATCAATCATTTGAACTGAAAGGTAGAACGAATACATTTTTAGCCGTTTCGTTTCGGTTAATGTGCACATTAACCGGCTAAACATGGAATATCCCGACGCAAACTAACATGTTATCGAACTTTAGCTGCTTCTCGTATATAAACCTAAGTTCAGCCGGCTAATCTTAAGTTTATGTTCACACCTACCTTTAGCCGTAACAGATACAAGTCAATATTTTACTGTTTGATGTACCTACATAAGTAACAGTACGATATTACATCGGATTAATAATAATTGATAATAATCACCAAATTCAAAATTTAAGAAACCGACTTCTACCGATTTTTGTTGATAATTTATCAATTAAAAAAGTAGAAAGTAAATTTTCTTCTTTTTTAAATAAATTATATTCTTTATTAAAATAGTTACAAACATTATTTACAAGTCACGAGACTGAGCAATAATTATTTTACCACGCTTTAAATTTGTTGAAGCCATGATGCATAACTACTGTAAGTTAATTTTGATAAAATTTGATAGAATCGAATATGTTCACGAATGAAATTAGCGTTCATAATCATAATCGGTAATATAATTAAAGGTCATATCTGTAAATTGATTACTCTATGTAAGAGACGAGGGATTCACGACAATTACCGAGGTTGATCGAATGTTCAACTGGTTTTAATCGTACTGTACCTAATAAGATGTCTTATGAGAACGCCGGCGATTTGCTGGCAGATTTTGTAATACATATAGGATATATTAATATTACGTAGATAAACTTGAGATTCATGACTAGAATAGCAAATCATGTTATGGCGATTTTCGTGTAATTTTTTAAATACTTTATTGATTATCTATCTAATATATAAAAATCAATGCCACTTTTCGTTGTTAGTTTATAACTTAAGAACGGCTGAACCGACTAATTTTAGTATTGAAATATTCGTGGGTGTCCAGGGAAGGTTTAAAGGATGAGAAAATAGGTGCAGCGGGAACGGGAAAAATATGGCGGTACGAAGTTCGCCGGGACAGCTAGTATATCTATATATCTGTTATGGTGAGATATATATTTATCGTCTACCGTACACATCATAATTATTACTAGCTGTCCCGGCGAACTTCGTACCGCCATTTTTTTTTAGCCCGTTTAAACCTTCCCTGGACATCCACGAATATTTCAAGACTAAAATTAGCCAAATCGGTTCAGCCGTTCTTGAGTTATAAACTAACAACGAAAAGTGGCATTGAATTTTATATATTAGATAAGCTTATAAAGAAATGAACTTCTGCTGTAAAAAAGAGGCAACTGTCTATATTCTAAAGGATAACATGCTATCGAGCAATCAGCAAACTCTTTGAATAAAATAAGCATGTATGATGCAATATATACTAGTAAACCGATTACCACGTTAGTTGTCATAGCCAAAAATCGGCAACCATAAAATAGAAGTAAATAACTATCACCAGGCAACGAAATCACAAAAAAAATCACTGCAGGAGAAAGAATATTATGGAATAAATTATAAGGATAACATCGTAACCTTCTAAGGACACATATTAACATATAACCATAATGTATTACATACAGTTATGTGGTGACATACCAGAACTCTTTAATAAATATATAAGTAAATAAATCATTAGAGAAATTCAGTTTAAAACATGAAACAACATGAAACAACACAACATGACGTTGGTCTGAAATAAAGAATCAATTATAAAAGCAGACACTTTTATGAAAAAATGAAATCACCATATTTGAAATAATTTTCGCTACTAACAGATGCAAAACAACCGTATGAATTCACTTTTATTACTGCGGGCTGCCTCGTGATGTGTTTGCCGCGCGACGCTGCTCGGTCTAGATATGTAGACGTACCTCGGTCGAATAAAATTAATTATTAAAAAATAAAAAACCCGACTGCTGTCTAACAGATCGAAACAAGCTTAATAGAAGGCAGTACCCATTTGCCAATCATAAACCGAAAGAAATTTGGATACCGCCTGCTATCAAGCTTGTTTCGATCTTTTAGACAGCAGTCGGGTTTTTTATTTTTTAATGATTCATTTTATTTTTAACTTTTTAATTAAGATATATTATGACATCTATACATTTTTGTAATCTCCTTTTAATTCTCTTCATTTTGATACCCTACTCGATGAAATTGAATGAAAAAAAAATTTGACAACACATATTTTACCATCAAAAATCTACCGTATAGTTTTTATTAGAATTTTATGTACCCTATGACACTCGGGAGTTGAATACCTTTCATTTGAGACCCCATTCATCGAAATCCGTCTAGAGGGGAACAAATAAAACTACATACATACATACGCTGGCGCAGTCGGGTAAACAAGCGAGAGAGCGGCTGCGGGTGACCGAAAATACCGAGCTCGCATTGGTCGTTTGAGGACAGTTTCCTCGCGTGCCAAAAGCCTTGCGACACTGCTCGCTCTGTGTGGACTTGCATATTGACTAATAGTAGAAGAATAGTCTTCTTACGAGAACACTCCGAAACTTTGCATAAAAATTTATTGATATGTGAACATGGGCTTTTACCCCAAACTACTAACTCTACTAATTTATACTTCTGCGTCCGCGTAATATTCTTAAAAAAGTATACCAAAGCTTTTGCTTCATATATACCTAGATACATTGATATTAGTTCAAAATTGACAAATGTTTCTCGCCTTTGTACATGACTTATCACTATAATATATAGGTACTTGTAAAAATATTGTGTACAATAAAGTATTAAATAAAAAAAAAAATAAAAAAAAATGTTATGTGCCGTCGCTTTCATAACCACAGCTAAGATATAAGTTAACGAGTGACGCTCTGGAGTTGCAAGCGTCCCCAGGCTGCTGCAGTAACTGCTTATACATGCTATCTCGTAAGCTCGTTTATCATCTATTTACCATCTATCAATATAATCATGGAACTCGACATATTCTGAGGTGTACACATCAAGATATTGGAGTCATATGATTTGAAGTTTACTATATCGTGTTTGCAAATCTTATGGCTTTCGATATAGAACAGATTTGTTAATTCATGATCTTGTTGTGATCCGTGAACCATAATCGTTGATAGGTAGGTATGTTGCTGAGGTGCTCTAGTTTTTACCTTAGAGTATACATTATAAATATAGAGCGCGCCTATCACTCAGGTCTTTGGCGACGAGTGTTAGCAGATACTTTGCGATGGTATAGCGCACTTATAGTGACGTGTTTAATGTAGTTTGTTGTTATGAATTTTTTTGTTCGATTTGATATGCATGGATAAAATTAAAGCCAAAATACAAAAAAATGGCGTCATTTTGCCGTACTTTTGCGTTATTATTACTACAAATATACGATGTTGTATAAAATTTTGATTCAACATATCGAATTCAATATTACTTGCGAAGTCATTTTGATGGGTATTAATTTGATACTGATTGAGGTTGAGCTAGGAGCCTCGGTACTGTTCATACCCGTGATAGCAGTTCATACTTGTAAGGCGCGCTCAATAGCAATGTATACTCTAAGGTTTTTACTATAAAATGTAATATAGACTAGACTCATACTATAGTAATATCAGGAACATGGGTCAGGAATATAGGTATACCCGGGATAAAAGTGGTTTATACTTGTTGCTATATACCTAGATAATGGTATATCTCTGTATCAAATTTCATCCTTATCCGTTCAGCCGTTTTATCATGACTATCAAAAAATTCAAACTTTTGCGTTTATAATAGTCGTATATAGACATATTGCGAATATTAAAAATACTCAGTGCGACAAAGGTAATGTAGACACAAAGTAATGTATATGCGCAATGATAACAAAAGGTAAGGGGAATACATAAAATAATGCTAGAACAAAGTAATGTATATGCGCAATGATAACAAAAGGTAAGGGGAATACATAAAATAATGCTAGAACAAAGTAATGTATATGCGCAATGATAACAAAAGGTAAGGGGAATACATAAAATAATACTAGAAAAAAGTAATGTATATGCGCAATGATAACAAAAGGTAAGGGGAATACATAAAATAATGCTAGAACAAAGTAATGTATATGCGCAATGATAACAAAAGGTAAGGGGAATACATAAAATAATGCTAGAACAAAGTAATAAGTTGGCAATTGGTTTACAATTTACTGGAATTCACTTACATGACTTCAGTAAATACGAAGACGAAGGTTAGTTTATGAGTGAATTTAAAGTGAACGCCGCCGCCATGCCGTGTAACGTACATTCGCGAAACTAGGCACATAATTATATTATTCTGTAGTGGCGCACGATCGTTCAGGAACAAATACAATGTAAGGTATTATAAGAATGAGGCCCTAACCCAATCAACCTGATGTATACTCCAGTTATAACTAGCCAGTTATAACATATTGTGCCAAAACGTGGGCACTGACGGTGGGGTTAGTCCACGTATTAAAAGTCACGCTAGGGGTTACTGAGGGCCGTTGGAGTATACGAGCTCGGAGTTGGAGTAAAGGCATCGGCATTAGGGACGCCCCCGACCAGATGAGAGATCTAAGTATGTCTAGCATTGAATTGCGACAGGCACATTGATTGTTTAATACTTTCACTCACAACAACAATACTAGCAAGACAAATTCACAAGAATTCAACAAACTGAATGCGAATAATTCATTCTTTTTATCCATTTTATTTCATTGTCCGGAATGTATAGCAACAGGGTGTTTAGATATACTCGTACATGTAGCCAGATAGCATCTAGCAGCAGCAATCTCCTGAAACCCTATCTAACTACTCGTATATCTCTATGTTTCCTTTAAGCAAAATAGGCAAGAGAATATCAAGAAATGATGCAGACAGTATCGAGTAAAATGGGTTTTGAATAACATGTCATGTGGTTAAAAAGGGTCAGATAACGGTTTTCTAGGTTACAAGCTTCTATTTGTGAGAAAATTGATGTATAATACAGCAAAACTTATTGTTTTTGTGTATTAGTCATTCGTATTTATGTAGGTTAGGACCGAAACGAATTACAATGTCATTTTTGTCACACAACCCTATGGTACAGTAAACATTATAACGTATAGGTAATTAAGAGTATTTTGTAATACTTCAGGTACAATATTGAAAAAAAAAATCAGTACACAAATTAAACCGTCCCGGAGCGGCATCGGCATTGCAAAGAAAATATTGTTGAAAAAACAGGAATGCGATAGCACTCGCTCGCGGTCGCCAACCCAAATTCAGCCTTCTAGTCATACGATCGTCCCGCTGCTTTAGCTAATATAAATGAATTAGATGAGGGTGTACAGTGCGCTATTGACAACGACATCAAGACACGCTCACCTCTCAGCTGATACTACTACTTCTACTGCTGATAAAAATTGGAATGAACATCTAGTCACACTTTCCCCCTCTGTCACCAGCCCTCCTACACTTTCTTCTCCTTTCTAAAATATTTGGATGTGTCTAGGCTTATATGGAAGATATTGCAATCTTACCTTCCGTTGATTGACAGGTGTGTAGAAAGTGAACCCAGGGGGGACCACTTTCTCCTTCTATTCCTTTTGGTTCCCATAACAATTAGTAGTTGTGACAACTACAGTATAGAAAATGAACAACAGTATAGAAAATAAACAACAGTATAGAAAATAAAATAAAGTGCAATTGCACCGATGCTCGTAACCTTGACACCGATGAAAATCGATAGAATATCAAATGACAAGTGCGCGAACTACCGAGAAATGGAAATTAAACAACCCGGTGCACGTGTTGACCTTTAAATAAATTTACCAATATGTAGCACAAAATAAATACGAGTATTCTAGGAATCAAAATTAATTATCCTGATATTAAAGAAATAAATGATTCTGACTTATTATATAGGTCGCAGCCAACTAGCTTAATCAGCCTGTTAACTAAACGGCGCCGTTCAATAAACGGCCTGAATGATATTTAGCCATTTAATTAAACGGCTAGGCAAATGGCTTGGATCGATGACGTTTAATTACTGGCCTAGCCATTTAATGAAACAGTTATGCAAATTACTGGTTTCTGCATGGCAAAATAACCAGTAAGTTAACAGCCTAGGCAGTTAATTTGAACGGCTGATTAAGCTAGTTGGCGTTGTATATGTACACAAGTCAGAATCATTTATTTGATTTGAACGATATTGAGTCAATCTACTTACTTTCTCTCTTCCTCTTGATTTGGCTTTGAATCTCATCATCAAATCGTTGCCGTTTGGCCAGCCTACCCCAAGGGGAACCAACGACAAAGCCCCGTCCATGAATCAATGTACCACCTAGACTTCAGCCCGAAAGATCTAAGTGGGGCATCAGAAACCCGTCGACCATAGTCCAGAATATAGTACTAAATTTGTATATTTTTATCTTAAGAGACGACTACAATATAATATTTCGCTTGTTTCAGGGGCTTCTACATCCGACTCTAATGGCTCCCGATTCGAGACGCTAACGTCGGGCATGGCTGGTATAATGTCCAAGCTTAAAAGCGGAGTCACCAGCGCCGCGAACGAGAAGAATCCCATCTTGGAGTATTTCGACATTGGCAAGGAGCACTGTAACGCGGGTCCTAGCCTGATATGGCGGGTCTTCAATGCAGTCAGGAAGAGCGACAAGAAGGTCAGTCATATTATTTATTATCTTAATAATAGGTACATATTATAACATATTATGTGTTTGTCACATAATTCGTCCTAAATGGCTGGACGGATTTGGATGAAATTTTGTGTTGATATTTCAATGGGTTCCTGGTTGATTTGAAAATACAATTAGACCTGATGGTATTCCACTTACTACTATTATAAAACTATAAACCAGGTCTGTCTGTACTATAGAGATATTTAAAAAAAAGTGCTTGGGCTAAGTTAAATTAATGTTTCTGAACGCGAAATTTTTTTTTTTTTGGAATTAAGAATTCCAAAAAAAAAAAAAATCCTAGCGATTATTGCAAAAAAAGGCACATATATTATCTTGAATATGTACCCAGTACCTAAGATAATAGTAGGTACTAGCGCCTATGGTTTCAACAGAACTAATCAGACTACAAAGTTAGCCTACCATAGTATAGAACTATAGATGATATTTTCCCCCTGAAAATGTTAGTAATAGTCAATCTTATTACAAAAAGCAATTTACTTTCGTTGTGAAATTCATATCCGAAATTCAATTTTACCTCAAAGTATGCGTAATAGGAACTCTTGACGTCACTGACCATTATATTCTTCGTATGTTATTAGGAAGCTTAGTAAAGAAAAAGTTATTTATAACATGAAAATAAAGTACTTTAGATGCTTGGTTTAGTTATTTTACGGCACAATTTTTTTTCAGTATAAATACGGTAAGTATCTTTTTATTTTATTTCCATGATAAATATCTCTTTCATGTGATTTAAACGTCCCAGCATTGGTCAAAGAGAAATGAGAGATACGAATCTTCAGTACTGTGCTAGAGGTCAAGTTAGGTGGGACGACTCTCACCTTTGTCGACGTTGTAACTGACCTGGAAGCCATCCGCGCATCGGCAATATTGACAAACATCAAAGCAAGCTTTTGAATACGTTTATAAAGGGCATGTATTTAACGCGGCGACAAATTAATCCGAAAAGCAAATAGTAAAAATAATAGGTTGGCAGCTATAGTGAAGAATCATTTTATTCAATTTATGGGTGTCAAAATTACTGAATGTGGCGTACAAAAATACTAAGTGAGCTACTATTTCTGGATGGTTATAAAAAAATAACCACGAAGGCTAAAGCGGGAGCTGCGCTCCGCTCCGCACCCGCGTTAGCCTTCTAACCTAACCTATCCAAGTTGGGGCGCGCTATACTCGAATCATCATAACTTCACAATTTAGCAACACACTTTCTGTATCACGGGTCACTCAGTATTTTAGTCGCCCACTCAGTATTTTAGTCGCCCACTCAGTATTTAAAGTAACTCATTTTCAGTCATCCATCTATTATTTTTGTCGCACGGTTTATTATATCCCTTTATAAAATACCCCGATTAATGCAAATAGCCACATTCAGGAATACTATTTACAATAGGGTAAAATCGATTAAAATTCTATCATTGAATGCTACTGGGACTAACTTAGGGAGGATGAGGATGATTATGATACAGTTTAGAAATCTAAGGATATATTTTTTTATTTCACTCAGTTCTGTCACTTTACAGCAGGTACCTCTTCGTCTTCGTTTTCTTCTTCATCTTCTTGTCCAGGTCAATGGACCTTGAGTCAGTATGTATTCTATGAATGAATTCAGATAAAGTTTAATTTCTCAAGTAGGTACTAGGGGGAGATAGAGTTTTTTTAAGAATTGTGGACATATAGAGAAGAATACGCCACAATAGTCTCGTGACTAGTATATCCACAGGTATATCCTAGCTGTTGCCCGTGACGCCGCCCGCTTGGAATTCTGATCCCGTTCATCGCTGCTATGTGTGTTATTCTCATGTACGAGTATAAGCTATAATTATTGTAAATTTTTATTTAATCCATTCAGTAGTTTTTACGTGAAAGAGTAACAAATATCCATCTATACTTACAAACTTTCGCGTGTATACTCTTAGTAGGATTTTTATGACCAGTACTAAAAGGTAGTCTATATCTTACCGCATTTCCCTCCAATCTATTCGAGCATTACAGCGTGAATTAGCAAACACAATGTGCTTGATGAAGCAGATCATGTTTGTAGCTCCACGCCGCGCTGTAACGCTTCAACTCTCAACAAGGCTTTAGATGGAAAGCAGCAGAGGAAAGGCACTTTTCTATTTAACTGCTACAGGTTTTGCTTTTACTTTAAGTTAGTATAATATGCGCAAAAAATTAATAACATAATATTATTGATGATCTAGTATATTGCTTGAATGGTTTTTTTTAATATACCTAACGTCTTGTTGGAAGTAATCAATTAAACACCATTATCTTTTGTTTTTGTCACATTACTGTCCATCCGAAGGTTGCCTGGAAGAATTTGCATTCAGCTATAAGGTCGCCCAATTGTGCATTAAACTGTATACGTGCTTCCTACTTGTCCTAAAGTAAATCTATTGTTGAACAACAAAGAATTATCTATCTTTCTATCTATCAAACAGTTATACCAGAGTTAACGTAACTTTAAATAACTTCATAAAACAATATTTTTATAGTCTATACTGCGCTAGCAAGGTTCGCTAGCTTTGCATTTGTGTAGGGATGTGCCAAAAATAACAAGTACAGTGAGTGGCCAAATCATTAGGAACAGTACATTATTTCTATATTTTCGCTCGAATATGCTTAAATTTCACTATCTTATGTTCTAATGGGTACATCATCATATTAACATCCATATTTTGCCACGTTTTTGTCCCACCAAAGTAACTAATATTACTCCGCGTAAGTGTCTATTATTAAGTGCTTGGTGTAACGGTAGGATTTCAATATAATATTTATGTGGTCGCTCTTGTCGTTACAGAATCGTAAACAATATTAATGGTTCTTAATACAGATACTAAGTTGGATGAGTAAATTTTTCATATCTACCTCAATATACCCTTGTACATGTAGCTTAGTTTGTAGGTACCTACTTGAAAATATTGAACGACAAACTAATTGTCACTGTATCTGTTTACTGTAGTATTAATATAAAAATTGTAATGTTTGTTACTCAACCACACCAGAACAGTTTCTCCGATATCAATCACTTTTCAATTCCTTATCTCATTATTTGTTTGGCTGATCAATAACAAAACCTTAACTCTGGCGAAGCATAAGTATAATGGAATAGGTAACACAGCATTGGATCAAGTTGCTTTCCACTTTATTGTTAGACTACGATTGGGTATTTTCCTACAGTTAAAACAAATTATTTCTTGCTCTTCTGGGGTGCAATCTTCTCAATGAAGGGCGACGATCACTGAGGTAATTTGAACCTATATCTAAAATAGTAGCCCTGAAAAAAGAACGGGTGCTTTTCTTGTGCCACTAGCATAGGTTCTTTAGCCAGCACATTCTCTCCTATCAACGTTACCTTTTTCCTGTATCTTACCCTGAATTATAAGATGTAGGTTTCAACTGATATTTGGAATTTTCCGTAATGTCCGAGGTGTTCAAAAGAGATTAATAATAAAATCATTATTAAACAATATCGAGTGATTATTTTCTTAGAACGCCAAATCTCAAAATAGATTCTCACAATAATCATCAGTGCTCTGTCATGCCACACAATAAAGCGTAGCTTCTCTACTGCGGTGGCTTCCAACGGATAGATCATTAGATAACCCGTACTTGATCCGATATACACGGTGTTGTTCGTGCTCCTAAAGTGTTAACTGCATGCCTATACGATACGCAGTGAGAATAATTCCCAGCTTTGTATCAAGTGACCCCAAGCGATCTATTACTATACGATCTATTAAGATTCTAAGAAATGTACTTACAGATATGCAATATCTCCTGTAAGTTCAACCCTAGAGAATAAAGTCTTTAACTATTTATGATACCGCCAGGGCTTCATCTTTCCTTACAAGCTGAAATGTATTATTGAGGTACAAGTATATGTGTACCTCGCGTTGCTCTAGGTAGTAGATAGGTACTAATAGGTAGTAGCTAACTAACCCTAAACCAAGTCAAGTGAAAATAGGTAGTCAAAATTCGGAGTTCTCACCGGATTGGCTTTCTTTAACAAATAAGATTCAAGACATCTTTTCATCTTAAGTCTTTATTTTTGTTAGGATTCATAATAAATTATTTTCTTAGCAAAACAATAAAAATGGACTTAATACCTCAGAAAAACAAACGTATTTAAAGATCCCCATAGATACTGAAAACTTAGAACAAGAAGAACTATGTTTTATTTTGAAAATATGAGGTAGCATTTAGAGACTAGTCCATGGTTCCTCTTTCTTGTGTATTTGTGCCACGCCTTGCTAAAGACCACATTGTTTTGCGGCTAGGCTCTCTTCGTCCCCTTGTCATTTAATTTTGCTTTTTGCTACTCGCGCTTGTGCGTTATGCGAGCGAATAAAAGGAAAATTTGTACCCTCTATACTTCGTCATGTGCGGCCTAAGGTGAATAACAAATAGCATATAACAAAACGTGTCTAATATTTAAATAATCTCAGTTAATAGAAAAATATTTCAACCACGAAATAGCATGGTTAGCACGCTGTTGTCGTCGTGCGATATACATAATATATGGCAATTAATATTTAATCTATAAATTTTATATTGCTAAATGCGCGTTTCCCTATGTGTAGCAACACGTAACAAGCGACGAGCTTATTATTATCAGTAAATATTTTAGTCTTGTAAACCACTTACACTGAATTGCTCTCGGTCTGTTGGCCTGTAGCGATCCCATCCATTGAGGCCATTAACTAGACAGACACGAACGTGAAGTCCGGGTCTGTCCTCGGCGGGCAATCCGTTACTGTACCATAAATTACTAATGTGAATTGTCTTCAGTATTTACCCCATCCTAAAAAAATTATTGTCATAAGGAGAGAATTAATAATAAATTTGTAAATGTATTTTTAGAGACAAACATTAACCTGTCTCACCTTTTTAAGGTGGCCCCTGCCATTCTATCGCCAAGAAATATCATCATAAAAATTGTTGCAAGAAATACGTGTTTTAATAAGCCTTACAAGTTTGTGAAATAAATGTTTTATTTGTCATTTAAAATATCCATTAAATATGTGCAAGAGCTTGAGGTATTCCTTGTTATTTTATAACACAGCCAAAGTTCGGGCAAATTCTGAGTACCTAAGTGTAAATAAGCAGATTCTTGGAAGCTTATACTTTTCCATTGTGCTTGTAGGTACTGCCTGTTCGTTTGTTTTGTTTTGTTTTCAAAGTCTTTCTTTTGCTTTTAGCGAAACTTTAATATACCGCACGAGATAGATTACTTTAAAAATGCCAAAAACTTGTACCACCTACGCGATTCTAAAGTTGTAACATAACTTTAGAATCGCGTAGGTGGTACGAGTTTTTGGTATGAACATTATAAGGGATTGGTTGCTCTTAACAGAGATTTTCCTCTGATCTCATTTGAATGGCTAAACAATAAGTTTACGTTTGAACAAACTGTAATGTCTAACCATTTAATCGAGAAAAACCACACAAAGAAAAAACACGAACGACTCTTTGAATTTTTCAAAGGGCTTTTATTTTGTTTCTCTGATACAAAAATTAAACTAAGATGGAATATGAGTTACGACACAAGCACCAAAGAAGGATCATTCCAATTTATTTTCAGAGCAATAAATAAAGTTCTAAGGTTACGGAAACGTAATGGAACCTTACTTACGAATTGATATGTTGAAGGTCCCGACATATTTCGGATCAATCTTACTACTTAAATAGTATTGAATTTCACATTTGATTTCTCTACTTATTGTATCAGGGCGTATTCACATCTAGTACTTATTATTTTATTGAGCTCAGGATCAGAATCATAGATTTAGTTACGCGACAGGGATATGAAATTATAATGGCAATCATGTAGTCTTAGGAGAACGGTAAGTTAATTAAAAATTATCAAAGTCACTTTGTTTTATATGGCTATGGTTTCGGGGTTTATACTATCGTATTAGTTTCATCTTATTATTCCTGAAAATATTTACGTTAGCATCTCCCGGGATCATCAACTACAATATGGAGTTCTTCAAGATGGGCATTAGAAGGTTTCTTCAAGGTCGGCAGTACGAGTGTGACGCCCTGGAGTTGCATACGTCCATAGGCCACGGTAACCACTTTTCATAAAGTGGGCCGTGTGCTTGTCTGCCACCTAAGTGGTATAAAAAAATCAAGGTAGGGACGACCATTCAATAGACAGTCACTGGAATGGTGGCCTCTACTTTGCTTACTAAATTAATGGACCAAAAATAAAAAATGAAGGCCAATAAGTACAATTTCAAGGGTTAGTTAGATATTTTTAACGTTCGTATCATAAATATTTTAACGGATTTTATCACAATGTTTTTATAACTATGAAAACTATGCTCAATGTCATAGGTATCGTAAAATAGTTTAAGTATATATAAAGATAACATTAACAAACTCACAACAAAATCCATTATAATTACATTTATTTTAATGTATACTAATCGCGAAAACGTTCAATGATAAATATCGTCGATAATGTGCATTTTTGAAAGCAATGCCTATTATAAGTGAATAATTTTATTATTTTATTATCATTCTAATACCCTCACAATATCGCAACGCGATTTCATCAAACTAATTAAAACTTACAGGATAGCGTCGTCGCTTAATAGATATAGGCTTTGATCTTAGATTGTGTCACTCTCTCGATTAATTAACGAGTACTCTAAAGCACTTAATGCGAAAATCATTCAATTATGCCTCTTATAATTTAATTAACCACTTGAAATATTCAATATTCAAATCAACTCATAACTGTTAACCCTTTTACTTCACGTATTTTTTACATATTCAGTTGCTAGTTTTTGATTCGGTACGTCGGAGGAAGGTTTTGCTAAGGTTTTGTAAAGCGTTTCCTTTATCTTAAGTCTAACTGTTGGCAGTATCTTTGTAGAGTACCTAGTTAATTTGGTTTTAACTAAGTACGTACAAAAGAATTGAACATATTAAGAACTTTTGAAATATCGCACACCTCCGCCGCGATACCTTGATAGCGGAACCGCTGTCATTTCGCCAAGATTTGTCAAGTGTACGAGAAGCGGAACACTAGCGAAACGGCCTGTTCTAATGCATAGATTTACCTATCTTCTATCTCTTTCTCCGCGCGGTTTCGCCGATCTGTTACTACGCCAGTCATACCTCCGCGCTTGGGCCGCCATTTTCTCGGTGCCGCGTTGTGTTTGTGGAAATCGACAAAAAATACAGAGCGAAAATACATTTTTTAATAAAATGGACGTGGAGTTTACGAAAAAAATACTTCAAGCGATCAGAAATAGACCTATTATATATTTATTAAGTCAAAGGCAAAGTTAAGGCTAAATCTTTCTCGGTTCCGCTAGTCTAGTTCCCCTGCTCAAGCTACATTTGAACACAGCGGAAATCATCTAGCAGTTCCGCTGTTCTAGTTTCGCTGCGGAGGTGTGCTACAGGCGTTATAAACATTTGAACTCTTCTCCTCTAGTTAACACTCAAGATTGCCACCTTCACTTGAATTAACTCTCTCAAGCTGTAATTTCTTTAAAACTTACTTATTACTTATGAAAGACCGCAACTCTTGTACATAATTGCCTATTATTTAAACTACTACCCAAATAACTAATTTGACTCGACTATACATAATATCCCAATATGTCCTGAGCTTCAATGATAATTATTATGAAGAACTTCGTAACCTTAAGTTGTACTTTGTACTAGTGTCCGACTTTCTGTCCTATTCTCTATTATTATAAACACCTCCGTATCCCAAAGTTATACACTTTGTGCTAATCATAATAATTTGAAGACTTAAAGTATACCTACATCAGACTTATTTATTCCCTTTTAATTAGTTAAGTCCATGATGTAGCCTGGTCGAAATAATGTTTTCATGTAGTATTGTTTATCATTGTAGTATCATACAAACATGTAGGTCTATATTATTTACTAGCTAATGCCCATGGCTCCGTACGCATGGATGTCGGTCATACTGGTATCTCTTTTTCTACATAATCAAATTATTTCAATCAAAAATTATTTTATGTTCAGAATTTTAATGTAACCTTTTATAATAGTATCGAAGAAGTACACGTAGCGTGTTGGTGGTAAGGTATAGTGTATTATAAAAGCAAATGGTGCGGAGCCCTGCTGACATCCTGCGAGTCGATGCATCTCATAGGCAACGAGGTTCTGGTGCGGATTTTTATCTCACGGAAAGGCAGACATATCATCAAAAATAGTAAGTGGACCTTTATTTACTAATCTTCTTCAGCCTAGCGTTAATTCTCAGTCGCATCCGAAGCTTTCACCGCCGGAGTCTGGGGTCCGCTTCACCAGTGTTAACTTCGGATTTGGTTGGACCTCGATATTTTCCGTGAAGCGACTGCCATCTGACCTCCACAACCCAATGGTGACATTAGGCGATATCGAAACATTGCAGCTAGATCATTGTTATTGGACTTTTCAGGGCTCCAACTATTTGTAACGACTGCCATAGATATTCGTATGGCAACCGGGATCGAAGGCTTAACGTACTCTCCGAGACACCGCCAGACCAATGCAAATACCCATATTCATGGATACAAATTTTTGCGCTGATCGGGGATCGAACCCGCGCCTCCTGCGTAGCGGCCGCATTCACTACCACTACGCCACAGAGGCTGTCTTTTTTACTTTTTAACCGACTTCAAAAAAGGAGGTTCTCAATTCGTACCCTATTTTTTTTTTTTTTTTGTATTTTTGTTACGCGATTGTGAAGCCAATTCTAGACGGATTTTGAAAATTCTTCTTGTGTTCGTAAGTAGATTATTTCGAAGTGGTCCCATTTTAATTTCGTAAAGATCTGATGATGGGTTTCCGAGATTAGACCAAGGAACTCTTCAAAAAGTACCAGGAAATCAGCCGCGATTGCTGCAATGGCATATTATTGCAATGTTTCTGCCATTACACATCATAACATCACGCCTGAGTCCTTTGAAGGGGTACGCAGAAGTGTTTAGAATATTCAGCTACATTTCCGGTGTATATGCATTGATTTTAAAAATTCTTTTTGAATAATGATTTAATTTTTTTTTTTGTAGCGTGGTCGGTTCGATTTGTATTGCAGCGTCAGCAGCGCATGTACAGTCAGGTCACTATACATGCGATGTACAGTCGTGAGACTGTACAAACTCACTAAAAAGAGAAAAATAAATTCATTTTTAACAAAAAAGTTTAACCGACTTCAAGAAACGAAAAAGAGGCACTGAAAAGCGAAAAATAACTTAATTTACAGACTTACTGATTTATAAGAAGTCGGTGCCAGCCAACTTTGTTTGTTGTGTCTGAACTACTATGATGCAATCAATTGAAATATGACCTCTCTTGGGCTAGGTACCGACTTCTAATAAATCAGTAAGTCTGTAAATTAAGTTATTTTTCGCTTTTCAGTGCCTCTTTTTCGTTTCTTGAAGTCGGTTAAACTTTTTTGTTAAAAATGAATTTATTTTACTAATACCTTTTTTTACTTATGCAATGTGGAAAATACTATGGTAATAATGACGAATATAAACAGCAATTCTCCTATGACATGTTAATGTTAGTATTTAGGGCCCGAATGAGTAACGTAGATGTATACCCTAGAATATATAGCTCAAGTCACTATCTCGAATATGAACCTTTTTATGTGTCATGGTAGACCAAAACTGATCTCTTGTAATTACAAACCAACAACCTTCAACAAAACAACCTTCTAAATCCTCTCCAGTCAGGTTTTCGACCTGGGCACACCCAGGTCAAAAACCTGACTGGATAGGATTTAGACGGTTGTTTTGAGAAAGGTACACGACCACGACTCCGACTCCGAGACACGACAAGACCAATACAAATACCCATATTCATGCATACAAATCCTGCGTAGCGGCCGCGTTCACTACCGCCACGTCACAAAGGCTGTCGTCAAAACTTTATTGCCAATGCTATTTATTAGGGGGTCAATTGCAATGATCCTTAAATTAAGTAAGATCGAAACTTAACCAATTGTTGATTTGTCTGTAACATACATTAGGTGTAACGCGTAAGCGTTACGGCGTGCCAGACATGGTTATATTAAATTCTGTGGAACTTCAGCGTTAGTGAATTTTCATCTAATAATGAAATAAACAGTGTATTCATCCTTCTACCCAACTTAGGCCTGGACTCTATTCAAAGAATTTCGGCCGAGACATGTCATGGCCAGGTGCAAAACTTTCTGAAATGTAATTAATGGTAAAGGCAGCCAAGCATAATAATCAAAGTTGGATAAAATAGTTGGTGGATAATATAGAGATTATTATTGTAAGTAAATAATTATAATGTTTGCTGAAATTCTAATATGATAGCACTATGCTAAATTTTCCTACACATTAAATCACAACTGGTTGCGGGTTCAAATCCCGCCATTGACTTCAAATGGTTATCTGTCTGTATACTTATAACTCACTAGCCTTTAAATAATTATGGGAATCTGCCGGATTTGTTGACATTTATGATTTCTGCTCCGCTCTCTTGAATAGTATCTAGTGAAATAATATATAGCCTTTAACCTTCCTTGATAAACGCACAAGTCAAGGCAAATAGAATTTTTCAATTCATTTTGACATTAGCGCATTCAAACAAACAAACAAACACTTCAGCTTAATAATATTAGTATAGATTAGAGGCAAAGCATAGGAACTGTATGAGCTTTCTGAGTAGCTTTTGCTCTATAAATTGACTAAAACTTAGTTTATATTAAATGTAAAACCTACTTCAACTGTAACTAATAATTTTAGCCCGAGTTCGCTTAAAGACGGTTATCGTATTTAACTCGAGTGGCAGGTTTTAAATGAAACCCAGCAAGGTTTAAGCTGTTCGTTGAATGAAATACAATAAAGTTGAGAGTGTTACCAAGTTACAATGGGCTTTTTGGTTCAATTAGAGTATGGATAAGAGAGTAAATGTTTATCAGGTATACAAAAAGGTAACTACATGTAATTACAAGAGATCAGTTTTGGTCTACCATGACACATAAAAAGGTTCATATTCAAGATAGGGACTTGAGCTATATATTCTAGGGTATACATCTACGTTACTCATTCGGGCCCTAAATACTAACATTAACATGTCATAGGAGAATTGCTGTTTATATTCGTCATTATTACCATAGTATTTTCCACATTGCATTAGTAAAAAAAGGTACTAGTAAAAAAAGTAAAAAAGACAGCCTCTGTGGCGTAGTGGTAGTGAATGCGGCCGCTACGCAGGAGGCGCGGGTTCGATCCCCGATCAGCGCAAATATTTGTATCCATGAATATGGGTATTTGCATTGGTCTGCCGGTGTCTCGGAGAGTACGTTAAGCCTTCGATCCCGGTGGCCATACGAATATCTATGGCAGTCGTTACAAATAGTTGGAGCCCTGAAAAGTCCAATAACAATGATCTAGCTGCAATGTTTCGATATCGCCTAATGTCACCATTGGGTTGTGGAGGTCACAGTCAGCGCGCTGTTTAAAGTCACCGACGATATCAGGTTTGGTATGGAGAACGGAAATCTTACAGTACTCTCCCTTCTGGATTTCAGTAATGCGTTCAATACTGTGTATTTCCATATCCTGCTCGGCGTTCTACGCTCCATTAACATATCTCCAACAGTGATTGATTGGTTTCATAGTTACCTGTTTGAGCCCGGACAGCGTGTGCGTTTTGAACATTCCTTTTCTTCTTGGTGTATTATAACCGCCGGTGTTCCGCAGGGTGGCGTGCTATCTCCTTTACTTTTCTCCATTTTTATAAAGTCCATCTCTAAGTTATTACGTTCTTCCTGCCACCTTTACGCAGATGATCTTCAAATCTACACTCAAGCGTCATTACGAGAGCTGCCAGCAGCTATATCTACCTTAAATGCTGATCTAACGCAAGTATTTGAGTGGAGTAAACAATATGGGCTTGAAGTGAACCCTTCTAAGACTCAGGTTATTATTGTAGGCAGCTCCGGGATGACAAATCGAAAGACTGGTCACAATTATCAGACGTAGTATTTAACGGTGTGGCAATACCAATAAGTATCGAAGTAAAAAATCTGGGTATACGGATAGATAAGACACGTTCCTGGGGCCCTCAAATACGTGAAGTCAGCCGCAAGTTGTTTGTGTCAGCGGGTTCCATGCGTACACTGTGAAACTTTCTACCAACAGCTACCAAAATTGCACTTGCAGAATCACTTCTTCTTTCATTACTTGACTATGCTGATGTCAGCTATCTTGATCTCACTGAGGAGCAACTTGATAAGCTTGAGCGCCTTCAAAATTTCTGTATTAGATTCATATTTGGTCTTCGCAAGTATGATCACGTATCACAGTTTCGCAACTTGCTCAAGTGGCTCCCAATTCGACTTCGACAGAATGTTCATATTCTTTCCATGCTTTCATTTCCATGCACCTACTTGTCATCTTTGTAAATCTATTGGTGTACAATAAAGAATTATCTATCTATCTATCTATCTTACAGTATACTCTTTAACCCCCGAACTCCTACCTATTTAAAAGAACGTTTTGTGTTCCTCAATGACACACATTCAAGATCTTTGAGGTCGTCAGTAACATTGCAATTGTTGTTGTTTTACGACAAATTCTTCACTGTTCAGGTTGTACGGTCGTGGAATGCGCTGCCTGTATCCATTCGATGTGCGCAATCCCTGGCAATTTTCAAAAAAATGTTAAAGGAGCTCTATCTGGGTACCTAGTTGCATTGTCATTTGATTTTGAGACGGGTTATCTTTTATATTTATTATAAACTAGCCTTCCGCCCGCGTGCATCTCGGTTAACGCGACCTTTGCTCATATCTTCGGTTCTACTCAACCGATTGCGATCAAACAAACGTAAGATTTTAAGTCTGATTACCTAAGCCCTTTCAAACAAAAAAAAACCGCATCAAAATCCGTCCAGTAGTTTTTTCGAGCAAATATTGACGACACAAAATATTGTCCAATACTATGTCGAAAGTATAATGACATGTATATAATTATGACATTTCAAACTACACTACGCCGAAAGGAAATGGGCGTGAGCGTATGATGATGATTGAAAATATTATTTATTAATATACCATTCTGTCATTGCAATATGGCCACTTTAGTGAGTAATTTGTTATACCTACCATTCATCTACCGTTTTTAACTAAGCTAAGGAATCATTTTACAAAACAACTATGGCATCTCAAATAACGGAAATAGAAAATAGTCTTTTTCACTAACAAGTTTCCCAATTACTTTAATAAAATATATAAATTTTAGGTACACTCGCTTGTGATCGTTTATTCGCCGCGCTCGGCGCTTACAGTCAAATTCATTTCAATTTCCAAGTGGACACAAAGTAATGTAAAATAATCAATATTACCAAGGCGCGACTGTGAATGTCACTGCACACATAATAATGCATCCCCGAGCCAGGAACACAATGAATTGCCAACAATTGCTATTGTGAATTTATTCGAGCATAGATTAATTCCATTAATTGAGCGGCAATAAGCATAGGTATTCACAGAGGAAATCAAACACATACAGTTAGCATGATTTGTCCAGTATGCTGATTAGTTATTTCAATTTCAATAAAAGACTTTCTAGATTCTAGATCCTCCGTGATAGCTAACTAGTTAGGAACTTCGCGAGGAATCTTATTCCTCATTTAGATGTTTCAAAGTTTTATTTCTACATAGAAATTACTTTACAGGCGACTAACGAAAGTTTATGCGAATACGAGTATTATACATATTATTATACGCATAAACTATTTTAACAGTACCTACCTATCAAAGTTCTTCTTGCTAATATTATTTGATTCTAGTTTGATTCAAGTTTGATTCCTTAATTAACATTAATACTTAACAGTTATATTCTATGACATATTATGTTATTGGGAAGGAATAAATATGTTCATAGTTTTTATGTTTCGGGACTTATCGCGATTAATTATTATTTGGAACTTACTTGTGCCGACTGTAATAAATATGTTATTATTTGTATTGTCGAATGATAACCGCCGTGGCCTAACGCTAATGCATTCGACTTCTACGTCAGAGGTCGCGGTTTCTATTCCCGCCACTGCAAATATTTAGTAGAGTATATCATTGGTCTTGGCATTGTAGAGCCCATGAAATTAACTAGTTAAGCCAAGCTTACTTTCGGTCCTGTTAGCGCTGTGTAGCACACAATAGCTAATCAGACAGAGTTTGATATTGAGATCCAATTCGTAATTATCTCGTTATTAGTTTAATATGTTGTACGTATGCCCACATTTGTTTTAGTGGAATTTAATGTCTAATGTGACGAGTCGCTACACCTGGCATCTTTATTTTAAAAAAGCACATAATTGAAAACTTCTTAGTATCTAAATACTTATTATTCGCGTAGCTTGTAATCTATAAAATCTATTAAAACAAACAATAGGTCCTACTGTAACCGCTGTGCAAAATATGTTAGGAAGGTTTTGTAATGATTATCCTTAAGACAAAGTCGGCACTTGGATTAATAAAAATGCCAAAAAAAGTCATGAAGCTTATAATAAAATGATTAATACGCTACTCAATCACCTCGTATCCTGTATCATGATATATCGTACATATTCAATGAATTTTAATTTAAAAAATATGTACCTACTCTGTTTGCTTTTTATGCCCACCTATTATTAGAAGTTTATCTGATTAAAATAAAATATATAGGGCTTCGTTTTAATAACAATGAAATTTTCTTAGCCCTGTTCACACACACACGCACTTATTTCAACAGGTGTTCTCTGGACATGGGTGCTTCGGAGATTACCTATCTGTGTCGGATCCAGAGAAAGCCAACGTCCTAGTGCCATCACTGTTATGCGGGCGAGGACTCAGGGGCCCTAGACAAAGTGACATTCTATTGGTGAAAATGCCAGTGGAATACTGCGCTACCTCCTTCTGCGAGCAAGTTTTGCTCTCGAACAAGGAGGCGGTGGAGCGGGTCTTGAGGAGACTAAAGTCTCTACCAATCATCACAGCCCGCTGACTCAAACTTTAATGAACCGGGAACTTTTCGGACCCTATGGCTACTTGGAGCGCTGTTGGTTGGGGAGTTAAACGCATTATTCGGAATATTTCGGCCTTGATATTGATACGGTAGTCGGATGTAGTCTCCCAGTACGGATCGAGGGATCTACTAGTGAGAGCAGTAAGACTTTGGAACATTTTTGGAGCAATTTGCTTATTTGTATAGATTTTTCCTTGCCGTTCATAGTATACTCATAATTTATAGAAGTAAAAGAAAACATCCCTATAAAGGTATACCTAAACCTACACACATAGGACCTAGAATATCTTTCACGATAGACCGACCAGAAAGGGTCCTTTTCAATAACCTTAATACTCGTATGTTTACCAACCCCACGTGTTCCTTCGATTTTGCTCATTGAGACACTACGAATATATTATTTATGCTTGAAGAGAGCTCCTTATTATATATAAAAGTTAAACATCAAATTCAAAGAAAAGCTGATTATTTTGCAAACAATGCTATCTCGGTATGTTAAACTTTTAACCACATTTACTTTCAAATTTTACATTTTTTATACCACTTAGTTGGCAGACAAGCACACGGCCCACTTGATGGGAAGCGGTCACCGTGGCCTATGGACGTATGCAACACCAGGGGCGTCACACTCGCACTGCCGACCCTGAAGAAACCTTCTAATGCCCTTCTTGAAGAACCCCATATTGTAGTCGCTTGGGAAAACCACCGCAGGGAGTTCATTCCACAGTCTGAGTGTGCGTGGGATGAAGTGTCTTTCAAACCGCACAGTACGCACCGTTTCCGGACGCAATTTTTACATGTATGAGTACGTGTAGATTGTCAATATACAGGTATCGCAATTCATCTATCCGGTAAATGTAGACACCTATCGCGTTGGCACATCACTATTGTCTCAATATTAACAATAGTATCGGTTTATGTATTGTCAGGATCGCAATATAGAAATATTGGCTGTCTGTGGTCTGTGCGTGCTCGATGATCCTGCTAAAATCGTTCTGCAGCATGTCTGTGTTGTTGCATATAAAATATTTGAGCCAGGATGTGCGTGAAATATTTTGTGTTATTCCTGGTGGTAGCGGTAATTCTCTATAACCTCAGTTTGTCTTCACTTATCTATCGAAATGTAAGTAAAAATGAATTGTGTTATCTTGACGTGACACCCAAGCGTTCAGTGACGATGATGCAAGTTCTAGGATTATTTTTGACAAAATTAGTGCTGAACGCGATTAAAACGTTTTGATTTCAATAATTTAAATCCCTTATGTTACATCATACTAGGCTAGGCTTAAAAAAGAGCTTCGCAGTTACTATTTTCGAACAAAAAAGGTGTTTTTTTTTTCAAATCAAATCAAATTCATTAGTTTGGTCATTGTTTGCCTACACCTAAATAGTAAACTAAAATACGATTAGCAAATGAATTTTTAGCTGATTATCAAACATTTACAATTTCATCTCAGTTCTTCTAATCTTTTCTACTAATGTGTTGCACATAAATATCATCAGTAATACCAGTGTGGAACAAAGAGCTCATTCCACTTTGACAATATTAAGGGGGTATTACGTCCTACCTCGAACATTTTGATTGACGAAACGAGAGCTCGAATACAGCCATTTTGAGGATGTTTGCGGTTTCTCGAAAAAAAAAAAAATATCTGCGTGATAAATTATAACTTCACCAATCTCTAGATATTTTTATGCCCTATTTTTTTAATACAAACTTCGGCATGATTTGATAATGGCGTCTTAGTGAGAAACGTGTTTGAAATAGCGATTTGGAGCGTTTTAGACCTATGTTTGACGCTAATTTCTATCGAGCTAATTATCATGAATTGTATTTCTGTTTTCACACGACCCTTGAGGGTTTAGTCTGCTTTATAAATATGCATTTTATTTGGCGCAATTTGCTATATTACTTGATATCCAGACGTTTAAAATGTTAAAAACTACTGCAACCTGGCCTTAACATTGGATGTCAACCTTGAATTACTTCTAACATCTATTTTTTACAACGACACTGACATTGAACCCTATTATTTTTAGGTGTAGCTTGTCTATCATTATTCTCCTAAGAAGCGTAGGCTTCTGTAGTTTTATTCCGTCGTTAAAATAAACTTCGCTCGACTCGTTTGGATGAAATTTGGTACAGAGATAGATTGGACCTTGGGAAAGGACATAGGCTATGTTTGGTCGCGATAATCGACATCCACGCGGGCAGGCAGGCAACAGGCGGTAGGGCAACAGTTAGTATTCTTGATAAAATAATAGACATATTCATGAGATTGCCAAATGAATACCTACCACATTTTATTTCAACCAAGTTCTAAGACATTACCAAGAAAAGCACAGCAAAAAATAATTATGAGTTTATATTAAACCAACGAAATGAAAACACTGGATATAAAAACGTTTCCCTTAGTTTATCAAGCGTTCCTTACAAAATAACAGCGAATAATGTAGGGCTTTTATCAGTCACTAACTGACGCCCACAGCAGCTACAGTCACGTAGATAAATAAAATATAATAAATGCATTAAAAAAATTCTTGGACAATCCACAATTAACGGACCACAATCGGTTCAATAGTTCTCAGGTTTGGTTTTTCCTGCAAAATTGATACCCACAAAACATTAGTGATGCCCTAGAGAAATCGCAAATGTGGAGTCATTAAATTTATAAATTAATCTTTTACTACTTAATAACTTTGATGCGGGTTCCAACACTGTTTAACTTTCCCTGGAGCTCAACTAATGCCATACTCCATAATTTCGTGAAACACAGCTGTTGATCTTTTGTACTTGAGTCACAGTTTAAACTTCATCCACGCAAACATTACAAGAGTTTATTATATTGCATCGTTAATGTAGGTAGTGTTACTAAGTCAGATACAACACGGCACTCACTTTTATTGAGTTTCAATAAAAAAATATTTCTAAACTTTCCGGTCTTTTTGGTTTTGCATTTGCCTGCCTTTGAAAATATTCTGTATTTCTAAATAGTAATACCTATATATCTATGGGTTTATTGTTTATACCTTACTTATTATATCTATGTATTTCGCTAGAGCACTGACCCCTAAAATACAGGCATCAGCTTAGTTTGGGAGTCAGTTCATTGTACATTACCACTGTTGTAACAGAGGAATTTATCTTAATTTCAAGACCAACTTTGTATAAACTTATAGCGACAAAAAACGTATCTTATCTAATCATTTCGGCCCAGATTTACAATAAATCTAAATAATAATTCTGTAACCCGACCGTAGCTATATTTAACATGTCTATACCCGGGTACCTACTTAAACACAAACAAAATTACATCAACTTTACCTCAAAAGTGACCAACTTTCCCTATAAACTTTCAAACCCTAATTCACCCTCTTCAAGCTGATATACTTACGTGTGCTAACTTTTATGACTAACAAAAGCAGGTAACTACGAGTATATCAAATATCCTCCTTGTTATTTTGAAACTGACGGAATTCCAAACAACGGTTCATTCCTTGTTTTACCCTCTTATAGGTGATATTTCCACAAATATTTATTTTTTCTTAACTCTCAATCCGTTTATAACAATGAATTGCCAAAAATTCAGACGTAGAGCCTAAATAAGTGAGACTACCAACCAGTCTCAGTTAGTTATGCTCTACGTCGATGAACCATTTAGTCGAGTGGAACCAGTTGTTTAAGTAGGTAGTTATTAAGTGTACCTAACTTTCGAAACAATGTTGCAATTATTTTTAATTGAACTTCTTACTTCATATTCAAAGCTCTTGAACTATTCAATTCAAAGCAGTAATTTAGCTGTTTTCTTCAAGTTTAAATAGTGCGGTAGTGGAGCATTGTCTTGCATTTATTCGCTTTGTAATGTGCTAGGTGAATAATTCGATTGAATGAGCGAACAGCGAGGGTGGTGCGCCGTCTTCCGGTCGTCCCTCTCTACACCGGTTTCAATTAACAAATTGTGCTACCTACCGAGCAGAATCATTGTATAAATAGTTCATTGTTTAATTAAAAGCAAAACGTATTTTACACTTTCAATTTACCTACCTACTGTTCTAAATTAATTTTGAAATAGCTAACTTTACTGACTTTTTTAATAACTGTCGGGATTAGGGGATCCGACTGCAATCGCTCCTGAAAAGTTAACCCAAGTAAATAATAGAATTGAGGTGTAGGAGAACAGACTTCGTACTCCAAAGTAGGTTTTGATTATATAAATTAGACAAAACAGTAATTTATTTTTATAGAAAAGAAAAACTTTTATTGTTTCTCTTAAGTATCTAGGTATGTTACCACCTGAATCCTCTATCACCTGTAGATAGGTCGTTCGTAATATTTTATGAACTCGCAACAGGCTGTCAGTTTGTTGGCTGCGGACCGGTTCCGTGATTTACTTTTCTAATCCTATCAAGGTGACGTCTTAATGAAAAAATGCGACCGCGGTAAAATTTCTGTCGCCGGAGGCCACGGATCTTATGATAGATAGCCGCCAGCGAGAGATCACTCGCGATGATGGCTTGAAGATAAAACTTAATCTCTAATCCGATTTATGAGTTGTCCTGAACGTCCAATTTTAGTCATATCTGATGTCTCATTTTATTTAAGAGGTGAAGTTTATGACAAAAGGTCGAAAATATCGTTATAACCTAAAGTAATAGAAATGATTATGCAAATCAGTTCAGTCAAGTAACACAAGTCAGTAAACACTCTGATTTATTATTCAGTTATCTATTGCCATGATTAATGTTCTTTATACGAGTATTCAACAGAATAATAAGATATAATACGTTCGCATGCAATTTTATGAAAAATATTAAAAGGAACCAAAATAAAGTATGTACCTACAGAAAACACCTTACTAAAAGTTCACACAAACTACACTGTCAGTTACACTCGCTACAGTGTATCTTACGGGACTGAGTGCTTTATTAGTTTTACTTTATTGTCAAGGTAGTTTCGCAGTAGGTACAAGATCCGCCATTTGAGAGTAATTATTCTGTTATGTTAGCAGGCGGCGGCGCTGCGGTTTGTTTTGTTTGGATTACTCTAGTTAAAACTAGCTTTTAAACAACTCAGCCTCTTCAGTTTTGGCTAAATAACCTTGTTTATAGACCAAAGTGTATGTAAGTTCCACAAACACACCTCAAAATCCCTTCATGAACGACTTGAGTTATATAATATACAGTTAGGTTGACAGAATACGTCACGTACGGGTTGACTTGCCTACAAAACGGCTTACCTGTAATTAACACTACTGTGTAGATGATGGTTACTATACACAATATTACAAATTCTTTATAATAGATTTATTAAAGTCTGGAAGAATGTATGGACTTTTATCTTGGGAATATGTTCCTATAGTTTCCTTATGGGTAGTGGAAACGCGATCAAAATTTTTCGTAGTTTCAAACAAATGCGTCCTATAATGAATTTCTAACAAAAGAAATGATGTTTTTGAAACCAATCTTTGTGCAACAAGGCTGTCTATTAAACACGTACCTAGGTGTCAGTTAGTCTCCTTGGAAACAATGAATGAGTAAAGTGCTGCAGGCAGTGTAGGCTACAGGTAGGCATCGTATTACTTCGTATTTTGAAATTCGATGTTACGCTCGCGACTTTGTTATTGTTTATGGTCTTTTGTAAGCTTTATTATTGTTTATTCTGACTCGTTATACATTTTAATTCATTTACTTAACGAAACCATTGAGTGGGTACCAACCTCATTTGATAGCCTGATTGACTAACGAGGCTCTTTACCATAATTTTTTGTTAAAGATCCCCTCGAATACCTTGAATACCCGTCGGGGCGAACATGTCGGATTCGAACCGACTAAAACCGCACGTTGTACTGTAAACATAATAACCATCGATTGGGTTCTTTCCGGTTAAGATCTCTCCTAGTGAGTAGGAAATGGATCAGAGTAGCGCTCTTCCCTGCTTAGGTAGCGAGATATTCGGCTTTCTTTAAAGCACTCTCTGCACCATACGTTGGTTGTTATAGCGTTTTGCCTCTGAAGCTTCTCGGAGAGCATTACGGTTACTCCGTTCTTCTCTCCGAGATGGTTAGCTCGCCACAAAGTTTCCCACTAAAAGATACTCTGCTAGAACTACTCTAGCAGAGTTATTTCCAGCAGGATACTTGAGTGCATGAGTAACTTCGTAATAAGTTAACGGGTTTCTCGTATGGTACGCAACGTCCGTGCCGTGGCCGCACTGTCCGCCCGTGACAAGTACGTCTACAAGCTTTTGCACCCCGTTTTGCGGTAGTATCCTATCACTTGTTCAATCTCGTCTTGTACTTACCATTTATCTCTGTCTCATCTGTCAGTCAGTGGGTGGCATCGTTTTGTAACAGTATTTATCCTTCACAAGATCTTTTCTTTTTCTAACTTTTATTCTACCAATCCTGTAAACAATCTTCCTGAAAAGGTCGTTCTGTAGTCACACTATAAACTGACTAGTAAAGGAAATTCGTTTCTTATTTTATTTAACAAACTAGCTGTTGCCCGCGGCTCCGCCCGCGTGGATATCGTTTATCGCGTGATGGTACAAATTTTAGTGCAGAGAGTTGCGCGTTGAACGCTGATTAGAGGAACTTTATGAGGAGGTAGGTAACGACGGTATACCTATTCGTCCCAATCGAGCAGTCCGACTGGGAAGTACCTCCGCCCTTCAGAAGGTCGCGGTTTGATTACCTCGTGTTGTGTTTCCGACGGTGAGTAGGGTAGCCAGAGCTCATTGGAGAGATTTTGTGCAGTAACCACTTTCCTGCAGGTGGGCCGTGTGCTTGTTTGCCACTTAAGTGGTATAAAAGAATATTTCTATCTGGATAACTACTCGACTCTCTAGTCCCCAACCCAACTCCTCCGTTCCCGTTGTATCTCATAACATAACTACTCAACTACTTGTACTTCGCCAAGGTCTAATCCGTCTTTGTGTGAAAAACTATTTTGTAAGACGGTACCGACAAATTACGAATTAAAAAACTATTATAAAATACCGGTTCGGGTATATCGGGAGTTTGAAAGCAAACGATAGCTTGAATTTAAACGCGAGAACGCCATCTAGTTATGTTTCTGTAACAAAAATCATTAAAATTCAAATTTTAATTTATTTATTTATTTATTTTTATTTATTTAAACTTCTTGCACAAATTAAAAAAAAAAATGTACAAAGGCGGACTTAATGCCACAGGCATTTTCTACCAGTCAACCTTAGGGCGATGCAGAGAGAGCCAAGGTAGGTGCTTGATGTTTAGTTGTGAAAGTTAAATCAAACAGTAAACGTACAACCAATATACATAATATTGATATACCTACTTAAATAAAATAGCAAATAATATAGGTACTTAAATATAATAAAGTTATACACATACATAAATATTCTATACTGCCTACACATACAATTCCATACATAAATACATTTCTATATTATATACACCAAATACATATACACCCTTATTTTTTAATTACCAGAGAAACTGCAGGGGCTGATAGGGAACGTATATAATTCAACATATATGGAATAATACAAATAGCCAACCATACAAAAAAACAAAGTTATTGACGTTTTTAAAATCTCAAAATACGTGCATACACGCAAAGACACCGTTTCATTTTACGTACTATGTGTGAATAGTAAATAGGTACCTATCATATCAATGAACTTTCGTCGTAAAAAAGCCGATGAGTTCCGAGAACGACCGACAATGTACCTACGTACCTACGACAGACGCGAGCGATTTTCAAGGTCAAACACTAATCAAAATCAAAATTAATGATTGATTGATGTATTACGAAACGTGCAAGACTTACCACTACAAGTAGATGCATAAACGAGCCCGATTTAATAAGTTAAATTTCAAACTGAGGACTGAGGACCGTCTGAAGGGGTATTACGAGTAGGTTGATAGGTTCACTGACATACACATTTCACTTCACTACACATGTAAATTGGCCTCAGATCCGGGGTCCTCCGTCCAATTCACCTGCCTTCAAATTGCGTATTGAGGTAGTATCTTACCGCACATCCGTAAAACGGCACTCACATTTTCACCGGGTGTAAAGTAAGTAGGTACGTAACATAATTATTAATGCACATTCGCGATTGATAATTTGGTACGCCATCTCGATAATTCATCGATTGTTTAAGGAAACGTGCGCGCATCAAGACGTCATAACCGGAACTGCATTGCTTTTATGATTTGAATTTTATTAAAACTGAAGGTCATTTGCATCAAAGAGATGCCGCTGCCGCCGGGTCGCTCGTTTCGCGGCACCGGCGGCACGTGTAGTGCGGGGTACGTGGAGGGTAGGGGATTAAAGTAGAGAAAGAGAGCGCGTATTTTATCAAAGACTTCTTTGAGTGATTTTGTTCGTGAATTAGTATTATCTACTTCATATTCTATTGAGTAAAATTTTGTACGTCGTGAACAAATATTAGGTGGTTTTAGGGATAAAATTGACATACATACTTTATTCTTTTTTTATAGCATGATTGGGTTCAGTATCGAATACCTATCACTTTGCCAAAATTTCTCTGGTAATTAAAAAATATTCGTGTATATAATATATATATACATATTATAATTTCATGATTAAAAACGTATTGGTTAACACAATTATGTATGTAAAAATAAAGTCTATAAATTTACATACTTGCCCGGATGTAATAAGCTATAAAAATTGACCAATAATAATAAAAAGCGCCATCTGTATTACGGGTCATTTTCCATGTAATAACATAATTGTTCACAACTCCGGTTCTACTCAACCGATTGGGATGAAACAAACGTAAGATTTTAAGTCTGGCCAAGCCCTTTCTAACAAAAAAAACCGCATCAAAATCCGTTCAGTAGTTTTTGCGTCCATCGCGGACAAACAGACAAACAGACAAACAGACAAACAGACAAACAGACAAACAGACAGGAAATTAAAAAAAAATATTTTCGTGTTCAGTATCGTTAACATAACATGACCCAAGTATTTTTTTAAAAATATCTCCAATGTACAGACACGACCACTTTACAATTATATAATAGTATAGATATAGATTAAAAGTACTTGCTTCAAAAAGTGTACATCAAAGTTATTTTAACGAGAATTGAATTTCGATACTGGTATAATTTAGTTCAATTAGCTTGCAGCTTGACAGCCTCCGTGGCGTAGCGCTAGTGAACGCGGCCGCTACACAGGAGGCGCGGGTTCGATCCCCGCTCAGTGCAAATATTTGTTTGCATGAAATATGAGTATTTGCATTGGTCTGGTCGTGCCTCGGAGAGCACGTTAAGCCGTCGGTCCCGGTTGCCATAAGAACATCTATGGCAGTTGTTACGGGTAGTTAGTGCCCTAAAAGTCCAAAAGCAACGCTTTAGCTGCAAAGCTTCGATATCGCCTAATGTTAACATTGGGTTGTGGAGGTCAGATGGCAATCGCTTCACGGAAAATATCGATATCTAGCCAAATCCGTAGTTAAGACTGGTAAAAACGGACCCCAGACTCCGAGCTGAAAGCTTCGGATGCAACTGGGAATTAACGCTAGGAGGAAGAAGCTTGCACATAATGAAAAGACACTCATCTAAAAAAATAAAACGTTATTACTTCATTTGACGATCACAGATCACGATCACATAATATAATAAGGGAGATAACTCGAAGCCTTTATTTTATTACGAGCTCAAAACCAAAAGATATTACGTTCAATTATTATTTTCTTTCAATCATTGCTAACTAATAAAACAAGATGGAAATAAAGACAAACAACAACAGGAAAATAGATTTGTTTCACTTTATATCTAGCTTCTTTGCTTCGTTTTTTGGACTGAAGGATTACGGCATAATAATTTTGCTAAATTTCATTTCCTTGAAACTGTTCATATTTTCCACAGTGAAATTCCATAAAGATTGAAATGCAATTTAGACCATATCCACAGAATTGATAATAGTACTAGCGTACCATATCTCTGTGCAAGCAGCTCCATTTGAAAATATGATAACCGATATTATATTATAAAATATCCCGATAAAAATATCAACCGTTATCTCCTTTATACAGTGTTTGATTTCAGTCAAGTTAGCCTGACTCGGAAAGTAATTGAAACATAGAGCAGTTCTTATTTCTTTCTTGTTTAGCATTTAGTAGTTTAGTGTTAGTGTTCAGTCAATTGACTGACTTAATGTGGCAAAGTAGTAGGGATAATGAAATATATATTAAGTACATAATCTAACCTAAATTAATTCTGACTTCTATTGTAAATTATGTTATTTGCTATTTCATTTAGATCATGTGAGTACATTATCTGCGGTGACTTGCAATCGTCAAAATGTGAATAGGTGTGCTACGGATACAGAAGGGTTCTAATGATCTGTTACAATGACTATTCTTTTAGCAAAAAAACATAAATACCTATATCTTATTAGGGTTTCTTTACTCGCGCGCTGAAATCTTTAAAGATAAAAACTTACTGTTAAAATAATAATATATTTAAATTATTAGTTAATATTAAGTTACTAGGTATTTAGCCTAGATTGTTTTTTAAATTTACTTATTTCTACACTTCAAATTAATTTATTACATTTGTTCATGAAAATCAGTTACGGGCTTGTTTAATTTGTCAATGCAGACTAAATCTGCCAACTACGTATACATCAATAAAACGCTCAATGGAGTAAGCAATGGCTAATAAGGTAAAACCTACAGGAACAAGTTTTACGTTATTTTGAAACTGCAAACTGATTTGGCCATTGCTGATATTTGGCCTAGTGGGAACCTTTAGAAACCTGGAAATTGTTTTTAATATTATTATCTCATTTTCAATCCTTAGTTTTCAGTAACTCCATGTTTGTATAGGAAGGTATGTCCCATAAGTTGTACACAATCTTGATTCAGCTAATCATATTGGTTAAGAACCAGAACCACACTCAGGAGCGTACGTCCTGGTTTTATAAATCGGCTCCCACACCATGCTTCATATCCACAGATAAATTCCATCGTCTTTCGGCACGTAATACTGCGTTCTTTTCTTTAATACCATGGGAGCCATTAATAAATCGAAGACTGCATACAAAGCTTAAAATGGCAGTCAGTCATGCTCTTTTCCATAGAGATACAAATGTCACCCTGACGTCATGACCTATGTAGGTACTTGCTCTACTCTGGTCATGTTATTGAGGAAAGTTTGTGCAAAGTCGGGGTGTGTGTTTGTTTGGGCGGATGTTTGCTACCAATATTTACGTAGCCAAAAGATCGAGAAGTGAAGAGCTTTCTCCATATTTAGCAACATGTTGACCATAGATCTTCAGGTTTATGTGTGAATCTACTTTTTCTCCTATATCGTGTCGATGTCAATAGTTTTAAGGATATATAATATTAGTAGGTACCCACAACGGGGTGAATAGAAATAAAATGGTCAAATAGGTAATTGTATAGCGAGATTTATTTCCATTTGTTACTATCTGACCCCGCGCACTTCGTACCGCCTAACTATTCATAGGATACTAACGTTACTCAGTTATTTTGCCTTCCCGGAAGCTCTCTATTACCTAACACTTGCACTTTATGGTATGGTATTAAAAATCAAATTGACTTTTAAGTATTAGTATGAATAATTTATATGGGAGTATAAAAAAATGTTGTGACTTTTTCAGACAATTTTTTAAATTTTAATCTCCGTAAGAACCATCCTCATACTTCAAAGAATAATTTAAAAAAAGAAATTAGAGAAATCTGTTCAGCTGTTCTTGAGATTTGCGCATAACACATTCCGCGATTATTTCCAAATGCTAAATTGGTGCTATCGCTGCAGTTAAGGCTCATTTAGACGAGGAGAGTTTCTCCGAAAGGACAGAAAAAATGTTGCTTCGTTTGTCTAAACATTCACAGAAACAATAGCCGCTCGCTCGTCCACGCCTGGCGAGAATTGCCTAGCAATTGAATATTGGTAGTGCCCGTCTAGACAGAATTTGCAAAAAAATTCAATAATCGTAGTTTGATATAGGCGAGATGTCACTTGCGAATCTCGTATGATATTATCGGAGGCGAGAATTTAGTGTTTGCCTGTGTGTAAGCAAATGTTTACACACAGGCAAACACTAAATTCTTGCCTAGTAATATTACCGTACGATTTCTCAAACCGAAACGTTCGAGAACCTCTCCCCGTCTACAGTGTCTACACGACTGACACCCGTATTCACAAACAATCCTTCGCTATGCGTACTACCAAAACTGTGCAAAAAACGACAAATTCTCAGTGCGTTCGTTTTGGCAAGCCTTTTTAATTATTGATAACACTTAAATAATACTTCATTGAGGGACCGCACTGCGTTAGATACTGCTTCGCGATGTTTGTGAATTAATTTTACCAGCCCTATGCGCTCGAGCACACTATGAGACCTCACAGTATCGTTTGTGAATACGGGTGTGAGACTCTGACATTTAGACATTGAGACCCGAGTTCGTAATCAAGTTTACGCTGCTCCGAAAACCTGGTCGAGTTCAATGCCAAGAACATAAAAGCATGCTTGCTTAGAGCCAGCGTATTTTCTATCATTCGTCCCCCTTCAGTTCCGAATACATCTCTGCCACTGTAAGAATATCTTGGCTTACTTGATAATGAATGTTCGCAGGAAGTTCAACTATAAAAACTACATCAAGGATTTTATAAATATAATGACCTCACATAAACTCGGCTTTCTGAAAAAGGTGAGATGGATTTTCACGCCGGAGCAGCGGTGTCCTCGTATAAGATAGAAGGTTGTTCTTGCGTGGAATACTGTTTACATTTCTGGGGTTGCTCCGCATGACTAATTTGTCGCTATTCTTTTCATATTGCAACGAAATTGTATGCAGAAGTTACCTTGTAGTTTGGCAGTGGGTATTTATCATTTCTATGATTATTTTTACGATTGTTCGATGAGTTTTGAGCTATGTTCCTCAATCTGTGCCTTACTATTCAAAACAACATTATGTAAAACTGAGGTCAACATAATTATGATTGTAAAAAATCGATACAGAACTAAATGGTTTGATAACCATAAAAACTTTAATCGTTTCTTTACCAACATACGTGTTTCTGTCCCTGCTACAAACTTCAGTCCTTTAAGTGGGACGTGAAAAAGTGTTTATTGAGATCGACAAACTCAATTACCAAGCGTTGTTGGTAGCTTCGTGGTGGATTCGATCTTACGATTAGGAGCTCCCGGATTCAAAATACTGACTCTTACACTCTTAAAACAAGCAATTTAGTTATAGTTCCTACTATGATTTAGAAAAAGGATTGCAATAGCATAGCAATTTTATAAGACGGGGTAAAATAATATTACCTAACTTTCAAGAGATTTAAAAAATATAATATTGAATCTATGTTTTGGTGATTAGTGTCGTTAAGGAGAAACGTGGTTAAACATCGTTGTCATTCAGTGTAAGGTTAGAAGTATTATGAGGAGAAGACACTATCGGGGTTTTTCAACAAGGTTATTGAACACTTTTTACAAGTTGACAAGGTCTGCAGTGTGGGGTGATTCCCATAGGCTGCGCTTATCCCTTCCCATCAGGTTGACCGTGTTCCTGTCGGCAAACTAAGTGGCATAACAAATGACAGGAACGAAAATTGGTTAATCTATTCTAAGAAATAGTCAGTACTGATTCGCCAAATCTCCATTATCTACGCCCATAAAACGAAGTATAACAAAGGTTGATATTCTATTTTCTGAATAGCAAAGTACGCCCTAGTTGTATAAAAGACTCATAGTGGCACGACCATAAATTCTATTCTAATGTCAAAGGGGCTAACAGGGATTTCCGTGGAGATATCCGTATTTGCTTATTGAGGGACACTCTAGTCACATGTGGATAAATGTGAGTATTTGCTTTCCTTTATTGACGTCTAGACATGGACATGAATCGCCAAAGTTAACATTTTTACTTTAAATATATTCCTGTGAAGGATAGAAACTTTTATTGTGCCCGACAACTGTTATTTCCTCGAGGAGAATGGGAGATCGGGAGTTGGTTAAATCTCCTCGATGCAAAGTACCTACATATTAATTTTTAAAGTGAGTTCCGATATGTTTTTCAATCATGATTATTTCATTGGATTGCCTTTTAGATTTAAGTATCGTTCAAAAATTATACTTGACAACTGTAAGTAGATACGATGCAACCACGTAAGGAATTCAATGAATTATAAAATTGCTTACATGTTGTGAGTAGGTAATTCAATGATTTATCATTACATACCTATATTTTTCTTCCTATATTAAGCCAGCTATATTGCGACTTTGATTTATCGCGACTACACATAGCCTATGTCCTTTCCCAACTTCTACGACAGATAGACAGAGTTCTTTACTTTCGCATTTATAACATTAGTACGGATTACATTTGATTTCTCACGTCGTATTTACAAGGTTCATCGTTGCCTCTTAAATGAGTTTGAGTACCTACTCACGGTTCAACGTAAACATTTCCTCTCGCTAGTCAACACCGAAAATTTCGATCCGGTAGGTACTTTTACTTTTCCATTGATAGGTAAGTAGGTCCATCCGCATTTCCGATGACTTTTAAAAATTAATCCTATCGTTCTGTATTATATCTTATTTCGGAGCTTTTGCAGTAGAAAAATAAAAACCTTTGAAGAGTCACATTTATAATTCGAGACTAATTTCTCAGGTTCTTTGAAAATTAGCATCCAGCCCCCTCAAAAATGTTTCCTCACTCGAGTGGTAAAAATATCTGCCAAATTCCAGGTATATCAACAGTAAATATTTTTGAGTGGATTATTATATTAGTACCTATTTCAAGTAAAAATAGAAACAAATTACTTTGGAAATCCATTAGTCATAACGGGTCTAAAAGTTATTTCGTTGTTACTTGATTACGTTTATTTTAATTATTAATTAGCTTTTGCGGAAAGGATCTATTCTTGTCTAATCAGACATTGTGAATCCACTTATAAATATTTGTCTCTAATATTAAACTTCATTAAAAAAAATTTTTGACTTTGACTCTGAGATACCTATATATAACTACGTTTATAATGTCAAATTTTTCTACCAGAGTCAATTCCAATCATAAAATCTATTTAAATTTCAGTCTAGATCTAATCACAATCTCTCAAAATGTCAAAAACGATCACGATATGTTGTTACGAGAACACCGTTTTTGACATTTGGAAGATTTTTCAATTTCTTGAGAATGAAAATGTGAGTGTGATTACTTCAAAATGTGTTTAAAATTCATTCTGAATAATATAAATAAATGACAGAATTTTAAACATGTTTATGCAGGATCGGCCCTTAGGTTGTATACTGCCCTGACTAAGTAGTTGTACCCTCTGTCATCATATTTTGGATTTTTCAATTTATCTTTTGCGTTCCTTTTGGTAGATACAGTTATTTTACGAGCATTTTTTATATCTTGATATTTTTTATACCATATACAGCTGAACCAATTTCGCTAACTCTTTTTTTTAACATTCCTAGAAGTACAAGGATGGTTCTTACGGAGAAAAAAAACAGTAAAGAACTAAAATAATAAAGAATCAACTGTTAGGATATACGAAGTTCGCAGGGTCAGCTAGTTTTAAATAAGAAACAATAATGAAATGGGAATCTATTTTAGGTACCTATGTTTATCACCAAAATAACTAAATAAACAATCTTGTAGGTCTAAAAAGAACACAAACACGGACCGCTGACATGAGTAATGACATTATCATGAAAAGTAATTATATACAATCAACGTGATACAATATTTACTTGTGCCGATTTTCAAAGTAAATTTTTGAAACGAATGGAAATTATTATTCGAGTACTCGAACAATTCGATATTAGGATATATACCAACCTAACATCCTCTATTTAGATAAAGGGATTGAAATCGAAATAACAGATTTACTCCTATAAACTAAATTAAACTACTTTCTATACTTGACTCTCGTATGTGTAATGTCTCGTAGGACATAGAACAAAAACATAAATATTCTAAGCTTTTACAAAATCACGTTAACTTCTTCTTCTTCATCCTAGCGTTAATTCCCAGTTGCATCCGAAGCTTTCAGGTCGGAGTCTGGGGTCCTCTTTACCAGTCTTAACTACGGATTTGGCTAGACCTCGCGGATATTTCAAAAAAACCCACGTGTGATTTCTGTACACTCCTGTCCATCCAAAGGTTGCCTGGAAGAGATTGTTGTTTTAATAAGGCCGCCCATTGTACAGTCAGCGTCAGAGAAAACAGACCCCCTCAATACTTAAAGAATATCGCCGCCTGCGCCGGCCGTGTCACATGACTCACGCACGAATGACGTCACGTGATGCAATCGTCGCTGAGCTGCTTTTATTTGAATGTTCATTTATTAGTAATTTTCTGATATTTTTCGTCTTTCGACTCAATTGTATACCAAGATACAATATACTCACAAAAAGATGCCACATTAACTTATGTGCTGTTTGAGGATACGAACCCGCATCTCCAGCGCCAGTCAATCACTTAGACCGTGCCTTATACCACTAAGCTATCGGATCACTTGATAATAATAGCGAAAATATGAATAACATTACTCCTATTTTATCGAACAAAGTTAATTACGGTGTAATTTTCTAGACCTTAAGGTTTAAATTTCACCTACACCATGTGATAATAATAACTGCTCAATTGACTAAAAGATAAGGTTGAAATTAGTATAGATTTCTCGTTTAGTTCAATAGATTACGCTTGATACAGCTTGTTGCACTACCGTCATGTTTTACATCAAAAACTTATCTGCTGTATGAGCTGCGGCTATAGTATTTTAATATCTGTGACAGCGCGCTAAGGTTGCAATTAGAATACTTCTTTGCCTTATTTACTAAACTGTGATTGAAGGTAACTTTATAATTCGTGGTAATTTGCATTGGTGTTTAATATTTTTTATGCAGCAAGCCTATCTTTTCTTACAAACCTATTTATTAGGTATGACCTACTATAAAATTTGATTCCTTAAATAATAATTAACAAAAAGTGCTTATGAGAATAAAAAAATAATTATATGAATAAAAAAAGAACTTTGTGTCCGAGGATTTGAACACCCGCTTACCGTATCCACAAAGCATCGGTCATAACCACTACTTACATTCCATATACACAATGTTTCAAAAAACTTCAATGCTTTCATGTCATTATCAAGGGGAGCCCTTTTCTCTCAAGCTTACTGTACATTAGAATGTATAACATTTCTATAATTTTTGTTTCATTTGGTGTACAATAAAGAATATTTTATTATTTTTATTATTTTCCGTGAAGCGCTTGCCATCTGACCTCCACAACTCACATTAGACGATATCGAAACTTTGCAGCTAGACCATTGTTTTTGGACTTTTTAGGGCTCCAACTACCCGTAACGACTGCCATAGATGTTTTCATGGCAACCGGGACCGACGGCCTAACGTGTTCACTACCGCTACGCCACGGAGGCTGTCCAAAATCACGTTAACATTTAATAATAATGCTCGTAATATATTAAGATCTCTTTTTAAAAAAATATTAATCATATGGCCCGTGCTTACTGCCAGCATACGAGGGATGACGGATAAAAATAGAAATATCGAGATGGGAGTGAGGGTATCGCCGTGGACCGTATCACGGCTGACTGGTGAACCTTGAAATGTGAACGTAACCCACGAAACACTCACCATTAGTATAACAGAACTATACTTTGGTCGCTGAGAGAAAGCCGTTCCTTACGGGTTGTGATCGAACCCGACTAAGACCTCAAAGTGACGCTGCATTTTTAGTAAAAATGTGTTTGTTTTTTATTTTATACTACAAAATATATTATGCATTAATGACAACATTTTCGTTTATTAAAAACAACACATACTAAAATTCGATGAACGGTACGGCAACATATAAAATACGAGCAAACAACCATTTGATTCTGATATATTAGATCTGGGCAAAAGTAATTCGTCATGTTAACAAGTTTGACTCGTGAGTACCTACTTGTATCGGGCTTATTTATAAGAGTTGTTTCATTGCTGTTGTAGCTTTACTACGTCCGTCTTATTGATGATGAATGTAATATACTTTTTCTGTTATTACGTGTATTGGAGTGAATTTTCTTTATATACTTATGTTGTTGGGATTGTTGAAGTTGAAACCCAATTTTAGTTAACACTCGTTTTCCTTAGTTAAAACTAGTTTTAACAAAATGTGTATGTTATCTGGAAATAGCTAGTCACTAGCTAAAATTCACATCATCACATTATTTGAAGTTAAGACACAACAGAGGGGAACACTGGCGGAGAAAATGGTTACAGTTCTAACTTAACTTAACCCAAAATTCAATAGGCACGCTTCGGAAAAACGCGTTTTGTCTAGTAAGAACCAGTTTCGAATGATATTTAATTTTAAGCATTGTTTAATATTCTAGTTTTAAAAAGGCATCTAGCGAAGTTAATTCTAACATTAGTTCGTAGTAGAAATGTTAATATGTTAGTAATTTATTTAGTATAAATCAATCAATCAATCAATTAGCCTATTGCAGTCCACTGCTGGACATAGGCCTCTCCCAATATGCGCCACGTTTGCCGATCCTCCGCCTTCCGCATCCAGTCCGTCCGAGCCACCCTTCGTAGGTCCTCAGTTATTTAATGTATGTTTATTAATATATTAGTATTTGGACGGTTGCGCTTATGCGGCTTTCAAGAACCTCAAATGGTCAACTATTAAATGACGGATTATGAGGTGAAGTGTACCTGAAGATAACGTGCAACATACCTACTATTCATCATCAAACAGTTTAATGAAAATCGATACATAGTAGTAAAAGTAGCTATCTATTGTCGTACCAGTTATTATGCAGTTTTCATCGGTGTCAGGTGCAGTAATCTGAATAGGTAATACTAATAACGATCTATCATCCGCGTATTCTTCTAGGTTTGAAATAGACCAAGGTTTCTCTATATTCTCGATTAGATACTTAATTCGAGTAGGTCGTATTAAGTAGGTAGGTATCTAATGTCCTCAATAAATCCTCAATTATCTATACTAACACTAAACATAAAAGTGAAAGGCCTTGACTGATCAAAGGTTTTTTAGGCCAGACAAGCAATAATTTCAAGCATAAATAATTTAACAATTTAAATTAAAATAAAAATGTAAATTAATAGTTCAGAAAGTTTGTAAATTAAAAATAGAAGATGTTTTTTTTTAAATCAAATTATAATTGTCTATCAATATTGAGACATGAAGAGGCAATTTCGTCTCCCTCTATAAGATTATAATGCGCGCTGAAGAGTGAGGTATGACATAATTAATTTCTAAGGAGATAATAGGTGCTAAACTATTTTGAACCCTAAATTAGCTCTCTCTTACGTTTTCGTTATGATTTTAGCAAGCTAATATACATAATTATTTATAATATTATTTACATTACGTAGATACCTAATAGCTCGCAGCTAAAATAGAACAAAGACGTTCTAGAAGTTAAAATACTTTATAGAATCCGAGTATAATATTGTTGATAAAACCACCCTCACCACAAATCACTAATACCGTTTTAATTTCAAAGTTTTATTGATTATGGTCTATTTTTGCCTATCCATTCGACCGTCAGTGTTCTGGAATCTACGAAAGTTATACGTAAAGGGTAGTAAATTTATATACCTAATATTTGCTTAATCCTAGTTTGCTATAAAGGTTCGCTATATAGATACTTGATAATGAAATCCTTCATTCAATATAAATTTGTTGTATTTCAATATAAAGTTGACCGTGATTAATATAGTCAATCCACGGTAGCTAACCATATAGTTACGCTTCTAAGATGAAGTCATTGAAAAGTTTGATCAAAAAGAAACTTTTTCATAAAGGCTATCTATTTATACTATTATATAATTGTAAAGTGGTCGTGTCTGTACATTGGAGATATTTAAAAAAAAAATACTTGGGTTATGTTATGTTAACGATACTGAACACGAAAATATTTTTTTTGAATTTCCTGTCTGTTTGTTCGCGATGGACGCAAAAACTACTGGACGGATTTTGATGCGGTTTTTTTTGTTAGAAAGGGCTTGATCAGACTTAAAATCTTACGTTTGTTTGATCGCAATCGGTTGAGTAGAACCGAAGATATGAGCAAAAGTCGCGTTACCCGAGATGCACGCGGGCGGAGCCGCGGGCGGAGCCGCGGGCGGAAGGCTAGTTATAATAATTATATTACAGCAAAATAAGTAAACAACAAAATAAGCTTATAAATAAATGGTTTCCTCTAGGAGACTACCCAAACAAAATTAATTACCTTAAGTAAACATACTTGTAAGACTAGAAAATAAGTTCGTAGAGTTTCCCGCCGGAGGCTGCTCAGACGGCGCATTACGATACAAAGTATTCAGGCTATGTGAACATACGTCAGCCAAATTGAAAGTGCAGTTAATAAGTTCTATACGGAAAAATTACTTATGACTTTCGAACTTACAACTTTTTCAAGAGCCATGTGTAAAAACAATTATGAAAATAGAAGAAGTGACATGTCATTTACTTATTAGCAACTAGTGAAATGAGTTTGACTTTGCCTAAGCCCGCCCACGAACAATAAACGTGACTATTATGTATGTATTTAGTAAATATTGATTGTATTTCCTGAGTACATAATCTGTAATACTTGCTCCGTACGCTATTTAATTGTAATCCAAGCGTAGATTAAGTAGCATTATTGAGGAAGCACAAGGATTTGACATAATTAAGTTGGAAGCTACAACAATATATCTTATGCTATAAATAATTATAATGGTTAATGTATAATTTTATTAATGGTAACAAATATCTGACCATACTGCTTACGCCAGAACCCAAGCGGACCGAAGTGACCAAAAGTGGTCCTTTAAGCGTGGCGTGAAAAAGCATCTGATGAGGCTGTCAAGCTGAGTGCCACCATTGTAACATGGTACGTGTCTATAATGGTGACCCTCTTTTCCGAGACTTTGCGTTCAGCTTACCATCGGGCGAGGTGAAGTCAAATTGACGTGTCCTATATAAAAAAAATTAAAGGAAGACAATTTGCCTGTCTCTTTGTTGAAAGTGCTGAAGACTGTGCAAAGTGTAGAAAAGAAATTTAATTTTTATTTTTACACTTCGCACAATCTGTACTTTCTTACAAAAGTGGACCTCGGACATTGAGGTGGTAGCTTTGGGAGCCACGCGCTAAGATGATGACGGAGATGATTCATTACTGATGTTTATGAGTAGCGATGAGTAGGGTCCTAAACATTTTCAAAAGTGAAGCCGGTGGAAGAAACCTTACCTTTATCTAGTTTTTCATGCACCATGCGATCAATATTGGAAAGCCGGCTGGAATCGGGTTATAGGGGACCCCTGATGTTTATATACTCAAATTAAAACATTTTAGTTTATGATGTCACAAATTTTTATGGACTATTAGTAATGTGGGTTACTAGTACTTACTCTATAAAGTAATATAGGACAACAATTTCCAGAGTGCCTGTTGACCCTCCAGTTTAACACCCGTATTCACAAACAACACTGTGAGGTCTCATAGTGTTCTCGAGCGCATAGGGTTGGTAAAATTTATTCACAAACATCACGGAGCAGTATAGTGCGTTCCCACAACGAAGTATTATTACTTAAGTGTTATCAATGAATAAAAAGGCTTGCCAAAACGAACGCACTGAGAATTTGTCGTTCTTTGCACAGTTTTTGTAGTACGCATAGTGAAGTATTGTTTGTGAATACGGGTGTAAGTTACTTTGCTTGTATTAAGAGTGGGCTCACGTCGGTAGTATAATATTCGAACCCAGAACCTCTCGATTGTAAGGCTGACCCATTATCTACCAAGCTACCGCATACATATACGTATACTCACGCCTGTAAATCCACGAAGGGGTAGGCATAGGCGTATCAACCCACATTTCGCCAAGTATGGTTTTCGGTCCCACGTAATAATGGGCGAGCGCGTTGCCGTCTAGCGAGCACTTTGTCATGGGTTGTATGTTTACTGTCGGATGAAGAACAGCCCTATCTCATAATCGCCACAGGAAGAGATGGGGTGGCCCTATTCTACTCCACCGGGAACCAACACGGCAAGCTACCAACGCTATGAATATTATGCTCAAATCTTTTTCCACAATATTATTATATTATGTACTAGCTGACCCGGCGAACTTCGTACCGCCATATTTTCCGCCCGCGTGGTATTATCTCTAAATTTATCAGTGTTTCTCTACAATATGATGCATGTATTATACATATAAACCTTCCTCTTGAATCACTCTATCTATTAAAAAAACCGCTTCAAAATCCGTTCCGTAGTTTTGAAGATTTAAGCATACATAGGGACGGACAAACAGCGACAGCGACTTTGTTTTATAATATGTAGTGATGCCGCAAATTCAATAAATTATGCCTTTCTGGTTACATCTACAGTCCGCGCGCGAGTTCTGAGGAATCGGGAGTTGAGAACGAAATGAAAAAAATAACTATTAAGCTCTCACGTTCCATGATATACAATAATGTTAACGGGAATTAACGCAATCATGGTATAGGTACAGTCAGAGCTCATAAGTGCATTAGCACAACAAGGCTCAAAATGGTGTGCCGCGCGCCAGCCCGGTTTTGCGTTTACATATGTGTGTGTGTGTGTCATTCACTAGATACTAATACAGTAATTTACCAACCTAGTAAATTAACTGATAGCTAAGTGGCTGAAACAAGATACTATTGATTCACAGTGATTAGAGATATTTGTAGTTCGATTCCAGCTTATAATGATTTTTTATATTTATGACAAAAACATAATTTTAAATATTGATAAAGTAATTTTGCATGAAGTTGGCATTCTTTTTGACATTAATATGTTGATCTTTGCTAAAGTTTAACAAAATAATAAATTCTACTCAAGAAATATATTTTATTAGTTAGTTGACGCTATAGTTACGTAGGATTGCTACTGCACTTTTGAGTTCTACTGTACATACATACCTTTGATTTGCCTGACGTTTCGACATTTCGACTATGATCGCGTTAATTCCCGTTAACATTATTGGAAATGAAAAAATGGAGACCCCGGGCTCCAAAGCCGGCAGAGGCCAGATGCAACCAGAACTTGCCGCTAGAACGAGAATGATGATGATGGAATATCCATAGCGATGCTTTGGAGTTCTAGGTTCTCATTTTTTTCATATTATTATTCAGTTTCCGATTCCTTAGGCTAACTGTAGGTACTTAGAAGGTACCTTAGAATACTTGCGTGATTATTGGAATATACTGAATGCCATTCAAATATTACTTCAAATACTTCAAATACTTCTATTGCTACTTGAATATACCGACAATCTTAATCCTCTCTGATTACACTGTGACCTTCGATGAGGTTAGTTAAAGTCTAATCTGTTACCCTCGGACATCAAAATATATTAAATCGTTGGATGTTTTTAGAAAACAATTAGCCAGACACATTATCTCGGTGTACTGAACGTATTTGTGTACCTTCCTGATTTATCTGTTTAAGTGTGACAACGAACATTATATTCTATAACTGTATTTTATGTTCTCATTTAAGTGATGTAAATACCTATGTCTTTATGAGAATAAAATTCTTTAAACCTAAACCTAGCCTAATATTGATTTGGATCCCTATCAAGTGTATCTTACGAGTGCTCGTACCGCATCACAAATGCTTACAAAAGGGTTTCTGCGATCTACAACAGGTTACTTACACGACTATGTCGATATTTATCGGAAACATGTCTCTAATAACATCTGTAGTACGTATATCTAAGCGTTAATACACAAAACTTAAAGTCGTAAGAAAACAATTATAAGAATCCCTAAATTAATATTATTATAATTTCCAGAAGAACTTAAAGTTGTAATTAAATATTTTAATAAGTTTGTTAAGTAATTCCAAAGTTTGATAACTTGGGTTCGCTACAAGGTGGGACTCAGCGGTTGCCGATACTCGACTCAATAAAGAGTCTTTTATACAACTTTTACAAGAATACGGTGAAGTTAACAATTTTCTTTTGTTGACTAATGTAATAACGTGTACTTTTAAAATAAAGGTAAAACAAATCCTATCTTTGTCTTCAAAGGAAATTTTGTATAACGCCCCTGAGGAATAGGATCGTAATAGAGAAATATAAATATTATAACAAGAGCAAAATACTGTTAATTTCTAATACCTACATCATAATCAAAACAGAATACATTCATATTAAATGTATGTCGAAAGATAAATACTTGTTAATGTAAAGCTTTTAACAACACATAAGTAATTGTATAAATACCCTGCTAAAGTTATAACGAAATCCATAATATTATAATTATTTTAAAATATATCGAAGGTCGGGTCTGTACATCTATACTATTATATAATTGTAAAGTGGTCGTGTCTGTACATTGGAGATATTTAAAAAAAAAAACTTGGGTTATGTTATATTAACGATACTGAACACGAAAATATATTTTTTTCATTTCCTGTCTGTTTGTCTGTTTGTCTGTTTGTCCGCGATGGATGCAAAAACTACTGAACGGATTTTGATGCGGTTTTTTTTGTTAGAAAGGGCTTGGTCAGACTTAAAATCTTACGTTTGTTTGATCGCAATCGGTTGGGTAGAACCGGAGTTGTGAACAATATTGATATTATACGGAATATGAGCGGAAATATAGATGGCGCTTTTTTATTCTTATGGATGAAATTTTATATCTTATTACAGTTATTATATCCGAGCAAGTATGTAAATAAATAGACTTTAATTTACATTTACAGTTGTGTAAACAAATGCGATTTTAATCATGAAATTATTATTTTTTTGTCAATGAATTTATTTCCACCTGCGTAACTAGATGGCGTTAACACGGTTTTGAACTTACTATGGTTTCGTTCCAACTGGACGTATATAAGCATTTTTAATCATTTATTTTTCAATTTTCTAATTTTATCAGGTATTAAAAAGATGTCGTTACTGTCTTAAGATCAGTTACAAAATCGTTTTCCACACACACACAAATACAGCAGACAGATTACTTAGAGCTTGGTGAACAGGTGAAGGATATAGTGGAGTAGACAAGAGATACAACGGGGAAGCGAAGGAGTAGGGGAGAGGGTGGGGGAAGGGCAAAGGTATTGGGAGTAGAGAGTCGAGTAGATATTATGCAGGTAGAACATTTTTTTATAACACTTAGGTGGCAGACAAGCACAGCCCACCTGATGGAAAGTGGTTACTGTGCCCTATGAACGTATGCAATACCAGGGGCGTCACACTCGCCCTTCTTGAAGTACCCCATACTATAGTCGGGAGTCGTACTGTAGTCATGAGGTCGCAAACAAGCACGCGGCCCTCCTGATGGTAAGTGGTTAGCTTGGCCTATGGGTAAGTGCAACACCAAGGGAGTCACACTTGTGCTGCCTACCCTGTAAGAACTAAGAGCAGGGATGGCGAACCTTTTTTGTGGCTATCGTATAACACGGGCGCATCTAAATACCTAGGTACTTTGTGGTGGCACTGCTGGCGTGCCCAAAAAATTGTGCCGCGTGCCACCTTTGGCACGCGTGCCATTGGTTCGCCATTCCTGGATTAGAGCGTGGTGAGGGATATAGTGGAGTAGACAAGAGATAAGTACAACGGGGAAGGGGAAGGAGTAGGGGAGAGGGTGGGGGAAGGGCAAAGGTATGGGGAGTAGAGAGTCGAGTAAATAATGCAGGTAAAAATTTTTTTATACCCCTTAGGCGGTAGACAAGCACACGGCCCACTTGATGGTAAGTGGTTACCGTGGCCTATGGGTGAGTGCAACACCAGGGGAGTCACACTCGTGCTGCCTACCCTGTAAGAACTTAGAGAATCTGTGCCGTCAGCGCAAAAGATAAGTCGTAAAAAGCCTTTGGTTTTCCCACTGATAGCACAAAGCACAAGCTACTCTCCAGTGAGCTTTGGCTACCCTACTCACCGTCGGAAACACAACACGAGGTTATTAAGCCGCGGCCTTCTGTAGGGCGGAGATACTTCCCCAGTCGGACTGCTCCATTAGGACGAATATACCGTGGTGTACCGGGTTATGCGCACTTCGTCCCATTCGCACTTCGTCCTCCGTTCGCAAATGGTCCCATTCGCGGTTAGTCCCATTCGCAGTTGGTCCCATTCGCGGTTAGTCCCATTCGCGGTTGGTCCCATTCGCAGTTCGTCCGATTCGCGGTTGGTCCCATTCGCAGTTCGTCCCATGCATATCTTCTCATGCTTCGCTCCGCTCCGCTCCCGCCTTAGCCTTCTAACCTAATCTATCCAAGTCGGATTGCGCGGGGTAGACATTGCGCGCTTCGACATGGAAACATATAGGTTAAAAGGGCATGAGAATGACCTCCGACATATATTTATATTATAGTAACGTACGACGCGATGTACGAAATTAGCCAAAGTAGACTAAGAAACGAAGAAGTCATTTTAAAACTATCCCCTTTGTAAAAAATAACTATAAAAATTAAACCAGGACGCCTATCATCGGTAACGTATCAAAATCTCATTTTCGGGCTTTTGAACTTCGGGATTCTGAACTTCGGGATTTTGAACTTCGGTATATCGTACTTTGGTATTTCGTACATTCGGGATTTTGAACTTTTTTATTTTTTTGATGATATTTTATTCATCCCATCCACTTCGGTCCTTAAACCTACCTCTTCCCTTACAAAGTACATGCATGGGACGAACTGCGAATGGGACCAACTGCGAATGGGACGAACTGCGAATGGGACCGACTGCGAATGGGACTAACCGCGAATGGGACCATTTGCGAACGGAGGACGAAGTGCGAATGGGACGAAGTGCGCATAACCCGATGTACCTACCTCCTCGAGTCGAATAGAGAGGCGATTACAATGTCTAATCAGCGTTCAACGCTCAACTTTCAGCACTATTTACAACACCACGCGATAAACGACATCCACGCGGGCGGAGCCGCGGGCAACAGCTAGTTGGAGATATGTATTAAAAATGCTGCTTGAGTTATGCTACATAAACGATACCGAACAAAAAAATATGTCTTTTTTGGAATTCTTGTCTCTTTGTCCGCGATGGACGCAAAAGCTATTGTGCAGATTTTGATGCGTTTTTTCATTAGAAAGGTCTTGATCAGATATAAAATGTAAGTTGGATCACAATCAGTTGGGTAGAACCGGAAATATGGTCAAAATACTTGAAAACTAACTAAACGCGGGTGGGGCTAGTAATAGGTAGATAGGTACCTATATAAAACGAATTTTCGTATATAGTTGTATGTAAAATCTGTATCAGACCAATACAATATTATTATTCCATGATATTTTGAAGAACAGTCGCAATAGGTAGATGATTTATTTATGTCAGCATCACTCGAATTCCAAAATTTCAAATAGTTGTAAGCATCCAAAGTGGTCAACATACTATATGAATATAACCACTACTAACTTACATAATATCGGAAAACTGATTGCTAAGAAGGTGAACTACTTTTCATATTTACAGCTACTTGAGCAGCAACTTATATGAAATTGGAATTTTGGTATTCAGATCATTTTGAGTACTTTTGTACACAATATCAATCTGATGCTGACGGTAGTAAAGTCTCAATCAATTTTAACTCCTGACGAAATTTATAAATTTTTTAAAAACTAAGGCCATATGGGTTTTTACAACAAATCTAAAGATTGCTTTATCGCAATCCGTCCATTAAATTAGAATCTACCTGGTAGGTTTTTTAAAAATTTACAAAAAGTACCCCCCTTTTCTGAAGTCGGTTGAAAATAGGTTTTCTATTGTTATAAAAACCGTTCGCAGTTAGTAGCTCTTCAATACCGAATGAATACCTTATCGATTGAGGCAGTTTCAAGCCTCGCCGTTTCTTTACAACGGTGTTAACGAGTTTTGAACGGTAGTGGAGTAATAAAAGTTCTATATTGATTATATTATGTAGACTACGTACTATTTGATTTGAATACTTCATTTATTTCAGTTTGTGTGTTTTTGGATTGTAAATTAGGTTTTTTATCAAACTTAGGGATCTCTGATTGCAACAAACTTTCTTGTTCGTTTTATTTATATTTGTAAAAATAAATTAATAATAAATAATACAATCAAATTACATACAGTGCTTACACAACTTAGGGATACTTATACAGAATTAGACTTATACAGAATCTGGTTGTGGATCGCTGGTGCCTGTATTACAGTACTGGTCATTATTATATTAATACTGGATTATATTTTGTATATTATGTATCTATACAGGGCGTCTCACGGCGATGCCACATGGAGGGGAAGTACCTAAAATCCTTTAGTTAGCTCATTTTGTTTAAAGAAGACATCATTTTATTTTTTTAAAGAAACAAAACTGCATTCAAATATTTTTAAAAATACGCTTGCCACACCCGGTAATCGAACCGACTAAAATCCGAAAAAGTAACATTCTGTATTTTTATGGCATCAATCGATAGTGTCAATCATAAGGATCAAATCTCTCTAAGGAACATGGTAAATTAAACGAAAGGAAGTCCTTGAAACCTAAAATTATAAATTCAATTTGGCAAAATAAAACACTTTAACTCAAAGTTCGTCCATCCATCTGATACCATATTAACAATAAAATTCCATACTTTTCTTTTTTATCGTGCTGAGACCGCTGCTGGTCAGCAGTAGTATTTAGGTATGTCGAACTCAAACCGACTAAAACCGCACGCCGTCTCAATTAACAGGTTATAGTTGATCCAATAGGGCAATTCTCTCGCCATTTTCGTTGCCCAGGGTACACCTTTTCAGGGTTCACCTTACATCGTGCAGGTTTCTAATCAAGCACCCAAAAATAACTACCTACTCTAGCTACCCTACCGACATACCTCATGCAGTTGCCCAATAAAGTTACATTCTAAACAGGTAACAAAGTTCATTCATTTAGTACTCATTTTACTAAATAAATTTCATCAAAGATATCTCTAGTGTTGATAAGAAAGTGTTTTATTTTACCAAATTGAATTTATAATTTTAGGTTTCAAGGACTTCCTTTCATTTAATTTACCATGTTTCTTAGAGAGATTTGATCCTTATGATTGAAACTATCGATTGATGCCATAAAAATACAGGATGTTACTTTTTCGGATTTTAGTCGGTTCGATTACCGGGTGTGGCAAGCGAATTTTTAAAAATCTTTGAATGTAGGTAATTTTGTTTCTTTTTTAAAATAAAATGATGTCTCCTTTAAATAAAATGAGCTAACTTAAGGATTTAAGGTACTTTCCCTCCATGTGTCATCGCCGTGGGACGCCCTGTATATTCTTTTCCGTTATACGATATGGATACGACATATGTGCAAATACTGAAACCGCGAAGCATCCTGGTCCGTAGGAATAGAACCAAATCAAATTTAAACTTAAATTCCCTGATTTATAAAATCCGAAATTTTCTAACAAAATAATTATTAAAATAAATGTAGAAAATGCAACCACTTGTATAATTCATTAAATAGTTTCATCCATTGCTTTAAAGTCATTGACTGTGTCATAAGTCATTAATAATACGTACACACCTTCACACACACACACACAACAACTTCACACACACACACAACAATAGGCATAGTAGGTAACTTACTTGAACAGCTAAGCGGCAACATGCGATTCTACAGAGTGCTCAAAGTTGTTCAAATTCTATAAAATTAAAACTCTAGTTTCTGCCCTTAATACTGGACCAATTTTGTTCAAACTTTTCCTGCTTGAAGCTTAGGGGGTACCAAGTATATGGTTTCAATTATTGCCTATAATATGTCGTATCCATATTGTATAATTTCCAAATATCGACTTTGTCATGGTAAAACATGATTAATATTGAACGCATCATCACTACTGTTAAGCCGCTTACACTTAATTTACAACACACCTGCTCATAAAATTACTATTATTTCACCGCAATTAGGCACGTAATGACACCTATTATCAAACTGTGACTTTTTCATTGCTATTATTCACAAGTGAGTTATAGATTCTTTTTTAAATTTTATAGGTTAAGTTTCTATGTTCATAAAAAAGTCTCGATACAAAAAAGAACGTGTTTAATAGTACGAACAAATTAATATGCCTATTGTATGGTCATTTGATGCATTTTCGTATTTAAATAAATAATTTCAACTTGTAATACTTGTATAATAAACAAAATTTTCACTCAAAAGACATCATTTATGCTGCATACATTTTTGGTCCAAAATTGAAAGTGCCGGCCAAAGAAAATAAATACGATATTTCGTTAGAGCTTGTTCTTACTAGCATTTTTTATTATAGCGCCAAAGTTGAGAGACCACTTCCCTCGGTTTTATTTGAGTTCAAAAATCTTGGAAATATATATTTTTTATGATACGATATATTGAAAATTGAAGAAAATCATTATTCTATATTGGAAGAATAGTTAATAAACGCAATAAAAAATAAACCACATACTGCATATCGCTGTTTTTCGTTCATTTATTTGGGTCCAAAATATAAAGTACCGGTCAAAGAAATCAAATGTGATATTCCGCTAAAACTTGTCCTCGTTAGCATTTTATATTATCGCGTCAAAGCTGAGGGACCACTGTTCTCGGTTTTATTTGAGTTCAAAAATCTAGGAAACATACATTTTTATGATACGGATTATTGAAAATGAAAGAAAAACATTGTTCTATATTGGAATAATATTTAATAAAAACATTAAAAAATAAACACTATACAACGTATCGCTGCTTTTTGTCCATTTATTTATGTCTAAAATACACGTGCAATAATAGTGTTTGATTGTGCTTGTTGTGCATTATTGAAAGAATAGAAAAATCTTTCGACAAAACTCATTTATCTAATTCTGTAGACAAACCCAGTTCGGGTACATTGGAAAGGCGATTGCATACCGTCAAATCTGAGAAAATCGAGAATAATGTAAATAATATCTATGATAATGTATGTATAACTTTGACGAACCTGGACATGAATTGAGTCCACGAATCATCCATAAGGCATTACCATTAGTATCTTGTAACTCTGGTATATGATCATTTGCTAAATTCAATTGGAAATACGCCTTAACCAATATAAAACCATAGTTCTTATTCATTTTCAATAATTCGTATCATAAAAAATGCTAAGAAAAAATGTATTTCTAATATTTTTGAACTCAAATAAAACCGAGGGCAGTGGTCTTTCAGCTTTGACCCGGTAATAAAAAATGCTAACGAGAACAAGTTTTAGCGGAATATCACATTTGTTTTCTTTGGCCGGCACTTTCCATTGTGGACCTAAATAAATGAACGAAAAACAGCGATATGCAGTTTAAGGTTTATTTTTATTGCGTTTATTAACTATTCTTCCAATATAGAATAATGTTTTTCTTAAATTTTCAATATATCGTATCATAAAAAAAATATATTTCCAAGATTTTTGAACTCAAATAAAACTGAGGGAAGTGGTCCCTCAGCTTTGATGTTCTAATAAAAAATGCTAATGGGGACAAGTTCTAGCGGAATATCACATTTGTTTTCTTTGACCGGCACTTTCAATTTTGGACCTAAATAAATGGACGAAAAACAATGATATGCAGTATGGGGTTTATTTTTTATTTCTTTCATTAACTATTCTTCCAATATAGAACAATATTTTTCATTAATTTTCAGTAATTCGTATCATAAAAAATGTATGTTTTCAAGATTTTTAAAATCAAATAAAACCGAGGGGAGTGGTCCCTCAACTTTGACGGCGTAATAAAAAATGCTAGTTAGAATAAGCTCTAACGAAATATCGTATTTTTTTTCTTTGGCCGTGACCAAAATGGGTGATGTCCTTTAACCTTTTTTTCTCTAAGTACAGAAAAAAAGACAGTAAAAAAAAGTTAAATACAAACCTCATTCTTTTAAATATGGCCGATCGCCATTGTTAGATGCTCGCGCATAGGAAAACGAATTAATTTGTAGTATTGTTTATTTAGTATTTGTAGTATTATTTTATTCGCAAGTGTGTTGTAAAACGTCGTATGCCACGCGTGAGTATGATGATTACCGTCCTCGGCTCTCTTTTTCAATTCAGGGGGGTTCATGGTGTAGCCGAGACATAGTTTCGGGGGGGGGGGGGGGGGGTGTCTAGTCTTACAATAAAATGTCATTGAACAATACAATGAAAATAAATGTGTATGAAATTCATGACGAAATAATGGAGGAGGAATGAGGTGAGAGGAGAAAAGTAAGATACCTTGAACGACTGTTGTTAAATACGATCCAGAACCCGGTTAAGCTGCTGCCCCAAGTTGAAGGACGCAGCTGGCACTCTGGCTTGAGGGGGCGGGCTGGAGGACTCCTGCAGGAGACTCTATGGCGAAAAAAGATGTCAGAGCACCTTCGGTACTAAATCCGTATCAAAAGGCGAGAAATCGAGGCTACGAAGTCCCAGCTTTATCGGGACATGGTGGAATTGAAACTACGACTTGGACAACCAAGCGCAGGGCACGCCGTGATAGTGGTGGTATTTCTTACCACCACTATCACGGTGAACTAGCTAGCCGCAGCTAACTATCACCCATCATGGAGAACTGGCTAGAAAGGCTTCAATGGGGAACTCTCGTAGCGGTTGACGCAGATGATCACCGGATATGGATGTTTCGGAAGTTAGCTGCGGCGAATTCAGAAGGAGCCAACGCCCGGGTGTCATCACTGTGATGCAAGCGAGGACACGGGGCTGCATACGCGGACCGAATACCCGGCATGGGAAACGCCGAAGCGGGTCCTTGTGGCGGCCCTCGGGATGGGAGATCTCTCGCTCAGCACTCTCTCTAACTTGCTTACAGTGATGGCGTAAAACCGTAAGCTCGCGGCTGCCACCGCCTCCATCTAAGAGCAAGTAATGCTCGAGAAGGAGGCGGGGGAACGGGTCTGGAGAAGATTCAGTTGTTTCCCATTCCGCATAATACACTATGCGCGAAGGACTCGGGCGACGTAGGTCACTCAACATCTCCATTATCGTATCAATATCTCCATATCGGTCCCCATTAGCACGGGCCTGGAAATGACAGGGGGAACCGCCTGACACTGTAGAAGAAGCAGGCCGCGTTGGCGGCGCGATGCGCGCCTCCCCCTTTCATGATTACCGTACATATTTTCCTGATTACTTCCGAATCCGAAGTGACCTCGGAGCTCAGGGGCCGCCTTCCGTCACTTCCTCCTCCACTTCGCACGACGTTGGGCGTCCATGGTGATGAGATGAGACCATTTGCACGCATGTCACCCTTCACGACTTCAAGCCAAGACTTCTTGGGCCTATCCTTTCCACCTGGTCCCGGTGGCTGTGCTACTGCCAGCCATTTGTTACCCACGTAGCCTGGCGGTTGCTGCAAGACGTGGCCACACTAGCGAAGGCGGCTCTCTTGCATTTTATGTGTGATGTCGCGGACATGAAGGCTACCGCGGATCTGAGAGTTCCTCATGCGATCTTTACGTGTGACGCCGCACATCCACCGCAGCATTTTCATCTCCGTGACACGTAGCTCCTGCTTATGTCGCTCCAGCAGCGGCCACGTCTTACAGCCGTGTAAAAAGACAGGCCTAATGATCGTTTTATAGACCTACCCCGTCAACCAGACTGGCATTTTAGGTTCAAATGTGACGCCAATCATTTCCCGCCCCTTGGCCCACATGGCGGCAATTCGTGCCTTGACGTCGCGGTTGATGTGACCAGTCACGTGAAGTACAGATCCCAGGTACTTTTTTTTATCGTGCGAAAAATCCCCACGGATACCTCCACCGCCGGAGCCGGAGGAGGAGGTTATGTCGGACTCGAACCGACTAAAACGCACGCCGTCTGTGGGCCGTCAGTTGCCGGAGGTGAGATTGTCGTAGCCATATCCCTAGCACCCCGGCCGACCCAGAGCCATATCTCTCGATCTGGCCCTCTTCCGGTGTGGGGACCATAGAGTCCCCAACTCGCCCCCGGGTATGGGGAGGCACGCAATGCGCGTCGCCGCCGCGGCCTGCTTCTGCTAGGGTGACAGGCGGCTGCACCCGTCACCCGCAGGCCCGCGCTCATGGGGAACGGAGGTCATTCTGTGACCTCCGACGCCCGAGCTGCCGATGCTCGTTGCGGGCCGCGCGGTTAGCGATTCTCCTGCGCTCCTCGCGGGCCGCAAGGTCTGCGATTCTCCTTCGCTCCCGCTCCGCCGCCCACATCGAGTCCATCGGTTGATCGGCTGCGCTGCACGATAAATTGAAATTTTCAATCGTGCGAATAATATTCATACTGATGTTTGGTGAATAAAATTATAATACTATTAGGTACAAAGAAACAGTCTTCTTATGCGTGGTATTTTTTAAAATTTATCAGTGACATTGGGATATTTTTTAGTAGGCGACCCGCCCAGGGGGGGGTCATGACCCCAACGACCCCCCCCTTGGATCCGCCACTGGGTGGTTGTGTCGGACTCGAACCGACTAAAACCGCACACCGTCTTGGGTCGTCAGTTGACGATGGTGAGGTTGTGCCCCCTGTGTAAGTTGTACCTAGCGTGCAAATTTTAAGTTTGTAGGTCCAGTGCTTTACGCTTCGTAGTTTGTAGATTAGTCAGTCAGTCGTCAAAAGTCATTAGATATGTACATATATATATATCAATAACAATGATTAATTGGCTGCGGACTACTCGGTGTAGTTGTGAACTGAATACGCTTTCAAAACATACTGTCCGGGACCATCACAATTACTTCGCACTATTAACTCAGTCATAATTGATGAGCCAGTTAATGACAACAGTATATAGATTGTATGATCTTGCCCTTTTCTTACAATGACTCAAAGCTCAAACAAGACTGCCTCAAAAGATTATTGTAGGCTCGCAGTGACCTAATACTGTTGATGTGCCTCAAGGTAGCGTTTTATCCCTTTATTTCTTCGCAAAAATTTCACAAATTCTATCTCAAGTCACCTTTAATCTTCCTAACATTTTGTGGTGGTTGATCTGGGTTTATGTGTACAAAAATCCCAAAGTCAAAGTAGATTCTGTTAAATAATTAGGGAAATACTTCTTATATCTATTAGATGTTCTAAGCTTTGCCTGCTACTTAATTTAATCCCAACTTCATTTCATTCCTGTTCCCGGCACCTATTCCCTGGGTAAAAATAGCTTGTATATTATTCCAGACTATAATCCATGTACCAAATTTCACCAGAACCCGTTTAACCCTTAAATTGAATTACAAATATCCGAACATCTTCACATAGTTTAACATTTTTATGATTATGGTTTCCTTAACTCAGTTGGGGTAGGTTTTCAAAATTTTCGGAAACGCTTTATAAGGTTTTTAGAAATCAACAATTATTACAAAACTAATTGAATAGTGAATGGTGATATATACAAATAGACCAGTCAAGTTCCATGCTAACTTCAAGCAACTGAATGCTTGAGCTAATTTAACTTTGAAAGGATTATAGAGATGTACAACTAAAATAGGATGAAGTCCGGATTTATCGAGGTACAAGGTACCTAAATGATATTATTTATTGAAGAAAAATCAATCCTGTTACCTTGGAGTGTTCCAACAATCACAATCCCAATGTGAGAGACTTGAATGTAAGGAACTCATAGAATATTTTTAATTAGATAGAGATACTGAGGTATTGAAAAGGTTTTCTTCGGCATCGGCTAGTTCAATTTAAATATCTCATAAAGTGCAAACACTGCCTTTTATTTTGGAATAGGAATGGCAAGAAAAGGGAAGCAAATATTACATTAAAGTGTTTATTGCTTTCGCTCTGTACATTATAGAGTACACTTTATGAGCACTATTAGTTTCTCTTTTCATAATAAAATGCCGCATTAACAAAAAGTGCATTTTGGAGTCCTTCACATACGAATATAAAACAGAGTTAGTAAGACCACTCGTGTGTTTCCCGGTCCTGGAGATTTGAGCTGAAATTTGGAGCAACTTGAATTTCTTTACAACACAGAAATGAAATGTGCACTAGATTTCAGAATCAAGTTGGGTAGTAAATTAAAAAATAATAAATAAGAAATATCAAACAAAGTTAGTAAGTTATCGTAAGCATTTCAAAGCCTTTTTGTGATTTTAAAGATATTTAGGAAATTGAAGAGGATTGACCATTATGTACTTACTAAACACAAATAAGTCAAAAAAAATTGGAATCATATAGATACTATAAAAATCTATAATAACATGGTCTTATACACATACATAGCAAATCTTTTAATATTTACATACAGATTAAAAGGGTAGTGGAATTGATGCAAGCCATGCTTCCAAGTATCTACCTACAACGTTAATCTTGTACTGGGTATAAAATATTTTTAATATTCATATCTAATATCCTTTTAATCCTTGTTGGCATACATATTTTTTTAATTACCATTAAAAATCTACGTCTGTTTTATAAACGTATAATATTTCCAATATACTGCCCGTTCTTCACGAGAGTTCCTATTAGACTTACCAGTTATTATATTATTAACTTTTATTTTATTAGTGTCATTAGTGTCCTGGGCTTATAAAATCCATCGAGTGAGAGCTGAAGTTTTTTCTTTTTAGGCAGGATGATGAAAATATATTTGCATGAAATATTAGTAGTATGTATTTGGTGTTTCATTTCAAAATACTACGTATTTTAGAATAAAAACATATAAAATCTGAAGTTGTTGAAGATTGTTACAGAAGGAATATTAAAAAACAAAATTCAGACAATAACAACGGTTACCTACTCTGTAATATACAATTAACAGACGATGTTCTGGCTTAACTCTTGAGTTTTAGGGCTTAGACGGCAGTTGCTCCTATCAAAATTAATCTTAAAAGAGCGGACACTCGCCCTCTGCGCCATCACTGTGAGCAAAGCGCTGAGTGAGAGGACTCTGGGCTCCAAACTGCAAGTTTTGGATCTAACTCGTTTTAAACAGAATGATGGCCCAGGCCCTTATTTCTAACTTGTGTGTACTATGTTTTAGACTAGAATGGGCTAACAAACACAGTCCATCACGCAGCAAAAAGTTTGCAAACTACGAAACTCAAACCTCTTGAATACTTAAGATACACAATAAGCGTTGTTGGTATGATAGGTATTGTCACAGATTACTAAATAGTTACTGTTTAGTAAGAGCTCTCATGCTAAATTCAGTAGCAAAACGCTAACTACACTTGACTTGTCGTTTATTTTAAACTGTGAACACACTCTGCGTTCACGGGAGTGGCATAGGCGCTTGCCATAAGATTATATTTGGACACACTGTGCACCTGCGCACTGAAGACAGCCTTTGTTCGTTGTAACAGGATTTGAATAGCAATCATTTTAAAGATATTAGCTTTTGCAGGTGCAGAAATCAATCTGAATGTGTAATAGTTTATCGGTGAAGTGAGCTCGGTTCCGAAGATTTTATATACCCCTGTCTAGCTAGTAGCTATAATCCTTATGTTAAGTACATACCGGCGATATATAGATTCAATTACGAATATTTATTTCTGATGGGAAGATCACTTATTTTGTGCAATAGATCGTTACTTTCACATGCCGCACTTCATAGATTTGGAATTCTTTGCCAAAACACGTGTTTCTTTCTTCCTATACCTACTCTTGGGTCCTTTAAGGTGATTACATACGCGAATAAGTTTGACCATACAAATGCTCAAAGTCATTCGCTCATATTTGAACCGTAAAAATCAGTAAAATCAATTTTAATAGATAATTTTATAGGCGACGATTACTAACTATAAGAAGATCAAGTTCATGCTAATACACTTATTTAACAGTGAAATTTTAAATTATTTGGATACATATTGTAGATAATTATTTGGTTTCATAAGAAAGAGTAGAGTGATTTTCGGAGCCTCATTTTAACTATTTCTTCCTTTTTTATTTAATTTATGAAAAGAAGAAGTTATTCTCTATATCCTGTAGTATGCAGGCATGTGAATTCCAGATCTGTAGGTTTTATAGGTAATAAGAAAAACGGTTTCGAAAATACCAATTTTTCGATGCTGACCTGATTCGGGGCCTTAAACGAGGTGTGAAATGTATTTCACGAGGCTATCAAATTAAGCGTCACAATAATTATAGCATTCATATTTATATAAAAATAGTGACCCTCAAATCTGAGTCTCCAGCTGAGCATCAGACGAGGCGAAGTAATATTGACGTGACCTACATAAAAAACTGTCCTAATTTTGACTGATCACCGTTTTATCGATTTTATACCTACTAAAAATATATAACAGTCAAAAAGGGCCTGCATGTAAGGAGTATTGACAATAGAGGTACGTATCTGTAAGGTCAGAAGCTTTTAAAAATAATTAGATGGTCTCTGCCTGCCCTCGAGGAAAAAGGGCCTGATCATACATATGTAGGTAAAAGAATGATTTGAGTGATTACTACTTTTTTTGTCGTTGTATTTAGAGAATGTTCTTAAGAGGCAACAATTTATTCAATAATAACAATTTAATCCTTTTTTTAATAAATCGTGGAAAACAAATAATCAAGACAAGGCTAGTAGATTATATAAATGAAATAAGTAAACAGCATGAAAACAGCCAAATAAAATATGTATGGAAATAAAACCACTTTTTAACTGATTTTATCACGATTTATTTGCTATCATTTATATTTAGCTCGACGTTTCGGCTGCTTTTCATGTACTACAATGAGAAAAATTCGCGTAAACATCAGACAGTATCATAAAAATATGTAATTGTAATATTCCTTACAAAAATATGTACATAGGTACCTACCTTTTGTCGTAAAAATAAGAATACTTCTTCGAACATAACCGCACATTATTTATAACTTTTCTACGAATTTACATTTTTTTTTTACCAAAACAGGTATTTTCATCACGTCAACTCAAGTAGGTATATCGGTACCAATTTAATCTGGTGTGAAATTTAATGTTATAACCTTTGCGCCTGTTGGTATGTACTTGAATATTCCTACGGAGTTTTGATTTCATCGGAGTGTGAATAATCCCATCCTAAGGAACTTATTCAATTACTTACAACTCACTGTGCTTGCTTTTATGAAATCTATGGTTGAAATTAAATAATTATACTTTTGTGCCCGCGGTAACTTTAGCTTTTGTTAAATACAAAAAATGGCACAAAGGGAACAGGTGCTTGATGCTTAGTAATTAGCCTCAGCCGTAAATAAAAAAAGTGGCTGTAACATACGGACGGACAGACAGACAGACGGATGGACAGACATGACGAATCTATAAGGGTTCCATTTTTTGCCATTTGGCTACGGAACCCTAAAAATTGTATTATTACAATTTTCAGACAAGTTTATAAAAAATCTCGTACTCCTATACTCTCCTAACTCCTTTATACCCAATATAGTTAAGTCAATATAAAAAGAACTCTTCCTGAGGGTGTCGTAGAAGGCGACTAAAGGCTAAGGTTTTTCTCCACTTATTTTTACTTGACTGTATATGACTTAATGACAAAGTACCCGTTCGATGCCAATAGGCCCGCCCGGCCCCTGTATATGGGACCTAAAATCATAGTCGGCGATTATGTATGAGTGTACGTATGTAAAGAAGTATTTGATTTTTTCAATTTTCAATTTTTATTTATTTCGTTCAACACAGGTAGTAGTAACCCGTACAAAGGTGTTAGATACATTGAAATATTATGTTCTTCCGTGTTCCGCTTAAAGGCATACGAAATTAGTTTTACATGTCAATATTTTTAAGAATGTCAACATTATGTATTACATGTTAAACAAGTTTAGAATATAGGATAAGATTATTTAAAGTAAAGTAAAATAAAATTATGAATGTAAAAAATGTCAAATATTATACGTTAATTTGAAATTTAATGTCAATGTAAAATTAAATTTAAATGTCAAAAAAAAAAGAAAACTGTAGTGTACAAAATATAAAGAATAAAGTATAGGTAAAATCTTAGGTAAAATACATTGTCATGTCAGAATTTTACTATAGGTTGTCATTTAAAAATTTGCCAGCCCCGAAGCATATAGGCAAATCTTAGTTGCTAACATAAAAGGTTTAATGTCAGTAGAGGAAGGTTACTTTTTATGTATGGCACATCATCATCATCATTTCAGCCATAGGAAGTCCACTGCTGGACATAGGCCTACCCTATAGATCTCCAATAAGACCGGTTGAAATATGACACATACCATGTTATACCTAATGGTGGCATTCAGCTTGACGGCCTGCCCCTCTAGACAAGAATAGAATGTCAAATGTATGGGATATAATCGTGAGTAAACGATGATGATGATGATGAGTATTTTCACAATCATAATAGTTTCAATCTTTTTATTATTTCATTCGATATATTTTTCATTCATATTTTATCTCATTTTTGATTTATTTTTGCATAATAATTGCAGATCCTAAAAATAAAAAAATAAAAATAAAATTTAAAATACGATAGAAGAAGTTTCGGGGTAGCGTAGTACAATGTGTATCAATCGGTGGTTGCGGTGTTTCGTAGTAGCGGCGCGGTGGGGAGCGCTACAAGTGTCTGTGAGGCTTAGGCTGCCTTTCCATGACATGCCGTTATGCTACGAAGATGTAAAACCTAAGCTATGAAACTATTTTGATAGTTTCCACTGTACTATGTAGTACTATTATCTGTTCTGTGGCTATGTAGCGTAGCGGGTAAGATGTGCTGTGAAACTTCCTACAAATATTCAAAATTCGAACACGCATCCATGGCACATATCTCTCTATAAAAAAAAACATAACTTAGCTCAACATCTTTCCACCAGTGCTATGTGGATGAATGAATGGTGGATATCAAACGCATCAATAGCAACGTAGCATAGCACATCTCCGGTGGAAAGGCAGCGTTACACCCGCCGCGGCGGGCGCCTTGCCCGCATTCCCGGTCCTCCAACTCTGCGACCCTAACATGACACACTCTCTCTTTATTATCGCTCGCAATAACATAAATAACGAGATAACTATCTCGATGCTAACTGCTATAGAATCTAATAATATTGAATAGTTTTCTAAGAAATCTGCAAACTGGTTTCTAGGACACCTGTACAAATTGTTATGATCGTTATTCGTTGGAGTTCCATAAATAATATACCTAAGTAAAAAATTAGTAAATAGCTATACTTCAAACTTCTGATTGGGTATTGGAACAGCTAAATAATTTCCAAGTATATTTCGGCACGTTATAAAATGACATAGGCATTATATTATAAAGTTTTGAAACAATAAATGAGTTTTTGTCTCATAGTAGGCGAAAGCGTAAGCCCGGGTCGACTCTACAAAGGCATCACCGCGCCCCTTGCCTCGCTCGCTTCGATCGACCTGGCCCAAAATTTGAGGATGAGAGATTTGAGTATCCTTCGGTCTATGTGTTTATAATAGATCTATGTATTTACAGTTGATACTTTGGCCTATGCGTCTACAGATTTATAGTAAGGGGTCCTCGTTTAATAGCTCCGTTTATTATTACTGAATCATTTCTATTCAAATATGTACAATTGTTAAAAGGTAAACACGTTCAATGAATTAGTTCTAAAAGTGTTTAATGAGTTAATTATTCATCTAATTTGCGAACGCTGTTAAGCTCACAAATACATCCAAATATTGAATATAAATACTAAAAGCTCTGTTTATTTTACATTTGGATATTGACTGATGTTGTGTGAATACATAATTAAATGCGAATAATATACACGTTTATCTATGCTAGTGGTATCAGATCCAGAACAGAGTGATACGGATGTGAATAGTAAAATAGACGAGTATTATTGAATGAACTAGACTTTTATAGTGCGTTCCCTGCGCCGCGAACTCGCCGCGTCTGGTAGAGCTAGAACTTCTCCGCGCCGAAGATCTAACCGTGACTAATGGTGTCCGTTTATGCACTCGTGAATAATCCTCGTCGCACTATATACATCTAGTGCTTTTTGCCACAAGATTTTCAAAATGATGTTATTACAACGAACAACTCATAACATTCCGTACAAAGACACTCAATACCTGCCATCAACATGATCTTGGGTAAAATAATTTTTAGATCTGCATTACTTCTATTATCGTTCGTCGTCAATTATCAAAATGTCGCACAACCTCACTAAGGGTTGTGTTCGGATGATTAGATACGTATCTATAGATCTATAGAACTAGGCATGTCATTCAGATTGTTGGGTTACTAAGTTAGTGTACCTAAATAAATCCATTGAAGCTAACACACGTCTCTTTTACTGCATTATCTGTATCAAAGCAATATCAACCTTATTGCACTCAACATATGGTCCAAGCGAACCGGATTAGTAAATTGTTGCAAAAAATACGTCGGCCGCTCGAAGACGACTTAAGTCGCCAAAAGGAAAAGAACTGCATTCTTGCGCGATAAGAACCGAGCGCACAATATAATTTGCGAAGTTTTATAGATTATCAACTTAACGACTACGATATTCTCAGATTACGTGATTTTTGGGTCAAAATATACAGCTTAAAAGTTACTTTTTACGGAAATGAGTACCACAAGTACCCAGTTACTGGATGTTTTGGAAGAAATTGCCGGGAAAGTGCAAAAAGCCCAAGTAAACTTGAAAAAATGTCCTAAGGCAAGATTAACAAAGGGTTACATTGAAACTAGATTGCAATGTATAGAAGAGTACTGGCAGTCCTTTAAAATTACGCATCAAGAACTTGTAAAGTGTACACCGAAAGATCAACGTACGAACATTCCATATTTTGTAAACGAAGATTATTATGTGATTGAACATTTGTACCTTTGTTTACTCGGTGATTTAAAGGATATGTTATCTGCATTGACATTAAAAACTAAAGATACTGTGAGCACCATTCCGACTGAAGTTGTTCTACCTAAAATTCATCTTCCCGTGTTTAATGGTAAATACGAAGATTGGCCTACTTATCATGATTTGTTTATATCACTAGTCCATACGAATAAGTCGTTAAGTATGGTACAGAAATTACAATATTTGAAGTCAAGTATTACTGGTGAAGCGGAAACCTTGTTAAAAACGTGAAAATTACTGAAAATAATTACGAGCAAGCATGGAACACATTGAAACACCGCTTTGGGAATAAACGAGCGATTGTAAAAGCCCTTTTTAAACGACTTACTGAAGAAAAAGCTAATACGACACCGATTGCAAGCCAGATAAAATCATTACTAGACACTACCACAGAATGTTTACAAAGTTTACAAAATCTAGACATATCTACCGAGACTTGGGACCCCCTCATTATATTTTTGGTAGTTCAAAAATTAGATTCTGAGACCCATAAGGATTGGGAGGAGCATTCAATCAATATCAAACATACAACAAGATAGTTTGTATTCTGTTGTCATATATTATCATCTAACTAGCCACTAGAGATTGCGACTAGTATAGGTACTGTACTACAAGTCTAATGGGTGCGTACTGGTGGCCTGAAATACAGGATTCTTCCTAGTTTAGGCACCAGTCTCCCACATAGAAAAATATGTATAGATTAAGTCAACCGTTAATATGATATAAGTATTCCAAATATGTGAAAAAAAAAAAAAAAAAAAAAAAATTCATACACTCAGGAGTCTGATAAACTGCCTACCTGGAATGAATTCGTTATATTTTTGGAGTTCAAGTTTCGTACATTGGAGTCGATGACACCTACTAGTTCTACAGCCGTCACAAGGGAAAAGACTACCAAAGAGAAGCTCTGTCATGTTTCTGCGACCACGCCAGTGAAGACGTGTATGATGTGCAAAGAAGATCACAAGATTTGCCATTGTAAAGATTTTATAAAGCTTCAACCTATGGAGAGAATTGAGTTTGTACGAAATAATCGTCTGTGCTACAATTGTCTGATACCCGGGCACCCCACCTGGAAGTGTCGAGTACCTGTTCATTGCCGCGTCTGTAAACGACGTCACCACTCGCTGCTACACGAGTCAAAAGGTACCAAGCAATCAGACAATTCAAAAACTCAAGACAGCCATGTCGAAGGTAAAGAGAAAGAGAAGAAATGTGAGACCACAGACGTCGCAATATCCTCACACTTTGCAGCGAAGAAGTCCACAGCCTTGCAGCTGCTGGCAAAGGCACTGGTTTATGTAAGAGATGAAAATGGACTAGCTACAGTATTGCACGCCTTAATTGATCAAGGATCTCATGAAAGTTTCATTAGCGAGAGAGCAGCACAGAAGTTAAAGGTGAAACGAAAAACAAGCAAGGGTACAGTTACAGCAGTTGGAGGGATACAAACACAGATAAATTACGTTGTTGAGTTTAATCTTATTTCAAGATGTGATGAAGGTTTCAACATATCAATGAAGGCATATGTAATACCCACCAAGATAACTTCCAACTTGCCTCCAAGACATTTCACCTACAATATCAAAACCTGGCCACATTTGCAAGGGCTCACCCTGGCCGATCCAAGTTACAATACACCAGGGCGAGTAGACCTTTTGTTAGGAGTCAAAGTATATGACACAATATTAAGAGAGGGTCTGGTTAAAGGTCCCCTAGGCTCCCCAACTGCTCAAAATACCAGCCTAGGATGGATTCTTTTTGGAAAGGTGGAAGAAAGCACTTCATCAGAAGACATTACTGTTATGCATCATCATAAATGAATCTAGAAGATAATATGTTGAAATCCTTTTGGGAAGTAGAAGAAGACAGTAAGAATAAACTAAAAAAGGATGAAGAATTATGTGAGAAAATATATAAGGAAACATATACCTACAAGAAATTCAGAGGGCAGATACGTGGTAAAATTACCATTTAGGACTGAAAATCCTAAATCACCTGAGGGGTATACAAGAGATATAGCACTGAGAAGATACATGCAACTTGAACGACGTTTAGAAAATGATAAAAACTTAAGGACATAATACACAAGAGTAATGAAGGAGTATATTGATCTAAATCACATGGAAGAAGTTCCACAACATGAAATTGAAAATCCAGCAGTATACTTACCTCATCATCCAGTCCTTAAGGAGAGTAGTGAAACTACTAAGGTGAGAGTGGTGTTCAACGCATCGTCTAAAGGTTGTATTATTATATCTTTGAATGAAGAATTACTTATAGGACCCCAATTGTAGGCAGACATTAGATATTTAGTAATGAGATGGAGAATGAAACATATTTGTTTCGGGGCAGACATCGAGAAGATGTATCGGATGATATTGGTAGCAAAGGTGGATACAGATTATCAGCGTATACTCTGGCGACACGATGTCAATGAACCAATTAAAGATTATCGCCTATTAAGAGTCACCTTTGGTACTGCTTCGGCACCGTATCTAGCCGTTAAGACTCTCCACCAGTTAGCTGAAGACGAAGGCTCAGATTACCCATCTGCAGTTGCAATAATTAAGGAAGACTGTTTCATGGATGATATACTGGCTGGTGAAGATACGATAGAGAAGGCTATAGATATAGCCAAACATATCAGCGATATTTTACAAAGAGGAGGTTTCACACTGCAGAAGTGGTCATCGAACAGCATTGAATTTCTGAAACAATTCGATTCATCACAACGTAGTAAACAAGTTGCAATAGATATGAAGCTGCAAGGTACAATTCGAACACTTGGTTTATCCTGGAACATGGGTAAAGATACTATATATTACTATCCAGATTATGCACTGAAAATAGAAGCTATGACTAAGCTGAAGATATTAGCTGAAATGCATCGCCTTTTTGACCCGCTGGGATGGCTGGCTCCTGCTATTGTACCTGCAAAGATGTTGATTCAGAAGTTGTGGTTGAATCGTAGCGCTTGGGATGATGAAATAGATCCTGAAACAGAAAAAGAGTGGATTAGTATACGTCTAAGCTTTAGACATTTGAAAGATATAGAAATACAAAGATGGCTGCAATGTTCAAGCAAAGACATTAAAAGCGTTACTGTTCACGGTTACTGTGACGCTTCTAATAAAGCATATGGAGCAGTAGCTTACCTGAGAGTGCTGGGACATGATGCCCGATACAAAACATCAATAATTGCTGCAAAATCAAGAGTGGCACCTGTAAAACCGATGTTCTTGCCACGACTTTAACTCTGTGGTGCCGTACTTCTTTCAAAATTATTGAAATAGATAAGCGAAGCAATGCGAATTCCTGCAAGTCAAATATACTCATGGACAGATTCCACTATAGTTTTATCCTGGTTGCAAGGAGATCCTACAAGATGGCGGACCTTTGTGAGAAACAGAGTCATTACGATTATCGATAACATCGGCAGTAATTGGTTTCACGTGGATTCAAAGAATAACCCTGCCGACGTTGTATCACAAGGTATGCTGCTACCGGAGCTAAAGAAGTGTCAATTATGGTGGGAAGGGCCAGAATGGCTGAAACAAGAAGATATAGAATTTAAAAATATCAATACAACAACAGATTTGGAAATAAAGAGGAATATAACTGTGCACGTAGTAGCGAATCATATTATGGAAGAAGAGCAACCATGGTCTACCCGCTTCACGGTTTATGACACGCTGACTGAGTTGGTGAGAGCTGTGACATACTGCAGACAATTCTTAAACCTGAAAAAAGAAAGAACACGAATTAGTTTGACTACAAAAGAGTTACAACGTTCATTACCTAAATGTATACAAATAGCACAAGAAGAGTGTTTTGAAGACGACTTAGAAGACTTAAGAAATAAAGGAAAGGTTAAGAACATAAGTCGACTGAAGTCTCTCAACCCATATTTAGATCGAAATTATATACTCAGGGTGGGCGGAAGAATTGAACACTCCTGTTTAAGCGATGATAGAAAACACCCTATAATTCTAAGTGATAAAGGCTACTTGACAAAATTGATTGTTGCTGATGCACAGATCGCAACATTGCATGGTGGTGTACAATTAATGATTAATTACATTCGATCTCAATATTGTACATTGAAATGCAAGCAATTATTAAAGGCTGAATTACACAAATGTTTAATATGTGCTAAGCAGCGTGCAAGTGTCAGGACCCAGTTGATGGGAGACTTACCTAAGGAAAGAGTAACACCTGCTCGTCCGTTCTTACATTGTGGTTTCGATTTCCCTGGCCCGGATTCAGTTAGGTACCAGAGCTTACAGTGTGAAGAGCGGTAGTAGTATCGTTAAGTATATGAAGTAATCTGTTGGTAAATTATGTCTTTTGCCTGTAGACATCAAAGTTTAAAGTAGATAGTTAAGTATCTGTATAATATATGTATGTAATGCTTAATAATCTTTAACTATCTATACGATTGATTTGTTTACAATTTGTTATAGTTTTGACTATTACACAATTTTGTATCTACTTTCTAAACAGTAATTTGTATAGTTATATGGTTGTTTTGCGAATTTGCATGATGTTTTAAAGAACTAACCGTTCTTTGGTGGGCGGTATGTTCGGATGATTAGATACGTAATTATTGATCTATAGAACTAGGCATGTCATTCAGATTGTTGGGTTACAAAGTTAGTGTAAATAAATCCATTGAAGCTAACACACGTCTCTTTTACTGCATTATCTGTATCAAAGCAATATCAACCTTATTGCACTCAACAGGTTTTCATATTTCTAAGTACCTAATAGAGTTTTAAAAAATAAATATACCTACGTAAAAATCAACTTTATTAAGACATTTTACTGATCCCAAATATATTTTATAAACAATAACACATCATTGTACAACATAGGTACACAATAAAACATCCTAGATATAATAACACATCTAGTTTTTAAGAACAATTCAACAATTTTTTTGAGGCTAAAAGTAGATACATTTATCAATCTATGACTGATTCGGAAGCATCAGAAGATTGCTGACAGGCGATCATACGGTGGGAAACTGTCGACTCCCAACTGCTAGTATGTAGTCGCAAAAGTGGCAGCAGGGCACAGCCGGCAGGCCAAAATCGTTTTAGTGTGTTGGCGCTATCGGCTTAGGACTGCAGGCCGCTCGATAGGACCAGAAACTGCAGGCGGACTGGTGAGTGGCCGCCTTTACGTTTATCGATAAGTATTTTAATCCCTATCAGTTTCTTCGACTCTGGTATAAACTTGTGCGTGCGTAACCATCATTTATCTTTATAAAATAATGCATACACAATGTAAAAAAGACGCTCGTTCAAGTTTCCACAGGAGCTGTCATGGAGAAAATAAAGAAATGGAATACGTATAGTTTGTTAAATAAATAGGTAGGTAGTTATGTGTGATTTTCCAAGCATACCTGTTCATATATCTTAATTTAAACTTGACGTAGACGTTATTAACTATGCGTTTTAAAATAATTTTACTAACGCGTGCATATTTACAATCTAAGTAAGGTGTCGTAAAATAAAAGAAAATAAATAAATTAACAAAATCGATTTGAAGACAAATGATCGATTTATCATATTTCAAGATCTGTTTTATAGTCTGTGTCTGTTTGCTGTGCACAGAGCACTTCACTAAGTGGGCGTTACCTGTCAATAAAGTATGACATTACTGTAGTACATAATGTACTACAGTAATGTCATACTGAATGTCCGAAAATAAAAACAATAATTCATATGCGTCAGCAGCTGTCAAATAGAAAATAAAAAAATGGAAATGGTATACCCATCGTCTCGGCCGCAGAGGGAGCGAAATATTACCAGATATATTTATAAAAAATGCTAACAACCTATCCCTGCTTCACATGGGAAAAATTCGTGGAAAAAATCCAATTATCAATTCTTATCAAAGTCAAGTTTATAGTCCAAATTCGAACATGGAATAATTTCATCTCCAAATTATTGCTGTTGTTGTGGGCAATTAGTTCTTCTCTGAATTATTGCTGTTGTTGTGGGCAATAGGCTTACGCATATTTATAGGAGTGCATTTTGCTAATAATATAAAACATATTATCAACCAGAACATCTTTGAGTAATTGCAAAGTAAAAATGTACCTAACTAAAAGCAAAAAGATAGTATTTTTTGCATCCATCGCGGTCAGATAACTTTGGCGCCAAATATTCGCCATTTAGATTTTCTAGAATTTTTTTGGTGTCACTCACACAACCACGATGAATCAAATGACACCTCGTATGTCAAAATCCGTCAAGCCGTTCAGGCTGTATGGCATTCCAAAGTAGGTAATAAAAGTACGTACATAATGTTATAGGCAATGTGTATAATGCAGGCATTCTATAGATATAGATACCTAGGAAATGTATAGAATGCCGGGGTCGTTCAGGCAATGTATGAAATGGTATTCATTGTTTAAACTATTTTACACTTTGCCTAGGAAATGTATAGAATACCTAGGCATTGTATAGAATGCCGGTCGAAGCATAGGTAATGTATGTAATCTATTTTTCTTCTCTATGATTTAGTTAGATAGATACTAATCTTTTGAGAGCTAATCCTAATTTTAACTTCCACCAGCAGACAGTGCTGATAAGACATGTTCTATTGGTAGGTATGCCTAAGTAACTACGTGTTTTTTGCGTAGAATGTTTCTCACATAGCAGTGAAAGAAAAGCTGCACATTCCGACTTGGATAGATTAGGTTAGAGGTTATTTTTTTTTATTACCATACAGAATTTCTAAAGGCCACGGCAACTACTCTCTTACCATCATCCCTGTGCTTGTCAGCTACCTAACCTGATGGAAAGAGAGTTGTAACCGTAGCCTATAGAAGTTATGCATGGTTAAAAAAAAATAACCACGAAGGCTAATGCTGGAGCTCCGCTCCGCTCCGCTCCCGCATTAGCCTTCTAACCTAATCTATCCATGTCGGAATTAACAGTTTTTCTTTCAGCGGTAATATCCATTTTTCAAATCCATAGAGGGCTTCTTAAAGGATCGCAAATAAATGACGCTTTGTTAATCTAAATATTACTTTGTTTGCTAACAGTACTTAATTATCAAGGTGAAACGAATTTTCGCACATGAAATATCATTTTATAGAGACGAATTTACAACAACCCGTCCCTTATACACATTGCCTGAACGTTTTAGGTAATGTATAGAATGCCTAGGCATTCTATACAATGCCGGATTGTACACATTGCCTATAACACATACATAGTCTCGGAAAACAAACCGGAAACGACAAAAAAAATGAAGAGAGGACTTCATCTTTGGACCCAGAAGGTCTCTGCCACGAAGAATGCTCTCCCTTTCATATTAATTCGTACCTAAATAACGGAAAGTTCCACCCAAGAGAACTCGACAGGCACTGAAACTATGAAACTGCCTTGAATATGAATATGAAGTTATTCATTTGTTTTGTATAAATTTCGTTCATAAAGTAAGTTTGCAAAATGTGCTATTCGCCAATTTTTGGTTTATCAACAAATAAATAAATCTACTTTTAGTATTACTATAATTTAGTACTTAAGTTTAGTTAAGTAAATGCTATATTTTTGGTTTCTTGAAGATTCAGGGTGGAGTGGTGTATATAATTCCTGCCTCATTTTGAATGTATGTCATACCTAAGGTCTCTATTGGGTGTGTATAATTGCATTCCTATGAAGAATTTAATAAACCGCTTGACGTTGCCCCGATGGCGATAGGAACAGAATTTAATAGATAAGTATTAGCAATAGCACATTTTATTGAAGGTTACATAATTCCTCTAGCGATATTTTTAATAACAGAAATTGTAAGCAAATACGAGAACTTTCGAGTTCGAGAATTGGCGTTTTAACTTTATCATTAGAACTATTTTTTTTTAGGAATATCAATAACTGAAATGACGAATGTAACGCCTACTCGAACTGTTACCGAAACGCATAAAGCCTAAGCTGATTTACTTGTGTTAGGAGTTGGTTCACGTTCGTAGTATATTAGCCAGGATTCGTAGAATGAAAGCTCAGAATAAACATAACTATTCATGTGAAGAAAATCTGAACAAACTTCCGAAACCCACACCCAATTCAGGAAAAAAATATAAAAATTTCCGATTCCTACCAAATTCTACAATTTATAATATAGATATTATTAATTCCTACCATCACTCTCCAGTGACGCACGCTAATGAAATGCGATTATGTACGGTTGAGTGGGCGGAATAATGATCCATTTATTCTCTGCTACCTATTGGTAGTATTGTTTCTAGTTTAATTCTCTAATAAATCGCTTTGTAGTAGATGGATACATATAACAACTTTATTAAATCCCCCGTAAATGAAAACTGTAATAACTTCCAAATCCTATCCTATTAATAGATTCTGTGAAATACGTCTGGGGCTTTATACAAGATGTACTAACGCTCACGCAAACGCATTGCTTAACATGATTTATGAATGGATTTACAACTTGCACATGGCTTCGGCCGGACGCACAGGCGAAAAGATAATTCGAATTGCAATTGACTGACGCTTGTCTAGAGGCACTGAAGTTCTCACGTCAATGTTATTTTTTTGGCAACAATTAATGTATTAATAGTTCACTTTTTTAAGACTTAAATAACTCATTCAAATTCCATGACTATAAAGAATGCCAAAATGTCAATAATTATGTCAATTTCTAGTCAGAAGGATTTTAAAGTCCACACATTTTATTACACATTGAAATGTAGCTCTTGTTACGGGGTTCTTGTGTAATTGTACTGTTTGCAGTGAGCCTGATAATTCAGTGCTGTAACCCCATGACGATGGCTGCTGAATAGCAACCAATACAAATAACACTGAATATATCGCGATACAATCTGTTGAAAATAGTTTTATTTCAATTTCATATACACGAGTATTAACAACAAATGACATTGTGTATTATTCTTACAATGTATAAACATGATTCTTATATATCTATATACCATATGGATACGACATATGTGCAAATACTGAAACCGCGAAGCATCCTGCTCGTAGGAATAGAACCAAATTAAATTTAAACTTAAATTCCCTGATTTATAAAATCCGAAATTTTCTAACAAAATAATTATTAAAATAAATGTAGAAAATGCAACCACTTGTATAAGTCATTAAGTAGTTTCATCCATTGCTTTAAAGTCATTGACTGTGTCATAAGTCATTAATAAATACGCACACACCTTCACACACACACACAACAACTTCACACACACACACACAACAATAGGCATAGTAGGTAACTTACTTGAACAGCTAAGCGGCAACATGCGATTCTACAGAGTGCTCAAAGTTGTTCAAATTCTATAAAATTAAAACTCTAGTTTCTGCCCTTAATACTGGACCAATTTTGTTCAAACTTTTCCTGCTTGAAGCTTAGGGGGTACTAAGTATATGGTTTCAATTATTGCCTATATGTCGTATCCATATTGTATAAGAATCATGTTATATAGGGTAAATGCCTTGCCAAAACGGTAAGTTAAATATTACAAGATCTTTTTGAAAAGTCAACCGCTTAACAATGTCTGCCTGAACTAGATAATTAAAAAAAAAAAAGTTTTTCACTTTTTGACAACGTAAAGTCATCGAACTAAATCTGTGCAACAATAAAAAAATCGTAACTATGATTGACGAGTGAGGCTGAATTTCACTAAAACCCTTTTTAACTGATATAGTTTACTTTTGATCGCGATTCCATCTATCGCAAATTAGTAGGTATGTTAATTTCAGTACGCCCCCAGCAAGATCAACGCTGATGACATGAAAAAGGTAACTGGAGTAGGACTCAGGATTCGTTTGCGATCAAAAATATTTTAATTTTTTTATAGCGCCGATCCTTTCTCGCAATTATTGTTTGTAAAAGTCAAAGCATACATGCATAAATGCATAAAATCAAGCCTATGCGCATTGGTGGAGTCGGAGACAAAGTCTTTCCACTTGCTACGATGCTGGAAATATATGTAATACGCCTTAGAAAGGTAAATCAAAAATATTAAGAAATAAGAATTATTACATTATCTTTTATCATTGAAACTGTCGTTTTTGCAAATTTCGTATACCTACACCACTGTATGGGGGAATGTAAATGACTCGTATTGCCACACTAACTGGCGCGTACTATAGTTATTATGGTTGTTAGAAGGACGTAATTCTTTCATGTAATAATACAATAGAATAATCAATGTATGGGATTCATGTGCCGCCCTTTTTTCTGTCACTCTTCTAGGGTAGCAAAATGTTTGGAATTGTATATAGAGGCTTTTATATTTCTGTGAACGCTAACAATACCGTGCTATTTCTGTGGCACACGTAGACGCTCCCTATACCTACTTGTTATTGCCATCACGTTCCATGCATTGACTATGCAATTATCACCCACTACAATTGTATTAACCTCAAGTTGGTCTTAGAGTGATGTTTCAGTTTATAAAACGCGTTTGTTATGTAGTTACTACCATCATCAAGAGCCGGAGCTTAGATAATAAAATAAAATCGGCCAAGTGCGAGTCGGACTCGCCCATGAAGGGTTCCGTAGTAGCAAAGGCGAAAATTGCGGTTTATGACGTATTAAAAAAAAACTACTGACTGGATCTCGTTCGAACCAATTTTTAGTGGTAGTTTTCATGGCAATTTACATCATATATTTTTTTTAGATTTATCATTCTCTTATTTTAGAAGTTAGAGGGGGGGGGGGCACATTTTTCCACTTTGGAAGTGTCTCTCGCGCAAACTATTCAGTTTAGAAAAAAAATTATGTTAGAAACCTCAATAGAATTTTTAAAAACCTATCTATAGATAACCCACACGTATGGGTTTGATGAAAAAAAAAAATTTGAGTTTCAGTTCTAAGTATGGGGACCCCCAAAATTTAATGCTTTTTTTTATTTTTGTGTGAAATTTTTAATGCGGTTCACAGAATACATCTTCTTACCAAGTTTCAACAGCATAGGTCTTATAGTTTCGGAGAAAAGTGGCTGTGACATACGGACGGACAGACAGACAGACAGACAGACAGACAGACGGACAGACATAACGAATCTATAAGGGTTCCGTTTTTTGCCATTTGGCTACGGAACCCTAAAAAACAGGACTAATCATATTTACCATAAAGAATCCCATGTTTCATATGTTTTTCATTTAGGCGTTCATTTATATCTAGGGGTGGTTGGTTAATTAAGTGCGATACAAAAATAAATATACCTATCGTGTGGTTTTCTACCGTAAGTTACCAGCACGCGCCGTTCGCAAACGGTTCTGGGAAACTGCTCTTCCACATACCAATTCAATAATTCATAATTTACCTACCACTAAACTTATATTATAAATAGTTTTCTATCAACAAGCTATGTTTTATTTTTAGATGAAGGGGTAAAGCATCCCAATGTTATGTATTTGAACATAACATTGGGAAGCTTTACCCCTACATCAGGACCAGAACATTGCAAGTAGGTACTTCAATCAATTAATTAGCCTATATTGCAGTCCATTGCTCAACATAGGCTTCTCACAATGTATGCCAACATCCTCCACCTTACCATCCAATCTGTTCCGGCTATCGATTTACAACTATTCACGTATCAAAGCTAGTCAAACGAAGCGTTGAATCGCATTATACATTAGGAATCTTGTAGATATATGTATATAAGGAATAAAACCTTAAATAAAGCCCATAAAACCTTGACCAAAGCCAATGATACCGCGATACTAATAGAAATTGTGCGGCTCGTCCGTATGACCACGAAATTCACTCAAGTATCCCAGATGTCGCTATTAAATCGGTATAACAGCTAAGGATCCTTGAGCCTCTAGGGATCATTTCATACCATTTTCCCCTACCTGCCTGATTGCTTTTATTTCTATCAACAAGACCAAGATTCTTATTGTTAGTAGACAGTTTTGTTTGCAATTGATTCATATGTAATAATAATGCTGTTCAGTAAATCTTCCCTGTACAACAATACTTTCAGATCTTATTGCCTTTAACAAGATGGAACAATAAGAAATTGAATATTAAAATGTAAGTCTGGCTTACATTATTTCTTTCTTGAAGTATTTACTGCATTGGCAAGATATGTTTATATTTGAATGAAACATGTGAAATGTGAATAGAGGACGGTGCTAACAATGTGATGATAATGAAGTTCTAGAAACTAATGACTGTGGTGGCAGTTTGCCTTATTATATACTAGCGGCCTCCTGCAACTTCGTACGCGTGGAGTTCGTTTTACCCCCGTTCGGGTGGAATTTCTTAAAGTTCGTTCTAAGGGGATAAGGAAACTACCTGCCATGTATGTGTTATAGTTTCTGAGATGTACGTGAAACCAAAACTGTTACAATTGAATGAAAATATCTTGCAAAATGTTACAAAATAGAACACTTAATAGTCTGAGATCCTATTATGCTCGCACTCGATTAAAACAGTACACCAATTAGACGATCTGCTTACAAAACTAGTATCTACCTATCAGTGCAAACATCACAATTCTGGGTCAAGCAGAAGCTCTATCAAACTGGAAAACAGAAAATTGCCCATGAGGCATAAAAAAAAATGAAAAAATTCTCTAGTCCAACGCTCTTTCACACACCGCATAACGAACTAAGGAGCAACTTGACAAAAGTATTCTATTGTCATCTTTCTTTCACCTTACTCAAAGAATCCTCTATTTTGGTCACAGGATTTCATTAAATTCATAACGTGTAAAAAGATTTCCTTCATTCATCTCCATTGGACTCATAGAAAGAATGAACTTTAAAAACATAAAGGTGCACTTGTAATGGCTCAATATTTCAATTAACTTGAAATGATTATTTTACACATATTTTTTATATTAATTATCCTATTTTGTGATTCAGATTTGGTGGGGAGGATGATTTGCATGTAAAAATGAGGTACCTATAAAATTAAAAATTGCACTCAAATTATTACGCTAATGTATACTCGTATTATAGAACGGCACAAACTAGCGGACTTATAGGTTGAAATTTCATTACACTACACACACAACTTTTCTTGACGTGTAAGAAACTCCATGGATTAGTCATCCGAAATAACGGTAAAATAGCTACGTTGACGACTAAAACTGCACCGTGATCCGTCACAGAAGCGTGTAGTGTCATGGTTTTCGTGTCTTTACAGAGCTTAGGTAGTGTTTTAATACGTACAATATCTTCAATTAATGAAAAGTAACATCACTTTGACATGAATACAGTACGATTGCTTCAAATTAACACAATGAAATAAAATTTAGAAAAAAAAGTTTAGTAGAATAACCTTATCAACGGAGAGCCAAAGTCTCGAGGTTCCGTAGAGATTGTACTAAATTCGCAAGCTGAGTCCACGTTTTATGTAGTGTTAGTATCTCCATCACGAGGAATAATTTCTTTGAGCGAGAGCCATCTGTCTTTAAAATATTTTTTTTAATAAATTGTTCACAGAAATAAGACATGTAGGGTAGGTGACTACTATTTCCTAAGATTATCATAAGTCATTTATGACACGAGTTTTAAAAAATAATCTTTGTTATATGAACATACTAGCTGTCCCGGCGAACTTCGTACCGCCATATTTTTCCCGTTCCCGCTGCACCTATTTTCTCATCTTTTAAACCTTCCCTGGATACCCACGAATATTTCAAGACTAAAATTAGCCAAATCGGTTCAGCCGTTCTTGAGTTATAAACTAACAACGAAAAGTGGCATTGATTTTTATATATTAGAAAACGTGCATATACGAACTGCGTAGAAATTATAACGTAAACCCTCTGGTTTAAGTTACTGGCTACTCAAGTGATGAATCTCTGTGCATCCCAGATTATACTTGAGTTACGTATCGATCAACCGACCCTAAATTGGCAAAAAATAAGTAGTGTTCAACTACGAATTGCTACACATTACTCTAAAGCTGACCAACGTATGCGAACTATTTCATTGCTTTAAATTCGTAAGCTTTATACGACTCCAGCAAGGCTTAAACTTTCTGCTATGTATCGCAGTTAATGTCGGTTACAACCGGCTGTATAAACTTTATTTCGTAGAAGAGAAACAGCTTGGAAATATTAGTTAATTTGCCTTTAACTTTCTTACCCGCATGAAAAGACATTTAGTCGTAACAATAATAACGTAATAACGTAGCCGTCGAGTCGTAACATATATTTCTCAAAAGATAAAACCTTTTAAGTCCACTTCTTTATTCTTTATGCGTCTGTCTGTCTTCAAGACCTTTTTTTAAACATTTAGTTGAAATTAAGTTCGCATTGCCTTGAAGCTGTGTAAAAATCAAACTTCGTTGTCTGTCCTCAGTGTCCTCTATTAATCAGAAAGACGCTCAGAGAAGCCGAGTAACTTAACAACAATCAAAGGTTTTCGCTGTGCCTATTTTTTATTGCATAGGTTACTTAATAATGGCATTCCTCACCCAATAAATTCTCTGTCTATCTAAACAAACTATCTGTCTCAAAATTATCATGATTGTTGCAGACACTGACGGTTTCCCTTTTGTGTAGTTCACCTTCCCTGAAACTATTCAACGCTACAATATCCTCAATGTTTCATTTCCTTGCCCACCCTTTACTTTTAATGTTCTTCATTAAAAGTACAATCTCAATCTCAGTCAATTAAAAATCCACGAAGTAAAGGTTGAACTGAACGTATTCACAACATTAAATATTGTTTTACTGACTATAAATACAACTCGAAAGAAATCTCGTAATATGTCAGAGTTTTTATTTACCTCCTGACCAAACACAAACCACTCATTTTAGTTCACAAAGAAAACAATTAATTTACTGCCAGTGGAAAGGATCGTCGCGAGAGCTTACTGATCTTTTACTTAATTTATCTAAAAGCTCAGATTATTTCAAGCTAGTTGGAAATGAAAGTGACCTTCTTCCACGCTTACAGTTCTATTTGCGAAATATTAACTTATAGTTATTTTTATAGCTTTATTTTCTATACAAATAAATAAAAATTGTCTGTTTATAAGGTTAAAAGACCGGTTTTTTTTATGTACATGATACTTATAAAAAACGCAGTTTTAATTTTTTTTGTCCGTCAGTTTTTCTATTTCTTTGTATCGGGTAACCGAAACGGCTGGGGTTTTTTTTTCTGTAAATAGCTGATGTTATTGTTGTGCTATTGGTGAAAAATTATTAGGGTTAAGGTCAAAAAACCCAGATCCAACTCGGAACAAGTAGTAGTACAACTAGTTTAACATAAGAATGTAATATTTTAAAATTTTCTTGGTACGATTATTTTATGATGATTCAGTATGATCGTAATTCAGTTAGTAGGTTTCCTAATAAAGTTGAACAATGAAAACCCCGGTGGCGTTCATTGTTCAACAACCTCAATTTCGCAAGCTTTTTAGGGTTCCGTAGCCAAATGGCAAAAAACGGAACCCTTATAGATTCGTCATGTCTGTCCGTCCGTCTGTCTGTCTGTCTGTCTGTCTGTCTGTCTGTCTGTCCGTCCGTATGTCACAGCCACTTTTCTACGAAACTATGAGGCCTATACTGTTGAAACTTGGTAGGAAGATGTATTCTGTGAACCGCATTAAGAATTTTACACAAAAATAAAAAAATAAAACATTAAATTTTGGGGGTCCCAATTTTTTTTTTTCATCATACCCGTACGTGTGTGGTATCTATAGATAAGTAGGTCTTTAAAAATGCTATTGAGGTTTGTAACAACTTCCACTAAAAATTGGTTCGAACGAGATCTAGTCAGTAGTTTTTTTAATACGTCATAAACCGCATTTTTCGCCTTTGCTACTACGGAACCCTTCATGGGCGAGTCCGACTCGCACTCGGCCGATTTTATTATTTACTTGCACTGTACTTATATGTATGTAATTTATTCGGGTCAAATCTTGCAACTTTTGAAGCAAATATACTCAATCGATTTTGATGAAATCTTTCATACGGGTTTAATTTAGATTACAATGCATTAATATGGTACCACGTAGCTTGTCTGATGATGGAGTAGGATGGTCGCCATAGGAACATATGGGTAAAGCCGATAGCATAAAGGAGACGTTAAGATAACTATTATAATGTCATTTCACTTTCAGCGATTGAAATATTTTATCAAGTAGGTTTTACGCAAGATTGCCAGCAGATTTTATTTGTGTCAAATATAATATGAATAATGAAAAAATATAAAGGAAGTCATGGGATGAGAGAGAGCCTACATAGCAATAATCAGTAATAATCAATAATCAATGGAGATGGGGAGGCTTTCATACATTCTTGGGCCAAAAATGTAATAAGATGAGGGTGGTATCAATTAAGAGCATATAAATTATTAAACCATCCCTGAAAATTCTGCAGATTTTGGATATCTGAGAGCAGAGTTATAAGAGATTTAGTAAAAGTGAGGTTATGCAAGAAATTGACATTTTAGAACTGTGATTTCTGTGGTGTTTTAATAGAAAGTGGTCATTTTTTTTATCTTAAAATACTTTTAAATTGTACTGTATTATATTTCACTCAGGGATAATGTACGAAAACTTACAAAGAGATTTTAAAGATATGGAGTACAAGGATGTTATGTTAAAAAAAAACACTTTAAGTAATAATTATCTTTTATTCTTCTTCAATAATAATTAAAGTATTGTCTAAGAAATGCGCAGGTGGAAATATATTTACCTTATTTACTTCATTTTCTATGCCACAATTCACACAGAGATCCATGTCAAAATCCAAAATACCGAACAAAACTCAAACAAGTAAACAAGTTTATCATTGTACTTTAAGGTAATTAGGTTAAGGGAATATAATCAAGAAATCAACTGGAAATACTCAAAACGCAGAAGTCAATTGATCATTGGATTTAAACCAATAAACTGATACAGTATACTGATATAGCATACTTTTGTACATATTTTATAAACAATTGTATATCCCATAAGCCGTGTAAATATACAATTTTTCGATAAAATAATTAATTTTGAAGATTGAATAAATAAACTGATTGACTGAAAATGGAGCTGTCAGCTGTCACAGCTTAAAAATACAGTTGATAAACACAAGAAATAATTAATCGATTAACGGAAATCGATTCAGAATTTATTTTTATTACACTATTATTTGGTATTTTAAATGGTTATTATTATTATAATGATTAAGTTTTGTTCACTCTGATTGATTTAATATCAAATTGTGATGCAAGTGTTTTAATACGCAATATTGTTTAAATAATTTTTAGTAATCGATATTTTATTTTGCTAGTGGAATAAACTTAGTTTTAAGATTACTCGTCTTCCAGACTTTCAATTGAGCTGGTTTTTTAATATTTTGAAATAGAAAAAAATACCGCTTTTTTTAAGTCATATCTCAACTCATTACAATTTTGGCCCAGAAGTCCCCGTCTCCTTTATTTCGTTCAACATAGGTGGTACAAAGGTGTTACATTAAATATGCAGCATTCCGAGTATATTGATCTCATATTGAAACGTTTTGTACGAATGCAATGCCATCTGACCTCCACAAGCCATTAGCGATATCGAAGTATTGCAGCTAGACCAGTTCTTGTATTTTTTAGGGCTCCTACTACCCCTAACGGCTTTCTTATTCGTAGGAATGACCAGACCAATACATAGGTACCTACTCATGTGTACAAATATGTGCACTAAGCGGGAATTACTACGAGATGAGAGCAATCGGGAACTAAAGAAGTACTAAAAATTATTATCAATATAAATTGGGATAATAGTAATCCGAGAACCGAAGTGAAAACACTTAATTCTAGAAATCCATGAGTGAAAGAGCATTCTTCCTCATTCCTTAATGATGTACCTAGTTTCCTCCTTAATAATGCAATGAAAAGCCTTGGATACCTAAACCACCGAGAATACTTCATGCATTTTAATAACTCTATAATGGTATGGTGGATAAGCGTCGTTCAGCAAACCTAAATCTGGTTTACGTTAAATAATTCATGTCTATTTAAATGGGTCAGCAATTGATCTAAAATTAATATCCCAGAGATTTTACGTGCGCGCGCGGAGATTGGTCGGAAATTAGACGGGTCTGACGCGCATCTAACCTTGAAATCACTGTATGACTTCACTGTGTTTCTATCAGGATATACTTTCTTCACATTTGGAATCATTCAGGGATAACGGAGAAGTGTCTATCTCGGGATCTAACCACACGAGGACCTACTGCAGAGGACCCCGGATATATCCTTTTGTTCATGCGGAAATCCCCTCGGTAACGGACTATAATAGACTTATTACTCGGAGATAAGAATGCATTTGTGAATACATTTTCAAACTCTGTTGCAATTTCCTTTATGATTTTTCAATTGAAATCTCTTTCAACTAGGTACTGAAAGTCTGCGAAAATCGGAATTGCGGCGAGGTTAGTCGATCAGCGTTTAACGTAGGTACTTACAGCTCGTTCGCCGCCTCACGCCATTTCACGGCCCTTGCTGCTGGAGTCAAAAATCAGGCAGAAAAAACAATAAAAACTATTCCCTTACATTTTTATGTGTAGTATCATTAGGGCCCCGAATCAGGTCAGCATCGAAAAATTGGTATTTTCGAAACCGTTTTTCTTATCTTCTTCATCACTACATATTATTATAAAACAAAGTCGCTGTCGCTGTCTGTCCGTCCCTATGTATGCTTAAATCTTCTAAACTACGCAACGGGTTTTGAAGTGGTTTTTTTCAATAGATAGAGTGATTCAAGGGGAAGGTTTATATCGACGGGTAAAAGGAAATAGGGCATAAGCGACATTTTGGTCAAAAATGAGTTATTATGCCATTGGACTTAAAATTTTCTGCTCTTTCGAATGCGCTTACTCCCATGGCTCTACGATGACTTTTTTGGCGTTTATGCCCAAGCAAAACAAATACAATTTATAGTGTTATTTTTGCTAACCGACGAAAATTCTGGTCATTTTTGCTATAAAGGTGATTGTACCCCTACAAAAATGATTTATTTTGGGTTTGTTGTCGGTAATACTTCTTTACTTCACAAGGGTGCCAAGCTTTTGGTTGTTTATGCCTTTTAAGCATTTCAATTGAAAAGTAGAAATGTTGCATAAAGCTTACTTCCATTTCGTAATTTAACAGAGCTATAGCGCTTGTGCCCTATATACAAAATGCATACTTATATTACTCTGGCGGTTATCCCCTATTTCCATTCAGTTCTTAATGACAGCCAAGTCGGTTATGCTCTATTACCTAAATTAATTTTGATTTTTCTTGATTAAAAAGTATTAAAAAACTCCTTTTTTATTTCAAAAAACATCACACTATCTGCTCGTTAGCAAATATGAAATGACGAGCTATATCTTTTAAATCTACCATTTAGTGTAAAATTATAGCAGGGTATACTGTAATAGGCTTCTTAGTAAAATAGATCCTTAGTATGTTTCTGTGAAAATTTACTCCCAAGCAATTTCACCCTACTTTAGAAGTTAGAGACCCAATTACGGTGTCGTGTAATATCTGTTTTAGATATTTTCCTGATAAAGGAAAAGCAATTTTGGTTGCGCTACTTCATTATTTTTGGGGTGGCTTTTCATCCATATTTCTTTGCTTCGTAGCGACATTGTGTGTTACTAATGTCTTATATCCTGGTATTGTTTTGAATGCCAAGTGTTTCTTGTGCCCTATTACCTTTTATACAACCACTATGAAAAGTTCCTTATCCTTCTTTTCCTATAATATTGATTGAACGGTCTAGTCGCTTATACCCTTTTACCTTGCGAAATGATAAATTGGATTGTCGCATATGCTTCTTATCCTTTAATATTTGATTTTGTCATTTGTATCTTATGCCATATTTCCTCATTCAAAAATTATAAGCTGTGGTTATAAGCGACAAAAACTACTTTAAATAACGTCAAATCACTAAAACTAAGAATACCAGTAACTGTTCCATTTCTATCTGATTTTATAACTGTTTCGCTTTTCACAATATCTTAATAAATGACAAAAATACGTCAGTTTTTCTAAAATTTAAAACTTTGAACGGCTCTCCTGAACATTTCATCTTTTGTCGCTTATCCCCTATTTCCTTTTAACCGTCGATATGTATAATACATGCATAATATTGTAGAGAAACACTGATAAATTAAGAGATATGCAGCGGGAACAGGATCAGAAAATATGGCGGTACGAAGTTCGCCGGGTCAGCTAGTCTATTATATAATAACATCGGCCAAGTGCGAGTCGGACTCGCCCATGAAGGGTTCCGTAGTAGCAAAGGCGAAAATTGCGGTTTATGACGTATTAAAAAAAACTACTGACTGGATCTCGTCCGAACCAATTTTTAGTGGAAGTTTGCATGGCAATTTACATCATATATTTTTTTTAGATTTATCATTTTCTTATTTTAGAAGTTAGAGGGGGGGACACATTTTTCAACTTTGGAAGTGTCTCTCGCGCAAACTATTCAGTTTAGAAAACAATTAAGTTAAAAACCTCAATAGCATTTTTAAAGACCTATCTATAGATACCCCACACGTATGGGTATGATGAAAAAAAAAATGAGTTTCAGTTCTAAGTATGGGGACCCCCAAAATTTAATGCTTTTTTTATTTTTGTGTGAAATTCTTAATGCGGTTTACAGAATACATCTTCTTGCCAAGTTTCAACAGCATAGGCCTTATAGTTTTGGAGAAAAGTGGCTGTGACATACGGACGGACAGACAGACAGACAGACGGACGGACAGACTGTCATGTGCCCAGTTGCATTCGCTTACTCCTTGTTTTGGTTTGGTTTATTCGGCTGTTATGAGAGCGAATGCTATCTGACCTCATGACCCTGAAAAGATAATCTTTGCCAATGCCTTTTATGTCAACCACCTGGTGACTTGAACCTCTAAGATCTTGGTGATGCCCCAAAAACACTCAAAATTGTAACAAATGTCTCTTGGGTTATATCTCCGCCATCCAAGCTGAGATTAAACCTGTATTATAGATGAACGGGCTCTCCTTTAATTACACAAGTTAGTTACAGCTTACGTATACCTATAATAGTATTCATACTGTGGGATACATACCTACTTAAGTAGAAAATTTTCTAGTTGTGCAAATAACTTCAAGTTGCTGTTATTATTGAATCCTTCAGTTATTGAATCCAGTACGTTATATAGAAATATTTAAAATCAGTGCACATCTCTGATGGAAAGGAGCTTAACGTTTTCTGTGGTAACCATGACATACTTACATAATAAAACATAATCGATAAAATAAAAAGTGATACGAATATAGCAGCTACGGTAACAAGCTCATGAGCTCATAAATACCAACTAGTCCCGTTCTACTTAATTGATGAATAAGCACTGAAGTCATTATATTAGAGAAGCCATCCATTGCAAAACTACAGTTCTTTAGTCCAGTCGGCCTTGTCCAGCATTGTTGAATATACCTATGTAGTATGCCTGTGAGAATTTTGATGTGTTACTTTTAGCTACGATACCGACACCACGATACGTTACCGATTTCATTCACCTTTCTTTTTGAATTTTCTAATACTTCATAGAAGAAAATTGTGGTACATTTTAGAAATTTGACGAACATTTTAGCATTTATCGTGGGTGGGAGCTGCGGGCAACTGTTAGTATCAAATAGGTATTTTGTAACTTACTCGTGCTCACGTTGACACCAGTTCATATTATGTATACATTTTAATGACCCGTCACCGCTATAATTACTTAATTTTCAAAATCTTATTTAGGATGAATTGGCGTTTACTTTCCATCTGCACAGAAAACAAGAAGAGACATTATTTAGTTGGTAGACGGAGGTCACACGACACCTTGCATCCTCGTCGTCATATCAGAAAAGCACTGACAGTGCATCTAAGAAGAGTCTTTTTGCAAGAGATACACGCAGATGTCCTTTGATATTCCCACGCCTTGTGGCACACAAAATTTAGATGTAGCTTTTTTTGATAATGATTCATCGCTCGTATAATAATATTAAATCACTTCAATTTGACCCTGGCCACTAATGATTACGGCCCTTTATAAAGGGCGTATCTGGGGGCACGGCAGTGCCCCCGCCAAGTCGAGCAAAAAAGAGCGGCACGGCCGTAACACTATTTTCTCGAAGCACTTCGGGCCATTTTCGACCCCCTATAAGTTCGTTGTGGATAAACCTAGAAGCCTGAATCTTCGGTTACCAAGTAGGCACTGTAAAAATACTTTATATTTCAAATTTCATTCAATTTGAACCAGAAGTTTAAGAATTATAACTAGTCAAAGTTAGCAAATTTTGCAAATTTTGTCACTAGTGAGTGCAATTTGGCCATCGCATGAAAACACAATGTATCGCACATCACAATAATTACATTAAATAACATTGTTTAGTGCGCCAAGTTAATTTATTGTATTTAAAACTTAAAAGCTTATTACGTAATAAATTAGGACAGAAGGTCCCTAAAGTAAGGACTTAATAAATTAACCGACTTGGTATTACATGGATCTCACAACTTTTTGCGGTAGAAGAACCGAGGGCGGCGAGGCTTGGCATTTTTTTACAAGTATTGTTTTTGATGGGATTATATATTTAGATGCTAACTCTGTTTCCGAGTACGTCCTTGTACCGGCTTCGTCCATTTTGATACCGGGCTCCGAGAGATGACTTTCTCGCGGCGGATAAAAATAAAGTCGTCGCGTCTGCGGAAATTAACCCCAATCATAAATTCATGAATTTGTGCTTCAAGTTTGCACGGGAACTAAACTTTGCGGTACTTACACTTTTTGTCTCTCTTTGAACCTGATAATTGTTAACCTAGTTTAATTTGATTTGATCGCAGCCCCTTTCATTGGTAAAATGAGCCCTTGAAGTTTAGGTCGATAATAATTAATAGGACTTAAAATAACTTAGAACAATATCATTCAGTATTCGTTTTGATAGACTGATAAAGTATTTCAATGAAATTCATATTGTTAACTTTAACATAGGTAGGTACAGTACAATTAAAATCAGTTGAACATTCGGCTTTTTTCGGGTATCATCGCCTAAATCCGGAGACGGAAATGACACGACATACATTACCGCGATTTCTTGTAAGTAGCATTTAATTGGAAGTATCATAAACGCAATGTATAGCATCTGCCAAAATGACATTACTAACCGCAGACCTAAGAAAGTTATGCAGAAGCGACATGAATTTGAAAATTCATTATTTATTGAAGCTATACTTGTATACATTAAATAAAAAAATAGGTACATAGATAAAAGTCAATATTTTACTGTTTGATGTGAGTAACAGTACGATATTACATCGGATTAATAAAATTGATAATAATCTCTAAATAAAATAAAAAATTATCAAACCCATACGTGTGGGGTATCTATAGATAGGTCTTTAAAAATGCAATTGAGGTTTCTAATATAATTTTTTTCTAAACTGAATAATTTGCGCGAGAGACACTTCCAAAGAGAAAAAATGTGTCCCCCCCCCCCCCCATCTCCAACTTCTAAAATAAGAGAATGATACATCCAAAAAAATATATGATGTACATTGCCATGTAAACTTCCACCAAATATTGGTTTGAACGAGATCCAGCAAGTAGTTTTTTTTTAATACGTCATAAATCACAATTTTCGCCTTTGTTGCTACGGAACCCTTCATGGGCGAGTCCAACTCGCCCTTGGCCGATTTATTTTTTTAAATAGTTATCTACATTATTTACAATTTCACGAGATTGAGCAACAATTATCTTACCACGCTTTAAATGTGTTGAAGCCATGATACCTACATAACTACTGTAAGTTAATTTTGAAAAAATTTGATAGAATCGAATATTTTCACGAATGAAATTAGCGTTCATAAACAAAAATGTATCATATACGTCAAAATAATCAATTTATTTTCTTATTTCAATATTTTTGTGTTATTTTTGAGCTACACAGGAGGTTTTGTTGCTCATATCGTGCTTGTATTGTATTCATTAATACAACGGGTAATATAATTAAAGGTCATATCTGTACATTGATAACTCTATGTGAGAGACGAGGGATTCACGACAATTACCGAGCTTGGCCGAATCTTCAACTGATTTTAATCGTACTGTACTTACTTTTATTTCATTTTATTCAATTTATTCGATAACCAATAAAGAGAACTATTTTAAGAAGAAAACTAATGTTTTAAAGAGAACTGATATTCTATTTATCTTACCGTAAGCACCCTATATCACAGCTTTACCATTTAAACTAACTAAAATATAACCACATTAGAACAATCATACAATTTTATTACAACAGATTTATTTATAGCAACAGAATTAATTCAATAAACTGCGGTGTGCGTAAGACTTTTCTGTTGAAGTCGGTGCTAATTCATTCGGTGCTACATTTTTATTTAAATATTTATCAGAATCCACTTAAACAGTCTTAACGGTGCTTTTCTTTGTTCCCAGGAGTGCGCTGTGTTCATCATGGATAAACGCATAGTTGACAAGCTATACCGGGCCAAGCGCAAGGAGAGTATGCTTGAGAGGCTGAGATACTCCATCACTACCCTGGAGAAGATTAACAGCCCCAAGATGCTGCATATCATTCACCCGCTCGAAGAAGGGCACTACACCATGGCATTTGCTTCTGAGCCGATCATTGGGTCTTTGCACAACATACTGGCATGGCATGTGAGTATTATTTAAAAAAATTGTACTGATAGGTTTTCGTTTTATTGACCAATTGAGTTTTTATCGATACAAACTGTATGGGATCGGCAGTGGGTGCATACACCCAGCAAATCTTGATGGGGACTCATAAGTCCCCATCAAGATTTGCTGGGACCACTTCAACCTCATCAGTAAACCGGTGCTACTATTGGTAAATGAAAGAGACTCTTACGCCGGCTTTCCTCGGCTCAGAGTGGAGATAGTGAGTGACTGCTACTCCCATAAAAGCAAATCAAGAGACAGAATAGCGTCCGTACATACCTTAGTGCTTATGGAATCGGCCTTACGATCGAGAAGTCCCGGGACCGAATCCTGGCCATTACACTACCTTCGTGAACCCACTCCTAACACAAGCAATTGGGCTTAGCTGGACGGGTTAACGGGAATATTAGTAGGTAATTTCGGTTGCTAATATTCTTTAAAAAAAAAGGATGCCATGAACGGTAGTTGCCATCGTTATAAGTTCGTTGAATTACCTTTTTTTACACGGATACCTCCCCCGCCGGAGCCGGAGGAGGAGGTTATGTCGGACTCGAACCGACTAAAACGCACGCCGTCTATGGGCCGTCAGTTGCCGGAGGTGAGATTATCGTAGCCATATCCCTCGCACCCCGGCCGACCCAGGGCCATATCTACCGATTTGGCCCTCCTCCGGTGCGGGGATCACAGAGTCCCCAACTCGCCCCCGGGTATGGGGAGGCACAAAATGCGTGCCGCCGCCGCGGCCTGCTTCTGCTAGGGTGACAGGCGGCTCCACCCGTCACCCCCAGGCCCGCGCTCATGGTGGACGGAGGTCATTCTGCGACCTCCGACGCCCGAGTTGCCGCCGCTCATCGCGGGCCGCGCGGTCTGCGATTCTCCTTCACTCCTCGCGGGCCGCAAGGTCTGCGATTCTCCTTCGGTCCCGCTCCACCGCCGCACTATGGACACCCTCCATACAACGCCGTCTCATAAATGGTTTTAGCGAAAATAGGTTTTCTTGAATTCTTTTGACCTAAATCCGCAGATTATTACCTAGATCATTTAATTCCGATGTTATTTTTTATTTCAATTATTATATAATGGGTAAAATGAGTTGCTGAAATATAGTGAATCAAATAATTGTTTCAAGTAAATTATTCATACAGCCACTTCAAATGACTGTTGTTGAAAATTTTCTCTCAGAGCTATATAAGTGTTATATATTTTTAGAAAGCCCAAAGCATGACGTAATTGAAAAAAAATAAAACACAAAAATATGTACTTTGATTAAGTCAATAATCTTGTTTGAAGATTCCTCTCTATTTATGTGTCATTCCTCATTTTCTATTGGACGTTTAAAATTTGCCGCTGTTTGCCGCAGCCATGTTATTTATCTCATTCAAATACTTGATTAATGTATTTTCAGGCATATAAATTTCAGGTGCCCGAATGCGCCGTTTTTTTTTTTAAACTCAAAAGTATGAGGTGAAGTAAATGTTTATTTTTTGTTAGTCTGAATTGTTTTGCGATAGTACCTATCTACAAATAAACACAGTAAATTAATATTTATTATTAGCATTTGATAACTGAAAACATGATAAAAAAAACCATGATAGTGCACTGTCAATTTTGTGGTGGAAATTTGAAATGATAAGTCATTGTATCAGGTTGCGGGATAGTGATAAAAATATTTTTCCATCAATAACCGCAAATATGTTGCACACTGCACCACAATTCAAATGGTATATATTCTAGCAAAAAATTCACAAAAGTAACGAGTAACGTTGTTATATTTAGTGAAGTTATAAATTTTCAATTTTATTTATCACAATGAGTGACTTCGTTTGTACTCGTAGGGTCTTAAGTGACTTTCATATAAATTCTAGTACAAATAATACTGATTTAAAACAATATTTGATTGAAACTTATGCATTATCATCAGAAAAAGCTGATATAGTCAAAGAAAGTATTCAGAACTACTCCTGAAAATAAAATGACCAAACAAGAGAAGAAAAAGAGTGTACAAAATAGGTTCTGAAACGAACTTGGCCTTCATATAGATAAACCCCGACAAGGAAATGGTAACAGTAATGATGGTAATACCGCGCGAAGATTTTTTTCAAACTATCATTGCACAGCTAATATTACTGGTGTTGATGAAAATTTGATAAAACGGCTATAATATGTTATATTACAAACGATGTCATCCGGAATCGCAATAAATGCTACCAAATTCGGTCAATACGCAATGGATACTGCTCAAATATTTGTCAACAATTATAATTGGTACTATATGCCGTCCTCTCTCCATAAAGTCCTCATTCATGGAGAAAGTGTAATTAGGCATTTCGCAGTTTTGCCAATAGGACAATTATCAGAAGATGCACAAGAGGCCCGAAACAAAGATTACCGACGATACCGCCTACATCATTCTAGGAAATGTTCACGTACAGCAACTAATGAAGATGTTCTGCATTCATTATTATTTACATCAGATCCATATATTTCAAGCTTAAGGACTCCAAGTATCACAACAGGAAAGGACTTATTTGATGAAGCCAAAATGCTTTTGGATCTTCCTGAAAGTGATTAATGCAATAAATAATATACTATTATCTAATTAATAATAAAAAAACCAAACTTGGATTTTAAATACTAATTATTTTTTCTTAATATAATTTTTGTGTAATATTTAGGTAAAGTCTATTTTTAAATCATATATATTTATTAAAGTTTATAGTTTATTAAAATTATTTTCATTTCACTTAAAAGCCCATCTATTCAAGAATACACATGCAAATTTTCAAGGTGTTACCTCTTAAGGAAAAAGAGTTACAGATTTTTGAGACGGTGGACACGTTTCTGGACCATAGTGCGCCGCCTCCTTCACGAGCATTACCTGCTCGCAGAAGGAGGCGCCGGTGGCCCACACATCCGCGCAGCGAACCATCGCTGCGAGCAAAGTGGCGAGCGTGAGAGCTCTCACCCGAAGGGTCGCCACCAGCTCCCGTCTCGGCGTTTCCCACGCCGGACACTCGGTGAGCGTGTGCAGCGCCGAATCCTCGCTCGCGTCGCAGTGATGGCACTCGGATGTTGGCTCTTTCTTCGCGGTCCGATGCAGATACCGCCCGAAAGTTCGTTGAATTACCAAAGCAGTGAATATAGTAAAATGTCGAACAGAAATTCTCCACTTCTCGCTTGCGTTTTTATATTGGAAATATGGCAAATGAGATACTATCATAGCAAGATCTTACTTTGCTTGTTAGTGTTTGCAAAGCAAATTACAGGAAAAATATAGAATCTCTTTTAGTCTTCAATCACGGAGATAATTTCTTTATAATATTTGAATAACTATGATTCAAATTCAAAGTAAAGTCTCTGGAAAGCGTAGAACTACAACTTAACAAATAAATAAACTTGTGAATGAAATTATAAAGCGTTTTGTATGCTAACCATTCAAATCGATTAAGATAGGAAAAAGTGAATCAATAAATAAATGAACTAATAAATAAGCAAAAAATTATAAAGGCTCTACATATAGCAATACTGTTCGCTATGCTTCCTTAAACTAGAAAATGTAATTGAAGATACCTAGTTATTTCAAATTAATTACCTAGTTCCTGTGATTTTTTAGATAGGTACAACAATGTATACTCTAAGGGTACAACAGTATGTTGGGGCCCCAAAAATCTTGATCTACACCCTAGAGCCACTTTTACCATCATCTAGAAACGAAAGATTAACGGTCTCGATAAGACCCGTATTTTTAATACTGTTGACTAAATATACCCTCGACATAATTATAGGTAGCTCAGCAGACGCTCTTTACAGCAAAACAGTAATTATCGAAGCCAATAAATAATAGCAATGAATTATCACATCCTATATTTATCCGAGGATTATACGTTAATTAACTGAAGATGCAGCCAGGCGAGAATATCATTTTGACGTTATTATCAACTTGCCTTAATAATTCTCCCGTTCTTAAAACGTTGCCTTAGTGTGACTCACTGGCTTGAGTCGCGAGGGAGGGAAAAAGGTGTGAATCTATATAGTTATATAAAAATCAATGCAACTTTTCGTTGTTATTTTATAACTCAAGAAAGGCTGAACTGAACCGATTTGACTAATTTTAGTCTTGAAATATTCGTGGATGTCCAGGGAAGGTTTATACGGTGAGAAAATAGGTGCAGTGGAAACGGGAAATATATGGCGGTACGAAGTTCGCTGGGACAGCTAGTATTGTATATACATAATTATGATAAGGCTACTTTCATACCGCAGTGTGTAAAAGCCTTATGGCGGATTTCACTATGGCGTGTGCGAGGATATCGAATGCATCCGAGGCTTTCACTTCGGAGCTTGGGGCCCATGATGACCTGTAAACTGGCCACGCCCGCTGAACAGATCAAACTATGCGTGAGAGGATGGGGTAAGGGATCACAGGCTCCAAAATATAATAGTAGATCCTACCAGAATTAACCCTCGAATAGCGATGACTATGTAATTTTGAAATATAGACGAACGCGGAAAGCTTTTTCGTATTTTATTTATTTCGTAACGTTGTCTAACATGCGGCTAATGGATGTTATATCATTTTAATTTAAGTTAACTCGATAAAGTCAGTAAACAGATAAACGGGACACTTAACTCTATTTTACAGATTAATTGAATAATTAGTGAATGATTCATTATCCATAATATGATAATTTTTAACGTCAAAACATTCATGTATAATTTTTATAATAAACTGGCCCAGCATCACCTCACAAATAAAATTGAACATACAATGTAAACTCGTTCAACAAAACTAAGTTCTCACATATAAACCAATTATATTGAGTAAAACTAGTAACAATATAAATCAATGAGTAAAAAAAACAATAACTCAGTTTAACAGCTTTAACTGATTTCATTTTATGTCATTGGTAAAATTCGCACTAAAAGTTAAGACTCAAGTCATTGATCGGAACTAAAGATACTATTATAATAGATACTAGCTGTTGCCCGCGGCTCCGCCCGCGTGGATGTCGGTTATCGCGACCAAACACAGCCTTTTTCCATTCCCAAGTAGACCTTCTACCCCTGTACCAAATGTTATCAAAATCAGGGTTCAGTGGTTTAATCGTGAAAGCGTAACAAACAGACAGACAGTTACTTTCACATTTATAATATTAGTATGGATTTAGATGACTATTTTAATACTCACCGGGATATTTAAGTAGGTACCATGTTTACTATTAATGTTAACGACTCTGACAATCTAAAATCATTCATTGTTTGTACTTTTGTTATTTGTATTAGGTACCTAGTATTAGTTTTGTATTCGCACTATTTTAATTGACAATATTGATATTTTAGAACTACGAGTAGGTACCAGCTTTGTGAATTGACAATCAGATTTCAACTGGTAAAAATAACAATTCAATATTTTTTCAACAAAACTCTACGTTTTGATTTTTGACTTTGCAATACTACTTGCATTGTAACATTGATTCAATGCCTACCATAGTAGGTATTGGAACCATTTGAATGCGGAGATTTAAATACATTGCGTCATACATATCTTGTTAATCATGAATCACACATTGATAGCCTCTGTGGCGTGGTCGTAGTGAACGCGACTGTTATGCAGGGGGCACAGGTTCCATTCCCACTCAGTGTAAATATTTGTATGCATGAATATGACTATTTGCATTGGTCTGGTCGTGCCTCAGAAAGCACGCTAAGCCATCGGTCCAGGTTGTCATACAAACATCTATGGCCATCGCTAGGAGTAGTTGGAGCTCTAAAAAGTTCAGCATCTGGTCTAGCTGCAATACTTCGATATCGCCAATGGATTATGGAGGAGTACCTAGTCGCTTCACGGAAAATATCGAATACTAGCTGACCCCGCGAACTTCGTACCGCCTAACAGTCAATTCTTTTTTTTTTCTAAGTCCCGTTACCTCCCGTTACCACCCTTTCTGTCATTTATAGGCTCGCAAAGTATGAAAATCTGCCGGATTTGTTGACATTTATGGTTACTGCTCCTCTCCCTTATGTAGTAGCGTAATTTTTCTCTGCGTAAGAACCATCTTTGTATTTCAAGGTATATTTTAAAAAAAGAAATAGTGTAATCGGTCCAGCCGTTCACGCGTGATGACGTGACCAAGGGAAATAGGGATTCATTTTTATATATACAGATAGAGATAAGATAAACCCGCAGCTAGAGTGGAAAAAGCGGACACCAGACTCCGAGGTGAAAGCTTCGGATGCAACTGGGTTAACGCTAATAAATCAATATTGCTTTACATTCTACATTGCGCTATCTTCCTAAAGTAGGCATAACATAACTGGCTTGTGTTATGGGGCTCTTGAATACGGATAAAACATACTTGAATATTTTTTTGTGAATACACGCATGCCTAACAAGTATTAACACCCAGATCCGTCCAAACATGACCATGTAAATATACGAATACTACACAATGCTATCTAGATCGAAGGTAACAGGTAAATCCCATAACACAAGCTAGGTAACAGGTTAACTAGCTTATGTTATGGGATCCAAAATGAGGACAAACATACTAAGATACATTTTTTTGTAAATACATACATATTATACCTACATACAAATACCGAGACCAATGCAAACATACATACAAATACAAATATTTGCACTGAGCGGGAATCGAAGCCATTACGCCAAAGAGATCGGCAATCAACTATTAATTCTACTACATGCATCGAGAGCTTTTGACGTTATAAAACTTTTAAAAACCGCAGCCCACGATCTCTTTCATACAGACTGAAAAGTATAAATAACTTTAGATTGGATTTTTGCCTTTATACTATAAAAGAGTTCCTGTGAGTACTTCAATGAAATTGTATTTCCTATACAGGAACTATGTCTGTTTTATTACTATATTTTTATAATTTGTACATATTCAAACATATTTAGAATCATATAACTTGAAATGGTGGTCGCACAATAATGCTTTAGTGATAGCAAACTGAATAAAGTGGTTGCATACCTAGAAACCTTAAGAAATTTTAGTAAGCCTACTTTTGACATGGTTTTTCTTTTAAACAGTCATTTTGGTTAAAAATCAAGGTTTAGTGATAGTTTCCATTTGAAGATTTCCTTTCGTCACCTTTCAGTTGTTGATAACATAGGTATTTAGGGAGAGATCCCATCAAGATCCCGGACCCCGGATTTCATGATTCATGCTTAGGATGCAATGAGGTCTGGCGCTCGGGTGAAGAAGAATTGTTGATAGGTTAGGAAGGACTTTGTAACGTCTGATTAAACTTCTCTTCAGTTTTCCTATTTTAATGTTAAAAGTAGACATCGTTTGTTTGTAAATATCATTAGACGGCGCTTACAAAACCTTAAAAAGAAAAGCATAATAAACTAATATTTAGCAGATGGACCGTGCAGTGGTCTGGTACGAAACGCAACCGCCAACACAATTTGAAAAATAATATGATAATATATGCTGAGCAGTTAACGGCAAATAAGGTATATTGCAGTTAGAGAGGTGTAGATGTGAATAGCACTTTAGCGAATAGCATATACATAATCTTAGTCCACGAGCGGCACCTATCAAATTTTTTGACAGATGCTATATGGTACTAATCTTGATTTCTAACTTTGATGTTCTTCGAATATCTTAAACTTATCTAATATAAGTTGGACTATGTTAAGTTTATACTTGTTACAGTGTTGTATCACCATATATGTATAATATCTTTTCAACTTCGTCCAGTGTATAATGCGTTCTACTTTTGTAGAAGGTGCTTGCAGTGGATCTGTTCCACGCGAACTACGACGTAGCCACCACATACCAAATTTTTCGCGTCACCGCGTCGTCGTTTATAATTCGCATCAACTTTGTAGAAAAATTTTGAAATTTGAAAATCGAACCATAAGCAAATAATGCAAATATCGCTACAGAGCCCATACCATGAACTCTTAAAACAGGTCAATAATTTGAACTGCTGTCATCCTACCAACTGCAAATGTCACTTTGTAATCCAATATATTTATATGACATTACAAAGTGACATTTGCAGTTGGCAGAATGACAGCAGTTCAATTATTGACCTGTTTTAAGGTTTATGGTAAGGCCGCAGGTTCCATCTTTTTATTTCCTACTAGCTGACCCGGTGAACTTCGTACCGCCATATTTGCCGCCCGCGTGGTATTCCGATCCCGCTGTACCTTCTATTCAAATTTCCATGTTAGATTCTAATCCCGTGCCCGCTGCACCATTCCCGACCCGTGTTATGAACAAACATGCCACATATAATTGACCATGGGAAAATATGGCTTTTCTAGATTCAGACCGTTCCCGCTGTACCTTCTATTCAAATTTCAATGTTAGATTCTGATCCCGTTCCCGCTGCACCGTCCCCGACCCGTGAACAATGTGAAAATGTGTGGGAAAAACATGGATTTTCTAGATTCAGTGTGGTCTTTTAAGGATTGTCCTTTGTGTTTTGTTTATGGTCATGGCAATTGCAAGACGGATCGAAAATTGAAGTCTTTTAAATTCAAGCGGCATGTCGGTTGGGATCATCGGGATCCTTGGAATGAGAACTTCCTCACCTTCTAATTTTCCTTTGAGTGAAAAAAAAAAAATTAAAAAAATAAAATAAAAAAGAAATTAAAAAGTATCCTATGTCATTCTCCTGGTTCTAAGCTACCTCCCCACCAATTTTCAGCCAAATCAGTTCAGCCGTTCTTGACTTATAAGTGTTGTAACTAACACGACTTTCTTTATAGATTATTGTAATAACATCACAGTAGACCAACAAGTAGAACAACAATTAATTAAGTCCATCGTGGTAATTCTCTAACTTCATTTTTATGTCATGATGTTTAAGTAGGTATAATTATTATTTAGTCAATTTTTTTTTATAATTTGAGACGCATTAACTTATAGTGCCTATTTTTTATTCGTACGACAGCCCTCAGTGCAATTATGTTGATACCGCCATCAGCAGTAACACATTAGGTAATCAGTGGCAACACTCCGACTCGGAGCAAGCCGACTAGGACAGATTAGGCATTAGGAGAAGGTCAATCAATAAATACCTTCCTGTTTGTATGTATCTATGTATGTGAGATGTGCAAGGTACTTTTCTGTTAAGCCCCATTTTTAATCCCCGACGCAAAAATGACAGGGTGTTATTTTGACGTGACTGTGTGTTTGTGTCCGTCTGTGACGTATGAACCGATTTGAGGACCGTTTTCACAAAGTAATACATCAAACAAAAATTCAAATTTGTTTTTTTTATCGTTTCCTAGTCAATTCCTATAGCCAAACATATACATCTGTTCGAATTTACTGTAAACGGAACATAAGCTATTGAAAAAGCACAGCAAAATACCCTAGTTTTTTCAGAGTGATACATCAACATAGAAGGAATTTCTTCAAAACGATACATCAAACGTACAATTGACACATATTTTTGATTGCCATCATATTTTGCACAAAAACACGTGTTTGTGCATTATTATTCAATATTATAGTGTCAGTATTTATGTAACAGAACAACACAGAACAGCGCGCATTTTTTAAGCTATTTTTTTTTCAATAATAATGGATAACGTAGAATATCACACGCCAGTTGTTCAAGTAGAAAATAGTTGAAAGTCTAGACGTTTCGTCGTCATTGCAGTACTCCAAAGACATCTAAATACACCGAAGATGGCAAAGAAGATCCAGATTAGGACTGTTATCACCATTATAACTACGAACATGATATCTTAAAGAAGAAAGCAGATGTTGAAAATTTACTGAAACTTGGGACATATCTGATGATCCTGATGCTCAAGCATTTTATGCTGATGTGCTTATGGGTTGTGCTCTCGAAGATGTCAATATTCGACGTAATTACGACGATGAAAAACCTGAACTAAATGTACCGCGGTTACATCAAAACGAGACATCAACAGTAGATGTATCAAAGTTGAAAAAACTCGTAGTTTTTGATCTCATTATTTTAGTATTTCTATTTGTATTTTCTTTTTTTTTATAAGCGTAATGGTATCGCATTAAAACAAATTCTCAATCTATAAGCAAATTCATTCAAGATATCCTATATAAACACTGTTATATAAAAAAAATCGATTATTGAAAAAAAAAGTATTTTAAGATGTATCGTTTTGTAAAAACGCTCCTCATTTGGATTTGGTTTTTCTTGTTTGAAAGGTATATTAGTGTTCTTAGCTATGTTCGAAATTGCCATGTAGGAGAGACCTTGCATCGTTCCGATAATTATGACGGACTGCTTTATTTTTTTTAACAAAATTCAATTTATTTTTCACTTTTTGGAGGTATTTTTTGTGACGGCGTTTTTTTTTATTTTATTGTAAGTAATTTTTGGTATTTAACTTCAAGTACAATTGTCCTTTATAATGCAATTTTCCTAAAGTGTATGCATTTCAATGGATACGAAATCGTTCCTCACGTCTAGTATTAACATACAATCAGCTTAAGCCGTTATAAAGTAAAGTTAATTAAAATTTACCAATCACTTTGACTTGCCGGAATTTATCGGCCGTCCAAGCGAAAGTAAGGACTACTCTTTGCGATTTAATTATTATGGTGTTGAGATTCACCCGAGGTTTACTGAAATTAAAAATTTCAGGTAAGGTTCAAGTTAGCTCGTAAATATTAGTTAGCAACAATAGATACTCAGACTTATTGAAATAAAATGTGATGAAAATTTAGAGAAATGAGATTCTCATTATCTTTATATACCTACATACATATACTCACACCTGTAAATCTCCGAAAATGGTTTAAAAATACAGTTAGAACCGGGAGGTGGCGCAGTAGGTATACTATTACTGGAAAAGATAACGTCTGCCGAGTCCGCTAGTTGAAATAGGTACAATATTCTACAACAATCAGAATACAACGCAGCGCTATCTAGACCCAAAGTAAACATAGCTTAACTAGCTCTGGGCTACGAATAAATAATGCATTAATAGCAAATACCTACATAATAAATATAGAAACGCCCAGACCAAAGTAAATAAATGTGGTTTATTTCAATAAATGTTATCCGCGTAAACTTCCGACAGTGACTACTACTACATGTGTACAAAAGTATTTGCACAAAGCAGGAAACAAACAAAATAAAACAACAACTTTTGCAGTCGTGGGAACAAGGTATTATCACGCAGCGTATATCGCATACTAAAATATAATAAACTAAATAGATACATGTTCATGTTACATGATAAAAAATTAGTGCGATAACAACAAAATACTAAGCAGCAGCAAAAAACTTAATAAAAAGTTTATTCCTCTGTATTTGTGTACATGTACCTATACAATAAAGAGATTAAGAGATATATTATTATTATTATAATGATATGGTACATCTTCTTTTTTTTGGTTTTTTTTTATCATAAACACCATAAAATCATATTATACTAATATGATGTTTGTAAGAGTTTATAATTTAAAATTTAATATTTCTTTTGAAATTGTGCGGCTTCGCCCGCGTGTAGGTATGTGGATTATCGCGACGACGCTGATGTATAAGCTATATTATTGTAAAGTTTCATCAAAATCCATTCAGTAGTTTTTACATGAAAGAGTAACAAACATCCATCCATACTTACAAACTTTCGCGTTTAAAATATTTAGTAGGATATGAAAGGAATTCATCTACATCTTAGTTTATCATAATATTGTCGTTATCATGAGCCAATCACAACTATTGAAATAGCAAACTAACATTTGACCCAATCGGGTCATATCGCTATCGGGTACGGGCCTAAGATACCGGTGGTTAGAGCTCTAGACAAAGGAATCTCCTAACAATATGTGCCGTGTCAAGGAGTAATACCTTCTACATCAGGCCGAATTGCCTCTTCAGATGTTGCTCGGGGCTCTTGGCAATCAATTTTTATTTCTATTCACATGTTATGAACATCACAAGTAGAGAAAATTCGCAATATGCTATATTGCGATGGTACTCTTTACTCTTTTATTGTATCCCTCGTGCACTCTATGACTAATCTATCTTCAAAAGTTACCTCCAAAAGTCATTATTCATATTGAAAGTTTACATATGCATGAATATGGCAGTCACCTTTTAGTCAATTACGTATTCTGAATAACAAAATAAAACCCTTTTGGCTTGTTCAGTTACCTTTTTTAGGGTTCCGTGCCCTAAAGGGATAAGGAGTCACTTTAGCATAACACCGCTATCCGCCTGTCTGTCAAAATATTTTTTTTAGAAACGCATAGTAGTATAAAATTAATATCAAATATTCCTTTAACTACATTATTTATGCAGCATATTTAGACAATCGCTTGTAATCACAATGGAATCTTAACATATTGGGTAGGTACTTCACATTGTGCTAGAATGATCTCGCAAAAAGTAAGGTCTTATAACACAAGTAAAGAGAAAAGTCCAAACACTGTAATATTGAAAACATCGTGAGAACAATGTGATTTCAGACCTTTTTCAATCAATCAAAATGTAGTCTTTGTTGGATATAAAGCTCTCACAATATACGCCATAGTATCTGATTTTACGCCTTCCTGCAAATAACGAGTGTGTCCCGTTTTTTATTTACCGATCCGAGGTCCAGTTAGGATTCGCTTGTAACCATCGGTCCTTCAGTCGATGGACCCAGCCCAGTTTTTAGACTAGCTCCTTCATCAGTAACCACGTTTTGGCAACGTAAACTAACCGATACCTATTTAAAATGGCTAAATATAGCAGTAATACCTAAGTTAAGATTGCCCCGCTATCCAGTTTCGTACGGAATCCTCAGTGCAAGAGTCCGACTCGCAATTAAACGATTTTCTATATTTCATACATACATACATAAATACATAAAGTCACGCCTCTTTCCCAGCGGGGTAGGCAGAGACCACTGCTTTCCACTTGCTACGATCCTGGCATACATCTTTCGCTTCTTCTACTTTCATAATTATTTTCATACATGCTCGCCGGTTTCGAGTACTCTTGACATTTCCTTTCTTTAATATGTCTTCAATCTGTCTGACATACATATGTCTAGGTCGACCCCTACCGGGTTGCCCATTCACCCTCGCTTCATAAATCTGTTTCGTTAGTCTTCTTTCGTCCATTCTCTCCACGTGTCCGAACCATCTAAGCATCCCTTTCTCTATCTTAGTCACTACATCTTCAACCATACCACAACGTTCCCTTATTACAGTGTTCCTCACTCGATCCGTCATCTTCACCCCAGCTATACTTCTCAGGCTTCTCATTTCCACAGCATTCAATTTACTTTCATACTTTTTCTTCAAAACCCAACATTCACTACCATACATAAGTGTAGGGACGAGCACTCCTCTATATTTCAGTGTGAAGTTAACGAAACTTTCATGGCTCACCAATGTGCGGTTCGTGTTTTAATAGCAGAAATATCACTCAAATATCTTTCATAAATTTTTGTATTGAAAGTTTTGTAGAATATCATTTAAACCTATATACTTTGAGCTAAAGTCTTGTATTTTTAACTTTTATGAATAGAATAATAATCAACGTGATTACTTCGAAACATAATTCGAATTTCGAATTCTTTAATACTCGTACCAACCTTGTGATACTGGTTTTAATGAAGTTCAAAGAAAAAAAAATACTTTAAAAAAATGCAACTTCATTACTTTCTACATGGCTCGGGTCTCAATGGCGCCTCGGCGGTAATCACCAACGTTGTTCACTTGTACCATAATGTACTATTATTTTTCGTGCATTTCTTTTGTCAGAAATATTATCCGTAGCCGCATTGATATTTGAATGAAACTAGTCCAGCGTTGCAATTGCTTTCGGAAACCTAATTGTTCTTAAAACAATTCCAATAAAACTCTGAGCCTCGGATTTCCCGGCTAAAAAGCGACTGCCACCTGACCTCCACAACCCACTGGCGATATCAAAGTTATGTAGTGAGTCCAGTTGTTGGACTTTTAGGGGTCCGACTAACTGTCATAGATACTCATATGGCCACCGGGATCTACTATTAATTTTTCATTATATATCAAAGAATAACGTGATATTCCTCTTAGTGTAATATAATAGTAGATTACCCAACAAGTGAAAAAAAGATGAATTCCTTTCGAGGCACTAAGTTGTATCCCGAGAGGAGCGAAGGTTTATGCGGTAGAATCCCGAGAGTAGCGAGGGATTCTAGATAGAAACCTGAGCGGATCGAGAGATACAAGAGCCGAGATGAATTCTTTTTTCACGTGTTAGGTATAGTAGTCATTTGGTCGAAAAAATAGAGGTTACCTGGAAAGTTTTCCGGGAGTTTTGAAAATTGGCAATTTTATAGATTTTGATAATGTTCTTTCCAAATTTCAACTTTGCCACCTCGTATGTTTGCCGCTCGCGCCACCATATTGAAAAAATGGCGCCCAAAAGCAGTTTTTTGATAATAACTCCTTTCCGGCGCATTTTACAGGAAAAACGTATCTATACAAAATAAAAGTAGAGAAAATTTCCTACAATTTATGTCATAACCTTTTTCTTTCCTAAAATCAATAGTATCGGCGTACGAGCGCCGTAAACCATTATACATCCACACCAACGTGTAATATTTACTTTAAACTGCTCATATTGTGATTTGTAAATTATAAAAATTATACGAAGGTTAAATATTGTTCCATAGAATGAAAACCTAGCTAACTAACTATAGCCTGTCATGTCTCCGCAGGTTTAAAGCAATGCGTCCCTTCTGTGTCAGGCCCCTTCTTTCCCTTCTAAGAAACATCTGGCCCCAGCTGAGCTCAATAGAAATATTTAGTCTGAGTCATCAGTATACGTTTATCATTTCAGTGTCGTTTGCATTTACAGAGCCATGGCTTCTAATGAAGTAAACTGCTTTATTTGTGGTGATATACTGCAAGAAAGTAAAGTTATTGAAGTGAAGGAAAAAGGATTGGAAACTTTTCGTCAGTCAAATTTACGGCGCTCGTACGCCGAAACTATTAATTTTAGGGAAAAAAAGATTATGACAAATTGTAGGAAATTTCCTCTACTTTTATTTTGTGTTGATAGGTTTTTCCTGTAAAATGTGTCGGAAAGGTGTTATTATCAAAAAACTGCTTTTGGGTGCCATTTTTTCAATATGGCGGCGCGAGCGGCAAACATACGAGGTGCCAAAGTTGAAATTTGGAAAGAGCATAAATCAAAATCTATAAAATTACCAATTTTCGAAACTCCCGGAAAACTTTCGAAGTAAAAATACTAAATGACTGTACTAGTACTCTACTTTTCATCATTGACTACGAGAAAACAATTACTCTGTGATTATGTATTAAATTTTGTTATAGTACATAAAAGAAGCAGCAAATGATCAGTAATAGCTACCGCTTTAGCGCGATAAAATAATACTACGAATACCAAATAAACAATACTACAAATTAATTCGTTTTCCTATGCGCGCGCATCTAACAATGGCGATCGGTCATATTTAATAGAATGAGGTTTGAATTTAACTTTTTTTTACTCTGTTTTTTTTTCTGTAATAAGGGAAAAAAAAGTTAAATTTGGGTGAAAATTTTGTTTATTATACAAGTATCACAAGTTTGAATTATTTATTTAAATACGAAAATGCATCAAATCACCATATAATAGGCATATCAAGTCATTCGTACTATTAAACACGTTCTTTTTTGTATCGAAACTTTTTTAAGAACATAGAAACTTAACCTATAAAATGTAAAAAAGAGTCTATAACTTACTTGTTTATAATAGCAATGAAAAAGTCACAGTATAATAGGTGTCATTACGTGCCTAATTGCGGTGAAATAATATCAATTTTAAAGATCGTTTGTGTTGTAAAGATCGTTTTATTCACTGTTTTTGATGAATCGCGGGCCCTTTTTCGAGTGACAATGGTGAAAAAGAAATTCCTCATTTATTAAGCCTTCTTTACTACCCACATGCATCGCCACATCTGGTACGAACATTCTTACGTGAGAATAAATGAAATGAGTATACTTACTAAAGTTGTGTTGTGTAAATAGACTATAATATTATGTTTGATTTTGGTTTCTTCTTTCTTGGTTCTGATGCTAACTATAAATAAGTAATGGTAATGGTATCAAACTAGAAACAATAAAGAAATTTTTGTGACAATAGCGGTGGCAAAGAACTTTAGGCTTTGTCAAGGCATCCACCCGCAGTCGGTGCCTACCAAAAAGGAAACACGGTGCCTCTGTTTTTAAGGGGACCAGAAAAAATAATAGGTATATCGGAAAAAAGGAAAAATAATATATCAAAAAGAGTTATTTTGCATTTGAATTCCTTTGTTAAAGAAACAGAATGAACATGGTCTCAGAGCACGTGTGGGCGCCTCGTATCGACGCCGCGCCGCGCCGGTACTCTTTATGACTTAGTTACGTCAACTCAGAGGTAAAGGGAAATAAATTGAAATATCGATAAGGGGTCGCTACGTCTTTTAGGGACAGATATTTTTCTTAGAAAAAATAAAGAAGCTGTGGTACCTATATCAAGGATTCAAATGAGCAGAAGTGCACCCGAAACTTTACCTGGCACTACGCCACGGTCGCCCCTGAGACCGGTCACTCTATTGGCCTTTTTTTCGTGTGGAAATCCCCATGGATACCCCTGATGTCCATCAGAGGTGACTTTGTCGGACTCGGACTGACTAAACCCACATGCCGCATCAGGTCCCAATTACCGCGGTGGTCCTATGAACGGGTCAGCACTCAGCCCTAACCGTCATCCTATATATAGTAAATAAATAATAAATACCTAAGGAGGTTGAGGAGATGGCGGATACCTACGCAGTAGTAGGTATCGAATAATCGGTATAATAATCGATATATTATACTATTTTGTAAAACCCTTCTTGTACTTACGTTGTGTTACACAACGTAAGTACAAGAAGTCTCTGAATGATGAAAATCTGTACAATCTAATTGAACACACTTTGAGAAAAGGCAAGGTCAGAACTGGTGAGCATTTATGAAAATATATGTTAGTTAACTTAAAACAAGCATTATTCCAATTACTAACAATTGCTTATAAAAGTGCTAAAATGCCACACATGCGATGTAGGTATATTTAGAACTACTGTAAAATAAAGGGGTACTCTTTATTCTTCATACAATTGTATATCTCCATCCAAGATCCGTTTTACTTTCGTAATCATGTGAACGTGAAAAACAGAATCCATTCGTATCAAAGAACTTGTGAGCTATGTTATTTGAAAAAACCACAAAAAGCGCGGTACAAAGGATATCATAATATACCGAAATGAGAAATAAATAATAGTACGCTTTAGTTATTTTTATTAACTTTGTTTTGAATTTCAATCTTTTGTGATTTTATGTCTAAGATACACATAATAGGACTACCCTAAAGATTTCTAAAAGCTGTAACAGAAACAATATTGATGTTTACAAAGCTTTGAATATCATTTGTAGGTAATATACGCAAAGTTATAATGTAATATAATTAAAACTTAATTGAAAACGAACTGTATTGTGTGAAGAGTACAAGACATGGTACGTAATCGAAATAAATCTCGAGAGTAAGGGAGAGAAGTACTTTACATGGATGTCGACATTGGTTTAATTTGTCCAACGAATATTTGATTTGTAGGTAATCAATTCCCGTCTCGGATAGAAATTTTATTCTCAGTACCAATACAACCAATATCGAATTAAAGGATTGTTCAAAAATAGACTTCTCTTTTCATTAAAATGTAATTTAAAATCTAATAAATAAATTAGGGACAACCATTTTTTTGACATCAGTAAAAAATAAACCAGCTTTACTGGCACTATCTCAAAAAAAATCGAAGACCCCTAATTTATATTACTGTCATAAATGTTTTGGGCCCAAACTACCCTCACCTGCAAGTCGGTATAGTCACAGTTACAATACACAAATAAATACACCTGCTCATTAAAGAACTTGGCACTGGCACTGGTTTTCCCTTCGAGGTTATAACGTTAAACTCATGCAAAGCCAAATCAAGAGAAAGAGTTCACGCTTCGGGTGCATCCGAACTTTGCGCTCATCCGAAGTTGAAGAAGTCTTTGTAGATGAAGTTTTTATTGTGTGTAATGCTTGGCATTAAAATTCAATTAATCCACAGGAATCGAACATGGTGCCGGGAGGACCACCTCCAGTGATGCCGCGTCCTATCTCGCTGGGGCCCCCGGCCGCGCAGGCACAGCAGCTGCTGGCGCCCACCCCTCGCCAGGCGTTCGCCAAGGAGTACCACTTCCTAGATATTGAGCTTCGATGGGGAATACTTCAGGTAAGTGACTGATCGTACCGCTATCATTAGCGGTAGAATGAAGAAAACTATTTTTTACGAATTCCGTCTCGATTTATTTGATGTTATTTTTACTATTTGCTTGCACGTTTCTATGTTACAGCTTTCCGGAAACATAGTCGAATTTTTCATGTCATATTATGTAAAAGTTGAGAACTACTGCTCTAATCAATTCACTGAATACCTAAGTAATTGACTTAACTCCTCGCAACTGTAATTAAATCTTAGCAACTTGTTTTTAAACGTATTTTCAGTTATTTTACGATGAATAGAACAGTTATTTTATGCTACTAATATTATAAATGCGGAAGTTAGTAAAAATGGATGGAACGGATGGATATTTTTTACAAATTCACGCAAAATCGCCTGAAAGGAATATAATTAAATTTGGCACTTAAATTGATTACATTCTGCAGTAGCTCATAGGCTATAATATACACTACATACTTTTATCCCGGAAATAGGTCCCTGTGGATAGCGGAAATGGGAACACTGTCTCACACAGACGGCTACGCGGACAACAGATTTTTTTTTTTAAACTGCATTGAATTCCTATTTATTAAAGTGAGCGGTGATTAATTCATCTCTGTGAGAGAAATTGACTGTATAAATATTATTTTTAGATACTAACTAATACTAGAGTGTAGTAAAGCCTCTTTCAAACTTTTAAAAGGTTCCTCGCTATAATTCTACTTTATGCAGACCCATCAATTCTGATGAACACGTTTTAAATTGTATATCATGACTCCCTCGACTTTATTAAACTTTCGATAAGTTCTTAACTCTGATTATATTGTTTTTCCGTGAAAATTATCTAATAACAAACTTTTTCTCATTTCTTTTCAATGTAATAAAACTTATGATATTTATAGTAGCTTTTGTTTTAAATAGGTATTATGCCGATGATAACAATCGCTATGAGAAAAGCGCTTATTAACTACGTAGCGCTTTCGGGACGGATAATTCGGATGGGAACAATGAAACAATTTTACAAACAATATATTCTTTACATATAATTATATTGTTTTTGTAATCTTTCGACGATAACTTTAACACTTTTTTGTAAAGTTCATTTACTGGAGATTGATAGATCTAAAAATGATAATAAGCTTGTGTTCTAAATTTGAAAAAATGGTTAATACAATATTTCTTACCTAAATGACCCCAAAAATATATTACTTTGATTTGAAACAATCATTTACATAGTTTATTTTGAGATTTAAAAAGTCGTTTTGTATTTATGTCAAAAACACTCCAAACTGTCATGGCGACTTTTGTGACGTCACAATTTGCCAAACAAGTCCGTCTGTGTTAGTGTTCCTTTGTTTTCCTTTCATTAAAAATGATTTCATCATGTTACAAGTAATATGTAGTGCCTGACTGTAAAAGTACGACCATTACAACTCCTAACAAATTGTTCTTTTACGTTCCAAACAATGAAAAATTAAGGAGTAAGTGGTATTTTTGATCTTGTAAATATTTTTATTTATTAATTTAGTTCTGTTTATCTGTATATATTTAGAATATGAATTGAATAAATAAACAACTTAAATATTTAATAAAGCAATTTAGTCCATTAAGGAGTAAGTGGTTAAAATTCGCGGACATATTTTGCACTTTATGGTACAAACTTTGTTATTACGTTTGAGCTGTACGTCTCCATAGGAAGCTCGTGAGGACCTGCAATTTAGGCTCATTTTAGTTAGTTTACTTAACCTCAAAAACTGTATCAACATAATAATAGGTACCTATGACTATAATGCATATTTTTAAACAATAACCTGTTCCTTTGAACTATGATAAAGCAATAATGTTATTGTTTAAAAAGTTGAAATATCCCTCAGATATACTTACATCGAAGTTTTGACGTTGCGAAATTCTGATGAACAAAAGTCATTGTTTGGGCATATTACTACTGTTTTTCTTGGTAAATCCTGTCTCCATACCTATATGTATTTATACTGCTATTTCTGGACAAAAACTATTAAAAGTGCACAAGACTGACTAAAAGCAAACTTTTAAAGTGGAAACGTGTACGTAAACAAAAACAATAACGCAAGCCGTGACATCACACTTTCTGATTGGTGTTTGATGTCACGGACTGTATATCTAATTTTATTTTGTAAAAATAAAAGTCCAAACTATACTGCTTTTTACTATCTTTATAACAAGAATAGTGGCTAGGAACATACATCAACCCGATTTACTCTTAGTGGACACAAGCCTATTGTTTGAAAATATATGATCATCATTTTCCAACTGAATTTAAGTGCTAACTTTTATCATCTTTTACGATCAAGTCGGTTTTACACTATTTATTCAGAGATTTGAGAAGTACAGCTAGAGTGAAAGCGGAATTATGAATTAATAGAACTTAGGAATTCAACAACTTGCTTTTAATTCTTGACTCAAATTGAATAGCGGCGTAGGTAACTTAGTGGTTAAGGATTTGGTCGTGTGGTTTCGGGTTCGAACCCTGAACCCTATTAACTACTAACACCGTTAAGTCACTCCCAACACAAGCAATTATTTCATTTTTGCTACTTTTAACTATACGTCCCTCAATGGCCATATTATAATAAATATTAATCGATCCATTATATGAACGAACATACTCGTACATCCTGATGAAATTAGATAAACAGGCCGGGGATAATCTCATAATTTTATTAATCTACACCATTTGTACTAAGCTTAATTGAAATATAACGAAATCCCTGATGTAAATTAATAGGCAATTTTAAATAAGAAATATGAAGGTAAGATTCAGAGTATATAATCATCTATTGTAAAAGATTTTAATTGGAAAGAAGAATTTTCAATTTTAAATACTTTTTATATATACAGGACACACTTCAATGGTGTTCAATGGTGTTTAATGGTTTCAATGGTAGCCCCATTGCAAATCAGCTTGTCGGCCTAATTAGGCCCCACACCATGAACTCTTAAAACAGGTCAATAATTGAACTGCTGTCAGCCTACCAACTGCAAATGTCACTTTGTAATCCCTTTGTAATCCTATATATTTATATGACATTACAAAGTGACATTTGCAGTTGATAGAATGACAGCAGTTCAATTATTGACCTGTTTTAAGGTTTATGGTAAGGCCGCAGATGCTTTTTCACGCCACGCTTAAAATTATTGGAATTTTATTTTCGAAGTACTTAAGATATACATACAAATATCTTTAGATTGATAGTCATTTTATTTACGTCTCCCACGATAAATTAAATATATTGTACAGTAGCTGATGCCCACAGCGATCTTTTTTTAGCGGTTAACTTTTGATCATACTTTTTTCAGTAGGTACGCCGGCAGCCACTCTTCCGAAAGTCAAAATAAGTCAACCCAACACTGAAAGCCTGAAAAAAGGCTCATAGGATAAGACTCAATAAATTTCAGTTGAACACATTCTCACTGGTAAGCCTTAGAGGGTTAAAATAATTACTTTAACCCTCTAACACTCACCAGTCAGAATTATGCGAAAGACACAGCCGATGTATATTTTAATGGTGCTAAATAATTTAAAAACATCAGCATTATTCATTCCCCGAAGATAAAAACTTTCTCGCCTCCGGTAAATACGCACATGGCGTTACAACATCCCGACTACTCACGACTTTTTCACTACGTTGAACTACCTTTTTACGTGTATTCTATTTTTAAAACACTGAAGGATAAACAATGTTAACAGAAACAAATCGTGTGAAAACAAAGTCAAGTCTGGGGCTGGATTTAGTAACACGACATTTTAGAAAGTGATATTGGCAAGATGAAAAATTGGAGAGATGGATTATTAACTAATTATAAAAAATGTCGATACATATAGCTTTCGTTTTGGTAAAGGAATTTTGTTTAGTACTTAAGAAAGATTGCCTCTACATACAAAGTAACAAACTTTGCTTTTTATAATGTTAGTTGGAACATCTAAAAAGTAACCGGTATCGAAATAGAAAATATTTTAGTTAAAGACGTAGTTTATAATATTATATTAACTACAAGCTGTGTTGCCTGCGGCTCTACCCGCACGAAATATCTTATCGTGTGACCTACAAACTTATTCAAACATCTTTTTATTTTTGCATGATTCATCTATCCTCGATCCTCTATCCTAAAATTTTGCAAATGTAGCATAAAACTCACATTTCCAATTAACTTAATTCCCTTTAAAAACATTTAGATGCAAATAGATTAAAAAATTAAAAAAGAAATGTAACATTCCCGTTTGAATTTCCCACTGTGTTGTTAATCTATTTTTATGCTCGCTACCTGGGGAAATTTTGTGATCTTTTAGCCGTTATCCATACGCTCCCATGAGGAGCAGTGAAAATTGATTCACTTATGAAAAAATATTTACACGAAATAAAGATAAATTTGAACAGGTATAGGAAACAAGCAAAACTTGTTTGGTTTTTTTTTGTATAGATACATTTATCTATATATAATACTGTGTGTGTTTTAGCAGGAAACTGTCTAAGGAACCTTTAGTTCTCTTTTTCCATACTTATTTTTTTTGGCTAAGCGTGAGTGCACCAGGGGCTCGGTGTTGTCCTTAGTAAATACATTGTGGCAGACAGTTGAAATCGGAATTTAGGAGAACTCGCAGCTGTCATCGCAATTAATTTAATTTTCAACACTAGTATAGTCGAGGGTACAGATACATACGAAGAAATAATTTTTAGAAACGAGTTAGTGAGTCAACGTGCAAAAAATCATTGAAACCTGCAAAATACAACTAAACTGCTGCGCGGAAAACTTTTTTCATAGCGGACGAGCGCGAAGTCTGCCTTGAGTGGAAGCACAAAGTGCACTGACTGCAGCTGTAGACAGAGTTGCCAGAGTAAATTTTCCAAATGCCCCCAATAATCGCTGGCAAATTTTGCGCAAAATAAAATTGTGAATAGGAAACTATTAGACAGTAATGTGTTCTCTTCGTTCATCGTTATAATTACAACATCCCGCTATAATTTTTTTAACTAATACTCTAGAACAATATGATTTTGCGTGACCACATACTCGTAGTTTGTGGTTGTTAAGTTAAAAAGACTGGTTGCTTACAAAAGATTAGAATCCCTTCATTTTTTACCCATTTTGCTCATCATAAAAATCTCTGATCAAGTTGAGATTCCCCACGGTTCGGGTAAATCCCTACAAATCGGCAACCCTGACCTCAGATAAACACGTGCTTGTAGCACATGGAATCCGAAGGTTGCCGACGGCTGACGCGTACCTATCCGTACAATTTCATATAGTTTCACAATATACTATTTGCTTAATCTTTTATTTGACTTGCATTGTAAGAATGTTAGGTTGTTTATGCTTCTTTTTTTTATACTACTTACGTGGCAACAAGCACACGGCCCACCTGATGGAAAGTGGTTACCGTGGCCTATGGACGTATGCAACACCAGGGGCGTCACACTCGTGCTGCCGACCCTGAAGAAACCTTCTAATGCCCTTCTTGAAGAACCCCATATTGTAGTCGCTTGGGAAAACCATCGCGGGGAGTTCATTCCACAGCTTGAGTGTGCGAGGGATGAAGTTCCTTTCATACCGCACCATTTCCGGTCCAATGTGTCAGGATGTATTCCCCGCCTATGGCGAGAAGGATACTTCTTGTTTTCGTATCAATTTTAACAGCAACCAGCTGATCTGACGCTGAAGCCAAGATGTGGATAGTGAATTTTTTCAACGGTTATTATTAAATGCCTCAATCTTTTATTCTTAAATTATTAAGGATTATTTTTTTCTCCTATCGAAGCAGCCAGCAAAAAAATGCTTTCACGCCTTGTCAAGAGTATTTGACATGAAGACCTCATACGTTAAAGACTATTTTTATAGGTATATATATGATAATGATATTTTTGTGCAAGGCTTGTACGCTAGTTGGAGCCTAGCACTAGCGGGTGAGCTTCTGATCGATCGTGGTAGGCACAACACGCGGACGTATCGACGGCAGCGGGCAAGGTGGTCTGAACGAGCTCGTACGTTACCTGCCAGGCGTTTGTGTGACTCTGACTGACGTCAGGGGTCGGAAAGCCTGCAATGACATGATGAAAGCATGTTATCGTTAGCAGCAATAAGTTAGTTAAAATTACATGGTATTGCGAGTGAATCACATGCTCCACCTCTAGATTGATGTGAAAACACACATACAAAATCTCATATTTGATATAAAGTAGGTACAGGTACACATTTGATAAAAAGATACCAAGATATAAAAGGCCGTAGATAAACGTTACGTAACCTACATTTGTCACATGCAAGAATTTCAGTTACGTTGAATCCATAACGGCTATCCTAATATTTTAGGTTCTCGTTTTTCTGTAAAAAGGGGGCTCCACAAGCAAACAGCTATTCATGAGATTCAAGCACATGAGATGCCACGTTCTCACCTTGAGTCACATCCAATTGAAAATAAGTTATGTCTGATTGCTCTGGGATCTCAATGTATATATTTTAGTTGCTTACTGTAGGCGAGTAGGCTCGCGAGGTGAATCCTCGGTTAGACAGGACGCCCCTGGCCCGGGGCAAATGTACGTGCTGCCCGGGCCATGCGTGCGTTAGCCCGATCCGAAGGGCTATCTCACGAGACTGCTCGCTCATCACAAAAAACTCTGATCAATGGCTACTAATTTTCTTCGCTGGTTTTTATTAATAATTGTAAGAAAATAAAGAAAATTTATAAAGAACTATACAAAGTTCTCGCGAGTAGGTAATAGAAATGTAAATCACTTACTACAACATCGCGGTATATAACTTGCCCTTTTTAAGAGAAATGGTCTGGAAAGTTTTGAACTTTGATCCTTTGCGACGTTAGTGGGGTAGACTCGAGCTCAAATATTATACCCATCTAAGTCACAAAGCTAATACGTATAAATATGAAGCTGTAATACATGTGGAGTAAGGTTCTCGAGTCAGTAAGAACCTCGCTTTCAAATTATTTCAATTTCAGATATTATGTACCCGCTGCGCCACTCGTGTGGATTTCTGATCCCATTCTCGGAACCCATAGAAATCCATTTCAAGGATAAAAAGTAATCTATACCTATTCCACTCGTTTAAGTAAACAATCTTGTAGCAATTTTTTATGAAAACACATATTAAACGGCATGTATTTAAATCGATATTTATATATTCCCTTTTTTCTAACAAAATATTTCAAAGTTATATCAAAAATACTGACTTGCACACTAATTATGTACACTAACTAAGTCAAATTAAATATACTGTTTAATGAAATTTGCAGAACAATTCCTTTGGTTAAATAAAAAAAATAACCACGAAGGCAAATGTAGGAGCTCCGCTTCGCTCCACTCCCGCATTAGCCTTCTATCCTAATCTATCCAAGTCGGATTGCGCACCTTTTTCAACGGATTGCGCACCTTTTTCAATAAACCTATCATTTGATTTAATTAGTGTGCAAGTCAGTAAATTAGTGGAGTTACGTAGTTTGCTGAAAAAATATACAGATGTGCATTTAAAAATATCCCATATTAAACAAATACGTTAGGTTAACTAAGTAACTAGCTAGCTAGTAAGTAACTAGTGGTTCAAATTCAGTTTTTAGTTTTCAAAAAATTTTGTGAACATTTTCTGTATACCTATGTACTTATAATTGGGTAGGCAGAGGTGTATTATCTTATCACCCACATTTCGCCAACTATAATTTACGGACCCACGTAATAGGGGGTGAGGCTATTGCCGTCAAGCAGGCACTTATTCATGGACTGTATGCTTACTGTCGGATGGAGAATAGCCCTATCCCTTAGACGCCTTCTACGGCACCCACAGGAAGAGATGGGGCTGCCCTATTCTACTCCACCGGGAACCAACACGGCTAATTAAGTAAAACATATTAAATAGTCACATTAAGATTTTTAATACCTAACCGAATGGAGTATAATATATGTGTTATTCTTATTAACTATAACCTATCTTTGTACCAGTTGTTTGAGCGTGATGACCGAATTGAGAGAGAATCCTAATATAAAGATTTTTAATTTGGCTAGAAGAAAAGTACCTCTCAATAACTTCAAAGGACGTATTCACAGATTGAGTCTTCTTTTACCTTACTGAGTATTTCACTTCGTACGGTTCTACAGACGGCCTATTGAAACAAAACTCGCCAATATTTAAATACCAAATCGAACTATAAGTAATTAAGCTATTACTCGTATATTACCGACTTCCATCTATTCATACGCACATTATGTATAGTCAGCGTCAAATTCAATGTTTATTTTCATTATTACATTAGTTTTTGAGCAAAGTAATTTATACTACTTATTGAAATACTATTTGATTACGTAGCAAGCTCTATTAGACTCACTCAAAATATCCTGTTAAACAAATACAGCACAAGGCTGCTGAGCCGTAGGTGCTATTCGTGGACACAAATGTAAAAATAAATTTTTATCCACGAATAGCACCTGCCAAAAATATTGATGGGTGCCCTTCGTGGACTAGGCTTGGTGCTATTCGCGCAAGTGCTATATGCGCCAACGTGTGTAGGTACACCTCATTTGTGGTAACTGGGGCCTTACTCCGATAAATCTTAAACTATCGTATTCGTTGACGTTTCGGCCATTTAGCTACCCCGAAAGTGATTCGTGTCGTATTTTGTATCCATGTTCGATCGTTTGACATTGAGGTTGTCGATCGTTGTCGGTGCACTTACTCCCAAAATACATTTGACGTTTTCGTTGTCGTTGTTTGACAAGAAACCAACGTTGGGTTCGTGGGGTCCGAGCGCACGGTCGCTTTACACGGAAATTGCAAAGCGACTGGTCGATGCTTCGCGTGACCAAAAGGCTGGCCTGTATTTTGCCCAAAGGATTGGCATTGCCATCCAATGGGGTAATGCCGCCAGCCTTTTGGGTACGTTACCAGTCAACATCGATGGGGAGGAATTCTTCTACACCTGACCCTGACCCCTTTTTCCTTTCCCTTTATTTTTTTTTGATCTTGTAAATATTTTTATTTATTAATTTACCTCATAACCAAAGAGTGTCTCAAACATCTACCAAAAAAGGCAGTGACATTCCTTACTACGCTATATAATGGTATCTTACGAGTTCAGCAATACCCTCAGGAGTGGAAAATATCGAATATCATTATGATACACAAACCAGGGAAACCACCGGGTGAAGTTACCTCCTACAGACCAATCAGCCTTCTGCCAATCCTATCGAAGGTCTTTGAAAGGTTGTTCCTACAAAGAATTCTGCCCATCTTACATAGGGATAAGATTATTCCGGAACATCAATTCGGGTTCAGACAGCATCACTCCACAATCGAGCAAATCCATAGGGTGAGTGAAAAAATAAGAAAAAGTCTGGAAGAAAAAGAGTATTGTTCCGCAGCATTCCCCGACATCCAGCAAGCTTTTGACCGAGTCTGGCACAAGGGGCTTCTCTACAAAATTAAAACTCTGCTGCCGCATTGCTACTATCAGCTGCTACAGTCATACCTAATGGGACGGCTATTCCAAGTCAAAGAGGGCGACAAGACTATATGAATGTATGCCATGAAATCAGGGCTGGAGTTCCGCAGGGGTCGGTGCTGGGTCCTGTTCTATATACTCTGTATACATAAGATAAGATAAGATAACACATTTGCTGATGATACCGCAATCTTAGCCAGTGATAAAGATGGCAGGATCTTGCTGCCTCTGAAATGCTTCAAAAAGGCTTGAATAATGTGTCCAGCTGGCTGCAGCGGTGGAGAATTAGAGCTAGTGAGGCAAAGTCAACTCACATCACATTCACACTTCGGAAAGGAAACTGCCCTTCTGTACGGCTGGGAGCCACTACACTGCCTCACCAGGACTCTGTACGATACCTAGGCCTGCACCTCGAGCGACGATTAACATGGGCGCAACACATAAAATTGAAGCGAGATGAGCTCAAGATACGCTATACCAACTTGCTATGGCTCCTCGGTAAAAATAGTAAACTATCCCTCAACAATAAGCTCTTAATTTATAAGTCAGTACTGAAACCTGTCTGGCTGTATGGTATCCAGCTATGGGGAAGTGCATGCAACTCAAATATAACAATGCTCCAACGCATGCAAAATATAATACTTCGCACGATTTCCAACGTTCCTTGGTTCACCACCAATAAGGAAATTCACGAGCAACTCGAGATTACGAGTGTAAAGGAGGAAATTTCAAGGACAAGAGAGCAATACGAACAAAGACTCAGAAGCCATCGTAATGCACTGGCAACAAAGCTACCAACACCTAGCTACAACAAGCGCCTCAAGAGAAAAGATGTTGTCTCTTGTTCCGAATAGGGAGTTGATGTCCTCACTGGAGGACACGCTCTAAAAAGTGAAAGCGCCACCACATCCGCTAAAAGCCAGAGGCTGATCGCAGATATAAATTGAAACACAAAAAAAATAAAAAATAAATTATTAATTTAGTTTTGTTTATCTGTATATACCTACCTATTTAGAATATGAATTGAATGAAAAATAACGAATTTCTAAAAAAAAAAAAAAATACCAAGAGGATTGCTTGCATATTGCTTACTTAGCTTAATAAAGATCGTTCGTTCATATGTTCCGATACGTACATCTAGCTATTTAGTGCGCATATTATGCTGTAACAAGATAACACTGGCAGAGTAAGAGCGTTTTCACAACCTCGTAATGTAAAGATCACCCATCCAAAACCTGACCCAACCAATTTGTAATGTAAAGAGCGAAATGTAAACTTCGTGCACTGGCCCAACGTGTGGACAGTAAGCATTTGCCTTGCCAACGCTGGCGTTGGCCTACGCTGGGCCAACGTGTGTACGAAGCATTATATTTCATTTAATATGGTTTATATTGATAATTTAGGTATATATAGTATTTTAGCTCTCTAGGTAACTCCTGCAAACCTTGGAAAAGCTTAACTATAAAAGTTCAGTTTATTGTATAGAGTAGGTTACCTCTTATCTTCCTAATAATTTTATTGTGTTCTCAATACGTTATGAGTAGTTTCTAAGTCTTCTTTATAACGTTGCCCTTGGGCTTCAATGCCGCTTATCTTTGTTCGTTATTTTTATGATATAAGAACACTTTTGTTATCTTGTAAGGGTCCATAAGTCCTTTGCGGAACTTAGTACACGACTTTACAATAAAATTTCCGTAAATATTATGAATACATCCCTGAACAATTTCAAAGCTGTTGTTAAGGAACAATATTTATTATATGAAGGGGCTATTATACGATTGTCGATTATTTGAGTAACAAATAAATATGGCTCTGATTGTTTGCTCTATAACCTGGCACTTGTGAGCTACGTCATAACGTTGGCAGCTTATATTTAATGCTAAACTCACTCACAATTGCTACATTTTTGTTATAACTGTTATAAGGAATCATTTGGAGATATTTACATAGTTGTTGAACAGAATAAATTATATTATGTTCACAATTTGGTCCCTGAGGTTTCGATTCCCGTTCACTGAAAATATTATTGTGTTTGAACCATTAATGCAAATAGACGTACTATTTGCATTAATGGTTCCTATAAATGAAATCAAAAGGAGAAATGGGACCAGGATATGTATGTCCGTATTTAGTGTAAAAAATTCAAATAATTTATTTTTCCAGCACCAGTCAGCGGTGTTCTGTATACATAATGGTAATAAAATTTTGATACATGAAACGCTATATAGACCCAAACTAAGCCTAACTAGTGATATAGATTCCAGTAATCCACTATTTTATTTATAAAACCATTATTGTACACAGAAACATCCAAAATCCAAACCAATCAATCAATCAACTAGCTTATCGCAGTCCTATCGACACAGACCAATATGGAATGAATTTTTTTATACCCGAATTTAAAATATAAATTCGACAATATTGTAACAGGGACAAAGTGATTCGTGTATTTTGTCAACCTTCGTTCTATCCCGTGATATTGACAAAAAAACAATAGAATGTAATCTTCTACAAGGAAACAATAAATGATTTATTTTCCTTTGTTGTATCTTCGTAATACGCATGTCATTAGGAAGTAATTTAACATCTAAGGACATTGTCCTGAAGTAATTTCGCCAATAGGGCTCAATCAATAGCCAATTTTGTGTATTAATAAGATTATTGCTGAGATTGTGTTATTGTGTCACCTTTACTTGTTTACGTTGTCAGAATATTTACATTTATATTCTAATTTTTATCCGATTTACGGTTTAGTGAACATAATAATAATATTATCTTACTTCCTACACTATCCTACTAATATTATAAATGTGAAAGTTTGTGAGAATGGATCTGTGGATGTGTGGATGTTTGTTACTCCTTCACGCATAAACGGCTGGACCGATTTGGTTGAAATTTGGTATGTATATAGGTTATACCCTGGATTAACATATAGGCTACTTTTTATCAACACACCACGCGGGCGAAGCCGCGGGCGGAAGCTAGTTTATAATACTTAGGCTACCTATGTTCTATTACCGATAGGTACTGAACACATAATATGTTTTTAAATTATTGTCTGTTTGTTTGCGATGGATGCAAAAACCACTGAACAGATTTAGATCCGGTTTTATTGTTTGAAAAGTCTTGGTCAGACTTAAAATCTTACGTAAGCTTGGTACAATCGGAGATATGACCAATAAAATAATATGACAAATAAAGTTATAAATATGATTATTTAAACGTAATTTGTTTAGTGCTCCACCAAGAGTTTGCTGGCAGAGAACTCACCTTGAGTTAAGCTCGCCTTTGTACATGATCTATTACTGTAATATATAGATGTAAATTTTGGGTACAAGAAAAAATAAATAAATAAAAAATAAGACTTTTGCGGGTAGTCAACAAAAGAAGTAAGTGGACCTCGGTATTGAGGTTTCGTTATTTCAATACATCCGTGAAACTCCTTAAAACAAATTCACCGTGGTGAATATAGCCAGCAATTACTATAATAGTAGGTAATTTAAATTATTGTAAACTAGCAGTACCCCACGGCTTTTCTTCAACCACCCATTCGCGTCCTTTTTTATTACTACTCGGATTCTTAACGGACGTAGTGTGATGATAGCCTGTAACCACCCTGCCCATAGGAACAAGTAAAAAGGTTTTCCAGCTTTACCTTCCGCTTAGATAAAGGCCACCCGGGCACTAGATATTTACTTTTTCTCAAAGCATTAATATTAAAGAACCCAAATCGTATGAATAATACTTTGTTAGCAAACTTAATTTCATTCACGTACCTTTCATAATTTGCCGCATAACGGCGCGCATGAGGGTCGCCCGCCTCGTGTCGCAAGTGGGCAAGGGCTACCGTGCCTGAGCCGGGCACGGCTAAAGATGTTAGGCCAACACCGTAATTCCCGAAAACTCCGCTTCGCGACATGGAACATTGGCACGTTGACCGGTCGCACGAGGGAGTTGGCTGACGTACTCTGCAGGCGGAGAGTGGCCGTGGCGTTCCTGCAGGAGACTCGGTGGGGTGGCGATAGCTCCATGCACATTGGGGAAGGCCACCAGCTGATGTACACAGGTGCAACTGATGGGCAGGCCGGGGTGGACGTGGTGCTCTCCCGGGCGTTGCAGGATGACTCTTCTTGGAGGTGAAGAGCTATAGCGCCCGACTTATGGTTGTGATGGTGCTTATCGATGGGACTATAACCCACCTGATAAGTGCCTACGCTCCACAGGCTGGGCATGGCGAAGCCGAAAAGATCTTGTCCTGGGACCAACTCGGGGGAGTGCTTCGTGACCTCCCGCTGTCGCAGGAAATTGTCCTGGGCGGTGACCTGAACGGTCATGTGGGTGACGGGTGTGAGGAGTTTGGGCGTGTCCACGGTGGTTTTGGATACGGTAGTCGCAACCCAGAGGGTGGGCACATCCTTAGAACGTGTGCGACTGCCGATCTTGCCATCGTGAACACGTACTTCAAAACGAAATCCAGACATCTTGTCACTTATGAGAGCGGGGGGCACTCAACCCAGGTTGATTTCCTGCTCACTAGGAGGCACAGCATCGGCAGGGTGGCCAACTGCAAGGTTATACCCGGGGAGAGTCTCACTAGCCAACACCGTCTCCTTGTCATGGACCTCCGCGTGAAACCCAAAGGCAAACTTGCCGAGCGTACCCAATGTAAAATCAGGTGGTGGCTGCTTGATGAAGCCAAGTCCCAAAGTTTCGTCTCAGCCATCGGTGACAAGTGCGCCGATGCTGTAGACGAACCAGTACAGGTTTCTTGGGACAGGATTCAGGCAGCTATTCTTGAGGCGGGGAGGGCGGTGCTCGGCATGTCTAAGGGTGGACGCAAGTGTGACAAGGACACCTGGTGGTGGAACGACACAGTCCAGAGAGAGATCAGGATGAAGAAAGCCCTCTTTAAAAAGTGGCAAGCGTCCAAATCTTCCGACGACCGCGAAGCGTACAGAGATGCAAAACGCGCCGCCAGGAGAGCCGTAGCCAGGGCCAAGCGAGACCACTTGCAACCTCTATATACCAAGTTGGAATCGTCTGAGGGGCAAAAGCTCATATATAAGTTGGCGCGTTCCAGGGCCAAAGCGGTGCAGGGTCTATCCAAGTGCCGCTGCATTAAAGACCCTGGGGGCAATTTGTTGTACGAGAAAGTCGCGGGGAAGGAGAAATGGCGCTCATACTTCCACGAGCTGCTGAATAAGCAGCATAAAGAGGTGCAGCCACCAGACCTCCCTCCGAATCAAGGACTAGTGCCACCGATAACGCCTGCGGAAGTCCAGACTGCCATTCGCCGCATGAAGAACCGGAAAGCTGTCGGACCCGATGTCGAGGCTTGGAAGGCAATGGGCGCCCGTGGTGTGGGCATTCTAGCAAATCTTTATAACCGCGTGCTCCTCACCGGTCAGATCCCGAGCCAGTGGAGGCTGAACATCATCACGCCAGTCTTCAAAGGCAAGGGATCGGTGCAGGAGTGTGGTAGTTACCGCGGTATAAAGATAATGTCCCACACCATGAAGCTCTATGAGCGGATAATCGACTCTCGGATCCGACAGGAAAGTACACTCTCGGAGTGCCAGTACGGGTTCCGTCCCGGGCACGGGACCATGGACCCAGTGTTCGCCCTAAGGGTTGTGGCGGGGAAATACAGGGCGAAGAACACGCCCCTGCACTGCCTATTCTTAGACATGCAGAAGGCCTTCGACTGTGTTCCTCGCGTGGTGATCTGGTGGGCACTGCGGGCCAAGAGTGTTCCAGAGACTTACATTGACACCATCCGAGACATGTACTACGATTCCGGTTCCGTGGTTCGGACTGCTGTTGGCGACTCGAAAGCCTTCCCCATCACCGTCGGGGTACACCAAGGATCCGTCCTTAGTCCGTACCTGTTCAGCGTGGTATTAGATGTTTTGTCGGACAGCATTAGAAACTCACATGAGCAGCCTCCGTGATTGCTCATGTATGCTGATGATATTGCGCTGATGGACGCGGACAGGAGCAGATTGGTGCGACGCGTGAAAGGATGGAAAGAAGCGCTTGAGAACGGCGGTCTGAAGCTAAATGTAGCGAAGACAGAATACTTAGCGTTAAACTCCACAGATCCCACACCCGTCCGCATAGGCGATGATTTGGTCGAGCGCACGGACCAGGTTAAGTACCTGGAATCTGTACTTCATGTGACCGGTGAGATCGACCACGACGTCAAGGCACGCATTGCTGCCGCGTGGGCCAAGTGGCGAGAAATGACTGGCGTCACCTGTGATCCTAAAATGCCAGTCAGGTTGAAGGGGCAGGTCTATAAGACGATCATTAGGCCTGTTCTCTTGTATGGTTGTGAGGCGTGGCCGCTGCTCGAGCGACACAAGCAAGAGCTGCGTGTCACGGAGATGAAAATGTTGCGGTGGATGTGTGGCGTTACGCGTAAAGATCGCGTACGGAACTCTCGCATCCGCGGCAGCCTCCATGTCCGTGACATCGCGGATAAAATGCAAGAGAGCCGCCTTCGCTGGTGCGGCCACGTCTTGCGGCAACCGCCAGGCTACGTGGGGCACAAATGCCTGGCAATGGTACCCCCGCCGGGTCCAGGTAAAAGGGGTAGGCCAAAGAAGTCCTGGCTTGACGTCGTGGAGGGTGATATGCGTGCTAATGGTCTCACTACCATGGACGCCCAAGATCGTGCGAAGTGGAGAAGGAAGAGCCGGAAGGCGGACCCTGAGCTTCGAGGTCATCTTGGCCACGGATGCAATCAGGAGAATACGTCTATATGCAGATGATGATGACCTTTCATAATTTAGATTTTATTCATCATCATATAATCAAAGCCTCAGCATCCCGACTGCATTCAAAGCTTCCCTTCGGAACCCGGAGTCTATCTTCCGGCTATTCGTTCTCTACTTCCCATGATGTTGGGCATCCACGGCAGTGAGGCACGCATGCCACCTACTACAACACTACAAACCAACACTTCTTGAGTCTACTCTCCTCCCAGGACTCGACGGGGGTGGCATGGCCAGACACGTGTTAAATTCCGTACATCATTCTCTGCACATATTTGTAGTTTGCAAAAGGCATACCAACTACAATATTGTATTTAAATTTTGTTCCATAATTATTTTGAAATATGCGGAGAATTCTGTGCAAAATTACTGTAAGTACATAGGTACATTCATTTAATTTTCATAGTTGACTCTGTTATGTGGGTTGAACAATGTAAAATGCAATTAATGGTTCGCGAGCCCAACCGACATAGTTCGGAATGATGCTTTCATCAGTCTGTATTGTTCTGCTAATTTATGATATAAAAAAACATTACAGGAATTTCGTTGCAGCATGTACCTAAGTCGTAATGAGTTGCCAGAGTTCATGGTTTTACTAAGCATTTTCCCAGCATTAGGCTGACTTTTTACTAGAAATGTGATATGCAGCTATGCTACAAGGATGTAATGTAAAAGCTATACTATAAAACTAAGTGATCGTTTCCACTGTGCTTTGCTATGTAGCGTAGCGAGTAAAATGTGCTATGAAACGTCCTACAAATAATCAAATAGCATATTATATCCATAGCACGCATCTTTCTATGTAAAGAATAAAGGTTAGCTGAACTCCACCAGTGCTATGCCATGTGGACCAATGAATATAATACCAAATGCATCCATAGCTATGTAGCATAGCATATCTCTGGTGGAAAGGCAGCTTTAATCTCGGTTCATCTAAAGGCACCGATCACATTTCACAGCCGTATAAAATAACAATGATAGTCGCCCACGCGATTGTAATGATTGCCTTGATATTGCAATAGTAGTCACCACTCTACAATTCGATTTATGGGACGGATGTGGAATCTTTAGAATTCAACACCAAGTAGGTACTCGGTCGCAATACATTAATAATGTATTGCGACCGAGTACCATAATAAATAATATGCTTTAAACCCTTCTCTAGCGTCTCCTTCCACGCCTTCACACGTCGTACTACTCTGTCCCTATCCGTGTCTACTAGCGTGATATTTATATAAAAACAATCAACGAGATTACTTATGTGCGTTTTGGATGCTGTCCGATAATGCATCCGTAATGGAATGGAACTGCACAAAAAACACTCAATGAAATTAACTGAATAAAATTCAATTTTCAATTGTACAAATGGTGTTTATTCATCGGTGCAATCCAGCCTAAAACATTTTAACGTGAATACTAATGTAATGAAGGAACAAGAACAAATTAAAAATGTGATATTCCTAAATAATTCTTCATGTACGTGGTTAATGTCAATAAAGGTTTTACGACAAAATACAATGAGGTATTTCCTCGTAAAACCTTTTTACGTGACTTTGTACTCTCAGAGTCGTGCAAAAAAGATAACGAGCATTCATTATTATCGTTTTAAGTATTTTTAACATCCTAATGGTCGCTGTGATTGATATGCGACAGTGATAGACATTTATTTATTTGTTCGCATAATAAAGTAAGTTTAACAAGATACGGGGCGGCGGCGGTGACGTGCGATTCGCGTCTTCCCTTTTCGGAGGCATGATGGTGAAACCGTGATTCCTACACCTGAGGTGTCTCGAAACAGAAGATGGCCCTGGGTCAGCCGGAGTTGGAGAGATATGTTTTAAGCAATCTCATACCCAGGGTCCCATCTCAAGACCTAAGACACTGTGTGGTTTTAGTTCGATATAACCACCTCCTCCTGGTAGCAGAGGGTAAACAAGGGGTATTCCACACAAAAAATAAATTAATTTTAACAAAAAAGTTTAGCCGGCTTCAAGAAACGAAAAAGAGGCACTGAAAAGCGAAAAATAACTTAATTTACAGACTTACTGATTTATTAGAAGCAATGGGCCAGCCAACTTTGTTTTTTGTGTCTGAACTACTATGATGCAATCAATTGAAATATGGCCTCTTGGGCTAAGCACCGACTTCTAATAAATCAGTAAGTCTGTAAATCTATCTTATATCTTCAGTTTACCCTCCCAATCCTGAGAGATAATTTTTGCGGCAAAGCCTCGTCCGTTAATCAGCAGGTGTATTGACTGGCTGCTGAGATTGGTTGAGTCCCTGAATCCCGCCGAATCTTGAACCACAAAACACGCAGACTATTATACTAATACAAACATACTTACATATAACCACACCTTTATCCCTGGAGGGTTAGGCAGAGGTGAATTAACACCCAAATTTCACCAATCATAATATTCGGTCCCATGTAATAGAGGGTGAGCCTTTTGCTGTATTTCGGGCAGTATTGTTGACTCGAGCCATACAGTTAACAGCCTTATCTCTTAGTTGCCTTGTACGACACCGCATAGGAAGAGATGGGGTGGCCCAAATTCTACTTTGCCGGGAACCACGTGGCATATTATAATAAAGTATAAACAAATTGAAAATCAGGCTAAATAAGAAAACTAAATATAGGTATCTTACTTGTAGCAGCTGGCTTCGGGGCTTTTGGTTGCACACAAATGGATCTCGAAGCGCAAATACGAGTATAACGTTCATTCACACCTATTACTATTTACAGATGTAAATCGCACAGGCGCGTAGGCGAAGTGATCCCATTCCGGAAAGGATTTTTATTTTATTTATTTATTTATTTAGGACAGCCGTTGGTTAAGTACAATAATAGAAATACATTTTCACACATACGCTTAGAATACTTTTTGGTTGTTTAACCCTTTATGGCAGCCACTGCATGCTCGATTTTTTGGTCGAGTACAAGAATAAAATCGGCATATTTTAAAACGTATTATCTCGAAAATTTCAGTAATGTTCTCTATTATAAGAATAATAATAATGATTTTAAATGAAAAAAATACTTATTTCCGTAAAAAGAATACCTTTTTGTAATGGAATATTGGGAACCCAGTATTCCCCTAACCCTTCCAACTTGTTTGTTTTAGGAGTCGGGTAACATTGGTAGTGTAATAAATAAGAAATAAAACATTTCTTTATTCAAGTAACACAGACTCAATTTTATGTCAGTGACATTTTTTTATTTTTTTATTAGTAAAACTATCCTAGAACCTGATTATAATTATTGTAATCCTCCTAAACTTAGAAGGATTACAATAATTATAATTATCAGTTCAGGCTCAACGGAGATGTGGAGAACGAAGAATCGAACCAGGACTGTCCACTGACCACTAAGCCATAGACGCTTCTTTCTAAACAAATTAATAGACCCTTCATAAATTTCGTGGAAATTTAGGAAGCTGGTACGTATGCATGATCAGACATATTAAAATCAAGAACAAAATTATACCTACCAGTTCCGTGATATATTACACAGTAATTTTACACAGAATTCATCAAAGTATGTTTACTGAAGGTCAGATGCCGATCGATATACATTATATCAAATGTGAATATTGTTCAATGAGGTAGCATATTTTATTGTTGGCTTTTGCTGTAAACTCTGTGTAAGGGTCTTTTTATAGTCACGCTGATTTTTTATAGTTATATACTATACTAGCTGTTGCCCGCGATAAGTTCGGAATGTTGTTCATCCCCTATTTTATCCCCTTGGGGGTAGAATTAATCAAAATCCTATCTTAGCGGATGCCTACGTCATAGTAGCTTTATGCATGCAAAGTCTCAGCCCGATCGGTTTAAAATTGACAAAGTTTCATACAAACTTTCATACCCTATTTTATCCCCTTGGGGGTAGAATTAATCAAAATCCTTTCTTAGTGGATGCCTACGTCATAACATCTACCTGCATGCCTAATTTCAGCCCGATCCGTCCAGTGGTTTGGGCTGTGCGTTGATAGATCACTGTCAGTCAGTCAGTCAGTCACCTTTGAGTTATATTTTAGATGTATGCACCAAAGATTTTTTTTAAACAACTTAGATCGCAGAAAAACATGCGGCCAACCAGGGAAAGTGGTTACAACGAGCGCAACATCAGGGGAGCTAACTTCTGTGAAATGGCTTAATTCGGAACTACGGTTGTCTTATATTTTACATATCAAAGTCAAAGTCAAGCACGATTTGACAATATTGAAGATAAGGTGGTGCCATCGTACAATGCACGGAACTGTTGATTCGACTATAGCTTGGTCAACGCGTCTCAGCACTGAGCCATCAGAGTAATACGATTTTGACAATCTGCTTGCGATCAGCCTGACTATAAAAACAGCCTTAAACTTATACCTACTCTATAAGATAATTTAATGCTTCAAGGGCACAAATCTAATTAAAAATCATGTAATAGTGTTTATAGGCGCACTCCTAGAAGCGTCTCGATCGATTTTAATGATATAAGGCCAGCTAGCTATTAGGCAAACTAGGACGTGTCTAAGTAGCTCAGTTCATCCGAATATTCCCCCTAGAAGGAGATTCATCGTGGGTTCAAATCCCGTTCCGGATGTTAACTCCTTTCGGTTTTTTATAGGAAAAGTTAGCATATTAATTACTTCAAAATTTCACGTATTTTAAAAGGGTTCATCGGGCTTAACTGAGGCGTATTTAACTCACACTCTATCAATATTATAACATACCTTAACAAATTGAAAATTCCATAAAGGTATGTTAGATACCGACGTTCGAACTCATCTACTAACTAATTAAAAGCCTCCAGGTACATAAAGTTGAATTCCTAAGATGTTGAATTTGTAAAAAGTTGAATTTGCAGTATGTTGAATCCTAAAAAGTTGAATTTGCAGGTGAATCCCACTATTTCCATTATGTATTTCCATTGATGGAAATACTAGGACAGAGAGAAAGACCCGGCTACAATATCTGGGAGGGGACCGCGGGTCACATAACCTTAACTCGTCAGTGGTGGCATAGAGCCTTGCTTTGTCTTTTACGCTGGCGGCACAAAAACTCTCTTTCTTCAGTTTCTTCTACAAATATGGCTAAAAAAAAGAAAAGGAAAAAGGTATACACAGCGGCGCCATCGTCCACTTTTAATGTGGACTTGTGCAACATCATCACTACTTGTGCCTCCACTCCAACCTGAACCACGTCCACCACCACCTCGAAACTGCACAACCGACCCTCTTCTTCAAGCGCACAAATCTAATTTTCTTTCTGACGGAGACGCAAATATCATGCCCGCCCAATACAGCCTACCTAATGTACCCCGGCTACAAGCTCGAGCACAACTCTCTGAGTAAAGCCGGGGTATGCTTGTACGTCCGGAATGATGTTTGCTGTCGCCATCTAAACGGCCTGGAGGAGCGAGAACTATCAACGCTTTGGGTGCGTATAGATCACGGTGGCCACACCCGTGTCTATACGTGCCTCTACAGGTCTCATAGCGGTGATCTGGGCACGGCTCAACTGTTTGAACATCTGCAGCGGTTGACGGACAGGGTAATCGAGCAGTACCCTACCGCGGACTTAGTATTCTTGGGGGACTTTCATGCTCACCACGTGGAGTGGTTGGGGTCCACCGAGACTGATTTTGCGGGCAGAGCTGCACACAACTTCGCCCTGACCTATGGAATCTCGCAACTGGTGCATTCTATCACTAGATTAGCAGACATCGAGACCCATAGCAGCTCCATACTGGACCTTCTGCTGACTACGCGCCCGGATGAGTACTCCGTAAGTGTGGAAACGCCATTGGGCACTTCGGACCACTGCCTTGTCCGCGCGCAAGTGACTCTCGCGCGGACTGAACCACCAATATAAAAAACGTCATTATTATAGTTAAGACCTCGACTCAAGTACCCCGACTCGGATAGGTTAGGTTAGAAGGCTAAGGCGGGAGTGAAGCGGAGCGGAGCTATCGCCTTAGCCTTCGTGGTTATTTTTTTTTGCGTCAACGGGGAATAGTGAACAAAAAGTTCAATTATCCCCATCAACAGGGATTGTCAACGGGGAAAATTAAAATAAGCTGGTACTAGCGATTTTTTATAATGAGATTTATTTTGTACAAAATGCTTGTCCCACTTTTTCTATTTTGCATTTCCATGGAAATAGTGGGATACACCCGAATTTGCAGATGAAAAAAAGAAACAGTAAAATGGTTTAGTTATGAGGTTTATTAAAACTTACTAACCCAAACGACACTAACATCAAAACATTAACATAAAATTAAACACTTACATAATATCTTCTTTACTTCTTGAAACCTAGTTTCAATTTAAAGAAATTTATTTTTTTAAGGAAATTTATTGGGGATATTGTTTTTCTTTCCAGTTTCTATAATAAGGATAAACATTTTTTACAACACACCTGCTCATAAAAGTGATATTATTTTACCGCAATTAGGTACGTAATGACACCTATTATCAAACTGTGACTTTTTCATTGCTATTATTCACAAAAGTAAGTTATAGATTCTTTTTTAAATTTTATAGGAAGTGTCTATAATTGTCTATGTTCTTAAAAAAGTTTTGATACAAAAAATAACGTCCTTAATAGTACGAATAAATTAATACGCCTATTGTATGGTCATTTCATGCATTTTCGTATTTAAATAAATAATTTCAACTTGTACATAATACTTGTATAATAAACAAAATTTTCACTCAAATTTAACTTTTTTTTTCTCTAAGTACAGAAAAAAAAACAGAGTAAAAAAAGTTAAATTCAAACCTCATTTTTTTTTAAATATGGTCGACCGCCATTGTTAATTGTTTATTTAGTATTTGTAGTATTATTTTATTCGCAAGTGTGTTGTAAAACGTCGTATGGCACGCATGAGCATGATGATTACCGTCCTCGGCGCTCTTAAGACCCTCGCCTGGCGGCTCGGGATGGCGCCTCGGCGGTAATCACCAACGTTGCTCACTTGTACCATAATGTACTATTATCGAAAATGATATCTCTTGTCCTCCTGTTCTTTTTAAATGGCACTAATAACATATATATCTTTCGATTTTTCTGTCGTAATGTTGTATTTCTTTTAAAAGTGTGTAGAATACTCAGTACCAATTTGAATTTAGAGGTAATCTCGAATTAATTCGACTGTGGTAACCCTCTCAACTATTAGTGGTTCGATGAGTGTCTGCCGCACAACTTATAAAATTGTAATTTTTGTCATACCATGTATCTTTGAAGTATTTTAAAAATAACTTCATTTTCGTTGTATCGGGTGCAGTTTTTTGAATAACATTCCAAGCTTGTGGCATAGAACAGGGTGTGAGTAAAACAAAATCCCATCAAAAACAATACTTGTTAAAAAAATGCCAAGCCTCGCCGACCTCTGTTCTTCTACCGCAAAAAGTTGTGAGATCCATGTAATACCAAGTCGGTTAATTTATTCAGTCCCTACATCAGGGACCTTCTGTCCTAAGTTATTACGTAATAAGCTTTTATGTTTTATAATGTAATAAATTGACTTGGCAATCGCAATCTTATGTAATGTAATTATTGTGATGTGCGATACATCATTGTATTTTCATGCGATGGCCAAGTCAATTTATTATATTTAAAACATAAAAGCTTAGTACGTAATAACTTAGGACAGAAGGTCCCTGAAGTAGGGACTGAATAAATTGACCGACTTGCTATTACATGGATCTCACAACTTTTTGCGGTAGAAGAACAGAGGTCGGCGAGGCTTGGCATTTTTTTAACAAGTATTGTTTTTGATGAGATTTCAGTTCTTTTTGTAGATTACCTTTCCGGTTTCTCTGTGTCGGACAGTCCCAGTCCCGGTCCCGGTCCGTGGAACTGCAGGTGCACCTGTGGGGTTCACACACACTGCAGCCCAGGCGGAGCGCCACTGCCACACGCAAAGAGCTGTCATCCAATAGTACTAAAGTATTTCAATAGTACTAAAGTATTTCAATACTATTTCAACATAAATAAAGCGAAATTTAAAGAAACAATTTTCTCTGGGAAAGTATAATACATTTTGGGAATTCAACATTTTGCAAATTCAACAATGCGGTCCGAAAGGCATCATTTTAGGAAAGTAATCATTTTGGGATTTCAACATTTTAGGAATTCTACTTTATGTACCTGGAGGTAATTAAATTCGAGAGTTGTGTCCGAATTAAACCGACTAACGACGGAATATATATTTCCACCAGACAAACATAGTGTTGAATCTTCAATATATAGGGTACTTTGTCTTCTCTATTATATCCTATTCACCGTGAAGGCAATAAGTATACAACTTCACATGTGAAGATGTGTACTTAAGACAGTTCACAAATTTAGATTATTGGCAGGAACAGCATAAAGCTACTTTTTATTACGAGAATTGCATTACGCAATTTCTGCAGATTACGAGAATTCGGACTACAGCTGGTAAATAAATACGAAGAGTAGAGGGCGTATTATTAATTTCTTATTATTGATTTGGACTATAAAAATACAGATAATTTAAGATTGTATTGATCTATTGCGTTTTTTTTTATTTTCGTGAAACAGATCAAAACTTCATTCTATCATTTAGCTACATAGACTAATTTCTAATTTAACTCATTGATTTATATTTTTATTTTGGTTTTGTCAATATTTTAGTTACACCAAGTAAAAAGAATTTCTAATCTAGATTATTATGATTTGACATTCGTTAAATATTAAGTTATTTTACCTCAATGTAACTAGTCTGAATGCAAACTGTGATACTGCATTCTGACAAAGGACAGTTAGCAAACCGTGGCATATAAATATTCACGTTATAATAGCAAGTTGAATTATAAATTTGTAAATTAAGATCTTTTTGCTACCCTGTTTTTGCAAATATATCTATTCTATTCTATTCTATTCTGTTATTCGTGTCTTAACGAGCAGTGGCTACACAAATACTCGCTTTGTAATAATGCGCATACAGGCTGATGTTACACGGTGAGCAATAAGTATAGTGTATGCAACAAGCGAGCAGCGTCCCGCTCGTCTAAAGACTTTCATGTGCCGTTGGTACAAGGCGTAACTCAAAGTTCGCTGCAATTATTGCACTTTGCCGCATATCGTTATTCAGTAGGTAGGCACTATCAAATTAGGTACATCATTTAAAGCGTGAATTACTTATACAGGAACGATACAGCATTAATATGGCACGAATTTGGGACTTTGTAATATAACTATAATTTGAGTCGTGGCTGCGCCTTATCCGCGCTACATCGCGGCATCGTGCCGTATCGTTTCTGTATAATTCACATTTAACACCAGTCAGTACGCGCCCTTAGGCAAGAGCGAAGGGCAATATCAATATAAGACTAATTAATTTCCTTAATCCGTATTTAATAACCAAAAGCTTTTGACTTACAGTGTACCTATGTATTGTACCTAGTTTAAAATAATTTGTATGTTGTATTAGAACAGCGGAAACCTAATTAACATCAAAAAGTTCAATTGAAAAGTGATCAAAGAATATTATTTCGTTTTGTGTTTTATGTTTATGTGTATTTTGCTTCAAATAAAAAAGGTAGCAAGGTAATGGAGGATAATTATCTTAACATTATTTTCACTATTTTCTTCTATTTTCATTATTTTCAGAGTCTTATAGGGCCCATCGAAACCACCTGCAGACTTCCCTTCCGATATTTTGACAGTCAAACGGTGGTTGCAAATATTTATACTTAGATTTTTGTAAATACATACATATTACATATACCTAGACGAAAGCTACCTTCAAATAAATATAAATATAGTCATGCCTACAAATATTTGGAATAAGCGAGAATCGATCAGTAGTGTAGCTCACTGGAAAGGTTTTGTGTTGTCCTGACTCGGTTCCTTTTGTTGTACAGATCGTTGAAGCTCTCGGCACTTTGCACTACACCTATCATCTGGCTCATCGCAACGTGTGCCCGCAAGTAATCGTCGTCACCAAGAGAGGCTCCTGGAAGCTCTTCGGAATTGAATACTCTGGTAAATTTTAGCATTTAGTCAATTTTGAATGTTCTTACTCGTCATCATCTTCATCGTAGCGTTGTTCCCGGTTGGATACAAGGTTTGCCTAGGATACAAGGGATTGTTTACTACTTCTCCACATTTAGTTTAGCTTATACGGCTTTTATTTCGATAAAAGTCGTATAAGCTAAACTTACTGCCTTCTGACAGTGTTCGAAGCCCTTCCCTTTCCGTTAATTTCTTGTGTGACGTCATTGATATTATTATCTGTTATTCTAAATGAAAGGGATGGCTCTACAAGAAAAGAATACAAAATCTGATTAAAAGGCCGATTAATTGAGCGGCCGGTTTGCACATATCTATATAACTATTGTGATAGCTAATAAAGTTGGAATTTTGGTACTTGAACATTTTGAGTACTTTGCTAGTAAACGTCGTTCTGATACGGACGGTACATTTTGAATTTGCTTGTCTAAACGCCAGAAAAAAGGATAAATATTATAATTTATTAAAGTAACATAATTAAAGAGCTGAAATTTATTTTCAATTTAACATTAAATTACTTGTAAATTCCATGGAGGTATGCCTGTTTCATAGGGTAAGCATCTACTTAAGTAGGTATTTAATTAAATTCATTTGTTTTTAAAAACATAACCTATAACATTTTGCCACCTTTCTTGAACCAAACCTTTCCTGAACCGAACCGAACCGAACTAATAGACAGACAGAGAGACAGAGTTACTTTCGCATTTATAATATTGGTATGAATACATATTTTACAAATATCACAAAGAAACAAAATGCTGTTATATCTTTGTACACCGTATTCGTACTCCGAGAGACACTGCTACTTATTCTGTGGCAGCTTTGTGTTATAGATCAAAAGGATCTCTCATTCCGGGTTGTTTGGAATGAGAACATTAAATTATGGAATAAACTGTCAACGAAGTCGGTCTTTACTCGTAGTATGTATGTATCTGTATATATTCACATAACAGTTATGACGACAATCTGAATTCATTACACAAATGAGTAAAATAAATCAAAGAATACAGATATTCTTGAGTTAGTTATGTTCAAAGTCAATTATTTTAAGCTATTGCATAGCTTCTATCGCGGGCCTTGAGCGTGGAGACCGAATCCAGAAATTCCGTAACGAAAAAACTTAAGCTGACACTCCGAGCTCACACGAATCAAGCCGAGCTGCTCCGAAATCGGCCGATTTCGGAGCAGCTCGGCTCGATTCGTGCGAGCTCGGAGTGGGGGGATAATTGCATAAGTTGATAAAAAATGCTATGCAATAGCTTTACCGCGACAGTCCCCGAGTGCCACACGTCTTTTTTAAGCTATTGCATAGCTTCTGTCGCGGGCTTTGAGCGTGGAGACCAAATCCAGAAATTCCGTAACGAAAAAATCTAAGCTGACACTCCGAGCTCGCACGAATCAAGCCGAGCTGCTCCGAACAGGACTGCAGGAGGAGGGAAACACGTGAAAATGTAGTGTTAGTCTATTTATAACAGAAGTAGTTACAGTTTTCGGTATTTATTTTGATATAAAGTCGCGAGAACACCGGGGCTCTGGCGTGCGGATTTGTTTGATAAAATCCATGATTGGTGGATTTGAGCTATCCTCAAAAACCCAAAAACACGGTTCATCCTTGTTTGACCAAAAAACCTATGACAAAACATCATTTGACAAAACAACGTTCGAAAAATTAATCATTTGACAAACTTTCATTTCGCAAACATATTACTTTAAAAATAATCATTTGACACAATATACGTTTCGCAAATGTATTACTTACAAAACATTTCGATTGCTAAACTTTTATTTTAAAAATGTTCATTTGATTAAATAAAGTTCTGTATGGTTACAAAAAAGAAAATAACCACGAAGGCTAATGCGGGAGCGGAGCGGAGCGAATCTCCCGCATTAGCCTTCTAACCTAATCTATCTAAGTCGGAATGAGCAGCTTTCTCAATAATCTATCACTAACTACATATCTGTTTGTCAACTAACATGTTTTTAAAATAATAAATTTTTGAAATTATATTTTTAAAATGATTTTTTTCCAAATAAATATTTTATCTAATGAGTAGTTTATTAAACAAAAGTTTGTCAAATGATACATTTATCAAGTATAATTTTGTCAAACGTTATTTGTCAAATGAAAAAATGTCATTTGTTTTTATCAAATGAACACCCAAAAGCACGCTTACTGTGACGCACATCTATATACAGGGCGTCCCACGGCGATGCCACATGGATTGAAAGTACTTTAAATCCTTAAGTTAGTTCATTTTACTTAAAGGAGACATCATTTTATTTTTAAAAAGAAACAAAACTGCATTCAAAGATTTTTTAAAATTCGCTTGCCACACCCGGTAATCGAACTGACTAAAATCCGAAAAAGTAAAATCCTGTATTTTTATGACATCAATCGATAGTGTCAATCAGAAGGATCAAATCTCTCTAAGAAATATGGTAAATTAAATGAAAGGAAGTTCACAAAATTTTAACTTATGAATTCAATGCGAACAGACACAGCAGCTTTTACTCAAGGAACCATCAGATAAGGTATCTTCAATCAATCAATCAATCAATTAGCCTACTGTAGTCCACTGCTGGACATAGGCCTCCCCCAATGTATAAGGTATCAATACTAGAGATATCTTTGATGAAATTTTTTTAGTAAAATGAGTACTAAATGAATGAACTTTGTTACCTGTTTAGAATGTAACTTTATTGGGTAACTGCATGAGGTATGTAGGTAGGCTAGGTAGTTATTTTTGGGTGCTTGATTAGAAACCTGCACGCGGTGTACCCTGGGCAACGAAGATGGTGAGAGAATTGCCCTATTGGATCAACTTATAAGCTGTTATTTGAGACGGCATGCGGTTTTAGTCGGTTTGAGTTCGACATACCTAAAAACTACTGCTGACCAGCAGCGGTCTCCGCACGATAAAAAAAGAAAAGTGATTTAAATATGGAATTTTATTGTTAATATGGTATCAGATGGATGGATGAACTTTGAGTTAAAGTGTTTTATTTTGCCACATTGAATTTATAATTTTAGGTTTCAAGGACTTCCTTTCATTTAATTTACCATGTTTCTTAGAGAGATTTGATCCTTATGATTGACACTCGATTGATGCCATAAAAATACAGAATGTTACTTTTTCGGATTTTAGTCGGTTCGATTACCGGGTGTAGCAAGCGAATTTTAAAAATCTTTGAATGCAGTTTTGTTTCTTATTAAAAATAAAATGATGTCTCCTTTAAGTAAAATGAGCTAACTTAAGGATTTAAGGTACTTTCCCTCCATGTGGCATCGCCGTGGGACGCCCTGTATATAAAAATCAATGTCACTTTTCGTTCTTAGTTTATAACTCAAGAACGGCTGAACCGATTTGGCTAATTTTAGTCTTGAAATATTCGTGGATGTCCAGGGAAGGTTTAAAGATGAGAAAATAGGTGCAGCGGGAACGGGATCAAAAATTCACGCGGGTTGAAAAGAATATGGCGATACGAAGTTCGCCGGGACAGCTAGTAGAGTACATTTTGTAACGTCATTGGGGTCAAATTATAACTATAACAGCTACTTTTTACTTAACATTTTTCTGTTAACTGATGCTAGCAGCCGCCCCGACTGACTTCGTTATTTCATTAGTTATTGACCAATAGCAGTCCCATAATGGAACGAATAAATGAAACGTATTTTAGACGAACTCTTTTTCCTTCATACTTTATTTTGGGCGGGCATAGATTAATATCCCCACAGCCTAATCAAAAACAAGGCATGCCCTTTGTTTTGTTTTGATTGACTTATAATGTTTAACAGCTGGGGACAGGTTATAATTTACTCTGTGGCTAGACTACAAATAGAAAATGATCTTATTTCAAAATTCGTCTCAATAAAATTGAGACGCGTTTTTCTCTCCATAAGAACAGTCAATATTCTTAAAATTCCCTGTAGACTAATATAACTACGTACTAAGGTAGCTAATGTCCCATTCTTTATATTTGCAATGACGTAACTAAACGAGACTGTGAAAGAAATTTACACCAGGCTCTTCAGAAAAGTAGGCAGTAACCTACATCCTCAAGTGCTTGATGAAGTACGTAACAAATTTCAAACTCTTCTAATCGGACGAGCGATAGCTTATCGCCTTTAAGTAGGCGCCTAAAGTAAATTCCTATGCTTAGAGTAGATTTCTCTCCGCTAAATTGTTTTATAAAAGAAGGCTTGACTAAACTGTGATATATTTACTCGACTAAACTAGTACATGTCGGCTCTCTTGGCCCGCGTAGTAGCTCTGTACGCGTCGTGGTGTTCTTAAGAGGGGGTATAAAGCTAAATTGACGATCGTAGATTTGATGTTTATACCCGAAAGTAAGCCACAAATGAGCTGGGTTTTTTTTAATAGAAAATACGTTATATTTGTAAGGGACTGGTCATGGTGAAAACATAAAATAATAATATTTTTTCGATAGAATAAAATCACAAAGTTATGCCTTATTTACTACTAAAATCAATTTATTTCCAATATTATGCACACAACTGAGTCAATATTTGAATACAAAGTGTAAAATTATGTAACCCAGTGACTCTATTTTCACTTTGAAAAAATTGTGTGGATTTTACGAGTAATTAAAAAAAAATGAATTTGGCGCTTACGACGGTCTTATTCCGCGCATAACGCTCTCTTTCTATCGCACCTGACCCGAGGTGTCGGCCATCTGTTGTTTCATCATTTAGTCGGGCTCGCCCTGTTGAGACGGGAGGACTGTATTTCTGTTTTCCGTGTCAAGAAAGTTCGTTAAAAATGAGCCAATTAAAAAAATATAAAAGAAACACTCTAAAAGAGAATATAAGAAACTAAGAATTCAACTCATGGCTAATTTTCGAAGGTAGTGTATCTATATTATTTTACTTTCTTTAGTTTGTTACCAAATATCCACCGTTGCTAGGTAACTCTGGAGTAACGTCGGCTCGGGGATAGTATATGCAAATCAAATAGATGTTATTGACTACTCGCGTGTTTATTGTATAATATTATTTATATAGCACTAATATAATTATTAAATATATTGCGAAAGTATTTATACATTGTATTATCAATTTTAATGCATTTCAGAGTTGCTTCAGCTCGTAATATCACACAAGCTGATGAATCCGATCCGGTCGAATCGCTTAGTAAAAAACTTTCGTCAACTTTGTAAGCTTATTGCAATTGTTTTTTCTCACATTCAGAAAACATTTCAGTAAAATATGTAAATTAATATGAACATGAACAAGTAGAATGATATGATTTGAGATTAACATGGTCATTCACATTAGTAGTATTAGTACCGAATGTTCACACATTCAAACGGCATGGTAAATACGAGTATCCCGGTGATTTTAATAAAAATATTGACCACACGGAAAGCGGATGACTGCCCGTGGAAGGATAGCTCAGAGTAAGAGCGCTGGAACGCCAAGGTTCGCGACCCTGGCATTCAAGTCCTATTGTGGGTTTGATTTTTTCCATTATGTACTTATTTAGCATTTATATCAAATTATCTACAAGTAGATTAAAATAGCAATGCAATGCTTATGTGATTGATTTGTCATTAATTTGCAATTATTTTTACAGACCTCCCATTAAACATTTAGAGAAAGTTGAAGTTTTGAGAGAACTAGATCCAAATTGTGATGGAAATTTTGCACTAGAGTGGAATGAGCGGTATATTTTAGCCAGCCTTGATTCAATATGTCAGGGCCCTAGCTTCTTATACGTAATGATAAAATAGGGCAACCATATTATACACAATGTTCATCAGTAATATTGAACCACTATTTGGACTATTTGGATGACCCGACTCAGGATTAGTATTAAATTAATTGAATTACATAACATAACATAACATAACATAACATAAACTCACGCCTATATCCCCGAAGGGGTAAGCAGAGGTGCTAGCACCCATATTTCGCCGTTTATGTTTAGGTCCCAATGTAATAGGTGGCGAGTCTATTGCCATTATCCGGGCACTTATAAACCTGCGATAAATACACACATAACTTCGAAAAGCATCGAAAAGTCATTGGTGTGTGCCATGGTAAACCTGGGATCGAACCCGAGACATCGTCTCAGCAGTCCATTACCCATACCACTAGGCTACCGCGCAAAAAAAAAATATTTGGGTAATTTTTCACATATAGTTAGACGAACATCGCTAGATGTTAAATTAAAGTAAAAGCATTGTTTTTCCCAAATCGTCAAATCGTCGGTGCGCCTGCCAAAGTCGTTATGTGCATTTTTTCTATTTTTTTTTATTCGCTAGATGGCCTTAAAAAAATGCGCATCAACTGAAAAAACAACCAAGTGTTAATTCCTTCTAGAAATAGATTTGACAAAATATACATGTGCAATTCTGACACTGCAAAATTGGTTATGTGTTCACATCAAGAGTTTTTCATCCTCATGTTGCACATGTCAGAATTGGTTTGCACATAGACAATTTGACAGCTTGTTTTTCTTCGGTTTGTTGGTTGTAAAATTGGTGTTCTACCTTTGTAACAACGTAAATAATCTTATAATAGTAAACAAAACGAGACAGATGATTAAATCAAAACAGCCTCACGTAAGGTCGAAGTCCTGAATAAAGTGAGACGTTTTTACACCATTTGTGTGAGAGTGAATTCACTGTCTATGGCAAGCGGAGCGGCGATATAAAGTAAAAATATTCTAGGCATTATATCAAACAATTCTTCTGAATACAAACCATCATACAGGCGGTAAAACAACCACAGCAAGTACCTTCTGAGGTTGAGAGGGACTACTACCCCGCCTGTGAGTATGGGATGGTCGACGATCCTCAGCGCCCGTCTTTGCACCAAGTCGAAGAGGTCTAGCTAGCCCAGGCAAAACTGTGACAGCAGTACTCCATGTGGGGCAGAACGGAAGCGTTTTAAAGAAGGAGTATTTGCCCCGCAGTGATGTACTACCTTGTTTCTTTGATACCAGCTTGACTTAGTCTTCCAAGTGACTACGGCGGTGATCGTCGCTGACGATAGCGATAGCTCCCTATACTCGAAAAGATGTTAAACGGTGTGTCTAGAAACTTGCGGCGCTATCCTATGCAGACGATAGCACCTTACACGGAGGCTATCACGGACATCCTGCGGCCAAGCAGTCTGATATCGCGGAAAAAAGAAGACCGGACCCTGAGCCACGTTTCTCAATGGGGCTCGGAAAACCTGGTCGAGTTCAACGCCAGGAAGACGCAGGCATGCGCGTTCACAGCAAAGGTATCTTCTTTCCTTCCCCTTCCAACTCTTCAGAGCACGCCACTGCCACTACAGGACAATCTCAATATCCTAGGTATGGATGTTCGCTGCAAACTGAACAACAAAAACTACATTGAGAGTATCATCAAAACAGCCTCGCGTAAACTCGGTGTCCTGAACAGAGTGAGACGTTTTTTCACGCCGGAGCAGCGGTGCCTTCTCTATAAGACACAAATTCGCTCTTGCGTGGAATACTGCTCTCATCTCTGGGATGGCTCCGCAAAGTACTTACTAGATGCTCTCGACAGGCTGCAGCGACGTGCGGTCCATATTATTGGGAATCCTGAGGTCACCAACACCCTCGAGCCTTTGCAGTTGCGTAGAGATATGGAATCTTTGGCGGTATTTTACCGTCTCTACCATGGTGAATGTTCTGATGAGCTCTTCCAACTAATCCCACCCTCTCCTTTCCTATATAGGACAACACGTGCAGGACTTAGACGCCTCCCGCATACGGTGCAGAATATTCCATCAAGAACCAAGCGGTTCGGCGACTCCTTCTTCTGCCGCACTATTAAGTCTTGGAATTCCTTACGAGTTCACGTGTTTCCCTCTTCCTACAGTCACGGGTCCTTCAAGCGGGGCGTGAAAAAGCATATTCTGATGAGGCCGTCAAGCTGAGTGCCATCATTGTAACATGGTACATGTCTGTAATGGTGACCCTCTTTGCAGAGACTTTGCTTACCATCAGGCGAGGCGAAGTCAATTTGACGTGTCCTATATTAAAAAAAAGACTGGAAAAGCGCACCTCGGACGCCGAGGGGAAGGGCTCAGATGCAACTAAAGTTTATAACTAATTGGCAGCATAATGTGCACCTCGGAACTCGGAGATTTGCTCTTCTTTTCTGATTATCGTATTATCGGCTATTCCAGGAACGATCAGCAATTAGTTCCCAACTCCGAAAGGAAAATCGGCACCAGAACCTCGTCCGTTGTTTAACATGTGCACCGACTAGCAAGTGAGGTTGGCTTGGGTCTCAAAGGTGTTAGTAGGACCCTGTACACGGAACAGTTGTACTACTTTTATTTTTTTTACTTGTATGCGTTAATAAAGTTTATAGTGGGTATTTATTTACTTCGTATGTTATGTACCTTGCCATCTGTCAGTATTTATCCCTTATATAAATCCTATTGAGCTCCATAACAAATCTGATATGTATATATTTTTCACTTGTAAGAAATGGCGCTAGGAAGATAATTCTGATATGTGTATCAAAATGGAAAAAAAAATTATTGTGGATGGATAGTACCGTTTATAATTTTCACTTATATCTCAGTTCATGCAAAATATTTTTTGGCATCATACTACATTTTTAGTTTTTTGATACGCTCATCAATTATGTAATAAAACAGTTTAATGTCTCTCCTGAAAACTTGACCAAAAACACATAGAGGTTTTGGCAAGCGCAACGACGACATATTCCTTTACTTACTTACTTACCTTTTCATTTTATCAGAAATATTTTTTTACCAAAAATAAATTTATTGTGTTTCCAAAGTAGATAGTTAATGATGCAACTCGTATTTTGACAATTTTATCTGAGTATTTTGGGTATACTGTGCGCCTTCAAACTATACATGGCGGGTCGCTGCCACACAAAATAGGTGGCGGACTTGCCGGAGCGACGACAGGCGAGAGCGGGGCGTGCGAGGGGTGCGGGTGAAATCTGATTTTTTTCTAGCTTTATGCGCACTCTTAAACCTACTTTTTCTAGTTGTAATAAAATAAAGTTCGTAAATTATCTCTAGATAATTTACGAACTTTATTTTATTACGTATATATATATTTATACATTATAGTCTACTATGCACATGGTTTTGACAGTTAATATTGGAAGACCAAATTTAATTTTATTTGTTTTTTTGTTTATTCATACTAGGGGGTTATTCGATTTTAGTGATTTAGTTTTACAGCAGTTTGTCACCTAATGCTAAAACTGTCATAGGTGGGTGAGGATACTGTCGTTCATGCAACATGAGCTCCTCGTCCATCATCTTTTCTGAAGTGCTCTAGGCCGAGCACCCAGCATTATGTGTAACCTTTGTTCTAACTACGGCAAAGCAGCCCGCACCTGTTGCATTACGTTTTTCAACCTTATGGACATTGGAGGTATTTTATCCTTCCTAAACGGTGTGGTGTGATTCGGATATATGTGGTCCCTACCTCCTTACTAGAATTTGATAACTTGTCGGTATAAGAAAACTTTGACCAAAGATAGGTACGTAAAGGACCTTGTACGGCACAAAATATAATGACTATTTAAGATCAATCAATCAATCAATTTACATAGGCCTCTCCCAATATGCGCCACGTTTGCCGATCCTCCGCCTGCAGCATCCAGGGAAGGTGGAGGATCCATCCATCCTTTTGCTATTTAATATGTAAGCGTATAAAATCAACTAAAAACAAACCACATAATTACCTATGTAAAAACGATTCATAACAATTTATGAAAGACTTAGGTACAGGATGTTGTGAACAAACGAAACAACATTACCTTCAACATGATATGACGTAGCTGAGAACTCTTTTTTGAATTGACCGAACGCAACAAGTCGTATTAAAATGTGGCGTGCGATGTGACTTGGTACGGGATGAATAAAATTTTACAAGAACCCTTGGTCCTGTATTACCGGTTCTATAATAGGTATATGAAATGCGTACCTTTTATGCATGAAGAGTTATTCAGAACTGAACGGTTTTCCAGGTGATTGGTTCTTAGCTGAATACGTAGCGCTTTATATTCTGTAAATATTATTCGTATAATGTTAATGCTATTTTCAAGTAGTTTGGATAAAAGCGCGAGTCAAGTTTGATTAACTTCAAGTATAACACTTCATTTAGAAACTTTACTAGATTATTATAATTAGTATTGAATTGTTAATTATGTCATATTTTTATTTATGATTTTATTTCCCTAGATGGAGTAATATCCTAACTAGATAATGAAGAAGAAGCTATTTCCGTAGTTCTACGTGCGTAGAATAGTGTTAAACAATTCTAATTTTCTGCACGATTTTCTTAACTTTGTTCCGTAAGATACTTCAACAAAGGATTAGAAAGCTATGAATAAGATATTAGTTATCTCTCTATAAAGGCAAATAAAATTTGTAAAAATATTTACAAGTTATGAGGTGACCAAAAGAAACAAGATTTTAATGTTAATAATCATAGGTATAGAAGTTCCAAACGATGAGGGTTGAAAATTGGATTTGAAGACCATAAGACGAAATTTGTGAATTCGATACACATAACGAGATGTTTTGAACCACCCTTTATTAGTATTTACTCAAAAATAACACTATATATTATCATCTATACTAATATTATAAAGAGGAAAGATTTGTATTTTTGTATGCAACGAATCAATTCAAAAGCTACAGGACCGATTTCAAAAATTCGCCATTAGAGAGCTACATTATCAGGTACTAACATGGGCTAATCATCACGCTACTATCAGCGATGAACGGGATCAGAATTCCAAGCGGGCGGAGCCGCACAGCTAGTTTCAAATAAAAGTGCTAAAACAGTAATGAAGAAAGCTTGGTAAGCAGTGAAGAAAACATAAAGAAATGGGTACCGTTCGGTTATGCTCGGCAATGGGGGGTACTGCGACTTAGCGCAATACCCACCATTGCAGTTGTTCCAACAAAAACTGTTAACGTCTCTAAATCTCTTGAGGGTGAATTTCAACAGGCCCATTAAAATCTTCATTCCGTGGATTTTTTTTACCTTAAGTTTTGTAGTTAAAACAAATCGCGTTTATTATAGGTTTTGATACTATATGTATTCTTGCTTAATATCTAGCAGATAAATAAAAAAGCTAACGAGATATACAAGATCAAAAATTACGCGCCACGGCGATGACACATGCGTGCGCGGCAATGAAACAAGCATCCACGGGCATGAAATAAATATACCAAGGGAATGAAAAAATCAACCATGGAAATGAAAATACATAATATAAAACATAATATTTTATGTACCTACTTAGATGAGAAATTATACTTACGTACAATAAAAATACAAAGGGGATTAGGCAATTGTGTATGGACATTGGCGTCATTTATTTTTTCAGTGGCACTGTGTTAAACACGCGTATGAGTGTCGTTATTTTTATTGTAAGTAATATCGGAGCTGCGATACCTGGAGGGGAAGTACCCTCATACTAGAGATAGCGAATTTTACTTAAATTAAACATAACCTTATTTTTAAAGGGAAACAAACCTGCATTCAAAGATTTCTAAAAATAACACATTGATGATCAAACCGCCTTAAATCTTCCTATACCTTCTCTTTTATGGGTTTCCTTTTACTTATTTTACCAAGTTTGTTAGAGATATTTGATCCCTAAGATTGACCCTATCGATTGATGCAATTAAAATATAGCTTCATCCGGATTTTATTCGGTTCGATTACCGGGTGTGGCAAGCGATTTTTTTGGAAATCCTTAAACGCAGTGTATTTTTTAAGATTAAGAGAGTGTTTCCTTTGCTGCTGCCCAACCTAGGTGGATCCTGGCTAGTTTTTTCTAGGAGTTGTTTTTACCAAGCTGGATAACTTATCCCAGGCAGATTTTTTCTTGAACAACTTCGAGTGTAACCCCATCGATGGCTGTCTGTCTGTCCCTGTGTATGCTTAAATCTTCAAAATTACGCAACGGATTTAGAATCGGTTTTTTTAATAGATAGAGTAATTCAAGAGGAAGATTTATATGCATAATACATGCATAATATTGTAGAGAAATATTGATAAATTTAGAGATATGCAGCGGGAATGGGATCAGAAAATATGGCGGTACGAAGTTCGCTGGGTCAGCTAGTATTAGATAAACGATACCGCGTTTGCATTGGAGATGTGGAGGGAAAGTACTCTAAATACTGGAGATAGCTAATTTCATTCAGAAGAAACATTTCCTCATTTTTAAAAAGAAAAAAAAACTGCGTTTAACGAATGCTGAAAAATCGCTTGCCACATCCTGTAATTGAACCGACTAAAATCGGAAAAAATAACAGCCAGTATTTTTATTGCTTTAATCGATAGGATTAATTATAAGACTCGAATCTCTCTAAGAAACCTGGTAAACTGCAGGTACTTTCATATTATACCATTTTCATTCATGGCTGCTCAATTCCAAAACGACGCCAATTCTTTTACACGAAAAAGAAATGGGAAATTAACAAATTAATATGATATACTTTTGTCAATATGCTATGGCGATGAGGACATAAGTTACGGAAATGAAACATCTGGTCATGGCAATGAGAGTAAAGTGTTTTACAAGGCATGGCAATGATTTTTTTTTCATTGCCGCGTTTTTTTCTTCATTACCATAGCAAATTTTGACCACGGAAACCATGGAAATGAAAGCACGGTGGTGAAAAACAAGCCAAAAATATAATATAAGAAAAAATCTATTGATTATTCGAAGTAATAAACACTTCACTAAAATAAACAAGATAAATTTCGTTCTATTGAATGTATAATCAAGAGGATAAACTTATTGGAATAGACAGTTATACCTATCCACAGTAATGAAAGAAAAAATGTCCAGTAACATAAAAATGATATACTTTTATTTATGGTGCCAAAACGCAGGTACGTGTGTACGTCCTTCCATGTCGAGCACTTAGGCGGCACCAATATGCAACGTTTAGCGGATATGAGGGAGGATACAAGTCGTTAGATAAAACGATATTCTAAAATATGTTTAGAACATGGCGATTAAAGGTAACTCTAGGACAAATGAACTTTTGTTAACCATTCGTTGTATTGTCTAAATATTTGAATAAATGTATTTCGTAACAATACTTTAACTATTCACGTATCAAATAAAACTAGGTTTTAATTAAAAAAACCAATAGATTTTTATCAATGAGGTATCACAACACAATAGGTGATGTGTGGACAAACACGGCAATGAAAAATTTCGAGGTTTGAATTTTTTTTTTGGCGAATCTATAATCCTATTTAATAAAATATTTAGTGCTCCACATAGATCACTATATCGCCTAACCAGAAAAAAATGTTAGAGTATTGTAAAAATGATTTTTAGTACCGATTTCATCGATGCCACGCAATTTTTGGCCCCGGGAAATTCACCCTTGAACCACCTGTTTTATTCCGATTCCTAGTGATTTTACATTCAAATCTAAAGCCATAAGTTCCTTAAGCCGAATTATTTAAATTAATCTTAGGAATTTGTGAGCAGTTAAGAATATTTCCTTATTTTATTGAAGCCTTTTTGGTATAAATATTTTCCTCGTAGCGTTAGCGACATCGTCAGGGTTGTAACAATGTAATTTTCGTACGCGATAAGACAGTATACAATACAAATTAAGTAGAGCGTTTTAAAATCTGTGAAAAACAGTTAATTTAGGTTTTCTTTTTCATAATACGAAAACCAGTACACAAATAACGATGGACGACTACGGTTCGAGTCACGGTATGAAAGTAAAGAGAAATTTAAAAAAAAACATTACTTTTAAGAGGCGGCGGATAGAATAGTGATTATATGGAATAAATTATGAAGCCTTCCGCTTATCATCATCACCATCCTATTTAGGATAGTGAGTGATGATGGTAAGCTGAAGGCTGATTATCGTGGTGGCCTATTTACTTTCATAGTGTGACTCGGACTCGGACCGTAGTCGTCAATCGTTATTTGTCTTGTAAGACAACTGTAAATTCTAACAAATAAACAAATAAAATGTATCCACTACAGTGAAAGATACTGTTTGACCCATTTTAACAATATAAAACTAGTATCCTGAGTATCGTGACCGACACTGAGGGTCCGAATCACATTATCAAAATAAAGTAAGATTGAAATAATATTACTTTAAAGAGGTGGTGGTAAAGCCCCTGAATACGAGTATGATGTATCAAAATCTTATTATGATTTAATATTTAATGCTAATATCAACATTAGATGAACCCTATAATAAAAAATACTTTTTCACCATTGACACTCGAAAAAGGGCCCGTGATTCATCAAAAACAGTGAATAAAACGCTCTTTGTTTCACCGAGTGAATAAAAAAATTTGAATTTGGAACATGCGCGAATGTACGGATTCTAGTGAAACATACAAAGAGGTTGCACACTCTCACTATAAAAACGTACTAAAAGCCACCTAAATGTAATCACTGGCTGGATGGAATGTGGCTCAGTTTAAATTAAGAAAAAAAAATGCCGCCATTTTCTGTGTAATTTCCTTGTAAAAGTTTATGTTTGTCTCATAATCATAAAATGACTTCATCTAGTGATGAAAATGAAACTCATATTCTCGAACGCGAAAAGACTCCTGAGTCTTTTCGCGCTAAGCGGTAGCTATTACTGATAATTTGCTGCTTCTTTTGTGTACTATCCATAACAAAATGTAATTCATAATCACAGAGTAATCGTTTTCTCGTAGTCAATGGTGAAAAGTTGAGTACCTAACACGTGAAAAAAGAATTCATCTCGGCTCTTGTATCCCTCGATCCACTCAGGTTTCTCTCTAGAACCCCTCGCTACGCTCGGGATTCTACCGGAGAAACCTTCACTCCTCTCGCGATACAACTTGGTGCCTCGAAAAGAATTCACATTTTTTTCACTTGTTGGGTAATCTACTATTACCATGTTTCAGTTTTACACACGTAGGTTAAAAAATAAGCAAACTATTAATCTATCTGTAAACTCTATAAAACTATAATTTAAGTGCCTTCCGCCCACGGTTCCGCCCGCACGGATGTCGGTTCACGCGACTTTTAATCTCTGGTCCTACAAAACCGATCAAACACACGTCAGATTTTAAATCTGACCAAGACCTATCAAACAAAAAAATTGCAGCAGGATCCGTTCAGTATTTTTTGCGTCCAACGCGAATAAACAAACAAGAATTCAAAAAAATATATATTTTCATGTTCAGTATCGTTAATATAACACAATTAAATTTTTTTTAAATATTTCCAATACAAAGACACGACCACAATCCATTACAATTAAATAATAGTATAGATACCTAGATGTAGAAGCAAAACTGCTAATTCTGAAAAAGTGATTATAGAACGTGAACATTAAGAAAGAATGTACTTTCTAAATAGCACCCCAAAGGGAATTAATTAGGGAGTGAACGTTTATGAAAAAATGCGCAACTTTCCTACGAAAGCGTTGACCATTTGGATATGACTTTGTGACGACAAACGAAAAAATATGTACACAATCTTGTATAAAAATTAGCCCCCGGAGACGTTAAAGTTTTTATGAACCGGTGGCAATATGTGTGCCTACACTTTGAAAATTGTTTTCTGTTTTGTTTGAGAAATAAAGAAAACAGACCTAAGTTTATTGCTAATCAACCTTAGAGCGGGTTATTTAAGGGTATTGCTTTAATTTGTTACTGAAGTTTAAGGGATGACATTGCGAACTGATATATTATGCTGTTGCAACTGTGACTGTTTTGCAACGTTTCAAAGCGAAGCAGATTTGACAAAGTAAGTACCTACCTTATACCACAGAATAGATAATAGTTATACTTCAACTTAGAATAACACTAGACGAAAGTTATTACTCTGAGTCATTATGTAAACTTGAATGTCTCTCCTTCCAGCGTTGAAGGCATTGAAACTTCTCATTCAAAACTTCTCTCGAATAGTGAGAGTTACTAGCGGAGATTTTGCCAAATTTTACAGACAGCTTCAAAAGAAAGAACAAAGTACTCAAAATCATTTGAACGCCTTGGTTTTCTTCCCTTTCTGTTGACTGATTGTTATGATATTTGATGCACACATTTAATTCGGACAATTTTACAGTTTATATCAATAAAACCTTCTGATTTACTCTTAATATGCTAGTAAAGCGAATTATTTTTTACTATTGTGTTAGTATTTTTAGTATTATTTTATTCGCAAGTGTGTTGCCTTTGTGTGTGGTGCCTTTATAAATAGTCGTATGCCACTCGTGTGTATGGTGATTACACACTTGTACCATAATCTACTATTAAATTACGAGAAACGTAATACGAAACTTCAGGTGTTCACGACACACAAAGGAAAGACGTTTCATTTAGGTACCATGAAGTAACTTTTTTATACCACTTCACTGAATTGTGGTATATAAAAGTTAGTTATAGTAGTAAAAGAGTTAGGTTATCGTGCTGCTGACCAAATAACTTCGGCAGGGGTTAGGTCCAACGAAGTGTCACGTGCCGTCTTCGGGCCCGATTGCGTGATAAATGCCGAAAATTGGCCGAAATAGTCAACCACTTCAGCAAGCCTACAGAAGTGAACGACATCTTAGCTGTAGGTTCTCAAGGTAATTATCTCCTCTATGACTGTACCGGACGAGTTATACAGTTGTAACTATATTTAACTTCGATAAGAAACAAGATGGGATCCCTCCTCTTGGCATAAAATTTTAAGGCAGAATATAGTTTGGCATAACGTTTTCGCATAACTTTCATTAGCATAATAATACTACTGCATAGTAATCCTTTGGCATAATGCAAATGTTAGCATAACTATCATTTAGTATAATAATATGTTTTGCCATAAGAAGGAGTTGCATAAATTTTAAAGGCATAATGTTTTTTTAAAAGCTATTGCTTAACAAGCTACTCAGACAAAATATTTATTTGGAAAATTCACAAATTGATTATTTTTAAACATGTTAGTTGACAAAACAATATAAAGCTAGAGAAAGCTGCTGCTCATTCCGACTTGGATAGATTAGGTTAGAAGGCTATTAGCATTTAGCCTTCGTGGTTATTTTTTTTTATTACCATGCAGAATTATGCGTTTCTAACATTATACTTTATAAAATGATGCTTCATTATTATTATGCATGCTATTAGTATTTATGACAACAAGCATTATGCCAAAACATTTATGCGTTATGATCATTATGCTGAATTTCGTTATGCCAATGTAATTTATGTCTATATATTTTATGCTTTTCTTTAGTAAACCAAACAAGATATAATAAATACGAAGTTAGATTAACTGTTACTGTTATATTGAGGTCGTTGCCACTGTCATCATCGTCATCTTCGAGTTCGTCCCACTCGCATCCGAGAAGTCTTACTTCATAAGCATTCATTGTACTGAGATCTTCTACGACTCCAGCCGAGTCTCCTGCGTCTTAGTCCTAGTATAAAAAATATAACCTTGAATACCCCGGAGGCTTAGGCAAAGGTGAATTAACATCGCCCATATTTCACCAATCATTGTATTAGGTCCCAAGTAATAGGGGGTGAGCCTATTACCGTATTCCAGGCACGATTGTTAGTCCAGCTATGAATCTGAAGCTGAGTTTGGGCTGTATCTATGACAGTATCTGACGTTAGACAGCCTTATCCCATAGTTGCCTTGTACGAAACCGTATGGGAAAAAATGGGGTGGCCCAAATTCTATTCTGCCGGGAACCACGCGACTAATCTTAGATAACTTCATAAAGACGGCAATGATTGCAGATTAAGCATTTATTCAAATTGTAAACATCGTTAATCACAAAGTTTTGCATGAAACTTCAATTAAACTACTATTCTAACTAAGTCTCTGGAGAGACAGTATTTGTTTTAATAAATTAAGATTGTAATAATTTTCAACATTATGGATAACCTCAGCTCCATTCATGTGCTACTTTTTTTTTAATAATATATTTATATTATAATCTAGCCTTTTTGGCTAATTAGAAAACAAATTTCACCTAAATTACTACGCAAACATAATTCTCAGAATGAGTCCATTAACACTTACTTAGTTTTTATTAAGGCGAAGACACTTTGTTCATGTGTTCTTTGTTCACAGCAATTATCACTACATTTGTTTACTTGACACTAAAACACTACACTAAACTCGTACGATTTCGTCCGTTTTAGTCTTCTTACTATATTAGTGATGTCAAGAAGCGGAATAGCCTTAATATTAACATGGTAATGATGTCTGTTTTCGTGAGCTTCTGCATATATGTTTGTATTACTCTATCTACGACATCCATGTTTAGGTCTCGATGTAAATCGCAGTTCCGATTATACCATGGGAGCATTATGTATGTCCCTGAGTACTTTGTTTTGGGATCGTTGAATGATGTGACGCTTGTTATTACTGGCACAGCCCCAGAGCTGGACACCATCAGTCCATACCGGTATTAATACCTGTTTGTATAATAGGACTTTGTCGTGTTCTGATTATGGGCAGTGTCTTCCAAGTAGCCGGTACATTTTCTGGTATCGTATTTTCAATTCAGATTCAGAGAATTTTTTCTTAACATGTTCTTTCCAGCGCAGCTTAGTGTCAAGAGTCATACCAAGATATTTAGCTGTAGTAGAGTATGGAGCTTATTCGCCATTAATAAATACAAGACAATGTTGTGTTCTTTTATTGGTGAAGTAAACGTGAATCGTGAAACGTGAATCGCCTTGCTTTCTTTTAGCGCTGTTAAGATGTTATTAGCAACCCTGTGAACCTGGTCAATAGTTGAATGTTTGTCTCTGAAGCCAAACTGGTGATCCGAAATAAAATTGCTTTCTTCTATAACTGGTTTGAGTCTTTTTAACAGTAGTTTCTCAAAAAGTTTGCTATTATCGGTAGTAAAGTAATTGGTGTATATGAAGTCGGTTCATGATTGTTTCAGCTACTTCCCGCAGGCCGTTTTACTTCAGACTGTAATATATTTTAGGTATACCAGTTTTCAACCACCACCAGTATCTGTTGATAAATTTACTCGTGATTGAGTTACGAACAAACATAATCACCATAAACTTTCACATTTATAATATTAGTAGTATAAACCCATTTCTTAACATAAAACGACAGACGTATCTAACAGATATACAATTAATATACTTTAAGAGTCGCATAATAAATGATAGCAGCCTGTTAGGTAACGTCATGAACCACTTTCATTAATTCTAATACGTACTTGGGAAAGCGCTTGGCTTAAAGACGTTACTAAGTACATACCTAGTATATAGATGAAAGTAGTTCCAGCCCATATAAACAACCAGCCTTAATATCCTTTCCTACGTAATAGCCAACTCGCCCGCTCTTCGCTGGAGGTGGCCAGTGGGAGATACTACTAAATATACAAGTACCTAATTCTTTATTAAAACAACATACGAGCAGCTATATCGTATCGTATAAGGGAATTTTCAAGTTTTCTATAAACAGAATGAATTTGGTGTTTAATTACCTAACTCAAGTTTGTATGCTATTTAGTACAGTTATAGCGTTATTGCGAAAAATTGTATGTGTTCCTGCAACTTATAAAAAAAATAAGTTTACAAAACTAAATGCCGACTACTGAAAAATTACGATCTTAAAAGTATTAAACAAGAAAATATCAATGATAGTAGTGGTCGGGTCATGTGCCACTTTTCCCTAGAATGAATTGTTTTGTTTCATTCAATAAATACACGGCATATTTCACTCAAAATTTTTTTTTTTCACTTGTGACCGCTAGAGGGTATCACTATAGATTCATAACTCCTATAACTATTGAACGACCAAGACGCTTTCAACGATATCTCATATATCCAATTCTAATAACTAGTTGAGGAGCAACAGGTGAACCTACATACATAGCCTGTCAAAAACATAACCCACCTTTGACGTTGCCGTAGTCGGGTAAAAAACAGCCTGTTTTTCTAATCTATTCCTGTAATTTTAATCCCATCAAAAACAATACTTGTAAAAAAATGGCAAGCCTCGCCGCCCTCGGTTCTTCTACCGCAAAAAGTTGTGAGATCCATGTAATACCAAGTCGGTTAATTTATTCAGTCCCTACTTCAGATACCTTCTGTCCTAAGTTATTACGTAATAAGTTTTTATGTTTTAAATGTAATAAATTGACTTGGCAATCGCACTAAACAAACTTATTTAATGTAATTATTGTGATGTGCTATATATTGTGTTTTCATGCGATTTCCAAGTCAATTTATTGTATTCAAAACATAAAAACTTATAACGTAATAACTTAGGACAGAAGGTAAAGGTATATATAGAATTATGTTATATGAAAGTAAAGCCTATTACGTCATCAAATAAATGACCAGCCCACCTGATTGTAAGTGTTTATCGATTGCATTTAAACGTCTGCAACACAAGAAGTGTCACTCACAACCCTGTAACCCTTACCGATCCAGTAACCCTCTTCAAGGAACTTTGACAACCTTTCTAAGCAGTAGGAATATAATGTTGTCTAAACGTAGTTTCCTATAAGGCGAAGGTGCTTCTAAAACTGAGTGGGAAAAGGTACGATGCGGCTATATGTAGTAACAATAATAAAGCTTTCCTCTTAAGAGTGGTCAACCTGTTATAGTTTTTAGACTGTTATAGTCATTATGATCCACATACATTCTATAAATTGATTACTTTCAAGTAATATGCATTATATTGTGCATTATATTTTGGTTTCTATAGAAGCAAAAAATAGAATTTTCATGAAACAAATTCAGTACTTATATAATTTTACTTTATATTTCTGATTTTAGCTGAATTTTGACTGTTCATTGCGTTCATAATTAAAAAAAAACCGGCCAAGTGTGAGTTGAACTCGCCCATGAAGGGTTCCGTAGCAGCAAAGGTTTATGACGTATTAAAAAAAAACTACTTAATAGATCTCGTTCAAACAAATTTTCGGTGGAAGTTTGCATGGTAATGTATCCATACTCCATACTAATATTATATTATAAATGCGAAAGTAACTCTGTCTGTCTGTCTGTTACGCTTTCACGCCTAAACTACTGAACCGATTTTGATGAAATTTGGTATAGGGGTAGAGTAGACCTTGAGAAAGGACATAGGCTATGTTTGGTCGCGATAACCGACAACCACGCGGGCGGAGCCGCGGGCGAAAGCTAGTATTACATTTTTTTTTTAGTTTTATCATTCTCTTATTTTAGAAGTTAGAGGGGGGGAGGAGGCACACATTTTTCCACTTTGGAAGTGTCTCTCGCGCAAACTATTCAGTTTAGAAAAAAATTATGTTAGACACCTCAATAGAATTTTTAAAGACCTATCTATAGATGGAGTTGATGAAAAAAAATTTTTTGGGTTTCAGTTCTATACCTACATGGGGACCCCCAAAATTTAATGCTATTTTTCTATTTTTGTGTAAAATTCTTAATGTGGTTAGTTTCAACAGCATAGGCTTTATAGTTTCGGCGAAAAGTGACTGTGACATACAGACAGACAGACGGACGGACCGACATGACGAATCTATAAGGGTTCCATTTTTTGCCATTTGGCTACGGAACCCTAATGGAAAAACATCTCGACATCTATGTGCCCTTGCACACATAAGTCCACTTACTCCTTCTTCTCCTTTTGGTATAGCTTATAAGGTTGTAGTAGAAAGACTGCCATCTGACCTCCAAACCCTGCGAGCAAAATCTGCGCTAGACACTCGTCCGCACATCAGCAAGTGTACTGGTTTGTTTGGACCATAAAGATCTCGCTAGGACTCTAAAAGCAACTCTTTAACCCCCCAAATACTTATTACCTGCTCTAAAGTGGTTTTTATTTCCAGAACCCGTGGACGATACCAACCCGGTGAACTACTTCCCCGCGCCGCCGTGGTCCATGAAAATAGCGAAATTGGCCCAGCCCAATCTAGACTTCATTGGTAAGTAAGACTAAGATATTGTTCACGAATATACAGTGTGTGTTTTTAGGCTGTGTGGAAAAACCCGTAACGATAGAATTTTCCTATATTCATTTTGTTTGGTCAACGTGATTTCTCCATGAAAATTAATCTTGCTGAAGAATGGCTTTTGATGGAACACGTCTTTTTAACCAACTTCAAAAAAGAGAAGATATCTAGATTTGATCGTATATTTTTGAGAAATAAATAACCGAAATTAACCTAACGTACCACCCAAGGTAAGCTAAATTGATTGTTCACGTCGTGAAATTAGTGCGATGACCCTCCCAACACAGAGAGCAAACCCCGCTCCAGAGCCAATATTATTTCCTCAAATGCTGGGAAAAAGTTGAAGCTGGTATACACAATTCTATAACATTAAAACCTACATGTAAAATACTGTTAAATATTTTAGTATTATTAAATAATAACTTTACAACCGACAATGTAAACCTTTGAGAATGCCGTGAGGCAAAACCTGTCAGGTTGAACTATAAAATAAAGTGGAAAGTACAAGGTGTCTTATTCAATATGAATAGTCTACATAAATTCCGCAAGAATTCGACTCATAAAAATAACCCCTTTCATCCTCACACATTGCGACTAGAAATGGTGCGCACTGTGCGGTATGAAAGGAACTTCATCCCTCGCACACTCAAGCTGTGGAATGAACTCCCCGCGATGGTTTTCCCAAGCGACTACCATATGGGGTTCTTCAAGAAGGGCATTAGAAGGTTTCTTCAGGGTCGGCAGCACGAGTGTGACGCCCCTGGTGTTGCATACGTTCATAGGCCACGGTAACCACTTTCCATCAGGTGGGCCGTGGGCTTGTCTGCCACCTAAGTGATATAAAAAAAAAGTATCGGTGGGATTCCTAACGCCCTACATGTGTTTCACTCAAGTAACCATTCTGAATAAAATATTCCGCAATAATTTGACTCATAAAAAATGGATGTATACAATCATTAATTTACTGAGGTAGTCTGTATAAATTCCACAATAATTCCATTCATAAAATATCAATTCATACAATTAGCCTTGACATTGCGGCTTATAAAACCATTACTGTTAAAAGCTTTTATTATTATGTACACATTTTCCTTGCTTTCATTGAGTTATTTTTATAAAATCCCAAGTCTGTACAAAAGCAAAATCTATTGGAAATGATAAGAGATATGAGATAAGTTTGCCTTGCCGCTCTCTAGCATATTTTTTACGACTAATGCCTCCTACGTTCACTGTAACCACCTTAGAGTATACATTGCTATAGAGCGCGCCTTACAAGTATGAACTGCTATCACGGGTATGAACAGTACCGAGGCTCCTGGCTAAACCTCAATCAGTAGCAAAACGATACCCGTCAAAATGACTTCACAAGTAATATTTAATTCGATATGTTAAATCAAAATTTTATACAACATCGTATATTTGTAGTAATAATGACGCAAAAATACCGCAAAATTACGCAATTTTTTTGTATTTTGGCTTTAATTTTATCCATGCATACCAAATCGAACAAAAACCTGCTTAACAACAAACTACATTAATAAGTGCATCTATTGATATTTTCGGTCATGCATGAAACGTCACTATAGGTGCGCTATACCATCGCAAAGTATCTGCTAACACTCGGCGCCAAAGACCTGAGTGATAGGCGCGCTCTATATTTATAATGTATACTCTAAGGTAACCACTCTATGCCAGGATTAAAAGTAATGATCCGCATAAAGTAAAAAAGTTTCAGTAGCCCAGTGTTTAAAAAGGCAGCCTTGCGATCGAGAGACACCGGGTTCAATTCTTGGTTCTTGCACTACCAGCTTAAACCCACGAGATTAGGAAAAAAATAAGAATAACTACCTATCTACATTTTCAAGAGATTATATATGATCAAACGAACTTCTTAAGTGAAGTTCGATCGATATAATATGAGTGGTTTCATTTGAAGATATAAATTAACAGGTAGTCCCTTGACCTACAAGGCAACACTCGCACGCTTTTAAAAGTTATTTCTAATTAGAATAAATCGATTTCTTTTTTAAAAATAATCGATTAAAGTAGGTATCGACTCGTCTACCCTACACTATCCTAGACGGTGACAGCTCATTATTTTAGAGTTGCGACTTGAGATCGAGTCCTCTCGTGTTATTGTAAAAATGAACTGGGTTTTGGGTGGGTTGGGTATTTATATCTTCAAATGAAACCACTCATATTATATCGATCGAACTTCACTTAAGAAGTTCGTTTGATCATATATAATATTTCGCGGTTTCATTTTCGATATAAATTAACAGGTAGATGTTCGGAGAATGTGATATTTTTACAATTGTTTTATGCCTTTTGGCTACATGAAACACGAGATAATATAAATCATAAATTTCTTATATTGGATGATTCAACAAACAAATACATTGTAATCCCTTGATTCGTAGCTATTTTGATAGGTTTTCTTAATCATTAATCACAATATTGTGTAAGCAAACGGATTCTGCAAAATTAGATTTTTCTACAATAGGCCGATTATAAAACTTAGCAAAGGCCTGGGAGGACGCGGTCCAGCCGGCAGTTTTTCGGATTAGATCAAGATATAACCCAGCCGCGCGTGCCGTTGACGTGGCAGCATGGCGAGCGTTGTGTGCGCCGTAAACTGACACGTGAATGCCGCTTGCATATAACGTCTGTTTGATCCACCTGCTTATAGTCTATGCTGTCGCGTTCTTGTGGGTACGCTTCACAGTAATTAGGAGGTCATCTATGTCTGCAGGCCTTAAAGCTTTTGTTGCAGACATGTAGTCGACTAGCGTTGTGGCTGGCCAAATGGAAGGGTTTTCTAGAAAATATGGTAGATACAAAACCGGCTGGTCCCGTCTTATTTCAGAGGTTTTAATAATATCCGTTACTCTGATTTCGATACCGTTTGAATTGATTTCAATATTACTTATTTTAATGCAGGAAAAAGTTTTGTACTCTATGTGCAATGCACAAACCCAGCAAAACAACAAGTTTTTTAGTTAATTTTTCTAAATTTAGCTGAGTATGTGGGACCCATTCCGAAATATGGCCCAGCCCTATTTGAGGATCCCATGTAATTGAGTATTTAGGCAAAGATGGTCTCAGTTTAAATATCCCTTTTAGGAGGCGTTTAACGCGCTCGTCTGAAGCTAAGGTATTTCCTATGAGCAAGGATAAAGCTGAACGATGGCTGTTAATCGTGCCGTAAGACGCACCTTTATCATACTGTTCAGTTAGAAAGGTAACTATGTGAGGGATGGAACTCTCGAACACATCCTTACAGTACTGCCACCACAGCTTGTTACAAACGCTGTATTGCTTTAGTGTACTTGCTGATGGTGAGCCGAGCATCAAGCGCAGGGCGGCTGGCGGCGTACCGCGGCGGGAAAACGCGAGCCTGAGAGCAGCGCTGCTCCCAGGGAAAGCGTCTGGTGGAGGGGGTGTTGTTGTCTGAAATGCGACAATTATAGTTTTGGGTGCGGTTCTAAGACAATAATTTCTCCAACTAATAGATCCATTAACATAGGATACCAAGTCTTTGCAGGCCACATTGGGAAAACCAAGATACCGGTAGCTTTATCCTGTATAATTTTTGTATGCAATTTAATAACAGAGAAAATGGTGGGGAAGCATAAAAGAATTTTGGGAGCCAACTTATTGTAAATGCGTCGACGGCTATCGCATCTGGGTCCCGTTTCCATGTCACATATTCATGACACTTGGCACTGATTCGAGAGGTGAATAAATCAATCTCTGGTTGACCTAACCATTCTACAATATATTTAAATGCAGGTTGTGATAATTCCCATTCGACGTCGGGGTTCACCCTGCGTGACTCTTCGTCAGCCTCGACGTTATCTTTAGTGTTTATATAAGAAGCGAATAACCACAGCCTTCGTATCTCGCACCATTGCCAAATATCACGAGAAAGTGCACTTAAGTGTGGGAATTGAATACCGCCCATGCGGTTTATATAGCTTATAGCGGTAGTGTTATCTACACGAAGCAGGATAGCACAGTCAGTTTGGTCCCGAGCAAAACATTTATGGGCGAAGAATACGGCTAACAGTTCCAAATAATTCATATGAAAACTGATTTCACTTTCTTTCCAAGCACCATTAACTCTTACCTCATTACTAAATGCACCCCAGCCGGTGTGTGACGCGTCAGTGTAAATTTCCAGCGCGTAGCTTTGGGTCTTTAGTGGATTATTTACTTTGTAAATATTTTGAGACCACCAGTTCAAATCACTTAGGATGTTAAAGGAAGTTTTACTTTTACGTCAAATGTACCGTGTTGTTGTAGACATAAATATTTCGTTCTTTCTTATATCTTTGTATACAACCAACCGTAGCGCACCGCCCGCGCCGGGCACGCTGCTACGAGTATCCTACCAATTGGGAGAAATTTCTAATTGAAACTGTGGGTAGATTGGAATACTTTTGTACTAAACAGGCTATCTTGTTGCGGTTGTCTACAGGTACCTAGCGATAAGGTCATATCAATGGTGTCATAAATGAATCCTAAAAATTTGCAAGATGTTTGAGGTTGCAAATTACTTTTTTTTTTTTTTTTGTAATATATTACTAATCCCAAACATTCTAGTAATGCTACCGTTTCCTTTACTTTACAAAGACCTTCTTCGTAACTGCTCCTTAAACAAAGCAAATCGTCTAAATGCGATACAGACAGAAACCCGCAATTACGTACAACCTCTCTGACAATCTTAGTGAGACTCCTTGGAGTTATGGCGAGCCCATAGGGCAATGCGTTAAACTCGTAAGTTATTATTTTGTTGAGTTTTGCGCGGTATAATGGAATCGGAGGTATTTACGAAATTGTTTAGCAATAGGAATAAGTAGGTATGCTTCTCTCATATCTACGGTCGCCAAGTACCAGTTTGATTGTACTTACTTACAGGCAGTTCTACACTGTCTTCCATTTTAAAATGGGTTTTAGGTATGAAACGATTTAAAGATTTTAAATTAAGAATAAATCTTTTACCACCGTTGGACTTAGGAGCTAAAAATGTACTGGAAATAAACTGATCTGAACTGGGCTCAACCTGTGATTTAGCACCTAGTTCAGTTAATTCTCGATAGCTAGTGACATGTCACGCTGTTCACTCAATGACCACGTAATTCGAGGGCATACAAGATTGAAACGGTTCACATATAAATGGAATAGATATTCCCTTCATGATCCAATTAAGAATACTAGTATTATTAGTAATGTGGGTCCAACAATTATAGAACTGTTGTACCCTATCTGCATGTACCTGTGTTACTGGCGTAGGGGCGCGTGAGCGATTCTGGTTCGCCTTGGTTACTGACATCGATGTCGCCGTCACCGCTGCTGATCGGCGTGCTGCCGTGGGGAATCGCCTCTGACCTCCTCGTCCCCCCCCCCCTGTTCGTTGGATAACGAGAAGGTCCGGCCCAGTTTCCCTGGAACTGATGGCGCGCAGACATTGTGTTTTGGGATTGGGCATTGGTATTAGATTTCACTGGCAATGGCTCAGTCGTCTTTATCTGTAGACCCTGTTTTTAAATAGTTTTAGACGTCTTTATTTTATCCGGTAAGGTGGAACCGAACAACGTCTCATCTCGCTGTCCTGTATGACATTGAGAAAAGGCTTCGCTATCCCGGGTATAACCATTTTTATCCGAGCCTGGGTTTCTGAATTATGTAAATCACATAAAATGCGACAGCCCTCACTTAGTGTTTTAATCGCTTCGATCTTGTTATTAATGACGTCATCGCCTTGCTAATAGCTGTAATACATACACCCAATTGTTGTTGAGATGTCTCAACTTTTAATTTTGGCGCTTGAGGTAACGTACAATTACTGGGTATGAGATACTGTTTTAACATTTTGTCTCTCATGTCTTTAACCATTCCCTTTTTGAGTAATGGTGTCCATAATAATTGAGTTAAGTTGTTATGGATTTCCGGGCCCCATACAGGACCTTCATCAGTTGCCTCACCAAGAGCGCACAGGATCTCTGGATCCAATGGAGGTTCAGGAAGCGCCGCTGGCGGTGGTGCCGGTGGTGTCGAATTCAGATCATCCTGTTGAGTCGGAACAGACTCCAGCAAGATGTCAGGCTGAGACCCATGGGGGTTGAGAATTACGACTATGTCTTCCGGCCCCAGACCAGGTTGCGGCTCAGTTTCTATGGGTTGTGTTAAATCCCACAACGCCGTTTCGTCTCCTAATCGAAAAATGAATAAGCGTAACTCAACTATTACATAGTTATGTAAGTAGGAGGTACGTCGAAATGTAATAGTTCTAAGTTTGAATCTATTACCAATATAAGTATATTTGTAACGCCTTGTTCGCTTATGGAATCTATGGCGGGTTGCTATTTGCCGCGTTCAAATGAGAATCTATGGCAAATTACCGGCATCAAGACTGTCACTTTGACCAGTACTTGTACGGTAGAAGGTAAATTAAGTTTGAATCTATTACCAATTTACGTAGGTATATTTGTAACGCCTCGTTCGCTTATGGAATCTATGGCAGGTTGCTGTTTGCCGCGTTCAAATGAGAATCTATGGCAAATTACCAGCATCAAGACTGTCACTTTGACCAGTACTTGTACGGGAAAAGGTAAATAGTTAAGTACTAACTTTGTGGGGCACCGTACCGTCATCCGAACATGAGAATGAATCTTCTCGACGCCGTTTGTGACGATGTTTATCCCGTAATTTTTCCATCTTCTTAATATAATATCATCGCATCGTGAATTTAAACAAAACACCGTTCTTTTTAAAATTGGAACAAAGAAAAGCGATACAAAGTAGAAGCGCGTGCACTCGTTGCCTCGCACGGAAAAAGAATGAGCTGTCACCGTCTAGGATAGTGTAGGGTAGACGAGTCGATACCTACTTTAATCGATTATTTTTAAAAAAGAAATCGATTTATTCTAATTAGAAATAACTTTTAAAAGCGTGCGAGTGTTGCCTTGTAGGTCAAGGGACTACCTGTTAATTTATATCGAAAATGAAACCGCGAAATATTATAACATTAAACCGCTCATAATTAATTGCATTTACAATTAAATTTTGATATTTGATTTTTAAATTTCTATGTTATGACATCACACGTTTTATAAAAGTAATTTAATTTAATCGGGCCCAAGGTAAAGTTTCGTATCGATCATCCGTCAGAGAAACCGGTAATGAAAACTTACCTTGATCACGCTCGTGATTTTAAATTGCTTGTCGCCTTTATATAGCGCTTGTTTCATATAAAATTAATTATGAACGATTGCTACTACCTACTAGAAATTTATTTTTATACGCTACGCCGTAGAGCGTCTACGATGTAGCTTGTTCATAATTATTGTCACTACGAAATTATTATAGTCAAAATTATTAAAAAATGCTTGGAATATTTATTTTCATATACTACGTGTAGCGTCGACAAGGTAGCTCATTCAGAATATAATGTTACTACAAAATTAATATTGGAATATTACGCATACTTTCAACAATAAAGACAATATAGGTTATATCATGACTTGAACGGATTTTCCTTCATAACAATAGAGTTATCTCATTTTGAAGAACACCATTGTACATAAATGTATGTAAAAGAATCTTAAAAATAATGAACTACTATACAAACGTTCATTTTTTTTCATCCCCTTAGGTATACATAAAAATAGATGCAGATTAACATAGAACCTCCTCCTGTTTGAAATCGGTTGACAATTTATTTATGCATGTATTCTAGTTCAAAAAAAGGTTTGTAAAAAAAATTGTTTTAATCATTTTGTCATTGACTGTGTCATATAGTTAACAAGTACCAATTGTTTTTACGGGTCAAACGTCATTACGAGTAGTTGGAGTACTAAACAGTACAACAACGTGTCTAACTGCAATGCTTCGATATCACCCATGGGTTGTAGAGGTGCGTTTCACGGATAATATCGAAGTTCAACGAAACCCGTGGTTAGACTGGAAAAAGCGGGCGAGATAAAAGCTTCCAAAAATACGACTGAAATTAACGCTTGGATGAAAAAGTAGACAATTAGTTCATATAATTTTAGTATCTAAATGGATAATGGAACTCCAATAGCGTGGCAAATATATCTGTCTATTCATGTCATCTGACCCAAATAACGTTCACAGGATTACATTGGACATGTCCACTGGTCCAAATATGACTCGAAAAATTATTCAGCTATAATATCTCATATTTACAAAGAATATCAGGAATAGAGAGAATTCAGTGAATATAATATTAATAATAATAAATTTTATTTTGGATAATTTTGTACAATCCATAGTTTTGTTAGTAATGCTTAACCTATGTTAGTAAGTACAGGATTTTCATTACTTCACGTAACCGAAGTTCCCGTGCTTCTCACGTGAACTCAGACCCAATGCCTCACCATCGGACAGTCTACCCTATCCGCTAGCACACTTAGAATGCCGTTGGCGCTGGTTCGGACACGTTGCAGCAGAGAGGCGACCCAATTTTCTCATGATGGCGTGAAAGCCATCGGTGTGCATTTCTGCAAACAAGCCCGAGGCACTGCAGCGCCACGGCAGCGCCAACAGCATTCTAAATATGTTGTTGTATTGCACACGAAGTGCGCTGGGTGCCCGCTGGGTATAGCTGACCCATAGATTGCAGGTATAAAAAGATTGGCAGTACGCCTTGAATAGAGCCACCTTTACTTCTACGGTGCATTTTGCAAATCTACGGAGCAACATATTCCCCCGGACAGTCAGCGCCCTTCGTTCCCTCTCAATGTCGGTGTCATCAGAGAGGTTATCCGAGACCCAGTGACCCAGGTATTTGAGAGCTGCTTTGCACAGAGAGCTGTTTACTTTATGCTCGCCGGGTTGGAAAACGAGTAGCACACTTTTCGTCGAATTGTATCTGAGCCCATGAGCCTCGGCATACTCTTCACATTTTTTGAGGAGCTTCCTGAGACCACTAATTGAGGGACTCAGCAACATCATATCATCGGCGTAATTCAAGTTATTTATCATTGTTCCGTCAATGGAGCAGCCGACGGCGGTGTTACTAAGGCCCTCAACAAGCTTATTTATGTACAGATTGAAAAGCCGAGGGGACGTCAGATAATATAACCTTTATGTTTGCTTTTATGACATGAACATACATGACAGAGACATAAAGTCATGCCTCTTTGCCATTGATATAGGTTGAGACCAGTGACGCATTATTATATAGACACGCCATACAGGAACTTGGGACTTTCAGGAATAGCGCAAATACTAAGTAGGGAGAAAAATTATAGATACTTACTCGCGTGAAGAAATAATACATCATAATATATGAATATTGAATCATTATTGCGATTTTTTTATTAATGACGTTTTTTTGCGTAGTGCACTGTCACGTCTCAGATTTGATCTAGGCAAATACAATATACTACGATATGGGGTTCTTCAAAAAGGATATTAGAAGGATCCTATAAAGTCGGCAAAACGAGTGTGACGCCCCTGGTATTGCACACGTCCTCGGTAACCACTATTCATCAGGTGGGCCGTGTCTGCCACCTAAGTGGTATTAAAATAAATGTTTTTTAAAAACTATTTTTTACTTGTCTTCCTAAGTGGCTGTCTTCACCTTATCCAATTTGTTGATATTTCTATAGCGTTGATATTATAAATTAGATATTCACTACCTACTTTGAATAATGTTACATTTTAGTCTGATCCTTCAAAAAAATACATTACGCTATTTTAGCTTAAAATAGACACTCATTCTCACTCGCTTCATTTTACTTAATACAAAGTCTTATGCTGTCTTCGTTGACAAACAAAGTGTATTCAGTATAGTAAAAATACATAAAAGGATCCTAAATTATTTGGGGTGCTTCCAGTTTAATGTTAAATTTGGTGCAACGCTTAGTGGGGTCAAGCGTTGCACCAAATTTATAAAACACTAGCTGACCCCGCGAACTTCGTACCGCCTTTTTTATAATTTTTTCTCGCCGTAAGAACCATCCTCGTACTTCAGGGAATATTTAAAAAAATTATCGAAATCGGTTCAACCGTTCTCATTCATTTTTATTAGAATTATTATTATTATTATTATTTTTCTTTTATTTTCATTTTTATTATGTATGTAAATATTTTATTAAGTTATATTATTTTAATTACATAGTCTTACTTAATTAATTTAGTTCCCTTTTTTTTAGTTTTAATAGTTTTTTGGGTTCGTGGGGTCCGAGCGCACGGTCGCTTTACACGGAAATTGCAAAGCGACTGGTCGATGCTTCGCGTGACCAAAGGGCTGGCCTGTATTTTGCCCAAAGGATTGGCATTGCCATCCAACGGGGTAATGCCGCCAGCCTTTTGGGTACGTTACCAGTCGACATCGATGGGGAGGAATTCTTCGACACCTGACGCCTATTTCCTTTCCCTTACTTTTTTTTTATGTTTTAATTTTTTTTTTTTTTTTATTTTTTTTTTTTTTTGATCTTGTAAATATTTTTATTTATTAATTTAGTTTTGTTTATCTGTATATATTTAGAATATGAATTGAATAAATAATTTTTGTTATTGTTTTTAGTTTAATTTAGTAATTTATGTAACTAGTAAAGAATTTCATAATAAACTGATAATATTTATGGAACAAGATTATGTTGTATCTGCCAATATTTCAGTTGTATATGAAATCAATACTTTTCATTCGCATATTCCTCGTGGTGGTATAGTTCATCCAATACGAATAAAACTTGTCAATCAATTAGATGGCGCTGCAATCTGTTCAAAGGATTTTTCAGGTCGAATCAAAGGATTGTTAGTACACGGAATGGTCCGCTACTATTTTGTTATTTTGTATTTTGGTCCAAATCGCATGCATCATTCTCGGAAGCTATTCCCAACTCACTTGCGATTTCAAAGTTCTGTAGCTAAATCGAGTTATCGGAATATTTAGAGTTCCAACTGCTCGTTGCAAATGTCACAGATAGGTAGATATGGCAACTGGGACCGAATGGCTTAACTTGCTCTCAGAGGCGCGGACCCTCCGTGCCTCTCTATTTATGAAGAACGGGCACACATCCCAAGACTATTTAGTGTTACTTGACGAGCTCAGTCTCAGTCACGAGCCTCTGATAACCTTCTTCCCGAAGTAGACAAAGACCCAAATGTTTCTACTTATTATGAGGTGGTAGGTGCAGATTAAGTTTTACGTTATTATTTAACAAAATCCATTTTTGGTGGCCAAGTGCCATTACATACAATGAGGTAACCAGATAATATAAAATATATATTTGCTGTAAACGCGAGCATATCAGATTCGTAATTCTGAGTAAGTACCTATCATGAATTCTACCTAGGAATGTTGCAAGATTTCAATGGAAGGATTTCCCTTTTGAGAGTTAGCGGATAATTTTATTAGTATGTTCGTTCAGTATGAGTATCGATACTTTAAACATTTGTTTTATAGCTTTGAGCATTCCTATTCTAGTCCAATAAACTCCTGTGTTGTATTCATTGTTTCCAGTTCTTGCTACACACTCTGTATTGTGTAAAAGTGAATCAGGATTTGTAAGTGATTAAATTAGTTTTCTTTATTTCGTTTCGAACTGGATAAGGTAGTTTACTAATGGTACAATGAACTAACTAAGTCAGCTGCTCCGCCCGCATGGAATATTGCAATAATCGTTAAGTTTTCTGAATTTAACAAAGTATTGAAACGAATTGTATGTTAATTTTTCCTTTATAGCTTAATTGGAATAAGTCATCATCTCGGCCGGAACCATAACGTAAGCATGACTCAATGAGCTTGGAAATATGAGTCCTAGAATACAGACAAACATACATTTACTTTTATTAGTACATGCACCTATACTCCATTCGGTTAGGTACTTTAAAAAGGTAAACAATCTTGTAGCAAATTTTTATAAAAAAAAACACATTAAACAAATAAAACCAACTCACTAAATAAAGGTTCGATTTCGGTTTTTAGTCTTCAAAATAAGTTTTGAAATAGAAAAATATTTATAAACTGATGGCTGGGACGGACTAGATGCGGAAGGTGGAGGATCAGCAAACGTGGCGTACATTGGGAGAGGCCTATGTCCAGCAGTCGACAGCTGCAGTTGGTTAATTGATTGATTGATTGCTTATAAACTGAGTTTTTAAATTAAACATATTGAATAGACACACATCAACACTGTTTACTAACTGAGTTTAAACTAATTTAAATAGACATTGAATTCACTAATGATCACTACTAAGCAGGAATCGAGCCGACCTACTCCGACATAGCAGTCGAACGGTCTACCGCCTTCTATCTATCTATACTATTATATAATTGTAAAGTGGTCGTGTCTGTACAGTCAGCGTCAGAGAAAACAGACCCTCTCATGCTGCTCTATTCCACTTTAATCCACTAAACAAATCCATTCATGGATTTGTTTCTACTTTTTGTTCCACTCTAATCCATCGATGGATTTGTTTCCACTTTTTGTTCCACTCTAATCCATCGATGGATTTGTTTCAACTTTTTTTTCCACTCTAATCCATCAATGGATTTGTTTCCACTTTTTTTCCACTCTGATCCATCGAGTTATTCCGGTTGGATCCCCTGATATGATCCACTGCCGATTTTTATTCATCATAGGCATATAACCCTATATATAAATGCATAACCCTAGCGCATTCTTACGATGATGTCACTCGCACGGGTTCGTGGCTTACGCCCCCAGTGGTCGACGCCCCCGTGGACGAGGCCCCCGAAAACAAATTTGTACTGTTTCTACTTTTGCACAACCCTGTGGGTCAATGGCTGGGTCGGGTTTTGGATGGGTGACCGTTGTTTACATTACGAGGTTAAGCTTAATTGAGTGGGTCGAGTTTTGGATGGTTGACCGTTGTTTACATTACGAGGTTAAGCTTAATTGAGTGGGTCGGATTTTGGATGGGTGACCGTTCTTTGCATTACGAAGTTAAGCAAATTGGCAAATTATGCTTTCATCTAATTTGTCGACAATTGTTTACGAAACTAAATATGCAATGAAAATATTTGTAACATATTTAATTGTAATAATACTAATAAACGAAAATAATACCTCATCAACCCACAAGTGCTTAGTTCAAATCGATCACAACCACATCAATCAATCAAATCAATCGCAATCTACCTTCACACTCAAATCCAACAAAATCTCCGTTTCTTAATAATGAATAAGATAAGATAAATACGCTTTATTGCATACCAAACATAGGATACCTACATACAGTGATTTAATGTGATAGAGAGTTGTACAATGGGCGGTCTTATCGCAGATCTGCGATCTCTTCCAGACAACCAGAGTAAGGACTTTATTGCCAGTACAGGTAGTTTACGGTGTACACCAAATCATTGCTAGGTACTTAATATTTGTATCTAGTTTCTACTTGATAATAATAATAAATACCTAATCACACATACATACCATACCTACATACCATACATATAAAAAATACTCAATATACAAATACAGTAATAAAATATAAACAACTAATACCATACACACAATACGTATCTATAATAAATATACAATAACTATATCTATATACCCATATACTACATATACATACATAATACTTATATCATAATAATTACATATCGTAATAATACATGTTAATACATGTCTACACAACGCTATCTAGAATTCTAGACCCAAAGTAAGCATAGCTTAACTAGCTTGTGTTATGGGTTCTAGAATGCGGATAAACATACATAGATACTTTTTTTTGTAAATAAATATGTACATATTATACATAGAAACACCCAGACCAATGCAAATATTCATATTCATGCATACAAATATTTGCACTATAACTCGTTCGCTAATATGTCAAATCGCACCAAATTATCTTTGACTTGCAATAAAACATAACTCACTTGACAGTGAAACCGTAGTTCTTATTTTCGCGATTTCACGGAATCGTTGGTTTTACTATAACTCGCTCACGACTCTCCTGATCATGTGACCTAAAATCAAATTAACTACGGAGCACAATAACTCCATATGCAATTTAAGCATTTTGCTTTATAGACGAAAGACGAAATGTAAAGAATCAACGGTCACCCATCCAAAACATGGCCCAGTCAATTAAGCTTAACCTCGTAATGTAAGAACGGCCACCCATCCAAATCCTGACCCAGCCAATTAAGCTTGACCTCGCAATGTAAAGAACGGCCACCCATCCAAAACCCGACCCAGCCAATTTTGCTTAACCTCGTAATGTAAACAACGGTCACCCATCTAAATCCTGACACAGCCAATTTTGCTTAACCTCGTAATGTAAACAACGGCCACCCATCTAAATCCTGACCCAGCCAATTTTGCTTAACTTCGTAATGTAAACAACGGTCACCCATCCAAAACCCGACCCACTCAATTAAGCTTAACCTCGTAATGTAAACAACGGTCACCCATCTAAATCCTGACCCAGCCAATTTTGCTTAACCTCGTAATGTAAACAACGGCCACCCATCTAAATCCTGACCCAGCCAATTTTGCTTAACTTCGTAATGTAAACAACGGTCACCCATCCAAAACCCGACCCACTCAATTAAGCTTAACCTCGTAATGCAAAAAGCGGCAAAAAGCAGCGATGGGTTAGAACGGAATATAAAAGGCAGTGGAATATAATTCATCGCAGCGATGGGTTAGAACGGAATATAAAAGGCAGTGGAATATAATCCATCGCGGCAATGGATTAGAGTGGAACAAAAAGTAGAAACAAATCCATGAATGGATTTGTTTAGTGGATTAAAGTGGAATAGAGCCTCATGCTTTAATATCATTAACAAGGGGGGTCCCTTTTCTCTGAAGCTTACTGTACATTGGAGTTATTTAAAAAAAAAAACTTGGGTTATGTTATATTAACGATACTGAACACGAAAATATTTTTTTTGAATTTCCTGTCTATTTGTCTGTTTGTCTGTTTGTCCGCGATGGACGCAAAAACTACTGGACGGATTTTGATGCGGTTTTTTTTTGTTAGAAAGGGCTTACTCAGACTTAAAATCTTACGTTTGTTTGATTGCAATCGGTTGAGTAGAACTGGAGATATGAGCAAAGGTCGCGTTAACCGAGATGCACGCGGGCGGAGCCGCGGGCGGAAGGCTAGTATACATATAAACCTAATTGAATTTTTATTTAAGTGGAAAAAGAAAAACAAAATTCTTTCGACGAAAAATAAATTTACATGCCACTGCCATTTAGGTATTTTTACGGCTGGTTTATTTGTATAATTTATCCTTAATAAGCTTTTGAGGCACAGGAAAATTGCGAAGCCGAGGCGCGTTTTAGTATTATAGTAAGTTATATATCATTTGAGGATCGTAAGGGGACACCAAGAACTTAGGGACGACCTGTTGCACCGTTTAGGTACACCAGCTGCTGGTTACAGGACGAGGCTCCGATCTAGGTTCCTCAGTCAATTATAAGATGATTGACCTTACCGTACAACCAATTATCTAGAAAGCTGGCACAAAACTTTATTTTCAAAAATACATACATATACATATAAAAATAATACATACATATAAAAAGGCACCAAGTCTTCTTAACTTGTTAGAGATATAAGTTTTTACACGGACAGTCGGTCAAACCTACAGTATAATGGCCTTGACTGTACTTTTGATTAAGTAAGTAAATTCAATCGGAGATATGGGAAAAAATATTCCCGCTCCTCCTATCAATCGGAGTTCCGATCGGAGGACCGGGAAAAACCCTTCATACCTAAGTGTGAGCCCTCCGTACTCCAGAGAGCACTTTAAGAAAGAAAGAAAGAAAGAAAGAAAGAAAGATAGAAAGAAAGAAAGAAAGAAAGAAAGAAAGAAAGAAAGAAAGAAAGAAAGAAAGAAAGAAAGAAAGAAAGAAAGAAAGAAAAAAAGAAAGAAAGAAAATATTTTTATTCAACCCAGCTTACACCATAAATATTATACCATCGGTGCCGATTGCCATACGAACATCAGTGCCAAACGTTACGGGTAGTTGACCTTAAAAAATCTGACAACCTAGCTACAGAACTTTGATATCGTCAGTGAGTTGTGGAGGTCTGATGGCCGTCGCCGTCGCTTCACGGAAAATATCAAAGTTTCCACTGAGTCGGACAAAGGCTCGGAGGGTGACTGCTACGGAAAATACGAACAAACAAACATTAAATCGTACTATTAAATGAAAACAAAGAATAAATTAAAGCAAAGCTAAATACAAACTGTAGTAATTCTACAAAGTACCTACTTAAACAATAGTTTCAAATTCCTTCATCCTGAATGTATAGTACGTAAGTTCAACATTGTTCTATACAATTTAATTAATATTCGAAGTGAACAAGCCTGTCTATGGTATTCCCTTGTACAGGCACATCCTTTGTGTACCAGATATCTTTAAAGCTTGTAAAATCGACTTTGATTTTCCCCGCAATTAAGGGTAATGTTTCGTGATAAATACATGATTCTACATTCTACGAGGTGCTACGCCGTAAACCATCTACGGCGTAGCAGGGGTATTGTATTATTGAGCATTCGTTTACATAAATAAGTTGTGGTGGTGTCAGCTACGCCAAGTTTTTGAGTCATTTCGTAGTAATCCTGATTCTGAACTAGTTAGTAAGGCGTTTATTTATTTATTTATTTATTTAAACTTTTTGCACAAATACAAAATCATTGTACAAAGGCGGACTTAATGCCAAAGGCATTTTATGCCAGTCAACCTTAGGTTGATGCAGAGATATTTATTATCCAAGGTAGGTGCACGAAATAATGTTAAGAGTGTTTGGACTATTTATTGGTACAAATAATAAATTGTATGATGAAAATAATAATACATACTTTGATTGAAGACACACAAATATATCGGTACAAACATCACAAACATCATACACATATACATAATATAACCACAGACCATACATAAATAAATATACAAATATATACATATAAATAAGAATATATACACATACATAAAAATATATACATATAAAGGCGTTATCATCCGTACCATGGTTACTATGCAGCACTAGCCTTCCTTTGGTTGACATTATTATAAACTATTATTTTTTGTTTTAGCGCCTGAGATGCAATCCAGTGGACATGCTGGTATTCTGTCTGATATGTTTTCGCTCGGCTTGGTTATCTGCGCCGTATTCAACAACGGGAAATCCCTGATTCAAGCTTGCAACAATCCCATATTGTACATGAAGCAAATTGATAACGTAAGTATCATAATGTATATGCCTTTATTTCAGGATGCTTTAGAGCCCCACCTGAATATCCGGGACGCAAGCCAACCTCAAGCCGCGGGCAACAGCTATTGATTTATTTATAAATGTATATTTATATTTCAAAGTTAAATAGGTATTAAATATTTTAATTAAAACTGTCGGTTGCGTTTGTTCCGACGTCATAATTTACATTTTAAGTACTTCACTGATTGCTTATTTATTTTACGTAAACACTCACGTTGAGCCGACTGACGGGTTGGAATTACATTTTATTTACTTAGTTCGGCGGTACAAAACCTTTATAACCTATTCTGTGTGGTTTAACCAATGAGATTTAAGTAACAATTTAAATCAATGGGTTTAACAATTGAGAATCAATCTGTTCTTAGTCGTCAAACAACGTATTTTGGTAAGGCAGATTAATTAGCAAACATCTAAAACATCATTCGTACATTACATCTCATGCGTCAATCTGGTTAATTGATTTGTCTTCGTAACTAAAACAGCGCCAATAAACAACCTCTGTACAATAAATATCATATTTCTATGTGGGAGTGACGCATGAATACACCGTTGTTTTATTTTCTGTTCAATATCATGACATTCAATACGTTTATAAGCTGAAGGCGATCGTTGTCATTTGAGGTTGTTTTGTCTAGCAAACGTAAACCGCAATCTATCGCAGGTTTTTCTATGAGAAAAACTTAAAGAATAATGAATTATGTTTTTTTTTCTCGTATTAGGTTACGCGAACTGCGTCACACAATATATTTCTATAATTATTAGCCGTTGCCCGCGGCTCTACCCACGCGGAATTTTGATCTCGTTCCCGCAGTGTTCCGTTGCAATGCCGCAACCGTTGCATTGCCGCAACCTTTGCATTGTCGCAACCGTTTCATCGATCCACAACCGTTGCATCGATTTCGTTGCATTCTTTGCATCGATCGCATTTACGCAGAAACTTCTGGCCGCACCTTTGGATGTCCGTTTCATACTAGGTCTTGATACAACGAACTTTTTAAAATTCTTAGGGACTGTTAAAACTAATTACTTATCAGTTCACTGACTCAATTTTTGTAAAGCTTGTACCTAAATTAATTCACTTGTATGGTGATTTTTCTCTGTGCATCCTAATTTTACTTCTATATATAGGTCGTCAAATTTACTGTATCCTGCCTTAATGTAAGAGGTTTTAAATGTTTGTTTCAGTCCACATTCCTTATATCTCAAGTTTACTTATGAGTTCGAAGCTCACAACCCCGAGTTTTCTTTTTTACTGTGCCCTGACATTTACATACTAGTATCAATAACTAGCGGGTACTCACGGTTTCGTACGCGTGGAGTTTGTTTTACCGCGTAGGGGTGGAGTTTCGTAAAATCTGTTCTTAGCCTGTCTACACCTGCCAAATTTCAGGTTTATAGTTTGTGAGATTTCGTGATTAATCAGGGACTGGTATTTCGCTTTTATATGTAAATATTATTACTAATGATAGTACTTGTTTTAAAATAATAACTACGTTACAGTTGGACCAGCAATTAAACATGATGATGGACCGCATCCCTCAAGCCCTGCAGGAAGCTGTGCAGAGGCTGTTGAATAAGGATAGTCACCTGCGGCCAACATCTCTGCTCCTACCACTGATCAAATATTTCAAGTAAGAATAATATATATAAATGAAATTAGAATACATTTTAATAATATAGTCCTTTATCTTTGCTTTATAATTAAGTATGTACCGTTGGCACAACTAGTTGTGCTATGTAGTTGGTCTACGTGTACGACGGGATATTAAAGTTGCTTTTCTACATTACAACTAAAATTGAAATATTTTAGTAATCCAGTGTTTTATATAACTATCAAACAGTTATTAATCTGAAGTAAATCAAAGGCCGTAGGTATTGAATGTATTCTGTACTATTTTCAAAATTAATTAATTAAGAAAATATTTGGTGAACTATATGAATCGGGTTGTAGGTGTATGTGTTTATTTCTATAATTTCTATTTAAATTAACAACCCCGATTATCGTTTCCTTCTAATAAACATATACATTAGTCATCGAACAGTTAAAGATGACCACAGGCCATAGATTTTGTATTAACAATTAAATTTTTAAAACGTATAGAATTGAGCTTGTACAAAATATAGAGGCCTCATTCTTCGTATACCAGAGAGTGGAGAGAGGGATGAAGCTATATTGGGTATATAGCACCTTCTCTCTCCCTCTGGACCGACACCGCGCTACGCAGCACTTACAGCAACATCATGGCAGTTGAAGAAAGCGGTGTACTATCCGCCGTCATTTCTATTGCAATAAATAAACTTGATTAGACTTCACACCGCACTAATAAAATACAACTGTTTTTATTCTCTACAAAGGTAATCTTACTTATATTTGTATAGGGGCCCAAACGAATCAATCATATCTGTCCTGCAATTTTTGGACTCAAACACCATAAAAGATGCGAAAACTAAGCAGACCTTCTATCACGGTCAGCTAATGGAGACCCTGCCCTTCATTCCAAAGGTAAGGAAAGTAATGAAAGAAAGACGAAAATATACTTCCTTTTCAGATAAAACGAGAAGGTAAGATATTGCTCAGCGTTTAATTGTTATACTATAAATTATGCGGTTTAGTCAATCTCGTGGATGACTTTATTTCGACGGATGAAAGCCCAAAGGCGGTGAAGGACAACAAAGAATTACAGGAAAATTACTGCGCTGAAATGTGTTTTAATTTATTTTATGATATTTTTTCTATGAACGGTCAATGTCATGCACCCCTTTGCGTTTCAACCACCGATATTACTATTTTTCGAAAAATTGTACAAAGGCGCTTAAGAACATGTCAGGAAAAAGTTCGAACTTTAATTTACTTGTAATATCCATTTGAATATAACCCGGCAGTTTAGGAAAGCTGTGCGATAATTTATTTTAGACAATATTTACTTTATGACTTAATTACTAAGTCTATTTGAATTTATAGACTTACAACAGATGTGAGTGCCGAAAATTGTAAGTACAATATTCATTTACTTTGTATTCACCACTATTAAAAGAATAGACAGTACGGATTTTTCTGGTAACAGGGGTGCGTATAGTATAATAAACTGTAACAGGCTCTCATGGACTTAGAATCGCATATAATACTTTTTGTACATGAGTGTTATTTATATTTATGGTGGTTATAGACAAACAAATTCTTGACTTTACACGTACAGTCGACCAAGGAGATACAGTTGCACCTACAACTTTATATGAAAAAATGCAACCGTATCGCTTTTGCCGACACTGTAAATTGCTTATAATTATCGTAAATTAAAAATAAGGTATAACAATAATAATTTTTAAACTCTCGCGTTCCATGATAAAGAATAGCGATCATGGTATAGGTACACTGGTACACGTAATACACATAAATACGTTTGATGTGGTAAGTTCCGGTACATGGCGAAAAGAAAATATAAAAAATATCGATAATGGGTCGTGATAGATGAAGAACCTTCTACATCACGGACTCTAAGACGGCGGCCGTGCACCACTAAGCCAGTCAGCCTGTGACCACGGCCCGGGTGTAACCTGGTCGAAACATCAAGCAAATCAAAGGTACCTATACCCATATGTACCTATACCGTGATCGCGTTAATTTCCATTAAAATATATTTATGTTATCCTTAATTTTAAATGGGCCACTGGCCATCAGGCATCATTAATATAGGCCGACCAAAGCCTCAAATTAATCAATTTAAATATCGCTCTTGGTAATTATTCATCCATATTAATACACTCCGGTTAAACAAGTGGCCCGTAATATATAAATTAATATTTTATAAAATGTGGAAACGAAGCAAAGTCCCTTATTTTGAATTACTCAGCCTTTTACTCCCTTAGAGTATCCATTACTATAGTATAGAGCAAGTCTAACACTATGGTCCATTGTGCCGAGTGTAAGCAGTTTTTTATCTGTGGTATAAAGAGCCTATAGTGATGTTTCATGTACATATTACCAAAATTATCGATAGTTGGTTATGTTGTGAATTTAGTGTGACGCATGCGTGGATGAATGGATAAAATTAAAACCAAGATACAAATATTAGTATCATTGAATGAATTGCAGAAATTAAAATCCCACAAATCTAACATATCAACAGACAGAGTCGTATATAATATTACGTCGTTGCGCTTGCCAAAACCTCTATGTGTTTTTGGTCAAGTTTTCAGGAGAGACAATAAGCTGTTTTATTAAATAATTGATGAGCGTATCAAAAAAACTAAAAATGCAGTATGATGCCAAAAAATATTTTGAATGAACTGAGATATAAGTGAAAATCATAAACGGTACTGTCCATCCACAATAAATTGTTTTTCCCATTTTGATACACATATCAGAATTGTCTTCCTAGTGCCATTTCTTACAAGTGAAAAATGTACACGTATCAGATTTGTTATGGAACTCAATAGGATTTATTTAGCCGATAAATACTGACTGGTGGCAAGGTACATTTGATGTAAATAACATACGATGTAAATAAATACGTACTATAAACTTGATAAGGCATACAAGTAACAAAAAAGAACAATACTGAGTTAAGCTCGCCTTTGTACATCAAAATGTATCAGTTGCTAGTCGGTGCACATGTTAAACAACGGACGAGGCTCTGGTGCCGACTTTGCTCTCGGAGTTGGGAACTAATCGCTGATCGTTCCCAGTATAGCCGATAATATGACAATCAGAAAAGAAGAGCAATTCCCGAGTTCCAAGCACATTATGGTACCAATTAGTTATACAATTTAGTCCCTCTAGTCTCAGTAGTCCGGTTGCTAGTCCGGTTGATTCGCATCCGAGCCCTTCACCTCGGAGTCCGGGATACGCTTTTCCAGTCTAATTGCGACGCGGCTAAGCTTCGATATTTTCCGTAAAGTGCCATCTGACCTCCACAATCCTTTGGTGAATCTTTGATATCGAAGTACTGCTGCTAGATCAGTTGTCGATCTTTTACTACGTCACGTGACCATAGAAGTTTGTGTGGTGAAATGTGTGTGTTAAGTGTTATATAATACACCTTGCCCTACACCTTCGTGAGCGTTCGAGAACGACTGTATCGGGAACACATATTATAGTACGAGAGCCCACGACCAAAACCATGTATCATAGCAATACGGCAAAAACCCTATAAAATCGTTAGATTGTATGATTCTGAACCCGATTAGGTGTGTAGTAACGGTCGAAAGTGTAGCAACTGCGTGGGAGGCCATTTCTGCTGTGTCAAAAAAAAAAGGCAGTCGGTATTATAGCAATACGTCTGATAGTGAAAATGTACATAGATTTTATAATTGTATTACGAAAAAGTTTGTTTTCAGACATTTTGTGCGTAGCACATAGCCTGAGCGCATTTTTGAAAATGTCAACTAATTTAGCCGACCTGTATCATAGCAATACGGATAAATTTTTTTTTAACTTTTCGTATTGCTACCATGATTACCAAAAACCTGTTTTCAGACACTTTAAGTGTAGCATATACTCCCAAAAACGAAAATAAGTACGAAAATGTTTTTTTTTTAAATTTACAGCCTTCATAGATATTCAAGAATCTCCCTTGTCTAATAAATGTACTTTGACAGATGACAGATGTCATTACTTATTTCTTTTGTAAAAGTTATTTTACAGAAGAGGACGTTGAAGATCTCCCGAGCGATGTCGAGAGTGATTTCGAAGACGACGATTCCGAATCCGACAGCGATTGAATACGAGAATATTTTGTAACTTTGAATAAACCGTTTTTTTTCAACTTCATCCCAGTTTCCTTTTGTGCGATTTATTTCAGTCCTTCAACTTCAATGTTACGGTTTCGGGTAAATTCTTTGTTAATTATCATGTAATGAATTCAGGGTCGCAACGTATTCATTGGTTTGTAACAGAGAATTCAAATTTCAATTAAATGATATCTGAGTATCGAAAACATGTCTGATAGAGAAGATGCTACACTTAATTTGTCTGATATAAATTTTTTGCACATGTGGACAACTTATTTTATCATGTCCAACAATTTTCAGACATATTGCTATGATACCGATCGGTAAAATTTGTTAAAATTTTCAAAACGGTCTTAAAATTTAACGCGTTCACATTTCCGTCTGAAAATTGTTTTGTTCGCATCAAATAACCAAAATTTACTAATAAAAAAGATTTTCAGACGTATTGCTATGAGACATTTTTTTTGTCTCATTTTTAATTTTTTTAAGTGATTTTACGGGTTTGCGCTACACCACTAACGTCTGAAAAATATGTTTCCGGTATCTCAGAACTATCATTCAACTACAGTCTGCAAATCAGACATATTGCTATGATGCAGTTCGGTAAAATTCTTTGACAATTTTGAAATATCGGTCAGATCAAACGCTACGCGGAAAATGTCTGATATTGGTTTTTTCGAGTTCAGGATAATCGTATCTATCGATTTGATGCGGTTTTGGCTGTATTGCTATGAGACAAAAATTTTGGTCGTGGGCTCTCATACTATTAGGTACACAGGCAAATATCCCTCAGTCAGCGATGGAGGTAAGTCACAAACTTGTGTCTGAAATCGAGACTACTCTCACTAGAGTATCCGATTGGGGACGACTAACCCTAGGCCAATTCAACTCGGCTAAGACACAAGTATGTGCATTCACCGCTAAGAAAACCCCATTTATTGTAGCGCCGCAATTTTCTAGACACACCGTTTACCATCTCTTCGAGTATAGGGATCCTCGGTGTTGGTATCTTCAGCGACGATCAACGCCGTAGTCACTTGAAAGACTAAGTCAAGCTGGTATCAAAGAAACCAGGAGTGCTCAACAGGACGAGGCAGTACATCACTGCGGGGCAAAGACTTCTTCTTTATAACGCGCCCGTTCGGCCCCACATGGAGTACTGCTGTCACGTTTTTACCTAGACCCTTTCAACTTGGCGCAAAGACGGACGCTGAGGATCGTCGACGTCGATCGTCGATTTCGTTACTTTTCATCGCCGCACCGCTCGCCATACGAGTAGACAGTGAATTCATTCTCACACATTACGACCCGAAACGGTGCGCAGTGTGCGGTATGAAATGTGCGGTATGAAAGGAACTTCATCCCACGTACGCTCAAGCAGTGGAATGATCTCCCTGTTGTTTTTCCACGCGACTTCAATATGTATGGGGTTCTTCAAGAAGGTCTTTATATTAAGGTTTCTACAGGGTCAGCAGCACGAGTATCACGCCCCTGGTTCAAAGGCCACTAACACTAACTACTTTCTAAAAGGAGGGCTGTGTGCTAAAAGCCATCCCAGAAATACCAGCAGTATTCCACGAAGGAGCGAGTTTGTGTCTTGTACAGAAGACACCGCTGCTCCGACGTGTAAAAACGTCTCACTTTGTTCAGGACTTCAACCTTACGCGAGGCTGTTTTGATGATACTCTAAGTGTAGTTTTTGTTGTTCAGTTTGCAGCGAACATCCAAACCGAGGATACTGAGATTTTCCTACTGTAGCAGTGGCGTGCTCTGAAGAGTGGAAGGAAAGAAGATATCTTTGCACTGAACTTCTTGGTCTTCTTGGCACTGAACTCGATCAGGTTCTCAGAGCCCCATTCGGAAATGTGCTTCAGGATCCGGTCGAGCTCAGTGACAAGAAGCTGCCTTTGTTCCACAATATCAGACTGCTCGGCCACAGGATGTCCATGATAACTCAAGTGTAAGGTTAGCATCTGCATAGCATAGCGTCTGCATAGCAATTAATGCTGTCAGTGGACAGCATACGTTTATATGCAGAAGAAAGAATGGATGATAAGACGGACCCCTTCGGCATGCCAGCATTTACCTGCAAGAACTCCGAAGTTCGTCCATCTCTAAAGGCGCAAATACGGCACACCTGCAGGAAGTTAGCCACCCAGTCGTACAGTTTGGGAGGACTGTGCGACTGGGTGGCCAGAGGCTGGTATACGGGAAGGAAGGCGCCAGATTCTATAGAAAGCTTTGGCGATGTCAAGACTAATTTGCCAGTGACCCCAAAACTGAGAACAGCAATATTATTGTACAAAATTTAGTCACCTGTCTCGTTTTATTTCCTATTATAAGATTATTTACGTTGTTACAAAGGTAGAACACCAATTTTACAACCAACAAACCGAAGAGAAACAAGCTGTCAAATTATCTATGTGCAAACCAATTCTGACATGTGCAATATGAGGGTGAAAAACTTTTGATGTGGACACATAACCAATTTTGCAGGGTCAGAAGTGCACATCCATATTTTGTCAAATCTATTTCTAGAAGGAATTAACACTTGTTTGTTTTTTCAGCCGATGCGCAATTTTTTTTTAAGGCCGTCTAGCGAATAATTTTTTTTTCGAAAAAATGCACATAACGACTTTGGCAGGCGCACTGAAGTATGGATAAGCATATAAAGTTTTGACGCACTTTGGAAGAGGCCAGTGGTTAATTGAAATATAAAGTTTTGCATAAGCATTTACCTACGTGGAGGTAAAGTTCTGGTACTGCATCGTCATTCAGTTTGCAAAGCCCTTTCTTAGTTACTTATTTGAAATCAAGCTTAAAATAGATAGAACAGATGAAACTTCGAATATTCGGCTCCCAATCAGGCCTCTTTATAGCTTTTAGCTTTCACTCATGCATCTATTATTATGCATCTTAGTATTTTTGTAAACCTAACAAAAATAATAGTGCATAATATATAAAAGTAAAATGAGTAAAATGAGATTTATTTTTTTACGCAGTAAATACTCTATACTACATAAAAGAAAATAAACCTACAATGAAATTCTATTGCAAAAAGAAAATTATCGTAACCGAAAGTGCATGTGCTACATCACTATTAATTTAAAAGCAAAAATGGCCGATGACAGCCGTCAGCTGTAACCCGCCCCGCGTTTCTCGCATCCCCCTAGGAGACCCGTATAAATTTTATGAAAACAAATAAATTAGTCATATAATACTACTCACGGGTGATATGAAATGTTATCATTCTTTTTATTTTTCTTTCGGGAATCGTTTTGAGAGCCTGGCAATGCACAGTTCACCATTATTACCACAAAATGAAATAAACTGTTATTTGCGAAATCACTTTGGCAGATATTGTTTTGCTACTGATTGCAGTTGTCAAAAATTCTAGGCACTGTTCACACCCGTGATAGCAGTTCATACTTGCTAAGACGCGCTCTACAGGTGATAGATACTCTAAGTTTACTCCTAATTACCATACTGTAACCTAGTGGTGGCGTTTCACATAGAGATTTGTTTTTGCTATTGGGCGTTTGTTATATTTGGAAAAATATTTGACGTTTTATTAAATACAGACAAATACAATTTACTTCACAAAAAAGTATTCACTTCAATGAGGTGTCACATGTGAATTGTCACATTTTGTCTACTGTTAAACGGTACTAAGGCCGTACAGAATTTAAAAAAATAATAATTTGTCAATTGTACGTTGGTATTGGTCAAATTCTTCGCGCGGTATCTGCATCGGACCGCGAAGAAAGAGCCAACGTCCGAGTGCCATCACTGCGACGCGAGCGAGGACTCGGCGCTGCACACGCTCACCGAGTGTCCGGCGTGGGAGACGCCGAGACGGGAGCTGGTGGCGACCCTGGGAGTGAGAGCTCTCGCGCTCGCCACTTTGCTCGCAGCGATGGTTCGCTGCGCGGATGCGTGGGCCGCCGGCGCCTCCTTCTGCGAGCAAGTAATGCTCGTGAAGGAGGCGGCTAGGCGGGAGCGAAGGAGAATCGCAAACCGCGCGGCCCGCGACGAGCGGCGGCAACTCGGGCGTCCCTCCGTCCCCCATGAGCGCGGGCCTGGGGGTGATGGGTGGGGCCGCCTGTCACCCTAGCAGAAGCAGGCCACGGCGGCGGTACACATTGCGCGCCACCCCATACCCGGGGGCGAGTTGGGGACTCCGTGGTCCCCACACCGGAAGAGGGCCAGATCGAGAGATAGGGCCCTGGGTCGGCCGGGGTGCGAGGGATATGGCTATGACAATCTCACCTCCGGCAACTGACGGCCCACAGACGGCGTGCGTTTTAGTCGGTTCGAGTCCGACATAACCTCCTCCCTCCGGCCCCGGCGGGGGAGGTATCCGTGGGGATTTTACGCACGGTAAAAAAAAAGGTATTGGTCAAATTTATCAAAAAGGCAATAAGGCCCATGCTTTGTCAAATACACTGTCTACACATGGTAATTGTTTGTCTAATATGTCAAATACGCAAATGCAATTGGCCATGTGAAGTGCCACCATTATGTAGTAGTAGTACCTACCCTTTCAGAAACGGTATGCACTTATGTTAGTATTTAGTATGTCCTATTAGTCATGCTGTGTTCACACACTTAGGAACATAATTTAGCTCAGAAATGTTATATTTCTTGTACATTCAATACCAGATCGATCTTGACTAACAAAGTAGGTACTCAAGTACCATGGTATTAAGATCTTTTTCAGTACTTTGTTCGTCAAGATCGATCTGATGCTGACTATGCTTTGCTCTTTTTGGGAACCATTTATAAAGAAATTCTTTATAATAATAATCTTCTGTTCACGTCATAACACTCCACATTTTTCATTTGATAACAAATAATCTTATTGGTCATCAGTTATTCAATGTAATACTCTTAATATGATATGAAAGAATCAGAAAAATACTAAATCTATATAATCGGAAATTATAAACTTGGAAGCGAAATAAAATTTTCAAGAAAAGAAATAAATAAATACAGTGAGAAACCTAACAATGAAACCTCATGACCAATCGTACTTAAAAACAGGATACAAGCTGGCATTGGCATTAGAAATACAATATTTGTGGATTTTCGTTCTATCTTAAAATTATTGATGTATTTAAAAACTTTGTTCGTAGTGTTCATAATACTCGTATTATTTTTGGCTTTACGAGTTAATGTTCTTCATTTCATGTCTTATTATAAGTTTGTAATAAAGGAATTACATTATGAATGTGGATTTGTGCTTTGATATAACAAATGAGTGAAATTTATATGCTATTAACTATTTTCAGAATACGTTAAATATTTTCGTCCCTCCACTTCTTCCAACAAACTGGAGTAGAGGACTCCAACCACTTCTTAAATAACCAGACTTTTGCGATACCCGTTAAAATGTGACCCAAACTGCAGACCACTGTATTTGTCCACTGTTACCCAGTGGCGTAGCTAAATGACCAAGGGCCCCGGTGCAAAAAGATATAGGGGGCTCCCCTATTTTTTTGGTTCCGAAAGTTCCCGCGGGCGTCACACGTATGTGTCACACGTCGCCTTACCGAAGTAAATGATGAGGTGGGCATATCCCCTACCGGTTGCTAACGTGCTGTTGAGGATCAATTCCTTCCTCTCTCCCTCTATTTCGTGCGGAAATCCGAGGAGATACCTACCACCCCCGTCGTCGGCCATCAGGGTTAGTTATATCGGACTCGGACCGATTAAAACCACACGTCTTCTTGGATCTTCAGATACAAGAGCTGCCGGGGTGTAAGGTTACCGATAGCATATCACCCGCTGATTCTGGGCCATCTACGGTTTTAAAATGGCCTCCTCGGTGTCCCCATAGAACTCTGAAATGGGGGACGAACATCGAACCGCGGCGCCAGTGGAAGTCTAGCGTCTCGTGTGATCAAAATGCCAGTCGTGAGGCGGACTCTGAGCTCCGAGGTCATCTTGGCCACGGATGCAATCAGTGTGTGTTTCGTGCATTTCGTGTGCGATTCGATATAAATATCCGCTGAAGGTGTTTAGGCCGGAATCGAACCAACTAAAACTGCATGCAGTCTCCGGTCTCAATCGCCGGGGTGTAAGCGGGACCAATAACAAAATTCCATCGCTCCTCGACAGACCCTGGGCCATATACGACTTTGAGATGGCCCCCTCAAATATGGGAACCACGATATCTCCATCTGGCCTAGAACCATCCCACCCCCTTACTTGCTTATTCAGAGTTACACGTGGAAAGTTCATAGTTGGCCAAAGGCCGCAGCGTCTATGCCATCTTGAGACAGGCGCTGCTGTCCGTTTATACCCAGGGTGCACCGACTCGAAATTCTCGTTCAAGCACCTCAGTGGGCCTGCTTCTGCTAGAAAGACGGCTAGTCAAAGTAAAGTTTTTTGGTAGTTCAATATGAGATTTGCTAGTTCAGGCTCGAGAGGCCCCTGAGCTTGGGGGGCCCCCTGGGCCTGGGGGCTCTGGTGCACCGCACCACCTTGCCCACCCATAGCTACGCCAGTGCTGTTACCATTGTCAGTAACGCTCTATCAAGGCAATAAAAAAAATTAAAAATTAAAGACATTTTAAAAGAAGACCAAACTAAAAAGTAAAAGTTAATTGTTAATGACCTTGAGATTCTATTGTTAAAAATCGTAATGTGCTCGGTAACTGTTATTTTGACTTCATTGTTTTCGGAAAACCCGTTTTTAGTCGTTATGAAATCCTAAAAACCTAAATATAGCCAAATTATTGTCCTTCCTTATATTATATTATTATTATTATAAACAGTGCATAATTTCAAATTGATATAAAAAAATTCTCAACAGTCCATTTCAATAATTTTGTTAAATACAGACATACAGACTGTTAAAATGATGAATATATCATTAATTTACATTTTAATTTATCATACAGTGAAAAGAATATCCTTTTACATTTATTTGTTAGAGTACAGTGTACCGCACATTACATAATTAATTTTATAGTCCAGTATAATTCCGAATTCGGGTAAAATGGTATCCCCAAAGACTGGGCAGGCGGTTGATATCGTACATCTACAACTGCCCCGTGTTCACTCTCAATACAATAAGGAAGGCCAAGCTAACTCGTAATTGACTTAATAAATTGCTTTTGCTAACTACATCGTTAAATCTGCTGTTTCTTTCATGATACTTGAAATTAAGTGATAATGAGTACAATGGCAGATGGCAATCGCTTCACGGAAAATATCGAGGTCTAGCCAAATCCGTAGTTAAGACTGGTAAAGCGGACCCCAGACTCCGAACTGAAAGCTTGGGATGCGACTGGGAATTAACGCTAGGATAAACAAGAATGAGTACAATATTGTTAAGACTGCAGTTTTTCTTTGGAAATGTTATGGTATTAGTGTGAACTGCGCCCGAACTTTCGTACAAATTATGAGCGCGATTAGACAGTCAGTAATATCGCGATCTAATATCGTAATCCGGTCGCGTTTGCATATCAATGATGTCAATAGGTAGGTCTAATATTATATAAAGTTAAAATATAAAGGTTGCCTGTAAGAGATCGCTTGCGGGGATAAGGCCGCCATTTGCACATAGGTATTTCATATGTTGTCCTGTATTTGTGGTGTATAAAAAAGATTTATCATATTTTATGTTTATCCTATCATAGTAATGAACAAACAGAATTGTGCGAATTAGGATATTCAAATTGACCAAATAAACTTATTTACCTATCTACTAGTTTTCCTTTTGATGTGAATATTATTATTGCTAAAACTTATGTCATTTACTAAATTTATTTCTATTTGTATAGTATTAGGATATAATTTCCTACAAAATATTTGTATTACGCAAAAACTGCAACTCGTATTTGTTAGAAGTCATTTTAATTTTTACTACCTTTGTTATGTTTATAATGAACTATATTATTTTTCAGAAACTGCGATGGCAAACTGTCTGGTATCATATAAATCTCGAACTACGTTCAATGGAAATGATTGTCCATGCCTTGCCATCCGTCATTTGGCTTGCTAACGAATCCACACCGGAGGAATTTGAGGCGTATATAATGCCGAGTTTACAGTGAGTTAATAAAGCGAATACTTATAATCTTAAAACCACTCTAATTCCTTCACTCTAGTCACGAAGAAAAAAAATATTACGCTACCCTTGATTGTACTAGATGCAAAAAATATTGCCCAAAAAATATTTATTATATTATTAATATATAAAAATATTGCTCCAAGTACCGTACCCAAAGGGTATAAATGGAACCCTATTACTAAAAATCCGCTGTCCGTCTGTCACTAGGTTGTTTAAACTGATTCCATAATATTACAATATTCATGAGTCAAAATCTTTTCCATATTTGCATAGTTATACCTATACAGGATTACTGCGGTATGACACATGTATATATAAACAATATGAACAAGCCATTTTACTGAGAATGACTAATGTTTTACTGCGAAATAGTAAGTAAAGCTGGAGCAATTTTGTATTGTTGTATTTCAATACATTTTATAAGATACTAGCTGTCCCGGCGAACTTCGTACCGCCATATTTTTGCCGTTCCCGCTGCACCTATTTTCTCATCCTTTAAACCTTCCCTGGACACCCACGAATATTTCAAGACTAAAATTAGCCAAATCGGTTCAGCCGTTCTTGAGTTATAAAATAACAACGAAAAGTGGCATTGATTTTTATATATTAAAGATGTGAGACAGATTCAGAAGAAATATGTAAGGCGTATTTCTGACAGACAAGTTTATTACTTGCGAAATATTAATAGCAACCGACATCCATAGAGTTACGTTGGTAAGTGTATCATAACTCTCAATATATATGTCCAATATGTGCCGCTCCAACCAGATCTTCAGGGTCGAAGTCAACCTCAAAAGGTAACCAGTACCTACAGCTGCTTATTAACGGCCAAGGCTCTGGCATAGGCTCTCCTCTCTGGGTTAGGGAGTTAGGGGGCAGTCAAATCACACAAGATAAAGAGTAGGAGAGCGGACGCCGAGCTCCAAAGTGCAGTTTTTTGATGCACCTCAAAATTTAATTGTATATAAAAACAACTATACCTATAATATTTTTTAATGGATTTAACGCAGGTAAACTTACAACCATTCTTCTTCTATTTAGTACAAGAACGACATTTATATATTTTATGTTTTAAAACTACTAACTAATATAGGTACCTACGTAATATAAGATGGATAAAATTTAAAAAAGAAGGGAGAATCATTCTTCTTCATTTTCATACAAGAAGGACATTACATGATACCTCAAAACTATTGTAATACTTCTGAAAACAAGGTTGTAAACTAACACAGAGTCTTAGTTCATTGCTTCTAATCCAAACCTCGTCTGATAATTTTAATCCCGACTCTTCTCCCTAGTGGAATCCTTCAGTCTAGTCCACAGGATTCACTATTTTTAGGCTAAGTATGTTCTAATCTAGGACAGACTAAATTGTATTTCAGGGAAATGCTGCTGAATTCCAGAACACTGATCAACTCCACGAAGGGCTACCCAGCCTACGTGCTTATCTTGGAAAATCTGCATATTTTCGTAAAAAAATGTCCAAAGGATTCGACACATGAGGTGATGTCTACATTATACCGTGCTTTGGATAAAAATACACCTCAAAATCAGGTAGGAAAGGTACGAGTAACAAGACAAAGTATTATTTTACGAGATATTAGATACAAGATACTGTTAGAAATAGATTTACTACATACTAAACACATTATTTCCTGTACATTTGTCTTATCGCAGTTTATTTTTGTCAAATGACTTAATTGTGTAATGATTTTTTGTTGCTCCAATTCTGCCTGCAATGTTCGCCGTTTAGGAAAATGTTAATTGGTTTATATGAAATTAATAATTATCATAATATCATCATCAGCTGATCACTTATATTTCGATAAGGAGAACACAACAAGTGTTATATTCTTTTAATTGTTGTATATACATTTTAACTATTTAAGTACATTATCCTTATTCCTTATGTGTTAAAATTTGTCCCATATGCTTCTAGTACACTCTCGTGTTGATAAACAGGCGGCTGAATATTGCTTTCATTTAGTGCTTACACTTACACTTTTTCTCACGTGAAAACGTCTTAGGAGCTCAGATACTAAAACCACATTGTGTTTCCGACATCAGACTTATTACCATTACTAAGAGACGTAATTTGCTCGCAGAGCGAAGTGCCCATTACTATCCAGCAAGTCCTGGTCACCATTTCTGGTGATCCCGTCTCTTAACAGGAAAGCGAACCGTCCTCGCGATGTGAAGAACCTGCGCGATACATAAACATGCCACTACTGAATGAAATTTTAAAGCATTTATTATGCTAACTATTCAACTTTGCCCCAAGACGGATGTATAGAGGAATTTGAATCGCCTTCGGGTGGGCCTCGGTGGCTTAGTGGTCACGCCCGAGGTCGATTCTCTTTTCTCTTTCTTAATCCATACCACTACTTTCTGGCCTACCCTCTAGATAAGCCGGCGTATTGTAGAATATAATGATGTATATATGGAATTGGCACGTATTTTGATGTTTATGAGGTTTACGCCTTTTATGATAGTCGTCAACGTATGTCATAAACGTCAAAATACGTGTCAATCCTAGATATTCATCATTGTATTCTACAACTAGCCTTCCGCCCGCGGCTCAGCCCGCGTGCATCTCGGTTAACGCGACCTTTGCTCATATCTTCGGTTCTACTCAACCGATTGCGATCAAACAAACGTAAGATTTTAAGTCTAAGTAAGCCCTTTCTAACAAAAAAAACCGCATCAAAATCCGTCCAGTAGTTTTCGCGTCCATCGCGGACAAACAGACAGGAAATTAAAAAAAAATATTTTCGTGTTCAGTATCGTTAACATAACATAACCCAAGTATTTTTTTTAATATCTCCAATGTACAGACACGACCACTTTACAATTATATAGATAATAGTATAGAGTATAGATACGCCGGTCAACGAATTGCTACTTGTCTAAGGGGCTGGCTTTCTATCATCTGGCTATTTCAGGGCGATTTCTTCAGAGACTGTTTTCCAAAGTCTTCCTGCCCGTGCATAAATTTTATAGACTGTGAAGGTCTGTCCATAAATCCGAAACAATTAAGAAATAATGGAGAACCCACTCACATTTCTTGCATGTGTGCTAGTTTTTTTTACAGTGTAAATTCGGTTTTTTTGTTGTTGTTTTTGCCTTTATAAAGAAGAGAAAATAGTAGTTTAGTATCTTGTATCTATATTTCGACTACATGTATCACATATAAATTACATCTCTATTTAATAGAATATAGATGCAATTTATATGTTGTGAATGTAATGTTGTGTTGTGAATGTCGTGAATGTTGTGTTGTGTCAAAAACAATTCAATATTTGACTGTGATTTTATAAATATTATCTGATTTAAATGCGTAACGTAACAGTGTCCCACATTTAATACTTATCTTTAAAAGTTTACAACATTACAGGTGTTATGTTTTTCCATAGAGCTGGTGAATAAGACATTTCTCACATTGTTTATCCAACTGGCATATACCGCCTTATGGTAACTACTATAATTTTTAACAAGTAACTTTTGCTTAAAATTATCCCAAACTAGATGTTAGTTGCAACCCATGAAAACATAAGGGATAAAAAATAGCAAAAAATGTGTTCTTCCAAGTATTAAAATCTATCTCTGTTCTGTAAATTTCAGCTATATAGGTACGTTCAGGCTTTTGAGCGTGATTGAGTAACAGGTTTCACATTTATAATATTATAGTTAGTAAGATATTATTTAGGAACACAGTAAGTGCAATCTCCATGTTTGTAATTACTTGGAATCAGCTAAGAAACTTAAACTTTTCAGTGTTTATTGATTCAGTAACTCTTATTAAATAATTTGAAAGCTGGTAGGCATTTTCGGTGACGTATTTGAGTTTAACTGGAAACTTATTGTTGTGTAATTTTTTAAATACTTTCGTAAGTATTGAATAAATTTTCACCATGTCTAACATACCTACCTCAAAATACCAACTGGTTCGACCAATACAATACATTTCGTTGTCATATCAATATTTTATTTTCTATTGTTATTAACATTTGCAACTTTTCTACAGTCGGAAATACAGGTGGCATCTTTAATTGCAATGCAAAATGTGTCCGATTACATAGAGGACAAACTCCTGTACGGCATGGTACTTTGCAAAGTGAAGTTTTTACTGGAGAAAAATCAAAGCGATGTGAAGGTTATCAGTCTAGTTCTTGGGTTCTATGAGAAGATACTTGGAAGACTGGAGAGGAATCATATTCTGGAACAGGTTATTCCTACTTTGCTAGCTATGCGTCTCAGCGATCCCGACATTATCAACCGAGTCGTTAGTGAGTACCCTTATTCTATATTAAAATAATGCTAATGAATTGTTTTTTTTTACTTTGGTTCAATTTCACAGGGCATTTACAAACAAACTTTTCAACTTCGCTATATTTAGCATAGCGCTGTGCGTGTTTGCGAATGTTTTGTCAATAAGGCGACTTTGAAAGCGAATTGAAGTATGCAAAGCATTTTTATATCTGGTAATTTGATCATAGTGGAGATAATTGCACGTACCTATTGCAGGACTTTACAAATCGATGCTCACGGAAAGAAAATTTGGTTTGACCTCTAACGTAATGGCAACCAAGATGATTCCTTCGCTCGCTCCACAAACGGTCAATCCAGCTCTGAACGTTGATCAGTTCACTAACTTAATGCAGGTATATAATAAATTCGTTGATAGTCCTTTACTAATTGAATATCTTTAAAACCATATTTATCACATTTTACCAGATCCTATATGAAATGTTGGACAACATTGAACAGCATCAGTCAACTAAGCTCAAAATGGACGGCCAAAGTATGTCGAGCCCTGAACGTCGCGCGCTGCGTCATCAGATAAGCACAGACAATATGAACGCACCTCCATTTAATATACCAAATCTGCGCGTGGAGCGTCGCAAAACTTCGAGTGCTGAAGACATGGCTCGTAAAAATTCGATCACTGGACCACCCCCTACCGGTAGTGTTGGTGGTTTGAAGGGTAAGTGTAAGTATATAAGTGTGTATATAAGTTATTTATGTAAGTATATATTTCATATATACATAACGAAAATAATACTTTAAAACAAAAAAATATTACGCAGGCTCTGGGATCGGGTCGTGGTGGTTCAACAGCTCAAATAACAATGATAACAATTTCCTTCGCGTTATAACTGCATTCCCGACTCGCCGTTTGTCGGACAATACTCTGATGACTCCAAAGATCCGCATCGCGCCGTCTTGCGCCTCATCGCCAGGAGGGACCCCCGGTGGAACGTCAGGTCTCCCGACACGTCGCCACTCCAGTATCGGCCCGCAGGAGCGCCGAAGCTCAGCTGTAAACCTGTCGCCGCCTACTGTAAGTCAAATCGAATCCACTTGCAAACCCCCTTGCACGCTTACTTTGACACAAATAATCTAATAGAACCTATTGCATTTTAAAGATATTAGCACTTCAGAACAGGTTGGGCAGTAATGGAAACTCTATTAGAAGCAGAAGGCGTATTAGTAATGATAGTAGTGATAGTGGTTATTTTGGCAGGGCTACCAGTACAGGGGCCGAGCAGGAGGATCAGGCTCGAGCCTGTCTGTGCCGTCGACGTCGCAATGCGTCGTAAGTGATGTGCACATCGTACCACGTACGCCTGCGGTTGCGTGAACCCCTGATCCCTCTATTGTTGAATGTCCAGTTTGAACAGCTTTGAACATTGGTGTAATCTGTTCTCTCCTGCGGTTGTCTTCTACCCACACCGTCTGGGAGAGATAATCTCTGATCGTTCTCACATCACCATCACATCTGCACGAACCTGGTTGGCGTTTACATCATGTACAACTATATGTTCATTAGTCCATCATCGCATCGCATCAATGCTATTACTTCTCCTCCTGCGAGACTCCGTCCAAATAAACTTCAAGAAAAAATGAAGTGATGCATGTCTGTTAAAGGTATTGTTTTGTGATAGTCGCGATGCATGTACGCCTCACCCGTGGCGATGTGTCGTATGCTCTGCTGGGAGAGTAGCTCCTGCTGTCTATGGTGAATGTCATTACCAATCATGTTCGTTTAATGTTCGACGACGCACCTACGGACAAGTCGATCTTACTTTATTACCCCTATTCCAAATTTACCCACACTAACCAAAATAAAATTAGGTAACTTCAGTATCCTTCAAATATAATTTCGTAATAACTGATTCAATTGGCTATAAAGAATAATTTACAAGTTTAAATAATAAACGTAGATATCGGCCGTCACATAAATGTGAATGTTGAACGTTGTGTGTGAGAGAAGCCAGGTGAGTATATCTTCATTGCATCAAGACTGCCGTACGTATATAATGTATACGCTGTCTCATTTACTGTTGCTATTTGTTCTTCTACGCAGCTTGCACGGAGCATGATCGTGAGTATGGTTTCTCTCTACTGTTCGCCGTTACTAATTGCGCAGTACGATCATGAGTTTGAAACTGAACATCATCAATGTGTAGAAGGAAATGTTGCTATTACTTTTCTGATAAATAAACTATCTGATAACTTATATGTTAGCTATATCTTGGAACTTAGTCCTCGCCAAATTGTGACTCGGCATAAATAAAAAAAATAATTACAATCAATTACTGCGGCATATTTATTTTTGAATGTTTTTTTTTTTTTTTTTTCAAAAATTAGCTTCTATAATCGAAAAATTTTGCAATAATTTTGTCAGTCTTGAGTCATATTCAAATAAATGTTTAGAAAAGTTTGAATGGTGGAGATGGATGAAGACACGAATGTCAAGAATTCCAAGAAAATAGGTAAATTTATTTCCGTATATCCCCGTCAGATGGTAGTATACTTTCAATTTTTTATTTTTTATACGATACAGTTACAAATTAAAATTTGATATGAATCTGATAGTTCATCAAATTCTTCTACCTTATCACATTACATATTTAACAGTGTGAATGAAATTCATTTAATAATATTTATTCGGGAGAGCCCTACTCAAAGATATTATATAAAAAGAAGTAGATAAATGTTATTGCGCGAAAATCGTGAAGATCCAAAAACGAGTCAATTGGAACGTTTGCCTCTAGTACCGCGTGCCGAGTGGCGCCGCCGGTCGGACGTTGAGCGGCAGCATCAGTGACTTAAAAAAATAACTAAAATGCCATCGTATGTTTATAGACACTGCACGAACTATTACTCTAAAGTTAATACACCAAAAGTGTAGATGAATTAAAAATGTGTGTGTGTGAGTTCGGCATATTTTTCTACGTTGATTTGTAAGCATATGACATGTCTATGTTATGAAATGTCATTGGCACTACTGGAGATTACAAATTCAAATCAATAAAAAACGTAAAAAAATAATAGAATCTTATGGCCGAGCGATGACCAATGCCAACGTGTAGACAGTCTATTTGCCTTGCCTGGTCATCGCTCGGTGCCCCTCGCCTAATTGGCCGAGTGTATTTACTTGTATTGAATCGCCGTCGCTCGTGATCACTCACTTCGGATTGTCGGTTTTTCTGCATAAATCAAAGGCGCTCGTCTGCGCTCGTCCAAAGTGTCGGCGGCTCTAGAGACACTCGTCTATATTGGCCGCTAGCATTGGCGTTGGGCGAACTTGTCCAACGTGTGGAAATTAAGCATTTGCCTTGCACCTATTTGCGCTTGCCTTGGCCTAGGCTCGGCCAACATGTATAGCCTACATTAAAGTTTAGTGTTCGTTACAATATGTACTGAAAAAATGTTACAAAAATAACACAATCATGCTCCGATTTACGTACTTATGGTCTATCGTCAGCTATAGCTTTTCATGTCATAGATCTAACAGAAATATTACTAAAATATATTATGAACTCTTAATATTCGATTACACTTTGAAGCATTATCAATCAAATATGATGTAGTATTTCTTACAATGACCATTTACGCAATGTTGGTGGCCTAAGATTCATTTCATTTGCAATCATTTATTGTATTGTTGTTGATATTGAAATAGCAACATTACCGAACGTATTCTGTAAGTAGAGTAGTAGTAAGTATAACTAAATCACAAAAAATTTCACAATCCCCAACACCGCTTAATATGCTAGAATATAAATTAAGTACCACGTAAAATGTAAGGCATGTTATTATTAAGTAATACTTTAAGAACTAAACTTTGAATAATAACATTACACACGTGAGAGTACGCCTCAGCTCTTGAACTTGAGAGTTTCGAAATGTGCATTATGTGTGTATCTACTCTCGAATTATTCAGTTGTGCACTTTATTTTTTTCTTTTCTCAATATAACTTTTTTGACGGCAATCCGAAAAGATTACACTTTATTATCATTTACGTAAGTATACAATTTTTTATTTTTTTTATTCAATAATCCACCCTTACAAGAATTCTTAAATTACTCTTCTTTTTTACTTTTCGTTATTACCAGATTATGCCGTCTAATAACAAAATAGCATTAACATAATATTATGTTTAGGGTGGCTCGATGCCTAATACATCATCAAGCGTTCCGTTCCTGCTGACGTCATCGATGCAGTCCATCCGCTCTCGACGCCCGTCAGCGGCGAGCTCGCATGGCTCGCAAGGCATAGTGCAGCAACTGAGCAGTGGATTGGTAAGACACCTGCCTGCGGTCGGTACTAGCAATGTGCATCCACCGAAGCCGCCGTCGCAGTGGAGCACTCTGCAGGGCGCCACCGCCGCCGGTTACAATGCTCTGCATAACACCGCCATGTCTGTCCGGAAATGCCCCTCGCTAAACATTCCCCCCCTCACTCGTTAAACTCCTACATCATGTGGACCGTACACTGGCCTGTCACTGTTGTTACCCAAGAAACCCACCATATTGTACTCGTAGTAGAGCACTCTATAAATGTGCTACTCCCATTCAGTCTATCTCGATCGGTGTTTCCCAAACTGGGTCGCTTCTATAGGATATCTTGATATAAGCGATCCCCGTCTGGTCCCTCGGTGTTTAGTAGTTTTATAATCACTATATGGATGTTTTATTTTGTCTCTTACAATATTAGATTTATTTGCAAATACTCTCTTAGAAGTATAAACCTGTTTGTTTTTCTATGCCGTCTGTCAAGGTTGGTCTAGTTAGATTTTGGAGATATAAGAAATTGAAACTGAAGTTCCAAATTCTTAGATCGAGATTGTTGAATACATACTGGTATATTGAAGAATGTCAGCAAAGATATGATGTGGACAAATCTGTGTAAGCTTTAATCAGCATAATGTGGACATATCACTTTTTCGTCAAGAAAACATTGTAGACATGTCCAGTTGAAAAATTTAGGGCCGTTTTAAAAAACAATAATATTAGGTGACACTAAAATGTTACCAACCAGAATATGCGTACAGCAAAATGTTGTATAATGGTGCTGTGATATGGTATTGTTGTAATTATTAGGTATCTACTATATAAAGTAGAAGTATAACTATTCCTGTCATTGAACGTTAAAAATTATCTCTTAAAATGGTATTTGACGAATAGTTGACTATTAACATAAGGCGATTATGTGCCAAAATATATTTTATTAGTAAAAGTATATAATTGTGAGCCAGATACTCGATGATAGTAGTCTCTTCTCACATCTTGTTGCTGATGTTTTAAAATTAAACGTGACGTTGTCAACACTTCAGAAAAAACAATGTACATAGTGAAAAAGCCCAAGAGAAACCACCTTTTGTATATTATATTTTAACCTTTATGTACACTTACTACACATAAGGAAATCAACACTGAGCAGCGGTCCAATTCTAATGCCAAAATAAAATATAAAGTCCAGGCAATTAGGCGTCTCTTCGAAGTGTGAAGCTCACAAAATAGAGGTTCACAGCAACTTTGGACCTACTTACATAGGTTCATGTAAATAAGACGTACTGGACTGGAGCCAACTATAATCACTGTTAATTACGTTTAGGAAGACATACTAGACTGTGATTAACTATATCAGTCAGTTATACGTTTACTTCATGTGTCTAAGCTTTCCTGGTTATATTTTTTTAATAAAAACCTTAGATGAAGCTTACAAACATAGATGCAGTGAAATAATTACCAACATGTCGGTAAAATATCAGTGTATATGGCGAGCTGACGTCATCAGGTTTCTATTTACGCAGACAAATCCTTCCAACTATGACGTCTTTAAGACTAGATTTGGAAGTCGGTCGAATATTTTAGATGAAAAGTAATTTCAGATAATTGTGCGAAGTACCAAACCAAATTGAAGGACTTTTACTCAGTTTGTTGTTGTACTGGCAAAATTTGTACACAGATTTAAATTTGAACAGAATCATATTTTATGATGGCAGCAGGCAGGATTTACCGTACCTATCTATGTAATTTAGGAGCCAATAACTCTTTTGAGCTCACTTCATCCTCTCGCAGCTTACTTTATTAGTTAAGTTCGCTTTTCTGGCTTATAAATACAATTACTTGTGAAGTGTTTGTCTATCCTTCGGAATGTTCGTTGTCAAGTGAGTGCTATACCGGAAGAAGCAGCGTGCACCGGCGTAGCTCAGTCGTAGTAGAGGTAGTGTGTAGCGGGCGGGCGGGGACCGCGCAACCCGGTAGCGGTGGCGTCGCGTAGTCCCAGCTGCAACCTTTGACCTGGCACGCGCTTTGTTTTTAATCAGTTTTTTTTATTACAATTGCTTCCAGTACCAGCTGTTATCCGGACGTAAAGAGTAAAGAGTTTGATTAACGTTAGAGCCGCGTAGCGTAGACCGAGAGCGGGTTGGCGCTTGCGGCACTTGGCGCATATCTCGCGCGCACGCGCACGCGCTCACCGCGCCATCCTCGCCGCACGCGGACATCGCACGCCGCGCGCCGCCCGCGCCCACCCGCGTCGCTGCACAGGCTGATCAGAACTGATCCATAAGCTATACTGAAAATAATTCACGTTCGAATAAAATTCAAACCAAACTGCAATACAACATCTGTCCGAATATTTAACAGTTTTAACTCTCCTACACTAGTGCTAAACATTGGTATCTGTCTAAATCTCGTTACAGTTTCAATTACTTTTCTAGCTTGTCTTTTATATGCATGCTGACTGGCAATCATTAGGATTATCTAATATTCAAATATTTGAATGAACCGCATAATTTTATTGACGATTTTGAATGCAACTGTGATTTTCTCACAATAACTTAGGTTCGAGTTACCCTCGCACAGTTCCAGTGGTACGCAAATACTAGCTAGCGTCATATATCTCAGAAATGAATAGTACATAGTATCCACTTGCAGTAGTTCATAAGAGATTATACTTACTCTGTTACGCTGCGCCGTCCGTTGTGATGGACTAGCTTAAATCTGTGGGCAAACCGTCTGTTTCTGAAATTTGCTTAGTTGTATTCAAAGTCAGATTATACACAGATGATGCACGATACTAGTCACGGGTATGATAAAATCAAACTGTACTACCTCGCACTAATGATTGCACTCCTTATCAAAACAATATTGCTTCTCTGTGCACTTCATTTTACTTTTTAAGATCCTATTCTGGCAAATTACTGATTTTTTTTCGAGGGTATGAATTTTAATTTGGCACTGAGATGAGAGTTAATTGAAGACCAAAATAAGATTAAAGGGGTGAATAGTATTAAGAACTTTTTTGAAGGAATCAGGGTTATGGCACTTTTGAAAATCAGATAAACGTTCGAAAATCTCTTCAGTTAGAGTAATGCCACATTGTATTAATTATATCATTAAAAAGTATAAGTAGGTAGAACTGAACGTTTTAGGCAAATTCATGAGGCCAATATAATAATTGTCATAAACTTACATAATAATTAATGATACTCGTATTTGCACTTCCATTAACCGCGTGGTGAATTCGCGGTCTTAATTGAGTGGACAGGCAGAATATTAGGTGTAGCTTGTTAATATTATTTATAACTCTTAATTTTAGCAATATCATCTTCATTTGTTGTTCACGCCTAAACAGAAACATGTAAAATCATGCTTGTGACTGTCATAATAATTCGGTTTTAAGTGTTTGCTAAACGTTGACGGTAAACTTAAAATTACTGAAAATGCTTGGCCGATACCATATTGAAAGAAAACTTGTACGTACAACCATAAAACTGCCATCTTAAATTCAACTCAGCTATAGTAACCGTAAATGAGATCAATACATGTTTTGTTATTTTAGTAAATAATAATAAGCCATCTAAAATATCGACATGTTTGAAATTATTTTAAACACTACTCAATATTAATCCATATATACTGACTGTCAAGAAATGGAATAACTATGTTCTGCTTCTTCGATTCTTGCAGAAGTTCTGAGAATGGAGTAGGCAGGTATTCTGCTCCTCAGTATAACAAAGTGTTTTAAAATGTTTATCTCGAAGTAAATGTAAGCTCAGCAGTGTTCCATATAAACAGGGATTATGACAATTGACATATAAGGTTATAAATTACTCGATTTGTTTATTTTTTCCTATAAAGCAGTTCGTATTTCAAATTGAGCGATATATGAATTATAAATTATGAAAATATTCATTATAACAGTACCTGGGCGTCTGAACTTCACTCACCTTTTCTTGTAATATCAGGAAATTGATATATGAAACTTAAAGAGTAAATGAAATGTATTATATTATACATATAAACATCATTGTCAAAATTAATATAAATGTCTAATAGCATAACAGACAGTACAAACACAGACACGCACTATAGCAACATTTATGAACCTTGAAATTGTAAAAAAAACTGAAAATGAATAGCTATACCTAAATTATTAAATAACAAGCATGAAAGTGACATCTGTATATGTATAATGTTTGTGGGAAGTGGGAAGTATGGGAAGGCGTTATAATTATTTAACTTTTAAGTAAATATGTCCAAAAGTGAGATGTAGTCGTAAGCGATATAGCTTGATATAAGATTGATGACATATTATATTATAAATATAACTATTATATTACATAACTCTAGTTCTAATAATATTGATGTCGTAAGCATGATACTCTATTCTCAAAGAAATTTGTCCTTATTTATTGACATTTTAACTAAAATATGTATTAGTATATACTTACACCCTTAATAAAGTATATATTTGTTAACGGGACTAAGAGACAAGTTCGTCTATAAAGCCGAGGTGAAGAGATTTATGTAATGGTGTTACAAGTCGCAACTGCGATTTGTGCGTAGGAATGAAGGAAGTGCTCGGTAAAATCTATTTTCTCTTAATTAATTTATAAAAGTTGATAAGACTTATCATATATTTCAATGAAAGTATTCTTGCGAGTACATAAATTACTGTCAAAAGGACCCAAAATTGTAGGTACGGTACGTGATCTTACAAGTTTTAATGCTTGAATCTACCCAACTGATTGAATTGATAGAAAGTGCGGCTTTGTACGATTTTGTACAATATCAATATCATGGATGAATTTGAAAGAACCAATCGCGATCCGTAAAATCTAATATCAAGATTGTAGTATCGATAAATCTAACTGGTACTTTGTATTACATTTATTATCCCGAGTTTCGCACTTATTTCGTCATTAGATACTCTCGTAAAGGTTGAACTCACGGTTAAACTAAATTAAATCACTTTACACTCGGAATGTTAACCAGATATAACATAAAAAGTAACAAATGTGCACATACCTAGTTACCTTTTGTGATTTAAAATATTTACTACCCTATAGTACTCAGTACTTAAGTATTTACCTGCCCTGCGACCTGTTTTACGGGCTGGCATATAGGTATTATAATATAACAAGATGTCCAGTTACATGCAAAGTGATCCGAGCACCTCAGCTTCCCGACAGATCACACTTATTGTTTCTTTTAAGGATTGTGGCGTTTGCTCATTATTAGGATATGTGATAAATTTTATGTATTCCCTGACTAAATATTAAATTCATATTTTGAAAACAAATTGATTGGATTGCATGTGATTCTCAAACTAGATAAAATCTATAAAATGTACATGGTACGATATTTTTATCACTTAACATGTTAATCAAATATTGTGCTCCCTTGTGATCTCAAACTTCTTTAGACCTCGACTGTCTCTTTCTAAGAAAATTAAAATATTTGACAATACTTTTATAGAATATTTCGTACTCTTCGCTCGATGCGAATTATTCTTCACTAAATTTAAGGTGGATAGACTTTATACTCGACATTGAGCTTACCTGTTTGAATTTTATAGAAGAATAGTTACGGATTTTGACGTCTTGCTCTATCCCTACTGTACTTATACGAAACACGTTGCCTTAGTCTCGTTTTCCATTTCCAAAGAACTTCTATTTCCGACTAGATTATGGTCTTTAAACTTTTCTAACATATCATATATTGTTCTATTTTCTGAAATTCCTCCCATTTTAATAATAACTATATATTATTGTTAATCTTTTTAAAAGATCCATTCATATATCAAAAATATATTCAAATAGCATAGTTATTACGCCTACTAATATGGATGTTGAACTTATTGTAAACATTACTGGAGTTTAAATTTTAATGATTAAAAAACGTATGCATGTATTACAATGTCTGTAGATTGAATAATCCCACCCGAACAATTCCATTTATTAGGAAGTATTCAAATGTTACATACATAATATTACTCACAGTTTAAATGTTTCAATTAAATAAATGTTAAATGTTACATTCAGTGGAGCCGCGCTAAGAATATTTTGAGCTATGTGCTCATTACCTACTCTTGATTGTAATAGATTGTCTGTTTAGGTAATTAAAGTGTGTTGAGTAACTTCACTGTGCTTCATGGTATTCTTATGTCTGTTCTACAGAGCATGATTGTTTAGGAGTGTTGCAACCTATTTCGAATCGGTAGTCCCGAATCACAATCAGGTTGTCCAGGACTGCTGTGGTCGTTGCAACAATGCCTTTAGAATCATGTCCATACATAGAACGTACCTAGCTATTATGATATTATTAGTTCGATTAAGTCTATAATATTATTTCCTATTGCGTGAATAACACGCTTTTTTATGTTCTAATGCGTGAGGAACACGCTTTATGTTCTAATGCGTGGGGAACACGCTTTATTTTCTAATGCGTGTAGCACTTTATATTTTATTTCTAATTCTAATGCGCGAGGAACGCGCATTATGTTATTATGTGTGAAAAACACGCTTTATGTTATAACGCGTAAGGAACGCGCTTTATGTTATAATGCGTGAGGAACACGCTTTATGTTCTTATGAGTGAGGATCACATTTTATGTTCTAATGCGAGAGGAACGCACTTTATGTTCTATTATGTATACGTGGCTCATGTAGTAATAAATAAATAAGAAAATGTATAATACCGTTTTATTTCATACACCCTCAGACAAAATATACCTATTTAGATGTTCTTATAACGTCGATAATCGTTCTCGTTTCAAAAAAACATATTTTAGCAAAGTAAATCGTAGTTCATAATGAAAATATTGTTTACCTAACTATTTGGCTATTTGGTAGAATGCTGTGGGAAGTTTATACGAATATCGCTATTTGACATAAAACTTTTTAACAGAACGGATGAAATAAAACCAATTTCGCACCAACGGACGTTCGAAGCGGAACGGAAGAATAAAGTATCTAATATAAAATAATTAAAAAGTGGTTTTATTTAAATACTTAGTAGGATATACTGTTATGATATTTTAGATGTGTTTAGTAATGATTTTCATTCAAAAATTGTAATTTTGCAAATTTTTGCAATCTTCATTTTTTTACTTTTGACGCTGAGTCTATCTACCTGCGTTATTGTAGGCTTGAACCCTCCATTGTTGCAAAGATAAATTAATGGCATAAACTTATAAAAGAAGTTTACGAAGAATAGCATGTGTTAGGTATGTACTTCAAGTTCATTAAATTCACTATCCATCTAAATGAAATATTTTGTTATATCGAGGCAGTTAGGTAGGTATAAAGAAATGCTCCTTATGAAGAAAATACTTTAGTGGCGATACGTCAAGAGCCACTCTTTATCGAATTGCCCTCACTGTTCGTACAAAATACGTTCTGACACATCTTCAAATAGTAGAGGAATCGGAAAAGATTGGGTCCATCCCTGTTTGAGATTGTCACGAAGAAAACTTCCTTTAAAAAGTCTGAAGTCACTGACGCGTTGAGGTTTTAGTCGTCGATCTCACAAAACAACTTTATTGACGCCTCTATTACACTCACTGTGCAATTCAAGGAAGGTAGTACCCCGTAGTTCTCATAACCACAATGCTGTCAAAGTCGAAAATTAAAAATCATTCATTCTATATATACACCATTAAATTGGCGCTTAGGCACGCTTAGGTACATAACGTCAATGCAAATAAGAAAATGTTGCTTGTTTTACGCTCTAACCAATCACGACACTGTTTTTGCAACGCCGCCGGTTTTCATAATAGGTACGTAAAAACTGTCAATGAATCCAAGAATCAATTTCGTAAGTATTCCATGATTCTATAGATCTGGCATGAATCTTTGCCATGGATATCCAAGACTACGAAATGTGGGAGTAAAAATAAGAGACATTCTGAGACTCATCAGTGGCTAACGCAAAGATGATGATGGTTCTGTAGTTCGGTCGGACCAACTACTGGGTATTATCATATATTAACAAAATCAGACAACCTCCTGGGCCTCGATCCCACTAAAGCAAAAAACTGATAAAGTCTAAAATATAATGGCATTTTCTGCAGTATCTGTGGTAAGAAGTGGTTTTGCCATAGCAGAATCGAGGTCCTGTATGAATGTCCTGTACGATACCTGATTGCATAACAACTTGGCTGGCTAAGATACAGTAGGTACTGTACAAGCGAAGCAATCAGCTGGAGTTTCAGCTTGCAAGTGAGGTTGACCGCGCTCTAAAAGCCTTGGTGTAGCCCCACACACCCATCTGTGTGACAAGCAACGTGCGGATCGTTTCAACGTGGTAGGAGCATCGATCAATTCCAACAGCTATTCTTGGCTACGTGAGCAACAATTGTCTGGCCATGCTGCTTTCACCGAGGACCGTTAGGAGGAGTAGGATCAAATGATTACAAACAGATACCTAAACCGCTAGTATTATTATCTGTTCTGTGCCTAAACTTAGCGAGATCGGCATAGCACTTGACTGTTTGCTAAGAAATTTGTCGAACAAGCAGGTACCTAATTTAACGGCTAAGGGGAAACTGTTGCCGCTACTATAAAACACTCTAATCAGGGATTCAAGTCAGTAATAAGGCTTATTAAATTCGCTCACAAAACTGGTTGACTGGTAGTTAATGCCTTCGGCATTGAGTCCACCTTTGTACAATTTTATTGTTACGAAATTTCAAAATTTAAATGAAAACGATTGAACCTATAAGTGATTTGATGGTTTAATACCCTCATGAAAACCTAGATAGGTAAGTTTTATTTTACCACATCTCGTACTGATTATGAATAACAAACACCTCTACCTAAGAACAGCCTCTGTGGCGTAGCGGTTGTGAACATGCCGCTACGCAGGAGGTGCGGGTTCGATCCCCGCTCAGTGCAAATATTTGTATGCATGAAAATGGGTATTTGCATTGGTCTGGTCGTGCCGCAGATAGCACGTTAAGCCGTCGGTCCCAGTTACCATACGAACATCTATGGCAGCCGTTACGGGTAGTTGGAGCCCTAAAAAGTCTAACAACGTTATTGTTATTGGGTTGTGGAGTTCAGATGGCAGTCGCTTCACGAAAAATATCGAAGTCCCGCCAAATCCGCAGTTAGACTGGTAAAGCGGACCCCAGACTCCGAGGTGAAAAGCTTCGGATGCGACTGGGATTAACGCTAGGTTGAAGATACTTAATACCAAATACCTCCCTAATGTTTGCACTAACATGGATGCCCGAGACCCCAAAAACGTGCTAAATGGTGGAGTAAAAGTCGGAAAGCAGACATGGAACTCCGAAATGTGAGCCTCGGATGCGACCGGGACTAACACAAAGATGATGGAAAACCAAAAAAAATTACAACGTTCTTTCTAATATGAAATCACACGTTTTGACGTGGCATACCTGAATCGGGTCATACAGAAAGTGTTACTCAGACAATAATAATAATAATAATTATACACCCCTCCTTGCTTTGGAGGTGTTGTCATACTTACCATGTTTCATTCGGTTTATTCCCAATTCCCCCGAATGTCAATCGCTTCACAAATATCGAAGTTCAGCCGCATTGCAGTTAGACTGGTTAGCCTTCACCTCGGACACCGAGGTGAAGGCCGATGCGACTGGGACTAGGGCAAGGATGAAGATAATGATGATGATGATGACTTTGTTTAGAATTACCTATGCCAGTTGAACGAGCAACGAGCAGTGACGAAGGATGAAACTTTTCGAAAGGAAAGCAGTGGAAAAAAGCTTGATCTTTGATCTACTTTGTCATGCTCCATGCGACCCATTGCGAAGCCTCGGAATCGGGTTATAGGGCCTTCGATCTCGCCACTGATAACGAAAATGAGGAGTACAAAAAGTTTCAATCAATTCTAGTATTTCTAGTAGCCTGCTTAAAATAAAGTTAAGAATGTCGTGCTTGACTGTAGGTACCTGTGAGGTTTTAAATTTCGAGGGGAATCGTCAACAAAGAAATTTCGGGGGGAATCGGTAAAAGGGTGAATTGGGAATAAGCCATTTCATTCGATGTTTAAAAACAAGCATTTCTTAAAAAGGTTAATTTTTAAGAATTAAAATGAAGTTGGTATTAATATAGTAATATTTAAATAAATAAACCAAAGTAAGTACCTAGCTAAAGTTAGTAAACTAGCTTGTAATAATTAACTAAGTATTCCACATTCTTTGATGAACTGATATACCTACTAGGTAGACACTAATGTATTGGGTAGGTCCAAGAAATCCTGGCTTAATAATTTACATAACGTTTTAATTCATTACAAATTAATACAAACTAGCTAGCTATAACACAGCACATTCAAATATTTGTTTAATTGAAATTAAATAAATTAAAAGGAATATTTACATAATTACATTTAAAAAAAAAACTTAATATACCCATATACAAAGCTACAGGTTCAAGCGTCAAAGAATTTCTCCCCATCGACGTCAACTGGGAGGATGGCCAGAAGGCTGGCGGCATTGCCACGTTGAATGGCAATGCCAATCCTTTGTGCAAGGAATAAACCAGCCCTCTGGTCACGTGTAGCGTCTATTAAGCGTTTTGATATGTCTTTATATAATAGACGGGCACTTGGACCCCATGATCCCAGCGTCTCGACCCCAAACGGCTCAAATATGTAATTACCACTTAAATTACTATATTTGCGCCGTTTAAGGGTCTCTGCCGAAGTAGCGGCAGCGCAGGCGCAGTTCACAGTCCCTGGAAGATGTGAAGGCGCAAGGGTGTCAGCACATGTTGCATCCCACACCAAATGCCCTCCCATCTTCCAAGGCACCAATGTCATTCCATCCGGCCTCTTGCCATCGTCGCGCGCTATAATTTACATATGTATAAATGATCTCACTACCATGGACGCCCAAGGTCGTGCGAAAGGGAGGATTAGGAGCCGGAAGGCGGACCCTGAGCACCAAGATCACCTTGGCATCGGTTGCAATCAGGAAAATGCGTTTCCATGAAGATGACGACGACCTACTACTACGAGTACTCTATTATGCGCCGCAGTAACTCATGGGTGTCTGCAAATGTTACGATATAGAAATACATAAAATATACCTTCTATGACGGTGTATTATCACGATTCACTCGTATATATTCTCACTAAAAATAGAACGACGGCATTCAATTAAGTTTGCGGCGGCATAGTTCATAATCCGAGAGCTAGTACCATTTTTGAGTACAAGCTTGAGGCAAGCTGTAAACTTCTCACACAATTCTCCTGTTAAAACCCAACACGAAACTGCAGACCTGGCTGGTGAGTAGGCGGGCTAAATCAACTCCATTTTTTTTTAAATATAAAAAAAAACCAAAAAATGTGTTTGAGCCAATATGAACATTATAAAATTTCATATTGCCTCAATATGAAATTTTATAATGTTGTAGTTTAATATTGTGCCGAACCCACCCTAGAAAGCTGTGGGCTCACCCTAGAAAAATACCCTTCCTCATACATAAAGTAACTTCATCAACGATTACTGAAACTGAAAACCGTCGCCACGGGCGGCATCACTTGAGTCTAGCTCATAAACGGACAATCTGCATATTATAATCGTTATAATACACGCATGATTTATCGTCCCGCTTTCATTGACGTCTTTTACTTAAGATAGTGTCTAAATTCCCATAGGTAGGTCCCGATGCCGTACCTCATATCCATCATTAGCTTCAGCCGGTACGAGGCTCCCGTGTCGCCTTCCTAGCCAGTCCTCAATTATGGGTCTTGTCGCCGCTACCACGGCGAACTCTGCACTCGGTTGCCTAAATATTCCTTCCACTCAATTATAACGTCTATGCTCTCGCGCCGCCTTTTGCCACTAATATGGCAGCGAAAGCGCTCTCGCCAAATTCCATGATTAGGTTCCAACAAGGACACTCGCCGCCTCGAAGGATATCGTGCTGAACCCTCTGATGACCCGTTGGCCATCACGCGCTGTGGAGCGCGTAGCAACCGCGCATTGTTGACCTTCAGGGTCTCCGCCCAGATCAGACACCCAAATAGGGCCACGGACCGCACAATCATCCCGTAGAGTCTCCTGCAGGAGTCATCCGGCCCCCTCATGTTGGCAAGAGCCGCGTCAGAGCGCAGCTGTGCCATTCAATTTGGGAACCAGACTTCGGCGATGCTCGCCAAAGGCAATCGGACGTCGCGTCGGGCCCAAATATTTTATTTGGAGCTTGATGCTGATAAGAATCTCGCCCACTATGAGTCTGGATTTCTCGGATGACACGCTCCGAGGCCCATGGAAGAACAGGGTCTCAGTTTTATGCAACTCCAGCATAAGGAGTTTACCGTCAACGTGTTCAACAGAACACGTTGACGGGACAGGCAGCCAACAACTCCTCCGAGCTACTCTAGCTGGAGACGGGGGCGTAGCTTGTCTCTTACCTGTAAAATATCTTATCTTCTGGTGAGGACTTAGCACTTAACACTGAACTAATACTGCCTAAAGTTGGCCAGCCACGGGGGGCGGGGGGGTTGCTATACTATACCTAGCTGTACAGGGCCACAGCCCATCCTAGGAAATATACCTAGCTAACGCCCATGATCAGTATCAATTCTACGTTTAATAAGTGCATATCTAGTAATGTCCTAATGCGTTACCTTTGAACCCGCCTGGCGCCTGGCAATAGGTAGTAGGTATACGCGTGACACCCCTTGTGTTGCATAAGTCCATAGGCCACGGTAACTACTTCCCAACAGGTGAGCCGTGTGCTTGTCTGCCCCTAAGTGATAAAAAAACAGCCCCCACCAAGTCGCCTGGCTTTTTTTATATTCTTTAAACATTAAACTACAACATTATAAAAATTACATCACGTTTTTTGGACATTTTGGGATCGATTTAGCCCCCCTACTCACCAGCCAGGTCTGCAGCTTCGTGTTGGGGTAGGTATAACAGGAGAGTGGTGTGACAAGTTTTCGGTTTGCCTCAAGCATTATGTAGGTACTCAAAATTGGAACAAGCTCTCGGACTATCAGAGCGGTCAGTTGCGACTGCTCTTTGCATAGTGAAGTGAACGTGTAGCTGTCTAAACGATAGCCGATTTAGGTTTGCGTGTCTATTTTCAGTGTAACAGAACGGTACCGGTTTATTTATGAGTAGATCGTTGACCTGACTAGACTACATATAAAAACTAAAAAAAGAATAATTAGTGCTCTTTCGCCTCGCAACCTTTTTCTGTTTTTTTTATATAGGGCACGTCAGTTTGACTTCACCTCGCCTGATGGTAAGCTGAAGGCAAAGTCTCGGAAAAGAGGATCACATTATAGACACGTACCATGTTACAATTCCAAATGAATCGCGTTCACGCTCCGTTTAAAGGACCCAGGACTGTAGGAAGAGGGAAACACGTGTACTGGTGAGGAATTCCACAAAAGAAGAAGTCGCCAAACCGCTTGGTTCTTAGTGGAATATTCTGCACCGTATGCGGGTAGCATCTAAGTCCTGCACATTTCATGTTGTCCTGCGTAGGAAAGGAGAGGGTGGGACTAATTGGAAGAGCTCATCAGAGCATTCACCATGGTACAGACAGTAAAATATTCTTTGTTTAGCCTGGTCGGTTTTATTTAGTAGATAATCACCGTTATTTCAGTAAGTTTATTTAACCAAGAAAATTCATTTCGCGTTAGTCCCGTTCGCATCACTGTCCAGGCCTTCTTCAGAACCAAACAAATTATTTGAGTGGGTTGTTTCCTAAACTTAAAAGAAATCATTTAACTGAGCTTATTCAATAAGGAGCCGCAACAGAGCTAAAAGTAAATTAAGTATGTTTATATTTAAAGAAGTACCTATAACGTCATTTTTTTATTACAATTAGATTTAACTTGACGTTTAATAAAAATAAACTACTTAGTAGAACTTAGGTAGGTGGCAGACAGTCACACGGCCCACCTGATGGAAAGTGGTTACGTGGCTTATGGACGTATGCAATACCAGGGGCGTCACATTCACGCGTCACGTCACCCCTTAAAAACCTTCTAATGCCCATCTTGAAGAACCAATATTGTTACTAAAGTAGAAAAACCAACATTCCCGGAGCCGATACTTTTCTTAATCGTGCTAAGTATCTTTGATTTGCAATTAAAATACAGGCGCGGCGGCAGCCTGAGATTTTGAGGGGGTCACGTTTTTTTAAGTGCGGAAATACCTTCAGAAAATGCCTTTTTAGAAGACTTTTCTAACTGATGTGCACGATTTGGGGGGAGCGGGTCATGTTATATCCTCTGTGACCCTCTCTAAATGATAGGTAGGTATGCATTTGACAGTGACAACCGCAGGTCCTATTTTCGCAATTTTAAAGAATCCTTGGGTTTACTGTAATTTGACTTGATAACCAATGCGAAAAATCACTCTGCGAGAATAAACACATTCCATTCGATACCCATCCCATCTATAGAGAGGGTATCGGTACTTCACGAGCGACCTGTGTCGATGTTTCGATTACCTAACAGAGTTATTCGAACTTGAAAGTTACGTAGAGTGTAAATGTAACGAATAATTGGATATACCATCGTCAGGATCAAAGGAAACTAATAGAATGGAATGTCAAAGTCGATGTCGCGACAATGTAGGATCTACTAACACTCAGTGATTGTACAATGTTCTATGAAATATCTGATGAAACTATCGACATAAGTTGATGACATAGTTTATCTGTTAGGTATATATTTTGTATTTAGGTTGTCGTTGTTCTGCCTGTAGGTACCCATAGGTCATACCTACATACCTACTTTATTTTTACAGGTGCAGTACCTACCTGAGCCGCGATTCTGCTAAAGCACAACCACTGTCACACCACAGAGAATGCGAAAAAAATCCATTTGATTTTAGCCTATAAAGTAATGCAGTTAAAGTTTAAAATTAAATAGCTTTTTGTAGAGTGAATGAAACTCTTTTCATTCAATTTTGTTACTGTAGTCTATAGAAATAAGGTCTAAAATCTAATGCCATTTTTTGCAGTCTCTGTGGTGTGACAGTGGTTGTGTTTTAGCAGAATCGAGGGCCTGATTAGTCTTAGACTTCTTAACCAGTACCTAAGTAGGTACATAATGTTTCCTTCTTCCTACAGTCCCGACGGAGACAGAATACCTACAAGTATCATATCCCTATCTCATCCAAAGAGTATCGTAACGGAAAAATACGCAGACGATATTACTGCGAGAGAAGGGAATCTCGAAATATCTGGAAATGATGCGCACTGTGCGGTATGAAAGGAACTTCATCCCTCGCACACTCAAGCTGTGGAATGAACTCCCCGCGATGGTTTTCCCAAGCGACTACAATATGGGGTTCTTCAAGAAGGGCATTAGAAGGTTTCTTCAGGGTCGGCAGCGCGAGTGTGACGCCCCTGGTGTTGCATACGTCCATAGGCCACGGTAACCACTTTCCATCAGGTGGGCCGTGTGCTTGCCTGCCACCTAAGTGGTATAAAAAAAAACCTACCAATCCGTCTGGCAAGCGTGAAAACAGTAGGCCAAAGTCTCCCAACATTGAGAGAAGCTTATGTCCAGCAGTCGACTGCGATAGGCTAATTGATTGATTGACAGTCCCGGGGAGCGGGAGTGGGACGTATAATGCATAGCATCTGATGAAGACGTCAAGCCATCATTGTAACATTGTATTGTAGGTGTCTGCAATGGTGACCCTCTTTTCTGTGACCTTGCCTTACCATCCAGCTAGGTGAAGTTGTTTTGACGTGTCCTATATAAAAATAGGGGCAGATGTATTGTGTACCTTGGGAAAAGTAGTTTTATTAATTATTATTTTGGGCACACGTTTGCCCATGGACGAGGCTTACACCCGTATTCACAAACGATACTGTGAGATCTCATAGTGTGCTCGAGCGCATAGGGCTGGTAAAATTAATTCACAAACATCACGGAGCAGTATCTAACGCAGTGCGTTCCCTCAACGAGGTATTACCACAGGTATTACTTAAGTGTTATCAATGAATAAAAAGGCTTGCCAAAACGAACGCACTGAGAATTTGTCGTTCTTTGCACAGTTTTAGTGGTAGGTACGCATAGCGAAGTATTGTTTGTGAATACGGGTGTTAGGCTTAGGCTAAGGGGGTTAAAAGGCCATCACTTCCACTAAAGGCAACGTAAGTCAAATCAAAAGTAAGAGTAGGAGTACGAGACTAAACGAGTGTCGGGCACCAAAGTACCTAGATACCTACAGCTTTGGATGTAGGTACCTAACCATTACTAACACTACGATGATGATGATATACCTACATTGTTTAGTATCGAACAGATAATCCGATATATGCGATAGAGACCTCGTGCGACTCTCACACCTCTACCCGAAGAGTCGTAAAAAAGTACTGCATTTTTTAGTTCTTGAATTATACTTAATTCTGCACCTATCTACTTTTTTACGATCTTGCAGATCGTAAAAAAGAAATATTCATACCGTAGGTACGTTGTTTCTGCACTAAATTGGTACGGTATCTGTCAGGGTGAGTCGAGAACTTCTTATTGGAAAATCTTTTTTTATTGATTTAATTTATATCCTCATGACGATTTCCCAGTTGTGAGAGGTACCTATAACTGCCGTGTCCGCTATCGATCGAGATCGATCGAGATTAAATACCTACCAAGATAAATTTAACTACGTAGTAGGTACATAAGTACGATTTGTAAAGTGAAGATTTTCCCCTTTACCTACAAATACTATGTCGATCCACCTGATGAAAGAAAACTATGCCGTACCTACCCTAATTAAATTTATTTGAAACTACCTATTTAAACTGTACCTACCAATGGAATCTATTCGTGTCTGGCTAGTTTTGTTGGAGTGTTATTCCAAATAAATATTTCTGTCTGTCTGGGGTCCATTTTTTCCAGTCTGACTGCGGATGTTGCTGAACTTCGATATTTTTCATGAAGCGACTGCCATCTGACCTCCACAACCCACTGGGGATATTGAAGCATTGCAGTTAGACCAGTTGTTGAACTTTTTAAAGCTCCATCTACCCGTCTAATGACTGCTATAGATGTAGTATGGCAACCGGGACCGACGGCTTATCGTGCTCTACGAGGCCGAACCAGACCAATGCAAATACCCACATTCATGCATACAAATATTTGCACAGGGCGGGGATTGAACCCGCGCCTCCAGCGTAGCGGCCGCTTTCACTAACTGAAACTATCTGAATTTCATTATTTAGTAGGGGAAAGGAAGGCAAAAAGGAACTGAAACTAGTAGCTCCATCTCCGTAGAAGGTGAAAGGAATAACTTTCAAACTAGTAGCTCCATCTCCGTAGAAGGTGAAAGGAATAACTTTCAAACTAGTAGCTCCATCTATCAGTTCTTTTGTAAACTACTCAGTTCCCCTTATTACATTTCTTACTTTCGGTTCAAGTTTCGACATGGCAACAGCCTTAAAAAATCCACTAGCAGCAGCACCAGTGGGTGTCCATTTTTTCCTTTTTGTTATTCAAGCAAAGCAACAACAGCCCGCTTTGTGTATGGTGATCCAATAACGCAAGTCCATCGCACCCCGGTTAGGCTGCCTTTCCACCAGAATGTGGGCTATATGGGTGCTGTGGATGGTGCCCTATGAGAATTGAGAATAAAATATTTGTAAGAAGTTTTCATTCTGTACGCTTAATTATTATTCATAATATTATGATTGATACATGACATACCTCGAGCCGCGCATCTTCATAGCATATCTTACTTGCTACGCCAACGCCACATGGCATCGCACAGTGGAAACGGTCACATAGCTTCATAGCTTAGCTTTAACATCCTCGTAGCTTAGCTGCATAGCACATCTCTGGTTGAAAAGCAGCGTAACTTTGAGTCCCGTTTGAGATGGCCCCTCGGATGTAGGAAGCATGGTTTATTGATAGTAGAAGAGACTGTGTGGGCTATATATTGCAAAATATAGACGCAACGCATCTTCACCACCGGTGACTACTTCAGTTGCAGGTTTCGTCTCGGAGATATAAAAGTCAGCCGGCAGTCGCTTTCGTATAAGTCGCGATAATTGAAGTCAACTTACTAATAAGATAGTAGTAGGTATAACCCGCGCCACGTATCATGGACCTAAAATGTGCTCAAAACGATGCGCGTATAGCGCAGTACCAGGTAAGATAGATACTCTAAGCGCAGTACACATTTCTTGGGTGTCTTTTGAGGATAGCACAGGATGCTACTGCGGTAGACGAACTCAAATTCAAAGAGCATAGACTATTACAAAGCATTCCGCGAGCGCCAGAGCCTCGTATGTCTTATGATTTAGGTCCAAGATACGTGGCGCGGGTTATATATAGGTAACAGATAGTAGTTTGGTAGGTATACAATTGAAACACTGTTTATATAATATTATTTATTCCCAAAACATCTACAGTAATCACCATAATTCGGTACGCTTATTTATTATGTAATATAATTATAGTAGGTATATATTGGTAATACAATTACTTCATCATAAAATCAAAATATAGTTCAAAATACATGAGTTCCAATTCATATTATTTGCGTTGGCTAAGGTGTTTAAAGTATACAACAATAACTCCCATCGGAAGGTAGATAATATTATTATAATGCAGCTTGTATATCTACACAATCACAAAAAGTTTATTAAATGATCTCAGAAATCAGATCAGATAGACTACATCACAATACGAAGCAACAGCATACCTGTGTCTAAATACCTGGTGAGCTACGTGTGCCTACACAGAACTAAATTGTAAAAATACTGGTAATGATGTGCCTAGTAATATTGATCAGTATTTTAGTAGGTATCATTTATGTTTTCATCTGTAAAGCTGCGTTTACATACTCGCGGCAGAGCGAGGGAAGTGGCGAGAGAAGTGGGCAGAGACGTGGTGTGAATGGTATATTCGTCATGCCGCGAGTACTGCCGCGTATGTTGCTGCGAATGTCGGCTTGGCGGCGCGAGTCGAAGGAGCGGCAATACGAGACCGCTAGATGGCGCTAATCAGTAAACACGGCTTTCGTTATTGCTCCTCGAATATTTACTTTTAAAAATATTTATATCGATCTACAGAAAGTGTATAGTAGTTGAAAGTGATAGTTTTTATTACTAATCTATTTAATTAATTCGCTATGCTGTAAAAGCATAATGCGTACACTACTACAGCGTTGTCCTCCATACGTTTACGTCCGTCTCCGTTGCAGGGCGAATACTGTAATGCGGACCAAGACGATGATGCGCGTGTGTGAACGCTAGGGCATTAATCGCGCGAATATTTCCGGTAACACGATGAGCAATGCGAGTGGCAGTATGTAAACGCGGGGTAACACGCAGAATAATAGCCGTTTCATACGTTAAATTATTTTGTACAATGACTAACACACTCAGATGTTCACGTAAGCTTACGATTGTGGATTTACTAACTACCTGTAAACTATGCAATTATACGGAAGTTTAAATTTCGTCCCATATTCGCGTTTTACAGTTCCTCAAATAAAAATTTGTTTTGTGTATTTTGATTAGCTGCTCAACCTTCAAGAAATGTATGTACCTACTTCATTGCTTGCTTAAAGTTTTAGTACCGTACATATTTAGGCGAAGTTGGAAAAAAGTTCAATTCAAATACTCAAACGCAGTAAGGGTTGTGCTGAACAAAAAACGAAAGTAATGGGAAAGTATTAAAGCTAAAAGTAAGCTAGGTTCTCTGTTATAAATACTTGGACATTAAATTAGTTAAGTAACGAACTTATAATGAGAGTAGGCTTTAAGGTAGGTAGGAAAGTCTAGGCTACTTCTCGCGAAAGGTCGATATAGCAATCAGGGAAGCCGTAGAGGGGCTCACCCATAAAACTTCCACGCTATGTTTTCGTAGTGCTGGGTGGTGCGAATGAGTGGGGATAACCCTCCTCCTAACGCACCGCATTCTCCGATTGCTACGTCGACGTGTCGCGAACAGTAGTGCATTGACATATTCCAGGCAAACAGAGGACAGACGACACGTAGTTGGGAGCGACGTTATCATCAGCATATTATAATCCGAGAGCTGGTACTAACTTTTGGATAGGTATTTGAGAAAATCTGTAAGTTTATCAGATGCCTCTTCCATAAAATCTAAAAATATACATATTTGGAGGGTGTTGAGTATTTTACAACGTGTATACAATCAAACATGTAAAAAAATACCAAAAGAGGTATTTGAGGAAACTTGTAATTGTTTTCAAAGTTAAATGCCGAAGAATAAAGAAACAAAATGCCAGATCCAAATGATCTGGCATTTTGTTTGTCTGGGATTTTAACCTTGCCAGGTCAGCCAGATGCAAAACAGCATCTTTACTATATAAAATTACTAACCGCTGATTCGTCAACTCAGAGCCTGACGACTCAAAATTCTGGCAGGTGATGCCTTATACGGTGTGAGCATCACTATGAGAGGAAAACCTACGTTTCCGTAGTAAAATGTTACGGTTGAAAATTATGTCATTTTTAAAATAAGCCGGAAGAATTTTCGTAACTGCGTCTGGATATAAATGTTTGATTATATAGGTTGTAAATTACCCCAACCAGGTGTGCATATCTATGTTTAGATTTTATGGGAGGGGCATCTGACATTTTGCAGATTGCCACAAACACTTACCCAAATATTAGTGCCAGATCTCGGCATTTATTCATAAAACTACAAACATCAATAATCGTATTATTTGTGGGCGGACATCTTGATTGTACATATACATATAACACTTCTGACTCATCGTAACTTTACGATGGTCTATCCGCCTCTTTATACACCAGTGGGCAAATAATGAAATAGTACCAACTCATGTATGATGATTACATCAAGGAATATACTGAATGATTGGGCACTATGTAGATACTTTTATATAACAGCTATTATACATTTGCGGTATATCGTCAAAACCTAACTATGCAAATGACTCATAACAACCTTCTCAGTTTAAAGACCCTCAAAATGAGCCCTTATTATATAAATTATTACATGCTACAGAGATACAAGAATTTAAATAAGTTCCCTATGCTACACACGATGCGTAGCAGACAGTATTAGGCAAACATTTAGGGCACAATTTTAACTATTCAAATACATGATATATATTATGTGACTTAACTACGTGACATTTACTTTTCTAACAATTTACGGGTTGAAAATTGGTTACATAAATTGTCAATACCATTTAAAATGTTTTACGGTTTAAAATTTACTACTTAAATTGTCAGTACCTAACATTCAAAATGTTTGTCATAACATGAAATAGCAGAACAATATATAACTTAATTGAAATAGATGTATATTCTCGAACTTAGATCTCGAACAATGTATAATGTGTATTAAGAACATGGTAATATAACTATGAAGCTAGGCTACTGTTACAAAGCCGATCATAACGGGTTATTGGATAGCTTTATTGGAAGCTTTAATCTTGCTTCTTGTTTTTGCTATTTTCCTGTGGTTGCTGTTTAGTCGACCTGAAACCAGAGAAATAATTATTGAGAGATGTACCAAGAAATTTCAAAATACGCCTCGGCAGTATTTTAACATAAAAATTGCTATTGCAATTTAGTATAAAGTTGCCACAATATTCTTTAGTCGAAAGTATTATTATTAATATCATCATCATCATCTTAACAATATCCCGGTTGCATCCGGAGCTTGTTCACCTTCAGGAGTAGGTAGACTCCAGGCTCCGAGGTGAAGGCTTCGGATGCACGCTCCTCTTTTCGATTGGCATACACCCCTTACGGAAGTCACTGCTGTCGGACTTACCAACCCCGACAGTAAAACCTGCGCCAGCGCCTCGTTCGTCAATCAGTATAGGTTACTGGCTTGCAGAACGCGGCTTCGTTTATGGTTAATATAAATTAGGGTACAAACTAGAAACACAATATCATACTAATAGGAATCTAGGCATCTAAAGAAAACAACAAATGAGACTTTTATTCAAACAGTATCTTGGTACTCCGTTAAAAAGAAGTTTCAGAGATGGCACAATATTTGGAAACCAATACATATATATTCTTTACGCTCCACCGTCTGTTTGTGCTTCGGTATTTACCGATAAATCGGATAAAACGGCATCCTTGGGAACTTTAGAAATTCCTTAACCATAGAACGGTGGAAAACTGTAAAATATTAACAGACCGGGGATACTGACGCACGTCCTGGTTTATGCTCTTAACCTGTAATAGGTATAAAAGTAGAATTAGGCAATAATGGAAACAATAGCTGCTAATGACTACGATTGTAATTTCACTCTCCGCTAGTAATTAATAATAGTTCAGGTTCCGTCTTCGCAGGGAAATCGTGTTCATGTGAATGTAAACCACAAGTATTGAATTTCATGCTTATTATCCAGCCTTGGGGAATTATTTCTGAATAGGTCGAAACATGTATACATTGTATACCAAATGTTCGCCCCTTATTTAACCTTTATTTTACAGGATGCATACACCACGTTCAAGTTTATAGAAGTATTATGTAATTTTGTGCTTCTTTCTTTGTACGAACTATCATAAAAGGAGCTATTCACCCCTGAGTAAAAAAGTCCGAAAATCTTCTGATACAACATATTATTCAAGTTTAGAGACTCAACGGTTTAGGCTTCGCATTGATAACGGGTAATAACACTACCAGTGCCCCTAGCACGAAAAACAATCGTAATTGTAACGTACAAGTATCGAGAGAGCGGGGCATTGCGATTGGCAGGCTTCACACACACAGGTTCACAGAAGGCGCGACCAATCGCAAAGCTCCGTTCAATCGACACGTTTAGGTTACGATCATGATAGATTTTCGTGCTCGGGGCACTATAATATACATTTTCATGTAAATAAAGCAAATAAAAACTGGTCAAGCATTCACACATTGCCAACTTACCCAATTTGGAGTACACAACTTTTCATTAAGCTTGAAGTTTTGGAGCACCATCTATACTATAATTGTAAAGTGGTCATGTCTGTACATTGGAGATATTTAAAAAAATACTTGGGTTATGTTATGTTAACGATACTGAACACGACAATTTTTTTTTTTTAATTTCCTGTCTGTTTGTCTGTTTGTCCGCGATGGACACAAAAACTACTGGACGGATTTTGATGCGGTTTTTTTTGTTAGAAAGGGCTTACTCAGACTTAAAATCTTACGTTTGTTTGATCGCAATCGGTTGAGTAGAACCGAAGATATGAGCAAAGGTCGCGTTAACCGAGATGCACGCGGGCGGAGCCGCGGGCGGAAGGCTAGTAGTAAAAAATAATTAAATTGTGAAGCAGGTTACAGAAAGAGGCGCAGTGTTAAATTATCTTTATTACACATCATATATGAAAACAAAGGTATACATTTATTTCTACAACCTGTAACAGAATAAGCTCAATACCAAAAACAGCAGTTTGCTCAGAATTGATTCCATCAATGTGAATATTTTTCTAAGAATATTTTACTTAAATTTAGGTCGTGGTGGTAATCCATGTCTTATCAAGCTATTTCAATCTTTCAAGGCTTACAATAACCTATTTCAAATCGACAAAGCGTACTGGAAATGCACAATAAAATTTGTAGTGCATTCATTAATTTTACCTTTAGTCAGACCCACTTTTTTTAAATACTTTACTGGGAGTATATTAAATTATTATTGTTTTAGTTGTATAATTTAATATTTTAATTTTAAGATTTGCGTTTATTCCGTGCCAGGTTGTATATTTCAAACATAGACAGATGTGATTGACAAACAGCTTTATTAAAGATTGTATATTATAATCTCACACATCTTTCTATGCTTTGCTAGAGATGGGCGCATACCCGGTAATAACAAAATTTTGTGTGTCCGGCAATAACAAAAATTTTGATTAAGCACCCATAGATTTACCTGTAACCCTTCCATTATTAATATATTTTGTCATAAAATATACATATATTATTTGCGGTATTGGAATAAAAAAAAAAAGCTTTAGCTAATTTTACTTATGATCAAGAGATTGTCGTGTGGTCAGTTTTTATGACATGTTAAGAGGACAGAATAGTACATTATGGTACAAGTGAGCAACGTTGGTGATTACCGCCGAGGCGCCATTGAGACCCGAGCCGTCAGGCGACGGTCTTAAGAGAGCCGAGGACGGTAATCATCATGCTCACGGGTGGCATACGACGTTTTACAACACACTTGCGAATAAAATACAAATACTAAATAAACAATACTACAAATTAATTCGTTTTCCTATGCGCGCGCATCTAACAATGGCGATCGGCCATATTTAAAAGAATGAGGTTTGACTTTAACTTTTTTTTACTGTTTTTTTCTGTACTTAGAGAAAAAAAAATGTTAAATTTGAGTGAAAATTTTGTTTGTTAAACAAGTACTTATTACAAGTTTAAATTATTTATTTAAATACGAAAATGCATCAAATGACCATACAATAAGCATTTTAATTTATTCGTACTATTAAACACGTTCTTTTTTGTACCGAACCTTTTTTGAGAACATAGAAACTTAACCTATAAAATTGTGAATAATAGCAATGAAAAAGTCACAGTTTGATAATAGGTGTCATTACGTTCCTAATTGCGGTGAAATAATAGCAATGTTATGAGCAGGTGTGTTGTAAAATAATATTTCTTATCAATCCAGAGTCCTGCGTCGATAGTGACTAGGAACTGGAACTTTTGACATATAATAAAGTCTTCATGTTGTTACCGTTTTCGTGTGTACGTGTTTTTTTTTGTATTTTAATTGTTTTGTTTTAAATCAGATATAATCCAAAAGATTAAGTTTGATTCTTGTTTAAAAACGTTATTAAGATGGGTATTTTATTCTTAATTAGTTTAATTACTTAATATGCCAATTCCAATTTTATCAACCCGCCCATCTCTATGCTTGGCTGTGGTATACTTACCCTCGTGTTGGAAGCTCGCCTCGCAAAGCCAACGCAGAGCATTTCTGACATCAGTACATTACCTGGTTGAGTTGAGGAACCTGGCGGCTGACGCGTATCGTAGGGGATCATAGTCCTCTGAACTCGATGCCCTTGTGCGAGCTATGTTGCGCATATGTTCTCGGAAAGCATTGCGTATTCCGCTATTGTCCATTGTGCTTGACCTGTCGCGATCCGCGGCTTCACGAATACTCTCTGGTGAATTATTTGCGTTATAATCAAGATAACAGTAACAAACAATTTCTTATATATGTATAAAGCATCTAAAAATTACAATTTGGAACAACAGATCTCGGAAAGGACGCAGTAATATAATGATGAAGTCGGAAAAAGAAATAGTGTCAAAATGATTTGTGTTGCGTTTAGGCTATAATAGGATCTCGAGACCTCGTATAATGATAAATAACCAGCAAGTGAAGTTGATGAAAAGATTATAGAGTTAAAATGTTGCATGCACCTGCGTCCGCATTAATCTCTTTTTTCTTGTGCATTCTCAACCCAAAAGGGGTATGTTTTCTTAAGACTATCAGCTATTTCAATGGTGTCAGATCTGCTTAAGTTTTATTCTGCGTTTTGTGTTTATTTTTCTTTAACTACATAAAAAATAAAGTACTGAAAGTATATTACCATTCATGAATCCGTCTAGTGTAGTCGGAGGACGTGCCTGGCGAACACATCGTCGCTTCCGTGACGGCATACCAGACAGATATGCATCGCTATACGGTTCCTGGGGTTCCGACCGCTGAGCCTGTTGGTCGTGAGTAAATACCGGTACCCATTCCTCACCCCAATGTTGAACTATCATCAATGGCGGCACCTGCATTGTTAAGTAACGTATAAGAAACTTTCCATCGCACAAGTTTTCAAGCAATACACCAAACTAGCTCATTCGTAACAACATGTATATAAATAAAACAATCATTCCAAAACTTAGATGAAAATAAAAGTTTACGTATAAATAAAATCAAATCATATTATGTTTTTTTTAGAATAAATTCTTAAGAGGCTATTCTCACTGGATATTATATTGCTGTGTAACGACTCTGTCAGATTTTGACCTCTATTCGGTCAGTCGTAGTTTTAGTAGACATTTTTGAATATTATAAAGTTCATTAATATTTTAATAGTTACGAAGTTTTAACAAATTTAATTTTAATGTCTTGAATAAATTGCTTCGACTTTTCTGTATAAAATAAAAGCTTATGAATTACGTGTAATTTTGAAATACGTTGTTCACCTACCAGAAATCTAAATATATTTTTGTCACTCTTAGTTCGGTTTCTTACAAGTAGAATGCTTACATGAGGACATGGGTCCATCACGCAGAGGCCCTTAGAGATTTAATTAATATAGACCACCACACCCACTCGTGACAGTCCACGCCAGCACTATAGAAGTACAGAAATGGACCGGCTGCAGTAGATGCTGAACTATGTAATAGATGGTTAGTAAAAACGGCTAGGCGTATCGCACGGTACGGCGTTCCACCAACGTGGATCATACCCGGAACGGGTTTCACCAACCCTGAGCTTTATACTCTGGCTGACTTTCACAAAGGAATTTAATTCCTTAGTGAAAGTCAGCCTAAGTACTCAAGAGTGCTATAAGTTGTCACTTATAGCACTCTTGAGTACTTAGGCTGACTTAGCTGTGTCCAGCTAGCCAATAAAAACTAGCTGATCGACACACAGTCACGATGCACACATAGTCTTCAAAGTCATAAGAACAAATGAATGAAACTTATGTTTCAGAAGTGTGTGCCATTTTAAGGTTCGAAATTACGAGAAACTGCAGTGAGAATAGGTGCTCTACTGCTTTTGGCTTGGTTGGTTATTGTGAGTAAGACAGAGTTTACTAAAATTGGCCGAATTTTGAATGATTAAAATAAAACTTACTAATCCCAGATTTTCGTCCCTGTTACCGTTGTGAGTGGGTGTCGACGGCTCACTCTTCTCTTTATTAATCCTGGTAAAATACATAACGTCAAATTGTTTATAATGTAAACATATATACATACAGTCATGCAAACTATTAACATTTATAGCTGATTTACGCGTTATTATTGCAATGCTATCTAAAATCAGCGGTCAAGAAACAGAAATTTAAAATATACAAAGAACCATATTTAAATTAAAATATAATGAAAACTAGAAAAGCTACAATTATACTGACAAGCATAATTCTTTTGGATCATTCCCATTCAAAAATATGAAATATAAGCAATAACATATATTTACAAGAGAATAACGAAATCCTTGTTTACCTGGCTTCATTAAAAGACGTCTCTTGATAAACCGAACAGTCTTGATCATGAATCTTAGTTAATGATAAAGACTGTTCGTTCGCAAGTTAACTTAAATACCAGTATTACATAACTTATTGTGATATGGATTGACCCGTGACCTGATTCTATTCTATTTAAATAATCCGGTCAAATGAGACATTTCGATGTGTAATCATTCCCGTCAGGCTGACTGGAGTACACATACACTAATATAACAGGTGTCAAAAGTCCCAACATATTATGTTACAGTAAGTTGTGGATCATGTAATCACCATTGAGGTTGAAGTCATAATATTTTACAAAATAAGTATAATCACCTGCGAAATGTATCTCTGCATCACCCTAAGGTAGACTGTTAGATAATGCCTTTGGCATTAAGTCCGCCTTTGTACAATGTACTGTGCATAAAGTTTAAAAATAAATAAATAAATGTGCTATCCAAAATAAAGTTTGACGGAGACTGAATATCATCAACCCATGTATACTAATAGTTAGTATACATCTCTAATATATAAAAATCAATGCCACTTTTCGTTGTTATTTTATAACTCAAGAATGGCTGAACCGATTTGGCTAATTTTAGTCTTGAAATATTCGTGGGTGTCCAGGGAAGGTTTAACTTTAAAGGATGAGAAAAAAGGTGCAGCGGGAACGGAAAAAATATGGCGGTACGAAGTTCGCCGGGACAGCTAGTAGGATATAAAGAAAATGTGATTTACTCCACATAAAATTAAATGATAAAATTGATGTCTATCAGGATATTTGATAAAAAATGCAATGCCAGTAAAACAGTGTGTAGTGTACATAAGACCTTCACCATTTTTCAACTCATTTCACTCAGTTCATGTCTAGTTTGACCGGATTATAAGCCATCTGTGTTAATAATGTTTATTAGTAAAGCAGGCAAAGCTAGGTACCGTAAAAAAACAAATTAAAGATGCGTTAGTATATTTTTGATGTAGGTATATATTAATAAAATGATATTCAGCTGCCCTCCCACAAGCCTGTTCGTAGCACATTACAGTTGAGAATAATATTGTTAGTGAATTATTTGATTTGAAAACGTACCTAGCATACGTTCGCATTTGAGACGACAATGGCGAATAAGTTGAGGCAGTGGAAGTGACGGTCTGCACGGGGGTGACGGGCGCGGAAGCTACTGATGACGTCGAAGCTTGTGACGTCATTGGTACCGGTTCAACTACAGGCTCGGGTGCAGGTGTTTCTGCCTGCGCTTGCACATCATATATTGCTGGGGTTGCCGGTGGACTCAGCTGCATGGGTTCCTCGCGGACCGCCGCTGGGGCCGGAGATACTTCCATTGGTGATGGTTCCTCTGCTTCCAGATCTGATTCCTAAATTTTATTGTGACATGTAATTCACCTACTATCAAATCTATACTATTATAAAATTACTAATTGGTAATTTCTGTTCATTAGTGCCCTTCTAAACGGGCCATGTTTTTCTGCAATATGTGGCTGCACTATTGGCAACTGATTGCCCGGCAATCTCAAAAATATTTCATTGCAACTGATGGCCGAACAATCAATGGCTGGGCAATGTGTTGCAAATATGTCTGCAACCGTATGGCTCTTGATGCAGATTCATAAACGGGCTACAAAAACCGGCAACAATGGCTGACAAAATCACACTTGTTGCAGCAGCTTATATTGTTATATTAAAAAATAAACAGAAAAAGAAGAGATTGTGGAGTCGACCTTACTGAAACAGGCGTGAAACTTTAGATAATTTAAGTCTAGAAATAATCCTTAATAGTAAATTATTTAACAATTCACGTAAAAAAGGATAGACTGTGCTATAACAAAGAGAGCGACTGAAACAACAATAGAACTGGCCGAGCAATATTGCAGTAAAATCGACCGCCTAGCGATCGTCCGGCAACCAATCGCGGCAACATCGGCCATATGTGGCAATACAAAACATGTTTGGCTATATGGCCGGGACATTACTGCAATACTGGCCGGTATTGCTTGCAATAGTTGCAATGTTGCCGGGCCACAGAGTGTTGCAGCCACTAATTGCAGTAAAACATCGCCCGTTTAGAAGCACCTTTAGGAATATTTTAAAAACACTTTAAATATAACATATATTAACGATTATGAATACAAATGTTGCACATAAGTCTTATGCTGTATTGCTAGGTTAGGTCTACCTTATATACAAGTCAGAGGCTCAGAGACCGCCTTGTTATGCTGCAAGCCGTAAACCACGGCAAGCCAGGGTCAATTACATAAGCCCTCTTGTAAGGGTAAGTTGCTGCCGCTAGCGCCTTGTCTAATAGCATTAAAGTAAACCTTACAAAACTTACCAGATCAATGACTCCCTCATTTCGTACGACGTACTGCCGAATGTTACGGTTGCTTAAATTGTTGACCATACCATTAAAATTTGCTGTAGCAAGAGTTAAAAACAACTGATGGTATGTTGGGTCGAAGTTCTTCATAATGTGGTCCTGTAAAAATATTATTCACTAGAAGTATCATCAATATAACATAATTCGCCTTCTTTGAATTACTTACAATAAGGACTCGTCAATTTATAACATTTACTATTCTACCGTACCAAGCGGGGCATGAAAAAGCATCTGATAAGGCCGTCAAGCTGAGTGCCACAATTGTAACATGGTACGTTTCTATAATGATGACCCTCTTTTCCAAGTTTTTGCCTTCAGTTTACCATCAGGCGAGGCAAAGTCAAATTGAGGTGTCCTATAAAAAAAGACTGAACAGGCCTGAGACTGGTAGGCGTGAAAAGTGAACCCAGATGCCCGGAGTGCATGGATTTCGAGGGGACCAGCTTCCACCTGCCTGCCAAATGACCTATGTACTCACTGATAAAATGGGAAACTATCGGAATGGACACGCTGGTTTTATAAGACCTGGAGGATCGGCAGATTTTGCAAGTAAACAGCATCGATCAGGGGAAATGGGCGAAACGGCCCACACATGAAGGGTAAATTCGATCGATCGTCCAGATCAGGAGAAATGGGTGAAATGGCCCACACATGAAGGATAAAATCGATCGATCGTCCAGATCAGGAGAAATGGGTGAAATTGCCCACACATGAAAGGTAAATCATCCGGCCGGTCACCGGCATCCCTCTTGAAAATAATAATCGTGCTGTACTAGTGATTCTATCGTGGTGTAACATAATTGAGTCAGGTCGCCGCTTACTGTCTGACCTCCCAACCCCGAGGAAATCCTGCGCCAGAGCAGTCTCATTATCAGGAAAAATATATTACTAACTAATTTAAAAAAAGAAGAAGGTTTACATAGGTATCAGCTGACTTTTTTATTTTAATTTAGTAGTGTATATTTTCAATTTCGTTAATTTTGAACGAAATATAGTTTTATAATGGAATCCGTGCAGGGAGAGTAGGTACTCCTAATTATGATTTGTATATTTATATACATTTCAATATTTTCAGTAACAAGTCAAGCATTTACATTCAGAAGGTATACATTGGTGAAGTGGAACTGATAAAGAAGACCACAAATGGTCACCGGAACTTCTTACTGATACTATTTTAAGAGTGGCGATAAGATATAATTTAATATTAGGTATTAAACGAGTAATTCTTGTATCTATATACTGTAGTAACCTAAATATCATATTTTTAAACTCCTGTCTCAAAAACCGGTCACTCTAACAATTGAGCAATAATTATGTAATGATTTTGTTACTAGTTCACCTGCCTGAAAAAAAAACTAGTAAAAAAGAGTACACAAGAGGACGTCTCTTGATTGAGATGATTATGAAGAAGTATTATTGAATAAATCACTTGTACTTTTCCACAATTATTTATTTATTTGAACCTTACCGGTTTCACCTTACGGCATTATTACGTTACGTTAGTTTACGTTTAGGTAAACCTTTGATAATGCCGTAAGGTGAAACCGGTAAGGTTCAAATAAATAAATAATTGTGGAAAAGTACAAGTGATTTATTCAATATGTGTAGCAAGTTCCACCAAGTGCCATCAATCTCCAGTATAAACAGTATGAAGAAGTATGTTTAGGTGGTTATTTAAGGGGGTATTCTGGTCTAGAAATGTGAAAGAGATGTCAGTGCCTACCAGATAATCCATATTATAAATGCAAAAGTAACTCTGTTTGTCTCTCTGATACGCTTTCACCACTGAACCGATTTTGATGAATTTTTTTAGTGATAGATTAGACCTTGGAAAAGCACATAGGCTATGTTTGTTCGCTATAACCGATATCCACGCGGGCGGAGCCGCGGTCAAAAGCTAGTAATTAATAATGGTACACTTATGAGTAAAATCTTACCATGTACTCGCGGAATACAAGGCGAAAACCATCAAGACCATCTTCCAAGCAATGGCTAATCAAGGCACAGGAATCCGCAAAGAGTCGTGCGAACACTCCGTAGAACCTTGCGGCGAACACTTCTCCAGACACGTCGCACATGACGCACGCCACCACGGCCGGCATCCGCGAACGTATGAGTCCTCGAAGTGACGCCAAAACGTCTACATCCTCACGAACTGGAGTTATATTATTCTGAGAAATCATATTCATTTATTTGAGTTATTCATTTCGGTTTAAAGAACTTTATTTCTCATAAGAACTATAATGGTTCACTAATGAGATACATGGTAAAAATTAATATAATTAACATTTTCATCTGGCGAGCTGGGATACTAACAAACATTTCTTGCACAAAATTTGTATATAGTTTTCATAGTACTTTAGTGCTTGCTGTATGTAACTTTTTAAAACTTGTCTCATTGAAATTTGGCCCCACTATTGTTGTATACATTACAATGGAAGGATGGTGATGATTAACATTATTGGAAGAATGGGTGAGATAATCGTATAAAAATATATGTAGTTAAAAACTTGACAGCAATATCATACCATGTTGTTAATGAAGTCTGCCTGTTGACTGACAAAGAAGTCAGACGAGATCATAAAAGAGTTTTCTCCATCGCGATCACCAGAACGGGCAATCAAATTGTGAATGTAGCTACGGAGCAGTGTGCGAAGAGCCGGGAACTCGTTGGGAACCAATTGTGGCTCTCCGGGTACGGCTTGCATCGGGTCTGCTAGATAAAAGTGACGGGCCTGAAACGAAATACAATCAGATAATGATGTGTGGACAATGGAGCCTCTCAAAGACCTTCAGGACCCCAGCCAACATCACCTGCAAGCCGGTATTGACAGAAGAGGCATTCCCCCATGTTAACTTCTCTCAAATGCAATTTTTAAATACCGGATGGGACACATTGGATTTGTAATTATATCCACAAATATGACAGAGGATTCTAATAACGTTAAATAGATAATAATATTGATTGCGTTACTTACAATTGTCACAAACAGAGCATTGAGCCAAGTATCTTGGGAAGGAGGGCTTCTAAGCAAGTGAACCATTGTACTGACGTTATTCTGAAAGAAAAAGTACTCAGACTATACTTAACTAGATCACATAAACAAAACAGAAAGTTAATTGCACTATGTAATTAGGATATCGTTAGTAACTATCTCAGTAAAGTAGCATGAATCAAATATAAATGAAGGCGCAGTTGCGGCACGTAGCCTGATAGTTAAACAGTCGGAAACATCAGTATCCCATCACCTGTACAAAATTTAAATTTTACACCGAGTAGGTAAGTTATCTATCTATTTACAAACCGCGAACAAAAATATATTTCAAAGATTACACAGAAAGGCGTTAATAGAAAATGGGATTCGTTATTAAAGTGGTTCAACAAGCTATTTACTTCGGTAAGATTTATGTTCCGATCTCTCAAGGTTTCAATGTTCAGAGCTGCGATCCTTTCATTCCTTAGACGCTCCTGAGCGGCAACTTGTTGTTGATGTTGTTCCCTATAAATGGAATAATGTCTATTCATCTACAAATATCAAAGACGTATCTAAAAAGGCAGAAATGTCCCATAAAATGATTCAGCGATCGTCTTCAAATAAAACGCCATGACTCAAATAAATGGAATTTAGGTACTACTTAAACTTAATGCCTCATTCCTATAACAAAACTACTTTAATTTGTTTAGTAAATTTTATTAATTTTCAGTGCTTCTTGTGTTAATTACATATTAACTACTTTAAAACTATTATTGACACAATATTTAACTATAATTTGAAAAATTCCTTCAGGCATTCATTGAAAAATAATTTCTAAATTCGTAATGACTCCAGTACATACAAATTATACTAGTTGTTGCATACATACCTGCGTCGCAGTATACGGCGGCGAGCGTGTGTGCTCTCGCACTGTAAGAATCTGTCGTAAATGCAATTCACAAGAGGCACCGCTTGTGTGCGTGTTGTAGTAGTAGTAGCACGTCGGAAATGCAATTGCGCTGCAACAAATTATCCATTTATTAGTTACTATACAAACATACAAAACGAAATGCATATGTACTTCGCTAATGTTAATATAGCGAATATTTATACTCCCTTCGATATTGTCAAGTCCGCATAACTAGTTCCGAATACAACTGCGGTCTTTACTTACGTTGCGGTGCAGTTCGATTTGTTTGATCTGCAGGGCCCGGAACAGTTTGACCGGGCAGTTGAGTCTGAGGAGCCGGTTGTTGGGCCTGGGCCGGCTGTTGAGCCTGGGCCGCCTGTTGGGCCTGTCCCGGCAGTTGGGTCTGCCCCGGCAGTTGGGTCTGCCCCGGCAGTTGGGTCTGTCCCGGCAGTTGGGTCTGTCCCGGCAGTTGGGTCTGTCCCGGAAGTTGGGTCTGTCCCGGCTGTTGAGCCTGTGCCGCCTGCTGCGCAGCCTGAGGGTTATATTGAGCCTGAACGATCTGCTGAATGTGCGCATGTGGATGCGTCTGCAAGAACTGGTGAAGAGGTGTGAAAGTCACCGTATCCCCAGGTACGTGATGCACATGATGAGCGCCTGTTCCAGGGAATTGTACAGTCATGCCCTCGGGCAGACTTTGACGAATCATTGTTTGTACAATGTTCTGCAGCAAATCAGCGTTCGGTGGGCCCCATGGCAATGGCACGAAAACTGAAAAATGTTAATTATATGTAAGTAAAATAAATAATAAAACATTACATGTGAGGTATGATTAAAGTAACAATGTGAACTGACCTCCTTCTTCGGGCGGAAACGTCTGGCCGAAATTAGTAGGCGCCGCCCCCGCGGTCGCACCGAGTAGCGTAGCCGTCCCCGTGGCGGCGAGGGGCGCCGTGGCCGTGGCGGTGGCAACGCCCGTGGTCGGCGGGGGCACACCCACGCCGGCCGGATTATTCCCCGTGTATATGGTACCAACACCAAGGGCACCTCCTTGCGGCAGCTCTTCCATACTCATCACAACTTCTACTCCACCGAGACCATCCGTTTGACTCAATCCTCTAAATAAATTTTCAAAATCTATAACAAAATAATGAAAATCTAATATTAATAGGGGATATATTTTATTATACGGAAATATTTCATTTCTTGTCTTGATAATAATATATTAACTACTGTAGGAATTAGTTCCGCAAAACAAACCATGCTTTATATAGACTAACAACATTCAAAACAAACCCAGTTCACTTTATTATCAAATATTTAATTATTTATTAATGTATGTAGTTAACTTATTATAGAATAAGATAAAGAAAAGGAAGAGTGTGTGTCTGTACTGCTGCTTAATCAGGAGGGCTACTACCATTTCTAGCAGTATTATTTTATGACTTCCATAGTGTTAATCGGACCGTTAGCGTCCGTCAGGACACTCAGGACATTATTATTATCAGGTCAAACAATGTATCTTACTGTAGTGGATATATTTATTTAATTTGATTAATTTATTAGATTTTAAACTTGTCTTACAAGTACGTACACAAATATCGACGGATATCAACGGTTCAAGTCTAATTCACACTATGAAAGTAAAGAGAGATTGAAATAATATTACGTTTTAGAGAGGGTGGTAAGGCCCTAGGTCACTAATAAGCACGCCGAGACATTTTTTGGGTCTAGGGTGGCAGGTGCCGCTGGTCTAGGTCCAATTTTTCTTTAATTACACTGGTCAACAGTGGTTTTGGTGCCAAGAAGCTGTAACACTTTTTTGATTTAGGACCTTATATTAATTACATTAATAGCAAAAATATTGATTTTCTACGTGTGGTTTTCTAGATTTTTAATTGAACAGAAAAAAACAAGTTTCCACCAAAAACCACATTTATTAAGGTCTTATTGTGCATAAACACATTCTGTGGCGTGATTTTCTTGAATGAGGTGTAGCAGGACAATCACGTTGCATTCCCCAGCACTAGTCAGTCATCATATGCTGGTTCCATCGGCCTTGGTACCTCTCATCCATAGTTTTTAGGTCCTGGTGAAACCGTTCCCCTTGTTCCTCGCTATAGGAACCAAGATTCTCTGGAAACTGGTCCAGGTGACTGTAGAGAAGATGCACTTTGATGGAAATGTTACATCCTAAGTTTTTTAAATTCTCCAGCATGTTTTTAACAATTTCAGAGTGGTTACATGACTTGTGATTTTCAAGAAATTTTTTAGTAACTTCTGTAAAAGAATTCCACAGGAGAAGTTCCAAACTGGTCATTTAATTTGAAGAATCAGTATCTTTTATCGCTATTCTTATCTGCAGGTCATCAAAAATACCCGCTTTTATCTTTTCCATGCTAGAATAAGTGCAATATTTTTATATTCTTCCGTTAATTTGGTTGAATAAGCAGCGAAACTGAACCAAATTGGTTACCATTGTGTAGAAGAACACACTTAAGGCTTATTTTAGAGCTATCCATAAAGAGACGCCGTTCATTTGGTTCGTATTCTGAAAGACCAATTTTGAAAAGGCCTTGCACATCCGAATAAAAGACAAGATCATTTTCCGAATTAAAAAATGGTAGCGAGTCTTGCTCTCTTGTACGATAGAAAGCCACTTTGGTACCTGTCACCAACAAGTTATTTTCTTCATCTGGAAGCCAACACCTCTGTAGATGCTTTAAGTAGTTCAAGATCCCTCATTAAATCGTTTAATTCTACTTGGGTAAAAGGTTTTTGCTCTGCAGAAGCTATTTTTTCGATATCACTATCGGTAGACATTTTACTATGGATTTCTTCAAATGATGGTTGCCTGGTAGAACACAATATTAGAACAGGTGCTTGCTCTGAATGTGGTAAAGGTTTTCTAGCCGATGGTGTCTGGATAAATCATTTTTTTAACATTAAGACTACGCAAATCGACACAAAAGAAGTAACAGTCATCGAAGCGCTTTTTTTGTTTTCTCCATCGCATAGACACTTCGAACCTCATACGGCTTCTTCTACCATTGACCCACTGTCTCATCATATCATAGCACATTTTGCAAACAATTTGAGGTATCCACGGGCTGTTTTCGTCTACAATTCGCGACTTAAAATACGAAAAATAAGCACTTTTTACAGAATCTGTTTTAGATTTCCAGAATTTTTTGGCTGTTTATTCTTCACAAATGTAACAAAACACATTTGGATCATTGAGACAACTTCTTCGCGATGAAGACATGATATCAAAATCGATTTACTTGTAGAGAGATACTAATAAGACGTGAAATCATGTTCCCGAAAGTACTGATTGTAGCAAATTTAAAAAGCAGAGTATAGACAAAATACTACACGTACGAAAAAAGCAGTAAAAATATTTTTTGTATTACCAATGTATACCTAATACAAAACCAATAACGAGACCTCGGCACCAAATTTTTTTTTTTAATTTGTTGACCTGTGTTATGGATTGAAAAGTGCATGTAATTCACTAGAAGCCCGAATAACAAGTCCGCTCGGGAATAAATTTGTAAAAATATCCTATAACCCGACCAACGCGAAAAAGAAAGTTGAAAAATAGATAAAAACCATCTTTGAAGGAGATTGTATATCGATTCATATGTTCAGTTCAATCGATGCAGAACTTTCTTAATTTTGAGTACACAAACCAAATAACTTTCTTAGTTTTGAGTACACAAACCAAATAACTATCTTAGTTTTGAGTGCACAAACCAAATTAACATTTGATCTTTTCATTATCATAAAAGTGTGGAGATAATCATAGGCTGTTTGTTAGTGCATTAGTGAAAATTAGTTTCTGTTTAATATATCAAATATGGATACATCATAATGGTTACGTTTGCTAAAAAAATATCAAATAAAAGGACTTTACATTTTGTGCAATCTAGTTCTATATAATTTATTAACTGTACTTGTCTACATCCGTCGAAAGGACAAAAAACTCGCACACTTGAAAGCAACAATCAAATTTGAAATATGTTAATTTGTGCCTTATAAGTACTAGCCATAAAAAGTGATAAATGAATGTAGGCATATTGAGCAAAAACGCCGAACTTCAAAGAAAAAGTTTTAAAAAATATGGAGGCTGTAACAACAATCTTATGGCGCACAACACAATTGCGGTTACCCGCAATGCAATTATATGAAACAGCACCGTATTCGACCATATCATATAAATACAGACGTACAGTCAACCGGATACGGCTGGCTAGCCGCAATGCGAGCATGCAAGTGCGTTGTGGCCTAAGAATCACATACAATTATTAAATAATGGTCAACCCACTAAAACCGCAAGCACCTTTACTTAAAACCCTGATATAATGCGAAATAATCTTACCAAGGAGTACTTGTCGCCTGTTAGCTTGACCTGCCTGACCATCTTGACCTGCCTGACCACCTTGACCCATCTGCCCCGTTTGGCCTACTTGACTTGTCGGGCCAGCTTGACTAGCCTGACCACCTTGACCCATCTGCTCTGTTTGTCCTACTTGACTTGCCTGGTCAACTTGACCTGCCTGAACACCTTGACCCATCTGCCCTGTTTGACCTACTTGACTTGTCTGGCCAGTTTGACCTGCCTGAACACCTTGATCTGTCTGGGCAGCTGGTCTGGCCTGACTTATTTGTGGTTCAGCCTGAGTCTGAGGAGCCTGCTGATTCAGAGTCTGATTTCCCACCATCATCCCGCTTAGCCCATTAAAAAGAGAATTTTCTAAGGGGAACGCTATAGGAATTCTAGCGTCTATTTCTACTTGATAAATGGGTTCTGGCTGAATGTTTATATTGACAGTCGGTTGAGCAGGGTTCCTACCGGGTATGGTGTGAGTATGAAGCCCGTCTGGATTGTTCGAAGTGTCAGTAGATGGTGCTGTATCTGGGGCCATCTGTGTGCCCGAGGTGGTCTGTGTAGCCGGGGCTCCTCCACTGCCTGAGGCAGCATTACTGGTAGAGGCATTCTGGCTAGCATGCGGTGACTGGTACGGGCGACGATTAGTCGATTGTACCACGTTGATGTGAGCCTATTGAACGCATACAGATGTATTACATAGTCAATATTTTATAATATTAAAATAAATATTCTGGAAGAAAAGACAAGAACAGAACCTAATAAGGAATTATCTAAGCTATTTATTATATTCAGAGATATTAATTTAATCTGGAAACCTAAGAGCGAAGAACGCCATCGTACTCTACGTCCGCTGGTCGCGGGTAGTCATATTGGGTTATGCGCACTTCGTCCCATTCGCACTTCGTCCTCCGTTCGCAAATGGTCCCATTCGCGGTTAGTCCCATTCGCAGTTGGTCCCATTCGCGGTTAGTCCCATTCGCGGTTGGTCCCATTCGCAGTTCGTCCCATTCGCGGTTGGTCCCATTCGCAGTTCGTCCCATGCATGTAGTTTGTAAGGCAAGAGGTAGGTTTAAGGATCGAAGTGGGTTAGGATGGAATAAAATATCATTAAATAGAGGTTACATATCAAAATCCCGAAGCTACAATACCGAATTTCATATACCGACGCGTTGGTCGCGAACGTACGGAAGACCGAAATTAAAAAATCCCGAATGTTCGTTTGACCGAATGTTCAGAATACCGAAAGTATGAAATACCGAAAGTACAAAATCCCGAATATTAAATTTTTGGGTGGTTATAAAAAAAATAACCACGAAGGCTAAGGCGGGAGCTTCGCTCCGCTCCGCTCCCGCCTTAGCCTTCTAACCTAATCTATCCAAGTCGGATTGCGCGGGGTAGACATTGCGCGCTTCGACATGGAAACATATAGGTTAAAAGGGCATGAGAATGACCTCCGACATATATTTATATTATAGTAACGTACGACGCGATGTACGAAATTAGCCAAAGTAGACTAAGAAACGAAGGAGTCATTTTAAAACTATCCCCTTTGTAAAAAATAACTATAAAAATTAAACCAGGACGCCTATCATCGGTAACGTATCAAATTCTCATTTTCGGGCTTTTGAACTTCGGTATATCGTACTTCGGTATTTCGTACATTCGGGATTTTGAACTTTTTTATTTTTTTGATGATATTTTATTCATCCCATCCACTTCGGTCCTTAAACCTACCTCTTCCCTTACAAAGTACATGCATGGGACGAACTGCGAATGGGACCAACTGCGAATGGGACGAACTGCGAATGGGACCGACTACGAATGGGACTAACCGCGAATGGGACCAACTGCGAATGGGACTAACCGCGAATGGGACCATTTGCGAACGGAGGACGAAGTGCGAATGGGACGAAGTGCGCATAACCCGTCATATTGTGCCAATGTAACAAGGATACTTAACTGAGGAACAACACATACCAGAAACAGACCAGGATGAAGAAAGGCCCATTACGCATTGTCAACTTGTCGCCGGCGACTCGGTCGACAGTGACTGTTACTTTCATTATTTCAAATAGATGTCTACACACTTAGTCGCCGGACGCTCGCATGTATTAGTCATCGAGCGACTGAGTCAGCAATATCCCCACATCCACTTAGAACCGCAGTATGATGAACCATGACAAGAGTCAAGCCAAATTCTGCCAGGTGTTAGGTACATCTGCTGACTGACGAACGAGGCTCTTAATTTTTCCACCAGGGTTGGGAGACAAAATAAACCAGTTATGGAGAGGGGAAATCAACCGGAATTGGCGCTTGAGTGCTCGAAATCATGATCGTTTACAAAGAAACTCATGGGTTTTTTTTACTTGCAGCTTTAAGTTCTGTTTGTTATATCTTCCTTGATAGACTCGAATATTATATGTATGAAGTCAGGATGATTTTAATTAGGATACGCAAAAAATAACCTTTGGTATGAAAACTAAAACACTGTAAACTCAAGCATACCTGCATTGGCATCTGATGGCGTAAAAGAGTTGACTCGGAAGTTAGTCGTGGGATCCGCTGGCCAACTTGGAAATTGATGTCACTGACAGCATGATAAGCATGCGCGAAGCTGTGTATTATGTCAGACACCATGTCCACAGTGCGTTGGGCGGTATTGCGCTCTTCTTCGGTGAATTCTGGCGGCTGTCCATGAATTCAAGAATTAAATGACATTGCTGATACATTAGCGCGGATTAAATAATCTATTACACAGAGAAATAGGTATGATACCAACCTCAGGACTGTTAGCAGCTCTCAGCATCCTGATGTAATTAGATTTATAGGGAGCAAATTGCTCCTGAAGAGTATCTAATTCTTCAAGTAGTTGACCAAGGTCGCGTGGTCGGGAGTGGCGAGCGCGAAGTGCCCTTATGGCCCTGTAACTCCTTTCATGTGAAGGACATTGAAAACGTAAAGTATGATTATTATGTGAAGTGATGAGAAAAGTAAATATGCATTACTATTACTACTATTTTTTTTTTCTGTTCTGGAGATGTCACGGTGCAATTATTATGACTTAGTTAACGTAATAATATTTAATCTGTAAACCTCAATAAATAATATTTTAGGTGTATGCTTATTTACGATAATCAAGGTCATACGAAAACTCATACTAGGTATAATCGGCATTACTTGCTACGAAAGAAAATTGAATTGAATTCAGTACGACGTGAAGGTGAAATGTTAAGTTATTTTAAGAATTAATTGATCTCTACTCACCTCCGACGGGCGTTGTTTGCGCGGGTGGCGGCGTCGGGGGCCTCTTCGCCAAATTCGTCAAATATCGGTTCGCTCTGAATAAGACAAAATGACTTTATAGTAACATTTTATTTAAGTAACATTAATTCACCAGATGGGCACGCACACACACATAACCAATTAATCTGACATATCATATTCTATTTAATAGTATCTGTAAGTTATAAAATTGTTATGACTAATTTGTCCAATAACTTATATGTTACTTACAAGACAAGTTGTTAAGAAGAAAAAAGAATTCAGAAGAAGAAGAGTCACGATGCCGGATATGCGGACGGATTGAATTTAAAATTTGGAAACTAGAAAAATGAGTTGATAAATCTATATGACAGCAACAAAAATTCCCATATTATTGGTTCGGTAGTCAGTTAGTCTAGTAGTATACATAAAAATGAATTTGTCAGATTAAATTGGTCTGGTGAACCTTTTCCATTTATTAATGAATGAAACTGAAGTTGTAACATGGCCAAAGATTTTTATTTCTTAAATTAAAGTAACTGTTTCTAAGTTAGTCCACGACTTATTATTTACAATATACAATACGACAATTTATTTACAATATGCCAATAAAAATGAGTTGTAATATCATCAAGTATGGTGTTAAAAGAGTGCTTTCACTTTGTCCTGTACGAGATTACGAGTTCCGAGCAATAAGCTTACGTGGGGTCACAAAACAGTGCACGTCCCTTAGGCAGAAAAATATGATCACCAATTAATAATGATGGCTTTTAGCATTTGGAATCGTGGTAAAATTAAGTTTAAAACGGAGCAGAGTAAGAAAATAGCAGAAGAATAAGAAGACAGAAAGCGTTGAATAATATGATATTAAATTGTTGACAACTACATATTACTCAGAACTCTTTAAGTATTTAACATGGGAGATGCCTTGTGCGCGCATTCCCCTTTCGCCAAGGTACATGGCAATTTGGCCAAGTCGGTATAGTGTGCGACCAATCAGGTGATGTTATACAAAATTTCTATTATTTCACAAGTGTGCTTTATAACTTCGTAATAACATTGTTGCGTGCTGTGTACCTAATCCCCTGTCGAAAAAGTCAGAATATTTTCTTCGCGACGCGGGTAGTGAAGGCACCTCCTTAGGTAAAATACTCAAAGTCAGAACTCTAAAAAAGGTATTATTAGTTCAGTCATATTAATTATAGCGTACTGTTCAAGTGAATATTTTTTTTGTTTCAGATGAGTTTACGTTACTCCCGGATTCAAGCCCTAAAATTGTATTATTTACTGTTACTGATGCCCGCACACTATAACGCGTCATGCAGCACTACATAAACTAATAGGTCACGAGTAACGTAACACAGAGGATCACATCATGCAAAAATAGTCATTGGCATGTTTAGAACCCTTAATACTTACTTCCCCACTACTTCTTAATTATTACATAAGTGTGATGTTTGTTTTTATTCATATTTAGATTACTGAAAGCATTTCTTAAATCTAATTTTCTAATTTTCCCAAAAAAAAAATATGCCATATGCGACACGTTGCGACTTTGCGAACAAGTCAAAGGATGTACAGATTGTACAGTGTGGTTATACCTTAAAATATGGAAAGCAATTCAAAGGCAACAGGCGATAAAAATAAGCGTAGGTATAGTGAAGGGTACACGTTTTATTAAGTGTGTTTGAATGGAGTCCTGTGCGTTTTTTATTTAAAAAATTGGACACCGTTCTTTGGACTTCTAGTTTATGCATAACAAGCGAACTTGGCCAGATTATATTGTGATCCTCTCTACTACGTCTATGCCACCAAAGAGTTACCTGCGCAGGGCCACTAACAAATAAACATAATTATAAAGCTGCACAGCTAATTCCTTGGTGTACGTTCACAAGCCCAAGCTTAAAGATACATTACCTCCTCTTGAGTCGCACCAGCGGTAGGTTCAGTATCCGGAGGGTCTACGGGAGCGTCACTGCTAGCTGGTGTACTCCTATCTTCCTACAGTAGGCACATTGACAACATAAACAACTACTAGTAACAAAATATACTATCCAATTGTAGCAGTAATAGGTATATACTGGAGCAGATATGAGTATTCAGTCATGATCATGAAAGTAAACAGTGACCAAATATTTATTCACGGTTTCAATAGCGCAAGACATGCTGACAACCTTATTTCTACAATTATTTCAATTAATAATAAGTAGATGCGATAAAAAAACTGCTAGATAAATTAGTTATTTTAGGGATAAAATGAGGGTTAATTAAATGTATGGAAGAAAAAGAAGTATGAAGTCGAACTCTATTATAAAATAATTTACTGTTAGTTATGATTTTAGATAATTAAAATAAATAAAATCTATAAAATAAGAACGGACATCATTTTTATCACTCATAAAATAATAAGCTCATTTGATAATAAGCTCAGTCAAATTATTTATTTGAACTATGGGAAAGTACCAAATTGTGGGAAAAGAAAATCCTTTGTTGTAAAGTGGTCTCATACCTATATGGACAAAATTTTCATCATTGCATCGAAGTTATGAAACATGTTGTGTCAAGACAGCAGCAGAATGGAACCAGCAGTGAATGCACACTTTGCCCAAAATTTGTTCCAGAATTGATTTTGGTTTATCTTCAATCGCGGACATTTTATCTAATATCATCGGTTAGTACACAAATAATTTCCACACTGGAGGATAACACAATTAATTCTAACGGGTCAAGCTTTGCTCCAAACTTTTATTGATTCCGAAAGAACCAAACTATTGGTCAAGCAATCAAAAGTAAAAAAAAAATATTATTTTTGTTTCAAATATGTAATTACTTTCTATTTGAAAAGTTTCGCTTTGTTCCTCTACGAGTATAGTAGGTGCAAAATAGCTTTTTCCCGATCGAAACATTTTAGCTCGCAGAATAGTAGATTGTATGACAAGGGAGCATAATAGTATTTTCGCGGCGAAGACGCTACTTTTAACCACGAGCGAAGCGAAGGATTCTAATATACACACACCGGCATATTTAGCGGAATACAAAAAAAAAGTCCATAATTAAAAAAATATAATTTTTATTTTAAAATCTACTTACTACACTTCTTTTATTATTTAAAGTTTCATTTGTTTTAATTAAAATGAGATCACATTAAGAACAGATTTTGCGAGTAAAGGCTATTTGTAAAAAATTGTACATTTTTGAACTTTTCATGTCACCGGGTAAGTGAAAATTAATACCTATTAAAATAACAATTAATTAAATTATAAAATGGTGATTAATATCGCATATTTTAACTTTTCTTTTCAGCAAGTCCCAAACGTGCTCTATTGGGTTCATATCCGGTGATCTCGCCGGCCACTCCATAACAGTGATATTCATATCATTAAGATATACTTGAGTTACCCGAGCGATATGCGGCCGAGCATTATCCTGCATGAAAACAAAATCGTCACCGGTATATGGGGCAAACGGTACGATATTTTCTTCTAAAACGTGCGGGGTGCAACCGTAAGTGAGCGTACGGTACGCAGAAGGTTCGAAGAAGCTGGTTTGGGTTCATTTGTGCCCGCCAAGGCTCAATGTACAGCTTGGCAAAATAGTCATGAAACGGAACTAAAATATTTAATCACTGGCAACACTCTGTCAATTACGTCAAGTTAGTACTTGTAGTGTCAATAAATACATTCTGCGATCGTTTTTTCATATTTACTTGAAGTAAATTGTATTATTGTAGTGTTGTATTGTTATATTGAGTTCAAAATGAGTAGGCCTGTAATTCGCAGCTCCACCAGAGGGGTCATTTATAAAGTTTACAGGAGATGTATATTGGAACGCGAAGCCGGCCAGTGTCTATCCGATCTGAACGATATTTATAATAGGACGGCCGAAATGACTGGTAAAGTATTGTTTTATTAATTTATCAGATATAATTTTGTGTTATTCAACTTGTGAAATGTAGATTTAACCTCTTAAACAATGATTGTTTGCTTTTTAATAGATGTCCATATTTGAGGTTATATTATTGTTTACAATCGATTTCTAGAGTAGTGCGTTCTAACAGTATTGATAGTTTTTTTGATGATATTACCCAAAAAAGTTTATTATTCAGATTTTAGGGTGTGTACCTCATACAACCTTTTATGTTATTTCTATATAAAGTTCGCATCTTGTTTTAGGCAAATCCGTCAGTACCTTAAGACGAATTGCATTGGAAGGACAAAGAAATAAAGGAATTTTCACTACATCAGGAAGCATAGAGCGGGACGGCCTAGAAAAGAAGACCCACCCAAGAGAAGACCCACCCAAGAGAAGACCCACCCCAAAGCTCAGATGAACACTTTTCTGGCGTGGAATATTTGGATGAAAGTTTTTTAGATTCCGATTAGAACATATTCAAATTGTACAATTAAATTGTTTTACATTACACTCAGTTCAATCGTTTTATTCTTTTTCTTTTAGGGATTAACGCTAGAACTAGCTTTAATCCGAGACGCATCCGAAGATCTTACCTCGGAGTCTGGGGTCTGCTTTACCAGTCTTACTACGGATTTGACCGAATTTTGTCATTTTTCGTGAAGCAACTGCCATCTGACCTCCACAACCCAATAGCGATATTGGGCGATAATGAAGTATTGCAGCTAGACCAGTTTTTAGACTTTTTTAGGGCTCTAACTACCCGTAATGACTGCCATAAGATGTTCGTATGGCAACCGGGACCGACGGCTTAACGCGCTATCCGAGGCACGACCACGACCAATACAAATATCCATATTTATGCATACAAATTTTATCAAATATACTGACAAACAGAAGTAGTAGGTACATTTTATAAATAGTGTACAAAATCGAAGTATCAAAGCTGTTTTGGTCGTAGTATATAGGGTGGCTACATGCACGATTGTGGCGCCCCTATTAATTTCACGACTTTTTTGCCAAGCTGTAAATCATCGTAGAAACAGGTTAACTTTTGCTCAGGAACATCGACTTTGGAATGCGGACCAATGGAGTAAGGTATTGTTAAGTGATGAGTGCAGAATTCTCTTAAATCAAATTGACGGCAGGCAAAGAATTACGTCTGTACGCAAAGGAGAACGATACATTCAGACAAATTTTGAAACTACAAATACTACTACGAATGCCCGCCCAAACCATTTTTGGATCAATAATGGCTTGGGCGGGCATTTGTTTGGGAGCTCGCATAGACTTGGTAGTGATTGACAGAGGGAGTCTGACTGCAGACCGCTATATCAGAGAAGTTTTAGAAGAAAATGTCGTACCGTTTGCCCCATTTATATCGGTGACGATTTTGTTTTTATGCAGGATAATGCTCGGCCGCATACCGGTCGGGTAACTCAAGCATATCTTAATGATATGAATATCACTGCTATGGAGTGGCCGGCGAGATCACGGGATATGAACCCAATAGAGCACGTTTGGGACTTGCTGAAAAGAAAAGTTAAGTCCACAATTCCAGCTCCTGCCAACGGCAACGTGGGTGAACTGCAAATCGCCGTAGTTGAGGAATGGCGGAGACTATCCCAGTAGACCATCGATAACATCATTCTCAGTATGCCTAGACGGGTAGAAACTTTAATAAGAGCACGTGGAAGAAATACGCGATATTAATCACCATTTTTATAATTCAATTAATTGTTATTTTAATATTAATTTTCACTTTTCCCGGTTACATGAAAAGTTCAAAAATGTACCATTTTTTACAAAATAGCCCTTACTCGTAAAATCTGTTCTTAATGTGATCTCATTTTAATTAAAACAAATGAAACTTTAAATAACAAAAGAAGTGTAGTAAGTAGATTTTAAAATAAAACCATATTTTTTTAATTATGGACTTTCTTTTTGTGTTCCGCTAAATATGCCGGTGTGTGTACAATAGAATCTTGAGGGATTCTAACGTAGAACTCTGCGCGGCGAGGGGTTCAAAGTACATCGCCCGAGGGAAAAATTATTTGCTCTAGAGTCATATAATATGTAGATACTCTACTTTTCATCCCATTTTTATCATAAAATATTTATTACAAGAACAGAGTCATAATTCGCGAGCTTTTCTTTTTATTTTTTTAGTTAACGCGGGTCCCAGCGTCATGAGAGTAAATTATTTTTCCCTTGGGCGGTGTACTTCGATACTAAGATAGAATCCAACTTCGCTCGCGGTTTTAAGTAGCGCCCTCGCCGTAAAAATACTATTTTGCTACCTTGTCATAGAATCTACTATTCTATGTTACAATGAAATGTAAACAAGAAATAGTACAAAACTTAAAAGGGCCTCAAAGTCAGAAAACTACTGAGACTCGAGCCGAAGTCCAAGCACTAAATGTACAAAGTATAAGAGGCCTTCTACAAAGTCGGATCCGACCACCCGACAAAGGTCACCTTGGTCAGACCCACGGACCCAACCACTAACCAAGGTCACCTTGATCGGGTCAACCAGTTGGCTACACTCAGTGTTGCCGCTTTAGCGACTTTGTCGCTAGATCTAGTGGAGTTTGGATTAGTTTAGAGACTATTTATTACCATCTAGCGACTTAATTTTTTTCCGGAATTATTTAGATATTGGGATTAAGAAAAATGTTTTCACTTAAATATCCGATAAAATCGGTTCTATATTTGGCCATTTGTTCCATGGCACAGACTAGTTAAGGATGCTAGAGATAAAAACCTTTAAAAAACCTATTGCAAGCAATTTTCGACCTTAATGACATGACATAGTATCGATTTTTTTTTCTTATATTATTAATCAGTGTCATCTATTAGCGCAAAAAGACACATAATTAAGATAATGTCATTAGGGTCGAAAATCGCTTGCAGTCGCTGTTTTAATATCTGTGTGAAAGTTGTAGTCAAAGACTTAGCGTCTCTTTCATGCGCAAGTTAAACAAACGGCATTGTCTTAATGGTATCTTCTAATCTCTTATTTATGATGTACCTAACTATTATTTAATATTACCTAGATATTACTAAATAGCGAAAAAAATGATACATTTCTTCTAATTTAAGCTTATAATACAAGAAATCTAGTAAAAAAAGTCGCAAAAGCGGCAACACTGCCACCAACAAGCGTCCACACGGTCGGGATCCGACACAACGTCCTTCGTTTGTCCTTGGTCGGGCGGGCTGCGCTCCCAACCAAGGTCGTTGCAAGGTTGTCGGAATATTGGACACCGACCGTCGTCTACACGGTCGGTTTTTATGCCAACCCGACCAAGGTCACCTTTGTCGGGTGGTCGGGACCGACCGTGTAGAAGGCCTTTAATGAAATCTAATAAAAAGTCACAAGTAGGTAGCTACTAAAATACTGCGCAGCCAACTCGATGCATACGAATTAGTACACAAAGCTACCGAAATGCTTTGTTGATGATCTTTGAAACAAAATATGTATTGCGATCAATGAAACGTTCTTTATATCCAGCATCTAAAACTTCTATTATGAAATAAACACATCCACAAAGCATATCGAAGGTCAGTATAACGAGCCAAAACATTTACCATGCGTGTTGTACAATGTATGATAAACAATTTGGAAAAGCATGCAATATTACGTTATAATTTATATGACTATATAAGTGATACGGCATAGTAACTAGCAATTAAGATTACGTTCAGTCGATCAAAATCAGTATGCCATCTTCCAAATATAACGTATTTTAACTAGATTTGTAGAAGTGTGAATAAAATAAACAAATCTTCCTGAAAGCAATTCAACTTCGCGTAAGTACGTGTAGATGATTACTGCTGTAATAAGTTAGTTTCTGAACTTTTACAATATGCACAATGCGCATTATTAACTCCTTTTAGTAATCATCAAAGTAATTTGTTGACGCGATACGTATTCCTACTTGTTTATACACAAACAACTTCCCAAACGTAATATTTAAAAAAGTGACGGCGGTAAAAGCACGATAAAACTTTTATAAATTTATATACCTATACTTACAATTGGCAGCATGTAAACAGAACAAATTAGAAACCGTACATTTTTATGATACCATATTGTGCTGACACCAAATCTAAAATCAAAATGTTTTAGATTCGGTACCTTTTTCTCGTGCGGTTATCCCCACGCCATCGGTCACCGGGGGTGGTTATGTCAGACTCGAACCGACTAAAACCGCACACCGCAATCTAGGATCACAATTACCGGGGTGTAAGGTCACCCAATAAGGCAATTTTCTCGCACCGTGGCTGTCCCTGAAGCTATCTACGACTTTGAGATGGGCGCTCGGGCTTTCTTCTGCTGGGGTAACAGATCATGACAAATGACCTGGGTTCGGTTCCCCACTGTGCCATCTGCTAAACAGAGGCACAGGTGGAGAGCTCCCTAGCAACCCACAACAAGGCCGCTCACGCCAACGTACTGAATGTCGAAAGTCTGTGCCAAATCCTACATACCTCGCCCTCTACGTGTGCGCGTAGGACCGTCAAAGATGTTTTAATATCAGCAATCATCCGTCTGATAAACTCAAGACGCCCAGTAGTGGGAGACATCGTCAACGCCTGTTGCTGCTCGAGAACGAAGTCAGGTGTGCCCGCCATTCCCTCCTACAGAGCCGAACGAAACGACAAAAATAAATTAAAGGGAATAGGTATACATAATATATGGTGTTGCTTAAATATATTTTTGCGAGAGTAGAGTAGTAATAATCTTTAGGTTATTAATTAATAGTGATCATTCAATGAAATTTAGAGATTTTCATAAAAAACTGGCTTCCAAAATTCTGGTATCACAAACGGTTTTCATCCCGTTCACTCCCAGCTACAAATTTTAGTTGGCAGATGTCTTAGCAAACATATTATATTATTTAATCTAAAGGTGGGTCTGCGCTAGACGAGCCGAGCACGAGCGGAGCACGAGCCGAGTCAAAATTCGTGTAGTGTGGACCGACGTACGTCGAACGAGGCAGCTGAGCCAGCGAGGTACCTAAGGCAGCTATCTACTGCCTCATCGTCACATTTCTTTGTCTAAAGCTGCAATTCCGATACAATGCTAGCATAGGCTCGTGCTCCGCTCGTGCTCGGCCCGTCTAGCGTAGACCCACCTTAAGAGATGAAGATTTCTAAATAACAAGTTTAAGGTAAACTAACTTTATTGCCAAACTGATAAAAATAATGATGACTGAACAAATGACTTACCATCAATCGCCGAATCTGTTGTTGCGTATTGGGTTCCGGGTGAGTAGTGATGCCGGCACCCGTAGGTCTATCAGACCTATTCTCGGGACTTGGCGGAGCACGCTGGACGAGATGCACCACCTTGCCGTGGACATCTGTGTACAAGATACAAGCAGCGGTAATATTTTATTGCATTGCTAATGTCTACAATGCCACTGAAATTTCGCTCCAAGACGGTTGTATAGGAGAATTTCTCAGTAGTTCAGTTGTCAGAGCATTCCCCCTGTAAGAAACTGGTCGCGGGTTCAAGTCCCGCCTGAGCAATTCACTTTTTCCATTCTTAATCGGTTTTATCAATGTTCCTTTATTCATCCTCAGGTGTCAGGTATTTGTGTATTTTGGTCACGGTCAAATTATCATACTGTTTCTAACTTCGTCTATCAACGTTGCTCCAGCTGTACTTCTTACTAGGTATATATCATTAAACAGCAACTGCTCAAACATTAAAATATTCCTATGACGCCGTTCGTTCTGACTACTCAAAAAAAGGTATGCAGCTGCAGATCCTTAGATGTTAATACAATATTGTACGTAAAGAGCTTCATCCATATTATTCTAATTTCAGTATAACTTGAATGTCATTGTTGTTTCTATAAACAGGATGTTTTCAGGCTCAGTATCAATTCTCTGCATATTAAACAAAATAAATGCCCCCATCGTTGATCGTCACAGCTGCATACATACATGCATGCATTAGCCCCTGCCAACATGCCAAGTTAGCTGCTCTTTTATTTATATATAAAAATTTTGATATTCAACTATATAGATTTAGAATCAACATTTATTTTGGTATAATTTTTTTTTTTTTTTTTTGCTTATTAAATCCTGATCTTTTTGCCTGATCTGATTGCTTATTAGATCCTGATTGCAAGTTCATGGGGTAAAAGGAGCAAGAACTACGGGTCCAGCCAACCTCGCAAGCAACCTGTACACCGGCTGATTGACGGACCAAGCTCTGACGCTGGCTATTGTCTTACAGCCTTATTACAAAACACGGACTAACTCTAAACCCATGTCTAAATCGCCTTTAGACCATGGTCTAAGAAAAATGTTATTACAAAAAGCGTTTTAGTACTAAACCAAGGACTATCTCTGGTCTAAAGATAAACCTGCGTGCCCCCTAGTTTAACGTTGGTCTAAGTAATGAATGTCACAATAATAATACATCAGACTTGACATACGTCATATTATTTCATAGGTACTTTTTTTTAGAAGTCCAATTTTCGGCTCTCTTTCTCTTTTCTCGTTCCAACTCGTAAAATAACTTGCAAATAGGTATATTATGTATACTAAACTAAATTTAAAAGTGGGTATAAAAATTGGAAAAATTTGAGAACAGAACGCGCGAACTCCGGCAAACTACGTTTCGTTCCATTTAACGTCTTATAACAATGATAACAATATTATTACAATGATTGCTAAATAATAGCATAATAATGATATTATATTATAAAATAAAGTATAACTATTATTCATGCAATTGAATTTAATGAAAATATTTATGATTAAATATTTTTTTCAGCATTTTTAGTAAATATTATTTATTAGTGATTTCAGAAATTTTAGAAACGAAACGTTGCGACCGAATGATATCATAATGAACGAACAATAGTTGGAGTTATCTGTGGTTGTTATTTAGGCCAAGATCTAAACCAGGTACTAAGTAGTCTCCGGATTATTCAGCTTTTGTAATAAGGAGAGGTATAAACCATGGTCTTGAGATTAAGCCTGGACTCTGTAGTTCGGGTCTAAACCAGACTTTGTTCTGTTTTTTGTAATAAGACTGTTAGGGTTGAAAGGTTAAATAAAACTGTATCAGCCTTAAAAGGAGTAGAAAGACAAAGCCAGGCTCCAAAGTTAAGGTCTCATTGATTGAATGATGGTTAACTGAAGACTCCATATTGAATATGGTGGTGACAAGCTTGTACAGCTCCTTGCTAACATAACCATATAAAGAACTGCCTCTCATATAAGAGATAGTGGCTGTTATGAATCTTATATCCAAATATTAATAGCATTTTCCAAAAATTATACAGTGCCACATCAGTAAAAGAAATCATACCATATTCAGATAGTTTCTTTTCATCTTGCAATACTCTGCCGCAGAAAATTAACCTCTGCAAATTTATCTCTATCCCCATCTGCTCCATAACCTTCTCTTTAAGTTGCTGCACCGTGGTCTGTAACAATAAGAATAAATTATCAAGATATTACCAAATCAGTAGCCGTTATACTATATCTTCTTCATCCTAGTGTTAGTCCCAGTCGGATCAAGCTTTACCTCAAGAGTCTGGGGTCCGCTTTACCAGTATAAGTGCGGATTTGGCTGGATTTCGATGTTTTGTGAAGCCATTGACCTGACCTCCACAAACCAATATCAATATTGGGTGACATCGAAGCATTGCAGCAAAAATGAATATGTGCATTGGTCTGGTCGTGCTTCGGTGAGCACGCGAAGCACGACCAGACCAATGCACATATTCATTTTTTATTGCTGATTTAGGTCCAAGACTCGTGTCCACAGTTATGCGACACTATCATAAACAAACTCGAAAAAGCTCTCATCAATCCGATAATGCCTGGAATTGTTTTACTTCAAGGTCAAACATCACGAAAACATGATTTTCACGATTTTGAGACGATTGGTAAGTTTTATCATGAAAATGTCTCAGCCATAGTCACAAGATTATGCAATTATTTATAAAAACCCAGTCAAGTGCGAGTGGGGCTCACGCATTAAGGGTTCCTTACAAAACTGAAATGAGGCGTGAACTTGTGCTACATAGAGGGTAATATATTTTGATTGCATTGAATTAGAAATTTGATTTTAGGGTACATCCGGATGAGTTAGAATCATGAAATTTGAGACGAAGCAAGGTCTTGTAGCAAAAATAGAAGATTTTTTTTAAATCTTCATTATGTATGTCATCATCATAATCCACCTATCTACGGTGGTAGCAGTATGGTACGGTACTGTACTACTACATATTCACGGTTTTCTAACTTTTGAACCAATGACAAACACTAACACCCGTATTCACAAACAATACTTCGCTATGCATACCACCAAAACTGTGCAAAGAACGACAAATTCTCAGTGCGTTCGTTTTGGCAAGCCTTTTTATTCATTGATAACACTTAAGTAATACTTTGTTGAGGGAATGCACTGTGTTAGATACTGCTCCGTCATGTTTGTGAATTAATTTTACCAGCCCTATGGGCTCGAGCACACTATGAGACCTTACAGTATCGTTTGTGAATATGGGTGTAAGTTTAAAGCATGAACATACATACCACATTGTACTCCAGTAATAATAAAAAATTGCTGCGAGTCCGGAAGCATTACATTTTGACCCCAGTATAATATAAGAAGGGAGTCAAAGTTACCTCTCAAAATAGATGCCTGTTGCGCCAGGGATCGGTACTTGTACACCATTCATTTGGAATATACATTTCTGTCCTTCACACAGGATCTGAAATGGAGGTGGCCAGGTCTGTGTCTTTACAGAATAGACCTCACAGGCACAGAAGCAGGGGTCAACTAAACGAATGGTGCAGTTGGATCACATAATTGATCTGACTTAGCAAAAAATCACGAGTGGCTCTTTGGAGGAGGCCATTACCCAATCAGGGGTCCAGATGGCATACATATCAGACTATGGTATGGTATAATGGGCTGGTATCTGCAAATCCACATCAAGGCACAGTTTTACCATGACTTATCAGACTAAAATTATTTTCCTGCTAAGTTAAAACCAATGTACATGCTATGGAATAATAAAGATATATAATTTTTTATTATACATCTCTGACTTTGGGATATGGCTTTCAGATCTGGAGCCCATACACAAGGGTATCAATTTGTTGGAGAGTGTTCAGACGAAGGCTACCAAGATACTACAGGCTCTATAATACATACTCTATGAGGAGAGACTTCATCTAAATCTCAGTACATGTGAGCTAACACAACATCAGGGTGACCTCATAGAAACTTATTAGATTCTAATAAGATACAACAACATGTCAAATATACAAGAAACCCTCCTCAGAAAAGATGATCAACAACCAACCCTACCTGCGATTGGATAATTTTATACTCAAAAAAGGAGGGACCATTAAAAAATATAAGTTAACAGACTGTACTATGACTATTGTGAAAATATCAAATGCCAGCTGCTCATTGATAATCAAATAAATAAATAGATTACATTATTATATTTTTGTAGACTAGCCCCATATAACGAAAGGCCTTTTAAGAGGCCACTTTACTTTCTTGACCTTACCAAAAACTTTGCTTCTTTATTATTTTCTGTATTATATTTGAAGAAACTCATCCAAGAATTACAACAATCCGAGATGAAATAGTTTCAGTGATAAGTGGATAATAGACCATTGGATACATCAACATAAAAAGTGTATACAGACTTTCTGCTGTAACAATCAGTATGCAATAGTATTAATCTCTTTTTACATTGTCAAGATGATAAATAAGTACATATCAAATTAGGGATGCACGTTACGATGCGATTTTTGTGAAGATCGATTCAAGGGAATACGATCTAGCGATTTTTTGAATCGATTCACTTCAATACGATCTTCATTCGAATCGATTCAAAAGTATAGTGAATCGAATCCTTTGGATCGTATTACCGACAATGTATTACTGTAAAGATTTATTATTTTTAATAAACAAAGTTCGATTATAAAGTTATGCCGACACCTTAAATTTATTTATGTTTCGCCATTCGTTTGTAATCTATCTTAATCATCATAGTCTGCAATGTTTATTTTATGACGGTACGAAGCGAAGCAAGCAAATTGATAGGCAAAATAATGAAATATGATAAAGGTGGTTCAGAAAAGTCATCGTTGATTTTATTTTGCTTTGGTCATGGTCATTTATGCCGTACCTACTAATTACCACCTATCGCCGTATTATTTGTGCTATTGTGCTTTACCGATGGCTCCACCTATCAAATCCAGTGTGTGATCTAATTTTGTCAAGACTGATAATGTTGGAAAATGCAAAATATGTCAATGTGTCGTAAAAACAAAAGGTAACATGACAAACCTTTCTAACCACATAAAAAGGCATCATCCTTTGTCTTCGCAAAATAATGAAACGAGAAATATAAACGTGAATGCAATGAATAATTTGGATACTACTACTACGTTAACGGGTCATGCAAATGTAAGTAACTTATAAGTATAAACTGTCATTAGTCTAAGCGCGCACTGCTATTTTTTTTCGTTGTGATTTTTAAAGTGCCTTAAAAATAAAATCGTAAACGATTCATACGCGCATTTTTCAACGATTTATTTTCGCGCTGAAAAAATATTCATATTAAGTGCATTTAAATAGGTATATACCTTATTCTATGTTTAAAAAAGTAAAATTTTTGATTTTTTTTTTCTTTTTTAGACTTCACTGAAGTTTAAATTTGTGTAAAAAATATAATGTTTTATTTGTTAAAACTAATGCAAATTTTGATTCGATTTTTGAATCGATTTTCATGAAATCGATTCAAGACAATACGATCCGATCCACGAATCGATTCAAGGGCTTACGATCCATTACGATCCAAAAAATCGATTCAAAGAGAAAAATCGTGCATCCCTATATCAAATAATGACAATGTATGAGGGTATGAAAAACAACAGTTGGGAGGGCTCATCCCACTGGCAGTGGTCAGTGCATTTCCACAAAGCAAGCTCCATATAACATGCGCGCACTGGCGAAACAACCTACTTACGTACGTATTGACTATGGTATTGATTGCCTAGCCTTGAAATGCTAAACCATAGAATAGGTATTGGGCGTTATTTGTGTACACATTGAAGCATTTTGCGTCTAAATCTGACGCAAGAAGATTAAAATTGCAAAGTAGCAGGCGAGAAACTAACATTAGATTAGCCTATGTTAAATATGGTGGCTTCTCGAAGAAAATCTAAATCTAAAAATAAAAACAGCAAAAACTTACCTCATCGTCAACGGAGAAACGATGGTTGTTTGAATCCAATGTTTTTATTGTAAACTCAATCATTTTTTACACGAAAACATGAACGCCCTTATAAGGCTGATAATTTGATGCGTGCCTAAAAGAAAAAAAATGCTTTTACATGAAACCTGCTTTTACACTTTCACATCAAACCTGATCCACTATAATTATAACAAATACCCACACCTATCACAATGAATTTTTTACGTAAATTGCTAACAATTTGAAATATTTTTCAATTGGATTGGAGTATGCATTTAGTGTAAGGTGGTGCTGACAGCGCGCAGCGATCAAAAAGAAAGTGTTGCCAGAGTAATATTGAACGTCAAAAATAATGGAAATTTATACGTAAAAAATATAACGTTAAATCTGCCTGTTCATGAACTGATATGTTGGGTATAACTCCGGACACGTATCTTGGACCTAAAATGTGCTCAAAACGTGGCCTATACGCGTAGTACACATTTCTTGGGTGTCTTTTGAGGATAGCACGGGGTGCTACAGCGTTGGACGAACTCAAATTCACCAAGCATAGATTATTACACAAAGCAATCCGCGGGCGCCAGAGCCTCGTTTGTCTTGCGATTTAGGTTCATGATACGTGTCCGGAGTTATATCCACTGCACACAACCACAACACGTGGAGTAAAATGCTTGTCAAACCATTTTGCACAATTTGTCCTAAACATTATAAACCTTTTGAGAAATCCGTGACACAGTAGCCGTGAGGTGAAAGTGTGAAACCGGTAGGTCAGTATAATTAATCAAGAGTAGGAAAGTACAGTAGTGTAGCGTCTATTCAATATAATACATACCTACATCAAAGTTTAACATTCCCTCTTGGGTTTTTACAACGCCATCATTCTCTTTGAGTTTTAAGGTACAAGTATCTTCTTCTTCATCCTAGCGTTCGAAGCTTTTACCTCGGAGTCTGGGGTCCGCTATAAGGTAGGTACAAGTATACCCGGCATAACCGCTAACATATATCAATGATTTTTTTTCTATTTGAAGCACGTGAACTGTCACTTCACCTGGCTTCTGGCTTGATGGTAAACCAACCTGACTTGATTGATCGGTAACCTGTACACGTTGCGTAGCAAAGACGGCAGCGTCTCTCTCCCAAGATGGGGAAGAGGATACTGCCGCTTACCATGAACTCCGAACCTCCAACCGAGTTGCTTGGACAATTTTATGACGCTCTCGATGTAGTTTTTGTATAAATTGACTGAATAATTTTTAAATTAATATACTTACTAAATTTGAAAAAAAAAGTGCCATTTACCTAATAAGTTAATGGCATTTTTTTATATTACAAATTATTGTTCGGGTAAAAGTCAATATGAACCAAACGATGGAAGGGAAAAGTAGTAGAGCATGTGTACCGACTTGCAGAGTTCTGTTGCTTGGTCCGCGAAATTTATGGTGGGTGTTGGGAACTGCGTACGGGCACAGATTAATAAATAGTTACTACATTACTACGTACGGGTTATGAGGCTCACTGGCTGATTTTTTAATATTTAGGTAGGTCTTCAAATTGTAATATAAACGCCATTATTATAAAGAGTGATCTTGAGCGTATCAGTCCCATAGGTATAAGTATGACTCTGTGGGTATAAGGGCCACATGGGTTCATGCACAACATTTACCAATGGGCCCCGGTGACTTATGGGCTCCCGTAGGTAGGTATATGGGCTCGTGGTCAAATTGGTCCCGTGGGTATATGGGCCCCGATGACCTATGAGTCATATAGGTGTATGAGCCCCGGTTACGTATGGGCCCTATACGTATATGGTCTCCGTGGGTATATGAACTCCAGAGTGTATATGGGCCCCATAGGTAAACGCTGTTGAACACCAGTGTTGAGAGGTCCGGGGGCGTATGGGGCCCCATGGATGTTGGGAGCCCATGGATATAGGGGCAACATTGGTATATGGCCCCTGTTCAATGTTCATCTCTCCGCCCCGATGAACTGTGGGTGTTGGGGTATCCAGGGGCATATGGGTATTGTCAAGGGTTTATCGGCCCCATACCTGATATCCGATATATCCGATCCGAAAGGAAATACTTCTTGGTATTAGAAAAATGATACTGGATCGGCATATGATCCAGTATCATTTTTCTAATACCAAGAAGTCTTCTTCCTCCTAGCGTTAATTCCCAGTCGCATCCGAAGCTTTCAGCTCGGAGTCTGGGGTCCGCTTTTACCAGTCATAGCTACAGATTTGGCTAGACCTCGATATTTTCCGTGAAGCGATTGCCATCTGACCTCCACGACCCAATGTTAACATTAGGCGATATCGAAGCTTTGCAGCTAGATCGTTGTTTTTGGACTTTTTAGGGCACCACCTACCCCTAACGACTGCCATAGATGTTCTTACGGCAACCGGGACCGACGGCTTAACGTGCTCTCCGAGGCACGACCAGACCAATGCAAATACCCATATTTAATGCACACAAATATTTGCACTGAGCGGGGATCGAACCCGCGCCTCCTGCGTAGCGGCCGCGTTCACTACCGCTACGCCACGGAGGCTGTTTTCTAATACCAAGAAGTATTTCCTTTTTATCATAATGTTTATATTCTGTTTCTAACGAATACCATTTTGAAACTATTCAATTAATAATAATAATAATCTATTCCAAACGAATACCAAAAGTATATATATTATTAGTTACCTATTACATATTTATATATATGCGTATATTAGTATCTACTGCGTTGTATCTATATCTACCTTACAGCTTATCTACTAAGTATAAAGTACCTAATGGTTTATTTTCTTTCTTAATGCACCTACTTTTTTATTCTCTGCACCACCTATTAGGTTGACTGGTAGAGAATGCCTATGGCATTAAGTTCGCCTATGTACATATGTGCATGAAGTTCAAATAAATAAATAAATAAAAAGTACTGTCAGCACTCAGCAGAGAATATAGCTTCTCCGAGCGCAGTCACCACCCCACCCCTAGGACGTCTATTCCTATTCTCGTGCGGGAATCCCTACGCCTACGGGTGACATCCCGTTGGCCATCGGCAGTAATTTCCAACTTATTTGAAGTCAGTTTTCCAGTCCAACTGTGACGCGGTTGCACTTCATTATTTTTTATGAAGCGACTGTCTCTTTCCACTCCTAGTTACCTACATAACTTTGTAATGTATAGAATGGTCACCCATCCTAATACTGATCTGCCGAGTATTGATTACCCTTGGAATGATAAGAATGCTCACCCATTCTAAGACTGAACTGATACTGCTTAACTTTTTAAAAGATATGCTAACTTACTTCAGTGTGCTTCAATCATGAACCAGCCAAGTAATACTTAGTTTTTTTTACTAACCGTACCTACACCTACCTATCCGTTCGGAATAGAATAATAATATGACAAAAAAAGAAATAGGTACGTGGTATTAAGAAAAATGGTAGGCACTGGATCGGAAAAGATCGATGATAAAGCGCAGGCCACACTGCCAGCTGACGGACGGAGCGGGCGAAGCGGGCGGGTGAGGCGAGCGAAGGAAACTACGTGAAATATTGGCGAGCCAAACTAAGGGTTCACACCGAAAACTGGCTGACTGAGCGGGTGAAGCGGGCGGAGCTAACGGAGCGGACGGTGATCGATTTGCATATAAATTATATAGACACGCAACCTAAATACACTAAATACTACACTGCTGGGCGTACGAACTGGGTGAGCTAAGCTAGCGAAGCGGGCGAAACGAGGTGAACGAGGAGCTTCGTTGGACTTTAGTTAGCTTTGCTCACGTCGCTCGCATCGCTGACGTAGCTTAGCTCGTTAGTTGGCGGTGTGAACCCAAGTATGAAAAGAGGTGAAACGATGTCGTCCGCTTCTCCCGCTCCGTCCGTCAGCCGTCAGCTGGTGGTGTGGCCTGATTTGTATAAATATCATGAAGAAAGCATTGTTCCATCGCGACAATATTGACCCTGTTTTTCTTTGTCAATGTCAGCAGTGGGTATTCCTACCTACCTACTTGAATATATTTCAATGGGAGGAATCGACCCGATTGCAACCCATGGAATCTATACTAGATAGTGGTCGTGTCTGTACATTGAAGATATTTAAAAAAAAAGACTTGGGTTATGTTATGTTAACGATACTGAAAACGAAAATATTTTTTTTTAATTTCCTGTCTGTTTGTCTGTTTTTTTTTGTTAGAAAAGGCTTGGTCAGATTTAAAATCTTACGTTTATTTGATCTGAATCGGTTGAGGAGAACCGAAGATAATGAGCAAAGGTCGCGTTAACCGAGATGCACGCGGGCGGACCCGCGGGCGGAAGGCTAGTAGTTTATATTTACAGTAGGTGCCTAATGTCAAATAGCTGAATTACACATGTTCTAATGAAATCTAATGCTTTCTTCTCAAAATAATTAAGAAATTGATACAGCTAATTAAGGTAAGTAAACGCAACATCATTGATTCTAAGACGGAACGAAGTTTGCCAGGTCAGCTAGTTGCAAATATACCTACCTATGTACCTACCCTACTGTCTCGGAAACATGTTAGGGAGCTCCCTATCTAGACCTATCTAGGGGAAGGTGGTACACAATGACTAGTACTTAATAATATCTGTTCTGTCTGTGACAATTCTCTCGAGACAAAACGGAAAAACGATCCGTCTGTTTGACCAACTTCATAGCTCCATCTAGAATATTTTACATGAAATCGGGTACAATACAATCTCTGTAATGCTTGCACTACATTCTCGTCGAAGTTAGGCGAGGCGAGGTTTGACGAAGTTAGGCAAGGTTATGCGAGGCGAGGTGACACGACACACGACACGAGGTTTGCTAGCACTTCACTCTCGTCGAGGTTAGGCTAGGCGAGGTTTGACGAAGTTAGACGAGGTTCACTCTCACCATTGTTATACACGTACTAGTACGTAAATACACATGTTGTACACGTTATTTCACGTAGGTACTAGTACGTTGTACGAATTGTACTAGTACGGTGCATACCGGCAAATGTCCGATTAAGCACAAGACTGTGGCATACTGATTGAACGAACGCGAGAATGTGGAGGCTGCGCCTCGCCTCGTCTCGTCTACCCTCGCACCTCGCGTCACCTCGTGTCCCCTCGCGCGAGGCTAGGCGAGGCGACGCGAGGCGCGGCGATGTGACGCTAGGGCTCCCACTACACTCTCGTGCTCGTGCTACCTCGCCTAACTTCGACGAGAATGTAGTGCAAGCATTAGTGTCATGGCGCTGGCGTTGTTCGCGGCAGATATGTTTTCATCATAAAATATTCAACATTAATGCCTAATCTAAAGTAAGTCGTTATTTGACATCATTTAGCTTTAGTGTACTGTGTATAAACATATTATGTAATTGTTTGTTTCGGTTTCTGCTGTTAATTAGCCATTGAATTACCCGTCCTTTAGGACAGTATAGGTTAGGTTTGATATTTTTCGATAATAATGCATTTGGGTCAATATTATGATCATAAGGCGGCCACCCACTTACAGTTTATAGAACGACAACCGGATAATATCGGTCTGTCAGTTCATCACAATAGCCCACACACTTACAGTTTCGTACCTATACGATTTTGGACTGACGGCTAATATGGTGTGTGGCCGCGCGCTGGCCGCTTGACGATTTCGGTCAGCAAAGACAGTTAAAGGCCGGACAGTCTATGGCCGTCGGCATTTTATACGTATAATAACATCAGACTAAAAGAATAAAACAATGTTATTATTTTAGTCTGAGGTAGCTAATAAAATTATGACGACATTGATGACATAAGGACTGCAGGCCGCCGGACAGACGAAAAACTGCAGGCAGACTGTAAGTGGGTGGCCGCCTTAAAACATAGGATCGACGAAATGTCTTCAGGATAATTTTACCTGCTTCCAATATAATAGTGTTCAGTTAATGTTAATGTGTGTGTGTGTGTGTGTGTGTGTGTGTGTGTGTGGGTGCGTGCGTGCGTGCGTGCGTGCGTGCGTGCGTGCGTGCGTGCGTGCGTGCGTGCGTGCGTGCGTGCGTGCGTGCGTGCGTGCGTGCGTGCGTGCGTGCGTGCGTGCGTGCGTGCGTGCGTGCATGTGTGTTTGACGTGCGTGTGGCTGTCTGTGTATGCGAGTGCGTGTGTGTTATTGTGAATGATTGTGTTGAGAAAAATAATATTATAAGTACCCACAATACACATAGCTAGCTGCAGTTTTTTTAGTTGTATCTATCTACTTTAAAATAGGTATAATGGTTTTATTTAGGTATACCTACCTAAATAAAACCATTAAAAACTTATATTAGGTACACATTATAATTATGTTTCATTTCTTGCTTGAAATACATAGATAGGGTAAAAGGATCCCTGGATCACTTTACCCGTACACTGGGGATCGTTTTGGACACCGGGGTGTACAAAATGATCTTTTGGTAGACCTTTACGAAAATAACACAAAACTATTCCTTTTATCTTATCCTATTCTGCGCATACCTACTCAATTTGTAGTTTGACTAACTAGCTACTCAATAAATGTTATAAGCTAAAGCTGTACCTAAACACTTGTTTAAGAGCCGTTATCACTTAGGGGAATCATTTTGTACCACGTTTCCCTACTTACTTATTCCAGAACACTCAATGTAGCTCCTAGCTCCTACGATATGGAACCTGAGTCACCAAAGTACGTAGGTAGGTATCTACTTAATTTTAATGTGTAGGTACCTATAAAATCCACATAATATTTTATGCTGCTGCTTCTGCCCTGAACGCAAATATAATAAATGTATTAATATTTAAAAAATAGATAAGTACCTAACTACACTTTAAGTAGATAACTTGAGCAGAAATCCAAATATCATATATGGCCACCCTTTTTGTGACTGGGTCAACAATATTGGAAAGGGAGGGTCGAGGCGGGGACAGGGTCGATAACTAGTACCTACCACCCAAACGACGTAGACCCTCCATGCGCAATGCGATTCGCTGCTCATAAGGCCACTCCTAGGTAAAAATCAATCTGAGTACACCTTCCGGCCAAGCTTAATGTCGGCTCTGTTAAAGTGATTATTTTGTGTTTAAACCCTTAAATAATAATTGAAAGCTGTGATTTTTGACTTCGGTATTTTCATTTATAGCTAATAAAGCTGTGTCGCGTTGTAAAATTGCCCATTTCTAAATATTTTTGTAAAACAGCTAAGTACTGAGTATCCAGGTCGCTGAAAATCAATACCTACTTAGAGAAAATGGCATCAGGCACAGGTGATGAGCTCCCAGAAGGATGGGAACAATATGAATCGAATGGAGCTGGTTAGTGGAGATTTAAGCTATCTTATAATATTAAAGCTCAGACTAAAAGAATAGTATTCTTTTAGTCTGAGTATTAAAGAAATTAATATAGTTGTAGGTAAATGTATGGCGATGTCATGAAATTGTCATTGTAATTTTACCTATTACTATTTATATATTTTTATGAATATGTATGTGCTTTGTGCACCCAAGGAGAGGCGATCTTCGATTTTTATTTTACTATTTTTATGTGCCACACCCTAAGGGACATATACCTACCTACCTATAGGTATGGTGTTAATAGAATTAAGAGGCAAATACTTTACCAGAATCTAGGGTATTTTATTACTTTGTAAATTAAAATACATGTATTGTAATGATCTACCCAACTTCCTTAATCATAGCACCGGACACGAACCTTACATTCTACCTAGGTACGTACATAAAAAATAACGTAAAAAATAACATATATGTAGGTAGGTACCTACCTACACAATAGGTACGTAATGAAAAAAAACAATAAAAATACCTAATGCGTAGGTATCCACTGTTATGTCGAATTTTAAATAAACAAAATGTAACACTACAAACTACCTACCTAACTAACTAAAGCATCATGGAGATGAAAAGGGACAGAACGAAGCACGGGGGTAGCATGATATAAAAATAATGAGTGAAGAGTATATTTTATCATATAAAAATTATGATTAATCATTTAGGGCGAACCTTTCACTCCACCCATCCATATTTTTAACTACGCCCATGAATGAAGCATCTAGAAGGCAGGGAAACCTACATGCTGTATCGACCCCAAGTGGTATAAGACAGCAGAAGGTGTCATCAGAAGGTCGGGTGTAATTTTATAAATTGTCATGCACCATAACATACCGATCGTACTATGTATTAGGTAAATACTACTTACTTTTTTTAATATCGTAGACTATCGTAGTTATGTAACTTAAAATCTACAGGGGCCGCCATCTTGAATCTTGATATCAAAATGGCGGAACAAACCTGCCTTCGGAATATATACCTAACGTATAACCAAACAGTGAATTACCTACCTAAACCTTATACTTTTTTAATCATATTCGAGAGTAGAGCTAGATACAGCTAGAGAGTGGATTCAGCTGTCGATTATGTTCGCTTCAGCGCCTGCTAAGTATTAATAGCAAATTACCTACTAGACATATTTCGGACGCTTCGTTAAATCGATTTTTGAACAAAACAATACTTAGTTATTGAATATTTGCTCTCACATACAGAGATTGATAATGAAATCCTATCATAACATTCAGGACCATTTATATCGCTACGTAGACGTACCTAGCTAATAAATTATTACATTCTAATAGGTAAGTACACATCAATTCGAATCGAATCAACCCGAATTCCGAATTGCAGAGTTAATTGAATTAATTTACTTGATCTTAGCATTATGCCCTTTTGCATCCAAGGTTTTCATTTTAAAAATTCGAGGCTCAGTTAAGTTTCTCTTCCGTTGGGTTCGCCTAATTTTTGACGAAGGTTTATGGGAATAACAGACTGCCGTCTCACTGTTCAACCACGAGAGGAAAGCTTGTAGTAAAGCCTCTTCCGTTAAATCAACGGGTATTGTACCTACTGTAGTCATAATAGACGAAATTGAACGTACTGAATGTAACCATGCCGAAGTACTATGGGAAAGCATTATCAGCCTATGAGGAAGACAGGAGTTGTTTATCAAACCCGTTGTTGCTGACTACTCGTCAACAGATGGCGCTATAAGTTCGAAGCTGATTGATATTTTTTAGGTCCTACATACATGTTGATTATGGTTTATTTTATTTAAATACATATTATAATGTACCTATACTTACGAATACAATTAATATAATCTCTTAGAAGTCAAATTTAGGTAGATATGTATTACATTTTTCATTTACCTACTTTTAAATTCACTAATATTAGAATTTCCGTCATGCCAACCATCAAAATTGCCATCAACATCATCTTTCTAAACACTGTCTGCTTAGTGGCTTTGATTGTTATGCCGGCTTTTCCGGTATCGACTACCATCTGATCTCTACCGTTGAGCAATCGCACTGACTTGCAGGGGAGTGGCTTGGGCCTCAAGGATGTAGGTAGGACCTTGCACTACCCCGGAGAAAGCTATGTATGTAGATATTGCACTCGCTTAGATTTTGTAGCAGGGAGATCAGCCCAGAGCCTGAGGTGCCGAACAGCTATTATTAAGGAGCCAATTATTTTCTTTGCAGCGTTTGTGTTATATGTAAATACACAAACGAAGAAAGGCCCGTACCCAAAACCTAAGGTATCCGGAGGATGGACTTTGGTTGGACGTAACCCACTTCGTTCTCATATCCCTAATTCTCCAGATACAACTTATGCTGTTGCATCCTCCTCTACCAGCGCAATGTCGGACTCCATAGCTCTTGGTTCTCTTCATCGACAACCAGTATCTCGAGCGCATTCCAGCAGTGGGCTCCCTGAGGAAATCCGATGCAGCCATATTTTGGTGAAGCACAATGAAAGCCGACGCCCCGCCTCATGGCGTTCTGATTTAATCAGGCGCTCTAAGGATGAAGCGCTTGCGATTGCTACAGGTGAGCTTAAAATCTATTTCTCCCTCTATAACTTTTCACACGGTTTCATATTATTACCATTATGACGTCGTATGAGTCGAACCGCGTTTTCAGTATAGGTAGTACGCAACCAATTATTCGAAGGTATAGCTACCTACCTACCTTCTAAATTTCTGTTCATATTTTTGCCTTGGTACGTAAGGAGTAGGTAAGTACTTAATCATGTTGTGTGCTATTCGTGTGTACCTCATTCCAAGGTTATAGGTAACTAATAATTTTTCACGTCAGGCTGTGAAGGCATCTCCTGTTAAAAACTCAAAGCGCAAAATTTTATGTACAATATTTTGTTCGCATTATTGCTTATATGCAAGTGATCTGACTGATCACAAAACTTGCGAATAAGGATATACCTACATATTTAAATTCAACTTACCTAAGCCTTTTTGTTCTGAAATTAAGCCTCAAAATGTGGAAGATTTCAGAAAGATAATATTTATGTATGATCAATTGATCACTGATCACTAGTTAAGTTAGTTTATAGCTATTACATACATGAAATAAACAATAACTACCATATTTTTCCAGATTTCCGTGACCAAATAATGAACAAGGAGACAAGATTCGAAGACATCGCCAAACTATACTCCGACTGCTCGTCTGCCAAGCGTCTTGGAGATCTGGGACGTTTCAAGAGAGGCCAGATGCAAAAGGCCTTTGAAATGGTCGCTTTCAAGTTGAAAGTCGGCCAAATGAGTCGGCCGGTTGAGACCAAGTCTGGGATTCATCTCATATTGCGCACTCTGTAAATGTTATGAGTAATGCGTATAGCTGCAGTTGTCCAAAGACCAACGAATTATGTCTTCTCAGTACTTTATTTCAATTATTTTTATTCCGAGATGCCAAAGGTTGGCACTCACAAGGGTGGGTAGGTATATTTAGGAATTGATCTCAGTTAGTTACTTTAATTTTAAAAATAAAGTTTATCTTCAAAATGAGTTAAGTACCGTTTTATTTGTAATTTTGAATAGCACGGTAACGTTAGTAACTTCAAAATAAACTATAAGTTGTATCTAGGTACCCAATACGAATACTAAGAATTTGTTATACCTACCTACCCATATCAAAACCAAAAATGTTATGACGATAAGTTATCAAATAAGTTAATAATAATTTTATAATTCTTGTTGTTATACCGTCACGTCCTGGAGAAAACGCTAAAAGCGTGCTTCAAGAAAGCATCCCTCTTGTTTCAAGTCTCGTAAACTCTTGTGATACCTACACAGTTTAAAAATATAGATGTTTATTTTGTGTTTAATTAATTAAATTAACTACGTTAATTGTTTTCCTGTAAAACTCGAAATCGGAGTTTTAAGTATTGTATGCTTACCTATAATGTAGGTATTTGTACGTAGACGTACAGTCAGAGTCAAAAGTTCTGAATTTTAAATCTGAAAAATCAGGATGAAAACAATATTTGCATATATGTATTTAAATTAAAATTTCAATATGATTTCATAAAACCCGTTTAGTAAATAAACAAGAATTATATTTTGATGTTATGTATAAAGTTCACTCAAAAGCAAAATCTACCTATACCTACTTTTGGCACTGATTACGTTCGTGATTTTATACGAAATTTCTTATTGTGTTGTTCAATCATAAGAGAAATTATGTACAACGTTTTTTGATTTAACAGGTATTCAGTAGGTACTTAATCCTACTGAATACCCCATTGAGTACGTTACCAAGTTACCAAATTAACTACGATATACTTACCTACTTACTTAATAGTCGGGTAAGGTAAGTAAACCTCACGAGCATAGCTAGCGTTTCAATTTAAGACGATGCACGGGGGCGTAGGCGTAGTCTATACTTTGGAGGCTAATGCAAACAAAACAATGAGTAGGTACGAACTTACTTTATGTATGATTCATGTAAAAATAACAAAAGTCTGAATTTGTAGATGATATTTTGAATTTCGAGGTGGGGGGAGGGGGGAATTCGAGATATCTCCTTGTCTAAAATCCTTCCGCCTAGCTACGTCCATGGTATACCTAAAATGCTTGACTTCGAGGTTCAAAATCTCGTAAAAGCTATTGATGATGATCACATTCCACAAGCATTGTTATTAAATAATTTACCGATCTTCTGATGTGATAAATTAGATTTTTTATAAACCAATCTTAAAAGGTGCTTTTGAAGTACCTATGTATATCCCTATTTAGTTACTTTTATACCTAATTAAGATGCAGGGATAAATTGAAATCTCTGTTGGTAGTTACCTATCTAATAATTATTTCACCCCATTATTTTAGTGTTAAAATTTAGATATTAAAAAATCAGTACCTACCATATTTTTGTATTAAATGACTGACAAGGTACGAGTACTATACGATTTATTCATAGGTAGGTACTTGTATTTTATTTTAATAATACCTAGGCATTGTTCATTGTAATTACTGCTCATATATTTATTGCCTATATACCTATATTTTTATCATTTGAACCTAGATTATATACTTATAACAAAATTATATTAACCACGCACTTTTAACCAACTTCATGTTTTAACAGTACATTATACATAACGACCTGTTACATTTTTCTGTGGTTGCATTGTTACCTAACGGAAATTTTGAATTATATTGATGTTTATGTAAGTTATTGGCAAAAATAAATAAATCTATGTCGTAGCTTGCTTCTGATATATTATAATATATAATACCGATTTACATCATAATAGGTACCTATATACAGGGTGGAAATCGTTAATGTTTACTGTGTCTACTTATGTTGTACAGTCCACACAATTGTTTCGACATTTTTAAATCTCTTAATGCAATGTACCTAGGTACCTATATGAATTAACACTTTATATACACTACTTTGATGGAGTCATGCGTACCTAAGATGTCGTCTTATTCCATTACTTTTCTGTATTAATTGTTAGTACATATTTTTTAATACAATAATAATTATAATACACTTCGGTAGAGTTTTTAAAATCTGGATGTTAAATGTAATGTTATAATTAAGCAGGCTGTTCTTTAAGCTGAACCCATACTTACCTACTTTCTTATCAGTGGCGAAGGGTGAAAACGATTAAAAAGGAAGCCGGTGGAAATAAATCTTACCTCGTAAAAACAACCATGGCAATTCTTTAAAATTTGAGATACTGAATTTCAGATACATCCAGTTTTATATAACGCATTATGTATATTCTTTATTAGAGTCTAAACTTTAGCATCTCTACCACGACTTCCCTTTGCGGAGCAACCCGGCAGGAATTGTGGTAAAGGGATACCTCGCCACTGTTACTTATCTACAATATTTTTCTACGTGGGTACCCATATATTACGCAATTTATCTAATAGTATCGTGAGTAACCAAGTTTTTATCTTGTACACCTGTCGTGCGAGGGTGGGTACGGCCTACCCATAGTTGTATTTTTCTGAAATTTCTTATTGATGTTTTATTAAGTAACTAATTATGTCATACATATATTGGTGTTAAATGTTAGAACAATATATAGCCTTCCGTAGGATTTACGAAATTTATAAGTGTTAGACATATTAATATATAATATTTATATGTTATATTAGGTATATATAATTTAATACAATAATAAAAGAAGGCATTCTTTCAGACTTTAATTCTGATTCATCTGAATAGCATACATTCGATATTTGTTGATTTTATGGGCACGAGAAGTTTTATATTATATATATACCTATTCTATAATTATATATATCCATTATATAATAATAATTATGATGATGTTAGAATAGTAGAGCTTTAAAAATATCGATGTTATGAATAAGTGTTTGTTGTACCTAAGGAAATACTACTTGAAATGCTTGTATGAATTTACCTATTAATTGGCCTATGAGTACCGGGTGACCAGTCTTCCTTTAGTTAGACCACTGCTTAAACAATTTACAGCTGTCAACTACAACTACAAAAAGTTTGTAAAAGGTCTGTGGACCCATGACTGTCATTTATTTGTAGGTACCTTCTCGGTACCTACCTCACTTCGGTGGGATTTGCTCTGTTAAACATATAACTACAGGACATTTAGAGTTCATCCATACGATGATTTCAGACATGTTGTCCCAGTAACCAACATTTTATGAAATTACTAACTATTGTTCTTAACAAAATGTACCTACAGTCGCCGTCAGATATATCATAGAAGTCAAGGCACCCAATAACTTGTGAACAATTACAATATTAATAAGTTCCATACACTACAAGCTATCAACCTTGTCTGTTGCGCTATATCTGATGGCGAGCTATCAGCGTCAGAACAATCTTGACTGCAAAGTCTCAAAATGATCTTAATACCAATTATTTATTAAGAGCAAATCCTACTGTTCTATTGTTTGATTGGTATCAAAAAATGAAACGAAACGATCAGTCACAGGAAAGGGGGAAAACTAAAATCATCTTGAGTGTTTTGTTCGTCAAGATCGATCTGATGCTGACTGTACTTTCGGTACTTTAAATCTTGATGTCAAATAGAATAACTCAATGTTTTGTTGAATATCTTTGATGTTTATATGACATTCGCAGAATGAAGCACTTGTAATTTTTGACAATATTTTTGAGCCTAAAATTTAGATTCAAATTCTTTATTGCTCAAAATTGTGTAACACTATTACAGCTTTTTGACGTCAAATTCTGCTTAAAATCAGATTAACACCACTTCCTAGGCGCTAGTGGAGAAGAAACGGCGCAACTCCACAACTCCTGAACACCTAGAAGGCCAGGATTAAAAATAAAATTATTGTGGAAAAGCACAAGTGCTTTATTCAATATATGTAGCAAGTTCCACCAACCGCCATTAATCTCCAGCATATAAAACAATATATATACATAATATATATAATAATCATTGTTTTATTTTATTCGCTTAAACATAACCCTTTTTATGTAGGTACGCGAGTGAACCTTCTCCGAGACTCTAATTTCAGCACAATCTTCAGCAACTCATACCTCACCCAACAAAACCATGGACGAGGCTGAGGTGGTAAGCTATGTATCATGGTTCTTTGAGAGCACCAGTTTCCCACTTTGCCAGCAATTAGGATATCATTCGCGTGCCAGGCTCGTATTATCTAAACGATTCTTCATGTTTTCAAGCGCCAGGGACAATACCTACCTCGGTGGGTAAGTAGGTAGGTAAGTATACCTACTTTTTGGGTTGGAGGAGGTATTTTTGAAGGATGTTCGAAAAACCTGAAAACATTTTCTCACCAACCTTCTCTCAATGAATATCAACAACGTCACCAAACAAAAATCAATCAACATTAACAACATAAACCAAATAATTAGGTCCCCTAATGACGCTCCCAGCGGCGATTCCGTCCTAGCTGCCGTAGGTAGGTATACTTTTTGGGTTAGATCAGGTATTTTTGAAGGATGTTCGAAAAAATTTTATTTTTAACATTTTCTCATCAATTGAGAAAGGGCTCAATCAACATCAACAACATAACGTTGTGTTGTGCTGGCTCGTAATTTGTACCACCTCTATATCTACCATCTGTAATGTTTAGTTTTGATATGACAACACTAAAAAGTAGCGCTACCAACATGGCGCAATCGCTGTCATTTTGGATTCGATGAACCACTGAGTTAGGTGTTGTAAACAAAAATAATTATTACGGCGTTCTGATATTATTGTATGGCTGTTTACATAAGGGTTTCTTGTGGTAACGATAAGCCCCTCCCAGTTATTATATACCTACGTTTTAAAGGAAAGTACTTAAGCATAAGCAAAGCATATTAGTGAACTTTTTGAGAATATCGTTTTATGTTTAGCAATCCGAGGTTACGATGCCAGCTCGCATAATAATAAAACTTAGTACCTACCTATTGCCAATTTTGTACCTAGGTACTAGGTAGGGCAGTCCTAAAATGTGCCGGTACAATTTAGATGTATAGTGGTTCTTCAACTCGATATACTGGGTGATTTTACAGTCGTTTTGGAAAAAAAGATTTGGGCACAGTTTCGTTAGCAAATCGTCTGAAAGTATTAAGTTGGCGAAAAAAATTTTGGGGGTTGTAAAAATTTTTTTTTCGCCTAAATAATACTTCCAGACGATTTTGCTAACGAAACTGTGCCCAAAATCTTTTTATCCTAAACGACTATAAAATCACCCAGTATAAACATATACTGTACATTATTAGTCTAAAAAACTTTATGTACCTATTATAATTTTCTTATTTATTTACATAATTATCTATGTAACGGTAATGCCGATTTTAGTTTATAGGAGGGACTTGAATCTTATTTCGATCGTAAAGTACAATTTAGGATACCTATGGTACAATTAAGGACACCGGTTTCCTAAATTACCTAGATACTTTTTCCGAGTTCTAAAAAATCTTTAATAATTGTTTTAATTTATTTATTTATACTTCCTGATTTTCTAGTTATAAAATATGAACACCAATAGAGCAACCTTCTTACTAGCTGCTACCCGCGGCTCTGCTCGCGTTGATGTCTTTCTCAAGGTCTAATCTACCCCTGTACCAAATTTCATCAAAATTGGTTCAGTGGTTTAGGCGTGAAAGCGTAACAGACAGACTGCCAGACTCTTAACTGATATAGTTTTTGAAACAACTTGTAAAGTTCGTTAACTGGTACAATATCGGCAACCTTACCCTACATTTTGGGTAGTAGGAGGTATTTTTGAAGGATATTCGACAAACCAAGTCTAAAAACATTTTCTCACCAACCCTTTCTCAATCAACATCAACAACGTAATCCAAATAATTAGATCCCCTAACGACTCCCCTAGCTGCTATCCGGTTCTAGCTAACATAGGTATACTTTTTGTGTTGGTGGAGGTATTTTTGAAGGATGTTCGACTAACCGCGTGGTTCCCAGCAGAGTAGAATTTGCGCCACCCCATCTCTTCCCATGCGGTGTCGTACAAGGCGACTAAGAGATAGGGCTGTTTAATATGACAGATATGTATAGTATATACCTACAGCTCAGACTCAGACGCATGGCTCGAGCAACAATAGTGCCCGGAATACGGTAAAAGCTCACCCCCTATTACGTGGGACCAAATCCCTACTAATATTATAAATGCGAAAGTAACTCTGTCTGTCTGTCTGTCTGTCTCACTTTTACGACTAAACCACTGAACCGATTTTGATAAAATTTGGTATAGAGGTAGATTAGACCTTGAGAAAGGACATAGGCTATGTTTGATCGCGATAACCGACATCCACGCGGGCGGAGCCGCGGGCGAAAGCTTGTACAATAATAATTAATTGATGAAATGTGGGTGCTCATTCACCTCTGCCTTACCATCTGGGGATAAAGGCGTGATTATATGATTATATTATACGTTCGAAAAATTAAGCCTAGAAACTTTTTCTCACCTACCGTGTTTCAATCAACATAAACCAAATAGGAAATTGGGGTCCCTACCGACTCTCCTAGCTGACATCCGGTAGGTATATTGATAGAAGTGGCAGGCATAGGAGACAAATATGTAGTGAATGAAACCTTAGTGTAATTGTTTTAACACAATTACACTATTTTATCTACAATAAGTAGGCAATGAAGTACCGTCACGTCATTGACCATGGCCTAAAATAATTATCGCTAGAGCTAGTTATCAATAACCTTTCAGTAGTAAACAAGAAAGAAACATTTCAATAGGGAATTATTGAAGTTAAGTAAATACACAAAGTGATTTGCGAATCACCACAACGAACATTTTCGAGACTTCGAATGGCACGATCAATGAGTTTTATTATTAGTTGAATCATCAAAAATCTACGAGGAATGTACTTTTTTTCGAATGCATGGATCTTCTGATTTTTTTTGAAGCAGCCTGCTGGAAGTAAAAGAACCAGGAACTAACACATGACACATCATAGGTGGTGAAATGTGGGTGTTAAAACACCACTGCCTACTCCTTCCGGGATTTACAGGCGTGAGTACAATAAGCTTCAGAGAAAACGGACCCCCCTTGTTAATGATATGAAAGCATGAGGTGAGGGGGTCTGTTTTCTCTGACGCTGACTGTACATGTACATACATACACTCACGCCTTTATTCTCGGAGGGTTAGGCAGAGGTGAATTAACACCCATATTTCACCAGTCGCAGGAGGTGAGCCTATTGCCGTATTACGGGTAGAATTGTTAACTCGAGCCATGCATCTGAAGCTGAGTCAGGGTTGTTTATATCTGTCTGATGTTAGACAGCCCTATCCCTTAGTCGCCTTGTACGACACCGCATGGGAAGAGATGGGGTGGTCCTAATTCTACTCTGTGGGGAACCACGCGGCTCTGCGGTTAGTGTATGTACATGTCTATGTATGTAAAATAGAATTGAATAATAAATATATAGGAATGATACGTATTTTGTCGTTGCCAACGTATGTCAACCAAATTAGTACCTATTACGGGTCCTAAAAGTTAACAAGCAAGTAAAACAGTAGGGATGATTCCTACAGGGTCGGTAGCATGAGTATGACGCCCGTGGTATTGCATTAGTCCATAGGCCACGGCAACCACTCTCCAGGTGGACTGTGTCCCACCTAAGTGGTATATAAAAAAACTAGAGCATTAGAAGATAAGCCTTATCCAAACTAATATTATAAATGCGAAAGTAACTCTGTCTGTCTGTCTGTCTGTCTTTCTGTCTATCTGTCTTTGCTTCACGCCTAAACTACTGAACCGATTTGTGTGAAATTTGGTACAGACATAGTTTGGAACTTGAGAAAGGACATAGGATAGTTTTTATTACAAAAAATAAAATAAAAAATAAAATTTATTCCGGACATACAGCGCCATCTATTGGTCAAGAGTCGGCATCAATTCAGTACTGAGTATAAGGGTAGATTGAACCTCGAGAAAGGACATAGGCTATGTTTGGTCGCGATAACCGACCGCGGGCAACCGCTAGTACTCTCATAATTTAAGGCCTACAGACAGAAAAGAGTCGTTATGAACGAATTATAATTATTTCATTTCAGTAGATAGAGTAACAGTTCTAACTTTATAGCTATACATATTCGCAATACCACTGAAAACACTGGTGTTGAACTCAGGGTCAAGTTTTTATTTGCAATAATTACTATTACCTACCTACAATGTTTTTGTTTACAATGGGCAATATCGTAGCTACATACGTAATCGTGTAAATAAATAAATACAATGTTGCAACCTTGCTGCAATTATGTGGGTGACACTGAGCGTTTTTGTATATGTTTATAAGTTTATCTAAAGTAGGCCTAGGGCCAGGGTACAAGGGAATTGTCCTATTGGGCCCGCGGCATAATGAGACCCGAGACGGCGGCGGCGTGCGGTTTTAATAGTAATAAGTTGTTTCAACTGAATTCCTAAGTACTTACTACTCTAGATCGATCAAGGACTAATTTAATCTGTTCTCTCAATTCTCTCATTCGCAAGTATAGTTAATTAGAATTATCATTATTATTATTATTTTTATACCTATACAGAATACGTCAATGTGACTTCACCTCGCCTGATGGTAAGCCGAAGGCAAAGTCTCTTAAAAGAGGGTCACCATTATAGACACGTACCATGTTACAATGGTGGCACTCAGCTTGACGGCCTCATCAGATGTTTTTTAACGCCCGCTTAAAGGTCCCGGGACTGTAGGAAGAGGGAAACACGTACTGGTAAGAAATTCCTAGTTTTAATGGTGCGGCAAAAGAAGGGGAGAGACATTCTGTCTAAGCCTAAGCGTTTACAAATGCCCAATTTGTTTAAATTTGGAACCAAAACCTACCCTAATTATTTCCCTTCTTCTGCCAATTGTAAATCATCTACGGAGACGCTTGCTATTCAGATTATTTCAGATCTTAGCATGAAGTAATTGGATTTACCTAGATAGGTACTGCAATCTGCTCTACCTCTAAATAAAAAAGCATTGGGTCAGTTAAACTGTAATCTACCCAATAATGCCAAGGCACACAAGGACACCAAACACGGCAGACACCACCAATAGGCCTCTACATACTGTACATGAACACTTAATTATTTTTCACAAGTTTATCTATTTTCACCCCATGGATGTTCTCCTGTTCCGATGATTGTCATCAAATCTTGCAAATTAAATAGGATCCTGAGCTGAAAAGGCTCATCTCAGTCTTGATGAGTACTTTGGTGTTAGATGGTAACCAGGGACTGATGATGGAGCTAGCACTGGCAGGTGACCATAGGAATTCAGTAGGTACTTATAAAACATAATCTTATCGAGTATCGAGTATGGGCTCGTTTGATTCGTCTCGACGAGTACCTACTTTAGTGCTAGAGGTTGACCTTTTTAGGGCTCCAACTGCCGTAGTTATTCGTATGATAACTGGGACCAACGGCTTAACGTGCTCCCTGAGACACGACCAGACCAATGCACATAGCCATATTCATGCATACAGATATTGGCACTGAGCGGGAATAGAACCCACGCCTCCTGTTAAGCACTTAGCAGTCGACCTATAAAGTAAAAAGTAAAGTAAAGTATGTTTTTATTGTGCACACCAAGGAGAAAACATGTGTCATTAGGTATAACGGTAGAGCATTCCACAGACGAACAGCTTGGAGTGAGAAGGATTTATCTGCAAATTTTGTGGAATGCCCCGGCATTTTTAATCTCGAGTTCACTGCCGATCTCAGATACCTGGAATGTGTGGCGTCCAAAAACTCGAAACGCTTTTTAAGATAAGAGGGAGTAGCAGGATTAAAGAGTATGCTGTACAGTAATGAGAGTATATATGAGTGTTCCGGCGAAGACGGATGGGTAACCACTTGAGCTTTCTTCGGTAATCAGAAACGTGGTCATATTTGCGTAGACCAAATATGAATCTATGCAGAAGTTTTGGAGTCTCTCAAGCTTATTCAATTGGTCTTCAGTGAGATCTAGATAGCTAGCATCTGCATAATCAAGGATGGGGAAAAGAAGTGACTGTACTAGCGCAATCTTGGTGGCAATAGGCAGAAAATTACGCAGCCTCCTCATGGACCCTACGGCCGCAAACATTTTGCGACTTAGTTCTTGTAATTGAGGGCCTCAGGTCAAGCAACTATCAATTTATTATATCCCTAAGTTCTTGACTTTGTCGCTGTACGTGATACTTGTACCGTCGCATGTAACCTGTGGGAGCGTTGACCACTCTATTCTTGCGACCATCCAAGGACTGCCAACAATGATGACCTGAGTCTTGTTCGGGTTCACCATTAAACCGCACGATTTGCTCCAGTTGCAGATAGAGTTCAGGTCAGCATTGACAGTGTCGACCGCCTTGTCCAGATCGTGCAGTGGAGCTTGCGAGTAAATTTGGAGATCATCTGCGTACAGGTTGGTGGTAGGATAGGAAGAAGTTAAATTATTTGTGATGGTGTTTCTATCCCTACCTACCTACTTAGTACCTATCTACTTAGTAACCACTAAAGATACTTCAAAGATGCAGGTGCTGTGATTTTCAAGGTTTCGGATGATAATAAAACCACATTGTAATACGAGAACTAATGTCGTTACACACGTGTGTTTTGAACAGTATTCAATTAGGCATTTTAGTTATTCGTTATATGGTTAGAAAACGCTGGAGTTGCAACGGTATAAATATTGAATGAATTTTATTCGTAAACCTATATACCTAGGTATAACTCCGGACTCGTATCTTGGACCTAAAATGTGCTCAAAATGTGGCCTATACGCGCAGTACCTACCTACACATTTCTTAGGTGTCTTTTGAGGATAGCACGAGGTGCTACTGCGGTGGACGACCTCAAATAATTCACCAAGCATAGAATTTTACAAAGTAATCCGCGGGCGCCAGAGCCTCGTTTGTCTTGCGATTTATATTAGGTCCAAGATAGGTACGTGTCCGGAGTTATATCTAGTGCGGCATTTCTCATGGTTGACGGTAGTCCCCGCCAGTCAGCGTGTGTGCTTAAATCGGACTCGAACCGACTAAAATAAATTGCATGCCATATCAAGTCTCTGAAAAAGAAATCTTTTGTAGTTTAGTAAGCGTCACGTAACCAAAAACTTAGTCCATTTGTATCAACTCATTGCTAGATCAAAATGCATTTATGTAATAACTAAATGATAGCTCAAGCTCTTCTGTGATTTGTTCTAATGTATGTGATCTGAAACGATTAGCTTCAGATACGGATGTTGGCTATCATCATAACTGGCAGTGGCAGGAGGTTGGAGGTCGTCAGTAACGTCCCCTCAAATCCCAATTATCTAGTTTGTGAACTGGTTCCCCAACCCACTTTAGCACTTCTCTCCCTATTGACGTCAATCCTCTTAATTTAGGTGCTAAAATAAGCACTCGTATGCATTGCCGATGTTCTCTGATTTTCCGGTCTAACTACAGATTCTCATAATATAAATGTTGAAATATACCTAATGGAGATGGCTAATGTGACTTTGTGGACTGTGAGTGGATGTGATTGTACAATCAGCATAAGATCGATCTTGACTAGCAAGTATAATTAATAGACCGGGAGATGATGACAGAAAAGTTCAAGTCATTTGTTACAAGTATGGCGACCATTAGAGGGTCGAATTGGGTGATTTGAGAACCGAAAATAGTAATTTCAGAGTTGGCCCGAGGGGGGTTTAATAACAGGATGATTCATTAAATTTGTCGAAAAAAATACGGTGTTCAAACGATTTGTTACACAAAAACTCTTGCATTTTTTTGTAGTCCATGAAAAATAAACTTGGCGCCAGCGTAATGTCATCCTTTTTTGCGGGTTTTATGGCTCGCTATCTAAATTAAAACGCATTAATTAATTTACGTATTAAAATCTTGTTATAAAATAAGAATGGCCTCGCGTACGTGTTAGAAATGTTATACTTACGTTGCTTGCACTTTCTGCTTGTATAAAAAAAATTATGCCATACTGTAACAAATTGTTTTAATCAGCCTGTAATTACGCCCCGCGGGCCAGCTCTGAAATTACTATTTTCGGTTCTCAAATCACCCAATTCGACCCTCTAAGGGTCGCCATACTGTAACAAATGACTTGAAATTTTCTTGAAATTACTTTTCTTTTTTTATCGTGCTGAGACCGCTGCTGGGCAGCAGTAGTATTTAGGTACGTCGAACTCAAACCGACTAAAACCGCACACCGTCTCAATTAACAGGTTATAAGTTGATCCTTATGATTGACCCTATCGATTGATGCCATAAAAATACAGGATGTTACGTTTTCGGATTTTAGTCGGTTCGATTACCGGGTGTGGCAAGCGAATTTTTAAGAATCTTTGAATGCAGTTTAGTTTCCTTTTAAAAATAAAATGATGTCTCGTTTAAACAAAATGAGCTAACTTAAGGATTTAAGGTACTTTCCCTCCATGTGGCATCGCCGTGGGACGCCCTGTATAATGGGACGCGCAACGATACATGAATATTTTGCTGTACCTTAAGAGGGGGTATAAAGCTAAATTGCCGATCGTAGATTTGATGTTTATACCCGAAATTAAGCCACAAATGAGCTGGGTTTTTTTTAATAGAAAATACGTTATATTTGTAAGGGACTGGTCATAGTAAAAACATAAAATAATAATATTTTTTCGATAGAATAAAATCACAAAGTTATGCCTTATTTACTACTAAAATAAATTTATTTCCAATATTATGCACACAACTGAGTCAATATTTGAATACAAAGTGTAAAATTATGTAACCCAGTGACTCTATTTTCACTTTGAAAAAATTGTGTGGATTTTACGAGTAATTAAAAAAAAATGAATTTGGCGCTTACGACGGTCTTATTCCGCGCATAACGCTCTCTTTCTATCGCACCTGACCCGAGGTGTCGGCCATCTGTTGTTTCATCATTTAGTCGGGCTCGCCCCGTTGAGACGGGAGGACTGTATTTCTGTTTTCCGTGTCAAGAAAGTTCGTTAAAAATGAGCCAATTAAAAAAATATAAAAGAAACACTCTAAAAGAGAATATAAGAAACTAAGAATTCAACTCAAGGCTAATTTTCGAAGGTAATGTATCTATATTATTTTACTTTCTTTAGTTTGTTACCAAATATCCACCGTTGCTAGGTAACTCTGGAGTAACGTCGGCTCGGGGATAGTATATGCAAATCAAATAGATGTTATTGACTACTCGCGTGTTTATTGTATAATATTATTTATATAGCACTAATATAATTATTAAATATATTGCGAAAGTATTTATACATTGTATTATCAATTTTAATGCATTTCTGAGTTGCTTCAGCTCGTAATATCACACAAGCTGATGAATCCGATCCGGTCGAATCGCTTAGTAAAAAACTTTCGTCAACTTTGTAAGCTTATTGCAATTGTTTTTTCTCACATTCAGAAAACATTTCAGTAAAATATGCAAATTAATATGAACATGAACAAGTAGAATGATATGATTTGAGATTAACATGGTCATTCACATTAGTACCGAATGTTCACACATTCAAACGGCATGGTAAATACGAGTATCCCGGTGATTTTAATGAAAAAAATTGACCACACGGAAAGCGGATGACTGCCCGTGGAAGGATAGCTCAGAGTAAGAGCGCTGGAACGCCAAGGTTCGCGACCCTGGCATTCAAGTCCTATTGTGGGTTTGATTTTTTCCATTATGTACTTATTTAGCATTTATATCAAATTATCTACAAGTAGATTAAAATAGCAATGCAATGGGCATACATATAGGGCAACCATATTATACACAATGTTCATCAGTAATATTGAACCACTATTTGGACTATTTGGATGACCCGACTCAGGATTAGTATAAAATTAATTGAAATCGCAAAAAAAAAAAATTTGGGTAATTTATCACATATACTTAGACGAACATCGCTAGATGTTAAATTAAAGTAAAAGCATTGTTTTTCCCAAATCGTCAAATCGTCGGTGCGCCTGCCAAAGTCGTTATGTGCATTTTTTCTATTTTTTTTATTCGCTAGATGGCCTTAAAAAAATGCGCATCAACTGAAAAAACAACCAAGTGTTAATTCCTTCTAGAAATAGATTTGACAAAATATACATGTGCAATTCTGACACTGCAAAATTGGTTATGTGTTCACATCAAGAGTTTTTCATCCTCATGTTGCACATGTCAGAATTGGTTTGCACATAGACAATTTGACAGCTTGTTTTTCTTCGGTTTGTTGGTTGTAAAATTGGTGTTCTACCTTTGTAACAACGTAAATAATCTTATAATAGTAAACAAAACGAGACAGATGATTAAATTAAAACAGCCTCACGTAAGGTCGAAGTCCTGAATAAAGTGAGACGTTTTTACACCATTTGTGTGAGAGTGAATTCACTGTCTATGGCAAGCGGAGCGGCGATATAAAGTAAAAATATTCTAGGCATTATATCAAATAATTCTTCTGAATACAAACCATCATACAGGCGGTAAAACAACCACAGCAAGTACCTTCTGAGGTTGAGAGGGACTACTACCCCGCCTGTGAGTATGGGATGGTCGACGATCCTCAGCGCCCGTCTTTGCACCAAGTCGAAGAGGTCTAGCTAGCCCAGGCAAAACTGTGACAGCAGTACTCCATGTGGGGCAGAACGGGAGCGTTTTAAAGAAGGAGTATTTGCCCCGCAGTGATGTACTACCTTGTTTCTTTGATACCAGCTTGACTTAGTCTTCCAAGTGACTACGGCGGTGATCGTCGCTGACGATAGCGATAGCTCCCTATACTCGAAAAGATGTTAAACGGTGTGTCTAGAAACTTGCGGCGCTATGCTATGAAGACGATAGCACCTTACACGGAGGCTATCACGGACATCCTGCGGCCAAGCAGTCTGATATCGCGAAAAAAGAAGACCGGACCCTGAGCCACGATTCTCAATGGGGCTCGGAAAACCTGGTCGAGTTCAACGCCAGGAAGACGCAGGCATGCGCGTTCACAGCAAAGGTATCTTCTTTCCTTCCCCTTCCAACTCTTCAGAGCACGCCACTGCCACTACAGGACAATCTCAATATCCTAGGTATGGATGTTCGCTGCAAACTGAACAACAAAAACTACATTGAGAGTATCATCACAACAGCCTCGCGTAAACTCGGTGTCCTGAACAGAGTGAGACGTTTTTTCACGCCGGAGCAGCGGTGCCTTCTCTATAAGACACAAATTCGCTCTTGCGTGGAATACTGCTCTCATCTCTGGGATGGCTCCGCAAAGTACTTACTAGATGCTCTCGACAGGCTGCAGCGACGTGCGGTCCATATTATTGGGAATCCTGAGGTCACCAACACCCTCGAGCCTTTGCAGTTGCGTAGAGATATGGCATCTTTGGCGGTATTTTACCGTCTCTACCATGGTGAATGTTCTGATGAGCTCTTCCAACTAATCCCACCCTCTCCTTTCCTATATAGGACAACACGTGCAGGACTTAGACGCCTCCCGCATACGGTGCAGAATATTCCATCAAGAACCAAGCGGTTCAGCGAGTCCTTCTTCTGCCGCACTATTAAGTCTTGGAATTCCTTACCAGTTCACGTGTTTCCTTCTTCCTACAGTCACGGGTCCTTCAAGCGGGGCGTGAAAAAGCATATACTGATGAGGCCGTCAAGCTGAGTGCCATCATTGTAACATGGTACATGTCTGTAATGGTGACCCTCTTTGCAGAGACTTTGCTTACCATCAGGCGAGGCGAAGTCAATTTGACGTGTCCTATATTAAAAAAAAGACTGGAAAAGCGCACCCCGGACGCCGAGGGGAAGGGCTCAGATGCAACTAAAGTTTATAACTAATTGGCAGCATAATGTGCACCTCGGAACTCGGAGATTTGCTCTTCTTTTCTGATTATCGTATTATCGGCTATTCCAGGAACGATCAGCAATTAGTTCCCAACTCCGAGAGGAAAATCGGCACCAGAACCTCGTCCGTTGTTTAACATGTGCACCGACTAGCAAGTGAGGTTGGCTTGGGTCTCAAAGGTGTTAGTAGGACCCTGTACACGGAACAGTTGTACTACTTTTATTTTTTTTACTTGTATGCCTTAATAAAGTTTATAGTGGGTATTTATTTACTTCGTATGTTATGTACCTTGCCATCTGTCAGTATTTATCCCTTATATAAATCCTATTGAGGTCCATAACAAATCTGATATGTATATATTTTTCACTTGTAAGAAATGGCGCTAGGAAGATAATTCTGATATGTGTATCAAAATGGAAAAAAAAATTATTGTGGATGGATAGTACCGCTTATAATTTTCACTTATATCTCAGTTCATGCAAAATATTTTTTGGCATCATACTACATTTTTAGTTTTTTGATACGCTCATCAATTATGTAATAAAACAGTTTAATGTCTCTCCTGAAAACTTGACCAAAAACACATAGAGGTTTTGGCAAGCGCAACGACGACATATTCCTTTACTTACTTACTTACCTTTTCATTTTATCAGAAATATTTTTTTTACCAAAAAGAAATTTATTGTGTTTCCAAAGTAGATAGTTAATGATGCAACTCGTATTTTGACAATTTTATCTGAGTATTTTGGGTATACTGTGCGCCTTCAAACTATACATGGCGGGTCGCTGCCACACAAAATAGGTGGCGGACTTGCCGGAGCGACGACAGGCGAGAGCGGGACGTGCGAGGGGTGCGGGTGAAATCTGATTTTTTTCTAGCTTTATGCGCACTCTTAATACAGAAAATGTAAATGTATGTAAATGCTATTTCTGTGGTGACTCTTGAACGATCACAGACTTTGGATGTATGGGAGTCTAATCATCGTAGTGCAAGCCGACAATTAGCGGCAAACGACAATCTTGATAGCAAGGTATTAAGATCATATTGAGTACAACTCGAGATTAAAATCGATCTGATGCTGACTGTACCTACATAAAGGACGCGCTACGATACACGAATATTTTGCTGCCTTCCTTTGGAGGTTGGAGGGTCAGGTGGCAGTCACTTAACCACATCTTCTGTAGTAGAAAGCGTGGGAGAGCAAGTCCAGTACCTAAATGGCCATATCACAAGTTAAATAAACGAACAACAGCCTTGTAAATAAATTAGAGTAATTTGTAAACAATACAATCACAATATTGCATGCATTTACTACTCATCATGCTAAGAGCACAGGCATATTATAAAGCATTAACAAACGCGTGACATGTACGTGACATAATGCGACAGTTGTAGAGATGAAATCATCTGCTTAGTTCATATAAAATAATATTTTGTGGCCCGACTCGGCTTGGCACAGGAAAATTCCATAAAATAATGAAATAATCCGGTTGCCGCGTCATGTTTTTCATGTAGCCTACCTACATGAAAAACTTGACGCGGCCACCGGCCAAAAATAATAAAGTAATTCTAGAAACCGATGTCTCACCTTCACTTCACCCACGGCGTGCTGCCCCAGAAGGGGGAGAGAGCGAAAAGGATAGGGCATTAAATAATAATTTATAGGCAGTTAATCAAGAAATGCTCGCCGGAAAGAGAGCAGACAGCAGCAGAGAGAAGATTCGGCCCCTTATAGCAAAGACGGTCGGTAGGGCACCTACCAGCTCCAATAAAATAAAACTACATCAACGAAAGTCTGACCGCCCGCGTCGTCATGGGCTCTATGACGTAAGTAGGTATTTATTTTGAAAATGTAAGTGTAAAATAATATAATATGTAAAACGCTAATTTTAATTTTAAAAGTGAACATTGTTATGCATATATTATATTGTATTACAGTAAAACCTACTTGTCTATAGAATACCACATCATTAAAACTGCTCCTCTAACAATTAGCTCCGTTTGCTCACTGTTAATAGCGCTAATTAGGCAAGCAGCCGCTAAACAACAAAAGCAGACCATTATTCCATACATTAGGAACCATCTACGGTAATAATTTATTGAAAATGGTAATGATTTCGCTCTTCGTGTCAAAATGCGTATGACATCAGTATTTAAACTAGCCTGCGTCTGACTGTTTTCAGTTTAACAAAGTAATGGGAATACAATAAAGATTTAGCTGGTTATACCTAGTAGTTTAAGTAGATAATGGCGAGAAGAACAAAGAAGAACACATTTACAGTTTAGATATTACTAAGATGAGCTAAAAATTTGCACCTATTTAGTATATTATATACCTAGTCAAAGATTTGCACAATAAGAGGCCTTCTATTACTAGACAAGCTGTGTCGAACAATAATTGTGAGAATTGTGTCACGGTTCGGCGGTGTCGCGGGTATAGGAGTGGGCTCACATCGGTAGCTTAATGCCCAGGATTCGAAACTGAGACCTCTCGATGAGGCCAACACTTTAACCACTAAGGTACCAACCGTTTTATTCGTTTATCTTTTTCGGCTTTCCCAAAATTCTCGACATGTGGAATGGTGATATCGATAATGTTACATGGTGCTTTCTTATCACCGTTATAACAGACTTATTGGGTACAATACTTTTCATAATAAGTAGATCGATTCTAATTACAATGTGACACGATATAGTTAACTATATCGCTGGGCTATGGGCTAGCACAACCCTGTAATATAAAATTATGTAAGAGCATGTCACTTGGTTGTGTGGGGTATAGGAACTCAAAAAGTATAACGGTGACTGCCCCGTAGCACTACCCAATGACACTACTGGTAGTGTCAAGGGTAAAATTCTTGCCCCATGGCACTACCGGTAGTGTCAAGGGTACAAATTATTCCCAATGACACCACCAGTAGTGTCAAAGGTAAATTTCGCAATTATTGTGAAGTAATACACATAAAGATTTCTTGGATTAAGTCTCGATGCTCATGCCCAAAACTGGGTTTCCCCTTTTTTCTTATAAGTATTTTTGTGTTATTAATGTTATTATCCGCGGTTGTTAATATAAAGGGTGGATTTTTTGGACTCTATCTGAAGGAAAATTACCCTATTAGAGACAGTAAACGTCAATTATTACTTTACTGTTAATAATGCAGGTATCTGATGGGTCTTTGCGTAAAAGTGCTGTATCTATTCGCATTGAATTTATAAGTTCAATTTCAGGGATTTTCTTTTATTTTATTTACTTAATATGTGTCTTTAACACACATATTTAGTAATTTGATCCTTTTTATTAATACAATCGATTTATGCCATAAAAATAAAAGAAGTATTTTATTATATAAAAAAAACAATCTGTATTCAAAGGTATTCAGATAGTTACTGTTTCTGAAAATCTTTGAATGCAGATTGTTTTCTTTATAAAAGACCCTCCTGATCAGCAGGTCTAAGTAGCTGCATGACCAACATCGCGAAACGTCTAAGGAGCATTAAGTCTAACTAGCACAAAGTCCATGTAGCAAAACGTCCAACTAACAGATGGTCTATATAGCAGAATGACTATTTAGCAAATCGTCAGTTTCTCAAAATGACTGGACACTTAGGCACAAAATTCAAAACTTACATTAAATCATCGCTATAATATGTACCTACCTATATAAAGAATCCTTGGTATATGTATTTAGAAAGGATTTTTTCCTTTAAATAAAATTTAACCACTTGTGGTGCAAAAGTAGGTACGCGTCAATAAGGTGCTAATAAATTTAAGTTTATCTATGATTAACCTTTGGCAATATCATGTTGCGGAAATGTTACAGCTTTATAGTTATAGAAGCTTAATCAAAAAACAAAAGATCAAGACTTTTCAGTCGTAATATTACAGGGATACCAGGTTAACCGTAGCAGCGCCACCCTCAATTTTCATGACTTCCTTGACCGACTATAAATACTTAATGAAACTTAACCCACAGAACAGATAATCTTAAACTATTTATTTTTTAGTTTATTTATTTTATCACTATATAAATTATCAATATTTTATTAGTTTCCCATACTAATCTAAAAGTCAAGTAGAAAGATTAAACACACTATTCGCCTTTCTATTTGGTTACTTTTTTCTAGTTTCTTTTAAATTACTTGAATTTATAAAGGTGAAAGTGCATTTTCATTAAATTGGTTAGAATATAACACACTAACACTATACCTTTTTATAGAAGCTTAATCAATTTATTAATCATGCAAAATTTCAGGCAAATCTACTAAAAACTTTCTTACGTACATATATTCTTTAATCTGATTCACAAACTTTGAACGGCCCTCAAGTAAAATTTGCTTTATTCACTTACGCCCATGTATAGGACCTATCGATGTAACATAATTCGCTCTCGCGTGGAATACTGCTCTCATCTCTGGAATAGCTCCACAAAGTACTTACTAGATGCTCTCGACAGGTTGCAGCGACGTGCAGTCCGCATTATTGGGAATCCTGAGGTCACCAAAACCCTCAAGCCTTTGCAGTTGCGTAGAGATGTGGCATCTTTGGCGGTATTTTACCGGCTCTACCATAGTGAATGTTCTGATGAGCTCTTCCAACTAATCCCACCCTCTCCTTTCCTATTATAGGACAACACGTGCAGGGCTTAGATGCTACCCGCATACGGTGCAGAATATTCCAACAAGAACCAAGCGGTTCGGCGACTCCTTCTTCTGCCGCACCATAAAGTCTTGGAATTCCTTACCGGGTCCTTTAAACAGGGCGTGAAAAAGCATCTGATGAGGCCGTCAAGCTGAGTGCCACCATTGTAACATGATACGTGTCTATAATGGTGACCCTCTTTTCAGAGACTTTGCCTTCAGCTTACCATCAGGCGAGGCGAAGTCAAATTGACGTGTCTTATATAAAAAAAAACATCAAGTTTTTTTTTATTTCACCTAGATTTTGGGCTAGAAGACTTATTTCATTATATTACTTCACAACTACGAAAGGGAAAAGTTATTCCCCGTAACACTACCAGTAGTGTCAAGTATATTTAACACTACTGGTAGTGTCATGGGGAATATTTTTTCCCCTTGACACTACGTCCGGTAGTGCCATAGGGACAGAATTTTACCCTTGACACTACCAGTAGTGCCATTGGGTAGTGCCACGGGGCAATCACCCTCAACTGCTAGATGTGAAGGTATAATCAGCGTCAGAACGACCTTGACTGCAAATCAAACTGTTTTATTGATTTAAATTATATTATTGTCCGAAGCGAACCAAAGGTGTGCACTAAATATCAAAACAACCAGTCGACAGGAAGGGGGGAAGCAAGACATTATGATCACTTTGAGTAGGTGCTTTGTTCGTCAAGATTGATCTGATGCTGACTGTACTTGTTAAACAACTGACGATGCTCTGGTGCAGGCTTCCCTCTCAGTATTGGGTTGGGCAGTTAGAGACAGTCCCTTCTGAAATAGCCGACATACCAATCACAATTAATAAGCGAACCTCGTGATCCACATTGCAAACTTTTGGATATACTTACAGTGCAACCGTGATATAACAGCCCTCGAATTTTTCGTAATCCCCTTAAATTGTCCATAAGAGTCAATGGAAAATTTACCTTTACATTGTGAACATTTTTTGAGAACAACCTGTTTATAACGAATTTTCAAGTAGCAAAAAATTGTAAATACCTCTAATTAATGAATTTTTGTTGGATTTTCCGTGAGATTCATGCCAAAATGTTAAGTAGGTATGCTAAATAAATGATAATTCATTTATTAAAGCTTAAAAAAGTCTAACAAACGTAAGATCTTGACTAGATCACCGTGATTGTCACTTTTATTTGCACACGCTAATCCGCTATCTATCACTGAATCGATATTATGAACTATAATTACATTGGTAGGTACGTACCTACTAAGCATTATCTATTTTGTGCTGTAATTAGTTATTGACTACAGTGATCGAGCGTCTGGCCGAAGCGTCAATCTATTGCTATGTGAGATTGATCTTTGACTAGTGGGGTTACATATGCGTGTACTGTATATGCGTGTACGCAAGCGCACACGTATGCACATATTTTCTGCCTCTGCTTGTGTTTTGCCGACTTTTGGTTTTGCACGTTGACGTTGGGACGTTGGGGCGTTGGAACAGTGTGAGTTCAGCTAAGATTGGCTTTCTACGATTTTGTAGAGCTATGTTCTATACTCGGACAGTGTTGTGATTATTGTAGTCAGTAATTTATAAATTCATAGGTAAAATAGCTGTTTCACTACTTAATTAGAGCCTCTATTTGACTATTATGTTAGAATAACTAATTATTACTTGGTAGTTTTTTTTAAAATATAAACTAACTACTTCTTAAAAGTCCCGAACTCTCAGTCTATCGTAGTCTCAGTCTGCTATATCAACCTGGAGCGTACGCTTTACAAAATGAACCAATCCTTATTTAACCGATCCTTTTACTCTTCTTCACGACGAGCTAAATTTAAAGCCAGGTACTGTACTCTATTACAGAAGTCTGTTGCATGCTGCATCACTGGCCTTAAAAAAATAGAGTACTTATTCAATTCAGTTGAACTACATACCTACTCAGTAACACGCCATGGTCATAAGATGGACCTTCTATTTTTAAATCAATCCTATCAAGTTGATAATCACGAATTAACCGTCATGTGTGATCGTGGCGGTGGTTAGCTACATTACAATAAGTTCTTGATCAGCCAATAGATATACGAGACTACAAACTATCCACATCCTATGCACGCGATCCACAGTGCATTATCGTGTATCAGCGTAATCAACTGATGTCGTATCAATGCTGCGCATCATCCTCCTAGCAATTTTCCGGTTGCGTTTAAAGGTTAAATTTTTATTTTGGATTGATTAGTCTAATTTTACAAGAATGGCTGATCTGCTAACCCTGAGATGATGGCCTGCGCCAGAGCCTCGTTCTTTGACGAGCAAAAGTCATATGTCGTTGACCCGAAAGGATTCCAAGAACCTTTGTACCAATATTATAAGTACATGGGTTAAATCCATAAATGTATAAGAGTTTGCTTTCGAGTACACTCTAAAATTCGACGAAAATTCACGATTCCATTAGATTCCGCTTTTGAGTACTATTAACAGCTGATATCTGAAGCTGCATACATACAGATTTCAATACTGATGCATAGAGAACGCAAAGATAATATTGTCAAGGACATCCTTGACAATATTATCTCTACGTTCTCTACGCATCTCACCTCTGCGTCACCTCTGCGTTTTCTGCGTAAGTACTATCCTTGACAATATTTTACCGCCTCTACCGCAGCGATGTTCGATAAACTATTTAGAAGAAGAAGACGAATAGTATGTACAGTAAAAGCACTAGGCTAGGTGCTATTGCTGCATTTTAGCAGGTGGATCCAAATCTATTTTTACATAGTTGTCCACGAATAGCACCTGACTATTCAGCACGGCTATTCAGCTGGTGCTACACAAAAAAAGACTAGGTACTGTAATTAACAAGTGTTATTTAAAAAAAAAGGAATCATTTTTGTTGTTTAAACAGTCAACCGAAAGTGACGTTGCAGCGCTCCAGACTAAACTGAATAATTATTCTAATCGGTCATTACTGTCGACAGGAAATGATGTTGCCCTACTCGACACTAAACGGTGACATAATTATAGCAATGTAGCCAGTAATAAGTATTATACTCGTAGTACCTACATGCAACTACAAGTATGTTGTTAGGTACGGTACGGTAAGGTAAGACCGATATTTTCATTAATGTCAATATTATATACATAATAAGATACATTTGTCTCTCAGGCCATACAGAGGGAAAACGCTGCAAGCCTGATGGGCACGTTTGTACCAGGAGACGTAGAGATGTCTTGATTCTTCGGGTCAAAAATTGAAATGAATTTAAAAATAAATTCATTTTTAACAAAAAAGTTTAACCGACTTCAAGAAACGAAAAAGAGGCACTGAAAAGCGAAAAATAACTTAATTTACAGACTTACTGATTTATTAGATGTCGGTACCTAGCCCAAGAGAGGCCATATTTCAATTGATTGCATCATAGTAGTTCAGACACAACAAACAAAGTTGGCTGGCACCGACTTTTAATAAATCAGTAAGTCTGTAAATTAAGTTATTTTTCGCTTTTCAGTGCCTCTTTTTCGTTTCTTGAAGTCGGTTAAACTTTTTTGTTAAAAATGAATTTATTTTTCTCTTTTTAGTGAGTTTGTACAGTCTCACGACTGTACATCGCATGTATAGTAACCTGACTGTACATGCGCTGCTGACGCTGCAATACAGATCGAACCGGCCACGCTACAAAAAAAAATATCAAATCATTATTCAAAAAGAATTTTTAAAATCAATGCATATACACCGGAAATATAGCTGAATATTCTGAACACTTCTGCGTACCCCTTCAAAGGACTCAGGCGTGATGTTATGATGTGTAATGGCAGAAACATTGCAATAATATGCCATTGCAGCAATCGCGGCTGATTTCCTGGTACTTTTTGAAGAGTTCCTTGGTCTAATCTCGAAAACCCATCATCAGATCTTTACGAAATTTAAATGGGACCACTTCGGAATAATCTACTTACGAACACAAAAAGAATTTTCAAAATCCGTCTAGAATTGGCTTCACAATCGTAACAAACATACAAAAAAATAAAAAAATAAAAAAATTGGGTACGAATTGAGAACCTCCTTTTTTGAAGTCGGTTAAAAAATAGAATAATAAATAATACGTAGGTAGGTACCTAATTTGTATAAATAAATAAATAAATTGTAAAGATGGTTAAATATGTATATTCATATCAATATATTGGTTATAATTTAACTTTTGTTATATTATGTAATAATTATAATTTTCCTCTACTTCTATAATTCTCCTATTTACTTAGTATTTTTTTTTCTTCTAAATTGTGTATATAATATGTAATATGCGTTGTGTTTTGCAATAAATGTATTTTCTTTCTTTCTTTCAAAAAGATTTGTTTGTATAATCGAGAAAATTCTAAAGTGATGAACTGATTTTAATCATTCTTCAAATGGTTGAAAGCTTTTTATTTTCAGGTGTAAATAGGCTCTATTTTAGTCAGAGTGAGGCCGCAGGGCGTTGCTAGTTACAGATCTAGAAAATGTTTTGGAAATAAAAATACATCCGGACCCACAACTTCAGGTACTTTTTTTTACTTTTTATATAGGACACGTCAATTTGACTTCACCTCGCCTGATGGTAAGCTGAAGGTAGTCTCTGAAAAGAGGATCAACATTACAGACACGTATCATGTTACAATGGTGGCACTCAGCTTGACGGTCTCATCAAATGCTTTTTCACGCCCCGCTTAAAGGACCCGGGACTGTAGGAGGAGGGAAACACGTGAACTGGTAAGGAATTCCAAGACTTTATGGTGCGGCAGAAGAAGGAGTCGCCGAAGCGCTTGGTTCTTGATGGAATATTCTGCACCGTATGCGGGTGGCATCTAAGCCCTGCACGTGTTGTCCTATACAGCAAAGGAGAGGGTGGGATTAATTGGAAGAGCTCATCAAAACATTCACCATGGTAGAGACGGTAAAATACCGCCAAAGATGCCACATCTCTACGCAACTGCAAAGGCTCGAGGGTTATGGTGACCTCAGGATTCCCAATAATGCGGACTGCACGTCGCTGCAACCTATCGAGAGCATCAAGTAAGTACTTTGTAGAGCCATCCCAGAGATGAGAGTAGTAATCCACGCAAGAGCGAATTTGTGTCTTGTAGAGAAGGCACCGCTGCTCGGGCGTGAAAAAACGTCTCACTCTGTTCAGGACACCGAGTCTACGCGAGGCTGTTTTGATGATGCTCTCAATGTAGTTTTTGTTGTTCAGTTTGCAGCGAACATCCATACCTAAGATATTGAGATTGTCCTGGCCCTCGATTCTGCTAAAGCACAACCACTGTCACTGTCACACCACAGAGAGTGCAAAAAATGGCATTAAATTTTAGATCTTATTCCTATAGAATTACAGTCAAAAATGAAATGAAAATAGTTTCGTTACACTATTTCAATCACTCTACAAAAAGCCATTTAATTTTAAACTTTAACTGCATTACTTTAAAGGCTAAAATCAAATGGAATTTTCTCGCAGTCTCTGTGGTGTGACAATGGTTGTGCTTTAGAAAAATGCCCTGCCTGCCCTGTAGTGGCAGTGGCGTGCTCTGAAGAGTTGGAAGGGGAAGGAACGAAGATACCTTTGCTGTAAACGCGCATGGCTGCGTCTTTTTGGCATTGAACTCGACCAGGTTTACAGAGCCCCATTGGGAAACGTGGTTCAGGATCCGGTCAAATTCACTGACGAGAAGCTGCCTTTTTTCCGCGATATCAGACTGCTTGGCCGCAGGATGTCCGTGATAACTCCCGTGTGAGGTGCTATCGTCTGTACCTAGGTACTTCTAGAAGACTTCACATCAAATTCAACTTTTTCAAAATGGACTTGACAGACACACAGGCGGCTAATGAATTAATCCTATAATACGCATTTAGCGGCGCAATAAACAGGCTCTAGCGAAAGTATGTACTCATAATATACAAGCGTTATCGAAGCAATATTCGTAAGTGCTTATTTTTTTATTTAATTTGTTTCTTGCAATAACACTCGAACACAACGGAAATGTGACCATGAATTAATCAAGTATGTTTACCTTTTAATTTGTTTGGTCAACACTGATTATATTGATGGTGTCATGGTCCACTTTACTTAGATAATTATGTTTACTAAATTGACCGCACCCGTACCGGGTATAATGTTCTACCGAAATGATACGTTGTACCTAAAGACATCTATTGTTTTCGTGTTTTCGCATATTTAAAGAACACTTTACTAGCGCAAAGTTATGTATGGGGTCCAGTGTTAAGGTTTCGGGGCCCAAGGCAACCTCACCTGCAAGCCACATAACCTGCAAGCCACATAACCTGCAAGCCACATAACCTGCAAGCCACATAACCTGCAAGCCAAGATAACCTGCAAGGCAACATAACCTGCAAGATCACTTAACCTTTTGATTGTTGGACAAGGCTGTGGCGCGGGTTTTCCTCTCACCCGAAAATGCGAGGTTAATATAAGCAGGTAGTCGCTCATTTACCTATATAAAGCTGTCCAGACATGTAGCAATTCGTTGACCGGCGTATTGTAGAACGTTTCCGACATGCGTTGACTTCTTGACAGACACGTCAAAATACGTGTCAATTCGATACATTCATCATTCTATTCTAGAATACGCCGGCCAACGAATTACGGCTTGTCTAGAGGGGCAGTGCCATCCGGGTACCTTAGACCCCGTATAATTCAATGATTTTTTTGAGATACTGACTTCATTCTGACAAATGGCGAATGCAACGAATTATAAAAATATTGAGTTAACTATTTTCGCGTGATAGGTTATCAAATATCCATTTTATAATCTAATTTCACCATTTGTAACGTTATCTTAATTTAAGTTAAAAAAAAAACAAACCAAAACCAAAGCTAAAAATTCATCCGTCTATTCACCCCTCCAAACCTCTCATTAGTAAGATTACGGATATATATCAATTTCAACATCTGGCCAGTCCTGTAACGTATGATAAATGATAATGTGCACATTCATTATAATAGTTTTTATTTTTATTATAGTAGCTTGAGACTACTCAAGTGTGGCTATTTACGCTTTATGAAGAGCCTTTGCGTAAAAATAAGATCCTGGTCACGCAGTATAGATATTATTATTCTCGCTTTCACCAAAATCTTCGGGGTTCAAACCAAATTGGACCCCGATAATTTGCTTAGCCAATATAACCTGCGAGGTATCTACCCACCTGCTAATTATGGCGCAGATACTTATTGACGTTCCGTCAGACGACCGTAGGTCTCCTAAAAGCCATGGTAAGCCATCCGTCAGCCTCTTGAATTGTCAGGAGGAGAAAGCCTAGAGGAGCGGAGCCCGGATTAGGTACCAAGTACAAACTTTTCTACCAAAGTAAAAAAATGTGGTATACTGCTACTCAAAAGGATGAAGAATTTCATTTTCAGAATTTTGCTGAACCTCATCTACACGATTATAATATTGAAAATAAAGATTATGAATCCAGGAATTATTTTTTGAATACTTACTTATCTGCTTGTTCGCAACGGACTCGAACTACTGAACGGGTTTTGATTAGGGAATGCAAATCTCGCGAGATTGGGGGTCAAGCGAGATCTCGCGAGATTATGAATACCAATACCGCGAGATTTCGTCAATTTCGAGATCTCGCGAGATTGGCAGTTTTGTGTGTTTTTTTTCACAAATAATCATAATATTTGAATAAATTAGGGAAAAAAAGGTATAAGTATATACCTACTAAGACATTTATTTTCACGAATTTCAATAGACCTTAAGCATAAAACATTGTTTGACGTATCTTTATTACTCTTTATTATTTTTTAATAAACTTCTAAGTGGTAAACTTTGACGCACGTAAATCAAATAGCAAATGAAAGAAGTGACCAATCTTTTCTCCTAATATCAAACAAGAATCTTTTAGTAATAAAACAGTGATGCAAAAAAAAAACAGTATAGTTAACAAAAAAAAAAACAACGAGAAGTCAATTATAAATGAAACTTATTATCTAAGTTGAGTTGACTATTAAACTGAGATATTATTATTATTAATTAAATAAAACTATAATATATCTACTCAGTAGATCCATTAGATATTACAGATTAATTAACAAAGTATAACAATTAGTCAGACTATTAGAAACTAGCTGTAACCCGCGGCTCCGCCCGCATGAATGTCGGTTATCGCGATCAAGAATCGTCTGATAAACGCCTTCTTATTTTGTTGGCCAGATAACCAGCCGCTTAGAAGGCCCATTCGAATTCAACGCTAGTTGGAACCACAAATCTCAGGCAGTTAGTTATCCACAAACTGTAAAAGTTCACCTTTAGAACCACCGGACTCGTATAAATTCATTTCTTTATTGTTTAATGCTCCCAGAGAATTTCGTAGTTAATTTTCTCATAGGTTCTTGGAACGCAGCAGTCTGTAGCAGTCAGCAGCAAACCGACAGATAGTAACGCAACTCCGTCCGTGTCAGTCTGCGCTTCGAATAAAACTTTTTTATGCTCGAGTACCATCTCGTTAATCTCGCGAGATCTCGCCCTTTTTTCAGCCGAGATCAATCTCGCTAAAAAAGGCCGAGATCTCGCGAGATCGAGATTGCATTCCCTAGTTTTGATGCGATTTTAACCGTGATAATTGACATTGATCCTTGCTACTGAACCCGTGGGTCTCAGCTAGTACGAGTAATAAGAGTAAAAACATCCTTCACACCTCTTCATAAAGGAATTAACCTACGGTTAGATTCAATATGGTAATTTGTGCTTGAACGACGTCAAACTAGGTACAATAACTTTGAAATTGTTAGGTTTGCAAGGTTTTTCTATTGTTAGGTAAAATAACACAACATTAACCGCAGGTTACATAGGTACGCAAGTGAGCACGCACGTGTATCGTGTTACCACTTAGCACCAGTGGATACGATAGTGATCGATATTAATCATGCAGTGTTATCAGGTTAAAGCATCATAGACACAATAATCAATAGCAGATCGCGGTGATGATTAAGTAGGCATAAGCTCTTTAATATCAAAAAATCTTTTTAAAATCGGAAAAAGAAGGCAAGTTTTGGGATATCCCGGTACTATTATGAACATTTTTAACTTGCTCTTTCTTAAACGGACCTAGTTACGTTCAAATTAAGGGCATTGACTGGTATACAGTTCCTTCATTATCAATATCTGATAATCTCTAAAGAATTCTTCTCAAGATTCTTAACTGCTTAGTACTTATTTAATTATGTATTCAGTGGCCACCGCTGACATATAAAGAAGGCACCTAGCCAAGGTTCGTTTTTCTCAAAATATAGAGTTGACTTTTAAAGTAAAATCATATAAAACAAAATATAAAAAATTAAAACCACACAAACTGGCACACCCTGAGTCACATACCTAGTAGAGGTATTATTATTTATTCAGTGCTTGGTTTAAGAAAGGTACCTATTAAGTACGGGAATTTTCGGGAAATTCAGCACGCAGTATGAGCAGAGGGTTCGGTTGATCATCATTACTTATTAAATACGTGAGACCGAGGGATTGACGCACGGAATGCTGCTCATAGCCACTGATTTCATCGTATGATATAGGTACCTACTTATGTGAGTGTATCGAGTTAGCCGGAATTTTGCTGCCTTACCGCCGTGACACTACCAGTATTGTCATTGGGTAGTGGTGTCACGGGGCCGTCACCAGCTGAATTCACCTGCAAGCCGGTGCACCTACTGATAGATGGACGAAGTTCTGGCACAGGCTTTCCTTTTATAAAAGAGAGAAAAGAGGAGTCGGAAAGCGGACCCCATATCCAAAGCATAATCTTTGTATGCAACCGGAATTAGCGCTCGGGTTAAGAAAGATCCTAGTTTGTGAGTTCGTGACGTTGTAGGGGGTAATCTCTGGATCTACAGAAGCGATTTTGAAAAGTCTTTTACTAATAAAAAGCGAGTCATACATAGGCTATAGCTATCATCACGCTATTGGGGAGGGGCAGCCTCGGGAACGGGATCAGATGTTCACGCGAGCAAAGCCGTGGGCAACAGCTAATGAATACAAGTACCTACTCGTAATATTTTGACTGGCCTTACACGGCTGCGTAGTTAACGCTGATGACTAGCTATCGCGAACTGGTATAATACTGATTATAAATAATGACTAAGACATGAACGTTTAACCGCATAAAACTAGATTTTTAGGCAGAGTTAAGTCGGCTGAAGTTTCAATGGGTCGTGACCATTATGGTCTGAAATGGAGTTGTTTATTTTTATGCCGTATGGGTCTTTGATGTTTTAATTAGTAATCGAATGAAGTTTCCGTTTCGGTCAAATTCGGTCATATGATCTAGTTTCGGTTCGAATGCTGAAAATACTAGTACATAGTTACCGAAATTAGTTGTATTCCCGTTAATCCCTGCAGTTAAGCTAAATTGCTTGGGCTAGAAGGAGGTTCACGTAGTTTAATGGCCAGGATTCGAACCCGGAACCTCTCGGTCGTAAACTCCTTACCCACTATGCTATCGACGCTAAGGCAATTTGATACATACTTATGTACTTTATTTTGACATCTTGACTATTATCTGTCGGCATCGATATACAAAACAACATGTCGGTATCAATGTAAATATAAAATAAATATCCGAATGGACCAAAATATGAAATGAAGGGGCAGGAGGACCCCTGGTTCCAAAGTTCAAGGTGCAACCGGGATTGATGCTCGAGTACCTAATGATGACCTGCGGACTGCGGAACCTAATATCTCTGATTTATAGTTTTGTATGACCAAAACTAATTTAGACTGGTTTAACCTTGTAAGCAAAAATATTCTTTAGAAAAGTTTAGGTAGGCTTTTTATTACTGATTAATGAGACGAAATAATGACATGGATAATTTGTGCCTACTGATGTCACGATCATGCGCTCTCTCGCTGTCAGTACTTACCTATCTAGAAAAAGCTTTGACTACTTTGATAATGTTTTTATTAGTAATTCTTTTTGTAGAGTATCTATTTGCGTCACGGAAATTATGTATCATTGCGGTATCTTTAGTGCGGTGCTTGAAATTAAGGGGTCATTAACATTATTATATCTTTTATCGAGTGTTCGATAATGTTTTGTTTATATAAGAATCAGCAGGTTTCGGAGAGATGTCCGTACATTGTCACGCTGACTGTGCGTGCGTCTGCTCTACCTTTTATTGTGGTTGCTATCATTGTTACAGTGGTTATCATCACCATGTAAGCGCCAATACCGGTTGTATCCGAAACTTGCAATTTGGAACTTAAGACTCTTCTACACCAGTACGAGTAGGTATTAGGTTATTTTAGCTTTGTTATTTGCGTGAACGCCTGTCGTCTGAGGTCTTAGTCCCGAGAGGACAGCTGCTCCAGGGCCTCGTTCGTCAATAAGGTGTACTGACTCGCAGGTGTACTGGCTCGCAGGTGTATCTACCTACTGGTTTGCAGGTTTGCTGGCTTGCAGGTGAGGCTGTCTTGGGTGGGCTCCGAATGTCAACACTAGCTAGAGATTATATTTTTAGCTGCTACTTCAAGGCTGATTATATAATAAACCTTGAAGAGTTAAACCTCTTCATTTAATACTGATAGTTCTTTTTACTGAAAATTAACTTTTAGTACCTACTTAGCATCATGAATTAAAATATTGTTTTTTAAAAAGATTACCTAACTCTAATGACTAACATAATCAGTTTTCTGTGTCTCTAAGACAGAAAACTGAACATGAAATCTAGCTAGCCTAGCTAGTTCGCTGACCACTTTTGGGACTAAGCAACACAAAGGTAAAAAGTATATATTATTAAAAAACAACTCTCAAAAATATTAATTAACCTTATTACTTTAACAAGATTTTTTCCAGTCAGGTGAGTCTTGCAAATTTAGTTGATTCGGTTTTATATTCTTTAGTTACTGTCTTTTTTATTGCTCCATGATCTAATCCTTTTAATTTCTTACATCTTAAATACTTAACTATACGAATCCGATGATTCCATGGCTGTTAAGTATATCATGAATATCATCTAGGTACCTACTGTCTTACACACACAGTCTTACACTTTATTTTGTCTTAGCTGCTGTTTTCTCATTTCTCTAACTATTTTGGCACATAACCTAAATTATTAATGTAAAAAAAGACATTTTGGGGGGTTGGAGTTGTTAAACACCCAAAAATCTTATACCCTTGCCTTCGCCCATGAAACGCAATTGTAATCGTTTTCTATCCACAAGTCCTCAATCATTTAAATAACACACATAATATATGGTGCCAAGCATTCAAGAAACGATGTTTCTTACAGTACAATAATGTCATAAAATAAGTGTTTTACAACATACTAGGGTTCTGTTGAAATCATTTCAATGTTTTATTATGTTTCACGCACGTGGAGCGTGCAGACTTGTATCCGCCAAAGAACCAATCAATGTCCATCACTATCGTGTGCGATAATAGAAGTTTTCTCGACTTTTTAACCTAGTATGTCATAATAAACATAATACAATAAACTTTGACGTCAATAACAATATATTTTATTAGTCTATACCTATTCAACTTCAACCAGAATTTCATAATCTTACTTATGCCTGTTGTAGTCAGCCGTACCCGAGCTCAAGGTCCGCTTTAGATTTGACTAATGTGGCCTTTTTAGGAGCAATTGCCGCCTGAAAGCCTATGATAGAGGCTCATCCGTTAATTAGCAGGTGAAGAGGGCTTAGCCCGAAGGTACTAGTGTGAGCGGTACACCCCTTTTACAAGCTTACTACTTCTATTAAGAGTATGAAGGTTTGTATTTCCTGCTTAGATGCTTACAACATAAAAGGCGTCAACTACCAACATATCAAGTTTGTAGCCTCAAGGGTTTGGGCACTTCGTTGATGAATCAGTTGGCCAGTCAGGCGGGACAAGTGATTAATTACATAATATACGAGTATTGGACTATGCCGATAAGGTTTTTAACCCCAGACGCAATAAGTGTTTTTATCGTATGTAGGTATCTGTGTAGGTATCTGTCTCTGAGTGACTTTCTCAGGCAAGCATGTAGCACCCAAGTCCCAGCTAAATGAACCGATTTGGATACATATAGTTTTTCTATTTGAAATTTGATTAGACTACATGCATTCTATTTATGTCTACCTCTTCTCCGAAAGCCTACTTTAAACCACTATAACAACACTAGTCGACCCACCTCGTTTTTGCCTGTGGCATACTTCTAAACCTCATATCACCATAAGCCCGTTTACAAAAATAATGTATGGGAATTTGCCGCATTTATTGACATTTATTATTATTGCTCCGCTCCCTTGAGGAGTAGCGTGATGATATTTAGCCTATAACCTTCCTCGATAAACGGGCTATTCAACATAAATGGAATTTTTCAATTCGAACCAGTAGTTACTATGCCAGTAGTTCCGGAGATTGCGATAATCTTAAAAGCTACTGGAACTACTGCGAAGAGAGTTCCTCTCTTCAACCAAACAAGCAAAAAACTCTTCAGCTTCTCTTCTCATAATTATGTCCATAACATGACAGACGTTCGCCTCTTAATTTTTAATTCACTGGTTCCAACTTTCAAACCTCTTCCAACAAGTTTGCTCATTCTTTATTCTGGCCATTTTCGACATACATAATCACATATATTTAAACTTGCATCTTTGCTATATATGCAGTTGTCCTTCCTCCGTCGTTTTTATGGCCAATCATGAGAATCCATACAAGATATGTAAATATAGGTATTTGTTGAATGAAATTTTGAGGCATTTATTATGCTAACTGTTCAAATCGATTAAGAAAGGAAAAAAGAATCGACCTCGGACGGGACTCGAACCCGCGATCTTTCCCTTACAGGGGGAACGCTCTGACCACTAAGCCACCGAGACACGTACGAAGCCTATCCAAATTCCCTTATACAACCGTCTTAAGGGCGACGGTGAAGCCATCTACCGACATTCATACGAACAGTAACTGTAAGGGAAAGATCGCGGGTTCGAGTCCCGTCCGAGGTCGATAGGTATTTGTTACTAGAGAAGACTGGTTGGACTGAATCTAGTTTAAAAATAGTTACTGATTCAACCTAGAGGCGGTAAATGTAAGTAGGCTCAATTTCAACATGCACTAGAGATATAGAAAGGCCTTTCAGCTCTTCAGTCAAGTACCTACCTCTTAACATCTTGCTCTAAACACGTCTTATACTCTTATAGATAATACCTGCTTAAGAGAAGATCAAACATTATCAAGATTTTCTTTTTGCAATCAATAATGAAAACAATTTTATAATAATAATAGGTTATTCTTATTCTTTTATCCCTACTAATATTATAAATGCGAAAGTAACTCTGTCTGTCTGTCTGTCTGTCTGTCTGTCTGTCTCACTTTTACGACTAAACCGCTGAACCGATTTTGATGAAATTTGGTATAGAGGTAGGTTAGACCTTGAGAAAGGACATAGGCTATGTTTGGTCGCGATAACCGACATCCACGCGGGCGGAGCCGCGGGCAAAAGCTAGTTATTATATAAAAAAACTCTGAAGATTCAGTGCTAACTGGTAGGAAGTCAAAAATGAAATTATTAAGCATTATTAAGCAATTTTTTATCATAAGGTTTATAGCTATTTATTTCGAAAAGTTGGGACCTCTTTTACTTTTGCTGTCTTTACCCCAATAATAAGTAGGTAATTTCATCATTATTATTTTTATACTTTATTAGTTATATAAACATGTAATATAGGTACTATATTCTAATCTTCGTCTAATTTATATCACTTGATATACACTAGGGGTATCCATACATCTAGGGTATCCGTGGGGATTTTTCGCACGATAAAAAAAGTATAGAGGGCGTCCCACGGCGATGCCACATGGAGGGGAAGTACCTTAAATCCTTAAGTCAGCACGATAAAAAAAGAAAAGTAATTTAAATATGGAATTTTATTGTTAATATGGTATCAGATGGATGGATGAACTTTGAGTTAAAGTGTTTTATTTTACCAAATTGAATTTAAAATTTTAGGTTTCAAGGACTTCCTTTCATAGTATTTACCATGTTTCTTAGACAGATTTGATCCTTATGATTGACACTATCGATTGATGCCATAAAAATACAGGATGTTACTTTTTCGGATTTTAGTCAATTCGATTACCGGGTGTGGCAAGCGAATTTAAAAAAATCCTTGAATGCAGTTTTGTTTCTTTTTAAAAATAAAATGATGTCTCCTTTAAACAAAATGAGCTAATTTAAGGATTTAAGGTACTTTCCCTCCATGTGGCATCGCCGTGGGACGCCCTTGCCTGAGCCCGAGGCAGTCCGCACCGATCCCATACTACCTACTCGTATTAGGACAAAGGCGTGGGTCATGAAGACTCCACCATGTGACCTACTTGTGATACCTGAAATCGTAGGGCAGCTAATAAATAATGACTAGAGAAGCTATTTAGAACAGAAATTGTGTCACTGTTCCAGGGTGAGGCGGGATTGAATAATAGATGACGAATTTTAAACGGGAATAGAAATTTTCAGTCCAGCTACTTCAATTACATTTTGAAGTTGAAAAACCTGGAGAAAAGTTGTCCAATTTGTTCAACCGGTTGAACAGATAGTTGGACATATTGGAGTAGAGGGAAACCGGCCAACTCCGGTAGTGCGGGAGCGGCCCTCTAGCCTCTGAGGCCTTTATCCTTCTATTACGATAACCTTCATCAATGTACCATACAAAAGTATACACTGGATGTCTGTGCAGTTTATTGACCTTTTGTTATAAATATAATATAGTGTTATAGTTACGTGAACATTGCAGAAAACACATCATTATGCGATGAACCCATGTACTAAATAGATAAAAGGGTTTATGACGTCACGTCCCGATAAGCAATTGTCTTCAGAAAGACCCACTCTCAATAATATACTTAATTATGTTTTATGCTTTGTCCAATTATCACTAGCATAGTTGTTGTCGTCAGTCTGTCTTTGTTTTCTATTTATTAATTCACCATTTATGATAAGATGTAACTTCCTACCCTATCCTACACGGGAAAATAACGCAGTTAATAAAAATAAATCTAAATAATACAGTAAACATGACAGATATAGATTTATCTTATTTTTAAGGTTTGACGTCATTACACTCTTCTCAATAAATATTATTACGATCGGGGTGAAAAAAATTACTGAGAAAATTGAATCAGATTGTAGGTAGGTAGGTACCTATATATTATATTATATTATTTATTTTATTTATGGAACCTACGCCGTACCTACCATAAAAAGTTTGAAATGTAAAAGTAGGTAATAGGAATTAATGTGAATTCGGCAATAGCATTTTCAGAGTATGTTGGGGTGCGCATTTTCTTACATAACTTTTTAACTCCTATCATCGGATTTCCGAAAATTTTTCTCATACCATTTAAAGTCATAATGATCATTCTTCATAAAAATTTTACAAATAAATATTGAAATATATAATCATTGAAATTCATAATATCACTTATCATAAATTTGTTGTTACTAATATTTGTTTTCATATATTTGTTTATACTAATAATCGAAACTCATAATAATTTCAATAAATAACTTTTTTTTTTATACCACTTAGGTGGCAGACAAGCACACGGCCCGCCTGATGGAAAGTGGTTATCGTGGCCTATGGACGTATGCAACACCAGGGGCGTCACACTCGTGCTGCCGACCCTGAAGAAACCTTCTAATGCCCTTCTTGAAGAACCCCATATTGTAGTCGCTTGGGAAAACCACCGCGGGGAGTTCATTCCACAGTTCATAAAGGTGTTTTATTCTAATATTCGTTTTAATATTTCTTAATCATAAGTGTTTTTATCCGTATTTTCCGTATCCGACTTGGATAGATTAGGTTAGAAGGCTAGATAGATTAGGTTAGGGAAGAGCGGAGCGGAGCGAAGCTCCCGCATTAGCCTTCGTGGTTATTTTTTTTTTATAACCATGCAGAACTATATTTAATCCAAAAACAAATTTAAAACAAAATTTGTCACTCTAGAAAAATGATAATATGAGTTAAAATATTTTCTTGGTACCTAATATTAAAACAAAAATTATGATAATTGAATGTTATGAAGAAAAAAGTTATGAATAAAAAAAATATGATCACTAACGGTTATGAACTCCGTTGTTAGGAATAGAAATGTATGAATAAAAAATATATGATAAAGAAAATTATGAAGAGTGATTATTATGAGCACAAATCGGTAGTAAGACAAAGAATAGGATTTAACAGTTTATGTAAGCCAATATGGACCCGTATGTTGATTATACGGTCTACTGCAGTAAGATTTTACGCTGGTCGCTGATCTGTCAGTCCTAGACTTGACTGGACTCTATCAAGAGGAAAAAAAACTAGGAACACTACTAATTACTCTGCTTGACTTCTTTTTTTTGTTATTATTAAGGTTTTACGAGTAAAAGGCGAAACAGGTATAGGTAATATAAATTAAATTTCTATAATATATCTTTTAAGATAGGTTGCCGAAATTTTTCAATTTTTCAGCTACGCTATTTACTAAGGTTTCCAATTTAATCATAATGAGACGACTAAATGACCATACCATTTACAGTGTACAATGACTAATATTGTAATCTTTGATGAACCTCGATAATGATGTATCAGTCGGCATACAACCGGTACTCACACATTTATCAGTCGTTAGCGGTTACCGTTGACAATAAAAAAACAATCAATCTATAAATTACGATATCACCACTGTGTAGGTAGGTATATCCTAAATTTATAAAAGCAATGATAAAATCTTGTTATACAATCATTAAACATTTGTTATATTAAATAGCATATTGATATCAACAAGTGAATATCTGTTGTAGCACGGATATAGCTGTTTTATCGGCGCCGCGCAATAAATGTGTTAGAGCTGTTTGTCTTTGTATAAAGGTGCTTCTAAACAGGCGATGTTTTACTGCAATTAGTCGCTGCAACACTGTTGCCCGGCAACATTGCAACCATTGCAAGCAATACCGGCCAGTATTGCAGTAATGTCCCGGCCATAATAGCCAAACATGTTTTGTGTTGCCACATATGGCCGATGTTGCCGCGATGGGTTGCCGGACGATCGCTAGGCGGTCGATTTTACTGCAATATTGCTCGGCCAGTTGTATTGTTGTTTCAGTCGCTCTCTTTGTTATAGCACAGTATGTCCTTTTCTACGCGAATTGTTAAATAATTTACTATCAAGGCTTATTTCTAGACTAAAATTATCTAAAGTTTCACGCCTATTTAATAAGGTCGAATCCACAATCTCTTCTTTTTCTATTTATTTTTTAATAAAACAATATAAGCTGCTGCAACAAATGTGATTTCGTCAGCCATTGTTGCCGGTTTGTGTAGCCCGTTTATGAATCTGCGTCACGACTATCACGAGCCATACTATTGCAGACATATTTGCAACACATTGCCCAGCCATTGATTGTTCGGCCATCAGTTGCAATGAAATATTTTTGAGATTGCCGGGCAATCAGTTGCCAAAAGCGCAGCCACATATTGCAGAAAACAATGCCCGGTTAAAAAGGCACTAATAAAAAGTTTATAAAATTCAAAAACTATTAAATAATCTGTGATAAAAACCGGATTTTTAGACAGGAAATCCACTGGCTTGTACAAACGCCATCCTTAGAAAGCGGTTTTACGATGTCGTTATTGGATTATCCAGTGAAGGGACTTCCACCCCATAAACAGAACTAACAATAAGAGGATTTTATTCTTTTTATTATTAGCTCTGTGGTCCCATACTTCTTTTCTGTACATGGTTCGTAAACATAACTCGAATCTTTCTATGACGTGGGTAAAGATCGGTTCCTCGTGCCGCACCTAGTAAACATCATTATCGCTCTCCTATCCCTCTTTCATATAATTTGGTTTATATTACCTTATAGGAGAGCGACTACCTACCAACGGACTGCCAACCGCGAGAGCAACAAATGCAACAATCGCACCATTTTTTGTTGCTGTAACACAGATGACGTTACAACCGACGACGCACTGCGACTACAAGTAGCGGTTCATGAACTCAATAAACCAGTTTCTTCGTTCGTCCCTCATTCGAAATTCCAAATTCATTCCCTGAACTGTGTCACAATTTTTGTTCTAAATATCTGGTCCAGTAGTATTTTATACAAGTCATTGGCAAATAAATCGACTGTGGAATATTTTAGATGGAATAAACAGATTGACTCACTAACTACAAGAGCGATTTGTCTCACACACGTAACTTCAAAGTACCTACTTAAGTATTCTATAAGCTTTGTAACCATCAATCTGGTGTAGGTACTACTACTGCTACGCATTACGCCAATCATTATAAATAATATATATAATATCATCATTCATTCAATGTTACATCCTACCTTACATTGAGTGATTATGCGTAGATACTGGGTGTACTAATGAGTGGCGAAGGGTGAAAAAAATCTTACCTGTTATAAAACAACCATAGGAATTTTGTATAGAATTCTTTACAGAACATGCCGGCAGGGATCGGGTTATAGGGACTTCAAATCGTAATGGGTTCTTATTAATAGAACTGCTAAGTAATAATAAATAAAATGTATAGTAAGTAAGATTAGTAAGTCTGTAGCTACTACATTAGCTGCAAAAGAGGTTTTTGTAAAATATTTTAATGTGAAGTGGTCGTTGACTGTACATCTTAAATTTAATTTTAGGCCTGCACTAAATGTACGCGATGCGGATGCAGATAATTTGCACAAAATCGTGCAGAAAAATCCATGCGATTTGCACGACGTGCAAGCACCCGGCATGCGTGACACGTATGAGGCAGCGCAGACAGTTATAGGATCAGATTGAGTGGATATTAATTATTGGACTGACAATAGGCATCACAGTTGGTCATTATTATTCTATGTGCGACGTGACGACGTGAGATGAGACCGCTTGTCTACAACAAAATATGTGATAACAACATAATAATATGTTAATTATAATGTTGTATAATATATCTACCTACAAAAAACATATATCATGGTAAATTCTCTACGCATACAAACATCCATCCCCCAGTGTGGAGGCTGTCATTGCATTTGGATAATAGTATCGAAATCTAAACTGCAGAATCCATTCCAATTGCGCAGATAACTTAAAAATCTATTATAAAATTTCTGTACTTGACATGCAATCCTGAATGTTCATGCAGGACTTTAAGTTATATGCGTGAATTAAAAGTTTAGAATTGATAAGGCAAGAAAAAATTATCCAGCCAAATCTGCAGTCAAGACTGGTAAAGCGGACCCCAGACTACGAGGCCGAGGTGCAAAAAAGCTTCGGATGCGACTGGGAACTAGGATGAAGAAAAAAGCAAGAAAAAAGTAACTCGACTTCGACTTTGACATAATAAAAGACGAATCAAGACTGAATTCTGAGGCACTTAACAATCTAATGCTGGAACCACACTTCGTTATATTATTTGTTATGCGGGCAAACTATATTCTCCTAAATACATGTCCATAACATATTTTTGGGGATTGAAATGAAACTCCTTCATACTGTCATGTGATCTGCTGCTGATTTGTTATGACTATGACCCTGACCAATGTTTCGTTAGATTTGTTTTTATTTAAATATGAAAAAACATTACATACTATTCACTCGTAATGATGTCATGTACTCGTAGTTCATAGAGTGCCTAATTAACTCATCCACGTGCCGTCGTTGTGGCTTAATAATATTTTCTTTTTTCTTATACATAGTAGTAATCTGGTTACACCAGCTATTTGCGGTAAAATACCAGTCAAAAACAGCCAAAAACACAGATAAAGTTTTTAAGGAAGTTATTTTGTTGTTTTACGTATCGTAGGTAGATACCTACCTATTCTTTATTATGATGTTGTTTTAACGTTACAGACACACGCTTCAATTTCATTATTTGTATAGATGTTGTCCCCGGTCCCGTTCATCGCTGATAGTACCGTGATGATAAGAAATATACTATACTAGCTGTCCCGGCGAATTTCGTACCGCCATATTTTTCCCGCTGCACCTATTTTCTCATCCTTTAAACCTTCCCTGGACACCCAAGAATATTTCAAGACTAAAATTAGCCAAATCGGTTCAGCTGTTCTTGAGTTATAAACTAACAACGAAAAGTGGCATTGATTTTATATATTAGACTAGCTGTCCCGGAGAACTTCGTACCGCCATATCTTGCCCGTTCCCGCTGCACCTATTTTCTCATCCTTTAAACCTTCCCTGGACACCCAAGAATATTTCAAGACTAAAATTAGCCAAATCGGTTCAGCTGTTCTTGAGTTATAAACTAACAACGAAAAGTGGCATTGATTTTTATATATTAGACTAGCTGTCCCGGCGAACTTCGTACCGCCATATTTTTCCCGTTCCCGCTGCACCTATTTTCTCATCCTTTAAACCTTCCCTGAACACCCAAGAATATTTCAAGACTAAAATTAGTCAAATCGGTTCAGCCGTTTTTGAGTTATAAACTAACAACGAAAAGTGGCATTGATTTTTATATATTAGACTAGCTGTCCCGGCGAACTTCGTACCGCCATATCTTGCCCGTTCCCGCTGCACCTATTTTCTCATCCTTTAAACCTTCCCTGGAAACCCACGAATATTTCAAGACTAAAATTAGCCAAATCGGTTCAGCCGTTCTTGAGTTATAAAATAACAACGAAAAGTGGCATTGATTTTTATATATTAGACTAGCTGTCCCGGCGAACTTCGTACCGCCATATTTTTCCCGTTCCCGCTGCACCTATTTTCTCATCCTTTAAACCTTCCCTGGACACCCACGAATATTTCAAGACTAATATTAGCCAAATCGGTTCAGCCGTTCTTGAGTTATAAAATAACAACGAAAAGTGGCATTGATTGTTATATATTAGAAGAAGATAGAAGAAGATAGCCTATGTTGGTACCTAATAATGTAGCCTTCTAATGACGAGTAGCGAGTAGTTTTTGAGTTATTATTATATATCTTATTCGTTACATACAAAAATACATAGTTTTACTCTTTATAATATTAGTATTCGATGATGATGACGCAGTAGTTACTGTATCCGCAATCCGCACTTCAAATAAATATTTTTTTCTCGTTGTGTGATTGCGCCGCCCGCCCGTGGATGCTGCGAGCGTCAGTTTTATCCAGTTTACATGGAACACGTGTATTTGATGTCCAATTAATACCTATAGACTAATGTACATTATTACGCATATAAATATGTAAGCACGTTATCACACAGACGGATACTGTGACATTGAAGATCATTGCCTCCTAACATATCGCCATAACAACTATGCACGGATCAACTAGAAACTGACCAAAACATTTTTTTAATTGATGAACGGAATTAGGTACTTTTATTTAGGTAAGTATTACGACTCGTATACATTACATCATCGTTCTATCTACGTGATGTTAGAATACTTATAAATAAAACTGTAATGTGTGTTCGTTTGTTTGTATGGCATCTACTTATTCATACTGAAACGCTACATGGTGGATATATTGCACTCATACGCATGAAAAGTTAAAAAAGAGTGAAACAACGGGTCTACGTTTTCGGAAAATTAGCCTACTACCACCAATGACTACCACAGAATAGTTAATATGTACCTAGTACTTGCGTACTCAACATATTACCACAGATTACCTACATTTCCGCCACCGTGTATGTACACGATCTATGTATGTTGTAATTATATCTCGGGACACGTATCTTGGTCTTAAATAGCGAGACACATTTTGAGCACATTTTAGGTCCAAGATATACTCCCGAGCAATACAAAGGCGATTGTTTAATACATTTTTTCGAGAATACCCGAGGAGTGCTACCACCTAACCAGGGAATCTTCAAGTCTCAAATGAATAGATTCCTTCAAGACAAAATGTGTTTTGCTTAGTGTGATCGATAGTAACAAGAAAAAACATTTTTAACAGCTTCCATAAATATATTTATTAAAACACAAAGTTGACGTAAAAATAAGTTTGAAATAATTACTAAAAGGTGAAAAGTCTTTTTCCACTTAAAACGCTGTGTGAACCTTCAGTTTAAAAATAGGTACAAATCAATATAATTTGTTGACGAATTGTCTTCGTAAGACGTTGACCTTTTGCACCTACCACTGATTAGTAGGTACTTGAAACTTAATGTCCTTTAGTTTAAAAAAGAGCTAATCTCTTACACACTGTCGATTGCAGGGACCCATGTTATTGCCGAGATGACTTGCAACAAAGATAGACGTGAAGACGTGAAGACAGACGTGAAGCTACAAATAAATTAATTGGAGTGCAATATGTAACTCAGTTTTTTAACAGATGGTTTTCAGGGGTGTAGTATGTAGGGAAACTACCCCTACATACTACACCCCTGAAAACCATCTGCCCTGTGGCTTGCTTGATACAGACAGACGGATTTTCTAAGTAGTAATTCAGTAGGTTAACATATTGTAAAATTAAGTAGGCAATCATTCAATTAACTTATTGCAGTCCGCTGCTGGACATAGGCGTCTCCCAATATGCGCCAATGCTTCCAATCCTCCCTCTTCTGCATTCAGTTGTGGCTTCTGTAATTTTTTTTAATTATTTAGTTATTTAACCAAAAGTATTAATTTGTATCAACGGTCTTTGGCTTACTATTGCCACGCTGGCCAGAATATATTCCTACTATTATATATTACAATAATGAGGAGATCCGTAGAAGAACCAAGGTTACCGACATAGCCCAGCGGATTAGCAAGTTGAAATGGCAGTGGGCAGGGCACATAGCACGGAGGACTGATGACCGATGGGGTCGAAAAGTCCTCGAGTGGAGGCCACGTATCGGCAAGCGCAGCGTAGGACGTCCACCCACAAGGTGGACAGACGACCTCATTAAGGCCGCGGGAACGCGCTGGATGCGAGCCGCTTCCAACCGGTCCTATTGGAGATCTATAGGGGAGGCCTATGTCCAGCAGTGGACTTCCTATGGCTGAAATGATGATGATGATGATGATAATCAGTAGAAACACAGTATGATACCTATACGATATAATGATAACAACAATATACGCGGTGGACGCGCGGTCCAATGAAGCAAACGGAAGTTGAGCGGTCATAATTACATAATTACTTTTCCTGCAGTATAGCCGAAAAAAGTTTATGCTACTTTTTACTTCAATAACCAAACCAATAACAATGCCATTATTGTATCTTGCCCGTAGCTACTATCACATCGTTATCATTGGCGCATGCGTCATTCCGTTATAAAGAACCGTAAACACTCATTCAAAAACAAAGCTATAGACGGTGTTCATAAATCTATAGGTAATGTTATTTGTTGCACAATATTCCGATTAGGTACAATGTATGCATCATGCTGTTGGTGCATTCTTGATAGATTAGTTAAAAGCCACCTACATCTAGACATTGCATAAAATTGTAACGAGGTGAAAACTGCAATGAGTATTTTCCAAAAAAAAGTAATATTGTGTTCTAGGAAAAAGTATTTTTTGAATCCTTATCTTTATATTTCGTATTTTAGTTTTTGGTTTTTTGAGCATCACTTGAAAACCACTAAACATAGGTAGCTAAAATTTTATGCGAAAATTCTTCTCGTTAGAGTGCAACATAACCGCCCAGCAGACCGGAGGGGAAAAAATTGGCGGCCTTTTTTTCTTATCTGATACATACTTACTCGTATATTTTGGTTTTATATCGATACACATTATAATGAGAATAGGTATGCTTATTTACAAAGACCTGTTACAATGATGTGAAACGAGCACATTGGTTCCACCTTTTCTGGGTCGCAAAACAGGGAAGAGGCCAGCACAGGTCATTAGGGTATTTTATGGGTTTCTTTCTCGCAACCCGAAGACTCACCATCCCTGACCATTGCCGGGCACTTGTCAGAACATGGTCACCACAGTCACCACTGTGATAATACAGAGACGGTGAACATACCTGTCGTCTTTCTCTCTCCACACAGTGTGCTCTACTAAACAGAGAGACACGTGAAGAAACCGCATAAGCCGAGATAATCAGCCTCAAGCAACAACGCATAACCCAACATTTGTCTATATACCTACTACTACTAATGCTGACTTACGTATTTCATTATTGAGACATTTTCACCTATCAAAGGTCGAATTTCTGAAAATCTTTTCTTAGGGCCTGCCTAGGCCATAGACGAAGGCTAATTACAAAATTATTTTAAAAAGATTCGGAATTACGTCTAACATAAATCAATAGAATATCGGCAAATTAGTTATACAAACTAATCTAATTACCATAACAATATCAAATAACTTAAAGGATCAGTTTAAATTATTAAGATTAAAATAGCCTGTTTGTAAACCTCTACTGGGGAATGTAATATGGAACTTCGGTGAATGAACTCATTTCTGCTATGGCATACAAAATATCTATTTACAGATAACAGGAAAATGAAAGATCATTTTGTAATATCATGATGTGTGCACGCGGCTGCCACGCGTGATAACTTATGCCATTGCCTCGGCAGGTAAGTACTACCTAAGTTATTTTCCACTCCAAATGCTAAGTAAATTCTCTTTGCAAGTAATTTACAAGTCATGTTGTAAACATTTCTTTATGTATTTTTTAGATCTCTATTAGAAGAAGAAAAAAATTTGTTTGATCCGCCAATTTAACATCACCTCGGATGATGGTAAGCTGAGAAGTCCATTAAGTAGTGGTCACCATGCCAGATACTCGAGATTAGTAAATTGTCCCTACCAGTGGCAACCGGTGAATATTTTCAAAAAGGAAGTCAGCGGAAAATACCTTACCTCGATTTGTCTTGCATCATGCGACTCACTAGGAAACCAGCAGGAAGGAAAGATTCACGCCTCACCACGGGTCCCTAAATTGATGGCCGGTAACCTCAACAAGTGCACTTTTTACCGCTCCTCTTATGAAACTCAGGAGTGTTGGAAGAAATACGTGATAAATGTGGTACGTGGTACCGATTTTGGTACGTAACTTCGGATGTACGTTTCATGGTAGCCTACATACCTAACAACGTTTATGATCTACCTCATTACATTTTGTCAACAAGTGAAGGACAGTTCAAACAATTAATGGAGTTAGCGTGGTGTTTTGAGGTGTCAAACGACACGAGAGCCAAACGAATGATTAATGCCCCGCTCTTTTGAAAGATAAATTGATCATAATTGCTCATGTTAAATTTAATGTGAACTAGTTATTTACGTTAACGAGTTCTACCAGTGCCCCGAGCACGAAAAATATTCGAATTCGTATCGTTAGTGCCCTTCTAAACGGGCCATGTTTTTCTGCAATATGTGGCTGCACTATTGGCAACTGATTGCCCGGCAATCTCAAAAATATTTCATTGCAACTGATGGCCGAACAATCAATGGCTGGGCAATGTGTTGCAAATTATGTCTGCAATAGTATGGCTCTTGATGCAGATTCATAAACGGGCTACACAAACCGGCAACAATGGCTGACGAAATCATACTTGTTGTTGCAGCAGCTTATATTGTTTTATAAAAAAATAAACAGAAAAAGAAGAGATTGTGGATTCGACCTTACTTAAATAGGCGTGAAACTTTAAATAATTTAAGTCTAGAAATAAGCCTTGATAGTAAATTATTTAACAATTCGCGTAGAAAAGGACAGACTGTGCTATAACAAAGAGAGCGACTAAAACAACAATAGAACTGGCCGAGCAATATTGCAGTAAAATCGACCGCCTACCTAGCGATCGTCCGGCAACTCATCGCGGCAACATCGGCCATATGTGGCAACATAAAACATGTTTGGCTATATGGCCAGGACATTACTGCAATACTGGCCGGTATTGCTTGCAATAGTTGCAATGTTGCCGGGCCACAGTGTTGCAGCCACTAATTGCAGTAAAACATCGCCCGTTTAGAAGCACCTTAACGTAAACGTATCGAAAGAATGGAGCATTGCGATTGGTAGGCTTCACACGCCGGTTCACAGTAGGCAGGCGGTCAATCGCATTGCTCCGTTTTCTCGATACGTTAACGTTACGAATTCGAATGTTTTTCATGCTCGGGGCAAAGTTAATTTAAGATTTCATCAATAAACAGTGTAGGTACCTACTCAATTTATTAACATTTTAATCTTGGAAAATGATGAGTAATTCACGACATTATGAGATCATGAGAACGAATATCTCGGTTGCATCCAAAGCTTGAAGTGCTTGAACTTTGGAGTTCATGTTTCGCTTTCTACTCCTTTCCATATTGACTTTTTTCTTTATCTTAATTTGGCTCACCATGAGTTTGACGGAAGTAACTGCTGCGGGAACTCCTAACCCCAATAGGTCCCCAATCAGCAGATATACCGATCTACATGTGAGGTTGACAGTCACCCAAAGATCTAGCCCTAATACCGATTCTAATTTGCGAATATAAAAATGAATCCCTAAATGTGTTGCTAAGCGCAAATCTCGAGAAGGGCTGAACCGATTTCGCTAATTCTTTTTTTAGAATATTCCCTGAAGTACGAGAATGGTTCTTACGGCGAGAAAAATTTAAATAAAAGGCGGTACGAAGTTCGCGGGGTCAGCTAGTCCTAGTCACTATCACTATCACTACATATTATAAAACATAGTCGCTGTCGCTGTCTGTCCGTCCCTATGTATGCTTAAATCTTCAAAACTACGCAACGGATTTTGAAGCAGTTTTTTTTAATAGATAGACTGATTCAAGAGGAAGGTTTGTATGTATAATAAATGCATAATATTGTAGAGAAACACTGATAAATTTAGAGATATGCAGCGGGAACGGGATAAGAATATATGGCGGTACGAAGTTCGTCGGGTCAGCTAGTATATTATAATGCGTAAGCTTGGATGAATGCATGCCCCACGGCAACAGGTACTGTATCCTTATTTTATTGTACTATCTCCATTTATCTGTTTCTATGCATGTACATTTATCTAATCAGTATACATGTAGGTATATTAGTTCAGTCTATCGTATCTGTAATGACTAACATTTATTACACCGTCATCTAGGCTCTACGCTTCAACGTTACCTTTACCGTCCGATAGTTATTAATAGTTGTTCTGTTTAGTTGAGAATGTGGAAAGCAAAATAAGACGTGAAGATGCTACTGAACGGGCTAAAAGTCAACCTCATGTTGAACAATTGACATACCCTTGCACTCTTACAAACTTAAGCTTATTCTACGAGAGTGAGCGAGCAGTGATACTTCGTGATGCTTCTACCTACAAATCCATCCTCTGAGCGTTTTCTCCACTCAGTTACGGTCGGCTTTAAGCTTAACTACGAAACGGCCGCCGAATTTCTATATGTTCTGTGCCCTACCTTCTGGTAGGGCACGGCGGTATTTCCGTCCCAATTGAGTCTGACTAGGGTAGTACCTCCACCCTACAGAATACCGCAGACATAATAACCTCGTGTTGTGTTCCCGACGGCGCGGCGAGTGTGGTAAGCCAGAGCTCAATGGAGAGTTTTTATGCTATCAGTGGGAAGGCCAAAATTAAATGCTTGTCCTGCTTTGTCTTCTGCACTGACGGCACATGTAGCCACATGTAGCACGTAGCCACATGTAGCACGTAGCCAGAGCTCAATGGAGAGTTTTTATGCTATCAGTGGGCAGGCCAAAATTAAATGCTTGTCCTGCTTTGTCTTTTGTACTGACGGCACATGTAGCCACATGTAGCACGTAGCCACATGTAGCACGTAGCCAGAGCTCAATGGAGAGTTTTTATGCTGTCAGTGGGAATACCAAAGGCTTGTCCTGTACCCCTGTATACCTGTGTCTTCTGTACTGATGGCTTTCAGGGCTTCAACTCTATGTTATTACAGGGTCGGGAGCAAACGTGTAACTCCCCTGGTGTTGACGTCCATAGGCCACGGTATCCACTTTCAATCAAGTGGGCCGTGTGCATTATCTGCTACCACAACCCACTGGCAATGTCGATAATCTTAGTAGTGGTTTCAGGGCTCCAACTACCCGGTACAGAAGTGTTTGTATGGTAGCCGGTAGTAGCCGGTGTACTGCCTGCATACAATATAGGTATGTACTATCTACAAATCTAATTACAAACACTGCATGTTTGTAATTGTAAGTTTGAAACAACATCATAATGATTAGAAGGAGCATAGACAGCGCGTTACAATAATATTATAGAGAATAGATTCTGGTTTGTATAATATTAGGCTGAGAGTGATAATTAGACGTGCGAAAACCATTCAATTGATATACCTACTTATTTATTATAAATTCTATAAGCAGTTCAGTTCATCGTGGGAATTGTTCCATCGTTGGGATCTAGGTAGGCTAAAATATGTACCTACTAGCTGACCCCGCGAACTTCGTACCGCCATGTCAAATGACGGCATGAATGACATATCAACATGCTTGTATTGTACTGAAGAACATCTATGGCAGTCGTTACGGGTAGTTGGAGCTCTAAAAAATCCAAAAACAACGGTCTAACTGCAAAGCTTCGATATCGCTTAATGTTAACATTGGGTTGTGGATGTGGAGGTCAGATGATAATCGCTTCACGAAAAATATCGAGGTCAGGCTAAATCCGTAGTTAAGACTGGAAAAGCGGACCCCAGACTCCGAGCTGAAAGCTTCGGATGCGACTGGGAATTACCGCTAAGAGGAAGAAGGATAGAATACACAAAACAACTGAAATTTTAATAAATAATTAATTATATATAAAATATAAAATATATAATTATTTATAACCAACTTGAGTAAAAGTTTCTATATCGCGTGGAAAACTGGGAAAGATATTTTTTTTTGTTAGAGTTTAAATCTATCCAATGGCATTGACTTTAGCGGTGTTGTAGCTAAGCTTAAGCTAAGGAATGATATGATGCCTCTAGAGAACCCAGAATTATAAGAAGGTGTTGTATACAATATAATGTAAAGGCACGTGAAGGAAATAGCATCGGTTAATGTAAATATTTAATATTATTATTATAATAAGATAAGGTTGAACTTAGAATGTAATGTATGTAGATAAATAAAATTAACGATTTTGTTATCATTAATTTTGTATCCATTAAATGCCTACATATATTATAGGCGTTAATTTTAATCTTTGATTTAAGTTAGGTATTAAAATATTTCAATTATTTTTTCACGTTACAATACTTACTATTATACGATACCTATCTTCATCAGACCTTTTAACCTTTCTAAATAATACGTCCCATAGAATTAAACCACGCGATGTTTATCCCAAGTAAATAACTGCAAATTTCGTAATGCATAATTATTTATACTAATAATAAAAATGCGAAAGTAATTCTGCCTGTTATATCTACTTTGACGCCTAAACCACTGAACCGACTTTAATGAATTTTAGTATAGGGGTCGAAAGACATAGGCTATGTTTGATCGCGATAAGCGACATCGACGCGGGCGGAGCCGCGGACAACAGCTAGTATGTAATAAATTACTTTATTACCGTGGTACGAGTGACGTTACATAGGTCAAAGCAGGGGAAGATGTGACTCGTGATATGACGCAGTCCCTATCTAGTAGCGATCTGTACTCTACATATTATTATGTCGCTTAGGTACCTACTAACCTAACAAGATATGTACTTACTTGAAAGCAGTTTTATGTAATTACATACCTTGGGAAATACGTTAGGAAAATCACCGCGGGTTAGGAATATTGTACACATAATAGACTCATCAACCACAGAATATAGATTAGGTAGTTAACAAAAAATTTAGATAAACGTAAAATTTTTCCGTAACTTTTGAAGTCAATTAGTAATAAAGACCGAAAAGATTAACACCAATATGTAGTAACCATCATCTTTAGTGAGCATATATCTTTCGGGTAGCAGATGATAGATGTCTGTCCCGGACGAGTAGAAGTAATAAAAGTTAATTGTTTTTATTTAAACATAAAACAGATATAAAAGAAACAAAATAGATGCATATATCCCAAACAAGGTTATATAATCTATGTACAGGGTGGAAGATTTTAACCTTACCTGGAGGGAAAGTACTTTAAATACTGGAGATAGCTAATTTCACTCAAAGGAAACATTCCTTTATTTTTAAAAAGAAACAAAACTGCATTCATAGATTTTTGAAAATTTGTTTGCCGAAAGATGTTCGAAAATTTAAAAACGAACCGACTAAAATCCGAAAAAATAACACCTGTATTTTTATAGCATCAATCGATAGTGTCAATTATGAGGATCAAATCTCTCGAACCTTCTTTGGTAATTGGTTACAGGGGAAGAGGACAAATTTTTCTTTGGTAACTGGTTACGAAAAAATTACGAAAGCAGGCGGAAAAATCTTCATTTGTAACAGGATTACCAGGAAAGAGCAAAATTTCTTCATAGGTAACTGATTACCAAACCTCGGTTACCATGGCAGCCGAAAGGGTAAATTAAATGAAAGGAAATTCATAAAATCTTAACAGCTTATAAATTCCATTCCGACAGACACAGTACTTTTGCTCAAGGTGGCTCCTTGAGCAAAAGCAAAAATTTACATACCTTACCAACAATAAAGTTGTCTTTGACACCATTTCTTTAATAAACTGAGTTCTAAATGACTGAACTTTGATTCCGAATTAGAATGTAACGTTATTGGCTAACTGCATGAAGTAGGTACTCATCCCGATATAGGTCCAAGATACGTGTCTCGAGGTATACTTGGTTGAGCTTGGGAACCTCTGCGTAGTACACCGCATTGCACCCTGTGCAACGGAGATGGCGAGAGATTTGCATTATATTGGTTCGCCTTATAATATGTTAATTGAACTTTTGAATTAACCTGACACGGCGTGCGGATTTAGTCGGTTCGAATCCAACATAACTATCCCTGCTGGCTAGTGGGTATCCATATGAAAAACAGGAACAAGTAATTTAAATATGGAATTTTATTGTTAATATGATATCTGATGGATCCTTGAGTTAAGTTCTTTATTTTGTTAAATGAAATTTAAAAAAAATAGTTTTTAGGGATTTCCTTTCATTTAATTAACTATATTTCCAATACAGATTTGGTCTTTATGATTTACACTATTGATGTCATAAAAATACAGGATATTATTTTTTCGGATTTTAGTTGTTTCGATTACCGGGTGTGGCAAGCGAATTTTCAAAAAAATATGAATGCAGTAATAGTTATTTCTTTTTAAAAATAAAGGAATGTTTCCTTTGAGTGATATTCGTTATCTCCAGTATGTAGAGAACTTCCCCTCCAGGTAAGGTTAAAATCTTCCACCCTGTATATAAAAATCAATGCCACTTTTCGTTGTTATTTTATAACTCAAGAACGGCTAAACCGATTTGTCTAATTTTAGTCTTGAAATATTCGTGGATGTCCAGGGAAGGTTTAAACGGTGAGAAAATAGGTGCCAGTCTATCAAACACTTTTCCAGCGGCAGACACATAACTTACGGTCGAGCGGTCCCGGGTTTGAATCCTGGTCATTATGTTACCAACGGGGACGAATCCATCACACACCTAACCACAAGCATTTAACAAAGCACTATAGCAGATTACCGCACACCAAAACCGCATTCGCTGCACACATTTTTTTTATACCACTTAGGTGCCACTTGTCTCAAGCACACGGCCCACCTGATGGGAAGTGGTCAGTGGTCACCGTGGCCTATGGATGTATGCAACACCAGGGGCGTCACACTCGCGCTGCTGACCCTGACGAAACTTTCTAATGCCCACATCGCGAATTGCTAAAAAAATACTTCTTGACAAGACATGTCCAGAAGCATTTGCTGCGTAAATGTAGGGCATCAAAGTAGCATTTGCTACGCGCGTAGCAAATTGCCAAGAAAAATGCCTCTTGACCTTTTGTCAAAAAGCATTTCACTTGGCAATGTGAAGAAGCATTTGCTGCGTAAATGTAGGGTAAGTGTTTATACTCGCAAAGTAAAGAGATATTACGTTGGTCACCTTATAATCAAGCAAATCTCCACCAATCTTCAAGGTTGTCACTTTTTTGAGGCTACAAACCAGTAAAAACCACGAACAATTAGTTTATCTGTTAGCGATACAATCAGTTTAACGGGCTATGTAGGTAGATTCAACAAATTAAATCACTTAAAACGATATTAATTATTATCTATCGATACGGTCTTAATTGTTGCTTAACAATTAATCGTTGACGGTATTTACATACATAATCATAAAACAATGACATGTGCACTGAATTACTGTACTTAAGTGAAATTATGTGTAGGGATAGGCAGGGAATTCACATTCACACAATGCGCAGGTATGAAAGTAATTTCATCCCACGCACACTCTTTTCTCAAGCGAGAAAAATATGGGGTTCTTAAAGAAGGACATTAGAAGGTTCCTTCAGGGTCGGCAGTATGAGTATAACGCCTCTGGAGTTGCATATACGTCCATATGCCACGGTAACCACTTTACCTAAGTGGTATAAAAAATTGGGAACTAGTATTGGGAACAAAAGTGTTCGATTGTATGTTTGTAACGTTAAAATAACATTTTAATCTTATTAAGTAGTTACTTACTTTTAATTAAGTATGAAGATGCTATTATGTACCTCTCTGAGCGTTAAACTTTAACCTCTCTGCAGTCAAAACATTCTGTTTTCCCAGTGTTTAAAGGTAAATAACCTTATGATCTTTTAAAATCCTGTACCACATTTGAATTTGTGAAGATAATCCCTGAGATCGTGTGACTGAATGATTCCTAACAATAGATAGAGCTCGTTTTCACGATTTCATTGGTATAAATGACCCGGAAAAAAATACCTCTGAGGTACAGATTTAATAAGCTGCAAGAGGACTTCATACCTATACAATACACAAGGATAGTTATCTCCTTTAACGAACCTTGATGCTCAATGCTCCACTATGATTAAGTAGCTAGTCTAGATGTAAAATCGATACGTAAGATCGATACGTATCGCCAGTAGATACAACATTGGTAGCATTTATCGGTGAAATCTCATGACCTTGACATATATACTTAAAACAAAATTAGAGCCACAGGTAGGTAGGATAGTAAACAGTTTTCACCTCCAACGTGTAAGTATTATCCTGGCGCCCGCGGATCGTTTTGTAATAAATCTATGGTTGGTAAACTTGAGCTCGTCTACCGCCCGCGCTGTAGCACTCCGTGCTATCCTCAAAAGACAGCCAAGAAACGTACCTACTGCGCGTATAGAGCAAATTTTGAGCGCATTTTAGGTCCAAGATAGATGTCTCGAGCAATATAATATATATAATATTATAAAATACCTTTTTACAACATAGAAAATAACTTCAACATTGAGCGCTATCAGTAGGTATAATAGATATATAAATTAACATATTATGTACCCTATAACCATCGGGAGATGGATATGTTTCACTTGAGACCTCATTCTATGAAATCCATCCAGCCGTTAGAGAGGAACCTGTAAAGGGGAACAAAGAAAACTACATACATACACACGCGTATAACACATTACCTTCGCTGGCGCAGCCGGGTAAAAATAATTGGACAAGATAATGATTATCTATTTAGGCATAGGCATACCCTGTAATTAGGCTAATAATCTTCCTCTTAGCGTTAATTCCCAGTCGCATCCGAAGCTTTCAGCTCGGAGTCTGGGGTCCGCTTTTACCAGTCTTAACCACGGATTTGGCTAGCCCTCGATATTTTCCGTGAAGCGATTGTCATCTGACCTCCACAACCCAATGTTAACATTAGGCGATATCGAAGCTTTGCAGTTAGACCGTTGTTTTTGGATTTTTGAGGGCTCCAACTACCCCGTAACGACTGCCATAGATGTTCTCATGGCAACCGGGACCGACGGCTTAACGTGCTCTCCGAGGCACGACCAGACCAATGCAAATACTAATATTTAATTCACACAAATATTTGCACTGAGCGGGGATCGAACCCGCGCCTCCTGCGTAGCGGCCGCGTTCACTACCGCTACGCCACGGAGGCTGTCTAATAATCTCGTATCATAATTACAATTGTCATCCTATAGTTCTACCTATTGTAACATTCAGTCATAATTCGTCATCATCATCTCAGAGCGAATCTATATGTTATGCCAGAGCTTATAGTCCTAGGTTCGTTCCTCCACATATATTTCCTTCTAACAATTATGACTTTTCTTGAGTTTCATTCACGGAAGCGTCGAAGTCGGTAGGTATTTAGAAAAGACTGTGCCGCGGCCGTAGCGGTAGAGCGATCCAGTGCTACGTCGTAGGTCGCGGGTTCGATAACCGCTCAGTGCTAATTTGTAAAGGCATCAAGGGATGCCTAGAAATTTAGAATCTTATGACATTTCTGTTTTATTAAACTTCATAAAAAAGATTCAACAGATCTTAGTCTAGTTGTTATATAGTTCAAACATCTAAACATGAAAATATCTTCACAAACTTTCAAACTCTCTCTTTAATATTAAAATGAATCACTGAATGTGTTGCTCAGTGCAAATCTCGAGAACGGCTGAACCGATTTCTTTTTTAGAATATTCCTTAAATTACGTGGATGGTTCTTACGGAGAGAAACTTTTTAAAAATTGTCTGATAATGTCTAAAAACAACTCTTTTCTATAGTCCCATATAAACGATCCGTAATAAAAATAATACCTAAAAGTTAATTTGATACCATACGATAAAGTTCAAGTGTTAGTAGAGAGGTTCCGGGAAGGCAAAACAATTATTGAGTGACGTTAGTATCGTAAGAATATTGATATAGTCAAATTAGGCGGTACGTAAGTCAAGTTAGGTAAGTTCACCTAGTCTATAATATTAAAATCGTAGGGTAGGATTATTTTTAATCCTTTTCCAGTTTTCCTAGTCGGAAACACTGTTCAATAAAGTTTAGACTCACATTGACCACTATGCATAATCAATGACCAATGAATCTAGCATCAAGAATACGCAAAATGACCAACCGCGAGTATTTCTTATCTCCCTTGTCGACTGTACATACCTGTAATTGGAAATCTCATATTTATTAAAGTTGATAAACATAAGTACAACATTTATGAGTATTCTGCTGTAGATAGGTATATTGCCTAAAAAGTTTTATTAAATTAATCAGTAGTAATCTCTCACCTATCTTTTCATTGGGGATTTCCCAAAAGTAATATACAGTTTTAGGAGAATTACTTAATTATCGACAAAGCTATTAGGTACCTACTATAATATAGTAGGTACTAGTGATTCGGGCGCCACGTCCCCCGCGTCCCCTTGCACGTGCTCGCCTTTAACCTTTGGTTTTTCAAAAACCTCGTTCAAATCCTTGATTTATATTGTTATCTCATTGGTTCAAATAAACATTGTCGGAAAATCATTCAAATGCCCTTAGCAATATATTTGAAGATTATCTTATAATAATTAGGTGTGTAGTCCGTAGGTATGTACACACGAATAATTTACAGACAAGTTTTCAAATGTCAATAAGTACCTACATACCTACTTGTAATTGTATACCATATAAAAAACTGAATTATTAAATACCATGCCAATTTAACCATAAATACCTCATCTGAACCGGCGGAATGAGCGGTATTGATTTTAAAGTAAAAATAACTATTATCAAATCCGTTTGTCCCCGTTTCGAACATACTGCAGTGCTACGGAAGAGCATCCGTTGCAAAAATAGATTTACACGATTAGTGTATTTACTATTAGTGCATAAGAAGAATATACGGCGATAATTATTGATTAGCGCCAGGATTGTGGTAATTATTTCATGAAATATAGATACAGTTATTATAAATAATGTTAATTTAAATTTCCATACTTCACGAGCTTGTTCTACGATGTAGACGTTTTTCGCGTTATTCCGGTTGGATCCCCTGATATGATCCCCTGCCGATTTTTATTATGTTTTAATTCCCGATGGATCCACCGTAACAAGCTCGTGAAGTAGTATATAAGAATAAAAGCAGATGGCAGGTTGTTGTTTCTTCCTACCCCTGAATGGAAAAAGGTGTGAGTATACATGATGTCTAAGACAAGCTGTTTATATACTTTTCCGAGCACCCACTAGAGCATATCACTAGAAGAGACCACGATTGGTCACGATTCTGCCATACCACGGAAACTGCATTTCATTTAATTGTAGATTTTAAAGTATAATCGATGATAAAACCGTTTAATGTCTAAATTTAAATGGCTTTTTAAACAGCGAATGAAAAAGTCGAATGAAACTCTTTTCATTTATAAGTTTGAACTTTAATAATATAGCAATAAGATCAGAATGTAAGACCTATCCTGGCCTGAAAGTAATTACCTGTGCAATTCGTATCTAAGACCTACATCCCGGTAATTGATCGTTGGTAAAAATCACTTTCAGGCAACTTGATGACATACTTAACATATTCTGGCATCATCAGAAAGACGTCGTGTCCCGAAGTTGCCTCTCCGGTGGGTCTCCCCCAACCCCCAATAGAAATAGGTACGTTACCACTTCCGTTGTTCATCACTGCACCTTGAAGAGATTTTAAGTCTAAATTATTAAGTCTAAATTTCAAGTCAAGCTCAGTACTCTACATAGCTTTATATAGTTTACAGTCAAATATAGCTACACTATACCGCAATGCCTCAAAACAAAGATTTTCGACCAGTGCGTCCTGCCTGTTATGGCCTACGGTGCTGAAACGTAGCCACTGAAGGTGGGGTTAGTCCACGACCTGGAAGTTGCGCAGCGGGCTATGGAGCGAGCTATGCTAGGAGTCTCTTTGTAGGATAGAATTCACAACGAGGTCATCCGACATAAAACCAAAGAATGCAGAATAAGCAAGCTGAAGTGGCAGTGGACTGATGGCCGTTGGAGCAGATGAGTCCTATTAAGAAAGAATTTATTGAAAAAATAAAATAAAATTAACAAATCTATCTAATAAATTACACTAAAATTGTTTCTCGGTATCTCAAAGACGTATTTATTAATTTACCGAAATTTAACTTCGTACGTACATCAAAAATAAAATAATGCTTCAGTAACTGCCCTTTGTAAGACATTTTTTTTCTTTAATTTTAACTCAGTTAACATTAAAGAAAAAAAAATGTACTTAACTGTACTCAGAACACGAAAGTTGCATAATTAATCAATGTCTAAATTGAAGTTACTAGTAGGTATGTTAGTATAACCTATAAAATTGGAGAAAGTGTTTAATATCTTAAATTCAATGAGGTTATCAGCAAAAAACAATGTTTTAAAATTGCTACTTCAATTTCATTGTTTCCATAGTTTTGCGCTCTACGTGCGATTTGAAAAATTGTACTTGCATTCGACCAATCTTCTTGGAATGGTTAAAGCGTAGATGTAAGTACAACAGGTGGCAGCTGGCTGGCCATATCTGTCGAAGGACTGATGGCCGTTGGAGCAGACGAGTCCTAGAGTGGAGACCGCGAGAAGGAAAATGGAAAGTGGGACACCCCCTCGCCAGGTGGACTGACGACCTGCGAAGGGTGGCGGGACGGACTGGATGCGGAAGGCGGAGGATCGGCAAACGTGGCGCATAATGGGAGAGGCCTATGTCCAGCAGTGGACTGCAATAGGCTACTTGATTGATACCACATCACGCTGACGGCACATAATTTCTCTGTTCTTAAAGGGTCGACAGCACGAGTGTGACTCCCCTGGTGTTGCACTCGTCCATAGGCCACGGTAAGTACTTTCCATCAGGTGGACCGTGTGTTTTTCTGCGACCTAAAACCTGCGATATAAAAAATTACGGTAAGAAAATTTAACTGCAAATTGTGAAAATTTCAGAGAACCTATACATGGGGGCAACACAGGAAAACAAAGTCAATACAATTACATTTCTATTTTCACCTTTGAATACAAAAAGAACACTCATAAATGTTGTTCAATTATTAACAAGGATGTGGAATTACAGGTGGAATGGTGTAATTATTTTATCATTGATCGTAGTGATCCACACTACGGTCTATAATAAAATAATTACATTGATCGGGGTGGTAATAGATACTTTCCTCGATTTGACAGTTTCCTCGACGAAATTTTCTATTGTGATATTGGAAACGGATTTCTAGAACGTTTAGGAAGGGGTGTTGACCAACGGGAAAGGCGGGGAGTACAGTTAACAATAGGTAGGTACCTAGGCAATGAAGAAACAAGGAATACTTATATTATTAACATGTTATTTCAACTTCTGTGGCGTGGCGGTAATGAACGCGACTGCTTCGTAGGAGACGCAGGTATTATATTGGGTGGGTTATTGATATAAAAACAATAAAATAAGATCAGACAAACGTGGCGCATATTGGGAGAGGCCTATGTCCAGCAGTTGACTGCAATGGGCTCACGCTAATTGATTTTATTTGAAGAACAGACTTAAATTTTTCCCCTTCCTTTACCATTCTTAATTTAATGTTCAATTAAATAATTAATTTTAACTAAGTACAAGAAAGTACCCAATTACCTATATACTTACTAATTATATACCCCCTATATATTTACTTATTAGTTACTTAATAAATACCTTAGTACGTTTCATTATACGAGTAAATCTCAGATACAATTAGTGCCAATTAAAAAATTTCTTTGTTTTGAATAGTCCTTTCATCGATGAAGATTATAGGCATATATCCTTTGGTTATATCCTCCGTTTTTGCATTAGTAACCTATAACCTCGATAAACGAACTATTCAAAACTGAACGACTGTTTTGATATAATATAATTTATGATTGGTGGATTTGAGCTCCTGCACTGCGGTAGCACCTCGCGCAATCCTCAAAACACACCCAAACACGCGCAAAATGTGCTCTATAAACGCAACTGCTCATATAAAGCACATTCTGGGGTCGAGGTAGGCATATGCCGGTAACTACAATAAATCTAATTAAAACAAACACATGTAGGTATATCACCTCAATTATATTTATATTAATTAATGAATTTATTATCATCTCATCAAAATAATTATGATAAGGTGGAAAGAGTCTCTGTTACTTGAAAAATAAATGAATTTGAACATTACAATAAATAACATTTTACACGCATTCAACAACCTTATAATTTATGCGTATTTTTCAGATAGAGATGTGTAGTAGACATGTAGTAGAATATCAATCAATCAATTAGCCTATCGCATTCCACTGCTGGAAATAGGACTCTCCCCGATCCTCCACTTTCCACATCCAGTCTTTTTCAGGTCACTAATTCATTTACTTGCAAGAATATGGTGTAATACAAAAGGTGTTATCAATATGATAAATTTCTTCACACCCTGCCACGTACGTCATTTGGTCTACAATTTCAAACCGTCATACTGCCCTTGCCCTGTATTTCTCTTCAAGTGGATACTCCTATTACACAGTGGCTAATAGCGGTGACTATAGTATTTTGTTACAGACAGTAATACGCTCGCTTAATTACATGCAATTGAAAAGAAGCCACGTGGGTTATTTAACTAGCTTCTTTTATTGCAGGTTCTATAAATATTCTGACCTATCTAGACAAGTGGCAATTCGTTGCTCGGCGTATGATGGAATAGAATGCCAAATGTATAGGATTTGACGTATATGACAGGCGTCAACGAATGTCAAAAACGTCAAATCCTATACATTTGTCATTCTATTCCATCATACGCCGAACAACGAATTGCCACTTGTCTAGGGGGCTGGGCGCAAATCTGATAAATTGAAATGAGTTTCTGCGCAGTTTATGTTGTGCATTTTTTAAGTGTGGTAATGTATTTATATGTGGGGTAATGATACAGCCTTTGGGAGAAGGTATCACAAGGGCACCAGTCTCGAAATAAACTCAAGTCGCAAAAACAGGAACAAAAGGATTTTCTAAAGTAATCCTTTTGGTACTGTTTGGTTTTTTAAACATCATATCCATTGTCATTTTTAGCAGTAAAACATGAACATTAAATAACTTTGGTATAGTATAAATCATGACATAAGACAAAGCAAACTAATTATAAATTAGATTTTGATTAGTAAAAGTAAAGTTATTGAATCAGTGTGTAGGAAATTATTATTGATAACGTTATCAGTAATAATTAAATATGTAGGTACCATTCTTTTTCACCTGGGAGTTAAGAGTTCAGTAAATATTTCAGAAATAGCTTAAGCAATTTTAATCGAAAATAATTAATCCAACTGGAAAACTGAGACCACATCTTTAGTGAAATATGCAAATGAATTTCAGTAAATCATCATAACTAATTATTAGTTACTAATGATGATAGCCGTCATACTACAGTTAGTAAAGTATGCCTACCTACTCTACTAATTTACAAATGCAAACGAACGTGTAATTTGATTGTATTTTCATTACTAGGTAAGGTACAGCTGCTGACGTGAAACTAACGTGGTATAATTATTATGAAGGAAAGTAATGAAGAAACATGATGTGAAGGTTTATTAGAGGTGTCAGACGATAAAATTTTCTTGTAAAAGTCAATATAAAGTTAGAAAGATATGGGCTAGGTGAGCGAACCCTAGACTCAAAGGCGCGTATTGTGAATCACACTGTGATTGCAACCGGATTTGACGTCAGTGATGCTCAGCGTCTGCAGTCATGATGATAATGAATAAAGTAGTAATATGGGTACAAAAAAATGTAAGTGATTTATTTATTTGCTCATCGATAAATTACAATTATTTACATAATTACATACCATAAAAACAATACATAATATACCTATATGCAAAGCTGCAGGTTCAGGCGTCAAAAAATTCCTCCCCAACGACGTCAACTGGGAGGGTGGCCAGAAGGCTGGCGGCATTACCACATTGAATGGCAATGCTAATCCTTTGTGCAAGGAATAAACCAGCCCTCTAATCACGGGTAGCATCAATTAGGTGTTTGGAAAAAACATATATCATACACATATTTACACCCCTATCCCCGGAGAGTTAGGCAGAGATGACTTTCCACCCACATTTCACCAATCATTGTATTCAGTCCCACTTAATAGGGAGTGAGCCTATTACCATATTCTGGGCACTATTGTTGACTCGAGCTGTGCACTCGAGGCTGAGTCTGGGCTGTATACATATTTTATCTGTCTGATTCCTTAGTCGCCTTGTAAGACACCGCATGGGAAGAGATAGGTGGAACAAATTCTACTCTGCCGGGAACTCACCTCACCTACCTACTAAGCGATCCACGGAAAATGTGAATTAGGAATTATCTTCTTCATCCTCATCCGAGCGTTAATTCCAGTCGCATTCGAAGCTTTTACCTCGGAGTCTGGGGTCCCCTTTACCAGTCTAACTGCGGATTTGGCTGGACTTGAATATTTTCCGTGAGGCGACTGCCATCTGACCTCCACAATCCAATGGCGATATTGGGCGATATCGAAGCATTGCAGCTAGATCAGTTGTTAGATTTCCTAGTTGCATCAAAAGTTTGTACTTTAGAGCCTTTGGCCAACCAAAGGTATCTATACCTAAATCGGAAGACAAACGGGGCTCTGGCGCCCGCGGATTTCTTTGTAATAATACTAATAATCTATGCTTGGTGAATTTAAGTTCGTCCACCACAGTAACACCCCGTGCTATCCTCAAAAGACACCCAAGAAATGTGTACTGTGCGTATAGGTCACATTTTGAGCACATTTATTTTTAGGTCCAAGATACGTATCCGGAGTTATAAAACCCATATTGATCATGACAATGATAGAACATTAAAAACGCGCCGAATTGTAAGTACAACAATTAAACAGCTCATATCAGTCTGTTTCCCATATGGTGTTCTTTCGATTCAATATTTACTAGTGATAGCTCTGACAAACATTGAGAGTCCGTCATCCTTATCATAACGTATACCATGCATCAGTTTACTTTGAACATCTTTTAATGAACCAGCTAAAACCATAGAATGGGATGTAGGTATATTTTAATTTTAACGATAGACTTTGTAGATAGAATAGAATAGAATAGAAAAATTAATGTGTGAAATTTCATTGACATTTACTCGTAATATTAATTTACGATTGTCATGAACGTATAATACATCAGTCCCATACATTGATCTTGGTTCATTTGATTGGATTGAACTTTTAATGCCGATATACTTATTGAACAATGTTTCGATTTGTTTGGAGAAATGGCAGTGTAGACTGGAGAGTGTCCGTTGAATATCAGTAAAGTTAAACTGAGTCTTGTTCTCTGATTTCGGCAGTCTCTCCAATTTTATATCCATGGTGCTGGACGGTACACCACTACCAGTCTGCACCAATTTCCGGACCTCTGCTCTTTAATCCAGCCCTATGGGAAAAAATTTCCCGTAAGCTTCTAACTACATTACTTCAATATCACCAACTGGTTGTGGAAGTCAGATGGCAGTCGCTTCATGGAAAATGTCGAAGTTTAGCCGTATCACAGTTAGACTGAAAAAGCCAACCCCAACTGAGTTGGGAAAAGTCTCAGAGAATGATGATGATCAAAGCCGTAATAGCGACATATGATAGAAAACTGCATGAAGCGGAGATGTGAATGTTAGGATGAATGTGTGGTGTGACAAGAATGGACAGAATAAGGAATGATTATTACTATTAGTATTAGAGGATGTTTGAATGTTGCACCAGTGAATGAAAAAATAAGAAGCAAGCGACTATCGTGATATGGAAATATTATGAGAAAAGATGCATTTATTATGAGAAGAGATGAAAGTATTGGACTTTAAGAGCAGTGGTAGATTCAAGAAAAGTTGGATGGAGCACTTGAAAGAGAATATGACAAGGAAGGGAGTAACTGAGGTATGTACCATACCTCAGTTACAGTACTCCCTACTTATATGACAAAAATATACAGAGGAAAATGAAAAATTATATCCACCTAGAATAAGCCCAGTGAAGGACAATCATATTGGTTCCCAACGGAGTAGTATAGGTCTATTGAATCTTTCTCCCGTCATCCTGTGGACAGTTAGGTATGTGCCTAACCAGTTATGTTTCATTGCTTTTTGATCCTGGTGATCTTCATAAATAAGAATATATATAAATTATTATATAGTGTTACATATTGTCATAGTTCCAAGACAAACAAAATAATAATCGAATCGAACTCTTGAAGTGAAAATTTGGTATCTACGATAATGATTCTATTTCACACATTGGTAGATAGATAGATACAGGTTGAAATATTCGCGTCGGATTGATTAATCTATTCTATATAAGGAAACGTTTTGTCTACCTCAAATAGGTTGTTCGAATACATGCACACAGTGCTACTATATTAATGAATTATTTATTAATGTATTATAGGGAAACGATAAAATATTTTAAACACGGGTTAAGCCTAATTATCATGTATATTGAATAAAAATATTTACAACCTAAAATCAGTCGCTGTTAGATAAACTATCGGCGAGGTTCAAAGTTTAAATGTGCCCTAGTTCAGTTTCATGTTCGTAAACTGTGACAAATTGAGCGGGAAGCCTAAACTAGGGGGACAAACTATTAAAGTGACGCTCCCTCCCGGCACAGGCACTAGTGAAGTAAGTGAATGAATTGGTGACAGCTAAACATGCAGTACTACACGTGGCCTTTTTCAATTTTGAACCTTATCGCTATTGTCTAAGAGCTAAAACAAATTAACTAATGACATCGTTAGTACACGGCAGTATGCTCCCACCACAGCGCACGCGCGGGGAGATGCGCGCGCATATATACACCAGCGCTTCACCCGTCCACCAGTCAATCCTTGGATCGCTTACTAGAGCGATCGAACCGGTTGAGCATTTCGATACTTTCGGTCTTCAATACGGACGTTCGCGCGTCGCCGTTGTACACATCGGAGAATTAACTACAAGGTATTGTAAATAAAATATTTATCGATGAAACATACTTCGGATTTTTTTTAAATATCGGAGTGCGTTCGGTGTGCGGTTTAACTTTTGTGGCGGGTGGTACGACGGTCGTCGTGCTCGTGCCGGGTGTGGAAACTCCCCGACGGTCTTAGCACGTGCCGGCGGAGTGGTAGTGGCACTCAGTCACCACCATCAGCTTCATTGCGAATTGCAACAGCTCCGTCCAAAATATTATGTAGTTGACACCAAATGTGCTCGCGATGTATCTTTGCTTTGCGAATTATAAACAAGCGAAATTTTTCTTAATAGCCCCAACACGGTCTAACTGTCTACATTATAATCTTACTTAACAATTATGACACTATGTCAATCCCATATTTAAACGTAACTGCATCAAATTATACTGTCGAACATTGAAACCAACAAGTATTACATAAATGTCGCTTGTATTCAGTTAAAAGAGAAAACTGGATCTCTGGAACTGGTATAGCAACAGATAAAGTGTCCGCATGATTACGAAAAAAAAAACATAATTAAGTTACCTATTTATAACAGTTGCATACATAATACAATTTCACTGTGTCATAGGTACTTTACTTAGTGTTTACACTGTGATAACTTTGATTTACTTAATTAGTCAAGATAAAGTGTTGTATCTAACTGTTTATTTTGGTTACGCATTACAACAGAAAGTTTGATAATTTGGAGTGAATTTAATACAACTGAGTAAAGTAATTCTTTGTTGTGAATAATGTAATGTAATTTATTTACGACGTGAATGGTGACTTGCTAGGGAACGATAATATCAAGACATACTTATTAGCCCAACCAAGGACTTGACACTTGGGATATGCATAACAACTAACGAAAACATAATTGTTGTTTCCTTCGTGAGTTCACCTAAACGAATAATTATGCAGTTAACTGTTAGCCTAGGACGGTTGGAACCGTGTCTTTATCGATATTAGTGCAGTTGACATACTTACCCGAAGCTCGTATTGTACCTACTTATTTAATCATAAGTGTTTCGTGATACAAATGAAGGTAGGGCTCCCAGTTGAATTTATAATTTATAATGATATAAATGACTTTGTTTACCAATTCGTAAAGTAGGACAGTGATATTGTTGTTATCAGATTTTATAACTTACTCGTACATACAAGGAGAAAACCTGACTAGTGATACTTTTGGTGTAATCCCAGTTCACTTATATTGCTGTGATACCAGTGCTCCAGGATCAACGGTAAAAATATAGGAAAATACCATGTGATAAATGTCATAGGCACCAAAGCGAGCCTCTATGATAGTTATACTGCGTCAAAAGTCACATAATATACGCAGAATTAAATTAAAGCAAAAAAATAATAAGTAGATATAATAATTTTGATAGCATCTATATCATTACATTAGATATAATTAGTAGATACCAATAACATTTTATCCCTCCATAAAAATGGTCAACAAGAGATCAAAATAGATATGCTATCCTATGAAAAGTAGTTAGACATAAAAAGTAGGTAGACATAAAAAATATTTTAAAGAAAAAACTGTTTAGCCATAATTAATAAAACCATTTTTTTTAAATTCCTTTTTCTACAAGTAATGCCACTATTCTTAAACTATCGCGGTGTAAACTCATAATTTTAATATGAAAAGTCATAATTATTTAATCGTTATAAGTCCCGAACCATCATAAAATTATGCCACTATTCATTTTTTATTCTAAGTACAATAAAGCTTCCAAAAATGCAGTTCGAATCGAACACATTACAGTTTTTAAAGTTCAATTACGGCCGAGGGTTCACTCGCACAAGCCACTATCAGAAGTTGTTACAACGGCTTTGGAGAGAGCCCTTGAAACAACAAAACAAAGAAAACATGAATCACACGCCATCCTCAAACAAACGCGAAGTAAACATACCTTAGTATTTTTAGGAATCCGTTTGTATGATTCCTGAGGCCATTGTAGATCATTGTCCCTTTTGGTATTTTAATTTGAGCCGGACTTGTCAAAAAGTAGTAAGATAGAATGTAACAAATATGTTGGTATTATCCTACAGTTTTTGTGACTATTTATTTTATGACGTCAGTAGTGTAACTTCTAACCTTAGGTTATAAATCTAAGGCCCTAACTTCTAACTAATGACCGGCGTGTGCTAAATTGCCTCTTTTTTAGTCAGACACCTTTCCATAGTGTTCATAATAATTATTAGGTACCTACATTACAAGTTGGAACACCAAAGGAACGTAAGCGGATAAATGATATAAGAATTCATGAAGGGCAAACAAAGAAACATTTGTAATAGAGTAGCTAATAATATCCGGCATGCATTGCAATGCAATGCCCTTTTTTACTAGTTTGTTATGCTAAACACCTTCACGGGCATATGGACAATAACAGTTACCAAAGTGTCATTGTAATAAAATGAACGGTGTAGTAATGCAACAAAGAAAAATGTATTACTAATATATTATCGTAAAATAATACGTACTAAGATATAAAATAAAGTCACCTTGTCCTGTCCGTTTCTCCGCTCACTTTTCCTCAATCACCTAACGGATAATAATACAGTTTTCATTGTTATAAAGATTTTTGAAGAGTTTATAATATAGATAATTCGTCATAAATAAGCTTTTGGAGAACGGAAAACCGGGTCGCTATTATATTATTATCGTTGGGCGTTGTAGATACTTCATTCAATATCTATTGAAGTGTATTGTGTTGTTATGGGTAGAAACCCCTAGTTTATTTGCCTCAATGATAATAGTCATTAACCTAGTCACTAGTGCATATCTTTATTTATTGTATTTATTCGGTAACACGCAGTTTGTTTGTTACTTATCTGATTACAAAATAACAATATGTAATTAGGTAGATAATATAAATCGGTAACAAAAATATGTAGATAAACATAATAAACTTAAAAATTAGGTACGTGTAACACTTTGCCGATTTACTGCGCATTTTGAACAAATTATCTTCCTGTGTTTCTTTGCACAAAGTTTTAATATTGATATTGAACCATAAAAAATAAAAATGCAATATAAACCAAGGTCTAATCAATAATTAGAAACGTTGATTTTAAATCCAAAAATAACTGTTCTAATTCTAATTGTAAAGAATATTTACTACCTAAAATATCGTACAGTTAACACAGAAACGGCAAAAGTAACTGTTACACGAATGGAAAACCTTCATTGGCAACGGGAATACCAAACCGATGTAGCAATCACACAAATAGGTCACGAGAGGTCATTAGTTATTAAAATTTACTCTATTCGATAAAAAGTCGACAATACTTGCATGGGCAACATAAATATCCCAAAAAGTGACTGCACCATTTTATAGTGCGTGTACAAACAGGTCAAAATAATGCATTTTCTTTTATTTTCTTTCTTTTAAGGAAAGAAAGACCTAGTGTATTGCAATTCGTGTAGTGTATTTAAATAAACACTAAATTAGTAGATTTTCTTAACATTTAGTGTTTCAGTAGTGTTCAGTTTCAGTCAAGTTTCCAATTTAATAATTCCCTGCTATTTCTCCCGCACAAATATTATGCCAAAAAACACTGATGTCACTGAACATACCTGCCGATGTTTCCTTAAATTTTAGGTACCTATATGATATTAATACGTAGTCCAGTTGTTTTTTGTAAACAAATACACACTATTGTCCTCAAAACGATGTGGTGGCGCAGCAATAGACGGTATATTCCATTCAGTAAACGCGCGGTATTACTCATACAGTGTTGCGTATTAAACTAGGTTTCCGGAGTTCTTCGTAGTGTTTTTACGCAAACTCGATTTACAATTTTATTAGGTACCTATCTATAGGCTTATTAATTTTCACAAATACACAAATATTTTTGCGTCCTTAAACCAACAATTCTAATTATTTTATATTATCCATTGTCCGTGTTATCAAATACTTTACATCAAAGGTCTTGCGTCTGACACGGACCTAGCCGAGCGGTATCTAACAACTAGATTAGATCAATATTGAGGATGTTTTAAGTCGATATGATTGTTTTTATCAAAAAAAACAAGTGCGCACACGCCGCTTACTTGACCTAAATACGATGTTGCGTAAATTGACACAAAATTATACTGACGTCTTTGATATTCATTATCAAGTCATAATATACGCTATTAACGAAACAATAATTCAGTAGATAATCACAGATACGCGAACTTATTGGAATTTACTGCGAAACACTTCAATCAACTATAGAATTGAATAGGCACCGTAGGTACGGATAATCACATCTATTAACCCTGAATCCATTACTTGACAAATGAGTGTGATTGAATCTCAAGCTAGCAACGGATTCGTACCTACCTATCTTCCTCACGTCGAATGTAAACATTTTATGTAGTAGGTATATTTACTGTAAATTATCGTTACTTATGTGACGCAATTAGCCCTAAGCAAGAACAATATTTACTCAGTTTATCATGTTCATCATTATCAATTTATTTCTGTATACCTAATCAAGAAATCTTTAATAATTATTCCGTTCGGTTGGGCGCACCGCCTTTATCTTATTATTGTGCGTTGACTAGGTATTCACTTAAAAATATACCTAATGAAGTAAACAAGAATATCATTATTATGCAATTTACCACTGATCTGTATTATGGTACCTACTTAATTGGCGCAGAGATGTCTCGCGAAAAAAGTTGATATTTCCAGTTGTTAAATGACGCAATGTATTATATAGGTAGGTACACATAAATGTTACACCCACTGACCTATTTATATTGTGATAATGACCTACAAGTCAGTGATAATTGCATATACACGAGAATCATACATACACACTTATGTGAAAAAATTAACATATTGAATAAATCACTCTAATAACAATATTGTAAACCTTTGATAATGCCGTAAGGTGAAACCGGTAAGGTTCAAATAAATGAATAATTGTGGAAAAGTACAAGCGATTTATTCAATATGTGTAGCAAGTTCCACCAAGTGCCATCAATCTCCAGTATAAACAAAAAATTAACAGTTTACTAGATATTCATTGCAAATATATATTATTATCTATTCACAACACAAGCTTCGATTACATTATTTACATTATGTACTATGTAGGTTTATAGTGCAACATAGTGACTAAACGGCGCAGTAATATTTTTTTTCTTTTTATCAACAATTGCGTCCATATCACGCGATGGAAAGCATCTAGGTATGTACTATGCTTATAAATTCGTTTTCGGCCGTCGATAACGCGTGTACCTATTTCTAATTATAGCACCAAACCTTTCCTCACACGCAGTCGCTGAATGCGATTTTATTAATAACCACGGCATGTTAGGTAAAGTGCAATATCATGCCGCAAGCCCAGTTGAGAAGTAGATCAACACAACACAAAGGTGTTTGAACGTAAAGATAGGCATCAATGACCCGTCGCGATATTTTGTGTTGAAATAAAACAAGCTTTCCTTTGTTCTAATCATGTAAATACATGCTTTGTTCATTCACACTTCGAATTAAATATTAGGTATACAGAAGGAAATATGATATGAATTTAAAATAACAGTAATAATGGATATTTTATATAAATAACTGTTACAAAATTGTAGTTTATAGTGTTAGATAGTTCCGGCGTATTTCGTTCACGTGTCAAATACATGCATAGTTTACTTCTTACATCACGTGTTTTGGACGCGTTCTACACAAGCCGCACGACTCATATAGAGCAAGCCACAGTCAATGTCCTCTTTTACAGGCAAGGCCAAGGTGCAAAGGACACTGAACTAACTTATAACAATTATAAAGGTCATAATATACCTACCTACTTACTTAATATATAGGATATAAATAGGTTCCTACCTCTAATAAATTCGTCTCAAACTTCACACTTATTCTATTCTAAAAATGGCTAATGTACCTATGTTCAAAATTATTTGAGTCAAACGTTAATGCCCTCGTGGAGGACCTCACATCTTTCCTGAAATACATCAAGTGAAACAATTCAATTTGTCGCCTGTCGAGCCTTTGTATCACAACTATTCAAATATGGCCGCGTAGATTAAATTGAAACATGACGAGCGCGTACGCTTGACAGCAATATGACAATACTAATGAGAAACTGCTAATCAGTCAAATGTCACGCACTGACTTGATCCTTTGCATGACAAAGAATTAGTTTGTTATAGTTTTTACCTGACAGCCGAGCCGAGCACCGTCGCGCGACGTGACTAAAATTTGAATCATAATGACGTAAATATAATAATAGAAGGCAGTCAGGAACTGACACAGATATAGGTACTTCTAAAAACTACTGTCGATAAATACTTGATAAGGCAATAAACATAAAATGAGAACATAATTATCTACATGTAACTAATAATATAATGATGAAAACAATACAAACAATACGCATTGTCTAATAAAGAGTGCAATAACATGTCCTGTTTCTGAAACATATCATTTATGTGGAGTATAAAATACAATTTGCGTAACTTATAAATACATAAATCAACTCTTACAAAGTTCAACATAATATATTCTCCCGTTACCTACTTTTTAACATTTACTTTATTATTTTTCAAAAACAGACAATCAATAGGAAATCCAAAAGTATTTTGATTGATAGACATGAGAAGTAGTTACCGTGGACTGTGGACAAATTCAACACCATAACATCTTATACTAATGTTCATGAGAGGTAGTTACCGTGGACTGTGGACAAATTCAACACCATAACATCTTATACTAATGTTCATGAGAGGTAGTTACCGTGGACTGTGGACAAATCCAACACCATAACATCTTATACTAATGTTCATGAGAGGTAGTTACCGCGAACTGTGGACAAATCCAACACCATAACATCTTATACTAATGTTCATGAGAGGTAGTTACCGCGGACTGTGGACAAATTCAACACCATAACATCTTATACTAATGTTCATGAGAGGTAGTTACCGTGGACTGTGGACAAATCCAACACCATAACATCTTAAACTAATGTTCATGAGAGGTAGTTACCGCACTTACCGCGGACTGTGGACAAATTCAACACCATAACATCCTAAACTAATGTTCATGAGAGGTAGTTACCGCGGACTGTGGACAAATCGAACACCATAACATCTTATACTAATGTTCATGAGAGGTAGTTACCGTGGACTGTGGACAAATCCAACACCATAACATCTTAAACTAATGTTCATGAGAGGTAGTTACCGCACTTACCGTGGACTGTGGACAAATTCAACACCATAACATCTTAAACTAATGTTCATGAGAGGTAGTTACCGTGGACTGTGGACAAATTCAACACCATAACATCTTATACTAATGTTCATGAGAGGTAGTTACCGTGGACTGTGGACAAATCCAACACCATAACATCTTAACCTAATGTTCATGAGAGGTAGTTACTGCGGACTGTGGACAAATTCAACACCATAACATCTTAAACTAATGTTCATGAGAGGTAGTTACCGCGGACTGTGGACAAATCCAACACCATAACATCTTTCATGAGAGGTAGTTACCGTGGACTGTGGACAATTCCAACACCATAACATCTTAAACTAATGTTCATGAGAGGTAGTTACCGTGGACTGTGAACAAATTCAACACCATAACATCTTAAACTAATGTTCATGAGAGGTAGTTACCGTGGACTGTGGACAAATTCAACACCGTAACATCTTAAACTAATGTTCATGAGAGGTAGTTACCGCGGACTGTGGACAAATTCAACACCATAACATCTTAAACTAATGTTCATGAGAGGTAGTTTACCGGGGACTGTGGACAAATTCAACACCATAACATCTTAAACTAATGTTACTAACTAAAAATATTAACATTATTATTGTTGGCAATAAAATAGCTATAACAATCCGTAGCCAAATTGGAATTCATTTTGGCTGCAAACAGCCATTAAAATGGAATGTATTTTGGCTAAGGACGAAGAAACGAATACCTACCACATTAAATAAAGATCATTGATACGGTCATATAATTACCGGCATATAAATGTATATTGACCCCAGTCACGTCATAAAATGCAGTCTATATTATGAGCGTTTTTATATGTCTTTTGAGGATAGCACGGGATGAGAGGTATCACAAGTCCATCAATCATTAATCTATCAATCCAATCCAAGGTCTCTTTGCTCTCGGGACTCAAAATGTATGCCGGTACCTATACCACATTTTGCGAGTCACTATGTATATTTCTATTGACGTATTTATTATTTTATCATAGTGGAAAAGGGGTAAGCGGACCCCGGTTGTAAAATAAAAGCCTAGCATGCATATTTTCCACTTTTCCCAGTTGCTATTTCCCTGATGTATTCATTGTCAAGTTTAATCTGTTCGTATTAGGTTACACGATACACGAATAAGTAAATAGGGGTCAAGGGGAAATGGGGCCCCGTTGATAACGCTGACTAAATCCCTTTTGAAGTGACTGATTTCATAATGAACTAAAAAAATATGGGTTATAATAAACCGTGCGACAAAAATAATAAATGGACGACTGATAATGAGTTACTTTAAATACTGAGTGGGTGACTAAAATACTGAGTGACCCGTGTGTTGCTAAATTGTGGAGTTAAAGGATTCGAGTATAGCGCGCCCCAACTTGGATAGGTTAGGTTAATTAGGTTATTTTTTTATAACCATCCATAAATAGTGGCTCACTTAGTATTTTTGTACGCCACATTCAGTAATTTTGACACCCATAAATTGAATAAAACGATTCTTCACTATAGCTGCCAACCTATTATTTTGGGTTACAATTTACTACCTGCTTTTCGGATTAATTTGTGGCCGCGTTAAATACAACCCAAAAAATATTTATATCGTCCGAACAATTATTATTTTATTCATACGACTGTCATATGATTACTAGCTATTGATATAAAGATATTAATATTATTTTTGTTTTGATGTAGGTAATATTCTAAAAATCTACCACTTTTTTGTAAGACAAGGCCGATGTTTCTTACAGTTTTCATTTAATATTTTGAAAAACACACTACTGAGGTTTATACAACAATTACTATTAGAACTATCGGGATACCTATATTTGTACAACAAGTCCGTCAGTTTAGAAAAAATACTATTGGTGGTGGTAGTCGACATCCACGCAGGCGGAGCTGCGGGCGAAAAGCTAGTATGATTATATGTATTATCAACAGCCTGCTAAACTAAGTGTTTTTCAGAACTACATTTATAGAAGATATCAATGATCTCATATTAATATGAAGTAGATAATGACATCTCAATGCAATCGCGTCAAAAGTGTACCTACAGACAAAAGTGCCAGAAGTCATACATTGTTTTCCATAGCACCCACTGATTTATTGCATATAGTTCATATACTTAGTGTAGCACGCGTCTTTACGTTAAATTGGTGAGTGGTGACATCGCATAATAATATGTCATTACGAGTAACCATAACCAGGCTCGGAGGCTCTCAGGCTTTCAGGTATAGTCGGGACTAGTGATGTACAAGCCTCGAGGCGTCGAGTCCTATTTCTGAAGCCTCGAGGCGGAATGGCAAGACTCAGTGAGCTCGGTAAGCTCGGAGTCCCGAGCCTAGCCAAGCCGCGAGTTTTATGAGCCATGGCTCGAGGCTTCAAAAGAGTTCGAGCCTTCAAAAGAGCTTGAACCTATCAAAAGAGCTCGATACTTCAAAAGAGCTCGAGCCTTCCAAAAGAGCTCGAGCCTTCAAAGAACTCGAGTCATCAAAAGAGTCGTAAAACAAGCTCGAGTCTTAAAATATCTATCTATCTATCTATATTTATCATATCTTGCTCTTGAAATGTTCGTAGATGTCCAGGGAAGGTTTAAACGGTGAGAAAATAAGTGCAGCGGGAACGGGAAAAATATGGCGGTACGAAGTTCGCCGGAACAGCTAGTATAGGATAAATTACTGCCTATGTGTTATTATTAGTGTTATTATTACTATTAATTATTACTAGTGCGCTTAAGAGAAATGCTTCGAGAGCGCCGAGCGCTCAAAAGAGCTCGGGCCTACAAAAAAGGCTCGAGTCTTCAAAAGAACTCGAACCTTCAAAAGAGCTCGAGCCTTCAAAAAGAGCTCGAGCCTTCAAAAAGGACTCGAGACTTCAAAAAAGCTCGAGCTCTGAGAAGGACTCCCGAGTCGTCGGGCGCCATACAAACGAGGCGAGCCTTGTAAATGACACCGAGCTCTAGGCAAAGGGACTCGGACGCCTCGAGACTTGTACATCACTAGTCGGGACACGAGCATGTCCCGATTGCACCTCCAAGCCTAAGATCCACCTTTCGATTTTTTCTTCGCCGCTTTGCACGGTCTTTTAGACATCCTGATGAACACTTAGAACATTTCGCCTCCATTGACAAAATTCTATATAATAGCTACCGCATCCGTACGTTACACGCATAAGGGGCCGGCCTTATTCGTTACAAAATCTTATAATAAAAGAACCTCGATCTGGAAAACTATACCAATAGTCACATTACACATTATTTACAAATACATTTTTCAAATAGCAATAGGTTACTGGCTCAATAGTTAGCACCTGTCAATGACACCGGGCCAATACTTTTACTTCTATTAACTTGTAGGCAAAATGTTTATATTGGACTGTTTGTTTGTTCACACATTTACGTGTTCGTCTCTATATGCAAGAGTTTCTTCTGTTCGTGAGTTTATTTGATAAGCTAACAGATTTCTGTGTACTGGGAAAACTTTAATTGCCGACTAAAACAAAGTTTATATATTTATTAAAATTTCCATATAAAATTTTAACAGCGGTTCACCTATCGATTGAGATGATAAAGTTGTTTAAAATATTTTTTATAATGTCGTGAATACCACATCAAAAGGGTAGCTTAGATAAACAGTACCCGGCTGAGTATCAAGTCTCTAGTAAAAAGGTTCCTCTGTACGTGTTCCTTTGTTAGACCATATCATCACTTACCAACAGATGAGGTAGAAGTCAAACATGAGCCCATCAATAAAAAAATAAAGACACTTTTTTTTAGACGAGCTGTTCCATCTAAGAGACCATAGGTCATTATTTCAGCAGCGTTGTGTCCCATTCGAACCTTACACTTTGGAGCCCAAGGTGCCCAAGGTCCGTGGACTTTTTCCTAAGAGAATGCAGTACGTTCCGTATTAAGGCCCCGAATCAGATCAGCATCGAAAAATCGGTATTTTCGAAACCGTTTTTCTTTTTAACTATAAAACCTACAGATCTGGAATTTACATGCCTGCATACTACAGGATATACAGAGTAACTTCACCTTTTCATAAATTAAATAAAAAACGAGAAAATAGTAGAAAAGAGGCTCTGAACATCACTCTACTCTTCCTTATGAAACCAAATATTTTCTACAATATGTATCCAAATAATCTAAAATTTCACATGTATATTAAATAAGTGTATTAGCATGACGTGATCTTCTTAGTTTGTAATCGTCGCCTATAAAGTTATTTATTAAAATTGGTTTTACTGATTTTTACGGTTCAAATATGAGCCAATGACCTTGAGCATTTGTATGGTCAAAGTCATTCGCGTATGTAATCACCTTAAAGGAAAGAAAATATTCTTACTTAACTTGACTATAGTGTAATACGGTGGATAATTCATCTTTCTCTCCAACTCTAATTCCTAATCCCCCTCTTGAATAAATTACGCACGATATCGTTACCAATCTATCAATTAGTTCCTTATCGTTTTGTGTGAATATAATGAGGTGTGTAGATTCGCGCACGTCATGATACAGCTTCATTATTTATTCATTTATGACTGAATCGCTAATAGTGATTAGTCAAGCATTTTATTAATGAACTAATCTGTAGTAGTGCGACAATAAAGTTCGTAGGAAGGACGGGAAACATAAATTAATAGCCGTCACCTACGTGAGGTAGGTTGTTATGTTTCTCGTTCGGCAATGTGTGCGCAGTATTTCAATAAGAAGCGGTGATGGTGCACATACTTAATGGTAATGGCTAAGGCTTTGTATTTGTAATCACGAGTACCGTTTTGGTATTTTCGTTCGTTATTATTAAAAGTTGACGCAATTAAGTCTAATAAATAATCTCAGATGGCTTAGAGAACTACGAATAGCTTGTTAGAGGGATCAACTGAAAGCTAATAATGTGTGGCACACTTTTCAGTAATTGTGGCCACTGTAATCTCCAATGTTTAGACTTCAGACTCCCTGTTATACAAAGGACAAAGGAAATGAATATAATGCAAGCTATATCTACGTATACAGCTTTATATGAACACGTGTATACTTATACTCTTTGCCGTGTGTGCATCGGATTGCCAGACATTCCCTCTTCTACCCGACAGCGATAATGCCAAACTGAAAGCTGGGGCACAAGTCAATCTCCTGCAAGCCGGTAGACGAACCAGGCTAATGCGCTGGGTTTTCTCTTGTTGATATCACACGGCAATCGCTCCCTTCAAGCCAAAATAAAGTAAATCATGGGATAGTGAATCCTGGGCTCCCGTGCCTGATAGAGCACGTTAAGCACTCCTAGGTGAAGGCCCCGGATGCGCCAGGAATTAACACTAGGATGATGAATAAGAAGTGCAAACGTAAATCATGCCTATTACTTACTGTTGGATCACGATCCATTATCGCGACTATCTATTCTACTTGCGCCCTATAATAGCAACAGCACTTCGTGTGAACTATGGAACCTCGTGAGTACACTAGTACTCAACTGCTCTCTCATGTACGAGTATGGGCAGCGCGCCAATCGATTTAGCGAAACAGCCGCTGTTAAACTGTCGAGGGTTTGTTTATTGTGGTGACGTGTTTACAGGTAAACTTTAAACCGTTGACGTAGTACCAATAGACATTACCACGAGAAGTACAGTCATATATCATGTGACTGAGTCCACTTTGCATCATGCGGGTAAACGGTGTTCAGAAAGTGAATTATATTATTTTTTTGTTGGATGAACTTGATCATGCTACTTTCAAAATGCAACATTGCTACACAAAGGAACAGTATTATAGTTTATTTAATCGTACATCGTAAATTTCCGGTGATGCAATTTTTTTCGCATCCGTAAATGGCCAGTTATTCTATAAATTAATGGAACTAATATGGTTAGCCAAAGTGTTATCCGACTTTCTACTACCTATAGAATTCTACTGAAGTTTCTGGAATAATATATAGGCTACTTTTTTCATGCCGGAAATAGGTTTTCATGAGGTTGGGATTAAAATTTCACGCCGGCGGCGGCGGAGCCACTGAGCCAGTCAAATAGTAGATATAATTATTCACAACTCATAGTACCTAATCTGTTATTTTATGCAAATATGTTCATATCATCACTAATTTAATAAACTAGATCTACAACATTAACATTCATTGAACTGTAACAGGTTCGACACTTATTGCGTACTGAACCTACATACGTAGATCAATGACGTCTATGTATGCTGTATATTTAATTCTTACTATAGGTACCTACCACTAGACTGGCTACGCGGAACGAAAACACTGCTATCGCAATGACCAACAACAGTAACTGACCATAAAATCGACTTATAATAATGAAACCCGGCTGTGAAAGAAATTAGCTCATAAACAATTTACCGTAAACCATAGACCGAAACTAGTTTCATAGCAGGCGGGGTCCAAAATCATAAACCAGAAGAAAAACATTTTTTGTTTTTCTTTCTAAGTTAAATAATAATTAGGAGCAATATATCAAGAGAATATTGGGTAAAATAGATACAGATGACTAATGATTAAGATTATTAATAGCAGCAATATCCTCGGTAGCCCTACCAACATCTTTGGGACGCCAGCCAACCTTGCTAGTCGGAGCACTTGCTAAATAAAGGACGAGGCTCTGTCGTGGACTTTCCTCTCGCGGTTGAAAAGTGGTAACTTCTCAACTCCAAGAGGAAAGCCTTAGTTGTAGCTTTTCCAGGGGCTAGACGGTAGTCTAACTCCCGGCAAAGCTAAAACCATTAAAAACAATAATAGCTCCCCCGAGTTCTAGAGTATTTTTACTCCTTGAAGGCCGTATACTCGTATAAGCGAGAAATATTTTTAGTATAGACCGGTAGTTTAAAAATCTTTGAACGCATTAAAGAAATTCCACTCGCCAAAACTGTGAATGAAGGATCCGACCTTCTGCCACTCATATTAAAAAGTTTATATCAATTTACTGATTCCTAAGTTATCTACTAAATAAACCGGCCAAGTGCGAGTCGGACTCGCCCATGTAGGGTTCCGTAGCAGCAAAGGCGAAAATTACGGTTTACGACGTATTAAAAAAGACTACTTACTGGATCTCGTTCAAACTACTTTTCAGTGGAAGATTGCATGGCAATGTACATCATATATTTTTTTTTAGATTTATCATTCTCTTATTTTAGAAGTTAGAGGGGGGGGGGGGCACATTTTTTCACTTTGGAAGTGTCTCTCGCGCAAACTATTCAGTTTAGAAAAAAATGATGTTAGAAACCTCAATAGCATTTTTACAGACCTATCTATAAATACCTCACACGTATGGGTTTGATGAAAAAAAAATTTTGAGTTTCAGTTTTAAGTATGGGGACCCCCAAAATTTAATGGTTTTTATCTATTTTTATGTAAAATTCTTAATGCGGTTCACAGAATACATCTTCTTACCAAGTTTCAATAGCACAGGCCTTATAGTTTCGGAGAAAAGTGGCTGTGACGTACGGACGGACGGACGGACGGACAGACATGACGAATCTATAAGGGTTCCGTTTTTTGCCATTTGGCTACGGAACCCTAAAAATAGGTAACATTATACCGACCTCGCGAATCTCTCTGTCTGATTTCTTTAATAATGTCATATAGGTGTAAGACAGTTAAATTGGCATATTATTGTGATTATTTATTTGCATTTAATATAACTCCGGACACGTATCTTGGACCTAAAATCTCAAAATGTGCCCTATACGCGCAGTACACATTTCTTGGGTGTATTTTGAGGATAGCACGGGGTGCTACTGCGGTGGACGAACTCAAATTCACCAAGCATAGATTATTACAAAGCAATTCGCGGGAGCCAGAGCCTAGTTTGTCTTGCGATTTAGGTCCAAGATCCGTGTCCGGAGTTATATACTGGTTTCATTACACATAACAGGTAGGCATTCGTAAATTCTGTATCAAAATGTCAAGGATGTAATAATATAAAGTAAATGTAGATAATAATAAATGAGACGAATATCGATACATACTTATTAATATTCTTTTCATTCATTGAAGAATTCATATAAATTACATTTTTAAATACATCTATAAAAAAATATTAATTTTATTGCAAACTAGCTGACCCGGCGAACTTCGTACCGCCATATTTTCCGCCCGCGTGGTATTATCTCTAAATTTATCAGTATTTCTTTACAATATTATGCATGTATACATATAAACCTTCCTCTTGAATCACTCTATCTATTAAAAAACCCGCTTCAAAATCCGTTGCGTAGTTTGGAAGATTTAAGCATACATAGGGACGGACAGACAGCGACAGCGACTTTGTTTATAATATGTAGTGATGAAGTGATGATGATAGTGATAAGTGAAGTGATGCGTAATATATACATATTATACATATGTATACAGAATGTCCCAAAATTGAAGTATAAGCGGGCACCAGAGGGTGGGCCTGCTTATGGCTACTCGAGAAAATAAAGAAAAAAAAAACAAAAACGTGCACAAAAACTACCGAACTTGTTGTGAAGAACACTCCGCTGTGTACAGTTGTTCCCTTCTTTAGAATTTCCGTTGCAATCCATGCTGCACTTGCTCTCTTGCCCACTGTGCCCTTGCAACTGTACTATCGAGGACCTGAGTAAGGCAACGGACAATGCTGTAGCCGTGGCCAAATATTGGGCCAAAAAATTCTAAAATTTTTAATTTATGAGCCATTGACTCGACGAAGAAGAAGAAGAATTTCCGTAAACATAGTTATATAACATGCTGAAAGAAATTTCTAATACAAATAAGCAGAGCCTCTGTACTACTATTCCCATCTATGTATCTTTAAATTTGTTTGTGTGTACATAAGTAAATAAAAAATAATAAATAATTTATTGAAGTTCAAAAGCAGAGAGTTTTAGAGAGCTTAAAAGCATTCCCGCCTATCGTCCTAGAAATCGAGTCCCGCCTAAGCCGTATTCGCTTTTTCCATCTTAAAACCAGAAGTAGAATAAGAATTAAATAGTTAGCATACTAAATGCTTAACAATTTAATTCAAGAGTTTAAAAGCAACTAACATTTTCAATGTACCTAGGTGTCGGATTCGTGAATGTTGTATACATTGTACAGTATAATGTTAATTCACATGGCAACGTATTTATATTCAGTTATTACATAGTGTGTTAGCTACTAAAAAATATAAAACCACCTCGTTGGTAATTTCGAGTTTAAACGAGTACCTACTTTCAAGTCTGGTCTAGTTTACCTGTCGTTTGTTTCCATTTTTTGCGTTCATCCGAACGATGTCTGGGCGCCAATCCTGATTACCTTCAATTCCGGATGAGGAACCGTGTTCTCCACTTATTCATTACTTAATGATTTTGCTCTTATGCGAGGGATTTCCGTTTGACGCTCCTACCCCGAAAAGAAAAGTACATTGGTTTCCGTCACCAACTTGATCTTAAAAACATTCTAATTTTAGTAACATTATCGATGATTCTAACAGGTTTCTCTTTTGTTTCAGATAGACAGTTTAATAACTACAAAGATGTCGGACAACTCACATTCCAAGATTAACTCCAAAATAGAAGGTATGGAATTAAAAATAAGTCGCCTAAATTATCCGTTACTTAGCTAGGTAGGTACTTAACTTGCGAAGGACTGCACCAAAATAGATCATTCTTGTTTTATTGCACAAGGTTGGTATGAAAGAAAAGTTTTGGAAAGCCATTTTTTTTTGCGTAGCCAGGTCGCGCCGCTGGTGTTTGATATTGGCCAGTATTGCGGGTATAATTAACAATATTACGTAGCAGGTGTTAAAAAATAAAATGTTAAAAGTAAATGTAACATTTTGTGCTCAAAGATCGCCTCGTACCAAGGTCAAGGATACATTTATGAATGGAAGTTAATTTTGTGCGAAAATAGAATTATGCTAGCACGATACTGCAATCAGAAATAAAATACGTACCTACTCACTTGAACAGTTTTACTAACTTATAAGTACCTTCAGATTCATAAACAAGTACCTAATAAGTAAGTAGGTATGTACTTCAATTTAAACGATTTTATTGATTGAAATTGTATTTTCATCCGAAAATCCGAACTAAAGCTGTGTACCAAATATCGGATCAATTGGTCACCAACATACGGGTAAAACAATGAGTAAAGTTGACCCACCAACAAGCAGGCCAAACACGTGTTCTGGCATTGGCAAGTGTCCAATATTTAAAGTCGAAGGTTTTTGATCTGATCTGACACAAAGAAGAGCAACGACATCCCGCAAGGCTTAGTGCTTTCTTTGACTCAGTTTCAACATCTTCAACATTAATGAGACACTGTCTGTGTATGTCTGTATTGCCTGTATTTTTTTTGTCTTTCTGTCTATCTATTGGGTGATTTAATAGTCGTTTCGGAGAGAAAGATTGCCAACAAAACTGTACCCAAGTACAGTTTCGTTGGCAAAATCGTCTGGAAGTATTATTTTGGCGAAAAAAGTTTTTTTTTTACAACCCCCATACAGTTCCTATACCTTTCACCTGTACATTATTCCCATACCTTATAAAAAAAAGTTTTTTTTTATCCCCAAATTAATATCTAACTACCTACTTCCAGACGCTTTCGCTATCGAAACTATGCCCAAAATCTTTCGCTCCGAAACGACTACAAGTATATACGGATACTCATTTGTCTGTTTGGCTTGACTAATCTCTGTAATAATTAGTCCAATTTTGACCAGGCTTTCTCTCACCGATAGCTGATGTTACGTGGCGTAACTTAGGCGACTCCCACTTCACTAAGTCCACGCGGACGTAATAGCGAGCACATCGAGTTTAACATATAATTTGTAGGTTATTTGGTTACTTCCTGACTTTACTTATTGTAATACCTACCATACATACTAATTATTTAATACACATTGTAAAAAAAACTGTTAACGTGTCTAGAGAATAACTGTTATGTGTGGCATATAGCACGAGGAAAAGAAATGTAGACTGACTTTAAAAAATACAGAGAAATGCTGCTCAACTTGATACATCTGTTGACAACTGGTTAACCGTCTCCGCTCTGGTCTAATCTGACGTACAAGGGCAAGACAAGATAAACGCTATGCCTTGTGAAAGCGCATAAAAGTAATATTATGTGGTTTATTTGATGTTTAAAGATAAAATATAATTTATCTGGTATACGGGTGATTAGTGACCGAGAGGATATGACTGCAAAGGTGTTACCACCTTTGCAGTTGAATCAGCCTATTTCTGCTACAACTATGGCTCTATCTAAATTCATACCAAAGCACGCAATGGATAAACCCATGCGTATAGTTTTGAGACTCACCATCTCATCACTTATATACACATTCAGAAACCGGTCAGGTTCAATAATAAAATATTGTGGAAAAGTACAAGCGTGTAATCAATACAATGTAAAAAGTTCCATCAAGTGCTATTGATCAACAGTAGATATTAAATAGTCAAATTTCAGAATTAACTCGCATTAAAACACAAACACGTTATTTCAGTACTCTTTTTAAAGAGCACATTTCATTCAACCAAGGAATTCCCCATATTTCATTCAACCAAGGAATCCCCTAATAAGTACTTACCTACCTAATAACCACAGGCCGGAGGAAGTCCTCCGATTTCACGGTCACCCAAACTCTCGTACCGTAAACCGTAACCTGAAATTGGTACAATCAGTTTACGGATTTTACAACCGTCTGACCTTTGCCTTACGCAAGATTCTATACAACTAAGGTGATAAAAAGTCTACGACCTACTTGATAAGCGGTCACCGCAGCCTGCGAATGTTACCTAACACTGACAGGCTTGTTTAGCAGGTGCACTAACCTGCAGGTGAGGTTGACCTTCAGGATGTTAATAGACTCCTAAACATGCAATTATATTAAAAAAACAAATTTTCACACTGCTTTTTCACAGTAGTTAAGAAAAAGGAGGAAAAAGGTAAAATCTCTCTGTACGATTGCCATTTCCAAATTTTGTCGTTGATTGCATCGTACAATAGACACTCAAGTCACCGTTGACAAATACATGTCATACCTACTTGGATAAATTCGTGATAAATTATTGTGAACATAATGTGAATATGTATTTATAGAGTAGCTTACAGTGATCCAGTACTGCACTCGTATCACAAAGATTAAATTCAGGTTGTACGGGCAATCCAAATAAGGCAAAACCTATTACTTCGAAAAACAAACTACTTATATAAACCTACTACTTATATAAATAAAAAGGACCATGAAAGCCAACGACAATGTTTTAAACACTCCAGTTATTATAACAGATCGTCGACCTGGTTTGAAGTTATATTATTTAATTTGATCACACGTACGTACGTGATGGACTGATATTGTTAAATGGAACACGCTAATCATTATTATAATTTTAATTGACAGACAACCCGAAGATCTTATCGGGACCGGTGCTAACAAACTCTCCCAACGCAGTCTTGTCTAAGACTCTACTCGGGAGATACAACGACCTTCCGCTGCCCGCGGACAAAATTCTAGCCACTTACGTCTGGATCGACGGAACTGGAGAGCATCTACGGTGCAAAGACCGTACTTTGAATTTCATTCCCCGGGTTCCAAAAGGTTAGTAATTTAAGTAATTTTTATCCTACACGAAAAGACTCAATAGATTTTAAAGTAATTTACACAAAATTACGTAGTATATATTTATTACGTATAATTGTTAGACATTAACTCGAATTGTGAAATCGGAAGGTCGGTGAACGTTTGCAACGAATTCACAAAATTGATTCATAAACATAACTTGGTGAAACATGACACATACGTTGAAGCGAGTCCGGTTTTATTACATCCTCATTAGCTATGGTAATTAACACAGTAATAGGTAAATTGTACGGCCTTCAGCGAGACGAGAATGTGTTAATTATGTTATGTAAACAAGATGCCGTTTTCCAAAATACGTAGTTTTCTATGTGTTTAGCTGCACAGTACTGACAGAAAATTAAAACTTTATTTCTTTAGATAAACTTACAATAATACTGGAAAAAATGAATATGAAGTATTTGCATGAGGCCGAGCAATATCTAAGCTATAGTCATGTCGATAAATACTTGCCGCCTCACTTCTCCCCGAAGGATTTGGAAAGTATCTATCAAGTACGCTGCAACGCACGACAGTGGGGAGAAGATCGTGTCGACGTTTTTAATGAAAACTTGAAAGGTTTCAAACCAATAACGATTCTCAGCAGACGTAGAAATGTTGCAATAGATTTCATTCAGTACCTAGATCATTGGAAAGTAGTTATACACAATAAATTATTTATATGAGTAATGTACTGTAGCATATACTTACATAGTAAATTATTATTAACGTATCGCGTTTTGTGGATTTTTGCTATACGTGCAGCATAATCGTGTTTATGTTTACAGAACTGCCGATTTGGAACTTCGATGGAAGTTCAACTGGCCAGTCAGATGGCCACAACTCTGATACATTTTTGTACCCCCGGGCGATCTACAAGGATCCGTTCAGACGCGGTAACCACATTCTAGTAATGTGCGATACCTACAAATACAACATGGAACCGACAGGTGAGTACTTAATTTTTGATTACTATAATTTGAATTCGTATGTCAAAGTTGAAATATTTAGTGACTTGGAGTCCCTAATAAAAGTTAATTACACTAATACCATTTCAATTTTAACCCACTCACTTTTTCGTCAACAAAATATCTTTTGCCTTCCCCCTAAATAGAGCTTAACGTGGTAACTTTATACCTACCTACGCTATCTCTAAGTAATAGCAAGGTATTTTAGTACCTACAATAATTCGAAATATTTCTTTGAATAACAGAAAGCAACCACCGGATAAAATGCTTGGAGGCATACGAAAAATGCAAAGATGATGAGCCATGGTTCGGGATTGAGCAAGAGTACATTTTATTGGATTCAGACCTGAGGCCCTTCGGTTGGCCCCCAGGCGGCTGCCCTCCACCTCAAGGACCCTATTATTGCGGCGTCGGCGCCAACAAAGTTTTCGCCAGAGATCTTATCGAGGCTCACTACAGGTACGCGTTAACATTTCGAAATGTATCACTTTCCTCGTCTTGATAATAATCTAGATAAAGTGGATCAACAGTTTACTTGCATGTCATTCTTCACATACATCCTAAGAACACACACCAGTGCTCATAGTAGGCAAAATTCTTTGCAGATGCTGCCTTTACGCCGGTGTACCACTTTCTGGAACAAATGCCGAAGTTATGCCATCTCAATGGGAGTTCCAAGTCGGACCTTCAGTTGGAGTGAGCGCCGGTGACGATCTCTGGATTGCCAGATATATACTCCATAGGCTGGCCGAAGAGTACGGAGTCATCGTTACTTTCGATCCTAAACCAGTACAAGATTGGAACGGCTCGGGAGCCCATACAAATTTCTCAACAAAAAAAATGAGAGAGGAGAATGGTATTATGTAAGTATATAAATATAATATAGTAGGTATAATATTTCAGTGTATTGTGTGTTTCAGTGAAATGAAAGAGTAATATTAAAAAACCATAGGTATCTAACAATTTCGTGACAAACAATAAGGCTGTTTTTAACGTTTATAACTGCGCACGTATAGATGGAACGAAAGCAACATGCATGCGTAAAGATTATGATAAGGTGGAGATCATTTCGCCAATAGTTCATTAATTTCAGCAGTATTTCTGAGACTTGAATCTCAAATCAAAAATCATGAAATAACTCTCACAAACCAGGGTTCTTTAAAGGTGCTGAAAAAGCATCTGTCGAGGTCATTAAGATAGAGCTATCATTTTAGGATCCCGATTATTAGCATCTGGAATGGACGCCCCTATCTTCTTACCATCCGGGGGGGGGGTACCCTCCGGGGGTAGGGTAAATAGTTGGACTACATAAAAAAAAAGTTATATTATTTTTATTACTCTCATTTGCAACCAATATGTAGGGGTTTGTAATTGACACGTAAATAGCAATAGTAACTACAAAAATATATTATTCAGATTATTTTCCGTACCTACTTATCTAATTGAACCTAGAACCTGGAAAATGCTGATATGCCTAACACCACTTAACGAGGCTGGATTTCACCAGTGATATTCCGTTTAATTAAACTAGATTTTCGCGTACTAGTCCTACAGTTCAATTTTTAGAAGTCGGGTTCCTAATTATACTTACTCATTTCGCATGCGTTATCAGTAGGTAGGTAGGTACGTACTAAAAAATGTATCACTTATCAAAAACGTGTCACGTTCATAAATGCGTTTCTGCCGCATAAATAGGTACCTACACCTAAGTAATTCACTTGCTTTATGCTTATGAGTACAATTTATATGTGTAATTCCATCTTGTATTACACTATTGCATGACATTTCATTGTTATTAAAATTACTGTCGTTAAGGAGTTAAAGGGGTTAAAATTAAATGCACAAGATACAATAAATATGTTTTGATGCAAAAGTTATTAAATATTCTTGTTAAGAAAAGGAACAAAGAAAAAAAAATATTGAGGACACGCACTTAACATGAATAGATAACAATAATAAAAATGATGACAAATATCAGTGATTGTGCGTGTATTAAATGACAAAAGCTTTGTAAACATCCAACAATAGTTCATGTCAATGAATGTTAATAATTATTTTCTTAGGTAACGTTTACTAACATTTTAACCTTTGTTTGGAAGCACCTTTAATATGTCAAGATCGAAATACTTAACCTCTCTTGACGTTATTTTAAATGCGTTATAATAACATACACGATCAAGACTAAAGCGTCTCTGTATTATTGGTTAAGGAGTCGATCTTACGATCGATAGGCCACTGGTTCGAATCCTGGCCATGACACTACACTGACATGAACCCACACCTAACGCCAAGAATTGAGTTTAGGGTTTAGCAGAAATATTTTAGGGAATTTAAAAAAAAGGCTAATACTAAATGTTGACTTTCTTATTTACAGTGAAATTGAGAAGGCCATTGACAAGCTGTCTAAGGTACACATGAAGCATATCAAGGTGTATGATCCTCGTGGAGGGAAGGACAACGAGAGAAGGTTGACCGGTCTGCACGAAACTGCCAGTATTAATGATTTTAGCGCCGGTAAGTCTCTTCTTCAACTTTTAAATATACAGGAACCTAATGTAGAAATAGAGAATGCAACCGTTTTAATATCGACCATGCCTACGCATTAAGTCGTAACGCGATTTTTTCACAAATTGAGATTTTTGTGCCATCAGAACAATATTATATCATACTAACTTTTCATGAAGACAGAATTTTGAAAATGTCAATAAATAAGGAGATTTTCAATCGATAACAGTTGTAACTTTTAAACACACCCGCGCATACAGTGGCATTGCAAGTTACAATCATATGCGCCGATCAGTTGATTGCGCATGGGTCAAACTCAACAGAGTTCCGACGTCGTATGACACATGGTTCCAACGCACAACGTCGTAACATGCATGTTACGACTCTATGTGACAGTCTATTAGCATATTTTGTGGTTAGTTACGACTTTATACTCTTCAAAAATATTACACCTGGGGTCGTAACTTATACTTACGGCCTTAAGCGCTGTTGTAATTTTAAATTATACAAGCGTATATAGGCGTATCACAAAGATAAGACTGTATGCTATGTTACGTACTAAAGATACTGCTATTTGTTTTTTAATAATTCACATAAATACTATTAAAATTTTACTTTTTCGTAGATATTGTACAATTTATGTCAATAATCATTATTTCCCTATGTGTTCGAAGTACCGGTGGCACTTGAAACTGAGTTTCAGATTTTAATCATCAATCAATGTTAGGAGAGCCAGTACACAGTTCACTACCATTTTGAATCAGAATACTTTAGTTTGTTTGTCTAATAACAGTGAATCAACGTAAAGATTGCAAAAATATGAAATCAAAATATTTGAATAGTTGAGGAAAGTGCATTTATTTGAGTAAAAATGGAGCGCGCACTACCATGTTCAATTTCTGGGCAAAATTCTTCTAAAATTAGGATAATGTAACAAGGAAGATGGACTAATAGCAAAAGGAATACAGATAATTATATGAAAATGTACACCACTACAACTCGGGTATCATTCTAGGTAATGAAATTACATTGTTAATCGTACCTTTTACTAAATCTAACTCGGATATACCTTTTAAGGTGTTCATCTTTAAAACAAAATACCTTTACACTCTTTCAATAGGGAAGAGAATAGTTCAAACATTATAAAAAATTGGTACTTAGGTAAATGATCTGTTTCTCAAGATTGGTTGGAGTAAACTGGACCTATTTTTGAAGGTCTTAACATGCCCTAAAAGTTACTGGTCCCGGTTAAATATTATTATGCGCGCAAAATTTTTGCTAATTTTATCCAAAGAATGATGACGAATGATTAGGTTTACAAAATCCAACAGAAACTGACATTGCTGTATTTGCTTTTTATAGTTAAATTATTATTGCAAGAAAGCATGGTGCATACGTTGCTAAAATAGTTAAAAAGTTTTGGAAGATTCAGGACTTTTGGACCAATTTTATGTTTTTCCTTTACCTATTACATGAGCTACATTTATTTTAATTATTTGTTAAGTATTGATCAACGTTTATAAGGGATCATTAGGTCTATCTTTCTATATGGCTGCTGCTGGTGTGATATAAGCAGGAGCTGCTCGTCATGGAGATAAAAATACTGCGTTGGATGTACGGAGTCACACATAATGATCGCGTGAGGTACTCCCGTATCCACGGCTGATTTCATATACGTGACATCCCAGATAAAACGGTAGGTCTTCTTTGCTGGTACGGTTATGTTTTGTGGCTACCGCCAAGCAACGTGGGAAACAAATAACTGGCAATGGCTCCTTCACTGGGTTCTGGTAAGGGGTAGACCCAAAACGAGCTAGTTTGACGTCGTAGAGGCTGAGGTATATATGTGTGTAATGAGGAAGTAATTTTGTTCCTCAAAATAATGCACTACAACAACATGTTTTTTGACGTCAATTAAAAACGTAAAGGCAAGTATAGTAATCCAGTAAAGGAGCCCGCGAGTAGCATACTTTCGGTCCACAGTAAAATTCCACTAGATTTATCTGAATAATTTTGTTTGTGTAATACGGTTAGACTCCTGTCCTTACCTGTTAGATTCCTGTTAGGTAACCTTTAAAATAGTTTTACAGGTAACTTCCCATTTTTCTATATTTTCAAGAATTAGGTTATTATAGTTATCAATCAATCAATTAGCCTACTGCAGTCCACTGCTGGACATAGGCCTCCCTCAATGTGCGCCACGTTTGCCGATCCTCCGCCTTCCGCATCCATTATAGTTATAAAAAATTCATATAAATATAAGTATGATTTTTTTATTCCAACACGTGTCTAAAATATTAGAGCAATAGACACTCACCTAATATAGGTACCTAATTAAATGCCAAAATTCACAAAATATAACTACTTTTTTTGCATTTGTTTTTTTAATACGAGTAAATTGGAATAAAGTTGTTCTCATATCATAAGTACTACATTATCATTTACTATTAATTAATCTTTATTTTTCAAGCAAAGACTCACAGAGAAGTTCCGTTAAATTTTATGTTTTATATCAATAAAAAATAATATTACAGGGATGTTTATAGAGAACAAACATTGTGTATGATTTGAACAAGCATTATTGCAGTTTTGTATTGTGTGATACCCTGATACGACTGTTTTTCTTAGATGTATAACGGTATGCCACGTGAAATACTACGCGGTATACCGTCGTAACTTAAACACACGACCTTATTCGTGTTGTCTAAATTGGTCTGAATAGCGGCATATGGTCATATCAATGACATACGACCTTTGGACTACTCGTATAAGGTCGTAATTCACTAAATAAGGCTATATTTTCGTAAATATGACTTTTATGAAATCCATATTTCGGCACAATATTGTTATGTCAATTATTCATAACATTACACAAAAACATCGGTGAAAAAGATTTAAAAAATCGAATTAGACAAGAAAATATCTTAAAACGGCTCTCCTGAAAAAACAGCTTTTAAGCGTTTCTACCTTATGCGTAGGTGTGGTCGATATAAGGTTGGATATGACACTTCGTAGGGGTTAAAGTTTCGAGTGTTAAAGGGGCTCCACCAAACCCCAAAGGACAAAGCTGGTGTATCTGACCGACGGCAAAGCTCATGGTCTTATCATTGAACAAATTGGTCAAATCTAAAACATGTGAACTCAAGGCTTCGGATGAAACATGATCAACCCTAAGATAATGACAATGATCTTTGAAATCCTATCGGTGTAGACAATCGCGATTTACGCACTCTCCATACATACAATAATTAATTTTTAATTTTCAGGTGTCGCTAGCCGCACGAGCAGCATCAGAATACCGCGCAACGTAGCCGAGGAGAAGAAGGGCTACTTGGAAGACCGCAGGCCAGCCTCCAACTGCGACCCCTACTCCGTGATCAACGCTCTCATGCGCACCTGCATGCTCAACGAATAACAGTGGCGTCTCCTGCACCAGCCCGCTGCCGCACCACGTGTCAGTTAACCCGCAGTACGAATCCGTCTATTCAGTTTGTGCCTCATAAAGACTCATTTACACCAAGTCACTTACTGACTCATTACAGCGCTTACCCGAATATTCAACCGCAAATGTTAGAACCAACGCTGACGCGACAGTGCCATGCTGACTCCAATTTACGTGATGTCAGTATCGAGTCAGCACTGTTTTCCACGGAACCAGTAACTGACCCTGTGTAAATCATCAGCTTTAACTAACGCGCCCAAGCATCGGTGCTAACTACCTAGATAATAATACCTTTTTTTCACCGCTAGAGGCGCAACCAACACATTCAGTAGTTAATACTTTCCTGAAAGTATTGAATGAGCAGTTAATCTGACTTTCTTTCTAGAGTGTGTCGTTGGAGCCTAAGCCTTAAATCGATATATCACCAACGTTCAATAAATTACATTTTATGTAGGACTGTAATCGATTTTAATAATACCGACGCTTTGTCGAATAGGCCAATATTAGTATTCCATTAAATATAGTGAAATAACAATAACTAAAAAGAGAATCGAGTATATTTATAATAAACAGGCACGTGATAGAGGTAGTGCGTTTTAAAGGACCACATAAGATATTAATATATTATAACGTAGGTAGGGAAATATTTCTACGAATATTATGTGATATTTAAAAATTGTTATTTTGATGTTAAATAGTTTAATTGTAAACAAATAACCACATATCATTATTTTTAACAAGTTCATTTATTGCATATATAGATTAGATTTACTAAAGTAACTACCTGAACGCGAAACAATATCTTAACACATACCTACTGTACTAAAAAATGATAATAAATACTTGATTAATTTGATGTTTGAGCGAGCAGCGCCACTGCTCGTAGAGTGGGTCTACTACGTGTATGTACACGCTCCGATTGTGTTAATATATTTAGATAATATAGCTAGTTAGATAATATACAAACCGCCAAGGTTGCACATTACCGCTGAAGTAATGGGTGGTGCCTTTTAAACTTTGAGCACTTATGAAGTAAAGTAAGTTGAATATTATATGTACACTGTGTACACTTGTGTAGAGCACAAATTATTATATTCCTATATAATGCCTGATTAAACATTATTTATGCTATTTTATCTTTGAGATGTTTTATTTGTTTTGCATGCACTGGAAATTAGTATGAGATATACGCATAAGAAATGTTGTTATAAATAAAATATGAGATATTACGAAAAATAAACATACTTGTTGTACTAATGTGTACTTTCATTCTTGACCCAGTCTCATCACTACGACGACGCCTATAAAATCGTTTATTTGGAGGTTTTTTTTTTTCAAAGAAATAGTTCATTTTATATTCAATAATTTACTCATAAGTGCAGTCATTGAAGCAAAAAATACGGCCTTACCTCCGAATTTTTCAACTGTGAACCGATTTGCATGAAATTTTGGAATTAGGCTCATCTTACTCTTAACTTCAAAAGTGAAAATGATCTGAACTCCGCCTATTATTTTTAAGGGGTGTAAACAACCCCTTAATGGAAAAATTGACATTGAGTCATTTTATCGCTAGAAAACGTGTCTAATAGTAAGTGGTGAAATTGTAAAGTATTTTCTAACATAATTACCTCATATTAAAATCATTTTCCCCCCCTTGAAAATCTTAAAACCCTTGCAAACAACCCCTAAATTGAAAAAACACAAAAAAAATACTTTGGTATGACATAAAAAGATGTAAGTATAGAGTAAGTAATATTTTATATTCTCTATGACAATTATCAAATTTTTAACCCCCTTTCAACCCTTGAAAACTACTCCTTGATAAAAAATTGTTAAAATTTTTTTTGATAAAATGAAAAGGATTTAAATATTATTCCACACTCTCGAAAATGATTATCATATTCTTAAGCTTTTCTACCCTTAAAACTACCCCTAAATTAAAACAGTAAATATATATGATTACATATTTAAAAATAATTTAATTTAGAGTAACCCCCAGGGTGGTTGCGGAGTTCAAATCATTTTCACTTTTGAAGTTAAGGGTAAGATGAACCTAATTCCAAAATTGTATGCAATTCGGTTCACAGTAAAAAAATTCGGAGCAATAATGCTTCAATGACAGCACTACATGTACATTGTACAGTAGGTACAATACATGTTATTGTGGCACATATAAATGGATACTACCATTTATGTATATATATTATAATATATCATAATATAATCGCTGAATATCTTCTCTCTCTACTACTACTGATATAGTTAACTACTCTAAATTTATAACAATGTTGAAATCTCTTCCAGCAAAATGTTAGGGAGTTAGAGGAAAATAAAATAAAAATGCGGAGCCACGTGTATAACGTAACAAAGCAAGTTTAAATACTTTGTCACGTTAAAAAGAGCATTCATTCTTAATATTTTGGTGTAAATAAAACCTTTTCAGCGTCTACATAAACAAGAACAAGGTACGAATGTTTTGTCACTGTTTACACTAGTAGAATTTGACATAGAGGTGAGAGATTGAGCATTCGCTCGTCTGATGTAAATCAACCTTTAGACGAGCTTTGTTGTATGCTTAATTGCTTACAATCATAATTAGTGCAGACAGCGGCAGAACGATTTTAACTGCAAAGACGAAATCAAACCTTTATTGCCCGTGGACCACCTCGTAGTTCACCCAGGTGAGCCACGGGGATTTTTTTTTACCCGTAGTCCACCAGCATAGCCATATGTTTCTAACAGTAAATTATAAAATAAAATTATGGATCTACCTGTGACCAATAAATCATAATATATTTTTTTAAATCATTTATTACTTAATTGATAAACGTAGTATTATTAGCGTAATTTTTCTAAAGCGACGCCTACAGAAATATCGTTATTAATTAACTGCATCTGAATATCTTTTATATAATCATCGTTTTTAACATCTAATTTGCGCCTTTTTGATTTAGCAATAGTTATTGTGCTTAAACAGTCAAGAGTCGTAATAAATTCGTGATGTTTTTATTAATTTTTTTACTTAGTTTGGCATGAAAGCCTTCCAAAACGTTATTAGTTCTAAACCTTTGACGGAAAACACATAAGATGGCCTTAAAATATCTGATTTTCCAAAAACTTTCCACATATTTGAAAAATGTGTCCATATTTAAAGTAGAACCTTCAGAAATGATGTAATGTAAGCCATCTAGCATTTTATTATCTGGCAGAAGTGGCAGAGCTGCTGTAAGGCCGACAATTCTTTTTTGGCCTTTAGATTTTAGGTTTAGAAATTTAGCTTTTCGCCATAATGCTCTATGCCAGTGATAGAAGCATCCACGAACTTCAACTTTTGGATATACCATTTGTATGCCATTGATTGCTCCTTGTTCAAAGTCACAGTGGTATATCATGGGATTAAACTCTGGCAATTGTGACTTAATCAGACTAAACATAATTAAAACAGTAATAACAGTTAATTATAACAGTTCGTAGTTATTTTTGAATGTTTTAACTTTATAATATTGGTGACTGCCGTACAAAAGTATCGTCCCTCCTTTTCGATTAATAAAAAATATATCGTCAGACATGGTTTTAAAGACAAATAACAATTGTGGCTTGTACAAATAAATACAGGCATTGAGAGATATCGTTTACAGTGACAATTTATGTCAGCGATATTCATTTGCTTTAATAGATTTATAGACTGCAGAGTCGCATAAAAAGGTTATCATACTTGTGAGTATTGATAGAAGAGCGCTAAGTGTCAGGTGGACCACGGGTAAAAATTATTTCCCGTGGTACAACCAGGTGAACTACGGGGAACAAAAAAATTCCCGTGGTACACCAGGTGAACTACGGGTAAAAAAAAATCCCGTGGTTCACCTAGGTGAACTACGAGGTGGTCCACGGGCAATAAAGGAAATCAAACGTTTTACTGATCTAAATTGTATTAATGTCCGAACTAAAGGCACAGAACAGTGATAATAGTACTCGTACCTACTACTATAGGTGTTTATCAAATATTAGAACAATCAGTTAATAGGAAGGGGAGAAATTTTAAGTAGGTACCTGTCTTTTTCGTAGATCGATCTGATGCTGACTCTACCTACTCATTATAATCTACAAGCGTACTATCTGAAGAATAAAAACATATTTATAAAAAATAAATAGGTACGTACAGTCGATGACAATAATAATGCAAATTAAGGTGTCAGATGACGATTATGTCGTTGAACATCTAGGCATGCAAATCCATGGTTACTTAGATTATAATTGAATTTAATTAGCTAATAATTACATAAATAGGAAAGGCCATTGTTACGTGACTTAATAGTATTAATATTTTTGTAAAGTGGTCGTGTCTGTACATTAGAGATATTTAAAAAATAATACTTGGTTTATGTTATGTTAACGATACTGAACACGAAATTTTTTTTTTTAATTTCCTCTCTGTTTGTCTGTTTGTCCGCGATGGACGCTAAAACTACGGGACGGATTTTGATGTGGTTTTTTTGTAAGAAAGGGCTTGCTCAGACTTAAAATCTGACGTTTGTTTGATCGGAATCGGTTAAGTAGAACCGAGAAGATATGAGCAAAGGTCGCGTTAACCGAGATGCACGCGGGCGAAGCCGCGGGCGGAAGGCTAGGTATAGAATAAATATTACAAACTAGCAGGCTGTTGCCTGTTGCCGTCCGCTTACGTACAATAATAAAATTAATTAATTGATACCTACGTAGGTGCATGTGATGTAGTTTTATAAACCCTATAGGACGAAATTAACATAGGTACCTACTTATTACATGTTTGCTGAGTAATTGTTTTATGGTTGTTTTTCAACCTTGATTTGATACTTACATATGTATAAATTATTTTTTCTTGAGTTAGATACTTTTCTGGTTAGTCAGACTGTGCGTCATTAGAAGAATAAATAATATAATAAAAAAATAAATAAAGAGTAATGGTGACCCTCTTTTCAGAGACTTTGCTTTCAGCTTACCATCAGGCGAGGCGAAGTCAAATTGACGTGTCCTATATATAGTAAGAAAAACACCTATGTCGGTTGCATCCAAATCTTACAGCCTGTTGCCCAAGCTAATCCACTCTCTGCTTCTATTACTTACAAATTGGTTTAGGGAGTGACTGCAGTCTGACCCACAACCCTTAGTGGAAATCTTGTGCTACAAACTCGTCCGTCAATCAAGTGGCTTCACCAGTGTGGGATACTGATCCAGTGCCCAATCCCTAAGGTAGTCTAGATATAGTCAAGAATAGCCCCGTGCTTCTTGACTTCTGAGCATATATGACATAAGCAGGTACCTACCTGCTTTTTAGTTAGTTTAGTTAGACATTATTTGCAACTTTTGTTGGAAATTGCATTTTTATATAGGTACCTATAGGTACATATTCTTTATTTTGTGATAAAAAGTATTTTTCATCCCACCACCTTGGAAAGCGTATTTTTGCTCTTCGATATTCAGATATCGAAGTGTATAATCACCAAATTAAAAATTTAAAAAACCGACTTCAACCGATTTTTGTTGATATTTCATAAATTGCTTGACCGATTTTGATAAAATTTACCTGGGAAGTATAACCTATCAAACAAAAAAATAATTTTGCAAATCGGTCCAGGCGTCTTTGAGTAATCGGTGAACATACATAAAATAATACAGGACTACCTCAAAAGTAAACCAAAACGAATGCAAAAAGAATTTTTAATTAAAATCAACGCATATACACCTGAAATATAGCTGAATATTCTGAACACTTCTGCATACCCTTTCAAAGGATTCAGGCGTGATGTTATGATGTTTAATGGCAGAGACATTGCAATAATATGCGATTGCAGCAATCGCGGCTGATTTCCTGGTATTTTTTTAAGAGTTCCTTGGTCTAATCTCGGAAACCCATCATCCGATCTTTACGAAATCTAAATGGGACCATTTCGGAATAATCTACTTTCGAACAAAAAAAGAATTTTGCAAATCCGTCTACGCATGGCGGAGCTACGAGTATGAGCGAACAAACATAAAAAAAAAAAAAAACATCCGAATTGAGAACCTCCTCCTTTTTTGAAGTCGGTTAAAAAGTCGTTTTTATCCTCTAGCTAGAGGATAAAGTAAATTTGAATTTAGAACATCGTAGGTTCGTGAATTCAAATCATCATTAAACCTACTTACTTCTACCTCTATGGTGCCGAATTTATCATACAATTTTTTTTTAATTTATGAAAACTTCAGACTCGGAACCTCCTTGGTGTACTTTTTTTTTAATTTGCTTTGCGCGCATCCTTTTCTTTCGCGTGATAATGTTGAAAATTGTTGTTGATTTTTTTGCATTTCATTATTACATATATAATATATATACATACAGCCTCCGTGTCCGTGGCGTAGCGGTAGTCATCGCGACCGCTACGCAGGAGGCGCGGGTTCGATCCCCGCTCAGTGCAAATATTTGTTTGCATGAATATGGGTATTTGGTGGTCTGGTCGTGCCTCGGAGAGCACGTTAAACTATCGGTCCCGGTTGCCATACGAACATCTATAGCAGCCGTTACGGGCAGTTGCAGCCCTAAAAAGTTCAACAACAACGTTCTAGCTGCAATGTTTCAATACCGCCTAATGTCACTATTGGGTTATGGAGGTCAGATGGCAGTCGCTTTACGGAAAATATCGAGGTCCAGTCAATCCGCAGTTAAGACTGGTACCTAAAGCGGACCCCAGCCAGACTCCGAGGTGAAAGCTCGGATGCGACTGGGAATTAACGCTAGGATGAAGAAGAAGCATTTCATTATTTCCTCGCTGAGGTGGGATGAAAAGTTACATGTTGCACTCGAGTGCAAAGATTTTTCACCTTGTGCTGTTTTGATTCCCTCGCTAAAGCTCAAGATTCTAATTTGTGAATCACTCGCTGCGCTCGTGATTCAAATTTAGAATCTTTCGCTTGCTCGGTCATCAAAACTGAGCACGCGGTTAAAAAGCAACTTTGCACTCTTGTAAGTATAACAAATAACTATTATCTATGTCGTTGACTGATGTATGTCGACCAATGTAATCTGCTAGAACGATAACCTTTACATCTCTTCGTAGGTATACCTACATTTACCTACATAAGTAAAAATATTGAAATATTTATAACTAGCTGCGCAGCCTAGCTTCGTCCTTAACTGCACACACTAATTTTCTTAAATAGTACAACCTTTGAGCTATTTTTTCTTATCTTATTTTCTCATCTTTTATTACCTAGGTATATATTAGGTACCTATCTATTTTATTGAGCTATTCATTTTTTAAGAATAGAGAGATATAAATGATGTGAATTTCAACCAATCACCCAAAACTGGTGAATTTGCATAATATCATTATCATAACGCACGAGTGGCATCAATGAGTGCGACCGAGAACTGCGACTCTTAAATGGCCACAATGAGCGATTCCGCTAAAAACGAGTACCTTTATGAATTTACAGTAGATTTCAATAATTCCTATAAAATTCATAAAATGGTCACCTACTCATTATGAGCAGAATCACAATAATACATTTACTTTCGTGTACCGACGCTTGCTAATTTGCAATGCCTATGCAGAGTAGATAGGTAGGTACTTAGACGTATACTAAAGGCGATGTATCTAAGTAAATAAATTAAAATAATAAATATGTAGGTAGGTATCTAGCTAAATAAAAAATATTGTACCTAAATGCGAAAGTAACTGTCTGTCTGGTATGCTTTCACGCCAAAACCACTGAACCGATTTTGATAAAATTCGGTACATGGGTTCATTAGGAAAGGACATAGGCTATGTTTGGTCGTGACAACCGACATCCACGCGGGTGTATACGCGGGCAACAGCAAGCGAATATTAAAAATAACAAACATAATTATCGGATGGCGTAGCGTTTTATATAAGTGGCTTTACGTCACCAACTGGCCCTTGTTGTTTTGCCCACGACTTGTTTACTACTGCAATAATGTATACAGGGATATTATCATATTCATTACCGCTTATTAAACAGCTAATTTCACAAACTGCGTAGCTGTTTGACAACCAGAATTGGGTTTAAACTCGTAACGTCTGTAGATACTCGTAGCTGCTCCTACGACGCCCTATCTGTAGGTCCTAGGTACTCGTATCGTATAGGCCCGTCGTATCATTCTTCGAGCCTTTGCCCATTTCAGTTAGGGTCGTCTTTTCAGTCTAACTACGAAGTGGCTGACCTTCGATATGTTCTGTTAAGCGTCTGCAGTGTATTCGGTTACCACCTTGCTACGAGCCCCTAACCCCGCGTTTACATACTGCCGCTCGCATTGCTCATCGTGTTGCCAGAAATATTCGCGCGATTAATGCCCTAGCATTCACACACTCCCATCATCGCGTTGGTCCGCATTACAGTATTCGCCCTGCAACGGAGACGGACGTAAACGTATGGAGGACAACGCTGTAGCAGTGTACGCAATAAGCTTTTACAGCATAGCGAATTAATTAAATAGATTATTAATAAAAACTATCACTTTCAACTACTATACACTTTCCGTAGATCGATATAAATATTTTTAAAAGTAAATATTTGACAGCCTCCGTGGCGTAGCGGTAGTGAACGCGGCCGCTACGCAGGAGGCGCGGGTTCGATCCCCGCTCAGTGCAAATATTTGTGTGAATGAAATATGAGTATTTGCATTGGTCTGGTCGTGCCTCGGAGAGCACGTTAAGCCGTCGGTCCCGGTTGCCATGAGAACATCTATGGCAGTCGTTACGGGTAGTTGGAGCCCTCAAAAATCCAAAAAAAAACAACGGTCTAACTGCAAAAACTTCGATATCGCCTAATTTAACATTGGGTTGTGGAGGTCAGATGACAATCGCTTCACGGAAAATATCGAGGTCTAGTCAATTCCGTGGTTAAGACTGGTAAAAGCGGACCCCAGACTTCGAGGCTGAAAGCTTCGGATGCGACTGGGAAATAACGCTAAGAGGATTCGAGGAGCAATAACGAAAGTCGTGTTTTATTTAGCTTAGCGCCATCTAGCGGTCTCGTATAGTTCATCGCGCTAGTATTTGCGCAACATACGCGGCAGTACTCGCGGCATGACGAATATACCATTCACACCACGTCTCTGCCCACTTCTCTCGCCACTTCCCTCGCTCTGCCGCGAGTATGTAAACGAAGCATTACCCTTCGTTTACATACTGCCGCTCGCATTGCTCATCGTGTTGCCAGAAATATTCGCGCGATTAATGCCCTAGCATTCACACACTCCCATCATCGCGTTGGTCCGCATTACAGTATTCGCCCTGCAACGGAGACGGACGTAAACGTATGGAGGACAACGCTGTAGCAGTGTACGCAATAAGCTTTTACAGCATAGCGAATTAATTAAATAGATTATTAATAAAAACTATCACTTTCAACTACTATACACTTTCCGTAGATCGATATAAATATTTTTAAAAGTAAATATTCGAGGAGCAATAACGAAAGTCGTGTTTTATTTAGCTTAGCGCCATCTAGCGGTCTCGTATAGTTCATCGCGCTAGTATTTGCGCAACATACGCGGCAGTACTCGCGGCATGACGAATATACCATTCACACCACGTCTATGCCCACTTCTCTCGCCACTTCCCTCGCTCTGCCGCGAGTATGTAAACGTAGCATAGAAATATTGTGCTATAAGTTAGGTAGAAGCCAACCTAATTTTAAAAAAATTCTCCTAGATATAATTTTATTTATTCATAGTCATTTAAGATTAATACAATTGGTATACTTATAATATTTTATATCATTATGATATAAAATACAATTATCTTAGGTACCTAATATGAGTAATACTAATGGGTTGTAGGTAGGTATGTTGATTTCGGACACGTATTATCTAATAATACTGGGTACATAAACACAATCTAACAGCTTACATAGTGCAAGAATCTAGGATTACATCGGTTATTATTTTATTAGACACACAATATTTTGAGTAACAAGGATATTAGTTATTTCTGACATTGAGATACAGACATCAAACATCAAGAATCTTTTAAAACGTAGGTAATGTAGGTGCCTTTTAATATGACTATTGTTTCTCATGAATATTTCGAAAAGAGAAGCTCCAGTATTAGAGCTTAATGTCCATACTGGCTGGCCTTATTCTTCTGATGTTCTCGCTGTAACAATTCAGTATGTTCACGAGTAATACGTTTTCCAAATATAATTTCCATGAGCATGCCCGCTTCTTTGCGAGAAGTCTCGGTTTCCTTCTTTTTGTTAAGCAATAAAATTGCCTTCTGATCTTCGGTTGGTTCCATACTGGATGAACCCTCGCCCTCACCCATGACCTCGCCCATGATCTCGTCCTCGGCTTCACCCCTGGCTTCACCTACAACTCCGCCAGCAGCTTCACCCGCGGTTTCGCCAGCAGCTTCACCCGCGGTTTCGCCAGCAGCTTCACCTGCGGTTTCACCACCAGCTACACCAGCAGCTTCGCCACCAGCTGAACCCGCAGCTTCGCCACCAGCTGAACCCGCAGCTTTGCTACCAGCTGAACCCGCAGCTTCGCAGTCAGCTGCACCACCAGCTTCGCCTGCGACTGCACCTACAGCTTCTCCCTCACCCGCATTGATTGGGTTTTGCGGCTGTGCCGGTTCTGACAGCTTAGCAAGATGCTCCAATTTCTTCACAAATTCCCTTCGGCTCCGCCTATTTCGCTGTTTACAAGCAGCCACCTCCCTTTTTAAATGCGTCAAATCAATTTCACCGGTACGGACTCTTCTGATCATCCCGTCAGTAGCCACTATTTTGAACTTCGACTCCTTCAAGCGGCGAGCATAATCGAACATATTTCTTAACTTGCGGTGAAGTGGTGGAAAATCAAACTCAGGGTTGATTAGTGTTAATGTGATCATGTTAGCTCGAATTTCTTCTGCCACACGATTGACGTCCATTATTTTTATGCAAATTCAATAAATCACCTGTTGTACGTTAGTTACAGCGAGAAGTGAATCAGTTGTTTCTTCAGGGCGAAAAATCAATACCTATTTTTCAATAGGGGTCATCAAGCATGCGCTAAACTGTCGAACCACTGTTGGTTTATTACAGTATAACCACTGTTGGTTTATTACAATAAAACCACTGCACGGAATCGTTGGTTTTACTAAGGTTTTACTGTACTTTCTGTCAATAAAATGAACGTCAAAACAAAAGTAGGTCAACTAAACGTAACGTAGGTACGGTAGGTAGGTACTCGCAGGCTTGCTCGTCTATTCGTTTCAAACTTTCCAGATTTCAATGTCTAGTATTAAGCATGTGGTCAGCAGTTTCACCTTTGTGATAAGTATTTTGGTGTTACATTTTAGGTTACTTCGTCAACGCATTTCAGCGCATGCTCAGTGCACCAATGCAATTCCGTTTTGCTCAGAGAAAAGGACCAGGGGTTTTATAAATAGAACAGCAAAACGCGCCTTCCCCGGATGACCTAATTAGGTGCCTACGGTAGGTAGCTTTATATTGAAAATGTATAATTAATTATAAAAATAGTAAAATTCTTGGACAAACATACCACACAGCGCTGTCTAGATAGACCCAAACTAAGTATAGGTCACGATTAAATCAAATACGTCACATCTTACCAAGGTGCCTACTCACATTCCCAAATGAAGCATTTGGGCTCGTGCCCGACGGCCGATGGGACTTCGTAAACATGTCTGAAGTCTGGTCTTCAAGTAAAGGGCACAGCTACAACTTTGGCGCGGCTGCTGCCCATCATTAGGGTACCTGATGACTGCTGCAGGAACACAGGGTGGTTGTGATCAATATAGAGTACCGCAGCCCTAGATTTGTGGCAAAGGACTGGCTTGAGAGGCGACACGGGAGCCTTTCGTACGAGCTGACATAATTATGGTATCCCCGTAAAAAGTTGTTTAGGCGATTACCTGTTTCGGATCAGGAAGGAACCACCGTCTGAGTGCTATCGCTGCGACACAAGTGGGGACTCTGGACAGTACCTACAAGCTGGCGGGGTGCCGGACGCGGGAGGAAGCGAGACGTAGCATCGTGGCCTCCCTCGGGGTCGGAGAGAGAGAGGACTTCTCTCGCTCAGTAATATTCGTAGCTATGGTGGGGAGAGTGGGCCACTGCTGCTTCCTGCAAGCATTTAATAATCGTGAAGAGGACGGCAGGACGGTCCGAGAGGCTTAAGGACCATAAATCATCGGACTACTGAGTCTTTTAGTCCGATTCGACATTCCGAAATAAGAAATGGATGCAGTAGTATTAACATTTTGCATATTTATTTTTTCCAACATGCTAAATATAAAGCAATTTTATACAAAAAAAATAGGTAGGTAGGTATTCCTATTTTCTTTTCGCACATATTTCGGAATGTCGAATCGGACTAAAAGACTCAGTAGTCCGATGATTTATAATCATCTGCATCATCGGACTACTGAGCCGAAAAAGTCTGAGTAGTTTGATCATCGGACTATTTAACCCACTTGTTACTACCGTCCTTTATAACGCCACTAATCGAGTGTTAGATGTAACTGCCTAATTTATATATTTATTGTTGTTTTACCAAAGATCGTCTTACATTACCGTAATTAGAAACGGTCCTTCTATAGTATGTTAGTACTATTTGTCACAGTGCGTGTATTATTTAGAAGTTCTGACATGTTTTAAATTGAAAGTGAATTTGCTTTGCGACTTGGCTTCAAAAAAGTAAGTTTTATGGTACATAAATTATGTAATAAATACTATAACGTAGAATATCGTAAAGTGTTGTTATTGTAATTTACATTTGAGAAAAAATAAGTTCGAATTTCACAGTTTTTCATGAAAATTATCGTTTGTAAAAACTGATGGCGTTATAACGCCCGGTAGTAAAATGTACGTCTGTTTACTACTACTATCAAAATTTAGATCACTGATGAAAAGGCCTTGGAATCTCATCGAAATAGTTGACGAATTGCAACATGTTGAATCGGATGATGGCCTGCCCAGTGAGATTACCATTTTTCCACCGGAAAATTCAAATACCGAAGTAACAAACGAAGTTTCCGGCATGCTTTTGAGCATATTACGTATTTCATTTCAGTCACTGAAATAACTACAATATATTGCAATGTCAATAGGAGGTAGGAAACGATGGTATTTCAGTCCCGATCGAGCGGTCCGACTGGGGAAGTACCTCCTCCCTACAGAATACCGCGGCTAAATAACCTCGTGTTGTGTTCCCGGCGGTGAGTAGGGTGGCCAAGGCTCACTGGAGGGGTTTTGTGCTGTCAGTGGGAAGACCAAAGGCTTGTCCTACATAAGTAGACACTCCTGCAGCCGACCCGATAATAACAATGAGATTCTGTGCCGTCAGCGTATCTTCTACGTTGACGACAAACAGGATCTTTACAGGATCTCCAGCATGAGTGTGACGCCCCTGGTCTTGCACTCGTCCATAGGCCACGGTAACCACTTCCCATTAGGTGGGCTGTGTGCTTGTCTGCGACCTAAGTAGTATAAAAATGTCCTTATTAGGTAATTTTCATGTTCCCAGCTAAGAGCTCCATCAGAAATTGGTATAAACTTTGGGTCGGTGCAAAGTTTAGGGTATATTTTATGGTCTGTTTGCCAAAAATACGTCTTGTTTCCCATCATATCAATGTTTACTTTTTAAATAAATAAAGTTTCATTATAAGCGTTTCATTCAACAAGCATTCGATGTTTCATTTCATTCCAGAATGTCTGCAATCATAACTTTGGCTTGGTAGCCGATCTTACTACCGGGTGTTATAACGCCACTCGTTTTCCGGCTTTTCCAGACCACGAATTTTTTTAAAAGTATTTTTCTAATAATACTATATTATTATAGTACAACATATTCAAAAATCATTGTAATCCGAAACAAAAAATAGTTTCAGTAATATCTGGGTTAATCGGACTACTGATACTAGAATGACACCTGTTATAAAACTGTGACTTTTTCATTGCTATTATTCACAAGTGAGTTATAAACTTCTTTCTTTAATTTCCTTGATTAAGTCCCTCCGGCCACCATGGCAACTGAGTTTGGCAACCAGTTGCTAAAAAGTATTGGATATTCTTGTTACTCAACTAGTTGCCAAAGACGAATGTTGATTCTTGATACACACCTATAATTTATCTTTGTACCGAATATAGTCGAAAACATGGTCACCCTTAATAGCGAATTTGTGAAGAATATTCAGAATTAAAAAAAATTTCAGATACCGAACATATATAATGTTGATCTGTGCATATGTATTTAGTAGACATTTATACTAAATGTTAGTGTCTCTGGTATTTTATTCCGTTTTGATCTCAGGTAGGTACAGTCAATTATTTATTATGCAGACGTCAGGATTGAGGAGCCAAATGAAATGCGTTTATTTATTAAATTCACTCAGTTCTACTACTTTGTCCATATGCTACAAATTCGAACACACTTACTACTAAATGTCTTTAGAGTGGAATATAAATTGACCAATAACTTTCATGGCAATTCACGTTCTTATGTATAGATTGAGGAGCCACATTAAAAGTATTGTAGATTCTTGAATATAAACAGTAGATACTGGGCTCAGATTTTTAGTAGACACTATACACAATTGCTACTAAATGATACAAAATTTTCAAAAATATACATGAAATACTTTTCGTGTTTCAGGTGGCTCCTCAATTCAGATGTTTGGATTGAGGAGCCACATTCACATTGATATAACTTTTGACTTATTTTACTACAAATTTCAGAATTCGGCCTTCAAAATTATTTACTTCCCTACTAAATAAGGGGGCGAGCTTCCTTTTAAAATCTGAAGTGGCTCCTCAATTCATACGGACATACACATTGTGTCGTTAGGTTTTGCCGTAGCTGTAAAATGGGGTGAATAGGGATAAAATGGTTGTTAGATCATTGTAATAATTTTCTCTTTTCTTCCGAATTCCAAGTAGGTATCTAACCAGATATTTTTGATAACTCTGCTCATTATTACATTGAACTAATCCATAATTTCACTAAAATAACTACAGAATTCAGCTGACCATTTTATCCCTATTCACCCATTGATCCCTATTCACCCCATAGTACCGTACATTCCTATTTTGCTTTTGCCTAGGTTTAACATGGCACACACCAATGACTTTTCGATGCTTTTCGAAGTTATGTGTGTATTTATCGCAGGTTTATAAGTGCCCGGTTAATGGCAATAGGCTCACCACCTATTACATTGGGACCTAAACATAAACGGCGAAATGTGGGTGCTAGCACCTCTGCCTACCCCTTCGGGGATATAGGCGTGAGTTTATGTTATGTTATGTTATGATATTGCCAGTCGATTTTTTTCCTAAGTATTCCTAAGATTTTATAACAGGGAGGAGATGCCTAATTTTTTTTACGTGTCAGGGAGGTCACCTATGTTTAATCCACGGGTGCGCATTTTCTTACATAACTTTTTAACTCCTATCATCGGATTTCCGAAAATTTTTCTCATACCATTTAAAGTCATAACGATCATTCGTCATAAAAAATTTACAAATAAATATTGAAATATATACATTGAAATTCATAATATCACTTATCATAAATTTGTTGTTACTAATATTTGTTTATACTAATAATCGAAACTCATAATCATTTCAATAAATAACTTTTTTTTTTTATACCACTTAGGTGGCAGACAAGCACACGGCCCGCCTGATGGAAAGTGGTTACCGTGGCCTATGGACGTATGCAACACCAGGGGCGTCACACTCGTGCTGCCGACCCTGAAGAAACCTTCTAATGCCCTTCTTGAAGAACCCCATATTGTAGTCGCTTGGGAAAACCACCATTCATAAAGGTGTTTTATTCTAATATTCGTTTTAATATTTCTTAATCATAAGTGTTTTTATCCGTATTTTCCGTATCCGACTTGGATAGATTAGGTTAGAAGGCTAATGCGGGAGCTTCGCTCCGCTCCGCTCCGCTCCGCTCCCGCATTAGCCTTCGTGGTTATTTTTTTTTTATAACCATGCAGAACTATATTTAATCCAAAAACAAATTTAAAACAAAATTTGTCACTCTAGAAAAATGATAATATGAGTTAAAATATTTTCTATACCCAAAGATATTATATAAAAAGAAGTAGATATGTTATTGCGTGAAAATCGTGAAGGTCCGAAAACGAGTCAATTGGAACGTTTGCCTTTAGTACCGCGTGCCAAGCGGCGCCGGTCGGACGTTGAGCGAAAGCATCAGTGACATAAAAAAATAAAGAAAATGCCATCGTATGTTTATAGACACTGCACGAACTATTACTTTAGAGTTAATACACCAAAAGTGTAGATGAATTAAAAATGTGTGTGTGTGAGTTCGGCACATTTTTCTACGTTGATTTGTAAGCATATGACATGTCTATGTTATGAAATGTCATTGGTAATACCCTTTATTAATACAAAAATTATGATAATTGAATGTTATGAAGAAAAAAGTTATGAATAAAAAAAATATGATCACTAACGGTTATGAACTCCGTTGTTAGGAATAGAAATGTATGAATAAAAAATATATGAAAAAGAAAATTATGAAGAGTGATTATTATGAGCACAAATCGGTAGTAAGACAAAGAATAGGATTTAAAAGTTTATGTAAGCCAATATGGACCCTTAATCCACCAACGGAGTCGCAGCTGACGTTTGCGGAACTTCGATTATACGAATCGCCCGGGAGGAAATGACTGACCGAACTCAGATCCGATCCGAGGAGCGTATTACAAGAGAAATAGGATTTAACAAAGAAATAGTTCCTAGTATGTAGCAATTTTCTTTTGGAATTCGTTGAGGGAGGTCACTGGCAAGTTAAATTTCGATTTGCGTGGTATTCGGTTCGTTGCGTTTTCAGTCATCTTGAATTTAAGGGTACATTTTTGTTGACTGAATAAATAGCGTAGTTTTAGGTTTATAAGGAAAATTATTATTGCAAAGGTGTTTAGAATGAAATTTTATAGGAGTTTATAATTTTTTCTGAGGATTGATATTTTTTCGATTTATACCCCAGAAGGTGGTGAATCTTTGTTTAGACTTTTTAGCCGAGAATGCAACCGAATACCAGGCAAAACCAAATGTGCACTGCCATTGAACTTCCCTAAAGAATTCCAAAAGAAAGTTGTAGCTAAGAATTTTTACTAGGTATGTCAAAAAAATCTAATGGTACAGAGGTGCCCGGGAACGGTATCCGAAGTCAATGCGGGCGGCGCGCGGCGCCGCGGGCAACAATGTCATATTGTCTACAAGCGATGGTCACAAATTAATAAACCGGTATTAACTGAAGCACTAGGTAGGTACTTACCGGGTAGAACCTATCCATTCATGGTGAGGAGTAGGTAAAGTTGCGTACGAAACCACGACAAAGCAATATTTCTACTTTCAAAACTCGTTTCTATAAAAGAATAATGTCTCTTCTTTCGAAACTGGTTTCGAAACGTGGTTTCGTACGCTACCGAAGGGTATAGATCTAGCACCCGCAAAAGAGTAAGGCGATTGAACAAAAACACATGAATTTATTTATTTATTGATAACATATTAATCTCTAAAACGACAATCAGAAAGAAGTAAGACTTTCTAGAACTGATACATAACCAACATTATATGAACATTGTAAATAACAAAATGTAATGTCCAGATTATCATATAACACACCATCTGATTAATATAGATATTTTTTATGAATAAAATTAGATAGCAAGGATCAAGTTAATAAAATACAACATGACACTTATAATCGCGTGAATTTGACATTTATATTAAAAGACGACATCAAACACGTATTGATCGGATGAGATAAACTACTGAAATTTATAATAACATGATTATTTTAAACGCTATCTGTCTAAACACCGTCAAAACACTGTCATTTAATAATATACGAATAGATTGTTTGGACACAAATATAATTCAAAATCCTTATATATAATTATACAGCCCGTTCCGAGGATTCGGATTACCATTTATAGTACTCAACGCATTCAAGTTTTATTAGCACAGGCGTGTGCTGATATACCTTGTTCTATTCCTTTTTAGCTTAACAATTGTAATCAGATTATAGTAGTAGTACGTATTAATAATTACACCTCTTAAATAACTAGTGTCATTCCGTATCGTAGTTGCTACCAGAGCAGAGTGGATGCTTCCAGCAATATTAATTTTATAAACCTTCGCGTTCCACGATATACAATAAGGTTAACGGGAATTAACGCGATCATTGCCTGACGGCCAAAGACCCAAAGACGTTCTAAATTCAAAGAGGCAACATCAAATTAAATGTCAAAAACTGTATTCTCGTCCACAGCTCGCTATTTTTTGTCATAGCGAAATTCTATTTAAGTTATTAATGTATAAATAACATCTTATAAAACAGAAAAACAATAAAATGGCTTCAGTAGACGTGGAAGATGTAGACGAGAACAAGAAGACATAAATTTAGCGTGAGACCTTATTCACAGTCTTTGAATTTCAATGTACCTATAACAAGAATTAAAAATAGAATATCGATTTGCCATGGATTATTTGTTTTTAATCCAACAAAGAGAGTAATAATTACTTAGTTTATACAAATTCAAATAGCTAGTTTCAATGACTCTGATGATGTGCAAAAAAACGGAACATGGCAACACTGCTCAAATTTTGGGATAAATTCAAAGCAACCATGGTACCAAACAACTTATGAAATGTTATGTAAAACCATAGAGATGTAGAGATTGCCATTTTTTGTTGTGTTGTTCTAGTAAAAATGTTGTGAAAAACATGAGCTATGGACGAAGCTTTATACAATTTTCAAGAAAGAACATTGACAATGATATTTTTAACAATAGATCGAAGGAAATTAATGAATTTATTTTGATTACGAGAATTGGTCCTCTTTTCATTGGAACCGTGATCGTTGTTGACATTTGGGAGATTGAGAGTAGATCGAGACGGAATTTTGAACATTCTATTAGGAGAAATGGCCTTCAAGTTACCACTAGCAGTCTCGATATTTTTGTTTCACCATGTACCGCCACATACCACAGTGAAAGTAAACTGTTCGGTGGTTATCCGACTGCGCAAATTCCCGTTATCGCAAATCCCGTAACGCAAAAAATAACCGACTTCTTATACTAACACGTTTTTTTTGGATCTGTTATGTTTTTTTTAAACGTGTTACGTGTAGACTACATTCGAAAGTTAACGTATGCCTAAAGAATTAATCCTATTGCTGATACCGACGTAACTAGACATAAAGGTACACTTATTAATTGAAAAGTCCATAATAACCTGTAGAGACGGTTGGGGAAGTGCAGCTACTTTAATCGATTGTGTGCCGTATGAATAAACACTGATTACAACAATTAACTTATATTTAACATCAAAATCGGATGAATTACTTTAATTATGCATAAATAGATAGACACCGATGAATAACTAGAATAATCTATTATCTATCAATATTTCATGCAACATAATTGTAAAACCATCTATGTTTTTCTTGTAAAACCGCATATAACTTTAGTACCTATTAGTTTACTAGAATTTAAACGTATATTTTTGTCGCATTCAAAATTATTACATCTCCAACTGTTGATTGCTATTCACTTTCCATAGACTTGTTTTCTGCGTACCTACATGCACACAACTAAGATGGCAGGACTAGTATAACTCTCAATATAGAATGAAGCGTCACAATATCAAAATATTTCCTGAACATTCTGGAAACGGGACGGACCTATTTCATCATGATTTATTAATTTTAAATTCTTAATAAAAATCGGTTAGTAAAACACAGATGAGTGACAGTGAAAAAGCCTCTGAAAAAAGTGGATATATAAAATAATGTGAGAAGGTGCTGTATCACCGATTGGGTACTGTCATGTCAACCTAAGACTATTCAACTATTATTAGTTCTTTATTAGACGCAACATGTCAAATGTTAAACAGTTCATCGTATGAAAGTAGTAAGAATTCACTTTTTAACGGGTCCCGTGGTCCACGTCGTAGGTCCGTGCTTTACTCTGTAGTCTCATAAATATTTACAATAGATAAAAACAAGTACTGCAACGACTTGTAAGATTGTAGTATCACTTGCGCGCCGTACGTTTTAAACATATTTATTCATTTATTAGGCAACAAACAATGAAATATTTATATAAACATGCATCAAAACAAATAACATTCCTATTTTCGGCAGGTTAATGTTAATCATTAAACTTTAAAAACTAGAAAATATGTTAATTTCTTTTTTCACACGTAGGTAGGTACTATTTCTAACCTAAACATCGACATAAATTTTCTATAAGTGTTCAACATAAATAATTCGTAGGTACACGTGAACAAGGATATAAATTAAGCAAACCAAAGTCACATAAAACGCTGCCTTGCCCAAATAAATATTTCAATAATAGCTGATTGTGTCAAAAATATATTTTACAATGCAGATCACACGCACTCCTATAAAGCTAAAACCATAATTTTAAACGATAAACATAATAACATATGTTATGTATATATTGGATAAACTTATCAATTATAATAATATATTAACTATGCTAACATAGGGTCTTCGTGTAGAAGTCGCCGCGACGTGACACGTCGCAACCGTAGCAGTGAAGGGGCCGGGTGGACGACGAGGCAAGGTTAAGCTCGATACACGTCGGTATTGACAATCAAGTTAAAATATTAAAAGATAACTGGATAAAACATCACTTAACATTACTGGCACACGCCATCCATATAATTTACTTATTGTACTAACACAGTGATTCCTATATCTTAGGTTACGATAAAACTTTATAAGTTTGTTTTCACAAAGTCCATGCGTGAACGCGCTGAATGGCGGTATGAATTCGAATTGCATTAAATTCACGTACCGAAGTAGTATGCGGACCAGAGTGCTGTGGACGCGGTGCACAGGAGCGCGAGCGCGGCCCACAGGTAGATCCTGCACAAGCGCTATTCCCGCAGGTGAGGATCGATGTCCTCAAAGAACTCCATTAGTTAATTGTCCGGCGTGTCGGCGGGCGGCGGCGTGCCGGTGTCGCGCAGCGCGTACTTGGCGCAGTTGTTGATGACGACGCACGCCAGTTGCTTGATGAGCTCGTACGGCGTGGGGTGCGCCAGCAGCTCGTGCAGCAGCTTCAGGCCGCCTTCCGCCTCCACCAAGTTGCAGTACTTGTCGGCTGCGGACAACAAGGAAACATTTCAATAACAACCACCTTCGGACTTCCTACCTCCCCAGGAAAAAATTACAGAACCTCTCGTGGCCAGTATGGAGGTCTCAGAATCTACGTACACTATTAGACAAAATCAATGCAGGTGGGTAATGCGAGACCCGGGCTTAATTGCATGTGACTACGGAACCCCCGTGCAGTCCGTTGCGCACTTGGTTTCGTGTCCCCTATGTCCTACCTCCTGCGCTAAAGACGATTTTAATAAAGCCTCTGACAGCGCAGGACAGCGCAGTTGAGATGGCAGGATTTTATTCTCAAGTAATTAAAAGAAAGAAGAAGATTAACAGTAAAACAAAAAGAAAGTACGTTTCGAAACGTTGGTTCATTTAGTAAATAAGTCTTTATAATTATTTATTTCTGACGTTTTGTAGGTGTACTGTTGGCGTCCCCGCCTAGCCGGACTGCGTACCGCAAGTTACGCGGCCCAGAGATAGTACACCCACAGTAAAAAGAAGGCCATTAGAAACCTCGCCCTGGAAGAGCAAAAGTTCCGTTTTAATGCCTAGAACTCTAGGTACACAGAATAAATGATCCACGATCCAATATCACACAACTCAATATTCTCTAACAGTAATCTGAATGACCAGTGATACTTAAAATACCAATAACGACAGTAATACTAACGATAGACGGTAGTTAGGTTGGCGAGCGCCCAGACCGCCCAATGTTGGCACTGTGGAGTGTGGTGAGCATGCAGCAGGCTCAGTATAGGCTCGAAGGAGCGGTAGTTGATGTTCCGCTCGGCCTGCAGGTCCCAGCGCTCGACGGCGGCGGCAACGCGTTGCAGCACCAGGTCACGCGGCGGCTCGTCCACGGTCCAAGCGTCGGGCCCGTCCGACGCCATGTGGGCTAGCACGCCTGCCGCGTTGTAGCTTACCTAAGGAAACAACATATATATTTTACCTATACTCCATCCGGTTAGGTACTAAACTTAAACAATTTTGATGTGTCTATGTCAGGAATGGCGAACGGCTCAGTCGCAGAATGTCCACTTCTCAAAATGTCCACTGGTCACAAAAGGTCTCTTTCGCAGAATGTCTCTTTCGAAGAATGTCCACTTCGCAAAATGTCCACTTCCCTTATAGTCCCTTTTTATATCTAACTTACTTAAATCATAATTTCATTTAGCAATCAGCTTACACACATTGAGGTTTGACGTGTTTATGAATATGTGTAAATATAGGTAAGCAAAAAAAAATTAAATATAGTACAAATTACATTTATTTCTTTGTATAATTGCTTGATTATGCATATGCAGCTGCTTAGATGCTTTTACATTTTGGTTTATAAAAATAATAATGATACATAATTTTATGCATCGTGTCTTCATTCTAAAAAGTTAAATGAAGCCCTAGACGTGCTACCAAGTGGAGCGGAGGGGGGTTGCGAGTGGAGCGGAGGGGGGTTGCGAGTGGCGCGCTTACATTATCGTTTGACTTCGAGGTATATTAAGTGCAGGAGGATGATGATATGGCATAGTCCACCTCTAATAATAATATGCCTTCTGAAAAATGTCCGTCTGTTCGTTCATTTTCTAGCGCCTAAGGTATGGCAAAGGCGCATCTAAATATCTTCGTGATGGCGTGCCCAAAAAATTGTGCCGCGTGCCATTGGTTCGTCATCCCTGGTCTACGTAATATGTTTTATTTACAAAATTAGTTTTTTTTTCTGTTTAGTTTTACGACTAAAAATCGAAATCGAACCACTAGTTAGTCAGTTAGTTATCCTAGCTTATTTGTATTGTTTTTATAAAATGTCGCTACAAGATGGTTTACCTTTAGTTATGTACCTAATCAAATGGAGTATAGATTGTAAACACCTTCAGTAACGATACGTTTAAAACAAAAGATTTCAATTCGTTTAGAAGGGATAATAATCTTTGATATTCCGTATAATCTATCAAAACAAGACTTATCGAGATACGAAGAGTACATAATACGTTTTCGTGGGGTTAATGAAGCTTCAGAATCATTCATAGTTTAGTTTTAGAAAACTAGCTGACCCCGCGACCTTCGTACCGCCTCAGTCAATTCTTTTTTTTTTTCAAATTTTTCTCTCCGTAAGAACCATCCCCGTACTTTAAGGAATGTTCTAAAAAAAAGAATTAGCGAAATCCGTCAAGCCGTTCACGCGTGATGGCGTGACCAACGGAAATAGGGATTCATTTTTATATATAGAGATTTTATAGTTATAGTTTACCTCAACCCCGTCGCTGCATGAATCAAGTAATTCATAAAAGACTGATAGGAACAGCTTGTTCATCAGTTGAGGCCTGAGCTCAGCCACTTCTGCGACGTTGCCCAACAGGCCCATCATGTTGCGCAACAATTCCTCCTTGTCGGGGAATATCTGTAACAAAAGAAACGTGATAGCGCACCCCCAGAGTGACAAAGACGTAAGATGAAAACACTAACTTTACAGGAGAGCAGAAAAACTGTTCAACCAGATATATCTATTTTGTTTTTAATCCTATAATATTATGTTATATATCATTAAATAGGAAAAAAATCAACCTTTTTTTTTGTATATACTTAAAATTTCTGTAATTAGTAGGGTGATTAATATTCAATTATTAAAATCTTACAGCCGTTTTCCTTACTTACTTTCGACAACTCCTCGAATGTTATAATGGTTAATCTAATTATCGGTTTCCAAATTTTACTCATACCGTTACTATTCACGGTTACGTCTTTCATGAAGTTCTAAAAGATGATAAAATACGGGGAGTAACCACTGTTTACGCCTTTTTTCGTTGAATTATGTTTTAACTATCATAAAGTATTTAGCTATTACAGCTATTTTTGTCGATAGATAAAAATAAAACATAATGTTATGTCTGAATACAGACTTCTTTCACATTATGTTTTATTAAATCATAATTGTAAGGAATTTTAGGCTCTCGTTAAAACATAATTTCACTGGCGTAATGAAACAGGGTTTTAGAATATTGTACTTTATTGCCATTTATAAAAATAATTGTTAAGTTGTAATTAGTAATTTTATGTCGTAAAATTAGCAAAAAGGTATAAGAATAGTAATCAATAAAAAAATTGAACAAAAACATTAATTTTCTTTCATAATCTTCATAATTGTTGGGCCTATACCTTACTAATACAAAAAACGAATATTAATAGTAGCTGTTTGCTTATTGTTTTTTTTTTCTTTTTTATACCACTTAGTTGGCAGACAAGCACACGGCCCACCTGATGGGAAGCGGTCACCGTGGCCTATGGACGTATGCAACACCAGGGGCGTCACACTCGCGCTGCCGACCCTGAAGAAACCTTCTAATGCCCTTCTTGAAGAACCCCATATTGTAGTCGCTTGGGAAAACCACCGCAGGGAGTTCATTCCACAGCTTGAGTGTGCGTGGGATGAAGTGCCTTTCAAACCGCACAGTGCGCACCATTTCCGGACGCAATGTGTGAGGATGAATTCCTTGCCTGTGGCGAGAGGTGCGATGATAGAATGTAGCTGTTGGCATCATGTCAAATAGTTCTTCTGAGCACAAACCATTGTATAAACGGTGAAACACACACAATGAGGCAAAGTCTCTTCTGAGACTGAGAGGTTCCACATCGCCTGCGAGTATGGGATTGCCGACGAGCCTCAACGCCTGTCTTTGTACCGAGTCGAAGGGGTCAAGCTGGCAAGCTGGCGGTCCAGTAAAAAGGTGATAGCAGTACTCCATGTGGGGCCGAACCTGCGCCTTATAAAGGATGAGTGATTGCCCCGCAGTGAAGTACTACTTCGCCCTGTTGAGCACCCCAAGCTTCTTTGGTGCCAGCTTCACCTTGTCTTCTAAATGACTACGGTATTGGACATCGCTGGAGATATCGATACCAAGGATCCCGATACTCGAGGAAATGGTAAGCGGTGTGTCCAGGAATGGCGGTGCTACAATGAATGGAGTTTTCTTAGCGGTGAATACACATACTTGTGTCTTAGAGGGGTTGAATTGGATTAAATTTAGTCTGCCCCAATCGGATACTCTCGATAACGTAGTCTCGATTTCAGACACAAGTTGTTTGCGACTTTCCTCTACTTCGGACAGAGGGATATTTGCACGGCCCGTGTAACAAGCGTCTCCAGTACTGTCGTCCGCATAGCAATGAATGGAGTCATCCGACAGCATGTCATTGATATGCAGCAGAAACAGCTGTCGGTCGCTCAGAAGATCGTTACCTTCAGGCTATCCCAGGAGCTGTGTATTAATGACACGCTCCATCACCTTCGAGAGGAGGGAGGTTATAGCAATAGGCCTGTAATTGGACGGGTCTGTCCTATCGCCTTTTTTGGGCACAGGATGCACGTATTGGATGGATGCTTCCATGAAGCTGGAACTCGTCCCGCAGAGAGTGAAAGCGCGAAAAGTAGTGTAAGTACAGGGCACAACTCGGAAGCACAGTGCTTAAGCACCAACGCCGGTATGCCATCCAGCCCACTCGACTTTCGAACATCTAGGGAATTAAGTACCCGCCGAACTATCCGTTGCGTGATTTTTACTTCATGCATTGAAGTACCACACCAGGGGATAATAGGTGGCTCGGCATTCCCATCGTTCATAGTCGAGTTTGATGCAAAGAGATTACCTAAAAGATCGGCTTTCTCCTTGGCACCATGGGTCAGACTACCGTCGGGTTTCAGCAGCGGCGGAAGGCAGGACCGGCAGAAATTTCCCTCGGCAGCTTTGGCGAGCGACCAAAATGTGCGACTACCAGATGAGTACCGCGCAAGCCGCTCACCAATTCTGCCGATGAATTCAAACTTAGCCCTGGCGATTGCCTTCTCACTAGACCTCGAGGCGGCGAGGCGGCGAGATCGCGTCAGCGACTGCTGTTGCACAGGAGCTTGGATCTTCTGAAGTGAAGCAAAGCTGCCTCCACGGGTACGACGCGAAGAATTCTCGCAGTCCGTCCCAGTTTGCCGACTTGTAGTGCCAAACATGCCGGCACTGGGGTGGCCGCGGTGGTTCAGGCCGCGCGAGAGTCACTTGTGTCCGGACGAGATCCGAATTCCACGCGGGCGGAAAATATGGCGGTACGAAGTTCGCCGGGTCAGCAAGATAAATCATACTTTAGGCGGACCCCGGACTCCGAGTTTACTCTTACAGTTTACTCTTCGTTACCCAGGGTGTAGGTAGGTACCGCATAGACGTTTCCGGTTCCCCCATAACTATGACTAAGGTAGTCATAGGTATGGAGGAACCGGAACCGTAATATAATTATAAAAGCTTAAAAGTACATACGTTTGCACGTCATCATCATCATCATCATTTCAGCCATAGGAAGTCCACTGCTGGACATAGGCCTCCCCTATAGATCTGCAATAAGACCGGTTGGAAGCGGCTCGCATCCAGCGCGTTCCCGCGGCCTTAATAAGGTCGTCTGTCCACCTTGTGGGTGGACGTCCTACGCTGCGCTTGCCGATACGTATCCTCCACTTGAGAACTTTTCGACCCCATCGGTCATCAGTCCTCCGTGCTATGTGCCCTGCCCACTGCCATTTCAAGTTGCTAATCAGCTGGGCTATGTCGGTAATCTTGGTTCTTCTACGGATCTCCTCGTTTCTAATTCGATCTCGCAGAGAGACTCCGAGCATAGCCCTCTTCATAGCTCGTTGGGCTACTTTGAGCTTACTCATAAGGCCCATAGTGAGAGACCACGTTTCAGTGCCATAAGTCATCACTGGTAACACACACTGGTCGAAAACTTTCGACTTGAGACACTGAGGTATGTCGGACGAGAAGATATTACGCAATTTCCCGAATTCTGCCCAGCCGAGTTGGATTCGGCGACTGACCTCTTTCTTGAAGTCGGACTTACCTAACTGGACTACTTGTCCTAGGTAGACGTACGAGTCAACAACTTCAAGAACCGAGCTCTCAACAGATATTGGGGTGGGTACAACATGGGCATTACACATAACCTTCGTCTTGTCCATGTTCATTTTAAGACCCACCTGTTGAGAAACTCGGTTGAGACCATCGAGCATTGTGTTGAGATCTTCCATCGATTCTGCCATGACTACAATATCGTCGGCAAACCGGAGGTGAGTAATGTATTCGCCATTAATATTGATGCCGAATCCTTTCCATTCCAGGAGCTTGAAGGCGTTCTCCAAAGTGGCCGTAAACAGTTTAGGACATATTATCACGTCTCCCTGTCTTACTCCTCTTTTCAAAGGGATCGCTTTCGAACTCTGTTCCTGTACTCGGACCGACATGGTGGCGTTATTATACAAACACTTCAACACTTCGATGTACCGATAGTCAATACGGCACCGCTGGAGAGACTCAAGCACAGCCCATGTCTCGACCGAATCAAAGGCTTTCTCATAGTCCACAAACGCTAAGCAAAGTGGCAAATTATACTCTTCGGTCTTCTGTACAACTTGCCGCAGCGTATGGATGTGGTCTATGGTACTGTAGCCTCTTCGGAAACCGGCTTGTTCGGAAGGCTGGAAGTCATCAAGCCTGCGCTCGAGACGGTTCGTAATGACCCTTGAAGACAGCTTGTAAACATGGCTCATAAGCGAGATGGACCTGTAGTTCTTCAGTAAGGTATTGTCACCTTTCTTAAAGAACAGCACCACCACGCCTCTGTTCCTTCGTTGTTCGCTTCTGGCGTTATGCCCTCGAGGACGATGGTGTTAAAGAGCTTCTGAAGGACTTTAAGTACCGGTGTTCCACCCGCTTTCAGAAGCTCTGAAGTGATTCCGTCGTCACCCGTCGCCTTGTTGTTTTTAAGCTGATTCAGGGCCATTCTAATCTCATACAGGCTGATGTCCGGGATATCCTCGGACATTAGAAATATTAGAATTTAGATTAGTCATATTATTCCTACTACGAGCATAATTATTATAAATTTAATGTGAAAGTTTGTGAAGATGTTTGTATGTTTGTAACTCAATCACGTTCTAACGGCTGAAGAGATCTGGCTGAAATTTGGTACAGGGACAGACTATAGCTTGAAATAGCACATAGGCTACTTTTTATCCCAGGAAAAGGTTCCCATGGGTTGCGGGAACGGGATCAATTGGGGAAATTGAAACAAAATAATCAATAATAGCTATAAGTTGGGCTTCTTAATGGATCATTACGTATTTTTAATGGGGAAGCATAAAGTTATCAGTAAGTGGCGCGTGAGTTATGAAACGTAAACAAACAACCGCCACCCGCTTCACCCCTGCGCATGCGCTGTATCGACGAATACTCGAACCTTTCGGGCGTGTTCGCGATGTGTCCGCGATTACGTTCGCAAACTTAATAATATTATAAAGGGAAAAATGGTGTAAGCGTGATTACTTCCGCAAGCTTGATGATATTAAAAAGGGTGAAAAGAGGTAAGCACGATTATTTCGAAACTTGTATACGGGATATACTCTTAAACAGGGAGTACGGCTTTCTTTGTTTTATTTCATTTGGGATGTAAGTAGTCTTACGTTAGGCAGTTTATATTTTCATTAGACAATAAAAAGCTTAATTAGCAATACGTCTATAAAATTTGGCTATAACATAAGGAAACAAAAGAATAAGAATCTTTAGGTGTATTTTTATGAAATTTTACATACTTATGTTGGCTTATCACCTTTTTTTACTTTGAAATTTTTTTTTTAATTAGACGAATATTTTTGTTTTTCCTTTATAACACCCTAATTTTACGTCAGAATATTATGAAAAAAATTGACATATTGTATCCTGACATCTACTATTCGAAACTGCAAAAAAAAAAAATTGACGTAACCTTACTTACGTCTTTGTCATTCTGGGGGTACGATAGTATCATTCCACTTTGTATGAGTATTGTATTATTTTAGTTTTTGAGTTTGTGGCATCAGTCACATCGCGATTTCAAGACAGAATCCGTGATAAATTCTTTTGATATAATATTAAGTGCTGAATCCGAGCTAGGTATCAACATAAGTAGTGATTTCAGTTGAGATAGAGCGCTATCTAAGCTAGCGAGCTTGATGGACATTCTACAATTTTATCTCAGGTAAAAAGACTCCTACTAAACAATACACCGATTTATGGATGATACGTGGAAGAGTGCAGTCACATCGTGTTCGAGCTCGTCAATATTACACATACATTGTCATAGACAAAACGCTAGCAGGGCAACTCCCATACCGCCTTGTTGCTATTTTAAACTATCAGGCGCTTTATAAATATTGTTCCTAATCTCGTAGAAGGCGTCAATAGTAGTCCTTTTAAACACCGATTTTTAAAATGTAAAATATGGAAAACATAATATAGAAGAAAATATACTATAAATCGGTGGTACAGCCTTATTGAGTCCGATTAAGATATTTAAGGCTCAAGTCAAACTCACGCGTTGAGGGATATCTTTTGGGAAAGGGGGGTCAGACGGTAGTCACTCCAAGATAAGCCAAATCTAGGTAAAAAGCAAGACACCGGCCCCTGAAGTATAAAGTGCAAACAGGACCATGTCGATCGCCTGACGATGCAGTAGAATCTTTCATTAGTGAAATTTACCTTTAAACACGTATTACAAACAGTCAGTACCTTGAGGCAGGCAAGGAAGTATTCCATGCCACGGTTATCTAAAAAGCGCTGACAATTTTGAGGAGTTTCGTCAGTGACGTTCCACATAGTAGACCACGCCACCTCCAGTACGTCATCGCATATGCCGCGCTCCAAGCGGTCAGAGATGAGGTTCAGCATTTTCTGCAACGAACAGAATAATAGATACGTATATATGCTGCCCACCTCACACAAATATTATAAATAAATAGTACAGATAGCAAGAATAGAAAGATAATAATAGATAAATATTTATTGGTTTTAGTTATTACAATTTTTTACTCTCGTAAATAATACGCAATTCATGTTTTAATTATATTGAACGGGCCGATCAAACAGGTCTTCACGTCATCAATCTGCAATTGATTGCTTTTTTTACGAAATACTAATTTAACCAGCTTTATAAAATGAGTAGGTTGTGTAAGTATATGTTTCGCAAGCGTAGCAATACCTACCAGGTGCAATATGTATCGTATACATAAATCGTACTCCTTCACTTAGGACACATTGACACACACACACCGAATATGACTACTGCCCTAGCCGAATCTTACGACACACTTAGAAAGAATGGATGGTATTCTACCGCCACGCCACCTTATGTTATTGAATTACTTGAGTTTTTACTAACTTTTGCGTATGGTACAGTAAAATATAATATAATAATGTACAAATTAAAGTAAGATACTGTAAAGTAAAACGATCCCTAATTGGAGTCAAAATGTTGCCTCATTTTGTACACTATTTTGTTTAGCTAAATATAAAACATCTCCGTCTACGTCTTTGGCAATAAACCGGAATAAATAAATATTCCAAAACTGAATAAAGTGGCAACGAAACGTTGTTTTTCAGAAAGATACAGATCGGCAACCTTTACAAATTTGCATCTACGCAGAGAATATAAAGTACTGGGAATACTAAGTAACAGATTGGACAAAGATGGAGAAAGGAATAATGATTTAAAAAACAAACTGTTCAATAGCCCCAGAGTCGTAACGGACTTGGTCCCGCAAATAAGTGTAGCTAAATATAAAACATTTCTGTTGACGTATTTGGGAATAAACCGGAATAAATAAGCATATTAAAACTAAATAATGTCATCTTGGCTACAAATATGTATAATTCTGAAAAATAAGTTTGAAGCGACCTCTGCTTCAAACTTATTTTTCAGAATTATACAGTTCGGTAACTTTTACAAATTTGCATCTACGCAGAGAATATAAAGTACTGGGAATACTAATAATCCAGTCAATTTAGACATTCGAAGGTGCATAACAAACTGATACTGATTTTCAGCTTGTTGGGACTTTATGAACCTTTACTATCATTATTTGGTCTAGATTGACCGGGCTATAAGTGACAGATTGGACACAGATGGAGGAAGGAATAATAAATATTATAAATAAATTAAATTAAAAAACACGGTTCAATAACCCTAGAGTCGTAACGCGACCAAGTATTACATTGACCACACAAGCAATATTTTTGCTAACGCGAGCACAAATCTTCAACATGAACAACAGAATTTAACAATATTCAATTCTGCAGTATTGGCAACTAGACTTAGGTCCGTATTCTATAACGACACTCAATCCTGAATCTCGATTTATCTATCTACAGATTTTATAGAAAGATTGACAGCTTGGACCGTGTTGGTTCCCTCTAGAGTAGGTGCACCCATCTTTTCCTGTGGGTGTCATAGAAGGCGACTAAGAGATAGGGCTGTTCTCCATCCGACAATAAACATACAGCCCATAAAAAAGTGCCCGCTTGACAGCAATAGGCTGGCCCCCTGGCGAAATGTGGGTGATAAGATACTAGGTAAATCTCCTCTGCCGGGAACACCCAACAATTCCGAAATCCTTAATTCCGAATTTCAATATTCCGATTTTCAAAATTCCGAATATTATAATTCCTAAGAAACAAAACTCCGAGTATTCAAAAACACGATAGTTATTTATCCGAAAGTTATAAATACGAATGTTCATTCTTCCGAATTTCATTTTTACGAATAATTAAAAATCCGTAGTATTATTGGCCCGAAAAACGTTATTCCGAATTTCAAATTTCCGAAAATTCATTGCTCAAATAGAAAATTTGTATTAAAAATAGGTAAAAGTTAAAATTGATTTGACATGTTGCGCATTTTAGAGTTGTTTTTTTATAATAATAAATTAATTTTCTCGCCAATTATTACGTATAAAAATTAAGCCAAACCCGACTTGCCGTGGTCCTACTGCCGTGGTACTTGTTTGCCCTACACTAGAGTGTTATTTAAAAACCGGAGGCGCGGAGGGAGGGCAGTCCTCGCCCGCAGTAATGAAGCTCAGGCGCCCGGGCGAGCTGGAGCGGCTGAGGCTGGTCGCCGGAGGCGACCAGCAAGCCGAAGCTGCGGAAGCGAGCATGGGTGCCCGAACTTTGTTACGCAAGGGCGGAAGGACTGCACATCCCGTAGCGCCGGAGAAGAGCGAAACTAATGCATGCCTGCATGCTTGCCTGCATGCATGCTTGCCTGCATGCTTGCCTGCATGCATGCTTGCCTGCATGCTTGCCTGCATGCATGCTTGCCTGCATGCTTGCCTGCATGCATGCTTGCCTGCATGCTTTCCTGCATGCATGCTTGCCTGCATGCATGCTTGCCTGCATGCTTGCCTGCATGCTTGCCTGCATGCATGCTTGTTACTGAAAGTTGTATGGCAACGTGTATTTTGTAATCATTAGCATAAATAAATTAAAATAATAGTTCAATAATTATATTTCCTGTTTATCTCGTGTACCCCTAAAATAGCAACTATCCTACTTACCTAATGCAGGTTTACAAGGCGCTTGATTGTCGGGTTTGTGTTGTTTCGGAGTTTTGATAATCGGAATTCGTATTTATGATATTTTGGATTATTAATAATTCGGAATTGTAATGGTTCGGTATCTTCAAATTCGGAATTTTAATATTCGTAGTTATAATCGTTAGGAATTTTGAAATTCGGGTTTTCAATAAATAGGATTTATGATACATCGGATATCTGACTTTCGGAATTTTGAATGATTCGGAATTATGAAATTCGGAATTTTGAAATTCGTGATTGTAACTTTCGGAATAAGACTTTTCGTATTTATGTAGTGTACCCCTCCTCTGCCCACCCCATCGGAGATTTACAGGCGTGAGTATATGTGTGTCCTCTGATCCTGTCCTCAGATAAATCGAGATTCAGTACCGAGTACTATACTAGATAAAAACGGTAAATTGTACGGTGTATTGTACGGCTGTAAATTGAAATAAAAAATCGCATATTGCTTTTTAATTTACATTGTAGCGAGATGAAGTGTTTACACAATATTTATGATAATGCGTTAGCTTTATCTTAGCTATACAAAAATCTATGTTGAGAATATTTTGAGATTCATTATTTTCTTTCTTTCGCGTATTTGTCTTTTTGGCTTGGCTTTTTAATATAATATGCTCTAGTTCTATTAATCACCAGCTATGCGCACATCTTACATACACACGATTGCATTGCCTGAAAAGGTATACAATATACATAGCAAAAGCTTCAATATTATATTTAGCACATTTCTTTTTTAATTTCTAAGAAAAGCTTTCGAGGTATACAATAAATATGAAAAGGAAGTCAACACGACAATGCGTTTTTAGTATTTCAGTGGGGTCTAGTCTATCTCTGTGCCAAATTTAATTAAAATTGGTTCAGTGGTTTAGGCATGACTGACATTTTCCATGACATACTATACAAAATTAAATTTAATCTATATATATAAAAGAAAGTCGTGTTTGTTACAACACTTATAAGTCAAGAACGGCTGAACTGATTTGGCTGAAAATTGGTGGGGAGGTAGCTTAGAACCAGGAAGGACATAATATACTTTTAAATTTTTTTTTTAATTTTTTTTTTTTTTTTTTTCACTCAAAGGAAAATTAGAAGGTGAGGAAGTTCTCATTCCAAGGATCCCGATGATCCCAACCGACATGCCGCTTGAATTTAAAAGACTTCAATTTTCGATCCGTCTTGCATTGGCCATGACCATAAACAAATCACAATGGACAATCCTTAAAAGACCACACTGAATCTAGAAAATCCATGTTTTTCCCATGGTCAATTATATGTGGCATGTTCATGGGTCGGGGACGGTGCAGCGGGAACGGGATCAGAATCTTCTAACATGGAAGTTTGAATAGAAGGTACAACGGGAACGGGTCTGAATCTAGAAAAGCCATGTTTTTCCCATGGTCAATTATATGTGGCATGTTCACATTTTTCACGGGTCGGGGACGGTGCAGCGGGAACGGGATCAGAATCTAACATTGAAATTTGAATAGAAGGTACAGCGGGAACGGGTCTGTATCTAGAAAAGCCATGTTTTTCCCATGGTCAATTATTTATGTGGCATGTTGACATTGTTCACGGGTCGGGGACGGTGCAGCGGGAAAGGGATCAGAATCTAACATGGAAGTTTGAATAGAAGGTACAGTGGGAACGGGTCTGAATCTAGAAAAGCCATATTTTTCCCATGGTCAATTATATGTGGCATGTTTGTTCATAACACGGGTCGGGAATGGTGCAGCGGGAACGGAATTAGAATCTAACATGGAAATTTGAATAGAAGGTACAGCGGGATCGGAATACCACGCGGGCGGCAAATATGGCGGTACGAAGTTCGCCGGGTCAGCTAGTATTCGATAAAACTTGTTATACCTCTTCTCAAATGCAATTTACTTAAGTTTAGTAACCTATTGTAGAAATTGAATCGGTTTATTAGAATTGAATTGGTACTTTTCTCGCGCAGCAATTAAATTATTAGTATTATGTAACCATATTATTATTCTTCTCGGTATGTAAGTTTGCCACTTAATAAACAGGACACGTTGCGACAATAATATCAAGTTTCTTTTAGATAAATACATAGTACATGTGTACACATATTCACGCCTGTAAATCCCCAATGGGGTAGGCATTTATTTTATTTTTATTTCATTTAATTAATCCATTTTGGGAATTGAATTGGTACTTTTATCGCTCAGCAATTAAATTATTAGTATTTCGTAACCATATTCTGCTCAGTGTGTAAAAGATTTCTTCTTAATAAACAGGACAGGGGATAACAATATTATCAAGTTTCTTTTACATACATACAAATATTTAGGGCTGTAAATCCCCGAAGGGGTAGGCAGAGGTGTTTTGTTTCATTTTAGTAATCCATTTTGGAAATTGTATAAGTACTTTTATCACTCAGCAATTAAATGATTAGTATTTCGTAACCATATTCTGCTCAGTGTGTAAAAGATTTCTACTTAATAAACAGGACAGGTGATAACAATAATATCAAGTTTCTTTTACATGCATACAAATATTTAGGCCTGTAAATCCCCGAAGGGGTAGGCAGAGGTGTTTTGTTTCATTTTAGTAATCCATTTTGGGAAGTATAAGTACTTTCATCGCTCAGCAATTAAATGATTAGTATTTCGTAACCAAATTATTCTTAGTATGTATGAGGTTTACATTTAATAAGCAAGACAGGTGGTGGCAATAATCCTCGAAGGGGTAGGCAGAGGTGTTTAATTTCATTCTAGTAATCCATTTTGGAAATTGAATTGGTACTTTTATCGCTCAGCAATTAAATGATTAGTATTACGTATGTAAATGCAAGTTATTTAGCTTTCAATTTAAACGAACGAAACTTGCGCCGTTGTAGGAATTGCATTGGTACTTTTACCGCTCAGCTTTGAAATGATTAGAATTACGTAGCCATATTTTATATAATATTTATTTTTCATGGGTCTAGGTCTATGGTGGCATGGCTGTTAGTCACATTATAAAAATCTAATTGGAATTAAAATGGATATCCATTTGATAACACTTGTAATTACTTCACTCCCATTAAGTGCAAGTTACTTCGTTATAGAAAGCATTTCAACATATTGAAAATGCTTTCTCGTATCTTATGAAAAAACGTAGGAATTGCATTGCTACTTTAAGCGCTCAGCAATCGACTGATTAGTTTTACGTAATCATATTCTTCTCTAAATATAAAATTCTTACACTTATAGACAGCAACAATAATCTTATTTTTAACCGACTGCAAAACGGAGGGTTATTACGTTGTTAAGGCACAGTGGCGTGGCTGCTAGTACCATGAACATAACCTAACGCGAGCAAGAACAACCCTGTGAATTAGAGATAGGGTAAACAAAAATTATATCGACATCATTCTGATATTTAACAAGACCTGTAACAACTCCTCTCAATTTTAGTAATCAATATTTTCAGTTTAGTAAGTGTGTGGAGTGAATTTATGACTTACTAAAATGATACTGTAGGAATTGGATTGGTAGTTGTATCGCTCAGCAATTTAATGTTTGGTAATATATGAAATTCTAACGTACGAATATATGAAATTCCTACGGATAATTATCACTACCCATAGCGACAATATTATGCTGCAGTTAAATACGATTAAAAACTAAATTACAAGAATAGAATAAAGTTTACAATGTACAGTCAACTACAAAGAGATGTATCCACTTTAATCTTACAAAATGATGTACCCCTGCGAGTGCCACTATGAACTAACCAAAGATTGTAACAAACATGGTATCCACCGAACTTGATAGTAACATGTATGCACGTAAAGCGCAATAATTATGTATCCCACCACATTTCCTGTGATATGTACACTTACAATCTTAATTAAAATTCTATCCAAATACTGTGAGAGAAAATTGTATACATTTAATGTTCCAAAGAAATGTAACCATTACCCATTGAGATAACTGCAAAACAAAAGATTTGACGCTTCACGATAATGACATTACAAATCTACAAAAGGTAATGTGGTCCTACAGTTGACTAAGTGTGATAAATACGAACTTTTCCGAATGAAACCAATGGCAAAACATTATTCATAACATGTGTATTGGATGACGGATAAAAGAAAAAAATACCGTTATCGTCTATATTTATTATTAAAGCACTTACACTTATGATGACAAAAACACACAGAAAATAAAAAATATATCCCTTCGAATAAACATTGAAACTTCTAAATATACTCGTTTTTAAGGTCAATTTAAAATCTCGTGTAATCATCTTCAGCTTGGTAATGGATTTTAGCCAATTACGCATAGACTGCACGTATTTTTCACAAAAATTGCTACCGCGACTCATGTCTCATAGATGGTAGGACATGTTCTTTAAAATTTTGTACATTCTTCATAATCTGTCGAATCCCAATTCTTTACCGTCAATACGATATCATCAATTTTCGATAGGATTGAAGTCCGGGCTTTTTGACGGCAATTTAATAAGATTGAGGTTCTCTTGCTCTTGAATCCAACCTTGGACCATTCGAGAATTGTGTACAGATGAATTATCCTGTATAAAAGTTATCCTACGGCTTCCGAATACGTTTTGCGCAGTGGGTATTAACACATCTTCCAAGATTTCTCTGTAATTCGCAGAATTTAATCGGGATGAAATTTCTACCAACGACCCGGTCCAGACGACGACATCCAACCCCAAAATCCTAGGGTCAAACGACCACTTTGTCTCGTTGCTAGTACGTTCGATTCTTCATAACGGGAATTGTTTAATCTCCAACTAAGCGATTAGCGTCCGTGTTCATTCGTAGAAAAAACTTTTTCGTCAATAAATATTACGTAAGTCAAGCTCTTTAAATGTACAATGTAATGAATTTATTTTTAAATGGCATTCTCAGAGAAGAAACTTTTTTGTTTTTGGTAGCACTTTGAAATTCGTACAACCTTTTTATTATGGTTACATTTCTTTGGAACATTAAATGTATACAATTTTCTCTCACAGTATTTGGATAGAATTTTAATTAAGATTGTAAGTGTACATATCACAGGAAATGTGGTGGCATACATAATTATTGCGCTTTACGTGCATACATGTTACTATCAAGTTCGGTGGATACCATGTTTGTTACAATCTTTGGTTAGTTCATAGTGGCACTCGCAGGGGTACATCATTTTGTAAGATTAAATTGGATACATCTTTTTGTAGTTGACTGTACAAATATCACATTATTCTAGTTAAATATAGTAGCAGAACAGTGCCCCGAGCACGAAAAATCATTGCGATTGGCCGCCTGCCTACTGTGAACCTGCGTGTGTGAAGCCTGCCAATCGCAATGTTACGTTCTTTTGATACGTTTATGTTACGATTTCGAATATTTTTCGCGCTCGGGGGACCTGCAGTTTGGAGTAGCAGAAGGTAAACAAAAACGGATAATACCTAGTTTACTTACAATCAACCTACTAACAAAGTTTAAATACATAGGGCATATGGACAAAATAAATATACTCAATTTTACCTCAACACATAATATTAAGTTGGCTACTTACACCGATGGCATCGTTATTGCCCAAGAATCGCTTTTGTTTACCATCGACTTGGCAGGCCAACGAGTTTAACAAGTATATAGCGATACGTTGGACGAATCCCTCTTGATTGACATCAGTTACCCCATTCAAAAGAATCTGGACAACGCGCTCATACTCGAACAACTGGAAGAATAGCACGAATCTTGAATAAATTTAATAGTACTTCTGAAATATCAAAATATTTATATGCATGAATAAGTAGATTTGCTTTGGTCTGTATTCAGTGTGGGAACTGCACGATCTCCTTCAAGACGGTTCCTACCGCCTGACGTAGATGCTTAGAGCATAGCATACCACCACTACTGGCGATATAATTTTCAAATCATTCAAAATAAGGTCAGGTTTTAAGCATCCCGACTATATATGTAATTTCTTCATAATTAAATCGTTCTCTTTCTAAGAAATTAGGATTTCAAAAAGGCGATACGTCTTGATATGAGCATCTGAATCTATTTTATTAATTTAACAGCATATTGAGAAATTTGCTGTTACCTCGGTTTACTAGGTTACAGGCAAAATGTTTCTTTCTGCAAACATTTTTTAAGCCATTAGCACGATATCGGGAAAGAAATTTAGAATATCATTGACTCTTTTACTGGTATTGCGTCAACGCGTCTCGAATAACGTGTAAATAAAACATGAACAGAGATACTTACAACATCAGTAGGTATTTTGAATTGGCACAAAGTTAGGCATCCGTTTCTCATCATGGTATCATCGCCAAGATGGGCATCCATGCCATCGAGTAGGGCTGTGATGATGCGCTGTTTTAGGTTAAGACCAATGCGGTCTTTTTCTTTGCCTTTCACGATGTAAAATAGTGTAGCGCTGTAAATACAAAAGAAATTATGGTGAAAAAAATATCAATTTATTTTTGGGCCTATATTATCTTTAAATCTATAAAATAGCCTTCAAATAGCCAGCAAATATTTCTTGCAAATACTCTATTGATAACCTTCATCGTAACAAATTGTTGACTACTTGGGTGCTTGACTTTCTTGTCAAATCAGTTACTTTTTACTTTCAAAACGGTCAATTTTAAGCAAAATTGGTATGAAATAAAAAATCTGAAGTCATATTTACAATTTATTGTCAAACAGTTTACTATTATAGTGAATGATTATAGTACATTATGGTACAAGTGAGCAACGTTGGTGATTACCGCCGAGGCGCCATTGAGACCCGAGCCGCCAGGCGAGGGTCTTAAGACAGCCGAGGACGGTAATCATCATGCTCACACGTGCCATACGACGTTTTACAACACACTTGAGAATAAAATAATACTACAAATACTAGATAAACAATACTACAAATTAATTCGTTTTCCTATGCGCGCGCATTAAACAATGGCGGTCGACCATATTTAAAAAAAAATGAGGTTTGAACTTAACTTTTTTTTACTCTGTTTTTTTTTCTGTACTTAGAGAGAAAAAAAAAATTTGAGCCAAAATTTTGTTTATTACACAAGTATTACAAGTTGAAATTATTTATTTAAATACGAAAATGCATCAAATGACCATACAATAGGCGTATTAATTTATTCGTACTATTAAACACGTTATTTTTTGTATCAAAACTTTTTTAAGAACACAGACAATTATAGACACTTCCTATTAAATTTAAAAAATAATCTATAACTCACTTTTGTGAATAATAGTAATGAAAAAGTCACAGTTTTATAATAGGTGTCATTCCGTGCTTAATTGCGGTAAAATAATATCACTGTTATGAGCAGGTGTGTTGTAAAAAAATTTAAAAATAAACAAAAATGATAAAACAATATCAGACGCAGCGTTTACCGCTCTTTTACCATTCTTTTTAGTCATTTTAGAACTCGCTTACAACACCTGTAAAACTGGCAGTTTCGAGACGTCAGGATTTAGCGCCTTCGCTCCGATAGGCGGGCGCGGGTCGCGGGTCGCGGGTGCGGCTCGCGGATGCTTGTTTCATGTTATTTCAAGAGCAGCGCTACGTGAGGCGGATACCTGTCACACGCGATAGACAGGCGGACGCACTGCGCGCGCATCCGCGACCCGCACCCGCTTAACGGAGCGAAGGCACTTACAAAAGTTTTCGGATGAATTCATTTCCGAAAATTCAGTGAATCGATTAAGTAAACATGGTTGTAAATCCATATCCATACTAATCTATATCCATACTAATATTATAAATGCGAAAGTAACTCTGTCTGTCTGTCTGTCTGTCTGTCTGTTACGCTTTCACGCCTAAACCACAGAACCGATTTTGATGAAATTTGGTATAGGGGTAGAATAGACCTTGACAAAGGACATAGGCTATGTTTGGTCGCGATAACCGACATCCACGCGGGCGGAGCCGCGGGCAAAAGCTAGTAGACTATAAAAAAGCCGCTGAGTTTTTTTGCCGGAGTTTTATCAGGAGGAGGCCGCGTTCTAGCCGGTGGTCTATTTGCAAAACGTTTGTCTAGTTTATTCTATCATTGAAGTTTTGTAAGTTTCGTTTTAATGGTGCATTAATGTTTAGCGTATGATTTTTACTTTGACTTATGTATTATATTATTCACTTGTCATCACAAGTGGCAAACAGTTCAAGATTTCCTTGTTAGTATGCCTAGCTTGGACGCTGATCTTCGATAGACATACTATGTAGTGGGTAGGTACTTGGATGACCGACCATATATAGGTATGCAATTTTGTTGTTGCCTTTAAGTAAATTCACATTATCAGTATCGTTTTATCAGTTACGTTCAAGGCTCACTGTGACGTAATTTGAGATGAATCTGCTTTCACTGCAACAATTCAATTCACAGTTATTTATGTCGATAGAAGAATTCTTGTTATCCTTAGTCCCCCTCCCGTTTCCTCGAGGGAGACATGACCATGAAAGGAGAATATTAGCATTATCAGTACTTAACACTGTGTACAGTGATGTGGGACGTTGTTCCCACAGCCGATATCGTTATTTTATATGATACAAACATATACATATTATATTATAATATACAGCCGCCTGTAAATCCGCGAAGGGGTAGGCAGAAGTGTATTATCACCCACATTTCACCAACTATGATTTTCGGTCCCACGTAATAAGGGGCGAGCCTATTGCCGTCAAGCGCACACTTATTCATGGGTACTTATTTATATTATGTAAGTACATAATAATTATGCCATTTACATTTTACCGTTACGTTGGAATAAGAAGGCAAAACCTATGGAATTATGAATATGAAGACGCTTTTATATTATCGTCGATAGTAACGATTACGTCCTATGGCCGTTGCACACGTAGGCGCTCAATGAGCAGTTTTCCAGTAGGTATTTAAAGGGTTCCTAAAGACGCGCTAGATGGCGCAGCCGGCACTTTTGGTAAGAAGAGTGTGGTGTCACATCTAGTGTAATTTATGGAAAAAATGTTCTTCGGTTTTGTAATGATTTACTTTACTTAAATATTCTGTCATTTTTTCTGATACAATGAAAATACCACTAACAAACCACAGAGTACATTAAAATTACCAAAAGCTATGCTAGCGCCATCTCCTGATGACTTAAAAACCAACTGATTATTATACCTACTGGAAAACTGCTCATTTAAAATCGCGGCGGTGATGTTGTGCATGTGTGTTTATCTATAAGAACTGTTGCGTGCGTGTGTGGATGAAGCCGGATTTCATTGAATTATGTTTTAATATGACATTGCCATATGAATGATGTGAACAGATTTAGTGGTGGCAAATTCTCAGGAATTAGTTGGCAAGGCACGAGCAGCTCGTACACAAGTGATTTTCGATCTTGTTGTAGTTGTATAAACAGCGATAATAAATACAAAAACAAACTTTGTCAAAATAATTGTAGTTTATGAAACTGTTGCACAACAAAGGAAGAACCTTTGTTGTGCGAGTTGAATATACGAGTGTGAGTTAAAAAAACGAGCCGTAGGTGAGTTTCTTGATAGTATCATGCGAGTGCTTTAAGACGAAATTATGTGCAACTGCACATAATAGTTTCATACACTACTTTATTCTTATCTTGACTTCTCATGAAATATTTATATAATGTGTAAAATGACAGAAACGTTGTGCGCCAAATTCCATTTGCTGATCGCGGATGCGCGTCCGCAGATTATATAGAGTTTACCTGCATAGAAACCTACTTGATCTAGCTGAAGTTGTATTGTAACCGCGAATAACAGCCTGACATAAAATAGAGCTGCAAACTGTGAGTGCAGGTAACAATTTTAGATACAGATTTATCAGTCTATGAGCTTTTTTGCCAACTCGGTTGGGGTTGGCTTTTTTGTGAAGCGAGAGTCATGTGACCTCCCACAACGAATTGACGATATCGTTCTGTAGTTAGACAAGTCGGACTTTTTAGGGCTCCAATTACTCGCTACGACTAGTATAGATGTTCGTATAACAACCGGGACCGACGGCTTAACGTGGTCTTCGAGGTATGGAAATACCAGACCAATTCAGCTGGCCATATTCAGGCATACAAATATTTGCATTAACCAGGATTCGAACCCGCGACACCTGCGTAGCAGTCGTGTTCACTACCACCACGCCACAGAGGTTACTATTAAAAAAATGATACAGATAGATATTCATATGGAATTCGTGTATAACCCTGCTTGCATTTTTCTAATGACAATATTGACACAATACATACTTTATTTAATAATGAATACCATCTAGTTTATATCACCAACAAGAGTCCGACAATCACAAATAATAAGTGAATGTGTTGTAATTAACTCATTACAATATCATTACAAACTGACTGTACCTTTGACTTCTATGTACCTATATTACTAAACAAGCTGTTTTGAACTAAATGAACCTACCTATATGTACATATGTATATCTGTAATGTCATCTGTATGATAGCAACAAAAAGGGGCACTTTGTTGCTATTGAAGTAGTGATCTTAAACCGATACCAAAGTACTTACACAGAGAAGTTACTGAACATTTTTATACAAAATTGACACCAGAAGTGTTATATTTCGGTCTGGTACAGTCCACCGTACAGCCAAAGTGAACGCCAATATAAGTGAGTATCGAAAGTTTGTACTTTTGGGACCCAGATTCCTCTCTTTTCCTATTCATGATTTGGTTTATTTGACTTTTGTGAGAGCATCTATCATTTGGCCCCTGCGAACACGAGAAAGCCTATGACGGCATGTTAACAGGCGCCGAAGATCGTTATAGGGTCCATTAGACCCCCATTTACTAACAACCGTTCGGTTCATCTCCTATCATTCCCCTAAGGGTGAAATTTCAACTCAACTTAGCTGTACGTGTATGATTCAGGTCAAGTAATAATCTATATTGTTTAGGTCTATAAAGTGCAACTTAATTGGCATCAATCGATCGGAAACTGCTACGTCAATAATTTAGTGCAATACGTGGCCCATTACTACTGTACTAGCGATATATTCTATCGCCTTGACTTCAAGGCCCATCGATAGACTCGTGGGTTTCCGCAGATAATTGTAAATATGAAATGACCAAATGACTTGACAATAACATTTTACTATCATAGAAATGTTCAAAACTTTTCCTACTAATTTGATAGATTGTGAAAATGTTTAGATATTGGGATGTTTGTAACTCAATGACACCCTAACTATGGAACGGATCTGGCTAAAATTTTACTATTTATCCCGGGAATAGGTTCCGATGGGTAGAGGAACGGAAACAAAATTCCAGGCGGGTGAAGCCGCGGGCAACAGCTAGTGTCAAATATAACAAAAGGAGTGTTCGTTTGAATGAGCAGTTTTCCAGTAGGTATTTATGGGGTTCCTAGTGACAAGCTAGATGGCGCAGCCGGCACTTTTGGTAAGAAGAGTGTGGTCTCACATCTAGTGTTCCCTAATTTATGGAAAAAATGTTCTTCGGTTTTGTAATAATTTACTTTACATAAATGTTTTGACATTTTTTTTTTGATAATATTATTATAAATATAATATTATTTTAAATTACAGACAGTGACGCGAAAAGAATTAAGCGTTTTATCATATTTTATCTATTGTAATATGGGTAAATGAAATTAAACTTTGGCAACATCGCACAAACAAACCACAGAGTACATTAAAATTACCAAAAGCTATGCTAGCGCCATCTCTTTATGATTTAAAAACCAACTGATTATTATACCTACTGGAAAACTGCTCATTGAACTCATAAGTCATAAATAATTGGTTACTTTCCTATTTATCGCACAATAAAATAAAGCAAACAAGGGCAAGTGCGAGGTGGACTCGCCCATGAAGGGTTCCGTAGCAGCAAAGGCGAAAATTGCGGTTTATGACGTATAAAAAAAAAACTACTAACTGGATCTCTTTCAAACCAATTTTCGGTGGAAGTTTGCATGGCAATGTACATCATATTTTTTTTTTAGATTTATCATTCTCTTATTTTAGAAGTTAGAGGGGGGGGGGGGGGGGGAACACATTTTTTCACTTTGGAAGTGTCTCTCGCGAAAACTATTCAGTTTAGAATAAACAATGTTAGAAACTTCAAGAGCATTTTTAAAGACTAAAGGTTTAAAGGTTTGATGAAAAAAAATTTTTTGAGTTTCAGTTCTAAGTATGGGGACCCCCAAAATTTAATGCTTTTTTTATTTTTGTGTGAAATTCTTAATGCGGTTCACAGAATACATCTACTTACCAAGTTTCAACAGCATAAGCCTTATAGTTTCAGATAAAAGTGGCTGTGACATGCGGACGGACAGACAGACAGACGGACAGACATGACGAATCTATAAGGGTTCCGTTTTTTGCCATTTGGCTACGGAACCCTAAAAAGGTTTGGTTTAGAAAGATTTGGTTCCTAACTAGACAAGCTGATTAGAACAAAAATCGGGTTACAATTCTTGGCTGAGACGGGAATTAATTTTGAGTTAGATACATAACTACGAAATGAAATTACCTACGTAAAATGTACTACAAACGATATTGATCTAAACGAGATGAAAGGCGTTTATTAATAGATACCCATTGGTACTTTTCCGCTTATGTCGCCTTGACAACGCCCACACGGGAAAGATGGGGTGGGGTCGCTTAAGAAATTTATTTACAATTAGGTACTTTATTTTCTAGCGGTCCGGTCCGACTTCACACGGAAACTTGTGTAAATAAGACTGGATTGTAGCATCCCTCATGAATTGGAATGAAATCTAAGGTCCTACACAAATACAGTATACGAAATTCGATCTCAATTATTCTGACTCTGCTGCATAAAAACCAGTATAAGTTGTTCATGATCCCTGTTTATTGGGGCCTTCGCTGCGTTAAGCGGGGGGCCTTCGCTGCGTTAAGCGGGTGCCCGTCGAGGATGCCTGATGCCTATGTCCGCACCGTGCGCCCACCTACTCCGTCGCGGGCTTCCGCGACGGACTCCCGACGGGAGTCCGCTGATATAATTTTGATAGCGTAGGTGTACAGTCGATAACTATTGATTATTTATTGATAGCTATATTACTTAGCCAAAAGACGACGACGTGAACAACTCATAGTTATCAACTTATTGCAAAGACTATACAAGCACCGAGCACGGCGCGTACACACGACGCATGCTCCGCTGCCCGCGTTGCGTGCGACTGCTATCCGCTTCACATAGCGGTGCTTTTGAAGTTACATGAATCAAGCACGCGAAGCGGACGCACGCGCCGTGCGCCCGCTCAACGCAGCAAAGGCCCTTAAGGAAGACAAAATAAAGAGTGGTAAAGTTGTTTGTTGTCGTTGCCGGAATAAACCTCTCTTTTTGATACCAGGTAATCGCCTGTCGCACAAGTTATGCAGAAAATGCTTTTATAAGACGTGGTTGCAGGTTGAACAATGACAGGTTCTTAAATCTTGATTTGTTCAGTGAATCTCTCAGACATTTCAAGAGATTAGCCATGGAGTGTCATATTTTTATTAGGTACTATTTTTTAGGAATTAGATTTATTTTTCAGAAAAATATGTCCAGATTTTTAACTAGGTATTTAGGTCTACGTTAGTTCGTAAGAATTGCGTTTCCTCCGGAGACACCCAAGACGTAAGTATGTATAGAACACTTTCGGCTTTCCAGAACGTACAGGTACTTAAATTAGGCCAGATCACGTATTCACGCGTCCTGACTCCTGACAGTCGGCTTTGCCCGACTTCCAGTAAACTACTCATTTGTCAGACGGACGTAGCTGCGATTCGTGCTCGGAATAGGGAATCACACTAACTGATCTGTCATCGTAGGTTACTATTATATAATAAAAAAAAAACTAAAAATATTGAGATTGAAATTACCTTCCAGAAATCTGAATATGCTTCTCCGACACGTGTTGATCCATGGCTTCGAGGACCACACAAAGTGCCCGGGCTACATATGCGTTGTTTTCATAGCGGAATAAATAGTACAGGTCATTTAGGACTCTTGTCAACATTGCAGGTCTCTCCATATAGGCTGTAGCTGCTGTCAGTATCTGCTCCTCATTAGCGTCACCAGACATCTATAAGTACAAAAATATAACTTGACTAAATAACAATAGCAGAGAAATTCAATCGAGAATATAGGTATAATAATACTAGCCGGCCCGCCCCCCGCAATTTTTTAATTTCCAAATATGATTAAGTATGGAAATACGCCAGATTTCTTGACATTCATGACTACTGCTCTGCTTCTTTAAGTAGTAGCGTGATGAAATTTGAAATGAAATGAAAAGATGTAATTTAGTCTATAGCCTACCTCCTAATATTTTTTTAATTCGATCTAGTAGTTTCAGAGATTAGCGCGTACAATCAAACAAAAAAACTCTTCAGCTTTATAATATCAGTATAGATAATATTATTACACTATTGCAGTCCATTACAATTGTATTATATGAGTAACATGTTGGCTGTTCTAAATTTAACCCTTGTTCCGCTTTGCAGATTGTGTGCAACTTAACAAAATATGTCAAGAGTCAATTCAGTGTATGTTCAACATAACAATAAGTACTAAAGGCATGATTCCGAAGCTGAACGACAACGTTAGACGCATGCAGCAGATATAGCGTAGGGTGAAGTCTCCTAGTATCGGCCTCCCCCCTAATATCGGCCTTTTCGAGAAAATGGAGTATAACTATGAAAATAACCCAAAAATTATAAGAGTTTTTATGCAAAAACCGACTCTATATCCATACGCATAACGTCTCATATTTTGGTGCAGGTGCCTCCTCATTTGAACTTTCAGGTGGCAATAGAGCACGCGCAGGTACCGACTTGTATCGTTTGTTGGCATTTCCGAGTCAAATCCCGGAGTCGACGCACTCTGTTGATAAGTATTTGAATGGAATTAAACATATCTATGGTATTTTATATTATTTTACAAAAAAGAAAAACAGTCGAAGTACCGTTTAGGTAGTGTGTTTTTAAATTTGTTTGTATTTTTTATTAAATAATCGTGGGGTCGAGGTTAGGGATCTTCATTTTTGATAAATCTCAATATCGGCCGCATCGGCCGCCTGGCCGATATTGAGGAAATGCATGCAAACGCTAAACTATATGTTTAGCTATTTTATGTATTAGCAGTAACATTATTAAGGTTAAAAATGAAATAACAGCTCAGTTTGATCACCAGATCCTAACATCGGCCGCCTAAAACCCTTTTTTGCCAAATGAAATGAAATGAACAAATACTTAGGTATTTTAATTTTAGTCAACAGGTATACCATAATCATATCGGTCCAACAAAAAGAAAAACGTTTGCAATATGACCGTAGTAGAATAAGAGGTGCAGTAAATGCCGTCACAAATCAAAATATGAGCATCAGAGGAGCATCTTGACAATACGGCATTCCGAGTACCACTTTACAAGACAGACTTCATGGAAGAATAGACACAGAGAGAAAGAAAAAACTGGAAAAGAGAATATGAAACATAAACCAGCCAAAGAAAACGAAAGTAATAAGAGAATATTAAAGGACAGCATAACTGACCTCACTGATTTCCTCAAGAAGAAATGGAGAAAATTCTTTGTTGTGACTTTGAAGAACTAATTACTAATAAGTGATGTCGAAAAAGATGAAGACAAAAATATTTAATGCGACTTAAGCCCCAAATGGTTCCACTTAAAGTGTACAGTTCATCGTGGGCGAAATTATATTGATGTGGCTAAAGTAGATTTTACTTGCCATCACTGTTTAATGCATTTAAATTGAAGATCCTATAAGGAAGTTTAAGTTTTCTGTTAACTTTATTTAATAATATCTTTCGGAGGTCTTTATTTATCTTAAAAATGTTGAATAATTGTGATCTTTAGTTTATAATAAGAAAAATTACTGTAATTTTGAAGGCTGAGATGTAAATAAGACTAATTAATGATAGAAAAGAGTTAAAAAAGAGATTTATACCTGAATTGGAATATAAAACATTATAATTTTTTACTGTAGTTAATTTTATTGACCTGAATTCACGTTGGAAAAGGTATGACGATATTAGGGTCACAGACGTCAGACATTAGGGTGTTAGAGGCCGATATTAAGGGAAATCGACATACTCGGAAAAAACCTCTATATTATCAAAAGTAACAAAGAATTGGTAGTTTTGCGAATGTAGTAATGGAGTTTCAGTATCCCTCTATCCAAAAAAGGCATTGCAAGAAAGCAAATGCTATTAACCAAAAAATTACAATCAATCAGGTCAAAAAATGTTGACATAGCCGATAATAATTGGTGCCACCACCCTATTCATTACATGTTAAACTCAGATTAAACTCAAGGGGACATTGAGAAGTCGCAATAGCGACGTTCACACGTGCAGTTTTGGGCCGCGCATCGGGACTGCGTTCCAAACCGCCGTTCCGATCTGTCGGTTTTGGACTGCGGATCAAACTGTGGTGATATTTTGCGACTCTAAAAATTACCACAGTTCGGAACGCAGGCAGATCTTTCACGTTCCTCTTTCAGTTGCGTTGGCTGGGTTCGTAGTCGGTTTGAACAGCACCAGAAGTCTTCGAATATGGGAAAAGAAGTACAGGCGAAGATATAGACATACTAATATAGGTATATCAATAGTAAAAGATTTTTGAGAAATTTAGATTTTTATGGGTGCTGCCAGTACAAGTTTATGAAATGTGTAATGGAATTCCGCTATAATATTTATTTACAGGTTTTGGACTGGCGCGTGGTAAAACCGTCGTTTAATGAAACTTTACAATAATATATCTTAACCCTAGAACCGTACCCATCTTGGACATACACTAACGGTACCATGGGGTACTGGGTAACCCCATTAATAATAACAGTTTTTTGGAATTTCAATAAACTTTTATTATGAAATCAACTTACATAAGGGTTAACACAATAATTTAAGACATATTAATCATAATCATATTAAAATAATAAGGAACTACAAACAATTTTGGCATATTTTGTTCTAATGTTCAACACACCTATATGTTTTGCATTTCACACATTGTGTGTGTGATTTGTGGTCTTTGGACCTCGGACAGAAAAAACACCTGCCAGTTTTTAAACTAGAAGGGTTTACCGCTGGTATCTCCCTTTTTTTTTCAATATATCCCCAATACTTATTTGGAGAGGGGTTGATCCCAGGGGTACTGGTGTACCCCAAAAGCAGCGTATCGCGTCCAATCACCAGCAAGACCGTCAGCCGACTAAGGAATCGGTGCGTCCCTCCACCTCACGTAAATACAAGGACGCGCAACACAAACCGTATAACAATAAAAAAGTTATAAACTATTTTCGAAAATTTTTATTGATTGTACCCCAGGGTACGGTTCTAGGGTTAAGCATCAGAATAACACAAAGGGTACGTTTGGTCGTGATTACTCGTCATTCTTCTTCTATCGTGGCGATGGCGCCTATACTATTAGATGGTGTTCCCCCAGTGTGCTGCTACCTGGATAACGCTCTCGGAGGCGTACATGAGATCCTCCGGTGTACCTACATGTGTTTGGGCATGTAGCACACGTCAGCAGGTGAGCCACTGTCTGTCAACCGACATCCACGCAGGCGGAACCGCGGGCAAGAGCTTGTGCTCAAATACATTTGAGAAGACTTTCCTTTGAAACACTCAATCCAAGATTTTTATCAACACATTTATTTATTTAATAAAGCTATCTAGGCGACTAAGGGATAGACATGATAATATCAGACAGATATATACAGCCCAGAGTCATGCCCGTTTTCACCAACGTCCCCTAAATTTTAGGGGCCACCTAAGGAAAGTTAGGTAACCCTTAGTAACATTTCGTTTTCACCAAACCTTAGGGGACACCTAACTGCTTAGGTGGCACTTAAAATTTAGGGACCACCTAACTAACCCCTAACAAGGTGACAGAATAACTTTGCGCATATTTAAGCACGTTTTCGTAGGTATATATTTCTAACTAACTATTACAATCAATTTAATAATATTTTGCAAAAAAAAAATATTTTGAAAACACGTTTTCGCCAGCACTACAAAATAGGAGACCCTTTCTAAGGTGTCACTTACGGTGGTGAAAACGAATTTAGATAAGTAATAAATTTAGGGGCTACCTACGTTAGGGGGCTCTTAGTTAGGAGATGATTTAAGTATAGTTGGTGAAAACGGGCATCAGCCTCACAACTATAGAGCCCGGCTCGCCGAATACGCCAATAGGTTCACCCTGTATTACGTGGCACCTAATACAATGATAGGTGAAATGTGGATGTTATTTCACCTCTGCCTAACCCTCCAGGGATAAAGGAGTGATTGTATGTATGTATGCAATAAAAAAACTTTTAAAACTGAAAATGTTCACATCTTGCAACCTGTCTGTATTAATATTATGTATAAAGAGGAAAAATTTGTATTTATGTATGTAAGGAATAAACTCCTAAACTACTGGACCAATTTAAAAAATTCCTTCCCCTATGCCTAGGCTATATACCATAACGCTACTATCAGCGATGAACGGGATCAGAATTCCATGCAGGTGGAGCCTTGAGGAACAACTAGTTGCATTGATTGATGCAATAAATTTGAAGCTTTTTCTTCATTACATTCAATGCAATTGTTATATGAGCATTAATTATTAACTAAGATTACAATCATCAGTTGTGATTAATCATACTTGTGATTGTTTGATCTCCATAACTAATAAACACATTACAAAATAGTGCCAAGTTGTTGCCCAATGCTTTTAATTTAAATAGTAGTACCTATCCCTTTCATATAAAAAAGTGTTATTACTATTAAAGTTCTGTACCTATAGATTATAAGAATAAAGAAATTATAACAATAATTTTATTGCTCTGTTTAATTCTAGTTAAAGCAAAAACATGTTTTTAATAAAGATACACTATTAATACTATGTATTTGTATGTTACCAGGTTTAACACATTATTGCTTTTTATTTATTATCATCAGTTTTTCATTAATAATATAATTATTATTCCCTATACTGCATGTATATGCCTACTTCTAAAGTGGTATTGTAATATTGAAAGAGAGAACTTACAATTTTCGCTGGTATATCATGTCTCTTGCAAGCTCCATGGTGAGTGCCATACAACCCGAGGAACTCCAAAGGTCTATCGACACGGCTCACAAGCCCTGGGATATCACATCGCACTTGTACCTCTGTGCCAGACGCTCCTTTGTCGGCTACTACAGCTGCTGCACCATTTCCCGCCAGATTTGTTCCAGATATATCCAATGACTCCAACAATGGCAAGCTCAAAACCAACTTTGACAGTACTTCATTTGGATTAAAATACTTTCCATGTCGATCATTGGATTGGGATATATCAAGATGTCGGAGCGTATGCAGACTTGCGATCCAATCAATAATATCCTTAGACCATTGTACACTATGCAGAATCAGAGCTTTAAGATTGTTCAACTCATTAAGTGCCCATATTGAGCCAGCAGATGTGCACTCCGAGAGATCCAAATGTGTTAGATGTTTGAGGGGTTTTAATAGTAATAACGGGAATATGGCAAGTCCCCTCCGATGGATTGTGAGCCGCCGTAAATTTGGGGCATATATTATATAGCCACGCTGCCTGTAGACACTCTCATCCTGTGCCATCACAGTGGTGGCAGGGCCAAATTTCAGTGATATGAGGTTTTGGCTATTGTTGTTAATTGTCTCCAATGACGAATGTGACAAATATTCACATTGCACCAACTCTAGTTCGTAGGGCTTATGCTCCATAAGGTACCGTAGACCTTCATCAGTTATGCGCGAGTTGCGCAGTCTAACGGTATCTAAACGAGTACGGTGCCTGTCGCGAAAAATATTAGCAATGTTATTACTGACACGAAATTTTCTTTGGTAATTTGAAAGGAATTTTTCACAAATCTCGGCCGGTAAAATGACATCTTCCCTGAGCCTACGCCATCGGTTTTCAGGATCGAGAGTAGTAATTGTGTTAGGATTATTGACGACGTAGTCCATGCATATGTCGAATAATGAATCTGGAAAGCTATCATTTAAAGAAAACACTTCCCGATCGTTTGACTTCGACATTATGATCAACAATCACTATACGATTCGTTCAAAATGTTGAGTAACAAGATTGAAAGGCTCGAATTGTTATCATGTCGACCATATTCCACAAAAGTCAAGTTAGATTTAAAAACTTATAGAAATCACCATCTTGAAAACAAATATGTTTATTGTCCACTTGTAAAAAGGCAATACAAGCGATATGACTGAACACTGAACAATACTTATTTTTCGCACTTTTCGCACAACGCAACAAGAAAGTCAATTATCTTTTTTTTCCACAAAAATATAGATTATATCTTGCTTGATCTCGCTATTATTGAACCAGGGTTTCCAGTTAATTTAATTGTCTATGCTTTCAAAATATAGCGATGGTACTATCGTCTAGCTCACCGATTAAGGGTGGCCGCACATGTACGGTTTCCGGAGACGGTTTCCGTCCACGGTTTCCTGATTAGGTATTCCGAGTGCCGAGCGCACACGTTCGGTTTTTTGGATTAGGTTTTTTTATTATTAGGGTGGCCGCACATGTACGGTTTCCGGAGACAGTTTCCGTCCACGGTTTCCTGATTTGGAATTCCGTGTGCCGAGCGCACACGTTCGGTTTTTTGCATTAGGTTTTTTTATTATTAGTTCGAAGCGAGCAGTGTTGCCAGTGCCAGATTGTCAAATGTAACACAAGCTAGCTTAAAAGTTGCATTTTCGAGGGAAAAGTTACGTATTCTTGTTTTTTTATATAGTAAAGACAAATCCTCTCGGTTTATCTCGGGTATCCGCCCAATTTAGGAGCCGGCCTTCCAAGATGCTCCCTGAAATCCCACCGGCCATTGAGTACGACCCCCAGCTATTTCATCTGGGACTTAATGCTGCTGAGAGCGTCTACCACTATGGGGCTGGGTCGTAAGAGAGTCAAAAGTTATGCAAAATGTAATAACAGTTACAATACAATCTGGCAACCCCGGAAGCGAGACACAATCAGTGTTGCCAATTACTGATGATCTGAATTCCCCACAAACCCAACAGAAAGGCCCCAATATTAGACATTGATAACTATATTACTTCTCTTGAAGTTTCCCGCTATATTCACCACTTGCGATGTTTATTGCGGCTCGTGTACATATATTGCCAATAAAGAGTTAAATAGTACCTTAATGTCGGATATTTTGCTTTAATAATTTATCAATATGCATAATACTTGCCAATTATTACTTCTGAGTTTAGGCCTAGTGTGAATGTCTAAATGCCCCACATAAGCACAATCCCCACAAATTCCCTAATCGGCTTGAAAGTCCCCACTCTCTTGGGAATTGACAACGCTGGACACAATTTAAGCGTGATTCCGGATGGAAATTTCCTGACGTGTGCGGCGATTAGTACAAAATGTATGCGAGTGCTGCGTTCGGTATGACGTCATTAGGTTTTTTCCGTTCTGAACCGAACGTCGGGTGTTTTCCGTTCTGCAAAAAGTAAGGACGTGTGCGCCTAGTAGAACATTTTGTATGAAAATGGAGCATTCGGTTTTTCAAATCTGACTTTTTGATCAGGAAACCGTGGACGGAAACCGTACGTGTGCGCGGAGCCTTAGTTCGAAGCGAGCAGTGTTGCCAGTGCCAGATTGTTAAATGTAACACAAGCTAGCTTAAAAAGTTACATTTTCGGGGGAAAAGTTACGTATTCTTGTTTTTTTATATAGTAGAGACAAATTCTCTCGGTTTATCTCGGGTATCCGCCCACATTGGGCACCCATACAGGACCATGGACCGCACGATTCCTACGTAGAAAACTCATCCGGCCCTCTCATGTTGGGCAGCACCCGCGCCAGAGCGTTAGCTGTATCCTTCAATTTAGGAGCCGGCCTTCCGAGATGCTCCCTGAAATCCCACCGGCCATTGAGTACGAGCCCGAGCTATTTCATCTGGGACTTAATGCAGCTGAGAGTGTCTACCACTATGGGGCTGGGTCCCTCCGGTGGTGCGCGCCGAGGTCGTTGAAAGAACATAGAACGCGATATGCCATCTCTCGCACCCCGGCTGTCGTAGGGCCACCGGCCATCTTTGGTTTCGAGATAGCCCCCTTGGGGGTGGGAACTAAGGTGTCCCTATTTTGTCACTTGATAAGGAGAGACGCGCATCGCAATCGCAATTATTATATATTTTTTTTTTTATACCACTTAGGTGGCTGGGTCGTAAGAGAGTCAAAAGTTACGCAAAATGTAACAAAAGTTACAATACAATCTGGCAACCCCGGAAGCGAGACACAATCAGTGTTGCCAATTACTGATGATCTGAATTCCCCACAAACCCAACAGAAAGGCCCCAATATTAGACATTGATAACTATATTACTTCTCTTGAAGTTTCCCGCTATATACACCACTTGCGATGTTTATTGCGGCTCGTGTACATATATTGCCAATAAAGAGTTAAATAGTACCTTAATGTCGGATATTTTGATTTAATAATTTATCAATATGTATAATACTACTTGCCACTTATTACTTCTGAGTTTAGGTCTAGTGTGAATGTCTAAATGCCCCACATAAGCACAATCCCCACAAATTCGCTAATCGGCTTGAAAGTCCCCACTCTCTTGGGAATTGACAACGCTGGACACAATTTAAGCGCGATTCCGGATGGAAATTTCCTGACGTGTGCGGCGCGGCGATTAGTATGTACAAAATGTATGCGAGTGCTGCGTTCGGTATGACGTCATTAGGTTTTTTCCGTTCTGAACCGAACGTCGGGTTTTTTCCGTTCTTGTTTACTATCATGAAAAACTACTACGCAATAGTAGGCTAGACACCCTTAGCATGCACAGACGCCAAAATAAAAGGCCCCCAGTTCCCGATGGTCCCGCTATTCCCAACCATGGTAGCGGTTCGGGTAACGGCGGGGCGAGGGGTGTTAAGAATCGCCGGGTGACGGGAGGCTACCGAAACCAACAACTGCTGGCAGCTTATAACTGCAGTACACTACGGCTGCACGAGCACCTCGCCGAACTCGAGGTGGAATTAGGTCGCATAAACTGGCACATATTGAGACTGTCAGAGATCCGAAGAAAGGGGGAGGGCACGACAACCCTTGAGTCAGGCAACCTGTTCTACTTTAGAGAAGGTGATCAGCTCTCCCAGGGAGGCGTCGGCTTTCTGGCAAAAAAGGACCTCATCAACAGCGTTGTTGAAGTTGGCTATGTATCGAACCGGGTAGCGTACCTTATCCTGAACATCACGAACAGTCGTTCTCTGCAGGTGATACAGGTATGCGCCGACCTCGTCTCATCCCAACGAAACTGCCGAGGCGGTATATGAGGATATTGCTAAGGCAATAAAAGAGAGCAAATGCTAGTCAGCTTTCCCGAGTCACAGGGGCTCTTCTTATTGAATAGCTTCTTTAAGAAAAAACCCCACAGCACTTCAATTCGCTAAGCGAGCACAACGATGCGAGTCGCAACGTTGTGCTCGATAGAGATTGTCATTGGTCGGATTGGGTCACGTCATTGGAGATCTTGCTCTTGTTTAGTGAATTGCACAGCAGGAAGTGGATTCCGAATGATAAGATGAACCCTCCGACTCACGCCGCTCCAAGTAGCTCTAGGGTCCGAAAAGTTCCAACTAAAACTTCAAAAATCTTTTCGCAATGCTGGAAACCTCCAGCGGCATTAACGAGAAGGCCGACATAGTGGTCAAAACATTGCAGGAAGTGTCTCGAAAGTTGTTTCCCGGAAAAGAGTCCAAGCTCTCTCCTGAGACTCTCGAACTCATGAGAAAGAGGCGTTAACAACCAACCACACAGTCGTCTTCGTCAGATGGGAGAGCCTTAAACCAACAAATCAAAAAGCTGATACGACGCGAACTCCCACGCTCCAACACTCGCACCATCCAGGAGGCAATCGAGTGAAATAGGGGGTCGAAAGTGTTCGCTCAGCAGTTGGGAAGGTCCCATCTGTCGAAACTTAAAACTGGGGATGGCAAAACGATTACTTTGTTCTAAAGCCAGCGCCAGACGCTCCAACCCGACCATCCGACCATCCAATCAACAACCAGTATTAATGTAATAATAATAATTAATATATCAATACTGGCTGCCGATTGGACGGTCGGATTGTCGGGTTGGAGCGTCTGGCGCTGGCCTAAGTGTGCTCCCCCTGGGCCTGCCTGATCCATAGTAAGAGGGTGGCAAGGCAACTCTTTGCAAAAAAATTGCATGTATGGAAAGTGCTGCCGCCCCGGGATGGGTGGCGGAACTTTTGTGAGAAATCTTTACCCTTTTATGGGACCCCAAACAATTTTTCATACGGGGCCCCGCCAAAGCACGCTACGCTTCTGTCTTGCCGCCAGTCATTGAGTAAGCCTGTAGGCACCAAAAAAAGCATGTCGGTAAGTCGGTTTTCCTGTGTACTTTTTCAACTTTTTTAATATTAAGTATGCGAATAGTTTAGTGCCCTTCTAAACGGGCCATGTTTTTCTGCAATATGTAGCTGCACTATTGGCAACTGATTGCCCTGCAATCTCAAAAATATTTCATTGCAACTGATGGCCGAACAATCAATGGCTGGGCAATGTGTTGCAAATATATCTGCAATAGTATGGCTCTTGATGCAGTTACATAAACGGGCTACATAAACCGGCAACAATGGCTGACGAAATCATTCGCGTAGAAAAGGATAGACTGTGCAATAACAAAGAGAGCAACTGAAACAACAATAGAACTGGCCGAGCAATATTGCAGTAAAATCGACCGCCTAGCGATCGTCCGGCAACTCATCGCGGCATGATTACAGACTAAAAAGATAGACCCAAAGTAAGCATAGTTTTACTAGCTTATAATATGGGTTCTAGAATGTGGATAAACATACTAATTTTTTTTTTCCTAAATACACATTATTGAAACACCCAGACCAATGCAAATATTTACATTACTATTAGAACTATCGGGATATTTACCATGTATTGGAAAGAATTACATGGTAAATATCCCGACCCAATAATTCTAATAGTAGGTAATGTGAACGACCATGAAAGTTTAAATACCAAATATTTATATTCATGCATACAAATATTTGCACTGAGCCGGGATCGAACCCGCGCCTCCTGCGTAGCAGCCGCCTTCACTGCCGCCACGCCACAGAGGCAGGCAATAATGCATAGGTAGTTATTGCAAATGTAAATAATCAGAAGTTCCCTACGGAATCGACAGTACGACCATTTTCCATCAGGTGGGCCAAAGTGCATTTGATTGCTACGCAAAAGGCGCAGGTTTGATTCTCGTTCAGTGTAAAAATTTGAATCTGAGATCTGAGATTTGGTATCATGGTATCTTCTCCTCCGGTAGCAGAGATAGAGAGGTAGGAGGCAGGAGTGAAGATACCATATCTCCAATCAATCAGTCAGTAGCCAAGCGGATATCACCCATGGCGGGTGAAATCCGCTTACCGCCTCAACCTGCGCTCGGTCACCTTTTCACTCTTCCACAAGAACCTGCTGTGCAATTCACTAACAAGCACAACGATGCGACAACTATGCGAGTCGCAACGATGTGCGCGATAGACACTGTCATTGGTCGATTTCCAATGACGTGATACAATCTGACCAATGACAATCTACGTTGCGCCTCGCATCGTTGTCGCATCGTTGTGCTCGCTTAGTGAATTGCAGTGCTGGTTGAGCTGGGATCGTTGGTCCTCGACTAATGAGATTTGAGATTCTATGTACAAAGGTACAAAGGCGAGCTTAACTCAAGGATGAGTTTTCGTCCAGCAAACCCGCAAAACGTCGACTACTCAGTCTAGTGTAGACTATAACGAGTGCGGGGCAGTGGTCAACTGCTCTGCCCAACTAGTTGGACCTGCCTGGATCATTTTTCATCTTTTCTATATTATAAAAATGAATTCCTAAATGTGTTGCTAAGCGCAAATCTCGAGAACGGCTGAACCGATTTCGCTAATTCTTTTTTTAGAATATTCCTTGAAGTACGAGAGTGGTTCTTACGGAGAGAAAAATTAAAAAAAAAGAATTAACTGTTAGGCGTTACGAAGTTCGCGGGGTCAGCTAGTCTATAATCTTCTTTCTTCTGTCTGTTAAATAATAAATGAATCCCTAAATGTTTTGCTAAGCGCAAATCTCGAGAACAGCTGAACCGATTTCGCTTATTCTTTTTTTAGAATATTCCTTGAAGTACGGGGATGGTTCTTACGGAGAGAAAAATTAAAAAAAAAGAATCAACTGTTAGGCGTTACGAAGTTCGCGGGGTCAGCTAGTCTATAATCTTCTTTCTTCTGTCTGTTATATAAAAATGAATCCCTCAATGTGTTGCTAAGCGCAAATCTCGAGAACGGCTGAACCGATTTCGCTAATTCTTTTTTTAAAATATTCCTTGAAGTACGGGGATGGTTCTTACGGAGAGAAAAATTAAAAAAAAAGAATTAACTGTTAGGCGTTACGAAGTTCGCGGGGTCAGCTAGTCTATAATCTTCTTTCTTCTGTCTGTTATATAAAAATGAATCCCTAAATGTGTTGCTAAGCGCAAATCTCGAGAACGGCTGAACCGATTTCGTTAATTCTTTTTTTAGATGCCATAAAGTAGCTACGAAGATGGTTCTTACGCTTCCTGATCAGAAAGTATAAGTAGCTGTAGCTGATTGCTACATGGACTTTGTGCTAGTTAGACCATTAAGTCTAACTAGCACAAAGTCCATGTAGCAAAACGTCCAACTATCAAATGGTCTATATCGCAGAACGTCTAATTAGCGAATAGTCAGTTATTAAATGTGTACACTCATGCTAAAAAGTAAAAGTCATTTGTAAATTACATTAAATTTATTAGCAGATAATAAATCATTTGCTTAGTACATATTAATTCCACGACGCGAAATCCACATTCATACTGCCGGTCAGGATCGAACTCGCTCCTTATCATTCAAAGGGTCGGTTACGTTTCGATTCGGCTACTACCGAAGTAGAGCTTAATAACCTCTATTATTAACATATTAGGCACAAATTCGTCCGCATTTATTGACCTAATATCCTTTTGATATGGCCAAGGTTTGTCAAAAATTCAAAAGGACTAACTTTTTGGCTCTCTAGTTTTTGCAGCTCTCGTTTGTATTTGATATTAAACATTATGTCTATCTCTCTTCTTTTATACATAGACCAAGGAGTCTTTATATAAATACTAGCTTTTGCCCGCGGCTCCGCCTGCGTGGATGTCGGTTATCGCGACCAAACATAGCCTATGTCCTTTCTCAAGGTCTAACCTACCTCTATACCAAATTTCATCAAAATCGGTTCAGCGGTTTAGTCGTAAAAGTGAGACAGACAGACAGACAGACAGTCAGACAGAGTTACTTTCGCATTTATAATATTAGTAGGGAGTAGGGATATATTATAGCGATGATTAGGGATGTGACATTGAAGGAAAATAATCGATTAAATAAAAATCGATTTTTTCTTTACTCAATATAAATCGATTTATCAAAAATCGATTTTATAAAAATAAATAATCGATTTTTGTGAAATAATCGATTCTTTTTCTAATTTTAAAAATTTGCATGCTTTTCGTATTCTAATAATAAACCTACTGACATTACGAAATTATCAGATTAAAAATAAAATAAAATAATATGATTAATAAAAATAATAACCAATTCAAAACTAAATCTCAAAGAAAATGTTCTTTTAAACTTTCAAGGTATTTCAATTTCATAAAAATGTAGAAATTGATTTCCGCAAAACTATTTTTTTTACTGACAACACTAAAAGAAACGACGACCCACTAACCGTCCGTAAGGGGTCCATTACACGCGTATTATGCAAGCGTCATGCATCATGCCGTCAATCATGAATGTTATTGGTCAATTGGTTATTAGACGTTATGTTATTGGTCAATCACGGCGTGATTGATGGTTAAACCATGGCAAAACCTAGCGTGTAATGGACCCCTAACACCGCTGTGTCACACTGGCACTGGTGTGACGGTTAGGGAAGAAAATAATAATCGTCACACTATTCGCTGTCATTGTTATAATGACACAGGCAGCGGTGTAACTGTTAGTTGGTCGTCAAAGAAACGTCAACAAAGTCAATTATGTCTGTCATATTTTCATTATCCCAACAATATGAACAAACTTTTTCATATCATACCATATCAATATATCATTATCCCAATTATCCCAACCATATGAACAAACTTTTTCGTAACTCTTTTAGAAAATCATAAATTAAATAAAACTATAAACTGAACAGATAATAGTACTAGCGTAACCATAGTGTGATTCGAGAACCGAGAAGTCATATATTATAACTACAAAGTGTTCATAAAATGTTACGAAAATTTCGCATTTATGAAAATCGATTTAAACGCTAAGTTAAAAAAATCGATTTTTTAAAAATCGATTAATTTTACTATAAAAATCGCTAATAAAAAATCGATTATAAGAAAAAAATAATCGATTTTTTTTAAAATCGATTATTTTTTAACATCCCTAGCGATGATGCAATGTGAGTGTTGAATTTTGTGCCTAAGTGTCCAGTCATTTTGAGAAACTGACGATTCGCTAATTAGACGTTCTGCTCTATAGACCATCTGATAGTTGGACGTTTTGCTACATGGACTTTGTGCTAGTTAGACTTAATGCTCCTTAGACGTTTCGCGATGTTGGTCATTCAGCTACTTAGACCTTCTGATCAGGAGGGGTTCTTACAGCGAGAAAAATTTAAAAAAAAGGCGGTACCAAGTTCGCGGGGTCAACTAGTATCAAATAAACATATCTGTAAGTTGTAACTTCGTCGGGCAAAAAATAAATGCTAGTGACCCTAAAGAAGTACTAAGTACTTAGGTAATATTAAAACTATCATTGACATACTAAATACATAAACCGGCTTCCGGCTTCTGAATTAGCATATCAGAAAGTCCAGAAAGAAGAGTGATAGGTACTCTGGCTAAGATCGGTATCGGCTTGCTTCGGTTTTGTGGAGCATTCTCTTGGCAGTGTCCGGAGCACAAAAAATATTTGAATGCGTAACGTTAACGTGTACAGAGAATGAAACATTGCAATTGGCAGGCTTCACAGTAGGTAGGCAGCTTAGAGTATTAAAGAGTAGCAACAACTACGATTTCATTCATAAAATCGAATCAAGCTTGACGCCAAATCGCCATCTTTCGTTCTCACATACTTCTATTTTCATGAATGAACGTGTGTAGACCATAGACTTAGATTGTAGACGGTTACTATGTTAGGGATGTATCATGTATCTCTATTATCGTAATATTTGTCGATATCTATCTATCCTGTCATCTAATGTGTATTAACCAAAAGAGAGCGGAAAAATGCTAAGCTCATGATATTATGATAAATGATAATGATAATTTTATGGTTTATGTGAGATAAAGCGACAATAAAATAAATGATTATTTCTAAATATGATCCTTACTAATATTATAAATGTGAAAGTAACTCTGTCTGTCTGTCTGTCTGTCTGTCTGTCACGCCCAAACCACTGTACCGATTTTGATGAAATTTGGTATAGGGGTAGATTAGACCTCGAGAAAGGACATAGGCTATGTTTGGTCGCGATAACCGACATCCACGCGGGCAGAGCCGCGGGCAAAAGCTAGTTGATAATAAAATTTAATATCTAAGAACTAAGAAGGCCTCATCAGATGCTTTTTATGCCCCGCTTAAAGGACCCGGGACTGTAGGAGGGAATTTTTTATGGTTAGTATCGTTTATATACCTTAAACGAAGTATATTTATTTCTTCTTCATCCTATCGACAGTTTACTGGGCTTCTCTATTATAGACGTCATTCGAGGCTTGTGTACTACGATTTTCTTGTGATTATACGTGATAACTAGTGATTGTGGTGTGTAAATCGTGATAGCAGCGAAGGAATACGTGTGACGAAGATGCCTACCTGCTCAATTGTTGGATGTAAATCATCATAATATGCAAGGAATAAGCCAAAAATAAGGCCACGTATCGGCAAGCGCAGCGTAGGACGTCCACCCACAAGGTGGACAGACGACCTCATTAAGGCCGCGGGAACGCGCTGGATGCGAGCCGCTTCCAACCGGTCCTATTGGAGATCTATAGGGGAGGCCTGTGTCCAGCAGTGGACTTCCTATGGCTGAAATGATGATGATGATGAAGCCAAAAATAACACTACATAGGTACGTACTCTTTTCATTGAGTTAATTTTGTTATTTGTTGACCTACGACATCAATAGTTCGTTTTGTCTGTCTGTAAATCATACGAGCTTGTAAAAATCACAATTTAAATCACTAATTACGTTGTATTTTTCTAAAATTCAATATAGGTAAAAAGTATTACAATATTATGTAACGAACTGCCCGTTCTCCTTTGTTGATGGATATATATTAATATAAAGGACATATTGAATAAAGCACTAAACTTGTACTCTTCCACAATTGTTTTATTTTTTGTTGCCTAACCGGTTTCGCCTTACGGCATTCTCAAAGGTTTACAATGGTTCAAACTATTATATTTAGCAAATATATGCTAAATACTAGCCTTTCGCCTGCGGCTCCGCCCGCGTGGATCTCCTATCTTCGGTTCTACTCAACCGATTGCAGTAAAACAGACGTAAGATTTTAAATTCCAACAAGACCTTTCTAACAAAAAAACTGCATCAAAATCCATTTAGTAGTTTTTGCGTCCATCGCGGACAAACATTTTCAATTTACAATTATATAATAGTATAGATAGATAGAAGATAGATTAATAGTTTAAACCCTTGTTTACATTTTTAGTCTGTGCTTCTTTTATATCGATAAGATGGTTATCGACAGTTTACTGGGCTTCCCTATTATAGACGCCATTTTCCGTTCTCATCCAAGTTTAGGTATACAGTTTTTTTTCGTAGGTATTTCATCTCCATATACTTCCATACTCAAAGGTAGGCAGGCGGCCCATCGCAATTTGAAGTGTCAGTAGCTTAGTGGTTTATGTGATGTATGGGGGTCCACCTAGATATTGGGCCCCAAGCCAACCTCACCTGCAAGCCGGTGCACCTGGTGAACAACGGACGAGGCTCTAGCGCTGGTTTTCCCTTCAGGGTTGGGGGGGTCGGACGGCAGTCGCTCCCGGAAAAGCCAAAAATTGCCAAATCAAATGAAATAGCTAAGAAAACGAACCAGAATGAGGGTAGGGCGCCGCCGCAAAACGGCCCGCATGAGGGTCGCCCGCCTGGTGTCGCAAGTGGGCAAGGGCTACCGTGCCTGAGCCGGGCACGGCTAAAGACGTTAGGCCAACATCTTGGTTCCCAAAAACTCCGCTTCGCAACCTGGAACATCGGCACGTTGACCGGTCGCACGAGGGAGTTAGCTGACGCACTCTGCAGGCGGAGAGTGGCCGTGGCGTTCCTGCAGTAGACTCGGTGGGGTGGCAATAGCTCCATGCACATTGGGGAGGGCTACCAGCTTATGTACACAGGTGCACCTGATGGGCAGGCCGGGGTGGGCGTGGTGCTCTCCCGGGCGTTGCAGGATGACGTCTTGGAGGTGAAGAGCTATAGCGCTCGACTTATGGTTGTGAGGGTACTTATCGATGGAATTGTAACCCACCTGATAAGTGCCTACGCTCCACAGGCTGGGCGTGGCGAAGCCGAAAAGATCTCGTTCTGGGACCAACTCGGGTGAGTGCTTCGTGACATCCCGCTGACGCAGGGAATTGTCCTGGGCGGTGACCTGAACGGTCATGTGGGCGACGGGTCTGAGGAGTTTGGGCGTGTCCACGGCGGTTTTGGATACGGTAGTCGCAACCCAGAGGGTGAGCACATCCTTAGAACGTGTGCGACTGCCGACCTTGCCATCGTGAACACGTACTTCAAAAAGAAATCCAAACACCTTGTCACCTACAGGAGCGGGGGGAACTCTACCGAAGACAGAATACTTAGCGTTAAACTTCACAGATCCACACCCATCCGCATAGGCGATGATTTGGTCGTGCGCACGGACCAGGTTACGTACCTGGGATCTGTACTTCATGTGACCGGAGAAATCGACCGCGACGTCAAGGCACGCATTGCTGCCGCGTGGGCCAAGTGGCGAGAAATGACTGGCGTCACATGTGATCCCCAAATGCCAGTCAGGTTGAAGGGGCAGGTCTATAAGACGATCATTAGGCCTGTCCTCTTGTACGGTTGTGAGGTGTGGCCGCTGCTGGAGCGACATAAGCAAGAGCTGCGTGTCACGGAGATGAAAATGTTGCGGTGGATGTGCGGCGTCACGCGTAAAGATCGCGTGAGGAACTCTCGCATCCGCGGCAGCCTCCATGTCCGTGACATCGCGGATAAAATGCAAGAGAGCCGCCTTCGCTGAAGCGGCCACGTCTTGCGGCAACCGCCAGGCTACGTGGGGAACAAATGCCTGGCAATGGCGCCCCCGCCGGGTCCAGGTAAAAGGGGTAGGCCAAAGAAGTCCTGGCTTGACGTCGTGGAGGGTGACATGCGTGCAAATGGTCTCACTACCATGGACGCCCAAGATCGTGTGAAGTGGAGGAGGAAGAGCCGGAAGGCGGACCCTGAGCTTCGAGGTCATCTTGGCCACGGATGCAATCAGGAGAATACGTCTATATGCGGATGATGATGGTAGCTTAGTGGTTAATGCTCCGTTCTCTCGATACGTATAAGTTACGTATACCTACCTACGATATTTTTTTTGTGCTCGGGGCCACTCGCGGCATTGTATTATTATATAATATTATCTGTTGACACCTTCGTGCTTCATCGGAGTGGGTTTATACGAGAGTTTATCTATAGGGCGGCATCAAGACTTTCGGGGCCAAGCGAATGTCATCAGCCACAAGTCGCTACACCTGCTGAATTACAGAGGACTCTGTGACGCAAGCATTCCTCTCGGGGTTAGAAGATCGGACGGCAGTCGCTCTCATAAAAGTTGTATAAGTAAAATCAAAAGGAGGTAAGTACCTACCTATCTAGAGACCCAGGAATGAGATGAAAGTCTCAGATGCAATCGAGAACTACACTCAAATGATGATGATCAACGTAGGTAGGTACCTACTTTAGCAGCCGACTTTTGGTCAAATTTCTCATTGCTAGACATGAACACCCTCTATTCGTTCAAACACTACCCTACCACAAGTCGCCTCAGACACTATAATTTAATACCGTGCCTCAGATTAGGTAAGAACCTACCTTCCGCTGAGCGTCTGCCTGTTGCAGTCGAATGGCAGACTACTACTTAGTGCTTTAGCGCTTGATAGAGATGTTACCAATAGACTAAGCAACCTCTTCAGTAACGGCTTACAGGAATAACATGGCGTCGACCGTCAAAGGCCTATATAGGGCGGAGGCTCTATATACATAAACAATTAAAAAATATGTAAATAATTAAAAATTGTTAGTACTTTATATCTTTTATTAGTAGTAGTTAATCGATATTTAAATTACCCTAATAAAATATCTATGAATAAATCTTATCAATGTAGGTATAGTAGTTTATTTGCATACTGTTTCGCAAAAATGTAGGCATAACACATATCGAATTTCGAAGACAATCAAAATATTTTGAAAATTTGTCAGTAAAGGCCCACAACACACTTGCGGGTAGACGCATTGCGGGTACCCGCACAAGACTACTTTTGTATGGAAACGAACCGCATGCGGAAGCCGAGGGGACAACCGTCCGTCCATTTCGCAGCTGCATGCGGATACCCGTATTGCGGCTACCCGCAAATGCGTTGTGCCTTTAATATAGGTATTGTCATTACTCTTTATTAATTGACAACTAATTAACAGACTTAAGTAGTCGAACCAATCTTGTTTGTTAGAACTAAATGTGCATGCAGAATAATTCACTCAGTTATAATTATTTTATTACGAACTAACAAATAAGATTAATTCAGACATGAACACACTTTTCATACATTCGATCAGACCGACATCTTATATAATTACACTGGTTTACCAGGTTTCTGCTTAGAACTATCTTCAGGAATAGCATAGGTAGGTATATGTAATTGAATTACAATTACACATAGATATATATGGTAATATTATATCCGTCTAAAAATCATGGATAACCATAATATTATTGCGTTTTTGTCTAAATCTCTATTAACACTAAGTTAAAATTATTATTAAGAGGCAAAAATAGCTTCATACCGACAGGTATTTATATGAATAGGTATTTTGTCGACTATCTTACGATTGCAAACAAAATAAGTAATACTAATAAATTTCAGTTTAATTTATTAGTTAAATTATTGACTAAAATTAAATAATGGTCTATTAAAGTATTTCATTTCTGACTCAGTGTTTATGACCTTTAATGAAAAGTTCGGCAAGTTTTCGAAGATATAGTTATGGAGTCTAAAAATCAGCAGGCCTGTTATAAGCCTACCATGACGTGCTATAAGCGATCGTGATCTGGGCTAGAAAGAGTCGGAGTTATACACCTGAAACATATAGCTCTCTCCATCCCCTTTCTCCCCCAAAACTTATAGCACGCCACTGTAGGATCACGATGTTATATAGAGACAGATTTATCTATAAAGCTATCAAGAGTTCATTATTTTCATAGATAGATTCTCAGGCGTACCTATCACTTGCTAACTTTAGGTATCAAATAATCGATCAGCCTATCGCAGTGTTCGCTAAACCTCTTCATAAATTTTCTACTATTCAAAAACATGTTCAAGATATTACATATATAACCGTCACGTGAATTATGATAAATGTTATCCTATAAGATTACTCATAAAATTGACTTAATTACTTTTATTTTCTCTTTGGTATAGTAACATCTTTGGATAGCTAAAAGATCTTGATAAGTAGGTATACCTACCTAGCAATGCCTAGGTAGGTATATCATTCAATTAAATTATACCTTAACCTGCCATAAAACCAGTGTTATTATCAAAATTTTACTTAAACTAAAACTCTACATAAAAATTTGGGCAACATCAATTAAAAAAAGAATGACGATTCACGAAGAAATTTACTTATACAGATAATACTTGCTACATACTAAAGTCAAATTACATATTTATTCGACGATTTTAGAATAGGATCGTTTTAGAAAATACACTATCGAAGTTCCCAACGTAGAGTCCCATTTACATCGCAGACAAAGAAAGAATGAGATGATACCTACCTAGCTAATTTCAAATTTCCATGCGCCCTACCGAATCAGTAGACAATCTGCCCTAGCCTAGATAAAGTATTGGCAGTATATATTTTAAGGGTAAGCGATCAATAAGGTGACATCGGCGTCCACGGCGCCCGGGCTAGTGCTCACTGCGGCGAAGTGTTCAAGTCACGGAGACGTAAATGATCAGCTAGTGGATGTGATTCGCTTGCTCTTCTTTCATCGGGCCATTTCACTACAACGTTGGTGCTAGCGGGTGGCAGCGTGATTGGTGGCTCCACGACGACTGGTAACCCACCTTCGCGTTCCGGAAGCATATGACCGAATAGTGCCCCCACACGCTGGTACATCAGCTGGGGTATCGGTGGTATAATAGCATCAGGATCTGGGGTCTCAGACAGGGCATGCATCCCATTAACCATGTGTGCAACTACGATGATTGGCGAGTTATCAGGCGGTGGCGAGTTGTCGTTCATCGCCCTCGTCAGCATAGGCGCGGTAGTCTGCGGCGCCACGCATGTCGATGCTCCGTTGACCCTCGCATTGAGGCTCTCCAGCACCGTGATCAGCTCGTATAAGCGATCGTCGCATAGCACAGGATTATCTGTAACGCATAATTTCCTAAAAATGTATACTTGCCAAGAAAACATTGTAGTAAGAAAATATGTTCGTAGAGGTTCGTAGCGTTCTTACAATAGTTGTAGTAAACGTCAAATGCACTTTAAAATATGATTCTGAACTACAGAAATCGCCAAAGCATGAAAAGCACATAATAAAACAATTGCATTGCTATTCTACGCATTCATCGCATTTATACCTTAGTCAGTAGTAAGATTCAACACAACTACTTTCTATCGCAAGCATATTTAAAAAATAATATACGCACCTTGAAGGTAGATCTTCAGCACACTCGGCACTCCATTAATAGTACACCGAGATTTGGTCACAAGATCGTAATTAACAGACCTAATATGGTTGAAAGAAAGGTCTGCTATACACAGAGATGGCAACCCATGAAAATCTTTATCAAGCAAAGTGATATTGTTATGATGTGCGATCAATTCTTCAAGTGACGGCAAAAATGTCTGAAAGTAAGAATTGATAACATAAATCCTGATTTATTCGATAGGAGATAAAACAAATCGCAATTGCAATTACAAGTTGTAGTGCATCTGACTCGCGAGAGCTCGCAAAGCCTAATTAGTATCTACTAATTAATTATTGCCCCAATACACATTTAAACAAACCTTTGATGTTTCTTCCAGTGTAGTGATGTGATTGTGCGATACATCCAGTAATCTTAGGTCGTCTAAACCTATGAGGTCATCGGGTGCTATTTGTTGAAGTTGATTATTACTTAGATTAAGTCTCAACAGACCATGCAGGCCCATTAACGCTCCACCCAAGCTTAGAATCCTATTGTGGTCCAATCTCAACTCAAGTACACGAGTTTCAACGTCCACTAAATTCTGTAATAGCAAGAAATTCATAATTATTCTGTAGGTACTGTAATATGAAATAAATCAATAATTGCTGTTACTGCTGGACATTATCTTGCATAAAAAAATAGTATTGCCTTTCAACGTGGCATCGGCGCCATCCTTTTGGAAATATTAACCGACTATGAGGATCCAAAGAAATTTTATGACCCCTGTAGGTATGTCAATATTTTATGTTATTACCTATCTAGATCTAGTGTAATCTTTAAATGTTGACATAGGTACATACTCGGCATGTTGGTATGATGCCATGTGGAAATTTTGTGATTTGTAAATCTTAAGGATTGTCTGCATTCCACATAACATAAGAATTTAATAAACCCCCGACCCAAAAAGAACCAATAAAAGTAAAATAATAATTATTACATTATGACCTACCCTAAATATTGAACCTTTTGTCATTTGTTTCGTCGGGGGACCGCTAAGTACCTTGGTGTGCTCTATTCCCCCTGATGGTCGGACGGCGGCACACACTCACACACTCACACACACACACACACACACACACACACACACACAACACACAACACACGCACGCACACGCACATACACACACACACACACACACACACACACACACACACACACACACCCATACACACTTCAACCTTATGACACCCCTCTTTTTTGTCGGGGGTTAAAAAATTTGATATATAAGTACATAATAATTGTAGGAACTCACTTCCATATTTCCTGTCACATGGCTTATTCTGTTATGAGAAAGATCAATCACAGATAATCTTTTTAAGCCCTTGATTTCTTGCAGAGAAAATTCAGACATAAAGTTGTGAGTCAAATTCAAGTATCTTAAAGATTTCAAACTTCTTAAGGAACCGTTTAATGATTTTAGTTGATTGTAAGCAATATCCAATTCACCCAGTTTTTCGGCTTCTGTGAAATCATCCTCTGCTAACTAAAATGATAAAGCATGTTATATATCTAAGTAAATAATAGACTTATGGTGCAATTCATAAAATCCATAAATAAAAAGGATTGCCTTCTTTATGGTAAAAAATAATCTTTTGTTCATTTAAAAATTTTGAAAATATCAATCTTAGGCATACCAAGCATTACTCTAAACTAGTCTAAACCAACTTTATTCTTAACAAAAGTAATTTTGGGTACATTCTGAGTCACCAGCTAAGTGCAACTAATTTGCGGTTAGCGGGTAACACTAATGAATAAGATTGCATGTTGTATTAGGTATGCCCTAAAATACAATGCAGTTTCCAAATGCAATATACAATTGTTGGTCCAACTGCGTGTTAAACGACGTCAGTAGATACACTAGATACTATTATCAATTCTGTGACGCACCAAGCGTGCCCGACAGCGTGTTATTAGATCTACACAACGTTCAGTGACAAGGTTGACAAGTGATCAGCAGTCGTTCGACTGCTTCGATGCAGATAAAATAACTAAGTAGGTAGGTATACTGAAACGGCATCCAAATATCAAATTTGTATCTATATTGCAGTCAAAATGTAACTCGACACTAACACTCTTACAAGTTACTTCACATCTTCAAGAGTGTCAAGACGTTAAAATGATTTGCTTATTCCTTGGCTTATAATTTAAACCAGCTGATATAGACTTTTATTGTTAGAACACCCAAATGACTACCACTGATATATATATATCTACTACTAGCTGTCCCGGCGAACTTCGTATCGCCATATTTTTCCCGTTCCCTATGCACCTATTTTCTCATCCTTTAAACCTTCTCTGGACACCCACGAATATTTCAAGACTAAAATTAGCCAAATATAACAACGAAAAGTGGCTTTGATTTTTATATATTAGAGACTAGCTGTTGCCCGCGACTTCGTCCGCGTTAAGTTCGTAATAACTCGAACCCATGTCACAGAACAAATAATTAAGTTAATTCGTTATTATTCTCAATTATTTATTATGAAGGAAGTCTTCTTCGAGTGACAGACTAATACATACAAGGCTAAACTACCGAAAACTACGATATTAAACGTGCTTCTTCTATGGGCTCGGCAAACGCTGCGAAAGGGTTTTGAAAAAAATAACTTTTTGCTGACCAAACTTTTTGTATCCACTTGTAGCAATGTTCATTAGTTATAATGCTCTAAATATCCTCCCAGCTCCTCAGAATACCCTACTACCACAGCTACTACTACTTACGATTGTACGATACGATACTTAATTGACATCTAAACAATTAACTAAATTTTGACATTTGATTCTATTTTCTATATTTCTTTGACATTAGATAAATTTGGTTTTTTGTATTCTGACATTATTTTATTAAATTGACTAAGTTTAGATGGTGATTAAATAATTATGAACATATTCGGAATAAAAGTTTAATGACAGATTAGTCTCGACTCTCACATGATAATATTAATAAGTTCTTTTTCTTTTTTATATAAGTAACCGTTGACTAATACTTTTTGCACACCAAAATGGTAAAACATGGCTCGGACTACACAATTACTTACTAACACCATATTTTGTACCCATGTTTAGCAAAATAAATGATTTGATTTGATTTGATACGAATTGAACAGATAAAACTACATCGAGAGCGTCATCAAAATAACTTCACGAAAACCCGGTGCATATAAAGACGTTTTTACACGCCGGAGCAGTGGTTCTCTCCTTTACCGACTCAATGGCTGATTGGTTACTCTGGTTTTATGTTAAATTTTAACGCCCACAGCCACATCGTTGTTCGTTGCCTTACGCACAGGTGAATGGGCACAGTGGGCAAAAGAGCAAATGCGGCCTTGTCTGGGATAGGGCCTAGTAGTCGCAGGGTACTTGCAACTGGTCGATATGGTCTCATTTCGCCATATTTCCCTTGCAGCGGTCAACTTGTGTCCGCAGGTGAGTATACTTCTAAGTTGGCAACAGGAGTTGAGACTGATGGTGAGATTTCTGTTGTTCTGATGAAATCTGCCGGAACTGGATGTTTTTCTGCCCACATTTTTTGCTCCCTTTCGTATAATAGGAGCAGCGGTATCTTTTTATTATACACAGTTTGCGCAACGTTTACGTATAAGACGCAATCGATAAGATTGCAGAGGCATGCATTTATAGTGTTCAGGTTACTAATATTTTAGAATCTCTGCAGTTGCATAGAGACGTTACCTTGACGGAAAGGGTACGGAAGAGGACCACTACTCGGGCACTCCCCAGAATACGCAACAGACATCAGAGAACGTGCAACGATCTCCTTGCTCCATGAACGCGCATTTGACGGCGATGAGATGGGCCACTCTAGCCCAAGCAGGGCCGGACGGTGGTGCGACGTGTTACACACGCAAGGTTCCCTGCGCTCCACGTTAACGCTGCCTATTTGGCGAAGCCCCACCTCTTCTGTGAAATTTTAATTCCGACATAGCCGCGTCTGCGCTAGCCCTGGTGTGGTGGTTCCCATAGGAGATACCGGATATAAACGGATTGTATAATTATATATAAAAAACCGGTCAAGTGCAAGTCGCACCCGCGCACCGAGGGTTCCGTAACATAAGCTATATAAACCGCAATATATGTTGATTGTGTTGACTTTGAAGCTCGATTTTTGCAGTTTCAAGGACTTGAGTATATGGCATGAATTTCAACTTGACATTCCTGAGAAATTCCTTGGCATTCCTGAGAAAAAGATTTTGACAGACAGACAGAGAGACGGGCAGCGAAGTGGCCCTATAAAGTTCAGTTTTGTCCTTTTGAGGTACGGAACCATAAAAAACATAGTATGTTGATGATCAAAATCCCGAAAAATTGAAGGAATAGCTAATTCCTTCAATTCTTGAAAAACCGAAATCCTTAAACTAGAAGTCGAAGTACCGAAACGTTGACGACCAGCAGTGGCCAGTGCTAATGTCAATGCCTCTTTTCAATTTTTAGAGGTGATTGAAGTTTCATGACTTCGCGGGCTGGCGGATCACCTTCTCTGTCTCCGAAATGAAGAATTTCGTAAAGATTTACCTTGTAATAATAAGATTAATTATTATGTAATAAGTTAAGATCGATTTTGTTTTGCTACTCCTGTCACAGCCTATTTTTATGATTCTATTGTATGAACCTACATAAAGATAATCATGATAATAAAATAAATTAATTTAAAACAAAATAATACATATAAAAATAATAAAATGACAAAAATAAATTGAAAAGCTATACAAAAAATTCCGTTCTTGATGGGTTCGAACCTGGATCAGCAACATTGTAGGTCCACCGCAGACCCACTAAGCTACAAACACCGTGCGAAATAGACGTTCATTATTATATTTTTATCACATTACACACAGAGTGCCTCGTTCCCTATTAGAATAGCGTGATGATATTAATTATCAACAAAAATATTACCAAACCGACTGTTCACTATTGTGTCGGATTTGAGAGAAAATCGTATACATAAGAACAATTTATTTTGAACTCTGTCGAGACTCTTGCTAAGTTAAAGATTCTGCAGTATGTAACCTGGCCTGACTTTGCTAAGATGCAGTAACTCTTGCCTCTCGAGGTTCTTCAGACTCCTATGATCGAAATAATCTTAGGTGTGATTTACTATTATTGACATAACTTTTTTATTTATCAACCGATTTTAATTAAAAAAATACTAAATGTTAAGTGAAGCCTACCACAATCAATTAGTGAAAACCGCAACCAAATCAGTTCAGCCGATTCTAAGATTAGCGTGCACAAACGCACAGACAAACAGACAAACAGACAAAAATTCCAATGAACGTTGTTTTGGCTTCTATTACGTTAATAAAGTCCCCCAATAACAGTTTTTCTCATTTTCATGCCATGTACAGACACCGATCGGTTACAATTTTATTATATGTATAGATTAGTAAAGTTTACAACTAACACTTTCTATTTTGTTGAATGATAGCCCTATTCTCATTAGCTTGCGAGACTTTTGTAGTGCTCCATCTAAAGATTTTATATTATTATCGTAAAAGTATAGCGACTCCAATGATGGCATTTGTTTCAAATCCTTGGGCATACTTTGCAGCTCGTTCTGAGCAGCATGAATGAGAGTGATTTTTTTCGCCTTCTGAAAAAAAAAATTGGTACATGTTGAATAAGCTCGTAAAGTAACTGCGAAGTAGAATGTAAAGAAGCGTCTCGGTTAAGGGATCCAATAATAGGTGAAGAAAATTTAATATAATAATAACCGAAAGAAGAAACATTAGTTTCATAGAACCTTGTTTATAAACTGTCTTACTTATTTCTAGACTTAAATTATCTAAAGTTTCACGCACGTTTCACGTAAGGTCGAATCCACAATCTCTTCTTTTTCTGTTTATTTTATAATAAAACAATATAAGTTGCTGAAACAAGTGTGATTTCGTCAGCCATTGTTGCCGGTTTGTGTAACCCGTTTATGAATCTGCATCAAGAGCCATAATATTGCAGACATATTTGCAACATATTACCCAGCCATTGATTGTTCGGCCATCAGTTGCAATGAAATATTTTTGAGATTGCCGGGCAATCAGTTGCCAATAGTACAGCCACATATTGCAAAAAACATGGCCCGTTTAGAAGGGCACTAACAGACCCACCTCGTAGGACTAGTGCAGTAGACAGGTTGGCAGACTTGTTCAGACACATTTGAGTACCCACATTTGAGTAATCAGATCGACGCCATAGTTTTTATAATAATACTTATGAAATATTATGTACTCAATAATTAATGTTAAATAAACTAGTTACTTACAAAAATTCTATTATTCAGGTACTTACCACGGGCAACTCATTGTCGATAGATATCAAATGGTTGGCGTTGATAAAGATCCATTCCAAGTCGTCCAAATCTTTCAGAGCTCCGTTCAAGGTACCGAGTTTATTGATTCCAAGGTGTATGTGCCTCAATGCTTTGGGTATAGCATCCCTCTCTATTTTCGATATTTGGTTATCAGCTACCACCAAATGTTCTATTTCTTGAATATCCTATACGAAAAAAGTAACATAATTATAACATGTTGACAACGGGAATTTTAGTATAAAACTATATATTATGAAGTAAATAGTATAAAACTATCTACCATTATATTACATATTATAATAAAGAATAATCATCCTCATAGCGATTGCCCTGTTGAGTCCAAAGTTTACAATTTGGCTCCTGTCATTGATACGGATGTGAGTGTGAAATTCACTTTTAATTACTTTAGTGAATTGTTGTAATAATTGGTGAAATGTACCCGTTAATTCACCTCTGCCTATCCCTCCGGGGATAAAGGTGTGATTGTATGTATGTATTAATTACATCTTATTTATAATCATGCTGTACAGCTAGCTGAAGTGGCAGTGGGCTGGCCACATCTGTCGAACGACCGATGGCCGTTGGAGCAAACGAGTTCTAGAGTGGTAACCGCGAGACGACAAACGGAAGGGGGGACGCCCCCTAGCCAGGTGAACTGACGACCTGAAATAGGTGGCTGAGACAGATTGGATGCTAAAGGCTGTGGCTCAGGAGAAATGGCGCATATTAGGACAGGTACATTGTACAGTAGTGGACCGTAATAATAGGATAATTGATTGACCCATTGATATTTATAGTCGTACCCATATAATCTAGTAATAAGTAGTGGAAACAACAGATGGATGATATAATAGTCAAGTTTAGTGATGTGTATTTATCAATTTGGTTTAATATTAGATATTATATTAATTTGCGGCAAGTATCCCAGTTATGCCCGAGAATTAAAATCTTACATAACATATACATACACACATACATATAATCACGCCTTTATCCCCAAAGGGGTAGGCAAAGGTGAAATTAACACCCACGTTTCACCAATCATTGTGTTGGGTTCGTACGTATTACATGGGGTGAGCACGTATTACACGAATTAATTAATAAAAATTTAATAACTCTGATAAACGTGTTCATACGCATGCGACGTACCTAATCCCCGGAGGGTTGGGCTGAATTGAATTTAACACCCACATTTCACCAATGACTGTATTAGTAGGTAATAGGGGATGAGCCTATTGCCGTATTTCGGTCACTATTATTAACTCAAGCCATGCATGAGTCTGGGCTGTGTATATCTATCTGATGTTAAACTGCCCTATAGTCGCCTTGCCTTGTACGACACCGCATGAGAAGAGATGGTCTGGTCCTAATTCTACTCTGTGGGATCCTCGCGATATAAATATAATTTAATTAATAGAATTCATAAATAATATAGGTAATATCAAAAGATAACATATTTCAAAAGATACTTTAATTGAATATCGTCTGCGTCCTACACTATTTATTGGGGGCAATTTACGCCTACGTACGCGTAGATAATTAATTACGCATAAAATAAGACATTGTGTAGAAAAAATATTCCTCAAGATATTTTTTCGAAATAAATATTTTCGTAAGGATCAAATGAATTTTCTTTTAAACACTTGGCCTGAATACCGAGACGTGGGTTGATTGAAAAAGATTCTATATAAAGAGACGTAAGAGGATTATAATTTTTAGAGACGTGGACTCTACTCTACGTAGAGACTAAGTTCTCGTAGTTTGGTTTGAATTTGGAGTCCGAGGTAGTCCCGGGGTATAATGCCAAGCCAACCTCACCTGCAAGTCGGTGCACTTGTTGATTGATAGACGAGGCCCTCCCTGGTGCAGGTTTTACCCCTCGGGGATGGGTTGGCAGCACACGCTCACGTAATAGCGGTAGGTATAAATCAAAAGGAAGAAAAGTAGTAGGTACCTAAGCATACCCCGGGCACCGAGGTGAATATTTCAGATGCAAAATGATGTTGATGACTTACTTTGAAATCGTCCACGGAAAGTTTAGTAATTTTGTTCCTGCACATGTCGAGTGTCTTGACATGCGGCAAGTGCTTCAAGACGTGCCGGGGCAGCTCTGTCAGGGAATTATCCGCTAAACTGAAGTAGTTCACCAAATCTAATTTGGTGAAAACATTTTCTTTCAATTCGCTGAAATAGAAAAGAAATAAAAAGTTAAATACTGTTCATAATCTTGGAAGTTAAATAAAAGCGAGAGCTTCGTCACGTTGCAAGGTTCGACAGTCTAAGGATGCGTGACCATCACTTAGGCATATTGAGACCCCTCCTGAAAGCCGTTGGTTCCATTTGTGCATACCTACATACAGTTTTGTCATTTGTTATGGGCAGCTGGTGCCCAAAAAGCCTGACATCCTTTCTTTTAATGCCTACGTGAGGAATGCTGTTACACACGGCAGTCACAGTAAATCCGACTGCTGATCTAAGAATTCACAGTATTTGGATATCGCCAGTGCCCTATGGAGGTCAGATTGCGGGCGACTGGCTTCAAGGAAAATATTATCTTCTTTTCGAAGTTCGGCCTTTTTCGTAGTTAGGCTGAAAGCCGACCCCAGCTGAGCTGGGGAAAAGGCTTAGGTTAGGAGTGAATCACAAAATTTACAATCAAGGGGAGTCAAACTCAACAGACATGGCATGGAAACTATAACTATAACTATATTATACTATTGTAGTGTCAGCAAACTGTCACATTTACCGATTATGGCGAAACACGTTCAAATCTATTTGTGTGACTTGAATGATACTCGTATATTTTATTGCTTGCTTTGTTATGCGTTGTTTTTGTACTAAGTAGTATGTTTTTGTAATATGTAGTTTATGAGTAAAATAATACGTGTATGACAATGTATTTACTAATGTTTTCAAATTAATCTCCTTTACATTTTAAACGTTTCTTTATCGTTAAGAGAACCACAGACCAAAGGAAGCTACGTTATAGATGATAATAATACCAAATAATGGCTGGAAAATACTTCGTCTTCCTCTTAGCGGTAATTCCCAGTCGCATCCGAAGCTTTCAGCTCGGTGTCTGGGGTCCGCTTTACCAGTCTTAACTACGGATTTGGCTAGACCTCGATATTTTCCGTGAAGCGATTGTCATCTGACCTCCACATCCACAACCCAATGTTAACATTAGGCGATATCGAAGCTTTGCAGCTAGACCATTGTTTTTGGATATTTTAGGGCTCCAACTACCCGTAACGACTGCTATTAGATGTTCTTATGGCAACCAGGACCGACGGCTTAACGTGTTCTCCGAGGCACGACCAGACCAATGCAAATACTCATATTTCATGCACACAAATATTTGCATTGAGCGGGGTCGATCCCCCCTCCCCCCCCCCCTCCTGCGTAGCGGCTGCGTTCACTACTGCTACGCCACGGAGGCTGTCTGGAAAATACTAAGAACAAAAAAAATTGTAACAATACGTCACCGCCTTATTTTACAAGGCGGTGATGAGTGCGGCAGGAAAATAAACAGAAGAGGTCACTCTCCCGTGCCGCAGAAGGTAGATATACCTACCAGTGAAAATTTCAGAACAATCTCCATCCTTGATAAGCGCAAGTCGGACGCCTTTTCATGGGAAGTGGAGAATAACATGACGGAGTCACCAACGTTGGCGGTCAAGGTCAGTGCTGATGTCTCATCTTAGGGATATTCTACCTGAGAATAGTAGTTCCTAACCACACGTGAGGAAACATCGCGAGGTTTTAGTCAGTTTGAGTCCGAAACTACAGTAGGTACCCAGTTAAGTTTTAGTCATGGGGCAAAAATTCTATGCATCTAATCATTCGTGCGATTTAGTTTAATTCTAGTTGTGTTGACCGAACCAAGAAAAAAAATCTACATACACACTTCAAAAGCCTATTCCACAATTCCTGAGGGAATTTTTGTTCATACAAAAGAATAGTTTCAGTCTCTTAGGGGTTTTTCTTCGAATTACCTATATGTGTTATTTAAAAACTAAGTCATCGACATTCCAAATTGCATCGTAAACTTATTATACAGGGATACGCGGCAATGCGAAGCAACAAGTATTCTCACTTCTCACTCACCTTTGCATTTAAATTATTAGTAGGACACAGACACACACTAGACAATTACTTACTTGAGGATAGAGTAAGCAAAGTGATAAACCGCGTAATCATTTAGTCCAGTCATGTTGACAAACGCGTCGCGTTAATCATGCTTGTGTCAACAGCGCAGTCAGCCGAGGGTGAAAATAACAGTCGAAACAAATAATATATTTTACAACACACCTGCTCATAACAGTGATATTATTTTACCGCAATTAAGCACGGAATGACACCTATTATAAAACTGTGACTTTTTCATTACTATTATTCACAAAAGTGAGTTATAGATTCTTTTTTAAATTTTATAGGAAGTGTCTATAATTGTCTATGTTCTTAAAAAAGTTTTGATACAAAAAATAACGTGTTTAATAGTACGAATAAATTAATACGCCTATTGTATGGTCATTTGATGCATTTTCGTATTTAAATAAATAATTTCAACTTGTAATACTTGTGTAATAAACAAAATTTTCGCTCAAATTTAACTTTTTTTTTTCTCTAAGTACAGAAAAAAAAACAGAGTAAAAAAAAGTTAAGTTCAAACCTCATTTTTTTTTAAATATGGTCGACCGCCATTGTTAAATGCGCGCGCATAGGAAAACGAATTAATTTGTAGTATTGTTTATTTAGTATTTGTAGTATTATTTTATTCGCAAGTGTGTTGTAAAACGTCGTATGGCACGTGTGAGCATGATGATTACCGTCCTCGGCTGTCTTAAGACCCTCGCCTGGCGGCTCGGGTCTCAATGGCGCCTCGGCGGTAATCACCAACGTTGCTCACTTGTACCATAATGTACTAATGTATTCCTAACCCTTTCTTTGTCATACATGAAGTAGATACCTATACTACATATATTACAGTTATTATACCATCAGTATGTTATGATCCATTGATAGGTAGGTATAACCCCACAGTCATAGACCGGCTATTAAATTGTTATCATCACATAACAGAATGACAGACAGGCAGATCTCATAGTGTATGTAATCAGACTTAAGTATATATGAAGTTACGCATGTCATTAAATGAGTGTGAACAAATTCATCTATATTATTTGTTTAAATAGACTGGTTTTTTTAAGGTGACCGCATACAAAACATCTATTGTTTTGTATGCGGTCACCTTAAAAAAACCATGCAATAGATACGCGTAATTCACTGCAGCTTCTCAATGGTCCCCTTTATCCGTATCGGAGTTCAACAAGTAAAAGAGTGAAGGATATATTCCTGTTTAATAACTAGTTATAAAAGAGTGAAGGAAATTTCATTTTTCGTAGCTGGTTATGTAAAACAGTTATGTAAAAAGTCTTTTTTAATAACTGGTTATGAAATAGTGAAGGAAAATTCCTGTTTAATAACTAGTTATGTACATCAGTTATGAAAATGGACTAAAGGTACGCTGTATCTGCTGCATGCGTCTGTAGCTGTCGTATGCGGTCAACTTCGGAAACATAGCTTTACTTGTGCTGAAGTATAGGATGCAAAATTTCAAAACTACCTGCATCTCTTAAATTCCACCAAAGCATCTGGTAATTTATGCAACTGTTAAGAAAAATTCTAGCTTATCATATTGACTTAAGAATTGATAAGTTATACCCTCGTCAGACAACAGTCGCTTCGATAGCAACTGTATAAGCGAAATCAAAGCCACGGAGGCGCTAAAAAGACGATGATTATATTATTAGATGAACAACGCGCCCATGAATCATGAACATAGGGCAGAAATCTCAAGGCAAAATACTTAAGTTAGGCTTTAAACATTATTACTTGTACGAAAACAAGAAACGTGACATTTCATAATTCAGAAGATTTGCCAACAGAATTTAATTCCCTATAAGTACCCTTGTCCTTGACATAAATTGCTCTTTGACATTATAATTTTTGCCATGTAGGTACCTAAACGGTATGAAATGTTGAAATTAATATTTTTTTCATCCCACCATCTCGGAAAGAGTATTTTTGCTCTTCGATAACTGAGCACAAAAGTCGTTTTTATCCTCTAGAGGATAAAATTTGAATTTAGAACATCGTGTGTACTAGGTTTGTGAACTCAAAACATCATTAAACCTATTTACTTCAACCTTTATGGTGCCGAATTTATCATACAACTTTTTATTAATTTATGAAAAACTCAGACTCGGAACCTCCTTGGTGTACTTTTTTTTTAAATTTGCTTTGCGCGCATAAATTTTTTTCACGTCATATTGTTGAACATTGTTGTTGAATTTTTATTTTTTTGTATTTTATTATTAGTATTAATACACATATTATACAGCCTCCATGGCGTAGTGGTAGTGAACGCGGCCGCTACGCAGGAGGCACGGGTTCGATCCCCGCTCAGTGCAAATATTTTGTCTGCATGAAAATGGGTATTTGCATTGGTCTGGTCGTGGCTTGCAGAGCACGTTAAGCCGTCGGTCACGGATGCCATACGAACATCTATGACAGTCGTTACGGGTAGTTGGAGCCCTAAAAAGTTCAACAGCAACGGTCTAGCTGCAATGCTTCGATATCGCCTAATGTCACCATTGGGTTGTAAAGGTCAGATGGCAGTCGCTTCACGGAAAATATCAAGGTCCAGCCAAATCCGCACTTAAGACTGGTAAAGCGGACCCCGGACTCCGAGGCGAAAGCTTCGGATGCGACTGGGAATTAACGCTAGGAAGGAGAAGCATTTCATTATTTCCTCGCTGAGGTGGGATGAAAAGTTACGTGTTGCACTCGAGTGCAAAGATTTTTCACCTTGTGCTCTTTTGATTCCCTCGCTAACGCTCAAGATTCTAATTTGTGAATCACGAGCTACGCTCGTGATTCAACTTTAGAATCTTTCGCTTGCTCGGTCATCAAAACTGAGCACGCGGTTAAAAAGCAACTTTGCACTCTTGTATAACAAATAACTATTTAAACTTTTAGAATAGCTTGCTCGCGACTCGCGACGCTAAGGTCTCAATATAGGTCAAGGTATTTTTCCTTCTGCAATATCGACCTCTACTCGTATTGCGTAATTGAGACATGATATTTTAAATGAGTACTTCTGTACCTACTAATATTATTAAGAGGAAGGCTTTTTCATGTGACTATTTTTTGGACTGATTCGAAACCGGCGGGCTTGCATGAAAGAAAATAAATAAAAAAATATAAATATTGTAGGACTTTCTACACGACGCTTACCTACTAGACCCAAATTAAGCATAGTTTAACTAGCTTGTGTTATGGGTTCTAGAATGCGGGTAAACTTACTTAGATACAATTTTTTTTTGTAATAAAGCACTTGTTTCTATAATAATATGTATGATATTATTATAGAAACACCCAGACCAAAGCAAATACTCCTATTCGTGCATACAAATATTTGCACTAAGCCGGGATCAAACCCGCGCCTCCTGCGTAGCGGCTGCGTTCACTACCGCTACGCCACAGAGGCACAGAGGCAGTGACAGCAGAGGAAGCCGTGAAGAATGTAAGGATAGAGCCAAATAGCGGGCTGTTATCTGTCTACCCAGGAGGGCGTGAGTATGTGTATGGATTTTTATGGTTGTACACTAGTAAAGTCGGGATTTGGTGTTTCACTTTTAGGTGTGGCGTAATCATTTATAACCTGGAGTGACCTGGAAGTTGAACATGTAAGAGTTTTACTTTCCAAATTTTATTCTTGTGGTCAATAAATAATTAGTGTTTAGATAGAAAAAGAATAGAAATTGAAATCTGCTGTTCCCTTACACTCCACGAAAGTGACAGTGATTTTTTTCCATTATCACGATTCACTGGTGGCCAGGCCAGCCAAATAGAACAGAGTCAATCTACCTGGCTAGTTTACGTATATCGTGGCCCGTGGTAAGTATAACTATAATCTTCTTAAGTAGTTAACCAATATGTTATCACAATCAAAGCCACCAATAGAATGAGAAACTAATAGGTACTACAATAAAAATAGGATTTAAAGAAGAAATAATTCCTAGTAGCAATTTTCTTTCGGAATTCGTTGAGGGAGGTCGATGTTTCGTGTAAAATAAAATAGATGACTCATTCAGTAACTTAAAGGAGAATGGGCGTTTTGTTCCATATGTTGTAACATTTTTCTACATAAATATATCAATTGAAAGGTCTCAATGAGTGTATTACTTTTTTTGTATGGACATAAATCTGTATCTCGTGCAGGGCAAAAATTATGGGGGTTTTCGTTACTAATGAAAATATTTAATTTATCTTAAATAATTAGTGTTTTTATGACAAAATACGTATTTATATAAGCTATTTTTACCCGACTACGGAAAAGCCAAAGGAAGGTTGTGATTTTGACAGGCTATGTACGTACAAAGAGCTAAGAGGGATCTAAGAGGGCGCTAAGAGACAAATGATTTGTCTCTTAAATTAATTTGTCTCTTAGCTCTCTTAGCTCTTCAACTACTTATTAGAACTGGACAAGTCAGGTATCGTTAGAAGTGTCTTGATCGTCCACTTATTATAGGCTATATAACGTTAACGTGTCACTGAATTTAATATGGCGTCCTCTAGCGGTCATAAAGTACTGCGTTAAAAAATAAACTTGAGGTAAATATACCGTGTTTGATATCAAATTGAAGGGCTTTTTATTAGCACATTACAAATATTTATAAATTATTAGGTTTTTTGAATGAAAGGACATTACCCATTTTAGTCCAAAATTGAAAGTGCCGGCCAAAGAAAATAAATACAATATTCCGTTAGAACTTGTCCTCGCTAGTATTTTTTATTACGGCGTCAAAGTTGAGGGACCACTGCGCTTGGTTTTATTTGAGTTTAAAAATCTTGGAAACATACATTTTTTTATACATACATACATACATACAATCACGCCTTTATCCCTGGAGGGTTAGGCAGAGGTGAATTAACACCCACATTTCACCAATCATTGTATTTGGTCCCACGTAATAGGGGGTGAGCCTATTGCCGTATTCCGGGTACTTTTGTTGACTCGAGCCATATAATTTGAGGCTGAGCCTAAGCTGTATAAATCTGTCTGATGTTAAACAGCCCTATCCCTTAGTCGCCTTGTACGACACCGCAAGGGAGGAGATGGGGTGGCCCAAATTCTACTCTGCCGGGAACCACGCGGCGGTATTAATGATATGAATTATTAAAAATAAATGAAAAACTTTATTCTATATTGGAAGAATAATTAATAAAGCAATAAAAAATAAACCCCATACCTATTGCACATCGTTGTATTTCGTCCATTTATTTAGGTCCATAATGGAAAGAATACAAATATGAAATTCCGTTAGAACTTGTCCTCATTAGCATTTTTTACTATGGCGTCAAAGCTGAGGGACCCCTGCTCTCAGTTTTATTTGAGATCGATTATCTTGGAAACGTACATTTTTTATAATACGAATTATTAAAAATGAATAGAAAACATTGTTCTAAGTATATTGGAAGAATAGTTAATAAAACCAATAAACCCCATTCTGAACACCGTTGTTTTTCGCCCATTTATTTAGGTCCAAAATTGAAAGTGCTGGCCAAAGAATACGAGTATGATATTCTGTTATCTTAATCAAGAAAATATCAAAGGTGGACACTGTGCGCCTCAATATAAGTAGATATTGTATAGAAGGCTTGCGGTTATTTTTTACCCATAATTAATATAACAATATGAATAAACCATGAATAAGATAAACCACAGGTTCAATGAAAAACTGGAATTTTTGGCATTTTGAACTTTGGGATTGTAATACGTAACCAAATCAATGGTTACTTACCTAGGTGAATAGTTCATTATTTCATGCAATCTTAAGTTATTTAAATTGTAACCGTAGATGACTTAAACGTCGGTGAATTAAACGTCGGTAAGTCAACCGTCGGTGAATCGTCCATACATAATGGACGATTCACCGACGGTTGACTTACCGACGTTTAATTCATACATTAGTTATTATGAAAATATATGATCGGTACAACCACGAACCATGTCAACGTTGGGACGCATCTCATACAAAATTTCCCATTTTCCTTTCACCCTTAAATTCAAAATGACGGAGAATGCAATGAACCGAATACCACGCAATACGAAATTTAAACTGCCAATGACCTCCTTTAACGAATTTTTCCTATGTCAAAAAGATCGAACAAAGAAAAAAAAACGATGTATACCCCAAAAAGGTACTGACCTTTTTGGGGTATACATCGTAAAATAATAATCCTAGAGAAAAACTATAAATACCAAAATTGTAGAAAATTTAATTATAAAGAACTTTGTTGAATTAATTTTTCCTGTAAAGTTAAAACTAGACGACTTATTCAGTAAACAAAACTGTACCCTAAATTCAAGATGGCGAAGAACACAACGAACCGAATACCACGCAAATCGAAATTTAAACTGCCAGTATCCTACCCTCAACGAATTCTGAAAGAATATTGCTACTAGAATTTTTTCTAGGTTTATCCCTTAATTGAGCTATCTCTCTTGTACCTAGGTACTATAAAAGGTGTCTACAATGAAACTTTAATTTGTCGGGATAAAACCATTGAAGTGGGACAGTTTGCATGGCATAGCGTATGCAAATGGAGCGGGTTTAGTAAACATTAATGTGAAGAGGTCAACGTTCTGGGGTTATCAGTGCAGGGGCGGCGCCAAACTGTCGCGTGGACGACAATCACCGCGGGCGCCGCCGCCGCCGCTTGGCTTTGACGCGACGACTTCGCTAACCACCGTCAACCGTCACAACTTCGTTGGAGTTTCGTCTACTATTCCACCACTATATGGTAACACATACAGTTGCCATCGGTAGTAGTTTAACACATTCCAAGCTAGCGACCACCTTGACTCTAAAACTTTACTTAGAATATAAAACAAAAATTCAAAAATGTTGAATACGATGTACCTATGTACCCTGAAGATTACAAATAGTTAAGTACTTATTCAATTATTTATTGATTTATTTCAATGTGGAAAGTGTTTGTTTTGTTAGTGTACAGCAACTTCTGAGTGCGACTGTACGAACTATAATTCGTCACTGTTATAAAGATCGATACTCTTCACGTAGGTATAGTATCGTAACTGCATTTTAGCAACTTTACGAACTTTATTGATTGGGTCTTCTTAGCCATTACAAAAATAATAGCTAAACAAGCTGTTGCGCCCACTGCGCCCGAGTGGAATTTTGATACCGTTCCCGTAATCGATCCTAGACTTTATAGTCTACCGTATCTATCCCTGTACCAAATTTCAGCGAGATCTGTTCAGCCGTTAGAGCGTGATTGATTACCAAACATCTTGACAAACTTGAACATTTATAATATTAGGAGGATGCGTGAAATAAACTTTCTAAGCGCTACGAACGTAGCGTAGCGACGCCTTCTACGAAGTTTCAGCATTTTACCAAATTTGCCGTTCCTGTGCAGATTTTATAAAGCGCAGTAGGTAGGTACTATTGATAGCAGATTTGTTTTAACACATATAATAAAGATTCTTTTTTATCTTTATCTACCAAGAAGTGGTATCGTAATAAAACAAACAAACATCCTACAATATAAAATCTGATTTATGAGGAAAACCCCAACTTCGGCACAAAATAGTTCTCTATTCTGTGCGGAAGGGTTTTCTATTTAGGTACCTACTAGATGTTCATGTGGAATCCACTTTAGGCTCGACGCTTTTGATAATATTGTCAGGCCTAAAGTGTACATTTCAATATCTTTATTTTATCTGATTATCCCATGTACCTACCTTAATGTTAGCTTAGAAGGCAAATGTCCAGGGGCCTAGACAAAGTGACATTCTATTGATGGAATCGCGTTGAAGCGCGGTTTCAATTTTTGACAGTGGATGACGTGACATTGCGGTGATTATAGTAATAATGATACCTATGTGAAATAATGTATTTCGAGTTACAAAGACTCAAATTTCATAAAAAAATTACAGATAAATTAATGATTTATGTCAATTTCATACTACTACTAGCTGTCCCGGCGAACTTCGTACCGCCAATTTTTTCGAACCCGCGTGAATTTTTGATCCCGTTCCCGCTGCACCTATTTTTTCACCCTTTAAACCTTGCCTGGGCATCCACGAATATTTCAAGACTAAAATTAGTCAAATCGGTTCAGCCGTTCTTGAGTTATAAACTAACAACGAAAAGTGGCATTGATTTTTATATATACAGATAGAGATAGACTAGCTGACCCGGCGAACTTCGTACCGCCATATTTTCCGACCGCGTGGTATTATCTCTAAATTTATCAGTGTTTCTCTACAATATTATGCATATATTACACATATAAACCTTCCTCTTGAATCACTCAAACCGCTTCAAAATCTGTTGCGTAGTTTTGAAGATTTAAGCATACATAGGGACGGACAGACAGCGACTTTGTTTTATAATATGTAGTAATTAGCGATTCCACTGGCGTTTTCGCCAATAGAATGTCACTTTGTCTAGGGCCCCAGGTTCTTCTAAAAAACAACGTAAAACCCAACATAAAGTAACAAAGATTATAGTACATTATGGTACAAGTGAGCAAAGTTGGTGATTACCGCCGAGGCGCCATTGAGACCCGAGCCGCTAGGCGAGGGTCTTAAGAGATCCGAGGACGGTAATCATCATGCTCACGCGTGCCATACGACGTTTTACAACACACTTGCGAATAAAATAATACTACAAATACTAAATAAACAATACTACAAATTAATTCGTTTTCCTATGTGCGCGCATCTAAAAATGGCGGTCGGCCATATTTAAAAAAAAAAAAAGGTTTGAATGTAACTTTTTTTTACTGTTTTTATTTCTGTACTTAGAGAAAAAAAAAAGTTAAATTTGAGTGAAAATTTGGTTTATTAAACAATTATTACAAGTTGAAATTATTTATTTAAATACGAAAATGCATCAAATGAACATACAATAGGCATATTAATTTATTCGTACTATTAAACACGTTCTTTTTTGTATCGAAACTTTTTTAAGAACATAGAAACTTAACCTATAAAATTAAAAAAATAATCTATAACTCATTTGTGAATAATAGCAATGAAAAAGTCACAGTTTGATAATAGGTGTCATTACGTGCCTATTTGCGGTGAAATAATAGCACTTTTATGAGCAGGTGTGTTGTAAATTTATTTTATGACACAAATTATATTTATAAACCCTTGATAGAAAAATATGTTTATGATGGAGGATAGGAATCTAATCATGAATGAGCCTACGAGAAAGGATCACATGAGGAATTCTCGCACTAGTGGTAGTGCAGGAGAGTCGCCTCCGAGAATACTCAGGCAATGTTTTGTGTGGGAATAAACTTGTTCCCGGTAGTTGCAGCCCTCAAAATTCCGACTAGTCTAACAACAGATCTTCGATATTGCTAATTGGTTGTGGATCAGGTCAGATGACAGTTGCTTCGCGGAAAATATATCGAGGTTTAGCTGCACCACACACTGACTGGAAAGCCATTCCCAACTGAAAAAGGAAAAAGGGACAAAGGAAGAAAGAATGATGGTAGCCGAATTATTGCAGTTAAACCGAGTTGTGATGATGTTTAAGTACCTATACAATGCTGAGAATTTTATAGTAACACTAGCTGTTGCCCGCAACTTCGTCCGTGTTAAGTTCGGAATGTTGTTCATCCCCTATTTTTCCCCTTGGGGGTAGAATTAATCATAATCCTTTCGTAGCTGATGCCTACGTCATAGTAGCTTTATGCATGCAAAGTCTCAGCCGGATCGGTTTAAAATTGACTAAGTTGCATACAAATTTTCAGCCCCTATTTTATCCCCTTGGGGGTATAATTAATCAAAATCCTTTCTTAGCGAATGCCTACGTCATAACATCTACCTGCATACCAAATTTCAGCCCGATCCGTCCAGTGGTTTGGGCCGTGCGTTGATAGATCACTATGTCAGTCAGTCACCTTTGAGTTATTATATATTTAGATAACTGTATACATAATAACTTGATTTTTTTTACCACGTGCTACTATTGAAATTGCAGTCGATTTGGTTGCAACATAAGTGTGAATCTCATCCCCTTAGTAAACGTAACGTGTCTCTTGAAATGTGAAATAAACTACCTACCAAACACCCGCAGTCCTCGTATATAAGTAATCAAATAACAGTTTTTATCAACGAATTTTTATCTTTTCGTTATGCCAACTGAATAACTACGTTGTATTCATTAAAAAATGACATCTGATAGAATTGTAGCATGGAATTCTACCTACCAGAGGCACAGCAAAATTCTATTTCAAATCTGTAGCACCTGATTGAATACCTTCACTAACTAGTAACTATGTAAATCAATGCCTTCACCGTACAAAGGATCACATTCAAAATGCCCATGGAACAACCCTTTGCTATTATAGATGGGTCATAGTCCAACAGTTAGGTCATCGGTCATCGACAAAATATACCTCATTCCTTTATCACCTCAGAAGCACTTCACGAAAATTCTATTTAGAGAAAATATATTATTTTTATTCGATTCAAATCGATATAAATCGATTCGATTCAATCAAATATTATTTTACTATAAAAAAATCATATTACAATAATAAATTAAATCACCATCCTAAGTGGCGTAAAACACTATAACCCGCGCCACGTATCTTGGACCTAAATCGTAAGACATACTAGGCTCTGGCGCCCGCGGATTGCTTTGTAATAGTCTATGCTTGGTGAATTTGAGTTCGTCTACCGCAGTAGCATCCCGTGCTATCCTCAAAAGACACCCTAGAAATGTGTACTGCCCAAAATGTGCCCTATGCGGCACATTTTGAGCACATTTTAGGTCCAAGATACGTGGCGCGGGTTATACTTATAGTAGGTAAATTAGTACATATAGATACCTAATAAGAACTCAAAATTTTAAAACATATTATAACAATAAATAGATTATTTTAACTGTAGGTACTAGATTTTTTGACACAGATAAAGGATTAAATACCAATGTTATGTCGTGCCCAGTTTGCTACTCGTTGACTCGAACAGTGCATAATTGACGTACTCGCTTAGGCCAAAGGGTAATTAAATTACAAAACGAGACCAGCATATATACAATTGAACAAACCGCTAGGCTTGACTTAGGAATAAAGCGTACGAGTTGTAGGTATATATTGTTCAATGAAACAGTACAAGACTTAAGTTAGTCTAATACAGTATGTTTTTTAACTGGAATGGTTTAAGGTAATCCAACAACACGGAAATCAACATTAATGTGTGAAAAACCTCATAAGTTATGTAAAGAAAAGCGCTGCCGTGTGAAATTACCCTGCCAGGTCGAAAAGACAGGTCTAAGCGAAGTCCAATTTCCCTGCCATCTTATTTTATCTATTATTATACTAGCTGACCCGGCGAACTTCGTACCGCCATATTTTCTGATCCTGTTCCCGCTGCATATGTGTTTCTCTACAATATTATGAATTTATTATACATTTAAACCTTCCTCTTGAATCACTCTATCTATTAAAAAAAACCGCTTCAAAATACGTTGCGTAGTTTTGAAGATTTAAGCATAAGTACATAGGGACGGACAGACAGCGACAGCGACTTTGTTTTATAATATGTAGTTATGATTATATTCTTCATGAGCTCTCTCTACTGTCATTAAATTTTTCAGACAAGCTCGCAGGTTGACTGTTAACCTGCCTTTTTGTTTTGGTCAGGCAGGAGGCGCGGGTTCGATCCCCGCTCAGTGCCAATATTTGTATGCATGAATATATTTGCATTGGTCTGGGTGTTTCTATGTATAATATGTATGTATTTACAAAAAAAAAGTATCTAAGTATGTATATCCGCATTCTAGATTCCATAACACAAGCGAATTACGCTTACCATGGGTCTAGATAGCGTTGTGTAGAATGTTGTAGAATATTTATTTATTTATTATTATTTATAATAAAAAATCTTTATAGGTATCTACCTATATTTTTTTCTTCTATCGCGAAACATCCTGTGCATCCGGTGTAGCGATTACTTGATTCGCTTAGGTAAAAACAAATAGGGTACGCCTGAAACTCTAAGATCTAATCTCAATCTCCCAAATGTCAAAGACGAACAAGATTGTGTTCGTTCTTGATTTTTTTATTACGAAAATATCGGTTTTTTAGGGTTCCGTAGCCAAATGGCAAAAAACGGAACCCTTATAGATTCGTCATGTCTGTCCGTCTGTCTGTCTGTCTGTCTGTCCGTCCGTATGTCACAGCCACTTTTCTCCGAAACTACATATAAGGCCTATGCTGTTGAAACTTGGTAAGAAGATGTATTCTGTGAACCGCATTAAGAATTTCAAACAAAAATAAAAAAAAAGCTTGAAATTTTGGGGGTCCCCATACTTAGAACTGAAACTCAAATTTTTTTTTTTCATCAAACCCATACGTGTGGGATATATAGATAGGTCTTTGAAAATGCTATTGAGGTTTCTAACATATTTTTTTCTAAACTGAATAGTTTGCGCGAGAGACACTTCCAAAGAGGAAAAATGTGTCCCCCCCCCCACCCCCCCTCTAACTTCTAAAATAAGAGAATGATAAATCTAAAAAATATATATGATGTAAATTGCCATGCAAACTACCACTAAAAATTGGTTCGTACGAGATCCAGTCAGTAGTTTTTTTTTAATACGTCATAAACACAATTTTCGCCTTTGCTATTACGGAACCCTTCATGGGCGAGTCCGACTCGCACTTGGCCGATTTTATTTATTAGTTCAAATCATTTATGTACGTTAAATGATAACATTACATTTTATGCTATCAAATAGGGAATCCCGTGTGGGTTGTTCGTGGAGGAGAGACTGACGTAATTTCAATGCGGGTTCCAAAACAGTTTCTTTTCCTGGGACTTTCCGAGTGTCATCATTACTCAGTGTTCGGGGGTCAGGGGTCACTGCTTTTGGTCCTTGTGTACAGGAATTACTGTAGTTGGATTGTGCGTGGGACTAGTCCCGTTGAAGAAAAATTAATAAAATCGGCCAAGTGCGAGTCGGACTCGCCCATGAAGGGTTCCGTAGTAGCAAAGGCGAAAATTGCGGTTTATGACGTATTAAAAAAAAACTACTGACTGGATCTCGTTCGAACCAATTTTTAGTGGTAGTTTTCATGGCAATTTACATCATATTTTTTTTTTAGATTTATCATTCTCTTAGTTTAGAAGTTAGAGGGGGGGGGGGGGGGCACACATTTTTCCACTTTGGAAGTGTCTCTCGCGCAAACTATTCAGTTTAGAAAAAAAATATGTTAGAAACCTCAATAGCATTTTCAAAGACCTATCTATAGATCCCACACGTACGGGTTTGATGAAAAAAAAAAAAATTTGAGTTTCAGTTCTAAGTATGGGGACCCCCAAAATTTCAAGCTTTTTTTTTATTTTTGTTTGAAATTCTTAATGCGGTTCACAGAATACATCTTCTTACCAAGTTTCAACAGCATAGGCCTTATATGTAGTTTCGGAGAAAAGTGGCTGTGACATACGGACGGACAGACAGACAGACAGACAGACAGACGGACAGACATGACGAATCTATAAGGGTTCCGTTTTTTGCCATTTGGCTACGGAACCCTAAAAATGGAATCCCCGTGAAATTATTTCAATATTGCATTTTATATTATGCCGTTTCTCGGTAGCTATTTTAAAAACCATCAGTATCTTACTGCAACCCAAGTATTATAATTGTAAAGTAATCGTGTCTGTACATTGGACATATTTAAAAATATATATTATATTAAGTAGGTATGTAAGTAAATTATTATTAACGATTGTGAACACAAAATATTTAATTTGGAATCGTTGTCTATGTGTGCGTGTTTGTTCGCGATGGACGCATAAACTACTGAACATATTTTGATGCGGCTTTTTTAGTAGGAAGGTCTGGGTCAGACTTAAAATCAGACGTATGTTTGACCGCAATTGGTAAAGGAGAACCTGAGATATGACCAATAGTCGCTATAACCGACATCCATGCAGGTGAAGCCGCATGCGTCAGCTAAAATAATAGGTATAATAATCCATGATCATGATGGTTGAAAACAGTATGGAAGGAAAACTCCTATGATAAAATAATATCGATACCTAGTTATAACTCCGGACACGTATCTTGGACCTAAAATGTGCTCAAAATGTGCCCTATACGCGCAGTACACATTTTTTGGGTGTCTTTTAGGTATAGCACGGGGTGCTACTGCGGTGGACGAACTCAAATTCACCAAGTATAAATTATTATACAAAGCAATCCGCGGGCGCCAGAGCCTCGTTTGTCTTGCGATTTAGGTCCAAGATACGTGTCCGGAGTTATACCTACGTCTATGTTATTGTGTTCATCATAAACATTGATAATAATATATGTTATTTAAACTAATAATGCCGAGTACACACCGATAAAGTAAATGCGAGCTAAGACTAGGGATTATATAATTCATCTGTTCATACAGTAGGTATAATTCGCCATGTAGATGTCACAGCCAACTAGCTTAATCAGCCTTTCAATTAACTGCCCAGGCTATTAATTAAACGGTGCCGTTCAATAAACGGCTAGGCAAATGGCTTGGATCAATGACGTTTAATTACTTGCCTGGCCATTTAATGAAACAGTTAGGCAAATGGCTTGTTTTTGCTCGGCTATAAAAAATATTTATATTACCTACACATTAATATTGCAACAAGTTCACAATCGTTAATAATAATTTACTTACATACCTACTTAATCTATATACAGGGTGTCCCAAAATTCAAGGATAAGCCGGTAACAGGGGGTGGCCCTACTTATGGCTGCTCAGGAAAAAATAAGAAAAAAAATATATCTCAATTTTTTTTTTAATTACTCGAACTTTTTTAAAATCCCTCGAAATTCGGTACCCTTAATGATATTTTCAACTACCAGGTCCACAATTTTGCAAATATTTTTGAACTCTTTTCTGTATTAGCAAGCTAAGAAGCATGGCTATCCATCATCACCCTGAAAAATTATAGGATATTTGTAGTTATTTTACAAAAATAAGTCAAAATATTTTTTTGTCGTCAAATTTTCATACATTTTTACTTTCGACCCACTTTATCTTAAAAAAAATTTAAAAAAAAGTTTAAAAGTATACTATGTCCAGTATACTTTTAAACTTTTTTTTAATTTTTTTTATTATTTTTTTTTTTCACTCAAAGGAAAATTAGAAGGTGAGGAAGTTCTCATTCCAAGGATCCCGATGATCCCAACCGACATGCCGCTTGAATTTAAAAGACTTCAATTTTCGATCCGTCTTGCATTGGCCATGACCATAAACAAATCACAAAGGACAATCCTTAAAAGACCACACTGAATCTAGAAAATCCATGTTTTTCCCATGGTCAATAATTATATGTGGCATGTTCATGGGTCGGGGACGGTGCAGCGGAAACGGGATCAGAATCTTCTAACATGGAAGTTTGAATAGAAGGTACAACGGGAACGGGTCTGAATCTAGAAAAGCCATGTTTTTCCTATGGTCAATTATATGTGGCATGTTCACATTGTTCACGGGTCGGGGACGGTGCAGCGGGAACGGGATCAGAATCTAACATTGAAATTTGAATAGAAGGTACAGCGGGAACGGGTCTGTATCTAGAAAAGCCATGTTTTTCCCATGGTCAATTATTTATGTGGCATGTTCACATTGTTCACGGGTCGGGGACGGTGCAGCGGGAACGGGATCAGAATCTAACATGGAAGTTTGAATAGAAGGTACAGCGGGATCGGAATACCACGCGGGCGGCAAATATTATGGCGGTACGAAGTTCGCCGGGTCAGCTAGTGGTCACTTGTGGGCCAGGTGATGTTGGTGGTTTCTTTGGACATCGCCAACGCATTCAACACTTTGCCCTCGAGTTGCATTAAGAAGACACTCATGTATCACGAGTTATGAAGTGCCTCTCCACCCTCGCCGCAGAGCCCGCGTAACCGATGGAGAGAGCCGTCAGCTACCCAACCGCGCCCGGCCTCGGCTGGCGAAAGATGTCGTGCTGTTTTCCGCAGGGATTGGTGCTGCGCCCGTTCCTGCGGTATACTCCATCGGATACGTCTGGGTGTTCGGGTGAGCTCGAGGACGGTGTCACCGTCACGTGCTATACGGATGATACGCCAGTCATGGCATGCATTGCTACACAGCGCGAAGCGACCCTGAAAGGCACGACTGCGGTTGCCAATAACGATAGCCCATGGTCACAGATTACTAAATAGTTACCCGAGCCTCGAGAAATCGAGGCAGTGAAGTCCCAGCGCCGCCTGGACGTGGTGGAGGAATGAAAGTTACAACTTCGGCAACCAAACACAAGGCACGTCGTAATAGCAGCGGTAAAACACATCATGGAGGACTGACTAGAGAGGCCTCACAGGTGCCTCTTGTACCGGCTGACACAGGTGAACACCGGACACGTGTGTTTCGGGAGTCACCTACGTCGGATCCAGAAGGAGCCAACGCCTGAGTATCATCATTGTGATGCCAGCGAGTACACCGAGCTGCCCACACTGACTGAATGCACGGCGTGGAAAACACCGAGGCAGATCTTTGTGGCGGCCCTGGGGTTGGAAGTTGTCTCCCTCAGCACGTGCCTCACTTACAGTGATGTTGCAGAGTGCGAGTGTGTGGGGTGCCGCCGCTTCCTTCTGCATGCAAGTAATGCTCGAGAAAGAGGTGGGGAAGAGGGGACAGAGAAGACTCAGGTCTCTTCCGTCCCGCATGGTCCGCATTGCGCGAAGACGACTCGGGCATCAGAGGCTTTTTCGTAAGCGTTAGGGGTGACAGGTAGAGCCCCGGGACAAGATGGGGACACCAAAGTGTGAGGGATATGCCAGTGGCAATCTCAACCTCGGTAAATAATGATCCAACCCAAGACGGTGCGGTGTGCAATTATAGTTGGTTTGAGTCCGTCATAACCACTCCCATAGGCTTAGGCTTAATGTACCCGAGTTAACAGGCATACAAACATCAGGCAAATGCAAATAGACAGATCCATGTATACAGATATTTGCACCCAGCGAGAATCGAACCCGTAACTCCTACAGCAGTCGAATTCACTACCACCAAGCCACAGAGACTCTTAATTTCAGTCGATTGGAGTTCGACATAGTTCGAGTACGAGGGGGGAGGGGGGTAATTGCCGCACTTAGGTAAGTGACCCCTCCCCCCCCCCCAAATGTGAAGCTGCGACCGCGCCTGACTGCTAGACTAAATAACAGCACAATAGCAAAATAATACTGTTATAAAAGTCCTCTAAAAACTATTTCATTTAAGTTATTGGCCAAAAAAAAGATTACCTAACTAATAATCACAAAAGTATTCCTCTTAACTGACATTCTACTGAAAATAGATTAAGGTACCTATATACCTACCTTAGAAATTATAACAGCTATTGTGTTCATAAAAGCCGAAATTTTCTGTATCCTGTTTAAGAATTAGAAGAATTACGTTAACAGACTAGATAATGTGTGGTAAGTCGGATCGGATCGGATGGTTTATTTTGGTTTTGATAATGACCCGTGACCCGTGATAAAAGATGCTACGGTCATGCATATGCTCGATATGAGCAAAGCCCCAAAACTTTATTGAATGATTCATGAATGACAACAATAATGCCTCACTATTACTTTATGCGGTTATAATATCAATTTAAACCAATTTAAGTTTAATTAGACTTATTTGCCTGTAAAGTCCCAAAATGTAGCAATAAAATATTCGCATCTTTGCGATCGTACCAATAGTATGCAAGATACCGGATACGTCTGGTGCAAAGGACCAACCCCACAAAATAAGTGTTTACTTGGTCCTATACAAACATAACCCGTTTGCGCGTTTGTTCAATTTTTCTTTGATGTACCCACAATAACCGACTCAAGACCTCATTTATTTTGCGAGGCCGCTCGATGACACCGTGACGTCTAGTCTTTTATTCGGTTTGTGTGTACCCGGCATGACATCAACGAATTAGTCAAATGGACATTACCTACATTATTATTTTTGTGGTAGCAGGAAAATGTTCGTGTTATCCTGATTTGTAAGCACCATTATCATCATCATCATTCCCATAGTGATTGCCCAGTTGCGTCCAAAGTTTACACTTTGGGGTCCGGGGTGCGGTTACTATTTTAGATTGGTATGTTGACCATTCCGGGAGCGTCATTCCGAGACGGTAGTCATGTATCTTTGGAAGAGATGACTACCGTCTCGGAACGACGCTCCCGGAATAGTCAACATAGGTGCCAATCTAAAGTAGTAAACGCACCCCGGACTCCAAAGTGTACCTGTACCTGAACTCGGTACTCTGAACTCCAAGTGCAGGCTTTCCGTTGTTTAGCAGGTGCACTAAGTATCTAACTGAACAGGTGAGGTTATTTGGGCCCCGGAGGTTTTGGTTTGCTACTTGGGAGGGCCCTTTACCTACGCCTAACCCTATTGATCAATTAGGTATATAGAAATGCACAATTTGCCTAATATTATGCATGGATGGATTTAATGACTTTTTTCCAATCTAAATGCATGGATGGATGTTTGCCACTCGATCACATCAGAACGGTTAAAGGGATTTTCTACCAGATCCCGATTCATTTAGTAGTTTAGGACAGATAAAGATTGTAGTCTGGAATGGTAGATGGGCTCGTTCATCTCTTCATATGCGGTGTCGTACAAGTCGACTAAGGGATTGGGCTGTTCAACATCAGACATGTAATACAGCCCAGACTCAGCCACAGATGCATGACTCGAGTCAACAAAAGTGCCCGGAATACGGCAATAGGCTCGCCCCCTATTACGTGAAACCGAATATACGATTGGTGAAATGTGGGTGTTATTTCACCTCTGCCTAACACTCTGATGATAAAGGCATGAATATGTGTATGTACCTATGTATTATTGTTCGAAAGAGGTCTTTCGAAATGTACAAAAAATTCGTCCACATCTGCTGATATGTTTCAAAGACAGACCACGGAACTCTTCAATATTTACCAGGAAATTAACCGCGATTGCTGCGGTAGCAATATTATTGCATTGTTTATGGAATCACACATTTTAACATCATGCCTGTGTCCTTTGAATGGGTTTGCAGAAATTTCCAGATTATTCAGCTATAATTCCAGTGTTTAAGCACCGATTTCTTAATTTCCTTTTGCATTCGTTTTGGTTTAGCTTTTCCTATATTTCATTTTAACTGAGCATTGGATACTGGAGACACAACTCACAAGGCACCTCTACCAAAATCATATAGAAAATGTGGAATGATCAAGGTATCGTTAGATTTATGATCACTACAACAGTAAATGCAAAAGCACTAGTAAATGTTGGATAAGGGCCGAAAGATGATAATGAAATGAAAAATAAATCACTAGACAGAATAAAATTCCTCATCGAACGAAAGCTGGGCTTGGTAGGAAACGGGGCTGAGTGAAATAAGTAACAAATATTCAAAATTATTGATTTTTACCACTAAATTAAAATAATCCATATTAATATTCTACATTGGTAAATAACTGTGTCAACTCTAAGAACTTGATCAAATGATGGGCTCTACGGCTTCAGTCTCTAATGATTTCAAATCAACCGTGTGCTCTAGGGTACCTAGAGTTTGTGGAGATGGGCCAAGTACATATAAAAAGTACCATACAAGTACATTTATAGTATTCCTTGCGAAAAGGATTGGTATTGCCATTCAACGTGGCAATGCCGCCAGCCTTCTGGCCACCCTCCCAGTTGACGTCGATGGGGAGGAATTCTTTGACGCTTGAACCTGCAGCTTTGTATATAGGTATTGTTTTTTATTTTTTATTTTATTTTGTAAATATTTGTAATTTATTATTTGAGATATTAATGTAATGTGAAATTAAAGTAACCCTAAAATAAAAGTACCGTGTAAAATTAAGAGTTGTAAACAGTTCAAGTACCTACGTCAGTAGGTGCTATTCTGTGAAGATTCTATGATTCAAATCGTCATTGAATTGTATTAAATCACCATTGAACCAAATGTAATTCTATAGAAATATGATTTTTATTACTTTAGTAGTAAGTAACATTCTTTAATTCTTCATTGAAAGTTTATAAATATCTTCACTATGTTTTGGTGGGTACCTATCTACTTCAATGTGACCTCACTTCGCAATTATCTTTATCAATCAGTAAACTGTTCTTACAAATTTAGGAAAGTAACACACATGTGTATCACAAATTAAAAATAACACCTGATTAACTTTTTCAACTAATATACGTTAAAGTAAGTTCAACGGTTCGTCAAAACAAAAGTTCGAATTAGATTATGTAGTGCCCAGTTCTTACTAAGGAAACTACCTACGATGCTACCGAGAAAAATATGTCACCGAGATAAATACAGTTAATCAAGTGAGCACCCAAAAGTAAATACGTTTCGATGTTTAGTTATTAGTAGTAGTTATCGAAGACATACTGAGTACCAATAAGATTATAATCCAGATAGTAGAAGTGGCCACTACGACAACTGAATTTTCCAGACTAAATAATATTGTGATACTGACTGATGTTTTACTAATAAGTTACTCATATAACATGGCCATTGATATTTTTGTTCACTGTTGTTGTGAATGATTTAATCTTATACCTACGTGATAGGCAGATAAACAGGCCGAGGTGGATTAAACAGAATTGGAGTTTGACTGGGTACTGAGATTGATATAACTTATTTTAAAGTTATGAAATTCTTAGTTTAGATACTTTTCATAAACACTTATACAGAACGGTATAAACAAGGAGTACTGTAATTTGTTAGTTCTCCATTAATGAGTAAATACAGTGAATACAACACGACCAATACGATATCATTCAATTTTACTGCTTTAGAAGCGACCTTAGATAACCCGAGCAAACTATCGAGCAACGTCTCCTAGATGCCATCCCCACGCGATCTAAAGTTCACTAACGAAAGGTTAGTAATGGAATAAAATTAATAAATAGTTTTAATAATTTTGAAATTCTAATATCCTTTTGAAATAATAATAATACTCATACAGCACATAGGTACATTTTAGCTATATTTTTGTTAAAAACTGAAGAGCTATCTAAATGCAATTAATTTGAAGAAAATCATTCTAATTGAGTTCCCTTTATTCCAAAATAGCTGTTAATTTTGATTTAGGGCAAGGATTTCAAGAATAGGCAAGAAAAATGAATAAATTATGATGACTCGTAAAATCTGTAAGATCAATTGAGTGGTCAATAAGAGACGAGCTCATGGGTCACGGGCGTCTTAATTGTTGTTCTTTGAGGAATAAACCATCGAAAATAAAACGTGGTGCCGTACTTCGCCGAGTTCGAGACTTAATTCATGTTCTGTTGTTTGCATTCATGAAAAAGTGATAAAAACCTGATAAATATCGTTACAATAATAAACTCATTTCGAAAGGAATTTTACCGAGCGGTTACAATTCACGGAATCAAATATTAGCCTCTGAAATGAAAACCATCGCATTCCCTTCGCCAGGGTGTGATGTTTTAGAGATAGCAGCTTAGCGCTACCAACCCTGACGAGGGTACCGCCCACTCTCTCGATAACAGCCGATCCTCATCGGTGAGCGCTCTTATCATAGACCTGTTGTTTTCTCATATAACTTATACATATTGTTTGTCATTATCGTGATCACAATTTTAATGCTGCTGTGCACAACAAAGAGCTTACACGTATTAAGCAAACATTGCGTAGATTCACAACTGTACACGTTACAGAAATTGCACATAAAACCGAACTTATATCCAATGAAGTTGAAAGAATACTTCGAAATCGACTTGCCTTAAATTGTCGAAGTTTAATTTGAGTCTTGTTATGGAAAGACCAAGGTCTTTGATGCTGTGGTCTGTCAAGTCCGGAAGTTGTGAGTAGGAGATATCCAAGCCAATTTTGGTTTCGGGGCTGAACTTGTTTGACAAAGCTCGTTCGATTTCTTCATAGGAGTTAATGCGCTGACAAACCACGAGAATGACACCGGTACCAGCGTCTTCGCGTCGGCAGGTGCAAGGTGAGATCTCTCTCCGCATGGCGCAATGCAGGCTGGCTCCGGCTCCGAGCTGGCCGGCCAGTGCGCACAGCAGCGCGGCGGCAAGCGCGTGCTTGTACGCAATCATCGTGTGTGCCGTTCGGGGCTGTTCGCGCTACTGGCAGTACTGGCGCTTCGAATCTGTGCGTCGCGGGCGCCTGACCCACCCCGCGCAAACGCATCACCCAACCGAGTCTGCATTCTGCACTGCACTCTTGTATCTGCCATTACGTACATTTCCCACTCGAGTGCCTTGGATTATAATGTAGCACCCATTAGTGGTAATATTTTATTTTTTTGCTTATTTTTTCTCTTTATTTATAATTCAAAGAAGGAAATTAGTTATTTCTTTTTGTCAAATTATTCACATAAAATCTTAATTAGGTATCTTATTATAGTTATTATTTCTTTTCAAATAGGTGCGTTATAATTGGAACAAAATCTTGTCAACATCTGCAAAAGTACCTGAAGCGACGATTTGTTTATTTCCCTGATGCCCAACATCATCGGTACAAATAAATAGCTTTATCTAAATATAACTGCGATATAATTCGGTCAATGTGTTCCTCAGACAGGATCCAAGATCCCTGTATACAAGAACTACTTGTACCTTATCAATAGGCCAAGTTTACGAAGATAAAGATGAACTTACTTATCTCAGATATTTCAAATAGCCAAGTACAATACTTTCATCTTTTTATTATTATGATGGTAAAAAGCACTGTGTAACAAACCAAAAAATAGTAAGTTGTAATCGGTTTTTATTAAATCTTGGAGGAAACAAGGACTTTGCTCCAGCAAAACCTAGCCTTGTGCCCAAGAAATGTAGGTAGGTACCTATAAAAAAAAATACGTTAGTGAGTCTAAATTTTGAATGATCTATTAATAAAATACTACACCTTGGAATAGTTACAGACGCACCAAACAGTAGTTAACTCCGAGGAATACCCTGACCCGCTTAGGCGCCGCGTTTGTAAATCACCTCTACTATCAATCAACACTAACTCCGCGAGACGCTTCGGTCCATTCAAAGACTATTATAGTATTAAGTAAGCATATAATATTTATATTACAGGTACAGGAGGCAAAACTAAAAGTCATAGAATAACTAATTTCCTTACCATACGACTGTACAGTGTCTATTGGTTCGCCTGCCGCTCTAGAAAATTGGAAATACTTTTGAAGTTTTGTACGAGTAGAATAAAATAAGATAAATTAATCAATGTATGGGATCCACATACATCGGCCAACGGATTGCCACTTGTCTAGGGTGGCTAGTCTGAACTTCCTATAGGCAAGGCCCAAGTAAACCTCACCTGCAAATTGCCGATTGGCGAACGAGGTCTGGTGCAGGGTTTCTTCTTGTGGTTGGCCGATTAGACGGCAGTCGCTCTTAAACGTACCCCGGTTCCGAGGTAAAAGTCTTAGATGCAACCAGGTACAACGCCAAGATTATGATGATGATCTATTTCAAATTTGATTGATATTTTAAGTATTTAGGTAATTCATTATCAAATTATTGCTTACCTAATCTCTTGAATAAACACAACTAAATATGTAGCTCTGGTAGATTCCATCAGACGAAACAAAAATCTACAGCCAACCCCCCTATACAAGTGGCAACTCTTTGACCGGGTATTGTAGAATAGAATGATGAATGTATGGATGGAATTGATACGTATTTTAACGTTTATGACATACGTTGACAATTGTCACGAATTACCACTTATAAAGGGGGGCAGGTCATTAATTCAAATACCTATTTTGGAACTCATTAAAGCACCTGCGGAACCATTAAGACGACAGCAAATGTTATAACCGTTCCAGAGCATGATGCATTTACTCTCTTGTCCATTCTACCTCTCTCTCCAGTCGCCACCTGCACTAACGAGTATTTGTGTAGAGCAACTGATGCCATCGCTGAGGTATTAAATATTTCTCAAGAAACTAGGCTTTCCCTGTAACTTTGATGAGGATCATCATAATAATGACCCACCCTTTACTATAAGCGAATTCTTTGATGTCCTTCAAACCTTGCCTTTCTCCCTTCCTCATCCGACCTTTTGGCCTTTTCTCGTTTCTCGATGCCCCCGTTTTCTTCTCTCACCCAATCTTGGAGGCATTTAAGATTCGGGCGAGCAACTCAGCCGAACCCTTTGCGTCTTATACTCATATACTTACTTATCAATTATCGAAAAGAAAACGATTTTAGAAAAACCCGACAAAACCCGGTTTCTTTTTTCGCACCGAAAACTCGGAAAACCCGAGTTTTTTCGAGCCGGATAAACCCGGGCTCAATGCGCTGTTGACAAGGCAGATGAGAATTATTCTATTTGTAGATGTCACCCGCATACGGTGCAGAATATTCCACCAAGAACGAAGTGGTCCGGCGACTCCCTCTTCAGCTACACCAATAAGACCTGGAATTCCTTACCAGCTCACGTATTTCCTACTTCCTACAGTCCTAGGTCCTATAAGCGGGGCGTGCAAAAGCGACTGATGAGGCCGTTAAGTGCCACCATTGTAACATGACGACCCTCTTTCCCGAGACATTGCCTGTACCTTATCATCAGGCGAGGTGGAGTCAAATTTACTTGTCCTACATAAAAAAAACTCCCGAATTAAATCGCTCTCAATACTTATTAGGGATAGGTTCGAAATCAGTCGACTTTAAGTAATTATTATTTTCGAATTTGAGAAAAACAGCTCTTTTTTTGCTCTTAATATCGGAAGTACCTATTAAATAGAGCTTCTTCAATTTCCAAAATAGCCGTCAATAATGGCTTGTATAGCTTTAGCCCGACACGAGCAACGAGTGCGCAGTTTTTTCAAAACAGAATGGTCCGCTTTTTTTAATAGTCGCAATCAAACTGTTTTATTTTGTTCTCAGTTTGTTTAATAATGTTATTTTCTTTGAATATGTTGATAGATTAGAGAGTTTTGTGATGATAAATTATAATGATCACGTTACGTCACGAAATGTAATAGGTAGTTCGGTAAAAACATTTTTTTCACATCTTCAAAGATTAGATTTCAATCAGTACAGTACAATCACCTTAACTATCAACGTAAAAATTTACTACTATTTTTTCGAAGCCTCTCTTGTGGGGGCCCCCTTTTTGTGGAGGCCCGGGGCCATGGCCCCGGTTGGCCCCCCCCTAAATGCGGCACTGTCAATAATACACTATCAATACAACTTGTGACAATAAAAAATACAATTCTGTGAACAACAATTTCCGATAAAAGCCATTTGCAAATTTATTATTTAGTAAGACCTAAAGCTATGTAATTTACATTCGATACACAAGACGTGCCATCGTTTCACTTGTGCAGCTTAGAAGAGCCCTGCTCTAATTTCTTGCTGTAACTACATTTATGAAAATCCCTTGAATAATATATAAAACGGCAGCTCTGCCTTATGTGCATATAAAGTGCTGTATACTCATGTGTAGCTAAATAGTTAGGTAGGTACCCAATTCCGTTGAGATCGGTTTTCAGTCTAACTACGAAACGGCTGACGAGGCTGAACTCCAATATTTTCTATGAAGCGGTTGCAATTTGAGCTCTATAACCTACTGCCGAGTTTGAAGTTCAGGTACTTAAACCAGAGTAGCCGGTCTTAAAGTGAAGTATTGAAAAAAATTAAAGGTCCGATTGCCTTTATGCCTTTAGTTCCTGCCTTGTAGTTTGTGTACTTAAAATGTTGTGTAGTGTATAATATAATGATATGGATATTAGTTAGTATATATTGTAAATATTATGTATTGTATGAATATAATTATATTGACATACTATGTAGTATATGTATGTATATGTTGTAAAATATATGACTGATATTATAACTTGTTATATATCTAACTTATGTATACTTTTCCTTTTATTTTAAAAAATAAATTATAATAATAATTTATGTAATTGTACGCTACCCTATCATATCTTTTGCTTCTAACCATCCAAAGGTTGCCTGGAAGAAATCGCTGTAAGCGATAAGGCCGCCCATTGTGCATTATATATTAACATTGTTATATCGATACCTTGTAATACTTTTATGGTGTACAATAAAGAATATCTTATCTTATCTTATCTTATCTTAGTTCCTTTCTCCTGAGGACTGAAGAAAATCTATCAAAATGAAAAGTCGCCTCATCAGAGTTGGGGGAAGGCTCACAGCTTTCCCCACTATGTTGTGTCGGATTCTCAATCTAACTGCGAAGCGCATGAACCAAGATATTTTTTTAATCAACAGTGATTTAGAAATCCTAACTTTCAGAGCCTCTATTTATTACTTTTTTCGCTTTTTGAAGTCGGTTTATTTTATTCTTGTAAACTAGGTACTTCTTTCTAATGGCGAGAGATCCTTACAACACGATTCCTGCCGGTTTGTTTTTGCAGGTGTGTAGTTACTAGGTACGGGCATAGGTACCAATGGATCGCATGGTGCCTAAGAAACTAGATCGATGTAAAAAAAAATCTGCCGGTTTCTCTTTTGAAAATGTTCACTCTTCACCATTCGGTATTGACCATTAATTTATTTAGCCGCCTGTTTGACTTCGCACACTGTGCAGACAATATTCTCTCTTGTGAGTTTTGCTATGTCGCCTACATACTCTCATACACTGGCGACCTAATAAAAATGCCGTTTGCTGTTTAAAATAAAATATTACTGTGCTGTTTAAAAATAAAAATACTGCAAAACAGCATTTTTATTTTCTACTCCGCTTCCATAGATTTCTGAGCCCGTCCCGCAACCCTTGGGAAGCTATTCCAGGTATAAAAATAGCCTATGTGTTATTCTACCATATTTCAGTCAAATCCGTTTCGCCTTTTAAGTGTAATTGAGAAAAAACATCCAAACATCATCACAAACTTACCTATATGTTTATATTAATATTAGTAGGATTGAAGTTTTAACTACACATTTTCATTGGGGTGAAACTAAACAACAGTCGAGGGCTTAGCGCAAGCTTTCCTTTTGGGTCTGGGCGGTCAGACGCTAGTTGCTTCCGCAAAAAACCAAAAAACCAATCAAAAATAATAAGGGACTCCAACATGTTAACTTGGAACGCTACAAATAGTACAACCGATTTAGCTCAATTAAGGGGCAAACCTAGAAATAATTCCTAGTAGCAATTTTCTTTCTGAACTCGTTGAGGGAGGTCACTGGTAGTCTAAGTTTCGATTTGCGTGGTATTCGGTTTGTTGCGTTATCGGCCATCTTAAATTTAAGGGTAAATTTTTGTTTACCGAATAAGTCATTTAGTTTTATTTTTACACGAAAAATAGTTACTACAAAGTTGTTAAGAATTAAATTTCCTACCTTTTAGTATTCATAATTTTCCGCTAGGATCAATATTTTTCGGTATATACCCCAATAAGGTGGTGAAATTGTATTCGATTTTTTGACAAAGGAAAAACTCCTAGTAAGTATTTTCTTTGGAAATTAGTTGAAGCAGGTCACTGGCAGTCTAAATTTCGATTTGCGTGGTATTGGGTTCGTTGCATTCTTCACCATTTTGAATTGAAGGGTGAAATTTTAGTTACTGAATAAGTCGTCTATTTTTGGGGTATAAATCAAAAAATATCGATCCTAGGAAAAAATTACGAGCAGCAAAATTGTAGAAAATTTAATTCTAAACAACTTTGTAGTAATAATTTATTCTGTCAAAATTAAAAATAAACGACTTATTTAGTAAACAAAAATGTACCCTTAAATTCAAGATGGCGGAGAACGCAACGAACCGAATACCACGCAAATCGAAATTTAGACTGCCAGTAACCTCCCTCTATGAATTCCGAAAGAAAATTGCTACTAGGAATTATTCCTGTGTCAAATTCTAATTTTATCGTACTAAAAGACTTCGGTAGGATGATGATTTGGACATAATAATATACATTTGATGCACTTACATTATTTTATTTGACATTAATGTCATGGCTAACATAAGGGTGAATTTCAACAGGTCCATTAAAATCTTCATTCCGTGGATTTTTTTTACCTTAAGTTTTGTAGTTAAAACAAATCGCGTTTATCAATATTTTTGATACTATATGTATTCTTGCTTAATATCTAGCATATAAATAAAAAAGCTAACGAGATATACAAGATCAAAAATTACGCGCCACGGCGATGACACATGCATGCGCGGCAATGAAACAAGCATCCACGGGCATGAAATAAATATACCAAGGGAATGAAAAAATCAACCATGGAACTGAAAATACATAATATAAAACATAATATTTTATGTACCTACTTACATGAGAAATTATACTTACATCAAAGACATTTCATAACATAGACATGTCATATGCTTACAAATCAACGTAGAAAAATGTGCCGAACTCACACACACACATTTTTAATTCATCTACACTTCCCTACATAACCAATGGATTGAAAAGAGATGACATGAAAAATACAATATAAAAGAAGAAGAAAGCTATTGTTTGTCACTTCGACTTTAATGATAACAATGTACCAATCACAGTGCGGTTGCTACGTCGTGACATAGGCTAACAAAATTATTGAAAAAGAAGGTACAGAGCTCTCTGAATTGAGGTTATTGCCTAATTTTGTTTAGACAAAGATGTTTGTTTGACTTTGTTAATGTATTATAAAAAAGCTAGGTATATTTTTTAAATTTCGTTATTTTGTTGCTGTCAATAGTACAATTTTAACAAGTACCTAAGTAGGTACTTGCCAGTAAAGTGCAGTTTGAGATAATTGCCTAATTTTGTTTAGACAAAGATGTTTGTTTGTTATTGTTATTGTATCTTCTTATATATAAAATTCTCGTGTCCCAATGTTCGTTCCCGTACTCCTTTCGAAACGGCTTGACCGATTCTCATGAAATTTTGTGAGCATATTGAGTAGGTCTGAGAATCAGCCAACATCTATTTTTCAAACCCCTAAGTGAAGTGATAAGGGTGAAGCGGGAACGGGATTTGAATACCACGCGGGCCGAAAATATGGCGGTACGATGTTCGCCGGGGCAGCTAGTTAAGTATAAAAAAGCTAGGTATGTTTATTATATTTCATTATTTTGTTGCTGCCAATAGTACAAATTTTAACAAGTAGGTACTTACCTAAGTAGATACTTGCCAGTGAAGTTCGCACTTATTAACTTACTTGAACCACATAGTATTAGTAAGCAATTATAAAAAACAACAAATTAAAATTGGGAGGTAGTATGTAGTGAGTTTAATGCCTACGATATTCTCATCTGTACTTTAATCTATGTTCGGAGCACAAACGTCCTTGTCGCTCACGCACCAAATTATATCATACTGTCTCTTTTTATTTTCGTGCTGACAATTTTAACTTGAATATTATGAAAGTAACAAATTTTGTCTTTATCAGTCGAAATATGTATTATTTCCATGTGATATTAAATCCCTTTTGATGTATTAACTTTAGAGTAATAGTTCGTGCAGTGTCTATAAACATACGATGGCATTTTCGTTATTTTTTTAAGTCACTGATGCTTCCACTCAACGTCCGGCCGGCGCCGCTCGGCACGCGGTACTAGACGCGAACGTTCCAATTGACTCGTTTTCGAATCTTCACGATTTTCGCGCAATAACGTATCTACCTCTTTTTATATATAATATCTTTGACTTACATACAATAAAAATACAAAGGGGATTAGGCAATTGTGTATGGACACAGTGCCACTGAAAAAATAAATGACGCCATTTATTTTTTCAGTGGCACTGTGTTAAACACGCGTATGAGTGTCGTTATTTTTATTGTAAGTAATATCGGAGCTGCGATATACAGGGTGGAACATTTCGACTTTACCTAGAGGGAAAGTACCCTCATACTAGAGATAGCGAATTTTACTTAAATTAAACGTAACCTTATTTTTAAAGGGAAACAAACCTGCATTCAAAAATTTCTAAAAATAACACACCTGATGATCAAACCGCCTAAAATCTTCCTATACCTTCTCTTTTATGGGTTTCGTTTTACTTGTTTTACCAAGTTTGTTAGAGATATTTGATCCCTAAGATTGACCCTATCGATTGATGCAATTAAAATATAGCTTCATCCGGATTTTATTCGGTTCGATTACCGGGTGTGGCAAGCGATTTTTTTGGAAATCCTTAAACGCAGTGTATTTTTTAAGATTAGGAGAGTGTTTCCTTTGCTGCTGCCCAACCTAGGTGGATCCTGGCTAGTTTTTTCCAGGAGTTGTTTTTACCAAGCTGGATAACTTATCCCAGGCAGATTTTTTCTTTAACAACTTCGAGTGTAACCCCATCGATGGCTGTCTGTCTGTCCCTGTGTATGCTTAAATCTTCAAAATTACGCAACGGATTTAGAATCGGTTTTTTTAATAGATAGAGTAATTCAAGAGGAAGATTTATATGCATAATACATGCATAATATTGTAGAGAAATATTGATAAATTTAGAGATATGCAGCGGGAATGGGATCAGAAAATATGGCGGTACGAAGTTCGCTGGGTCAGCTAGTATTAGATAAACGATACCGCGTTTGCATCGGAGATGTGGAGGGAAAGTACTCTAAATACTGGAGATAGCTAATTTCATTCAGAAGAAACATTTCCTCATTTTTAAAAAGAAAAAAAAACTGCGTTTAACGAATGCTGAAAAATCGCTTGCCACATCCTGTAATTGAACCGACTAAAATCGGAAAAAATAACAGCCAGTATTTTTATTGCTTTAATCGATAGGATTAATTATAAGACTCGAATCTCTCTAAGAAACCTGGTAAACTGCAGGTACTTTCATATTATACCATTTTCATTCATGGCTGCTCAATTCCAAAACGACGCCAATTCTTTTACACGAAAAAGAAATGGGAAATTAACAAATTAATATGATATACTTTTGTCAATATGCTATGGCGATGAGAACATAAGTTACGGAAATGAAACATCTGGTCATGGCAATGAGACTAAATTGTTTTACAAGGCATGGCAATGATTTTTTTTTCATTGCCCCTTTTTTTTCTTCATTACCATAGCAAATTTTGACCACGGAAACCATGGAAATGAAAGCACGGTGGTGAAAAACGAGCCAAAAATATAATATAACAAAAAATCTATTAATTATTCGAAGTAATAAACACTTCACTAAAATAAACAAGATAAATTTCGTTCTATTGAATGTATAATCAAGAGGATAAACTTATTGGAATAGACAGTTATACCTATCCACAGTAATGAAAGAAAAAATGTCCAGTAACATAAAAATGATATACTTTTATTTATGGTGCCAAAACGCAGGTACGTGTGTACGTCCTTCCATGTCGAGCACTTAGGCGGCACCAATATGCAACGTTTAGCGGATATGAGGGAGGATACAAGTCGTTAGATAAAACGATATTCTAAAATATGTTTAGAACATGGCGATTAAAGGTAACTCTAGGACAAATGAACTTTTATTAACCATTCGTTGTATTGTCTAAATATTTGAATAAATGTATTTCGTAACAATACTTTAACTATTCACGTATCAAATAAAACTAGGTTTTAATTTAAAAAACCAATAGATTTTTATCAATGAGGTATCACAACACAATAGGTGATGTGTGGACAAACACGGCAATGAAAAATTTCGAGGTTTAAATTTTTTTTTTGGCGAATCTATAATCCTATTTAATAAAATATTTAGTGCTCCACATAGATCACTATATCGCCTAACCAGAAAAAAATGTTAGAGTATTGTAAAAATGATTTTTAGTACCGATTTCATCGATGCCACGCAATTTTTGGCCCCGGGAAATTCACCCATAAATTAATTGACACAACAATTTGATTAGAGACTTTATTATCTAAATGTGAAACTTAATATAAAATTATATTGCTCGTAGTTTGTTCAAAATATTCATGTTTGTGTAGGTAAATTATTGGGTACACAAACTTGAATATTTTGTCATTCGTTACTACGTAGATAGATACATAGGAGAATATACAGGGTGGAAGATTTTAACCTTACCTGGAGGGAAAGTTCTCTAAATACTGGAGATACTGAATATCACTCAAAGAAAACATTCCTTTATTTCTAAAAAGAAATAAAACTGCATTCATAGATTTTTGAAAATTCGCTTGCCACACCCGGTAATCGAACCAACTAAAATCCGAAAAAATAACATCCTGTATTTTTATGACATCAATCTATAGTATAAATCATAAGGATCAAATCTGTCTAACAAATATGGTTAATTAAATGAAACGAAATCCCTGAAAATTCAATTTTCAAATTCGATTTAACAAAACAGAGAACTTAACTCAAGGATCCATCACCTATCATATTAAGAATAAAATTCCATATTTAAATTACTTGTCCCTGTTTTTTATGGCTGGCCCTCACTGGCCAGCAGGGGTATTTACTCTCTCGACTCAAACCGACTAAAACCGCATGGCGTCTCAGGTTAATTCAAAAGTCTCAATTAACGTATTATAAGACGAACCAATAAGGCAATTCTCTCGTCATCTCCGTTGCCCAGGGTGCGATGCGGTGTACCACGAAGTGCTTTCCAAGCCCAACCAAGTATACCTCGAGACACGTATCTTGGATCTTATTTATTTTTATTTATTTTTTTAGTGGTTAAGGAGTCAGCCTTACGATCGAGAGGTCCCGGGTTCGAATCCTGACCATTACACTACAGACGTGAACCCACTCCTAGTACAAGCAATTTAGCTTACTTTGGGTTAACAGGAATATTAGTAATTTTACTTTAGGTTACTAATATTCTTTATAAAAAAAAGTTGGGAGACTTGACTACCTCATGCAGTCACACAATAACGTTACATTCTAGATCGGAATCAAAGTTTAGTCATTTAGTACTCATTTTACTAAATAAATGGCGTTATTGTTGATAAGGTATGTGATGGCACGTTGAGCAAAAGTACTGTATCTGTTGGAATGTAATTTATAAGTTAAGATTTTATTGACTTCCTTTCATTTAATTTACCATGTTTATTAGACAGTTTCGATCCTCATGATTGACACTATCGATTGATGCTATAAAAATACAGGATGTTATTTTTTTGGATTTTAGTCGGTTCCATTACCGGGCATGGCAAGGGAATTTTCAAAAAACTATGAAAGCAGTTTTGTTTCTTTTAAAAAATAAAGGAATGTTTCCTTTGAGTGAAATTAGCTATCTCCAGTATTTAAAGTACTTGCCCTCCAGGTAAGGTTAAAATCTTCCACCCTGTATAGATATATAGAAGAGTATAATGCATAGACATAATGGATTAAGTGTTGTAATATCAATAAAAAAACAAAAACAGAACTAAGCTATCTATTCCCAAAGTTTATAGTAGCTATTTACTTATATAACAAAAAAAAATGTAGAAACGCAAGACTACATAATTTCCTTCAGTCCGTATGAGCAACGTTCTTTGTTCGTTTGTCGACATAGTAGGTACTTCCCTCCTGTATCCCTCGTCTTGTCTATATGGTATATCTCCTCTCCTTTGCTTCCACACCTTTTGTAAAAAAAATATCATCTTTACAATAACTTCTTCTTCTGTCGAATCGATGGCGCTTCTACTCTCAAATTCTATTTTTCCAGTATTCTGCTACCTGGATCGCGTTCTCGGAGACACTCATTAGGTTCAATGAAGATTAAGTACACAATAATATATATATATGTACCTAGTACACAGAACAGATAATACTCCTAGTATCAATAAAAATGAATCGTGTCAAATTCAAAATACGACATGCTTACAACTCAGCTGTAATCTAATTATGTAATCAACACCCAAACCTGTCAACCAATCCGGTATATTAGACACATCATTGCCATCGTTGGTCTTGTTAAAGCAAGAGCATTAAAAACCAATAGAAAAGTATTCTTCTTCTTCCTCTTAGCATTAATTCCCAGTCGCATCCGAAGCTTTCAACTCGGAGTCTGGGGTCCGCTTTACCAGTCTTAACTACAGATTTGGCTAGACCTCGATAGTATCCGTGAAGCGATTGCCATCTGACCTCCACAAAATGGTAACATTAGGCGATATCGAGGTTTGCAGCTAGACCGTTGTTTTTGGACTTTTTAGGACTCCAACTACCCGTAACGACTGCCATAGATATTCTTATGGCAACCGGGACCGACGGCTTAACGTGCTCTCCGAGGCACGATCAGGCCAATGTAAATAACCATATTTCATGCATACAAATATTTGCACTGTGCGGGGATCGAACCCGCGCCTCCTGCGTAGCGGCCGCATTCACAACCGCTATGCCACGACGGAGGCTGTCAAGCAGAAAAGCATTGTAGGGATAGAATAGCATACTGACCTGAGGTTCCCGAGAAGACGATGATGAAAAAAATCAAAGGTCATCAACACTTTGCATGGTATCGAAATACAAACGTCATTTATTCATACAATTCTACATTCATTCATCAGTCATTTATTCAAAAATCTACTTTGTAGGACTATTCACTTAAAAGTATACCTTCTTTTTGAAATATACCATAAGCATTTTGGTATAGGTTGCCATGGCATCCTTCAACCTAATTATCGTTCCTGTGTTCGTATTTCATTCCTGTTTCATGGAGAAAATTCAGCGGAACGAAATTAAAACTCGGCGCGTTATTTAGAACATAAATGACGTGATAACTATTCCTAATAGACTATTACCTAATAGACTAATAGAATAGATAGAATAGACAGGTTGTGGCAAGTGGCATAGATATGCCAATGTAATGACGTACTTTTACCACGGCAGCCGTTTAGATCACTTACCAACACGGATTTTAAACTTGTTTATCGGAAAAACCAAAAATGCTATAGGCATTCTTTGTTCATTCGCATAAATTTAAAAGAAATATTTTAATAGTTCATAAATTTATTAACATGTTAATTTTTAAGCCATGGGAAAGAGTGTCCAAATTCCTAGTTTACAATAATGGATTTTGAGCGTTACCAGAGTGACTGAAGCAGGAGTTATGTCAAGGAGAGGAATTTACGGAGTCACACGTAGAGATCCCGTGAGAAACTCCTGAATTTGTGACATCTTTCATGTCCGTGACACCGTAGAATGCAGGAAAGACGCCTTGAATCTTGCGGCCACGTTTTGCGGTAACCTAGCGAAGTTGCCGCAAAACATCGGATAACCTTGCCATTTGCGGCATATGGGCATGCAGCGGATAAAATGTCTGACCAAGCCACTGCTTCCGGGCGAATTTGTTCGGTATAAGCGCTGAAAATCATAATTGAGCCTAAACTGCGTGATTACATCCTCTAAAAGTCTCGAGTCGTACTCCTAAATGTCTCAACCGATTTTAATATCTATATATATAAAAATCAATGCCACTTTTCGTTGTTAATTTATTACTCAAGAGCGGCCGAACCGATTTCGTTAATTTTAGTCTTGAAATATTCGTGGATGCCCAGGGAAGGTTTAAAGGGTGAGAAAATAGGTGCAGCGGGAACGGGAAAAATATGGCGGTATGAAGTTCGCCGGGACAGCTAGTAATTTTATAAATGTATGTTTGGTACCCTCTTACCACCACCATTTTAATATAATTTATTGGCAGAATTTGTAGATAAGATATTTAGGTAATGTTCTAGCACATTCTACAACCACACTACCTAGGCCCAAAAGTAAGCTTGTTATGGATTCTATAATGCGGAAATACAACATACTGATATACATTTTCTTATTTTAATATACCTACCTATGTAGTACATACCAATGCAGCATATTCATGCATACAAAAATTTGCATTGAGAGAGAATCAAACCCATGATCTCCGACGTAGCAGCCGAACGCTTTACCGCTACGCCACAGAGGCCGTCAGATATGTGAAAAACCAGTTTAGTTGAACGAATTTTTATCAGTGAAGACCGCTCACCGACTGATAAATTTACGTATTAACATTATGTGTAATAAGTACCACATAATGCATATGCTATTAAAATACCATTCGTCACATAATACTCATAATAGCTCCAGTCACATAGAAAATTGCAACTAAAGACGGCCTCACACCAAAGCAGTTAGAGCATACAGCAAATTGCCAAGATAAATGCTTCTTGACATTGATTTATATTGTTACTCATTGCTTCTTGACAAGAAATGTCAAGAAGCATTTACTGCGTAAATGTAGGGCAATTCGCTGTGTCCTTGCCTACGACTATTGCATCGTCACCACAGAAAGCTTATAACTACAGAAGGTGTGTCACTATTCTTTTATCAGAATCATTACAATATAAAAACATTAAGTCATAAAAAAATTGTTTATGAATGTTCAAAATGCCAAAAGTTACATCCGTTTGCCGGAAATAGATATATCAATTTTATTGCCTTGAAATCAAAAAACGGCATTCCTCACGTAGGCAGGCTGGCATTATAGGCATGAAACAATAAATTAGAAGTCTAATATCATGTTTAAATCGTGATTAATTTGCTATTACTACAAATGATGGTCATCCTATTAGAAAATAGCGTTAAAAGACCTACGAGCAATGATCTCTATGCCTACGAGACTAGAATTTACTCTCAAATATATTGTGTATTTTATGAGAATTTCAAATAAGTATAATAATGTTATATTTTGATGATTTATTGTCCACTAGCTGACCCGGCGAACTTCGTACCGCCATATTATCTGATACCGTTCCCGCTGCTTATCTCTAAATTTATCAGTGCTTCTCTACAATATTATGCATGTATTATACATATAAACCTTCCTCTTGAATCACTCTATCTATTGAAAGAAACCGCTTCAAAATGCGTTGCGTAGTTTTGAAGATTTAAGACAGCAACAGTGACTTTGTTTTATAATATGTAGTGAAGTGATGATGATGATGATGACAAAAACGCTCGTGATTGGTTAGAGCTCTGGGTGACGTCATTTCTACAAAATATCTACAGTTGTATGAGCTATTATTGTTTGTTTCGGTGTTATTATTTGCTTTTTCCTTGATTATCGCGAGTTTTATGGACATATTTTGTGATTAAGTTCGAAATGGATACAAATGTGCGAGCTGATGATAACAGCAACTTACCTACAATAGACAGTGACGTCACAACACAACTCACACGCATCACCATGATGTTTAAATATAGCGTTTTTCGCGCACTTTTGAAAATTTAAACTTTATCGTTGATTTTTTAACATAATGCATTGTTTTTTTACAGAAATATTAATGTGATATGTTTATACTGTAATAAGCAATCATTTAAAATGGTTTTTAAAAATTAGTCAAATAGCCTATTGGTTGTGTCTGTACATCGGATACCTACTTGGGTTACCTACGTAAATTTAATGAATCTAAACGCAATTTTTATGGCATTCTTGTCCTTCTTTACGTATACACAAAATGCAGTTCCGATTCACTATGTTATTGTTGCGTCCATCGTGAACTAACATTGCTCGCAATGTAGTACAAGAAATTTAGGAAAAATTCGTAGTAAGCAATTTTCTTTCGAAATTCGTGGAAGAAGATGACCAAAAAAAGTCAAATTTCGACAGGCACACTAAATTTCGATTCGCATGGTATTCGGTTCGTTGCGTTTTCTGCATTTGAGGGTACATTTTTAGGGTTCTGTAGCCAAATGGCAAAAACGGTACCCTTATAGATTCGTCATGTCTGTCCGTCCGTATATCACAGTCACTTTTCTCCGAAACTATAAAGCCTATGCTGTTGAAACTTGGTGAGTAGATTTATTCTGTGAACCGCATTAGAAATTTGACACAAAAATAGACAAAAAGCATTAAATTTTGGGGGTCCCCATACTTAGAACTGAAACTAAAAAAAAAATTCTTATCAAACCCATACGTGTGGGGCAAAGATATTATATATAAAAAGAAGTAGATTCGTTATTGCGCGAAAATCGTGAAGATTCGAAAACGAGTCAATTGGAACGTTTGCCTCTAGTACCGCGTGCCGAGCGGCGCCGGCCGGACGTTGAGCGGAAGCATCAGTGACTTATAAAAATAACGAAAATGCCATCGTATGTTTATAGACACTGCACGAACTATTACTCTAAAGTTAATACATCAAAAGGGATTTCATATCACATGGAAATAATACATATTTCGACTGATAAAGACCAAATTTCTGACTTTCATAATATTCAAGTTAAAATTGTTAAAAAGAGACAGTATGATATAATTTGGTGCGTGAGCGACAAGGACGTGTGTGATCCGAACATAGATTAAAGTACAGATGAGAATATCGTAGGCATTAAACTCACTACATACTACCTCCCAATTTTAATTTGTTGTTTTTTATAATTGCCTACTAATACTATGTGGTTCAAGTAAGTTAATAAGTGCGAACTTCACTTCACTGGCAAGTATCTACTTAGGTAAGTACCTACTTGTTAAAATTTGTAGGTACTATTGGCAGCAACAAAATAATGAAATAGAATAAACATACCTAGCTTTTTTATACTTAACTAGCTGCCCCGGCGAACTTCGTACCGCCATATTTTCGGCCCGCGTGGTATTCAAATCCCGTTCCCGCTGCACCCTTATCACTTAGGGGGATGAAAAATAGATGTTGGCCGATTCTCATAGATACCGGATAAGCACAAAAAATTTCATCAAAATCGGTCGAGCCGTTTCGGAGGAGTTCGATTACGCACCCCGTGACAGAAGAATTTTATATATTAGAAGATACAATAACAATGACAAACAAACATCTTTGTCTAAACAAAATTACGCAATTATCTCAAACTTCACTTTACTGGCAAGTACCTACTTAGGTACTTGTTAAAATTGTACTACTGACAGCAACAAAATAATGAAATTTAAAAATTATACCTAGCTTTTTCATAATACATTAACAAAGTTAAACAAACATCTTTGTCTAAACAAAATTAGGCAATAACCTCAATTCAGAGAGCTCTGTACCTTCTTTTTCAATAATTTTGCTAGCCTATGTCACCGACTAGCAACCGCACTGTGATTGGTACATTGTTATCATTAAAGTCCAAGTGACAAACAATAGCTGTCTTCTTCTTTTATATTGTATTTTTCATGTCCTCTCTTTTCAATCCATTGGTTATGTAGGGAAGTGTAGATGAATTAAAAATGTGTGTGTGTGAGTTCGGCACATTTTTCTACGTTGATTTGTAAGCATATGACATGTCTATGTTATGAAACGTCTTTGGTGTGGGGTCTCTATAGATAGGTCTTTAAAAATGCTATTGAGGTTTCTAGCATAATTTTTTTCTAAACTGAATAGTTTGCGCGAGAGACACTTCTAAAGTGGAAAAATGTGTTCCCCCCCCCCCCTCTAACTTCTAAAATAAGAGAATGATATATCTAAAAAAAATATATGATGTAAATTGCCATGCAAACTTCCACTAAAAATTGGTTCGAACGAGATCCAGTCAGTAGTTTTTTTTTTAATACGTCATAAACCGCAATTTTCGCCTTTGCTGCTACGGAACCCTTCATGGGCGAGTCCGACTCGCACTTGGCTAAATTTATTTTTAATACGTCATAAACCGCAATTTTCACCTTTGCTGCTACAGAACCCTTCATGGGTGAACCCTTTACTGAATAACACGAATAATTTTTACTGCAAATGGATTGATATTATACGATTTATACCCCCAAAAGGTAAAGAATCTTTGTTTGACTTATGAAAAATTCCTATTAGCAAATTGCTTTCAGAATTCATTGGGGGGGCTTTCAGAATTCAAAGTCACTGGCAGTCTACATTTGGTTTTGCGTGGTAGTAGGTAAGTTTTAAAATGTTCAACTGCATGGGAAATCGATATACCTATCACTGATTGACAAACGAAACTCTGGCGCTGGCTTTCCTCTCGAAGTTCGGATATAATACGTATAGTACAACCGATTTAGCTCAATTAAGGGGCAAACATAGAAAAAATTCCTAGTAGCAATTTTCTTTCGGGATTCGTTGAGGGAGGTCACTAAGTAGTCTAAATTTCGATTTGCGTGGTATTCGGTTCGTTGCGTTCTCCGCCATCTTGAATTTAAGGGTACATTTTTGTTTACTAAGTAAGTCGTTTAATTTTTATTTTATTCGAGAAATACTTACTGCAAAGTTGTTAAGAATTAAATTTTCTACATTTGTGAAATTATAACTTTTCCCTAGGATAAATATTTTTCGATGTATATTGTATACCCCAAAAAAGTGATGAAACTTTGTTCGATTTTTTTGACATAGGAAAAACTCCTAGTATCTATTTTCCTTGGGAATTCGTTAAATAAGGTCACTGGCAGTCTACATTTCGATTTGCGTGGTAAAATCGAAATGTAGACTGCCAGTGACCTTACTTAACGAATTCCCAAAGAAAATAGCTACTAGCAGTTTATCCTATGTCAAAAAAATCAAACACAGATTCTCCATCTTTCGGTGAATAAATCGAAAAATACCGATCCTACGAAAAAATGAGTTACAACAAAATTGTAGAAAATTTAATTCTAAACTACTTTATAGTAACAATTTTTCGTGTAAAATTAAAACTAAGTGACTTATTCAGTAAACAAAAATGTACCCTTAATTCAAGATGGCGGAGAACGCAACGAACCGAATACCACGCAAATCGAAATTTAGACTACTAGTGACTTCCGTCAACGAATCCCGAAAGAAAATTGCTACTAGGAATTTTCCCTGTGTCAAATCCTCATTTTAATTGGGCTAGTACGGATAGAATACGACCAAGGGTTCAACTGAATGGTACCTACAAGGATGCGAAGGATGATTATGATGATCAATGATCATCTAATATTTAATAGCACGAACCTACACAACACACCATAAAACAACACAATAAAATATACGTATTGAATAATGCGTTGAATATATTTTATTTGCTTAACATGTATTTAGACTGAAATTTGAATAAAAACGCGACTAAAAATAATTATATTATTATTAAGTAATGCCTGATAAAATTCTATCCAAGTGAATTTATTTCATAGGATATAACTAACACAATATAGTTTCATAGGATCATAAGTAAAGGCTCGTAATCCCAACTATTTGAACAGAGAAATTGGACTGCACCACACCGGATGGATGGATGGATATGTTGAAAAGACAGAATATCTCTAGATTTAAATGAAAATGGAAATAATAATCGTACAAAAACTCGTAGGCGTTGTCCTATATAAAGCGAATATGTGATCAAGCGATGCGACCATCGCGTGTTCGCGCTGTGCCGAAAACTGGGTGTCCTAATCTTCTTCATCCTAGAGTTAATTCCCAGTCTCATCCGAAGCTTTCCACCTCGGAACCGCGTTGTCGCGTTCTAATATGACAACGCCTTAGTAGGTAGGTACGCTATTAAGTATAATCTGTTTAAGTATAATCTGTTCTGCCCTGTTCTGCCCCCCTAGACAAGTGGCAATTCGTTGCTCGGCGTATGATGGAATAGAATGACAAATGTATAGGATTTGACGTTTTTGACATTCATTGACGCCTGTCATTATACGTCAAATCCCATACATTTGTCATTCTATTCCATCATACGCCGAGCAACGGGTTGTTATATTTTATGTAAAACAGAGTCTTTTATTCTAATAAATTTATATTTTTTAAAGATTTTGTTATTATAATGTGCAGGCTGGTATATCAATCATATTTTTATCAATAATCAATATAAATTTTTCATATTTGCAACTTTGGTGGGTATCTTTTACCACGGGTGCTTGATCCGGAGCCCTCACGCGGTTTCACCCTGGGTGACATAAAGACATAGTCTCTCTCTCGTAGGGAAGACGCTGCCGCCTACGGCAATTCTGGCCAAGGTGGAAGCGACGCAGATCGGAAGTTCACCACTGGAAGCTGTCGCTCTGACTAGCAGTAGGCACAATGAAGAGGAGGTAAGGGACGGGCTGGTTCTCCGAACGCTGGTCTAGAAGCGACGGGTGCGGCCGCCTGTCTCCCCAGCACCCTGCCGGCGAGGCAGCGTGATCATCTCCACCTTTTCGGGATTCGATGGAGATCATAGATAGACCAGGGTCTGACGGGATGTCAGGGAAATGCCTTATTCACACCCTGGTAATTGAGACCCGAGACAGCATGCGGTTATAGTCGGTCCAAGCTCAACATAACCACCCCCAATAGCCAACGAGAGTGGTATCCATAGGGATTTTTGCAGTATCTTCTATCTATACTACATACCTATTATATAATTGTAAAGTGGTCGTGTCTGTACATTGGAGATATTTAAAAAAAAATACTTGGGTTATGTTATGTTAACGATACTGAACACGAAAATATTTTTTTTGAATTTCCTGTCTGTTTGTCTGTTTGTCCGCGATGAACGCAAAAACTACTGGACGGATTTTGATGCGGTTTTTTTTGGTTAGAAAAGGCTTACTCAGACTTAAAATCTCACGTTTGTTTGATCGCAATCGGTTGAGTAGAACCGAAGATATGAGCAAAGGTCGCGTTAAGCGAGATGCACGCGGACGGAGCCGCGGGCGGAAGGCTAGTAGACTAATAAGATGAAATTATTATTTTATATAACTCAAGATCTTTGATTTTATGAGTAAAATATTTATAAAGTCTAGATTGAATTATCGAAGTTTGCTCAGTAAAAATTGTAATAAAATAAACATAATATTTTGAATAGGTACTGCCTAAAATTAAAACTTTCTGAAAGTTGCAGCAATATTGCCACTGCAATACTGACCTACGGGGCGCATCAAAAACCAGTAGATATTAGTAATAATAATAAACATGGATTCAATAAACATTATTTAATCTTATGTAAATCAATAGAATATAATCAAAATACCGAGTGGCCATGAATTCACGGAATTAAGTATTTAACCTTATGAAATGTCGACTGATGAGATAACTAGTTTTTACTAAAATAATATTCTTATTTTGAGAGTTCTCTACGCCAATTATAGAATGGTATTAAGTAATACTAAAGCATCCAGGTGAAGTCGCCGTCATGATACCCACGTTATATGTATAACTTTGACATAATATCTTAAACATTTTAAATGTCCACAAATGTCCAGGATGTATAGGTATGAATCTCCACTTTCATCCGAGCGGCATTCAAGGCCTGCATCTTGAAGTCTGATGAGATCCGCTTTTCTTCACCTTGATTTTGATAAATTATGGCGTCTAAGGAGAAGCTGCTTATGACAATAAAATAGAAAGCCATTTCGCTGTGTTTCCATACTGTAGGTACCTACCTACGTGCCACCTGAAACAAATAAATGCCCTGAAAACGTGGGTCTACGATTTCAGGGCATTTATTATTTATTTGTTTGGACAATCCGTCTCGGGTATCAACGGTCGATGTAAGTTGGCCCAATAGGGCATTTTACTCGCACCCCGACTGACCCTGGACCATCTCCGGTGTCGAGATGCCCCCCTCGATTGTGGGAACCACCGTGTTGCCTCGGGAAAGGGGCTAATAACCTAAGCTTTACAAATATGTTAAAATGGTGAAGGTTACCTAATACAAAACATTCCTTTCACGTAAAGGAGCAACCACCTAAACAGGTTAACAATTTGCCTAAAAACTATTATTAGTAGGTATTGGAAGAATATAAATTCCACAAGTTTTTTTTTAAATCAGTGTGTATCGTAAAAGTCAAATGATACCTACTTACTTATTAACGTTGAACTATTATCATCCGTAAATCTGTTTGTATGTCATATATTATGTAAATAATATTTCTAAATACCTCCGGTACATTATTAATTTCAACTAGCTGGTGGCCGCGGCTCTGTTCGCCACCAATTGAAATCAAACATACCTACGTAACATTTTCAAGAACTTTCCAATAAGAAAAGCTGCATCATATCAAATCAATAGGCAGGTACATACCTTGTTTTGCGTACATCGAAAATAAACAGACAAGAATTTAAAAAAGAAGTGTTTTTGCGTTCAGAATCACTAATTTAACATAACTCAAGTATTTTTTTAATATTGCCAATGTACAGAGTACAGATACAGCTCATTTACAATTTTATAATAATATAGATAGATGGTTAATGTCAACGACCTCGGAACTATTACAATTTACAAGTTTTAGGTAATTAAGTGGAATAACCACTTGCTATGGTTTGTTACCCTTTTAGTAGCCTTTTAATTATATAATCTTGAAGATGCTTTAACTCACTATGAATGCTCTGAAACACTTAATTTGTGCCTGTTTCAGAGCCTGGCCCGAATACAGCGCTTCTCTATCGGAAGCAAGACTACTCGAAAGCAACGATTATTCTAATTAGTCATTAATGTAAAATAGAAATTAAATCAGGGTCATGTTCATTATGTTCAAGCGCTTCGCGCGTCAGTCAGTTTGATATTTATTTCACTGCATCATCATCATCAAGATTCATTATGTTCCCTAAATCTTGTACTTTGTACCTACACCTACTATGAAACTAACAAATCTTGCAGCTATAGGTATTAGGAATACTATATGTAGGTAATTTATATTAGTTACACATATGGGTAGATATACCTACCTACCTACCTTTTATTATGAAAACACAGCTTTTGACTAGAGCTTTTTTTCTTTTGAGAGAAAATGGGTGAGAAATGGGGAAGTTTACTGTCGCATTATTTATGAACGGACTTTAGGCTATGATTTTAGGCTGAAACATCCAGGCCCTCGATTCTGCTAAAGCACAACCACTATCGCACCACCGAGACTGCGAGAAAATTCCATTTGAATTTAGCCTTTAAAGTAATGAATCTAAGTTTAAAATTAAATGGCTTTTTGTAGAGTGAATGAAAGAGTGTAATGAAACTCTTTTCATTTAATTTTGTGACTGTACTTTCTATAGAAATAAGGTCTAAAATGTAATGCCATTTTTTGCAGACTGTGGTGTGACAATGGTTGTGCTTTAGCAGAATCGAGGGCCAGGTCAATTTAAAGTAAGATTATACGTATCTTATTTTTTTAACGATTTTTTTAAGATCCCTTAATCAAATCATTAAGGGTACCGGCAAAATGTGGCAAAGGGTGCGCACGAGTTAAAAGTTGTTAAACTATTAACAAGATCACGCCTGACCAGTTCACCTTTCAAAACAAAAAACAAATACTTGTAAAACGGTTTATCCGTTCGAGAGCTCACAGACGTAATATACACACGTCCAACTTATCGGTTTTGCATCGGGGGTTGAATAGTGTCTGAATATTTTATTATGCTGATATTCGAAATATTGATACAAAAAATCCGTGTGAACCGGTCCCGCCCGAATAAAATACTTACTTCATTTTACGAGCACAGATAGTGTATTGGTTACATCATCAATGATCACATTTTTCTTGTCGTCCTATTTTGCCCGTCACATTTAATTAAAAAACACTCAGATCCTACATAATAGGTGGCAAACACACTACGAGAAATTGCTACGATCGCACTGTACTGATAAATTAATGCGTGGGTGTGATAAAATCTGTACAGTTTTTTTTTCAGATTTAAATCTAGGTGAAAAATTAAAAAAGACAGTACCTACCGACATACCGAATCTATATCAAAGTGATTTCTCAGCTGCGTCCAAAGTAGGGAGATCCGATTCTCAGCACTCCATGGATTCACCGTGCGGTCGCCGGGTCCATAGCGTGATACAGAGAGGAACACCGTGACGGCGACTGGGATGGGACCTATTATACCTCAGGTCACGTATCTTGGACCTAAATCACGAGACAAACGAGGCCCTGGTGCCCGCGTATTGTTTTGTAATAGTCTATGATTGATGAATTTGAGCTCGTCCACCGCCGTGGTATCCTCAAAAGACACACAAGAACCGTGTACTGCGCGTATAGAGCACATTTTACCTAAAATATGTACTCTTCTTCTTCCTCTTAGCGTTATTTCCCAGTCGCATCCGAAGCTTTCAGCTCGAAGTCTGGGGTCCGCTTTTACCAGTCTTAACCACGGATTTTGACTAGACCTCGATATTTTCCGTGAAGCGATTGTCATCTGACCTCCACAACCCAATGTTAACATTAGGCGATATCGAAGTTTTGCAGTTAGACCGTTGTTTTTGGATTTTTGAGGGCTCCAACTACCCGTAACGACTGCCATAGATGTTTTCATGGCAACCTAAAATATGTACATATGTAGGTATACATAATGTTGGCTTTTCTAGCTACAAGCCTGTAAGTCTCGTGCGTTGTTTAACAGTTGCGCCACCAAGTTTAGGCACGTTGCCGTACGCAAAGTTAATATAATAATATATACGCGTATAGAGCACATTTTACCTAAAATATGTACATATGTACCTAGGTATACATAATGTTGGCTTTTCTAGCTACAAGCCTGTATAAGAGTCTCGTGCATTGTTTAACAGTTGTGCCACCAAGTTTAGGCACGTTGCCGTACCGAAAGTTAATCTCATTGTTCCATTTGGAAAATTTTAAAAGTCGAAAGAAGCCTTTGAAAGAATATTCAGAAGTATCCCGTTGTATTATAAAGTCCTGAAGTTTATATGCCCTGCAAATTGCTTCAACATTTCACAATAACACAACAAATAAGTATATTTTTGACAAAGAAAAACGTGACTATTATTTTGTAAATACTTACTACTAGCGATACCCGCGGCCCGGCTCGCGTGGATGTCGATTATCGCGACTTTTGGCCATAAGTGTCATCTTATATATAAAATTCTCGTGTCAAAATGTTCGTTCCCGTACTCCTCCGAAACGGCTTGACCGATTCTCATGCAATTTTGTGAGCATATTGGGTGGGTCTGAGAATCGGCCAACATCTATTTTTCGTGCCCCTGAGTGATAAGGGTGCAGCGGGAACGGGATTTGAATACCACGCGGGCCGAAAATATGGCGGTACGAAGTTCGCTGGGGCAGCTAGTAACTCTATGATTTTACTCTATCAATTACAATCAAATCTCCGGCAGCTTTTAAGTCTGGGCAACATCTTTCTAATAAAAAAATGACATCAAAATCTGTTCGTAAATCGTGAATTTAACAAAACCAACGTTTTTTTTTATATCTCCAATGTACAGACATACCTAACTAATTTACAATTTTATGATAGATTTAGAAGCAAATATTTGAAGCACTGGCGTAGCTATGGGTGGGCAAGGTGGTGCGGTGCACCAGGGCCCTCAGGCTCAGGGGGCCCCCCAAGCCCAAGCCTGAACTAACAAATCTCATATTAAACTACCAAAAAAGTCTTAATTTTGGAATGCGAAAATGGGTTGTAGTTGTAGCACAACTCTAATCAGTGCTCATTTGCTGGGAATTTTATGCAGTATTGTCTCGTTGAAAGATTCGCCATCACATTTGCAGCTAGCTTGGAGGCCCCCAAGCTTAATGTCTAGAGACTAGAGAGATAATCGCTGGTCTTCTATTGAAGACCATTTGTGCACCCTGGGTAACTGAGACAGCAGCAGCCTGTCTCAAGATGGCATAGACGCTGCGGCCTATGGCCAACTATGAACTTTCCACGTGTAACTCTGACAACTGTCGCAGTGGAAAGTAAGTAAGCGGGTGGGGTGGTTCTGGGCCAGATGGAGATATCGTGGTTCCCATATTTGAGGGGCCATCTCAAAGTCGTATATGGCCCAGGGTCTGTCGAGGTGCAATGGAATTTTTTTATTGGTTCCGCTTACACTCCGGCGCTTGAGACCCGAGACTGCATACAGTTTTAGTTGGTTCGATTCCGGGCTAAGCACCTTCACCGAATGTTTATGTCGATTCGCCATAAACACGAAATCATCATCATCTGCATATAGACGCATTTTCCTGATTGCATCCGTGGCCAAGATGACCTCGGAGCTCAGGGTCCGCCTTCCGGCTCTTCCTCTTCCACTTCACTCAATCTTAGGCGTCCATGAAAGTGAGAGAAATTCGCCTGCATATCAAGCCCTCCACGACATCAAGTCAGGACTTCTTGGGCCTACCCCTTTTACCTGGACCCGGCGGGGACGCCATTGCCAGGCATTTGTTACCCACGTAGCCTGGCGGTTGCCGCAAGACGTGGCCGCACTAGCGAAGGCGGCTCTCTTGCATTCTATCCACCATATCACGGACATGAAGGCTGCTGCGGATGCGAGAGTTCGTCACGCGATCTTTACGCGTAACGCCGCATAGCATTTTCATCTCCATGACCTCCGTGGCCTAATGACCTCTACCTTGTGTATTGTGTAATGTGCGTTGTGTTTTGCAATAAATGTATTTTCTTTTCTTTCTTTCTTTTCCTTCAACCTGACTGGCATTTTGGGATCACACGTGTGACGCCAGTAATTTCTCGCCACTTGGCCCACGGGGCAGCAATGCGTGCCTTGATGTTGTAGTCGATTTCACCAGTCACATGAAGTACAGATCCCAGGTACTTAGTGGTAGTACCTGGTCCGTGTGGTCGACCAAATTGCTGGAAACAAGCTAGATGTATATCTAGATTGTTTTCGCGCGCCTCTCTACAAGGGAACGAGGATTGAGGTGCGGGGTCCGCAGGCACCACGTGGTGCACCCTGGGCAACGGAGACGGCAGCGCTCCTCTCTCGCGGATCTATTGAGGGCTGGTCGGGGACTTTTCACATGTCCCACTGACTAGCAAAGGGCACAATGGAAAGCAGGCAAGGAGCGGACCGGTTACCGAGCGCAGGCGTGGGGGTTACATGTGCGGCCGCCTGTCACCCTTTCACTCCCACTGGCGCGCGGTTCGATGTTCGTCCCTCTTTTCAGAGTTCTATGGGGACACACCGTGCTTCTCACACCCGAGGAGGCCATTTTAAAACCGTAGATGGCCCAGAATCAGCCGGGGTGCCAGTGATTTGCTCTCGGTAACCTTACGGGGTGTAAGGTTACCGAGAGCAAATCAATCAGCAGCTCTGGTATCTGAAGACCCGAGACGGCGTGTGGTATTAAGCGGTCCGAGTCTGACATAACTACCCGCGATGGCCGACGACGGGGGTGGTATCTGAGGGGATTGGATTTCCGCACGAAAAAGGGGGAGAGAGGAGGGATTTGATCCCCAACAGCACGTTAGCGACCGGTAGGATATGCCCACCTCATCGTTTACTTCGGTAAGGTGACGTGCGTCGCCCGACGGAATTTTCGGAACCAAAAAAAATAGGGGGGCCCCCTGTTTCTTTTTGCACCGGGGCCCTTGGTCACCTAGCTACGCCACTGATTTGAAGGGCAAGGGCTTCATTTCGCAAATGTAAAGTCACCGTCTCTATTCTATGTAGAAATATGAAGATATTGAAAGTTTCATCAAAGTTTCCGTGGTCTTTCTACCGGGGAAACTTTGAGATGCCATTCAAACTGTTCAAAGTTTACAATTTGCACAACGAGTAATACATACTAACAATGGTACGTCAAGTCACGTTGGCCGTCTACAATTTTTTATAAGTTATTTTGTTAAGTTGATTTGTTTAAGCTTCAAAAACTTTGCATTGGTGCTCAAAATTTTGAAACAGTAGGTATACCCGTACTTATACACCTCCCTTGGGAGATGGTTCTTAGCTACTTTTTGGTATCGCTAAAAGGTTCTGCAATCGGGTGCTTCAGCTGCGCTTGGACGACTAATGTTTAGATTTCTTAAGTCTTCTTAGACATGTGAAGTAAACATACATACTATTATATAATTGTAAAGTGGTCGTGTCTGTACATTGGAAATATTAAAAAAAAATACTTGGGATATGTTATGTTAACGATACTGAACACGAAAATATTTTTTTTGAATTTCCTGTCTGTTTGTTTGCGATGGACGCAAAAACTACTGGACGGATTTTGATGCGGTTTTTTTTGTTAGAAAGGGCTTGGTCAGACTTAAAATCTTACGTTTGTTTGATCGCAATAGGTTGAGTAGAACCGAAGATATGAGCAAAGGCCGCGTTAACCGAGATGCACGCGGGCGGAGCTGCGGGCGGAAGGCTAGTTGTATCATACTTATAAGTAACAATGTAACATAACGTGCTTAACATTACTTAAGTGGAGAGGCGGTGATATTATGCAAATAATACTAAACTGCATTTAGATATGGCATACTTATTTATTAATATATATATTTTTTTAGTTATTTTGTAATACCTAAAAAATATCAAATGGCCCAGAACACAGGCCGCATTTTTAGCGCGGAAATGCCACCAGTGGTCTGGGCTACTTTTAACCAGATACGACCCGGGGTTATTTAGCTAACAAAGGCTTTGTTAGCTATTTGACTAGCTGACCCCGCGAACTTCGTACCGCCTTTTTTTTTAATTTTTCTCGCCGTAAGAACCATCCTCGTACTTTAAGGAATATTCTAAAAAACGAATTAGCGAAATCGGTTCAGCCGTCCTTGAGATTTGCGCTTAGCAACACATTTAGGGATTCATTTTTAGGGTTTTATATTATAGACTAGCTGACCCCGCGAACTTCGTACCGCCTTTTTTTAATTTTTCTCGCCGTGAAAACATCTTCGTACTTCAGGGAATATTCTAAAAAAAGAATTAGCGAAATCGGTTCAGCCGTTCTCGAGATTTGCGCTTAGCAACACATTTAGGGATTCATTCTTATATTATAGACTAGCTGTTGCCCGCGGCTCCACCCGCGTGGAATTCCGATTTCGTTCCAACTTGATTTTCGTGCTAAAGTTCCCTTGGATACCGCTCCCGTCGGCCATCAGGGTGAATATGTCGGACTCGGACCCACTAAAAACACATGCCGTCGTGGATCTTCCGTTGCTGGGGTGTAAGATAGCTTAGGGCATATTGCTCGCTCCCTCTGGGCCATCTACAACTTTAAGATGGCCCCCTTAGGAGTGAGCACGGTGTCCCTATCGAATCCGGGAAAGGTGGGAGGCGGGCGTGAAGGGGTGACAGGCGGCCCCACCTGTTATCCTCACGCCTGCGCTCGGTGACCTACCCTCCCCTTGCCTGCTCTCCACTGTATCCTCTGGTAGTCAGAGGGGCACGTGGGAAGCCTCTGAGCAGCCCTCTACAGAGCCGCTCCCGTTGCGGCAGGTATTTGCCGTAGGCGTCAACACCTGCCCTGGGTGAGAGGCGCTACCGCCTCCGTTGCCCATGGTGCATCGTATAGAGGTTCCGACCCTCCTTCGGATCCCGTACCCGTTGCATCTTCTGTTCAGCTGACCCTCTTCGTTTTCGCTCGTGACATACTGCGAACGCCCGTTGCACCCTTTTAGCCCATACCCGTAATTAAATAGTTTTCAAATAATGTATGGGAATCTTAACGGATTTATTGTCATTTTTAATTTCGCAATATCCTTCGAATAGAACGTCCGATTTCAGACAGCCTCCGTGGCGTAGCGGTAGTGAACGCGGCCGCTACGCAGGAGGCGCGGGTTCGATCCCCGCTCAGTGCAAATATTTGTGTTCATGAAATATGGGTATTTGCATTGGTCTGGTCGTGCCTCGGAGAGCACGTTAAGCTGTCGGTCCCGGTTGCCATAAGAACATCTATGGCAGTCGTTACGGGTAGTTGGAGCCCTAAAAAATCCAAAAACAACGATCTATAGCTGCAAAGCTTCGATGTCGCCTAATGTTATCATTGGGCGGTGGAGGTCAGATGGCAATCGCTTCACGAAAAAATATCGAGGTCTAGCCAAATCTGTAGTTAAGTAAGACTGGTAAAGCGGACCCCAGATTCCGAGCTGAAAAGCTTCGGATGCGACTGGGAATTAACGTTAGGATGAGAGAGAACGTCCGATTTCTATAATTCAAAAAGTAATCAACAGGTATTGAAACAATCTTTAATACTAAAAAAATATTTATATAAGTATCAATACAAAGGTATAGATTCCGTGGTAAGTCAGACCACGGAATCTCTTCTGCTTGAATTTATTTCATCTTAATATTTTTTAATATTGCGATAACTCTTAAACTATTCATTGTAATTATATAGTGTAAATGGCAATTTTGATCTACATTAAATGTACAACGTATTTAATTGGATAAGGAATAACACCGTATTGTTAAAAATAGCTTCAAAAATGACACATATTTTTGTTGTAATTTGTAAAAAATAAAAATGGTTACTGTGGGCTACCCTTATTAGATAGACATATGCTATCGCGGACTTTTATGTAGACCTTTTTAAGTTATACATTTCCACAGTACATTATTTTATTATACGATATGGATACGACATATGTGCAAATACTGAAACCGCGAAGCATCCTGGTCCGTAGGAATAGAACCAAATTAAATTTAAACTTAAATTCCCTGATTTATAAAATCCGAAATTTTCTAACAAAATAATTATTAAAATAAATGTAGAAAATGCAACCACTTGTATAAGTCATTAAATAGTTTCATCCATTGCTTTAAAGTCATTGACTGTGTCATAAGTCATTAATAAATACGCACACACCTTCACACACACACACAACAACTTCACACACACACACAACAATAGGCATAGTAGGTAACTTACTTGAACAGCTAAGCGGCAACATGCGATTCTACAGAGTGCTCAAAGTTGTTCAAATTCTATAAAATTAAAACTCTAGTTTCTGCCCTTAATACTGGACCAATTTTGTTCAAACTTATCCTGCTTGAAGCTTAGGGGGTACCAAGTATATGGTTTCAATTATTGCCTATATGTCGTATCCATATTGTATATTCAATAGTGTTCGCAGCGCACGCGATGTAAGTGCCTTTGCACATTGTAAGAAAATTTCTGGTGCTTGACAAGAAATTTCTTATAAGAAATGCAGTCGCCTTTGTTGTTATATGAGACCGTGCACATTGTAAGAAATTTTTTCTTGTGTCTGATAAGACACACGCATTTTGGCGGATCTAGACCAGAAATTTCTTACGTACGTGGGACACTCAATTACATCAAGTTTTATTTTGAGAAATTATAAAATTAACTTCGATGTACAAAATATTTTTATTAAATCCACCAGGCCGTTTCCTCGTGGTCATACTAGTTTGTCATACCACCAGCTTCTACACAAAGTTTCATGCGTCTGAACCAATTTTCGCACAATCATCGTACGAAAATGTTCTCGATGCAGATCCATTTTTAAATGAGACACAATGGCTCTCAAAAATTGTGGAGAGATATTCAAAATTGGAACATTGCTATTTTTACTTTTAAATATAAGCAAAGTTTTCAAAATAATTACAAGTAGGTAACAAGTACCTTACACAAAAACTCGCAAGACGTTGTTGAACGGCCCACTCGGTACCTATTCATTCTGCGGCGGCGGCGCCGCGGCTGCCGCGGCGGCGGCGCCTTTGTGCCCCTCCCCCGACATACCGCACCTCACTCTACACGTGCCGCTAGCGCCTGTCGGCGCGGCGGCGCGGCTTTTGATTTTTACCCGACTACGGTGAAGCCAAAGGAGGGTTATGATTCTATGCCAAATGACTTTCAGTTTGCTAGTACATTTTTAAATGCAGTTTCGGTTGTGAGTTGTAACTGGTGACGTCTCGATGAACTAAATAGGTAGGTATTAAAATCCTTAGGTACCTAACCTACCTGAGAGTTACAGCTAGCATTCCACGTGGGGATATAGCTTCTATAAATTGCGTATTTTGACGATGTAATGAAATCTTCAAGTAAGTACCTATTTTAACAACTCGTCAAAAGTTGTTTGGGACATATAGGTAGGTATGTACGTACGTAGGTCATTAAAAACTTTCTTTCGTTTCGCATTAATTCTGGTACCTACAAGCTTTGTATTATGTCCCATCGCTGATTCTCGAGTCTCGTCATATTATTATTATTATACTAGCTGTTGCCCGCGGCTCCACCCGCGTGGAATTCGGATTCCGTGCCAACTTTAGCCTACCTAAGTTACTTCTTATTACATAAGCTATCTGCCAGAGAAAGTCACGTCCAAATGGTTCAGCCGTTCCAGAGATTAGCCGGAACAAACAGACAGACAGACAAAAATTTAAAAAATATATATATTTTGGTACCTATGTGTACCGTATACAATACATTCATATGCATGTAGTAGAAACCGGTTATTTTAATATTACAAACAGACACTCCAATTTTATTTGTATAGATTTAAAGTTCCCGTCTATGATATAGATAGGTATGCAATCAAAAAAAGACGCTGTCGTCTGTCTATTTTGTACCTACCTAGGTAAGTATATGATTGTGAGGATTGTGTATCCTCCGTCAAATTATGGTTAGGTACATACTAATGAATGAAGTAAAGAAATAAGAAATTACCTAAGTAGGTACTTCGTTCTGTACCTACATTACGAGGTTAAGTTATACCTATTGGCTAGGAGCAATATTGGCTGAGAGAAAGTAAAAATCAATTTTCTTTCTTTCTTTCTAAGCAATATTGGCTGGGTCAGGTTTTGGATGGGTGACCGTTCTTTGCATTACGACGTTAAGCAACATTGGGTAAGTGCCCGCTTGACGGCAATAGGCTCGCTCCTATTACGTGGTACCGAAAATAATTTGATGGAATGTGCTGTTAATACACCTCTGCTTACCCCTTCGGGAATTTACAGCACTCCTGTAAAACCCCTAAGTATAATAATATGTATGTATGTATAATATATTTTTTGTTACAAACATGTTTTATCATTCTATACAGAATGATAAACAAAACATGTTTGCAACAAACAGAAATGTTTGTAACAAACATAAATGTTTGTGGCTACGTAAGAAATTTCTGGTGTACGTAAGAAATTTCTTGTCGATAATTTCTTACAGTGTGCAAGGTGTTCTCTTCATTAGACACGAAATATTTCTTGTCTGGCGTACGTATCTTATAATGTGCAAAAGGCCTAAGGCATTTTTTTGGGTCATTTTTTTACACCTTGGGTTACATTATTGAAGTTTTAGTAAGGATCCCTAATTTTTTTGAAAATTTAATATAGCCTATGTTAGTCAAGGATAGTGCAGTTTTTTAATGGTAAAAAAAATTTTCAAATCGGTTCAGTAGTTCTTGAGTTTACTCGAATATAAAAATGCTATTAGTAAAGATGTATGGAAATCTGCCCGATTTATTGACATTTATGCTCACTGCTCCGCTCCCTTTTGTAGTAGCGTGATGTTATATAGCCTATGACACTCAGCAATAATGTGGCTTTCTACTGGTGAAAGAATATTTAAAATCGGTTCAGTAGATCCCGAGATTACCCCTTACAATTTAACAAATATACAAACACACAAACTTTACTTCTTTATAATATTAGTATAGAGTATATAGATATCGTTACAAACAAAGCAACGTCGCGCGTTGATATTCTTGTGCGTCATAGCCGGTATACTGGTGATCTTGAAATTCAGAGATGCAACGAGTAGAACCCTCCACAGTATATAGCCCACACCCCTATTTATAATAGAGGTTTGTATTCTTCTCCTTGTGCCCGACGTCAGGCTCCTTGTGCCCGAAAGTTTAAAAATAAATAATTATTTAAGTAAATTGATTTAAGAGGAGTCAGAAAAGAACTGTGAAATGAGCTGTTAAAATGTGAATATTCAATACTGGGACGTGAAAGTGATATCATAATACCCGTGCCTTTTAATACCCGGGATAAGCACAGAAATTATGCGCGCCATCTGCTTTTGCCCTTATACCTTATAGGCTTTCGTTTTAGCATTGCAAAGAAGAAGGAGTAAGCAGATCCTCGGCTAAAATTATGATGACTGAAAAGTCTATTAACTGCTACCAGTGGGGAGGGATCCCTATAAATCGATTCGGCTTTAAGATTTTTGTCCACCGGCTTTTTTCATCCTTCCTCACTGACAACTATAAACTTATCTTTTAGAAGTTACGTATTATGTATTATCAAAGCGTCCCAACGAACGTAACCAACACCAAAATAATAATACCTTGAAGACAAACATCGACTTCGAAAACTTGTCTCATACGCGTAAAGATTGATTTACATCAGACGAGCGAATGCTCATTCTATCTTCTCTACGCCAAATTCTGTTAGTGTAAACAGTGACAGAACATTCGTTCGTCGTTCTTTCTTATGTAAACCCTGAAAACAAGTCTTCATTTACACTGAAATATTAAGAAAGAATGCTCTTATTCTAGCTCTAGCTCGTATGTTCGTTTGGTCTAAATCCACCTTAACGTGTTGGCACAACGTGCAGCAAGCACGAGTGTGTTAAAATTTAGTTTTTCTTCGCAAGTTAGGTGCGTGAAGGAAAAGCGTTTTCCAACAACAGACAGAGTGTCGCATCATATCATAAAAAAATGTAATCGGGCATTTAAATATTTCGACAATAACATTTGAAATATATTGACATTCAGAATATAAATCAGAACACGTGAAAGAAAAACGTCGAAATCAATCAGCATTCAGCTTCATTACCTACTCGCTTTTATTTTATTGTAAAATGTTTTAAGATTTTGTTATTTTTATTGGTAGATGACTGTGGGATCGTTTATAAAACATGGGCTAATCGCGATTCCCCTCCAAAAATGTTCGGTAGGTATTATAAACAAAAAAAAATTGGAGGAAATCGGGGACTTATAAACAAAAAATTTCGGAGGAAATCAGGTTCGAGGGCAATCGCAACTAACCTTAAAACTTTAACTTCTGCACATGCCAATCTACTGTAGGGTTGCCATACGTCCCCGTACGCCGGGACATGTCCCGGTTTGAAGCATGGTGTCCCGGCGTCCCGGCCGATAAGCAAATTGTCCCGGTTTAAAAATCATAGTATTATATTAGAGAGCTGGACTTGGTAAACAGTAATATACCTACAATAAACGCGACTTACTACTTCTTTCTTTCCTCTTTCTGGATTGAACGATGTAAGCGCTGACATTTTTCCGTACACGATTAAGTTAATGAGTAATAAAGAAGCGGTGCCGGAGAGATGGCGCTCATACTTCCACGACCTGTTGAATAAGCAGCTTAAAGAGGTGCAACCACCAGACCTCTTTCCGAATAATCAAGAACTAGTGCCACCGTTGACGCCTGCAGAAGTACTGCCATTTGCCGCATGAAGAACCGAAAAGATGTCGGACACAACGAGGTCCCCATCGAGGCTTGGTAGGCAATGGGTGGTCGTGGTGTGCATTTTAACAAATCTATGTAACCACGTACTCCTCACCGGTGAGATCCTAAGCCAGTGGAGACTGAGCATCATTACGCCAGTATTCAAAGGTAAGGGATCGGTGCAAAAGTGTGGCAGTAACCGCGATCGACTCCCGAATCCAACAGTAGAGTATACCCTCGGAATGTCAGTATGGGTTTCGTCCCGGGCACGGGACCATGGATCCGGTGTTCGCCCTAACCATTGTGGTGGGGAAATACAGGGCGAAGAACACGCTCCTGCACTGCCTATTCTTAGACATGGTGAGGGCCTTCAACTGTGTTCCTCGCGCGGTGATCTAGTGGGCACTGCGGGCTAAGAGAGTTCCAGAGACCTACATTGACACCATCCAAGACATGTATCATGATTCTGGTTCCGTAGTTCGCTTTTCGACTGCTGTTGGTGACTCGAAAGCCTTCCCCATCACCGTCGGAGTACACGAAGGATCCATCCTTACTTGTTCAGCGTGGTATTAAACGTCTTGTCGGACAGTATCAGAAACTCACATGAGCAGCTTCCGTGGTTGCTCATGTATGCTGATGATATTGCGCTGATGGACGCGGTCAGGAGCAGATTGGTGCGACACGTGAAAGTGTGGACGGAGGCGCTTGAGAACGGTGGTCTGAAGCTAAATGTAGTGAAGACAGAAAGCTTAGCGTTAAACTCGACAGGTTTCACAGCCGACCGCATAGGCGATGATTCGGTTTAAGTACCTGGGATCTGTACTTCATGTGACCGGTGAAATCGACTACGACGTCAGGGCACGCATTACTGCCGCGTGGGCCAGGCGGTGAGAAATGACTGGCGTCACGTATGATCCCAAAATGCCAGTTAGGTTGAAGGGGCAGGTCATAAGACGGTCATTAGGCCTGTCCTCTTACATGGTTGTGAGGCGTACCCGCTGCTGGAGCGACACAAGCAAGAGCTGCGGGTCACGGAGATGAAAATGCTGCGGTGGATGTGCGGCGTCAAGCGTAAAGATCGCGGGAAGAACTCCGCGGCAGCCCTCATGTACGTGATATCGCAGATAAAATGCAAAAGAGCCGCCTTCGCTGGTGCAGTCACGTCTTGCGGCAACCGCCGGGCTACGTGGGTAGCAAATACCTAACAATGGCGGCCCCGCCGGGTCCAGGTAGAAGGGGTAGGACCAAGAAAACCTACTGACCTACCACTGGCTTGACGTCGCGTCGTGAAGAGTGATATGCGTGCAAATGGTCTGATGCTCTGAGGTCATTTTGGCCACGGATACAATCGGGAGAAAGCATCTACATGAAGATGATGTTTAAGTTAATGTTGATTTCGTTAAAATATTTTGTAAAATTATATATCTGAAGTTAAATTCTGATAATTTTTCGCCTTTCAGAAAAAAACAGAAAGCCCGAGTCGCTGCCCGCTGGTATTTAATGGCAGTGTTAATAGTTGTTTTAAACTTTGAAAGTTACATATTGTTGTAATAAAAGTTCAAATTTTTCTACCGTTACTAATTTTTCTTCAAATGTCCCGGTCTGGGTCCCCACACTTATGGCAACCCTAATCTACTGCCTTATTTACTACTTCGATATTATTTAAGGAAAAGGTCATTTTTTAAACTAAAACTTTATTTAGGTATATTGTGTGGAATTTGTCATAGAGGCGCATTTTGTGACCTGCCTAGAAGGTCATGATTAGCACCTCAATGTCGATCAGATTTGTACCTATGTGTTTAAGAGTTAAGTTCAGCTATTCTCAATAACAGCATTTCCATTCAATTGTTTTTTTTTCTAACCTGTAGGTACTTACCTAATAAAAAAAGTTTTTTTTATCTACTGACTGCCTCTGTGGCGTAGTGATAGTGAACGCAGCCGCAGCCGCTATACAGGAGGTGCGGGTTCAATCCCCGCTCAGTGCAGATATTTGTATCCATGAATATGTCTGGGTGTTTCTATGTATAATATGTATTTATTTACAAAATAATGTATCTAAGTATGTTTGTCTGAATTCTAGAACCCAAAACACAAGCTAGTTAAGCTATGTTTACTTTGGGTCTAGATAGTTGTGTAGAATATCCTAAAATATTTATTAATATTATTTATTATCCACAGAATGAAGATACATATATTGTCATAAGATACCTACGACCTAGGTACTAATTTTAAACATGAATCTATTTGTATTGATACAAAATAGATGTGCGTCACTTCTATTTTGTAAGTAGCAGAGCTTTCGCCTAATAACGCAACCCGTGTAAATTGAGATACATTTACGTGCTTTATCGTTTTGCATGAACCCGTTGACATAACCTTGTAAGTTCAACATAGGCGGTGCTTAAACAAGCTCGTCTCGCCCAAGTATTTAAGAGACGGGGCGGCATCCGACACGACACTTACCTCATCACTTGCCGTGAGACACAGTGTGCTAGGAGCTCGTACTTGACAACATGAAGGTGACCTGGGTAAGTACTTACATCATTTTCAATTAAGTGGTTTTCGAATTTGGGAAAAACAATGAAAGTAAATTCCGTATTTTAAAGATAACCATATTGGTATTGTGAGTTTTAAAAAAATTCTTTTGACGATAGTGTTCGATGTTTTGCCTTTTTTTTTTTTTAGTTTAGTGCATATTAATTACGTGTCGTAATAATTTTAGTGAAGTGTGCGGCTGAAGCGAAAACGTGCTTGCCAGCGAAATGTGTTTAATTTAAGGATTTAAAAGTTATCAATGTGTGAAACAACTTTTATGAATCTGGTTTTTCTGAAATATATTTGAACCTTCTTAACTTAATTCGAACTTAAATGGGTCTTGATATTAATGAATTTCCAGAGAATTTCCAGATGTGTTTAGTTCAGAGAATATTTTAATAGTAAATAATTGAATTGCATTATTCGTAGTTTATTACTATTCTTAGGATTTCTAATTTTTCTACTTCATTGATATTTATTTTAAAAAATGTAAGTAGGTTTTTTTATCACCGGGTCGATGAATGATATAAATGCTTAGAAACCATCATCCATTGTAGAGTGGATGTGAACCTGATACAGATACTGGCTATAATGTTCAAGACGGAGGTACATTCGCGTGATTGTACGCATAATGTACCTGCCTATAATTTTAGCGTCTTTTAAGTTAGACAAAAATTAAAAAAATATATATATAATAAAGGGTAGTATAGAAGGCGTAAAGTAAATTGGATTAAAATTCAATTACTAATGAAAAGACCGCATTAGGTGGACGAGGATTTTTGTTTTATGCGTAAATACTTTTGTAGGATACCTATAGGTAGATAGTTTTGTTTATTCCCTTCTGTCTGAACGGATTTCGTTGAATGCGGTCTCAAATGAAAGGTATTCGCGGTTTTATAGAGTAACAACTTAAACCAGTGGATTTTTAATGCTAAGATGTAAACTGTCAAAAAATGTACTTAAATCGTGTTGGGCATAAAAATAAGTACCTACCTACCTAAGATGGCAACAGTTCACATTATTGCTCTCACTTCCAACATTATTTTGTTTAATTAAATGGATGGCAAGGAGAGCGTCGGAAGTTCAGTTTTTGTCTGTGTCGTTATGAAAGTCATTTCTCTTGCCAAAAAGTTAAAACTAAAAAGTTGAAAAAAAAAAATGAAAAGAAAACCCTACTTCAAAAATAACGGACCTGACAGACAGTCCTGTCTTGAAAAGCATTTGGTAACTTACGGACAACAGCGCCACCAGGAAACCATTAAAATATTAATAAAATTTCAACCAAATTCGTTTAGTCATTTTGGAGAAGTTAGGTAACAAAATACTTCACCCTAGCTTCTTACCGTCTAGTGGGGTGCAGTCTATTAACGGACAAAATTTAAAAAAAAACGTACCGAAGAATTATAATATTACTAGCTTTTCGCCCGCAGCTCCGCCTGCGTGGATGTCGACTACCAATAGTATTTTTTCTAAACTGACGGACTTGTTGTACAAATATAGCTATCCCGATAGTTCTAATAGTAATTGTTGTATAAACCTCAGTAGTGTGTTTTTCAAAATATTAAATGAAAACTGTAAGAAACATTGGCCGGCCTTGTCTTACAAAAAAGTGGTAGATTTTTAGAATATTACCTACATCAAAACAAAAATAATATTAATATCTTTATATCAATAGCTAGTAAATGGCTAGAAAAAGACTGGTAAGAAAAAAATACTATTACCTAACATTTCATTCTTATCAATCAATCAATTAGCCTATTTCAGTCCACTGTTGGACTTAGGCCTCACCCAATGTATGCTGTAGCACTCGATCCTCCACCGTATGCCTCCACAGTCAGTTTGCACATTTCGGCCCCATGAGTCATAACAGGGGAGTAGAAACCTCGACGAATTTTCCCAATGTTGCCCAACCCTTGTCGACCCTTCGACGTATATCTCCTTCTAGGTTTTGTTTTCTAATCTAAATTTAGCATCTCAGCAATGAAAATATCGTATCAGCACGACACCGTCGTAGACAATCCAAAAATGCCCAGGTCTAGATGATGTCAGAAGGCTTCTTGTAATATACAAATGCCATACATAGCGGCTGATATACTCTCAGGTCTTTTGTATAATGTGCTGAACGGTATTGGCTGCAATACTATAACCCTTTTAAAATTCGGCTTGCTCCGGTGGCTGGAACTCACAGCTATTCAAGACGATTCTCAAGAACAACTTCTATCGAGATATGACTCAGGAGTCTTATAATTCTTCAGCAAGACCTTTTAGCCTTTTTTGGAGAACAGTACCACCGCACTACAGTTCTATATCCTAAATGTTAAGTTCTGCTGGATGACGGAATCAAAGAGGTTCGCAAGCTCTGTTAGACTGGGATTCCACCTGCTTTTAAGAGACCTGTCTACCAGTGCGATATCATCAGTATACCATAACTATGAAGGTTGCTGTTGTATGCTAAGGATACAATAAATCATCAATTGGCCTATTGCAGTCTACTGCTGGACATAGGCCTCTCCTAATATGCGCCATGTTTGCCGATCCACCGCCTTCCGCATCCAGTACGTCCCAGCCACCTTACGCAGATCGTCGGTCCAGCTGGCTAGGAGATGTCCCACCTTCCATATTCCTTATCGCGGTATCTAGGACTCGTCTGCTCCAACGGCCATCAGTCTTTCGGCAGATGTGGCCAGCCCACTGCCACATTAGCTTGCTTATTCTGCGACCCTACGGCCAGATTGGAAACCAAGGTTTGGAAACCGGTTTCCATAGCAGAATTATTTTTCCTTAAGCGAACCTGGTTTCCAAGAAAGAATAATAATTCTGTTTTCGAAACTGATTTGAAAAACAGAAAGTTGGAACTTTGGTTCTATGGCGGATGACCTCGTTTCGAATTCTATCCTTCAAAGAAACTCCAAGCATAGCTCGCCACATAGCCCGCTGCGCGACTTTTAGGTCACGGACTACCCTACCTCCAGTGGCCACGTTTCGTCACCGTAGGTCATAGGTAACATAACAGGCAGGACGCACTGTTCGAAAACCTTTGTTTTGAGGCATTGCGGCAGGGGGGAGGAGAAGACCCGACGTAGTTTGCCAAATGCTGCCCACCCCAGTTGAATTCTTCTGGCTATTTCTTTCTCGAAATTAGTTTTAGCAAGCTGGATAACCTGCCCCAGGTAGATAATATTTTTGAACTTCGAGTGTCGCTCCTTCGATGGCAATCGGTCTTAGTACAACATGTTCGTTGAACATAATCTTGGTTTTACCCAAGTTTACACCGAGGCTGACTTGTCGAGAAGCTCCATTCAGGCTGTGCAGCATTTCGCCCAGTTGTTCTAGTGACTCCGCAACTATGATGATGTCGTCGGCGAACCGAAGGTGCGAGATGCACCTACTCCAGCGTCTAGAATACGTCTTCCAATGCGTTGGTAAATGCTGAGGATACATAAATTACTAATGTGATACGTCAAAAATGAATATAAATAAAACAACATACTTAAAAGTGGAGGTTTAATGTTTTATAATTATCTAAAAATAATATTAAGAAAATAAACATTTTGTCATCTTAATCAGAAGTGCTCTGTGCTTGAGTAATTGAGCCCACAGCTTATAAGTGGAAGTTATTGAATTGTGTTCTGCCATCTCTAATCATTGTTGCCTTAGTATACTTCTCGTCAAGAAAGAAAGTGAAGTTTTCTAGAAGCCAGGCGTTCGTCTATTTGGTGAAACGTTTCTAGCCATTGATATAAATAATTGTTATTTTGTTTCTAGCTATGAAGCCGCCCCTTGTGTTATATCGGCGGCGTCAATAGATTTAAATTCACATACCTTAGTGTTTGGGGGCTTGTAAATGAGGATTAATCTGGATGATAATGTGCTGTATTACTTTTCTTTTATATAGCTCTAGATAGCTATCATCGCTGCTATTATATGTATTTTTTCTATTTCCAATCAATTAAATAAAGAAACTGCAGTACATAACTCTTAAACAAAGCTCTTAAATAATATTTTTCACATTCATGCATATTGTACGTGACAGTGACATTTTTATAATATTATCATTTGACAGATCAAAATGTGACTTAACGTTGACACCATCACTTTAGTTCCGTTGTCATGGTAACAATTTTGCTAGCGATATTAGCGCCATAATATTTCGTATTTTCGTTAATATTACATTATTTCGTGAATTTGCCACATTTTAATTGTGATAATTGCTATTCGGCGACAAAGCCAAATTCAATAAACCAAACATCATAAAAATCTGTTCAGCCGTTCTTGAGTTATAAGAAAGTACGTTTTTGGCACTTTTAAGGCACTTAGGGTCGGAATTTTGAAAAATCGTTTCTTAGTACACCTCCACGCATCAAAACATACACTCTCTATAAATTTCAAGTCTCTAGGACCAGCGGTTTAGGCTGTGCGTTGTCTCTAAGTCAATCAGTCAGTCAGTCAGTCAGGACTAAGAGTTTTATATATAAGATTATGGACTGCAATAGGTTAATTGATTGATTGATATCTATTTAAATTACAATAAAATTGATTTAATTTCTTGACTTAGCCACAGAATAAATAATAGTATAAATAATAGTACTACTACTTAGCCACAGAATAAATAATAGTACCTACCTACTGACTTAGCTAAAAGCAGGTGAGACTCATTAGAAAAAAAAATCACTGCTGAATTTCAGTCTTGGTAGTAATATCAGTTCGATGCCCACAGGAAGAATTAGATTATCTCTTATACCTATTGTACTGTCCAGCAACTAGTGTTTTATATGAAAAAGCTTTTGATTACCATTGCATTGTTTCAATTTTTAGCATATTGAGGCATATACAAACTACAATGTTACTTATTGATGTATTGCATATTTAGAACTATTAATGTAGAAATACGATTTTAATAAGTAACTAGCTGTTGCCTGCGTGACCAAGCCTGCTCTAGTTCATCACTGTACCTACCTACCGAATTTCATCTAAATTGGTTCAGTGGTTTAGGTGAAAGCCTAACAGACAGCGTTACTTTGTAGATACGAAAGTAATAATATTAGTGGATATCGAAGCGTCGCGCGTCGGTATCTTAGTGGCCAAGGAAGCCACGAGCAAGAGGTCCCAGGTTCGAATCCTGGCCGCCATCCCGACGTGAACCCTCAACCCACTTCTAACACAAGCAACTTAGCTGGAGAGGTTATATGGAATATTAGCAATTGGCAATAGCTAAATGTGTATTACTTTTACCCTGTATATAATAAACTGTATACTAAATATGACCTTCGCGATACTATACGCCACACATATTATCTAATAATTCTAACTAAATGAACCCTGAAAATGGTATTGAAGGTGCGAACAATGTTACATCACTGTGACATTCATATATATAAAATTTAAATTAATATTGACAATGTAGCAATATGTTTATAATCATGCGATAAAAGATGTCATACACATCCGGCCACCGATGTGTTGCTGCGTCACCCCACATCCGTATAATGTTACCGGCAATGTACATAATCCGGTATTCTGTACAATGCCTAGGCAATGTATAGAATATCGCGTGCGCAGCCGGCAATGTATGAAATGTGGTTGTATCTTTTATAACCACCATAATATATATGTTATATGGTGGTTATAAAAGAAACAACCACGAAGGTTAATGTGGGAGCACCTATTCTGCCTTAACTTATATCTATCAAAATTGGGGCGCAGTATCCACACCGCGCAATTTGACTTGGAGAGATTACGTTAGAAGGCTAATTAGGGAGTCTCGCTCCATCCGTTCCCTTCGTGGTTATTTATTTATAACCATCTAGAAATAAGATTCCCGCAATATAGACCAAAAATATTTATTTCACATATCGCCGGTGGAACAGCAGGCATTCTATATAATTTAATAGCATACATTGCCTAGGCATTTTCAAGAATGCTTGCATTATACATACAAATTGACTGTAACATAATTATATACGCAAAGGAGTAGGTACAGTTAGCGTCAAAAGCAGAATGTGATTGTACAGATTTCAAGTTCTAGGAGTTGGAAATTATAAACTGCAAACTACAAAATGAAATTTTAAATGCCTGTGGTTTGGAATAGACTTTCTTTTGGCTAAATACGAAAAAAAAAATTTGGTAAATAAAAGGTACCTATTATTTTGTTTTACACATGCAGATTTCGACGTGTAAATAAATATTTTAACTTAAATCGTATCACTGCAAATCTCAAGAAGCTGCTTGGTGTAGTTAATAAAACTGTAATAGGTATCTACTGTTTGTTATAGCACCTATCTGACTATTGATCGAAAATAGACATAAAATCGAAATCCAAAGTATGAATCGCAAGCGTTTATTTGTGAAAATAATCGTTTATTTGTGAAAAAGTTTAGTCGATAGAGTTATAAGTCCATATATTGCAGTATCCACTTCACGTAGGCACAAAAACAAGGAATCCGTTCTAGATAAATAGCATTTTTTAAAGTAAATTAGGTATTTTGTGCAAAATCATTTCTTAAGGCCTTTGACGCGGACTATACCTACGGGTGTGAGGTAGGTACGAAGGTATTTCCACTCCAATCGAGCGGTCCGACTGGGGAAGTACCTCCGCCCTACAGAATACCGCGGCTATAATAACCTCGTATTGTGTTCCCGGCGGTGAGTTGGGTAACCAGAGCTCACTGGAGAGGTTCTGTGCTGTCAGTGGGTAGACTAAAGGCTTGTCCTGGTTGTCTTCTTCGCTTACGGCACGAGTGTGACTCTCCTGGTGTAGTGCACTCGTCCATAAGCCACGGTAACCATCAGGTGGTTCGTATACTTGTCTGCAACCAAAGTGGTATTAAAAAAAGAAAAAAGAATAACGATATCTTTAGTACCGAATTTAATTAATAAACTACCCCCAGCTATAAAGCCTACGCAGGAAAACTTAATTGAAAAAGAAATATAATTTAAGGCTTCCTTTTGAACGCTCGACATGAGGGTTGAGGCATTGACAAAAAACTTGTAAGATTTGAGATAGACTCATATTGAATTAATTAATTTCAATACTTCAAATTAGAATATGTTAATAGAATGAAAAATGTTATAACATTGGTGAATCTATGTTTTAGTTGAAAACATCTTATTAGGTTGTCCTTTATTTTTCCTTTTATTATTGGTCACTTATAATAGTCAAGGTAAAAAATTACTGCGACTGTTAAAAAGGATGATTACAAATTATTATCAGAATTCTGTGTACTGTTGATAAGCCGTCTACTACGGTATATTCACTGTATTACTTCTACTACTATATTGTTCTACTAATATTCACATACCTCTATTAGTGATAGGTACCCACTATTATCACTACTAATATTCACATCAGTCACTGTAGTTATACCATTTTATTAGTGGCGAAGGGTGAAATATTTGGAAAGGAAAACCGGTGGAAAAATCTTTCCAGGATTTAGTTTATTATGCACCATGCGACCCTTAGGGAAGTCGACAGGAATCGGGTTATAGGGATCCCTAGCCACTGCTAGTTATACCTAGATAGGGTGTATGGGAGCTAGGGCGCTAATCTTCGGGTCGAAGCCAACCTCACCCGCCAAACAGTACCAACACCTGAAGACGTAGGCTTTCCTTCTATGGTTGACAGGTCAGACAGCAGTGATCGCTCTCATACAATTTAAGCGGACCCTGGGCACCAAAGGTAGATTTGACACAACCGGAAATGGCTATATTAGGAGGATTATAATAAAGTAATTATTCTCTATATTTCTGTGTGTGTGAGGTGTCCCATGGAGGTTGTATATTGCCGATGACATTGTGTTGTTCAATGACGTCACACCTGTCATCAGTTGGTGTGTTATGTAATATGTAAATGGCATTATGTTGATTATGTATCTGGCATTGACAGTGAGGACGTAAACAATAATAATAATAATATTGTCGAATATATTTACTGTGATATTATGCAGCGCTTTTAAAACTGAGCTTTATTTGTGTTCGCTTAATTTTGGTTTCTAGAAAGCAGATAAACTTATGTACGTTTTATTTTGTAAATATAAAGATAATTATTATACAATGAAACACCTCTTTGAACTTAATGCGTTGGTACAGCTACTCTAAGTGGGAATCGAACCCGTAACGCTCCACCGCGCTCCTTCTCCATAATAGACTAACTATGGCGAATTGCACCCCGCTTACATTTTCAATGATTTGCTTCGTTTCTTTCTATTCCTTGACTTTCTTTTCTATCAGTATCTTCTTCACACAAAGTCACTAAATATAAACCAAAATAAATGTTACAAATACGTTCGAAAACCTGTTCAATGTCAATGCTACCCATTTAAGCCATCGTTCTTGAACGGTAACATGTTATGATTATGAAATATTTCAAATATGATGAGATAGAATTACAATAATTTGGGTACAGTTAATTGAGATGAAGTTTTTCGATAGCCGGAACTCTCGGTTATGTAATACTGTACTGCAGTTGCATCTAGCGACTCGTAGTTTCGTAGTTCAAGTTCATCGCACTCGCTTCGTTGACCCAAAGTCGGATCGAGGTGCGAGCGTTGCGCAACATTGGTAGGTACCTACCCGCGTGTCCGGCATGTTCATAAGCCATCCAAGAGTGTACTCGTAGATAGTACATACTTAATACCTACTCAGGTAGGCACGACTCAACTTGACCGTATCTTACAGGTCTTCTGATCTTTAACAAAGTTTGTCTGGAAGAAATTGCTGTTAGCGATAAGGCCGCCCACTGTGCATTATATATAAACATTGTTAAATTGTTATCTTAAAGTACTTTTATGATGTACAATTAAGAATAAAGAATATCTTAACACTTGTCATCAGTATTTCATGATGTATTTTATTTTGGTATTCGGAAAAGTAATTTATTGAGATATGTAGGTGTAACTACAAACTACTTAGAACATGCATATCCAGGATGAGTTTGATTAGGATAAGACAGTTAATAATTTGAAGTAAGTAACTTAGCCTGGTCCAATATAATATACAGACTGATGCCCGCGGTTCCACCCGCCTGTCGGTTGTCGCGACTTGGTCTTATCTCCGGTTTCTCAACCAATTGCGACCAAACAAATTAACAAGCGTGTGATTTTAATTCTGACCCAGAGCTTTCAAACAAACCGCATCAAAATACGTTTTGTAGATAGTTTTAAAGGTATGTAGTAGGTATCTTTAGATATATTGTTCGCTGTAAAATTTAGTCTACAGATACAGTTGGGGTAGTTCTCGCTGGTCACCCTTAGGTAGTGATAAGGTATATTAGATCGCACCTTAATACAGGAGAGATGGCATTATATTTTGCATTGTAAATCCTACTGTTTCTTGTACCTACGAGCTACGGTCTGAAAATCTTATTATTAGGTACCTATGTCACTTATATGTAAGAAGTCAGGCTAGTCTACGTAGGTACTTAATACAAATTTTTTCGTGTGTATATCTCACGGATACCCCTTAGCTGGTCAATGGGTGTGGTTATTTCGGACTCAAACTGACTACAACCGCGCGCTGTCTCGGGTCTCAAATGCCGTTTATGCTTATAAAAATGTACGTTATAAGTAACGTCGTTACACTGAAGTATCTATTAAATAACATAGATAATCAATTAGTAAGGATTATTAGATCACAATATATCATCACTACATAAATTATAAAACAAAGTCGCTGTCGCTGTCTGTCCGTCCCTATGTAGGTACCTATGTTTGAATCTTCAAAACTACGCAACGGATTTTGAAGCGGGTTTTTTTAATAGATAGAGTGATTCAAGAGGAAGGTTTATATGCTTATTACATGCATAATATTTTTAAATATATGCAGCGGAAACGGGATCAGAAAATATGGCGGTACGAAGTTCGCCGGGTCAGCTAGTTATAAATATGTTATTCACTTCGGTATTATGTCTAACGAATTCCTTGTATAACTTCAAAACGAGATCTAATTCCATTGAAACACGTTCCGTATTGCAACACAACACACTCATGCTACAAAAGACCGGTCGGCCCGCCGCGTCGCGGTATTCGTTTAAATCTACCAAATTACCCGTTCATCACCTATCCATGCCAGGTATTGTGATAAAAACATAAATTTTATCACATCTACCGAATACGTTAAAATATTCCAAACTAGGTATTATAAGGTGTTTATCAAACATTCAACCTCAAATATCTCTGATATTAATGTTTCTAACGTATTATTTATTTGTTACAGGTACTCTTACTTGCCGTGGGCATAGTTTCAGCTGATATCGGCCTCGGATATCACTATAAAAAACCACAGACTTCGTACGAACCACCAACTTATCAATATGCTGGTAGCTCTAATTACAATAATGCGTTTGGATCCAGTGCTTATAATGGCGGCGGATCCAATACTTACAGCGGAGGCGAATCTAGCAGTTTAGATAACAGTTACAGCTACCCCAAGCCTTACAACTACTTCACGGGCAGCGATTTTCAATCTCAATATTCCAGCCAATACCAAAGTTCTGCTCAAGAAAAATATCAGCAAAGTTACGATATTCAACAGCAACCCCCCGTCGTATACAAACACTTCTACGTACATGCCGCGCCTGAGGAGCCGGAGCTACCCCAACCGCGTACCCCTATTGTATTACCGCCCGCACAAAAACATTACAAAATCATTTTCGTCAAGGTACCCTCTGAAAGCCGCCGCAGCCAGGCTATCGTGCCCGTGCAACAACAAAACGAAGAAAAGACTATTGTATACGTTCTTGTCAAGAAACCCGACGATCAACAAGAAGTGATTGTCCCTAAGGTAGACCAAAAGCCTCCGTCTAAACCTGAAGTTTTCTTCATCAAGTATAAGAACAAGGAAGACTCGCAGGCCGTGATTGAGAACATCGTCAAAGATTACAACAAGGGACAAAATGTGGTGACCACCAACTCAGGATCCGGAGAGACTTCCTATACCAATGCCGGCAGTACTGGTGGTGACAGTACATATACCTCAAACTCTGCCTCTGGTTTTGTAAACGGGCAGTACAGTGCACCGGCCCAGAATGATAACAAAGGCTCTTCCTTCAGTTATTCCTCGGCTAACTCCGAATACGAATCAAACAGTGTCTCACCCATCTCCGTCAGCAGCACCGCCTCAAGTTACGATTACGATGGTGCCAGCGCCATCTCCTCTAGTCAGGGAGTTCCCTACGAAACCTACGGACCTCCCAAGTTCCGAGTAAACTAGATTCTTATCACGATGCCATTTAAAAAAATGTATTAGATGTAATGATATAATGAAAATATGTAAATTTATGTATTGGAAAATTAAATACTTACTTCAATAACAATTTTCATTAAGGACGAACGTCATGTGCAGTTATATTTTTATTTACGTTTTGTTCTTTAACATCATACTCATAGGGATTTCCCAGTTGCGTTTGAAGTTTGTACCTACTATGGAGCCTGGGGTCCGCTTAATATAGTTAGTTTTTGATTGGCAGGCTTTTTCGGGAGTGGCTGCCGTCTGAGCTCTTCACCACGAGATGTACACCTACACCAGAACCTCGTCAGTTAAATCAGCAGAATAGAATGGAATGGAAAGGGGACTCTTTCGTCCGCACTTAGTCGAATCATCACCCGGGAGGAAATGACTGACACAATTTGTACCTGGCTCAAGAACTACTATGATCGATATACCTACTTAGGCACTTAAATGGTTTGAACAATGTAGTTGAATGTAGGTAATTCCTTTTTTAAACTAGGTACTTGCTTTTTTTAACTAGGCAGACAAGCACACGGCCCACCCGATTGAAAGTGATTAGCGTGACCTAATAGACCTATTGGTGGTCAACCGTGCCTTTCTATAGATATACGTAGATAGCCACGTTTGAGATGGTCTCACCAATGGAATATTCAACGCAAAAAGATATACCTATCTATATGTACTTAGGTAATATTATAAAGCCGAAGAGTTTGTTTGTTTGGTTGTTTTCGCTAATCTCAGGAACTACTTAGATCGAATTGAATTTTTTTTTTGTGTTGAATGTTCCATTTGTCGAGGAAGGTTATAGCCTAAATTTCATCACGCTACTACTTAAGGGAGCAGCAGTAAATCATAAATGTCAACAAATCCGGCAGATTTCCTTCCGTTATTTGAAAACGAATAAATTGCGGGCATACCTATACCTACATACCTAGTTACCTACATAACTGAAAAGGGTGACATGATACGGAGTTTCTAAATGTGCCACGCCACGGGTGAAGAGAGATGGTTTGGCTAGTTAACCATAAAAAAAGAAAAATAAGTAGGTAAGTATGCACAGTTATAAATAGACATAGGTACGTCGTTACACACATAAGGAATGATTGACAACTGCCGACGCATGCAGCAGATACAGGGGAAGGGGACCATTGAGAAGTCGCAATGAACTACGCGCAACTGCTGCATGGGTCGGCAGTTGTCGTATGCGGTTGGCTACGAAATCATATCTATAGACACAGCCAGCATGGATGGATTGGTGCCGTGTTCTTGGAGCAGCCATCGGAGCTGGTACATAGGGTGCTAGCCAAGGCCCGCAGCGAGATTGTGTGCAATGGTGCAATGTCACCGCCTTCTTTTACGAGGAAGTGATGCACATCAGCCTTTCAACTGTAGAAAAGGAACGAGAGAGGTAAACTCTTCCTTGCCACAGAAGGTGCACCGGGCCGGGTGGCGGAGTTCGCGGAACGATCTCCATCTTCCATGTGCACGTGCTTAAGGATGATGGTTAAATAAATGCACTGAGTGGGAATCGAACCCACGCCCCCTGCGTAGCAGCCGAACGATCTACCGCTACGCCACAGAGGTCCTACTCGCACTTGTCTGTAGGGGAGGTTGGATTTGATTCCCAACAACACGTTGGTGGCCAAGGCCGATCGGCGAGTGGCTATGCCCAGCCCATCGTTTACCCTCCTTCTTGCTACTTTAGCAAGTGATATATTCTATGGAATTTTTCCTCCCCAAACAGCACAACAATACTTATTGGTGTCTGCACAGAGCATTATGTGTTATCGCAGATAATTTAATGAGAGATGTTGTTGGAATTCCAACGCACATACCAGCAGTGCCAGCTGATTCTAATTTATTATCGGAACTAGCCCATTGCAATCGAAATTGGCACATTATTGGAATTTTAATAGCTGATCCATCAGCATATCTCAATAATGTTATCTTGATTTATAGCGTAACGTACTTTCATTAGTGCGAACCAGAACATCGCATTTTGGAGTGCTTAATTTAGCCCGCTAGTATTTCATTCATGATGTGCATTGTTTATGAATGGAATCGTTCTATTTTGGGGTAGCGGCGCGTGATAGCTCCATTTCGAGCACTACGGGACTTTATTGAGTGGTTATTCACGGATGCGCTTTCATAGTGCTCGCGTGGAATGCCGCGCAGCACCAGGCGCCGCGCGCTGGCGCCACATTAATTGAAGATCATGAGTCGAACGCATCACCTTTTAAACCGATAGGTATTTGGTACGTAGATAAAATGGATTCTCCCGGTCGTATCTCAGCACAGACTCAATACTTTTAAATACTTTTTTGTTTATTGACCGGCCGAAATAAGGTAGGTAGGTACCTACCTACCAGATTATGCAGGGTCGGGCTCACGCGGAACTAAAACATAATAGCACAGAATGATGTCTTCAGGTTTTTAGGTAGGTAGGTTTGTACCTACCTTAACATAACTGTGGAGTCCCCTGCGTATAAACTCTTGTGAGTGACTCCACAGTTATTTCATAAACTACCTAGGGACCTTGTACATTGTATTATGTCCAGTAGATGTCTCCAGCTTACCCAAAGACCGATTGTCCGTGGGACCAGGAACTCTCAAACTTAAGTAACTCTCAAAGTATGTATACCTAAGTTAAATAGGCAAACAAACCTAATTCTTCAACACCATTCCGAAAACGATACAATAGGTATACTGAATATGAACAATGTCAGTGACCAAAAGTACCTATTCATAAAATGCAAATCAATTTTGCTATCGTTTGCGATTTTTTCATAAAATATTATATACATATACATAAATTTATGTTTTATATATAAAGTGAAGATAATAAAATAGTATGGGTAATAGAAACGCTTGCACATTAGCTTTTATTGTTTTTGCGTTTCGCGTTGTGTATACTAAACGAAGCATTTCCACAACAAGCATTGTGCGCCTTAAATGCGATGGGCTGAATGCAGAAGACCAGAAATGTATAGGCACATACATTTTACCAAATACTCTGATCACAACATCTCTTTGCGCTGAAGCTTGTCAGTACGCAGGAAACATTCCAATAATCCAAAGGTTCATTCATAAACATTACAAGAATTACGTGACAGTTAATGGAGTTTTATTGAGCAACGACATTGCTCTGTTAGTTACGAATGCAACTAAGAGAAAAATTGTCCATTTGAGTGCACTCGATCATGTGTCTCCCTTAGGTCAAAAGGCTTTTGTGCCTATCATGGACGAAGACAAGCCGAAATTACAAGTAGCTATAATACAACGGTGTATTGATAGCTATCATGGATTGAAAGGTTATTACGTATGTACGAATAATATAATGTCACAAGAAATTATGAAAATGTGCCAGGATAAAAGTGAACAAGGCACACCGTTGCTATTAGACGATAAAATTTATGGCATTATGAGTTTAAAAAGTAAAGACAGTTGTGTTATACCCCAAATGAGATTCACAGCTATAGAACCTGCTCTTTCCTGGATCAGTTCCACAACTGAAAAACTTGATGAAGATTTTCCAATGAGAATGATAAGATTAGACGGTAATGTAACTGAGAACAGTCCTCTATACTCTGCTTCAGAAGAAAACCCTGCGTTATCTAACGAGTTCATAGGGTCATCAGGGGAAATAGGTCAAAATGAAACACTGTATTCAAATTTAGAAGAGGAGAATAACAGTACTAATGAAATGGAACAGTTACTTGCTTATTTTATGACAAAAAAGCCACTCGATCCAGTGCAGCATAAGCTCGACGAATTAAAGCAAGCTGCACAAGAGGTTCATATTTTGAGAGGAGGTAAAGCCAACTTAGTATCAACAGCTTCCACGAGTCTGGCCACCACTATCGCTCCGCTGCGACCTTTTGCTGCAACAGCGATAAAATTTAAACCTCGGCTTCGGACCCGAGCAAGGAGTTCAACCACGGAAAGTGAAACTTCAACAGCATCGTTGAATAAAACAACTCATGTCATCCCATTTGTTATGGATTTAGGCAACAATAAAACGACAAATATTATGGACTGGTTCCACAATGAACTGAAACGAATGGACGACCATCCTCTCTATCTTATCCTAAGTACAACTACAACCACTACTCCAACGCCAATATTTATAGACTTAACATAATGTTGTGCAAACAAGCCAAATGACAAATTTAGATAAGTACCTACGTTAATAGATTAAATTGTGTATAGTAATATTATGACCATTTTTTGTCATTTTCTTTTTTATATTAGCAACCGAAATTACTGAATTATTTAGGAGATTGCTATTAGATCAAGACTGAATTTTTAGGAGAATTGGTCCTCAGTTTCTAGATTATGAAGATAGAACTTTGTCGAAAGATCGTTTACAATGGTGACAACACTGAGAAGTTTTCTTGGCAGACATGATAATATTGAAAATTTATATTTTGAGAATTCACAATAAGACAGAATCGCAGTAATCAATAGAATACTACTCTACGACAAACCATGGGCAAAAAATGTAGAAAACAGAACACAACGCAAAACCGAAATTCGCAATAACGAAAGAAATCCCATTGAGCTGCTTACGTAATACTTTGTTTATATAAGGTGTAACAAAATGAATTCTCGGAAATTTGTGAGATTACTTGGTATGGAAAAAATATGAGTAGGAATAAAAATTTAAAAAAAATCAGGTGACGCGATTTATCTCAAATCCAGTTGCAAAGATTGCGAAAATTTACATCAATGTCTATGCTAACCGTACCATTATAATATCGATATTTCCAGTGCATTGAATTTAATTCAAGTTAGTGCATACATTAGGTATAACATAGTTACTAACTTTTTTATTTTCGGCAAGCGCAATTTATAGTCTTTTATTTTTGAAATTTGCCGATACAAATTTCAAAAATAAAACTAGGTAGGTATATTAGAATTGTGGCCAATATTTTAGTCTAGTTAACAAGTGCTTTTAGGTCAAATTCAATCCATTTTTAATCCAATTCAAGGGCCTCTCGAGGCACTCATTTCCTATTTCGAGAATATCACGTTGAGAATTATTATAATTTTCGATGTTTTGTGTGTTTATTCCTCTGTAGGTATTATAACAAAGCACTTGCCACACATTTCATCTCGGAGAATGATGACAGCAACAATTTTAATGAAATTTTAACGCAAATACGATCTTGAGTGTAAAGTATTTCTCGCCTATAGTTCATCCACTTCCTTCCTCCTAGCGTTATTCCCAGTCGCATCCGAAGCTTTCAGCTCGGAGTCTGCGGTCCGCTTTACCAGTCTTAACTACGGATTTGGCTAGACCTCGATATTTTCCGTGAAGCGATTGCCATCTGACCTCCACAACCCAATGTTAACATTAGGCGATATCAAAGCTTTGCAGCTAGACCGTTGTTTTTGGACTTTTTAGGGCTTCAACTACCCGTAACTACCGCCATAGATGTTTTTATGGCGACCGGGACCGACGGCTTAACGTGCTCTCCGAGGCACGACCAGACCTGCAAATATCCATATTTCATGCACACAAACATTTGCACTGAGCGGGGATCGAACCCGCGCCTCCTGGGTAGCGGAGCGGCCGCGTTCACTACCGCTACGCCACGGAGGCTGTTCATCCACTATTGTATATTATTGTATTTTAGACAGCTCACAAGCAGTGTTCAATTTTATTGCTTTTAGGTCAAATTAGCGTCTTCACGCATTCTAGCGTCAACACCAATACCTAAAACTCCGAACCAATAGTACCAATACCTACCTACCAAGGCGATAGGCGCCAATAGGTAGATACCATCATATTTCATTATCAAAGCCACGTCAGCCAGAAAAATCAACTTTGTTTTTAAACGACTTCTAGAAAGGAGGAAAACATCAACAGAGAAAGAGGAAAACACCCGAATTAAGAAATTCGGAAGTTTCTTTTTTTATGTTTGTGTAGACGGATTTACAAAATTCGTTTTTTATTCGAAGGAAGTTTATTCCGAAATGGTCACATTTGAATTTCGTAATGAACTGATGATAGATTAATTAAATTAATTAAATTAAAATTCTTTATTAAACAACATACATACACAAGCAATTTTAAGGATATATTTCCACTTCAGTTTAAATTCAAGTAAGTATATTGTTAAGCTATTTCGGTTACACATTTCTAATAATTTCCACACTAGACTCTTGGTCTGTATCGTGGAAATCATACATAATAAGTTAACGTTATTTAATTTAGAGCTCTGAACAATTTTACATCAATTTACGAATTTGTATGGAAGTAAGTACTTCATTTAACTAAAAATCTAACCTTAGTAATACATTCTATATAATCTAATTAACCAAAAATCTAACCTTAGTAATACATTTTATATTATTCAATTACAACATTATTACCTATTGTTACATATTGAGTGGGAGTTGAATATGTGTGTGTGTGTGTGTGTGTGTGTGTGTGTGTGAGTGTGAGTGTGTCAGTGTACCTATTTGTTTTGTGTGTTTGTATGGTTTGTTTTTATCAGACTTTGAGAAATTGTTCCGTTTCTAAGTAAGACAGGTTTTGGAGCCAGTTTTTTATATATTCCGTGGCTTTATGTAATGGACATTTTTTTATCAGGCATTTTTTATTTAAACGGTTATAGAGGAATGGGTGCAGGAAAGTGGGGAATCGTGTAGCAAAAGCTGTCTTAACTTTAGGAGTGGGAGCTTTGAAGACTCTATTCCTGAGCATGGTTTCATATTTGGACGATTGAATAACCATCGCATGAACCTTGATTGTAGCTTTATAGATAAAGAGTTTTCGTACAGTTAGTAGGTTGCTTTCTTGGTAGAGGAGCTCGGTACAGAATCGCCGCGGTCTACGAAGCATGACTTTTAGGATGGATCTTTGTGCTCTTTCCAGCAATATCATTTTGGTAACAGCAGAGCCACCCCAAATGGTAATACAATAGGTAAGTACAGACTCACAGATTGCGAGGTAAATTTGTTTTAGCAGAGGTAGCGGAGTCACACCTCGGAGATGTTTTATTGGGTAAATTAGTTTCCGTACCCTCTCAGATGTCGCCCTGATATGGTCTTCGAAAGTGAGCCTATCGTCTATCAACACGCCCAGATATTTAATTCTATGTATTCTTGTTATAGCATTGCATTTACAGGTTTCAGGAAGTTGTTGCTGAGGATAATTATAATAATAATAATAATAATAATTTATTAGCTCAAAAAACAATACATAGGATATTACATTATCAATCAAAATTAAAATAGACAGTCCATTTAAGAATAATAATAAAATACAAAATTACAAGTTTAGACACACAGCGTAATGGATTAAACATACCTATACATATTTTGTGTAGACAATATAAATATGTACATATTTTGTTTAGGTTATATCCATGTACTATAATAACATTGATATGTTTAGCCCAAAAATCACATTATATTAAGATAGTGTAAGTAACAATTTCACGTCTGTAGCTGAGCTAGGATTAATACCTGTATTTCAGCATACAGAGCCTTGCAACCCCAATAATTGCATGTGTGTACTTTAAAACCCGAAGCTGAACGAGGTGCTGAGGCTGCAGTTTTATGGAAACACAGAAAGTTTGTCTTAGAGGTGTTTAGTGACAACAGGTTTTGATTCAGCCATTTAGCTATTTTCGATATGCCCCTTTCAGCTGAATCAATAACAGACTCCCAATTGTCTCCACAAAAAATTACCGCAGTATCATCAGCATAGCAAATAATATTTGCTTTGTCCACATGGAGTGAAGCTATGTCATTGACATATAGCAGGAAGAGGGTGGGTCCCAGGACACTGCCCTGGGGAACTCCGAAATTTACAGATTTTTGTTCGCTTGCATTAGCTCCTATCTTGACATACTGCTTGCGCCCCGATAAATAGCTGCCGAACCACTCCAGTGCCACGCCTCTGATGCCTGACTTTTCCAATTTCGCCAGCAAGATAGGAATTGATACTGTGTCGAAGGCTTTTGCTAGGTCCAGAAAAACCCCGAGACAGGCCTTCCCTTTATCCAAGTGGTCAGATATCAAATTAACCACAAGAGAAATGGCATTTTCCGTTGATTTACCTCGACGAAACCCGAACTGGTTTTCTGAAAGGATGTTATTTTTCTCCAGAAAACTTACCATTCGCCTATTGACGACTTTCTCCAGTATTTTGGAAAAAGCTCCGAGTAACGATATGGGTCTGTAGTTATTTAGATTGTTTTTCTCACCACTCTTGTATATAGGAGTCACTGCAGCCGTCTTCCAGTCATCCGGGAATAAGCCCTCTGACATACTTAGATTAAAAATATAAGTTAGCGGTTCGAGTATGTATGGAGCTAATATTTTTATAAGGCGATTACTAATACCATCCATTCCCGCGGCACTGTCCGGTCGGAGACCAGTTATAATTGCTTTTACCTCTGCCTCGTCTGTTGGTTCTAAAAATAACGATTCTCGCGGACTATGCAATAGTCGTGTTCTTCTTGCTAAAGACGCCTGTGTTTCCTGGATCTCGTCAAGTATTTTGTTTGCTAAATTTTGCCCTACATTTGAAAAATGTGTATTGCAGAGGTCAAGGGAGTCTTTTACGCTATTCTTGATTGATGTTATCTCAGAAAGATTACTTCTAGACTTTTGCGTGTAGGTTATTTCTTTAATTGTTTCCCATAGCTTTTTTGGGTTCTTTTTGTTCTCGAGAAGTTTATTACTTTCGTAATCTTGTTTGAGCCTTTTTATTAGATTGAAGTAGAAATTTCGGTAGCGTTTATATGATATCTGGGCAACTGGGTCATTCGGGTGCTTTCTTGCCATATTGTGTAATTTATCTCGATTTCGAGAGCATCTGATAAGGCCAGGTGACATCCACGGCTTCCAGACATCTTTAGAGCGCTTCACTAGAACTTGCTTGGTATTTGCCTCTAAAGTGTTACTAAAAATACTTATAAAATAGTTTACTGCCTCATTTGTTGAAGTCTTACTAGTTATCTCCGACCAGTCTATTTTCTTAAATTCTGAAACTAAATTAGTGTAGTTAATTTTTTTGTGGATTTTTTGTTCCTCTCGTGGTTTGTCTTTATTAGTTTTAATTCCAGCAATGGCAATATCATGGTCAGTAATCCCCGTTATAAGATTATACTTAAACGAATCATTGACGTACAACAAAGCAAAACTAAAACAATGCGATGTCTGTGATAAACGGTTCTCTCAAAGGGGTCCGGTTTGCTCACAATGCAAATATCCATTGATGGTGCACTGGTGTTAAACCATATCCATGTAATGTCTGTCATAAAAGCTTCCATAGAAAGGGTTGCTTTGATAGAATGCGAGAGCGGAGCGGAGCTTCCGCATTAGTCTTCTAACCTTATCCAAGTCGAATTGCGCAGCTTTCTCAATAAAGCTACTATTATTATTTTATGAGATATAATAAACCGTGCGACAAAAATAATATAAATGGACGACTGATAATGAGTTACTTTAAATACTGAGTGGGCGACTAAAATACTGAGTAGGCGACTAAAATACTGAGTGGGCGACTAAAATACTGAGTGACCCGTGATACAGAAAGTGTGTTGCTAAATTGTTGCTAAGCAAAACAAAATTATGACTATTGTTACGAATTATTATCTTTTATCTATCTTACTATATTAATAATATAATTTATTACTAATATCCACGAACATTAAATTGAACACATGTAATGGACATGCAAGTTTTGTATAAGTTAGTAGGTATATATTATGTGTATTGTATCTATTCGTATGTATTTATATATTATATATACACAATACTACTGTAATCTCAAAATACTAAATATATATAAAACTCTTTGAATATCAATCAAAGATAAAACTCTTAGTCCTGACTGACTGACTGATTGACTTAGAGACAACGCACAGCCTAAACCGCTGGTCCTAGAGACTTGAAATTTATAGAGAGTGTATGTTTTGATGCGTGGAGGTGTACTAAGAAACGATTTTTCGAAATTCGGTCCCTAAGTGCCTAAAAAGTGCCAAAAACGTACTTTCTTAAAACTGAAGAACGGGTGAACAGATTTTCATGATCTTTGGTTTTTTGAATGTGTCTTTGTCGCCGAATAGCAATTATCACAATTCCAATGTGGCAAATTTACGAAATAATGTAATATTAAAGAAAATACGAAATATTATGGCGCTAATATCGCTAGCAAATTTGTTACCATGACAACGGGTACTAAAGTGATGGTGTCAACGCTAGGTCACATTTTGATCTGTCAAATGATAATATTCATAGAGTAAAGTAATACATTGATAATATTCATAAAACGTCACTCTCTGTCACGTATAATTACAAAGAATATGAAAAATATTAATTTATGTACTATGTAAGAGTTATGCACTGCGGTTTCTTTATTTAATTGATTGGAAATAGAAAAGAAGTTTTTGAGACTGGCTCACTTCGATGGAGTATCCAATCTTCAGTTAAGTTCCACGGACTGTGAGTGGTATTATAGTAGAATAGCAGCGTGCGTCGCGACGACAACATTCGGAACTACATATCAGACCCATTATTGGTAGTATTGGCATCGAACATTAAATAATATAAGTACTAGAGCATATACTGCGTCAGCTACCAGCTACCATGATACCATAGTATTTCATCACATTGACTACACGACATGATAGCACAGCGATTATAGCTATAGATGTACCGTATATAAAAGAAAGCCTAAAAGTAATACAGCACGTTATCATTCAGATGAATACTAACATATAAGCCCTCACACAGTAAGGTACGTGAATTTAAATCTATACGCAGATATAACACAAGAGGCGGCTTCATAGCTAGAAACAAAGTTACAATTTATATCAATGGCTCGAAACGTTTTACCAAATGGGCGAAAGGGGCGAACGCCTGCCTTCTAGAAAACTTCACTTCCTTTCTTGACGAGAAGTATACTAAGTCAATAATTATTAGAGATAGCAGAACACAATAACTTCCTTTTATCAGCTGTGGGCTCTATTAGTCAAGCACAGTGCACTTCTGATTTAGATGACAAGGAATATAATACGAAATGTTTATTTTCTTACTATATTTTTAGATAATTATGAAAAACTAAACCACCACAAATGATATGTTGTTTTATTTATATTCATTTCCTCAACATTTACCAACGCATTGGAGGACGTCTACAAGACTCTGGAGTAGGTAAATCTCGCGCCCACTTCGGTTCGCCGGCGACATCATCATAGTTGCGGAGTCGCTGGAACAACTGGGCGAAATGCTGCACAGCCTGAATGGAGCTTCTCGACACGTCGGCCTCGGTGTAAACTTGAATAAAACCAAGATTCTGTTCAACACTCGAAGTTGTTCAAAAATATTATCTACCTAGGGCAGGTTATCCAGCTTGGTAAAAGCAACTCGGAGAAAGAAATAGCCAGAAGAATCCAACAGGAGTGGGCAGCATTTGGCAAACTACGTCGGGTCTTCTCCTCCTCCCTGCCGCAATGCTTCAAAACAAACATTTTCTACCAGTGCGTCCTGCCTGTTATGACCTACGGTGGTGGCCATAGAAGGTGGGGTTAGTCCGTCCGCAGCGGGCTATAGAGCGAGCTATGCTTGGAGTATCTTTGAAGGATAGAATTCGAAACGAGGTCATCCGACATAGAATCAAAGTTACCGACATAGCTCACAGAATAAGCAAGCTAAAGTGGCAGTGGGCTGGCCACATCTGCCGAAGGACTGACGGCCGTTGGAGCAGACGAGTCCTAGAGTGGAGACCGCGAGAAGGAAAACGGAAGATGGGATACCCCCTAGCCAGATGGACCGACGCGGACGGCCTGCGAAAGGTGGCTGGGACGGATTGGATGCAGAAGGTGGAGGATCGGCAAACATGGCGTATATTGGGAGAGGCCTATGTCCAGCAGTGGACTACAATAGGCCAATAGGTGATTTATTGTATCCTCAGCATACTACAGCAACCTTCATACTGCTAATATCGCACTGGCGGACAGGGCTCTTAAAAGCAGGGGATATCCCAGTTCTAACAGAGCTTGCGAACCTCTTTGATGCCGTCATCCAGCGGAAGCATCTAGGACATGGAACTGGAGTGCGGTGGTACTGTTCTCCAAGAAGACGAAGAAGAATTAATTATAGACCCATCACTCCTGAATCATAATTATGTCTAAGTATACAAGTTGTTCTTGAGAGTCGTCATGAATAGTTGTGAGTTCCACCGGAGCAAGCTGGGTTTTAAAAGGGTTATAGTATTGTAGCCAATACTGTTCAGCAGATTATACAAAAGACCTGAGAGTATAATCATCCACTATGTATCACATTTGTAGATTACGAGAAGCTTTCTGACATCATCAAGACCTGGGCATTTCTGGATTGTCTACGACTGTGTCGTGCTGATACGATATTTCATTGCTGAGATGCTAATTTTAGATTAGAAGACGAAGCCCAGAAGGAGATTAACGTCGAAAGGTCGACAAGGGTTGGGCAGCATTGGGCAAAGTCATCGAGGTTTCTACTCCCCTGTTAAGACTCATGGGGCCGAAATGTGGGAACTGACAGTGGGGAAATACGGTGGATGATTGAGTGCTATGGCATATATTGGGTGAGGCCTAAGTCCAACAGTGGACTGTAATATATTAATATATGTAATGTAATATTGATTGATTGATTCATAAGAACGAAATGTTAGATATTAGTATGTTTTTCCTACCAGTCTTTTTCTAGCCATTTACTAGCTATTGATATAAAGATACCTATTAATAATATTTTTATTTTGATGTACTTATTATTCTAAAAATCTGCCACTTATTTTTATGACAAGGCCTACAGTTTTCATTTAATATTTTGAAAAACTCACTACTTAGAGAGCAAAATAAGGCGTCAAACGTTTATACAACAAGTCCGTCAGTTTAGAAAAAATACTTTTGATGGCAGTAGTCGACATCCACGCAGGCGGAGCTGCGGGCGAAAAGCTAGTACTAAATATTTACTATTGCTAAAATATATTGTTCTAAAAATAAGTCACCTACAAATTCAAATATCTAATGTACCTAGGTATGTCGACCGAGCAACATTGTAAACAAGCGTCAATGTAAACATGTTGGTATTGGTAGGTACCCACAGGACAGGCATGCCTAGTGTGGGGCTAACGGATAACTTCAATTGTTTTGCTTTTGGTAATAAATGATTTTTATTTTATTTATTTTTATTTTTTATTGTGAAGATATGAGGATTCGAGTACAGCGCACCCCAATTTCGATAGGTTAGGTTAGAAGGCTAACGACAGCCTCCGTGGCGTAGCGGTAGTGAACGCGGCCGCTACGCAGGAGGCGCGGGTTCGATCCCCGCTCAGTGCAAATATTTGTGTGCATGAAATATGAGTATTTGCATTGGCCTGGTTGTGCATCGGAGAGCACGAATAATATGGAATAATTCGGCATTATTCGGGATTTTTACATCAAGACTACATTTTTCTTAACGATACCGAACCGAACCGACCGGAATAATTCCGAATTATTCCGGGTCATTTGGGAATTATTCGGGCTTTTTCGTTTTATTCCCATTGGAATATTTGGAATTATTCCGGCCTTACTTATCTATACGCAGGTCGCACCCCACACCAGCCATTTTTAGGGTTCCGTAGCCAAATGGCAAAAAACGGAACCCTTATAGATTCGTCATGTCTGTCCGTCTGTCTGTCTGTCTGTCCGTCCGTATGTCACAGCCACTTTTCTCCGAAACTATAAGGCCTATGCTGTTGAAACTTGGTAAGTAGATGTATTCTGTGAACCGCATTAAGAATTTCACATTTGGGGGTCTGAAACTCAAATTTTTTTTTTTCATCAAACCCATACGTGTGCCATCTATAGATAGGTCTTTAAAAATGCTTTTGAGGTTTCTAACATAATTTTTTTCTATTGCCATACAAACTTCCACTAAAAATTGGTTCGAACGAGATCCAGTCAGTAGTTTTTTTTTAATACGTCATATACCGCAATTTTCGCCTTTGCTACTACGGAATCCTTCATGGGCGAGTCCGACTCGCACTTGGCCGAATTTATTTATCATTCATTTATCATTTACTTTCAATCAAGGACTAAAAATAAATGTAACCCTTCCGATAACTTCGTCGGGAAAAAAAGGCAAAATCCTCATAATATAAATACCTATATAACTTATACTGACTAGTTATATAAATAGTACAACAATAGATAATAGCTGAAGATTTTTCTACAAAATATGTTTAATTTGTTTAATCAAAAAATCTGTCAAATTTAATGGAATTTGACCCCATATTGGGGATTTTCAGACAAACTCCTTTTCGGGAATTGAGGCCGTGAAAATTGGCAACACTGTTACCTTCTGGACCAAAACCCCGGGAGTTTTTGCCGCCAAAACGAGAATGAACGATCGCGGTGTTATTTTATTTTCCAAAATTAGTGTGAGTTCGAGTTTTTATGTGTAAAAATGGTGGATTTTTAGGGGTCCATATTGGCTTACATAAACTTTTAAATCCTATTCTTTGTCTTACTACCGATTTGTGCTCATAATAATCACTCTTCATAATTTTCATTTTCATATATTTTTTATTCATACATTTCTATTCCTAACAACGGAATTCATAACCGTTAGTGATCATATTTTTTTTATTCATAACTTTTTTCTTCATAACATTCAATTATCATAATTTTTGTATTAATAAAGGGTATTCTTTAGTATTATGTTATCTGTGGTATTACCTACTAAGAAAATATTTTAACTCATATTATCATTTTTGTAGAGTGACAAATTTTGTTTTAAATTTGTTTTTGGATTAAATATAGTTCTGCATGGTTAAAAAAAAAAAAATAACCACGAAGGCTAATGCGGGAGCTTCGCTCCGCTCCCGCATTAGCCTTCTAACCTAATCTATCCAAGTCGGATACGGAAAATACGGATAAAAACACTTATGATTAAGAAATATTAAAACGAATATTAGAATAAAACACCTTTATGAACTGTGGAATGAACTCCCCGCGGTGGTTTTCCCAAGCGACTACAATATGGTGTTCTTCAAGAAGGGCAATAGAAGGTTTCTTCAGGGTCGGCAGCACGAGTGTGACGCCCCTGGTGTTGCATACGTCCATAGGCCACGGTAACCACTTTCCATCAGGCGGGCCGTGTGCTTGTCTGCCACCTAAGTAAAAAAATATTTATTGAAATGAGTTTCGATTATTAGTATAAACAAATAATATATGAAAACAAATATTAGTAACAACAAATTTATGATAAGTGATTTCCATGATTATATTATATTTCAATATTTATTTGTAAAATTTTTATGAAGAATGATCATTAATTCATTATGACTTTAAATGGTATGAGAAAAATTTTCGGAAATCCGATGATAGGAGTTGAAAAGTTATGTAAGAAAATGCGCACTCGATTTTTAGACATAACGTCTTGGAAAACGCGCACAAGAGTAGGAAAGTAAAATATTAGAGTGGATTGTGACTTCTCGTGCTGGTTTCAAATCTCCGTAGAAGCCTTTAGTAAAGTTTCCACCACTTTACTGAGGCAGCAATCATCATCATCATCGTCATCAACTCACCATCATCATCAACATCATCCTCATCCAAATAATGATAATAAAATGTCAAAAAATGAAGACATGGCTCAAAGGTCTTTGAAACCAAGCCAAAATCGTTCCAAAAAAAAAAAAAGACTAAAACCCCGTGAACCAAACGTCAGAATTGATCAATATACGTCAGTAATGTCATAATTCGTACATAAGTTTCAATTCCAATTAAATAAACGAGAGGAATAAAGTATTTACAATTCAGGGAAGGAAATTAGGCAATTTAGATTTCACACACTAATAATATTTTGCCGTAGTGAGTAGACAAATAAATTGCGTCTTTATAGTTCGCTCGTGATGTAATGTTGATATCAGCTGTTGTTATTTTGCATTAAAATAATTTGCATCGGTTTATCTTTTCAAGGTTTTAAGAAATTATTGATTATTTTACATAATGGCTTCTAACGTGGCAAGTGGTACACATAACTTCAAAGTGGTTTTATTAGGGGAGGGATGTGTAGGTAAAACTTCACTATTGCTGCGTTACATCGAAGATAAATTCAACGACAAGCACCTAACTACGCTGCAGGTATTTTGATAAACATCTATGTCCAATCATTATCATAAAAAATAAAAATGTGTACAAAATGCTCTAAAATATATTGTTTGACCTGTACTGTATAATTCCTGTACTTACCTTCATATTATAGGCTACCTTTTTGAACAAGAGATTAAACATTAATGGGCAACGTATTAACCTGGCCATTTGGGACACAGCTGGACAAGAAAAGTTTCATGCATTGGGTCCGATCTACTACAGAAATTCTAATGGAGCTATCTTAGTCTATGATATTACAGATGAGGATTCCTTTGGGAAGGTAAATAATAATTTACTAGATTAAAAGAGAATCAATATTATATTAGCAATAAATGTGAATATTTGTCAAACTTGTTTCAAATTCCAGGTAAAAAATTGGGTGAAAGAATTGAAAAAGATGTTGGGTTCTGATATTCTTTTAACCATTGCTGGCAATAAAATAGACTTGGAGCATGAGAGGACAGTGCCCCTTGAAGAAGCTGAAAGGTATTTATCATATGAAACAAAATAAAGAAAGTTACAGCTCATAATTCAACAATTTAACCACAAAATATTTATTTCCAGCTATGCTAACATGGTTGGAGCTAGACATTTTTACACTTCAGCAAAATTGAATCAAGGAGTTGAAGAACTTTTCTTGGATTTATCCAAAGCCATGTTGGAGAAATGTGAACAGAACTCACATAAGGAAGTTACCAGGACATCACAGGTATTGGTAGTGGATGATGAGTTACCACCAGTCCAGACATCATGCTGTTCCGGAAACAAAAGTAACTAAGCATAATTCTATGCCCAGTATGCATATAATTCTCTAAAATATGCATGTCTTTTGCTAAAAAAAATAATTTACTTGGAAAACCTATGTTCTCATTCAAGTTTATCAATTTACTAAGGCAAATTAAAATTTGATGGTAGCTAATCTTTTTTTGTTGTATTCTATAATGATTATGAGATTACTACATTATGACCGTAGTCCAGTGAGCATTTATATGAGATTTTAGTCTTGTTTTGCTATGAGATCAGGAACTTACCGTAATGCATCACCATAGTGCATTGCCTGCCCTACAGCCTTCATGAGCAATGGATATCCTGTGCATCTTAGCCAGCAAAATATAACTAATTTGCCAGGTAATGCTGCCAGAAAAATTACATATAAACAATTAACAATAATGAGTCCAGTATTTAATATATTAAATGTATGTATTTAATATATTAATGTTACTCTATAATTTATTTATCTATATATATTGGATGTCATTATAATACGCCAAATTATACGAATTAATACACATGATTGTCTATAAGATTGTGGAAAAATACAGCTATCATTTTATAATGGTAAGGAATAAGTATTTGAAATGTGTCATTTCATCTTATCAAGTGAATTCTTTTAAAATCCAATATAATACGAGTTATAAATCAATTTCCTACTTTGATATACCTAGGTAGTCTGTAAGAAAATATAATTTTTCAGACTGTATATTGCTATGCTAATGGAAACATATTAAGTTATTATTAATATCATTGAAAGGTACCATAAACTGGGGTTACTTTGTGACAACTGGGTAACTTTGGGGCAACTGGGTAACTTTGGGACAACTGAATAACTTTGGAACAACTGGGTAACTTTGGGACAATGTAAAATTAGATTATTTATCATAAACTATAATTTTATTATTATAAATCGTCAATAATTTATCATAACTTTATTTCAGAAGTGGCAATACTATTTCTGTCATTCTTCAGTTCCTTCTTTGCTTACTGCTTTTAAGAAAAAAATCTAATTTTAAATTGTTCCAAAGTTACCCAGTTGTCACAAAAGAGTAACCCCAGTTTACAGTATTTATGTATGATTTTAGTTTAGCGATCAACTTGATGCTTTAATCTTTTAACCATATTAAATAATTTGTTAATTCACATAGATTTATAAAATCATAGAATTAAAATATTAATAAGGTGATAGCGAGCTTTATTATACAGTTTCTATTATCTTGAGTATATATTATATTTCTAGTTTATGTAACTTGTTACTGACAGAGCCTTCATTGAAGGCTGAATTTCCTTAACCATTTGGTAATCCTATAATAAAATGTGATTTATTGAAGTAGTAATATTGGTAATAAGAACCTTGGTTTAATAAAATCAATGTCTACCATTGCCATTTTGATTAATACTTCAAACCAACAAAATGGTTGTCCACATATACAATCTGTAAATATTATGCCAATTCAGTCATATGAAACAGTAACAGTACTGAATGTAGTAAAAGTATTTTAAATCATTGACCTTGTGCAAAATATCTCACAGAATTGTTAATATAATGGAGTGAGCAGTTAAGGAGTGCAAATATTTTAAAATCCAATGCTTAGGAGCACCGTGAGCTATCTGCTGATTAAAATTTATAATACCTATGTATATGTTTCACCATGAAGATAAATCTTTTTGAAAACACCAAAACGTGTTTGTGATGAGCCTGAATTCAACATTCACAGCTCCATATTCCAGTGTGCATTTCAGTTTAGTGATAGCACTGATAGCAAGTGATTAGTGAGAAATATTTATTTATAGAAGTCAAACAGTAAGGTTTTATTTTGCATATAAGTCATAGAAAGTACATCATTTTATTGCTCACATTTCAGAAAATAATGTTATTTATGGTTAGAAATGTACATTTTTTAATGTAAACCTTTAGTGACCTGTATTATGTAATGTATACACCTGAGTGATTGTATTTTGAAGATTTCAAATTAAATAACAGCAGGGACCAATTCTTGTATTTAAACATCTGTTAAAAATCAAGTCTAGGTCTAATCTCAATCTATCTCCCAAATGTCAAATTCGTATTCTATTTTTAATTTTTAGGTATGGCAAGTGGCATCCAATGTCGATTTTATTGTGTCAAAAACGGTCATGGCCATGAAAATTGTGTTAAGTACTAAAATACCGTTTTTGACATTTGAATGATTGAGTCAAATTGATCAAGACTGAATTTTGTACAGACTTGTTTTACGAGAATTGCCTCCATGTAGTCATAACTATAGAACTAGACGGAATGATTATTTTGTGATTACTATTATTACTAGTGATATTAGGAAATATTAAGGCCCATATTACAGAACGATACTCAGTCCTGAATATCGACTTATCAGAGGACAGATTGACAGATTTGACAGATTGTCCATACAATCTTTCCTCAGATAAATCGAGATTCTAAACCGAGTACCATTTTAGAATACGGGCCTAAGTGTGACACAAAAAATTCGTCAGGTCCACCATGTTTTGTTAGTGATAAAAGATAGATTTTTTAAACACAAACAATAGCTTTTTTATTATTCTGTCGGGTTTAAATTTTACTTTGTTGCTTGGCATTGTGAGATGTAAAAATTTTTGGTATAATCCAAATCCTAATAAATACATCAACAATGAGTCCACCATCGTCAAGTTTCATTAATATTTCTATAATGTAATGTATTCTAAGACAAGAATACATTACATCACATATTACAATTAGAAAAATTACATAGTTACCAGACGGTAACTATGTAATTTTTCAGTCAAGCGAGAAGGACATGTAAATTTAACTAAGGACGTGTAATTGTCTTTATTTAACTTAAATGTTTAATTATAAGATTGTGTTAGTATGTAATTAACCACAATGCTGTTGTACCAGGGAAATTAAGGAGTTCAGGTGCAGGAAACGTGATTCTGTGATGTTTGTAGTCAACCAGGGTATGTACAATGTACAGACACTAACACGAACTAGTTAACACATTGTAATCTCAGTAATCACACTTTTATATTATAAACGTGAAAGTTTGTATGGATGTATGGATGGCTGACAACAGCTAGTGTAATAAATAAGAACTAGGCAAATTAATGCCTCAGTAAATTTTAAATGAAACAAATATATCAAGATAATATTATTCTAATATGCATATTCAAATTTGTGGTGTATCAGTCATTAAACAATTATATAAATATTTGAAGCTTTTTAATGCTTGAAAGTAATCCACTTTTCTTTAGAGAAGGAGTAACATTTGGTATGTTAATGTTAACTGCAATAAAGATGTATTTGCCGATACCTACGTGTTTTATAAATCTACTTTTATCACTACAAACTACATACTAATATATGCCACAAATTCAACAATAGCCTATCTTTAACACAAACTATCATATCCAGAAATTCAACAACAGCCTAACTTAACACAAACTATCATATCGCTTTATTATAAATAGACCTAATTTCACTTCAGGGTGGCTGTCTTTTTGAATATAAACACAGCTAGTTTAGCCAGTCTGTCTGTTAGCTGCACGGCAGTTACTCACATCATATTCATAATGCCGATGCGAGTTACTTGATGTACGAGTGGTTCACTTTTTAAGTTACTGTAACATTATTTTTACTTTACTCGGTTCACCTTTCTCAGCGCCACATTAATGCTTGTTCACTCGTCCATGCATGGAGTACTCTTTACTATTGCAAATTTAAAAACACTGATACAACAATATAAACGGGCTTTCCCTTTTCTTTGCATTCAATACTTCATTTTTTTTAATGCTTTCAGTTTTAGCTATATGTATTTTTGTACACAATATTGTATGAACTGGGGTTAGATGTGTATTTCTCAACAATAATGAACGAAAGATATAATAAGTCTATACACATGTGATAATCAGTATGTTGTCAAGTCAGTAATGTTCACATGTCCAGAGATTTAGGTCCGTATTCCAGATCAACGCTCAGTTGTGAATCGACTCTCACAATGACATTAGAACTGTAATCTAGACTACAATCTGTCCTCAGATTAAGTTTTGAATCGAGATTAAGGACCGAGTATCGTTCTAAGGGAGCCTAAGACTCGCGCCACACAAACAGACAACTTTGGCTACGCATACAAAGTCATTCCAAATTTATGTTTACAGACGTAAAATAAAATTATAGATTCGTTCAAAGTATATATTTCTCACCCAAATATACAATGGTTCCCTCCGCTATTTTGTACCATACAAGAGAAATTAACTCCATATAATTGTTATAACTTGAAACAATGTTAAACAAATCATTATTGCACACACTACGTAGATCCTAATATGTGGATCTCTAACTATCCATAAAACTATACAAAATGCAATTTTGATGGAGGCGGAGGATTAACTAGGAACGTTATTGAATGATCAGTTCTTATTATATTAGGCACTACCTAACATCAGTCAGTGCCTACATGTTCACTCTGTACACATTTGTTTCAAGAAGCTGCTTATTTACTTGCAGGTAAATAATTTCAGAAAGCAAAGCATTCAATATTTACAGCCTTGATAATTAAATATTCATTCTGAAAAGGTAAGTATTTAAACTTTAGGTTCCTTTTTTTCATTAATACATTAAGCATTCGAGACAATATAATGGAAAATATTAAAACTGGGCCTGCTAAGCTTTAGGTTCCTTTTTTCATTAATACATTAAGTATTCGAGACAATATAATGGAAAATATTAAAATGGGCGTGCCAAACATAATTAATTTCTTAATATAGTTAACCTATTTTGGGCAAATGACTCGTACATATTTTTCTCGAGTAATAAAGCAGAATACTACTGCAGTGTATATATTTATACAATTATGTATAGATTTGTAATCAAGATCCAATAAATCTGCCTCAAATTCTATGTTCAAGTGTTACTTCTAGATGTGTGTCCATACAAAATTATCGTTATCTAGTCACCTTTGCCAAAATGCTTTTTCTTTTTGCTATCCTTACCCTTTAGAGATAGTTTAGATAATTTCATTATTGTTTTATCAGTTAGATAAATATATTTCTTGCAGTTTCTCCTTTTCAGGTTGTATAAGAATTTTTGGCCAGTTTGGAAATTATGTTTATTAATCATAGAAGTGGAATATTCATCTGCATTTGCTAGATCAATTAGGTCGTTTTTCGCTTGGACAAAGTGTCACTTGTCCGATTCTATTTCTTTTGTAATATTCTTAGGTTCCCCTTTTTTAATAATAACTTTGCTTGGAGTGCTATCCTTCTTCACTTCAGCTTTTTGAATGTTTGGTGTATACTGCTCGGTGTCATCCATAGGCGGCAAGTCTAGTAGGTAAGGCATCATACTCCTCGTTTTCTCTTCAGCCGATAACCACTCCATCTAAACGCAAGAAAAGATATGAGACAACTGAACAGCAATTATTGTGATTTAGGAAATCCAATTCACGCAATAAAAATTTTTATGCCCTTTTAAGACATCCATACAATGTTTCAATTCAATTGAATTCCTGTATCACTTTCTTTACTAGGTTATGTAAATGCACAGCTGACATGTATGCTTACCTTCTGACGGTGATCACGAACGGCATCGTCACAAATGTCGATACACATTTGCTCAGTGAGGCGTCCGTCGTCAGACGCGTACGCTGCAGCCTGCCATGCAACTCCTAACTTGGATAGTGCTCGTCCAGACATACCCGCTGTGCGAGCCGCGAGTGTCGAACATAGCACACCATAGTCGAATTTGTCAACAGTCAACCGTCTGAAATAGATGTGTAAAATAAGAGCAAGCCCTGCAACATAAGCTACAGATTCAAGTACATTTTATAATGTCGTGAAATGGGAGGCGGAGCGGGAGCGAAGGAGAATCGCAGACCTTGCGGCCCGCGAAGAGCGTAGGAGAATCGCTAACCGCGCGGCCCGTAACGAGCGACGGCAACTCGGGCGTCGGAGGTCGCAGAACGACCTCCGTCCCCCATGAGCGCGGGCCTGGGGGTGACGGGTGGAGCCGCCTGTCACCCTAGCAGAAGCAGGCCACGGCGGCGGTGCGCATTGCGTGCCTCCCCATACCCGGGGGCGAGTTGGGACTCTACGGTCCCCACATCGGGAGAGGGCCAGATCGAGAGATATGGCCCTGGGTCGGTCGGGGTGCGAGGGATATGGCTACAACAATCTCACCTCCGGCAACGGACGGCCCACAGTCGGCGTGCGTTTTAGTCGGTTCGAGTCCGACATAACCTCCTCCTCCGGCTCCGGCGGGGGAGGTATCCGAGGGGATTTTTCGCACGATAAAAAAAAAAAAAAAAAAAAAAAAAGTACATTTTATAATGAACTAGCTGTCCCGGCGAACTTCGTACCGCCATATTTTTCCCGTTCCCGCTGCACCTATTTTCTTATCTTTTAAACCTTCCCTGGAAACCCACGAATATTTCAAGACTAAAATTAGCCAAATCGGTTCAGCCGTTCTTGAGTTATAACAACGAACTGACCCTGCGCACTTCGAACCGCCTAACAGTCAATTTTTTTTTTTTTAATTTTTCTCTTCGTAAGAACCATCCTCGTACTTCAAGAAATATTCTAAAAAAAGAATTAGCGAAATCGGTTCAGCCGTTCTCGAGACTTGCGTTTAGCAACACATTTAGGGATTCATTTTTATATGATAGAGATATTATATTAAATTTTTGACAAGCTAAACAATGACTTGCCTGTCGGATGTTGTCTAGTCCAACGGCAACATTGTCTTATCGTTTTGATCTGTTCGTTTATACGATATACCTAATTAATAAATTATTTTCCGCACTTACCTCTTTCCTTCTGAAGCTGGTATAAGAACGAATGTATCGAAATATAGGCGTATCAAACGTTCACGCTCCTCAAGTCCAGGTAAACCAAATTCGATCATCTTATCAAGACGATCGTTAATCGCAGAATCGAATTGTTGCGGTGTGTTGGACGCCAACACTAACATTATTCGATTACTTTGATCAGATGTTCTGTAGAGGAATGCATTCAGTGCAGCTCTCAAATCTTCACTTATTCTCTCTGAGGAACGTTTCCTTAAAAATGCATCAGCTTCGTCAATGAAGAGTAGTACACCTGGCAGTTAATAAATGGTTAGCATTCATTACGGCAATTTAAGAAATTTGAACATTCCTTTGTCCAACTTACCTTTTCTACTTGTATTGGCCCAATCAAATACTTTGTGAATAGCTGCCACAGCATCTTTGCCCATAGGTGCAACATCTCCACCAGTTAAAATAGCATAGTCCATACCAGAATGTTTTGCTAATTTCTAAAAACAAGCCAAACAAAATTATTTTACACAAGAATTCTCTTATTTCAAATCTCAGCATGCATTACGTTTGTTGGGTATATTTACCTTAGAAAATAGGGTTTTACCAGTTCCAGGAGGTCCATACATCAGTAAATTTCTATAAAATCCCTTATTAATACGTGTGTTCTTTGTAGCGATCGCAATATCTCTAAGCCTACGTTCCAGATTTGGAGCAAGCACTACACCGGCCAGAGCATCTGATGGCTTTTTAAAGCTTGCTATAGCTTTTGAAATGGTCAATATTGGGTGCTTCACAGCTTCCAAAATTGAAAATCTTGATGTCTCATTGACGAGTGTTGGTTTACCTAAAAAATAATTAAACTAATAAGATTTAAAAACCCACCAATCGATCCTATGAAAATGTAACAACCAAAAATGGTATTTCCTTAACAGCAAGTATTTCCACAAGTATAACTAAGTAACTAGGAGCGTCCATCAACAACTTGCTACAAAGTATAACCTTGTGGAATCAGCTAGTACTACTTATATATGTGTTATATTTCAAACCGGTTGTCCGTACATTTATTAGTTCATTTTCTCTACGAGTCTGAACCATCTAAGCAGCAAATTATACAGATAAATATTAAGAATACACACCAATACGGGCTTCAATGAATCTTGCGGTTACAGAAGTGGCGCCCTTAGCTGTGTAAACACCGAGTGCTAACAGAGACAAACCACCAGCTGCAGCTAATGTTTTGTCCCAATCTGTGACGAGGGCATTCAGTCCAGCTCCCATTACGGTTCCTGCTGTCCTATTAATCAGTTTATAACATTGTTTTTGTTTAACTAAGCAAGTTAGGATAAGTATATTGTCTAGCTCTATAAACAGCTGAGGCCTAGTCAAATAGATTTTATTCATTTTATCTAAGCAAAATGCTTAAGTAAAATAATCACTTACTTGATACTCTCCAGGATAGTAGTCCTATTTTCAGCTGCTTTTAGTCTAATTTGCTCAAGCGTAATGTCGCGGTTTTCTCTATCAGCCTTAGCTTTGGCTCTAGCTTCTGCTTCTATTGACTTCAGCTTGTTCTTCTCTCGTAATTCCATCTCATGTTCAATGGTTGCTCTACGCATAGCTTCCTGTTTTGCGACACTCTCTTCCTGCCTAGAATCATTTTCATTAATTTAACTTAATTTTGGAAGGAGTAGAGCACATGACACTGGTTAGGGAGGCAATATTGTTCAGGGTTAACTTACTTTTTCAATATTTCTTGCTGAGAAGCCTGATTTTGAATCAGTTGTTCTTCATACCTCTTCTTAGCTAATTGATCCTGATACTGAGCACGCATTTGATGTTGTTTTGTTTCTTCCTGAAATCAAGGTCAATTGTTAAAGTACTGTGACTGTGATGAATACAATACGATTCTGAACCCACAAATTCTATTTGAAGTCTTGTCTGTTTGTTCACAATGGTTGCAAAACCTACTAAACAGATTTTGATGCAGGATTTATCTGTTACAAAGTCTAGGTTACACTTAAAATCTGTCAGATTGCAATTATTGATGGAGCAGAACTGAAGATATGATCAAAATTGATTTCGGTTTTTAGGTTAGGATTAGAATTTTCGTGTTAGCAGAAATAACATGTGGCGTGCCTCAGGGGAGTGTGTTAGGCCCCACTCTCTTCTTAATGTATATCAACGATCTGTGTAGCCTAACTATACAAAACGCAAAGATATTTTGCTATGCCGATGACACAGCCATAGTTTTCCATGGTAAATGTTGGGATGAAGTTAAACAGAATACTGAGGCTGGTATGGCTCGCATTGCTGAGTGGCTGAGCGGTAATCTACTAACCCTGAATGCTACTAAAACAAATTACGTATGCTTTGGAATATATAATATCACTCAGCCAAAAAATGAATTCAGTATTAGAATTCACACATGTGGTGCTGCCTATACGGATAAATGTAATTGTGTTTTAATAAATAAGGTTACTGAAGCCAAATATTTAGGAGTGATCCTCGATCAAAGACTTTCATGGTTCCCCCATTTGGAGCAAGTTGCAACCAGGGTTCGTAAATTGAGCTGGATTTTTAAATCACTTAGGCACGTTGTACCGAAACACACAACTGACAACAAAACTCCTCACAATAACCTTTTAACACGGATATACATCGCTCTAGCACAGTCAATCCTAATGTACTGTATTAGTGTTTGGGGTGGAGCAGCCAAATCAAAATTTATACAGGTAGAACGAGCTCAACGTTCCTTGCTGAAAATTATGCATTTCCAAAAAATGAGATTTCCTACTGCTGCTCTCTACCAAGTAAGTGGTGTACTGTCGGTGAGAAAGCTATACATCACTCAAGTTTTATTAAAAAAGCATATAACGTTACCTTTTGACCCAGGCATAACGGCTAATAAAAGAAGAATACCCAATGTTGCCCAGACACCCATAACCTACACAAAGTTTGCTAGTATGCAATATAAGACAAGATCAAGTTACCTATATAATAAAATAAATAAACAGATAGACATATACTCAAAGTTATATTGTGAATGTAAAAAATGTATAATAAATTGGTTAAAACCACTCTCATAATTATGAAGATACGGAAGCACTCTGTGAACATAAAATATAATCAACATTAAATTGTGCAACTACTACACACCCTCGCGCAAACTCACACCCACACCCACACCCAGACAACACACACACCCACACAATACACACACACCCACCCACACAACACACACACCCACACACATCCACACACATCCACACACCCACACACATCCACACACCCACACACATCCACACACCCACACACACCCACACACACACACACATCCACACACCCACACACATACAAACTAACCATTAGATTATAAATTATTTATGAAGAGGTATATTACGTTTAATTTAGTTAATATTCATGGAAGAGCGGAGTTTCCTAACACAGGCATCTTTTGCTTAAAAGGAGCTCCCACAAACAATATTGTACAGCTCTCTTTTTTGAAATAAATTTATTCTTATTCTTATTCTTAATGATAGCCAACATCCATGAGGTCAGGGCCATGGGCATCAGCTAGTAACTATCATAAATCAAAATACCTGTAATGTTTTCCTACGCTCCTCATAATCAACCTTCTTTTGTTCTACTTTAGATTGTTCTATGGCGGCTTCATATTCCTTAATCTTAGCCATCTGCTCGCTCTGCTTTGTACCTTCTTGAAGTTTACTAAGCTCCAATGCTTCTTTAGCATGTCCTGTAACAAAGAAATATACTTCTATTCATTTCCATATTAATGAGGAATAAGAGCACTCCCAACCCATATTTATTCACACCTCATTCCCACTGGAATAGACAGACATCTTTCTGCTTGCTAGGATCCTCGCATATACCTTCCACTTCTTTGACTTTCGAAACTGTTTCCATACATGCAAGTGTTAACATGGTAACTAATATCTTTATATAACTAATATAGTTATTACTAGCTTTTGCCCGCGGCTCCGCCTGCGTGGATGTCGGTTATCGCGACCAAACATAGCCTATGTCCTTTCTCAAGGTCTAATTTACCCCTATACCAAATTTCATGTAAATCGGTTCAGTGGTTTAGGCGTGAAAGCCTAACTAACTAACAGACAGACAGACAGATAGAGTTACTTCCACATTTATAATATTAGTATGGAAGTATATGGATTACCAAGGGGATTCTGGTGGCCAGGCAGATGTTTTGCTCTTGTGTAAGGGCTATTTAAACAATTTCATCTGGACCTCCTTTTTGTGGAGGAAACAACCAAATGTAAGAATGTTAACAACATTGAAAATGCTGTTCAGGTAGCACATAGCTGGCTAACAGCAGTTTTGTTGCTGTCGGGTGCATTTCATTCAAGCAGAGGTTTGCTGTGTGCTACCTCTCATTGCAGTATCAATTTACATACATTTGGAGTACACTGTATAAAATAATTTTACAACACACCTGCTCATAACAGTGATATTATTTTACCGCAATTAAGCACGGAATGACACCTATTATAAAACTGTGACTTTTTCATTACTATTATTCACAAAAGTGAGTTATAGATTCTTTTTTAAATTTTATAGGAAGTGTCTATAATTGTCTATGTTCTTAAAAAAGTTTTGATACAAAAAATAACGTGTTTAATAGTACGAATAAATTAATACGCCTATTGTATGGTCATTTGATGCATTTTCGTATTTAAATAAATAATTTCAACTTGTAATACTTGTGTAATAAACAAAATTTTCGCTCAAATTTAACTTTTTTTTTTCTCTAAGTACAGAAAAAAAAACAGAGTAAAAAAAAGTTAAGTTCAAACCTCATTTTTTTTTAAATATGGTCGACCGCCATTGTTAAATGCGCGCGCATAGGAAAACGAATTAATTTGTAGTATTGTTTATTTAGTATTTGTGGTATTATTTTATTCGCAAGTGTGTTGTAAAACGTCGTATGGCACGTGTGAGCATGATGATTACCGTCCTCGGCTGTCTTAAGACCCTCGCCTGGCGGCTCGGGTCTCAATGGCGCCTCGGCGGTAATCACCAACGTTGCTCACTTGTACCATAATGTACTATTTCACCATTGACACTCGAAAAAGGGCCCGTGATTCATCAAAAACAGTGAATAAAACGCTCTTTGTTTCACCGAGTGAATAAAAAAATTTGAATTTGGAACATGCGCGAATGTACGGAGTCTAGTGAAACATGCAAAGAGATTTGCACACTCTCACTATAAAAACGTACTAAAAGTCACCTAAATGTAATAACTGGCTGGATGGAATGTGGCTCAGTTTAAATTAAGAAAAAAAAAATGCCGCCATTTTCTGTGTAATTTTCCTTGTAAAAGTTTCTGTTTGTCTCATAATCATAAAATGACTTCATCTAGTGATGAAAATGAAACTCATATTCTCGAACGCGAAAAGACTCCGGAGTCTTTTCATGCTAAAGCGGTAGCTATTACTGATAAGTTGCTGCTTCTTTTGTGTACTATCCATAACAAAATGTAATTAATAATCACAGAGTAATCGTTTTCTCGTAGTCAATGGTGAAAAGTTGAGTACCTAACACGTGAAAAAAGAATTCATCTCGGCTCTTGTATCCCTCGATCCACTCAGGTTTCTCTCTGGAACCCCTCGCTACGCTCGGGATTCTACCGGAGAAACCTTCACTCCTCTCGGGATACAACTTGGTGCCTCGAAAAGAATTCACCTTTTTTTCACTTGTTGGGTAATCTACTATTACAGTACTACTTTGGTATCCTATGTCCTATGACAACCTCTGTGGTGCAGCAGTAGTGAATGTGACCCCTATGCAGGATGTGCGGGTTCGATCCCCATACAGTGCAAATATTTGTATGTATGATTATGGGTTTTTGAACTGGTCTGGTCATACCTTGCCGTAAGCCGTTGGTCCTGGTTGCCATACAAATACCTATAGCCATCATTAGGTTGGGAACATGGGTGAATGGCCCACACAGAATGACTAATCACATGTCCAGTCACCAGTGTCCGCAATGGAAGTAGTTCATTGGTATCCTATTCTACTTATATTATAATAGTAAAAGTTTGTAAGTATGTTTGATACAACCTAAGTAGGTAGTAACCTTACCAAATACATTTTCATTTCTTGAAGCAGAAGCATTAATTTATGCAATAAAAAGTATAGGACTTTTTCAAAACAAACATATTATAAACTATGAACCAAAATGCAAAACAGTACCTATACTATACAGAGTGGAATTTTTCCACCCTACCTGGAGGAAAATATTTCCTTATATTTATCATTTGTTAGTGAGATTTGATCTTTATGATTGACCCTATCAATTTATGCCATAGGAGTAAAGAAGTTTTTCACATTTTAAAAATAAAGGAGTATTTCCTTTAAGTAAAATTGCTTATCTTCATTATTCAGAGTAAGTTCTTTCCATCCAGGTAGGGTTAAGAAATTCCATCCTTTATACTTATTTACTTTTTTCTCAGTTGTTTAAACTTGATTTGTTGTTTGTACTTTTATCTATTACATTGGGTATATGCTAATTAGATTCCAATTTAATGATAGTTTCTAATGGTACCTACGTTTAATTTTCTCATTGTAAATATGAAGTTAATCATTCTGAAATCTGAATTTGAAATCAAGCATGTCATTCTTTCATTCAGTACCTGTATCTAAGACTATTTATGACTCCAATATAAAAAGGATAGGTATATTATCAGAAGGATATATAGGTATCAAAGCCGGGATCTGTGCTATAAGGTTATGCGGTCGCATTATGCAATAGCGCGCAATGTGTTTGATAACGATATGACTTACTGGATTTTTCTAGTTCTCTAGCCGCTTGAGCAGCTCTTTCCAATGCACTAGAATCGAAACGATATGCTTCCATGGCTTTTCTTTCTGATTTAGATAGGCTAACGGGGGCTGCAGTGCCTGCGGCTGAGCCCCCGGAATCGGCAGGCGTATCATCCGATGGTGGTTGAGGAGGCTTGGCACTGTACCCGAATAACCAAGACATTTTTGCCTTCCTAGGTACTTTTATTTAAAAAGTAAAATTTACTTTAAAAAATTAATTTTATTTATCAAAAACCCCTGCCACTTCAAGAACTGACGTTCTGTGATTCTGTGATTTGACGAGTCCTAACCTAACTTTTTAAGTTGAGTTTTTGAACTAACCATAACCAATTGAAATGAGTGACGTTTTCTTTTTAATTAACGTTTTGGCTTGACTACTAAACCTTTGAGCTATACCAATATAAAACGTTGTTCGTTCTATGACGTGTATATTATATCATAAATTCTTTTAACACTGATATATTAATACCATGGCAGTGGCGTAGCTAGATGATCAAGGGCCCTGGTGCAAAAAGAAACAGGGGCCCCCCTATTTTTTTTTGTTTCCGAAAATTCCCTCGGGCGTGATACGTCGCCTTACCGAAGTAAACGCTGTGGTGGGCATATCCCCTACCGGTCGCTAACGTGCTGTTGGGGATGAAATCCCTCCTCTCTCCCTCTTTTTCGTGCGGAAATCACCCCCATCCTCGGCCATCGGGGGTGGTTATGTCGGACTCGGGCCGATTAAAACCACACGCCATCTCGGATCAGAGATACAAAATCTGCCGGAGTGTAAGGTTACCGGCGCAAATCACAGGCACCCCGGCCCATCTACGGTTTTAAAATGGCCTCCTTGGGTGTGAGAAGCACCGGAAGCACGGTGTACCCATAGGACTCTGAAAACGAACATCGAACCGCGGCGCCAGTGGCGGTGAAAGGATGACAGGCGGCCGCTCATGAAACCCCTACACCTGCGCTCGGTAACCGGTCCGCTCCTCGCCTGCTCTCCATTGTGCCCTTTGCTTGTCAGAGGGACATGTGAATGTACAGCAATCCTCCTTCATGTAGATGTAAATTTCCATTTATTTTCGTGTACGTACAGAATACTTAGCGTTAAACTCCACAGATCCCACACCCGTTCACATAGGCGATGATCACCTAGGCTAAGTACCTGGAATCTGTACTTCATGTGACTGGTGAAATCGACTGCGACGTCAGGGCACGGATTGCTGCCGCGTGGACCAAGTGGCGAGAAATGACTGGCGTCACGAGTGATTCTAAAATGCCAGTCAGGTTGAAGGGGCAGGTCAATAGGCCTGTCCTCTAACATGGTTGTGAGGCGTGGCCGTTGCTAGAGCGACACAAGCAAGAGCTTCGTGTCACGGAGATGAAAATGCTGCGGTGGATATGCGGCGTCACACGTTAAGATCGTGTGACGAACTCTCGCATCCGCTTCAGCCCTTATGTCCGTGACATGGTGGATAAAATGCAAGAGAGCCGTCTTCGCTGGTGCAAATGCATGGCAATTGCGCTCCCGCCGGGTCCAGGTAAAAGGGGTAGGCCCAAGAAGTCCTCGCTTGACGTCGTGGAGGGTGACATGCGTGCCCATTGTCTCACTACCATGGACGCCCAAGATCGCGCGAAGTGGAGGAGGAAGAGCCGAAAGGCGGACCCTGAGCTACGAGGTCATCTTGGTCAGTTATGTATTTATGTAAATAATTGTAATTGTATGTAATTTTTTTTTTTTTTTTATATAGGACACGTCAATTTAAATTCGCTTCGCCTGATGGTAAGCTGAAAATACAAAAAAAATACAAAGGCCAAATGTGTTTTAAAATTATGTACAATTATGTAGAAGCAAAAAGAGAATCCGCTATGGAGGATATAAATGAATATGGGATAGAAGAAGATACGTGGCTTTTGCGTGCACGCATACAGTCCCGACATGTGAGAGCGAAGCAGTACTTTTGTTATATACTGGTAAAAAGAGACGAAAATGTTATACTATACCATTACTGTACATGTTTGACGGGACGGCGCACAGTAGGTTCCTGTGCGCATATAGTATCCATAGTCTGGTATTTGGGATATGCTAGACACGAGGGCTTTAATGAGCCAGCATTGTTCTTAAATAGCATCATTATAGATACTGAATAGTATGATTGTGCAATAAAAAAAGCTTCTTTCGCACGTGTTTATTTTGATAAATATTATTAACTAGATAACTAACTGCGGCATCACCCGCACCACAATAGAGTACCTGTTCCAGGGATGAAATATAACCTATTTTATCCTTCGGTACCCTAATTACATTCATGCAAAAATACGGAAGTACCAATTAGGTAGGTACATACGTTAGGGGAAGGACAAATAAACTCACTTGGCATTAATAATATGCATTAATAATATTAGTATGAATAATAATAATTAAGATAAACAAGAAATAAAGTGTATAATTCACTCATTTCTTGAATATCTTACTTATTGTAATTATTATTATTGCAACAATAACATGCCATAATAGAGAACAATATTAATAAAAGTGTATGTAGGATGTAACAAGAAAGAAAAATTACTGATCTCGGACAGCAAATCGGGACTAGCGCCATAGTTATTCTTATTCCACACGAAAATACCTTTCCAACGGTGTATCATTCATTCCGATTGGAGGGTGGGACCAAGTTCCATACATTTGTGCCCATCATCCTTTCGTCCAAGCACCTCACGCGCCACCTTACTAGTTCTGCTTCTGCTAGAAAGACGGTTAGTCGAAGGAGATCGTTCCGTGATCTCCACCGTCCTTCTGTGGTACGGGAGAGTTCACTATTCTAGTACCGGCAAAGTTCGATTCGATAGGCTGCAGCAAACCCATATCACAAATGGTCTTCAGTTAGAAGACCAGCGATTCTCTAACAAAAAAAAAGTAGATACTGAAACTCGTATTACTATTATAATATTATTACAATCAATTGACTATAAGTAAAATATTTTATTATGACTGCTAGACATTAAGCTTGGAGGGCTCAGGGGGCCCCTAAGTTAGCTGCAAATGTGATGGCAATTGGCGAATCTTTCAACGAGACAATACTGCATAAAATTCCCAACTAATTAGTTGCACTGATTAGTGTTGTGTTACTACCCATTTTCGCATCACAAAAGTAAGACTTTTTTGGTAGTTAAATATGAAATTTGCTAGTTCAGGCTCGAGGGGCACCTGAGCTTGGGGGCCCCCTGAGCCTGGGGGCCCTGGTGCACCGCACCACCTTGCCCACCCATAGCTACGCCAGTGTACCATGGAGAAGGAAATGATAGCGGAGTTGTTGCAAAGGCAATCGAGTCGCGTGCTTCCATACTGTCAAAAGGACTCCTATATATAGACGTCAGTTCTGTGACGTCACCACTCAGTTCTAGTGGCACGTCGTTGCGATAGGTTGTCATTTTTGGTTAAAAGTTCAAAGATAAAAATAGTTTTGACCCGATTTAAGAATGAAGTGTGCGGTACAAGGGTGTACAAATTGTAGAGATAAGATGTTTAAATATATTGATGATATAACATTTCATCAGTAAGTCCGCTATATTTTTATTTTCATTTTTAGAAAAAAAATGTCTTTATAGAACCATCTAGCGGAGAGAAGAAATAAGTAACCTTGTCTTACTTGTATAATGTTGTAACAACAATTCAATTCATTCTATAAAAAAATCACCACAATAATTTCACCGGACTTCATTAGTAATTCCGCAATTGTTATTTTATTCATTCTTACATTATATTTGGGTGAAATTGAAAATTGAAAATAAAAAAATTGAGCCATCTGTCGGTATCTGCCCAAATCATTTAGGGGGGCTAAATGATTCTGCTATAATTCTACAGATGGCCTTATTTAAAATAAATGGTGTGCATCATAGTAGTGAGACCACTATATCACTGGGTCTTCACTACATAGTAGAAAATATTAATGACTTGTAAAAAATTTAGATGGCGTTAGGTGTATCAATTTACAATTATAATTCTAAATGAACAAGAATTGAGTACTATAAATGTTGTTTTTTAATAAAACTAAAATACATGTACCATGTAAACATAAAATAACGAACTTTTAAATCTTATTTCGATAAATTGGTTAAAATAACAGCGCCGTCCACGCTTTTTTTCAGTACTAAATAGATACCGCTCCATAATCCAATATTTTCGTTTCTTTTTGTTCATAGATGGCGCTATTTAACATTCCTTCGATTTTTTGACAGATCCTTCTTCCTTATTTTGTTTTGTATTGTATTCGATTATCGGATATACTTTGAGAGTTTGATCTGTGTTTTTGTCACAGGGGGGCCCCGTTCTACATATAGAAATTCTAGTTATACAAATATGGGGCAAACATGAATTGAACCTTGATTATTATCACTTTGTCTCTTTTTTTCCAATATACAGTTGTATCTGCTAAAAAGAGACAAAAAATTTAAGTTATTGCTCACTTGGGAAAATGAGTATGAGAATTTGACAGCGTGCCGACAACGGTGCCAACATTTATGAATGACTAGCTGTTGCCCGCGGCTCCGCCCGCGTGGAATTCTGATCCCGTTCATCGCTGATATATAGCCTATATGTTAATCCAGGGTATAACCTATATACATACCAAATTTCAACCAAATCGGTCCAGCCGTTTATGCGTGAAAGAGTAACAAACATCCACACATCCACACATCCATTCTCACAAACTTTCACATTTATAATATTAGTAGGATTTGCGCCAACATTATGAATGATTTGCGACAGCCATTGAGCCATTGTTGAATTTTTCTAGACCATGATACTACTATAAGCATAATAGTGATGTACTCCAATAAATGATTTGACGACGAAACTATTCTTCTTTACAAAAATGTACTCTTTTGAAGAAATACGAATTGACAAAATTATTGTAATGTCTTCTGTTTAGGCAATTGTGGTATTGTTAGAAACGTCTTGATCGTCCGCTGGTTATAGGCAATATGACGTGTGAATGACTATCTGAAACTCTGACTATAATGGAAAAAAACTTGAGATATAGAACGTGTTTGGTATGAAATTAAAGGGCTCTATTAGCACATTAAAAACATGTATACATTATTGGGTGTTGGTTGCATCAAAATAATACAAATAAAAATCAAGTTTAAAACTAAAATCCGACTACTGCAAATCACGCTAAGAAGTAATAAGCAAGAAAATATCAAGAATAGCCGTGATCGTATACCATTTACTCTAACCCCGCGTTTACATACTGCCGCTCGCATTGCTCATCGCCTTGCCGGAAATATTCACGCGAATAATGCCCTAGCATTCAAACACTCGCATCATCGCGATGTTCATCGCGTTGCCCAACACTCGCATCATCGCGATGTTCATCGCGTTGCCCCGCATACAGTATTCGCCTTGCGATGGAGATGGACGACTTTAGTTAAGTGGACACCTAACCGAATGCAGTATAGGCATTTTATTAGGCTAGGCCAAGGGTGCCCAACCCTAGGCACGCGGGCCACATAGTGGCCCGCGGACGAATTTCGGGTGGCACGCGCAAGCCACTGCGAGAGGAGCAAAAAAAAAGCTTATACAAAAGCAATTGCATTAGTCGCAGTCGCAAATGCTATGCTATTTTTTCTTTTCACTCAAATCTATCGAGTATTCATCAAAATGATATTATCTCTTCATATCATAACTAAAAAGTTTAAAATAATTTTATTTTATTTTATTTTTATGATTTTGATTGTATTGATAGTTTGGTATTATAATAAACTTAATATTGTACTAGTGCACTTTGTTATTATACTAATTTTTGTAGTCACATTCCATATTATTGAGTTATAATTTATACGCGTAAAAATGTAGTAAAATAGGAGCTGTCACTGGCGTGGAACGGATCCGGCGGCTGGGTCTGAGGTGACTCTGTACAAAACTGAGGCCATGTTCTTTCATAGGCCTCGGCGTGCACCACCGGAGGGATCCAACCTCACAGTGGGAGACACTCTCATCGGCATCAGGCCCCAGATGACATATCTGGGGCTCGTGTTCGACGGCCCAGATATCGGGGAGCGTCTCCGAAGTCTGGCTCCCAAATTAAGATGCACAGCTAACGCTCTGGCGTGGCTGCTGTTCAACATGAGGGAGCCAGAGCAGAGCAGGAGGCAGATGCTGCGGGAATCGTACGTTCCATTGCCCTATACGGGTGTCCCGTGTGAGCGGATGCCCTGAAGTCTAGGCACGTGCACCTACCGCGTGCACAGCAAGAGACGATGGCCATCAAGGCCATCAGGGGTTACTGCACGATATCCTATGACGCGGCGAGTTTTCTTACCGGATCTCGGAGAGCGAGGCTATGGACAAACATGGCGAGTCACCGGCAATTAATCTTGACATCGCCAAAGCTTTTATAGAGTCTGCCACAAATCGCTTCTTTCCAAGCTACCAGCCTTTGGTTTGCCTCTCAGACAGTGCGACTGGGTGGTTAGCTTCCTGCAGGAGCGCCAACTTCGTAGTTCTTGCAGGTAAATGCTGGCGTGCCGCAGTGGTCTCTCTTATCACCCATTTTCTCTCTTCTACATATCAACGATATTCTGACCACCCGGCAGCATTCATTGCTATGCAGACGATAGCATCTTACACGGGAGTTATCATGGGCATACTGCGGCCGAGCAGTCTGATATATAGTTTGAGCTGGTCGAGTTCAATGCCAACAAGACACAGGCATGTGCATTTACAGCAAAGGTATAATTTTTCCTTCCCTCTGTGGCGTGGGCACTGCCACTGCGGGACAATCTCAGTATTCTCGGTATGGATGCTCGCTGCCTACTGAACAACAAAAATTATATTGAGAGTATCATCAAAACAGCCTCGCGTAAACTTGGAGTCCTGAACAAAGTGAGATGTTTTAACACGCCGGAGCAGCGGTGTCTTCTGTCTCCTGCGTGGAATACTGCTCGCATCTCTGGGATGGCTTCGCAAAATACTTACTTGATACACTCGACAGGTTCCAGTGTCGTGCGGTCTGCATTATTGGGAATCCTGAGATCACGAACACCCTCGAGCCTCTGCAGATGCGTAGAGTTGTGCATACTTGGCAGTATTTTAATTTTACCGTCTCTGCTATGGTGAATGTTCTAATGAGCTTTTCCAATTAATCTCACCCTATCCTTTCCTACATAGAACAACGCGTGCAGGACATAAATGTCACCCGCATACGGTGCAAAATATTCGGTGACTCCTTCCTCTGCCGTACCATTAACTCCTGGAATTCCTTACCAGTTTCCCTCTTCCTACAAGTCCCGGATCCTTTAAGCGGGGTGAAAAAGCATCTAATGAGGCCGACAAGCTGAGTGCCACCATTGTAACACGATACTTACGTGTCTATAATGGTGACCCTCTTTTCCGAGACTGCATCCAGCTTACCAGCAGGCGAGGTGAAGTCCAATTGACGTTATAAAAAAAGTTCTTTCGGTGCCATATCGTTACCGAAAAAAGGCGCGGGAACGGGGACATGAACCCGAGTCGTGAAGGGCACACCGTAGTAGCGGCGATAAGACCCATCATGGGGGAAAGCTAGAGAGGCCGCCATGTAGCCTCTCTAGCCACTCCTCTATCCTGCAGGTTATCACCGGGCACGGATGCTTCGGGGTTTTTCTGCGTCGGATCCGGTAAGAGCCAACCACCGAATGCCATCGTTATAACGCGGGAGACGCCATCACCGTAGGAGTGAGAGTTCTCTCGCTTGCCATCTTGCTCACGGCAATAGAACGCTGCGCGAGCGCGTGGGCTGCCGCCCCTCCTTTTGTGAGCAAGTAATATTCCAAAAGGAGACGACGGGGTAGGAACGGAGGGGATTCGCAGCCCGCACAGCCCGTGACGAGCGTAGGGAACGCGGGCGTCGGAGGTGCAGAACAGGCCTCTGTCCCTCATGAGCATGGGCCTGAGGGTGGTGACGGGTGGAGCCGCCTGCACCTCCCCATTCCCAGGGGCTAGATGGGGATGCGATGGTCCCAATACCCGAAGAAAGCCGGCTCGAGGGAGATGGGCAAGAGATCAGCCAATTTCATTTTCCGAAACCTGGGGGGGGGGGGGGGGTTGTGGATGTAGTAAAAAGATGTACTGGCCCGCCAAAAATGTCCAAATCGTAAGTTTGGCCCGACAGCTAAAAAGGTTGGGCACCCTTGGGCTAGGCTATCTACTTAGATACTTAGCTAGTAGGTAATCAGGCTAATTTGGTAGGTAGGTACGTACCTACCTACCTACCTATTTTAATTTGGTAGGTAATTTGGTAATATGGTAGGTAGGTACCTACCTACCTACCTATTCTAGTTTGGTAGGTAGGTACCTACCTACCTACCTATTCTAGTTTGGTAGGTAGGTACCTACCTACCTACCTATTCTAATTTGGTAGGTAGGTACCTACCTACCTACCTATTCTAAATTGGTAGGTACCCTAGCTACCTGTTTGGTAGGTATACTTAGGCTAATTTGGTAGGTAGGTACCTACCTACCTACCAATTCTAATTTAGTAGGTAGAGGTACCTACCTACCTACCAAATTAAAATAGGTAGGTAGGTAAATTAGGCTAATTTGGTAAGTAGGTTACCTAGCAAATTAGAATAGGTAGGTAGGTAGGTACCTACCTACCAAATTAGCCTAATTACCTACCAAATTAAAATAGGTAGGTAGGTAGGTAGTACCTACCAAATTAGCCTGATTACCTACCAAATAGGTAGGTAGGTACCTACCTACCTACCTATTCTATTTTGGTAGGTAGGTACCTACCTACCTACCTATTCTAGTTTGGTAGGTAGGTACCTACCTACCTACCTATTCTAATTTGGTAGGTAGGTACCTACCTACCTATTCTAATTTGGTAGGTACCCTAGCTACCTGTTTGGTCGGTATACTTAGGCTAATTTGGTAGGTAGGTACCTACCTACCAAATTAACCTAATTACCTACCAAATTAAAATAGGTAGGTAGGTAGGTAGTACCTACCAAATTAGCCTGATTACCTACCAAATAGGTAGGTAGGTAGGTACCTACCTACCAAATTAGCCTAATTATACCTACCAAATAGGTAGGTAGGGTACCTACCAAATTAGAATAGGTAGGTAGGTAGGTACCTACCTACCAAATTAGAATAGGTAGGTAGGTAGGTACCTACCTACCAAACTAGAATAGGTAGGTAGGTAGGTACCTACCTACCAAACTAGAATAGGTAGGTAGGTAGGTACCTACCTATTTGGTAGGTAATCAGACTAATTTGGTAGGTACCACCTACCTACCTACCTATTTTAATTTGGTAGGTAATTAGGCTAATTTGGTAGGTAGGTACCTACCTACCTACCTATTCTAATTTGGTAGGTAACCTACTTACCAAATTAGCCTAATTACCTACCTACCTATTTTAATTTGGTAGGTAGGTAGGTACCTACCTAGCTACCTAGCAATTTAGCATACTCAAAAACCCATTAGGCAACACTCATATTATTGCAATAATTTAGATACTACAGCGCGGTGGCCATGTTGGATTACAAAAATGACATCAAATTCGTACTCTGCATACTCAAAAACCCATTGGAACATACCCATATTTATATACTACAGCGCGGCGGCCACTTTGGATTACAAAAATGACATCAAATTCGTACTCAGCATACTCAAAAACCCATTATTCCATACCCTTATTGCAATTTATATACCGCAGCGCGGCGGCCATATTGGATTCCAAAAATGTCATCAAATTCGTACTCGGCATACTCAAAAACCCATTGGAACATACCCATATTGCAATTTAGCATACTCAAAAACCCATTAGGCAACACTCATATTATTGCAATTTAGATACTACAGCGTGGTGGCCATGTTGGATTACAAAAATTACATCAAATTCGTACTCAGCATAGGTACTCAAAAACCCGTTATTCCATACCCATAAATATTTCAATTTATATACTACAGCGTGGTGACCATATTGGATTCCAAAAATGGCATCAAATTCGTACTCAGCATACTCAAAAACCCATTTTTCCATACCCATATTGCAAGTTATATACTACAGCGCGGCGGCCATATTGGATTCCAAAAATGCAGCACAACATCCAAGAACTCCAAGTCTTAGCTGGCGAAAAGATGGTATTACCCTTTTTTCCTACATAATCGTAGCATTCGTAGCTGCTTTAGAAATAACCCGATTCGAGATGCGATCTGTACTTATACGAGGACACACACAGTCAATCTTACTATATAAAATTAAATAGTTATATGTGCTTATATTTGTTAATTTATTTTTTTTGCTATGACTGACATTTCTTTGAGATTGAAAATAAAGTACAGCACCATCTAGTAGCTATTACTAAGTAAAGTACGCTGTAACACGGGTTATTTCGTTGCCATCTAGTGACGGGCTATAATATTTAAAAATAACCCGCAAAATAACCCGACTTAAGGTGGTCTCATTTTTTTGTATGGGATGGGGTATCTGTACTTTAGTATTATGTTATCTGTGACTATATTCACATTATTTTTAGGAAGCCAATAAAATTGTCAACATTATATTATATCATTTTAGATTTCCCAGTAACCCAGAAATAAAAAAATGCGTGGATAGGTACGTATTTTAAATAGACCTTCCAGCTGGTAGGTACCCCACAAAATATTCCAGAATCTGTTCGAGGTCCTTCAATGAAGATGACTTCTATAAAACAAAAAAGTGATTTAAAAAATTACAGCCTAAATTTGCTATACGTAATTGTATATACGTATACCAGAAATACATAAGTGAAAATTTTACAATATAATAACATCATTTTTTTATATTTCTACATTATTTTCTTGCTTTATTAATTTCCTTTTTGAAAAAGTTAGGGATCCGTACTTAGCGCCTTTGCTGGCATAGGCGGGTGCGGGTCGCGGACGTCCGCTTCGCGTGCTTGTTTCATGTTATTTCAAGAGCAGCGCTACGTGAGGCGGATACCCGTCACACGTGACGCGGGCGGCGGGGCCCGCCACGCGGGCAGCGGGGCACGCGCCGTGTGTCCGCGCGACGGAGCACGCGAGCGGGTCTGTTTCAACAAAATCATCGACCGCCGCTACGTTATCCGTGTCACACGCGCCGTGCTTGTACAGTCGTTGCAATAAACTTAGAATAATCCTTAGCTGCAAACTGAAAGCTTTTTTACGGCAAATACCTTTGAATTTTTTTAGTAAACGAAACTTAAATAGAATGTTATTTTGAAGGTCAGTCTTATATTATTCATAGAACAACATAATTATCAATATAAAATGCAAAAGCAGGAACCTGCTCCCGGATGCATTGCACCACTTGTACCCCCAAGCGAGTCGCGAGCCAGCCCTGCTAGTAGGTATATTGTGTAAAGAAAAACCAAAAATTCCGTGTACCAAAGGAGTTCGCCTCTTTCTCTTCAGTTTTGACAAACCGTGCAAAATTGTCTTTGATTTACAATAAACTAATTATGATAGCTGTACATTCTTATACGAAAACTTGGTTACAAATTCGCCACACAACAATCTAGATGTGACATAATATGGGCTAATTGGCTGACGCTTTTGTTCACGTCGTCGTCTTTTGCCTAAGTAATATATCAATAAATGATCCATAGTTATCGACTGTACACCGACGCTATTGAAATTGTACTGGTGACAGACGCCCGTCGCGCAGCGGACAGGCGGGCGCCCGGCACGGGCGGCCGCGCCTGACGTCCGCGACCCGCACCCGCCTATGCCAGCGAAGGCGCTAAAACTCCAATAATGCAACCCAATCATTATGTCCTTATATTCCTTATATCAGAATTCCACGCGGACGGAGCCGCGGGCAACAGCTTGTATATATAGTGGTCAATATGTAAGTGGTCCCGCTGTCATTAAACACATAGATTATTCTAGAATTCTGTGCAGCGCTTTGTGGCGAGTGGTAAAACTACAATGGAAATTGCATGCATTATTTCTATTTGGTTTCGCCATGCCACACTAGATGGCATTCTAAAAAGTGGGAGGGGCTTAGACTTAGGAGAAGAGACGCGTGGGGGACGAGGTATGGCGTCATGCCCCCCGCGTCTTCTTCTCACCCGCATTTGGCGACGCGTTTTTATTACGAGAAATTTCACTGGAACATCTCCGTTTACTAATCATATTCTGTCCTCCGTGATTAATACCGATAATATTATATTATGCCTCCTTTTTCGGGTGGATAACCCCACGCCGGAAGTCGATGGACATAATAGAATTAAAATAATAAATAGTATGTCTGTGGATAAGTCGAACTCAAACCGATTACAAGGGTCATGACTGAGGTTTCAAACTTTGTTCTTGTTCACACTCACTAACTATACAGGGTGGAAGATTTTAACCTTACCTACCTGGAGGGAAAGTTCTCTAAATACTGGAGATAGCGAATTTCACTCAAAGGAAACATTCCTTTATTTTTTAAAAGAAATAAAACTGCATTCATAATTTTTTGAAAATTCGCTTGCCACACCTGGTAATCGAACCAACTAAAATTCGAAAAAATAACATCCTGTATTTTTATGACATCAATCAATCAATAGTGTAAATCGTAAGGATCAAATCTGTCTAACAAACATGGTTAATTAAATGAAAGGAAATCCCTGAAAACTATTTTTTTAAATTCAATTTAACAAAATAAAGAACTTAACTCAAGGATCCCATCAAATATCATATCAACAATAAAATTCCATATTCAAATTACTTGTTCCTCTTCTTCATGCGAATGCCCCCGCTGGCCAGTAGGGGTATTAATGTGGCACTCGAACCGACTAAAACCGCACACCGCCGTCAGGTTAATTCAAGTTTCAATTAACGTATTATAAGGCGAACCAATAAGGCAATTCTCTCACCATCTCCGTTGCCCAGGGTGCGATGCGGTGTACCACGCAGAGGTTCCCAAGCCCAACCAAGTATACCTCGAGACACGTATCTTGGACCTAAACCGGGAGACCTGAGTACTTCAAGGAGTTACCCAATAACGTTACATTCTAAATCGGAATCAAAGTTCAGGCATTTAGTACTTATTTTAATAAATAAATGGCGTCAAAGATAACTTTATTGTTGATAAGGTAAGTGATGGCTCCTTGACCAAAAGTACTGTGTCTGTTAGAATTGAATTTATAAGTTAAGATTTTATGGACTTCCTTTCATTTAATTTACCATGTTTGTTAGAGAGATTTGAGACACTATCGATTGATGCTATAAAAATACAGGATGTTATTTTTTCGTATTTTAGTCGGTTCGATTACCGGGTGTGGCAAGCGAATTTTCAAAAATCTATGAATGCAGTTTTGTTTCTTTTTAAAAATAAAGGAATGTTTCTTTTGAGTGAAATTCGCTATCTCCAGTATTTAAAGCACTTGCCCTCCAGGTAAGGTTAAAATCTTCCACCCTGTATAGTGCATGTTCTGCGTTCTTCTTCTTCATCCTAGTGTTAATCCTAGTCACATCCGAAGCTTTTACCTTGGAATCAGGGGTCCGCTCAGATTTGTTGAACTTTGATTTTCCGTGAAGCGACTGCCATCTGACTTCCACAACCCAATGGCGACATTAGGCGATATCGAAACAGTTGTTGGACTTTATAGGGCTCCAACTACCCGTAACGACTGCCATAGACGTTCGTATGGCAACCGAGACCGACGGTTTAGCGTGCTCTCCGAGGCACAACCAGATCAAGTGGATGCAAATACCCTTATTGCGTTGCATTGCATGCATACAAATATTTGCACTCAGCGGGAATCGAACCTGCGCCTTCTGCGTAGCGGACGCATTCACTACCGCCACGCCAAAGATGCTGTTTGTGGCGTGGGGTAGTGAACCTGCGTTGAGGTAGGCTAATAATTAGCCAATTTATAGTGACCGTTTTTGAACATCAGTGAATTTTACAAGGTAGGTAGTTTAAGGTCAGTCAATCACTTCTGTAAAAGCCAACTAATCCAAATTATAAAAAGGAGAATTAGGAGAAGGTATACTCCATAAGGCTAATTGGCGCTTGGATAAAAAAAGACAACAATATAGATATTAATAAAACATTTATTTCTGTTAGGACAGCCGACATTTATCTTAATACACGTTTCAACAACATATTTTTGAACATAAATTACAATAAAACAATTAAGTGTATAATTGTGTATATGAAAATCGTTCACAAAACAAACATCTAAGATAACTAGATATTGTTAGGTAGGTATATAATAATTATATAAGAATGTATAATTCTTGTATGAAGATTTTCCTTATTAAATATTAAAATATAGTCATCAAATGATCTAAAAGTAGATACTTTGATTTTTGTAAAGGATCTCCAAATAGTAAACTACTTTTTAAGTTGACAACTTCAGTATTAAAAAATGCTTTTATTAATTATTATTAATTTTATTCAATAATGAAATGAGGAAGCGCATTAATTTAGGTTTTAGGTGTAATATTATTCTAAAATGATGCTATTATAATTATATGGCTAAATGCTGGTATAAAATAAATTATACTAAAACATAATATGATGCGACTTCTCTAGCACAAGCTTAAAATAGTAATCATCATTCTACGTAGACTTAAAAAATAATGAACACATTATAAACTTAGGCCTTTATGTAATTGTAATGACAACCGGATGGAGACAGATCATCGCATCTCACTGAAAATATTGAAAGTCGGGAATTTTATTAATGTATTACTCATTTTAGTCGATAATAATAATCTTCGTCGCGAACTAGGTATGTAAAGAAAATTCCTACCGAATTGAACATGGGTCTAACTAGAATGTACGAAAAAAAAAAACATGGAATTGGTATCAACAAAAAAATTGTTTTAAACTTTTCGTTACCAACTTCTTAGGTAGGTACGCTGTTGGAAATAGCTTCAGTTCTGAGATACCCCAGTGATCCTAAACTAAACATTTTATACAATTTAGTATAAATAAATAATAATAATAATAATATTCTACAACATTCTACACAACGCTATCTAGACCCATGGTAAGCTTAATTAGCTTGTGTTATGGAATCTAGAATGCGGATATAAATACTTAGATACTTTTTTTTTTTTGTAAATACATACATATTATACATAGAAACACCCAGACCAATGCAAATATTTATATTCAAGCATACAAATATTGGCACTGAGCGGGGATCGAACCCGTATAAAATTTAACTCTACATAAAGTATGTAGAAAAAAAAACAGGATCGATTTTCATACAAATAGGTAAAAAATAAACCAATAAATAGTCTTTGTACCTAGTTTAAATCAGTGTTTTGAGATTCCAAACCAAATGTGTCAAAAATAACTACCTACCATTAATTATTTAATCACGAATTTTCAGGAATTGCGGCAGATAGGTTGTTAAAATTCAAGGGGGTAAAAAAACGGTGAAATTTTGTGATATCAAATTTTGATTAATTGATGATTAAGTCGGCTTTCACACACAGAATAAGACATTGGTGGCTATTATATTCCGGGTATAGGTATACCTGCGATTCGCGGTCCATGAGCGGGGTCATTATCCTACACGAGTAATGTAAGTGCCAGTCGTCTTGTACGGTTACCAATAAAATTGTAATCTATAGAACTACACATTTAACGATTGTGATTATATACGTATTCTAAAACAACAACGACGCCCGTAGGCTAATAATGTACGAACAGTAATGTAGACAACAGAAACTATGTAAGACATCTATTAAGATTTAGACACATATTACGATCATATATTAAATTCTGTTGCTTATATTGATACTACAGTGACAAATGACACGTTGGTTTTAAATGATTAACATTTTGCTATATGAGCGATAAAATTAACTATTAACCCGTCGTCGTTGATATTCGAAGATGAAAGTACGATCATAAGCAGATTTGTATTAAAACAATTTAAATTTACTTAACCCATTAATGGTCAAACTTAAATTAAACACCTAATTTTTTCAAATTGTTTATTTTCATATTGAATGAGGTATTATGAAACACAAACCGGAAAAATATTGGACAAAAAAAATTTTTTTTTTGGTTTTCAGGGGGTGTACTTGAATGAGTACACTGACCATTTAAAGGTGAAAATTTTCGAAGCAGGGCTTCTCGACGCAAAGGGTCTTTAGACATTTTTTACACTCCCAGCGGACTCTAGAGTGGCAAACAGCACAACGAAGCTGCTTCTCAAGTTTTTTGGATAGTGTCCCGTAGAATCTTGGGGTAAACCTTCTACGATTGATGAAGACGGTTGAGCTTTTTTACGTGTTTCCTGTCGCAAATAGTAGCGGACAATATTACGACGAAATAGAAGTTGATCCATAGGACGTTCGTTGCTCAGTACATGCAAGCGCCAAGCGTTTCCCACAGTCATATCCACCATGTATGTAAATAAAACCCACCACCATTTTTTTCCGTGAATCGCGATCCGATATAGAGATACCGATTGGTCGAATTCATCAACTCCACCCATTCCTTTGTTATAATTTTGGAAAAGCAGAGGGATCTTCATATCAACCTTCTTTATTTTCAATGAGCACTATCGCTTTACAAAACCCATGGTTTCGGTACTGTCATAGTTAGTGGCTATGGTACAAACCCTATTATCTTTTCATCTAACCAGCAGCAGTTCATTAGCTTTGTCAAACTTATGATCAAAGCTTGCTCTGGCTTTTATTTTCATATCTTTGGTACTCATCAGAGGACATTTTTGGTACGATTCTCCCGTAAAGTTCTAGTTGCACAGTATCCTGCATTTCGTTAGTCGACCAAGAGACTACAATTGGTAAAAAAGTTATCAAAAAACACTGTATGGTTGATTGGATTAGTGTCCAATTTTTGGAGTACCTAATAACTTCACAACCCTAGAACCCAAGGTTTCAGTGGTTGCATCAAGGGATTATCCACAGTAAAAATCAAAACTATAGCAATAGCCAGATGAGCTCGCCGCTACCCATTTTTTATAGCCGAAACGAACTGGCTTACCCCGAACAAAAAGTCGCAAAATCATATTCGGCATCATCACTGTTGTGCTCTAATATAGCTTGGATGGCTTGCTCAAGACCGTCATACTGGTCAGGGAAGTGGAAACGTTGTCGGTTCATAACTTAGTAGGACTTTTCTGAAAACAAATTATAGCATATTTTTATACACTTGTGGCCATTGTACTCAAACGAGTACACTAGTATAAATCTTCACATAAATCAGCCAAAGTAAAAAAAGAATCGATAAATATTTATAATTATGATAAACAAGTGTATATCTTATAATAATTAGCACACAGCATAATGTTTACACACTAAATTAAAAAAACACGGATAATACAAAAGACTTAACTGTGCTATCTCAAAAATTGTAACTTTGACTGCATCACTGTCACAATTATTTTACAACTACCCACTTTTTGTTACCATGATAAAATCACACATATGACCCTCTATTTATTATTATTCAAAGAAATATTTTAGATTGAGTTATATTCTTATAAATTTAAAAAGTTTAACTGTACTCAATTGAGTACGGCGGCCGTAAATGGGTTAATATAAAATTAATTATATTAAAAGCAGTTGGTAACAATAAATATTAAGTAAGATACACTTATTATGTACTAATGTATACCTCGGGACACGTATCTTGGACCTAAATCGCGAGACAATCGGGGCCCTGGTGCCCGTGGATCGTTCTGTAGTAATTTATGCTTGGTGAATTTGAGCTCGTTTAGCGCTGCAGCCTCAGTGCTATCCAAAAAGACAAGCAAGAAACGTGTACTGCGTGTATAGAGCATATTTCAGGTCCAAGATATATGTCCCGAGCAATATAAATGTATTGAAGATGGTTAAGTAAATATAAATAGTAGCTAATGTATATAAGGTACCACTGGCAAGTAAAAAAAAATAAAAAGTATAAAAACAGTGATTAGTTAGACTAACCAGGCAGCGGTACGAAGACGGACAGATCATTCTTCATTTAATACTGGGAAATAAGATCGTTTGATTCACATAGCTACACTTACATTCTAAACATTGTAAATATTGACTGGTGTCTAGTCTACAACAACAATACATTTAGGTATTATATTTAAGTAGAATGATTCCAGTTCTAAAAATTAAAATTGTGATGTGACGTAATGATTTTTTTAAACTATTATTTTTAATAAGCCTTAAACACCGTTATTAAAATATGCTTGTAAAGAATTGGCGACTTAAATCCTCTAACAATAATTATATTGTGCTGGAGTTGCATTGGGGTTTACAAATATTTGGCACTAAATAAAAAAAGTATGGCATTCCTCTTACATGATATAAAAAATTCTAAGAACATAGAGAATAGGGTAGTCTCCTAACTATAACCTAAATACATAATATTTAACAAGAACGTGAAACTGAGATTCTTATAACACGAAAATGGCATCGATTCTCACTTTATCCATCAATATAGTTATTCCTTTTAAAAAAATCTATAACTTTTTTTTAATTACCAAAATAAAACTCAACAATATATAGTGGGAAGTGGATGGTGTAGTTTTTAACGGATCTTAATGAATAAATACCACCCATATAGACAAGAATACATAAACAAGATATAGCTAGCCAAGTATCCACATAATACAATGTTGAAGTATTTTTTAAAGATCTATGACCACTTTGACGTTAGATAAAAATAGACGGATTTGAATCGTTAGTCAACTACCCTATTGCGGCAATCTTAAAGTAAGTACTAACCTAGTAAATTATATGCGTGAACAGATACATACATCGACTTATAAGTATTATCCATACGCAAGCAGAATTGCACTAGATTTATTTGAAATTGGACAATCGTCTCTCCAACGATAACTAAGCTGCCATAATTAGAATGTGGTCATCCATATGACTGATTACAACCAGTATTCAGAAAGATCTGCAGGAATCATATAATCTAGATAATGGATGAGATTCTACTCGAGATCATTAAGTTTTATATTATGCTAACAACTGACAAAGTGGAGTAACGACGATTTTTTTCAAGGAAGACTGCGAAAATTATAGTGGCGAAAGGTGTTTCTTAGATACTTGACGCGATCTTAGTATGCACAGTACATACCTTTGTACTGCGTGACGTTTCAACCAGGTTGGTTGACCTTTATATCGTCTATGAAAGTCAGACTGAGTTAGAGCTAAGTAGTTGTGATTTCAATTTTCAATGTCATAATATTTTCTTATCCATAAATACTTGAACATCATATACATGTCACATATGGTAAGGGACCATTCGCCACCACCTTAGGGCATTGGATCTCGCTTGCGTATGGCATTACGTCTGAAAATTATTATGTAAAAAAAAGGGAATTAGCAGCGATAGTGGATTTGCGTTGCCGGTCCTTGTATATTCATTCAGATCTCATTAGTGTTATCGTATGTCATTTATCGGCGGTATCGTCCGAGGTAAGCTCCGCAGTTAGGGCATTTGTGGTGCACATCCATGCAGCTATCGATACAGCAGGGGATGAGGCAACAGCCTAACATACATCTGGAACAAATATTATTGACTTAATTCTAAGTATTCAGTGACGTGACACCATTTGAAGTCATACTTGCGGTCGGTGGTGATTGCAGATTGCATACAATTATACCTACCTATATGTAAATAGGTACATCGAGGTTGATTCGACCTACAATAGTTATTCTAATAATTGTAAATACATGGAGGTTGATTCGAGCTACAATAGTTATTTTAATAATCCTACTAATATTATAAAGGCGAAAGTTTGTACTTATGGTTGGATGGATGTTTGTTACTCTTTCACGTAAAGACTACTGAATGGATTTTAATGAAACTTTACAATAATATAGCTTATACATCAGAACAACACATATGCTATGTTTGGTCGCGATTCGCAATAACCGACATCTACGCGGGTGGCGCCGCAGGCAACAGCTAGTTGTAAATACAAGGAGGTTGATTCAAGCTATATTAGCGTAAATAACTTTTCAACACACTTGCTTATAAACAGGCTTTTATTTCACCGCAATTAAGCACGGAATGACACCTATTATAAAACTATGACTTTTTCATTGCTAATATTCACAAAAGTGAGTTATAGACTTCTTTTTTTTTAATTTCATTGATTAAGTTGCTTTGTTCTTAAAAAAGTTTCGATACAAAAAAGATCGTGTCCAATATTACAAACGAATTAATACATATACCTATTGCTTGCTCATTTCGTGCAACTTCGTATTTGAAAAGATAATTTCAACTTGTAGTAGGTACGTGTTTAATAAACAAAACTTTCACTAAAATGTATTTTTTTTCTCTGTGAGTATTTACAGAGAAAAAAAAAATCATAATTTAAATAAGTAAGTAGATGACAAGGCAGCATGGTGATAGCACCTTAGCCTGTTCCGAAAGGAACAAATAAAAAAAATGTTAGATACTTGTCATAAAATATTTATGACAAGTATGAAAACAAATAGATTTTTACTATTGTGTTTTGATTGTATTAATGTAGTATTTTTAGTATTATTTTATTCGCAAGTGTGTTGAAAATAATCGTATGCCACTCGCGTGTATGGTGATTACCATCCTCGGCTCTCTTAAGACCCCGAGCCGTACCTAACGCTTGTACCATAACGTACTATTATTACTCACCCTAAAATACATATAATGGCCCCAGATACGTAAGCAATAAGTCCAGGTTTGGTCCGAGTAGCTGTGTCCATCTCAGCATGGCAGCTTGGGCAGATCATGTGAGTGGGGTGGGGCCCCACCGGGACGACTGTAGTCACTATTTGTGGCCCAGAAGCTGTAACAAAAAACTGGAATAAATGCCCTACCTACTTCTTAGTCGGATCCATACTTATCGTTTGTTTCATTGTACCTGTTGTTAGTAGGTAATTAGTAAGTTAGTAGGTAAGTATAAAATAAATATATAGGTAGGGTTTTTAGCTGCGCGTTGCATGTCCTGGCTTCGTCGGGAACAATATAGTTACTAACTACACTACATAAAGTTTCTTTCAAACATCAAAAGAAAAATCCCGACTTTGGTACTGTCTTTCGGAAGTATCCGCGTACGTATATGTAGTCTGTAAGTAGTTGAATATGTACATAATTAATATTATAGTTAACAAATGACCTCATAATAAGGTTGCACTTTGAAACGCAATTTTGGCTTTTACAGGAGCGATCGCCATCTGATCACACAACCCTGGGGGCTGTCCATTCATCACGTGATGTTTTTTTAGCAATTTTTTTCCGCCTCCCCCATGGCGATACGTGGTGAGGAATTAGGCTACCCCTCTCCTGCTATCTGCTATCCAATATCATATGTATTTTTCATTATCTTTTTAAGAAAATTAAGCACCGTGATAAAAATTACGCGTTATAACAAAAAATAAATACACGTGATATTTCACTATACCCCTACTTCCCCCCTGGTGGATATTTCGTGATTTTTTTCCGAAAAAAAAAATCTACATAATAAGTAGGTATCTATTGTAAAAAGTAAAGTTTCTAAACGGTTTAGCCGTTTAGAAACTGAGTGAAGTATGAATCATAAGAAAAATTAGATCCATTCTTTTGTGTATACCCTTGAATTCAGGGTCAAGGCTTCTTGCTATGGACGTAGGTATCTATACGTATAGGTAACCTTCATACTTGCTACTTAGTGAAGAGCTAATATGCATAGTATGGCATAATGAAGCCAAGATAAAATGTGAAAACTTCATTTACTAGCAATAAGGTTTAATAAATAGTAGAGGAACCTCGTGAAATGTGAGAATAGGACCCGATTTCAGTCGATGGCATGAACAGCGCCGCGTTTGTTGCCGCGCCGTTTCTTCTCTACTAGTGTCTACGAAGCGGTGGCAAACTAGGCTATTTGAATAATTTTGGAAAACAATTTTATATGATTCCTTATTATCCCTACTAATATTATAAATGCGAAAGTAACTCTGTCTGTCTGTCTGTCTGCCTGTCTGTCTGTCTGTCTGTCTGCCTGTCTGTCTGTCTGTCTGTCTGTCTCGCCTTTACGACTAAACCGCTGAACCGATTTTGATGAAATTTGGTATAGGGGTAGATTAGACCTTGAGAAAGGACATAGGCTATGTTTGGTCGCGATAACCGACATCCACGCGGGCGGAGCCGCGGGCAAAAGCTAGTATTACATATAAACATACCACATTAATATTTCTGTAAAGAAACAATGCATCATGTTAAAAATCGATGATAAAGTTTAAAATATCAAAAGAGCGCGAATAACGCTATCCGCCACTCCAATATGGCATCGGTGTGCGATGCGTCAGATGCGTGTGATGTCATTCACTAGTAATCAAATCGATACCTCCTACGTAAACTGTTGTAACTTCTAAACTGTGATTTTACAGGAGAGCGTTTCAAAGGTACTATTGGCAATAAAAACCGCAGTTTTCAACTAATCTTTATAAAATTCAATATGTGACTTCAGTTAATAATACTTTAGCGTTTACCTCATGGTATTATTCAAAAACACCAAAGGTTTTAGAGATTTTGCTGTTACAACACTTTACCGCGGTATATGACCTTTACAAATTGTTGTATCAGTCACTTACAATTATGTACACCGGAACACATGAGTCGCATTTAGTCGTATGTACCAGATACAACAATTTACGCCGAAAAGCAAATAGAAAAAAGGTGTGGTATGTTTTATTTTTACCACTTAGGTGGCAGACAAGCACACGGCCCACCTGATGGGAAGTGGTTACCGTGGCCTATGGACGTATGCAACACCAGGGGCGTCACATTCGCGCTACCGACCCTGAAAAAACCTTCTAATGCCCATTCTTGAAGAGCCCCAGAGATCCGATTCTCAGCACTCCATGGATTCACCGTGCGGTCGCCGGGTCCTTATGGACCCGTGATACAGATACCGTGACGGCGACTGGGACTTGCGACCCAGATGTAGGTTAAGGGTGGCCATTTTGTGATGCATCAGCGCTCACCTCCACCGTCAGTAGTGTACCCCCCTACCTATCCAAATTTGGCAAGATCTTATCAATGCCGCTTTGGACATTCGATTTAGTAAAGAGCTTACTGAAGCTCTTGGCAATCCGAGGTCTTTAAGTTGTACAGGGATTTAGCTTGAATTCGTCTTGGTCCTACTTCTACGGCGTAGAGTTTAATCACGTAGCCATTTTTGGTTAACTCGTTAGTCGGGTCAAAGTATTTGTTCGTCTTTATAGCGTGGTCTTTAGGTATGTTAGTTTTCCACGGTACTGTGCGTTCTACAAGCACTGCTCGCCTATGCGATCGTGAAAAAAAGGAATATATCGGGTCTGGATGACGAGGTACAGACATCCTCCTTTTATAGTGCTTCTCATAAGTGTAGTCTACAAGTATTGTCCAGTCAACGGCAGCTATCAATTTATCAATCAATTGTAGTCGCTTGGGAAAACCACCGCAGGGAGTTCATTCCACAGGTTGAGTGTGCGAGGGATGTAGTTCCTTTCATACCGCACAGTGCGTACTGTTTCCGGACGTTGTGTGTGACGATGAATTCCCTGCCTGTGGCGAGAGATGCGATGATAGAATGTAGCTGTGGGTATCATGTCAAATAGCACAAACCATTGTATATTCGGTAGAACACACACAGTGAGGCAAAGTCTCTTCTGAGACTGAGACGTTCCACATTACCTACGAGTATGGGATGGTCAACGAGCCTTAATAGTCGTATTTGTACCGAGTCGAAGGGGTTGACCACTTCAAGTTTCAAGCTGGCACGTAGGCGCTTCGACAAAACGGTGATTGCAGTACTACAGGTGGGGCCGAACCTGTGCCTTATGTAGGCGGAGTCGTTGCACGACAGTTAAGTATTCACCCTGTTGAGCACTCCAAGCTTCTTTGATGCCAGCTTCACCTTGTCTTCCAATTGACTACGGTATTGGACGTCGCTGGAGATATCGATATCAAGGATCCCAATACTCAAGGAAATGGTAAGCAGTGTGCCCAGGAATTGCGATGCTATAATAAATGGGATTTTCTTAACGGTGAATACACATACTTGTGTCTTAGAGGGGTTGAATTGGACTAAATTTAGTCTGCCCCAATCGGGTACTCTAGATAACGTAGTCTCGATTTCAGACACAAGTTGTTCGCGGCTTTCCTCCATCTCGGACTGAGGGATATTTGCACGGTCCGTGTAACAAGCGTCTCCGGTACTGTCGTCCGCATAGCGATGAATGTAGTCATCCGACAGCATGTCATTGATATGCAGCAGTAACAAGGTCGAGACAACACGGAACTTTGTGGGACACCAGCGTTTTATGTCCATGCGGTCCGAGCAACTGCCATCAACGACGGCTTGGATACTTCTGTTGGACAAAAAGCTGGCAATCCATTCGCATAATTCCTTGGGGAGTCCATAAGAGCTTTGCAAGAAGACGTCTGTTAGACCCGATCAAAGGCCTTTCCGATATCGAGACTAACCGCCAGTGCCTCACCTCGAGTCTCGATGGCTTGCGCGCAACGGTTTGTGAGATACACAAGAAGGTTAAGATAAGATACACCGGTTAAGCGACGGTGGCGGAAGCCGTACTGTCGGTTGCTCAGTAGATCATACAGTTCAAAGTACCCCAGAAGCTATGTATTAATGATACGCTCCGTCACCTTCGAGAGGAGGGAGGAGATGGAACAGACAGACAGACCGACCAAAGACATTTAAATTATGTTCTTGTTAATGGTACCTGATATACATTCATACCCATTTAGTAAAAACTTGTTATTTTGAATATGATGATGATGATTGATGATCGAAGAAGAAGATTTGATGAAAAAGATGAAGAAGATAAGATGATAAGATGATTAAGTTAGCATAATAAATGCTTCAAAATTTCATTCATCTTCTTTTTTTTTTTTTGTTTAGGTTCAAATGTTTATTCACTTGTTATTTTGACATTACAAACAGACACTTCAATTTTATTTATTTCTATAGATTTTTGATCACATCTATAAACCGCAAATGTTACTTACAACTTACACAATGTCAGTGATAAGCGAAGTAGATTGTTGTATGTGTTACTTAGTAACCATAAAATAGTTAATTTGACCACGTAAATCATTGTAAGTCATCTTGCCATGTACTTTAGTATAACTAATTCCGAAGTAAAATGTTGTATGTATTACTTAACACAAAATACTTGTAAATTCAGGAACGTATATTGTTGTATGTAATCAATACCACATTTTAAATAACCAATATTTTAAATACGGAAAATTATGTGCTAGTGCTATTACGTAATAAATATCAAATGAACACAAAAAATACGCGCGTGACATGCAACCTACAGCGAGTTCCAACGTAGTCTGTTTTATGTCACACATACGCGGGATGAGCGCGCTCGTCAGACTCACACCGCCCGCCGTAAACTATTGCAAGTAATAAATACCACAATATACGCCGGGATACTTCGGAACTTACGATGTTATACTTCTGAAAACTACCGAAATTAATAGATTTTTGGATTTGATCTAATTGTTACAGGATACTATACATAAAATTAGACACTTTTACGTGAAAAACACAAAATAGCAATTTTGTGGGTTACAACAACTTACGTGGGAGGTATCGAAATAAAACCGGCCAAGTGCGAGTCGGACTCGCCCATGAAGGGTTCCGTTTCAGCAAAGGCGAAAATTGCGGTATATGACGTATTAAAAAAAATACTTACTGGATCTCGTTCAAACCAATTTTCGGTGGAAGTTTACATGGCAATGTACATCATATTTATCATTCTCTTATTTTAGAAGTTAGAGGGGGGGGGGGGGGGACACATTTTTCCACTTTGGAAGTGTCTCGCGCGCAAACTATTCAGTTTAGAAAAAAATATGTTAGAAACCTCAATAGCATTTTTGAATACCTATCTATAAATACCCCAGCAGTGACAGCCTCCGTGGCGTAGCGGTAGTGAACGCGGCCGCTACGCAGGAGGCGCGGGTTCGATCCCCGCTCAGTGCAAATATTTGTGTGCATTAAATATGGGTATTTGCATTGGTCTGGTCGTGCCTCGGAGAGCACGTTAAGCCGTCGGTCCCGGTTGCCATAAGAACATCTATGGCAGTCGTTACGGGTAGTTGGTGCCCTAAAAAGTCCAAAAACAACGGTCTAGCTGCAAAGCTTCGATATCGCCTAATGTTAACATTGGGTCGTGGAGGTCAGATGGCAATCGCTTCACGGAAAATATCGAGGTCTAGCCAAATCTGTAGCTATGACTGGTAAAAGCGGACCCCAGACTCCGAGCTGAAAGCTTCTGATGCGACTGGGAATTAACGCTAGGAGGAAGAAGATCTATAAATACCCCACACGTATGGGTTTGATGATTTTTTTTTGTAAATTTCAGTTCTAACTATGGGGATCCCCAAAAATTATTGCTTTTTTTCTATTTTTGTATGAAATTCTTAATGCGGTTCACAGAATACATCTACTTACCAAGTTTCAACAGCATAGGCCTTATAGTTCCGGAGAAAAGTGGCTGTGACATACGGACGGACGGACAGACAGACAGACGAATCTATAAGGGTTCCGTTTTTTGCCATTTGGCTACGGAACCCTAAAAAGGCGTTTGTTAAAAACGCATGCTACGTATTTTCAAATTTTCTAGGTACGTTTGTTTGATCGCAAACGGTTCAGAAAAATCAGAGATAGGTACCTATGAGCAAAAAATCGCATTAAAAAACATCCGCGTAATGGAAAAAAAATAAATGGCTGGTTTAGTTCAATATCTAGCCATTTACTTTTTTTACCCATTACATATTTTTATAGTAAAAATCCGCTGTTAGATTTCACCAGTGAAAATCCGTGTAGCAAAATTGAGTTCCAACATTTTGATTGATGACTGAAGCTAGTACTCGTAGTTCATCTAGCGCTGTTTAATTGAATTGGATGCGTTTATACCCTACATGCAGCCCCAGTTAGTAAACCTATAAAAATTATGTACCTAAGGGTACCTGAAATATAGCTACGTAATAATAGTAGGTATTTTAACTGAAAGCCTTAAGGTAGGATCCGAAGCCGACCACATACGACAATGACAGACGCATGTAGCACATACAGCGTACCCATTAGGTACTTGTTAAACTCCGATACGGTTAAAAGGGACCATTGAGAAGCCGCAATGAATTACGCACATGTGCTGCGTGCGTTGGCAGTTGTCGTATGGGGTCGGCTACGGGGTCATATCTTTATAATTAATCCTGGTTAATTTCGTAAATTTGCACATGCGCGTAAGTTTCGCGCATGTGCGCTTCCAAATCTAGGTCAGCAGGAATTGTGCATCATAGGTATTGTAGAAATACACCTAGGTACCTATGACTGTCGCTGCGCTTCGCTTTTGTCTTAACAATCGAACATACCTACTCTAGAGAGACACCAAGATCTTCCTAATAAAATCTGAGGTTCTATTACAATCTGATAATTAACACTATCTTTTTGGGTAGTAAATAGGGTTGCCAACCATACTGTTAAAAACAGTATTATACTGTTTTACACCCAATTATACTGTTTACTGTTCAACAAAAAAACAGTATCCAATATACTGTTTTCAGCATCAAAATGCATAACACTACAAAAATGTGCAGCAATTGATACAATTTTAATTAATTGGGCACCAATTTGCAATTATTTTATAAGTTTATGTGTTGATTGATTGTCCCATGATAATCCAAAATATATTATAGATAAATCATAATATAGAAAATAATACAGTTCACAGCTATCTTCTATTTGCCAGCCATATATTATATTAAAAGCCTGTCGGGCTAGGCACCGCAGTTATTTTTCGCTTTTTAGTGCCTCTTTTTCGTTTCTTGAAGTCGGTTAAACTTTTTTGTTAAAATTAATTTATGTAATTGTAAAATACTGTTCTATTTTCTAGAATACTGTTAAATTTTCTTCTCAGAACTAAATATACTTTTTTTCTCGAAAAAAGAGTTGGCAACCCTAGTAGTAAATAACTTTTTGATATAATTTTAAAGCTTTTAGCTAGTAGGTATGCTAAACTAAACAAATTATTATAAATTGGAAAAAGCGAAGCTCGGTGGCTCAGTGGTCAGAGCATTCCCCCTTTAAGGAAAGATCGCGGCTTCGAGTCCTGCCTGAGCTTGATTTCGCTTTTTCCAATTTATAATCATTTGTTTAGTTTAGCATACTAAATGCTTTAAAATTATCTCAATTGGTTGGGCGGAGTTATCAAAAATCAATGTTTAAAAATGATTGCAACATCATTAATTGATTTCGATAGTTCGTACGAATATCGGTAGATTGCTCCCACCATTGCCCTAAGATGGATGTATTGGAAAATTTGGATCAATTTCGGGCGAAGCTCGGTGGCTCAGTGGTCAGAGCATTCCCCCTGTAAGGGAAAGATCGCGGGTTCGAGTCCTGCCTGAGCTTGATTTCGCTTTTTCCAATTTATAATAAATAGTAAATAACTATTTACATTAACTTTTTTATTTTATTTATTTATTTAATATGTATCCTCGATCATATATTATAACACTCGTGTTTACGCAAATAATATACGATAAATGTCACAGCATAAAGTCGTTTCCTCTTTACTACAGAATATCATTGAATAGTCAAGCAAGGTTATTACGTAGTTTAATAGGTGTATTAGCATGAATAAATTTCAAATCTACTTCTAGGCTTCTAGGTCAAAATACAACTTTAGACCTTTTTAATTGAGAATCATAAAGCTATTAAGGCTATGGGGACACTTATCTTGAACCTAAATCGCGAGACGAAGAAGAATCCGGCGCCCGCGGATTGCTTTGTAATACTCTATACCTGGTGAATTTGAGCTCGTCCACTGCCCTCCGGCCACTTGGATCCCATGTCTATAATCCCATGGGATCTTAGTATACTGCAGTAGCACTTCATGCTATCCTCAAAAGACACCCAGGAAACGTGTACTGCATGTATAGAGCATATTTTAGATCCAAGGTATATGTCCCGAGCTTGGATATACATTTATACTCTACGGTCCCGAGCAATATCAGTTATTGAGCCCACATTTGATCATTATGCTCTTGACTTAAGTCATTAAGCCCATGTTTGATCGCAAACTGTTTTTGATACTAGTGGTTATTGAGTCCGTGTTCAATCACATACTGTTTCTGATATTAGTAGTTGTCGAGTCCACATTGACCATATACTCTATTCAATATTAGTTATTGAGCCCAGATTTGATCACAATCTCATTTACTGGTATGTAATGATGTGGTCAATGATGCTTATAATAGTTGGTCAGTTGGTGCACATGTGTAAACTTTTTGAAGTCCGTTCATAGGTTTGTCAGTAACTCTGCACACCTAGACACGATGTTCAATTTATCCTTGTAGAAACTTGTAGAAAACAGTATGTGTGAAACATTTTTTTTTAATCCTAAAGGGAATATATAGTTGCTTCAATACCTAATATTCCTCAATTAATAGTGCATGTTGTCTTTTTAAAGTGTAAGCCTATTGAGAGGGAGCAAGCAAAATTTCCAGAAAAAAATATTCAACAGTCACGAATGTCACGATCAATAGCCACAAAGCTGTTATTTTCTATCGACTACCAGTGAAGTCATTTACTTCATGAAGTCTATACTTTACTTCCTCAGTACCATTTCAATTGGTGTTTGAAATGCTTACTTTCCATGGGGCATAAGATAAACAATATGCAATAATGTCACCACTTGTATTTGCCGCACTGTACCTACTGTATTTTTCCATATTATCCCTTCTTTGTGTACATTCAATGAAGAGATATATTATTATTGTATAAACATGTGAAGCACCAGCCATGACAATTACATATGATTAGACTTTGGTATGAAGAATTTAGGATCCCCTTTCAGTAACTGTATGTTTTCTATCAGGGTGAATCCCACCGGCTTCAAAGTGAAAGTATCAGATTCAACCGGGATCATCGCTAAGGGGATGACATATTTTCTATCTACACTCCCTTCGGTTAGGTACCTAACTAAACGAAAACAATCTTGATGTCTTTTATTAAATACATTTTATTTAAAAACTCAGTAATGTTTGTAGTTTAGAAAGCATTTTAAAGACAAAAAACGAAATTGAACCATTGGTTAGTCAGTTAGTTTATTTGTTTAATACTTATTTGTTTTTATAAAAAGTTGCCACAAGATTATTTAGCTTTAGTTAAGTACCTAACTGAATGAAGTATAGATCCTTACTTTTGTTTAATATTCTGTTTAATTCATCAGTTTCAAGAATGCATTTAAACAAAAACAAAGAGATCCTAAACAAAAATTAAATAATCTACAACATTAATTTTTAATGAAGTACAAGAAAGCAAATAACTATGTTATTCTTTTGTTCATAGTTAAGTTCACCTGTCAGGGTTCAGGGTCTTGAAAAGCGCAGAGAACACAAATATGCAGAAATCTACGACATTAATATATGATCACTAGCAAAACATTGTTTTCGATGAGACATTGTTAAATAGTAAACTTACATGGTGGACATAGAGATGTGTCGGGACTTGAAGTGCGTTCTCCAATGACAGCTTGAGAGTAGCTAGGTGGCGCAGCTGGCGCTGGTTGTGTGGAATGTGAGTTACCATGCCAGCCATAAGGAGGAGGATTCCAATTAAGAAATATATTATTATTATAAACAAGTGAAGCACCGGTCATGACATTCACATGTAACTGAACTTTTGTAGAACTTAGGATCTCCTTTCATTAACTGTATTATGTTTCCTATGGGGTTGAATCACATCAGCTCCAAAGTGGAAGTATCAGATACAACTGGGTTCATCGCTAAAGGGATGACATATTTTAAAGTTCTATGTTTTATACATTAGTTTCAAGCAAGCAGTTAAATCAAGTACAAGAACAAAGAGATCCCAAAGCAAATAATCTATAACATTCAATTTTTTTAAATCTTTTACAAGAAAGCAAATATGTTATTCTTTTGTTAGTAGTTAAATTGACCTGTCAGGGTACAGGGTCTTAAAAAGCGCAGAAAACGCATAATGTAAATATCTATATGACAATAATATTATGATCACTAGCAAAATGTTTATTGATGAGAAATTTTGTTAAATGGTAAACTTACATGGTGGATATTGAGGAGTGTAGGGACTGGAAGGGCCAACTCCGCCGACAGCTTGAGTGTAGCTAGGTGGCGCAGCTGGCGGTGGTTGTGTGGAATTTGAGTTACCATGCCAGCCATATGGAGGAGGATTCCAATTCTTTTCCATTGTTACCTGTGAAAATTGACGTCAGGTTAGTAACTCTGAATATTTTAGAATATGTCACTGTGATGCAATATAATCTTGAAGCTATTTATAGGTATGACTCTACCAACCTATTTATCCCACAAGTCACGAAAGTTTAAGCGACCTCAATTTTCTTCTGTTTTCAATCAACTATGATGCCACTAACGCTCGAAGTGAAAAATCAATACATCCGATAGTGATGAAAATGGACGAGCTTGTTTTTTTTTTTATTTTCTAATATTAGATATCAACAAGTCAGTAGGTAATGTATAGCCATAGACTTAGATACTATGTATAGCCGTCAAGCCAAGCGTCAAGCAAAGCAATGACACAAAAATAAGTGTTGCCAATGATAAAAAATACAATTTTTTTTGTAATGATTTTGGCTTGGTTTCAAAGACCTTTGAGCCATGTCTTCATTTTTTGATATTTTATTATCATTATTTGGATGAGGATGAGGATGATGTTGATGATAATGGTGAGTTGGTGAAGATGATGATGAAGATGATGATGATTGCTGCCTCAGTAAAGTGGTGGAAACTTTACTAAAAGCTTCTACGGAGATTTGAAACCAACACGAGAAGTCACAATCCACTGTAATATTTCACTTTCCTACTCTTGTGCGCGTTTTCCAAGACGTTATGTCTAAAATTCCACCATATTTACACATAAAAACCCGAACTCACACGAATTTCGGAAAATAAAATAACACTGTGATGCGTCTTCTAGAATTGCCGCCAAAAAATCATAAAAAATACAAAGCTAAAGCTATGGTGTTAAAAGGTTAAAAACTTAAAACACATCAAACTTGTTTAAACAATGTACCTTTAGAAATACAATACAATTTGTTGTACCTACCTATAATACATTATAATTTAAATATATTTATATATTGGGTGTATGAGGGCTCCCAGAAGATTTCCGGGATTCAATCCAAGCCCACCTCACCTACAAGTATCGATGGATGAGGCTCTGATACAGCCGCTGGCCTCATAACTGGCCAACTGGCTAAGTATTCTGCAGTTCTACACTTCTCCCATTTTAGGGAAATTATTATACCTATACGTAAGTAAGGAATTTCCTGATAAGAAATTCTCAACTGACTCCGGGAAGCGGCGTCTGGAAAAGCGTAAAACAGTTGATGGGATAACTATACACAGCGGAAGCGGCATGGCCAAGCCAGACATTTTGTTTTGCCCGTAAACAGGCACTCGCAGTAATACGTGGCCGCACTAGGAAGGGCGACCGTCATGCAGTGTGTCTACGATAGCACGGACATGAAAAATTTGTGTCCTTTTGCGATCAAGTAATGCTTAAGTAGGACGCGGGAGAACGGGGCCGGCGGAAATTCAGGTCTCTCTCGTCTCGCATAGTCTGCAATGCGCGAAGGCGACTCGGGCTTCGGAGGTCGTTGAGTGATCTGCGTCCTCCATAAGCGCGGGCCTGGGGGAACAGGTGGAGTCGCCTGTCACTAGCAGTAGCAGGCCCAGACGGCGGCGCAATATGCCCCCCACTCCCTTTTTCTGGGGAAAGATGGGGACTGATATTGGGACACTGTACTTGGTCCCACGGAAGCCTTCGATGGCTATGGGGTAGCTGGAGTGCGAGGGATATGCCACCTAGGCAATTCCCACGCGGGGCATTCGGTCGGCGTATGCAGCCCCGTGTTCTCCTTTGCATCACAGAAATGTCACTCAGGCGTTGGCTTTTTTTGGATCCGATTCTCGATTTAGTGTCCGGTGATAACCTGTGGCAGCCGGTTCGAGAGGCTCCGTGAGGCCTCTCTAGCAAGTCTTACCACCACGATAGGGTTTTACTGCCGCTGTCATGGCGTGCTTTAGCGAAAAAGATTCATTTTAATGAGCATTATACCCTCGATTCTTCTTCATCTTATTAGCGGTAATCCTATTTGCATACGAAGCTTTTACCTTGGAGTCTGGGGTCCACTTTACCAGTAAAACTGCGGATTTGGCTGGACTTCGATATTTTCCGTCAAGCGATTGCCACCTGACCTCCATAATCCAATGGAAGCTAGACCAGTTATTGGACTTTTTAGGGCTTGCAACTACCATACATACAACAGCTAAACTGCTAATAGACGTTCGAATGGCAACCGGGACCGACAGCTTAATGTGCTCTCCGAGGCACGACCAAACTAATACAAATACGCATGAATATGAGTATTTGCACTGAGCAGGGTTTGAACCCACGCCTCCTGCGCAGCGGCCGGCACTATACCTTCGATATATTTTTATGTTCTGTAACTTTTAGAAAACAGTAATGTGAAGATAAACAATCTTTAATGATTAATGTCTTTATTTGTAATAAAAAATGGAATACAAGATTATCAATTTATTTCCAATAGGTATATGATACGAAAATACACTAATAAAATGTAAAAAATTTGTGGGTTCTAATGTTGCCATGGTGCGCAGTGATTTTAACGCCATGTTAGTTTAGGTATACTAGAAGGGTACATACCTATCAGCATTTCTATGATTTCGATTGGACAAAATCTCGTAACCATTAAAATTATTACAAAATGAAGTTAATAGCTTAAAGTTTGCAAAATATATTCTTTCCATTTCATTCCACATTGGAAGCATAATTCAAAAATAATATTCAATTATTATTATATTAAGCAAAAATATTTAAAAACAAATATGAGCTAGTAGTAATTATAACTTGCTAACAATGTAATAAATGTAGAAAATTATTAACGCAAAGGAACGACAAATTGCTTTTATACGAGACACAACCGCACTTAACTATAAGGTCACGGCGCGGCGCCCCTATCGTATGCTTTCCAGGGCGTTGCAGGAATATGGCTGTCAGTCGCTGCATTGTAAAACTGTTTCATACTGTAAATAATACAAAATTATATTTACATTGACCGCAAGTTATAACCATCACTAGATCCTGTGTAGCTGCTTTTATGATCACTAGACACATGGATTATCATGTTATAAAAGTAAAAAATATTAACTCCTATCACTTTCTTTGTTTTATCTGTTAATTGTTGACTTGCTAAAGGTCCATCTAAACAGATGAATTTATCTTAGTCTATGTGTATATAAAACAACACTTATATTTATTGCTTTTTATTATTAAGTATATATATAAGTCATTTTATACAGAGACACTTAGTACCGTAAATAGTGTCTTAATGAAACTAAAGATGGAGTTAGCAATGACATTATGTTACAAGATAAATACAATATAAGTACCAACTTCTTTTTGTAATTTGCTGGGTACGATTAATAAAATAATAGAATCCTTCTAGCAGTAAAAAAACTGTATTATACAAAACAAAACAAAAAAATAGCTGCCGATATAGAATTAAATATATCAATTATAACAATAACTAAAATATACCTATGGATAAGGTAGGAAATATTTGGAACAATACGTGCATTACTGCAGTCATTATTAAACTTGATAGTACAACTAAATATATTATTTTTATAAACCTGTTAAAATTAACAAAAGTAAAATTACAAATAATGTATACCTGAATGCCAGGTGGGAAGTACAGAATGAGAAAAAAATAGTAGCATACAACTATACATTTATATCCTGCTCAAAGGCTCATAGTCGCATAAAGTACAACTTAAAATTAATAAGAAATGATAACATTGGGTTTATCTATAAAATTGAAGTATATCGATTGATATGGATGGGATGACCTCAAAACCCATTTCTATATCCAACGGGATCCATAGGTACACGTTTTGAACACTAAACGTCAGCATACAGGATACCCTAGTTGGTAAAGGTTGCACATTTGCTTAGTATATTCACGCTAATTAAAACTAATAGTGTAAAATTGTACACACCAACCAAACGAACGCAAGCCAGATAGTACAACCGATTTAGCTCAATTAAGGGGCAAACCTAGAAAAAATTCCTAGTAGCAATTTTCTTTCTGAATTCGTTGAGGGAGGTCCCTGGCAGTCTAAGTTTCGATTTGCGTGGTATTCGGTTCGTTGCGTTCTCCGTGATCTTGAATTTAAGGATACATTTTTGTTTACTGAATAAATCGTTTAGTTCTAATTTTACACAAAAAGTTGTTACTACAAAGTTGTTTAGAAATAAATTTTCTACAATCTAACTCTCTTAATTTTTTTCTCGGATCGATATTTTTTGATTTATACCCCAAAAAGTGGTAAATCTTTGTTTGACTTTTTTGACTTATGAAAAATTCCTAGTGGCAATTTTCTTTCGGAAATCATTAAGGAAGGTCCCTAGCAGTCTACATTCGGTTTTGCGTGGTATTCAGATTGTTGTGTAATCGGCCATCTTGAATTTAAGGGTAAATTTTTGTTTAACGAATAAGTCGTGTAGTTTTATTTTTATACAAAAAATTGTTACTACGAAGTTGGTAAGAATTAAATTTCCTACCTTTTAGTATTCATAATTTTCCGCTAGGATCAATATATTTCGATGTATACCTTAATAAGGTGGTGAAATTGTGTTCGATTTATTGACAAAGGAAAAACTCCTAGTAGTAATTTTCTTTGGAAATTAGTTGAAGCAGGTCACTGGCAGTCTAAATTTCGATTTGCGTGGTATTCGGTTCATTGCATACTTCACCATTTTGAATTGAAGGGTGAAATTTTAGTTACTGAATAAGTCGTCTATTTTTAGTTTTACACGAATGATGTTGATAAAACATCTTTTTTTCTTTTTGAAATTTAATTCTAAACAAATTTCAAATTACCATTTTTAGTGTAAAATTAAAAATAGACGACTTATTCAGTAACTAAAATTTCACCCTTAATTCAAAATGGTGAAGAATGCAATGAACCGAATACCACGCAAATCGAAATTTAGACTGCCAGTGACCTGCTTTAACGAATTTCCAAAGAAAATAACTACTAGGAGTTTCTCCTTTGTCAAAAAATCGAATACAATTTCCCCACCTTATTGGGGTATACATCGAAAAATATTGATCCTAGGAGAAAATTATGAATAGGTATTAAACGGTAGTAAGTTCAATTTCTAACAACTTTGTAGTAAATATTTTTCGTGTAAAAATAAAACTAAACGACTTATTCGGCAAACCAAAATTTACCCTTAAATTCAAGATAGCCGATAACGCAACAAACCGAATACCACGCAAAACCAAATGTAGACTGCTAGTAACCTCCCTTAATGAATTGCGAAAGAAAATTGCTACTAGGCATTTTTCTTAAGTCAAAAAAGTCAAACAAAGATTTACCACTTTTTGGGGTATAAATCAAAAAATATCAATCCTAGGAAAAAATTATGAACAGCAACATTGTAGAAAATTTAATTCTAAACAACTTTGTAGTTATAATTTTTCGTGTAAAATTAAAAATAAACGACTTATTTAGTAAACAAAAATGTACCCTTAAATTCAAGATGGCGGAGAACGCAACGAATCGAATACCACGCAAATCGAAATTTAGACTGCCAGTAACCTCCTTCTATGAATTCCGAAAGAAAATTGCTACTAGGAATTATTCCTGTGTCAAATCCTATTTTTCTCGTACTAAGAGACATTCGTTTCATCATCACCATTATGCTGTGGAGAGTAACGTAGTGATGAAGACCACACTGTCTTATTCGTTGAGCATCGTCTGTTTGGTATGTACGGGGTATTAAGCAATTTTTTGTTTTTTTTTTGGTGTTAACAACTTTATAACTAAAATTATTATTAAAGACTACCTAAACGATCAGATATTTTGTAATAGCAACAAATGCGTTTTTCTTTTTTAATTTATTCTAATATACCTGTAATAAAGATGCCATAATTATGTCTCATTGGTATGTACACCTACAAAATTACACAGGTGAGTTTGAATTGACTGGTTAAATCTAGACATATTATTTTGACGTCATACAACACCAAATTAATTATGTTATTCACTAGGAATCACATAATATTTACTATTTTTATAATAATAATTGAACTTCTCCTGTAAATAAGTTGGAGAATTGCAACAACCAGGAATTTTAATGGATCAGTATCTCAAAATTCGGCATTCTGACATTCGTAGTTATAATCATTAAGAATTTTGAAATTCAGGTTTTCAATCAATAGGATTTAAGATACATCGGAGTTTTGACTTTCGGAATTTTGAAATTCGTGATTGTAACTTTCGGAATAGTTTTTTTTATTTTTTTTATATAGGACACGTCAATTTGACTTTGCCTCGCCTGATGGTAAGCTGAAGGCAAAGTCTCTGAAAAGAGGGTCACCATTACAGACATGTACCATGTTACAATGGTGGCACTCAGCTTGACGGCGTCATGAGATGCTTTTTCACGCCCCGCTTAAAGGACCCGGGACTATAGGAGGAGGGAAACACGTGAGCTGGTAAGGAATTCCAAGTCTTAATAGTGCGGCAGAAGGAGTCGCCGAATCGCTTGGTTCTTGATGGAATATTTTGCACCGTATGCGGGTGGCATCTGAGTCCTGCACGTGTTGTCCTATATAGGAAAGGAGAGGGTGGGATTACTTTGGTTCTTGATGGAATATTTTGCACCGTATGCGGGTGGCATCTGAGTCCTGCACGTGTTGTCCTATATAGGAAAGGAGAGGGTGGGATTACTTGGAAGAGCTCATCAGAACATTCACCATGGTAGAGACGGTAAAATACCGCCAAAGATGCCACATCTCTACGCAACTGCAATGGCTCAAGGGTGTAAGTGATCTCAGGATTCCCAATAATGCGGACCGCACGTCGCTGCAACCTGTCGAGAGCATCTAGTAAGTACTTTGCGGAGCCATCCCAGAGATGCGAGCAGTATTCCACGCAAGAGCGAATTTGTGTCTTGTAGAGAAGACACCGCTGCTCCGGCGTGAAAAAACGTCTCACTTTGTTCAGGACTCCGAGTTTACGCGATGCTGTTTTGATGATACTCTCGATGTAGTTTTTGTTGTTCATTTTGCAGCGAACATCCATACCTAGGATATTGAGATTGTCCTGTAGTGGCAGTGGCGTGCTCTGAAGAGTTGGAAGGGGAAGGTAAGAAGATACCTTTGCTGTAAACGCGCATGCCTGCGTCTTCTTGGCATTGAACTCAACCAGGTTTTCAGAGCCCCATTGAGAAACGAGGTTCAGGGTCTGGTCAAGTTCACTGACAAGAAGCTGCCTCTTTTCCGCGATATCAGACTGCTTGGCCGCAGGATGTCCGTGATAACTTCCGTGTAAGGTGCTATCGTCTGCATAGCAGTGAATGCTGCCAGTGGACAGCATGTCGTTGATATGCAGAAGAAAGAGAGTGGGTGATAAGACGGTCCCCTGCGGCACGCCAGCATTTACCTGCAAGAACTCCGAAGTTCGACCATCACAGAGGACGCGAATACGGCGCCCCTGCAGGAAGCTAGCCACCCAGTCGCACAGTCTAGGAGGCAGACCAAAGGCTGGTAACTTGGAAAGAAGCGATTTGTGCCAGACCCTATCAAACGCTTTGGCGATGTCAAGACTTATAGCCATCGACTCGGCATGCTTGTACGCCAGAAGATCACCCGTTGACCGCTTCGGTCTAAAACCATATTGCCGGTCGTTGATTAAGGAGTGATCCTCTAGGTAACGCATGAGCTGTTTGTTGATAATGTGCTCAAGTACTTTGCACAGTACTGAGGTGACGGCTATGGGCCTATAGTTGGTAGGGTCCGAGCGATCACCCTTCTTGGGGATCGGCTGTACATTCGCCTCCCTCCAAGCCGAAGGCACTGTACCCGAGATGTACGACATCCGGTACAACCGCGCCAGCATTGGAGACAACTCCGCTGCACATTTTTGAAGATTAGTTTTTCGTATTTATGTAGTGTACCCCTCTTTCAAAGGTCTCAATGTACCAACTGGTTACAGCTACCTAAACCCGTCCTGGTTCTTCCAATTCTCGCCTATACACGTCACGAGGCGACGTGTTTTGGTAAATACTGACAATATTATTGTTAAAATTTCAGCTCATTATATAAACGTGTTATTATGCTCTGCTGATTATGTTAAATGGAAGTCCACGGACGTATTAATTATACAAATTAGTGAAATGCCATACCACAACGAATAGGTGTATTAAATGTTTCAAGTCGAGGCCGATGGTCAGTCTAGTATATTTACTCTCTAATATACTAGACTGACCATCTATGCTATGTTTAGGTACTCCTTAAGTTCTTGTGTAAAAATAAGTTGGGGCAACAATTTGTGGTACTAAACATTCTGAAAAATTTATATATAGTCCTTTAATGCATACATAACTCAGAATGCGTACTATTCAACTTATTTGACGTCAGACATTATGGTACATTACATTGCAGTCCACTGCTGGACATAGGCCTCTGCCAATATGCGCCACGTTTGCCAAAAACAATATTTACACCTAATAAGAACAAAGCATAATGCATTGCTGTGAAATCAAAACATTGAGTATTTTACAAAAATAAATAAATATAAAATACTTCATCTTATAACCTATTAAAATTACAAGCATTAATTAAATCAAATTAAATAAGTACGCGTAATATTGCCATCAATACTAGATTGTCTTCCCTGTCTCGTCAATAATAAAATTAAACATTATTTTAATAGACATCACCAACACGTTAGGAATATGATATCTTGGGCACCATAATGCCCGAATAAAAGTAAAATAATACATTTTAAATAAATAAGTATTATACACATTGGAATGTTTGTTTACAGATATTTTAGTCTTGTTTACAAATAAACAAAGTTTATAAATCAATTAAAGAGCAACTAAATACATAAGATTAGAGATGTCGCAACCGATTTCGATACAGGTGAGTTAGAATTTTGTGCAAATCTCTATAACTATATGATGCATTACTAAATTTTTGCAAGGCGTTATCTACTTTCTTAAGTAGACAAGTTTAGGATGTTGAAAACAGATTTACGAGCCTTTATCCCTTTCTATTCGGTATCATTGTAAAACTTACATAAGGCGTCAGTTTATGCACATTAAGTCGGGTGTGCATTTTCTTACATAACTTTTCAACTCCTATCGTCGGATGTCCGAAAATATTTCTCATACCATTTAAAGTCATAATGATCATTCTTCATAGAAATATCAATCATCAATCATAATATCAAAATATATAATCATTGAAATTAATAATATCATTTATTATACAGTTGTTGGTACCAATATTTGTATTTAATATATTTGTTTATACTAATGGTCGAAACTCATAATCACTCCAATAAATAATAATTTCTTAACAGACAGTGATAGATTTCGACTTGGATAGATTAGGTTAGAAGGTTAATGTGGGAGCGGAGTGGAGCGAAGCTCCCGCATTAGCCTTCGTGGTTATTTTTTTTATTACCATGTAGAACTTTATTTAGTCAAATGAGCATTCTGAATTAAAAAAAATATAATTTCAATATAATAAAAAAAAGAGCACTAACGGTTATGAGCTCCGTTGGTAGTATCAAATAAAAATGTACGAATAAAACAGGTTTGAAAAAAAAATTATGAAGGGTGATTATTATGAGTATAAATCGGTAGTAAGACAAAGAATAGAATTTAGAATTTCATGTGAGCCAATATGGATCCCATTAAGTCACCTTGTTAGCTAGCGTATTAGTGTTTGGTTCAGCGCTAGTATAAGTTGAGAAGGTAACTTTTGTCACGATTTGCAGCCTCCATTTGTTGCAACTTGTCCTGCTTTTCTATTTTCTTTACCGTCTCCGCTGCCTCTTTTATGTCACGTATACAACCACTCGCACGTCGTCGTGCAAATAATAATGATTATTTTTGCATGATTTTGTGTGAATTATCTGCACGAAATTAGCTCAGTATCATTTGCATGAAACAGGCGCATGCATACGTGCACACGCACAGGGCAGCGCACGGCCTTATACTCAGTGGAGCTAAAGTTGCTTTGCGCAAAATTATTTTATATCTGAGATCATTATCTAAATACCAATTATGCTGAAAAACATCATAGCAACGTGGTTTAATTGTATCGTTTTTAATTCCAACTGCTATTTACCACAAGTTCCTAGAATAATTATCCTTCTACCAAATAATCAATAGACTATAAAGTACAAATATATTAAAACTACCTACCTGTATGTCTCAACTACAACAATATAAAATATTCTTACTAACCCTAATGTGCATCAATGTAGAGTAGGCACAGGATGATGAGTGTTACTGTTAGCCCGTCTATAACTTCAATGAAGGTTTAAAACCAACACCCATTATCTTCATGTCCACATTGGTGTAAGTAGTTGGCATCGTGAGACTGGACTTGTGGGGTTCTAAGTAACTCTAAGCAAGTCTACATTAGTGATTGTATTTTGATCTAAAACTATTTTAAATCTAGAACGTTTAAGTCTAGAACTATCATCGGAAGAGAAGTCTAGCACAACTACTTAGCACAACCGATTTAGCTCAATTAAGGGGCAAACCTAGAAATAATTCCTAGTAGCAATTTTCTTTCTGAATTCGTTGAGGGAGGTCCCTGGTAGTCTAAGTTTCGATTTGCGTGGTATTCGGTTCGTTGCGTTCTCCGTGATCTTGAATTTAAGGATACATTTTTGTTTACTGAATAAATCGTTTAGTCCTAATTTTACACAAAAAGTTGTTACTACAAAGTTGTTTAAAATTAAATTTTCTACAATCTAACTCTCTTAATTTTGTTCTAGGATCGATATTTTTTGATTTATACCCCAAAAAGTGGTAAATCCTTGTTTGACTTTTTTGACTTGTGAAAAATTCCTAGTAGCAATTTTCTTTCGGAAATCATTAAGGAAGGTCCCTAGCAGTCTACGTTTGGTTTTGCGTGGTATTCGGTTTGTTGCGTTATCGGCCATCTTGAATTTAAGGGTAAATTTTTGTTTACTGAATAAGTCGTTTAGTTTTATTTTTAACACGAAAAATAGTTACTACAAAGTTGTTAAGGATTAAATTTCCTACCTTTTAGCATTCATAATTTTCCGCTATGATCAATATTTTTCGATGTATACCCCAATAAGATGGTGAAATTGTATTCGATCTTTTGACTCCTGGTAGTTATTTTCTTTGGAAATTAGTTGAAGCAGGTCACTGGCAGTCTAAATTTTGATTTGCGTGGTATTCGGTTCATCCCATTCTTCACCATTTTGAATTTAAGTGTGAAATTTTAGTTACCGAATAAGTCGTCTATTTTTAGTTTTACACGAATAATGGCGATAAAGCATCTTCATTACCAATTTTAGTGTAAAATTTCAAATAGACGACTTATTCAGTAACTAAAATTTCACCCTTAAATTCAAAATGGTGAAGAATGCAATGAACCGAATACCACGCAAATCGAAATTTAGACTGCCAGTGACCTGCTTTATCTAATTACCAAAGAAAATAACTACTAGGAGCTTTTCCTTTGTCAAAAAATCGAATACCACTTCACCACCTTATTGGGGTATACATCGAAAAATATTGATCCTAGGAGAAAATTATGAATATTAAACGGTAGTAAATTTAATTCTTAACAACTTTGTAATAAATATTTTTCGTGTAAAAATAAAACTAAACGACTTATTCGGCAAACAAAAATTTACCCTTAAATTCAAGATGGCCGATAACGCAACAAAGCGACCGATAACGAAACGTTAAACGCAAAACCAAATGTAGACTGCTAGTAACCTGCCTTAATGAATTTCGAAAGAAAATTGCTACTAGGCATTTTTCTTAAGTCAAAAAAAGTCAAATAAAGATTTACCACTTTTTGGGGTATAAATCAAAAAATATCGATCCTAGGAAAAAATATGAACGGCAAAGTTGTAGAAAATTTAATTCTAAACAACTTTGTATAGGTGTACCAGTAACTCATGGTAAATTGGAAAATATAAATTTGTAAAGTGCAATACTGGGGAAACTATAGTAAACCATCTTGATACTTTTTGTTTTTCATACATAGCAGTAGTCATATTTACTTAGGTAGGCACCTATTATATAAAAGGATGTTGACAACTTTTTTTAGTCTTGAAAAATGACCACCATAATAATAATTTATAATGAACTGCTAAAGTAAAATATTCTTATGGCAAATAGTTTTAAAGATATTTGATTTCGATTATTCAATTTCTCGAGCCACCCAAAAACGCTCTATACAAAATCAATATACTTACTAGTAAGATGCATTAGCATCCCTAAATTCTTGTAACGCGTAGTGATAAGTGATAAAATATTTGTAATATGTCATGGGATTCCTCCGCTTTGAAATAATGACAGCCTCCGTGGCGTAGCGGCAGTGAACGCGGCCGCTATTTGTGTTCATAAAATATGGGTTTTTGCATTGGTCTGGTCGTGCCTCAGAGAGCACGTTAAGCCGTCAGTCCCGGTTGCCATAAGAACATCTATAGCAGTCGTTACGGGTAGTTGGAGCCCTAATAAATTCAAAAACAATGGTCTAGCTGCAAAGCTTCGATATCGCTTAATGTTACCATTGGGTTGTGGAGGTCAGATGGCAATCGCTTCACGGAAAAAAATCGAGGTCTAGCCAAGCCTAAGACTGGTAAAGCGGATCCCTGACTCCGAGCTGAAAAGCTTCGGATGCGACGGGGAATTAACGCTAGGATGAAGAAGAATATCTATGGAAGATAAAAATAATATGATTGTATGTTAATCTGTAATCGTTACAGCTATATTATCATCATCATCACTATGAAATTATAATATAAGTGGAAAAGAATAAAAATCTATGTAAAAGCAATGATATATTATAAACTTAACGTCATTGTGTAAAAGTATCAAGATGGTACAACTCAACTATACGTCAAACACGCAACATAGACCAGCAACTCCAAACCAAAAAAATATTTGACATCTCGATATATCAATGTCAATTTTATATGGAATTTGTATGCCGGTCTGACTTGTGCGCATGTGCGTGTAATGTCTCCCAAAGAAAAATAGAATACAGGAGTTCTACGCCTATGTGCTGGTCGAATTTGACAAGATGACATCAACATTGCCATATAAAAATCGTAATTCTTTTTTTAAAAGCGTACCATGAGTTACCGGTAGACCTATAGTAATAATTTTTCGTGTAAAATTAAAAATAAACGACTTATTTAGTAAACAAAAATGTACCCTTAAATTCAAGATGGCGGAGAACGCAACGAACCGAATACCACGCAAATCGAAATTTAGACTGCCAGTAACCTCCCTCTATGAATTCCGAAAGAACATTGCTACTAAGAATTATTCCTGTGTCAAATCCTAATTTTATCGTACTAACTGTAAAACATGATAAAATAACAATACTGAGAATTCTACAGCCCATTATAGTAATTGGAACTTTACAAGTCCGAGATCCGGACACATGATTTCTACATCGAACTTTTTTTTTGTTTTTAGATAAGTAATTATGAATAGAGGAATACAATTTTGCAGGCCAGCCATGAACATGGTTGCAATGGCAAAATCGTTATTGTGCGCGACATAATAACCAAACACCGCTGTATTTCGGTTATTCCATTGCGTAAAGAAATCATGACTTTTGTTTGATTTCAATAAGTATACGAGTATAGGTAAGCCATTCATTACGTTTGAAATTTTTAAGATATTGTTTTTTCTTTGTTTGTTTGTAGAATTTATAGATCTGTATATGGAAACAAAAGTAGTTAAATGTAGAGAAAAGTTACATCTGGATCATCGAATTTTTGAAATATTTTGCTAGCAGAGGAAGTACCTGATGAAGTTGATTCTTTAAACAATACCACAAATTTTGCGTGCTTGCTACTTATATGCGCTGTCACAGAATCTTGATGGACTGATCAGGGTCCGTTTTTGAACTTAGCTTGAGATAGAGGTTCCACGATGTTTAAAAGGGCGGTATTTGCGTACATAATAGTTTACGTGGTTTTTTCACGGAAAAAACAACAACGCAACTAATCATGAATGATAAAGGATAATGCCCTTATCGTTTGTATTATCATCAACTCTGCGTCGTCTTGATGAAGCAGTCGTGCAATTCTCAAGCTTGGACCGCGGACCGAAGGTATATTTCTGCTTGCAGCTATTACTGTTTTGAGATTATTGTTGCTCTTGTATGGGAGTTATGTATCTGTGCCTCAGAGCCATGGGTTTACTTTCCGACTTTTCCTCTTCCACTTCGCACGGTTTTGTGCATATGAGAGTGAGACCATTGGCATTCATGTCATCATACCATAGCTATAGTATACAATATGGATACGACATATAGGCAATAATTGAAACCATATACTTGGTACCCCCTAAGCTTCAAGCAGGAAAAGTTTGAACAAAATTGGTCCAGTATTAAGGGCAGAAACTAGAGTTTTAATTTTATAGAATTTGAACAACTTTGAGCACTCTGTAGAATCGCATGTTGCCGCTTAGCTGTTCAAGTAAGTTACCTACTATGCCTATTGTTGTGTGTGTGTGAAGTTGTTGTGTGTGTGTGTGAAGGTGTGTGCGTATTTATTAATGACTTATGACACAGTCAATGACTTTAAAGCAATGGATGAAACTATTTAATGACTTATACAAGTGGTTGCATTTTCTACATTTATTTTAATAATTATTTTGTTAGAAAATTTCGGATTTTATAAATCAGGGAATTTAAATTTAAATTTAATTTGGTTCTATTCCTACGGACCAGGATGCTTCGCGGTTTCAGTATTTGCACATATGTCGTATCCATATCGTATAACTAAATCTATTAATTTATTTCGATGTAGAATTCAAGTCTTCGGATTTGGCGTTGAAAAGGATACGAATAACGCCTAAAATGGGTGCTTAAAGCGTAGATTAACAATATTTTTAAGTATTTTTCTTAATGATCTGTACACTACTACTCCAGATAAGTATTAAGTAGGATTACTACCAATTATTTTATGACTAAGGTCAAGAGCAGTAGAGTATTACATGATAACTAATTAGCCGAATAATCTGTTATTAAACCAATCTAGATTCGCCCCACGGAAGGTGAAATATACTAAAAAGGGGCAAGTCGGTCCAGGTCGACCTAAGTCAGTGAATGTTAAAAGATAAAGTTAAACGTAAGAAAGATATTGTTGATTAGAATTTGATTGAAAAGAAAAAATAACGGTTCTTCCAGGTGGACTAACTATTTTGTCAAACTGATTTGACCACGAGCAAAACAATTCCGGCTGGTCAAACTTCTTGGATTGAGTCCTCGTGATCAAAATATTTTGTCTAACTGATTTGACCACGAGGAATAGTGCTTCCTCGTGGCAAAACTTGTTAAAGTTTAAGAACAGCTAGTCCTGAAAGCTGGGGCAACAACAATTTGATGAAAGTGTCAAGTATATGTTACGTAGGTTTCCGCGACATGGCGGAGAGGTCGAGGGAAGTAGAAGATTCGCGCCGAAGTATCAGTTTCAGTTTCTCGTCTTCCTCCAGGTCGTCTTCATACGAGACGGCGCGGCTGATCTCCGTGTGGCCCAGGGCTCGCGCCTTCCAGGCCTCTAGCCTCATGACCTGCGTCATTCCAAACTTGAATTAAGATCTGTTTTAATGAATTACATAAACTCATTTCTACACATGCGGGACTGAAGGCAACTTATTTTAAGCCACAATAAGAACTTATAAATGAATAAAGACTGATTTCACTACAGTAATGTTACTTAAAGGGTTTCATAAGTTGTTCGTAACTCGTTGATCTCGCACGTTCACCACATAATTGATAACTGATAATATGCTAATTTATAAAATTAAAAGTTCTATAACTACATATCATATTATGTAGGTACTCGTAGCATTCAAATAAGTTTTAGCTAAAAAAATAGTGTTGTGATTAAATAAAAGAGGGAAACATCTCTATAAAGTGGAAATGATGAGACTAAACATATTTACTCTGTTATGAGACATGCATTGTTAGCATAAATAATGATCTATTCGATTTATCCATTCTACCAGTTCCATGGGCCTTCTACCTGACGTCAACGAGCCTTTTGAGTTAATATAGTTACAAAGTATTGTAAATCAATTAGATACGCAATTAATTGAACAATAATCGCATGCACGAGACTACCTTTCACCTTCATTCACTAACTAAACCAATTTATGGTTAACTTAGTATTTTCTGATGTGCGAGGAAACAATAAATGAAATTATAACGAGTCATGGAAAATCCTCTGAACAATTTCCAAGCAAGTACTGGCAAATACTACTAATAATAATACTATAATAATAATAAATAAGTATGACACAGTGTACTAATCATTTGAAATTCAAAAAAAGAAGCTGTTATGACAATAGTAATTTTAGAAGTCACTGTTTGGCAAAGTCGTATTAAGTTATAATAGTAGATTATGGTACAAGCGTGTAAAGGTAGTGATTACCGCTGAGGCGACATTGAGACCCGAGGACGGTAATCACCATACACGCGAGTGGCATACGACTATTTTCAACACACTTGCGAATAAAACAATAATAAAAATACTACATAACACAATCAAATAGTAAAATTCTATTTGTTTTCATATGCGCGCGCAACTAACATTTTTTTTATTTGTTCCTTTCGGAACAGGCTAAGGTGCTATCACCATTCTGCCTTGTCATTACTTACTTATTTGAATTACTTATGATATATTTTTTCTCTGTAAATACTCACAGAGAAAAAAAAGTGAAAGTTTTGTTTAACAAACACGTATTACAAGTTGAAATTATCTTTTAAAATAGGAAGTTGCATGAAATGAGCAAGCAATAGGTTTATTAATTCGTTTGTACTATTGGACACGATCTTTTTGTATCGAAACTTTTTAAGAACAAAGCAACTTAATCAATGAAATTTAAAAAAAAGAAGTCTATAACTCACTTGTGAATAATAGTAATGAAAAAGTCATAGTTTTATAATAGGTGTCCGTGCTTAATTGCGGTGAAATAAAAGCCTGTTTATAAGCAAGTGTGTTGAAAATTAATTTACAACAAACCTGCTCATAAAAGTGCTATTATTTCACCGCAAATAGGCACGTAATGACACCTATTATCAAACTGTGACTTTTTCATTGCTATTATGCACAAGTGAGTTATAGATTCTTTATTAAATTTTATAGGTTAAGTTGCTATGTTCTTAAAAAAGTTTAGATAGAAAAAAGAACGTGTTTAATAGTACGAATAAATTAATATGCCTATTGTATGTTCATTTGATACATTTTCGTATTTAAATAAATAATTTCTACTTGTAATACTTGTTTAATAAACAAAACTTTCACTCAAATTTAACTTTTTTCTCTCTAAGTACTTACAGAAAAAAAAAACAGTAAAAAAAAGTTAAATTCAAACCTCATTTTTTTTTAATAGGGCCGACCGCCATTTTTAGATGCGCGCACATAGGAAAACGAATTAATTTGTAGTATTGTTTATTTAGTATTTGTAGTATTATTTTATTCGCAAGTGTGTTGTAAAACGTCGTATGGCACGCGTGAGTATGATGATTACCGTCCCCGGCTGTCTCAATGGCGCCTCGGCGGTAATCACTAACTTTGCTCACTTGTACCATAATGTACTATTATTTTTCAATCGACAGTTATGTTTTATCAACAGAGTAACTAAGAGAACGTTGAGTCGAGTTAGTTTAATCCAAATATCCGACTTCCCTGATTCAGTTCAGCAAATAGATGTATAAATAGATGAACTGAGTATAACATGATTGATTACGTATATGCAACCAGTCGCTCAGGGTTACCAAGTTAGGTGTGAGGTGTGTATGACATAGAGAGGCGTGGCAGTGTATGCTTGTGTGAGAAAGAATGAGTAAGTAGATACGATTCCGTGCGTTACACTCACTTGATAGTTTCACGCACGCTCACCTTCGTATTTTTATTGGTTTCGCCAGCTGTTCAGTTGATTTTAATAACTTGTTTAACTATTTTTTTAAATAGTTTAATAGCTGTATTGGAATTAGCAACATGCGTGTTTAATTGTGTAAATGTGTATATAAAACGCTATCAAAGGTAAGGGTAAAAAATATGCATGAATTAGTATATTTGTACTGTTCTTCTATGTATAGTATGTACACAAAATGAAAGTTTCTACTTAGAAACTTTCAACATTCAGACAACAGATCCACATTCAACTAGTGTATATAGAATGTTATAGAAATATTACTAATGAAAACGTTAAAAAATCAACCCACGGTAGGAAATTGCATTCAATGTTTATTACACTATGTCAAGGATTTTCAACCACAGAAAATTAAGTCATGCTATTAGTTTAAATAAACCACAATACAAGGCAACGGGCAAGCAACAACGGCGTGAAATAATGTCAAGCAGGCAGGCAAGTTAGTAAAACAGTGAGCAGCCATTTGAAAAACATAATTTTAGAGCGATAATTCTAAATGAAAAACAAAGTAAACACCGAGAAAGTAAGTTTGACGGGTATCTTTTATAAAGACACTAATAAAACAAACAATTTTCGTATGGGTCTAGTGTGTTCACCTGCCGAATCCAATTCATTGTAACGTTAAAATGTGAAAGTAAACTTAAATGGCGTGGTCACGTAAATATTATGTAGATTTGTTTTTAATATAGCGTGCTATTAATGTGGAGATTAGACGATACATATTTTTTAAATAAAAAAGTAATGGCTATTAAAATATATATCGAGGTATGCCATTAACGTGTAGTCAATATATAAAATAGGTAATTTAAACTATTTGGAATTGTGTTGGCCTGTTTTTTAACTAAGAATTTGAAGTCTTATCAACATCTACTTATACAGTTTCGTACTGAGCACTGTGCATGGCTAAGCGTTGACACCAGCCACATGAATGTGGAACTTTAAGTAAGAAGCCTTCACTTGCTCGATGTTAAGGATCCTCTTTAAACCAAAATTACATTTATCCTAGTTACAAAAATTACGTAATTTATGGAATATAGGTTCCAGGCATATTCTAGCCACACAGAGGTAAAAGATTTTACAAAAGTGTTACTAGGAGTTCTTTTTAAAGATTATCTTCGTATACTTTGTTTATATCATATTAATTGACAATGAATTTATAATCTCAGTCAAATTGAAAGTTATGGTTGTATATTTTTAATCCCAGTCTTTAAAGTACCACATTAGCTACAGTTACAGTTGTTAGAATGGAATATGCTTGTTAACACACTAGCCGATAAAACGTTTGATGGTAATGTACACTTACTCGAGCCATTTCCAGGGCTCTGTGTCCGGAGTGGTGATTGGTGTTGGGAACTGTGCAGTGCCAAACAAAATGTATGAGACATTTTGACATCATTATACAACAATTACTTAAATATGTATATATTGTATATGTTACCTGCGCTTAGACCGACGACTGTATGCTCTAAATACGATTTATAATTTGGATTGCCCGAAATGATTATAGGTATGTATATCTACAAGAACAATTTATAATATTTATTATTATAAACAAGGTAATAATATGTAGTAACTGATATTAATAATAGTGATATCGAACACTAAGAAATCGTATCAGTAATCAAATACTTTCAATGAAATGAAAATAGGGTTCAAATCATTATTAGTTGATTCTCAAGTAAATTATTTATTATATACAAAGTGATTCCCAAGAGAAATAAGCGGCGATGCCGTTACAATGACTGAAGCGTTGTTATAGCGTTGCAAATAGTCGGCCACACGGTGCGCTCCTCAACGATATGAACGTACGTCACTGTTAGTATTGTGCCATATACAATGATTTCTATGTATAACACTAGACCAGCTGTTTAGAAATAAATTGTGTCACGGTTCCTGGGTAAGGCGCGAATGGCAGAGAAGTAAGGGATGCACAGACTAGGTTTAGGGTACTAGGTTAGGCTCATTTAGACTAGGAGAGTTCCTCGCCTGCAAAATACGATTATCGAAAGGGCCGCATTTTGACATAGGCGATATTTCACTTGCGAATCTCGTATGATATAATCGTAGGCGAGAATTTAGTGCTTGACTGTGTGTTAACATTTTCATACGATAATGGTATGACGATTATTGCTATATACTATGGAAAGGGGACTCTTTTGTCCGCACTTAGCCTCCTTTTTGGGCCATTGTGCGTAGTTGCTATATGCTATATACTATATAATCACTATAACTTAACTACATATTATAAAACAAAGTCGCTGTCGCTGTCTGTCCGTCCCTATGTATGCTTAAATCTTCAAAACTACGCAACGGGTTTTGAAGCGGTTTTTTTAAATAGATAGATTGATTCAAGAGGAAGGTTTATATGTATAATACATGCATAATATTGTAGAGAAACACTGATAAATTTAGGGCGGAAAATATGGCGGTACGAAGTTCGCCGGGTCAGCTAGTATACTATAATATAAAATACTACAATGAATTTTGACGTCTATCTGTATAGACAAAGCGTGCCTCTTTGTAATGGCCAAGATTGTAACCAGGAACCTATCGATCACAAAGCTGCCTTCTTAACCATTAAGGTACCGACATTCGAACAGCTACAAAAAGTTGTGAGTCGCGATGTCATTCTTTTTCGTTTTGTTCCTTACACCCAGTCTACTTGTATACATAGAAAACATTGGTTATATATGATAAATTATACACAGTTTTAGTGGATAAGCATGTGAAATTAGACAAACAATTCACAATGTAATGTCTGTAGAATGTGTTAGAGAAGCCAAGCTATATATATTATTCCTTATTATATTGTCGAAGTGTGTAACAGAATTGTTGTGAAGATTATTTATAAGTAAAATTATATATAGAATAGTAATTACCTCTGCCTTTAGTTCCGCTACTTGCTCCTGGAACTCACGAACTCTGTCCGAGTCATCCATGTTGTTGCGGAGTTCACCTTCTGTGGCCATCACTTCATTCTGAAATGAGATAAGGTAAGATAGATAAGATAATTTTACAACACACCTGCTCATAAAAGTCTTATTATTTTACCGCAATTAGGCACGTAATGACACCTATTATCAAACTGTGACTTTTTCATTGCTGTTATTCAAAAAAGTGCGTTATAGATTCTTTTTTAAATTTTATAGGAAGTGTCTATAATTGTCTATGTTCTTAAAAAAGTTTTGATACAAAAAATAACGTGTTTAATAGTACGAATAAATTAATACACCTATTGTATGGTCATTTGATGCATTTTCGTATTTAAATAAATAATTTCAACTTGTAATACTTGTATAATAAACAAAATTTTCACTCAAATTTAACTTTTTTTTTCTCTAAGTACAGAAAAAAAAAACAGAGTTAAAAAAAGTTAAATTCAAAACTCATTTTTTTTAAATATGGTCGACCGCCATTGTTAAATGCGCGCGCATAGGAAAACGAATTAATTTGTAGTATTGTTTATTTAGTATTTGTAGTATTATTTTATTCGCAAGTGTGTTGTAAAACGTCGTATGGCACGTGTGAGCATGATGATTACCGTCCTCGGCTCTCGCCTGGCGGCTCGGGTCTCAAGGCGCCTCGGCGGTAATCACCAACGTTGCTCACTTGTACCATAATGTACTATTATTAGCTCAAAAATCATAACGTCATATTAGGGTGACTACTTACTACTATACTCCGTTCGGTTTGGTATTTAACTAAACGTAAACTATCTTGATGTGTCTATTTAATATGTTTTGCTACTGTTTATTAACATTTTTCTGTTTAGAAACTCATTTTAAAGACTAAAAATTGAAATCGAACCACTAGTTAGTTAGCTAGTCTAGTTTATTTGTTTAATAAGTGTTTTTATAAAAACTCGCTACAAGATTGTTTACTCTTAGTTAAGTACCTAACCGAATGGCATATAGGTATATTTGCTTTCAAAGAAAAAAATATTCGTGGTTCCTGTTATTAGTGAAATCTACTCTTAATTAGCACACCTATTACGTTACTGACTGAATCAAAGCTGGCGAAATATGGGTGTAAATACATATCTGTCTAACCCCTCGGAGATTTATAGGCGTGAATATATGTATGTAATTAGCACTATGGGCCTTATGAGTAAGCTCAAAGTAGCCCAACGAGCTATGGAGAGGGCTATGCTCGGAGTCTCTCTGCGAGATCGAATCAGAAATGAGGAGATCCGTAGAAGAACCAAGGTTACCGACATAGCCCAGCGGATTAGCAAGTTGAAATGGCAGTGGGCAGGGCACATAGCACGGAGGACTGATGACCGATGGGGTCGAAAAGTCCTCGAGTGGAGGCCACGTATCGGCAAGCGCAGCGTAGGACGTCCACCCACAAGGTGGACAGACGACCTCATTAAGGCCGCGGGAACGCGCTGGATGCGAGCCGCTTCCAACCGGTCCTATTGGAGATCTATAGGGGAGGCCTATGTCCAGCAGTGGACTTCATATGGCTGAAATGATGATGATGATGATGATGAATTAGCACACTTAGCTGAACTTACCTTTAATTTATATTCCGACACTTCAGTTTCCAGTTCCGCTATTCTCTGAGCATCCTCCATATTCCTGATGTTGGCTTGCATGGAGTCATATTTAGCCTGTTGAGGAAGAGAGGATATTTATTACACGATGCATAGCATCTATGCAAGTTTGTTTATCAGACTGATCATAAAAATAGAGCTGATTGTGAGGTCTTTTAAAAAGAAAAACTATGGCTACATTTTTAAGAATACTGCGGCATTGAAAGTGTCTATACTTCCATACTAAAACATATTATAAATGCGGAAGTAACTTTGTCTGTTACGCTTTCACGCCTAAACTACCGAACCGCTTTTGATGAAATTTGGTAAAGAGATGATTTGGACCTTGGGGAAAGACAAACGCTATTGTATGGTCGCTGTAACCGAAATCCACGCGTGCGGTGCCGCGGGTAACAGCTCGTAAGAAATAAATTCAAGTAACCTTTTTTTTTATATATAGGACACGTCAATTTGACTTCGCCTCGCCTGATGGTAAGCTGAAGGCAAAGTCTTTGAAAAGAGGGTCACCATTACATACACGTACCATGTTACAATGGTGGCACTCAGCTTGACGGCCTCATCAGATGCTTTTTCACGCCCCGCTTAAAGGACCCGGGACCTAAAGCCTTTCAACGTACCTTACTCTCTAGGTCTGAGTACTTGTGTTGGAACTCCCTCTGGCGCGTTTGGAGGCCTCTCTCCCGTTGTAGTGCAGCGTCCAGATTCTCACGTAATTGACGAGCTTCTTCATCCTGACGACGCAGTTGGTTCGTCGAAACCTGCACTTGAGTCTCCAACTCCATTACCTATAATTGATAAACAGTCATATGTATCTATACTAATAATATGAAGCTGAAGAGTTTTTTGTTTGGTTGTATTGTACGCAATCTCAGGTACTACTGGTTGGAATTGAAAAAAAATCGTATTGAATGACCCGTTTATAGAAGGTTATAGGCTATAAATCATCACGCTACTATTTAAGGGAGCGGAGCAGTAATGATGTTCACAAATCCGGCAGATTCCACCGGGTTTAGGAATGTACCACGGGCGAAGCTGGACGGGTCGGCTAGTTAATAATAAATTTCATGGAAAATTATGACCTACTATGAGCTTATTCAATTGGTGTAGGCAGAGATCACATATTACCACCTTTTACGATCCAGGCATACTTATAGCTTACGATTTGTACGTCCATAATTATTGTTTTCATACATGCTTGCAGGTTGCATGTACTATGGACTTGGCCTTAAGCTTCTTAAGGTATGATTCCGAAAGGGACCCTTTCGGAATCATACCTTAAGAAGCTTGTGAAGTTTGTAAAGGCGGCCACCCATTTACAGTTTATCGAACGACAACCGGATGATATCGGTCTGTCAGTTCATCGCAACAGCCCACACACAGTTTCGTATACGATTTTGGACTGACGGATAATATGTGTGTGGCCGCTTGACGATTTCAGTCAGCAAAGACAGTTAAAGGCCGGACAGTCTATGGCATTTTATACGTAATAACATCAGACTAAAAGAATAAAATAATGTTATTATTTTAGTCTGACTCTGAGGTAATAAAATTATGATGAAATTGATAACATAAGGACTGCAGGCCGCCGGACAGACGAAAAACTGCAGACGGACTGTAAGTGTGTGGCCGCCTTAAGGAAAGGAGCAGTTAGCGGGCAGTTGTCTCCGCTTACCCCGGTTGGAAAAAGCATGTACTTTTAGTAAATCAATACCTTCAGTCTTAACTCCTTAAGTTCAGTCAACACTTCAACTTCTCGTATTCTAGTCGTCATGAGCTCTTCCTCCAGTTTCTGCACGTCTGCTGAGCGGCCCTCCCAGGCACGCAGCAGCTTCTTAGGCGTGGCCATGATGTCAGAAACTACGTTCGACTGTACTGGAGCGGCTGGAGCCTCTTGCCTATGTTCCTATGAAATATTCCCATACAATAAATGTGCAGATTACAGTGACCTAGCACTGTAATTGTATCTTTTGACCAGTATCCCTAGCATGAGAAGCTATCGTTCTGGTTATAGTAATTGTAATCGAGCTATTTTGTATGAAAACTTATGTATGCGATAAAAAATTGTAAAATTGTCAGTGTACTGGACACTAGAGTAGTTTAAAAAAACCAAAAGTGTTTCACCTTTCTACCCGATGAGCTGAACAAAATACTCGGATAAAATAACACACCAGAAAAAAAAAACAAGAACTTACTTGTAAATGTCGCTGCCATGCTTCAGAAATCTCCGTGACGCGTTGACGAAGATCTTTCAGTGATAAATTTGCTTCTGCTTCACGTAGCTTTACAGCAATCAATTCGTCCTGTGTTGGGGACAAAAATTTTGAGATTCCAAAGAAACTAAGTATGATTTATAAAAACTGAAGTTCTTTTAAGCCCATATTTTCGTACGATACTCAGTCATGATCAAGAATCTCGATTTACTAGTATTGAGGACAGATTTTTATCCTCCCGGGACCCGGTGCAACTTGAGTGAAATTAAATTTAATACTTAATGTCATAATGAGTATTTACTTCATGTACCTTAAACATAAATATGTAAGACATTTTATAAGTATAAAACCTTAAGCGATAATAACGAACTTATGAGAATAACTGCATTTATTTTAAAAGAAAAAAAAAGTTATAACGTATAAAACTAAGCGCCGTCCTTATTTTATTCCTATATCTCAGTCTATCAGTTTTCGGAGCCAAATTATAAAAAAATCATTATTATTTCGTACCCTAAGCGCCTTCGCTGCGTTTAGCGGGCGCACGGCGCGGACGTCCGCATCGCGTGCTTGTTTCATGTTATTTCAAGAGCAGCGCTGCGTGAGGCGGATACCCGTCACACGCGACGGACAGGCGGACGCACTGCGCGCGCATTCGCGACCCGCACCCGCTTAAAGCAGCGAAGGCGCTAATCTACGCTATCGTTGACTTTTAAAACCGCAGTATTACTTACACTGATATTTTTTCTGTGGAGAATACTACAGTACCTGCAAATGTGCGACGTTGTTATCAACCCGCTGGCGCCTGAGACTCTTGTTCTCATTCTCTAATTCAGCGATACGCGCAGTGAGCTCCCTCTCTGCCGCCTCTCGTTCTGCCGCGTGAAGCCTTGCCCGAACTAACTCTCTTTGTAAACAGCGCGCAAGCTCTTCGCCCTTAGCACCCCCACCTCCCTCTATACCCTCCAGTGACGACTGCCTAGAGTTATTCTGTCAATAATAATTAATAGAAATGTAAGGTATAACTTTCATAACAGTCTTTTCAGAACTTCAACAACAAAGCCTGTCACCCCGTATAATGATATACATTCAATTTGGATGAGTTATATGTAATGAGTTCCCATAAACATACAAAGTAGCACAATGATATAAATACCTCGGCAATGGTCATTTCCAAAGATCTAATTTCGTCCTGAGCAACTGCCAATCGTTGTTGAGCATCGACGTTGGCTCGCCTGAGTGCCTGCACTTCGCGTGCGAGCGCGAACGTTTCTTCCTCCCCTTCAGCTAAGTCCACTTGACCCCTGACCAGTCTTTCCGCTAACCCAGAACTTTCCTTTTCCAGTAGTTCTACCCGTTGCTTCAACAGGCGATTTTCCTGACGTAGGCACTACAATAAATACCACGATTCCAAACATGCCCTTTTCACATAGCCAAACGCGATTACTACATGACCCAAATGAAATGTCAAATGGCCGTGCCTCCCGCAAAACAATCACAAGACATGGACTGGTAAAGCCTACAGAGCATAAACTAAGAAATGTTGCCGTATAAGAGTTGTTTAAAATGCCAAAATGGGAAGATTAAAATGAGAACATGCCCCAATATGAAAATATAACTCTTTGTTTTTGCTCTGTGGTACTCCCTGCGAGCGAGATGTAGGTTTATAGATGTACCACCGTATCTGTGAAATGACGAAAATAGGGATTACGGTCGATTTATTCAATTGTCAGTTTGTGCTTCGTGCTTCATTGCGATACTCTTTTGTATTGCACATTGTTCATGTCACAGATACATTGGTAGCACTATAACACGTGATTAGGGGATATATCCTGACAAATTCACGCATGACATTCCTATGAACTATAGGTGTGGAAGGAGGCGAGCGCGTCGCAGATTACCGTGCTTATTTTTATAGTATCTTACAATCAATTGAATCTTACACAAATGATTACACTTTTTCTAATCTAAAAATAGGTTACAACCTAGATGTACATACTTTACAAAAGGTGCAGTTTAACATTAAACTATACTTACCGAACTGCTGAAGAACTTATGGTACAAATAAAATATCTACGGAACAATAATTTATCAGGTGTAGTGAACAGTTACGCGTGTCCTAGTTTTGTACTTGCCCTAAACACAAGGGCCATAGGATTGTCATGTGATAATTTGTTAGGCTATAAATGCTTAGGTATGTAGGATTGAATATCTTGTTGAACATATCCTTACCCTCAATACCGCTATATCACTTTGTTCTTTTGTTTTGATAACTGTGTATTCTTTTTCAAGCCTTTTCATTTTCTTTGGATTTACTTTGATTGAATATGCAAGAACCATGAAAGCGTCTTGATCAGCCTCAGCTTTTGTAGGTAGCTCCTTTTGTATGTACTGTGAAAGCGACGACTACTTCAGTTTCCACAACTTAATAAGAATTAGGTTAGAAAAGTAGATGTTTGCTTACCTTTAATATACTTTCCATATCGAGCGAAAGCAAATCATTTTTGCCTACGGTGAGCAACGCTAGTGCTACCTTGAAAACAATTTCAATTCCTTCAGACAAAAACACGTCCATAATACGGCAAGCGAGCGGCAATGATAGAGTAGTAGTGAAGAGCGTCAGGAACCAACTACTGGCGTACAGAGAGGTATTGAAACTCTAGAAAGAAAAACCCTTGTCAATATTACGAAGACGATACGACCAATTATATTCCCAAGAAGTCTCTTACCTGTGATTGAAAATGTACATGTAAATCGGGTAGCAGTTCTTGAACTAAATTCTCTAATTGAAACATACAGAGGCCAAGTTCTGCCATACTCGGCTTGAACATATCACGCATACGGTGCTGCTGCATTATCTTAACAAGCACCGCAAAAGCCTCTTCTTCTGGCATCTGTAGGTAAAAAACCAGGAAGTGAAGTTATACCTTTGCTTATTTTATCATTCATGGAGTCCTTCCGTGTCTCTTTAGGTAGGTACCTACTCCTTTTATGATGGTTGGCTTGAATGGATTAAGTTGATAAATATTTTTTATTGTTACATGAAGCTTGCCTTTTGTCGAGAGTGACATTGGGTTGTAAAGTTCTCTGTTCTTTCAGGGTAGGCAGCACGAGTGTGACTCCCCTGGTGTTGCTATCGTCCATAGGCCACGGTAACCACTTTTCCTCAGGTGGGCCGTGTGCTTGTCTACGACCTAAGTGGTATATAAAAATGATTATGAAAGCAATTTGTAATGAGTATGGGCAAGTGTACTGACCTGCATAAGTAGCAGACCAACGATAAACCCTGAACCCTGGCAGTAACCGACCTCGCGGTCGTGCAACGAGTACGCCTTCATCACATTGAACAGCGATTCCTGACCGAGTCCGTCTTTTTCTTTGAAAAAGTCATGTTCAGGATATGTGCGCGCAATGTCTCGACGGATCACCTTTTCGCATGCTGATTTCGCCTAGAAAATACATTTATGTGTATGTATTTTTGTTTATATATACAATTCATATTTTAAATAAACTTTGTAGGCCATTTCTACTTTACTTCTATGCCTGAGAGCGTTTGGGTAGTTGAAAATAATGTTACAAGTAACAATATGAAGATCAAGTTAAATGAGGGCCATCTGCCAAAATGGAGAATAGAGGAAAATTGTTAACATAAATAGTAGTTCGTTGTAGTAGTTGAGTAGTGTGAGGTGTAGTTAGTTTAGAAAAATAAGACTTCTATTTGGAAATCAGCGAGTAGTTTTTGAGTTTATTCGTACAAAAGTACAAATATTTCCTCTTCATAATATTGGTATTAATATTCTAACAATGTTACTGTATATTGTAACATACATTAACATTTCATCTACACTAATATTATAAAGAGGAAAGATTTGTACCTATTTTTGTATGTTTGTATGTTTGTAATGAATAGGCTCAAAAAGTACTGGGCCGATTTAAAATATTCTTTCACCAATAGAATGCTACATTCTTCCAATTTGACATAGGCTACATTTCATTTTGAAAAATATTAGGGATCCTTGGTAAAATTTAAACAATGTAGGTAGGTGGTGGACACGAAGGTGTAGGACAAAAAGTGTTTTATATCCAAATTTCCAAAAATAAATAATTGTCTACCCCGTGCGAAGCCGGGACGGGCTGCTAGTGTTCAATAAAGGGATCATTAGCATAATGTCCACTTTGTAAAACGTCTATGTCGCTCTAACGTTTTGATTTTTGAACGCCATAGTTAGCTAATTAACATGAACGCTAAATACTCTAGAAGCAAAACGTCTGGATCGTAAAATAGGCGAAGGTGTACCCACCCTTTGAACGTGAGTATATATAAGAAAAGTTACAGACTAACGATGGCCGTGTCTGGTGTAAGACTAACGATGGCCGTGACTGGTGTAAGACACAAGTGTGTGTAAAATTAGAGCAACAAGTGCAACGTCACGCATGCAAACACTTTGCTGTACGACGATTATGCGTTATAGTCGCTTCGTCTCTGCGGTGAAACTTTAATATACTCATAATGTAGGTGTGACGGCTATGGTCATTCAAAATTGTAAGACAGTGTAGTGCGGTAACATGATGTGGGAAGTGAATAGTAATTGCAAATCAGAGCAAATAACAATATGTTGTATACTTAGGCTGGAAAAAATGGTTTCGATATTAATATAAGAATATGATAATGTATCGTGTTGTATACAGTAAACCTTTTTACCTTAATGTATGAAGCATAAAGTTTTTTTTCTGGTGATGTGTCAACTCCCGCCAGAAGTTGCCACACGATGCCTCTAAAATGGTGTGGCACACCCTGTCGTACGAGGTCGCGAACGTATTGGTTGCGTCGTTTCCACTCCGTCTCCCAGTTGCTGACGATGCGGCCCCACACGCCCCATAAGTCTTCCTCCCCGTTGCTGCTCGTGCTGACTCGCGGTTCCGCTTCATGGCTTGAACTAGTAGCTACAAACAACAGTCGATTTGATTGTATTGCTTAATAATAATATTAATTTGTTTTAAAGTTAAATCAGTCTATTATCATCATAGTGCGTTAACTTTATCCTCCAGTTAGGTCCACTGAGAATCTACACCACAAATTCAAATGTCATGTTTGAAATTTTAGTCGTTAATTATGAATTTATGACAATCAGCAAATCTTTATAAACCTATGCCTAGTGACACTCCTGGGGTCCCAGCGGATGCGACTAGCGGGCAAAAGGCGATGACAGTACTTGTCATTGCCTTTTGCTAGACTGGTATACATCGTGATGGTTTACCATTGTGACATTACACCAAGAATATACCTATATCTAAAGAAATACAAATCGAAAGCTTAATTCCGCACAAAATTTCCGATCCAAATTCTGTTCATTGTAGGATCACTGAGTATAAAATCACAAAATGCTGACAGATTATGGTGAAAAACTTCACCAGAATCCAGAGTAGCCATACTTATGCACTTTAGAGTAAAAGTCATCCCCCTTCAGCCGTTAAGGAAACCGGAATTTCGTAACTGGTTCCTTGGAAGGCTTTTTTACACGTCTTGCAGAATTAGCTACCGCTTATGATTTATAAACCGCTGTTCAAACATGTTCGATCTCGCCCGATAACTTAACAATATTGGATTAATCAATAAAGTAAGACTCAATCAATCAATTAGCCTATTGCAGTCCACTGCTGGACATAGGCTTCTCCCAATATGCGCCACGTTTGCCGATCCTCCGCCTTCCGCAATGTAAGACTATTCATTTTTAAATATTTGTCAATCTAAGATATTATGGCGATTTAGTTAATGCTACAATTAACTAAATAATATTATTCTTACTTAAACCTTCTACATTAACGCAACGAAAGAATGGTTTTTGTGTCGTGGGAATGAAAAAGTCAAGGCCAAAACTAGACCGTAATATGAATAAAATGATTTTCGTAGTTTGTTACTTGTATTGTTATAATTATGTTATTTAATTTACTGAACAATTTGTCCCTTATTCTCGTTACTAGTTTTGACATTATGTACCTATTTAATCTTGTACCTATTATTATTTGGGGTCCTTCGGCGATTCGCACCACAAAACTTTCGCACCGCGGTTCTAACCGCCCAAGAGCTCTTTTTGAAGGTGGCGTTTCACACCGCGGTGCGAAACGCCGAAGACCTTTTTTGAATTATTTGTACTTGTGTTTTAAAATTTAACGAAGTTGACCTTTTTACATATATTTTTATATAAAATGGTAACCCGCATAATTTACACTGGCTACTGAGAACTGTTGGGCATAAACAGTTAAGAAGTGCATAGTGATTTTTATGGGGCAGGTCTATATGACGATCATTAGGCCTGTCCTCTTACTGCTGGAGCAAGACAAGCAAGAGCTGCGTGTCACGGAGATGAAAATGCTGCGGTGGATGTGCGACGACACGCGTAAAGATCGCGTGAGGAACTCTCGCATCCGCGGCAGTCTTCATGTCCCGGTCTCACGACCATGGACGCCCAAAATAGTGCGAAGTGGATGAGGAAGAGCCGAAAGGCGAAACCTGTGCTCCGAGGTCATCTTGGCCACGGATGTTATCAGAAAAATGCGTCACCATGAAGATGATGAGTGATTTTTAGGGTTCCGTACCTCAGGAAAAAACTGGAACCCTTATAGGATCACTTTACTTAAGGCTTATGTCATTAATTTTTTGAGAGGTAAAGTTTGCAATCCAGCCCCCTTAGAAAATTCGTTAAATATAATTGTTAGAATATTGTACAACAGAATGATGAATGTATAGGATTGACACATATTTTGACGTTTATAACAGCTTATCAATCTCATATATTGATGAATCTATCCTATTCTACAAACGTATTGCCATTTGTCTAGAGGGGCAGGAGTACTTCTAAATATCAGCGTTCCGGATCGTTACAAATGGAGACGGAGATCATTGTTATGCCTGTAACCAGGACCAATTTGCTTCAGGAAACGCCTCTTAGCAGGTTCACATGAATTAATTGAAATGTATGAATTTTAAAATATATAATACGAGAATATTTACCAAATGATCGCACTTACGCCTGTAGCACATCTCCGCCGCGAAACCGCGTATAGCGGAACCGCGGTTGTTTCGCCATGTTCTGTCAGTTGTACGAGGAGCGAAACTCTAGCGAAACGGCATGTTCTAATGCATAGATTTACCTATCTTCTATCTCTTTCGCCGCGCAGTTTCGCCTTTGCCGTTCACACCTCCGCGCTTCGTCCGCTATTTTGTCAGTGTTGTCACGTGACAATTTTACGTAACACGTAAATTGCGGGGCCGCATTAGGGGTCTTTTAAATTCCAAATGAATCAAGATCAGTAAAAAAGTTTTACTTTGATTATTTTTTCGCCGTCTAAAGTTTTTTGTACAGGATGGTATTACCTACATCTAGGTACACTAATATTCTAAAGAGGAAAGTCCTTTTCTTGTTTTTTTTTGTTTGTTGTTGACTGATTTCAATAATGGGAGTAACATAGGCTAGCAAATAAAGACCCGTGATGGCATGCGTTTTTAGTGGTTCAGAGTTCAGTTCAGTTCGACAATCACTCCTGACCATATCCGAGGGAACTTTAGCACGGAAAAAAAGTGGGAACGGAATCCGAATTCCACGCGGGCGGAGCCGCGGGCAACTGCTAGTATTATACATAGCTGCTGCCCACGGCTCCAAACACGTCGAATTCTGATCACGCTCCTACTTTTTTTCGGTAGTCCCTTCAAATACCACTCCGGTCGGCCATCGCACCTACTCAAAACCGCACGCCTCCTATTACGCACTCCCCGACTGATTCTAGGCCATAATTTAAGAGCCCTCAGGTGTGAAAAGCACGGTGTCCCCATTGTACTCCGAAAAGGAAGGATATGAATGTCACACCACTTCACCAGCGGGGTGAAGCGGTGACAGGTGGCTGAATCTGAACCCTCGGTCTGCACTCGGCGACCAGTCCACCAATAATGTCAAATGTGTTATGCCTAATGAATTTCGGAGTATCAAGTTTCTGCCAGATGGAGGGAACCTCTCCACAGGGCCACATCCGTCGCTACATCTTCTTTTCTCTTTATTATATTTGTATACATATTATTATTTATAACTTAATGATTAGACGTTTAGTAATAATTAATTAATTTGATTTGACAGTCAAATACCGCCATATACGGCCCGCCTATCTCGCACTCCCCGACTGATTCTAGGCCATAAATTAAGAGCCCTCAGGTGTGAAAAGCACGGTGTCCCCATTGTACTCCGGAAAGGAAGGATATGAATGTCACACCACTTCGCCAGCGGGTTGAAGCGGTGACACAGTGGCGGATCCAGGGGGGGGGTCGTGGGGGTCATGACCCCCCCCCTGGGCGGGTCACATACTAAAAAATATCCCAATGTCACTGATAAATTTTAAAAAATACCACGCATAAGAAGACTGTCTCTTTGTACCTAATAGTATTATAATTTTATGAGGCACCAAACATCAGTATGAATATTATTCGCACGATTGAAAATTTCAATTTATCGTGGAGCGCAACCGATCAACCGATGGACTCGAATAGTTTTCGGACCTGACACCCTGTCCGCTATGTTAAAGAAATAAGCGCGAATGACTAACCAGGCCGGCAGTCGAAGGTCTGGAGCTGACAGCCATGAGGTCCTTTTTCGATTCGGGCAACAATTTGACTTGGGCTCAGCTTCAAAGTCCCCGTATTTATGTTACTGTTTGCTTATAAAAACTTTTTGTGAACTTGGAAGAAGCCTTCCTTTCTGGATCCGACGGAGGTAGTCACCAAAGCACCAGTGCCCGGTAATAACCTGCGTCAGCCGGTACGAGAGGCAGCCGTGTGGCCTCTCTAACCACTCCCCCATAGGATGGGATGGGCCTTACTACCGCTATTACCGCGGGCCCAGCGGTTGTAGCCAGTGGCCATCTTCTGCTGCGGATGACGCAGCTGGTTCATATGCCTGGTCCTTTTTTTTATCGTGCGAAAAATCCCTGCGGATACCTCCCCCGCCGGAGCGGGAGGAGGAGGTTATGTCGGACTCAAACGTACGCAGTCTGTGGGCCGTCAGTTGCCGGAGGTGAGATTGTCGTAGCCATATCCCTCGCACCCCGGCCGACCCAGGGTCATATCTCTCGATCTGGTCCTCTTCCGGTGTAGGGACCATAGAGTCCCCAGCTCGCTCCAGGTACGGGGAGGCACGCAATGCGCGCCGCCGCGGCCTGCTTCTGCTAGGGTGACAGGCGGCTCCACCCGTCACCCCCAGGTCCGCGCTCATGGGGGACGGAGGTCATTCTGCGACCTCCGACGCCCGAGTTGCCGCCGCTCGTTGCGGGCCGCGCGATTTGCGATTCTCCTTCGCTCCTCGCGGGCCGCAATGTCTGCGATTCTCCTTCGCTCCCGCTCCGCCGCCTACTTCACGAGCATTAGAAGGATGCGCCGGCGGCCCACGCATCCGCGCAGCGAGCCATCGCTGCGAGCAAAGTGGCGAGCGTGAGAGCTCTCACTCCCAGCATATGCCTGGCCTTACATCTGCACATTCTACGACGTCAAGCCAGCACTTTTTGGGGCTACACCTCCCACAGGGGCCCGCCCGGGGTGCCATTGCCAGACATTTGGTATCCACCTAGCCTGGTGGTTGCTGTTCGCATAGGCGATGACTTGGTCGAGCGCACGGACCAGGTTAAGTAACTGGGGGGCGCGCGGTAAGACCCATCATGGGGGAGTGGCTAGAGAGGCCACATGGTGGCCTCTCGTTCTGGCTGACGCAGATTATCACCGACCATGGGTGCTTCGGGCGGTATCTGCATCGGACCGCGAAGAAGGAGCCAACGTCCGAGTGCCATCACTGCGACGCGAGCGAGGACTCGGCGCTGCACACGCTCACCGAGTGTCCGGCGTGGGAGACGCCGAGACGGGAGCTGGTGGCGACCTTGGGAGTGAGAGTTCTCACGCTCGCCACTTTGCTCGCAGCGATGGTTCGCTGCGCGAATGCGTGGGCCGCCGGCGCCTCCTTCTGCGAGCAAATAATGCTCGTGAAGTGGGCGGCGGAGCGGGAGCGAAGGAGAATCGCAGACCTTGCGGCCCGCGAGGAGCGCAGGAGAATCGCTAACCGCGCGGCCCGCAACGGGCATCAGCAACTCGGGCTTCGGAGGTCGCAGAATGACCTCCGTCCCCCATGAGCGCGGGCCTGGGGGTGACGGGTGGAGCCGCCTGTCTCCTAGCAGAAGCAGGCCGCGGCGGCGACGCGCATTGCGTGCCTCCCCATACCCGGGGGCGAGTTGGGGACGCTATGGTCACCACACCGGAAGAGGGCCAGATCGAGAGGTATGGCTCTGGATCGGCCGGGGTGCTAGGGATATGGCTACGACTACGAAGCAGGAGCTACGTGTTACGGAGATGAAAATGCTGCGGTGGATGTGCGGCGTCACACATAAAAATCGCATGAGGAACTCTCAGATCCGCGGCAGCGTTCATGTCCGCGACATCACACATAAAATGCAAGAGAGCCGCCTTCGCTGGTGTGGCCACGTCTTGCAGCAACCGCCAGGCTACGTGGCGTGGGTAACAAATGGCTGGCAGTAGCACAGCCACCGGGACCAGGTGGAAAGGATAGGCCCAAGAAGTCTTGGCTTGAAGTCGTGAAGGGTGACATGCGTGCAAATGGTCTCATCCCACCACCATGGACGCCCAACGTCGTGCGAAGTGGAGGAGGAAGTGACGAAAGGCGGCCCCTGAGCTCCGAGGTCACCTCGGATTCGGAAGCAATCAGGAAAATATGTACGATAATCATGAAAGGGGGAGGCGCGCATCGCGCCGCCAACGCGGCCTGCTTCTTCTAGAGTGTCAGGCGGTTCCCCCTGTCATTTCCAGGCCCGTGCTAATGGGGACCGATATGGAGATATTGATACGATAATGGAGATGTTGAGTGACCTACGTCGCCCGAGTCCTTCGCGCATTGTGTATTATGCGGAGTGGGAAACAACTGAATCTTCTCCAGACCCGTTCCCCCGCCTCCTTCTCGAGCATTACTTGCTCTCAGATGGAGGCGGTGGCAGCCGCGAGCTTACGATTTTACGCCATCACTGTAAGCAAGCGAGAGAGAGTGCTGAGCGAGACAACTCCCATCCCGAGGGCCACCACAAGGACCCGCTTCGGCGTTTCCCATGCCGGGTATTCGGTCCGCGTATGCAGCCCCGTATCCTCGCTTGCATCACAGTGATGACACCAGGGCGTTGGCTCCTTCTGAATTCGCCGCAGCTAACTTCCGAAACATCCATATCCGGTGATCATCTGCGTCAACCGCTACAAGAGTTCCCCATTGAAGCCTTTCTAGCCAGTTCTCCATGATGGGTGATAGTTAGCTGCGGCTAGCTAGTTCACCGTGATGATAGTGGTGGTAAGAAATACCACCACTATCACGGCGTGCCCTGCGCTTGGTTGTCCAAGTCGTAGTTTCAACACCACCATGTCCCGATAAAGCTGGGACTTCGTAGCCTCGATTTCTCGCCTTTTCATACGGATGTAGTACCGAAGGTGCTCTGACATCTTTTTTCGCCATAGAGTCTCCTGCAGGAGTCCTCCAGCCCCCTCAAGCCAGAGTGCCAGCTGCGTCCTTCAACTTGGGAGCCAGCAGCTTAATTTAATTATTTCGTCATGAATTTCATACACATTTATTTTCATTGTATTGTTCAATGACATCTTATTGGGAGACTAGATAAACCCCCCCCCCTCCCCCCCCCCCCCCCCGAAACTATGTCTCGGCTACACCATGACCCCCCCCTGAATTGAAAGCTGGATCCGCCCCTGCGGTGACAGGTGGCTGAATCTGAACCCTCGGTCTGCACTCGGCGACCAGTCCAGCAATAACGTCAAATGTGTCCTTTGCACGACTTATATGTCCAATTATGAAAAATGACAATCACTCTTTAATTGTCCAACCATAGAAATTGTCCAATCATAATATAAATAATAATTGGTCAATATAATTAATAATTATTAATCATCGATTATATTAGTATACATATTTATAACTTACTGTTACGTTTAGTAAAAAGTATTTAATTTGACTTGACAGCCAAATACCCTATACGGCCCTGGATTTTGACAGGCGACGACGATTCGAAATCTACACACGGTTGCGAAGGATCGCGCATGCGAAATCACGTTGTCATTTTAAACGGAGCAATCAGAAGTCAGAAAATTCGCGCATGCATTCTACACAGACCAATCAGATTCGCATACACAATTCGATTTGGTAACGAAGTTGTCAAATTTTGGTGTCAATTCATGGTAAAGCTACTGAGCGTAACTACGTTTTTTTAAATGATGGACGTGGAATATACCGAAAAGCTTCTCATAGAGATCAGAAATAGACCCGTTATTTATTTAATAAGCCATCCACATTATAAAAATAACGTGAAAAAATTGCAAGCATGGCTAGAAATTCAGAGAGAATTAAATGTGGAAGGTACGCTTTTTATTATAATAATAGACTTTTAATTGTATTAATATTATATTTATCTAAATGTAATGTTAACGTATAATGGTACCAAATATAAAACTTATTTATATCTATATATTATATTTGTGCAAATTAGTGTCCCCATTGTCCATACAAAAAGTGAACATCTCCTTTCCCTATCACTCACCATAAAGTAACTAATAATTTAACTAGACAGCCAATTACCCAATTTCGGCCCTGTTGATTTTGAAAGTTCTTAACGCACGGTATCAAGTTCGCGCATGCGAAAAAGACGTTATCATGTTGAACGGAGCAATCAGAAGTCAGGTAGTTGGCGCATGCGTTCTAAACGGACCAGTTAGATTCGGGTACGCGCTCCATATTAGATAACAAGTGTCAAGTTCCGCTCATGTTTCGCTGCTCCAGCTACACTTGAACACAGCGAAACTCAACTAGCAGTTCCGCTGTCCGCCGCGAAACAGCGGAGATGTGCTACGGGCGTTATTGTTAACCGAGTGGTTCCAGAGTAGAATTTGGGCCCCCCATCTCCTCCTATGCGGTGTCGTACAAAGCGACTAAGGGATAGGGCTGTTTAATATCAGACAGATATATACAATACAGCCCAGACTCAGCCTCAGACTCGAGTCATGCCTCGAGTCAATAATAGTGCCCGGAATACGGCAATAGGCTCACTCCCTATAAATACTGCAATGATTGGTAAATTTTGGGTATCAATTCACCCCTACCTAACCCTCCGGGAGTAAAGGTGTGGTTATATGTATGTATGTTCACGCAAGTTGTAGTTTTATATGAATTAAAATTTCATGCAAGCTGATTTATCTACTTATTCGCATCTTGTATAATAGTGAGCTATTTTGCGGATTAAATTGGCTGAAACATTTTATAATGAGGTTGGGATGTACTTAATTGAATATAATGAGACTTCAAACTGTATGACAGTAGATTCAAAACTGCCTAGGAAAGACTAAGTTTGAGCTACAATTAAATCCAATTCTTAGGTTCCAATAAACAACATTCTTGCTTAGGATGTTCTGAGTCTTTAATTAGAATTAAGTCTCATGGTGCAGTTTTATTTAGATTCTGAGACAAGTAATACCGAAGATGATGAATTGTGACTGTGAGTAATATGACTTATACCACCTTCTCCTCGCTGAGTAAGAAAAAGCCGAGTAGGTACCTATAGTATTTTTTAAATTCTTTTTAAATATTATATTATATGCAATTGAAAGTATTTCTAAATTCATACCAAACAGTAAAATAAAAAGTAGGAGAAAGTTAAACTTCAAATTAAGAAAAAATATATGACTCACCGGAGGCAAGAGATACTTGTGAAGTATCAGAGCTCTTGCGGCTGTGGACGTTGGTGAGTGAGGGGCACTTGGCGTCCGCCTCGATCCGTCTATTCTCCTCCTCCAGTTTGGCTAAGAGCGCCCGGTCGGGCGTCGGTATTGTATCGCTATCCCCCAACCGGTAATCTGCATATATTCAAGAGCATTATTTATTTTGATAGACTTTTGTTCATGTGTTGATTTCGTCTTTAGCTGCGGCTACTTTTTGATATCTGATATAATTATAAATGTAAGGTTTAAGTAAAATCATAGTCACTCACGCAACGGTGCGTGCTCAAGGAAACGCAAACATTGTGCAATGAAACTTATATTAAATTTGCTAAATTCAGTTTCGATTTTTTCTTTAAATTTTTTCTTTTTCTTTAAATTTTTTTCTTCTTAACAGATATGGATATTATTTTAATATAATGATTTATTACTTATAACGTGACATGTGAGAACTGTACAAAATTACAAATAGATACCATAAATACCAGCTTGCCCGTTATACAAATGTATAAATGATTTTATTGTGATAATTTTGGCAACTATAATAAGTAACGTACTTATTCAATGAAATAAAAAAGAAAATAATTAAAGTATTGACCATTACGCGTTGTTATTTAAGAATAGGTATATGAAAAGTACTAAATGCACTTATTTTATTAGTTCCGATTAAATTCTAAAGAAAATATGAAAGTGAATCTTTTTCGCGATTGCCAACAATTCATTCACGCCTTCACAAACGGTTTGAAATCGGAACTAGCTAGCTCTTAGAAAGAAACAGAGAACCCATATATTCGCATTATTGAAGGTGGAACACAGTATAATTAACATTTATAATAAAATTATATTTCATTACGTAATATCATTAATATTACAGATTCACTTGCGCGTTGCATACTTTTACTTAATACTATATTTTTTTACGTAACTACTTGTGGTAGGATTGGCACTAGTTGTTACATAGTTATTTGAAAATATATACAGTTGATTATGTAACAGGCGCATCATATTTTTTATTGAGCTCATAATCAGGATTGAGAGGTATCGGTTATCGCGACTTTCGGTCATATCACTAGTTCTACTCAACCGAATGTGATAAAACATACGGCAGATTTTAAGTCTGACCATTAAAATATAAAAATCGCATCAAATTCGGTACAGTCGTTTTTGCGTCCATTGCGAACAAACAGACGACAGATAAGAATTCTTAAAATAATATATATTTCATTGGAGATATTTAAAAAAACTTGGGTTATATTAAATTAAAGATTCTGAACATTTTTTTTTTGAAATTCTTGTCTGTTTTTTCGCGATGGATGCAAAACCCACTGAACGGATTCTGATGAAGTTTTTATTAGAAAGGTATTGGCCAGACCAACCAACTTGTTAGTTTGCTTAAATATACAACAATGGTAGGAATAAGTATACCTGTTAGAGTAAATTACTGTTTCACTCATCAATGTTAGTAAATTTTTAAAAGTGAAGTACTTTTCCGTTTACCTTGAATTGATTACATACTGCAATGTACCCCAATGGAATTAGATTTTTATAAATTAAAACTCAAGTTTATTTCCGCCACCAATATTATAAACGCAACTATTTACGAATTAAGCCAATTGTTTTAAATGACGTAAGTACATAATGTATATTGCTTTTAGTGATAATTAATTTTATTCCATGTTACAAACGCTTGTCCCATTCGCACAATGGAATCGATTTAGCCATGTCTGAACCGAACGTATGAAGCTACTAATCCTACTGAATTGTCTAATTCTACATGGTATAAAACAAGCGGTGGTCATTGTTAAACTCGAAGCAGCGTCAGCCAAGTTAGTATTGTGACAAATAGGAATTAATTGAAATGACGATTTTGTGATGTAATGCAAGCTCAATATTTACAGTGCATTTAGTGAATGTTTGTGTTAAACCAACAAACCGTCCAGGGATGATACAGGTGACTCTGTATTACTAGCGATCGGGGTTCCGGGTGCAGCGGCCGGCGCGGCGGGCGCGTCTCTCGCGTCGGCATCCACTTTCATGGTGACTCTTTGCCATATAGAGCCCTCCCCTCGCCCTTCGCCCCTGCCTCACTGCGCGCTCCTCTCTGCACCAGACACGCGCGGTCACGCCATCAGCTCCACATACAACCGAAGGACGTGGCCGTCCCGAATATACACCAGTATCACGCTCAATGCACCGGTCTAGGCGCTCTAATATCTACTCAAATAATTCTATCAACAATGGAATTAATTTGATAGTCACATAGTTAAGTGAAAATGAGGGAATGTATTGCCACAAAGACTAGGTAGGTATGACAAAAAGGAGCTCAGTAATCAAAATACTATAAGCAACCCTTTTACGTTTGTACAAAAGCCAGCCTCAGCTCCACCACACATGCACAAACTGTTAATGGATGAGGTAAATGTGATCAAATATACTTAGGTATAAACTTTCTGCGCACACAACACGGTATTGCAATGCACTGGTGTATGGTTTGATAACAAAGGTGAAGACGTATAACGAGTTAAATAATTACGCATGAATGACCGACGCAGTTATAATGTTTTAAGTTTTGTTTTGATGGAACCGTGTTGGTAGGTGAAAGTTGGCGGTATAGTCCGCGCGCTCCGCGGTCATCCGCCCACTAAGCATGAAGGCCGCTCGCGTTCTTCACATCATAATAGAATAACATACCGCGAGCTAGATACCTACACGTTAAACGGATTCACACACAGCACTACACTACACACACATGCTTAAGTATTAAAAACCTATGAGATGGATGTAATAGGTACTTTAATTTTGTCAGATATTACATGTTCACATTATTAATGAAGCTACAGATGCATGGATTCGTTTCATTGACATATACGAGTACGTTAGCAGTTAATACTTGATTGTGACCATGTTCACAAACAGGCGTTTCTATAATCTGATATCAAATGACACTACGAACTACGAATAAAGTTTAAAAAAGTCTAATCTACGAATTGAATCCTGCTATACTATGTATTCGAAAATAACTGTGTAAAAACAATCAACTCATCAGATTTTTTTAAATATTAGTGTTAGTCTTCACTTAACCATAATATTTATTGTGTGATAACTTTTTTATTTCAAATCAACGAACTGCTGTTTTTTTGTGGACAAATGGAGTTGAAACGTTTTCATGGTTAGTACATACCTAGTTTTATTCATAAACTCAAACAGATTACGAGTTTACGTTCAACTTAATATTACGACTAAATTACCATTGAACCACCATGTTCTCATTACTTACAGGCCCTATTTATAAATTATTAATTTCGAACTCAATGTTCGTTTAACAATAGAACTAATTTTACTTTATAGACCGGGATACGTAGTACATTTCCAAAACCTGACTACTATCAAGCTAATTTTCCGTGAGTAGCTTCGTTTTGATGAGACGCCCAACAATAGCTTGTACGCAACTTTCGAATGTGGTAGCTAACAGAGATAGCATGGGTCAAATAATTATGTCGATTTCATGATTCTAAAAAAATTATTACTAACCGGTTAGTTTTTGTTATATCCCAAGATAATTATCTAAGTTATCTGAAAATATATTTGTCCTACAAAATGTATGGTCTGATGAATTTCAATTTGCGTGGTATTCGTTTCGTGTCGTTCTCCACCATCTTGAATTTAATTATCGATAAATTTAAGGGTACATTTTTTGTTTACTGAATAAGTCTATTAGTTTTAATTTTACACGAAAAATTGTTACCACAAAGTTGATTAGAATTAAATTTTCTACTATTTGATTTTTATAATGTTTTCCTAGGATCGATATTTTATATTTTTTATTTTTCTCATGTGTCTCATCGAAACGAAGGTATTCATATATTTTGAGCGGAGCTATTATTTTTATTTTGAGCGTAGGACCAGGATAACGTCCCACGCAATTTGTTGGGAAACATGTTTGTTAAATTATATAAATACTAGCTTAGTCAGGTTTTGGAAATGTACTACGTATCCCGGTCTATTACACATGGTTTTCATTTTTAGGGTTCCGTAGCCAAATGGCAAAAAACGGAACCCTTATAGATTCGTCATGTCTGTCCGTCCGTCTGTTTGTCTGTCTGTCTGTCCGTCCGTATGTCACAACCACTTTTCTCCGAAACTATAAGGCCTATGCTGTTGAAACTTGGTAAGAAGATGTATTCTGTGAACCGCATTAAGAATTTCACACAAATAAAAAAAAGCATTAAATTTTGGGGGTCCCCATACTTAGAACTGAAACTCAATTTTTTTTTTCCATCAAATCCATACCTATGGGGTATCTATAGATAGGTCTTTAAAAATGCTATTGAGGTTTCTAACATATTTTTTTTCTAAACTAAATAGTTTGCGCGAGAGACACTTCCTAAGTGGAAAAAAGTGAGTCCCCCCCCCCCCCCCCTCTAACTTCTAAAATAAAAGAATGATAAATCTAAAAAAATATATGATGTAAATTGCCATGCAAACTTCCTCTAAAAATTGGTTCGAACGATATCCAGTCAGTAGTTTTTTTTTTATTCGTCATAAACCGCAATTTTCGCCTTTGCTACTACGGAACCCTTCATGGGCGAGTCCGACTCGCACCTGGCCGATTTTTTTTTTTTAAATATATTTGAATACTCTCCACTAGCATTAATTAATTACGATAAGTTTCATGCGATATTCGACAAACTAGTCTTTCTCAGAGAGTTATACATAGTAAGCCCCCCACAATTTTATTAAAACTTATACCGTCTGCTAGCACCCTGCTAGGCGTATCTTCAGGCAATGAAAAATGTCTAGTTGAACTGCCCTGAGACAAATGTATTGTAGAATAGAATGATAAATGTAGGAAATTGATACGTATTTTGATGTTTATGACATACGTTGACGACTGTCATAAACGTTAATTGTCTAGGGGGACTGATTTTTTATTAGGTTAGGTAACAAACAACGTGTACACATTGCCGAAGTAGGGATGACAGATTTCAGAAGTTTCCATCAGCGGAAAATTCTAGAAAGCATCCTGTAAGTAATGACGCTACGAGTACTTCGATTTACCTAAATAATTGCCACCAGATACACCGTCAAAGTAAAAGAACAACGATTGAATTCCTCGTGAACTTGCTGATTGTTTACTTTTGTAAGGAGTTAATTGGTTTACATTATGAAACAGTAAAACAAAACGATTAACAGGCAAAATGCAATGGTTATTAACCAGAAATAGCTTACTGCAGAAATAGGTTTAACAGTTATAATAATCAACGGGATACTTGCCATGTTTTTTGTTATAATATATCGAGTTTCCGGTATTTGGGCACTGCTGCGAGCTAGTATCGACGTTTTACAAAGTGGACATTATGCTAGTGATCGAGCAAACCGTGTCGGTTTACTCTTTTCCTGCTTAGTTCTGACAGAGGAAGGAGATAGATATAGTTTGCCTATTAACAACTATCTCACAGCAGTCACAGCAGTCACAGCACTCTAGTACGATTATGTCATCACATCTAACAATGCCGAAATATCGGCAGCTTCATGTAACAAATATATACGGTAAATGTCCCGTTAGTTATTGTAATAGTGATTTATTTAAAAACTACAATTAAGAAGACGACTAATACAGATATGGCCGAAAAGAGGACACGGTTAGAAGTGCCACGGTAAGACGATTCAGAGGGTGAGAGATGGAACTATACATACTTTTATAGCTCACCGCTGCCCAAAACTGAATCGCTTATGCGCGTCGGGGTAGGCTCGTAGCTTTTCCAATTTGATCTGATTGTTAAAGAACAGTGAGTGAATGCAACAGGAAGAGGTCCTAATTGCTTTCCTATGAAAAATAGAGTTATGTTCCGATAATTTTCAGAAAAAGGATTTATCTGACGAAGGCAAAGCATATTATTATTTTTGGGTACTAAAGGAAATCCGCACTTTTTGGATTGTTTTTTTTTTTTTCGGTTGTTGTTTGCATACGTTATTAGTTTTTAGTAATAAATGTAGTTGTTAATGTAATCATACTTTAAGGTGCAAATTTATTACATTACGAGTCTTTGTTAAAAAGTAACATTTCCATGTTTAGGATGGTCGAAGAGAACAATGAGAGAGACGGTTATTAGCCTTGTTTTCATGGTGATTGTTTTCCCGTTGCTACAGGTACCTATCCCCGATGAGTGGATCAACACACGCCATTCACATTAGACGTCATCAATACTAACAAGGATTAAAATTGCTGCGCCACTGAGATAGTTAGTCCCATAATTATATCATAAAACAATTACTTTTTTTTAAATTCCGGAAATGTTCTATTGATAAAGGTTAATGATAAGATCAATGACTAGATAGTGTGTAATATAAGACGATATTGAGTAATTGTCTTCGCTTAAGTATATTTTATGTATTTTTAACATTGATTTAAATACTTACTTAATAAGTAAGGTTTTTGATTGATTTGTTGATCGCCAAATTGTATAAACAAAATATACCTAAGAGAGAGAGAGAGAGATTTTCTGTGATGACGTGGAAAAAAAAAGTTTTGTTTGTTTCGTGAACCAAATTATTCAAACGCGTATCTTTTTGGATCGAAAATAGTTTATAAATTTTGTAGTAGGTACATATAAGTCAATTATTCAATCAATCAATAAGCCTAACAATCCATATTAGTAAAGTTAACTATAGTAAAAAAGAATTCTGACACGATTAAAGCTACCAAACAGATATAGTTGTGTCAACACTGTCCACATACAGATTATAGATTTATGGCTTTATTTTCTGTTCATAAAATGTAATAAACTACAGTATGAATTATAACTTGTACAGAATATGGTGACGTATCTGTTAATGTTCATAAATACAAAGAGTCGGGGAGATTGTACACAACATAATATCTGGGACTACTTGGCATTTAATCAAGTTACAGTTTCGAACATTTAAGTTTAGGAATTTGTGTGTTCACTGCGAAACGCAATGTTTTGTTGTTAAATTAAGTAACTATTTCCTATTTTACGCGACCTGAATCATTTTTAATAATATGGTCTGGTACCTTTGTATTTTTAACATTCAATTATTTTATTATTCTTGGTATACTTGGTATGTTTGATTGATGTAAGAATTTGATAGAGAAATTGTTGAAATTTCTGAAATTTAATTTAACATCTATGGATAAGATAATGTGTGTGATGTGATGAACGATAAACGTCACAAACATAGTTCCATAATGCAATATCAACGACAAACGTTACTTCGACATATCGAGGCTATATTTTGTATAAGTACAAATATATTTTTAAAATAACTTGTATCCTTCTAACCAGGTTTTAACCATTTTGAATTGTGCACTGTACAGGGTGAGTTCTAAAATACAACGTGAGTTATTCTTCTTCTTCTGTCGAGTCGACGGCATATCTTGTCATATTTTGTTTGCCCAGTTATCACTAATGTGGTGCGCTAAATATGCTCCGTCTGACTGTAACCGGTTACTGAACCGTGTAACTTTTCTCATCACTCGACTTCCTAATCTTCTGAACAAAAACAGTAGATAGTTGAATATTTACCTGGGTTTGCTACAAGCTATCAATAATCCGAGCAATTGCACCGAAAAGATGATTGCAATGATCTCAGTTTACTTTTACGCAACTTTTTCTTAATCACGTGATATTTTATTAGTGATTGTTGCTATAAAAGACGGTGAAGATCTAATCAGTTTGACTAATATCAATAATTCATCATGCAGAGCTAGACAGCAAGCACAGTGCTGCCTACAGAATTAATACACTGATAAAATATTAACTCGTAAATACAATGCAATCTAGTTCGCATTAAAAATTCACTTTCAGTGCAAGATAGATTATACAGTTGCTGCGCACTGTGAGTGCTTGCAGTCCATTGTGTTTTGTGTTGATTTACCTATACGCGCGAAGTTTGTTTCGACTTAATCGACTATGACGCCTGTATTCACTATATAAGTCTAACATTAGATGACTATGATAAAATGACGAACGACTCTCTCATTTATTCCCTATATAAATAAGACCCTCCAGGCACCACTGTCCCGCAAGTGTCTCCATCATTTATGTTGGAATCGGGAGTGAAATGGAACAGACCAAATGAATGATATTGCATAATTTAAAACTCTCCCTGTATTAATGAAATACACAAGTCAGCACATTTTTTAAAATTAATTTACCTATAAACCAATGCTATAATAGTGTCAACGTAAGGTTTGCCTTTGCGTAGAGAAGTCAATTCCAATTCGATCTTATAACCTGGGATCCAAATTTGACTGGATAAGAAGGTAAAATAACACATAATGTACCAAGATGAGAACAAAGGCGCCCAAAACACATGCTTTAAGCGTTTGGACTATTATTTTTTATTATTTTCAGGTATTCTAGGGTTACTCGGAACTAGTAATGAGTAACTAATGACTGAATATAAGAGGTGCGCTCTACAAGCAGCAGAATATTCTACCAGGATTGCAATGAAAAATAAAAACATAATATAGAGGATGCGACAGAATATCCCCACCGACCAATAACGATCAGACGTTTGTTGTTGAAAAACTCTCTTTACCACTGTTATATCGTGCGAAATCTTCATGTGAAAAAGTTACAGTTGAGACATAACCATAGCCTAAAATTAGCTTTTTATAAAACATTACGTTTTGCTATAAGAAAAAAATAACACTAAGTAATAGTGAAAATTTTAGAGGACCCACCAAACATGATGACATGTTTGAGTCTAAAAAAAATTACTACATACATAATATTATATTTTAATTGATTAGGTCAGATCAGCGTAAATGCAATGTTAATGAACTGTTTATATCAGACGTTAGTTTCGCATGGACCTTTCAATCTCCCAGCATGTTGAAAATGATGTTATTGTTCGCTTTCCTTAAATCACAGCATGTTGATTCAAAATTTTGTATTTTGAATACAATGAGGTTTTGCTTCCAACTAAAACTTTTTCCCACAATAATTTGAGCCTGACCGCCATCGCAAGTTACAGTTATAAGATTTTCAACAACATAATGTCTGTAGTTGTTATCGGTCACTGTTCATGTCATGTCCGATACATTATAAAACAAAACCTGCTTTTTACACAAGTGCTGAGATTGCATGAATAATCAAATCAACTAAAGTAATATTACATCATTTTGTTCTTTAAGTTAACATAATATATGAACGATACGGTTGAATACAATTACTCAGGTATATAATGTAAACAATTTAAAGAACAAACTGGAAAGCAGACTAAATCATTAAAATGCTTTATTATTAAATAATTTCAAAATTCTAGATAGTATTAGCTAAGAAATCCTAATTACCTTCAATATTTCCAAAAAAATGTGCAGGAGACGCCTCGGCTGGTACTGGTTCAAACATTAACTGGAAGAAACAATTTCAAGTCAGTAAATCTATTGATTATATAGTTGATACTTGAGGGTGTATTTACGCGATGACGTCGATCCTTTGTCAACGCGTATTACTATTTTCGAAACTGTGATGGTATCGGCAACAATCATTATTTATTTTCAATTTGCTGACCATTCAAGTATAATATATTCAAGGTAATTGCGCGATTAGCTTTAAAGAAAGACTTTTGTGTATTCTCATAAATAACTACCATGGGATTGAGAATATTAGATAATATATTCATTAGCACTTTTTTGGACATACTAATGCATTAGTTGTTGTTTATTGTTAAAAAAAAGTACAAATCAGGGGTAGATCAAAAAATAGAAAGAAACATGCAACAAATAAACTCACACAAAAATATTTTTCAAAAAAGAGGATACTAGTAATGTAGGTAATGTACGCAAGCTTGACATAGTAAGACATAATCAAATCGCAACGTTTATGAACTAAAGCAATTTTGCTTTTAGAGCTCAATATAATAAAATATCTGATGAACGCAAGCGATATGTGAAGTAGGGCACAGCAACGAAATCCCTATAAAATGCAGCTTTATAAAATTTCTTTCGGTCTTATTTGTGGTCAGAGCCTCCTGAGCTCTTTAAGGACACACATGTAGGTAAAATAATTTTTGGAGTATTATGTTGTGTCGTTTTGTATGGGTTATGCGGTGTTGGCGTTTAGCGCGTAAGCAGACTATTCATAAGATAATTTAAAAGAAAACTCAATCTAGAATAAAGCGGCGGCAAGGCATCTATTTTGGGAAAAATAATATACGGATCCTCTTAAAACTTTGAAGTCAGTTTTATCTGATTTCAAAGATCTTTGTAAATAAATAACCTAATATTATGCCACGATGATTATGTATTCCGTCTGACTCAGGTATAATTATGTAACGAAGCATTTTACTAGTTATGCATGATTCACTCTCCGACAGACGGCTAACAAAAGACAACCTGAGATAGACTATACTCTATACTATAGCGTCTAACTGAAGATCGTGAGTTTAATTTATTAAAGGTGGCAATGACATCCCAGGTTAATACTCTCAGGGTCTATCCGTCTATAAAGTTCTATTTTATAAGAAAGTAAGTATGTATACGGGTTGGTCGGCAACGGAATAAATACTTAAGCTGGAGGCCACATTGAACTTATTATATCTAGTAGAACATTTCTACACTTATCAATATAAAAACGTGCAATGAATTTACTGTGTACGTTTCCTAGTTTTTTTGAACAAAAAATATGAAGGCAACCACACCACGTGGAAAGGCAACTGTGACTCATTGCATAGCTAGCTTCGGCACGCTCGACTCGTCAATTTAAAAGCGACGGCAGTCGCCGGTGGCGATATAGCTGGTAGTTCTGGGTTGGTGTAGGTATTGTAGGTGTATTGGCATTTTGTACTGTATACTAGTTACCAAAAAAAGCATAAAAGCTCAGATTATCTACTGTACTGAAATTGGATTTCAAAAACGTCGCACCTAAACTATTTTAGTTGTTTTCCAAACTTTATTACAAAATATCCTAATCCTATTTGACGTGCGTGTTTAACGTCCATAGTCAAACCATCGTAATTAGTGTAGCGCGAGATTAGGGTAAACGCTCACGGCCTGTGATTGTCCAGTTCAGAATGAAATACCTTCTTAACTTGGAATAATTATTTCAGTAGAATAGTGTCAAAATGAAGAGAGTAACTTCTTGCGCCTCGTTTCGGTAGACGCCGACTGTTCTCGGCAGTGCAACGTTAATTTTTTATCAAGCTACCTAGACGGCTCTTTCTCTGACAACACGTTTTGCTACTATTGTGTTCCCGTTTCCCGTAACAATCAAGTCTTACTGTAAAGCGCACGGGCGAACGAGACCAAGTTTAGTATGATATTATACGTCGCAAATCGCAATACACCAATGTTGTAATGCTACATAGCGCGATGCAGAATTATTAAAAGCCGTGATAAAATTTCTAGTAGGTAGCAAATTAAAAGCATGCAGTAAAAATACAACAATGATACAGTTAATTAATGCCTGCAGTCACGCTTTTTCTCATATGGTTAACATTTTTTTTAAATTAGAGATATTAATTAGAAACAGGAGACATCTTGGAATTCTTTCAAGTGACAGGTACAAAATAAATGGTTTTTTTTACATTATTAAGAAGATAAATGAAGATGGCCGCATCTTCATTTAATTCATTTGTTTTTAAATTGATACCGATTAAACTAATGAATGGCCTGGTTTCCTTCTACTAAACCCATAACCCTAATGAGAAAAGTGTTAGAAGAAAGTGAAAGAGTATCCTAAAAGATGAGAAAAAAAAAATTCCAAGCGGAACAGGCCGGCAAACATTTTTTTGAAGATTATAAAAATAGGTACAATATATTTCGCACAGCTATTTATTCAGGAAATATCAAGACAACGCTCAGCATGAGATCTGACTGGGTTCCCCTAATACTGAAAAGATGGGACAGTCGTGCATATAGCACATCAAGTCCCATAACCAGATGTAGCACTGTTGGTCGCTGAAGACTTGGTTCGGTGCACTGCACGTGGTGCAGGGCATGCAAATAACGAACAGCAAAGTCTTTAAGACAAATCACTCTTTGCCAATATAGTCATCATTCCAGCGTTAATCCCGGTTGCGTCACTTTGAGCCTGGGGTCCGCCTTTCCTATTTTTTCTACACCCCTTCGCAAGGTTTTTGGCACCCTGATAGGGATATCATTGACACACATGTCGTCTTTTACGACTTAAGCCAGCATTTCTAGGATCTACCCTCTCCTACCGAGTCTCGGCGCTATGGGCATGACTTGACAACGAAGGCAACTTTCCTGCAGTTAATATCACATATCACAGCCTTGAAGTCTGCCGCGCATATGAGTTCCTCACGCGATTGCTTCGCGTGACTACAACAGGATATTTGTTTCCTTGACACGTAACCCCTGCTAGTGTCGCTCTAGCACCAGCCACGCTTCACAGCTCTATATAAGGACAAGCCTAATAATATTTATACTGACCTAGCCCTTCAAAGTAACTGGCATTTTAAATCAAACATCAGTCACCTCACGCCACTTGACCTACGTGTACGCCACAATTATTATTGATGTAGCGACTTCAGTCGCGTGAAGTAGATTCCGGATATATAACCTGGTTTCTGCGTTAAGTAATCGCCTCTGGAAGGATATGGGATCTATAGTAGTGGCAAGGGTTCCCTATAACCCGATTCCTGTCGGCTTTCGAATAGGCTTCTTTCCACCAACTTCCCTTTTGAAAATTTTCACGCTTCTCCACTGATCTGTAGAGTTCAATGCCAGGTACTCGGTCTTTGCCACATTAAGCCTCAGACAACTGTTCTCCAACGCCGCCTTCGGCAGCGCACAAATCTGCCCTATACGCGTCTTCACGATATCCTCACGAGTAACTATAGAGGTGGTTTATGTGAGACCAGATAACACTTCTGAATGTTGTGATTTGTCAAACAGTGTGACTAAGTTGCTGTATTGTTTTGATGCAGGCTTCATTGCCTAATTGCATTGCGAATACCTTATGACTCTAAATGGACCTTTTAACTTTGACTAGTGCTAATTTCATACCTCGTGAAGAGTGACATGGGAATGGTCTCTCTACCATGGAAGCCCAAGATCGTGCGAAGTGGAGGAGGAAGAGCCGGAAGGCTGTCCCTGTCCGAGTTCACCCTGGCCTCAGATGCAATTAGACAACTACTTTATAAAGATAAGTGCTAATTTCAAATCTGCTTTTTATGTATTTATTTTTATTAGAAGGGTATCAGATGGAGGTAACTTTTGCTGTGGAGTATGAACCACCATAATTTAATTAACGATATTGAAGCAAAAGTCATAACGACCAAAATCACCTATTAATTCCAAAATACATATATTATTTTGCATTGTAAAATTTAGTCACTCTCTCTTCAGAAACTAAATTTTATTATAAATATGTTGTTAAAGTCCTCCTTGGTATTCCACATCAAATTATAACATAATATACTTGTTCATATCCCGGGCACTGTTATAAAACTGTCGCAAAGCTCATATAAAAAAAAAAATTTATAGTCACAATCCAGTATTTAAAATTAAAATTCAGGTACAAACACTAGGAAGAGGAGACAGCTCACTAGTTAACTTAGCACTGAAACTCTGCCACATACAAAGCTCATTTAAGAAGTATCTGTAGTATTAGACTGTTTTAACTTGGACGTAATACTCACTTGGAACTGTTATATAAGAAAACAGGATAAAGTTAACCTTAGTTGGCAATCTATATTAGTTAATGGGTAGAATCTCAGTTCTATGTGATGATAACAAACTTCTAATAAATATACAACAGTCTTATAACCTATTCGGTATTATACTGTAAAGATACACCACCAAAAATTAAAGTTCCAAACCCACTATAAATATAGCTCACTCAAAGGGCAGTTACGTGCACCTATATTAGTCACTGCACTAGATTTATTTAGATCAGACAAAGGGTGCCATAACCTGGTGACTCTGCTATCTAGCAGAAACATCATAATGAAAGGACTTTCCTATTTTATTCTGCGTAATGGCTAAATTCTTAATTTCCAATCTATTAATTTCCAAATGTATTTTTGACTGCAATAGACTTGCTTCTTATCATGTGAGGCCATAAATATACTCTTGGGGTACTACTTCTTGGGGTAAACAGATGAGAGATGAAGAAATAGATGCTTATGTTATCTAGTTTTCATTCCATACAATAAAATTAAAATAATAAATAGTTGGAAGCAAATTTATATATTTTTAATAAAACACTAAACTCATCACACCTATGCATATGTAATAACTTAAAAAAAGTGAAAACAAAGAAACATTATGAATATTATGATACATACATATTATGATTCTATTTATTATACAGGTGACAGATTTTAAGCTTTATAAATTACCTACGTATAATGTTTGATATCTTTAAATAACAAATTCGTGGTAATCCTCCAGAAAAAACATAGTAATCAGATGCATAAACTTTTTACAAGTTTATTGGAAGTTTATGTGCTAATTATTATGAAGTGATTCTTCTTGAATATATTTACGCACGTAGAAACGTAAATAGAATGTACCAATCTAACATTTCTTCCTTTGGAAGATGTATGCTTCTCACATAGACGCGACACGCATCACCGTCGCTACGTTAGCTATTTATCCGGTATTATGTATGGCCTATTTGAAAGGTTATTGCACTAATACATTTTGTTACTTTCGCAAGACTGAGAAGCGTAAGTACAATGGTACATATTGATTCCAAGCGACAAGTAGTAAATTGAATAGTATAGAATGTGCGTCAGTACTTACATGTAACAGCTAAAGCTTCAAGTAGTAAAAAACATCAAATTTATATATGTATATATCGTGGTGTATAGAGAAATATTTTGATTTTAAAGTTAGGAAAATAAATATCGGAACCGCCCAGCTGGCAAAATTTAAATCACAGACAATAAATATATAAAAATATTGGATGCGTTCACATTTCACAAATGATTTTGACACATGCCAAACTTCGTTCCATAATCCGTATCGTTCTTTATCATACATAAAATCAAGAAAAATATTTCATATAAATTTTATCTACCAATACCTGATGTTTATTCATATTTATTCATCAATAATTAGGTATCATACATTTATATAACTTTTAAACGCTTTTAAATAAAAGAAATAGCTACATATACATAGAGTGATATAGAGTTTTGTCTATGATTAACTACTTATTTTATTCGTGCAAAGAACTTGAGTTTCTTTTCATAATTTTTTTATTTTAATTATATTGAAGTTATTATCCTTAGTTATTATCATTTTATAATTCACTAGCCATAGTTCATTGCCATTTTGCGTAGTTCACAAAATAATCAAGGAAATAGATCGAGTTTAGTTTTAGTTTACACCTTCGCTACACAGATGGCGCGACGGGCTATAAAATCTAAGTTTTAGTTGAAGTTTTGCTGATCAATAATATATTAATATAGGTAATGGTAGTTTTTTGTATATTCAAAAAAACATATCGAAATACTTAAGTCACACCTCATACATTACCGGCGTAGGCGAGAAACGAGTGGAAGTAAGTTTTTTTGGTAAGTGGAATGCCTTTGTCCTTTGTCTCAAAGATGGCGTTACAAGTTTTAAAGTTCTGAGTTTAGTACAAGTTTTTTTTAAATATAATATAAAGGAAAGTCGTGTTTGTTACAACACTTATAAGTCAAGAACGGCTGAACTGATTTGGCTGAAAATTGGTGGGGAGGTAGCTTAGAACCAGGAAGGACATAGTATACTTTGAAAAAATTTTTTTTGTTTTTTTTTTCACTCAAAGGAAAATTAGAAGGTGAGGAAGTTCTCATTCCAAGGATCCCGATGATCCCAACCGACATGCCGCTTGAATTTAAAAGACTTCAATTTTCGATCTGTCTTGCATTGGCCATGACCATAAACAAATCACAAAGGACAATCCTTAAAAGACCACACTGAATCTAGAAAAGCCATGTTTTTCCCATGGTCAATTATATGTGGCATGTTCACATTGTTCACGGGTCGGGGACGGTGCAGCGGGAACGGGATCAGAATTTAATATTGAAATTTGAATAGAAGGTACAGCGGGAACGAGTCTGTATCTGGAAAAGCCATATTTTTCCCATGGTCAATTATTTATGTGGCATGTTCACATTGTTCACGGGTCGGGGACGGTGCAGCGGGAACGGGATCAGAATCTAACATGGAAGTTTGAATAGAAGGTACAGCGGGAACGGGTCTGAATCTAGATAAGCCATATTTTTCCCATGGTCAATTATATGTGGCATGTTTGTTCATAACACGGGTCGGGAATGGTGCAGCGGGAACGGGATTAGAATCTAACATGGAAATTTGAATAGAAGGTACAGCGGGATCGGAATACCACGCGGGCGGCAAATATGGCGGTACGAAGTTCGCCGGGTCAGCTAGTTCACAATAAAATATTATTTTTCATCAATTTAAAATATCGACTTATTAATTACGCACCAATCGATTTTATCCTGTCTGTGTGAAAACAGTTTCAATAAATGACAATGTGCAGGGGCGTATTCACCCTAGGGCCAAGGGGTCTATGACCCGGGGTGGCAGGTTGCGAGGGGCGGCGGAGTCGCCCCGAGTGTCTGTCTCTGGGCGCCTTTTAGAGTCAAGATTAAGGCGCCCAGACAAAGACGCTCAGGGCGGCCCCGCCGCCCCGAGCAACCTGCCGCCCTGAGCATCTATTTTTGGGCGTCTTTTAGGGTCAAGATTAAGTCGCCCAGACAAAGACGCTCAGGGTGGCTCCGCCGTCTATTTCTGGCCGTCTTTTAGAGTCAAGATTAAGGCGCCCAGACAAAGACGCTCAGGGCGGCTCCACCGTCTATTTCTGGGTGTCTTTTAGAGTCAAGATTAAGGCGCCCAGACAAAGACGCTCAGGACGGCTCCGCCGTCTATTTCTGGGCATCTTTTAGAGTCAAAATTATGGTGCCCAGACAAAGACGCCCAGCAACCTGCCACCCCGAGCGTCTATCTCTGGGCACCTTTTGGAGTCACGATTGAGGCGCCCAGAGATAGGATAATTGAGACCCGACAGAGACGGTGTGCGGTTTTAAACCTAGACCGCATGTGGCACTTCACGAGGAATAATAGACACCCCTCACAGACGGCCATAACAAGCACCAGGACCTGCGGCGAGAGGTTTCCCGCTCTGACGGTTGCTTAAAGGATACAACGTGTGAAGTGGCAGAGGTGACATGCAGGCCTCGGCTCCTGATCTGTATGTCTCAGGAACTCACCGAAGCAGCCATAGCTGGGCGCATTGCGTCAACTGGTAGGCGAGGCTACCATGATAGGTACCTCTATCGCATTATCGGCAGCGAAGACGAGTGGAAACCCCCTTCGAGCATCACCTCATCCGAGCTAATCTTCTCCTTTTATCGAGTCGACGGTATATTGTGTCATATTTTGTTTGCCCAGTGTGCAACCACCCTGATGGCGTTCTCAGAGGCACCCATGAGTTCCTGTGGTGTATATGTGCTTAGGCATGCAGCACACGTTAGCTGTGAGGTAGTTCCGCATTCACACCGTGGCGCGTGGGTCCACCTCTTTTAAGAAACCCAATCTAATTTGGTTTTCGTTACTTCGGCTGACCTACATCCGAAGTCTATTTAAGGGCTGCCAGGTGGTGTTTGAGCAGCCTCTGTGCTCCCCACACGTCAACTGGCCAGAAAGGGTTCGTAAGTAAGAGAACCAGGTATGCCCACTCCAGATCCAGTCACCAAATACGTCCAAGGACTTGGTTAACTCCGGCTGTGGCTTACTTGGTTGCTTCTGATTTCGTGCTGTCACCATCCAGTCCTAGCCAATGTTCCACAGAAGCGGCGCCAGATCCGCGCCAAACGGAACACCGCGCCACATATCTCACTTACCAAATCATGTCCTACTTAAGTAGATACTGGCTTTCACCGATAAGTAAGCCCCGACTGACGATAGAGAATGACGCGAGGATAGAGAAGCAGCCCGTGCTGAAAGAGTGCAGCTCTGATGCAGCTCCATGGCAAGGCGTTAACGACGTAGGCAACAATAGACACTGCCAGCATCAACTCGCCGTGCCACTGCTTCTTTCACCAGGGCCCTCAAGCGCGTGATGGCATCCACGAGGGTCCCAAAGCGGTGCTTTTGCTGTTGCCTTCGAGCCATAAAATATCTCCTTCACAAGCTATTGCTGTACTCAAGTGATTTTTGGTTGCAATATCATCTTCTTCGTGGGGCGCTTTAATGGAATAGAATGCAAATATGTCCCCTTGAAGGGATTCTGGTTGGGAGCCTGGGTTAGTGGGGAGATCGATGGGAGTCACTTCTCTCGCACCATAATATAGAGATCTCACGAATCAGGCTTGAAAGTCTCTAGCAACTTCTGACGGGCCCCTATTTTGGGTCAGCCCCTTGGGCGCAGGCTAACGGTGAATGCGAACGGCACTTATGGGGCGGCAAACCCAAGTGCCCCGAGGCACTAAATCTTCAAATACGCCCCTGATAATGTGAAAACGCTCTAGCAGCAGACGCTTGAAAAAAGTAAAAAAAAAATCCGTTACTGGACTGAAAAACTTTTAGAGAGACCTCTCTCAATTCGCGCTACTAGCTTTTCATGTCGCCTGCCCAATGACTGAAGACGTCCCACCACAACCATGGGCTGAAAACTTGATCTGCTGAGAAAATATTTTTTTAGCATACCTAAGGACCTACCCTACTACTCATATAAAATCCGGCCGTATTTTACTACATTTATTTCTAGAAGGATTTTTTTTACATATTGATTAAAGCACTTGTACTTTTCCACAATTATTTATTATAATATATATGGTAGGTATATTATATCGTCCCGTAAGAGCCAAACGAGCGTACCACCAAAATAATTTTATTCATGAACAATTTTACATTGTGTTTGAACATTTCATGTAGCTGTGGGCATCATGTCAAACAGTTCATCTGAGCACAAACCATTGTATAGGCGGTAGAGCATACACAGTGAGGCAAAGGCTCTTCTGGGACTAAGAGGTTCCACATTGCCTGTGAGTATGGGATCGCCGACGAGCCTCAACGCACATCTTTGCACTGAGTCGAAAGGGTCAAGCTGGCACGCGCTCCGGCAAAAAGGTGACAGCAGGCAGTACACCCTGTGGGGCCGAACCTGTGCCTTATAAAGGAGGAGTCGTTGCCCCGCAGTGAAGTACTGCTTCGCCCTGTTGAGCACCCCAAACCCCAAGTTTCTTTGATGCCAGCTTGACCTTGCCTTCCAGATGACTTCGGTATTGGACGTCGTCGCTGGAGATATCGACACCAAGAATTCCGATATTTATTATTATAATCATAATACATATTATTCAGGTTTTCCACTCCTATTATGCTCAAATCTCATTGTGAAACTATTGTCAAGTACTTCTACGTATTTAATTTTCTAAGAACATAACTTTTGTAATAGTAATTTTGAGTTTCTTATGGCACGGTGGGCCGTCTTATTGTATTGTTACGTTATAGGTACCTATCTTTAAAAGTCATTACCTGTAGATTGTAACATCAATTACCTACGATGTCTATTGCTAATCACCGTATTCTCGTCCCCATAAAAGCTAATTTATGCCTTAATTTAGATTTTATTCTACGGCGTGCCATAGTAATTTCGAGTCTAAAGTTAATTATTATGGCATGGCATATAAATACACTAGAAGCTTATTCATTAGAAATTATCTTAATTATGCAAAGCACTGATTAATTTTGGGACTTGAATTTAAGATAGGTATATCTTTTTTTCGGATTGTTGGGGGTTGGTTAATTAACCAGCTAGGTAGGTATATTTAATCGTAAACTATTTTTTTACTATTATAATCTTACAAAGTTACTCTAGTTGCGGCACGCTATGATGGCCGTTGGTGATGGCACGATGGCACGAAAGCTGCCACAAAAGGCCATATTTAATCTGATTCGCGCATACTGCTATTTTCACTGTCGTCACTGTTATCATCACCTACATTAAATTATAAGTTCGTTTTCTAAAATATTATCAATTTTCACGTTGACAATATGTGATATATTGTAATAAGTCAAAACGGCCATCATAGCGTGCAGCAACTATTAAGAATTGCCACCGGGCTTAAGTAGGAGGAGAATGGTTTGGCGTTGTAGAAGATGACGTGAGTACCTACCAATGATCGCACTATCAAGGATGCCTAAGGCTGCGCGAAGTGGAGAAGTAACGACAGGAAAAGGGACTCCGGCCGGCTCCAAGGTGAGAGCCTCGGGTGGGATCGAGACTAACGCATTGATGATGACGTAGCGTCAGTATACCTGTGGCGAAGGGTCCTCATAACCGATTGTTACCGGCTTATTCTGTAAAAGGAGGCTGTAGGAGAGATGAGAGATGTTTAAATTTTTGCTATATGGCCATTCTATAAGAGGTAAGCTAGAGGTAACCTTACCACCGGCTTCTCTTTTGAAAATTATTATCGATATATGCGATATAAATGAGTGAACAGTAAGTAGGTATACTATAATTTCCACTAGCAGGGCCGGATCTAGGGGGGGGGGGGCAAGCCGGGGCACGTGCCCCGGGCGGCAGCATCAGGGGGCGGCAAAATCAAATTTTGCAGATGAAAGGCCGCCCCCTTGGGGGCGGCCTTGCCTTATCTTATTTTATTTAAAACTTCATGCACATAAGTACACAGGCGGACTTAATGCCATAGGCATTCTCTACCAGTCAACCTAATAGGTGGTGCAGAGAATAAAAAAGTACCCTGGACCCCGTATAAACGATGTCTCCACCAGTGCTATTCAGAGGAGTTGATGGCTCCCTGTTCCCAGTGCAGCCGACGAAACACGTTCCACCGCAAACTACTGAGCCTCGGTCGCCTATGGCGCCCAGTGTGGATGACGACGACGACTCGAGGTCACTTGGGTAGAACTAGAGCTGGCGGTGCAATGCTCAGAGCCAAGAAGTAATAAAACCGCCCGGGACGAGGTGCGCAAACTCTTTGAAAGAGTTATAGGGAATTGCCTCATCGGACACCTCTCCAGGTTGTGGCCGGAGATGGCGAATGGCCAATATCGCTTCAGCCAGAGGCGCTCCACCGTAGATACCATCATGCGCATGACGGCTCTGGAGAACGAAGCGGTGTCCTTGGACATCGCCAATGCGTTCAACACCTTGCCCTAGACTTACCTCAGGGATGCGCTCGTGTATTATGAAGTGCATCTCTACCTTCGCCGCCTAGTCGGGGCGTATAATCTGACGGAGAGAGCCATCATCTACTATCTAACAGTGACCGGCCTTGGTCGTCATCAAATGTCATGCGGTACTCTGCAGAGATCAGTCTGGGTCGACCCCAGGGGTCGCTCGTGTCAACTCCTGTGGAACAACGGATACGACTGGGTGCTTTGTAATAAGTTCAGTTCGCAATAAGGTGTAAAGCTTCACGGTGCATCTCCGAAGTCTGGTCTCGAAATTGCTATATTAGTAGTGAAGCTTGACGTGAGAGCAGGGACGGGAACCCGAGCCTCGAGAAATCCAGCTCCACCAGGACGTCATGGTGGAGTAGAAGGAACGACTTGGGCAACCGAGCGCAAGGCAAGCCGTGTTATCGGCGGTAAGACCCATCATGGAGGACTGGGTAGAGAGGCGACACGGACGGAGCCTGCTATACCGGGTGATGTAGGTGATCTCCAAGAGAGGGAGAGGGTGAGCGCGCACGGCGCGATGTGCCGCCCAGGAAAAGATGGGTTATACTTTTGATTCAAAATAAAATCCCATCGGATAGAAGACACAACCTCCCTCCCCGCCGGTAGCCGAGGGAATTTACGCACGGCGAAAAAAGGGCAGGGGCGGCATTTTCGGTTTCTGCCCCGCCTTAAAAAAATTGAAGATCCGGGGCTGTCCACTAGTAGATATCTAAGTGCGGGTAGTCCGGGGTGTGAGGGATATGGCTACGACAATCTCACCTCCGAAGTCAAAGTCAAAGTCAAAAATCATTTATTCTGTATAGACCATCAAAACGGCACTTACAAAAAGTCAAAAATATACATATTATGTACTAAAGGCTAGCTTAGCAAATGGACCACCGCCGGTTCCAAACGATATAGAGATAAGATAAGATAGGTAGAGTAGGTAATTTATTCCCCATAGCAGGGGCGTATTTAAAGATTTGGCGCCCCGGACCACTTAGGTTTGCCGCCCCCTATGCAGGCGCTGTCCGAGGGGGGGGGGGGGAGGTCACAGGGGACATGACCCCCCAAAACCATGCACATCATATTGAAAAGTCCCAGTACGAGGGGAGGGGGGGGGGGGGGGGGTTAAATTTCTTAAGGAATTTCCGAAGTGACCCCCCCCTCCAAACTTCAAGCTGCGACCGCGCCTGCCCCTATGTGACGTTCGCGTTCACCGTTAGCCTGCGCCGAAGGGGCTGACACAAAATAGGGGTCCGTCAGAAATTGCTGGAGATTTTCAAGCCTGATTCGTGAGATCTCTATCTTATGGTGCGAGGGAAGTGATATCCATCGATCTCGCCACTAACCCAGGTTCCCAACCAGAATCCCTTCAAGGGGAAATATTTGCATTCCTTTCCATTAAAGCGCCCTACGTAGAAGATGATATCGCAACCAAAAATCACTTGAGTACAGCAATAGCTTGTGAAGAATGATGTTTTATGGCTCAAAGGCAACAGCAAAAGCACCGCTTTGGGACCTGGCAGCACTCTAGGCTCTAAAGGCACTCGGATCCCGTTTTGAAGGGCTCTATAACATATGCCTCAAGTAGAGACGGATTCCGAAAATTTGAAAGACAGGCAAACTGGTCCTCTTCTGCAAAGTTACCGTCCGCCTATCGGCTCATTGTATTGATAGACAAGGTGTGCAGTCATGCAGGTGTTTTAAACGAATTATTCCTCGTGAAGTGCCACATCGAGCGCCTTACAGGAGTGAGGCCGAATTTGGTAGACAATAAATTTGGTTATAGTCGGGATCACTGTGGATGCCAACATGCGCTTGAGGGCCCTGGTGGAAGAAGCAGTGGCACGGCGAGTTGATGCTGGCAGTGTCTATTGTTGCCTACGTCTTTAACACCTTGCCATGGAGCTGCATCAGAGCTGCACTCTTTCAGCACGGGGTGCCTCTCTATCCTCGCTTCATTGTCGGGGCTTACTTATCGGTGAAAGCCAGTATCTACCCATGTAGGACAGGGCTTGGTAAGTGAGATATGTGGCGGGGTGTTCCAGCTGGCGCGGATCTGGGGCCGCTTCTGTGGAACATCGGCTAGGACTGGATGGTGACGGCACGAAATCAGAAGCAACCAAGTAAGCCACAGCTGGAGTTACCCAAGTCCTTGGACGTATTTGGTGACTGCATCTGAAGTGGGCATACCTGGTTCTCTTACTTACGAACCCTTTCTGGCCAATTGATGTGTGGGGAGCATAGAGGCTGCCCATACACCACCTGGCAGTCCTTAAATAGACTTCGAATGCAGGTCAGCCGAAGTAACGAAAACCGAATTAGATGGAGTTTCTCAGATAAGGTGGACCCAGGCACCACGGTGTGAATGCGGCACTACAGTGAGGTAGGCGCTAACGTGTGCTGCATGCCTAAGCACGTGCACACCGCAGGAACTCATGGGTGCCTCTGAGAACGCCATCAGGGTGGTTGCACACTGGGCGAACAAAATATGACATGTCGTCGACTCGACAAAAGGAGAAGATTAGCTCGGATGAGGTGATGCTCGTAGGGGGTTCTCACACGTCTTCGCTGCCGATAACGCGATAGTGGTATCACAGTAGCTTCTCCTACCAGCTGACGCAATGCGCTCAGCTATGGCTGCTTCGGTGAGTTCCTGAGACATACAGATCAGGAGCCGACCCCTGCAATGCCACCTCTGCCTGGGCTCCTCCATGTATATGCCACTTCACGCGTTGTATTCTTTAAGCAACCGTCAGAGCGGGAAACCTCTCGCCGCAGGTCCTGGTGCTAGTAATGGCCGTCTGCGAGGGGTAATTATTCCTCGTGAAGTGCCACATGCGGTCTCGGTTTAAAACCGCACACCGTCTCTGTCGGGTCTCAATTATCGGGTGTAAAGTTACCCAATTAGATATTTCCCTCGCAACCCGGCTGACCTTTTAAGATAGCTCCTTCGGGTGTGGGTAGTCGGTGTCCCCATTGAACCCCGGAAAGGTACGGGTTTCACCGCCGCGTTACCGGTCTGAATATATTGGAGTAACAGGCGACCGCACCTGTCGACCCCAGGTCTCGGGGAACCAGCTGCCCCTTAGCTGCTCTTATCTGTGCTCTCTGCTAGTCATAAGGATACGTGGAAACCCTATGAGTAGCCATTTACAGCGCCGCTACCACCTCGGCCGGAATTAACTGTAGGCGGTAGCGTCTCCCTGTGAGAGAAAGGCGCTGCCGTCTTCGGCGCCCAAGCTGCTTGGCCCCAGTTACACCGTACTTGAACGCAAATGTTATTTAGGGTTTTCTAATTTGAATGCAATTAAAATAATGAGTGACATAGTCATATTGTAACTAAGTAAGCTCCGAAAAATAAAATAAAAAAAATATACGTAATATTATTTACTCTAATAGGCGCCTTTTAGAGTCAAGATTAAGGCGCCCAGAGACATAGACATTCGGGGTGGCAGGTTGCAAGGGGCGGCGGAACCGCCCCGAGCGTCTATCTCTGGGCGCCTTTTAGAGTCAAGATTAAGGCGCCCAGAGATAGACGTTCGGGGCGGCACGTTGCGAGGGGCGGCAGAGCCGCCCCGAGCGTCTATCTCCGGGCGCCTTTTAGAGAAAGATTTAGGCGCCCAGAGATAGGCGTTCGGGGCGGCAGGTAGCGAGGGGCGGTGGAACCACCCCGAGCGTCTATCTCCGGGCGCCTTTTAGAGCAAGATTAAGGCGCCCAGAGATAAGACGTTCGGGGCGGCAGGTTGCGAGGGGCGGCAGAGCCGCCCCGAGCGTCTATCTCCGGGCGCCTTTTAGAGCAAGATTAAGGCGCCCAGAGATAGACGTTCGGGGCGGCAGGTTGCGAGGGGCGGCGGAACCGCCCCGAGCGTCTATCTCTGGGGGCCTTTTAGAGTCAAGATTAAGGCGCCCAGAGATAGACGTTCGGGGCGGCACGTTGCGAGGGGCGGTGGAGCCGCCCCGAGCGTCTATCTCTGGGCGCATTTTAGAGCAAGATTAAGGCGCCCCGAGATAAACGTTCGGGGCGGCAGGTTGCGAGGGGCGGCGGAACCGCCCCGAGCGTCTATCTCTGGGGGCCTTTTAGAGTCAAGATTAAGGCGCCCAGAGATAGACGTTCGGGGCGGCACGTTGCGAGGGGCGGCGGAGCCACCCCGAGCGTCTATCTCTGGGCGCATTTTAGAGCAAGATTAAGGCGCCCCGAGATAAACGTTCAGGGCGGCACGTTGCGAGGGAGCCGCCCCGAGCGTCTATCTCCGGGCGCCTTTTAGAGCAAGATTAAGGCGCCCCGAGATAGACGTTCGGGGCGGCAGGTTGCGAGGGGCGGTGAAACCGCCCCGAGCGTCTATCTATGGGCGCCTTTTAGAGTCAAGATTAAAGCGCCCAGATCAGATCTTCAGGGTTGGCAGCACGAGTGTGACGCCCCTGGTGTTGCATACGTCCATAGGCCACGGTAACCATTTTCCATCAAGTGGGCCGCACCGTGTGCTTGTCTGCAACTTAAGTGGTATAAAAAAAAAATTCTCGGGGCGGCTCCGCCGCCCCTCGCAACCTGCCGCCCCGGGCCATGGCCCCCTTGGCCCTAGGGTAAATACGCCCCTGCCCCATAGCATTATTTATTACATAGCAATAAACACCAGAGGTAATTTTCTCCTCCTCATACTCCTCATTGCTTCAAATATAATATCTGTGTGACTACGAGAAGCTTGATGGAGGTGCCATCATTTCGCCTTGTGGTAAGTAAAGTTTCATGACGTTATTACGATGGTTGCGGCAAGAATAATATATTTTGTCAAATTGCCTGTTCTTCGCAGGGGATTTCGATTTTAAATGATTTTATTCTGATTGGATTTCCTAACCATATTTCAATAGCACACATCACTAGAGGTGTGGTGAGGTCAATTATTGCGGTCAGCGCCAGATTACGTGGGTAAGAAATGTATGGCAAAGGCGCCCATGGTACCTGTAACGGTAGGAGGCGTAGGTGTAGACCCAAAAATGCGCTAGATTGGCGTCAAAGCTGGGACTACATTTGTAGCACCTTGACGTGTCGCTCATTTTGTCTATATCGTATCATTTTGGCGTATTTCGTAAAAAACGCGTGTTGAGGCCACGCAAAGGAGATACGATACACAGAAATGCTGACATTCGTTGATACCAATGGTCTCACTACAATGGATGTATAGAGCACCACCTGGGTCCATATTGGCTTAAATAAACTTTTAAATCCTATTCTTTGTCTTACTACCGATTTGTGCTCATAATAATCACTCTTCATAATTTTCTTTTTCATATATTTTTTATTCATACATTTCTATTCCTAACAACGGAGTTCATAACCGTTAGTGATCATATTTTTTTTATTCATAACTTTTTTCTTCATAACATTCAATTATCATAATTTTTGTATTAATAAAGGGTATTACCAAGAAAATATTTTAACTCATACTATTATCATTTTTCTAGAGTGACAAATTTTGTTTTAAATTTGTTTTTGGATTAAATATAGTTCTGCATGGTTATAAAAAAAAATAACCACGAAGGCTAATGCGCATTAGCCTTCTAACCTAATCTATCCAAGTCGGATACGGAAAATACGGATAAAAACACTTATGATTAAGAAATATTAAGACGAATATAAGAATAAAACACCTTTATGAACTGTGGAATGAACTCCCCGCGGTGGTTTTCCCAAGCGACTACAATATGGGGTTCTTCAAGAAGGGCATTAGAAGGTTTCTTCAGGGTCGGCAGCACGAGTGTGACGCCCCTGGTGTTGCATACGTCCATAGGCCACGGTAACCACTTTCCATCAGGCGGGCCGTGTGCTTGTCTGCCACCTAAGTGGTATAAAAAAAAAGAAGTTATTTATTGAAATGATTATGAGTTTCGATTATTAGTATAAACAAATATATGAAAACAAATATTAGTAACAACAAATTTATGATAATTAATATTATCAATTTCAATGATTATATATTTCAATATTCATTTGTAAAATTTTTATGAAGAATGATCATTATGACTTTAAAATGGTATGAGAAAAAATTTCGGAAATCCGATGATAGGAGTTAAAAAGTTATGTAAGAAAATGCGCACCCGCACCACCTACCTGCGGTATGTAGATATACCTAGATGAAAGTAAATTATGAAAGTAGAAGAAGCGAAAGGTAGGTAGGGTAGGTATGTCGTAGCAGGTTTCCAGGATCATAGCCAGTGGCAACATATTATTTTTGTCCACTCCAATAGAAAAAAAACCCACTGATACTAAAAAAATCGAAACAAGATGCAAGTTTGACAGCAGGCGGTGCCCATTTGCAAATTATAAACCGGATAAAAATTAATGGGTACCACCTGCTATCAAACTTGCATCTTGTTTCGATCTTTTTAGTATCAGTCGGGTTTTTTATTATTAATAATTTATTTTATTTTATCCTTTTTAGTTATGCTATAACATATTATGTCGGAGGTAGATAGCAAGAGACGAAGCCACTAACTTAACTAAGGTACCTTTCGGGCGTAATCTAATCCTATGATTTTTGGAAACTATACGCTAGTACTATTATCTGTTCTGTGCTATTGACTTGTAGTCATAAAAAGTACTTTGCAAAACAGATTATTGATTAACAGCTAATTTGCCACAAAAAAGACAATGTAACTAAAACAGATTCAAATTTATTTAGATACTGTATTCCAATAGCACATAAAAATATTGGAACACGTAGATTGGTCCTATAAAATGACTTTGAGTGAAGTCGGACGCCCTGCCAAAGTGGCAATTCGTTGCTCGGCGTATGATGGAATAGAATGCCAAATGTATGGGATATGACGTAGGTATATGACAGGCGTCAACGATTGTCAAAAACGTCAAATCCTATACATTCGTCATTCTATTCCATCGTACCCCGGGCAACGAATTGCCACTTGTCTAGGGGGGCTGTGGTAGGGTGTGCTTGACAGTGCGGTTTTCAGGTTGACACAAGTAGGAAGGTAGAATGGGTCGGGAAATGGTCGTGTACGCAGGATGCGTAGAAAAACATAATGATGAGAGTTTATGGTAGACCGTTTTTCCGAGATGAGACGTATAAGTTGAAGCATTGTAATTACCGGTCGTTGTGAAGCGTCTCGAACTCACTGCAGAAAATGCGTGTTTCAATAAACGCAAACAACTGCGTTCGCCATATTAGTTCCTTATGTTTTAAAGTGTATGCGCAAAGTTGTAAAACCGAAGTAAAGTAATAACATCACAAGGCATTCTGTGCTGACAAACCCTCATTTCGCCCACGAATCGTATGACCGTCGCTTCGAGTGTCGATGGTCCTCTCCCTTCGCCGACATAATATATTTTTATAATCGTCTTCTAATTTTCTTCAGTTTGATACCCTAGGTACTCGATCAGTTTGAGTGAAAAGACATTTTCAGCAACATACATTTTGACGCCAAAAGTTCACCAATGATGAACTTTTGGCGTCAAAATGTATGAAAAGCTATATAGCTTTTTTTCCACATATTATATACCCAAGAACCCTTGGGTAATGCTTACCTTTCATTTCAGACATCAATATTCAAAATCTGTATAGTGTTTCAGAAGATATGAGGTAATAAAGAATCTAAGAAACATACATAGGTTTACATACATACATGCATACAAGATACACGCGCAAAACATAACCCTTCTTGGCAGTCGGGTAATAAAAAGTCGTGACTAACGTCTGTAACACCTATGTACCTATGCAGAATCAGTAAAAATTACTATATGAGAGAACATAGGTATTAGCTATCGGTTACCCCGCGTTTACACGCTGCCCATCGCATTGCTCATCGTGTTGCCGGAAGTATTCCCACGAATAATGCCCTAGCATTCACACACGTACGCATCATCGTGTTGGTCCGCATTACAGTATTTGCCCTGCAACGGAGACGGACGTAAACGTATGGAGAACAACGCTGTAGCAGTGTACGCATTATGCTTCTACAGCATAGCGAATTGATTAAATAGATTAATAATAAAAACTATCACTTTCAACTACCTATACACTGTCCGTAGATGGATATAAATATTTTTAAAAGTAAATATTCAAGGAGCAATAACGAAAGCCGTGTTTACTGATTAGCGCCATCTAGCGGCCTCGTATAGTTCATCGCGCTAGTATTGCCGCTCCTTTGACTCGCGCCGCCAAGCCGACATTCGCAGCAACATACACGGCAGTACTCGCGCCATGACGAATATACCATTCACACCACGTCTCTGCCCACTTCTCTCGCCACTTCCCTCGCTCTGCCGCGAGTATGTAAACGCAGCATAAGGCGTTATCCTCGTAAATTAACTTACATAATACCTATTATACATTGGTTTAGTTGGATCGATTTTGTGTAGGTGTATGTAAGCTTGCCAACTAGTATCCGTGTAACGTTATTCCTGACACGTGATCTGAGGGGCATTATTAATAACATCATGTTCTGTGGGAAAGTTAGGCTACCGGTGAGTTTCCGTGGGTATTATTAATTTGTCGGAGCCGGGAGTGACCTTTACTATGAAGGGCCGGAAAAAGGATATTTGAGACTGAAGTTTCTCACTATATCTATATAGTGAGAAACTTCAGTCTCAAGTTTTCATATTAATTTTCTTGTACCTTCTAAGGTACAAGAAAATTAATATGAAAACTAATACCTACTTTTCACATTTTAAAACCTGCGAGCGTAAAACTTATCTTTAAGTCCTACGATGCTCCAATGAGGGTGGTAGCTCGTAGGGTTTCGTCACGCTAAAAAGTCCCTTGCCCCATTCTAAATGCATTATGAAAAGTATAGAATTGCATAAACTAGGTAGGACAGTTAACTTTTAAAATGATAAAGTTCCTCATACCAAGATATAACAAACCTCTAAAATAATATCTAGTACCTACCTAATAAAAAAAAATAACTGGGTATAACAAACTCTTTCTCTCTCGCTATACAATACAATGTGCTGTGCCCGACAATTACAACTGAATCATTATGGAATGCAATAAATGTATTGAGTTTTGACATCAACTGATAATTTAATGTTCTCCAATTTAAATTGCATCTGTAAATTTAATTTATTATTATGTTATATTTATGCTTCATTTGCTGAAAAAGTGGTACAGATGCGTTTAAAAGCTTTCGTAGCTGCTTAATATAAGGTAAATTTATTGTTTAATGGCGGTGTGCCTTCTAAGCTGTACCTATTGTAAAATATAATGACGGTTCAAGTGCTCAGTTCATGTATCCCAGGTCGGGTACGGTATTATAAATTTGCGTAGCACGTTAAGAAAGTCACCGTTTAAAATTACGACCATAGGTGGTAAATATGCTTACTTTCTGTAATAACAAAAGGTGACATGAGTCATGGGCTTTAATTACGGTTTAGTACCCTAGGCTTTTGATTTACATTGATATTAACGTGATCGCCTTGCCATGTTAGAGGATCCTTCCTTTAAGTTCCTTTATGTCGGAGGAATATCATTCCCCATGCGTCGAGAAGACGAGTAAGAGTTTTGTTGAAATCGTTTGTGTCGGTTTTTTGGAGCATTCTCTGGGGTGTTGTACCCAATAGCCATCCCTGTGGTTCTATCTACGTACCTACATAGTTTTAGATTACATATATATCTGATCATATTTCTGAACTTCAAGTCAATATAATATATTAATCTATGCTTCAAGCCAACCAAGTGGTAGAAGGTGGTTGATGTCATTTAAGGTTTAATAAGTTCAAGAGAATTTCAATCAATCTGTTACAAGAAAGAAATTAAAAATATTTAACATACTTCAAATACCAAAAATATACATACTAAATATACTGAAATATACTGGTGAATTGAAATTGAAACCTAACTGCATTACAGATTTAATTCAGAAAATGTAGCTAGGAATACGCGGGATTTTTCTGTTGAAATATTAAAATGTTTCTGTTCTTTAGCTCAAAGCTTTAGGAAAGCTCGGGTCGAGATCAACAAAAAGTCGAGCCAAGATCAACAAAAACTCATTGTATATCCTTTTTTGATATTCGAAAAAAGGTAAAGTAACCCTCTATTTGATGCTCCAATATGTTTGTTTCCGTAATTGTCAGTCAGCATCGTTGAACTGCCAACAGGGCAGAACTCTCTTTTAATAAAAGTATAAACAACCGGTCCATAAGCTGTGTACCTTTCTATCATTATTTTTAACGAGATACATGTTAAAAAGTTTGCTCTAGATAACAATGAGATTAATACTTATAAAGTGACAATTTAAATCAATGCTAGCTAAACTCTAAAGCATAATGCCTTTATTCATACAGTTTCATACTTTACAGAGTAGTTAAAACCATTTGTGTTTATAAAAAAATAAGAATACTTTTGGTTTAAACATCTCCAATAAATAAAGCTGCACATGGATACAAAGAACGCTCTACCAAACCGAAGCCGATGTTAGCCGACATCACACTATTCTCCCCGACGACGCGACGACACGACGACGTGCCAAATCAAAAGCCGGGTAGGTACCGTAGGTATAATTAAGAGCGGAAATTTGGTGGCAGTAAAAGTACAGTCGAATGAACTCGTTCTTATCACAACGAGAGCGAAGTGCAAAACTAAACTCTGATTTATATTCACCCGGAGAATGGGCTCCGGTTTTAGCGCCTACGCTGGGATTCACGCAAACCAGGGTTGCCAGCCGCTAAATGACTGGTTAATAGCTAAAGCTAAATTACTTCACATTCAGTATAGGCAATTCATCTAGCTACAAATTGCTATTTTATGCAAACGTCAATAGGTATGCGTACAAGGCAGTCAGTGTGTCTGGGGAGCTATAATCTTTATGGCACGAGGGAACAGATTGGATAGATTGCTTCAAGGCAAATGTGTTCCATCATCAAACATCATCATTGAGCTAGTGGTCTTGCCAAGCCCTAGCTATTTATAAGCCAGCGTTTGACCACTCGACAAAAAAAGAAAAAAAAAAGCCCATACGTGAATGAGATAATAATTTCCAGTTAATTTTGTATGGATAAAGTTAACCCTCTGATCCGGCTGTTTTAGCAATTATTGGTTAATTAGTAAGGGTTCGTTAGTTGTTGATAACAGGCAGTCGGCGACTAAACGTATTATCGGCGAATCGGTGATACATCAAGGTGCCCATTTTATACAAATGATGTGTATTGCTTTACACTTACTTATATGCATTTACTATATAGCTAATATATTAATATTACAAAGGTATACTTCAATTTGTTATTCACTGTATAGATAGATTAATTATTTTTATAGATAAATACTGTTAAACATTAATTAAAATAAAATGGAAAGCCAGAAGATGTACAGCAATAAAGCTGATGACATTTCCAACTCAGTGCAATAAAACAAGAACCTGAATAGAAATTCTCAGATAGAGATTTTCATTTTTCTGAGAAAAATTGAACGGGCTTTGTCAGCTGCGTCGCAGAAATGATGTTACCTCTTTGAAAGCATAATATTACAGTTTAATTTTTCTTAATGTTACATGCCTACAAACTTTACATCGCACTAAGCAACGTTCAACGTCCTTTAAGCGGGTGTGGAAACGCATCTGATGTTGTTATAAAACTGAGAGTCCATATTGTAGCTATTATTGTATTACTACAACGGTGAAGCTCATTCCTGGCAAGCAAAGTCATAATAATATCCCTTACCTACTAGATAAAAAATAAGCGTACCTATATTTTGAATTCTTATGACGCAGTCTTAAACTTTGCATTCTTAAAAAACCATGATAAATTCAGAAAAGAGAAAGGGTGTAGGTATTTTCTTTTCATGACAAATTCGTTCTATAGTTGATTAGCCGTCAGCACGCCGTATTAAATTAATGTATACTTTTGAGCGAATTTCTGGCAGCAGTTTCAATTTCAAATGTAATTATATCCATCAAGCACTTAACGAGCCTTAGAGCCGCAGTTAAAAAAATCAGGCCCTCGATTCTGCTAAAGCACAACCAATGTCACACCACAGAGACTGCAAAAAATGGTATTAAATTTTAGACCTTATTTCTATAGTCTTAGTCACAAAATTAAATAAAAAAAGATTCATTACACTCTTTCATTCACTCTACAAAAAGCCATTTAATTTTATACTTTGATTGCATTGCCTTGAAGACTAAAATCAAATGGAATTTTCTGGCAGTCTCTGTGGTGCGACAGTGGTTGTGCTTTAGCAGAATCGAGGCCCAGTACTGTATGTAGTAAATTGAAAACGGCAGTGAATTCGTCATTATTTGCTTTTAATTTAACGCTGAAATTACTTCCTTAAGTAATTTTAGCCCTGAAAGTTTATTCAAGTTTATTATCTAACCACGGCAAAAAAAGTGTCGTTTTAATTTCTTGTATTTGCCTATGCATGATCTTATGCATATTTATTTGGTTTCTGCACCCCGTTCTACATTTGAAATTCAGTCAATTTTGGTTCTAAACAGCTGACAAATCATTGATTATAAGTTGCTATCTGCACCTAGTTTCTGGGATGCAACTTACACCCAGAAAGTTAGTAGCAGTTGATAGTTCATTAGTACCTAACCAACAGCATCGTAGTGAACCGATCGAGAAGCGCAGTGAAAATACAGATGGCTAATTATATGAATTTGGCGGGGTATCTGATCACGAATTTCGAAATTTCTCTTTTATGACTTCTATGAGCAATATAAACGTGGCCCGAGGGTACAAAGGACTCCATGGGCTGCTTTTATCATAACTACATTTTCACATACTGTGCTCAAAGCGGCGCGCGGCGGTCTATTCCACAACATCACGATAAAACGTTTCAATTGAGTGAAGCTGAACGTGCTATGTCTATCATTACAGTGGTAATGTAGAAAATTGATCACTAAGTGCTTCGAAATGTGCATTCAGCTCGACATGGTAATATTCGCATAAGTTTATATGAATGACTTACCTAGGTATATGGGTATGATGTTTGTAGATAGATATTTGTAAGAACAACTAACTAACTACTTACAGGGTGTATTTTAACTGTCGGAACGCTATAAATATGAACAAATAACAAATATGTGAACTGTTTTCGGAAACGATTTATTGTTTCTAGGTATAATATAATAGTACCTACGTATCCAACATCCAGTGAACAATTATTTCTTTGAAATTTTTATACTCATGTAGTAGTAACCTTCTCGCTAGTAAACTCGACAAGACGGTCGGTATTTGCCGTAGGCAGCAGTGTCTCTTTGGGAGGGACAGAGACACTGCAGTGTCCGTTGCCCAGGCTGCTCTGCGTGGGGGTTCCGGAACTCGCACCCCACTTGCTGAATACACAGTAACAAAATTACAAACATACTTTTATTTATAAATCAACCAATGTAATGGATATTGTTATTTTTATAATCTTCAGAGGATTTTTTCCAATTTTTATTTAATATTTTATGTACAGTTTTAGAGTAAATTGAAATGTGTTTAGCTAAGACCGATGGCGACTGTACAAGGTGACGTGATAGCTCAATTGTCTATGAGAAAGCATCCGGTTGACGACGATAGGACGGTGCGCCCCCAATTACTATGACGCATATTTTCCTAGCAATGTCTTTCAAACGTATCGAAAGACATTGCTTGGAACATATTATGCGTGTTAATAGTTTACAGTTCTGTTTTTAGGCTTATAAAGTAGCATTTTTAAAGGTAGGACAGCGTATGGTCGCAAAGCAACATGTAACAGCTTTTACACAGGCAAAAGTTCCCCGCAGAACTTTGTTTAGGAGTCTGTGTTGGATACCTACTATGTATATGAATATAGTATTCGGACGGACCTTGTACGGATTCAGAAAGTTACGAATTACCTATTTTTATGAAATATTTTGATTAATCTACATTCCAAGCTTGCATAGTTTAATTATGCTTACTTTGGGTTTAGGCGCAGAGCGAGTGGTATGGAATGTACCAACTAGAATATTTTATTATTCTTTTTATTCATTACTAACAGTATTTAGGTTACCTATCATCTACTTGTTACGTAATTTCTAACTAATTACGTAATCCCTTTAATATTTCTTAATGTTTGTGATAGATTACATGGTTTACCTACTCATTCTGTATAATGTACCTACTTACCGCACATAGATGAAGCCACAGGGAGTGAATTCAACCTTAGCCTTTAATCTAGCAGCTTCGTCCAAATAGGCACTTAAGTGGCTTAACTTCATTTGCCCTTTCATCATAAGAGTCTCCGCTCACTAATGTCGGTGGATAATCGTGCTGTGGTGAACTTCTAAAACAAGGTTTTAGAAATTCGTGTATTTTAATTTAGTTTCCTAATTAGTGTTCTTCATATTAATTAACCACGTTAGTAGTACCATACCTACCTATTGATTAGGGCGCGAGTCGGCCTCAATATAAATTTGTATTCGGGGCCTTCGCCACCGGGACGTCGGCCACCTGGGGTCTAAGCCACGAACCCTCAAAATAAACATGTTTCATTTTGCAGTCATTTCAATCTGTAAACATCTAGGTTTACCTATGCATAAATATTCAATGTCATCGCCATCTACGGTACTAATGTAATTAAAAACATCGAAAGCTACTTTACAAAAATAAAATTTTGATTGTATGAATTGCAATTATGTAGGTAATACAAAATAAAGGGTGTGTTGGGCCCCCACCACGATTTGCAGAGCCAAATTTAAAAGACCTAAGGCAAGAGAGATAATTACGTAGGCAATAAAGTTTCCGAACCGACGAAGTCTAATGCAATAGATGCAAGATAGTTTCCCTGCTACAAAATTGATGGAGTGGCGATCCAAAGTTGGAACCTTAAGTAGTTTAACTAATCCATACTAATTATAAATGCGAAAGTACCTACCTCAATCTGTCTGTCTTTCTGTCTGTCTGTCTATTATACTTTCACGCCTAGACCACTGTATAAAGATAGAATGTTTACTCGCAATAATCGATATCTACGCGAGCGGAGCCGCGGACAACAGCTAGTCAAATTATATTAATCACGTTTGTTCATAAATATTTCATAAACAGTACATGACAAATATTATCAACTTTGTTCTCTAGGGGTTATAAAAACTTCGTAACTTCATCAACAAATCGGCCCAGGTTCCGGCTTCGCCCGGGAATTAATTCGTAAAAAGTCTTGTCACCCGTTTGCAGCGGTATCTAGAATAGATAAAAACCATCTTTGTAACGGGTTGTATTATATTGAGTCACAATTTTATTATAGAGCTTAATTATTGATGCATGATTTATAAAAATCATGCATCAATTAAGCTCTATAATAAAATTTACTATAAATCGTTTATTTGCCATGAATCAATTTTCATTCTACATTTTACGGCTGTAGCAAGTATAGCTACTTTTTGACACATGTCATGTATTTCCAAATAAACAAGGCTTGCAAATATTTTAATGAAAGTATCTTTAATGTTAACAACTCGTTAGAAGATGAAGAGCTACATACGTAAAACCTTACAAGTTTGTTTAAAAGTTACCAAAACAAAAGCGTGTCTAAAAGTTCACAAAAGGATGTTATAATCCGCGCGCAATCAAATTGGTAAGGAACCTTGTCAAAGAAAATCGAAAATGACAGTTCTCAAGTAGCGTTAGTAAAATAAGTGAGCCGATAATTTACCTAATCCGTGGATCAAGTGAATCGATTTTAAAAATTGTTTCACTGATAGAAGGCTACATTATTTGTGAGTGTCATAGGCTATAAATGGGTAGCGGGAAATATTATATTATGTAAAGGACATCATTCACCCTGCATACATTATTGATCCAAAATTGAAAGTGCCGTCCAAAGAAAAAAAAAATGATATTTCGTTAGAACTTGTTCTTACTAGCATTTTTTATTACAGCGTCAAAATTGAGGGACCAAATAAAACCGAGGGAAGCGGTTTTATTTGAGTTCAAAAATCTTGAAAATATAATTTTTTTATGTTACGAGTATTGAACATGAATGAAAAATATTGTTCTATATAGGAAAAATAGTTAATAAAAGCAATAAAAAATAAACCCCATACAGCATATCGATCTTTTTCATCCATTTATTTAGGTCCAAAATTGAAAGTGACGGTGTAAGAAAAAAAATGAAATATTCTGTTATAGCTTGTCTTCATTAGCATTTTTTAATACGGCGTCGAAGCTGAGGGACCATTGCTCTTGGTTGTATTTGAGTTCAAAAATCTTGGGAACGTGGGTACATTTTCAATAAAATAAATGATTGAAAAATAATGAAAAATATCGTAGAATATTGGAAGAATAGTTGATAAAAGCGATAAATAATAAAGTAATAAAACATACGTATCTCCAAAAGGTCACATCCCATTCTCATCGACCACCTGCTATCAAACTTGTTTCGATCTTTTTAGTATCAGTCGGGTCTTTTAAAAATATTATAATATTAAAAATATTTTATTAATTTATTTCCACTCATTGTTAGTTATTCACTAAAACAATCATAAATAAAATCTATATATATAAAAGAAAGACGTGTTTGTTACAACACTTATAAGTCAAGAACGGCTGAACTGATTTGGCTGAAAATTGGTGGGGAGGTAGCTTAGAACCAGGAAGGACATAGTATACTTTTAATTTTTTTTTTAATTTTTTTTTCACTCAAAGGAAAATAAGAAGGTGAGGAAGTTCTCATTCCAAGGATCCCGATGATCCCAACCGACATGCCGCTTGAATTTAAAAGACTTCAATTTTCGATCCGTCTTGCATTGGCCATGACCATAAACAAATCACAAAGGACAATCCTTAAAAGACCACACTGAATCTAGAAAATCCATGTTTTTCCCATGGTCAATTATATGTTCATGGGTCGGGGACGGTGCAGCGGGAACGGGATCAGAATCTAACATTGAAATTTGAATAGAAGGTACAGCGGGAACGGGTCTGTATCTAGAAAAGCCATGTTTTTCCCATGGTCAATTATTTATGTGGCATGTTCACATTGTTCACGGGTCGGGGACGGTGCAGCGGGAACGGGATCAGAATCTAACATGGAAGTTTGAATAGAAGGTACAGCGGGAACGGGTCTGAATCTAGAAAAGCCATATTTTTCCCATGGTCAATTATATGTGGCATGTTTGTTCATAACACGGGTCGGGAATGGTGCAGCGGGAACGGGATTAGAATCTAACATGGAAATTTGAATAGAAGGTACAGCGGGATCGGAATACCACGCGGGCGGCAAATATGGCGGTGCGAAGTTCGCCGCTGACCCGGCTAGTATTATATAAATCTCGCATTTAAAAAAAAAATGCGTTTTGAAATCCATTCGCATCGAAACAACTTCGTCTCGTTAACTTCGACATGAGTTTGCCGACGCTACCGGACCATATACGTCTCAGTTCCAAAACGTCAATCCCATTCTGATCGCGCGCGGATCTACATAATATACTCACGCTTGTAAATCTCCGAAGGGGAAGGCAGAGGTGATTTAACACCCACATTTCAACTATGATTTTCGGTCCCACGTAATAGGGGGCCTGCCTATTGCCGTCAAGCGGGCACTTTTTCATGGGCTGTATGTTTACTATCGGATGGAGAACAGCCCTATCCCTTAGCCGCCTTTCACGATACCCACAGGAAGAGATGGGGTGGCCTTCTACTCCACTGGGAACCAACACGGCAACCACCGCGAACCAACACGGCAATACGGTTTATTAGTTAGGTATAACTTTATTTAGCTACATCCGTATATTGAAGTCCAATCATGAACAGAAATATATCATTTCGTGACAACAACGCTTCGACACGAAATGTCTTGGTAACGTAGCCGATAGATAGCTACCACCCATTATATTGGACATGAACTATTGCTGATATGACACATCGAATGTCCGTGCTACGTTTCTAGAAATCAAATGACAAGTAGGTGAATAGTGAATATCCAATTGAATATCTGAGGTCTCGATTAAATTGAGTGCTAAATTTAAAGTATAAATTCAAATTCTGATAATTTTGTAAGCAATAGCAACTAACCGTTACCCGTGGTTCCGTTTCCTTGATTTTATTGGTCCTATTCCAACCACCCACAAGAACTACTACCAAATTATATCCTGCACTTGTTCAATGGTTGAAGGCATAAATAAGTAAAAGTGTAATCGGATTTTAAGATATTCCCATACGAAACTAGAAGGGATTAGCTAGTGTATAATAAATATATTATTAACCGACTCCAAATAGGTAGGTCAAATCGAAATCTTTGAAGCAGGTTTTTTTTGAAGCAATAAACAAATAAACAGACATATTTATCTGATATTACAGTTTATTTGTCAATAGTAGATACAATGGCAGTAGAAGACACCATAACACTATGTTTTGAATAACGTTCGTGAATTATTTTCCTAATTGCTAAAGATAACTGTGCTGTCTTTGGTAACCATGAATATCACTTACGATTGCTATTATTGTAAAGCGGTTGCACCCGGCGCGGCGTGTCGTCGTCGGGACGCTAACCTCCTTGACACAAGCCTGGTGTAGGGACCTAAGGACCAAAACGAGTTTTGTTTATTTGTTTGGTACCTATGCTTTTACGTCTTAGCTACTCAATCGACCGTATATTTTCCTATATTTTATAGATGATCGTTATTTTTTAACACGTTGTCACTTGTCACTTGCCAGGGGTAGAGAAATGGACCAATACCTTCCACCCAGAAAAAGTAATCTGTTATTACTCGACTGTCAATTATGGGTTATTCATAGCAACTTTTGGAGAGTTAACAACTTAGTCGTATTTATGTGATAAGTGATAAACTATGGAAACGCGATGCTTGGAGTACAAACCTGACGAATTAGAATACGAAGAGTGGAAACTAGTATAAGTAATAGGTATAGAAACATTTAACCTGTTTGAAAATAGACTACAGACTCGCTGAAGAAAGCCTGTTTTTCAGTTAATTAGTCCATGTAGGTGTCAATATTGCTGAGTAATGAATTTCCATTGTTTCCTTGAAAGGTGAGTAGCCGTAGTACGATTATCTATTCAGTGGTAGCGGCTAGAAGTAGCCGCTTGGTTTTGTCTGACTTATAACAAAAATATAAAAAGTTGGAGTAAATTGGACATTGGAATGGCTTTTGTCATCTGTGTGAAGTTAGTAATTAAGAAAGGGAAGGCTTTGCAAGAGGAATGATGGCAGTTGGAGGTCGATTTTCAATTTGCATTTGAATTGACGCCAGGGCGCGTGGGACCCATGCTGACAACAAAGGATACAGATTAATTTATATGCAATAGGGAACACAGAACATACGACATCTAAATATGAAACTTTGGCATAGACATGTATTGTAATGATTATGCCAAAGTGACTGCGAGTAGGTATGTAGTCTATTCATTGCTTGTGGTCATAGAAGTGTATAAATTCTGCAAGTTGTTGCTACAGCAACTTAAGCACAGATTTGGCCCTAAAAACGTCTCGGTAAAATTAATGCCCAACTCTGTGGCCTCTCATAACTTCTTGATCTCGTATATTTGAGTTTACTGTCAGGTTAGTAAACTCTCCTCGCGACTTCGAGCTTGAGTTATGCTGAAGTTTAATTAAGTAACTAAATTTTATGGGTATCATCTTGTGTTATTTCAGATATTCTAAAAACATTTGACGTTTATGAGTCGTATTACAGGTAAATTACAGTTTTGAGAAACATTGTATTCATTGTAAGTAGGGGAGAGTTGGATATTACCGCGCGGTTGATAATTCCGCGCGTCATCATAATTCAAAAACCGAGTTAGGTCACCACCCGTCAGTTTCTCTAATTGGTCATTTTCCATTCCACTCGTTTTGCGATACAGTGCGTAAACGAGTTACTTATCTACTCGACAGTTTCGGTAATTAGTCACTTTCGGCAACCGGTCACTTTTGAAATTAGTCAATTTCACTAATATCCTTAATTCGTCACTTTCCTTAACTCGTCAGTTGGCTTATCTGGTCAGTGTATGAATCTCGTCAGTTTATCAATTTCAATTGATTACCGTATTTGGTCAGTTGTAGTACAATCACAACGAAGCTCAACATACCTACACCCTTCCCCGCGCAGCACCAGTACGATACGCGCAACGACGGAGACAGTACGTATCGCACAAGTTTTTTTCGGCAATCCTTATAAAATTTCGTACATACTTTCGATAAGAGGTAAGTGATACTGTATTATTATAATACTTTGACATCTTATATTTTGAATGCTTGTACAGTGTAGAATTCCGTGTTAGAATACTTTTTAAATACTAAAGAATTTTCTATATTATTAGGATGTTAAAAAATTAAATGAGTAAGTTTGATAATTTCGCGCCCGGGGCGCGGTATTGTAAAGTATGAAAGTAATATATTATTTAAATTAACTTTTTTTACCCCCGAAAAATACTGTATGATGTGTCTGCCTGTGCGTCTGTTTGAATTGTGTAGTACCTACTATGACTATTTAAAATAAAATACCTACATACAAATTACCATAACATAATTTCATTTTATTTTCGTTTTAGATGGATGGATCTGTGCCCAAGAGATAAAAGAGGTCATGGGATAATATTGATTTTAATTATTTTTGAGGCTGACTAGTCTATATTTAATTCAAAGAGTTTAAGTTATAAAAACCATTTATGTTTTGTTAAAATAATTATAAAGAATTTAAGTTTTTGTTATGACATGACATTATATCGTTATACTTTATATAGGTAGTGATTGAACTTTTAGAAGATATTCCTCTTCTAAAAGCTAAATCACTAGCTACATAAATCCTCCTCCACCCTCTTTATCTTATCATAAAAAATTAAAGATTGTTTTCACCGATTTGTGTGCAATTAATGTGGGCACGATTTTATCAAACCTAGGCACGATATTATCAGACCAGTATGACAATACCACGCCTGTAACGTTGTTGTAATTTTACTATAATTATTTCCTTTTTAAATTGTCGATTATTTTGTTATACGGTATATGTACCTGAATAAATATCCTACTAATTACTGCATTTTGTTTCTTTTAATATCAAACATTTTCCGAATTATGGACCCAAGTCCTTAGGGGCTCGGTATTATCCAACTCTCCCCTAGTATCAATGGACGAAGCATCGTCTGTCCACTTAATACCGAGACAAGAATTAATTAAAGTATCGTCATCCGATCTTTGCTGTTTGGAGCCCGAGGTCCGTTTATTGGTTTTGATTGGTATGTCGGATTTTTCGGGAGTGACTGTCGTCTGGCCTCTCAATCCCGAGAGGAAAGTCTGTGGTAGGTCTGGAGGTGTTAATAGGGTCCTGTTACAGTTAGTATACAATCTACACTGCACATCCCTCAAGCCGATAGGGACAGTAATAAATATAACCTAGGTAATAGCTCTCTGGAGTCCGGCATGCAGGAGGGGCAACATTTTTTATATTTTTAAATGTAGGTATTTGTGTTTTAAGTATATTTAAAATATTAATTTATATGTTTATAAAAAAGGAACAAAAGGAAATAATAAATGAAAGTGTCTATCACACTTTATAACGAGAAAATCATCTTTATTGCCATGCTTTGATTGTAATAGTAAGTCTTGTTAGAATTTCTCTAGAATCATTTGGAACTTTCCTAGTTAGGTACATAACGTGTCTCTAATTAGGCAGTTAGGGCAGTTATGCTCACAAAAGAGACATTTATTTTCCCCGCGACTAAATTGCCGTAGTTTTTGTGTGATCCGAGGTTGTGATTACAGAAACTAATATAAAATTGTGGCGCCGTTCAGTAGGTAGATTACGACTATGGCGAATATTATTGGAGTTTATTACCTCACAATAACTAGTGTAACTTATGGAAACCTGTAAAATATGAATGTTAGTGATTACCATGTCTAGAAATTTTTAACTTTAGATTTTGTGGCACTTTTCCTGTTAATGTAATTAACAATAAGTGTATTGAGATTAAATTTTATGGATAATCGACGCGTGCAATAAACTTATATGAATTTATTTCAAATAAATTAAATTAAAGTGCATATTTGTAAACTTAAAATAATAGGTTTTAATAAATACACAAGAGTGTTGCACAATATGTATATAGATAATGAAATAACAATCTGACAGATATTTCCAGATAAACTACCAAATGGCTGGTTCGATTTATCTACAAGAAAGTAAAAGTAAAGTAAAAACGTCTTTATTGTACACCATAGATATATCAATATAACATAGAGATCTAAGTTATGTGGTAAGTACAGATGGCGGCCATAACGCTCTGCGGCAATTTCTTACAGGCAACCTTAGGATGGATGAAAAAATAGGAGGACAATGTTTTCGGGTAGTTTGGTGCACATAGAGAATATCTAAAGAAAGAGAACAATAATAATAAAAAAGAAAACACAAACATAATAGCTACCTGAGTAGGTATAGGTATATATACAAACAAACATACATACTATAAATATCACATAAGATGTAATATAATTGATACATACACACATAGATAATTAGGTATATTAAGGAGAAAGGTTACAATCGCTTTTCTTCCACTTTTAACAGAGAGATAGGTAGGTCCCTGACTAGCCTTTTGAACACAGGCAGGGACTGAGCACGCCTGGCAGTTACTGACAGAGCATTTCACAACCGAGCGGCTTGAACCGAGAAGGATTTGTCGGCAAAAATAGTGGAATGGCTTGGCATTTTCAATCTTGAATTCTCCGATGATCTCAAAACCCTCGAGTGAGTGTTATGCAGGAATTCAAAACGCTGTTTCAGATAAGCAGGAATTAGTGGATTAAATAGGATGTTGTACAGTAAGGAGAGAATATGAGCATTCCGGCGAAGGCGTATAGGTAACCACTTGAGCTTTCTTCGAAATTCAGAAACATGATCATATTTGCGTAATCCAAATATGAATCGTATACAAAGATTTTGGAGTCTCTCAAGTTGGTCTTCAGTGAGATCTGCATAGCTATTAGGCTAACCTATTAGGCTAACAGCACACATACAATAATAATTATTACTGACAATATAATACATATTTTCAATAATATTGCGTAATACAGAGCTTCAAAACGCAGCACTTTATGTCAATCCCTTTTTAAATCCTTTCGGTCTTTTAGGTCCAGTTCCTATGTACGTCTAGCGTGTTTGGTACGACTATTTCTGCGAAAGACTATTTCCCATTTTCTTTTTCTGTATTACAAAAACTGATATTATCAATTTATAACGTTTACTATTTTGAATAATTTATTTTGGCAAACTGTCCTCTCGAGATAGAAGTGCGCTGCAGCAAGGAATATAGTTCATGACTGACATCTATTGATATTCAAACTCCCGCCCGAAAACTCCGTATTCATATTGTACCTATAACAATACTTTAAACAGTATTAACAGTAGATATCTATTCTTACATATAAAAATTGATTACTGTTCGTTAGTCTCGCTAAAACTCGAGAACGGTTGGACCGATGTGGCGGTACAAAGTTCGCCGGGTCAGCTATTTTTAAATAAATTAAAATCTCCATACTTTGCAAGATATTTGGAAATATTTGTAAAATTAACCTTCATACTATATAATAATATACTATATAATACTATACTTAATAGGTACCAAACTATATAATAGTACATTATGGTACAAGCGTGTAAAGTTGGTGATCACCATACACGCGAGTGGCATACGACTATTTTCAACACACTTGCGAATAAAATAATACTAAAAATACTACATAACACAATAGTAAAAATCTATTTGTTGTCATATGCGCGCGCATCTAACATTTTTTTTATTTGTTCCCTTCGGAACAGGCTAAGATGCTATCAGCATGCTGCCTTGTCATCTACTTACTTATTTGAATTATGATTATTTTTTCTCTGTAAATACTCACAGAGATAAAAAATACACTTTAGTGAAAGTTTTGTTTATTAAACACGTACTACAAGTTGAAATTATCTTTTAAAATACGAAATTGCATGAAATGAGCAAGCAATAGGTATATTAATTCGTTTGTAATATTGGACAGGATATGTTTTGTATCGAAACTTTTTTAAGAACAAAGCAACTTAATCAATGTAATTTAAAAAAGAAGTCTATAACTCACTTGTGAATAATAGCAATGGAAAAGTCACAGTTTTATAATAGGTGTCATTCCGTGCTTAATTGCGGTGAAATAAAAGCCTGTTTATAAGCAAGTGTGTTGAAAAAATAATATACTATATAATACCTACTATATTATATAATACTAGGCTAGCTAAATAGACCAAAGAATGGAATAACATTAGAAGAACCTCACGATGGTCGTCCGAAGATATCTTTTCTTTTGTTTTATTAGAGTAAAGGTCCAACGCCAAAGGTACTTAAAGGTAGTCAAAGTCCAATGCCAATGATGATAAGCGGTTACCGTGGACTAATTATAGCGAATGGTACCTATGATACCCAAGCTACTAAGCTTGCATACCATAGGTACCTACCATGGTATGCAAGCAAAGCAGTTTCTTCACAATTAGGGTAATTGCGAGGAAACTGCTGATTATTTTAGACATGTTATCTTATTCCCCTTGCACAATTTTGGGTTAGTAAAGTTGATGTTTGATTTGGGAAGGATGAGTCGGTGGTGTGTTAACATTGTAAAAGGCTGTATCATAGTCGAGTAAAAGTAATGTCATTATTGTTCACGTGAAAAATAACTTAAGGTTGATAACTGTTTCGTCATTTGCTTTCACCACCGCCACGCCACGCCACGCCACAGAGGCTGTCTTTTTAGGTCTATTTGGTGGTAAGTGCGGGGTGAGACGGGGTGCGCCAACCAACCACTTATTAGATTAAACGAAATGCGGGCGCACGAGCACGCGACCAATCCTTTTATTGGCTTTTTGGTTGGTCCTTAGCTCACTGATTTATGTTGTTACTACTAAGTGCACTTACACGACCATGGTTTAATTTTTATGTTTTAATATTGACTTGCCAATTATGACGTAAATGTAATAGGTATTACGTTGAAAACCAAGGATAGTAACAAACGTAAACAGTTCGTAATGATGTAAACGACAAAACAATCTATGTGCCTGTCGCACGTGACCGACCGTATTAAGCAGCGCAGGGAAATTTCCTTCACGTGTAGCTATACTAGTATAGGAAATTTCCTTGAAATAATTGAAGGAAAACATTTTGAATCCTCATCCCCGGGATTACATCATTATTGAAGGCAAGTAACAACAAAGGCGATTAATAGGTACTATTAGCGATATGAAAAGTTACAAACATTACTTTCTATTGTTATATAGAAGTATGTATGCGAATATTAGTATCTACTATGATCTAGGTATGAATACTTACTTCACAGCTTATTCATTATGTCGTTATAGTGTTCATCTAGTTACTTTTCATAATGCACTTACTTTATTATTCTCTGCACCACCTATAAAGTGGACTGGTAGAGAAAGCTTGTTGCATTAAGTCCACCGGTGTACAAGTGTGCATGAAGTTTAAATGAACAAAATAAATAAATAAAAGATTCACTGAGTGAAACTTTCGGTTCACCCTTGTTTGACAAAAAACGTATGACAAAACATCATTTGACAAACAACGTTTGAAAAACTAATCATTTGACAAATTTTCATTTGACAATCTAGTCAAATGAAAATTTGTCATTTGTTTTTTGTCAAATGATAGGACACCGAAACTTTCACGTACATCATCACAGCTTTAGCCTCAATCTTCCCTCCGGCTCCCTTTGCTCGGCCGGACATCCAAATCATGAACTTTGTATGGAAAGCCTACGCCAAAGGCTGGCTGGATGTACTGGCTAGCAAGTGACATCGACTTGGGGTCAGAAAGTTCTTTTTTAGTAGTTTTAATTTTGGAAGACCAAAGGGTTACCCTTTGGTCTTTGTGATAGAGTCTAAACTAGGAGATTCTATGGGTACCTACTTAGCCGACATTTTCGAGACTTATAACGGTTGGAAACCAGGGCCCGAATCCTATTGATATAATATATCACCTGCCTACTAGAAGCTAGACGCGGGTCGTGGAGTAGAAATACGAGTAATTATGGTTGTAAATATCTTAATGTTTTTGTTATTCGCTCGGACTGTGCGGTTTTCTCACATAAATTATTATCAAATTGCTACCTAGAGGTGCACGGTTTATTACCTACCTACATTATGGAGAAAAGCGGTTTGTCGTCATAATTTTCTAAATATACTAATAATAACTTCTAAGTCTAATCCCTACTAATCCCTACTAATATTATAAATGCGAAAGTAACTCTGTCTGTCTGTCTATCTGTCTGTCTGTCTCGCTTTTACGACTAAACCGCTGAACCGATTTTGATGAAATTTGGTATAGGGGTAGATTAGACCTTGAAAAAGGACATAGGCTATGTTTGGTCGCGATAACCGACATCCACGCGGGCGGAGCCGCGGGCAAAAGCTAGTAAAATATACCTATTACTTTTGATGCATTTATATTTCTTTTTGTGAAGGATTGACGGACTTCACCTCACTAGATAGTAACAAAATGAAGGCCACCATGGTGATCCTCAGTTTCACTGCCTCGAGATACTCCTACCGTCGTATTCAAAGCATATTACAATTATTTGAATTCAATCAATTGACGTGATACAGGGTAGATATAAACCCTACTAGTATGAGTGGAGAGTTGAGGGTTACATTCCTATACTGACATAAACAAGCCGTTGTATATGCACTTAGTGCTCTTCAAACTATAATGTATCTGCGTGTCAAACTTCATCCAGATCGGTTTACCTGTTCTGGCGTGATTGAGTAACAAAACAAGAATCCATCCTTCCGGTAAATTACAGACTATATAGCAGTAAAATGCAAGTTCACATTTGGTTCATATCAAATCCCTGAAGTAAGCCCCGAATGCAACCGGCACTACCGCACAGATGAAGGTCTTGGGAATCGGTATGATAACGTAATAGATTAATTATTGGGTACCGGAGTCGGTGGTGTGTACCATATCACCTAATGAGAGGGTAACCAAACACGGATAGAATAACGGCCCATCACGATATTAACACGCATACCTAAATGAAATTAATTACGTGCCCAATTCCGTGTTCAATTTCGTCCACTAAATCCTGTCAAAGACCGTACCAATTACTCAACGGAGTCGCCTGAAGTGACTAACGCTTTGTGAGGACACAAAAAAGATAGAGAATTTTAATTGTCACAAAAAATACTGTTTTGTCGGTTCAAGTGTTATCAAATAAGTCGTTTTGTTTTCCTATGAATATAGTACGTTTTCTATGCTATGTTTAAATGACATTAACGAATCTTGAAAACGGTGATGAGGGCACCACAGCTAAGATCTCGGTTTTGCCTCTAAGATCGATGAGGTCTAGGTTCCGGAGCAAACCTAATATCGAATACGCTACTGTTAGTTGTAGTTTTAGCGTAGCGGTGTATGAGGCCCAACAAAGACCTAGGCCTGCTTTTTAACATTTTGCGGCTCAGATACACGCTTTAATTTCAAGTATAGGGGTCAGTGTTATCAGTTATGTCAGGAGGAGAAAGCTGAGCTCTAAAGTCCAAGATACGGATGCAAAGGCTAGTTAGATGAACAGAATAATTAAACTTGTTTTGGAGAAAGGTTAGGTGCTTGTACTCTCAGATGATATCCACATTTTTAGTCTGCATCATCGTAGCAGATTTAGAACACATGCGTTTGCAAAATAAAAATCATAAAAACTCTTCCAGAGAAAAACGCTACTTGTATCACCTGTTCACCTAGATATGATCGTTAATTAAAATTGTGCTAGTTTCTCATGAAGCTACTAAGTACCAAAATTTTAAAGACACTGTGAATTTCTTTGGCATCAAAATCTTTTTTATCGTTACATTAGCTTTCAAAAGTCAGTTGGTTTGAATAACTTGCGCCCAATTCAATGTGCTGCAAAACCGAATGATTAAAGTTCATGATGTTTAAGACGTATTAGCATATCATTAGGATGGATACATTACAATGCGGAATAGTTTCCCTTATGAACATAGCGCCGGGAAAGGCTCAAGGCTGCACAGCGCGGATGCATGCCATAATTAATATCCGTCCAACTATTGTTATATGCAAATACTGAACTACTTACTATGATTCAATTCTACAAGTACGAGTGTCTCTTTATTGACTCATTTGACACGATTAACTTTGTCACTTTAATTGGATACTTGACTGTCAAGTCAAATTGGTAAGTATTATGAATACTTGTATGGAATTCTAGAAGGTTGGTGTGAAGGTTGTATGAAATTATGGAAGGGTGAATGTGATATGTAAGGTTATTAATGTTTTTTTACATGTGAATCGCTACAGTACAATCGATGGTACTGTCTAATGGTACCACCTTCTCTCCGTTCATCGGCTTTTTTCTTCCCTCCGTATCAGAAGGACATTTACGCTTTACGGGTAGGTAAAGAAGCCCGCCATCTGCATCTATATTACGCTTCCCCTACAGTCATTAAATTTTTCATGCAAGCCCGCCGGTTTTCGTTACATACCTGCCACTAACACATCATCATTGTATGTATAATAATAATGTACATCCTACGAGATACTTGATTAATTATTTGCTCAGTACTCATTCACTTAACAAACTAAGCCTTCTTGTACAAATCAGGATTACAAAGAATACAGCAAAACATACAGTTTTTCATTTGTTCGAGTAGCGTGCCCCGGGGAGTACATCTACCTAGTTTAACTAGTTAGTTGTTCGTTGAGACTAGCCGCTGTTGTGTATAATTGCCGAGGTTACAGTTCCCTAATGCAGCCTTTCAAACTTTCAAAACATTTATGATATGTTCTGGAAAACTGAATATTTTTATTGGATATTCAATAAAGGATATTTTAAAAGTTTACGCGAATTTTACACATTGAGATAAAACTATTTTAAACGAATTCTATCGGACCAGTGTTAATAAAAAAATAACGTAAATAAATTGCTATATGAATCCGTTTACAAGTTTTGTTTCAATTTAAAGTGGACAAAAGGACATCTTGGAAGTGGTCCCTCAACTTTGACGCCATAATAAAAATGCCAATGAGGACAAGCTCTAACGGAATATCATATTTTTTTCCTTTCTATTTTGGACCTAAATAAATTAACGAAAAACAACGTTAGGCAGTATGGGGTTTATTTGTTATTGCGTTTAATAACTATTCTTCCAATATAGAATAATATCTTTCATTCATTTTCAATATATCGTATCATAAAAATTATATGTCTTAGATTTTTGAACACAAATAAAACTGAGGGCAGTGCATGGTCTCTCAGCTTTGAAGGCTTAATAGAAAAGGTAATGAGGACAATGTCTAGTGGAATATCACATTTGTTTTCTTTGTACGGCACTTTCTATTTTGGACCTAAATAAATGATCGAAAACCAACAATATGCAGTATGGGGTTCATTTTTTATTAATTTAATTAACTATTCTTCCAATTTAGAACAATATTTTTCATTTATTTTCAATAGGTAGTTCGTATCATAAAAAGTGTACATTTTCAAGATTTTTAAACTCAAATAAAACCGAAGAAAGTGGTCCCTCAACTTTGACGCCATAATAAAAAATGCTACTAAGAACAAGCTCTGACGAAATATAGTATTTTTTTTCTTTGGCCGGCATTTTCAATTTTGGACCAAAAATGTAGGTATGCAGATGCAGCGTGAATGATGTCCTTTAATTTTCATGAAATGGTTATCGTTAGTTATCGTAGTAGGTGCATATTGTATAAAAATCATACTTAGGTACTTTCCCAGGGTTCAAATTTTTTTTGATTAAACTCGCTTCACAAAATTAAGCTATGGTAATTGATACAATTTGTACCAGTAAACTAAAGTTATAGTCAAGAATCTTTATAAGAATTTCACAGACGTCCACCAAACTGTAGTTTTTCTCTTCTCCTTCAATTTTCTTAATCTTAGATTCTCTTAAGTGAAGAAAATTTCTGTATTCATTACAGTGGGCTGAAAATGCACGTGCGCGCCTTCAAAGTTGGAGTCAGATGAAATTTCTTAACATTTCTTGTTTGAGAAAAGTGATACATATCTATGGCTTTTTAAACTGTATCTTTTTCATCTGAAGCCAAGCGAAGGGAAAATGCGGGACTTAAAATAAAAATATTCATGCATTTACACCCAATGTACGTAATAATATGTACGTAAATGTGCGTACGTAAATGTTGTTAATGTTCATCTTTATGTTTCTTCATTGTCTACATTGTACCTTTTGTTCTTGTATTATTTTTTGGATTCTGTACCTCAAAAGGAATAGTGGAACCATTATAGAATGAGAACGACTTGATTGTTTGTCTGTCAAGACACTTTTTCTCAGGAGCGCGTGTTCTGGTATTTAAGCTCTAATTGATATCCAATAATCATGTTCGCAGCTTCTTGCAGCTATCAAAAAATTGAACTTTTAAGTTAATGCAATCCATCGCAAGGGACTCAAAACCTATAGTACTTACCGTTGAGCTGGAGCAAACCTGACCTTATTGCATTAAATAAAGGAAAAAGTCACAGTCTAAATCAGCTGTCTCGTTCAGGTCGTCAGTTTATCTACTTGGGAGGTGTCCTAATATCCGTTTACCGATTTGTGGTCTCCTCTAGACTAGTTTGCGGCCATCGGGCCTTCGGCAGATGTTACCAATCCACTTTTACTTCAGTTTATTGTGTGTTATATTGGTAACTTCAGGTTTCTAAAACAACGTTTAGTTTGTCCCTCAATACCATTGTGTAGGAAATACTCAGTGCTCGACCCCAATTCGCACTTGACCGATTTTTTCTATTGAAATATCATTTAGTACGTTATGAAAGTCTTTCTAATACTTACATAAAATAAGCTAGAAACTTTTAAATAAGTGGGATCCCTGTCATAGCATTTTCTATAAATAAAACTTGTGATGCCATTAGGATTCACCGTAGGCACGATATGTCACCAAATGGCGTTGACAAATGATGTTAAACTTTGGCCATTTTTACCACGTCCACTGTCTACTCGATTTCCTTTAATCTGTAAAGAAACCATGTGACAGACGCGTGACAATTTAATTTGTACCTATAAAAAAGTTGATATTTGATATAATCTACCGTACTTCTACTCTTATAAATAAAAATGTATTTTGCTGAGTGCTAATATCGAGAACGGCTCAAAAGATTTAGCTGTTTAATTTTGTATGTTCCATGGAAGGTTTAGAAAAAATTCCCATGGGTCACGGGAACAGAATTTTACTCGGGAGAAACCGCGGAATTAGCTAGTAGGTGTATTATAACTTCACGTGATCTCTACGGACACCGAGGAGCTCAGACTTCAAAAGATTTTTATAAATACGTTTGATCAATCAATAAATCCACTTCAGTGAGCCGGTGTCACGATATCGTTTTCGTTTGGACAATATTATTAAATTTCTGAAAGTGCTTAGCTTTTTAAGGAACGTTGAGTTTGGTTACATTGGCAAATACACCAGTTTTATCTTGTGTAAATGAATTGCTGGTATGGAACTTATAATATTACTAGCTTTTGCCCGTGGCTCCGCCCGCGTGGAGATCTGTTATCGCGACCAAACATAGCCTATGTCCTTTCCCAAGGTCTCATCTATCCCTTTACCAAATTTCATCGAAATCGGTTCAGGGGTTGAAGCGTGAAAGCGTAATAGACAGTCAGACGGAGTTATTTTCGCATTTATAATATACTAGCTGTAGCCCGCGGCTCCGCCCGCGTGGAATTCTGATCCCGTTCATCGCTGATATATAGCCTATGTGTTATTCTGATGTATAAGCTATATTATTGCAAAGTTTCATCAAAATCCATTCAGCAGTTTTTAAGTGAAAGAGTAACAAACATCCACACATCCACACATCCATTCTCACAAACTTTCACATTTATAATATTAGTAGGAAGGATTTATAATATTAGTAGGATTCGTATGGATAGTTATGCAGTGATTAATTATTTTTATTTTATCATCATTATCTTGGCGTGGCGGTTGTAGTCCACTTGTTACTGCTATTCTTTCGAATTTGGCTTGTGCGGCTATGTCATGATTTGCCAATCCCGTGAAGAATAAAACCCATCACGTGAGCATGGGCTCGCGTCATTGGTTGATCAGCAATTTTATTTATTTCATGGTTGGTCTCTAAAATGCACACGCGGGTACTGTCTGACTTTTCTTCACGAAGTTTGCCGGCATCTATACCGTTAACGGACTTGTAATTTAGTTACATAACACCTATTATGGTGCTTTGTAACTAAATTACAAGTACGCTAACAGGTTGCGTAACAAGCAAAGCACTTAGTAGATATATACGACTATACGAGTGTATCAAGTAAATAATACTCAGTCATGTGAGCTGTTATCAGTGCCGTGTATGGTGTAATTCATGGTAGTTTCGCACGAAATGGGTGTGTCTTCGTAATCTTTTATCTATATGGGTATAGAAATACTTATATGAAGTAATTTTCGCCCTTTTTAACAACAATAAATTATAATTTCTTGCTGACAGAAGGTGTATACCTAAAGATGCAATAATATAATAATGATGAACTTGTTGGCATGTAAAATATTTTATTTTTTAAGAATTTGACATTAAATTAGGCAGTATCTGTAACAATTCAAAATATATTATAGTGAACTATAAACAAAAAATATCAAGTAGGTACAAAATATCTATCACAAATATGTCCCTAATGATAAGATTTATTTTAAGACCTATTATGGGAGTTTGGGTGCTGAAAGTGTAATATGGTGGTCTTTGTTTAAGGCCCCTAATCAGGTCAACGTCGAAAAATCGGTAATTTCGTTTTTCTTATTAATGTTAAGACTTACAGATCTGGAATTTATATGTCTGCATTCTACAGGATATACAGCGGAACTTGACCTTTTCATAAATGAAATAAAAAAGGAGGAAATAGTAGAAAAGAGGCTCTGAACTTCACTCTAATCTTTTTTTTAAAACCAAATATTTTCTACATTAAGTATCCAAATAATCTGAAACTTCACATATATGTTAAAAAAGTATATTAGCGTGACATGACCTTCTTAGTTTGTAATCGTTGCCTACCAAGTTATCTCTTAAAATTGGTTTTACTGATTTCTACGGTTCCAGTAGGCCTTGCTCGTTCAAAATTCAGTATGCGCTGAGGCGCGTTGCTGAACGGACCTATGTTTGGTTGCTGAAACCTCCCCTCCCGCACCCCGCTCACCAATGTCAGTGTGTGAGTGTGTTGTATGAGACGCTACAATGATTATAGCCTCAATAAATTAGGCACTTACGATTATACGCGCCCATCGTGGCGTAGCGTAAGAGCATTCGACCGCGCAGGCTCGATTCCCGCCCATTGCAAATATTTGTACACATGAATCTATTTGTATTGGCCTGCGTGTTTTTATGTATGTATTTACAAAAAGGAAACTTATTTAAGAATGTATATTCGCATATCAGAATCCATGACTCAAGCTAGTTGGTGTGGTTACTTTGGGTCTAGATTTAAGGATCTTTGAGTCCTTATAAACTCGGATTTCTTCTGCGCTCACTTGGCGCTTAGACACAATGATGATTTTATTCAGTGTAGGACGTCAATCAAGTCGATTGACAAAAACATAATTGCAACAATTTTTTTTTTATATTACAGCCTGTAAACTTGCTCAGATATTTTCTTAAATATTTACTTTAGTTTTTTTTTAATTTATTCATTTAAGATGGTTTATTTCTCAAATATGTACAATACATAAATAATACTACATGAAATTTAAAATAAGAAACTATTATAACGTACCTACCTACTAAAATAAGCTAAATTAAATAAATAAAACATTACCTTCGTAACGCGTCAATTGCAACTAAATCAATTGCAATTAACTGTTAGCTGCACGTCACAATTCTAACAATAACTTTGTTTTTCTATATGGAGTCAAACATTTTTTTTCCTGCCAAACTTTCAATAATGTTAAGAATGGTCACCCATCTTAAGACTGACCTGGCTATCAGGATATCTTGTAAAATGACGAAATTTCATACAAACTTTCATCCCCTATTTTCCTACTTTGACCCCCTATTTTTGTAAAAAAAATAACCTGCTTAATGTCCGTTCCCATGCTTAAATCTATCTCTGTACCAAAATTTCATCAAAATTAGTTCAGTATTTTAGGCGTGAAAGCGTATTAGACATTCGCATAATTTATAATATTAAATATCCAAGTATCCAACTCTGTACCAAATTTCATCAAGATATCTTCAATAATAAACTTTCATCCCCTGTTAATTTAGTAATAAAAGGCAATTAATATCCATTTCCGAGCACTTATCCATCTTGCACCAGATTTCATCATAAACTTTCAAACAAATTTTCATCGCCTATCCCCCCCTCCCTTAACCCTTTTTTTCGCGTTAAAGGTGACCTATGTCCGTTCCCATACTTCATCAAAATCAGTTCAGTGGTTTAAGCGTGAAAGCACAACAGACAGATGAAAATTTATTTGAAAGTACACGATGAAATCTGGTACAAAGATGGATAAGTGCTCGGAAACGGATATTGATTGCCTTATAGTATTAAATTAATAGGGGATGAAAGTTTATTATTGAAGATATCTTGATGAAATTTGGTAGAGTTGGATACTTAATATTATAAATTATGCGCAAATAACTCTTTCTCTTACGCTTTCACGCCTAAACCACTGTACTAATTTTGATTAAATTTGGTACAAAGATAAAATAAACCTTGGGGCAGGCGCAGGTGCACCGTTGTGGGCACAATGCTCACAACCATAATAGACCTGTGACGTCACTTTTTATGTTTTCAATAATTTTGTAAGTTCAAATGTGAACACTATGATGATGGAGTAGAAGACTAATAGGGCTTAGCCAGTATTTGCAATTCGGTTTTTGCGGTGGTCAGTTCGAACACCCACACCGAACACAAATTATGTCATATCTAGTATCACATACTCTATGTTCAGTGACTTTTATTGTTTAGCACAGCGGCTGCGGCTTCGTTCAATGACGTGGTTGTATGCGTACGCGAACCTAGTTGATCCCACCCCGCACCTCTCGGTGCCCCGCTTGACCAAATACCTAAACTCTCAAAGTCATTCGCGTATGTAATCACCTTAAGCAGGAATGTACGCCAAAGAATTGAAGAAGGTGACTATTGTGCCAATAGAAAAAGTTGAACTAAAGGCAAAACTTCACTAGAAAGTAGTTCGAATCAGTGATATTTGATAAAAACGGTTTGATTTATTTAAGAAAATAACGATAGCTTTGTTTTTAAAACTTTGTACTTGGCAAAAACACAGCGCTCTATATTTTAATGAAACATTTCGTTATCGGAAATTTTTTCTCTTGGTTTTACAAAGTTGTGTCGTGTCGTAATCACACTCGTAGAAAACGGCTATTTAATCGAAACTAAGTTAGATTTTGAACTGACCGTAGTTGGCTATGATATGGCTGAAGAAAAGCAAACATTTGTCATTTAGACGCGGCATTCTAGCACTTGGTAGGGTTTTATATTGTGGTTTCTTTTGACAGTCTCTGTGGCGTGGCGTGGCGTGGCGGTAGTGAACGCGACTGTCACCCAGGAAAGGCGGGTTCGATTCTCACTCAACTCAGTCGAAATATTTGTATGCATGGATATGGCTACTTGCATTGCTCTGGTCGTGCCTCGAGGAGCACGTTAAGCCGTCGGTCCCGGTTTGCCATATGAATTTCTATGGCATTCATTGCGGGTAGTTGGTTAGCTTCTCTTCTTCCGTTTGCGGACTCGCGGTGTCCACTCTAATAACACAATTCAATCAATCAATCAATAAGTCTATTGCCGTCCACTGCTGGACATAGGCCTCTTCCAATGTGCGCCACGTCTGCCAATCCTACGCTTTATTATGTGATCATAATTATTAAGGAAAATTTAGAAGTTAAAACACTTTAAAAACTGTTGGTAAAGTTAAAACATTGTCTTCAAGTGGCGATACATTTTATGGAACCAGTATCTTGTCCATAGAAACATAAAAGTAAGTAATGTAAACGAAACAACGTGAACAAACAAAATGCATTGGTTATAAAATTTTAGACGTTCTAAACGAAACAAAAACGTTAGTATGTATGTATATAAAAATTTCGGGTACAGTTAATCGAAATGGTTTTCTTTTAATAAAATATTGAAATAATGTAAAATGTATTGATTTATTTTTGCAGCCAAAAGTTTACTATTACATTAAAATTAAGGTTTTATAGTAGGCAAAAGTGACGTATTATCAAGACACTATTTTGGGTGAATGAGAATGACGTAAAACTATAAAATTATTTAGGCACCTAAGTAGATATGGTGTAAGGGGTTGGCAAGAATTTCAAAATAGGTTTGGGTCTTCCCGTAAACACATAACAGATTAAGGATTATAAATATTTAAGGCGATATTGTTTGTAGTAGCGGTAGATCTGCTAAGTGGTTAAGAGGACAATGTATTTCTCGAGCGGAAAATTATATTGTTCAGGGTAAACTTCAAGGATGAGAAAGTTCTGCGGTGTGGTGCACGCTTTTATGTAATGTATCGCCACATCGAACTCGAATTAAACTAATTTATGAGGTAACAATAAGGCCGCGGGAACGCGCTGGATGCGAGCCGCTTCCAACCGGTCTCATTGGAGATCTATAGGGGAGGCCTATGTCCAGCAGTGGACTTCCTATGGCTGAAATGATGATGATGAGGTAACAAAACCCTCGATTCTGCCAAAGTAAAACCACTGTCGTACCACAGTCACTGCAAAAATTGGCATTAAATTTTAGACTTTATCACTGTTGACTTAAAGTCCAAAATTAAATGACTTTTTGTAGAGTGAATGAAATAGTGTAATGAAACTCTTTACGGTTTTAAGTCTATAGCAATAAAGTCTAAAATTTTGTGACAGTTATTGCAATGACTATGGTACGACAGTGGTTTTGTTTTAGCAGAATTGAGGGCCAGGTGTTTGGGCTTCACCTCACCAAAATTTTCGTAACCCAAATCGACTTCGCCTGCAAGTCAGTACATCTAAAGTTATGATTCCGAAGCCGGCCGCATACGACAACCGACGCATGCAGCAGATACAGCGCATTACTTGTTTAACTCCGATACGTATAAAGGGGACCATTGAGAAGCCGCAATGAACTACGCGCATCGGCTGCATGCGTCGGCAGTTGTCGTATACGGTCGGCTACGGAATCATAATATCTAAATAATTGAGGAACGAGACTCTGTTGTAGGCTTTCCTGTCATGGTTGAGGTCAGACAGCAGTCACTCTTGTAAAGATGATACACCATGGGTGGCAAGGAGGGGAAAGGGAGCTGACCCCGGCCTCAGAGGTGCAGGTTTAAGATGCAAGATGAAGAAGATGAGGTAATAGGAAGAGTGTTGATGCAAGTCACAAGTTATGACGTTATGCTTCAGTTTTGTTCATGGGTTTGATTATTTTTTGGGTTTTAGATTTTTAAGTTTAGGTTTTAGGCTTTGATTCCAATGCGATTGTTCAAATTAATATAATAAACGTTTGTATTTTTTGATTGCGTTGACTTAGAAGTTTTTTTTTAAAGTTACAAGAATATGTAGAACTGATCATGATGTGAGAAAAAGGTCTTTACTGACAGACGGACAACGAAGTGATTTTATAGAGCCGTTTTTCCATTTATAGAGGGGAACGAAACCTTCAAAAGAAATGTATACCTATTCTATAACTCATATTACAAGCTATGTTTAGTTATAGTCTAGAATTTTAACTAACAGTTGAAATAATTTAATAGGTCCATTATGACAGTTGCAGTCTAGGGTTGGAGTGTCTCAAATCGATTGTGAGAAAAATTTATAACAAACGACTAATCGTTTTAATACTATTGATATTAGGATTAGAATACATCATATTGTTAGGGTTAATAAAAACATGAAATGGATAAAAGTAATAACTCAGACTAGAAGAATAGTAGTAGTAGTACTATTCTCTTAGTCTGAGGGTAATAACTATTATTCCTTATGAGAAACAATAAAAAAATTATAGCATTCGATACAGCATAAGTAACATTTAAGTAACATTTTGAGTAATGTAACATAGAAGTAACATAAGAGTAACCCTCTTATGTTACTTCTATGTTGTGTTCAAAGTACCCTTGTGTGTAAGTTTAGCTTTGTGTAACTTGTAAGTTACTCTTGTGATACCAAATCTATGAGTTATCCCCGTGATCAATAGGAATATAAATACATTGGTCACAATCCAAACAAGTGTTTGACGATCACAATTTACAATCTACAGTTAGTTACTGACAGAGCCGTATTACTGTGTTACTTAGGAGAAATTCCCACGCCACTTCTCCAGGTAATTCTTGGCAACTACCATCGTGAAACGTGATCAGCATACCTAGTGTACCTACATATTTAATTAGAACTAGACCGAAACTAGCACGTTAAGCCGTCGTCGGTCCTGGTTTGCCATATGAATTTCTATGGCATTCATTGCGGGTAGTTGGTTAGCTTCTCTTCTTCCGTTTGCGGACTCGCGGTGTCCACTCTAATAACATAATTCAATCAATCAATCAATAAGCCTATTGCCGTCCACTGCTGGACATAGGCCTCTTCCAATGTGCGCCACGTCTGCCAATCCTACGCTTTATTATGTGATCATAATTATTGGGCACTTTTGCACCGGGAGCGATCAGGGGCGGATTATTTGATTAGTACAGGACAACTGTACCGGAACTGTGTGTATATCTTGGACTGTTACAATTTTGACAATAAAGAATTTTTAAAAAAAATAAATGCAAAAAAAAAAAATTATTAAGGAAAATTTAGAAGTTAAAACACTTTAAAACTGTTGGTAAAGTTAAAACATTGTCTTCAAGTGGCGAAACAACGCAACGTAAACAAACAAAATGCATTGGTTATAAAATGTTAGACGTTCTAAACGAAACAAAAACGTTAGTATGTATGTATATAAAAATTTCGGGTACAGTTAATCGAAATGGTTTTCTTTTAATAAAATATTGAAATAATGTAAAATGTATTGATTTATTTTTGCAGCCAAAAGTTTACTATTACATTAAAATTAAGGTTTTATAGTAGGCAAAAGTGACGTATTATCAAGACACTATTTTGGGTGAATGAGAATGACGTAAAACTATAAAATTATTTAGGCACCTAAGTAGATATGGTGTAAGGGGTTGGCAAGAATTTCAAAATAGGTTTGGGTCTTCCCGTAAACACATAACAGATTAAGGATTATAAATATTTAAGGCGATATTGTTTGTAGTAGCGGTAGATCTGCTAAGTGGTTAAGAGGACAATGTATTTCTCGAGCGGAAAATTATATTGTTCAGGGTAAACTTCAAGGATGAGAAAGTTCTGCGGTGTGGTGCACGCTTTTATGTAATGTATCGCCACATCGAACTCGAATTAAACTAATTTATGAGGTAACAATAAGGCCGCGGGAACGCGCTGGATGCGAGCCGCTTCCAACCGGTCTCATTGGAGATCTATAGGGGAGGCCTATGTCCAGCAGTGGACTTCCTATGGCTGAAATGATGATGATGAGGTAACAAAACCCTCGATTCTGCCAAAGTAAAACCACTGTCGTACCACAGTCACTGCAAAAATTGGCATTAAATTTTAGACTTTATCACTGTTGACTTAAAGTCCAAAATTAAATGACTTTTTGTAGAGTGAATGAAATAGTGTAATGAAACTCTTTACGGTTTTAAGTCTATAGCAATAAAGTCTAAAATTTTGTGACAGTTATTGCAATGACTATGGTACGACAGTGGTTTTGTTTTAGCAGAATTGAGGGCCAGGTGTTTGGGCTTCACCTCACCAAAATTTTCGTAACCCAAATCGACTTCGCCTGCAAGTCAGTACATCTAAAGTTATGATTCCGAAGCCGGCCGCATACGACAACCGACGCATGCAGCAGATACAGCGCATTACTTGTTTAACTCCGATACGTATAAAGGGGACCATTGAGAAGCCGCAATGAACTACGCGCATCGGCTGCATGCGTCGGCAGTTGTCGTATACGGTCGGCTACGGAATCATATCTAAATAATTGAGGAACGAGACTCTGTTGTAGGCTTTCCTGTCATGGTTGAGGTCAGACAGCAGTCACTCTTGTAAAGATGATACACCATGGGTGGCAAGGAGGGGAAAGGGAGCTGACCCCGGCCTCAGAGGTGCAGGTTTAAGATGCAAGATGAAGAAGATGAGGTAATAGGAAGAGTGTTGATGCAAGTCACAAGTTATGACGTTATGCTTCAGTTTTGTTCATGGGTTTGATTATTTTTTGGGTTTTAGATTTTTAAGTTTAGGTTTTAGGCTTTGATTCCAATGCGATTGTTCAAATTAATATAATAAACGTTTGTATTTTTTGATTGCGTTGACTTAGAAGTTTTTTTTTAAAGTTACAAGAATATGTAGAACTGATCATGATGTGAGAAAAAGGTCTTTACTGACAGACGGACAACGAAGTGATTTTATAGAGCCGTTTTTCCATTTATAGAGGGGAACGAAACCTTCAAAAGAAATGTATACCTATTCTATAACTCATATTACAAGCTATGTTTAGTTATAGTCTAGAATTTTAGCTAACAGTTGAAATAATTTAATAGGTCCATTATGACAGTTGCAGTCTAGGGTTGGAGTGTCTCAAATCGATTGTGAGAAAAATTTATAACAAACGACTAATCGTTTTAATACTATTGATATTAGGATTAGAATACATCATATTGTTAGGGTTAATAAAAACATGAAATGGATAAAAGTAATAACTCAGACTAGAAGAATAGTAGTAGTAGTACTATTCTCTTAGTCTGAGGGTAATAACTATTATTCCTTATGAGAAACAATAAAAAAATTATAGCATTCGATACAGCATAAGTAACATTTAAGTAACATTTTGAGTAATGTAACATAGAAGTAACATAAGAGTAACCCTCTTATGTTACTTCTATGTTGTGTTCAAAGTACCCTTGTGTGTAAGTTTAGCTTTGTGTAACTTGTAAGTTACTCTTGTGATACCAAATCTATGAGTTATCCCCGTGATCAATAGGAATATAAATACATTGGTCACAATCCAAACAAGTGTTTGACGATCACAATTTACAATCTACAGTTAGTTACTGACAGAGCCGTATTACTGTGTTACTTAGGAGAAATTCCCACGCCACTTCTCCAGGTAATTCTTGGCAACTACCATCGTGAAACGTGATCAGCATACCTAGTGTACCTACATATTTAATTAGAACTAGACCGAAACTAGCTTTCAGTCGAATTCGAATTTCAGCTACAATTTGAGTTTTAAAACTCCAACTGAAAACTAGTTAGATGTTATAATTACCAAATTTTTTCAACTTTTAAATCGGTAAGTCTCAAAAATAGTTGTTTTTAGCTGAATAAACGGGATGATTTTATTGTATGTCTATATGATACCCTATGTTAAATGTGGAATAGCCACGGATCACTGTTATTGGAATATGATATAGTATTAGCTTAAACATGGCTCTAAAACTTTTCATAAAATAATATTAAATTGAGGAAATACATCTGACGAGACATCAGCGTGACGGGTTCATCAGATGTTTTTTTACACGTCCCGATTCAACAAGCCGGGATTATACGTACTTAAGTTGGACTGTGAAAATACCTTTAATTAAACTACTACATGATAAAAATTGTTAGGTACGTAGGTATAACATGAAAACTGAGTTTAAATTGTATTGCTAAGATCTTTACAATCAGGAAAAGGTTGTCTCTACCTACCACAACGAAAGAGAGGTGTGATTATACGGGTGTAACTTTTTCATTCCAGCAGGAAAACTCACAACCTTGCATTATTCAAAAACTCTAATATTAAAACTAAATAATCATCTTAACATAAAATTGGTAACAGTTATCGATTCTCCCCTTGAACTGGGACATTTTCATTGAATATGGTAAATCACCCATGAAACTGGCTGCCTATTGTACTGGGGCAATCACTCATTATGAGTGGATTCACATGTCTATTGGGTATGTAAGCAAATTTAAGTTGCGGCGTAGACGGTAAAATAGAACCTGTGGCATAGGTTTATTATATCGCGTCGTCGCACATAATTGGATAGGCCCTATGCATTTATGTACACTAACGCATACGACACCTAAAATCCACTTACCGGCCGCGCCGCGTAAGAAGTGCACGATCAAAAAAAAGTTCGTTTCAATGTGCGCTAACGTACACGGCGCACACTTTAATCTTTGATAATGTGACAATCTATGTATTTCCATATTATAGTTCAGCCGACCTATACTCTAATTACGTCATTGATACCTCTATAATGACCACCGGGGGTCGACGTTGAGTGTATTAGGTGAGTGATACCTCTCCAAGATCTTCGTGGCCCAAACAACACCTGCACTGCAATTCACTAAGCGAGCACAACGATGCGACAACGATGCGAGGCGCAACGTAGATTGTCATTGGTCAGATTGTATCACGTCATTGGAAATCGACCAATGACAGTGTCTATCGCGCACATCGTTGCGACTTGCATCGTTGTCGCATCGTTGTGCTTGTTAGTGAATTGCACAGCTGCAAGTTGGTACACCGTGCGTTGGTAATCGTAACGATTTCTCGTAGCTTTTAGCCACCGAAAAGCCGAATAAAATGAGAGAAATAAAGAGTAGGGATAACCCCGGTCTACCAAGTGCAAGTTTTGGATGCAACCGGGATTATTGCTATGATGATAGTGATGAATATTTATTTATTCTTACACCTTATGAAGACATTTTGAAGGCCCCCGGCGAAGAAAAACACAATGGACATTCCATCCCTCTCCGTGGGTTATGTAAAAGGCGATTAAGGGATACCTAGAACGCAGTTTACTTAATAACATTGCTGTTCTTCATCCGACAGTAAACGCATAGCTCATAAAAAGTGACCGATTGATGGCGATACGCTCGACCCCTATTACGCGAGACTGAAAAACATAGATAGCGAAATGAGTTTTAGTACAAATCTGTGTAGGTACCCCTTTGGGATGTACACTATGTACAGTCTTGAGTAGATTTAAGTGTGTAACGTATTAAATAAATAAATTTTGGCTTTTTGCACTGCATCTCTATTATAAAGTATGAAATAGGTTAGCCTTCGTGCGTACAATGTGCTGGTAATGGAGTAGTTAGTCATTAAAGTTAAGGCTGTAACTCCATCCGAAAGTAAACATATAGCCCATGAATAAGTGCTCCGCGTGGGATCGAAAATTACAGTGAGTAAAATGTGGGTGATAATTGATAATACACCTCTGCCTACCCCTTCGGGGATTTACAGGCGTGTTTGTGTGTATGTATTAAATCCCTACTAATATTATAAATGTGAAAGTAACTCTGTCTGTCTGTCTGTCTGTCTGTCTGTCTGTCTGTTACGCTTTCACGCCCAAACCACTGAACCGATTTTGATGAAATTTGGTATAGGGGTAGATTAGACCTTGAGAAAGGACATAGGCTATGTTTGGTCGCGATAACCGACATCCACGCGGGCGGAGCCGCGGTCAAAAGCTAGTACAGTATATATTTATAAGTTATATATTTAAACAAAATTAAACAAAAAAAAAACAACGTCGTTTTGAATGAAAATTTATTTACACACTGATATGAAATTTCATAATTCTAACTTCGCAAGCGAGAGACTTCAGTACAGCCTTTCATCGCTGTTTTAACTCCCTAACCTTTGAAAATTTCAAAATTTCAGTTCCTAGCCCTAGTAGTTTAGGCCCTGCGTTCATGAATCAGCCACTTATTTACGCTACCTTAAAGGTGAGCTATTTTAACCTTATGAGATGTTATAAAATTAATGAGTTCCAACCCGTAGTGGTTGAGTTCTCGCTAGCGAACTGCCATTAGAGTGTTTCCACATTATCCGATATCCGACATCGGTATCGGACGACGTTAGTCAACATCCATAGCACATAGTGCGAGCAATTTTCAACCTTATTGACATGACATAGTATCAATGATATATTATAACATAACATAAACTCACGCCTATATCCCCGAAGGGGTAGGCAGAGGTGCTAGCACCCACATTTCGCCGTTATACAATATGGATACGACATATAGGCAATAATTGAAACCATATACTTGGTACCCCCTAAGCTTCAAGCAGGAAAAGTTTGAACAAAATTGGTCCAGTATTAAGGGCAGAAACTAGAGTTTTAATTTTATAGAATTTGAACAACTTTGAGCACTCTGTAGAATCGCATGTTGCCGCTTAGCTGTTCAAGTAAGTTACCTACTATGCCTATTGTTGTGTGTGTGTGTGAAGGTGTGTGCGTATTTATTAATGACTTATGACACAGTCAATGACTTTAAAGCAATGGATGAAACTATTTAATGACTTATACAAGTGGTTGCATTTTCTACATTTATTTTAATAATTATTTTGTTAGAAAATTTCGGATTTTATAAATCAGGGAATTTAAGTTTAAATTTAATTTGGTTCTATTCCTACGGACCAGGATGCTTCGCGGTTTCAGTATTTGCACATATGTCGTATCCATATCGTATATTATAAATACATATTATAAACTATAGATATGTTGTCCGCACTCTAAAATGGCGACAAAAAAATGATGACTTTTGTTCATCATTTTATGCACCAATCAGAATCGCGACCAAAAAAAAAAACAATTATAATAATAAATTCGTAATAATATAATATTATTATTGTAGATACTTATATATAATTTATATAAATTAATAACTTTGACATATTTTTAATAAGTAACTAAACTGTTTTTATACTTAGTGAATGCGCCATTTTTGAAAGCCGCCATCTTCTTGTATGACGTATCTATGAATATAATACATCATTGCATAGTATCGAGTTTTTTTTAAACTGTAAAAACACGTAGGTAATTAGGAAAATGTAATTAAGGTTGCAGTCGTTGTTTTAGTTTCTGTGTGAAACTTGTAGTTGATTCGAGTCATATTCAACAATCCAATATTGGTCCAACACAGCGATGTTGGCTCCGATATCCGATATCGGGCCGGACAATATGAAAGACAGATAGGTATTACATTATGTCAAACATTTTACTTCCACCGATATTGGAGCGGCGTCCGACACCTATTTGGATGTCGGATAACGTGAAAACACTCTTATAATATTGTATATTGGAACAGAATACAATATTAGTACTGCGAATTATTGAGTTTGTGTTTGTCAGTCAGTCTCCTCCCACGTTGAGGTCGATCCTTGTCAATTTAAAAATGCATAAGTAGCTTACAAATTGCTACAAACATAACGTCATCATATTAGCGATAATAATTATTTCATCCAATTCCGGTGTCTGCAATTTTCCATGATTGATTTGTTTTGTCTATTACGTGGGCGGCAGTCATCTGACCTCTAAACCCCGAGTGGAAGAACTACTACAGAACCATGTAGGTTGACCTGCCATACCAGGTAATCGGTGGCTGTATTGGTTGGCTTGTGACCGAAAATGTTAATAGGACCCCATGTGGCTCATGGTTCGGTTATAAGTATATTTTCAAATAGTTAAACCTTTCACCTATTGTTAAGCCTGGTGAAATTAACAACCGCATAAATATTTATCGGGTCGCTACTATTACCATCATTAGTGCCGTTTGTTTGTTACCTTACATATTAAATACATAAACATGCCAATTGTTATTGAATTAATTGTACTGGCTACTGGAGTTACCACGCGACATATTCTCAAACATTAGTAAATTATACGGATTTTTGACCATGTGCTACAAAGTATATTTCACTTTAGAAGGTCCAGGTTTATAGTAGCTTGACATGCTAATTTTATTTTGAGCTTAACTCGGAATGTGAACGCCTAAAATATACCTTCGGACCTACGTGTACCTACTGTGATAACGAGGGTTACAATTTAACTAAGCATTTTTTCTGCCAATAAATTTAATACTTTCTGCCAGAAATATATTTTGTATATGTTTGTTTATTGTTCGTATTTTTAGGCGCTGTTGTACCTACCCTACCGTACCATACTTCAAATTGCGGTAAAACTTTGTCAATGTATAGCTTAGCACGAAGGAAGGTACTGCAATCGGGTTATAGGACTTATTTTGTGATTTTTCCCGTGTAAAGCTACGAGGCGCCAAAGTGGTTTATAAAAAGGGGTTATTATAAAAACAACTGTTGTGCATAATTTCCTGAGATGGTAGGTACACTTCTCTTTTTTTTAAATTGATGCTATTTTATTATTCACCTTACTTATACAAAATTCCAAAAGGTTCCGCTTTTATCGGAAGCTTACTAAAAGGTTAATCGATACGGCATAATACAGTAAAATTACAGTAAGCATAACGTGTACATTTTAGTGTAATTGTATAGGTACTAAAATCTGCTGTGTCCTAAAATTCCTGCTGCTGAAAAATAAAACAATGTATTGATGTAGTTTTATTTTTCACAGCAGAAATTTTAGGATACTTTTTCAAATTATTATACTACAAAAATTGTGCCAATTTAGGCTGAATGTCATTACGTAAAACGTGAAAACTCGGTATAGTTAAATGGTTTTCACTGGAGAAACCTGCCTTAGCTGTTTACGCACGACAAGATTCCTACCTGTATATTTCTTTGTCGCAGCTTTTTTCCATTGTCCATTTAATTTATTACAATTTTTTTGTAACAATATTATAAATTACAATTAAATTCTGATCCCTGTTATCATTAATAGCAAGGTAAAACCTTGCTTGTAAGTAACTAAGTAGCTATTGATCATACGGGTCAGGGGTCAGAATTTACTTAGGTATAGGTAACTAATAATATACTTGCCTAGGTAATATGGTTCAGGAAAACATAAAGAAAATACACTATGGACACTACAAGCTTAGACATTGTTTGCCTCTGCAAAGAAGAAACGTCAAGATATTGCATGGTTTTCTTATGAAACGACCTCGGAAAAGCCGGGTGTTTGCGAGAAAAACTTTTCACGACAAGTATTGCGATATTGCGAAAATTATTTTCCGTTATAGTGTAACCCAATTTAGTTCATAAGCAATAATGCTCACAGCATTATTTATATGTATTGCTTATCCTAATTTCTAACCGTAGGAGAACACATTAAGTGTGGAGTGTGTAATATTTGTTATGTTTACTAATATATATGTTATTACCGCTGTGAAGTTACAATGTTACCATTAAATTATAATTTTGCCCTCAAACATATGGAATGGCTACTTATACATTAATTTTATAAAGTTCCCTTGAACTTGTTAATGTATTTTTTTGCATATTTTACCATATTCCACAACAGTACTTTAATATTATTCGTGGAGGCAGATTTTGGCAAGTGTTTTGATGTGCGTAGTTATTTTGTTATTTAATTACATTTTAGCTAGTGTCCAGTGTGTTTCATAAATTCTTTAAAGCATTCGTTCCCTGTCCGTTAAAGGTTAGATTAAGTTAGGCTCACGAGGGTGCATGGTTTGCGAGGGTAGCGGGCGATGGTAGCGCGGGGCGAGGGATGCCAACAGCCACCCTATCCACTTGCCGCTTTCGGTACGGTATGGCCGTCAGTCACGATCGCGACCGTCACGCCGCAGACACGCTTAGCTCACGGCCCTCTGGCACTACGAACTGTGCTTACCATGTGTTCGGACAAAGTTTATTCAGACTTTAAATAAATTTAACAGTGCAAAATGAAAAAAGAAAATTGGCGCAAAGTGAAGGCAGAGTGGCGTCCTTTGAGGTATGTTTGTTTATATTATGGGGAATAGTTTTGTCAAACTTCCATAATTTGATATTAGTTCCGGCTTTGCACAAAGACGATTCACTGTTTGCGAATTCTTATTGACGCTGGCGGAGCTGTGCGTAAAATATACAAAACATTTACAATTCGGCGTGGATAATATTGTATTTACTTCATCTTTACAATTTCAATTGTTAGGGACCTTATAATAACTGTGAGGAGATTTGATCGTCGTCGGTAGGAAGTGATACCGGAAACTAAGTAAAATAACAGATAAGGTAAAATCAACAGAGATGAAAAACAAAAGTTTTTTTACGAGCTTTTTCTTATGTTTATTGTGGTTGTTTGAGCCGAACAACACTACGCGTACATATTTGTAGCGTCGCGTCGTCGTCTGTTTTTCTTATGTTAATGTTTATTTTGTTTAAATATGAATGAAAATAATTGACGTTATGGTACATACAAATAAATACGTAAGAATTTTAGGATTTTGTTGTGCTATAATTTTGTTTAATTTATTGTATTCCAATCACAACGCCGTCCCCGGGGAATAAAATTATAACTGCCATTATCTTGGTTTTAATGTTATGTCATTTTTGAAACCTTTGAGTGTTAATACATCTACTTATTTTTTTTTTGTATTTTTTTACAGTTATTTACCGAGTTACAAAAAAATACAATAGTATTCAAAAATTTGAAACAGTCCAAAAGAAAAAAAAAATACGTTTTTAAAAACCTAACAATCACGCATCTATGTCCAGTACTTTCGGAGTAATCGTCGAAAACATGTTTTTTATTTTTCCTGTAAAATTGTGTTTTTGCAGTTATCATTTTATTCTTCGAGGACGGTGACAAGTCTGCAAAAATATTTATTTAAATCAATCCGGCTGACCGAAACGAATTAAGTGTTACTAAAAATAATAACCCAAGTATTGAACAGATACTAAATTAACTTATCAATGATAAATTTATACAACTAAACTTCTTTTTTTAACCTCGCAAATATAATTACAATTAAATGGTAGTTGTAATATGAAATAAATCCTATTTATGCAGTACTAAAACTAAAATAAAACTAAATATAAATCAATATAACTAAATATTCTAGGACACATTACACAAAGCTATGTAGGGTAGAGTCAAAGTAAGCGTAACTTTTGATTCTAATGTGAATAGGTATACGTAATTACTTAAAAAAAAATTTTTTTCAAACAAATTTTTTCATCCTCAAGTTAATCCCAGTAGTATCCGAAGGTCTAGGGGTCCGCTTTTTCCAGTCTAACTGCGGGTGACTGAATTTCAATATTTTCCGTAAAGCGACTACCATCTGACCTCCACAACGGTGATATTGGCGATAACGAAGCGTTGCAGTTAGACCAGTTGTTGGACGTTTTAGGGCTTTAACTACCCGTAACGACTACCTTAAAAGTGTTCGTTTGGCATATTATATTAAAATAATATCAAAAAAATAGTAACTAAATTTTTTTACATTGTTATCCTGGTCGGACAAATAGAACTGTCTAGGTATGGTTCTATTTTATTATTTCGCGTGTCTAAGTTCAGTGTTTGTTTTAGTCTGAAATAAAATACAGTGAACATGTCCAGTGCATTAGTCGAATAGTTTTCTTTTTAAATAGGACACATCATTTTGACTTCATCTTGCCTGATGGCAAGCTAAAGGCAAAGTCTTGGAAAAGAGGGTCACCATTAGAGATACGTATCGTGTTACAACGGTGGCATTCAGCTTGACGGCCTGATCAGATGCTTTTTCACGCTCCGCTTAAAGGACCCGGGACTGTAGGAAGAGGGAAACACGTGAGCTGGTAAGGAATTCCAGGTCTTATTGGTGCGGCAGAAGGTAAAGCGCTTGGTTCTTGATGGAATATTCTGGATGTCCAAACCCAGCCTTTCCTACCTACGGTAATAATAATGCCTCTGCAATGTATATAAATAATAATATCGGCCAAGTGCGAGTCGGACTCGCCCATGAAGGGTTCCGTAGTAGTATTTTTTTTAGATTTATCATTCTCTTATTTTAGAAGTTAGAGGGGGGGGGGGGACACATTTTTCCATTTTGGAAGTGTCTCTCGCGCAAACTATTCAGTTTAGAAAAAAATTATGTTTGAAACCTCAAGGGCATTTTAAAGACCTATCTATAGATACCCGTATGGGTTTGATGAAAAAAAAAATTTGAGTTTCAGTTCTAAGTATGGGGACCCCTAAAATTTAATGCTTTTTTTCTATTTTTGTATGAAATTCTTAATGCGGTTCACAGAATACATCTAGGTACTTACCAAGTTTCAACAGCATAAGCCTTATAGTTTCGGAGAAAAGTGGCTGTGACATACGGACGGACAGACATGACGAATCTATAAGGGTTCCGCTTTTTGCCATTTGGCTACGGAACCCTAAAAATGAATGGCTAAACATTTTGGTGCAAATCTTGAAGGCGGGTTGACCGTTTCGAATTTCTTTTTTGTTACGTAGGTACTTTTATGTCGGGAATAGGGTCCTGTGGGTCACGGCAATGGGTACAATTGTACGTGGGTGAAGCCACGGGTAGCTGTTAGTGAGTTGTGATTTTTTTCTAATGTGGGTAAGATCTATAGGTGTACTATGTATGCGACCTCTCTGTGCCGTTGCGGTTTTGAGTTCGACTTACAATGCAGAGATCGCGGGTTCGATACGCGCTCTGTGCAAATATTTGTAATCAAGAATTATGTGTATTACATACCTAAATATTTATGTTAGAAGCGTCGGTAACTTAGTGGTTAAGAGGTCGGACTTACGATCAAGGGGTCCCGGGCTCGAATCTTGACCATTACACAAATGATGTGAACCCACTCATAACACAAGCTAAGCAATTTAGCTTAGCTTGAGGGAATAGAGAAAATATTAGTAATTTCAGTTGCTAATATTCTTTAAAAAAAAAAAAAAGTTTAAAACTAAAACCCGACTACTTAAAAAAATCACGCTCTGAAAAGTATTAAACAAGAAAATATCTAAGATAGCCGTGGTCGTATGCCACTTTTCCTTAGAATAGCATGTATGTATCGTTTTATTATAGTAAGTGGCATACAACCACGGCTATCCTAGATATTTTCTTGTTTAATACTTTTCAGAGCGTGATTTTTTTAAGTAGTCGGGTTTTAGTTTTAAACTTATTTTTTTATTTATTTTATTTTGGGGCACCCAACAACTATAATTTATGCATATTTGAAATGTGCTAATTGAGCTCTTTAATTTGATACCATACACGGTATATTTATCTCAAATTATTTTTTCAACACAGTACTTTATGGCCGCTAGAGGGCGCCACATTAGATTTAGTGACACGTCATATAGCCTATAACCATCGGACGATCAAGACGATTTTAACGATATGCTATATGTCCAGTTCTAATAAGTAGTTGAGCAGCTATGAGGGAACAAACGAACATACATACATACATACATAGCCTGTCAAAATCATAACCCTCCTTTGGCTTCGCCGTAGTCGGGTAAAAAGCAACAAGTGGGTAGTGTATTTGTATAAAAACATGTCTATCCGCTTTATAGAACCAATATGACAAGACCCCCTTTTTCCTCCTGGGTAGGCAGAGGCAAAGGTCCGTCTGTCATTCAACTTCCTCTACTCTCATTAAACTTTTCGTGAACGTTTCTAGTGCAGTTGAGTTGCTTTTTGTCCTAAAATATTTATTTGTTGATTGGACAAGGACTGAGCTGATCGTATTAAATTTCAATCAATCAATCAATTAGCCTATTGCAGCCCATTGCTGGCCTCTCCCAATATGCGCCACGTTTGCCGATCCTCCGCCTTCATTAAATTAGATTTAATTCAGTTTATTACCATCCTTTGATTATGGCAGTAATGGTTATAATGATATGGTTGGCTAACTTATTTAAAATTGGTTTATGTGCAGTATGAGACAGTAAAAAATAAGTTTATTTCGTTATTATTGTACTGTAACTCTAACCATGTTCCGCCCCGCCCTGAACACGAACGCTTTTTAGGATGTTTGTCATGGTATGCTAAATGGATATGATGTACAAATATCAAATTTACGGGTTCAGATAATATGCCAAATTAACTAATTTTATTGGTCTTTATAACCAATTGCTATAAAAAACAGTGGTCTAAAGACGTATCAATTCCTTTTACAATGGTCATCCATCCACGTCGGTTACCACTTAGTCATGAACCTCTCTATTATAAAGAAATATTCTATAAAATTTATTTCATTTCTAACGAAAGTAAATTATGAAATAAAGCATTATTTTTTAGTCTTCAATAAGTAGTAGACTGTATTACAGTTTTATATATTTTTCAAATAAATTGGATTGAATATTACTGTAATGTCAGCGGTTCGTGACAAACGCCATTCGACATAAGTCCGAAAATCGGTTAATTTAATGACGAAGCAACTTATATACTTAGACCTAGACTAATTTTAGACGAGCTAGTTACCTACACTGGTCAGTTAACTGTATAATATCTTAAGTACCTTTTTTATCGTGCGAAACATCCCCACGGATACCCCTGCCGGGGCCGGCGGGGGAGGTTATGTTACGTCGGACTCGAACCGACTAAAACGCATGCCATCTGTGGGTCGTCCGTTGCCGGAGGTGAGACTATCGTAGACATATCCCTCGCACCCCGGCCGAAGTAGGTAGGTACCTACAAACTTTCAGTCTTCTTCTTCCTCCTAGCGTTAATTCCCAGTCGCATCCGAAGCTTTCAGCTCGGAGTCTGGGGTCCGCTTTTACCAGTCATAGCTACAGATTTGGCTAGACCTCGATATTTTCCGTGAAGCGATTGCCATCTGACCTCCACTAACTACAAACTTTCAGTCTCACCTACTTTCTTAATGGGGTAGGAAAAGACCGCAATACGTGTTTTGCTACCACTTCTACTTCCACTTGCTACGATCCTGGCAGTAGAATAAAAAAGCGTCGGTAGCTTAGTGGTTAAGGAGTCGAACTTACGGTCGAACCCACTACTAACACAAGCAGTTTAGCTTAACTTGAGGAGTTAGAGGAAATAATAGTAATTCAAAAAGGCGAAGTCAAATTGACGTGTCCTATACATATATAAAAAAAAAATTAGGTAGTTGCTAAATTTTTTTTTCTTTAAAAGGAAAAAGAAAAAGAATGGAGTCCCTATCTCTTATTGTGGGTATCGTTCAAGGCGACTAAGGAATAGGGCTGTTCTCCATCAGACAACAAACATACAGCCCATGACAAAGCGCCCGCTTAACGGCTATAGGCTCGCCCCTATAACGTGAAACCGAAAATCATAGTTGGCGAAATGTGGGTGTTATTGCACCGGGGAACATGGCTTCACAGCTGTGAATACTCTCATTCAATTCATGAAATGTGGGTGTTATTGCACCGGGGAACATGGCTTCACAGCTGTGAATACTCTCATTCAATTCATGAAATGTGGGTGTTATTGCACCGGGGAACATGGCTTCACAGCTGTGAATACTCTCATTCAATTCATGAAATGTGGGTGTTATTGCACCGGGGAACATGGCTTCACAGCTGTGAATACTCTCATTCAATTCATGAAATGTGGGTGTTATTGCACCGGGGAACATGGCTTCACAGCTGTGAATACTCTCATTCAATTCATGAAATGTGGGTGTTATTGCACCGGGGAACATGGCTTCACGGCTGTGAATACTCTCATTCAATTCATCCTCACCGCATGAATCTGTTTCGTTTACCTTTTATCATCCATCGTCTTCTGAACTCCGAACCGTTTAATAATCTCCTTCACTAAATATTTTTAATTACTGAAACAAAGCTGAATTATTTATTAAGATATCGCTTACGAACCTCATAATTTAATTAATAGAGGTGAGAGAAGCCATAAAATGTTATTTTCCTAAGGTGTTTCCTTTGTAGCTACCAAGTTCCTCGTAAAAGTCTCGAACACAACATTTCTTATGATGAAAGAAGGGGCTTTACGAATTAACATTTTGATACCTACGTTTCTTGCAATCGGCTGTTTTGTTTTTGAATTCTAAATATATATATTTCTTATGTTAAGTTCTCAAAGGATTTCTTGGAAGATCGTTTTTCTCATCTTAATATTATATTTGTATATTATAAGGTAATATTTCCGTCAGTTCTATATGAATATTGACATAGGTGCCGTGATTGACTTAGGGTAAGCTTATTTTCATGAATATTATATGATTTATGTTTACTGGTCTGAGGGCATTACATTCTCTCTCTGAGGTAGTCAATAACAAAATGAGAGTCATACCTTTTTTCGGATTTCAGTATAATTATTTGCATGCTGTTGATTATAAGATGTGAGGATTTTCACACTTTCTAGTAGCACAAATATATGTTGCCTACATCCATCCTACACATAATTGAATGGGTTCTTTATGTAATAGATCGGGTTCTAAGCTGTATAGGTACGCGCACGGCCTGCGGGCCGCAGCCCACAGCTGTAGTCTACGATAGGTCGACTGACGGTTAGAAATTATCTTCCCCCTAGCAAAGTGGCAACGAATACAAGGTTCGCCTAATGGCTAGCTGGCGCCAGTGATACCGTGTAAAATTCTTGGATATTAACACAATACAATCTAGACCTAAATGAAGCACAGTTTGTATTATGCGTTCCAGAAAGTATTTAAATACTTACTGTTTTTTTGCAAATACATAGTATTAGTAGGTAGTGTAAGTACGAGTATGTACACGCAAACAGTATTACCATTAAAATTGCATCATTCTCCGAGCCTATTTCCCAACTCAGTTGAGGGTTTTTAATTTATTATTGGCTTTTCAGTCTAACTGTGATGCGGCTGAACTGCGATATTTTCCGTGAAGGGACTGCCATCAGACCTCCACAATCGGACCAATTGGCGATATCGAATTTCTCAATGCAAATAGTATTCATGCATATTAAAAACTAATATTTACACTAAGCGCCTTTAGCGGACCCTGAGCCCTCCTGGCGTAGCCGTCGAACGCACTACCCGCCACGTCATAGTGGTCGTTAATAACATAGGCGTCACTCATACGTTGCCGACCCAACCCCAACCGCAGTAGTTGGCCATTTTGTTTTAAAGATGTACCTACAATATTTTTCAAACATAAAAGTTCTTAAAGATATAGTTAACGACGTTGTAAAAGACATAAATGCTCTCTTTCCTAAGCAGAAGGTATACTAAGAACCTAGTGTATCATTATAATATACCTACATAATATAAATTAACTTTCATTGAGTTGTAGTGCTCTGATTCGAAACACGCACACAACAACTAAACAACAGTACATCATATTTATGTGTTTATTTGCATATTGATTGTGACTGTTGATAATATCTTTTACAAATGATGACGGTTTATTGTTAGCCGGGGAGTCTTTTGTATGGGGAACCAAACGCAAGTGCCTTTTGGCACCGCTCAGAAAGCAGTTTTCGCTTTACATTTTAACAAATAATATCCGATACTTGAATCAACTTTGATAGAGCGATACTGGGTACCTACTTACGTACTACAATGGAAATACCTCGTCGTGATAACAAAAGATGGCAATAAAGCAAACGTATAATATTACTTTTCTTTGTTCGTTTTCTATATTATTATATTATTTTAATATTTGGAGCATTGTATCTTTTGATTTGAGCGTCGTCGTGTCGGTAACTTGGTGGTTAAGGAGCCGGAGTTACGATCGAGATAATAATATACTTACTGGGTTCGAGATTAAATACTTACAAGCTCAAAACTTCTAACACAAGCAATTTAGCTTAGCTGGAGGGGTCAGGGGCCAAGTTAGTAATTTCAGTTACTAATATTCTTTTAGAAGGAAAAGAAATCAAGAAGGTATTCGAGCACCAGGGACTTAAAAACACATTCATAAAGGGTACAGAAATATACGGGGTACACTTTTAAAAGGTTACACATTGAATGTGTAACCCTTATAAAAGTGTTTTTGAAACTGTTAACCATTACCACGGACGATTGTGTAACCGTTACAGAACCCTAACCGATATCAAACTGTTAACCGGTTTATAAGGGTGCACCGAAATAGCTACGTTGCCACTTTTACTATTCTATCATTTAGCTAACTTTTTGAAATAATGGCATTTTGTTGTACACCTCGCTTGGCCTCGCCGCGTGTTATTCGATGAAGAGAGGTGTTTAGCTGAACTGAGAGTTTGATGACACGTTATTATAATATTACTAGCTGTTGCCCGCGGCTCCACCCACGTCGATATCGGTTATCCGACCAAACATAGCCTATGTCCTTTTAAAGTTCATCAAAATCTGTTCAACAGACAGACGTACAGACAGAGTTACTTTCGCATTTATAGTATTAGTATGGATATGGAAGTATGGATATGGATCCAAGTATCCACCTCTTTTTAAAATAGATAGGTAAGTACTAAATGACTGAACTTTGATTCCTGTTTACAATGTGACGTTATTGGGTAACTGCATGAGTTACGACCAAGTACCTACCTACCCCAAATTACAAGTAATTTGGGGTAGGTAGGTACTTGATCGGAAACCTTCGCGTGGTACACAGCACCGTACCTTGGGCAACATTTGATCCTTATGATTGACACTATCAATTGGTGCTATAAAAATACAGGGTGCTGCCTGGGTGAGCCAAGCTAGTTTTAGAAAATCTTTGAATGCAGTTTTATTTCTTTTTGAAAATAAAGGAATGTCTTCTTTAAGTAAAATGAGCCAACTTAAGGATTTATGGTAGTTTCCATCCAGGGCCCGACTTATTTATCCACCCTGTATATGTTCAAACTAATTGGTATGCATTTTTTTTGTCGTGTGAAAAGTCCCCCGCCGGTGAAGTGAAGTGAAGTGAAGGAGATAATGTCGGACTTGAACCGACTAAAACGCACGCTGTCTCTGGGCCGTCGGTTGCCAGAGGTGAGGTAATCGTAAACATAACTATCCCTCGCACCCCGGCCGACCCTGGGACCATTTATCTCTCCAGCTGGCCCTCTCCCGGAGTGGGGCCACGGAGTCCCCACCTCGCCCCCAAGTATAGGGAGGCATGCAATGCGCGCCGCCGCTGTGGCCTGCTTCTGCTAGGGTCACAGGCGGCCTCACCCGTCATACCCAGGCTCATGGGGGACGTAGGTAATTTTGTGACCTCCCACGACCGAGTTGCCTCCGCTCGTCACGGGCCACGCAGTTTGCGTCTCTCCTCCACTCGGTTCTCACGCCCAGGGCCGCGCCCGACCAACTCCGGTCTCGGCGTCTCCCATGCCGGACACTCGGTGAGCGTATGTAGCACCAAGTCCTCGTTCGGGTCGCATTGATGGCACTCGGACGTTGGCTCTTTCTCGACGATCCGATCGCCGCAGATGGCGTAGGTGGCGAGTGGCACGATAAAAACCACTTTTTTATCGTGCACAGGCGAGTTTATAGGTGGCGAGTGGCACGATAAAAAAGTGGCGCACAGGCGAGTTTACTACTTTTTTGAATCTCTAGTGGTCGACTGGCATGATTAGTTTTATGATACCGTGCCACTTAACTACTTGCAGAATAGGTAGTGGTCAAGTGGCATGAACTACGCGCGATTGTTGAAATTGTAAGAGTTATCCAGATTTGTTCCTGTTTGTTCCGTCTATATTGTGTACATGATAATGATAACAGATCACTATTCGTGTGGGATCTATTTATGTTTGCACAACATGAAATAAAGAGGCATTCACAGTGTCTGTAGATTGTAACATATTAGTATACAGCGAGACATATCTTGAACGCTCAAAATGTGCTCTATACGCGTTTCTTGGGTGTCTTTTGAGGATAGTTTGAATTGCTTCGGCGGCGGACGAGCTCAAATTCACCAATCAAAGATATTATTAGTACAAAACAATCCGTGCGCGCCAAAGCTTCGTTTTTCTCGTGACTTAGGTCCAAGATATATGTCCCCATATATCAACGCTTTCGAGTATTTAGTACGGGAGATGAATTCACGCGCGTTACCCTCTCGCCATCATTTTAAGACATCTAGGTATACCTAGTAGGTGCGTAGTAGGCGACGATATACGAAACGAATACATGAATGATCCATACTAATATTATAAATGTGAAAGTAACTCTGTCTATCTGTCTGTTACGCTTTCATGCCTAAACCACTGAACCGATTTTGATGAAATTTGGTACAGGGGTAGTATAGACCTTAAGAAAGGATAAGGTCCTGCCGAGCGCAGATTATTTTGTAATAGTCTATTTTTGATGAAGCTCTTCCACCGCAGTAGCACCCCGTGCTATCCTCAAAAGTCACCCATAAAATGAGTACCTACTTCGCGTATAGAGCACATTTTGAGCACATTTTCGGCCCAAGATATAATTTCCTGAGCAATATGTATCTAGTAATGTGCCTTGCTATATGATTGATATTTATAGGTATATAGGTATCCTATGATATAGCTACGCGTGTGACGGACTTAAAGCGGCCATAAAGTTCGGTGTGAGTATTTTTTCTGTGGTGTGAGCCTACATAGAAGAACGCGACGTGTTGTTGCCATTCCGTGCAGATACTTAAATCATTACGTTATAACGTTATAAATCTATAACGGTTACACTTATTAACCGTTATTAACAGATATAAACCCTTAACACTTTCAATCGGTTACACTTTCGTTTCGGTTACACTTATAAAAGGTTTTCTTCTAAAACAGTTTCAAAAAACAGTGTTAAAACACTTTATAGTGGTTACTGTTTCGGTCCCTGTCGAGCACATGAATGAATTTAAGCGAACATATCCTATAGTGCGAGCACTGTGAGTTAATTCCTCACATGGGACCAACTTAATATGTGTGATCCATAGATCAAATCGAATGTTAAATATACATTTATAACGACTCGTGAAATAAGGTTCAGTCCCTGTGGGACAACAGAAAATATTGTTATGAAAGAATGAAAATAGAATTTACAACACACCTGTTCATAAAAGTGATATTATTTTACCGCAATTAGGCACGTAATGACACCTATTATCAAACTGTGACTTTTTCATTGCTATTATTCACAAAAGTGAGGTATAGATTCTTTTTTAAATTATATAGGAAGTGTCTATAATTGTCTATGTTCTTAAAAAAGTTTTGATACAAAAAATAACGTGTTTAATAGTACGAATAAATTAATACGTTATTGTATGGTCATTTGATGCATTTTCGTATTTAAATAAATAATTTCAACTTGTAATACTTGTATAATAAACAAAATTTTCACTCAAATTTAACTTTTTTTTTTCTCTAAGTACAGAAAAAAAAACAGAGTAAAAAAAAGTTAAATTCAAACCTCATTTTTTTTTAAATATGGTCGACCGCCATTGTTAAATGCACGCGCATAGGAAAACGAATTAATTTGTAGTAATTGTTTATTTAGTATTTGTAGTATTATTTTATTCGCAAGTGTGTTGTAAAACGTCGTATGGCACGTGTGAGCATGATGATTACCGTCCTCGGCTCTCTTAAGACCCTCGCCTGGCGGCTCGGGTCTCAATGGCGCCTCGGCGGTAATCACCAACGTTGCTCATTTGTACCATAATGTACTATTGTCTGATTTCTTTTTTATTATTTTAGTTATTTTTAACACTCTTACTTCTCACTTTTTATTATAACGGCTTCGCATCCTGAAAAGATTTTAAATACTCTTGTTGGTAGTAAACTTCAAGACTTAGGTGGCAGGTAAGCACACGGCCTACATGAAGGAAAGTAGTTACCGTGGCCTATGGACGTGTGCAACACCACAGCTGCTCGTGCTGCCGACCCTGTAGGAACCTTCGAATGCCGTTTTTGAAGAACTCCATTTTATAGTTACTTGGGAAAACAGCAGGGAGTTTATTCCACATCTATGTGGGTCGATAGTGGTAGACCCGCCCATCCCACTCTTGTTTGGCTCTTTTTAAGAAGAACGGCGGCGCTGAATTTGAGTGGATTCAACTGGCAGAACTCGTTTTATTTTATTTTTTTTTATTTTATTTTTAAGTTATTTTTATTTTAGAAAAAAGAATATTAGGGTTCCGTGTAAAAATATTGATACTCAGATCTAAATTCACTCGGACGGAGTCGCGAATACAGCTAGTTCTAAAAAATAGGAAAGTCGCCAGGTATACTTCGGGACACGTTTCTTGGACCTAAATCGCGACACAAATGAGGTCCTGGCGCGCGCAGATTCTTTTGTAAAAATCTATGCTTGGTGAATTTGTACTTTGCCACCGCTGTAGCACCCCGTGCTATCCTGAAAAGACGCCCAAGAAACGTGTACCTATTGCGCGTATAGAGAACATCTTGAACACATTTTAGTTCCAAGATAGTCCCGAGCAATACCTACGTAGGTATATTTTTATGGGATATAATAACCGTGCGATAAAATAATAAATGGACGACTGATAATGAGTTACTTTAAATACTGTGTGGGCGACTAAAATACTGAGTGACCCGTGATACAGAGAGTGTGTTGCTGAATTGTGAAGTTATGATGATTCGAGTATAGCGCACCCCAACTTGGATAGGTTAGGTTAGAAGGCTAACGCGGGAGTGGAGCGGAGCGCAGTTCCCGCTATAGCCTTCGTGGTTATTTTTTTATAACCATCCATAAATAGTGGCTCACTTAGTATTTTTGTACGCCACATTCAGTAATTTTGACACCCATAAATTGAATAAAATGATTCTTCACTATAGCTGCCAACCTATTATTTTTACTACCTGCTTTTCGGATTAATTTGTGGCCGCGTTAAATACAACCCTATTTTTATTTCGATTCTATTACACGTGCGCGGTCAGTCCACATTTCTATTATTCTTACAAATGTCAAGAGTTATTTGTGGGTAGGTAGATATATTTCGAATGTAATCAAGTCAACATACATATGGGGCCAACCGTGAAATAAGTTATGCAAAATTTCGCGTTCTGGGACCACCCACATATCCCTCTGGTTCTCCCTTACATTTTGTAACCTCTTTATCAAATACTAGCTGACCCGGCGAACTTCGTGCCGCCATATTTTCTGATCCCGTTCCCGCTGCATATCTCTAAATTTAACAGTGTTTCTCTACAATATTATGCATGTTTTATACATATAAACCTTCCTCTTGAATCACTCTATCTATTAAAAAAAACCGCTTCAAAATCCGTTGCGTAGTTTCGAAGATTTAAGCATACATAGGGACTGACAGACAGCGACAGCGACTTTGTTTTATAATATGTAGTGATTACGTTACAAAAGCTCAATCTTGCTTCTGTACTAAGTAAAGTAACCATTATTTTGTTTTATATTCAATAGAGATGAAAATCTTCTAAATAAAAACTAAAAACCGCTATTTTGTTCAGTGCTGTCAATACGACGTAAACTACAACCATCAATGTATAACATTATCAAGATTTACCATTAATTCAATCTTCTAAATTATATGACTTAATAATTCGTTTATCATAAATAGAATGATCCTAATGCCTAATACCTGATGAATCAAGTAAATACTTATATTTCATAGATAGTTTAGTGAGATCGTAGAGACGTAACAGAATCAGAAAAAAAGGATTATTTTTTAACAATAAATCATAATTTGTATTAATTAAGGTCTTAGTTGTCAAAAATTTGACTCAATTCGAACAGGAAATATTTCCTCTAGTTTCTGTACGAGATTCATATTCCAATTTATTATTCAATAGTATAATGATATACTGATGAATCACGTTCCCACGATGCCTCTGATTGTTACCAATTGGTACTCGTATCGGACTGCGGACAGACTGTCTGGGCACGTAAGCACATTACACACACATTACACATTGTATTATGTTGAATTATGTCGGAAGCCGACGGAAACCCACCGTCGAGAACGGAACATTGTTAGTAACAAAATGCGATATACTGTGGCAGTGTAGACCTTCGGATCTTTATTTCAACAAAGTTTGTTAAAGAAACATTTTACAATTTTGAAAGAATTTCTAATAAGGATGAAAGAATTATACAAGTCGTTATAATGTTAAGAGTTTCTTTGGTGGGCTGTGCTTCTCTAATTATTCAGATATTATGATAAGGGTCTGAGTAAAATTGTTCAGTTATAACGACTAAAAATGTTTGGTTGGAATTGTGTTTAACATAGGTACTACCTACTATAGTAGGCTAAAATACTAAACTTGGCGGTTTATGGAGCCGCAACAACAACTAGATGTCCTCACCTGTAAGCTGGTAGGTACACCTTCCGATTGATAGACAAGGCTATTCTCAGGGTTGGTAGATCAGGCGGCAGACGCCATATCTATTTGTGGTAGAAAGGAGTAGGTGAGAGGATCTCAGGCTCCGAAATGCAAGCTTCGGATAGGTACAACAGGGCTTGACGCTCGGATGTAGCAAACAAGAGTACCTGCCTACCGCTCACCTGGTGGAGTAAACTTATATGTCTACATTAATAATACTAGGAGAAGGGAAAAGTAAAAATATTACTATACTAATCCTTATACCGACTTAAAGAACATATAAAGTGCTGTTTTGTATGCCCCCTAAAAATTATCATTACAGTTTTTGGAAGAGAGTGATGGTTTCAGCACATTGGCTGAAGTATCCGACTTTCAATGAATCTTTGCGGCTTCAAAACCATACCACTGCAGTGAATTACTTTTTAACGTAAGGAAATTATCATAATTGGAAAAGTTAATCCTTTATTTAAATAGAAAGCTTAATTGCTCTCAGAAATACAAGCAATTGTGGTTACCAACAGTGGTTAAAAACAAAACTAGAACATTTGAAAACTTCACTAAACAAACATTTTCTGTCAACGATCAACATTTCTTGTATCTGTTATTTTCTTTGGTTTCTACTGCGACTAACGGTTAGATTGCACCGTGGCCCTGCAATGAAAAGAGGCACCGTTTTTGTTTCAGTTAGAACGACGACGACTAGCCGCATTCATAGTCCGTAAGCCGGCGCTAATGATAGCAATAGATCGTTACGTACTCTCGTACTCTGAAGCTTTTGCAGGATCGGCGTTTGCAAACTTTGATGCCACCTCTTTTATGTGTCACCTTCTCGCAAAAAGAAATGCTAGAACGGACTTCAAGGTATTATTGATAGAATAACGGCCTCTACCGAGAAAATGTCCACGAGGAGCATTCTTTTAGGGTTTCTTTTGGCGTTACTACGATAGACTACCTTTTTTTTTATCGTGCGAAAAATCCCCACGGATACCTCCCCCGCCGGGGCCGGAGAAGGAGGTTAAGTCGGACTCGAACCGACTAAAACGCACGCCTTCTGTGGGCCGTCAGTTACCGGAGGACAGATTGTTATAGCCATATCCCTCGCACCCCGGCCGACCCAGGGCCGTATCTCTCGATCTGGCCCTCTTCCGGTGTGGGGACCACGGAGTCCCCAACTCGCCCCCGGGTATGGGGAGGCACGCAATGCGCGCCGCCGCCGTGGCCTGCTTCTGCTAGGGTGACAGGTGGCCCCTACCGTCACCCCCAGGCCCGCGCTCATGGGGGACGGAGGTCATTCTGCGACCTCCGACGCCCGAGTTGCCGCCGCTCGTCGCGGGCCGCGCTGTTTGCGATTCTCCTTCGCTCCTCGCGGGCCGCAAGGTCTGCGATTCTCCTTTGCTCCCGCTCCGCCGCCTCCTTCACGAGCATCACTTGCTCACAGAAGGAGGCGCCGGTGGCCCACGCTTCCGCGCAGCGAGCCATCGCTGCGAGCAAAGTGGTGAGCGTGAGAGCTCTCACTCCCAGGGTCGCCACCAGCTCCCGTCTCGGCGTCTCCCACGCCGGACACTCGGTGAGCGTGTGCAGTGCCGAGTCCTCGCTCGCGTCGCAATGATGGCACTCGGACGTTGGCTCTTTCTTCGCGGTCCGATGCAAATACCGTCCGAAGCATCCATGATCGACGATAGACTACCTACTGTAATGGTGGTACGCTGATGTTGGCTTCTGGCCTATCCGGCTCAGAAACTTCCAGAAACTGTCTTATCTAGTAAAGCACCCGCGCAACAAAATCTTCTATGTTACTTTATCCCGATTATCTATACAAATCAAAAAAAAATCTTTGCATTGTCTGTTTGTAATATTAAAAGAACAGATTTTTAATGAGTCCATATCACAATCACAATACACAAGAAGTGCAATAAAGAAGAAATTGTAAAAAAAAATTGTCTGTTTATTTTAGCTCAGATTTAAATTTTCACTGGCCAATAGATGATGGTATGGGGCGTAATTCTGGAGTGTCAGTGAAAAGTGATATAACTCGAAAATCATAGTTTTGAGAAAATCCAGTTTAAAGTTTTAAAAAATTGTCACTTATTTTACAGTGAATTAAAATAAAAACATGCTACTGCGATTAATAAACACTATAATAACGAAGGTTTTTATGGTTGAATTTGAGGATTAATATGTATAGTTTTTTTATAATTTATGAAAATATACAGTTGAATCAATAAACACATCAAACATTTATTAACCAATTTTGTGACCATTAATACAAATTAACTTGACTTACTTTACACATAGTCTATAGGTTTCATGACAAATGGTACAATTTTTTTAAATTCTATTGTTGTGCTCTAGACAAATGAAAAAATAGAAAGTGTTGAAATAAATATTATTCATTTAAGTAAATGTGAGTTGTATTGAGCGTTTAATTATAAATTTGTCAGAAAAAACACATTCATATCATTAGACACCTCTAGAGTCTATAAAAATATGATGTGTTTTTTTGATACAAAGTGTGGTTAAGATGATACAACTGAACATATCAGCGTTGTTTACAAGCTGTTTTCAAGGGTCATTACGAACCGTCTCGAGCGCAGGCTTGATGACTTCCAGCCTTCCGAACAAGCCGGTTTCCGAAGAGGCTACAGTACCATAGACCACATCCATACGCTGCGGCAGGTTATACAGAAGACCGAAGAGTATAATTTGCCACTTTGCTTAGCGTTTATGGACTATGAGAAAGCCTTTGATTCGGTCGAGACATGGGCTGTGCTTGAGTCTCTCCAGCGGTGCCGTATTGACTATCGGTACATCGAAGTGTTGAAGTGTTTGTATAATAACGCCAACATGTCGGTCCGAGTACAGGAACAGAGTTCGAAGGCGATCCCTTTGAAAAGAGGAGTAAGACAGGGAGACGTGATATCTCCGAAACTGTTTACGGCCACTTTGGAGAACGCCTTCAAGCTCCTGGAATGGAAAGGATTCGGCATCAATATTAATGGCGAATACATCACTCACCTCCGGTTTGCTGACGATATTGTAGTCATGGCAGAATCGATGGAAGATCTCAACACAATGCTCGATGGCCTCAACCGAGTTTCTCAACAGGTGGGTCTTAAAATGAACATGGACAAGACGAAGGTTATGTGGAATGCCCATGTTGTACCCACCCCAATATCTGTTGAGAGCTCGGTTCTTGAAGTTGTTGACTCGTACGTCTACCTAGGACAAGTAGTCCAGTTAGGTAGGTCCGACTTCAAGAAAGAGGTCAGTCGCCGAATACAACTCGGCTGGGCAGCGTTCGGAAAATTGCGTAATATCTTCTCGTCCGACATACCTCAGTGTCTCAAGTCGAAAGTTTTCGACCAGTGTGTGTTACCAGTGATGACTTATGGCACTGAAACGTGGTCCCTCACTATGGGCCTTATGAGTAAGCTCAAAGTAGCCCAATGAGCTATGGAGAGGGCTATGCTCGGAGTCTCTCTGCGAGATCGAATCAGAAACGAGGAGATCCGTAGAAGAACCAAGATTACCGACATAGCCCAGAGGATTAGCAACTTGAAATGGCAGTGGGCAGGGCACATAGCTCGGAGGACTGAGCTCGGAGGGTCGAAAAGTTCTCGAGTGGAGGCCACGTATCGGCAAACGCAGCGTAGGACATCCACCCACAAGGTGGACAGACGACCTTATCAAGGCCGCGGGAACGCGCTGGATGCGAGCCGCTTCCAACCGGTCTTATTGGAGATCTATAGGGGAGGCCTATGTCCAGCAGTGGACTTCCTATGGCTGAAATGATGATGATGATGATAATTGTATTATTAGACACTTATACCGACACTGTGTTTATATTGATACTAATTTAGTTATATCACTCGACACATTTTAACAATTGTAATATATCATGGTGTTAATTGATTCTTTAAGAATTGTATCATTTTACACATAACTTTATTAAAATGTATTTGTTTTTTTAACGTCATAAATATAATTGTATCACTTTTCACGAAATAATCTAAAGTAAGTTTTAAAATGTATATTAATGGAAGTGTACTTATATTACAATGTACTAATTCTAATTCATACATTTACATTGTGTTAAACTCGTTGATTCAATTTGTATCATTATACAGTACAGAAATAAAAATATTGTTTAGTTCAATTTGATATGATTTTAAAAGTATTATTTTACACAATTGAAATGGTAAAAAAACGTTCAGTTATATCATTATGCTCCAAATTAAGTCGCTCATTTTAAACCCTAAAGATACGGGGATAAGAGTCAAAGATAGATAATTTTTTATAGATCTTCTATATCAAAAAATAAAATAAATAATATAACTCGAAATGTATCACTTTTCACTGACGCTCCAGAATTTTGGCAACTTAAAAAAAAATAACACTCACACAGCTAGTTCTATAAATATAATATGATAAGTTTTAACGTTATAATCGTACCCTCCAGAAGTCGCTTTGCAAGCTGCATTTACGATGAGTAAACTTCTAAGAGTTCAACTTTGACTACAAAATTGATACGAGAGGAAATGCCATGATTTAATTAAGTATCACTCAGTCTGAAGCAGATGGCTTGACTTTACAGATTCTATTTGTAAGTAGCTTACACCGATAAATATTATATCATTTTGTATTTCCACGCTCCAATTACATTAAAGTACCAATGATAAATAGATGTAAAAGTAATCTACTTCTCCTTCCACAACTACAATTACTATAAGCTTTTTTTTTGTAATTTTGTGCCAGGTTCAACTAGAGCTAAGGTGATCATTGGATTAGAACTGGTTAAAAGCTACTTTAGGCGGTGACTCGGTACATAAGGCGGAAAAGGCAGAACTGGGCAATCGATTAGGTTTGGGTTGTATACGGAACTCGGAGCCCTAAATATTCAAGTGTTGATTGTCGACGCCCTACCACAGAATATTATGGAAACTTTGTTGTTCGGCCAACTAATAATACCTACCTACCTAACTAATTACACCGTAACTTATAAAGCAAGTTGTGAATAAATAATCTTGTTAATTGCCCGATTGTGGGAATATTCAGCTGTTATCGATAAAATGATACAAATGATACAAAGCTCTCTCTTTATACATATTTCTATATTATACCTGTCTCTCGTCTTCCGTTCTTCTAGTTCTCTATGTCTACTCACTTCTCTCGCAGATCTGCGGGTAGAGATAGGTACGTAATACGAGAAATAAGAATCCTCTGTATAACTATTTCCACAAATCCATTTCTGTAATGGTTCTTGTGTGTACACAAATAATGAATTAAATAAAAATAAATAAATTAAATAAGGGTTGTACTTTGAATTGGATTTTTTTATAAAGAATATTAGCAACCAAAATTACTAATTGCTTGTAGGTATTAGGAGAGGGTTCAAGTCGGTAGTGTGATGGGTAGGATTCGAACCCGGGACCTCTCGATTGTATGGACTCCTTAACCATTAAGCTACCGACGCTTTAACTTTTACACGTTAACTACCGAATACTTTTGCTTTAATTTTTAATCATATCCCAACCACAATTTGGTAATCATAAATTACAACATATCATACGCCGTTATTTTCATACAAGTTTCCATATAACGTACCGTTTTGACTTTCAATAAAAATGAACCGATCTGATTCGACAGTCAAACAGCCAACTACCCTATTGTCTTGACCGTTTCGACACTTCACAGTTTACCGACTGGGGCAGTAACTGCCAATTGGCCCATTTACATACATACATTTAGATGTGTCAGGAAAAGCACTCAGTTTCAATCTGCTGACGGTATGCCTTATTGATGACCGAAGTTATAGCCGTTGTGGGCTGGCGGAAATTGGTATTAAGATGCATTTTTAAAGCCAATTTCGAACGTTTAGCTAGAACTGTATATTTGAGTTGTTTGTTGGATGCTTAACGGGGAAAGAGCTCTAAATTAGGCTTATAGCGCATTTGAAACCCGATGATAAAATGGTGTATCTTTACCGTATTTCTTTTTTTTAGTTTAGAATATATAGTTATATTTACATATAAACACATACATTATTGTTTACATATATACATTATAGTTATATACCTATACGTATAGTTGGGTAGTTGGGCCAGTTATGATGATTCTCCTGACAGTTTTGTAGGCCTCCACGGCGCAGGGGAAGAAAATCTTTGTAGTTGACGCTGTTGCACCCTCTTGATAACGCCTGTTCCATTACTCAATGGAGCCCTGACGTATGGCTCCCTTGATGAACGAAACAGGGCACCGATCGTAATCTGGCGCTTTTTTGAGCTTAAGGGCGGCCTCCCTAGCCAGAAAATCCGCCCTCTCATTCCCCTCGAGGCCGACATGGGCTTTAATCCAGTAGAGAGAGACGCTCTTGCCCTGCTGTATACAGCGGCCAAGAACGTCCCTGGCCTCTACTGAAAGGGGGTGGAGAGAGTGCGGATTGACCACACTAAGGAGCGCCGCTCTGCTGTCACTGAAGACACCGAACGCGGCAACGGCGTGTCGCTCTACCTCGCACGCTGTTTGCGCAGAGTCAGGAGTTCCGCCTGGTAGACGGTGCAATGTCGCGAGAGAGCTAACTTGCGGGCCATTGTCTCGGACTGACTGTTCCACACCGAGACAGCAGCCCCGACCCGGCCCGCAATTTTGCTCCCATCAGTGTAGATTCTTAGGTCGTGTGATCTAATGCTACCTAGTTGTTCCTCGTCTACCACGCTGTCGAACTCCAGGCGTAGGTATGCGCTCCGCGGGATGCGGTGCTGCCGAAATGGGTGCCAACCGCTCGACCTCCCTGTCTCCCAGCCATGACTGGGGCACCCCTCTCTTGGCCTCTTGTAGGTACCTAATAATATAAAAAATAATGGAATGGATGAGAAAGAAAAGGAGTCCGGGCTCCGAAGTACAAATTTTCAATGCAACAGGATTTGCCGCTTGGATAATGACGATAAAAATAGAATCTCAAAAATGGTCAAATAGTTCTATATTTAGTGTGCTGCAGTTCAGTTTGGTCTTCGAAGTCTCTTTAGAGATCTTCAATTTTATTACCTACCTTTCTAAAATATATTTTCGGTGTTCCGACTCCAAAGTAGAAACCCAGTTGCGGGCCTGACAAACCTGCCAGTCCAGATCTAATCTACCATTAAGGTATACATCGGTGATAGTTGTGTGAATGCATCTTTAGACACTTTTAGTGCTCTTATAATTCTCCTTTACTTTGTTTTCTATAAATAAGGCGCATAAAACAAAATAAAGAAATTTTGGTAAATTGTGTCTTGAAATACAAGAGAATGAATATATATTTTCAATTTCTTGCGTAAGCTGATAGAATTTTCAACTTACTGAACCCTAAAAAAATCAACTCAAACGTTAATACTCATATCTCTATGTAAACCGAAACTCCTTTGTAACGTGAATACATTACAAGTACGGCTGCGTCCGCTTATTGCCTTCGGCGTAGAGAAGAAAAGATATCTATTTGAATATAAATTTGATATCGTGAATGCAATATTTATAACTGGATAATGTGTTAATGTTATACTAACATTTATACGTGCTGCTTGTCGAACATAACTCTCTCTACAGTTGCAGTTTCTTTTATTAGATGCCTGATGAACCTAACTTGACAGCTTCACTCCTCAAAGTACTTATACACTGGTGGTTATACAAAATATTTTAATAGCTTAATCATACTTCAACGGCAACATATATGATACATGAATGATTAAAATACATTACGAAATTTAAATGTTATTTTAATCGTCGTCGGCATTTCAAGCAAGACTAGTCAGGTTCAATCAAACAATATTGTCAAATAATTATATAGGTAGTTAATGCTGGGGAAAATCTGTCTCAGCACTAGTATTCCTTTATTGCAGACGTTCATTTACTTAGACCCGTATATTACAATAATAGCAAATTCTCAGAGAGGCTAACGCCTTTGAGGTACCAGACTGCAGGTTGAATTTCTCTGTTTGCAAATCCTAATAACATAATCTAACAGGTTCTCAACGCCGTCTGTGTACTGTATAGAATCAATTTGAATAGAGGTGTGAAGCGCAACTTGTCACGACAGTCCTTTGAATCACAGTCGCTATTAATTAGTACGGCAACCTTTACCATCGTAGAGATCTAAATGTGCAATTATCGTGCATTTCTATGTAGCTCCTTTAGACTTGTATGTACAAATATTTTATTTTTAAACGGTTTTATTCAGTTTGGGTTGTTTGTTGGTGATGCGAAAGGATAGGTATCTACTTGTGAGAATACTAAGTTAGACTTAAGTTGTATAGGCAGATAAATTTTCTTTACTAAGGGTTTAGAATTAAGGCGTAGCGAGACTAGTTGGATGTGGAAATGAAACGAGAAAGGATCAACATCATCAGTGAACTCCCTGAACTCTGGCCTAAATAATTTTTTTCACCATTGACACTCGAAAAAGGGCCCGTGATTCATCAAAAACAGTGAATAAAACGCTCTTTGTTTCACCGAGTGAATAAAAAAATTTGAATTTGGAACATGCGCTCAGTTTAAATTAAGAACAAAAAAAATCCGCCATTTTCTGTGTAATTTTCCTTGTAAAAGTTTATGTTTGTCTCACATCTAGTGATGAAAATGAAACTCATATTCTCGAACGCGAAAAGACTCCTGAGTCTTTTCGCGCTAAAGCGGTAGCTATTACTGATAATTTGCTGCTTCTTTTGTGTACTATCCATAACAAAATGTAATTCATAATCATAGAGAGTAATCGTTTTCTCGTAGTCAATGGTGAAAAGTTGAGTACCTAACACGTGAAAAAAGAATTCATCTCGGCTCTTGTATCCCTCGATCCACTCAGGTTTCTCTCTAGAACCCCTCGCTTCGCTCGGGATTCTACCGGAGAAACCTTCACTCCTCTCGGGATACAACTTGGTGCCTCGAAAAGAATTCACCTTTTTTTCACTTGTTGGGTAATCTACTATACTTCTATGTTTGATCGTAACGGTAGTATGGGTCTTAGACGGTCGACTAGTTCAGTTTCAAGGGGTAACTCCCTGGAAACTATGACAGTGTCGCCAAGGTCTGTCAAACAGTGTTTTATTAACACATTACTACACTTGTGGACACATCTATTGGCCCACCTTGCATTTTCAGTTTCGGGTAGTCCTATTTATTTATATTAGTTCGAACAAAAAGTTTTTATGCAGTTTTGAACCATAAGGCATTCATAATTTTATTCAATACCTAGTCTTTTTTTGAATTTTGAACACAGAATTTAAAGAAACAAAAGACATTTTGGAGCCTGTTCGTTGATATCAAACAATCGTAGTTACTAAGAAAACTTGATTTTATTGGTTTACTTGGATTTCATTCGTGAGTGCTTAGAACCTCACGTGATGCCATACGTGGACCATGTGGGCCCAAATTGCCTTTTTATGCATGATAATATGGAACTTGCCCATACTCTTGCATTATCATGCATAAAAAGAGTATGGGCCGGCATCGTCAGGGAATATCTTCGGGATAGGAACATCACAGTTATGGACTGGCCAGCCAGAAGCCCAGACATGAACCCGATTGAGCACATGTGGGACGAGCTAAAAAGACGTGTTAGAGCTCGTCAGCCAGTTGCCCAGACGATGCTGGAGTTGAAAACTGCCATAATTGTTCGCGTCAAAATGCAGCGATGAGTGTGGGCGACTGAGGTACAATTTATCTGGAAGACAAGGTCAAGTTGGCATCAAAGAAACTTGGGGTGCTCAACAGGGCGAAGCAGTACTTCACTGCGGGGCAACGACTCCTCCTTTATAAGGCACAGGTTCGGCCCCACATGGAGTACTGCTGTCACCTTTTTGCCGGAGCGCCTGCGTGCCAGCTTGACCCTTTCGACTCGGTACAAAGACGGGCGTTGAGGCTCGTCGGCAATCCCATACTCACAGGCGATGCGGAACCTCTCAGTCTCAGGAGAGACTTTGCTTCACTGTGTGTGTTTTACCGCCTATACAATGGTTTGTGCTCAGATGAATTGTTTGACATGATGCCCACAGCTACATTTTATCATCGCACTTCTCGTTATAGGCGGGGAGTTCATCCTCACACATTGCGACCGGAAATGGTGCGCACTGTGCGGTATGAAAGGAACTTCATCCCTCGCACACTCAAGCTGTGGAATGAACTCCCCGCGATGGTTTTCCCAAGCGACTACAATATGGGGTTCTTCAAGAAGGGCATTAGAAGGTTTCTTCAGGGTCGGCAGCACGAGTGTGACGCCCCTGGTGTTGCATACGTCCATAGGCCACGGTAACCACTTTCCATCAGGTGGGCCGTGTGCTTGTCTGCCACCAAAGTGGTATAAAAAAAAGAAAAAAAAAAGGTACGAGTACAGCCGAACTTAGTCGAACACAGCCGAACACACGTTCGCTGTGCCCTTTTTTTTATTGTGCGAAAAATCCCCACGGATACCTCCCCCGCCGGAGCCGGTGGAGGAGGTTATGTCGGACTCGAACCGACTAAAACGCACGCCGTCTGTGGCCCGTCAGTTGCCCTGGGTCGGCCGGGCGCCCTGGGTCGGCCGGGGTGCGAGGGATATGGCTACGACAACCTCAACTCCGGCAACCGACGGCCCACAGACGGCGTACGTTTTAGTCGGTTCGAGTCCGATATAACCTCCTCCTCCGGTTCCGGCGGGGGAGGTATCCGTGGGGACTTTTCGCACGTTATAAAAAAAAAAAAGGCCTGTCAGTTGTCGGAGGTGAGATTGTCATAGCCATATCCCTCGCACCCTGGTCGACCCAGGACCATATCTCTCGATCTGGCCCTCTTCCGGTGCGGGGACCACAGAGTCCCCAACTCGCCTCCGGGTATGGGTAGATACCCAATGCGTGCCGCCGCTGCGGCCTGCTTCTGCTAGGGTGACAGGCAGCTCCACCCGTCACCCCCAGGCCCGCGCTCATGGGGGACGGAGGTCATTCTGCAACCTCCGACGCCCGAGTTGCCGCCGCTCGTCGCGGGCCGTGCGGTTTGCGATTCTCCTCCGCTCCTCGCGGGCAGGTATGTTGTGTTATGACCGATATGAAATATTTTGTAGGGATTGAAGTGTAATTTGGCATCAATATGTTGAAATCAATTCTATAGCTGATAAACTACAGGCCTTATGATTTATGAATATTTAAAAAAATAACTCAAAGTGATTACGTATATTCGAATGACGTGGATGACTTACATTCTGCATGTTTTGATACCTCTTCTGTATAGTTCAGCAACTATTTTACAAAGTGGAAAATTTATACATCAGTAGGGTTTGTAGGCCCGGGTATATCGGGATTTCTCTTTCAACTTCGGGTCACACAGAACCCTCTCCTAAACATTAATATTTGCATAGTGTTGTATTTCCAACGACGAATATTGTCTTATGTCAATGATCTGTATGACGCCCGACTTTTGAGAGATAGGTAAAAGTTTCAGTAGTCCGTTCAATTGGAATAATCACCGAACTGTTGAGGCTAGGGGCGTAGGGTATATTATGTATAAATCAGGTAAATCTATGTATGTGTGTAGTATTGCTTGCATCTCTCTCAAATTTGAAGATTATATCTGCTATAGGAACTAGGTGTTAAATTACAGGCTATATGTGAACTATTTTGAGAATTTCGTTTCACCAACTGGTGTATTTATGCATACAAGTCCGTACACAAAATTACTAAAGGGTTGATAGCCGGATATCATTTTCACGCGTACACACGATTTTGGAACTATCCCTTCTAATTTAGAAAGTTTCGTCCGATCATTTGCAAGTTAGGTACCTACTTTAATAAAAAAGTTGTGTCAATATAGTTAAAATTAACGGATAATAAAAACAATGCTAAATTACTATTGAGTAAATTTTGGGTGGCGAGGATTTTTTGAGTCTTACTTATTTTTTAATTAATATTTTATTAGCTATGGTGTTCACTATTCCGTCCCCAGAGTTATAGAAAAATGACTACATAGTTTACCACTCCTAACATAATTTAGCTTAGCTGGAGCGGTTAGGAGAATATGAGTAATTTCGGTTATAATCTTGAGAAAAAAGAAAAATGAAATAATATTACCATTTTTAAACGGCTCGCAAATATAAATCTAAGTACTGAAGCACTGTTACGACAGAAACAATGTATACTCTAAGACAGAAACTGACTGGAATCTAAAATTAATGTTTACTCGCGAGTATCGGGTTAGAAAATATTGATTAATTTTACTTATATGGAATCAAAGTGGGGAATGAAAGATAAACCTACGGCACCCCTGCTAGTGAACCCTCTGCTGTTTACACCCTACTGGAGCAGTGCGCTCGCTACGTTGCCGTTTCGCATATGAGGGGTGACTAGTGACTATTGTCAAATTCTGAACGTCTGCCACCATTAGCTATGGAAGCATTAAGCAAAATAAATTTGTTTTTTTTATTTATTTACATAAGATAAATTCTGATAAATTACTTTTTTTATTTTTTTTGTTTTAATATTATGAGAATTCTGTTTCAACAACTGGTGTAGACAAATACAATAATGCTATACATGCCTTTTTAACTATGATTATACATAGATTTAAGGAAAGAGGAGGAGTATCTGGGTAGGTTAGTACAATACATAGTAAGATAAAACAAATTGCAATGTTGTATGTACGAGTTTGAAATATCTTGTAAAAGGCCAAATAGGTAGGTACACTGTATAGGTCTTGCTAACTTAAGAATATCTGTAAGAGGCTGTTCGTAAAGTCCAAGATAACAAGTGGTGTTATGTAGGTTGTTCTGTTTAATACGTTTAGTTAACTTGCCCTCTAGAATACAAGCATACAAGGCGATTCGTGGGGGGGGGGGGGGGGGGCGATTTTATTATTACTTACGCGTACCAGTTCCTACAGTAATATTGGTATTACTCTAGGAACTGGTGCCATAATTTTGGTCCGGTGGTGTAGTTAGGTTGCCCCCCATGCAGTTGTAGAAGATCATACAAGAATGTGCGCACTTCTAAAAACTAACTCCCTCCAGATGATCATCTCTTTCTTTGTCATAAGCTCCGTATTGTCTATCGCATTTCTAATTACCAGTAGTAGCAGTACTCACATAGGTACGTCTTGTCATAACATAAGCAGTACGCCGCTCAGTATGAAAGTAACTCGTATTTCTTTTAAATGTCAATATTAAACAGTATTCCTTCGAGGAATGAGGATGTGTGACCGCTATGTCAAAAGAAATTTATTCAGTACGCGGCACAAAATGTCTGTTATGAGGCAGGTATAATTGGAGAATCTAATCACGTAGCAGCTCCTTGGTTCCCATATCACTTCAACCACGCAGGAAGCACTCATTTGGGTGGTCTCGTAAGTACGATTACATACTAAATTCTCCTGCTTCCGTGGTATTATTTCACCGCACTTTCACGGTTTTATTTAGGAGGCCTCGAGTGTGAAGGGTAAAAGATTAGTAAGACTGAAAATAAAATTTCAAAATTGTTGAAATATCTATAGAAGTAAGTAACAGCTTTTTAAAGAATGTATGTAGTACATAATTACACTCTCTATTAACTATTGTTACCAGTACTCTGTGTACTGGTAACAAAAAAAAAAGAATTATTTCTGTCTGTCTGTCTTTTGTCCGTGTGTTTGGGCTTATCTCAGAAGTGACTTTGACTAGAAGATGACTTGGACGTGATTATCACTGGCAGCTGAATTTACGCCTTTTAAAATAATTAAGGCGTAAATCTTTATTTGGAAAAAAAAGAGTTTGAATTACGCCCTAAAAACGCGATTGAAACCGCGGGTTATAAACTTATAGGTAATCTGTATAACTAAAAATGAGCCACTGAAATATTTTTAAGTATCTGCCTAAGAAGAGTAACACAATTTCTATAACGAAGGTCCACGGGTAAAGTGCTATAATTGCACCGGGGCGAAGTCAGGACGCATCTAGTAAGTACCTAAAGTATGTTTTAAAGAACTTGTGAAGTTAAGTAGTGAATAAGTGGCAGTATGTTAAACTATGAGAGTGCTTGAGGATCTTCTTCCCTACTTTACAAAGAAAGTAGGAAAAAATGATTTCGAAAGTTTACTAATAGGTATTAATACGTACCTACCTATCTACAGTTAGGTACTTAAAACAAATAACAGAAAGAAGCGAGGATAGGAGAAACTCTTTTATCTGGAAACTAATAGAAGTTAAATAATGGTAGTATTAACTTTAAGAAAAGATTAATTTGAATTTTGAAGGGGGTTTAAACTTTCTAAATAATCCCTGCTCACGTCCATGTCAAGCACAATCTCACATCTAACCGCAACGCAGTTTAAATGACCTGATAGGGACTTACCATTTGCCATAACAGTCCCTATGGTTGCTGTAAAAAATACGTTTTATACGAGACTCTACACTTTGGGTGCTCCCTAAGGATGAGACGGCTGAATAAAATAAATTCATTTCATTTAAAAGTTTAAAGCTTCTCGCGGATGAACGAACATGACTGTAAAAGGATTTCAGTAAGCTGCTTCGCGCAATGTGTCATATTTACACGTAGAGTGGTGGAGTTGTTTTATAATGATACAACTTCTTGGAAGTTTTTGGCCAATAGGCAGGTTTAATGATATACTTACGCTTTTTTCCCACTGAGGTTGGCAAAGATAACAGTCACCCATCTGCTTCACGAGTGGGTGTAATTTAATACCGAATAATATACCTATTTGGATTTATTTATAGTACCCCGACCTTTTATCCATTAATGCTTCATAATATAATTTATAACTCTTTTGCGTTTCTCTTTTCATCATTACGTAGTTTAATTTTATAATAATCCTCCGATAAAGGCTAATGGCTGACGGCGGCATATCCATGTCAAAATTGTAAGTACCTACCTACCAACATTATTCTGTTAAAATACGGATTTTAACATTCAGTATTCAGTACTATGGCACGTTACGACTTCACAGTCATAACGTGAATTACTTAGTGAATTTCAATTGGTTAACACAAAAGAAAGAACTGGAGTATAACTAAGCCAATTTGAAAGTGTCGGCAAAAACGAATGGAGCGTGTTTTCGTTACGGTTGGTCAATCCTAATAAGGGGCTGATTAACAAAGGATGCGGAGCCGCGCTTTGGTGAGTGTAGACTTAGGCTAAGCAATAATGCTAGAAAAAAAACATAGTTTGTGGAAATCCCTAGTTATATAGTTCAAGTTATGTTGGTAAATTGCATTTTCTCTTTCGAAGAATCCTTTGAAAAGAGAAATACAATTTACCGAGCGATGTTTATTGTCTGAGGCTTTAGATTATTATGTTAGCGTCTTGTCAAACTAACTTAGCATTTTATTTAATCAAACTTTATTTTTTAATACAAAACTTAGTAAATAGACGATAAAACATTGAAATGTTCATCTTCAGTATTAGATAAATCAAACACAGACAGTACACACCAGAGTGTACCGTGAACCCTGTTGTGAACCCGTTCTTCTTACAAAAGGTCTAGGATTTGAACTAACCTTATCAATATATTATTGCATGCATTCAGTGCATGCAAGAGGTTTTCGTGCAACTCAGATAGAAGAGTTTCATTTAGGATTGGAATTAGGTATTCCTTACAAATTGTAGGTTTCAAAATAAGCTCAATTTAATCAGAGTTGATTTTTATGTTTTCTTTAAAAAACGTATTCAAAGGCGCTTACTTATAGTTTTGATAACTAGTCAATCTTTAACTCGTTTACCTACTAACTATGTGCATATTTTAATTATTCTTATTAAGTATTTTTCCTTTAACAAAAAGCAGCGGATGAAACCGGAGCAGGTTCATTGTTACAAGTTTGAATTTGTCTTTTTGTCGGAGGGACGGGAGGCGGAGATCCGGGTATAATGATGCTTTCGGCCGCTAGGAGTCAGATATCAAGTCTGTGCAAAGAAAACTTGTATAAGTCGCATAGTGCCTTAATAATGAGTTGGCTGATCTTTCGTTTGTAACACCCGCTTATATCTCCTGTTTTTACGACTAAAACTAAACTCAAGTAACCGCAACATCTCGATATTTTCTTTGGCTGAAGAATATGGTTGGTTATATTATTGTTAGTGCTTTAGGCACTATATAGCAATATAGTTACAGTTGTAGGTACCTATATTACGTAGCTAGAACTAAATTAAGCTTTATATTCTTACTATATTACTTAAATAAACTCTCGTATGTGTATAAGAAACATATAAGTAGATTTTAGACAAAAATACCAGGTAGGGTGATAAATTTGTTACCAACCGCTAACTTGTCACTACAAGTGGTTTCCTTGAACGTCACACCTTTTTAGGGGTCTAATCAATGACATTTCATAACATAGACATGTCATATGCTTACAAATCAACGTAGAAAAATGTGCCGAACTCACACACACACATTTTTAATTCATCTACACTTTTGGTGTATTAACTTTAGAGTAATAGTTCGTGCAGTGTCTTTATAGACACTGCACGAACTATTACTCTAAAGTTAATACACCAAAAATGCCATACGATGGCATTTTCGTTATTTTTTTAAGTCACTGATGCTTCCGCTCAATGTCTCTGTGTGTGACTCGTTTTCAGATCTTCATGATTTTCGCGCAATAACATATCTACTTCTTTTTATATAATAACTTTGGGTCTAATAAATAACTATTCCACTAGTTACTTATTTAACATGGAATAGTTGCACATTTAAGAGAAATCTAGATTGAAACAAAGGAAGATTTTAGAGTGCTTAGTAATTCAATATCCTGGTCTACTAAAAAAGGAAGATTTTTGCCAAGTGCTTAGTAATTCAATACATTAGTCTAGTAAGAAACGTGAAGTTTTTAATCACAAAAAGAACGAACTTATTTTATATCACCAAGGATCCCAGGCGACACAGGCATGTTGCCTGAGATTCCTATCGCTTTATAGAAATAAACTGACCGAGATCGAGTGAAACTTAACAGCTTTGCCACCTTTTGCTCAATGTATATTCACTGAGTAAAATCCAGTAGTCGAATGGATGTTCCCTGGCTCGATTTTGCCTTAGAGGGTTAATTGCATCCAGCGCAAATTATTCTTTGGTTGGCGGCAACTATTACTAACAAGGAATTTCTCTCGCCGTACTTTCCACTCCGCTTCGTTTTCGTAAATAGCGTAGAGAGCAATGCTTGGTATGGTATTGCTCCAGTTATATAATGGGAAACATTTCTACACTTCCTTAGGCTTTTTGATATCACAACTTTGAAATTTTGTGAACTAAAGTAAGTTTTGTGAAGATGTTTTGATGTTTCTTACTTAATCATGCTTGTACGGGCAGTAAGGGTGAACGATTCTGGCTGAAATTTGGGTCTGGAATAACACATAAGTTAGGCTTGGACTATCCATGGTTTACGGGCAAAGGATCAGTGTTCCACGCGCGTGAGCCATAGGCAACTGCTTGTTATCTAAATTTTTTTGAACGGATCTTGAGAAAGTATATAAAACAATCGATTAAGATTGGAATCGATTCAGACGGGACTTGAACCCGTGACCAATACCTTACAGGGGGCATGCTTGAGCACAAGTTCCATCAAGTCCCGCCTAAACGTTTGACTTTTTCCAATCTTAATCGATTTGAATAGTAAGCATACTAAGTGCTTTAAATTTTCATACAATTTCATTTAATTAAATATTTATTTTATAATTATTTGATTCAACGACAAAAATGTACTCGCTTACTTACAATTTTATTATCAGCATTTGTACATATGCCTCGAAATTTGAAGTCGAGTTTAGATATTGCCTGTTGTGTTGTAGGTACAGCTAGGTTTACTTTGTGCCTAGAAGCTTAGAGTAAATGTTTGCCTGGAACTAAACTAAACTGAAACTGGAGCCTTCTGGTAATGACAGTTTACTAGCAATATTTCGTGATGGGCCCTGATCGTGACCTCTAGAGTTGCTCTAAATGTTAGATATTTTACTAACGTTAACACTGTTCTTTATACACAAAAAAAGGGCACTGACAATAGAAATAATTAGGTAATAAATTATTTTGCGTCACGAACTGACACGACAATGTAAAAGACAAGTATAATGGTATATATTTAAGGTACATATTTCATACATTAAACTTACTCCGATATCCGATCTGATAATGTGAAAACGTTCTTAGGGTGAATTACCGATAAAAGAGAAAGTCCCGTTCAAAACGGGATGTATGGTGATGTTAGGTGTCACCTACATGAAGACATCTTAAACTAGCTTTCATCTACTTGGTTGGGCTTGGACAATTCGACAAATCTGTCTCTCCTTGGAACTAGATGTAGGTCAAGTCTAACACACTGCTATTTGCACTGAGAACACAGGTCTATACAAGCTTACTTTGAGCTACGCTTAAGCGATTAATAGTTGGTTAGAAAAACTGATGTAGCTAATTGTATATTATTCGTTATTGACTTTCATCATCATCATCCCGGTAGCATTCAATATTTTTACTTTAGAGGTTTTTCCGCTCTCATTTTTCCGAGGGGCCTAATTATAGGTATAACATACATGGACTTTTTTGTGAACAAATCTATAAAAAGGTCATATTTACGTGCTACCTGCTTGTCTTCTGTACTGACGGCATAGAATCTCTCTGTGCTTACAGGGTCGTCAGCACGAGTGTGACTCCCCTGGTGTTACGGTAACGATTTTCTTTCAGGTGGGTCGTGTGCTTGACTGCGACCTAAGTGGTATAAAAAAACTACCGAATAGAAATAGTTTTATGTTTATAAATGCCAATTTATAGTTCTCGAACAGTAGTTGCATCTCGCGGCGGTCTCCGCTCGGATTTATTAACGTTAAAAAAGTTTTGTTAATACTTTCTTGCCGCGCTGGGGCGTACTTGTACCGTTTCCTCAGAAAAGAAAAAGAAACGCTTAAACATTGAAACATTTCCTCTGGAGTAGGATATAGCTTAATAGTGGAAAAGAAAATTCTACAGCCTTTTTTAAGAAAATTCGACGAACCTGGCTAGTCAGATTTTTTTAAGAATCAGTGTATTTAATACTCGCGTATTCAAGTAGGAATAATGTGATTATTTTTATGTACCTATAGATATAGAACAACGTAATATTAAATATCAAGCTGTTCTTAACAAGAGTTCCGCACTTTTTCTAAATTTTTAAAGATATCTCTTTGTACAAGCAAGACTGCTACAAAGAAGTAAATTACCTCTAAAACTTGAGTTTAAAAATGTTGTAACTCGCTTGTTGAGCTGTTACGCTACACGAAGATGCAGCTCGGCGGACATAAATAATAAAACCTGAAGTAGGGACAACTTCATCTTCAATTGAGAATAATGGTTGAAAATTAAAACATGGAATGACAATTTGTTGTTTGAAAATTGTCTGAAACAAATTACGTTCTTCCTATCTAATTATTTATTTGCACATTTAAAATTAGGAAATTAATAATTTAAACTAGGTTTGACAAGTAAAAAGCTCTGCACAGATTGTTTTCTCGGTTTAGGGTAAATAAAATGAATTGCGTTATACATAAGTAATCATCTGTAACGCAGAAATATGCCTTAAAGGACCAAAACGAGAATTGCACAGGGTAAAAAATAACTATTTCGAGCCCCAAGCGGTTGTATTCACTATTTTATGGCGATGTGTTAAGTAAATACATACATACAATCACGCCTTTATCCCTGGAGGGTTAGGCAGAGGTAAATTAACACCCACATTTTACCAATCGTTGTAGGTATTAGGTCCCACGTAATAGGTGGTGAGCCTATTGCCGTATTCCGGGCACTATTGATGACTCGAGCATGTATCGGAGACTGAGTCTGGGTTGTATATATCTGTCTGATGTAAACAGCCCTATTCCTTAGTCGCCTTGTACGCCACCGCATGGAAGGAGATAGGGTAGCCCAAATTCTACTCTGCCGAGAACCACGCGGTGTTGTTAAGTAAATTTACAAAAATAACACACCTATACTTCGGAAAAGTACTTTTGCTTGGCGTTTGAGCGGTTTATTTCACGTTTAAGATAATCGAGTAGACAAGCTAAATTGCTTTCTAGCTAGCTGATGACGTGCCGCCCGCTTCGCTCTCATCTTGTTATAAAGTTGAGACACGAGTGGAGCTTGTGCCATTAATTATCGCTTACCATATTAGTCCTATTATCTTGTACAAAGCATCATTTATTTTTTAATTACAAAGGTTAGTGAACAAGAACTCCGTGGTCTGTGGTGCTGTATAAACAAGTAAGCAAGAGGCTGGGCGAACAAGGAAGTAAGACCTATTGGTACTTTCTTATAAATACCGCTATTTACCCGCTATCCTATCCCTGCGTGCGTCGGCAGTTACTGTTGTCGTATGCGGTCGTCTACGGAATCATACCTTAAACACAACATTGTTGACGTTTCAGCTGCCCATTTCTAGCTTAGCCACAAAATATACATAATATTCCAGCTAGTATGCAGGATTGGTAGCTGTGCTCTGGCAAAGGGTTCTCATTGAACGAGTGACTTGACATCTCTGAAGTTGCGAGGGTTTCAGTCTGCAATTACTGTGAACTATGGACTTATTTATCGGCTACTTTGGGGTAAACGCCATACTAAACGAACAAAGAAATGTGTAGTCAATTTATATAGGTCAATACAATAGCACTTTTGTATCAAACAAGCAGTCCAGCAGTTTAGCGACATTCAATTGAAACGGTTCCAACGCGGATCTCTTGAGTCAAACGATTATTGTGCCTTTAACTATTTAGAATTTCTATGAACATGTTATTCGTTGAAGATAATATACAGGGCGTCCCACGGCGATGCCACATGGAGGGAAAGTACATTAAATCCTTAAGTTAGCTCATTTTACCTAAAGGAGACATCATTTTATTTTTAAAAACAAACAAAACTGCATTCAAATATTTTTAAAAATTTCGCTTGCCTCACCCGGTAATCGAACCGACTAAAATCCGAAAAAGTAACATCCTGTATTTTTATGTGTCAATCATAAAGATCAAATCTCTCTAAGAAACATGGTAAATTAAATGAAAGGAAGTCCTTGAAACCTAAAATTATAAATTCAATTTGGCAAAATAAAACACTTTAACTCAAAATTCATCCATCTGATACCATATTAACAATAAAATTCCATATTTAAATTACTTTTCTTTTTTTATCGTGCGGAGACCGCTGCTGGTCAGCAGTAGATGTCGAATTCAAACCAAATTAAATCTTATTATCACAGTGTTTGAAGACTGTTTATATTACCAAGTCACGCACAACAGCTTGACAGCGACGTGCGGCGGCATGACGCACGTCAAGCTGTCATGCGTGACTTGGTAATATAAACTTTAAATGCTGTGATATAAGATTTATTTTGTTGATTGTAAAATCCGTTCCGATGCCGTCCGTTTGGTGGGGTTGGACCCGGGTCTATGGTAAGGCCGCTGCTCATTGACCGACGAGGTCAAAGGAAAGGCTTTCCTTTCTGGGTAACACCCGTAAAACCCAAAATAAACAGATTATGGACCTCCAATTTATTTGTAACTATATATTTAGTTTTACATAATATTAATATTTCAACTTCCAATTTGTGTTGTGTATGCATAAATCTTAAATAAATGAAACAAACAAAAAATTAAATAAAGGTATTCTTACAAAGTACAACATTATAATGCGACCGGGCTTGGCGCTCAGATTGCGATAAACGTACTTCGAAAAAGTAACGGACACGAATCTATCTTCTACTATCCAAATACTTCTCCATACACCCTGTAGTATGTGTGTATATCACGAATACCTAAACACGCTAAAATATACTCTAGTAGAGAGAAGATTCACATGATACATGATACATTTGAATCCAGGTGGTAGGTCCATAAAATCAAAATACAATAAAAATGGTTGGTGTACTTTTGAAGCTGACTGTACCTTTATGCTGACTGTACCTACACATGAAAGAGCTTTCAAGTTTACAAATAAATACGTTTCTGGACGACACACAATTTTATTATAATACATAATACTCCAAGAAAATTAGATTTTGACAAAGAAATAATTTCTAGTAGCAATTTTCTTTCGGAATTAGTTGGGGGAGGTCACTCTACGTTTGGATTTGCGTGCTATTCCGCCGTCTTAATTTAAGGGTAGTTAATATTTTGTTTACTGAATAAGTCGTTTAGTTAGTTTTAATTTTACACCACTACAAAGTTGTTCAGAATTAAATTTCCTACAATTTTGGTGTTCATAATTTTTTACCCGACTACGGCGAAGCCAAAGGAGGGTTATGATTTTGACAGGCTATGTATGTATGTATGTATGTATGTATGTATGTATGTATGTATGTATGTATGTATGTATGTATGTATGTATGTATGTATGTATGTATGTATGTATGTATGTATGTATGTATGTATGTATGTATGTATGTATGTATGTATGTATGTATGTATGTATGTATGTATGTATGTATGTATGTATGTATGTATGTATGTATGTATGTATGTATGTATGTATGTATGTATGTATGTATGTATGTATGTATGTATGTATGTATGTATGTATGTATGTATGTATGTATGTATGTATGTTCGTTTGTTCCCTCATAGTTCTTCAACTACTTATTAGAACTGGACAATTGAGGTATCGTTAGAAGCGTCTTAATTGTCCGCTGGTTATAGGCTATATCACGTGTCACTAAATCTAATGTGGCGCCCTCTAGCGGTCATAAAGTACTGCATTAATAATAATATACTTGAGATAAATAGACCGTGTTTGATATCAAATTAAAGGGCTCAATTAGCACATTTCAAATATGTACCTATAAATTATTGGGTGATGCTTGCCCCAAAATAATATAAATAAAAATTAAGTTTAAAACTAAAACCCGACTACTGCAAAATCACGCTCTAAAAAGTATTAAACAAGAAAATATCAAGAAAAGCCGTGGTCGTATCGTATGCCACTCTAACAAAACAATACATTCTAGGAAAAAGTGGCATACGACCACGGCTATTCTTAAGATTTTCTTGTTTAATACTTTTTAGAGCGTGATTTTGTTCCTAGGATTAACATTTTTCGATTTATAGCCCAAAGGTAGTAAATCTTATTTTATTTTATCTTAGAACCGAATACCACGTAAAACCAAATGTAGACTGCTAGTGACCTCCCCCAACTAACTCTGCAAGAAAATATTTGCAAGAATGCATTTGTTAGCATACTGGTAAGTAGGAAAACTCGACGAACACGCCGCCGTATACCTTAAAACATGAAAAGTTCCGCGTAAAGCTCAGCTATTAAAACATAAGCTTGTATATTAGCTGCCAAGACGAGTGGGGCCTATCAGATGTCCAGGTTAGTGTATGGTCACTAAACCAGCGCCGTCCGCCGTCCATCCCCCTATAACAGAAGGATTATGTTAAAAGCTGAGATTCTTCGCCGGGGATCCATTTATTTAGCCAATAACGAAGTGGATTTAGAGCTCTTTGTTCCTAATCGCTAGTCTCTTCGTCTGAAGAGACAAATACCTTCCGACGACTATTAATAGCTTATAAGATTTAACGGTAAGTACGCTTGTATGTTCATACATTTATATGCTCTGTTTCATTTACTACGATAAATATAGGGTCTGCTTGATTGTTGAGTGTAAGTGATAGTAAGGAAATAAAATTCAATCGAACTGCGCAAATTGTACCGCGTATGTAGTACACCTATTTATGTACATAATTGTTCGTATCAGAAATACAATTTTATTAGCCCCTGATCCAACAGAGACTCAGAATAAAATCACAAAAGTAAATAAAAAAACGCCATAAAAACTGTTGTGTAGCTTACATTTGGGGTTCAGAAATTGCTTAGAGTATACATTATATATTATAATAATTAATAAATTATTATATTATTAAATTATTAAATATTATAAAATATAGAGCGCGCTTATCACTCAGGTCTTTGGCGCCGAGTGTTAGCAGATACTTTGCGATGGTAAAGAGCACCTATAGTGACGTTTCATGCATTTCCGAAAATATCAATAGATGCACTTATTAATGTAGTTTGTTGTTATGAAGTTTTTTGTTTGATTTGATATACCTACATGGATAAAATTAAAGCCAAAATACAAAAAAATGGCGTAATTTTGCGGTATTTTTGCGTAATTAATACTAAATAATACGATGTTGTATAAAGTTTTAATTTAACATATCGAATTAAATATTAATTGCGATGTCATTTTGATGGGTATTGTTTTGCTACTGATTGAGGTTGAGCCAGGAGCCTCGGTACTGTTCTTACCCGTGATAGCAGTTCATACTTGTAAGGCGCGCTCTATAGCAATGTATACTCTATACTCTAAGAGAAATTGTAATTGTTTTGACTAAATCGTTACCTAAATTAGATTTTTTTGATATGAACCGACGAAATACTACATGTTCATAGAATGTTTTTGTTATTACTTGTTATGTTCAGTCCATTTGATAGCACCTTTCCTGATAGTACCTAAGCCAGTGTGAAGTCCTTGACGTGGAGTTGTGGATACCAGCTCGTGATACCATACCATATATATATCATACCATAGGGTGACGTCCGAAAAGTAAATACTGTCATTCCAAATGCCATGGATTTTGAAATAGCGATCTTTAGTTACTGCTAAAAGAACCCGAGATTGCAGGAAGAAGGAAACACGTGCGACAAAGATATCTGTATGCAATATAGTCAGAACTTTTCTGAAAAGTTCTTGAATAAGTATAATGAATCAATGTTGAAGTAGGGAGCCGAAAAAGATAAGTTTTGTGCGAAAGTTATCTGTTGGCTTTCTTATGGTAATGCAGCTATATGTTAACCACATTTGAATGAAAAAAGGAAGGTAACTGACGAACAATAGCATCCAGGACAATGGAAGACAGAAAGATATTAGTGACTGGCGAGCTAATACCTAAAGTATTTTTTTCACTGAAAGAAGAAATAATCTAACAGAACATCGGTCAGAGCGCTTTCATAATTACAAGAATTCTTAGCCAGTGTTGTTATCGCGAACATATTACCCTTTTGTACACAAACAATTTAAAATACGAGACTTTTATTAGAATTTATTAGCACATTTTTTTGTAAAATAAATGTGAACAAATTAAAGAAATAAATAAGTAGGTACCCGCCTATCTCATAGTCCGTGATTATTCGATATTGTTGATCTTTCAGATCCTGTACAAATAATACAAATATTATTAAATGCAAATAAACTCGATTCACCCGCATACCGGATCATTACCGGATATTGGATCGCGATATTTATTGAGTGTCTAATCGCGCCCTCCGATCAGGCTACAAAACTATCGCCACAGATTCGAATTACTACACTACACTACTTAACCATAACACTATTATTTACTCTGTGACCATAGCTCCACCATCACGGTCGTCCCACCGGCATGGAAAGTATAATGATATTTTAGAGTAGGTAGGTATACTGCCTTTGTACATTGCTCAAACACTATTTATTATTTCGGAACTTGAACATAATTACTTTTGACGCAAACTATACCTACTAAAACAATTATAACAAATATTACCAACAGATACTACAACCTGTAAACACTGAAATAATAGTATTACTATCCTCCATATTTGTATGTCTGACGAGGCGTAGAAACCAAACAATCTGGCAAGTAGTTAGTATACTAAGCAAATAATACGTTATATGAGATTAACTATACTATAAGAGGGTAACGATATGACAGTGATGATTATTCTTTATGAAAGTAGAAGTAATTTTATGTATTATAATTTTTTGTGATAATTGAACGAGAGATTTGAGAGGAAATATATGATGTTCTCTTTAAAATAATACACGTACCTAGTAAGAAGGTCTACCTGCTTGACTAACAATAAGCTGTTAGTAAGTACCTATGTGGACATTGCCCATAAGCAATCCCGTGAAACATTTAGGCCAGATGACACCAGTGAAATTCAACTGTGTTCTCATGATTTCACTAATTAATATTTTTGCTTGATCGTAATTTTGGTATTACTGGAGTCCGCTCTTAAAAAGGTAGGCAAGGTTCAAGTGATACTCAACTGCTACTGTTTCATTACATTTATAAAAAAATACGTCAATAGTATCGATATTTTGCATCACCATTAATTACATACGTACTCAGGTACATTAACTTACTGACGATAGTAGGCACGGACAACATTAAATGTATTGCTTCACGCGATGCATCGACTTTAGAGATGAAATTGATAAATATAATGCTTTTACATATGATTAAAATCTATCGATATTTCTCAAATGAATGCGATTATCGATAGGACCATCGCATCTATGTCTTGTGGACGGTCACGCATTGATGTTCTATCTCTAGAATAGGTGTCTACAGATAGAATCGATCGGCCTCACCACTCAAACACAAGGTCATTTTAGCTGTGATCTTTTATAAGGTGGTATGAGTGACTTGATATTAAATCAAAGATTTCAATGATGTTCTCATGAGAAGTTTTGGCTTTACAGTATCGTATCCATAGAGTATCGTATCCATAAAAGTATCGATAAATACCTCAAGGTATATTTTTGCCTATAAAGATAAAATACCTACTTATGAATTAGTAGGTAAACAGTTTTTAAGGTATAATACCATTTATAAAGTTTGTCCCAAATATTTATTTATTAACAGGAATAAATTTCGACATGAAACTTATTCCATAGATTTTTCATTTAGAATCAGATTAAGCATTCACAAGAAGAAATCGACACAACGAAAATATGCCATCATTAATGTTTATAAAATAGGTACAAGAAGAATAATTAACATGAAAAAAAAAAGACCTATTTTTTTATTTTTTTTATTTTTTTATATATAGGACTACACGCACTCGGCCCGCCAGGGGGCACGCATTTCGCCGCAACCTCACTTTTCCATATGTACTTACTATACATTTTTAACACCAGAGTTGTCACTTGCACATTGCGATCGTCACCGAACCTTGGCGACCCTTCTTACCAGCAGACACACTACACTATAATTACTAACAGTGGTTCTCTGTAGGGTGAGATAATTTACCAGTTGTGTGGCTCAGAGCACAAATTAATGGTAGATATACTTACTAGTATAATTACAACTATGCTAAAGAGGTATAGCTCCTTTCAATCAAAATGCCTAGTTATCTTCTAGAGATATGATCAAATACGATAGATCTCAATTCAGAAGTCGGATTTTCTGTCGAGTGTAGCGCTAAGCATAGTAACTAAATGAATAAGATAAATCAAATATTAAAAATAAGACTGCCTTGCTGGTTCCTGGAGAAATACAATAACACCACGTCCTCTCTTCCTCTGGGTGTCGTAAAAGGCGACTAAGGGATTAGGCTGTTTTCTATTACGTGGGATTGAAAATCGTAGTTGGCGAAATGTGGGTTAATACACCTCTGCCTACCCCTTCGGGAATTTACAGGCGTCTATGTAGGTATGTTTAAAAATAAGACGATGATAAGTTTTGATTCAAATGCCTTTTGATTATTGGACAAATATAAAACCACACGCACTTCAAAAGAACCTGATATATCTGGATAAGACTTTTTCTCATTTCACACGGTTAATAAATCATCTTCATTCTATAGGCGCAAGGCGGAATGACCGGGTGCTACAGCGCAAATTGGCTAAGCTTTATATCCAGCAGTAGACTCCAATAGGCTGGTTGATTGATAGAATATCGATGTCAAGATATCAACGTGCCCTTTTACGACTGTGGCTTTGTAATCTATACGTTTTGCTATTTAAAAAGTTTGGCAATAGCTACACAAAGTGTCAAGGTATAAAGGCAAATAAATGAAATTGAAGTGAATGTTTGTAAACAAAAAAACACCTGATATTTTCTGAAGTTTATGTGAAAATCACTCATTGAAATAAAACACTTTTTAACGGATTCTATCGCGATTTATTTGTTATTATTAACGGCCCGGCTACATCTCCACGGCACGGCACCGTCCGCCGTCGCCGTCGACGGCAACGGCGCCGCGCCGTCGCACGGCGCCGTGGACGGTGTGATTTAGGGAAGGGCAATTCCCAGACGAAATTTTTCAGTTGTCGTGCGCGTAATGATATTATTATATCATTACGCGCACGACAAGTTATATATTATAACTAGCTCTTGCCCGTGGCTCCGCCTGCGTGGATGTCGGTTACCTATGTCCTTTCTCAAGGTCTAATCTGCCCCTATACCAAATTTCATCAAAATCACATAATAAATTTATTTTTAACAAAAAGTTTAACCGACTTCAAGAAACGAAAAAGAGGCACTGAAAAGCGAAAAATAACTTAATTTACAGACTTACTGATTTATTAGAAGTCGGTGCCAGCCAACGTTTAACCGACTTCAAGAAACGACAAAGAGGCACTGAAAAGCGAAAAATAACTTAATTTACAGACTTACTGATTTATTAGAAGTCGGTACGAATTGAGAACCTCCTTTTTTGAAGTCGGTTAAAAATCAAATACGTTTTTAATAATGAATTCGTAATTATGAAATATTATTAATATAAATAATAATATACTTCATGAAAATAATAACATTGACGTATTTTTAGTAATAACTAGGGTAAAAGACCCAATTATTGGCACCTTAAGCGAAATATGTGAAATAAATATCATCTACGGAAATTATACGTCTTTTTAAGAGAAGAGAATGGTCAAAAGTAATAGTAGGAATATTGTTTCACGTTAATTTGATCGTAAATAAATATTTAATTACTTGTAATAATTAAAAAATTACAGTTTTATCCAATTTTATATATTTGTCCATAAATATTGGCATAGGTAAACCAAACTATTGGCATATATCAGACCCAATTATTGGCATGCCTATGGGGTAGGAAGAATCTAGGCTTAGATTATTAATATGTGATAACATATTAATAATATAAGAATCTAGGTTATAGCTAAGTTTTTATAGACTCTAAAAACGGATTAAAAAAAATATATAATGTATAATATTATGTATTACGAATTTATTATTAAAAACGTTTTTTTTTGGGTGGCGCATTTGTTATGTGTTGCGCAGGTGTTATGCACCTACCAGAATCGCGACAATGCGCCACCTACAAAAAATACGTTTTTAATAATGAATTCGTAATTATGAAATATTATTGATATAAATAATAATATAATTCATGTAAATTAATAACATTGAAGTATTTTTAGTAAGTAACTATATATCATTGTGCGTTCGCCAACTAAGAAATTTCGACTGAGAATCGCCCCCTGCTCCACACCGTTCATTTCCAACTATTAGGTAATCTGTGGCGCCGCGCGCCGTACGGCGACGGTGGACGGTGCCGTGCCGTGGAGATATGGTCGGAGCCTTACGGGCTAAAAGTAAATAATAATAAATAAATCGCGGTAGAATCCGTTAAAAAAGCAGTTTAATTTCAATGAATAACAGCTCTTTAATAATTGCATACACAAATGAGTTCCGTTTGTAGTTTTAATTGCATCCACTGCGTGGTTCCTGACAGGGTAGAATTCGGGCCACCACATCTCCTCCTATGCGGCGTCGTACAAGACGATTAAGAGATAAGGCTGTTTAACATCAGACAGACATATACAGCCCAGACTCAGCCTCAGATACATGGCTCGAGTTAACAATAATAGTGCCCGGAATGCCGTATTCCGGTTTCACCCCCTATTACGTGGGACCTAATATAATGATAGGTGAAATGTGGGTGTTAATTCACCTCTGCCTAACCCTCTGGCGATAAAGGCGTACTCGTATTATGTAAAGGATATTGTATGTAAGTATGTAGTTTCGTTTATACATTCACACATTCTTTTTAATAGGTAGTACATTATGGTACAAGTGAGTAAAGTTGGTGATTACCGCCGAGGCGCCATTAAATAAATAATAAATATCGTAGGACATTCTACACAACGCTATCTAGACCCATGGTAAGCTTAATTAGCTTGTGTTATGGAATCTAGAATGCGGATATACATACTTAAATACTTTTTTTTTTTGTAAATACATACATATTATACATAGAAACACCCAGACCAATGAGACCCGAGCTGTCAGGCGAGGGTCTTAAGAGAGCCGAGGACGGTAATCATCATACTCACGCGTGGCATACGACGTTTTACAACACACTTGCGAATAAAATAATACTACAAATACTAAATAAACAATACTACAAATTAATTCGTTTTCCTATCCGCGCGCATCGAACAATTGAGGTTTGAATTTAACTTTTTTTTACTCTGTTTTTTTTCTGTACTTAGAGAAAAAAAAAGTTAAATTTGAGTGAAAATTTTGTTTATTATACAAGTATTACAAGTTGAAATTATTTATTTAAATACGAAAATGCATCAAATGACCACACAATAGGCATATTAATTTATTCGTATCTACTAGGTATTAAATACGTTCTTTTTTGTATCGAAACTTTTTTTGAACATAGAAACTTAACCTATAAAATTTAAAAAAGAATCTATAACTCACTTGTGAATAAAAGCAATGAAAAAGTCACAGTTTGATAATAGGTGTCATTACGTGCCTAATTGCGGTGAAATAATAGCAATTTTATGAGCAGGTGTGTTGTAAAAATAAAATATAATGTCCAATGACTGGTTGACTTTTGTAATCACTGAAATTACTTTTAGAAAAATAATAAACTTGTCTCTATCAACTTTGAAGCAAAGGATTATTTTTACAAAATCTGCTCGTATGAGCGCGTACGGACGGCTTACCTTAATAAAATGCAGGTGGGCTTCTACACAAATTACAACAGTACTGTAGGTACCTATAGAAATCAGTATTCAGTTTGAACAATTATGAAGAGATAAGTAACAGCTGGTCACCACAACCCTTTTTGTTGTAACGAATTTTTAATCTTCAATAAAGAACAGATTACAACCGTTTTTGTCCGTTGGCCTTGAGGCGGGCTCTAGCCATGAAAGTCCCTCACGCTGTATGTTTCCAAAGCGATATTGGTGTCTTTAATCCAGGCTATCGGGATACCCTCATCCTTTTCTTTCAGCAACGACAATAGCTGAGCTTTCGCCTGCCAAGTCAGAGTACCTATACAGGGCGTCCCACGGCGATGCCACATGGAGGGAAAGTACCTTAAATCCTTAAGTTAGCTCATTTTACTTAAAGGAGACATCATTTTATTTTTAAAAAGAAACGAAACTGCATTTAAAGATTTTTTAAAATTCGCTTGCCACATCCGGTAATCGAACCGACTAAAATCCGAAAAAGTAACATCCTGTATTTTTATGGCATCAATCGATAGTGTCAATCATAAGGATCAAATCTCTCTAAGAAACATGGTAAATTAAATGAAAGGAAGTCCTTGAAATCTAAAATTATAAATTCAATTTGGCAAAATAAATCACTTTAACTCAAAGTTCATCCATCCATCTGGTACCATATTAACAATAAAATTCCATATTTAAACCATTTTCTTTTTTTATCGTGCTGACACCGCTGCTGATCAGCAGTAGTATTTAGGTATGTCGAACTCAAACCGACTAAAACCGCACGCCGTCTAAATTAACAGGTTATAAGTTGATCCATAGGGCAATTCTCTTGCCATTTTTGTTGCACAGGGTACACCGCGTGCAGGTTTCTAATCAAGCACCCAAAAATAACTACCTACCCTACCTACACATACCTCATCACAGATTAATAAATAGTTACTACGTTACCTCATGTAGTTACCCAATAAAGTTACATTCTAAACAGGTAACAAAGTTCATTCATTTAGTACTCATTTTACTGAATAAATTTCATCAAAGATATCTCTAGTGTTGATACCTTGTAAGAAATTCTTACAAGGTATCAACACTAGAGATATCTTTGATGTGTTGTTACCTTGTAAGAAATTCTTACAAGGTATCAACACTAGAGATATCTTTGATTTGATTAGAAACCTGCACGCGGTGTACCCTGTGCAACGAAAATGGCAAGAGAATTGCCCTATGGATCAACTTATAACCTGTTAATTTAGATGGCGTGCGGTTTTAGTCGGTTTGAGTTCGACATACCTAAATACTACTGCTGACCAGCAGCGGTGTCAGCACGATAAAAAAAGAAAAGTAGTTTAAATATGTAATTTTATTGTTAATATGGTATCAGATGGATGGATGAACTTTGAGTTAAAGTGTTTTATTTTGCCAAATTGAATTTATAATTTTAGATTTCAAGGACTTCCTTTCGTTTAATTTACCATGTTTCTTAGAGAGATTTGATCCTTACGATTGACACTATCGATTGATGCCATAAAAATACAGTATGTTACTTTTTCGGCTTTTAGTCGGTTCGATTACCGGGTGTGGCAAGCGAATTTTTAAAAATCTTTGAATGCAGTTTTGTTTCTTTTTAAAAATAAAATGAAGTCTCCTTTAAACAAAATGAGCTAACTTAAGGATTTAAGGTACTTTCCCTCCATGTGGCATCGCCGTGGGACGCCCTGTATAGTAGAATATTTGTAACCATACATACTTACGCCTTTTTTCCTCCAGAGTAGGCAGACAGAACAGCCTACCACCTGCTTCTGTTCTTGTAGGTACACTTTACGATATTCCACAGCAAGTCCGCCGGTTTCGGGTGCTTTTGATCTGCCCTTTTTTCAATACATTCTTTCATTTGATCAATGTATGTATACTTACATGAATATGTACCTAGATTATATTTGCATTGGTCAGGGTATTTTTGTTTATGATATGATATGTATAAATATTTATCAGCATTCTAGAATCCATAAGACAAGCTATGTAACTGCTTTTTTTTGGGTCTACTTAGCGCTATCTAAAAGTCTAAGCACATTTCTTTAAATTTTCAATGAAGGTGATTTACTTACGAAATACTACATAGATATATGTAGTAAACATCAAAACAATAAGTAAACCTAATGCTATATTTACTTTGCAAATCTATAGAATTTAAAACAATCCTCTGTGACATAGGGGATTACGTAAGTACAACCCGCAGCCACAACCTGACCACAATACACGTAAGCAACTCGATCCATGGAGGTAACTTTTCTATTTCTGTATCACTTAATACCTTGACATCGTATACGAAGCGCCAGGAAACACTTGAAACATCAATACTTCATCGTAAATATCATTACGTTATTTAAAGATCAAAGACCAAACTCTCAATTAACTCTGGTACGATTTAATGTACGGATTTGTAAGTAAAATTATAATCCTTTTGAACATCCACCTACGTTAAAATATAAAATGTTGATAAGAGATCGTATTTGCGTGATTACCACAGTAATTGAAGAGGCTACATCGCCATCTGCTACTGCGCCGTAATTTATGCTAGGTATATAGGATTAAATAATAATTATAATCTAGACCCAATCTAATGGTAGTTACAAACTACTAAGAATGGGTTCTTAGATAATCTTGTTTGGTAAATACATATGTAGTGTAATTAACTAATTACACTGTCTGGATAGACATAGACATAATTCATGCATAATATAAATACAAACAATATTCACCCTGCACGGGTGTCAAAGCAGCCATTGATGTAGCTGTCAAACGCTTTATCGCCACACCACGGAGTCAAATATAATTATATTATTGACAAATTACTCACGGTTCATTATCAAGGACGCCCAATTATACGACGGCGACAATTATAACAATATAACTAAATATTTTAGTTAAGCCCTCGCGACGCGACTACATTGAATTTTAGTTTACAGTTGTTTTAAAGACAAAAGTAAAATGTAAAGGTAAAAATAAAGCAAGTATATTTTGTCAAAAGCCGCCAGAATATAATTTTGAGCAAAAGGATGGGCTTTATGACGCAACTTAGAAGTAAATCTTTTATACCGGTAGTTGTTTTTGTCATATTTTATGATATATGGTAGGGTAAACTGACGATAAAACCTCGCACGGTTCTCTCCGTGACTTTGAAGATACCCAACGCCTTAATGTCACACATCCGTGTATAATGTCTCATATTACGCACAAATAAATACTCTAGACAAGGGAGTTGTGCGACGTGGTTCAGTAGCAAATAAAAACGTCCACTCGTGTCCACTATAACATTATGATGTTTGATTTGAGAAAATATTTGCAATAGGTATGTTCTCCCCTAAAACTTTCATTCTGGTTACCCTTCGAGGGCCGTTTTAATATTGCACATTCCTAGAAAGGTTATAATTCCTGGCAAAACTTTGAATGGTTGGTTATACTTAAGTATATCTTAAGCACATTTAAGTTATCAAAACTAAAACTAAGTAATTAAAACTACAAATCGTATGTTAAGTTAACGAAATTGATTAGGTAAGATGATAATAGGTAGGTATAAATGTTTTAAATGCTGTTACATAGGAAAAGAGGTAGGCCACAGTCTCAGGCCTCAGATTCGAAACAGCGGTGTCATCTATAAGAGACACAAATTCGCTCCTGTGTGGAATACTGCTCGCATCTCTGGGATGGCTCCGCAAAGTACGAGTACTTACTAGATGCTCTCGACAGGTTGAAGCGACGTGCGGTCCGCATTATTGGGAATCCTGAGGTCACCAACACCCTCGAGCCTTGGCAGATGCGTAGAGATATGGCATCTTTGGCGGTATTTTACCGTCTCTACCATGGGGAATGTCCTGATGAGGTCTTCCAATTAATCACACCCTCTCCTTTACTATATAGGACAACACGTTCAGGACTTTGATGTCACCCGCATACGGTGCAGAATATTCTGTCATCATCGGCGTCTCCTTCCACTAGCGCACCATTAAGTCCTTGAATTCCCTAACACGTGTTTCCCTCTTCTTACAGTCTCGGGTCCTTCTAGCAGGGCGTGAAAAAGCATCTGATGAGACCGTCAAGCTAAGTGCCACCAATGTAATGGTACGTGTCTATAATGGTGACTCTCTTTTCCGAGACTTTGCCTTCAGCTTACCATCAGGCTAGGCGATGTCAAATTGATGTGTCCTATACCTACTTATATAAGAAAAAAAAAAGATTATTTTGTTAATGTAAAATGTCCGATCTTAACCTATGCATTATAGCACAGTATTAGGTCAGATACCTGAGTACGTAGGTAGGTACCTAGTACTATTATCTGTTCTGTGACCTAAGTCTAAAAACTATCTACCATTCTAGACAAGACGAAATAAGGCCACATGTAATTCACCAGTCATGCTGACCACACTAAACAAAAAGAAAAAAGTTGATTCCGCAGATGAATCGTAGAACTTGATCATTAACAGTGTCGCTTTTGTACGACGATTAAAACGTCGCGAGGTGGGTTTATACAGAATCATTCCATTAATCCAACCTTTATCAAGTGTTTACTCCGCCAAATATTCCAAATATTAATAATTAATTTCAAGTTGAAGTTGACTTCGATCAAACATTGCTGGAATATCAATAACTATAAGTTGCTTACCGCCGTCTGTAGATAAGTAATAGACTTATCCAAGCGTTATTTAACGCATCAAGAGAAATCACGATTGCGTGTACTAATCATACGGCATACTAATGTAATGTATCATAACATTTAATTAGTAGAATTATAAATTGAACTACCTATGTAGTTTCAATCTCTGGGGAGGCTTGCGGTAAACATTCATTACTTCTATGTAAACATATTCGGTTACTGTAACATTGGCAGGCCTGTGTGCCAAAATTACTTTAATAATGAATTTCTTTGTTATTCCTTCTCATATTAAGGTTGAATATCAACAGTGAAAGTAATCTATGATTTAATCAAACAATAATCACGGTTTTCACGTTTTATATAATGTACATATCATAGGAACCGCCGCGATCAAATCGAATTATACCTACTGGGCTTTAAAGTTGCGGACATAAGCGCACGGACAGAGACGATGACTAAAATGTACTAACGATGATTAAATATTTTAGTGAAAGGATCGAAATTTTAAGATACTTACGTTTTCATAAATAATAATTTTCTGTTCTCTTAAACTGGAACTCTAGTCCTGCATCTTCTATCTTTTTAGGTAGGTACTCGTACCTATGTATAATTATGAATGTGATATTTTTAGAAAGTTTTTATAAAGGCACATTCTTATTACAAAAAATTCTGTGTACTCTATTTTTCATAGAAAACATGTTTGTTAACAAAAGATGAAAGCTTCAGACATGTCTAGGGAATGGAAAAATATTTTTACACAGAATGTGCCTGAAATCAATATTCATTCACATGAATTTAAAGTAATCGATTCTCATAAATTTATATGAATGTGGAAGGTCAATGGCCCGCCAGTAATAATTTATTCAATTGGCGACATTTATTGATGTGGAGTCCACTGTGGGTGATATAACTCGATGGCGTTGATTGCTCGATTGTCCTCAGAGTCTGAATGATGATATACATCCACTAGTATCATTCGTTTGTGTCTTTGTCCTGGATCCTCGTTGTCAAGTTTTAATGTCTCGATTATATAATCTAATCAGAAAATAAAAAAACTGGTCTTTAAGAATAGAGCATTTGAGTGAACAGTAATAACTGACTAGCCTGCCCAATGACGTTTCAACCTGGATATAAACTCGTGCGTCTGGATGCTTAGAGGCATTATGCAAGTGGTCCACTTTGTAAAAACCACACATTCCGCCAGCAAGGTAAATCACTATATCTAGACTAGAGAGTTAGACTTAGTATGTATAGTTTAAAAGTTTTAAATGAACGGGCTAGTGGATAGAATATACCAATGTTTACCAGACAACAAGCCAGGTGAACTAGTAAATCCAAGGCTTGTAAATTCTTTCAAAGACAGAATTGGTCTGATATAGGTTACCACCTGGGCATTGGGCGGGCATACCATTTTCATTCCGGTAACGGCTCTTTAGCAATGCGACCTAAACACAACCTACTTTGCTAACCTTTCTTGTAGCTAATGATAAAAATCCGATTTAGTTAAAATGGTTAGATATAAGTCTATTTTCATTTAAACATCATTCACTTACTAAATGCATCGTAGTTTCTATGCCACACGTCGTTGGCTTATACCTACTATTATAGTCTATGTTGGCGTGTGAGCGTTAGGTACTTAATTCGATTCCCCCGGTCCAGTCCAGCATAACTTTATTGAGTTTATTTATCAGAAGCGATGGGATATGTACTCTGAAGTGTAGTTCGTATAAGGGAAAAGTTTACCCCTTTAGGAATAGGTGTGTATAGGAACCTTAATACATTTCCTTAACAAAGCCCAAATCACTTGTCAGACTTATTAATTTTTCTTTTTCTATGAAGGAAACATAAATCATTTAGAAGCCTTTTTATTATTCTTCTATCGTGTTGATGTCTCGTCACTTAGGTACTCTTTGTAAGTACCTACCTATACTTCAAACAGCGTCGTGTAAATCAGAGGTGGAGTACCTATTCAACTCAGTAAAGTTCACTGGGGTGTTGCGATTTTTCTGACAGAATAAGAATTAGACGAAATAGGTTTTGGCGATCTGAGTGTTTTGTTATTATTTATGGCTACTTTTTGAAACTGACTGGAGCTATTTTTTCCACTTGTGCTTATTGTTTAATAGTACGTTATGGGAAATAGGTTTTCCCAAGCGACAATATGGCGTTCATCAAGAAGGGCATTAGAAGGTTTCTTCAAGGCTGGCAGCACAAGCGTAACGCTCCTGGTGTTGCATATGTTTTTTTTTATACCACTTAGGTGGCAGATAAGCACACGGCTCACCTGATGGGAAGTGGTTACCGTGGCGTATGGACGTATGCAACACCACACCAGAGGCGTCACACTCGCGCTACCGACCCTGAAGAAACCTTCTAATGCCCTTCTTGAAGAACCCCATATTGTAGTCGCTTGGGAAAACCACCGCAGGGAGTTCATTCCACAGCTTGAGTGTGCGTGGGATGAAGTGTCTTTCATACCGCACAGTGCGCACCGATTCCGGACGCAATGTGTGAGGATGGCGAGAGGTGCGATGATAGAATTTAGCTGTAGGCATCGTGTCAAACAGTTTTTCTGAGCACAAAACATTGTATAGACGGTAGAACACACACAGTGAGGCAAAGTCTCTCCTGAGACTGAGAGGTTCCACATCGCCTGCGAGTATGGGATTACCGACGAGCCTCAACACCCGTCTTTGTACTGAGTCGAAGGGGTCAAGCTGGCATGCAGGCGCTCCGGCAAAAAGGTGACAGTAGGACTCTATGTGGGGCCGAACCTGTACCTTATAAATGTCCATAGGCTACGGAAGTCACATTCCATCAGGTGAGCCGTGTGCTTGTCTGCCACATAAGTGGTATAAAAAATATCTAATGTTTGTTGTTTTGTTACAGTAACGATGGAATAATTTAGTAATAGGATTTAAAAAATGTAAAAACTGTATTTTTATAGTTAAACGATATTGGAATGGAACTGACAGAATGCACTCTTTTTTATTAGTAAACAAGAGTCCGCTTTGACAAAAGCGAGTGCTAATTATTTTACACCGAGGATTTAAACAGCCTGGCGCTAAAAGTTATATAAGTACCTACGTTATTATTTTTGTAAAAAAGTTTTTCTCTTGTTTCATAACTCTTGGTTTTTGATGTAGGTTTATTTTTTAAAGTAACTATATTATAAACCTACATACTAGCTTTCCAATTTACGATTCTTTAATAAATAAGAACGTGCCTGCTAGACGGCAATAATAGGCTCGCCCTCTATTACGTGGGTGGGACCGAAAATCATAGTTGGCGAAATGTGGGTGTCAATATGTCTCTGCCTACCCCTTCGGGGATTTACAGGCGTGAGTATATGTACGTATGTATGTAATAAGTAATGAACGGCTGGTTTAAATGGAAGAAGGGGATAAAAATAATGACATTTCGAAAATTTTATTAAATTTACGAATAAAATTTATCAGGATCCCGGTAAGATCTTCCTCCTAGCGTTAATTCCCAGTCGCATCCGAAGCTTTCAGCTCGGAGTCTGGGGTCCGCTTTTACCAGTCATAGCTACAGATTTGGCTAGACCTCGATATTTTCCGTGAAGCGATTGCCATCTGACCTCCACGACCCAATGTTAACATTAGGCGATATCGAAGCTTTGCAGCTAGACCGTTGTTTTTGGACTTTTTAGGGCACCAACTACCCGTAACGACTGCCATAGATGTTCTTAGGCAACCGGGACCGACGGCTTAACGTGCTCTCCGAGGCACGACCAGACCAGTAAGATATAATTGGAGTTGAAATCTTATGTTTTTTGATAATACATCGGTTACGTCAACAGTCACGGTCTATATGCCATAAATAATGACTTTGTGAAGTTCCCTGATGTGTCTTAAAACCAATATTAATTAGGTACCAAAGAACCTAATACAATACAAGGTTTGTAAAGTTGCTGAACCTAATACAAAAAGAATAATCAAATCCAATAAATAAATAAAGAAGTATAAACAAAATACAGACACAATACAGAACCGCCTCCTTTTTTGAAGTCGGTAACAGACAGTCTTTCATTAAACTATTCTGTTTCCCTTTTATTCCTCAACGTCAATAAATTTCAGCTGTTAATGATTAATGAAGCCGCGAGGCGTCGATGTGAAATTAAAGCCTAGGGTGCAAATGAAAGCGTTTTATTTTAATTTCACCAGTTGTATAATTGTATAGACGCTTGTACAAAACAATTATTTGTTCTATTACTATTCCGAAGCTATATTTGTATACCTACCTATATTCTTTATCATTATTATTTGTAGTCAGAATAATTTAAAAGATGTTTGACTGCCGTATTTCAGTGTTGGATGTCTACAAATCGAATCAATCGATTTATGAATTACTAGCTGTTGCCCGCGGCTCCGCCCGCGTGGAATTCGGATTCCGGTCCAACTTTAATGTATGGAAATCTGCCCGATGCTCACTGCTCCGCTCCCTTTAATAGTAGCGTGATGTTATATAGCCTATGTTACTCCCAGATAGTGTAGCTTTCTATAGGTGAAAGAATTATTGAAATCGGTACAGTAGTTCCGGAGCCTATTCATTACAAACATACAAACATACAAAAATAGGTACAAATCTTTCCTCTTTATAATATTAGTATAGATTTACAATTCGCCAGATCCAACGGTATTGCTTTTCGTACGTAAAAGGTATAGAACCGTGTTAAATCCCTATCCCTAATCCCTAATAATATTATAAATGCGAAAGTAACTCTGTCTGTCTGTCTGTCTGTCTCACTTTTACGACTAAACCGCTGACCCGATTTTGATGAAATTTGGTATAGAGGTAGGTTAGACCTTGAGAAAGGACATAGGCTATGTTTGGTCGCGATAACCGACATCCACGCGGGCGGAGCCGCGGGCAAAAGCTAGTTTATAATATACTTAATTACAATTAATTTTAATTGATTATTTCGCATAAATTAATGAAACTCAATAAAAAATACTAATCCATCTTTTCGCCTAAACAACATAAAGCCACGCAATTTCAAACTCTATGATACATATAGTTGACTTGAAGTAGTTACGAAAGAAAATAAACACAAATTTTAGTATATAGACCATTTACCTAAAATGTATTGTCAAATGTTAGGTACTGAGTTCAATTGTCTGTAGTAACAGCGTGATACACATACTGAGAGCTGCGGTTACTGCAAAAGTCTCTAGCGGGTAGAAAATCTTTTCTCTGCGTAGCAAATCCTACCCTATTACCCTTAACGGTATTCGTAATAAGGGAAGCTTCGTTCAATCGGTTGCTCGCCGTCCGCAGCAGTCCCCCGGCTCTCTCGCTTGCTCCCGGAGCGACACAAACAACTTGATTCTATTTGAAATCTTTTGAATGACACTGGTAGCCCGTGACTTACAATGTACCTTACACATGCGATCAAGTGGAACTAATGTGTTCGCTATTACCGATATTGAACGAGCGATATTTTAAAAACTGCACTACCTAAATACTCGCCAGTTTTTGATATTCATTATTATCATTTCATATTTTATGGTCGGTCTTTATATAGAAAAGTTGGCAAGGATAGAAGGAAGTAAAACGATAATAAATGAAAGTATTGACAGATTCATATAACTATGATATTCTTGGACATTGGCTTTGGACATTTTTCCTTTTGGACATAAGTCGTGCAAAGGATTTGAACTAATGTAGACTAAATGTAAACTGATATATTAACGATTTAAATGGCTTCATCATCACTACATATTATAAAACAAAGTCGCTGTCGCTGTCTGTCCGTCCCTATGTATGCTTAAATCTTCAAAACTACGCAACGGATTTTGAAGTGGTTTTTTTAATAGATAGAGTGATTCAAGAGGTAGGTTTATATGTATAATACATGCAAAATATTGTAGAGAAACACTCATAAATTTAGAGATAATACCACGCGGGCGGAAAATATGGCAGTACGAAGTTCGCCGGGTCAGCTAGTTAATAATAATGTAGTAAAAGATTTACATGTGAATTTGATACAAATATTAGAGTAGGTACCTACCTCTTACACGAGTGAGTGGGTCAATCCCGGTCTTTTGGGACCTAAGCTAGGTACACCTGTTTTCCTCTAGTGATTGGGAGGTCAAACGGCAGTCGCTCTCATAAAAGTAGTATAAGCCAAATCTAAACGAGGAGAGGGAATAAGGGGCCCTGAGTTCCAGATGGATGTAATTGAGAACAACGCTAAGATGATGGATGATTGGAATATTACGATTCGTTACCAATGTTAGGCATTCTAAACGAATTCAAGTTCACGTTCTGAAATATAATACAAAAAAATACATTTGCTTGAAATATTTTATGCTCGTATATAACTCATTACATACAGTCTGATATCAATAAACATTTTTTTGTTGCCAACATAAAGCCAAATTTACGGTTCACCTACGTAGCACACGTGTACAATATATACTGTTATGTGGACCTCAATAAAATGGCAAAACAATTATGTAATTTCATTCAACAAATGTTCCGGCCGAGCACAAAAACATTTTAATGCCTATAACTCTTTATGACAAAAGAAAAATATTGCCTACTAAAGCTCACACGTGTATGTCACCTTTTATAATGTGATTCCATTCTTGAATGGGTGCGAAAGGAATCCTATTGCTCTCGTTCAATTCACCATCCAATTGAATTATTGTTTGGTCGATAATATTCCTGCAAAATGTATTTAGAAATCGCTATAATATACGTTGTATTATGTAGTGAGTACTCGGTAACTCTTTTATTTCTATTCAAGCTGTTCAACTTTTTATTAGGCAGTACGTAGGGATATCGTGTATGTCCAATCGTATAAAACATGTACGTTGTACGTAGATATATGGACATAAACAACAACACCATTTTGAGTGTGATTCTAGAACCCTCGGGGCAGCTGTGTTGTACAGATTGTTTCCATCGCCGGCATTGAAGTAAACTGGCTATCTCACTTAGGGTTACCTCGTACACAAAAGGGACATACAAAGTATTCAGAACCAGTGTCGTGCTTTGCATAATAAAAAGCAATACTAAAAGGCGCAATAATAATGACGGCAATATATGAAAGCGAATGAGACTGATGAATAGTCTTTTGTATGTCACTAATTTATTATACACATATCAGGATTATCCATAGTTTATTATATTATTGACAAAAAAAATGGGGTCGACCAGTTATTCTAGCGTGATTGAATAACAAACATCCATTCAAACTTTCGTATTTATAAATAGTAAGTACTTAGCGATTTCCCAGTTGCTTCCGAAGTTTGCACTTTGGAGCCCACTTTTTGTGTTTATTGGTGTGTCTTTTATAGTGGGTATTCCGAAACCCGAGAGGAAAGCTCCCGCCGGGACCACGTCCGTTCATTAGCAAGTGAGATTGTTTGTGTGTTGTGTTGGCCTGACGCTGTACACCTGTGGGTATTTAGAGGACATTTTTGAAAAGTGAGGTCGTATTCCTTCACTTTAGTTACCGTACAGAGTATACCTACTTCTTAGTACCTTATGTTAGAGAATAGAATCTAAATAAGCAATGCATCATACTTAGGTTAGACAGGCTGCGTATAATGTCCTAATACTTTTCACAATCAATCAATCAATCACAGAACACACTTTTCATAATCCAACACACCTGTAGCTGGTTTTTCATTGTTTTCTCCCACTAATACACTAAAATGAATTCTATTTATATTATTTTATTCTAATTTTTGTCTACTAGCGGCCCGAGTGGGCAGTAATAAATTCGTGAAAATATTATTTTAATCCTATAACCCGATTCCAGTGACGTCTACCGACCCAAAAAATAGATAAAATTTAAGCTCATCGATGCAGAACTTTTGAGCTTTTGTAACAGATACAAATCAAATTCATATGTATTGTTATATACATAGGTACTAGCTAATGTCCGCGGCACCGCTCGCGTGAATGACAGTATTATCGCGGTATTATCTTCGAAAGTGACATACTTTCAAACAAACGTTCAAGCCCTATTTAAACTTTCATTAAGTATGTAAATATAAATGGTAAGATGGATCGTAACCACATCGATCGTAGAAATGATGACAACCATTTCATGAAATTGTCAATTGTACTATAAGGCCTCTACATAATTACATACCTTTTCCATCGATAGGTAGTTATTGTATAGAGTTACTGTAATATTAGGACCATAGAATATTTTATATTATTATTATGCCGAGTATTTTATTTCAGTAAACTTAAGACGAAGGGGCGAATTCGATACTGAAAAAAGATGTGATTGAAACTCAGTGCCCAATTGTATCTTCACAGAATCTTGCTGACGTAGGTATACTTGGAATCAATATTCAAATAATAGGTATCTCTTTGTCGATCTGTCTGTCTTTCTTTCTGATTATTCAAGGCAATCTCCGAGGCAGCTGGGCCGATTTCGCTGTAATGTTTAGTGCTGATAGCTGATGTTATACGCCGTAACTTAAGAGACTATAAGTTTAGGAAAAGTATTAGGGTTACGGATTAAAACCATCAAAGCTATGATGGGTGCAGCTCAATAACATTGAAGGACAGTGTAAGATGTTAGGCCAATATCATTAGGACAAGACTACGTGGTTTTCCATCAAACTCATACCCAAAGGGTCTGCTGAGAAATCAATTTGAGCCGCATCGTCGTCATGTAAAATAAAGGGATATAAAGGGAATCTCCTACAAATGTGTTTCGGAGATAAATAATAACGATAAAGTCCCTCGATTTGACCCACCAAGAAGATTCTTTATATAACGCCTTATCCCATTGTAGTCGAGCCGCACACAAAAAAGACCATTGGCGGGCTTTGTTATTCGTAGAACCAAACTTGTACGGTGAGTCTCGAGGATAGGCACCTACATAAATAACAATCTCATCTAATCTTATAATACACGTAAGGGTATACGCTAAAATTTACCTTAGGTAGTCATTTGACTTTCATCTATGTTCAGTGAAACATTCTCTTTGAGGATATCTATATATCTACTAGCTGCCCCGGCGAACTTCGTACCGCCATATTTTCGGCCCGTGTGGTATTCAAATCCCGTTCCCGCTGCACCCTTATCACTTAGGGGGATGAAAAATAGATGTTGGCCGATTCTCATAGATACCGGATAAGCACAAAAAATTTCATCAAAATCGGTCGAGCCGTTTCGGAGGAGTTCGATTGAAAAACAGATGTTGGCCGATTCTCATAGATACCGGATAAGCACAAAAAATTTCATCAAAATCGGTCGAGCCGTTTCGGAGGAGTTCGATTGAAAAACAGATGTTGGCCGATTCTCATAGATACCGGATAAGCACAAAAAATTTCATCAAAATCGGTCGAGCCGTTTCGGAAGGAGAAGACTTTTATATAATTTTATACAATTTTATATATTAGATATATCTTCTTATACATATATTATGCAATTAACCAGTCATTTATTTATCAGATGTCGCAATACATTATACATTTAGATACTGAACGGATCTGGCTGAATAGATTATGGTCTCTAATAATACAAAGACTGCTAAAAAATTAAAATCGTTAAAACGCTGATCTATCGTGGGTGGAGTCGAGGACAACAGCTCGCGTCCTATAAATTAAAGTGGGTTATACAACTTTCAAGTACTGCGATACTGTAGAGGTGCTAATTATATCGAAAACGGTGTTAACATAATGGTTATGGCGCTGTAATTGCTATTTAGAAGGTGTAGGTTAACTCAGTTGAAGGGGCTAACGAGAATGGCGGCGAAATGAAAGGTCACCTCTGCAGGGGCGGATCCAGCTTTCAATTCAGGGGGGGGTCATGGTGTAGCCGAGACATAGTTTCGGGGGGGGGGGGGGCTTGTCTAGTCTCCCAATAAAATGTCATTGAACAATACAATGAAAATAAAAGTGTATGAAATTCATGACGAAATAATGGAGGAGGAATGAGGTGAGAGGAGAAAAGTAAGATACCTTGAAAGACTGTTATTAAATACGATCCAGAACCCGGTTAAGCTGCTGGCCCCCAAGTTGAAGGACGCAGCTGGAACTCTGGCTTGAGGGGACTGGAGGACTCCTACAGGAGACTCTATGGCGAAAAAAGATCTCAGAGCACCTTCGGTACTAAATCCGTATCAAAAGGCGAGAAATCGAGGCTACGAAGTCCCAGCTTTATCGGGACATGGTGGGGTTGAAACTACGACTTGGACAACCAAGCGCAGGGCACGCCGTGATCGTGGTGGTATTTCTTACCACCACTATCACGGTGAACTAGCTAGCCGCAGCTAACTATCACCCATCATGGAGAACTGGCTAGAAAGGCTTCAATGGGGAACTCTCGTAGCGGTTGACGCAGATGATCACCGGATATGGATGTTTCGGAAGTTAGCTGCGGCGAATTCAGAAGGAGCCAACGCCCGGGTATCATCACTGTGATGCAAGCGAGGACACGGGGCTGCATACGCGGAGCGAATACCCGGCATGGGAAACGCCGAAGCGGGTCCTTGTGGCGGCCCTCGGGATGGGAGTTCTCTCGCTCAGCACTCTCTCTCGCTTGCTTACAGTGATGGCGTAAAACCGTAAGCTCGCGGCTGCCACCGCCTCCATCTGAGAGCAAGTAATGCTCGAGAAGGAGGTTGGCGGCGCGATGCGCGCCTCCCCCTTTCATGATTATCGTACATATTTTCCTGATTGCTTCCGAATCCGAGGTGACCTCGGAGCTCAGGGGCCGCCTTCCGTCACTTCCTCCTCCACTTCGCACGACGTTGGGCGTCCATGGTGGTGAGATGAGACCATTTGCACGCATGTCACCCTTCACGATTTCAAGCCAAGACTTCTTGGGCCTGCGATTCTCCTTCGCTCCCGCTCCGCCGCCGACTTCACGAGCATTATTTGCTCGCAGAAGGAGGCGCCGGCGGCCCACGCATCCGCGCAGCGAACCATCACTGCGAGCAAAGTGGCGAGCGTGAGAACTCTCACTCCCAAGGTCGCCACCAGCTCCCGTCTCGGCGTCTCCCACGCCGGACACTCGGTGAGCGTGTGCAGCGCCGAGTCCTCGCTCGCGTCGCAGTGATGGCACTCGGACGTTGGCTCTTTCTTCGCGGTCCGATGCAGATACCGCCCGAAGCACCCATGGTCGGTAATAATCTGCGTCAGCCAGAACGAGAGGCCACCATGTGGCCTCTCTAGCCACTCCCCTATGATGGGTCTTACCGCCGCTATTACGGCGCGCCCCCCAGGTACTTAACCTGGTCCGTGCGCTCAAGCAAGTCATCGCCTATGCGAACAGCAACTTTTGCGGCAACCACCAGGCTAGGTGGATACCTAATGTCTGGCAATGGCACCCCGGGCGGGCCCCTGTGGGAGGGGTAGCCCCAAAAAGTGCTGGCTTGACGTCGTAGAATGTGCAGATGTAAGGCCAGGCATATGCTGGGAGTGAGAGCTCTCACGCTCGCTGCGCGGATGCGTGGGCCGCCGGCGCATCCTTCTAATGCTCGTGAAGTAGGCGACGGAGCGGGAGCGAAGGAGAATCGCAGACCTTGCGGCACGCGAGGAGCGAAGGAGAATCGCAAACCGCGCGGCCCGCGACGAGCGGTGGCAACCCGGGCGTCGGAGGTCGCAGAATGACCTCCGTCCCCAATGAGCGTGGACCTGGGGGTGACGGGTGGAGCCGCCTGTCACCCTAGCAGAAGCAGGCCGCGGCGGCGCGCATTGCGTGCCTCCCCGTACCTGGGAGCGAGCTGGGGACTCTATGGTCCCTACACCGGAAGAGGACCAAGATAGAGAGATCGATCAGATCGAGAGATATGGCCCTGGGTCGGACGGGGTGCAAGGGATATGGCTACGACAATCTCACCTCCGGCAACTGACGGCCCACAGACGGCGCGGTACGTTTTAGTCGGTTCGAGTCTGACATAACCTCCTCCTCCGGCTCCGGCGGGGGAGGAATCCGCGGGGATTTTTCGCACGATAAAAAAAAAAGAACCAGGCATATGAGCCAGCTGCGTCATCCGCAGCAGAAGATGGCCACTGGCCACAACCGCTGGGCCTGCGGTAATAGCGGTAGTAAGGCCCATCTCATCCTATTGGGGAGTGGCTAGAGAGGCCACATGGCTGCCTCTCGTACCGGCTGACGCAGGTTATTACCGGGCACGGGTGCTTTGGTGACTACCTACGTCGGATCCAGAAAGGAAGGCTTCTTCTAAGTTCACAAAAAGTTTTTGTAAGCAAACTGTAACATTAATACGGGGCCTTTGAAGCTGAGCCCAAGTCAAATTGTTGCCCGAATCGAAAAAGTACCTCATGGCTGTCAGCTCCAGACCTTCGACTGCCGGCCTGGTTAGTCATTCGCGCTTATTTCTTTAACATAGCGGACAGGGTGTCAGGTCCGAAAACTATTCGAATCCATCGGTTGATCGGCTGCGCTGCACGATAAATTGAAATTTTCAATCGTGCGAATAATATTCATACTGTTTGGTGCCTCATAAAATTATAATACTATTAGGTACAAAGAGACAGTCTTCTTATGCGTGGTATTTTTTAAAATTTATCAGTGACATTGGGATATTTTTTAGTAGGTGCCCCGCCCAGGGGGGGGTCATGACCCCCACGACCCCCCCCCTGGATCCGCCACTGCACCTCTGTGTCGTAGCGGTAGTGAAGGCGGCTGCTACGCAGGAGGCGCTGGTTAGATCCCCGCTCAATGCAAATTTGTATGCATGAATATGAATAATTGCATTGGTCTGGTGTTTCTATATATATAATATGTTTTTTTTTATAACACCCTGTATACATTATTACGTTCACCTGTACATTATTCCCATACATCATAATTTTTTTTTCGCTAAATTAATACTTCCAGACGATTTCGCTATTGAAATTGTGCCCAAAAATTTTCGCTCCGAAACAACTATAAAGTCACCCGGTATTCCTACCGTTACACCTTTGTATGTTATAGGTGTGTACAAGTTTAAGCTAACTTTTTAAAATTATAAATATACACCAAATGTTGCTAGATATCTACCTGTGATTATATTGTTACGTAATGCGTAAAGTACCTACACCTTTAATTAAATATACATTACATACCACAGTATGATACGTTAGCGTCCAGGAAAATGTAAATTGACGAAATTTTCGAAAACTTTGCTGTATAAAAATAAAACGAGCTTTCCGATATCATGATAACTGATAGGTCGTTCAGTATAATAGCCCCTACCCTCTCAGATGCTTATAACATAGTAAGGTACTAAGGGTTACGCAGAAACTCGAGCGTCTGGCAGTACTTTTTATTTAAATCCTACCTACATTTCGCTTCTCAAAGACGAATGGCCTGACAAATTACATTTTTGTTGGGGTGTCCCGGAATCTGAGCATAAAAGGCTCGTAAATCTTGCAATGCATTTTTCATGGTTGGTCAAACTCGTAAAGATGACCTAAACTGATACCTCAGTGTTGTAAACTTTTAAGTACCTATCGGAAGAAAAAGTATTTTACTAAACGATTTTCTTCCAATTTTTCAGCTGTCTGCGTAGAATTTATTATGATAGATCATCATCATCATCATAATGATGATCATAATGTTCCCGGATTCACCTAAGACTTTCACCTTGATGCCCAGGGCCCACTTACTTTGACTTCACTCGATCTCCCAACTTTGTGACAGCCTGCTCTAAAATTTTCTTTGTTAAACAGTAGGTGTACCATAGCACAGAATAAATAATAGTACTACTATAGCTAGTAGGTTAGGTTAGTTTGGGCCCATATCCTGGCGAGCCAGTGGAATGGGGGCCATTCCCCATTTATTTGATAGTTATATAAAACCGAATTGGTATTCATATGAGGATAATTAAGCTTTATGATTATTTTTCCATTTTAGTTTAATTTGTTTATTATTCTTGTGGCGTGCGTGGCAATAAAAGGAATATGGAATACATAATTAGTATAAATTGACCTGTTTATGGTACAAATTATGCGAGGCAGGCTCCACATCGCCGGTATAAGTACAAGGCCAAGTTGGGATCCTTTTTATGAAACCACCTACGTAAACATTTGCTTGCGACTACGTCTATATGGTTTACATTATTAGGTTCTATTCGATCGACTTTCTTAATGCTTGATCCAAGAATCAAGTTTGCTTATATTACACTTGATTAAATTTTCTATTTATGGTATCCCCGTTCTAATCGATTATGTAGGTTCGTGTGACGGTTTTTTAGTAGCTTCTACAGTATTGAAACGGAAATGTTACCTTTATGTAATATCGATTCTTTATCGAAATTATTACTATTATTGTTAATGATTGAATGACCACTATCTCACCTATGGGTAAGCGATGGTGTGGACAATGATTGAGCGCGCTGATAAAGCATCAAATTATTCACTTGAGACAAAGGCTCCCTGGTAGTAGCTCTAGGAAAACACTAAGCCAGGCAAGGAGTTCTATTCAGCAGGAAGCTCGACAAACGTATCACCTATCTTTGTGATCTTATGAGCGGATTATCCATTATGTACCTAATTAATAGTGACGAGTCATCGTATTAGTAGAAACACATTATTTACTTTGATTTCGAATAACGTGTCATATTGATGCCTAATAACTATCTAGCTGTAGGTATATCTAAGGAAAAGTACAAAGCCCTAGGTTTCCACAATAGTATTTTTAAAAGAACTCCCCAGAGAAAAGACGCTACACACATTTTAAAAGTAAGATGAATTTCGAAGCAAATGTGAGTGGAACTATAGCGGGTTTAGCTATTGTTAGAATCGTTGTATCCTTTGTTACCGCCTCTGATAATACGTAGAGAAGTAATGGTCTGTTCCGCAGCTGTCCCTCACATAAGCTTCTAGATCTGTCGCGTGTTCACATTCTGTTTTTATATAGTAGACACTTTATCTCCTACACTTTTCACGACTGAAATGTTTCATCAGAATTATGTAATTAGACGTATTGAAATAATAAGTCAACTCACGTCGTTCACAGAATAAAGCGGTATAGGATAATTTTGTTCACCAATTGACAGTAACATAAATCTACGTGTATAATTACGCATCCTGTTCCCATTATCCATAAAAGTGACGACAATGGCCGTGGCTTGGGCAGCGATTTCCTGACTTTATGGGCGGTATGTACTGAGTTAGTACGTGACAGTGGGACAGAAAGGAACGCTCCGCTTCACTACGTGATGTTACAAAAATCTGCGTATGTATATACCTAGGTGTATTGCGATAATTTGGGTTTACACGGCTAGCATAGACATGAATTTTTGCACATTACAGTATTCGGATGCCAACTGTGAGACATAATGGATAGCTTTTACTGCTCGTTTTTAGTTCCAATAGTAAAATTTTATGTAGGTAGATGATTTTCATGAAAATGTGAGCGATAAAATTTGTAGGCAGTGATTTTAAGCGCCTAGATAAAAGTACACGCACGCAGTTAGAACGAGTCACGCGAGTCTTTTTAGAGTTCTTTGTTTACGAAAGTTGAAATGAAAACTCATATTGAAATGAATCAGAATTCAGAGCCGTAAATATACGCAGGCGGTTTAGGGACTAGCTTTACTGAGTCTAATGTGGTGGATTCGACCGGTGGGGAAAGTGACACTTTACACACTAGGTGCTAATGAGACAACTACAATCACTCACCACAAAACATTATCAGGAGCCAGTTTAAGCCGAGACCACCAGTTTTTACGTTCCAGATATAACAGCCCGTCTCTCTGTCTCTCTGTCTCTCTGTCTCCCTGTCTTTCTGTCTCTCTGTGTCTCTGTCTCTCTGTCTATCTATCTCTGTATCTATCTATCTCTCTTCTCTCTATCACTAAAGTACAATAAATAAGTTCTTTCAGAGCTGCCAATATCTATTCTGCGCATCCTATAAAATAAACAGCTGCTTAAGGATTTACACTTAGCACCTAATTGACGTTCTGAAACACACACACATTGCACGAATCTCCTATCTGTTATGAATATAATATACCTACGGTTAACGGTTGCCCGCGACTACGTCTATTTTTCCTTCCAAATCTCGATCATAACTCGTATTAAGTAATTGCATCATTATATTTTTGATACCAATACTATAAAGAGGAAGCCTTTTTTCGCGTGACTGATTTTGATTGTATTGTAGTAATTTTATGTTTTATTGCTCATAACTTTTAGGTATCACATAATGATTTATAGTCTGTATGTTGAGCATGGTTGAGTTTTGTCGAATTTCAGAATTTCGTAAAGATCTGCCTTCTTACAATGAAATTATGATCAACAATAGGTTAAGTTAGGTTTACTGCTTGGATGGTCCAAGTCCATCATTCTATAATACTTCTATGTATAGCAAAGATTTTGAGGAGAATTTTCGATAATATTCACGTAAAATTTCAGTTGAATCTGTTTAATGGTTTTACGTGATGTTCGAATATCGACAACCTGAAGACAAACGGCCTAAATTCTAAACAACACATTATCCGTTTCGGTTTCACTCCTAGATTCATAACATTTATTTTTTTACGCTCACAATTATTATTTTACCATATTTATAGTTACTTTAGTTGCGGCACGCTATGATGACTCTTTTTTGGTGCGCTTATAATATTGGACAACGAACTGTTAGACGAATAACTAAAGAAAAATATGGCGAGGCTGGCACAGAAGAAAATAAAGTTCAAAAAAGAGAAAACGAGCAAAATCAGTCGTGTCAAAAAGGCCATCATAGCGTACCGTAACTATATATTACTTATCTCTTTAATAAAAAATCCGTTTCCATAGTACTATCCAACGATACTACTTAATCAACAATCTCAACTGCTTCCAAAGAACTTCAGGTGCTTCAGAACGTATACAAACTCCATAAACAAACTTATCGTTAACCAAAGTGTGAAACTTTACTCTTGTTCTACTGCAATTTAACTACCTATTTCTTTTGTTGTTTTTTTTTTGTTGCTGGCCTCTATAATGTTTGCAGTAGTAGAATGCAGGCATTCTTAGGCTTCATTTTCAGCATCTGGGGTTTGATTGAGTGAAATTCCGTTTAGAAAACTAGTGTTTTCAAAACTTATGAATATTCCAAAATCTTATTGAAAACGCAATCGGAATATGGATGGTTCTGAAGTTATAATAACGTCACAAAAACGTAGGTAAGTTTTACTTCGACAGATCGTACGGAATAACAAAATTATTTCTATTTTTACGTTTCTTTACTAATAGAACTGAAACCAAGCGTTTTAAAAACTTCGTATATATCTAAAAACTTCTCAAAATGATACTTCATAATGAAAACTTTATACAATTTATTATTTTAGAAAAAATAGTAGATTCATTTTAAAATGTTAAATTAACAGTGTATCATAATTATAATACAACCTAAATTTAACTATACATTCATCAACTCAAAATCCTCGTGGAAATATTATACAAGTTACTTTCAATTAAATGTATTGCTCCCGAGGTCTTGCTGCAAATGATCGTGTTATTTATATGGATTCGCTACGTGCCACCCGCAGGCTTATTAGCTAACTCGCGATAGCAAAACGATAGCAAAGTTTGCGCGGTAATCGCGCAAAAACGGCAAATTGGTATTACGTAACTTAAAGCCGAAACGAAAGCAAAACAATCGACCGTGCTGCCTCTACCTTACAATTGAAGAACTAAAAAGTGCGTTTTATCGCAAAGTTATCGCGAAATTTCCTTGGCGCGTTACAAATTTGGTATTACGTATCACATTTGACAGTAAGCGATCAGCGAAAAAAGCGCAATTAGATATGTCAGACCGAGATCAGTCAAAAGCTACATTTTTAATGGCCGCCATTATGAAAATAATAAATACAGAAATTTCATTGTAAAAAACCAGTGGTAGGTATTATATCAAGAAACACATACTCTATGAAACATTGTTTTCCATTGAGGCTTCCTCATTATCATAGTTCCTCTTATCGCTACCTTTTCGCGTTTGGCGCTAGTATCGTAGCAAAAAGTGCATCTTTGGCGATCTGATCGCAAAGCCTTTCGTAATACCAATTTTTTTGACGTATCGCGATCCATCGCGCAGTGATCTCGTTCTTACTGCTCATCGCTCGCTGGTCGCGTAAAGTTAGCTAATAAGTCTGCCGTTTCACTTTAGCCAGTAATTGTCTCTGTCACCGCTATATTTCTTAGGTATTTATTTGATAGCTACATTACAGTTAAGTAGAGAGAGAACACTCGTTTATCTAGTGGAAGGCTTCACTATTAGTTTAACCCAACCTCACTTGCAACTCGGTACACCTGCACATTTACGGATGAGGGATACAGACTGATGGCGACTGTACACTGTCAATTTACCACCTTTCGATTTAATAAATATACCCATTGATTTACATAGTCTCATTGAATACCTATACCTAATATCACCAACGTATTAAGTTTAAACTCAAACTTGTGCAAAGTATGGAAAGTAAATTGTAAGTAGGAGTATCGGGAATGCATCGGTCATGGTCGTAAATATGTCCATTTATATGTTACAAGCTGTCCCGGCGAACTTCGTACCGCCATATTTTTCCCGTTCCCGCTACACCTATTTTCTCACCGTTTAAACCTTCCCTGGACATCCACGAACATTTCAAGACTAAAATTAGCCAAATCGGTTCAGCCGTTCTTGAGTTATAAACTAACAACGAAAAATGGCATTGATTTTTAGGGTTCCGTAGCCAAATGGCAAAAAACGGAACGGTCTGTCTGTCTGTCTGTCTGTCTGTCTGTCTGTCTGTCCGTCCGTATGTCACAGGCACTTTTCTCCGAAACTATAAGGCCTATGCTGTTGAAACAAACTTGGTAAGAAGATGTATTCTGTGAACCGCATTAAGAATTTCACATTAAAATAAAAAAAAAGCATTAAACTTTGGGGGTCCCGATACTTAGAACTGAAGCTCAATTTTTTTTTTCATCAAACCCATACGTGTGGGGTATCTATAGATAGGTTTTTAAAAATGCTATTGAGGTTTCTTACATAATTTTTTTCTAAACTGAATAGTTTGCGCGAGAGACACTTCCAAAGTGGAAAAATGTGTGTCCCCCCCCCCTCCCCTCTAACTTCTAAAATAAGAGAATGATAAATCTAAAAAAAATATATGACGTAAATTGCCATGCAAACTACCACTAAAAATTGGTTCGAACGAGATCCAGTCAGTAGTTTTTTTTTAATACGTCATAAACCACAATTTTCGCCTTTGCTACTACGGAACCCTTCATGGGCGAGTCCGACTCGCACTTGGCCGATTTTATTATATATTAGAAGATTTGGTAAATAAAAAAAGTGGTTTGCCAGTCACTAGGTATAGGCACTAAGTAATACCTGTGACTCGTTGGACTTTTTTTTTCAAACTGGCCCTCGATTCTGCTAAAGCACAACCACTGTCACACCACAGAGACTGCAAAAAGTAGGTGTTACTGGCTGGGAATATACCTACCTACTAAAAGGGTCATGATAACGTCGTTACGGATTTTAGTCACCGATTTTATTGACAACTAGGTAGCTGTTACTGGCAGCTCAGCCCGCGTGGAATACTGATCCCGTTCATCGCTGATAGTAGAGTGAGCATGAGGCTATGTAGCCTGATAATGTAGCTTTCTAACGGTGAAAGAATTTTTTAAATCGGTTCAGTAGTTTTTAGATTATTCGTTACATACAAAATTACAAATCTTTCCTCTTTATAATATTAGTACATACTCGTATGATAAAACATTGTAAAGTGCTTCGTGTATTTGTTGACGGTACCGTTAATTTGCTTGCTGACGCGGGGGGAAGTGCTATTGCCGCCAACTGAACCGTTAATTACATACTTCGACACATTACTCACGCTCGTACTGACAGATGGAATAGTGAATTCAGACCGGTAGGTAAATATGAAAATCAGGAAAATCCATATGGTAAACTACCTACAAATGTTAAGTAAGGTTATGTGTAACTAGCTGTTGCCCGCGGCTTCGCCCGCGTGGAATTCGGATTCCGTGCTGACTTTTTTTTCGTGATAAAGTTCACTCGGATACTCGGACACTACTCCTGGACCATCTACGATTTAAGGATGGCCCCCTCAGGAGTGGGCAGCACGGTGTCCCTATCGAACCCCGGAAAGAGAGCGACGCGTGCGTGAAGGGTTGACAGGCGGCCGCACCTGTAATCGTCACGCCTGCACTCAGTGACCAGCCCTCTCCGTGCCTGCTCTCCACTGATCTGGATATCGGAATCTACCGGATTTATTGACATTTATAATTTTGTAATATCTTTTGAATATAACGTCCGATTTCAAGAATTCATTCAATATTGAAACAATCTTGAATACCAAACAATTTATTTAGATGAGAATTAATACAAAAGTATACATGCCGTGGTCAGACTTTGATCGGGATTTGTGCTTGAATTTATTTTGCCGTGCGTTACTTTCATATTGCGATAGCTCCCAAATTATTCATTATAATTATATAGTATAAATGGCAATTTTTATCTACATTAAATGTACAACGTATTTAAAGTATATAATTTGATAAGGAATAACAATATATTGTTAAAAATAGCTTCCAAAATGACACATATTTTTTTTATAATTTGCAAAAGATAAAAATGGTTACTGTGGGCTACCCATATTAGATAGACATAATGCTATCGCGGACTTTTATGTAGACCTTTTTAAGGTGTTCAATACTATAGTACATTATTTTGATTTATCTCGTGGGGTTCAGCCAGCGTTTGCAAAATAAGCGCAAAAAAGTTTGTTCAATTTACGATATCATATTAGAAACCTCTAAATTTATCAGTGTTTCTCTACAATATTATTAATGTATTATACATATAAACCTTCCTCTTGAATCACTCTATCTATTAAAAAAAAACGGTTCAAAATCCGTTGCGTAGTTTTAAAGATTTAAGCATACATAGGGACGGACAGAGAGCGACAGCGACTTTGTTTTATAATATGTAGTGATAGTGAAGTGATGACGATGATGATAGTGATAGTGATAGTGATGATAGTGATAGTGAAGTGATGATGATGAAGTGATAGTGAAGTGATGATAGTGATGACGATGATGAAGTGATGATAGTGATGATGATAGTGGTGATGATGATGATGATGATGATGATGCTTCAAAAACTGATAGTAGATAGAGAGATAGACTGACGTATAGGTATTATGTCAAAATCTGAAACGTCAAAATAATGTCAAAACGAAAAATTACTACAAAAACAAACCGCGGATGTAGTTTCAAACGATAAGAACATGTAATGATATTAATACATTACATTACACCCCCTCCAAAAAAAAAGAAGCGAAGCCTTCTTTTTCTAGAGAAAAATCTAAACTTAGAAAAGAAGAACAAAAGGCAAATTCCAAACTTGTTAAAACAACAACAGCTTAGAAAAAATGAAGCTTGGTGTCAGAGAAAAAGAAAAGTCTTGCAGCGAAGTGCGGTACGTCGATTTAGCTCGAATTTCATTCAAAGAAGATGGTTATAAAGGATAATAAATGGTTAAGAGTACCCGAAACCAGCGAGCATGTATGAAAACAATTATGAAAGTAGAAGAAGCGAAAGATGTGTGCCAGGATCGTAGCAAGTGAAAAGCTGTGGTCTCTGCCTACCCCACTGTGAAAGAGGCGTTACTGTATGTATGTATAGTTTTTATAAGATTATTATTAGGCCCTAGTGAAATACAAAATGTACACTAGGTAGGTAGGTACCGCTATTCGGTGAAACTCGTTACAGTGTGTTTTGTTTACTCACTTTTACATCCTACCGATTACCATTTTATATTTTTTTTTATACCACTTAGGTGGCAGACAAGCACACGGCCCACCTGATGGAAAGTGGTTACCGTGGCCTATGGACGTATGCAACAGCAGGGGCGTCACACTCGTACTCTGATGACAAAACTATGATTTCATAAACGAGAACCACTGTTTAAAAAGTTTTTTTTTTAATGTATAGCATAGTTTTGTATATGTTTTATAACTAATTGTATATATTTTTTTGTATATTTATATAGGTAATACGGTACATAAATAGACGAATGTTTAAAAAATAAAATGATCATTTTAATAAATTTAATTGAGTCGATAATCTCGGTTCCTGTATATTTATTTATTGCTCTTAAACTTCTGAAGAATGATTAACATTTTATTTCGATCAGTGGTAATGAGTCAGTTCTTAACCTACTTATCTAATTACCTATATAAAATATAATCTAATGAATACAAGTTTAATCTACAATACCATTAGTTATTTGTTATACAAGAGTGCAAAGTTGCTTTTTAACCGCGTGCTCAGTTTTGATGACCGAGCAAGCGAAAGATTCTAAATTTGAATCACGAGCATAGCGAGTGATTCATAAATTAGAATCTTGAGCGTTAGCGAGGGAATCAAAAGAGCACAAGGTGTAAAATCTTTGCACTCGAGTGCAACACGTAACTTTTCATCCCACCTCAGCGAGGAAATAATGAAATGCTTCTTCTTCCTAGCGTTAATTCCCAGTCGCATCCGAAGCTCTCACCTCGGAGTTCGGGGTCCGCTTTACCAGTCTTAACTGCGGATTTGGCTGGACCTCGATATTTTTCGTAAAGCGACTGCCATGTGACCTCCACAACCCAATGGTGACATTAGGCGATATCGAAGCATTGCAGCTAGACCGTTGTTGTTGAACTTTTTATGCATACAAATATTTGCACTGAGCGGGGATCGGACCCGCGCCTCCTGCGTTGCGGCCACGTTCACTACCACTACGCCACGGAGGCTGTATAATAATTATGTGTAATAATACTAATAATAAAATATCAACAAATAAAATTCAACAACAATGTTCAACCATAGGACGTGAAAAAAAAAATTATGCGCGCAAAGCAAATTTAAAAAAAAAAGTAGGTACACCAAGGAGGTTCCGAGTTGAGTTTTTCATAAATTAAAAAAAAGTTGTATGATAAATCGGCACCATAGAGGTAGAAGTAAATAGGTTTAATGATGTTTTGAGTTCACAAACCTAGTACACACGATGTTCTAAATTCAAATTTACTTTCCACTCTAGAGGATAAAAGCGACTTTTACACTCAGATATCGAAGAAAAAAAGTACTCTTTCCGAGATGGTGGGATGAAAAAATAATGATAAGGTATATCAAATTTTACAAGACTGTAAAAGTTTATATGTAGGTACCTACCTACTTAACTAACACAGAATAGATAACACCTAGTACTGCTTTAGGTATAATAGGTATGTAGAGTATTATTATATTCTAATGGAATATACCATCTAAAACAAATTTGATACACACTTTAAGCCCAATTGTCGGCATTACTACAAAAATCTAACGATAATACGTATTTAGCTCAACGCTGATAACGATTCTATCAAATGTCCGTTAAAACGGTAACATTATTTTTTATTAAACTTCGTCGCTTGCCGAGGTCAAATGACCTTACCATTTTATTATGTCAACTAAAATGAAGATAGAATGTGTATTCGAGCGCATCTATATACGTATGGCATACATATTATAGATTCGCTCAAATATAAATATGTTAAGTTACTTTGTGTACGCTTCAAAAACTTAAAAAGTTCTGCATCGATTGAGCTCAAATTTTGACAAAATACCTACCCGCTTCAGATTAAAAAAAAAAAGAAAAAGAATCCTAATAAAGAAGATAGTACCTAATAAGATAGAATAGAATTGAAAACGTAAAGTTAGTTATGAATATGTATTTAAATTTGGTAAAGATATGAATTTTATTGTATGAATTTATTTTATTCAGGAATTTGAACGATTCACGAAATGGAATCTAAGTCGGATTTATTTGTTAACCTTAACTGAAGAGATGACTTTCTCTTCTCCTACTTATAACGAACCGGTAAAATCAGCATAGCTTAGCATAAAATTGTATGAAACGAAATTATTCCAATAAGTAATATTTTATTCAAACAATTCAATGCTGAATCCTTCTAGACGTACCTATAATACCGATGCTTCAATATGTTTACATTTGATAGTCCTAATCCTGACAGTAACACAAATCGGAATCATTCGGAAGTTATGCGCGTACAGTCGACAAACCAGATACGGTCACAATTTTTTAATAGCTTTTGTCGATAGGTAGATGAATTTCGTAAGATTTGTCCTTCAAGAAATCTATTCATACATATTAGGTAGGTAACTCAAATAATTTTCCTTCAATGAGAGAAATACCTATAGCCATTCTCAGCAGCCATAGGGTACGAAGTTGAAATCACATTCCCAAACCTTGCTTATATCGTAGGAAACTATATTGACAAGTGTTGGCACGTTGCGTCGAAGCTACGTATGAAATGAGGATTTAGCGGCGGTAGTAACATATGAGCCACACGATAACAGGACTGGATTGCCCATCCAATCCTGTTTCTGTTACATACCGTTGCCATCATTCGAAACTTGCCTAGCATAATAAGTGTTTCCGAAACCCAACTTTTTCACCTTTGCATTAGCATAAAATTGTTAAACAGTACGGGTTTAATAAAATGAGTTACAAGAAATTGCTTTGCTCATAATGGCAATAGCATTCGCTGTTTGATGTGCTGGTGAAAATAATAATGAGCGGTGTATGGGGTGCTACTTAAACTTTCGTAAGTAAGCCATCCTCATGTAGAAGCCGGTACATTTGCTAAACGACGGATGAGGTTCTGGCGCAAGGTTTTCTCTTGGGATTGAGAGGTCCAACAGTACTACCTCCCATAAAAACCGCATGCTAAACCATAAATAATAAGGAGATGAAAGAGAAAATGTATCGCAGTCTCAGAGATAAAAGCCTCAGATACAATGCAAAATGATGACGATGACGTCGACTATTATAAGGTTCTTGCAGAGGTTTAGTAGATATTCTAATTTATTCGATATTGGGAGACAGTTTGGTCCAATTGTTCAAACGCAGTGTCAACATTTGGTGCTCTTTTAAATGCCTGATCCATATTCAGAAGGCGTGCCAACAGCGGGGTCGACCTCTCTTTAGAATAGTTCCGTTTGCTTTTCTAATTTTGAAATTACTACTCTGTTATTATTATGTAAATAGTATTGGTTTAACTCAGAGTTACAATTTTTAATGATGCTAAGACTGTTGATAAAACTATGTTCTATGTGTGTGTTGATTTACAGAGTGCTTCTTAAACCATAAATAAGCATAGCTTATCTAGCTTGCGATACAGGTCATTATAATGCGGTTATATACTACCTAAAAACACTCAGAACCATAAATGCACATCAGTAATATTCGTATCTAGTCATATTAGTGCCAACAAACAGCTTACATATTTCCTTATCTACCAACGGTACCATTTGTTTTAGTAATATTTCAATGTATAGCACCCTTTTAGGTCAAAGAAACAATAATAATTACTGTTGCACTAAATCAAACCTGAACCGGAAAAGTTCACCACATACCTATGTTATTAAAAACTATTCAGTGAACTGTGTAGTCGATTCCAACGTCTACGCCACTGTAGGGTAATTCAAAAACCTGTGGGGACAAAACGGGAACTTCTTATTAGTAATTTCCCAACCGTGTGACTGGTTGGGAAATTACTAATAAGAAGTTCCCGTCGAGTAACAGTGTGACTGGTTGGGAACTTTTTCTTAAAAATTTAGTGAGAAGTATACTCTGCAGGATCTATTTTAGAAAATATGTATGAAACTGGCTGTTACCTGTTGTTCCGTCCGCGCGGATTTTAAAAGCAGTAGTATTATTCCAGACTACGGTAGGTATATACCTGCCTGTCCTGAATTTCAGCTACCTCCATTCAGCTGTTTGAGTGTGATTGAGTAACAAACTTCGAGACATACAACACCTTAACAAACTTAGTAGCTTTTACGTTAGAAATTGTCATATGCTGGTTTCACCTAGATTTTAATATTACATAATCTTTGATTGTGTAAGCAAAGGGATGTTATAACAAAGGATGAACAAAAACGGCCTCTCTTTAAATTTAAACGGGCTGCGTAACGTCAACCTTAATCATTTTTATTGTAATGTAAATAAAAAAATAAATTGAACTAAACCATGCCTGGTTATAGAACGAAGTAAAGAATTTATTTTTTTCATTAAGGTGCGAATAAATATTTCGGAATTCGCGTAATGGATGGCGCTTAGTCGGCGCGTCAAAAAGCCTTTTGTTATCTGCGCGTTATTTTTCAGGGGTTTGGATTCCGCGGACAAAGCGAGCCACATATTTCACAAGACTGTAATCTCGTTCCTAGTTCACAGAATTCGAGCATTTTTTACAATTTACATGTTAATGGACGTATTAATAGTACCTGTACGTTCTCCGACCTTAACATAGTTTTAGTGTCGATAAATTGCGGGGTAATTAAGGGCACATTTCGGGCTTTGAACGCTCAACGAGCTTCTGAAAGCGTTTTTATCAGCTGTGTAATTGCTAATCTAATAAAATAAATTAAAGTCTACTTACTCAGCGTTGTCCATAGAGTTACTGTTAATTAATTTATTTGTGTGTGTACTATGTGAATAAAAGGTGAAACGAGTTGTGTTTAAAAATAAAATAAAGCCCTTCAAATGTATTTGACAATTACAACAATCAGTTTATAATATCAGTAACAATAACTGTACAATCGGACATTTTTTTTATTACCTACATAGTAATAAATACTATCGCACATAAAAAAATTTGGTGAATTTTTTTTTAATCGCTCCCAAAGATAAGAATACGTTTTATTTAATATACTACAAGTAAATAGTCTTTGTGCAAAGTTACTCCTACAACTAGTTTTGACGTTATGACTAGTTTTTACGAAATCTTTGTAATATTCGAGAATAATATCAGCTTCATAATTATTCAACTTAGAGAGCTATTATATTTCTACAATTTTCTTTTTATTTGTTTCAGAAACACGAAATGTCACATTATACTGCTGATATGGTCTACGAGTGCAGCATTGATGAGCTCGGGGGCAGAGATCACCTGCCCGGAAGAGTGCACGTGCAAGAACACATTTGACCCCGATGACGGCATAGCGCTGCGAGTGGCCTGCACGGCCGGCAACATGCACGCTATACCAGTAGACTTCATCGACCGCAACGCGCATGTGATCATCATATCCGCTCCACCTGAACAGCAGAACTTTCTCACTATCGGCCCTATTTTCACACAACCCACTCCATTTGTTAATCTACGTGAACTGCACATTGTCAACTCCAATGTTCCTTCCATCGGCCAGTACTCTTTCTGGGGCCTTCAAAATCTAAGATTAATTAACTTGACATACAATAACCTCACTAGCATCGGGGCTGATAACTTCCGAGGACTCATTAATCTAACAGAACTGTATCTGGATCATAATAATATAGAACAAATGCCAAGCGAAACGTTTAGGCATTTGACTTCTTTGAAAACTTTACACTTGGGAAATAATCAAATTACTGCACTAGTCCCGAGACTCTTCAGGATGTTGGCGAAGCTACTGTACTTGGATTTAAGTGATAACCCTCTCACCGATTTAAACCCTGAAGTGTTTAAAGATGTTCAACACCTACGAATATTCAAATGTAGAAAATGTCTTTTGAGAAGAGTGAACACCCAAATTTATCATTTAGTACCCAATATGGAAGAATTAGATTTGGGAGAAAATCTATTCAAATATTTGACTTCCGACGAATTTATAAGTTTGAAAAAACTTAAAAAACTAAAACTCGATGGCAATCAGTTATCCGTAATTGTCGACAATATGTTTGGGAGAAACCGAGAACTTCGAGTGCTGTCCCTGGCACGCAACCGTCTCGCCCTTTTGGCGCCAGCAGCACTTGCCAATCTAACTTCCCTTATGCATTTGGATATAAGCCATAATAAAATTGACAGATTTCATTTACAAACCTTTGCACCCGTGGTAGATTCGTTAAAAATCATTAATTTAAGCGGCAATAATTTACCTCTCAACGAGATTGCAATAATGCTTCAAATTTTACCCGAACTTCATGGTATTGGGCTCGCAAATCTGTCCCTTCCAGAGATACCACCAAATTTTTTCACTTATAATGAACATCTCATAGCTCTTGATATATCCTGGAATAAATTGACCAATTTTCCATATAAACTTCTGACAAAGACAAAGTTTTTACAAAGGCTGGATATATCACACAACAAGTTACAGACATTGGGTGAATTGGATTTGCAAAGATTGGAAGCCATAGCGCAGGTAAATTTAGCAAGAAATACTTGGCGTTGTGATCAGTGCTCGGCGGGAACAATGCTTGTGTATATGACTACAACGGTGCTCAATGGAACGCTACGTCATTTAAAATGTTACTATCCAATGAGACTGCGCGGGTTAGAATTTTCCCAAATGACATTTGATCGATTAGACCCTTGTCCCAGTACACACGAAGCACAAATGAGCGTGATTGCTGGGCTGATGTTGTTGTGTGTGGCTGTACTGGCAGCTGTCGCTGGTGCTCTATGCTGCACTCGCCGTCGCGCAGCTCACTATTATACGAATGAAGAGAAGCGTCGGGAGCATGAGCATGATCACCCAGAAGAACTGCTCGGGCACACGGAGCTAGGCAGTGTGGCTACTATTCACGCACCTTACCACCTGGTGTCGAAAGGTAGCTAACGCCGTGCGCTTTCGCCGCCCCCACCGGCACTCCACCACGTTGTACCGTGTGTGGCCCTCGTTCTCCCACAACCTTTGCCTTCAGCTTCAGATCCCGTATGTGATGCCTCCTCGCGCCGTTACTTCACACATCCCCTTGCACCCCCGCCGCTGTTCGATACGAAGGACATGTGATACGAATATGAAGACGATCTAGTGTAAGCCAAAGAAACAGAACTCTAAAGTGTTTGTTTGGACATTTTCTCTATAATAACAGAAGTATTATGTAAATATTTAGATTAAGTAGTTAGGTGATATCTACGAAATTATAAAGGATATTTTTCTACAACAAAAATTTTGTAAACCGAAATTTATCAATTTCTACCTAGAACAGGTATAAGTAATGTAAGAAAACTATTATATAAACTAATAATTTATGATATACTAAAAAGGTAGACATACGATAAGAGCACATTGTTTATAATTGCACGTGGATCTCCGAATTAAAAGGTTATGCAATTATTTTCGTAATAAAATAAAATTGAACCAAAAAAAATGTAATAGCAACTTTGAATATACTTAAAATATATTTTTTATTAATGGACACAGGCAAGACGTTACAAGTAATTAAACTTTAATGTTAACCAAAATTATAAATATTTAATTTTGCAAGTTTGTCTACTTTTAATTGAGTCACAGAGGCGTATCAGCAAACAAATCTAAAAATAAACAGATACAATCATATCTAAATGCCATCTATTTAGAAGGAAAACTTTTAATTGTGAGTTAACCCCTCCAAGCCTCTGATATAGTCTTTCAAAAGTAAAAACGCCTAAACAAAACAAACGAAAACATTTATTTACAATTAACCATTTTGTTAAACGACTGACAAAGCCATGCGACTGAGATTTTAATTATGTTATTTAGCGACAAAGAAGTAAAATGTTACCTAAAAAGTTACTAGCAATGTATAGACAGTTTAAATTTTTATTATTTATTAAATACTGTACGACGTAGAGTATACTTTGAAGTCTAACGAATATAATAGCTTTATAGAACAATAATAATGAATACCTTTGACAACTCTACGGAATACAATCAGGTACGTAACAATTCCGTCTTTCTTCACTGTTACAGAGAGTAAGGACTCGTGTACAGTAAATTATTATATAATATAAGATCTGATCATTGATATAGTCTGTGAACAAAATCTATATTATGTTATGTTTGAAAATTCAAACCAAAATTAAACTTTATGTTAAAGAAATTTAAGTACGTACTTATATCAGAGTAAATATATTCATATTAACTTAAATGTACATAATATTTGGACTCATTTTCAAAAGACTCATAATTGAATGGAAGCTTAACTTCTGTAAATAGCTTGTCATATAAGTAAGTCTTATGTTTAAGCACGTAAAGTTAAATCAGAGTTTATTTTAGGCTTAATTACAAATAGGCAACATACTCATTAAATTCACTAACCTATATAAGTATCATAGACACGTACAATTTACGTAATAAGGTAAAATATTTACGTTAACAAATAAGCAGTATAATTAATATTAATTATGTGAGTTATTTATGAGTTTGTAAATAAGCATAAATAATTTCCTCGACATTACCGCTCCCGTGTTCACGCGCTATGAAATGGTTTTATATTTAGACACCATACCTGTACTTATGAACAGTTCGTTAAGTGATATTATAGCATTCAGACCTACCTATATTATTTTTGCTTATGAAACACTATGTGGTGTTCAAGTGTGATCCTTGAGCACCACTTCACCGAGAGTATCACGACGTTATGTGTTGATAGAATTACTGAAAAGTACACGCGGTTCATAGTTCAGAGTTATAGCTAGGAAGTGTTTTGCCTGCGCATGGGACTACTCGTTCTGCCCTCCCATAAACAATTGGCAATTCGTTGACCGGCGTATTGTAGAGTAGAATGACGAATGTATGGGATTTGACGTTTATGACATACGTTGACGAATGAAAATATATTATACAATAATCGACTGGCCAACGTATTGCTACTTGACTAGGAGGGCTGGTGACTCCATCAATGTACAGGTCAGCAGACTCCTACTCTCTTGCTCATTAATCAGGAGCAATTCTCTTTGTAACATTATTTGCGTAGGTTTCCTTCTTTGCACTCCAAGTAATAATAAAATATACAAAATTAACTACTACTAAATTCTCTGTTGCTAATAATTAATGGCCTAATATTTTACTTTATTTTGGAATTTAAAAGGGAAAGTAATTACTTAGGTAGTTTTTTAAGTAAGTACACTAATTTAGATTTTTGGGATTTAAAATGTTCATTTTCAAGATTCATTTATATTTTTAAGTACTAATTGTACAGTATAGAATGATGAGTGTCTATTACTATTATATCTATACTATAATTATGTTTTTCTAACGTTTTGATGTCAACTGAATATGCGCTAAATATTTTTGATACTTGCCTTAAATTATCAAGGACCGTGCTCTTTCAGGTAAACCTTGATTGAATTTCATTGTATTCTAAACAGCAGTTATGGAACAGTAGGTTTGTCATTTTCATACAATAGCAGTATAATCTGCCTATATGTATGCACACACGCAACACACAACTGTATAAAAGACATAATATCTGTCGTCCATAGGGACGCGTATCTACACTGATTGCGGTATTGTCACCGTGTATATATGTGGGGCAAGAGTACATTCACATACAGGCATGCATTCGCAACTATTGCATGAAAGTAATATTATTATTTTTTATATTCACCGCAGTCAGAATGCAAATTAATCCTAATATCCGAAGAGAATGATGAATAGAACAGATATTTATAAAAAAAAAACCCACGGCACCGCGCGCCGCCCGCGTGGTTAAAACTGGATGCAGATTTCGAACCACCATCTCTAGTTTGAAAGACCTGAGGGTTTACCATAATAAAATCATGGATTGTGTTTCGATCGAGAATGAAGATGGAACTATGCACCCTATAGGTATATCACTTTATACCCCGGAACACGAATACTAAACACGTCATATTGGAAAACCCTAAAAATAAACATAGCTCTCATATCAATAACAAGTTAAATTCCATGCAGTATATTAGAGCTTATAGCCTTATACAATTATTTATGTACGGTTAGTTACTAAATTATGTTGTGAAAAGTTTTAAGGGGTAGATAAATATAAATTACGCAATTCATACCGTCGACGGCAGTTGAAATATGAGTTCAGCAGTAGAAATTTACTGACATGACACTTTACATGAAATTTCGGTGGAAATATGTATCCCTTTGATAGTAAGGAAAACATCTTCGTAGAAATTCCGATATTCTGGGAATTTATCTTGCGACTGAACTGAATTTTGGACTTTATTCGAATTTCAAAAGCGAGTTGTTGAATTTCTAAAAATATACTTGGTACAGAATTTTTGCTGTATATTGTTGGAAATTTTGATTGGTAATATCTTTTGGTAATTTGATTCTAAATGTTAAATGGTAGGACACGACGGTATGCCCGTCCCAACTAGTGATGTACAAGCCTCGAGGCGTCGAGTCCTATTTCTGAAGCCTCGAGGCGGAATGGCAAGACTCAGTGAGCTCGGTAAGCTCGGAGTCCCGAGCCTAGCCAAGCCGCGAGTTTTATGAGCCATGGCTCGAGGCTTCAAAAGAGTTCGAGCCTTCAAAAGAGCTTGAACCTATCAAAAGAGCTCGATACTTCAAAAGAGCTCGAGCCTTTCAAAAGAGCTCGAGCCTTCAAACAACTCGAGTCTTCAAAAGAGTCGTAAAACAAGCTCGAGTCTTAAAATATCTATCTATCTATATTTATCTTATCTTGCTCTTGAAACTTATTTATATATTCTTCTTATTCTTCTTATTTTAACAGTTTAGGCCCCGGCCACAACTCCACGGCACGGCGCCGTTCACCGTCGCCGGCGACGGCGACGGCGCCGCGCCGTCGAAATTCACGGCGCCGCCGTGCTACGGCGCGGCGCCGTGGACGGTGTGTTGCATGGGGCGATTCTCAATCGAAATTTCTCAGTTGGCGAGCGCGCAATGACATAATAGTGTCTTACTAAAAATACGTCAATATTATTAATTTACATGAATTATATTATTATTTATATTACAACATTTTACTTTAATATTTCAGTGATATATTAATAAATAATATTTCATAAAATTACGAATTCATTATTAAAAACATATTTTTTGTGGGTGGCGCATTGTCGCGATTCTGATTAGTAACTAGATACGCAATTGACGCGAAAATCCGCCCCAAGGCCCCAACACAACATAGGATCACGGTCCTATGTTTCGAATCGCGTCTTTCAAAGACTGATGATACGTCAACCAAGAAGTGACAGTGAGACAACAAACGTATTAAATATATGATGAAAGAGTGCGTTTTTCAGCCTCAAATATCAAAGAACAAACGGAGCTACATTTCACGCTTAATTTTTTTTTCTATATTTACATTTCTTGAAATAAGATTACGAAACGTATTATAAAAATTACAAACTATGTCAAATTTAGGGTTGTCAATACAAATAAAAATTAGTTTACCCATGCATTTGGAAGATTTTAATTAATGAGGTGAACTTCTTTGCTAATATCAAAAATGAACTTTAGACAGTAATAATAATTATGTATAATTTAAATCATATTACATATTTTAGTTATCTGAAGATCTAAGATGCGCGTTGGCCTACGCTTTTAAGCATTTCGAGTATATAAGGTACCAGCCATCCTGCTGTACTGTTATGTCCTTTTTGTGGGCATCCGAAGGGATACCTACACGATAAAGAAATAACAGACTTATAGTTTGGATGACATTATAGGCTACATTTTATCCCTGTATAGGTTCCTCTAGATAGTTTTTATAATGACTATCGCATTGAGATTAAAAAACCCGACTGCAAGCTACTTTCGACCTTAATGACATTTCTTAAAAAATACGTTTTTTGACATGTATAGATGACGTTGATCACGAATATGAAAAAAAAACTGGGTATTAGTTGCCGTCGATAAGGTTGAAAATGGCTTGCACGTATTTTTGGAGTCTCTGGGTTATAGTCAATGTAAAAAATAGGCGCAAGCCATTTTCGACCTTATCGACAGCAACTAATACCCAGTTTTTTTTTCATATTCGAGATCAGCGTCATCTATAGATGTCAAAAAACATATTTTTTAAGAAATGTCATTAAGGTCGAAAGTAGCTTGCGGTCGGGTTTTTTAATCTCAATGCGATAGTCATTATAAAAACTATCTAGAGGAACCTATACAAGGATAAAATGTAGCCTATATTGTCATCCAAACTATAAATCTGTCCTTTTTGTTGAGCGAAAATCCTCTCAGATACCCATAAAAAAGGACATAATCGCTAGGCAGGGAGATAGATCTTTTTTCTATACGATTTAGGTGGCAGACTAGCACACGGTCCACCTGATGGGAAGTGGTTACCGTGGCCTTTGGAGGTATGTAACACCCTCTTAATTTGAAATAATACAATTTAGGTATCCCGAAATTAGATTCTTGGGGATTGCGGAAATAGGATCTCTTTTATTTCATGCAAGCGGAGCCATGGTCAACGTCTTGTTATAATATTTACATAAAATAGAAACAATAACAGAATCCGTTACAATTCGTTTTTTATTCTAATTTAAGTTCAAATTGCAATTTGGTTTTTATTCTTATCCTTATTTTTTGGTATAGCTTCACTTTCTTCTCATATTTGCGTTATTTTATCCGAAAAAGAATTAATCGTGAAAGACATTTCAGATGTAATTTAACAATAATTATTTAGGGAAAATTTTCATATGCTACGCCACACTGAATTTTTCTCTGAATTAATATCGCCATATCAATCAAACCGAGACGTCATCCGTCAAGCTCGCGACTAGTGTGAAAGGGATAAAATATAAATGTTTACTTCAGAATTTTTACGTTCGTAAAGCTTCGTAAAGGTTCCTAAAGTTTCGTTTTCAGGTTACAGTTTTTTTGACGTCGAACTATGAAGTCGACTACTCTAATTGGGGAATTGCCCTCCCTTATGTCACACTTTCCACGGCGCCGTAGCACGGCGCCGTGGAAATGTAGCCGTGCCGTGCCGTAGAGATGTAGCCGGAGCCTTACATAATATAATATACATAATACATTAGTTCATTTCGTAACAATAACCTGAAATATTATAATTTTTATCTACTCACTGTTTCCTGAGACAGGCCTTCCCGCCTGGTTTAGGAGACAGGATTCACAACAGTGAACATCTGGGCAGAAAAGGACTAGTGCGCTTAAGAGAAATGCTTCGAGATCGACCGAGCGCTCAAAAGAGCTCGTGCCTTTAAAAAAGGCTCGAGTCTTCAAAAGAACTCGAACCTTCAAAAGAGCTCGAGCCTTCAAAAAGAGCTCGAGCCTTCAAAAAGGACTCGTGACTTCAAGAAAGCTCGAGCTCTGAAAAAGACTCCCGAGTCGTCGGGCGCCATACAAACGAGGCGAGCCTTGTAAATGACACCGAGCTCTAGGCAAAGGGACTCGGACGCCTCGAGACTTGTACATCACTAGTCCCAACTGCGCAGTCCGACTGGGGAAGTACCTCCGCCCTACAGAATACCACGGCCATAATAACCTCGTGCTGTGTTCCCGACGATAAATAGGGTAGCCAGAGCTTACTGGAGAGTTTTTGTGCTGTCAGTCGGATCAGTTCTGCGCTGATAGCACAGAAATTCTCTGTTTTTACAGGGTCGAGTGCGTCTCCCCTGGTGTTGCACACATCCATAGGCCACGGTAACCACTTTCCATCAGAAATCAGGGCCGCGTGCTTATCTGCCACCTAAGTGGTATAAGAAAATGCCGCTCGTCGTCCTTTTTACCAAACCTTTCTGTGAGGTCATAGGCGGTTCAACCTCGTACATGTAACAAAACCACCCTTTTTCTTGTTACATAAACATAACATAAACTCACGCCTATATCCCCGAAGGGGTAGGCAGAGGTGCTAGCACCCACATTTCGCCGTTTATGTTTAGGTCCCAATGTAATAGGTGGCGAGCCTATTTTTCTTGTTAGAACATTCTTTTTCGGGTCGCATTACTGTAGTAGTCTTCCTATTAACCAGTCCAACTCCACAGAACTAACATGGGAATATACTATAACGAGACACCATATATAAAACATTCATGTTTGTTTCATGTTGTGTATTTTATGTAGAAATATGTTACCGCTCAATAAAGTCTTCGCCTTTGTATAGTCTATATAATAGAGTAGCTGGACGTAGAACATGTTTAATGTCGGCACTTATCACCGTTCGTATCCCCTATTTATTACACTGAGTATTCACTGTTTTCCTGCTTTGCCAAATGCGTTTGTAAAAGACCGACTAGAAATGGGAATCAGGCGAAAGTAATTGAATGTCTCGTGCATATGTATAAAACATACGTCGACATTGGAGATACTTCAAGAAAGAATTACATCTATTTCAGTTTAGTTTTCCCTGTGCATTGAATACGTCAGTTTTCCAACTGTTTTTCTCTAAATGATTTCTGACTAGCTAGCTCATTCTGTCATTTTATTTTCTGTCATGTGGAGTCTTTGCTATAAATTTTCTAGGCAGCAGATATCAAACTCATCTTTCATCATAAGTTCCGATGAACGAAGCCGCATGTAAAAAGGGGTCCTTCCACATTATTTCTATTATGGTTTAAGCAAGAAGAAAGGATTACAAAAAATGAATAGGTGCAAGGAACTGTATTAAGTCGACCTTTTTCTTCTTCTTCTTAATGGCTTCTGCAGCAAATCGCCGCAATTTGCCAATGTCAAGTGAATTATAAATGTTTATAAAATTATTAAAGGCGAAACGCCAATGTCAAGTTTTTCAAAATATTAAAGTGGACCTTATAGATAGATAGATAGATAGATAATTCTTTATTGTACACCAATAGATTTACAGTATGTCAAGTAGGTAACAATTTATATAGTTGAATGTACATGCCTGAAATTCAAGTAATGATTGAAGTAAATGTCCTTTGTGGAGCTTCCGTGGCATCAGCAGGCTCTACTAGGCCACTGATGATTTGTGTACGAGCGAACTTTTGCGAAGGTCGAACGATTACCGAAATTTTGTTCCATTTCCATATTGACCAAGATAAATGGATTCTCTTCATCATTAAAATGTCGACGTAGTGTGTGGTGAAAATTGCCTGTATTTTATCTGATTTTCTGAAGCAGGAGTTAATTTTGATATAGTTAGTTTAAAACTATCGTGGTCACTAATATCAACGATAATTATATTGCAGTTTTTGAATTAATATTTTATGTGTTGTCTGATGTTTATTTCGTGTTTCAGCTTTCATATCTGCAGTTAAAATATAATTTATGCAAGCACATTAGGTATTTGGTTCTAGTGATTACAAATTTGGGTGTCACCAATAAAATTCCCCAATTTATTACAGAAATTCACTTGTAGAAATAAAAAGAAAACACTCGTGTAAGTAATCTGTCAATAAATGCACGTAATTTATAAGAGAACACAAATTATTATACAGACCTAATACAATAAATATAAAAATATATATATTATGGTTTGATTTAATGTTAAGCAATTTAATTTTTTTTATGTTGTCATCCAATCAGATGGCTGCATGTGTAAGGATAAAACACCAAGCAACTATAGATGTAAATAATAAGGAAATAGAAGAGATTATACCAATAAATTTAGAATAATAATATCCATATTAATAGAAATAACATTAGAAAATGAGTATACAGATCATAACTTAAGTAGCTAATGTAATTGTAAATGTTTGTAGGATTTGATGTCACATTATTGGCAGATTACTTGATGAATGTATTAGTCCTGTGATTGACATACGACTGTAACTAATTTTATTCAACTTTCTATTCATACATTTTATCTTTCTTACATGTCCATAGGCGTTGGTAACCGCTTCGTTTCAGATGGGTCAATTAATCTGTCTTCTTATATATTTTATTGAATTCAAATAGATATTAATATATCTGCCGCGTATAAGGCAGGAAGCCGCGTGGTTCCCGGCAGAGTAGAATTCGGGCCACTCCATCTCTTCCCATGCGGTGTCGTACAAGGCGACTAAGGGATAGGGCTGTTGAAGATCAGACAGATATAGAAAGCCCAGACTCAGCTTCAGATGCATGGCTCGAGTCAACTATAGTGCCTGGAATACGGCAATCACCAATCATTGTATTGGTCCCTACCTATATTAATGTATTTTTCATATTCACGTCCCACACAATTTTCCCTTCACATACCTACTAAGCCTTAATTGTTATGGTGATGAGTCTAGTGAACCCGTCAGGTTTAAAATCATTGTTACAATCAAACATTTGTAAGCGCAACATTCAAATGTACAATAAAATTTGTACAGACTGAAAACGTTAATACAGAAATGAAATACAAAGGGAAATTATAAATGTTCATAAATATGATAAAAACCTTTTTTCTTAAGGTTGATTTACATCAGACAAGCGAATACTCAATAAATCTATCCATTCTACGTCAAATTCTATTAGCGTAAATATTCGTTCGTTGTTTTTTCTTATGTAAACGCTGAAAATAAGGTTTTAGCTCTAGCTTTATGTTCGTTTGGTCTAAATCCACTTTTAATTTTAGATGTCATAATGATTCTGTTTTTGAAAATGAGAACAACAAAAAACAGCATTTTCAGGGCACTTTCGGTTCTGTTACAAAGTCTGTCACCTAACGAGGTTCACAATCGCTAGCTAACGTTGCATATTTTGGGCGAAATGACTGTATATCGCTCATAATATAGGTAATCTGCTAATAAATGCATATAATTTAGAAAACAGTACAAAATATATACATAACAATTAATATAAAAAGAAATAACTATATTATGGTCTAAAACAGTTTGATTTAATGTTAAGCAATTTTAATTTATTTTATGTGATCATCCAATAGATGGCTGCATAGTAAGGATAAAACACCAAAGAACTAGATATAGATGTAAATAAGAAGAATATAAAAAATATAATATAATGGCAAATAGTATTCATGTACCGTTATAAATTGCGTTAGGAACTTTAAATACAGATATACCCGTAGGCCGTAGAACTTAGGTAGGTAGGTATGTGGGCAAGTAATTGTAAATATTCATAGAATTTGATATTGCATTATTAGCAGATTATTGATGAATGAATTTATTTTTTTATACCACTTAGGTGGTAAACAAGAACACGGCCCACCTGTGGGGTGAGCGCGAACAACACATTCGCGCTGCTGACTCCATAAGAACCTTCTAATACCCTTCTTGACGAACTCCATACTATTTATTAGTAGTTTGAGTACAGCCGAATTTTAGACCACTGGACCAGTCCACTAGTCGAGTCTCGACTATAATTTTTTACTCTCAAGTAAATATATATTATGCTCAAAATATTTTGGTTTATACATAAATCACTGCTCATATAATAATAAAATCGGCCAAGTGCGAGTCGGACTCGCCCATGAAGGGTTCCGTAGAAGCAAAGCGAAAATTGCGGTTTATGACTTATTAAAAAAAAACTACTGACTGGATCTCTTTCGAACCAATTTTTAGTGGAAGTTTGCATGGCAATTTACATCATATATTTTTTTTAGATTTATCATTCTCTTATTTTAGAAGTTAGAGGGGGGAGGGGGGGACACATTTTTCCACTTTGGAAGTGTCTCTCGCGCAAACTATTCAGTTTAGAAAAAAAATATGTTAGAAACCTCAATAGAATTTTTAAAGACCTATCTATAGATACCCCACACGTATGGGTATGATGAAAAAAAATTTTTTTTGAGTTTCAGTTCTAACCCCAAAATTTAATGCTTTTTTATTTTTGTGTGAAATTCTTAATGCGGTTCACAGAATACATCTTCTTACCAAGTTTCAACAGCATAGGCCTTATAGTTTCGGAGAAAAGTGGCTGTGACATACGGACGGACAGACATGACGAATCTATAAGGGTTCCGTTTTTGCCATTTGGCTACGCAACCCTAAAAACGAGTTAGAAAACTGATAATATGCAAAAGCATCCTGAATATCAATCATGCATTATAGCGGTATTTCATACCAAAAATGTTATGGCTATATGGCTTTGAAGTATGTAAGCGGGCGATTAGTCTGCGATCAGGTGGTAGGTACAAATGTATTTTTTTAGTGAACTGAGATACGCAGTTACGCACTTTGCTAACCATACTTTGAACTTACTATTACGATAACCTTAAGCCGTCTCTATTAAAACTTATGAACAGTCACGTCATTATGTTATGATTATGTGAGTTTGAAAACACTAGTTTTATTATTAGGGAGGTTTCAGTGCACTTACCCTTGATTTTACATTCCATCCTTAGATGAGCCTTCAGGTGTGGTCAAAATATTCACCCTGTATTGCAGTCAGCAAACGAGATAAGTATACACTTTCATATAAAATTATATGAAAAGGTGTAAGAATCAGTAGCCTGACATTTTCAAGCATAATGGTGACAAAGCTAATGGAAAATCCTAATATCAACATCCCTTTGTCTCCTACAGGGGAGCTACCGGTGGAGATAAGACCCTGGAGACTACACTTACCTCCTTTGAAGACTTCTTTCTTTACAGTACAAGATCGACAAGATCCAGTGTTCGAAGAATCTCTTGGATGATGACAAAGATTATCCATAGTCATTTGTTCTTCTGTTAGAACGGCCTCCATTCCTTTATCCACTCTGAAAAACAAGAAATTAAAATAAGTATTGGGTATTTCACTCTTCTTCATCCTAGCGTTAATCCCGGTCGCATCCGAAGATTTCACCTCGGATTCTGGGGTCCACTATACCAGTTTATCTGCGAATTTGACTGTACTTCGAGAATTTGGGCCACCCCATCTCATCCCATGCGGTGTTGTACAAGGCGACTAAGAGATAGGGCTGTTTAACATCAGACAGATATGTACAGCCCAGACTCAGCCTTAGATGCATGGCTCGGGTCAATAATAGTGCCCGGAATACGGCAATATGGTAAGCCTCTATTAAGTGGGACCGAATACAATGATTGGTGAAATGTGGGTGTCAATTCACCTCTGCCTAACCTAAATTGAGAAAGAGAAATTTGGATGTATGGAGGAATTTGGATTGACTTCGTACGGATCTCGGTGGCTTAGTCGTCAGAGCATTCCCCCTGTAAGGGAAAGATCGCAGGTTCGAGTCCCGTCCGAGGTCGATTCTCTTTTCTCTTTCCTAATCGATTTGAACAGTTGGCATAATAAATGCTTCAAAATTTCATTGAATGGTAAAAGTGAGTCGCAGGTTCGAGTCCCGCCTGTGAGTTTCACATGTTAGGTACTCTACTTTTTATCATTGACTACAAGAAAATAGTTACTCTGTGTTTTATCAAATTTTTTATACTAATAGCATTTATAGCAAATTATCAACAATAGCTGCCGCTTTAAAGCAAATAAGATTCCGGAAGGAGGGTTCCATTTTCATCACTGGAAAGTCATTTCACAGAAACTTTTACAAGGAAAATGGCACAGAAAATTGACGATATTTTTTTCTTTAAAATTTTAATTTAAGATTTCCACACTACGAAAAAAAAGAAAAGCGCTGTCATTGAAAACTACTGAAGATGGTACTTACTTGTTTCTGTGTGGTGTGAACCTAAGCAGACAAGTCGCAGTAGTCATCGGTATGCTCAGGAGTAATGTAGTAAACATTACGCTGTCAGTGCACATCTAAATTAAATCATTCTCTGGCAGTTGAATTCAAACAAAAAGAGTCAATGTTGAACACTGCACAAAATGAATCATTCTGTCTCATTCATCCGTTGACCCATAACAAGTGGGAAATGTGAGATTTGTTGACAAGATTTGAATAATTCTTATCTGATATTCTGGTTTAGTTAGAATTAATTAAAATAATGCCTCGGTGGGTTAGTGGTTAAGGAGTTGGCCATACGATCGAGAGGTCCCGGGTTGTGAACCCACTCCTAGCACAAGCAATTTAGCTTAATTGGAGGGGTTAACGAGAATATTAGTAATTTCGGTTGCTAATATTCTTTAAAAAAAAAGAAAAAAAATTAAAAGTAAAATTTTATTAAAACTTGTGCCTAAACCTGCCTGGAACTACTGGGAGAAAAAATCCTAGTACTTCCATGGTGGAAATAGACAATGGTACTAGGTACTGGGATCTCCCCTGAGCCACGTTAAAGTTGTGTAGCAGTTGTAAGGGGAAATTAGTGTAACCCATTTTAGAGCTGTTTGTCATAATTTAATGTTAAGTTGATTGGTCTGCAAATATAATAAGTTTTAGATAAGTAATTTTATCTGTATGATTTTATCACCACCCCATCTGATCCGAAAGGTGTCGTAAGAGGCGACCAACGGAAAAATGCGCAGACGATATCATTGCGAGAGAAAGAAATCTCAAAATAAAACCCTGTACCATCTGGCCAGCGTGGAAACAGTAGGCCAAAGCCTCCTAACATTGGAAGAGGCCTATGTCCAGCAGTGGACTGCGATAGGCTAAACACTTATATAATAGACTCTATTTACTTAATTTGATGATCGTATTTAATAGAGATCTAAATCTTAATCGAAATCAGATTAAATGAGTTTGTTATTCTGAATAGAAAACCAAAGCACGTCCGAAATATTGCGTTCAAATATTAGTTTAAAAAAAAAAATCCCAAACTTTTACATTTGCTTGTACAATGGATCGTGCCAGCCACTGCCCAATAACGAGTTCGGGTCTCTCCACCTCATCTGTAACCAAGATGAGGTGGAGAGACCCGAACTCAATATTGGGCAGTGTCAGCAGTGTCAGTCAACCTTAATCTTTACATTTGACACTGTTTAACTTTTAATTTAGTTTTATTTTTCTGAAGGGTTGATTGAACCCGGCGATAATAAAAGTGCTTTAAACAAATTCCAAGACAGAAGACGTTCACTTTCTTCCCATTAACTTTTTTACGTCATAAACTCGAATTTCTTTATCGTTAACGGGCCAAGATTAGCAATTAATCTATTCATTTTGATGTACTTCTTCATTAAAACGTGACGACACATTTGCAAATGCTTAATAACTGTAGTAAGTTATATTCTTCAATAGGTTACACTAGTTGTCATCCAATGGTAGATGTCGCCATATGGATAACAACAAGCAGTACTTGCTTCGAATATACTAGCTAATAATATTTATTTTTTAAAGTTAATGACTTTTTTGTCGTTTATTAAGTATAAAGTTTATTATTCATTTTTAGTTCTAAAAAGTATCAAAAATATTTAGCTCCAAAGGCCATAAATTCTGCAACCCCAAACTATACTGATGTAAGACACAATGTAAGTTAAGATGTTATTTCCCTCATGTAATTATAGGGTAAGACCAATAGAATAGAGAATACTCCAACGTAATATATTTAGTGTTTATATCATAATTATTATGTTATTTATTTTCGCGATTTTCTTATGATAATATTACGTCTCTAATTTATTCAAATTAGTTTCTAAGAGTTTCTAACCGTAAGACATATTTCTTTCTTGGTAGTTACCAAGAGTATAAACCTTAATTTATTTATCGACTTAAAACTACAGTAGTCCTTTATATTCGTGTGCGCGAGGCCTTTCATTGACTACAATGTATAAAATCTCTTCCGTTCTCTTTGACTGCCGCACACAGAACATGCAATAAAGTAATTAACTAAAAGCCTTCTCACAACTATGCACCAAAACAACTCATTTATGTAAATAATGTTTTCGTTTTTGATACCTATTAAATTTTTGTGAAAAACATTGTTATATTAAGATTTGAACTACCCTACCCAAGCGATATAAACATACTTGCAATCAATTTAACTACTAGTCGTTATAATGTAATAAGGAATGTACCATTTCAATAAGCAATAATTAAAATAAGAAACCAATATAGTTAAAGATGTTATATGTTATTTTAAAAATGGATGTTAAATATAGGAACTTTTTAGTTTTTTCAAGTAGTCGCCCCGTGAGGTGACTACTATGTAAGATCGAACACCAAATAATGATAGTTGTAAATAAAAAATAATAATATTTTACTCACAATAAGAAGATGTCTGTATTCATAATATGTGTTATTGATGTTGTGTTATTGATGTCTAAATATAGAGTTTTAGCACAAGCTTGGAGACTTTACGAAGTCCCCGAGGAACGATTTATTAAGAAATTCTATTACACAATGAAATAGCAAACTTGTAGAACGATACGTATCAATACTTATAAAAATTCATTGCATTTAATCAAACCGGTTGATCCTAAATTGTGTAAGAAGGCCGACTGTGTGACTGTGTGACTGTGTGTTAAATAATAGCAGTAATATAAATGTTAACAATATATACTTGAATGTCTTGATATTAATTTAATTAAGTAGTGCATATTCATAATATACGCCTCTGACAGCGGTCCTATTATATTAATCGTAAAGTTTGTACATAATTTGTGTGAAGCGCGAAATTGCGCTGTAAATCTGATCACAGTTTCGCATATTACAGTCTCACTGTGTTACGTTCGATGTTTATATAAATATGCAAGATAACGTGTAATCCTTTCAACGCATTAGGCTTCGTTCTGCGTGGATGTCTTATTAAAGGGCTTAAAAGATGTAGCTACACTGTTTAAACAATTTGTTCTGAATTTTGATTATAGCTTTGATGGAGTATTCTAATAAGATTAGTGTTAAAATATATTTATATAAAGGACCGTTACAATGTATGACCAATATGATCAAAAAAAAATTCGTCTATTTACTTTGTACCTAAGAATCGTCTATGAATGTTTAGTATATTGCGTTAATAAATCTATTAAATAGGCGCATAGTATGATAAGATAAAACTACATATCTGTCTGTTTGCCTATCGAAGCATAGATTTTGACATTGAGGACATTAAAATCCAATTCAAAGATGTTAAGGTTTAGCGTGTCGTAACTGTTACTTCGTCCCGAATTTAAGTAGAGTAAACTAATAGTAAGAAATGTTAGTGTGTATCTATGTATAACGTATTTAATCCTCTTGTAGCCAAAGATGTATCAATCAGTTTCTAATGTAATATAATTCAGGTCGATTTACATGACACACTAAATTTATGATCAAGCAGCGAAAGTGTAATGGAAATTGGTTGATTTGGAATATCGTAACCATGTTATGTAAATAGCATTTACTACATACTTTCAGTTTTTGATTTAAGCGACATGTAAGTTGACCTTTTATTTAGTGAATCATGCTTATGTAGGTACTAATTGGATGTTTAAGTAATAGTAATTTTCTCACAACTTCCGTCGTCGCTTCTCTGTTAACATTCCACAATGCAAAAGTACGCTATTATCTGTTCTGTGGCAAAAGTGAAAACCCCTCTCCCATTGCGTGTGCAATGAAAAGCTCATAATGGACACATTTTGCTGACGATGTTTTGCAGGGTGACAAGTGGACGAGGGTTACTGAGGTTACCCAATCATTAAAAATGATTAAATGCAAAATTATTTCGAAGTGTTGGTGTGAGTCATTACGCTATGTTTCAAATATCTACATTTTTTACAATTTCTAGTAGTAGTTGTTCATGCTATTCTTGGCCTTGAACAAACAATGGAAGAATATAAATTAAATGCTACAATTTATGATATTTTATGAAATACGTGAGATCTATCATTCACATACCTATGCAGTCAAAAATAACGATAGGTTAGTTTATTTTCGGGTAGCGAATGGTAACTCCCGACGGATTTTGTTTGGTTGCTCACTTCTTTTTAGCCTGGGGGTTTTTACAAAACTGCCCTTGGCGGTTCGCAATAAAGTTTTGCAATGTGTATCGTAACTGTATTCCCTGGTTCAATTCATTAAAACACCTGGTAAAAATAAACTTCACTCAGAGTATATTTTTCCAAAGCTGCATTCTATTTTTGTTGGAAATGTTGAACAGGTATAGTACGAGTAGGTTTATCCCAGGTTTAGGTACTTGTGAGTCACAGGCGCGAGATTTACAAATCGGAAAGCGGGGACACACTTAATCAGGTAAATTCTATGACTAAAGCCTAGCCCAATAAAGTACAAATCCTTTGCGCCATATAGTTATTACTGTGAAGTGAAATGTTAAAAGAAAAATGTTTTGGTAAAGTGAAGTTTAAAAATATAACCGACGTATCCATAAATCATGTAGACTTACATCACAAAGCAATTCGGATTAATTTGTGGTATGAAAGTTTAAAAAACTAAATGCGATTAAAAATACATTGGAAGCGATTAAATAGCCTTTGTCTGCCTAGTTAAATACCATGAGAAGGAATAAAAATCAATAGACCAAAACAGTGATGCTTATAAGATTAATATATCGTTCCAGTATTGTACTGCTCGTAAATATATCGTACTAACTGTTGCCCGCGGCTCCGCTCGCGTGGATGTCTTTCCCAAGGGCTAATCGGTCTCTGTACCAAATTGTATTCAAAGCGGAATATGATAAGGTGATACCAGTCTAAGTACTGGCTTATAGCTTAGTGTCTCATAGACAAAGAACAGTAGTATTGTGCTCAGTTTTGATTGTAGATTGTGATATGCAGTGGAATGTTAACGTTACGAGTATTTTCATATTGCTGCATATGCAGTATCTCGGTTTGATGTTGTATTTTTGTAACTACAACCGTTGAAATATCTATTTACATGAGTGTACCTATCTTAAAACAATTAGTACGATGTAAATAAATATGTCTATCTTAGGGGAGTAGAATTATCTTTAGGTACCTATCTGTAAAATGTGTCAATACGCGCTACTTTATGTTCGTGTTTGTATAAGGAAATAGATCAAAGGTATTTTCTGAACTATCCTACTTTTCCGATTGCGTATTGATACAAGCTGTCTGATTATGATTTCCTTATATAATATTCTGCACTATACTGGATATTAAAGTCAATGTAATCTCCTATTTAATGAACTAATAAAGAAAAATCATTGGTAAATGTGGTTTTATTGTCTCATCAAATACTATTAATATATTAATGCAGGTCAGATCGGAATATTTCCTACATCATTTTTATATTCTCGGACTACTATGTTGGCGAACAAAATATAGGGAGATGACAGCGATGACCTATCTGGGTCAACTTTATCAGGTCAGTGTTATGGGTGCCAGTGATCTTTCACGAAGAACGTGCGGAGAATGAAGTTACGGAGAACATAAATGTGAGAAAATGCGTCGGTATTGCACTATATTGTATACCTGAACTACGGCCTTATTAAACATGAATTATATAGAATCATCAATACGGCTCGGACAAGTGGCGGACACGATGGAATTAAACAATGTGTTGGTTTGCATTTTAGCATCATTCACAGAGCAATCGAGCTACTTATAGTCGTCAAAATATCCATGTTCAAAAGGATTAAAAAGTGGAATTTTACAATTTCGAACTGCATTTTGTTTACAGAGCTTAATTTAATATTAAAATTTATCAACGTAAGCTCTGTAAATAATAATATGCAATTGTTTTGCATGATGTAGTCAGTGGAGTACATATGATAATGCACCATAAATAACACACAAAAGAAACATACATAAACATAAACATAACTATAGTCGACTAGCTGTTCCCCGCGGCTACGACCGCGTGGATTTCGGATATCACGTTTTAGGTCATTTCTCCGGCTCTACTAAACCGATTGCGACCAAAACTACGTAATATTTTTAGTTTGGTCCGACCTTTCTACCAAAAAAAACCATCAAAAAGAGTTTCGTAGTATTTGCATCTATCGCAAACGACTTATAATAAATATAATACGAGTATATACTCGTAGTAGTATAGATAGATGCGAGACTTTGGTTAAATGGATGCTTACTACTCTATCACACCATGAAGACTTCGCCTGCTATCAATCAATTCAATGCAATTCAAAGTACATCCGAATGAACTTAGGCGTAGGTAACATATTTTACAAAAAAAATATCACAAAATTTACTACAAACAGTGACCTCCTGTTATATTGTAATATTGCACACATAGGCTGTCTTTTATTCCAAAAATAGGTGAGTTGGCCCTGCGGGAGGCGATACATGATACCAAGTTTTCACGTAGGTTCTTGTGGGCAATAATTTATTTACAAATAGGTACATCAAATAATATATGAAAATAGATTTTCTATAATATTTTATTCTACTATTCTATATTCATTTTGTTATTTCTATCATTATAATAGTGATCTGCGTGCGTATAGACGGCCGGGGTGCAAGGTAAATATTGAGGCACTTACTTCCCGGCAGCATTGAGAGCCAGCGTGCGGTTTTAGTCTCTTCGAGTTCGACAAAATCGGGTCCGTGGGGATGTCCGCACGAAAGAAATAGATATTATATTCTTTGTTCCAAATGATCATGACCAATCCAAATGCTTACACATTAATAACATTGCTCCACATCCAACGCGATGGGTCCCAATGCAGCCATAATACCTACTGTAAAGACTTAACGCCCTAAGTCTTCAAAATTGTATAATAGAAATTATTGCCAGAATATTGAATTGTTTGCTAAATAAATAACGAAACATTTTACATTACTTGAACACTGAAGTGCAGTCTGCAGAAGATTGCACATTTTTGCTAAAAGCAAAACTTTCACAGAACGATATGATATTGACGGCTCTCAGTACTCTCGCAGTCTCGCTGGTTTATACTTATGTACAAACACTTGTAACGTGCCGCGATTGAAGTGCCCACTACCACCACTAATGAATTGCTAGCTGAATGAAAAAACTTTTGAAATATGAGCTGCGGAATTGTACACTTTGACTCCAAAGAATCAATCATTATCGCGTTACGTAATACGAGTACTAAGCTTGCTTTTTGGAGTCCAGGGTTCGCTTTCCTACCCTCTTCTCTTCTTCTTGTTCAGCGTTAATTCCAGCAGTAGTAGGTAGTATTATTTATTGTGTGATCCCAGTCACATCCGAAGCTTTCACCTCGGTGTCTGGTATCCGGTGTTTCCAGTCTAACTGGGGAATTAGCTAATATTTTCCGTGAAGCGACTGCCATATGACCTCCACAACTCATTGATGATACTGAAGTATTCCAGGTCTAACTGGAATACTTTGAGTTGGACTTTTTAGGGCTCCAACTATCCGTAACGACTGCCATAAATGTTCGTATGGCAACTGGACCGACGACGGCTTAATGTGCTCTCCAAGGCACGACCACAACACAACTATGCAAATACTTATATTTACGCATACAAAAATAGAGCGGAGATTGAACCTGCGCCTCTTGCGTAGCGGTCGCGTTCACTACCGCCTCACCATAGAGGCTGTCGGTAATATATCTTATTGTGCTTTACCTGTAAGCTACTGCGGTCTTATCCTCTAAGCTCAAGGGAAAAGCCTACTGCAGATCGTTCATCAGCAGTATACTGGCCAGTGGCAAAGAGTTGAAATTTCAAAAGAGCCGGAAAAAAAAACTAGTTTGCCATGCACCATGCGACCCATTAGCAAGCCGGTAGTAGGTACCTAATCGTGTTATAAGGACCCCTTGTCACTAATACCACATAAATACTAGCTCGCGGGCGTGGTTGGTTTGGGACTCAAAGCCTCCCACAAAGAGAATGCAATACTACGTAAGAACCTCCCATACTTCTTGTGCGTACTCCTAGTCGGTCAATATAATTAATATTCAAACATGTCAACAAATAAATCAGTTTACAAGCGTTTATTGATTGCACCTCGAAATGAGAACCCATTTTTCATTGACGACCTGGGCCCATACCATGAACTCTTAAAACAGGCCAATAATTGAACTGCTGTCATTCTACCAACTGCAAATGTCACTTTGTAACTTCAACTTCAACTTCTTCTTAATGGCGTCTGCAGCAAATCGCCGTCAGTTTGCCAATGTCAAGTAAATTATAAATGTTTATAAAATTATTAATGGCGAAACGCCAATGTCAAGTTTTCAAGATATTTTCTACCAGAGCCACGTTAGCCACGGCAGTAACTTTGTTTCCGTGGGTCCACCCCCCACGAGATTCAGATGGTCGATCAGGACGTGTGGTTGGATTTTAGGGGGCAGTCACTTTGTAATCCAATATATTTATATGACATTACAAAGTGACATTTGCAGTTGGCAGAATGACAGCAGTTCAATTATTGACCTGTTTTAAGGTTTATGGTAAGGCCGCTGAGCCGCACAGAGATCACGGGTTTGATTGCAGTGCAAATATGTGTTTGTGTATGCATGAATAGGTAGGTACCTATATTTTCATTGGTTTGGGTATTTCTAGTATCCATAGTAGGTGCGAGGGATATGGCTACGACAATCTCACTTCCGGCAACTGACGGCTCACAGACGGCGGCGTGCGTTGTAATCGGTTCGAGTCCGACATTACTTCCTCCACCGGCTCTGGCGGGGGAGGTATCCGTGCGGATTTTTCGCACAATCAAAAAAAAAAAGTATCCATAGTAGGAAGGATTTTGTGTAGGTATAATATAATTTTATTTTATTTTATATTTTGGAAATCTTACAATAGCAAGGTTCATAACATAATGATGGCCAATCAAAAGTTTTCACAGATGGCCTTAGTAGTACCTACATACGTTTTGCTAAAGAAGTATCCATATTATACTTATACAAGACTAGCTGTCCCGGCGAACTTCGTACCGCCATACTTTCCCGTTCCCCTATTTTCTCATCCTTTAAACCTTCCCTGAACACGAATATTTCAAGACTAAAATTAGCCAAATCGGTTCAGCCCTTCTTGAGTTATAAAATAACAACGAAAAGTGGTATTGATTTTTATATAATAAGACTAGCTGTCCCGGCGAACTTCGTACCGCCATATTTTTTTCAGCCCGCGTGAATTTTTCGATCCCGTTCCCGCTGCACCTATTAAACCTTCTCAACCTTCTCACCCTTTAAACCTTCCCTGGACATCCACGAATATTTCAAGACTAAAATTAGCCAAATCAGTTCAGCCGTTCTTGAGTTATAAAATAACAACGAAAAGTGGCATTGATTTTTATAGATATAGATTGAGTTACAAAGAAGAGAAAAGAAAAATAAATATTTTCATAGCATAAAGTAAAATTTGTGGGAACGTTACCACAAGAGGCATGCGATGCGGAGGAATTCCACGACGCATTTTAATTATTATTATTATTTATTTTTTTATTATAATTTGTAATATTATTAGTTTTAGTTTTAAAATGCATTAGTTTAGTTTTGTTATATCTCAAGATAATTGTCTTAATTTGTAATTAAAGTCCGACCAATAAAATAAAAAACCCGTACTGGGGGCGCCAAAAACATCTATGATATGACAACACCAAGTATAGTGATACACATGTAAAATGCCAAGTGTACAAATATTTTTTCAACACACTTGCTTATGAACAGGCTTTTATTTCCCCGCAATTAAGCACGGAATGACACCTAATATAAAACTGTGACTTTTTCATTGCTTCTTCTTCCTCCTAGCGTTATTCCCAGTCGCATCCGAAGCTTTCAGCTTGGAGTCTGGGGTCCGCTTTTACCAGTCATAGCTACAGATTTGGCTAGACCTCGATATTTTCCGTGAAGCGATTGCCACCTGACCTCCACGACCCAATGTTAACATTAGGCGATATCGAAGCTTTGCAGCTAGATCGTTGTTTTTGGACTTTTTAGGGCACCAACTACCCGTAACGACTGCCATAGATGTTCTTATGGCAACCGGGACCGACGGCTTAACGTGCTGTCCGAGGCACGACCAGACCAATGCAAATACCCATATTTAATGCACACAAATATTTGCACTGAGCGGGGATCGAACCCGCGCCTCCTGCGTAGCGGCCGCGTTCACTACCGCTACGCCACGGAGGCTGTCATGTTTTTCATTGCTATTATTCACAAAAGTGAGTTATAGACTTCTTTTTTTTAATTTCATTGATTAAGTTGCTTTGTTCTTATATAAGGTTTTATATAAGGTTTTATTTTTATTTTTTATATACCTACTTGACGCGAGACAAATGTACATACGTTCATATTTAGTCTTAAGAAACCCTTTTATTTTTTGTAAACTGACGTCCTTAAAATGCCGCAGTGGTGTTTGTTGCGCCGTTTCTTCTCCATTAGCGCTTAGGAAGCGGTGGTAAACTTAGTTTTAAGGAGTTTTTGACGTCAAAAAGCTGTAACAGTGTTGCACTATTTTGAGAAATAAAGACTTTGACTTTGACTTAAAAAAGTTTCGAAACAAAAAAGATCGTGTCCAATATTACAAACGAATTAATATACCTATTGCTTGCTCATTTCATGCAGCTTCGTATTTTAAAAGATAATTTCAACTTGTAGTACGTGTTTAATATACAAAACTTTCACTAAAATGTATTTTTTTTTTCTCTGTTAAAAAGTTAAGTTTTTCTCTGTTAAGTTTTCTGGTTAAAATAGAAAAATAGACGCGGCGTGTTATACTGGTTACAAGGACTGGGCACAAATCAAAACACAGTAGTATCCGTATAATAGTTTACTGCTTGGAATGGTAAATACAAGTTAGACATACAGTTACATTACACTATGTATAGAACAGGGACCACGCGATATTGGTTTTCGGACTGCATAAAATTCTTGTATGTGCCTAACAGCACAGAGATCAAAATAATCGAGCATGATTTTCTTTTTTGCGTTAGGCTTATTTTTCTTAGGCGTAGAAAATACATTTGACGTTTGACCTTCTCTTCGTATTTTTATTACAGAAGATCGGGATATACCTAAAAATATGAATAATAATTAGTCACAGTAAAATCAGTAGTTTAGGCCAATTTCATTGCACGTACTCTATGATGTATCTACCTGTCATGTTGACAACAAGGTCTGTGATGTTATTTAGAGGAACAGAGTCCAATCCTTTCTACTTTTTATCCGACAAATACTTTGTTATATTATAAATTACTTTTCTTAACTGGCTTTTAATAGTTTTCGGCATATTACTATAGTTTTGTAGTTTTGTAGCGCTCTCAAACTCAACAACACGCACAATTGACACCACACTGACAGATGACCATAATGACATTGTATAGATTGTTACCATATGAAGAAATTAGTTCCAATAGTTTACCGCAATATGGCGAGGTATTTTATTTTACTGGTCGGGCTTTACATAATGTAGTACGAGCTTAGAGTATACATTGCTATAGAGCGCGCCTTACAAGTATGAACTGCTATCACGGGTATGAACAGTACCGAGGCTCCTGGCTCAACCTCAATCAGTAGCAAAACAATACCCGTCAAAATGACTTCGCAAATAATATTTAATTCGATATGTTAAATCAAAATTTTATACAACATCGTATATTTGTAGTAATAATGACGCAAAAATACCGCAAAATGACACCATTTTTTTGTATTTTGGCTTTAATTTTATCCATGCATATCAAATCGAACAAAAAACTTCATAACAACAAACTACATTAATAAGTGCATTTATTGATATTTTCGGTAATGCATAAAACGTCACTATAGGTGCGGTATACCATCGCAAAGTATCTGCTAACACTCGGCGCCAAAGACCTGTGTGATAGGCGCGCTCTATATTTATAATGTATACTCTATGAGTACGAGTAAACCAAACGATTCTATGAAACGGCGAAATTAGAAAAATACGATTAAATCAAAGACAATTTAGCACGATTTATGAAGGGAAAGTGGCGGCCTTCATTTCACGAAATTATCGGAGGTTTTATTATTATACTCGGTTTTACTTCACTATACGTTCACTATACCTCAGAAGTGACATTTCTCGGACAGCTGTCAAAAATGTTTAATCGAAGTGTTTCATCGGTATTTTCTTACAGAAAGTTTAAAGTTTTAACAGTAATTATTCGGTGCCACGGTGCAGCAGAGCAGGGGGCACCTTATCCGTGCCCTCCAGCCCCCGGCGAGAAACCACCGCCCGTGTATAAGGGCCCTTGCAACCCGTGGCCAATATGCTACCCTGTATACCAAATACCGAATCCTCCCTTTTATGAATGTCCAAGATCACAGTATGCTGTTAAATGGCTTTACATCAATGACAAACCGCCGAGGACTCGTGTCTCCGACTTCTTCGATCGAGCAGCGCAAATTGTATTCTGGACTGAACTATTTCGAGGTACCTACATTAAGTCGTCATCGTAATCATCAACTTAGCGTTGTCCTCGGTGTAAGATGTGACTGTCGTCTGACATCCAAACCTCGAGAAGAAAGCCTGCGCTAGAGCTTTCGAGGTACCTACATTACGTACCTACTTCTCCGTTATAGTACAGTACACGAAACTATACATCACATTTTTACCCGCTGCTGCACCCACATACGACATCTCCGGTTTCCGTTACGGTAGGAAAATGAAATATGTATCTACCACAGCACTTTTCAAATAAGAATATTAAGTCTTCATAACAAAATAATACGTCAAAATCTATCTTCAATTTGCTTTATGTATTATTAGAACAAACGAATATTTATTATATCAATAGTATATGAAAAGTTAGTTATAGTTAGGTAGGTACTTAGGCTTGTACCACAACTTGCTTACTTCTTGCCATATAAACATTGTTATTCGAAAATAAAGATAGTTTTGTTAAGCCTTCATATTTCTGAGAATTTATTAACAGTATCATATTACATATAAGGTATCCGTTTTTGTGATTATCGCTAAGAGGACAGTACAAAAATCTCGTATCACGGTATTTATGGTCGTAGTCCTCCGAAATGGGTAGGTAGTTATTTCGCAGGTATAAGAATAGGTCGTAAAGTAGTTATCAAAGTAAAATCATACTTATCGATACGATCGCTGAACAAAACCACTTATTTACCTTATAACCTACTGTTTTGAACCGTACTATGGTACTGTATTACAATACTTAAAATATATACCTAGCGTATTCTCAAAAAGGGGTAATCCGTAGTAAGATCGTCTACTCAAACATGTCTTGAACAGAATTTCATCTTTTCCCTAAAAATCAATTCATCTGTCGGATATAATATGTCTCGGCGGGTAAAACTAATTTGATATGTGGATGAGAGTACCCTTTGAATCAAATTATCTACTAGCGGCTCATGTCTCTTCCATATCATTCCTTGTCGTTTATAGAAAAACTAATTCTAAACATTGAAATACAACTATTTTAGAAAATTCTCTAACGATTTATTTTATTATTTATACTGATTTACAATTGCAAGAGCAAGCGAAAGCGTCGCATTCAGTGTAATTTATAAATAATAATATAATTGGTGCGTGCGCGTGACCATGTTCATAGAACACGTGATAACGAGAGCTGAAAGCAGCAGCCATAGACAGTATCAAATTCAATAAATTATATTGAAAAATACTACAAATTCGTCTAAACTATATGAAATTCCGTTCCTGACTATTCCCGTTGCAAAAGTGCACATACCTATTACTCACCGCGTTTCCATTGCATTTCATTCCATTGACAGTCCCTAGTCATTTCTCATAGTCTTTGTCCAATTTATTTTCCATTAATTTATTTATAATTTTAATTTCAGGTTTTGCAGTTAGTTTAGCGCACATTTTTAAAGAGCCGGCGACAATAAACTATCCTTTCGAAAAAGGTCCATTATCTCCACGATTTAGAGGAGAACATGCATTACGAAGGTATCCTACTGGCGAGGAGCGGTGCATCGCATGCAAATTATGCGAGGCGATCTGTCCGGCGCAGGCCATCACCATTGATGCAGAGGAACGCTGTGATGGTTCACGTCGAGCCACCCGATACGACATCGACATGTGTAAATGCATCTATTGTGGATATTGTCAGGAAGCTTGCCCCGTTGACGCCATTGTAGAAGGTCCGAATTTCGAATTTTGTACGGAAACTCGTGAAGAGCTTCTGTACAATAAAGAAAAGTTACTCTCAAATGGGGACCGCTGGGAACCAGAAATCGCAAGCAATATTAGGGATAATCATTTATATCGCTAAGGTATTTTCGTATTTCTACCGATTGTACCATCTTTACCCTTTTGTAGTAAGTATTGAATATATTTGTTTCATGGAATGTAATAACATTTTAGTGAGGAGGCGCAGATTCAAAAATCATGTCGAAAGGTAATTATTTGAACGAACCTTGAAACGCGTTTGTGCTTATTAAACATAAAAGTAACATTATTACTGATTTATTCGCCGTGAAATAAAATTGTAACGTTGTTTATTTTTGTGAGCTTGCAAATATATTTTATTCTTTTATTATTAAATTGGTGTTTCCAGTTTATCATCATCATCTTTCCACTTTCCGCTCCTCTTTTTTAGAAGCCGGGTCTTTTGACTTATGCAGTCTTTGTAGGGCTGACTTTCACCTGGCCTCCCAATTCCGAACTGAAAGCCTGTACTAGAGCCTCGTCAGTCAATCAACAGGTGTACTTACCGGTTTGCAGGTGTAAGGTTGGCTTGGCTTGAGGAAAAATAGCACATTAGTTAAACAAACCCACAAACAATTCGTAAAAGTTAATGCAAAAATATAAGACTAATTCTTTGTGACGTTATCTAAATAAATTGTGTAATGAAGTTGTCTATACACACACATCCTATAAGTCAGCCAATTGGGCAGTCACTCGTGCGAGATGCGTCAATGACTAAAGTAATACCTATAGGTAGTACGCGGTGCGTGCCACCAATTGGTAGTGTTAAATGTATTGACTGCCTCTGTGGCGTAGTGGTAGTGAACGCGGCTGCTACGCAGGAGGCGCGGGTTCGATCCCCGCTCAGTGCAAATATTTGTATGCGTGAATATTTGCATTGATCTGGGTGTTTTACATATATTATGCATTTACCAACAAAAAAATGTACTTATCTATGTATGTTTATCCGCATTCTAGAACCCATAACACAAGCTAGTTAAGCCACAGAACAGATAATAGGTTAAGCTATGCTTACTTTGGGTCTAGATAGCGTTGTGTAGATTGTCGTAGAATATTTATATTTATTTATATTTATTGTTGTTTAATACTTACCCAGTAACGGCAGAACGTCACAATCCCTACTAATATTATAAATGCGAAAGTAACTCTGTCTGTCTGTCTGTCTGTCTGTCTGTCTCATTTTTACGACTAGGTAAACCGCTGAACCGATTTTGATGAAATTTGGTATAGAGGTAGATTAGACCTTGAGAAAGGACATAGGCTATGTTTGGACTGCAACAGGCTAATTGATTGATTGATTAATGAATGTTAAATTCATGATTTTAAATCCAATATTATTATTTGGAATCCTAGTCTATATTTTGTACGCAGCCATCCCAAACAAACTATTCAACGGACTTTGATGCAATATTTTTTCATTGGGATGGTCTTGATCAGATTCAAATCTGCTGAAATCGTAGACTTAAAGTCTCGGTAGCTGACTTCCACGCGGGTCGGACCGTGAGCATCAGTTAGTTCTTTCTATATAAACATAACACTAACAATAAAAATACTGCTCTCAAAGTGGAACTATCTAGGACACTGTGAAATCTAGAAAATAGGTTGCCAACTGTCTAAAACAAAGACCACTTGATACCCTTACCTTCATGTTTGTAGGTAAGTAAGTACAGAGGAACGATTGGTTGCAGTAGGTACCTATAGTAGTTTGATGTTTGGTTTGTTTTTGTACTTTCTTTCTTATTAAATGACTTTAGGCACCTCTATTATATACCTCTGCCATTGTGGATGTTCAAACTCAGGCCATTAATAATTTATAACATTTACAATTTACTTGACATTGGCAAAATTGCTGCACAAGAAGAAGCTTTGAATAGTGAATTGTTAAATTACTAGTGCCATTTCCAGAGAGGCAATTAAGGATTCGTTTGTAGTTCGGTGGAACTCGGAATCTTACAATAACACAACACATTGTTTATATAAGATCGTTCTACGCTGGGGTGTAAAGAGGCTGCACCAACCCACCTGTAAGTTGGTACAGTCAGCAACAGATCGATATTGACTAGCAAAATACTCAAAATGATCTTAATACCAGGCCCCCTAGACAAGAGGCAATTCTTTGCTCGGCGTATGATGGAATAGAATGACAAATGTATAGGATTTGACGTTTTTGACATTCGTTGACGCCTGTCATATACGTCAAATCCCATACATTTGGCATTCTATTCCATCATACACCGAGCAACGAATTGCCACTTTGTCTAGAGGGCCAGGGTACCTACTTTGCATCTTTGCATCGATCTGATGCCGACTGTACATGCACGGCGGTGTTGATGTGTGAGGGAAAGTGACTTTCCTGGAAAAGGCGTAGGTGGATTCTAGATGTAGGTAGGTACCTACCAAATATTCAATTATATCAATTTTAGTACAGTAGTTTTACAATTTATAATATTATAATTTGCAGCTTGTGTTAATATCTGTATTAATGTATTTTTATTGCCGTGCCGTGCCATATTTCGAAACATCACTCCTTTCCTTTAGTCGCATTATGTCCAATTCGCAAAATGTCCAACTGTCCAATTCTCAATAGGTCCACTTCGCAATTGGTCCAGTTCGCAGTTGGTCCAGTTCGCAATTGGTCCAGTTCGCAGTTGGTCCAGTTCACAATTGGTCCAGTTCGCAATTGGTCCAGTTCGCAATTGGTCCAATTCGCAATTGGTCCAGTTCGTAATTAGGGATCCTCCTTGATTACGAGAAGCGTTTTTGACAACCTTCTGAGATAGAAGGCTAGCGCAATCCGACATGTATAGATTAGGTTAGAAGGTTAATGCCCGCTTTAGCCTTCGAGGTTATTTTTTTTTATAGCCGTGCAGAAATAAGTAATTTGCCTAGCTGTTTCATTAAATGGCTAGGCAAGTAATTGAACGTCATCTATCGAATCCATTTGCCTAGCCGCTTAATTAAATGGCTGAATATCATTCAGGCCGTTAGTTTAGTTAACAGGGGAATACCCAACAATTCCGAAATATTTAGTTCCGAATTTCAATATTCCGATTTTCACATACATACATACCGAATATTATAATTCCTAAGAAACAAAACTCCGAGTACCTATTTAAAATCACGACAGTTATTTATTCGAAAGACATAAATACGAATATTCATTCTTCCGAATTTCATTTGTACGAATAATTATAAATCCGTAGTGTTATTAGCCCTAAAAACGTTATTCTGAATTTCAAATTTCCGAAAATTCATAGTTCGAATAGAAAATTAGTATCAAAAATAGATAAAAGTCAAATTTTTGATTTGCCATATCGCGCATAAAGAGTTTTGGGAGTAGGTAAATGATTTTTTAAACTAAATAATTAATTTCTCTCCAATGTATACGTATAAAAATTTGCCGTGGTACTTGTTTGCCCTACACTAGTGTTATTTAATAACCGGAGGCGCAGAGGGGGGGCAGAAAGACTGAGATTGAGAAAGCTGCTCATTCCGACTTGGATAGATTAGGTTAGAAGCCCTCGTGGTTATTTTTTTTTATAACCATGCAGAACTTTATTTAGTCAAATGCGAAATCAAATGATTTTACGAACTGGACCAATTGCGAAAAGGACATTGTGAGAATTGGACGTTGTGAGAATTGGACAATTTGCGAATTGGACGTTGTGAGAATTGGACAATTTGCGAATTGGACGTTGTGAGAATTGGACAATTTGAGCCCGCTGGACATTTTGCGAATTGGGCATAATGCGACTAAAGGACTCCTTTAAGGTAAACAATAAGCCTGCAATTTACGGATTTTTGAAAATTGTATGGAATTCTGCCGGATTTTCGTCATTTGTGATTACTACTCCGCTCCCTTGGATAGTGATGTTATATAACCTATAACCTTCTTCGATAAACAGACTATTCAATATAAACATAATATTTCAATTCGAACCCGCCAACCCACCAAAGAAATAAACAACTCTTCAGCTAAGTATGCTAAATTAAAGCCTATGTTATGAGTGGGTTCACTTCGGTAGTGTTATAGCCAGAATTCGAACCTGGGACCTCTCGATCACAAGATCAACTCCTCTACCAGTCACTTTAAAAGAATCCTACTACAGTATACCACCCATGCTTTTTATAAGAAGTCATCGTAAACCTTGGAGCTAAAACAGTAACGATTGCTGATTGGTTATTAATTATCGATAGAGAGCAAGTTTAATAGTACATTATGGTACAGGCGAGGGTCTTAAGAGAGCCGAGGACGGTAATCATCATACTCACGCGTGCCATACGACGTTTTACAACACACTTGCGAATAAAATGATACTACAAAATAAATACTAAATAAACAATACTACAAATTAATTCGTTTTCCTATGTGCGCGCATCTAACAATGGTGGTCGGTCATATTTAAAAAAAAAAAAGAGGTTTGAACTTAACTTTTTTTTACTGTTTTTTTTCTGTATACTTAGAGAAAAAAAAAAGTTAAATTTGAGTGAAAATTTTGTTTATTAAACAAGTATTACAAGTTGAAATTATTTATTTAGGTACGAAAATGCATCAAATGAACATACAATAGGCATATTAATTTATTCGTACTATTAAACACGTTTTTTTTGTATCAAAACTTTTTCAAGAACATAGAAACTTAACCTATAAAATTTAAAATGAATCTATAACTCACTTGTGAATAATAGCAATGAAAAAGTTACAGTTTGAAAATAGGTGTCATTACGTGCCTATTTGCGGTGAAATAATAGTACTTTTATGAGCAGGTGTGTTGTAAAAGTAAATTGCAGTTGTAGCCAATCACGTCTTAGCAAATTATTATTCGAATATCTCCACAGCATTGTGATAATCACAAGTGATAGTTTCCTTTCAGTTTGTTTATGTATCGCGTGGGCGCGGCGAAGCGCTACATCCGAGCATTTTGTCAACAGCTTTAACGTGTCCGACAAGCTTAGATATGATATGCTACAGGTTACACAAAGGATAGCTTTGTACAACACTCCGTAATTTATATCTGGATATAACTAAGCCAATGTTGGATCCAATCACCTGCAGGTAGAATAAAAAGAGACTAGAATTAAAGAAAATAAAAACAGTTGATTTTATTATTAATTATTGGGCATTGGAGTGTCGCTCGATAGTGTAAACATTTATTAATAATGCTCTAAAAAATTATTGAAGGCACGACACTATTTCTAATCAATTGAATAAAGAAACTGCAGTACCTACCTACATAACTCTTACTCTTAAATATTTTACACATTCTTGCTAATTAATTATTATACATGACAGAGAGTAACAGTACTTCTTTGATTATCTAGACACAGATAATCAAAGCAGTACTTATCATTTGACAGATCGAAATGTGACTTAGTGTTGACAAATTCCCGTTGTATAAACCAAGAACTTTGAATTCTGCGGGAAGTAAATTAAAACTCGAGTTAACCGGTCAAATTCTGGGCCACTTTATCTCCTGCGTTATTAGTTCTACTACGGGAAATTGGCGGAATTGATGCAAAAAGCACAGAGCAATTCTTAAAAAAAAAACCCTGAACTTCCCGTTGTCATGGTAACAATTTTGCTAGCGATATTAGCGCCATAATATTTCGTATTTTCTTTAATATTATTATTTCGTGAATTTGCCACATTTTAATTGTGATAATTGCTTTCCAGCGACAAAGCCAAATTAAAAAAACCAAAGATCATGAAAATTTGTTCAGCCTTCAGCCGTTCTTGAGTTATAAGAAAGTACGTTTTTGGCACTTTTTAGGCACTTTGGGTCTGAATTACGAAAAATGGTTTCTAAGTAGATACACCTTCACGCTCCTGAACAAACACTCTCTACAAATTTAAAGTCTCTAGGACCAGCGGTTTAGGCTGTGCGTTGTCTCTAAGTGAGTCAGTCAGTCAGTAGAGTTTTATATATAAGATATAAGATTAATAAGAAATTATTGAATATTAAAATTTTGGCAGTATGTATTACACACTACATCAATAGATACAATATAGCGATATAACTTAGATTCGAGAGACATCTCAAAATTTTTAAAGATTGAGGAGGAGGGGCTTAGAATAGGAGAGGAGGAGAGATCGATACACTTAAAAACTGTTAGACTGAAATTAAAACAGGAATGCTGCTAAATAATAATAATGTAAACAAAACGGCCACCAATGTCATACTCCTATTTTGCACTACCGGATATTTGTCTTTATCGATCATTTCATCCAATCGAAAGCGCTGCGGCATAGGATGGAACAGCTCTCTTAATATCGACAACAGTTTCAATCACACTCTGAAAGATAGTGTCATTTATTCTCTATTCATTATTTCACAGTGGGCAACGGCCTCACAAGCGCCACCTCATAAGATTATCCTTATAAAATATTTCTACCCCGTTATGTTCCAAAATTAATCTAACAAAACACATAAAAAAGTTTACGAAGTTAAGTAATCTTGAACAAAGTTTTATTTATATCACAGAGATATGACTAAAAATTTACCCTACGACAATTCATATTTAACGAGCTAATAAAGATAGAGGCATGATACTCATTTACAGCCAACATTAATAAAACCCAAACCGATGATATTGAATCATTTGTCACAAGAAATACTTCAACCTATGATTTTTTATCCATTATGCTTCCAAAATGTTTGAGTGCAGATGCAGATAACAAGCTATTGTCTCTGCCGACCCCGTTGGTTGAAAGGTATGTAAACAATATTAATAAAAATATTACAATCGGCGATCGCATGAATTGGAACATTCCGTATAGCACAGGGGCGTGCCTTGTGTTGGTGGGGGCTGTGTGACGCGCGTCCGCATCACCACAGCTGATCACCGTGCGAGCCGTATCTGGGTTTACAGGATAAATTTATTAAATTTGTGTAAACTATTGTAATAATAATTATTAAAATAAAATAATAAAACTATATACTTCACGAGTTTCCTTCACTAACCTTTTTGAACCTTTGCAGTGCCGCTATTATATATTATATTATTACTATACCTACATCATTGATCAGTGAATGTTCTGCGAGGTCGACCTTTGCCTGGTTAATTACATGAATGTGCTTTGCATACTTGGTGTGTCATTAGTTCAGTACTCATTCGTTCAGTTATTGCTCCGCTTTTATTCGTTCTATTAGTGTAATGCATTTAAAATTATTACGGTTGCTCCGATTCAGAAATAGATACCGATTTATGAAATGAATACCGGTGTCCCTAGCAAAAGCTCTTACTATGAAATGATAAGGATTCACGAAGGGTCGACACATAAAAAAATGGATTTTGGTGTCTGATTTATATTATACGAAGAGTCAAGCTTTTCTTCAAACCTTTATTTTATCTTATCGTTAATCGTAGCGTACACTTTCGAGAGTTAAACATAAAAATTGCGCAATTATGCGATAATTTAGACAATACCTACGTAAATAAATAAAATGAAGTAATGATGTAAAAGATAGTTTATTTATGCAAGCTTGCACCCACTATCCGTTGCATTGTACCGAGTACCTAATTAACTAAGCGAGCAAGACAGTCATAGCATAGCTTGTAATCCTAGTTTATAAGATGCGAAAACTAATAAATGGTTTTCTGATATTATTTTAGAGCACTCATGAGAATTATAAAAACTTTTTGTTTTCCTAATAAAGAAAAATAAATAAATAAATAGTGTGTTTGGCTAATGCTGATAATTGTAAAAATGGATCTAGGGAAAATTTTGTATGAAAAGAGCTCTAATTATTTTTTATCTAATTTTAAATAGGTACTGTATTGTGGTCAAATACATGATTGTATGGTATTCGAGTTTCCTCTTATGCTTGCACACATCAAACTGCAGTGGATAAGTGACCACTTAATCAAATTAGCGCCTTGCATGACTGCAATTTGTAGTTGAATACCGCAACGGTCGCCCGTAGTTTGGGACAGTTTAATTTAATTAAGGAACATTCATAGCTAGTTTCGGGGTCTCTTAATGACACTATTGAGGAGCGTGTGCGACGTGTTACTTACATTTTTTTTTGCATAAACTGCAAAAGTTTAGGGACAATTAGGGCAGAGTGGAATCAACGCTAAATATAATAATTATGATACCCGTGTGGGAACAAATCTCTAGCTAGATGATTCTTTTATTTTTTGATCTAAATATAATCCAGGGTGGTTCACTTTTCCACTAAATATATTTTTGTAATATCGTTATATTTGAATGTCGATTCGATTGCGATATTGGTACTTGGTGATTGGTATAGTGATGAGACGTCGGTAACTAGCGGTCAAGGAGTCAGACATAACGATATGACCGACAGGTCCCGGGTTTGAATACGTTTCGGTGCTTTGTTGTTAAGCTGATGATGAGCGCTTAAAGTATGACGACAGGTACAAGATGGTACAATACATATAAAAGGTAGAATACTCTTAATTAATTTCACAATGATTACGTGACATTTGCATTGGCAGAATGAATAAAAAATAAATACAATATCCTTCTAACGATTTTCCAGTTGCATCCACTGAACGAACTAATTGTTTTTGATTGGTGTATTGATTTTCGTCTGACCTCCTAACCCTGAGAGAAAAATTCACACTAAGAAGTTCGTCCATTGTTTAGCAGGTACACCGACTTGCAAGTGAAGTTGACTTGTGTCTCAAAAATGTTGGCAGGGCCCTCTACAGGTACGGATAAAAGTACACGTGCAAACAAACATGTTAATTAATTGCTAATGTTTTCCCACACGTCTGCTCTGGATTAAATTTAAAACATCGTCAATTAGCACTACGCGCCATAAGTGCACCGACACAACTTACACCCGCATACTCATGAAATAATTACGGTACTGAGTGTAAACGTCGAACAAGCGCTGCTGCGGGAATCGCGTGAACTTTTGCGGTATGTGTATAGTTCGAGCAACAGCATTTAGGAATGCCGGGTAATTCCATTGAACCATTGATCGTTGAAATAGTCTATTTGTAGGTATATCCCGGCAGTAAAATAAATTGTGAAAATGATGACTATTATTTACTCTCGATAAAATACCAGTTTATGATAATACAAGCTTTTGCCCGCGGCTCCGCCCCCGTGGATGTCGGTTATCACGACCAAACATAGTCTATGTCCTTTCCCATCGTCTAATCTATCTCTGTACCCAATTTCATCAAAATCGGTACAGTGGTTTAGGCGTGAAAGCGTAACAGACAGACAGACAGAGTTACTTTCACATTTATAATATTAGTATGGATATGGATATGGATAATGAACTGCTAAAGTGAAATAATAAAAAGTCATAGTTTCAAATTAGTTGGCAAGGCATATTTTTTCACCATCATCTCTATTGTTTTTATACCGGGACTTATTCCGCATGTACTAGACTAGACTTAGGTCTAAGTTGTAGATAATATTAAAATATGAGAAAAAATAAAATATTGTGTGAGTGTATCCTGTGTATAGAATTTTTTCCAGGGTTAGGCAGTCAGATGGATGTCGCTCTTGAAAAAACCGCCATGCTAATCAAATACATTATGTAGCCCTCTGATTCCAAAGAGTAAACTTTGAACGTAAATCCTTATCTTTCTGCAATAAGGATGATATTATTAGTGATAGTAATATAATATGTACTCTTGTTCGTTCAGAATAAAGGTTTCTAGATTCATCTACTACGAAGTTATAGGGGGATTAATAGTACCCCAAATGACTTCGAGAAGGGGATGACACGGTTACTTTGTTTGTTTGCTTTTGCTCTACTTGATAAATACCTATCGGTACTTAATGTAGGTACCTATAATGGGCGATTAAGGAGATTAAAGCTTTTGATTACATAGAATTTTGGGATGAATAGGATCGCATAGAAATTTTAATCTACAAGTAATAGTGCCCGTAATCAAGTTAGACTCAGTTTATTGTAGGTCCTTAAATCACATATGTACGTATAATTATTCTCATCATTTTATCTCCACCCTTTTTGCGAAAATCCATATTTACCCAGTTTGTGCATTGAATATCTTTCGCATTACACTACCATTTATAATGTCTATCGTTCTAAATGTTTTTGAATAGAAAGTGGCCGTATCAACTGTATATATTATACGCTCCCTCATTGGTCCTCAAAAGGTCTGACCTTTTGTGAAAGTCTGAGTCACCCTCTAATCTTTTTAGCTCTTTTTCCCCGTTAACAAGCGGCACTTGCCCGTACTTATAACTTTTAGTAAATAACTAAGTACGTATCTAAACGTTAAATAATAGCACCCAATTTCGCACTTGGGCCGTCGTTCGTCGCAACGTACGTTTGCACTTAATATTCAGACATAAATTATTACTATAACTCTATTTAAATGTGGCGGGAAAAAAAAAACGCTGTTTATAAATTGTCGTGATGGGACAGCGATGGCAGGGTTAGTCAGATTATCACTTCTCTCAGATTTTATGATGAAGATATCGTTCAGTTTAAGGCAATTTGAGTACTGCCGGAAAAACTCTTCACGAAGGGCATTAGACGGTTCTTACGAAGACGGAAGCGCGAGTGTGACGCCCCTGGTGTTGCACACCGTAGCCGCTTGCCATCAGGAGGGCCGTGTGCTTGTCTTCCACCTAATTGGTATCGATAAGTTTCCTTATAAAAATTATTTTTATTGATTGAGGAATAAACTTCGTTAGCATAGCAACTATAACTTACTCAAATAAGCTTATATCATATATAAAATATATATCATATTATATTATATAACTAGTCATTAAAGTTCAAGCCATAATCAAATGAATGGTATCGGAGTACGTAGAAGTGGAAGAACCAAACAAATAAATAATATATTCCTTTCCAAATGAATTGACTACCAAAGATTTTTACTTTGTTGATTAGAGCGTTAAAGTCTACAAAGTCAAGATCGCTACACTACACATTATAATATCTTATTACCAGTCAATAAGGTCACAGAATTCAATAGGCAGTATACATTATAGCCGCTAAGTATGGTAGTAAAAACTAGGTATGCTACTAGTTCTATTATGTAACGTATTAATGGGATTAAAGAGAGCTTAAACAGCTGCACTTATCGTAATGAACCAACAGCCCATAAAATACCCAGCTGTTTATTACAATATTCTAAAAGTCAGAGAGCTATTGTGCTTCTAAAACAAAGACCTCATGGAACAATCCTAAAACCACCCAAATCGGCATCCACGTGTTTTGTTTGATGTCACACCCTCAAAACATATGCCTAAGGCATTGATTACGGATTGAAAATCCTACCTATACTCGTATAGTCGTATAGTATATCAATTGAATTTCCTGTGAACTGTGTAATACACAATATGTATGTACATGTATATATTATAATGTGGTTGTACTTGTATAATCCTTCTAATATTATAAACGCGAAAGTTTGTAAGTATGAAAGGATGTTTGTTACTCTTTCACGTAAAAACTACTGAATGGATTATAATGAAACTAAACAATAATATAGCTTATACATCAGAATAACACATAGGCGTTTGATCGCGATAACCGACATACACGCGGGCGGAGCCGTGGGCAACAGCTAGTAATAAATAAATAAACGATGTGAACATAGGTTTTATTACTACTTAAATATCTGTAAGTAGTTAAATTCTTGACACGGGCATAATTTTTCTATAAAAGTTTAGCGCTAGTTCAAATAACTGAAAACTGTAGGAGGTAGGACACGACGGTATTGCCGTCTCAATCGAGCAGTCCGACTGGGGAAGTACCTCCGCCCTACAGAATACCGCGACTAAATAACCTCGTGTTGTGTAATAAGGCTTATTCCCAGCCCAGACATAGGGCAGCCAGAGCTTTTGTACCGTCAGTGGGTAGACCAAGACTTGTCCTACTTATCTTATGCGCTGGAGGCACAGGATCTCTCGGTTCTTACAGGGTCGGTAGTACGAGTATGACTCTCCTGGTGTTGCACTCGTCCATAAGCCACGGTAACCATTTTCCATCAAGTGGACCGTGTACTTGTTTCTGACCTAAGTAGTTTACAAAAAAACTGAATTAAATGAGTCATTCACCATCTCGCGATCGTCAAATTCGCGAGCGCGCGCTAGCTTCTAGCTTGTTGACATTTTGTCATAGAATTAATATCCACTAGTATTTGGTGATGTTTCTCCAATTCTATGTTGATTTTTAACCAGTTTATTTACTTGAGCCAGACCAGGTCAAGTCAGGAGTATCTGCAACGGACGAGCATGTAGGTATGACAAAGTATAAGTAGTATCAGGATCATAGTCCAATGGGAAAGAGACGGGTCACGTCTCTTTCCTATTATGTTTCCTATAGTGAATAATTATATTTTTTATGAATATATACAAAATGGATTCGAGATGTTTGCGAAAGAACTTGATATGAAATAACAAACGCAAAAAAGATTATACCAACGATATTTGGTCACGTATGAGCCAAGACTGGCTAAAAAAATTATAATGTGAATGTACAAAGCTGTGAACTTTTCGCCTTAGAAGAACGTTCTCGGAATCAAATAAGCCACGTTCTCGGAAAAGTCGGAAAATGAAATGAAAATTATAAAAGGGAATGTATGAAAAGCTTATGGATATATTATAATTGAGGCAAGGGATGTTCGTAAGGGCCGTATAAAGGGATGCTGTAATATCCATGCGTATCTCTGTCGGAATATAGATTGAGGGTGGTATGTATTTAATCATTCGATTTACGCTAATCTTGTTGAATGTGTTGATTGGTGAATCTACATAATGCTAAACGACGCCTAGGGATGATTTAATATTGTTTATGTGACAAACCGTAAAATCATACACACACCCGTAAAATCATTAAAGTGAAAGAATTTGTGACACGATAAACTTATTTTTATTTGTATGTTTAATAACATAACAAAATTTATCGCATAATGTTTTATTTTTATTGCATCGGGAGAAATTAAGAATATTAAGCTCTATTAATGTAATCTATCTGTTGGTAAGTAGTTTCTGGGATGTCTAGAGGTTTGCAAGTCAGTTATTACAATAAAAAGAAAAATAATCCAAAAGATCTATATTAAATAATTGCTCCATTATTTCCTTTGGAACTATGAATATCTTATTGGACATAAAAACTAACCTAATTAATTTCTGTAGAATGGGGGGTACTACAACTCCTCAGAATTTATACTAATACCTATTGCCAGCAAAATATTCGAGGTGATTGAAATCTTTACAGTGTTCTAATTATGAAAGTTAACATCCAATCTACTCCAAAATCTTTAGACACACCAATCGTAAGCCATCTCTCCTTGGATAAACATCTTTTAATTAATTATTTGGGAACCGTGAGATACGATGAAATCATAAAGAATATTATTTGGAACCTTTAGATGTGCTTAGTTATTTATATCTACGATAAGGGCTTCTTATTTCTACTGTCTTCGAATAGACCCTCGTGGCAACATAGTTCGATCGCACAGATCGATTAATCGTACGACGAGGATTTAAAAGTCCTCATAGTGCGACCAATCGAACTATGAGGATTTATAAATCAACATCGTTCGATTGGTCGAACTATGAGGATTTTTTGAATCCTTGTTGTTCGATCGGTCGCACTATGAGAATTCTTAAATCCATATTGTTCGATTGATCGACCCCAGTGGATTGAAGCGCTCGTTTAACGTAAATACCTTATGATCAAGGCATAACTAATATACAATCTATTTTATTAATTAGAAAATACTATCACTATAAAGTTATTGATATAAATGTTATCATCATTAAAGGCCTTGATAGTTTGACCTCTTTATTAGAAACTGGCAGTTAAAATGCATTGATGTGTCTAGGTATAGGAAGTTGTCAAAGTCATTATATGTTCTCTTACTACAATAGATTTCATTATTTTGCAATACGTGTTAAATTGAATTGAATTGAACAGAAGCAGTTTTTCTCAATTTTTTATTTTATTTCATTATTACTATCATTGGTACTTTTATTTACCGCATTATTGGGAATCCTGAGGTCACCAACACCTTCGAGCCTTTGCAGTTGCGTAGAGATACGGCATCTTTGGCGGTATTTTACCGTCTCTACCACGGTGAATGTTCTGATGAGCTCTTCCAATTAATCCCACCCTCTCCTTTCCTATATAGGACAACACGTGCAGAACTTAGATGTCACCCGCATACGGTGCAGAATATTCCATTAAGAAGCAAGCGGTTCGGCGACTCCTTCTTCTGCTTTACGTCCTGCTCTTCTTTCTTTCTTTCTTTTTCCTTTTCTTGCATACGCCCATAGGCCACGGTGACCGCTTCCCATCGGGTGGGCCGTGTGCTTGTCTGCCAACTAAGTGGAATTCCTTACCAGTTCACGTTTTTCCCTCCTCCTACAGTCCCGGGTACTCTAAGCGTGGCGTGAAAAGGCATCTGATGAGGCCGTCAAGCTGATTGCCACCATTTTAACATGGTACGTGTCTTTAGTGGTGACCCTCTTTTCAGAAACTTTGCCTTCAGCTTACCATCAGGCGAGGCGAAGTCAAATTGACGTGTCCTATATAAAAAGAAAACTAGGGAACGGATTTAGTTTCGATTTTTTTATTATAAAAGCTATTGTTAGGCTTCATAACTGCCATAATATAATCGATTGCCATTGCTTAATTAGAACAGGAGATATAACCAAAGACGATTACCGATGTCCATGCGGGCATCAGAACAAGAAAGTTTTTGATCTAATTAGGTTATATACCTGCTTCATGTACCTACTGAGACTTTTACAATGTTTCATGATTAAACTTGGACGTCTAGGTCGTAGGTAAAAGTTGTGAGAGCACGGGGGTAGCTCAGCTGCGTTCCTATGAATTTGATGCCATGCCTAGTAGTACGATCTTAATGCCTACATCTTTAGACAACTTGTCTTATTATTTCTAAATTTTCATTATGAGGACTGGCAAACGAGATGTTTCATTCATTCACTATAGCCACATAATTAGAAAAGTACAAGGTACCTTTAATCTAGAGAAAACCAACTCCAGCTTGCTTGGTAGGTGTAGTAGGTATTTCTTCCGATCTTACGATTGCCTTAGCGTCTTTGGATAAAGGTCTCTTTCTACAGTTTAATGGGTGTTGTGTAAAATGTCCTACAATCAAGAAAGTATTAAAGCATTATCTTTTAACTCTTCATTCCTGAATTATAATAACCAATCTTTCTTGCCGCGTTGATAAACTTTTTACATTTCTTTTTGAGCACATCGTCTATTCACATAATATAGCTCACTGGTTTAATATCGAGCTCGTCATTAGTCTTGGAAACGTTAGGACGTTATCACAATCTTACCGACGAGTAAGCTGAGTCCATACTATCGAAGAAAGTTTGATCACGTGCTGAGTACCGTCATCGTTAGCTGGTCGTTATGCTAATAGCCTTGAGACGCCTGCGATCATTTCATTGCATCACAAATTATTTTATCATCTGTCGTGTTATAACTACGTTCAGTCAGAGTTAAAAGAGAAAATAAACTGCAATATTGGGAGCCGAAATCGACACACCAAACTATATTCTGTTACCATAGATAACGTCATTGCCCACGAGTCCATCCGCGTGGAATTTTGATATCGTTCTAGCAACCTATGGGAACCTATTCCGGGAATAAAAAGCTTATGCGTTATTCTACACTATAATCTATCTCTGTACCAAATTTTAGCCAGATCCGTTCAGCTCTCCGGGCGTGATTGAGTAGATAACAAACATCCAAACATCTTCACAAACATTTAAATTTATAAAATTAAGTAGGATTTACAAAGATTCTACTAATTCTGGGGCTTTACGTATACAAATCTAATTTCATTCAATCTACTGTTTCGTAAACATAGCTTGTAAAATAAAATGTTGATTTAAAATGTATATTAGGGCGAAATGGTATTCAATCCAAATAAATACCACTTGTGTAATACAGATTATGTTTTATTCGTGCTAGGCGTGATCGAAAGAGGATTTCAATTATTCAGTGACGTGGCTGAGGATTTACCAGATGCTGAAATAAAATAAACCGTGTACTTTTGTATTTTGCATAAGTAAGTCATTATTTTATGCAAAGCTCGACAGTATGACTTCATCCCACCTAATGCTGTCTTATGGCGGCCACACACTTACAGTCCGCCTGCAGTTTTTCGTCTGTCCGGCGGCTTGCAGTCCTTATGTCATCAATGTCATCATAATTTTATTACCTCAGACTAAAATAATAACATTATTTTATTCTTTTAGTCTTATGTTATTATGCATAAAATGCCGACGGCCATAGACTGTCCGGCCTTTAACTGCCTTTGCTGACTGGAATCGCCAAGCAGCCACACACATATATATCCATCAGTCCAAAATCGTATACGAAACTGTAAGTGTGTGGGCTATTGCGATGAACTGACAGACCGATATCATCCGGTTGTCTTTCGATAAACTGTTAGTGGGTGACCTCCTAGCTACTATAAATATCAACAATCATAAAACATCGATCTCTAGTTTGAAACCCTTGATAGATGCTTTTTCACGTCTCGACTAAAGAACCCGGGATTATAGAAGAATGGAAACACGCCTATAGTGCGGGAATCTAAAGGAGTCCCGAACAGTTTAGCTTTAGATACAATTGCTTAAAACTTATGAGCAGCCGCCCTGGCACATATTGTTAGTTTAGAATAAACCTGTTAATAGAATAAATACTGCCATATATCGGTCATTCTCACGAAATGGTGTTCTTCGTATAATTTCCGTCACGATTTTTAATTTTGATTAAATTCTATAAATTAGTTATTTAATTGAAAGAACACGTCATTCTTTACGAATTGGTATATTTGGCACTGCATTTAAACACTTAGTTTTTTATTTATGGAGTGATATATTTTTGAGGGCGACGGAAATTAGGTTTGCGGTGATAAAAATGAGTAAATCCTTTCTCTTGTAATATCTTAGACGATCTTTTTCTTTGCATGCCGCGTATAAAGCAGGATCATTCCTGACCTTTGTCTTCCCCGTTGCTGTCTAAGTTTTAGTTGCTCCAAAATATCCTCTCGGCTCTTCTTCGGTTTACCCATAATATCTGAAAATAATCGAGTTTATTGTTCAAAAACATACATTCAGAATTATAACTTTATTCGGTGGGTAGAAACAACAATTACAGGGAGTTTTATGATTTCGGTCACTTTTAGCGTGACGGAAATGTGTGACTGAAATTAGGGAAAATGGGATTTTTTTTAATTTAAAGAGTAATTAGAACATAATTTTAACAACTAATTCTTTTCATACATAAAAAATATATAATTACGTAAGAATTGTTTGATTGATAGTTATTTCGAGCAAGAAGTAATTAATTAAAATGAGCGAACAGAAATTAGAAGACTTGTAAACCATGCGAACGGAAATTAGGTACTTACCTCACTGGGACGCCCGGAGAACATGTAGTACGCGTGCAGTTCGCTGGATGTCTGTGGCACTACTAACGCTTGCCATACATGCGATAGGAATAGGTACAATTTACATATCTAGGGTTGTTTTCACGAATTTGTAGTGGGTGACAGAAATTAGGTATAATGAAAGGACAAACATATTTTACGTTGTAACTAAATAAGTAGCCATGTTAACGTTATTATATTTTTAGTATAGCTCAATTAATCTATCTAATTTATAAATAAAGGGCAATAAATGTATAAATCAAAGCTTGTCTTGCACTTTTTAGGCTCAGAAAGTATTATTCTGGGTTCTGGACAGTGAACGGAAATTAGGAGAATGGATCAAAAACAATTATTCTGAGGTATTTTTGTACCAAAGCAGATGTATATAATATCATTCCTTATTAGATAATTGCCAAAACTAGCCCCCAGAAAAAGAATTAATCCAAAAATTTTAAAAATGAAGCAGATAATTGAATGGACGTTCGAAAATCTCACTCCCTGAGAATGACCGATATGCAAATTCTCTACGTGTAAAGACTCCAGGGTATTAATGTAGGTATTTAAGACTCTCAATGATGCGGAACGGATGCCGCTGCAATCTATTAAGACTTCAGTGCATTACCATTCCTGTGTACCATAGATTTATGAGATCAGTACGTAGGCCTTTTGTTTTATTACTACCTAACATGAAACTTCAGTGTTTTATTTAAAAAACAGCAAGTAGGTAATTAATAAAATTTACTTTCCGATCCGTTGTAGGTACTTTATAGTACAAACACTGTTAAACACGATACACAGAATATCAACGTTATTGAATATAATGTTAAACTTGATTAAATTTCAACACCCTGTTTTGCTTCAACAAGAGTAAGAATCTCAGAATAAGTAAACAACAGGCATCCTACAAATTTCCGTTTCTCTAGCATTTAATTTGTACTTCGTTTCATAAGGGAGAAAGCCTGTTTCGGGCCTGAATTTTTTTACCATAATTCATCTACTAGTCAAATACAATTTGATATGAGTCAACACTTACTATTATAAATACTTATACAGATAAAATATATGGGTACAACTGGTTATTAAACTAAAAACTAGGTAAATAGGTAGGTAGGTATATATCAAAAAATCCTTCAATTGATTACCGCTTGTAATGTCAGTCTCGTAGCCGATGGCCATGTCCCTCTCAAACGCATTTAGTCAGAAAATTATATAATTACGTACATGCGCATATTATTTTTAGGTTTATATACTTTTATTATCGTCTACATATTTATAGGTTTTTCTATTTGACTCCAGGAACTGAATAAGGTAGATAAAATTGTTGTAAATATTATTTATTTGAGTCGACAACGATTCGGATAACAAATGTTATGTTTCGATCATGCTATTCTCTACTCGTAGCGTAGACTTCGATCTGGGTTCTTGTTTCGCGGAACTCTAATACTTAAACAAAAATAAAAGTACTTTTAGTCATATCATATTTTAATGTTATTTTTTTTCTCTATAACAAAACAAACATAAAAATTACAGATGCATTTTGTAATGAAATCTCCATTACAGATTGCACTTAATTTATTTGAAGCCCATAGTAAAACAGATTTCATTTCCATTGGTAAAATGTTGAGTCACAGCCACCAACAGTGATTAATCATCCTTATGTCGATTCATTCGTATATTTTGTTTCTGATTCAGAAATCACTGGGAGTCAACTGTACGGTGTGAACTGAGCGGTGAGGCGTCAATGGTTTCAAATTCAATCAAGCGATATCAACTGAATGCGCTATCAAAACCCAAAAGTTCGTCTGTATTTCTTTTTATAAATATTGGCGTTAAAGGTATAGCGCACTCGTGGATGTGGCTGCCAAATGGAAATGTGTGCGTTGTGGGCACGGAGAAAGGCAGTTATGGACCTGTGTGACATTGCCTTTATTATCCTTATACTTAGTTGCTAGAGTGCTACACTTGCACTTTAGAGCCATACAGATTGTTGTCATACAGACTTACAAAAAGGCACACTATAGGCCAAATAGGTGTTAAAATTCATACACATTTTTATCTAGTGTCTAAATAAATAAGCCTCTCGTTCCAAGTTCTAAATTTAAAATACATGCCCGCCTCACTCTGACATCGTGACCCTATTCTTGTTCTAAACAGCCACGTAGAAAAGTCATTATTTCAAACGAATATTCTATAAAAGGCAGGGGCGATCCAGCATTCAAGTTAGGGGGGGTCATGTCGTAGCCAAGGTTGAGTTTCAGTGCAGGCGAGGGGGGGGGGGGGGGTGCTATTGACGGGGGAAGAAAAATATGTATGCAATTTATTTGTTGATAAATCCATAGTATCAATCCCTCCCCCCGCGGTTATACGACACGGAAATGGTTGTGGCGCGCGATCCATGGAAATGAAGGTCGTAGTGTTATCTCCGACGTCTGAGTCGAATCCGCGCCTCACAAGCTCTGCGGTTCTGAAACCGGAAGACACCTGAGCCTCCCGGACCCACTCCGCCATCTCCTTCTCGCATATATATTAATTGTGCTAGATGGAGACGGCGGCAGCTCACGTGCTCACGCCCTGTACTAGCTGTGAGCTAGGCGCTGAGCGAGAGGACTCCTACACCGAGGGCCTACCACTCGGTGCCTTCCACGCCAAGCCACGCCACCAACGTGTGTAGCCCTGTTCTTGTTAGCGTCACAGTGATGGCACTCAAGATGTTAGCTTGTTCCTGCTCCGAAACAGGTGGTCCCCGAAACACCCTCTCCCGGAGATAACCTACTTCAGTCGGTACTAGAGCCCCCCGTGTCACCTCTCTAGGCAGTACTTCATGATGCGTCTTACCGCCGTAAACACGACGTGCCCTGCGCTAGGTTGCTTAGGTATATCATATCTTCCACTCTACCAAGAGCTGGCGGAGCTGAAACTTCACGGCCACGATTTCTCGAGGCTCGGGTTTCTGTTGTTCTGTTTGTTCCCTTGCACCTTTCATGAGAGCCCTTTCACTGCTATATCAGATAGCAATGAAAGGGTTCTCGCCTCCATGACCCATGGTGGGTTCCAGCAAGGGCACTCGCCGCCTCGAAGGATATCGTGCAGTATCCCCTTAAGACCCTGTTGCCATCTGCAGCCTCTGCGCATTATTGGCCTACAGAGTCTTCGCACATATTAGGCACCACCGGAACGGCAGCAGTGGCCTTCAATTTGGTGACCAGACTTCGGAGATGCTGCCCGAAGTTACACTAAGCCCCAAATATCGATTTTTCTACTGTGAGTACCGCCGCGTGGTTCCCGTCAGAGTAGAATTTGGACCACCTCAGACAGATATATACAGGCCAGACTCAGCCTCAGGTGCATGGCTCGAGTCAACAATAGTGCCCGGGAAACGGCAATAGGCCCACCCTCTATTACGTGGGACCTAATATAATAATTGGTGAAATGTGGATGTTAATTCACCTCTGCCTAACCCTCCAGGGATAAAGGCGTGATTGTATGTATGTATGTATGTATGTATGTATGTATGTATGTATGTATGTATGTAGGTATGTATGTATGTATGTATGTATGTATGTATGTATGTATGTATGTATGTATGTATGTAGGTATGTATGTCTACTGTGAGGTTAAATACCTCGGGCAGCACGCTCCAAGGTCTATGGAAGAACAGAGCCTCGGTTTTATACAGAGCCACTTCGAGACCCAGCCGCCGCCGGCTTCACTCTGCGTCTTGGACAACCGCGTTCATATCATCCGCGTAATACGAGACGGCGGCACCGTGTGCGAGCTCATTGCGAAGCACCCAGTCATATCCGATGTTCCACAGGAGTAACCCAGGACCGATCCCTGTGGAACATCGCACGACATCTCACGCCGACCGGTCACGTTGGGTAAATGACGGCTCCGTCAGCGCTACCCTAATGAAACTCCAAGGCAAGCTGATGAACGCGTTGTCCAAGGACACCACAAACATCACCTCGACCCGGGCAACCACCTTCGCCAGAACCCTCACGCGCATAGTGGCATCCACGATGGAGCGCCTGTGGCTGAAGCCATATTGGCCTCATTCGTCAGGTACAGCCCACTCTGGAGAGGTGCTCGACGAGGCGCTCCGCTATAACTCTTTCAAAGAGATTGCACACCTCATCAAGCAACACAAACACGGTAGGCGAACGGCGAGTCCAGTTCCAATGAAGTTGTTTCCCCGTCTTACACTATTGTGAAATCGAAAGCAGAAGCTTCGAGCCCCATTGAGAAAATGATTGCACTGCGCGACAAATTGAAACTTGCAATCGTGCAAATAATATTGATACTCATATTTGGTTACTCAAATTTATTATACCAGTAGGTATATAGTCAGTTTATGCGCGTTATTTTATGAAATTTATGCTGAGATTAGGAAAATTGGTACTTAGATGACCAGCCCAGGGGGGGTCATGACCCCCATGACCCCCCCACTGGATCCGCACCTTGATAAAAGGGCAATATATCGTGCTTATGGATGCTGTGCCTCAGAGAGCACGTTAAGACGTCGGTCTTGGAGGTCATACAAACATCTATGACAGCCGTTACGGGTAGTTGGAACCCTCAAAAGTCCGTCTAGTATAACTGCAGAACTCCGATATCATCAATCTTACCCTGAGTTGAGAAAAGGCTTAGAGAATGATGATTCTATAAAAAGGCAAATGTTTCTAAATGCAAAAATACAGTGCACTTACCTTCTAGTTTGATGTAGTTGAGTAAAGAAGTCCTATGGGTGTTGTAAAAGTACTTTATAAATTTATAAGAAACTTATACAAGACAGTAGGACAATAAAAAATAACCATTTCCCTTTGCATATAAAATGGCGATCCTACATTCCTCCCAAGTATGTACGAGCGTGTGATGGTAAACGACATGAAATACTCGTAGATTTCAAATGCGTTTTTATTTAAATTACGCGCAGAGTAGTGTTTGCGTTCCCAAATTTAACATTACAATCGAACTTTAGGTTATAGTTTAGCTGTACTAGGGTATCTATACTACCTAATATTCGCTACACAAAAATATCAAAGACTATTCCAATATGTTAAACCAGTTCCTTTGTGATGAACAAACGTATCCGTGACAAAGGGGCATCAAGAACTGGGAATTTCTAATAAATTCTATATACTTAGTATCTTTGAAGAGAATTTGTAAGCTCACACAAATAATATGTATACCAATTACCTACTAAAGTACCTACAGGCTAATATACTCACGAAACTTTTAATGAACTCTACAGACTGGAGCTATGTAAATACCAATAGCATTGTTTTGTCGAGAAATACAGTCCCATGTAATCAGGGAGCAACTCGGTACTGTAGCTTATGTTCGTTACAGTCAAAATTGTGAGTAAGTAAAGTTTATGTTAAGTACGCTAGACAAAAGTAATTGAGTGTGGGGCATCACCAAGATCTTAAGGGACCAAGCTCACCTGCTCGAAACATTATTTATTAAACTGGCTGGCTAATGCTTAGGCCATTGGTACCACCCAGAAATAAGACTAAAAATTAGTGATAGGTTTATTGAGAAAATCAGCGGAATTCGCCTTGGATAGGTTAGGTTAGAAGGTTAATGCGGGAGCGGGGCGTAGCGGGGTTCCCGCTTTAGCCTTCGTCTCAGAATAAATTGTGTATTGGTTCGTGGTGATTTTTGGCAAGTATGTAATTAAACGTCATCGATCCAAGTCATTTGCCTAGCGGCTTAATTAAATGGCTGAATATATAATTATGTCATTCAAGCCGTTAATTGAACGGCGTCCTTTAGTTAATAGCCTAGGTAGTTAATTGAATGACTGATTAATAATTTTTGAAGTTGGCTGCGACATCATCACTGCATATTATAAAACGAAGTCGCTGTCGCTGTCTGTCCGTCCCTATGTATATTTAAATCTGTAAACTACGCAACGGATTTTGAAGCGGGGATATGTTATGTTATGTTTTTAATAGATAGAGTGATTCAAGAGGAAGTTTTATATGTATAATACATGCATAATATTGTAGAGAAACACTGATAAATTTAGAGATTTCTAATGTGATGCAGCGGGAACGGGATCAGAATACCACGGGGGCGGAAAATATGGCGGTACGAAGTTCGCCGGGTCAGCTAGTAATATATAACTCGGGACACGTATCTTGGACCTAAAATGTGCTCAAAATATGCCATATACGCGCAGTACACATTTCTTGGGTGACTTTTTAGGATAGCACTGCGGTGGACGAACTCGAATTCACCAAGCATAGATTATAACCAAGTAATCCGCGGGCGACAGAGTCTTACGGTTTAGGTCCAAGATACGTGTCCGGAGTTATACCTAAATAAGTTATGTCACAGAATAAATATTAGTACTGATTTATCCATATCCTTACTAATATTATAAATGCGAAAGTAACTCTGTCTGTCTGTCTGTCTGTCTGTTACGCTTTTGGCTAGTCTGTTACGCTTTTGGCTAAACCACTGAACCGATTTTGATGAAATTTGGTATAGGGGTTGTTTAGACCTTGAGAAAGGACATAGACTATGTTTGGTCGCGATAACCGACATCCACGCGGGCGGAGTCGCGGGCAAAAGCTAGTGTGTAAATAAATGTGGAATCTACATAAAACACTGTAACAATGTTTCAATTTAATATTGCAATGTATTATAATAGTGCAATGGAATACAGGTAAATGATGTCAAAGTAAGAATGTGAAAATGTATGAGTAATTAATTATGGTGATGGGCATAATTTAAAAGGAAATTGAATTAGCAAATGGTTGGTAGTGATGTCCAGTCAGAGCTCATAAGTGCATTAGCACAACAAGGCTCAAAATGGTGTGGCGTGCGGCCACCGCGCCGCGTTTACATATGTGTGTGTGTCATTAGATACTAATACAGTAATTTACCAACCTAGTAAATTAATTGATAGCTAAGTGGCTGAAGTAAGATACTATTAATTCACAGTGATTAAATATATTTGTGGTTCGATTCCAGCTTAGAACGATTTTTTATATTTATATTGATAAAGTAATTTTGCATGAAGTTGGCATTCTCTTTACATTTTATATAAATTCTACTTAAGAAACATATTTCATTAATAATGAAACACAGAAAGTGTTATTCCAAGATCGTAGGATTTGAACCATGAACCTTTGCATTTTCATAAACGTAATAACGAAATTATCGATAATATTCCTACGGAAGAATAATTTATGTGTGTAAATTGTCTTAAAAGAAAAAGGTCACAAGTAGCGCTAGAATGTTGACGCTATAGTTACGTAGGATTGCTACTACACTTTTGAATGCTACTGTACAGTATATGATAGATGGGTGTTGCATACGTCCATAGGCCACGGTAACCACTTTCCATCAGATGGGCCGTGTGCTCGTTTGCCACCTAAGTGCTATAAAAAAAAATCTTGATGAATCCGGTCACACTTTTTTTTAACAATTTCGTTAACAACACTTTGTTAAAAAAATCTTCTATAAAATATTAATTAAGCTCACACTTTTTATTTCCTGGGTAAGTGGAGACAGCAACCCGTCACATGCTTCAATCCTTTTACACCTTCTGTACAGATTTGAAGCAAGTCTGCCACCGGTTTCGAGTCCGAAATTCAAGTATGTGTTCTTACCAATGATATATTATAAACTATAGATATGTTGTCCGCACTCTAAAATGGCGACAAAAAAATGATGACTTTTGGTCATCATTTTATGCACCAATCAGAATCGCGACAGTGCGACACCCAAAAAAAAAAGTTTTTAATAATATGTATATACATAATAATAAAATATTATTAATATAAATAATAATATAATTCATACAAATTAATAAAATTGACGTATTTTTAGAAGTAGCTGTGTTTGCGCCATTTTTGAAAGCCGCCATCTTCGTGTATGACGTATCTATAAAAATAATACATCATTGGTTCTTACCATGTAATAAACGATGTAATTTGTACAGTATTTACAATGTCATTAAAAAAGCTAAGCTAAGCTAAGAAATAAATTCGATTCATTGGCAGACAGTAAACCGTCTTAAAATACTTGATAGTTACTTTTCTTAAGTGCTGGTACCATCAAGAGAGCACTCAGTATTGCCTAATATAGTGATAGTGCGCACAAAGATAAAGACTTTGTCTTAATGTACATATTGTACTTAAATGTATTTCAAACTTGAAACTGTGACGTTATTAGGGTAATACTGACGTGATAGGTGACTGATTAATAATTAAGTAGAAAGATCGGATGTGCTTCCAAGAATGTTAGGTAAGTACTCTAATAATTATAACAATAAAATTGTACGTTACTGGGTTCCATAATATTAAAGATGAATTATAACTATTTTAACGGATTCTAGCGAAAGAAAGTTATATAATATATTATATATACCTATATTATTATTTTTTATTTTATTTTTTAACATAAGATAGTTTATATTTTATTACGATTACGTATCTACCCACATATTCCCAGAATAAAAAGAAGCAATGTAAATGATTATATTTTTTTTCTTTTTAAATACAATAAATATATTTTTACACTACACCGATCCCGACGTTCCAGCTGCTTTTTACCAGCTCTGATTTTGTTGTTTGTTGCGTTCTACTTTCTTACGTTTGACTATATAGATAATTGGATCCCGAGTTAGTGGTATATTCCAACAATGTTCTTATGTGCAGATAATCCTGAGTAGTTCTATGCTGTGGTTCATCAAGTCGCAAGTAGGTTAGACCTCAAATAAAATCCCGATAGAAGCCATTAAAACAGTTTTATTTGAACATGTAAACAACGTGTAGGTATATTCGTGTAAACATCCGACAATATCAAATATTAAAGTTGTCCACATATATTATTCAGTAAACATAATACATTGTGCTCAATAAAAATAATGTTGGTAAAAGAATAGATTGATATATTATGTAGGTTACGTAGGTACGTAACTTGTAACCGATATAGCCCTTAGCAAGTAAAGTTTACTTTGTCGCCAATTTCACTCGCTGAAACCAGCCACAAGTGTGTTGGTAATTGAAATTGACAGACCGATAATTATTGACCCGTAACTTGTTCATGTTCTATTACGTGGTTCAGTATGTCTATCAGTCATTACTTCAATTATATGTGAAGCAATTGTGCGTTGGAAATCAGACCCTAGTACCTCAGGAATGTTTGCCTTTAGTTATCTGACTTCGACTACTAATTCGTTCAGTTACAAGTTCCTTCTTGTAATGTGCGTTACCACGCTATTGCTAGGCGATAACGAACATTATCAGCTAATAATAGCTAGTTACTGATTTATAAACTCGAGACTTCCTAGTTGCTGGAGCTTCCAGAAAGGCACTTAGAGATTTTTAGAATTCTAGGGCACCATGCACACATGCACGTACACACGCACGTATGCACGCAGACACGGACACACAACCTCACAAAATATAGGAATAAAATGTACAGTCAATTATTTTCCCACAGTAAACAAAAAGTGGCGCTGATTTTTCTCTCAGATTTGGGAGGTCAGATAGTAGCGTTCGGAAAAGTAGATATATCAATCAAAAATAACAAGTGGATCTCAGGCTCCATAGCGTAAACTTTGGATGTAAAGGGGGAAATCGCTACGAGGTTAATGATATCGAATGCTATTACAAGACACTAATAACAAGTCTTACTTAGTGGATTTTGGCACTTTGCAATTTTAACTATTTTTTGTCGTTAACTCGCTTGATTGTAAAAAAACATAGGTATGTATGTACTCTCCAATAATGAAATATGTTTTTCATCCCACCATCTCGGAAAGACTATTTTTGCTCTTCGATAACTGAGCGTAAAAGTCGTTTTTATCCTCTAGAGAGGTAAAGTAAATTTGAATTTAGAACATCGTGTGTACTAGGTTTGTGGACTCAAAACATCATTAAACCCTTAGAGTATCTATCTTACCTGTAGAGCGCGTCTTAGCAAGTATGAACTGCTATCACAGGTGTGAACAGTGCCTAGAATTTTTGACAACTGCAATCAGTAGCAAAACAATATCTGCCAAAGTGATTTCGCAAATAACAGTTTATTTCATTTTGTGGTAATAATGGTGAACTCTGCATTGCCAGGCTCTCAAAACGATTCCCGGAAGAAAAATAAAAAGAATGATAACATTTCATATCACCCGTGAGTAGTATTATATGACTAATTTATTTGTTTTCATAAAATTTATACGGGTCTCCTAGGGGGATGCGAGAAACGCGGGGCGGGTTACAGCTGACGGCTGTCACCGGCCATATTTTCTTTTAAATGAATAGTGATGTAGCACATGCACTTTCGGTTACGATAATTTTCTTTTTGCAGTAGAATTTCATTGTAGGTTTATTTTCTTTTATGTAGTATAGAGTATTTACTGCGTAAACAAATAAATCTGCTCATTTTACTTTTATATATTATGCACTATTATTTTTGTTAGGTTTACAGAAATACTAAGATGCATAATAATAGATGCATGAGTGAAAGCTAAAAGCTATAAAGAGGCCTGATTGGGAGCCGAATATTCGAAGTTTCATCTGTTCTATCTATTTTAAGCTTGATTTCAAATAAGTAACTAAGAAAGGGCTTTGCAAACTGAATGACGATGCAGTACCAGAACTTTACCTCCACGTAGGTAAATGCTTATGCAAAACTTTATATTTCAATTAACCACTGGCCTCTTCCAAAGTGCTTATCCATACTTCAGTGCTTTCCGGTCGTAATGTGTGAGAATGAATTCACTGTCTACTCGTATGGCGAGCGGTGCGGCGATGAAAAGTAACGAAATTCTAGGCATTATGTCGAACAATTCTTCTGAACACAAACCATCGGCGGTAAAACACCCACAGCAAGGAAGTTCCTTCTGAGGTTGAGAGGGACTACCACCCCGCCTGTGAGTATGGGATCGTCGACGATCCTCAGCGTCCGTCTTTGCGCCAAGTTGAAAGGGTCTAGGTAAAAACGTGACAGCAGTACTCCATGTGGGGCCGAACGGGCGCGTTATAAAGAAGAAGTCTTTGCCCCGTAGTGATGTACTGCCTCGTCCTGTTGAGCACTCCTGGTTTCTTTGATACCAGCTTGACTTAGTCTTTCAAGTGACTACGGCGTTGATCGTCGCTGAAGATACCAACACCGAGGATCCCTATACTCGAAGAGATAGTAAACGGTGTGTCTAGAAAATTGCGGCGCTACAATAAATGGGGTTTTCTTAGCGGTGAATGCACATACTTGTGTCTTAGCCAAGTTGAATTGGCCTAGGGTTAGTCGTCCCCAATCGGATACTCTAGTGAGAGTTTGTGACTTACCTCCATCGCTGACTGAGGGATATTTGCCTGTGTACCTAATATGTGTTCCCGATACAGTCGTCCTCGAACGCTCACGAAGGTGTAGGGCAAGGTGTATTATATAACATTTAACACACATTTCACCACACAAACTTCTATGGTCACGTGACGAAGTAAAAGATCGACAACTGATCTAGCAGCAGTACTTCGATACCAAAGATTCACCAAAGGATTGTGGAGGTCAGATGGCACTTTACGGAAAATATCGAAGCTTAGCCGCGTCGCAATTAGACTGGAAAAGCGTATCCCGGACTCCGAGGTGAAGGGTTCGGATGCGAATCAACCGGACTAGCAACCGGACTACTGAGACTAGAGGGACTAAATTGTATAACTAATTGGTACCATAATGTGCTTGGAACTCGGGAATTGCTCTTCTTTTCTGATTGTCATATTATCGGCTATACTGGGAACGATCAGCGATTAGTTCCCAACTCCGAGAGCAAAGTCGGCACCAGAGCCTCGTCCGTTGTTTAACATGTGCACCGACTAGCAACTGATACATTTTGATGTACAAAGGCGAGCTTAACTCAGTATTGTTCTTTTTTGTTACTTGTATGCCTTATCAAGTTTATAGTACGTATTTATTTACATCGTATGTTATTTACATCAAATGTACCTTGCCACCAGTCAGTATTAATCGCCTAAATAAATCCTATTGAGTTCCATAACAAATCTGATATGTGTACATTTTTCACTTGTAAGAAATGGCACTAGGAAGACAATTCTGATATGTGTATCAAAATGGGAAAAACAATTTATTGTGGATGGACAGTGCCGTTTATGATTTTCACTTATATCTCAGTTCATTCAAAATATTTTTTGGCATCATACTGCATTTTTAGTTTTTTGATACGCTCATCAATTATTTAATAAAACAGCTTATTGTCTCTCCTGAAAACTTGACCAAAAACACATAGAGGTTTTGGCAAGCGCAACGACGTAATATTACCTATATACGACTCTGTCTGTTGATATGTTAGATTTGTGGGATTTTAATTTCTGTAATTCATTAAATGATACTAATATTTGTATCTTGGTTTTAATTTTATCCATTCATCCACGCATGCGTCACACTAAATTCACAACATAACCAACTATCGATAATTTTGGTAATATGTACATGAAACATCACTATAGGCGCTTTATACCACAGATAAAAAACTGCTTACACTCGGCACAATGGACCATAGTGTTAGACTTGCTCTATAGTAATGGATACTCTAAGATTAAACCTATTTACTTCTACCTCTATGGTGCCGAATTTATCATACAACTTTTTTTTAATTCATGAAAAACTCAGACTCGTAACCTCCTTGGTGTACTTTTTTTTTAATTTGCTTTGCGCGCATCAATTTTTTTCACGTCATATTGTTGTCATTGTTGTTGAATTTTTATTTTGTTGTATTTTATTACTAGTATTAATACACATATTATACAGCCTCCATGGCGTAGTGGTATTGAACGCGGCCGCTACGCAGGAGGCACGGGTTCGATCCCCGCTCAGTGCAAATATTTTTTATGCATGAAAATGGGTATTTGCATTGGTCTGGTCGTGCCTTGGAGAGCACGTTAAGCCGTCGGTCACGGATGCCATACGAACATCTATGGCAGTCGTTACGGGTAGTTGGAGCCCTAAAAAGTTCAACAACGGTCTGGCTGCAATGCTTCGATATCGCCTAATGTCATCATTGGGTTGTGGAGGTCAGATGGCAGTCGCTTCACGGCAAATATCGAGGTCCAGCCAAATCCGCAGTTAAGACTGGTAAAGCGGACCCCGGACTCCGAGGTGAAAGCTTCGGATGCTGACTGGGAATTAACGCTAGGAAGGAGAAGCATTTCATTATTTCCTCGCTGAGGTGGGATGAAAAGTTACGTGTTGCACTCGAGTGCAAAGATTTTTCACCTTGTGCTCTTTTGATTCCCTCGCTAACGCTCAAGATTCTAATTTGTGAATCACTCGCTACGCTCGTGATTCAAATTTAGAATCTTTCGCTTGCTCGGTCATCAAAAATGAGCACGCGGTTAAAAAGCAACTTTGCACTCTTGTATAACAAATAACTATTTCATCCCACCATCTCGGAAAGAGTATTTTTGCTCTTCGATAACTGAGCGCAAAAGTCATTTTTATCCTCTAGAGGATAAAGTAAATTTGAATTTAGAACATCGTGTGTACTAGGTTTGTGAACTCAAAACATCACTAAACCTATTTACTTCTACCTCTATGGTACCGAATTTATCATACAACTTTTTTTTAATTTATGAAAAACTCTCACCCGTATTCACAAACAATACTACGCTATGCGTACTACCAACACGGTGCAAAGAACGACAATTCTCAGTGCGTTCGTTTTGGCAAGCCTTTTTATTCATAGACAACACTTAAGTAATACTTCGTTACACACGTTTTCGCACTGCGTTAGATACCGCTCCGTGATTGGCCCATTTTGTGTTGCTAAGTTCACTACATAGTTTGACAGAAAGAATATCGACTGCCTCTGTGGCGTAGCGGTAGTGAACACGGCCGCTACGCAGGAGGCGCGGGTTTGATCCCCGCTCATTGAAAATATTTTTATGCATGAATGTGAATATTTGCATTGGTTTGGGTATTCTTATATATAATATGTATGCATTTACGAAAAAAACTGTATCGAAGTATGTTTATCCGCATTCTAGAACCCATAACACAATCTAGTTAAGCTATGCTTACTTTGGGTCTAGATAGTGTTGTGTAAAATGTCCTACAATATAAAAAAAAGACATCTATTGACAAAAATGTTCCACAAAATTGCTGTTTAATCATTTCTAAATTTGATGGGAATTTTAAAAATTGTCTAATTTTTAAACAAATTAACCGAGAGACTTTCTTCACAATTCAGCTTACCAACCAACACTATGCGTTGGCTAAAATAGCTAAGGAGCTTAAGCTGTGCGTTCACTACGCACAGTGCGCTTTGGCACTTAAGTGTTGTTTGTGAATTGATTTTACCAGCCCTATGCGCTCGAGCACACTATGAGACCGCACAGTATTGTTTGTGAATACAGGTGTCAGACTCGGAACCTCTTTGGTGTACTTTTTTTTTAAATTTGCTTTGCGCGCATCAATTTTTTTCACGTCATATTGTTAAACATTGTTGTTGAATTTTATTTTTTTTTGTAATTTATTAATAGTATTAATACACATATTATGTAATACAGCCTCCGTGGCGTAGTGGTAGTGAACGCGGCCGCTACGCAGGAGGCACGGGTTCGATCCCCGCTCTGTACAAATATTTTGTATGCATGAAAATGGGTATTTGCATTGGTCTGGTCGTGCCTTGGAGAGCACGTTAGGCCGTCGGTCACGGATGCCATACGAACATCTATGGCAGTCGTTACAGGTAGTTGGAGCCCTAAAAAGTTCAACAACAACGGTCTAGCTGCAATGCTTCGATATTGCCTAATGTCACCATTGGGTTGTGGAGGTCAGATGGTAGTTGCTTCACGGAAAATATCGAGGTCCAGCCAAATCCGCAGTTAAGACTGGTAAAGTGGACCCCGGACTCCGAGGTGAAAGCTTCGGATGTGACTGGGAATTAACGCTAGGAAGGAGAAGCATTTTATTATTTCCTCGCTGAGGTGGGATGAAAAGTTACGTGTTGCACTCGAGTGATTCCCTCGCTAACGCTCAAGATTTTAATTTGTTTTTTTTTTTATACCACTTAGGTGACAGACAAGCACACGGCCCACCTGATGGAAAGTGGTTACCGTGGCCTATGGACGTATGCAACACCAGGGGCGTCACACTCGTGCTGCCGACCCTGAAGAAACCTTCTAATGCCCTTCTTGAAGAACCCCATATTGTAGTCGCTAGGGAAAACCATCGCGGGGAGTTCATTCCACAGCTTCAGTGTGCGAGGGATGAAGTTCCTTTCATACCGCACAGTGCGCACCGTTTCCGGTCGCAATGTGTGAGGATGAACTCCCCGCCTATGACGAGAAGTGCGATGATAGAATGTAGCTGTGGGCATCATGTCAAACAATTCATCTGAGCACAAACCATTGTATAGGCGGTAAAAAACACACAGTGAAGCAAAGTCTCTCCTGAGACTGAGTGGTTCCACATCGCCTGTGAGTATGGGATTGCCGACGAGCCTCAACGCCCGTCTTTGTACCGAGTCGAAAGGGTCAAGCTGGCACGCAGGCGCTCCGGCAAATAGGTGACGGCAGTACTCCATGTGAGGCCGAACCTGTGCCTTATAAAGGAGGAGTCGTTGCCCCGCAGTGAAGTACTGCTTCGCCCTGTTGAGCACCCCAAGTTTCTTTGATGCCAACTTGACCTTGTCTTCCAGATTCACACACTCGTGATTCAAATTTAGAATATTTCGCTTGCTCGGTCATTAAAACTGAGCACGCGGTTAAAAAGCAACTTTACACTCTTGTATAACAAACTAGCAGCCCGTCCCGGCTTCGCACGGGGTAGACAATTATTTATTTTTGGAAATTTGGATATAAAACACTTTTTTTCCTACACCTTCGGTTACATTGTTCAATTTTTACCAAGGATCCCTAATTTTTTTCAAAATGAAATGTAGCCTATGTCAAATTGGAAGAATGTAGCATTCTATTGGTGAAAGAATTTTTTAAATCGGCCCAGTACTTTTTGAGCCTATTCATTACAAACATACAAACATACAAAAATAGGGACAAATCTTTCCTCTTTATAATATTAGTGTAGATAACTATTAAAACCACCCAAGAGCTTCAAATGTGCATCTTCAAGTACCAAGAGATTGAAATCATCATGCGACTTCAGGAGAATTAAGACTTAACTAAAACTTTAAATATCAGTAGCCAAGTTAAACCTCTTTCGTAATACTTAATTAAAAGTATTTGGACACAAACTTTGTTTCAAAGTTGATCTAACTTTCAGAATTCTAACCTTTTGAAGTCAATTTGACTTAACGTTTTCGGTTAGGTATAAGTCATATTCATTCTTGAAGATTCATATCTACAGTTCAACTGTGGTATTAAATAAATAAATATTGTAGGACATTCTACGTAACGCTATCTAGACCTAAAGTAAGCATAGCTCAACTAGCTTGTGTTATGGATTCTAGAATGCAGACAAATATACTTAGATACATTTTTTTTTGTAAATACATACATATTATACATAGAAACATCCAGACCAATGCAAATATTCATAATAATATATATGCATATAAATATTTGCGCTGAGCGGAGATCGAACCTCCTGCGTAGCAGCCGCATTCACTACCGCTGCGCCACAGAGGCAGTCAATGAAGTCAAGTATTCTGCATTTTAATGTATGAGTAGTAATACTCAGAGTTTACGTTAAATGATAAATCGTTGCCTTCCTTCAAAGAATTGAATGCGGCAGGTAATTACTTCAGATCTCAATTAAACATTAATACCGTCGTATCAATCACTTAAAAGAGGAGAACCATTAAAACCCGTGATTAAACTTCGGCCTTAGAGCTACCTTTCTTCGATGAGAAACGGGCATTTTAGTCATTATTTACCAAAGTTACGAAACTTAGGTAGGTATGTATATTCACGAAAATGAGGCATTTTCTTTCGTACCTGTAGTTTGTTCAAATATGATGCGCTGACGTCATAGAATTTATTCATCACGTAAAATCACTCGGCATTCAGGGATAAGAACTTGAAATACAAAGTCATACCTACACATTAAATTTGCATTAAGCTCTGAAATATACCTTATACTTAGTGCATCATGTCAATCGTGTCTCGCATGCAATTAGAATACGTAGGTAGGTACACATAGATGTACGTACTATCACTTACTTATCATTCCTAATTAAAAGCTATTAAAGCGAGGTCGTACTTAAATTCAACGTTCCGTATTATTACGTTTAAAGTAGACTAACTTATTACAATGAAATTTTAAACTTTACACTTGTGGTACGCGTTCATGTCTCATTACTGAATATTGACTTTTCTGTTAAATTGAGTATAGAATAACTTATGTTGCTTTAAGTAATTATTCTGCCAAAGTTAAACGTGCGGTGGACATTCCTATGATGTCAGACTAAAAGTAGGTAAGCACATTGAAAAAAAAAATCACAGCGTGAAGCCTCGAACACATCAGTGCCCCGAGCACAAAAATATTCGAATTCGTAACGTAAACGTATCGACAGAACGGAGCATTGCCATTGGCCGCCTGCCTACTGTGAACCTGTGTGTGTGTGAAGCCGGCCAATCGTAATGCTCCGTTGTCTCGATACGTTTACGAATCGAATATTTTTCGTGCTCGGGGCGCAGAAAGTCAATTCTCCTAAAAGTTGATTTAGTTACCTACATCAGACGAGCGCATGCTCATTCTATCCCCTATACGTCAAATTATATTAGTGTAAATAGTGATAGAACATCCGTTCGTTGTTCTTTCTTATGTAAACGCTGAAAATAAGGTTTCACTTACACTATAATATTAAAAAAGAATGCTCGTAAAATGCTCTTGTTCTAGCCCAGTGTTCGTTTGCTCCAAATTCATCTTAATGTAATCAAAATTCAGTGTCGATCTAATTTCAAACTACCAAATGAGAAAACACGACTTTAATGAATAACTTTTTTCCGGAGTATAATGTTAATAAAATCGGCCAAGTGCGAGTCGGACTCACCCATGAAGGGTTCCGTAGTAGCAAAGGCGAAAATTGCGGTTTATGACGTATTAAAAAAAAAACTTCCGACTGGATCTCGTTCGAACTAATTTTTAGTGGAAGTTTGCATGGCAAACTGGAAGTGTCTCTCGCGCAAAGTATTTAGTTTAGAAAAAAATAATGTTAGAAACCTCAATAGCATTTTTAAAGTCCTATCTATAGATATCCCACACGTATGGGTTTGATGAAAAAAAAATTTTGAGTTTCAGTTCTAAGTATGGGGACCCCAAAATTTAATGCTTTTTTTATTTTTGTGTAAAATTCTTATTGCGGTTCACAGAATACATCTTCTTACCAAGTTTCAACAGCATAGGCCTTATAGTTTCGTAGAAAAATGGCTGTGACATACGGACGGACAGACAGACAGACAGACGGACGGAGAGATATGACGAATCTATAAGGGTTCCGTTTTTTGCCATTTGGCTACGGAACCCTAAACACGGTCACGAAATTGTTCTTTCTTCAAAATTATAGTAGGTACCGAAAAACCGTTTTTGACAGTTTGAGACTGAAGTTTTAATAGATTTATTATTAGATTAAATAGCCTTCTGATCAAAACGATAATCATCTTTTCATCATCACATCACTCACTAAAATAAGTTGGGTGGTTATAAAAATAAAAGTAATCGTCAAAGATCTGACGATCTTAAGTACTTTGTGAGAAGTGGTAATTTTCATATGAAATATTTAATGAGAAATTTTGTGCTTGAAATGAAAATGAGGCTAAAATTGGTTTTGTCAAACGGTTCAATCTCGCAACATTATTATGTAAGTTGTTCTGGTACCTTCTGTTTATTTCTCTTCATCGACTCTTGTTCCATACTACCTGTTGCCCTCGTCCTCACGTGTGGTATTGTGATCCAGTTTTAAAGATCTTTGATTAAAAGATCTTTTATACAAACGTTACCTACTTGCTCGCGACTGAATTCCAATCCCAACAGAACTATATTCTATGACTGTACCAAATTTTAGCCAGATTTGTTCAGCCGTTGGATCGTGATTGACTAACAAAGATCTTCACAAACTTTCACAATTATAATTATATATTTTTATTAGGATTACTTGTAGTATGAGACATCCAAATAACCGTAATATATTTAAAAAAAATACCAGAGATACAACCAGATAATATGCAGTTCACTCAATGATTGACACGAAAATACCAGAGATAAAAATGCCCAAATATGCAGTTCACTCGTTGATTGGCTTTATTTAAAAGTTATATGTAGCGAGATGAAACAACACGATTCATTTTGACGGCCTGAATAATGAACATGTGACGGATATTCGACTTCGGCCACGTATCGATGCATCCGCGAGAGCGATTTTCCGTACCACCTGCTGTCTGACGTCTAGGTCACTTATTCATCATCATCATAGCGATTTCCCAGTTATGTCCAAAGTTGGAGAACAGGTCCGCTTATAGTTTTTGATTGATTGCCATAGAAGCTCTTCAACCTACGTTAATCCCAGTCGCATCCGAAGCACCTGGGAGTCTGGGGTCTGCTTATCAGTCCAATTATTGCAGATTTGGCTTTACTTCGATATTTTTTCGATTGCCACCTGACCTACAATAACGATATTGGACGATATCGAAGCATTGCAGCTTTCACGAAGCAGTTGTTAGATTTTTTAAGGCTCCAGCTACCCGTAATGACTGCCATAGATGTTCGAATGGCAAAGCACGACCAGACCAATGCAAATACCTATATTCATGCATATAAATATTTGCACTGAGCGGGGAGCGAGCCCGCGCCTCCTTCGTAGCGAGCACGTTCACTACCGTTACGCCACAGAGGCTGTCGCAGCATTGAATCTGACATACTAGTTGGAAGGTCAGTCCCCCAGCCCTGAGAAGAAAGATTGCATCAGAACCTCATGTGTTGGATTTGTGACGTGCAGGTGAGGTTGGTTCAGGCCTCAAGGATGTTGCTAAGTCCTTTACATCCGTCATTCGCTATGTAATTGCGTTGGTAAAAGGCCATTAGGGGAACGACGGCAGCGTTGTGATACCCGCCATCTAATGTCCTCGATTACGTTGAATTAAGCCCCAATTACGTTCTTCTCAATCGGCCTATGAAAATCTACTTCAACGTTTAGTCACATTTAAACGACATTATCAATTTCCTTACAAGCTAAGTAAGATAGTAATTTAACTGGTTCTAGATCTGTGTGCCTATATGTTAATAGAAAACTGCGAAATATATCGCGTTATAATATATACTGTAGAAATAACTGAGACAAAAATTAAATAAAAAATTTAAAAACCCCCGGACCCAGAAAGAACCTATAAAAAGTAAAATAATAACTATTACATTATGACCTACCCTAGGTATTGAACCTTTAGTCATTTGTTTTTTTGGGGGACCGCTAAGTACAGACAGATTTCATAAGTGCATTAGCACAACAAGGCTCAAAATGGTGTGGCGTGCGGCCGCGCGCCGGCCCGGGTTTTGTGTTTACATTATGTGTGTGTGTGTCATTAGTTAGATACTAATACAGTAATTTACCAACTTCGTAAATTAACTGATAGCTAAGTGGGTTAAGCAAGATACTAATGATTCACAATGATAAGAGGTTCCAGGTTCGATTCCAGCTTATAACGATTTTTTATATTTATGACAAAAATATAATTTTAAATATGAATCACCTTTCCACGGGGAACGGTCAAGGACGGGCTTTTATAGACGTAATATGTATTACATATTTATATTTATATAATTGTAAGCTGTGACTGAATAAATGATATTGTATTATATTGATAAAATTAACCAAACTAACATTTTAATGTAAGTATTAAATTAATACTAAAACGCTCTAAAAAACTGTACAAAAAACGTTAATGGCTGTTAGCTCGTCTGAATTCATGTAAAATGACTAAAATAATAAAATAATCTTTAATTTTAATATGAATAAAGTAATTTTGCATGAAGTTGGCATTCTTTTTACATTTTATGTTGATATTTGCTAAAATTTAACAAATAATACAATGATATTAATTAATAAATGAAACACAAAAAGTGTTATTGCAAGATCGCAGGATTTGAACCATCAACCTTTGCATTTCCACAAACCTCATGCTTTAACCACTCGGCCACGGGTTGCTTACGTAGTGATAACGAAATTATCGATAATATTCCTACGGAAGAACAATTTATGTGTGTGTGTAAATTGTTTTAAAAGAAAAAGGTCACAAGTAGCGCTAGAATGTTGACGCTATAGTTACGTAGGATTGCTACTGCAATTTTGAATTCGACTGTACCTTGATATGTCCTATTCCCCCGGATCGACGGTTCGACGGCGGTCCCCCGACGAGACAAATGACAAAAAGGTCAATACCTAGGGTAGGTCATAATGTAATAGTTATTATTTTACTTTTTATACGTTCTTTTTGGGTTGGGGGTTTTTTAAATTTTTAATTTAATTTTTGTTATTTCATGCATTTTATAGGTAACCGCTTAAACGATTTCCATAAAACCTGCTGTATCGTGATGTATAAATTATGACCTTTCATTTGATGTCCAAGACGGGTAATTATTTGAGAATATTAGATTTTGCATTGCCACTTTCACTCCTCATATCTTTCAAATGGCTGGACCGATTTTTATGAAACATAGCTAGAAACACTCTCGACTAAACCATCTTTCAAACAAAAGAAACAGAATCGAAATCGGTTCAGCCATTTGGGAGCTACGATGCCACAGACAGACTGACACATACACATACACACACACCCATACACACGAAAAACTTATTATAACAGCCCTCTTTTTTGTTGGGGGTTAAAAAGTCTCACGTTTTGTAATATAAAAGAAATTCCTTTTGTAATATGTTTTACGATAAATTTCGTTGTGATATAGTAAATGTGTTAACTTAGTTTAATCTGTCTTGATCCTTAAGATGGTTCCTTGGTGAAATCAGGTGTGTCTTCATCAGAAATCAGGAAATCATATTATGTAGTTTTCTTTATTTTCCTCTACAGGCCTAACGGCTTGACGGATTTCGATGAATTGGGTCTCAAAGGAAAGGTATCCATCTCCCGAGGGTTATGTCTTTCAGTTTACGATTGACAAATGGGTATCGCCTGCTATCAAACTTGTTTCGATTTTTTAGACAGCAGTGGGGTTTTTTGGAATTTTTTCATAATTAACCTCAAACAGTAATATATAATTTAAATTAAACAAACACTCAGTAAACTTTTTTATAAGGCGGTCGAAAGTATTAATTGAAACAGTTACTACGTTTTACTATAGGGGATATCAATGGATGAAATGGCACTTAATTAATTGATACTTGGAATCGGTAAGTGCCAGCTATATATATACGGTTCAGCAAATAGGATAAAAATCTTATTTGCTGAGCCGTCACACAAAATGAAACGAAAAGATAAAAATGATTCGTTAAGTAAGTGTCCTGTTGTTTTGAACAATAAAACCATAGCCGTAGTCGTGCCATTTTGAATACGTAACGAAACGAAAAAAAAAAAAACCGTAGCCGTATGGGGGGGAGGGGTGTTCTGGTGGCCCAAATCTATTCCACCCTGCAAAATTCAAAATATTATTTACAAATAAACTTAGTTTTCACTTGAGTAATAGTTATTATTATCATTTCATAGGTACACAGTTTTGCAGTTTTTTTTTCTTAAGGCCTCCCCCTCCAAAACCAGTTTTAGTTTAGGAGAATATGGCAGAGACGGCGGCTATGATACCAATGTAACTATGCCAAAATATACATGGGACCTATTAAAATACATAATATTTATATGTATTGTAAACTAAAACATATATCAGAACGCCTAATTATGCGAAAGCGCTCTTCTGTAATGGGATGTAAAAAGAGTGTTGCATAAATATTGCTTTCGTATTTTTTTATACATACATGCATACAATCACGCCTTTATGGCAGTACGGTTACCAAAAAAATGTAAGTACACAAGACGCAATAGGGGCACTAATCGAAGACATAGTGAGTCAAATGAACCAAAAAAAGAAAGTTGCTGGACTCTTCCTGGATTTGAGCGCCGCCTTTGACACAATTAACCATGAGCTGCTGCTAATAAAGCTGGATCACTACGGAATTAGAGGCAAAGCAGGGCAACTATTAAGGTCTTATTTACTTAATCGAAAAATGTATGTTGAGATCCAAGCTATCACAAACAAAATGACAACCCATGGAATAGATAGGTACAAAGAGTCTCATAAGTCCACAATGTCACAAATAAAAACTGGTGTTCCACAGGGCTCAATTCTGGGCCCAATTCTGTTTATAATATTTGTAAATGACTTAGTTAATTATGTTGCTAACTTATCGCCTCCGGGGGTGCAGCTGGTAATGTTTGCTGATGATACTAATGCTATGGTATCCGCGGATGATATAAACGCTCTTAGTTTAAAGGTGAACGAGGTGTTGAATATATTCTCAACTTGGTTTTCGGTAAATAGTCTAAAACTAAATCCAAGTAAAACGAAGGCTATTTTGTTTAAATCTACGGCTAAAAATAGAATGACACTTGACTGTGTCTTAGAGGGCAAACAAGTTCAAAATACGGATGTTGTTAGGTTCTTGGGAGTACACGTGGATGAATTTCTAAATTGGAAACATGAGCTCTCCTATTTGGAAGGAAATATAAGCTCGGCTTGCTATGTGTTGCGCAGTCTTCGAAATGAAGTCAATCTGGAGCATTTAAGATGGTATATTACACTTTGGTGGAGTCAAGACTGAGATACAGTATTCTTTTTTGGGGGGGGGGCTAGCTATGAATACAACATACAAAGAGCTTTTATTCAACAGAAAAGAGCCATAAGAACTATAGTACGCATAAGACAGGAAGAGTCGTGTAAGACTCACTTCCAAGATTTAGGGATACTGACGGTTCCTAGCCTATACATTTTGGTACTGCTAAGCAATTTTGCTAAGCATATACACGATTATGAAACTGATGATGAGAGAAGGGTTAGAGAAAGCACTCGCAGGAAAGATTTTCAGAGCAAAATTGTGCCTAGCCTGGACGTCGTAAAGCATAGTACGCTTTACAACTCCATCAGAATCTTCAACAAACTGCCTGTAGACTTAAAAACTATCATTTACAAAAGAGAGTTCCATGACAAATTGAAGGCTTTTCTGTTACAAGGGTGTTATTATTCAGTCGATGAGATATTAAATAAACAGATTCTAAACTGACAGCAAATGTATAATGTATAATTTTTACGTGTCATGATATTTTCTAGTGCTTTTGATTGTTATTTTTCTTGTGACTTTTTTTTTTTATATATATATGCAATTTATGTGTACAAACGATGTTCAAACACAATGTAAAAATTGTTAATGAATAAATAAATACAAATACAAATTATCCCCGGAGGGCTAGGCAGAGGTGAATTAACACCCACATTTCACCAATCATTGTATTAGGTCCCATTTTTTTATAAACTAGTGTATACTATTTATTATACTACCTTTAGCTTCGCGTTGGTACCTGACTGGCGTACGACGTTCATGACGTTCCTAAGTGTTGCTTTGCGACCTGGATGGATAAATAATACCTATAGTACATTCGAATATGGTTAGCAGTAAAAAAAATATAATCACATACCTCTTAGAAATGAAATATATATGTAATGAAGTATAGTTACCTGTAAGAAATTGCCGCAGAGCGATAAGGCCACGATCTGTACCTACCTACCACATAACTTAGATCTCTATGTTATATTGTTATGTATATCTATGGTGTACAACATAGCCGATTATTATTATTATTTTGGGGTGCTTGGTCCAGATCTTCTATGTGGCGCACCCTGGCTGCAGGGGAGACAACCGAGGCACCTCTCGGTCGTTTCAGGAGCTTACTTATAATGTTTATAACAAGTGTTCAAAAAACTGAACCAAAAAGACAACATCAACAAAATAAAGCATAATAATATTATGTTGAATTACAGAGACACTTGTCATACGTGGCATTGATAGCTTCATAACATTATCCCTTGCATTACCACTAAGCATTCTCAATAGCAGTTCGGAATGCAGCTACGAATCAGTACCAAATACGTCAACAATGTTTGCACATACCAATCTCGCAGTATTAAATTATGCACACGAACCGATGATGCATATGTCACCGCAAATTCCATTCAATTCAACGTAGGTCGAAGATAAGATGTTATTTGCAGAGTAATAGTAGGTTGATACTATGTTCCACCGACAAGTATACAACAAAAACAAAATACATAAATAATAACAAATACATAAATTTGTCAGAATCAACTACACTGCGCTATCCCAGACCTAAGCGTAGCTTGCAACATGTATTATAGATTGCGGATAAACATACTTAGGTAGCTTTTGTGAACAAAAATATTAAATAGAAACGAATGCAAATAAACGTACACGTATTCATGCCTACAAGTATTTGCACTGAGCGTCATTGAAGCTGCTACCGTCAAACGCTCTACCGCTACGTTTAAAAAGTCTCCTGAGATCCACAGGTATCCATTCCTCTGATAAAAGGTAGGGTTGAACGAATATAGATATATTTTATTATTTTAAAGCATTTAGTATGCTAAATATTCAAATCGATTAAGATAGAAAAAGCCAATAGCTCAGGGTGGGACTCAAATCCGCGATCTTACTGCTCCGGATCACTGAGTCCCAATACGAGTACTACATAATATTATCTGTTCTGTGACGGATCCATAGAAAAACTTGGATCTGCTTTTCGGGCGAGGCTCGGTGGCTCAGTAGTCAGAGCATTCCCCGTGTAAGGGAATAATCGCGGGTTCGAGTCCCGTCTGAGCTGTATTCGCTATTTTTCTATCTTAATTGATAAAAGGTAGGATGGTAGCGTTTAAACTATCCCAGACTATAATCTAACTGGGTGTCAAATTTCATCCAGATCGGTCCCCGTCGTGCTGGCAAATGCCAAGGGTCAGACTATAAATTATACATCAGCTATTATCACTAAGCGAGAGTTAAGTTTATAATCTTTATTGATACTTAGTTAACAAACTAGTTAGCTACTGCAGCGCACAGAACACTTCCTATAGATTCATTACGGGCTTATATTGTCGAAGTAGGTGTAAGTTTAAACTATAATTGTAATAACAGTCAAAGAAGGGATTTAAGTAGTTAATAAAGATTTGAAATAAATTATAAGTAACTGTAACGAAATTTTCACCTTCACCTGAACTAATCTCAAAAAAAGTTTCCTGGACTTTTTGTGATTAGATTAGAATTAGATTAGATTAGAACTGGGGTGATTCGGCCATTTTTATTTAAGTACTTAGTTTTTTTTTAAAGTAGACAGGTCTGTTTATTTACATAAAATTTCTGTTTACTTGTTAGCTAATTACGAGTCACGAAAAGTTCTACGAAAGAAATCGGTTTAACCCTTTTCTACAACCGTCTCAGGCAACTTTTTTAAGATCCCTCAATACCGCGTCAGGGAAACTTCTGAGATAAAATAATCTTCGTTTCAAATCAAAAATTCTTCTTAATTAGAACATTGTGTCCAAATGATAGATTCAAGCAATGATTTCTTTGTAGGTATATTAGACAAGCTGGCCATTACACAAGCGACGTGTACCCATTCCTAACACAACCAATTATGTATTTTGTGTAATTGAGGTGAGAGTTCGATTCCACTCTGGCATAATATTTGTATGCATCAACATGCATAATTTGCATTGGTCTTTTTTTTTTATACCACTTAGGTGGCAGACAAGCACACGGCCCACCTGATGGAAAGTGGTTACCGGGGCCTATGGACGTATGCAACACCAGGGGCGTCACACTCGTGCTGCCGACCCTGAAGAAACCTTCTAATGCCCTTCTTGAAGAACCCCATATACAGTCGCTTGGGAAAACCATCGCGGGGAGTTCATTCCACAGCTTGAGTGTGCGAGGGATGAAGTTCCTTGCATACCGCACAGTGCGCACCATTTCCGGTCGCAATGTGTGAGGATGAACTCCCCGCCTATGACGAGAAGTGCGATGATAGAATGTAGCTGAGGGCATCATGTCAAGCAATTCATCTGAGCACAAACCATTGTATAGGCGGTAAAACACACACAGTGAAGCAAAGTCTCTCCTGGAGACTGAGAGGTTCCACATCGCCTGTGAGTATGGGATTGCCGACGAGCCTCAACGCCCGTCTTTGTACCGAGTCGAAAGGGTCAAGCTGGCACGCAGGCGCTCCGGCAAAAAGGTGACAGCAGTACTCCATGTGGTTTTGATGCAGACGGTACTCATTAATTTTCATCAGGTTTATGATTTGGAAACGGGTACCGCCTGCTATCAAACTTGTTACAATCTTTTTTAATAATTTATTTTATTTTATACTTTTTAGTTATGATATGATATATTTATATTTATTTGTAATCTCCTTTTGATTCCCTTCATTTTGATACGAATTTGATTTAAAAATTTACTCAAACTTATCAAGTAGGATAAGTTTGAGTGATTTTTTTTTGACTACACTCATTTTGGCGCCAAAAGTTCACCATATAACTTTTTTTACATTTTAAGTAGCCAAGAACGCTTGGGCGATGAATACCTGTCATTTGGGATATCAATCATTGAAATCCGTACAGTGGTTCAGAAGATAAGAGGTAATAAAGAATATTACAAAAATACATACATACCTACATACAAGATACGCGCGAAAAACATAACCCTTGGTAGTCGGGTAATAAAAAGTATCAAAGTATTTTTATCTGCATTCTTGATCCTATAACATAAGCTAGTTAAGCTATACTTACTTTGGGTCTAGATATAGCTGTGTAACATATATATTTACTTATAAGCGTAGCTGAACGTGTTACCATTTTCGGTTACCGATATTATTAAAAAAAACCTGGGCAGAATTACCTAATCCCACGACTACTGATTTAGCGAGTCGAAGACGTTTGGGACACAAATTCTACGGACACTGTGTCCCTAAGTGTACTTTCAAATTTATTTATTTTTTCGAAGACGTTACGGACACCAATATAAAACGATAGTTTTGTACAGTCGGATGGAAAACTTATTCAATATTGGATAGGTTGTACAAAAGAAAGTGTTAATACTCGTATGTTGTTGGAGGAAGTGCCTGGAATAAGGGAAATTCGGAGGGGCCCATTGGGCTTCTGGTGGTTTTATTAAAACTAAGGACAGGTGATTCTGATGAAAGAATATCTACATTAGTTAATGTGCCTAGGCGAACTTTAGAAGTTCTTTTACAGGATTTTGTGCAAGCCCAGGCTTGGGATTAGCCATCTTATATATAAACTCCTGACTGACTGACTGACTGACTGATTGACTTAGAAACAACGCACAGCCTAAACCACTGGTCCTAGAGACTTGAAATTTATAGAGAGTGTATGTTTTGATGCGTGGAGGTGTACTAAGAAACGATTTTTCGAAATTCCGACCCTAAGTGCCTTAAAAGTGCCAAAAACGTACTTTCTTATAACTCAAGACCGGCTGAACAGATTTTTATGATCTTTGGTTTTTTTAATTTGGCTTTGTCGCCGAATAGCAATTATCACAACTAGAATGTGGCAAATTCACGAAATAATGTAATATTAAAGAAAATACGAAATATTATGGCGCTAATATCGCTAGCAAAATTGTTACCATGACAACGGAACTAAAGTGATGGTGTCAACGCTATAAGTCATTGTTATTTTGATCTGTCAAATGATAATATTTATAAAAATGTCACTCTCTGTCACGTATAATCTCAGAATACAGAAAATTCTGTATTCTGAGCGTATAATATGCAAGAATGTGAAAAATATTGTGTAAGAGTTATGTACTGCAGTTTCTTTATTTAATTGATTGGAAATAGAAAAAAAAAACATATGATAGCAGCGATGATAGCTATCTAGAGCTATATAAAAGAATATACCTGTATATAAAAGAAAGCCTAAAAGTAATACAGCACATTATCATCCAGATCAATCCTCATTTAGGTACAAGCTCTCAAACAGTAAGGTATGTGAATTTAAATCTATTGACGCCGCCCATATAACACAAGGGGTGGCTTCATAGCTAGAAACAAAATAACAATTTATATCAATGGCTAGAAACGTTTCACCAAATAGACGAACGCCTGGCTTCTAGAAAACTTCACTTTCTTTCTTGATGAGAAGTATACTAAGGCAACAATAATAGAGATGGCAGAACACAATTCAATAACTTCCACTTATCAGCTGTGGGCTCAATTACTCAAGCACAGAGCACTTCTGATTAAGATGACACAGAATATAATACAAAATGTTTATTTTCTTAATATTATTTTTAGATAATTATAAAAAAATTAAACCACCACAAATTTCAAGTATGTTGTTTTATTTGTATTCATTTTTGACGTATCACATAGTAATTTATGTATCCTCAGCATTTACCAACGCATTGGAGGACGTCTTCAAGACGCTGGAGTAGTTACATCTCGCACCTTCGGTTCGCCGATGACATCATCATAGTTGCGGAGTCGCTAGAACAACGGGGCGAAATGCTGCACAGCCTGAATGGAGCTTCTCGACAAGTCAGCCTCGGTGTAAACTTGGATAAAACCAAGATTATGTTCAACGAACATGTTGTACTGAGACCGATTGCCATCGAAGGAGCGACACTCAAAGTTGTTCAAAAATATTATCTACCTGGGGCAGGTTATCCAGCTCGGTAAAACCAACTTCGAGAAAGAAATAGCCAGAAGAATTCAACTGGGGTGGGCAGCATTTGGCAAACTACGTCGGGTCTTCTCCTCCCCCCCCCCCCCCCTGCCGCAATGCCTCAAAACAAAGGTTTTCGACCAGTGCGTCCTGCCTGTTATGTTACCTATGACCTACGGTGACGAAACGTGGCCACTGAAGGTGGGGTAGTCCGTGACCTAAAAGTCGTGCAGCGGGCTATGTAGCGAGCTATGCTTGGAGTTTCTTTGAAGGATAGAATTCGAAACGAGGTCATCCGACATAGAACCAAAGTTACCGACATAGCTAACGAAGATCCAACTTTCTGTTTTGGAAATTAGTTTCGAAAACAGAATTATTATTCTTTCTTGGAAACCAGGTTCGTTAAAAGAAAAATAATTCTGCTATGGAAACCGGTTTCCAAACCTTCGTTTCCAATCTGGCCGTAGGGTTGCAGAATAAGCAAGCTAAAGTGGCAGTGGGCTGGCCACATCTGCCGAAGGACTGATGGCCGTTAGAGCAGACGAGTCCTAGAGTGGATACCGTGAGAAGGAATACGGAAGGTGGGACACGACACCTCCTAGCCAGCTGGACCGACGATCTGCGAAAGGTGGCTGGGACGTACTGGATGCGGAAGGCGGAGGATCGGCAAACGTGGTGCATATTAGGAGAGGCCTATGTCCACCAGTTGACTGCAATAGGCCAATTGATGATTTTTTGTATCCTTAGCATACAACAGCAACCTTCATAGTTATGGTATACTGATGATATCGCACTGGTTGACAGGGCTCTTAAAAGCAGGTGGAATCTCAGTTCTAAAAGAGCTTACGAACCTCTTTGATTCCGTCATCCAGCAGAACTTAACATGGAACTGTAGTGCGGTGGTACTGTTCTCCAAAAAAGGCTATAAGGTCTTGCTGAAGAAATATAAGACTCCTGAGTCATATCTCTATAGAAGTTTTGTTCTTGAGAATCGTCTTGAATAGTTGTGAATTCCAGCCACTGGAGCAAGCCGGGTTTTAAAAGGGTTATAGTGTTGCAGCCAATACTGTTGAGCAGATTATACAAAAGACCTGAGAGTATAATCAGCCGCTATGTATGGCATTTGTAGATTACGAGAAGCCTTCTGACATCATCTAGACCTGGACATTTCTGGATTGTCTACGACAGTGTCGTGCTGATACGATATTTTCATTGCTGAGATGGTAATTTTAGATTAGAAGACGAAACCTAGAAAGAGATATAGGTACGTCGAAGGGTCGACAAGGGTTGGGCAACATTGGAAAAATTCGTCGAGGTTTCTACTCCCCTGTTATGACTCATGGGGCCCAAATGTGCAAACTGACAGCATATGTCCCCAACATACGGTGGAGGATCGAGTGCTATGGCATACTTTGGGTGAGGCCTAAGTCCAACAAGTGGACTGAAATAGGCTATTGATTGATTGATTGATAAGAACGAAATGTTAGGCAATAGTAATTTTTTCTTACCAGTCTTTTTCTAGCCATTTACTAGCTATTGGTATAAAGATACTAATAGTATTTTTATTTTGTTGTAATATTCTAAAAATCTACCACTTCTTTGTAAGACAAGGCCGATGTTTCTTACAGTTTTCATTTAATATTTTGAAAAAAACACTACTGAGAGAGCGAAATAAGGTGTCGAAAGTTTATACAACAATTACTATTAGAACTATCGGGATACTTATATTTATACAACAAGTCCGTCAGTTTAGAAAAAAATACTATTGGTGATGGTAGTCGACATCCACGCAGGCGGAGCTGCGGGCGAAAAGCTAGTATAACATATTGCCAGGGAACAATTAATCAATCGTACTTTGTTAATACCTAATGGGCTGTATGGTAAAAGACATAATAGTATTGTTATCTGTGATGGCAGATATATTAATATTAATATTAATAAAAGCGCAAACTATATATTTCAAAAACAAACATCATTTCTCTCTCCAATCGCTACAATCATGAATGGTTTTAATAGGTTTCTGTACTTATGCAAGTACAGAAACAGGGGTTTTTACCCCTAAACTTTTTTACCAATTTTTTAACCCTCCCTCCCCCATGGTGATACCTGGTGAGGTTTTAGATTACCCCCTTCCCCCTATCCCTTACCCAAGATCATGATGTGTATTTTGTAATATTTTTTTGAATGCTAGATAATTAAGAAACATGATAAAAATCGAATCTAGCTGTATACATGATACCTACTTGTCTTTACTGTACATCTATTGGTGTACAATAAAGTGTTATCCTAAAAATCGCGCGTTATAAGGAGAAATAAATACACGTGATATCTTATTATACCTCCCCCCTGGTTAGATTTCGTGATTTTTTACGGACCAGTTGTCTCACGTGATTAATGCACAGCCCCTAAGATACGTCACAACATTATTTGGATGATTAAACAAATTAATAGTAAAGCACCAATGACGGACACTTAAAAAAAACAACGATAATCCTTGAATAATCTACGCCTAAAAATCCCCCTAAATAAATTTACCCCCTAGAAAATCCCCTAGACATGTTCTTTCCCCCTAAATTTAGGGGGAAATCCCCTAAGTTGGCATCACTGAATATGGCTAATCCCAAGCTGGGCTTGCACAAAATCCTGTAAAAGAACTTCTAAAGTTGGCCTAGGCACATTAACTAATGTAGATATTCTTTCATCAGAATCACCTGTCCTTAGTTTTAATAAAACCACCAGAAGCCCAATGGGCCCCTCCGAATTTCCCTTATTCCAGGCACTTCCTCCAACAACATACGAGTATTAACACTTTCTTTTGTACAACCTATCCAATATTGAATAAGTTTTCCATCCGACTGTACAAAACACTATCGTTTTATATTGGTGTCCGTAACGTCTTCGAAAAAATAAATAAATTTGAAAGTACACTTAGGGACACAGTGTCCGTAGAATTTGTGTCCCAAACGTCTTCGACTCGATTTAGCAGTCGAACCCTCTGTCACTATGCCATATGCGTTCAAATTAGTTATGTCCTAAGTGTAATTGAGATACTGTTGCGAAATCAATACCGAACAAAAATAGATGATGATGTCATCTATTTTCAGTATAATGGAAACTTATCCGGCGTAACTTCGAAGAATTAATGAAGTTGTTGTTATTGTGTGGGAAGTTAACTCAATAACAATATCTCTGTTTATTAGATTCAGAAACATAAAGTACCTATTGTATTATTTATGTCTTTTATATTATTTCCTTAACTCATAATAATGTTTTTAGAAGTTCATGTTTTGTAAAAGAAAACCATCTGTGAGACCGTTGTTTAAATTAATTTAACATAAATGAATTTCTTTTATCGTTAATTGCCTCATGTTTTATTTGTATCTCATCTTATTCGACTTGACGAACCGTACCGCAGGTACGCGCGATCGTATTAACGGATACATTTAAGTTTGTTTAATTTTACGCCAGTTCTATTTTTTATGTTAAGAAGTTGAATTTAAACGCCTACCCACATTACGATTGCGTTTAAAATTCATTGTCAAGAAGAATAATTCGGCTGTTCCTGTGTTCCAAGATTCCCATGTTATAGTTTTCTGTGAACACAGTCTCATAGCAAAATGAATTAGTTGATAAAACGTTTCATGCGTATGAATGGAATATACACCGTGCAGAGCTGCTCCACCATGTCGTTCTTTGGTGTGTAGGCTGAAATGCTCATGAAATGCTCTCATGGGCCTGCAATTTTGCCGACATTTAAAGCTTTACTCAACTAAAGACATATTGGCAATGGCCTAGTGTGTTTATATGTGTAGTTGAAATGATTGTGTATTTTGTATTGAATGATTTTAGAATCAAATATTAAGTTACTATGAATTTGCGTTGCAGTTTTCGAAACAATAGAAAAAAAAATTTTCCTTTGACAGATTTCAACATAGCGTGAGAATCCCTACCGGTAGGATTAAGCTAGTAGGGATAGATGGAATAGGGGGAAAAATAGTACAGGGTAAAGGGCATGCACTACACACATAAATATAAGAATGAAAGTTATCATTTTTGGCGGCATAACCACAAAATAGATAATAAAACTGACGTACCATAAGCAATAACATCAAAAGTAAGTTATATATTATGAGATAAGTATCTCAGTTACAAAACATTCCTACAGTTTCATTTCACTTACGTTAGATTATTATTTTTTAGGGTGGATACGTTAAGTGTGTGTGGCCAGACGATTGTTATGTCATCTTTAATTGAATATTATTGCAAAACTTGTATAAAATGACAAAAAATATATCGTCGAATTGTATTCACAATGTCTCCTTTTACGGCTCCCGTACATTTACTCTAAAAAGGTTTATTCACTATTTAGGTGTGATTCCGAAGCCGACCGCATACGACAACTGCCGACGCATGCAGCAGATACAGCGTACCCATTACTTGTTAAACTCCGACACGGATAAACGGGACCATGGTGAAGCCGCAATGAAATACGCGTATCTGCTGCGTGCGTCTGCAGTTGTTGTATGCTGTCATCTTCGGAATCATACCTTTTAAGGTACTTAGATTAAGTCTCGTTCGTTATCTGGTGTACCGCCTTAGAGGTGTTCAAACACCCATAATTGACATTGATGCTGCAACACTCATATAATACCACGGTAAGGCACTTGTCCCACCGCCGGCGAGAAAACGAGTAACTATCAACTATTTTCTCACTCAAGAAACATACAATAGATATACATTCCGTGTAAACAAAAGAGATGCATATACAAATAGTTGATCGCTGACTGTTTACACCGCCGGCGAGTACTCGCTTTACTAGTTTGTCGCTGAGCGACAAGAGCTTCTCTACAACCTGGACTGTATGCTTGGCTGTCGCGAGCGAGTGTTGCGAGTAAAAACTCACCTCACTCGCACACTCCCTTATAGCCGAGCTACAGAACTATCGGCACTACACACTCGCTCCTCGCTGCTCGCCAACTCGTTTGTAGCTCTAGCTCTACTCGTTACTAGTTCATCGTTCCCGGTGAGGCAACTGCCTAATAGTATCAACTTCACTGTAAAAATACTTACCTACCGAACCAATATCGTCCTTTCTCTAACCAAAGTAGATAGCAGTGGCGAAGAGTGCCTATACCCCGATTCCTGCAGGCGTTCTAATCACATTGTGCATGCATGATAAACTATATAATCGAGGTAAGCTTTTTTCTACCGGCTTTCCTTTTGAACATGTTCACCTTTCGCCACTGGTAGGTAGTGTAATATTTGGTAAGATGGCACTGAGCCTTCTAAATGCGAGTCCTAATCAAGCTTGACTCGCTTTCATTTACCTATTTCTTGGCAACGTAGTTAAATCTTTTCAGAATACTTTCAAGACAGTCTTGAATAAAACCTTGATTGCGTATAGACTGTATGCGTACCACATAATTTCACCAATTATCTCTATTTACTTGCCGTTCATGTTGTAGCGTGTATCGAACTAATGACGTGGGAGTTAATTAATAATATAATCGGTTTACATAGTGTATTGGTATTTGGTATACGTTTCATATTAAACGGATACGGTTAGAATGAGAACATTATATTAGAAAATGTGTACTTATTCGTGTAGTGGAACGATGTGTACCTTTCGTTATAATTTACTTAAATGTGAGTCTGATTAATAGAAGTGAGTTCTGGATTGTTTTTCGCTTTTTTTTTCATGTATATACATACTAACGACGAACAGAGGTTTATGTGTAAAGTACCTACCATTGTATCTACAATACTTAGGTAGGTACTTTGGCGTTACGGGGAAAAATATCTATTAAAAGGAAGGTGTGTAAGATATAACTTTTTAAAGGCCACTATTATGAAGGGAAGAGATTGGCTGCTGGCCTTTAATTTGTATTGAAGTGTAGTTTCCAATCTGCGTCAGTTCGTAGATGATGCTATTATTACCACTGATTCCATCCTCTACGATGAAGTTCGAAGTCGAAGAAGTACAACTATTACCCAACGCCTAAGACCTCTATTTCAGAGAAAAATATGGTATTCCATAGGACAATTAACGGGGTTACGATACGAACACCATATAACTGAGCAATTTTTTTGCTTCGCATTCTATGCAGAAGGTAACTACTTAAATTTTTCCTGTTTTAGCAGAAAAATATGTGAGCTCATTGTCCCCAAAATGGATTCATCACTTGGCGGCAAATCCGGCTGGCATTTCAAGGCTTATTGACGCGAGCTCAGTGGCTTGCTCGCTAAGGTTGCCGGATCTTTTTTTTTCCATAGAGGGAAAGCGGGTAGCAAATTTTTTTAGTTAGACGATAATTGGCGGGCCCATTGGCCGAAAAAATGTTTTACCGTATTTTCAGTCGAGCGCTTATTTTTTGATCGGTATTTCATTGGTTGACTTACGTTCTTTACTTATCGTTACGAAGCATTTTCTCAATAAAAAGTTGTATTGTGAATTAAGACCTAAATCATAAAATTAACACGGTGTATTTAAAACATTATATTAAAAGTGTATCATTGTTCTTGGATTACGAAAGCAAATGAATTGATGCAGATCAACCCCATGCCCCATATATACCTAATCGTTCAAGTAATAACTTATTAGGTGGATAAATAAAACACATTATTTTTTTGTTCAATTAAGCAATTCGGGAATAGTGTACAATACACTATTCCCGAATTACACGCTTGTTTATTGTTATATTATCATAACTAGGTATAAAAATAGGTCTTACAATTAAAATACATAGGTATCTCTGTGACATACATGGCAAATATAATTTAAAATACCGTAGTAGGTTTTACATGGAAGCATATATTATGTGTATAAGACACGACACATTTCTTCATATCGGCAGCCAATAACTTCGTTAATCCACGGCACTAATGTGGAACTATACCTACTTACATTTCTCTATTTCAATAAATTGCAGTGTCGTTGGGAGGGCATTGATCTATCGATAATCTATAAGGGTTCTGCCTCAATAGCTACTTGTAATGCTGCCACTTCCCTCATTAGCAACCTCACCGAGAGTAATAATTCATACTGGAGAACTTTACTGGAGATTTTCTACAGTTGACGTTGATTGTTATCAGTTAATTTCCTTTTCACAATAGCTATGTAAATTGTTTGTCCCACTTTTTATAATAGGTAGCTACTGAGGTGATTGACAAGTACAACGCCTGCCTGATTGCGATTGGGAAAAAGTAGCGATAAGTATACCTAATTAAAAGTCAGATTCACTTTAACAGTCCATTGGAAACCAGTGACAGATACACGTGCCCGGCATTATTGAATCAGCACAATTACATGTAGGACGGATGATTAGATGATCACTACAACCTTAATATTTTGTATATCACTAAAATACTGAATAACCTACATAGAAGGTGGCGGATCGGTAGTGAACGCAGCCGCAGTGGTTTCGATCCCCACTCAGTGCAAATATTTATGTATGAATATGACTATCTGCATTGATCTGTTCGTGTCTCGGGGAGCATGTGAAGCCGTCGGTCCCGGTTGCCATACCAACATGTTAGCAGTCGTTACGGGTAGTTGGAGCCCTAATTGGTCTAGCTGCAATGCTTCGATCACTATTTGGTTGTGGGAGTCAGATGGCAGTCGCTGCACGTCCATCGTCCACGTCCATGTCCATCCAAATCTGCGGTAGGATGAAGAAGAACATATATTATGAATTTGAAAGTTAAAATATTACCACCACTATGTATCTTTGAAATCGACATATTTGTTTAAACTAACCCTAATTTATTTAAAAGGGCCAAGGGTGTGTTCCCACGTAACACTCGTGACTGCGAAAGAGGTTTTAGATATTTTGCCGACACACTACGTAATATGTATTCTATAAAAATCACTATGCCACTTGCGTCAAAATATATAATAAGGTACCATCATCTATAAGAGAATTAAGTCCAAGCTTGGTGGTCCTTCGAGTACGTACCCGAAGTTTAAAAATAAGTTAAAGCTATGGTTTCCAGATAGAAATGACATCCCTACTTCCCTACTAATATTATAAATGTGAAAGTAACTCTGTCTGTCTGTCTGTCTGTCTGTCTGTCTGTCTGTCTCGCTTTCACGCCCAAACCACTGAACCGATTTTGATGAAATTTGGTATAGGGGTAGATTAGATCTTGAGAAAGGACATAGGCTATATTTGGTCGCGATAACCGACATCCACGCGGGCGGAGCCGCGGGCAAAAGCTAGTATTTAATAAATGACTCTCGGCTTTGAATCCTAGCCATTACACAATCTATGTGAATCCACTCCGAAAACAAGCAATTCAGCTTAGCTGGAGGGGTTAGAGGGAATATTAGTAATTTCGGTTGCCAATATTATTTTTTATAACAGGAAATGAATAATGAATAAAGCATAAATTATTTAAATATGAGAGGCATGTGAAAAATAATTTAGACTATTCAGGGCAGGTCCAGGTACTTCAGTTGAAGAGAGTATTTCTCCTATAAAGGTCGCTTGAAGACTTATGCTGGATGTTGAAAATTAGCATACTTGCCTCAAAATTTAATTTATTATAGTCTTTAATACAAGCAAGATATAAGCCGGAGTAGGTTTGTAATTCTGGCCGTCTTTGTGTGTACATTCTCGTATATCATGCTCCATACCGCAATTCAACAATTAGCTGACTTCATTGTACATAACTTAGTAACATGACCGTACCTACTGTTGACACATCAGACAATTTACTACTTCAATATCAATAGAGACATGGAAATTTGGAGGTTGCTCTATATGTAAGTAATTTGTCTTGCAAAGTGGTGCATGGACAAACTCTTGCGGTAATTGATTTTTAGCTTTATAGACTAGTTTCGCTAGCGACTTCGTCCGCATGGACTTAGATCTGAATCGAAATAAAACTACATTTTAACGGATTCTATCGCGATAGTTTTGTTCTTATTTACTTTTAGCCCGACATTTAGGGTGCTTTTCAGTAACCATGGTCGCGGGTTGACTAGAGATGGTAGTTGTCACATAGATTAAAGTATTAGTTATCTCAATGTACAGCAGAACTCAAAAGTGCAGTAGCAATCCTACGTAGGTAACTATAGCGTCAACATTCTAGCGCTACTTGTGACCGATAAATTCGTTGTTACTACATAAGCAACCCGTGGCCGAGTAATTCTAGCATAGGGTTGCCATAAGTGTGGGGACCCAGACCGGGACATTTGAAGAAAAAATAGTAGTTAAAGGTAGAATTTTTTTAACTTTTATTACAACAATAGGTAACGCCTTCCGGCTCTTCCACCTTCACTTCACACGATCTTGGGCGTCCATAGTAGTGAGACCATTTGCACACATATCACTCTCCACAACACGACGTCAAGCCAGGACTTCTTGGGCCTTCTACCTGGATCCGGCGGGGGCGCTATTGTTAGGCATTTGCTACCCACGTAGCCTGGCGGTTGCCGCAAGTCGTGGCCGCCCAGCGAAGGTGGCTCTCTTACATTTATCTGCGATGGCACGGATATGAAGGCTAACGCGGATGTGAGAAATCCCGCGATCTTTACGCGTGACGCCGCACATCCATCACCGCATTTTCATCTCCGTGAAACGCAGCTCTTGGTTGTGTCGCTTCAGCAGCGGCCACGCCTAACAACCATGTAAGAGGACCGGCCTAATGATCGTCTTATAGACCTGCCCCTTCAACCTGACTGGTATTTTGGTATCACACGTCGTAGTCGATTTCGCCGGTCACATGAAGTACAGATCCCTGGTACTTAAACCGAATCATCGCCTATGCGGATGGCTGTGGAATCTGTTGAGTTTAACGGTAAGCTTTCTGTCTTCGCTACATTTAGCTTCAGACCACCGTTCTGAAGTGCCTCCTTCCACACTTTCACGTGTCGCACCTATATCATCAGCATACAACATGAGCAACCACGGAGGCTGCTCATGTGGGTTTCTGATGCTGTCCGACAAGAAGTCAAATACCACGCTAAGCAAGTGAGGACTAAGGACGGATCCTTAGTATACTGTGACGGTGATGGGGAAGGCTTTCAAGTCACCAAAAGCTGTCCGAACCACGCAATGTCATGTCTTGGTTGGTGTCAATGTAGGTTTCTGGAACTCCCTTAGCCCGCAGTGCCCACCAGATCCCCGCGCGAGGAACACAGTCGAAGGCCTTCTGCATGTCTAAGAATAGGCAGTGTAGGTGCGTATTCTTCGCCCTGTATTTCCCCGTCACAATCCTTAGGGCGAAAACTGGATCCGTGGTCCCGTGCCCGGGGCGAAACTCATACTGACACTCCGAGAGTGTATGTGAATAAAATATGTTTCTTAAGTAGAATTTATTATTTGTTATACTTTAGCAAATATCACCATAAAATGTAAAAAGAATGCCAACTTGCAAAATTACTTTATCAATATTTATAATTATAATATTATATAATATTATATTTTAAAATTGTATTTTTGTCATAAATATAAAAAATCGTTATAAGCTGGAATCGAACCACAAATATTTCTAATCACTGTGAATCAATAGTATCTTGCTTCAGCCACATAACTATCAGTTAATTTACTAGGTTGATAAATTACTGTATTAGTATCTAATCACACACACACACATATGTAAACGCGGCGCGGCGGCCGCATGCCACACCATTTTGAGCCTTGTTGTGCTAATGCACTTATGAGCTCTGACTGTACCTGAATCATAATTAATTGTTGGTGTTACTATTTACGCTTTTTTCTGGCTTAATTAAGTGAATGACTATCCCGGGCTAGTGGTGCGCTCCAACTATCATCTCTATTAATATTTGGATGTATTTTAATTTCAATAGCCTGGCGGACCACTCTAGGTAGGCATTAAGACATGTACATATCTTAATACCTGGGTTTTAAATTGCACAGAACTCTAACACATTTTTATAACATTAGCTCTCTGCAGTAATAATCCGGTAAAATTTATCATCCATATTATTTATTTGTTAGATAATGTAGTTTTTAGTAACGTCGCTTGTGAAAAATGTATCGACCAAAATCACTCATCTCCTTCTATGTCGCCTACGAGACGCGAGACGCGTGGGTGAAATCAAATATTTTTCTTACAATATACATTTTCGCGCTATATATTACGCTGTCATCATTGCCAAAAATAAAATTAATTTAATGGGACTACTTTCTTAGTTTCAAACTGACGAGACTTAAGAGCCGATCGCGACAAAGTTTGGAAAAGGATCCGAGGATGATGATGAATCTATCTATTCATCCAGATTCTATAAATTTTAATCCAGATTCATCATCCATATGTTCATCAACCATCCATTAATTTATCTGACCATCTATCTGTTCAGTCATTCGTAAATCATCCATTTATTAATCCATCCATCAAAGGTTTCGCATTAAACCACTGCTTTTATTTCCTACCAGTACCTATCAGGGCATTTTTTTTTACGTGTCCAAGTTACTAAATGGAATGAAAAAGTAAAAAATATTGGTAATGCATAACAAAATTTATAGAATGATTCCCTATTCTTGAAAGAACATTAAAATAGCTACAGTTACCCTATAAATATACAAGTTTGGAAAAAAATAATACTTTCTTTGGACACGAGAGTGGTTTAGACATCCACTTTGTAACACTTTTTTTTATTTTTTTTATTTTTTATTGTTCAATACATAAATTACACACATTTTACAAATTTAAGCCACTCGCTTAAACCATAATGGTTTGTATGCGAGCGGAAGTTTGCCCAGCTAGTGATACAAGCTAAGTAGTATGAATCAAATACAATCCTCCAAATTGTTTATAAGATGGTTTTGTAAACTTTTTATAAAGGGTTGCTTTGTTACATATTGTTGCACTATTTGTTCTGGTAAGCTATTCAAAATTTCGGGTAGTATATATTGACAGATTCTTGTTCCATATAAATTTATAGATTTTGGCATAATATATTTCTTTACATTTGGCAGCTGCCTTAAATTACTATTTCTTGTATGTGCACGAAGCTGATCTACATTTGAGATTTCTTCTTTCATGATGACTATTTTAATTTTACATTGAATTGGTAGTACCTCACAATATTTAAAAAGTTCGTTATAATTATCTGTATAATTCTTCTTTACATTTAGTGGCACAATAGTTTTTAACAACCTTAACTGCAGTTTATATATTTTATCAATATGTTTTGTACGTACGGCCATAGCTACATAACCCGTAATTAATAACAGAGTCCGCCAAAGCTAGGTATAGTAAGCGCAAGGATTTAAATGGCATTTTGTATTTTTAAAAGTATAATTAATAAATAAAATAGTACATTTCGAATGGAAGATTTTCGTTTATTTGGTTATAAATATAATATTCTTTAAAATAATATTACAGCATAAGTAAGATAAGCCATATATTTTTAATATTTTGTAAAAATGTAACCATTTTGTAACTATTTTGTAATTTTGCCCAGTTAACTTTCGATTTATATTGTATAACAACCACCTAATGATGTTGATTATTTTTTTATGATTTACTCTTTTTTTAAAATTCAACGCAACGTAAAATAAAATAAGGTATTCAGTTTCAAAATCAGTAAAATTTAAAGAAATGGTAACAGTAAAACATAAGAAAATTATAAAATGGAAAGGTTCAGTTACAAAATCGAAAATTACCTTTTCGATTTTGTAACTGAACCTTAGCTTAGTTTACCATGAAGATAATGAGAGGACAGGCACCACACAGATGCGAATCTAGCACCTAAGTACTCGTGAAGACGAATCAAACAAGCCCAAGCCATCTTCCAGCTCTAGCATTAGACCCTGGTTATCATACAGGATCATAGTACTTGTTAATACCATTCAAACGATCCCAAACTCGATGGGGTTGTGTCGTTTTATTGAGTAGTTCCTATGGCTACCTTCCTCCTCCAGCATCAGAACAGCTCCATGTTATCATAATATTGTATAGTCACGTGGCATGCAAAATTGCAACTCAATCGGATAATCAGGAGTGGTCGAAAAATGACTTGCAAGACTTCAGCAAATTTACAATATGAACATTGCAAGCAATACCAACACTTTGCAACAATTATAAATTAATTGAAGAACATAATAAGAGCCCTAAGTACATTTTTATGCCGAGACACAAGTCAAGTAACCGACAACAAATTATTGTACTAAAATAATTATTGTTCCAAGATATCATCATATATCCACTAAAAAGATAAACGCATGCCTGCATGCATTTGTACTCGCCTTTATGTTTCCATTTTGTAACTTTTTTATTCCACGTTATATGTAACCAAACAAAATGGAAGTAACGCATCTCCAATCGCCGACATAAGATTACTTGTTAATCAACTTTAATAAATATGAAACACAAAAACAACTATTTTAATAGCTTATAATGCGTTTGTAGTTTATCATTATTATATTTCTATAAACAAAAAAACAAACTTACCAGTAAAAATCACAATTACAAAGTGGATGAAAAATCCGGCATGGTAACGCTCAACAAGTTTCAACTCGAAATGCGTCAAAATGGTCATTCTATGACTGGTTCATTAAATGGGGAAGCCTGAAGTATTATTGCCAGGGAAGAAATTTGTATTCAGTGGTATATTTTTTGGCGACAAAGTCCATCAAATTACGGTTACAAAGTGTAATTCCATGCACGCCCGAAATCGTGGGACATAATATAATGTTACGAAAGATAGTTTTTTATTATTAAAGTAGTGTTATTTTATGTTTAATTCTGATAATATTATCATATTTCGATACAATTCATTCTTCTTTGCCCTTACCACTGAAGGAAATTCACGAATAAACTTAACTCGAAACTAAGCCGGTCAATGTGGGACATTCAAGGGTATTCAAAATTATATTCTGTATTATTTTATATTTATCAATAATAGTTATTCACATAATTTGATGTATTTCGGATACATTAAATGTTAAATATTTTTACCATCGACACGTCATTATAAATTTTCTTTCATTTCTACATAAAATTAATGGTAAACTTCTGGGACATGCCCATTTAGAGTATGGTCGTGTAAAAAAAAAATGCCCATCAATGAAACTTTTTGCACAAACATTAACCAAATATGCATAAGAGTTGAACAACGACTTTCCAATTTACTAATTAGACTTCAACAACTTTTACGTTCCGCTCTCAAATACTTCAAATACTTGAGGCATAAAGAATAGTTTTCTAACAAGTATAAAATATTGCCCAAGTAATACAAACTTCCGATAAACACATTTAGCGTTACTTACACCTTTTCACTGTGATTAATTAGGCTAATGACTCTTTGTTTTTCTCCTGACAAGCTTCGAATGACAACAATACCTTTGTTTTTTGACACAATGGAATATAATAATTTTATATCCTGGCATCTGACAGCTATCAGTGCTTTCAGGTATGTATTATTAAAGTAAATACGTGAAGAGCGCATTTGTCATATTCAAGTAGATCATGGTTAAGTAAGTATATTGATGAATCAGTGAACATGATTTAGCTGTGACATAGTTTAGGAGTACCCATCTATCATCTTCATCACAGTGTTAGTTCCGGTAAATCTTGCACCAATAGCGGACCCTGTGCTCTCGGTGCAAGATTTGGAAGATTTGAATCCAAAGAAAGAGTGGAGCACAGGTTCCGCCACTCTTTCTTTGGATTTTACTGACCTAGGCTATTACTGGTACAACTGTCATCTTGCCTCTAAATCCCAAGAGGATAGTCTGGGCCCGAAATTGTTGATTAATCTCCAAATACCATAGTGGAGCCCAATACGCTTCCTAGATTATGATAGTCTAATATATTTTAGCAAAATATTACTTCGATATATGGGCAAAGGAGATGGATACTCTTCCATACATTCGTGGGCCTGATTGACAGAAAATGGAGCTGTCAGCTGTCACAGCTTAAAAAATACAGTTGATAAACACAAGAAATAATAAATCGATTAACGGAAATCGATTCAGAATTTATTTTTATTACACTATTATTTGGTATTTTAGATGGTTATTATTATTATTATGATTAAGTTTTGTTCACTCTGATTGATTTAATATCAAATTGTGATGCAAGTGTTATAATACGCAATATTGTTTAAATAATTTTTAGTAATCGATATTTTATTTTGCTAGTGAAATAAATTTAGTTTTAAGATTTCTCGTCTTCAAGATTTTCAATTGAGCTGGTTTTTTAATATTTTGAAATAGAAAAAAATACCGCTTTTTTTAAGTCATATCTCAACTCATTACAATTTTGGCCCAGAAGTCCCCGTCTCCTTTGTGACATTAAACCTAGCGGCGTAAAAGACAGCGATGTAGGAGCCCATGACGTCATCTATGAGTCACATGGACCGCCTTAGCAACAACTGCGCTTCATTTTTAACCCCTAATGCGAAACAAGGGGTGGTATAAATTATATATACTACATAATGAGCATAAACATATAATATAGTTCTGTCTGTAACATCATAGTTCCCAAATGGATGGTTTTAATGCAGTTTCTTTAGAGTACATCAATTCTACATAATAGTTTTACAGTTATAGAAACCAATCACTATCACTTCACTATCACTACATAATTATTATAAAACAAAGTCGCTGTCGCTGTCTGTCCGTCCCTATGTATGCTTAAATTTTCAAAACTACGCAACGGATTTTGAAGCGGTTTTTTTCAATAGATAAAATGATTCAAGAGGAAGGTTTATATTATGTATAATACATACATAATATTGTAGAGAAATACTGAGAAATTTAGAGATATGCAGCGGGAACGGGATCAGAAAATATGGCGGTACGAAGTTCGCCGGGTCAGCTAGTTATATTATATAACTTTATAACAATATATAATTATTAACTTTTTCCATTCCTTTATAACATAAACGCCAACTGCGTGCATTTCAGATTCGTTCAATAAATAACATGTTAGATTTATTGAATTTACTTTACTTGTTGGCTTAGCTTTAAAAGCAGTAGGTTGTTCATTATAAGGTTTAAGCAGGGCAGGGCAGGCTTAAGCGTAATGCTTCACGTCATGCGTAAAGTTATCGATGTCAAATGCATCACATGATCTAATCACTATGCGTCGTCGGCGTGCGGCCCCAGCGCCGCCGCCCGGTGCAGCGGAAGTCAACCGCATGTATAACTAACTCGTGCCAACAGTATCCATACCGTGCTCTGCAAACTTTGATTTCCGCTAGCTCTAATCTCTCAGCTGAATAGCTACGCGCACAAAATTGTTTGTGCTCATTTCGTGACTAGTTATGTTGTGTTGTGGTCTGTTACTAAATCACTTGCGTTCTACACAAGTAAATAAGATTTTGTACCGATTAAGTATGTACCTACCTAAGACCTCGACGGTTGTAAAAATTAGACAAACGAATAGGTACCTACTATAGTAACTTTTCAACATTGTGTGTGTTCTAATCTTCTACATGCCTGGTGAAAAGAGTCAGTAAAATTTTAAAAATACTAACTAAATTATAGCTACAGTAAATGTAGATAGTGTACACGAGTATAATGTCAATGTTAACATTGTCCATTTATTTTCAAACTATTGTGAAAACATGTAAGTGTGTTGACAGAGTGTTGAAAAGTTCTGCTCGTAATAATTTTGGTATAAATAACAAAACATAACAAGAAACACGTTATAGCAATTCACTGGGACTGCACAGTTAACATTTACTTTGATTCAGTGCTGACATTGTGTAATCTAGGTTCCTGCCAAAACACAAAATGCCTTGTTTTGTAAATATTATTCAACATACAAATATGCAATTCTTGTAGATGTATCTCGAAATAATTTTGTAACGAAGTTTAATATGAAATAAACTTAACAAGTAAAAGTTTGTTCTGCTTCGTAACTATTTTGTTCGAAAGTTATTTGAGTTTACATTTTATACTATGATTTTAATTAGGTTATGTTTATGTTCTCGTTCCGAACTCTGTTTCTATAGGTATATGGGGCAGTTTCATCCCTAAGTCAGTTTTTTCCCTTAGGCGTGCAAACTTTACTTATGAATAGTGTCCAGAAGGAAGTCTTAAAGCTAACTTAATTATAAACCTCTTCAGCTTTGAGTCTATAATGTAAAGTGAGCGAGGATGTTTACACTGTATCGTTTTATATCTTAGACTTTTTCTTTACTGCGTTCATTAAAATATATATCTATATATTCTCTCCATAAGTTTCATCAAATTATTTAACATAGTTACCCAGTTTCGATACAAAATAAACCAATACTTCGAAATTGAAAACGCCAAATGATTTATTTATTCGAAATCGCTTGTGTGAGACTGAGATTCGAACATATTGGCACAAATGGCATATTTCTGGATTAGGTAAATATATGTGGTAATGTTATTTATAAAACGTATGAAACTGGGAAAATGTTTATCAATACATAATAATGTTATTAAGCGCAGCCGAATGCCTACTTATATATATAACTAGCTGTCCCGGCGAACTTCGTACCGCCAAATTTTTTTCAGCCCGCGTGAATTTTTGATCCCGCACCCGCTGCACCTATTTTCTCACCCTTTAAACCATCCCTGGGCATACACGAATATTTCAAGACTAAAATTAGCCAAATCGGTTCAGCCGTTCTTGAGTTTTAAACTAACAACAAATAGTGGCATTGATTTTTTTATTTATATAGACTAGCCTTCCGCCCGCGGCTGCGCCCGCGTGCATCTCGGTTAACGCGACCTTGGCTCATATCTTCGGTTCTACTCAACCGATTGCGATCAAACAAACGTAATATTTTAAGTCTGACCAAGCCCTTTCTAACAAAAAAAAACGCATCAAAATCCGTCCAGTAGTTTTTGCGTCCATCGCGAACAAACAGACAAACAGGAAAACAGACAGGAAATTCAAAAAAAATATTTTCGTGTTCAGTATCGTTAACAGAACATAACCCAAGTATTTTTTTTTAATATCTCCAATGTACAGACACGGCCACTTTACAATTATATAATAGTATAGATAGATGGTTGCGAGAAATTTATCAATTTGTTTACTGAAATATATTTTAAGTTACCCATAATCCCTCGTGAAAATGTTTGAATTCATATATGCCAGCCGAAATTATTATAATAGCACAGTTTTATGTTTATTTTCAGTCCTTAAATTTCGGTAGTACAAAATATCCTGATTCAGAGTCATCATTATCTTAGTGTTGTTCCTGGTTGCAACTGAGGCTTTCACCTTGGAGCCCCGAGCTTGGTTACTTCTTCTTCTCTTTGTGATTATAAGAAAAGAGAGAGCCTTTATGGGACCATCTCTCGTTTAACCTTTCACGAGAGGAATGCCTGCACCTAAGCCTCGTTCGTTAATCACCAGATATTCGGGCTTGGGGTGACGTTAACTTGGCCCGAAGGTTTTGTTAAGCCCACATTTGAAACATTTGGGCATAACAACCTTTTTCTCAACCCATTCTTTTTCAAAAATGTTTTCTAATAAGCCCTTGATGTCAGGTAACGTGTAACTATCTGTCACTTGCTTTGTATTCAATTTGCGAAAGTCAACACAAAAGCGCTACCTACGTATTTCTTTTTTTTTACAAGCGCAACCGGCGATGCGTGTGTCGCTTTGAGAGTCACGAACAACATCGTTCCTAAGCATCTCTGAAATTTGTTCATTACATGCTTTTAGTTAGCTTGCTTTGTTAGTTTGGGTCGAACCTTGGAAGTCCATTTCAACTTCTAATTTGTGGTATTGATTGGAAACTTTGTCAGCATTTATCGTCCTTACTCTGCAATGACAACTTTACAATAATGTCACGCCAGCGCAGGTACAGAAAAAGTTATAGTTAGGCGTAATTAGTATTATTAATACAAATAATTATATAGCTATAATTTACACACGCCCATAGGCCACGGTAACCACTTTCCACCAGGACGGCCGTATATGTGTCTGCCGCCTATGTGGCATGAACAAAATACAGAATATTTTTCAGTGGCTTTATAATTATTATGAAATAATGTAAGATACTTTCTTTGCAGGTTACTTTTATTATTTTAATATTACAATCTTATCAGCTGCGTTCATTAATATTTTATGCCAAAATCTATTTAGCTGAACAGAAAGGCTATGTATATTTTACTTCCAACATCATGCGTTTGCAGAATACTTAAGAACTGATTTATACTTTGCACGTAAGGCGCCTAATATTTTTCGGCCGAGGAATGTGCATTACCATTCTAAGTGGCAATCTTGTCATCAATCCAGGCGCGAGTGTGAGTACAAAAATGTAATTTATGAATTTTGTGTCAAACTTGGCTTCAAATTATCTGAAGTATTTTAATAACATGTTGTAAGTCGTTCTTTGGAGAGTTTTCCTTGTACTTTACCTCGACTGAGGTATGTTGATTCAAATCAATAAATAAAATTAGTCCTACTCACTTGTTTTAAAACTAGGGGTTGTGAGATGCCTTATAAAGAAGAAGAATTTAAAAAGTGTTGATGAATCATTCAGTTGGAACAAGTAATTATAAGAAGTGGTTTATATCTTCTAAATTCAAAATACAAAATTAGAACGCCTATAAACACTTTTGAACAAATGAATTTGTATAATATTGCTGATATTGCCGTGAAAATTGTGATTTCAACATCTAGAGTAGTAGGTGTTTTTTTACTTTTCCATTTGGCAAGATTCCAGCAGGGCTTTATGCTAATTACACAGTGTGAGTGTTTCATGAATTGAGGGCTACTGTCAGTCACTATAAGATATCACCAAATGGAAAAATCTGTTGGTTTTCTTCGCTATTGAATAAAGACTCTTGAAGCTAGAATCTGTTCGAGCTAGAATGACACAACCTATGTATGAACTAAACCATTATGGGATATGAGAATTATTCAAATTATGCTTCAAAATTATTTACTGTTCAAATAACATGCCTAGGGAATGCTTTACCTGTCTCTATTATGCCAGCTCTAACAATGGGATCATTATTTTGACGTATTGACGTACGCATTTGACAGTCTCTGTGGCGTAGTGGTAGTGAACGCGGCCGCTACGCAGGAAGCGTGGGTTCTATCCCCGCTTAGTGCAAATATTTGTGTGCATGAATATAGGTATTTAAATTGGTCTGGTCGTACCTTGGAGAGCACGTTATGCCATCGGTCCCGGTTGCCATACGAACACTTATGAGTCATTACGGGCAGATAGATCCCTAAAAAAAGTCAAATAACTGGTCTAGCTACAATACTTTTTTTCTGATGGGAAGCGGTCACCGTGGCCTATGGACGTACGCAACACCAGGGGCGATATCGCCTTTGGCTTGTGGAGGTCATAAGACACTCGCTTCACGGAAAATATCGAAATACTGCCAAATCCGCAGATAGATTGTTAAAGCAAGCACTGTAAGCTTGTTTTGTTTTGTTTATAAATAAATAAATAAAGATAACTCCAGACTCTGAAGTGAAAGCCTCGGTTGCGACTGGCATTAACGCTAAGATGAAGAAGAAGGGTACATATTTGGTGTATAATGAAAATATTATTAGTCCTAGAAACATTACTCTTTATCTTCTACTATTTAATTGCGTTTACTAATTTATATCCGTAACTGTACCAATAAGAACTCCTTAAGTGAATACTACTGGTTGGACAAGCTTTTAGCGAATCGTAATTAAGTTACCTACGAGAAATCGACATTTACTCCGGCTTAATTAATAAGCTTTCCCAACCTTAAAAGTTGAATTTCTCTTTAACTGTTTGTTTTTTTTTCAGTCCCGTGAGAAACATAATTGGAAGAAGAAAATTTCTGATCAAAGTCGTTGCTGTTCTCATCATTATTTTTTAAGTAAGAAAGATCTAATTTGATATAGACTATTGTTATAGTTATTGGGTGTATGGGGGCTCACCTAGATCTTGGGCCCCAAGCCAACCTCACCTGCAAGCTGGTGCACCTGCTGAACAACGGACGAGGCTCTGGCGCTGGCTTTCCCTTCGGGGTTGGGGGGTCGGACGGCAGTCGCCCCCGGAAAAGCCAAAATTGCCAAATTTAAAATTAAATGGCTCGTAAAAAGAAAAGGAATCGCAATGAGGGTAGGGCGCCGCCGCAAAACGGCGCGCATGAGGGTCGCCCGCCTCGTGTCGCAAGTGGGCAAGGGCTACCGTGCCTGAGCCGGGCACGGCTAAAGATGTTAGGCCAACTTTGTGATTCCCGTAAACTCCGCTTCGCAACGTGGAACATCGGCACGTTGACCGGTCGCACGAGGGAGTTGGCTGACGTACTCTGCAGGCGGAGAGTGGCCGTGGCGTTCCTGCAGGAGACTCGGTGGGGTGGCGATAGCTCCATGCACATTGGGGAAGGCTACCAGCTGATGTACACAGGTGCACCTGATGGGCAGGCCGGGGTGGGCGTGGTGCTCTCCCGGGCGTTGCAGGATGACATCTTGGAGGTGAAGAGCTATAGCGCCCGACTTATGGTTGTGAGGGTGCTTATCGATGGGATTATAACCCACCTGATAAGTGCTTACGCTCCACAGGCTGGGCGTGGCGAAGCCGAAAAGATCTTGTTCTGGGACCAACTCGGGGGAGTGCTTCGTGACGTCCCGCTGTCGCAGGAGATTGTCCTGGGCGGTGACCTGAACGGTCACGTGGGTGACGGGTGTGAGGAGTTTGGGCGTGTCCACGGCGGTTTTGGATACGGTAGTCGCAACCCAGAGGGTGAGAACATCCTTAGAACGTGTGCGACTGCCGACCTGGCCATCGTGAACACGTACTTCAAAAAGAAATCCGGACATCTTGTCACCTACAAGAGCGGGGGGCACATAACTCAGGTTGATTTCCTGCTCACTAGGAGGCACAGCATCAGCAGGGTGGCCAACTGCAAGGTTATACCCGGGGAGAGTCTCACTAGCCAACACCGTCTCCTTGTCATGGACCTCCGCGTGAAACCCAAAGACAAACGTGCCGAGCGTGCCCAACGCAAAATCAGGTGGTGGCTGCTTGATGAAGCTAAGTCCCAAAGTTTCGTCTCAGCCATCGGTGACAAGTGCGCCGATGCTGTAGACGAACCAGTACAGGTTTCTTGGGACAGGATTCGGGCAGCTATTCTTGAGGCGGGGAGGGTGGTGCTCGGCATGTCTAAGGGTGGACGCAAGTGTGACAAGGACACCTGGTGGTGGAACGACACAGTCCAGAGAGAGATCAGGGTGAAGAAAGCCCTCTTTAAAAAGTGGCAAGCGTCCAAATCTTCCGACGACCGCGATGCGTACAAAGATGCAAAACGCGCCACTAGGAGAGCCGTAGCCAGGGCCAAACGAGACCACTTGCAACCTCTATATACCAAGTTGGAATCGTCTGAGGGGCAAAAGCTCATATATAAGTTGGCGCGTTCCAGGGCCAAAGCGGCGCAGGGTCTATCCAAGTGCCGCTGCATTAAAGACCCTGGGGGCAATTTGTTGTACGAGAAAGTCGCGGTGAAGGAGAGATGGCGCTCATACTTCCACGAGCTGCTGAATAAGCAGCATAAAGAGGTGCAGCCACCATACCTCCCTCCGAATCAAGGACTAGTGCCACCGATAACGCCTGCGGAAGTCCAGACTGCCATTCGCCGCATGAAGAACCGGAAAGCTGTCGGACCCGACAAAGTCCCCATTGAGGCTTGGAAGGCAATGGGCGCCCGTGGTGTGGGCATTCTAGCAAATCTTTATAACCGCGTACTCCTCACCGGCGAGATCCCGAGCCAGTGGAGGCTGAGCATCATCATGCCAGTCTTCAAAGGCAAGGGATCGGTGCAGGAGTGTGGTAGTTACCGCGGTATAAAGATAATGTCCCACACCATGAAGCTCTATGAGCGGATAATCGACTCCCGGATCCGACAGGAAAGTGCACTCTCGGAGTGCCAGTACGGGTTCCGTCCCGGGCACGGGACCATGGACCCAGTGTTCGCCCTAAGGGTTGTGGCGGGGAAATACAGGGCGAAGAACACGCCCCTGCACTGCTTATTCTTAGACATGCAGAAGGCCTTCGACTGTGTTCCTCGCGCAATGATCTGGTGGGCACTGCGGGCCACGGGTGTTCCAGAGACTTACATTGACACCATCCGAGACATGTACTACGATTCCGGTTCCGTGGTTCGGACTGCTGTTGGTGACTCGAAAGCCTTCCCTATCACCGTCGGGGTACACCAAGGATCCGTCCTTAGTCCTTACCTGTTCAGCGTGGTATTAGATGTTTTGTCGGACAGCATTAGAAACTCACATGAGCAGCCTCCGTGGTTGCTCATGTATGCTGATGATATTGCGCTCATGGACGCGGACAGGAGCAGATTGGTGCGACGCGCGAAGGGATGGAAAGAAGCGCTTGAGAACGGCGGTCTTAAGCTAAATGTAGCGAAGACAGAATACTTAGCGTTAAACTCCACAGATCCCACACCCGTCCGCATAGGCGATGATTTGGTCGAGCGCACGGACCAGGTTAAGTACCTGGGATCTGTACTTCATGTGACCGGTGAGATCGACCACGACGTCAAGGCACGCATTGCTGCCGCGTAGGCCAAGTGGCGAGAAATGACTGGCGTCACCTGTGATCCTAAAATGCCAGTCAGGTTGAAGGGGCAGGTCTATAAGACGATCATTAGGCCTGTTCTCTTGTATGGTTGTGAGGCGTGGCCGCTGCTCGAGCGACACAAGCAAGAGCTGCGTGTCACGGAGATGAAAATGCTGCGGTGGATGTGCGGCGTTACGCGTAAAGATCGCGTACGGAACTCTCGCATCCGCGGCAGCCTCCATATCCGTGACATCGCGGATAAAATGCAAGAGAGCCGCCTTCGCTGGTGCGGCCACGTCTTGCGGCAACCGCCAGGCTACGTGGGGAACAAATGCCTGGCGATGGTGCCCCCGCCGGGTCCAGGTAAAAGGGGTAGGCCAAAGAAGTCCTGGCTTGACGTCGTGGAGGGTGATATGCGTGCTAATGGTCTCACTACCATGGACGCCCAAGATCGTGCGAAGTGGAGGAGGAAGAGCCGGAAGGCGGACCCTGAGCTCCGAGGTCATCTTGGCCACGGATGCAATCAGGAGAATACGTCTATATGCAGATGATGATGATGATGATAGACTATTGTTATATATAGCTAGTACGGGTGACTGCACCAAGGCTGCTGCTACTGCTTTTTACAAAGCTTTTTAAAGCGCTCTTATTAGTAGTGGAATAAAGTTGCATTTATCTACTCAATAGGTCATGTCATTTGGCGGATATGCGAACAAAATGCAACTCAATGACAGTAATAATAATAAGAGCGTGCAGTTGATGACAGTAATAATAATTATACCCGTTCCGCACTGTCGTCTGCAGCACCTGAACGGTGCAAATCTCAATGATGATTATAAAGTGCTGTCAGGAGTTTGAGACGTTAAGACTCATAGGGTCCTAGTATTAAAAGTTCGAAGGTTCGACGTTTTTCACGACTATTTTTGGGATCAAAGAAAAAATTACTGCCGTACAAAGTGGCAGTCTTTTAGGAACTACTAGAGACATACGAGGTGGAGTTATTCCATAATGCGAAGAAGTAAGAGGGGTACAGAGAATATTAGCGAACCTTAAGCATTTCTGGTATGACCACATGATGTGATTTGACTAGATTTCGAGAAGTGTTCGTAGCTATCGTTAAGTGATAATCGCGTAAGAGCTGAATTTGCCAACACCGCTTTTCCCTAATGAAAAGCGATGATTACCGAGGTAGGTATTACAAACCGCTGGCACCCAACGGCCCAACATGCCCGATATTTCTCTTAAATCACTGTTTACGATCCAACTTGTATCCGATTGTAGTGTAACATCAATACGATACGGCAGACTACGGGGGTTAGGCCCAGAAACCGACTGCTATCAATCGGCGTTAATACTCACTGCTCTTCAATTATATCCGATATCCTTTGTGAGTCGATACTTTATTTTACACCTCCGGGGCTCGTACCTGTATATTTAGGCGAAGTCTAGTCCAATCAATCCATATAAATAAAAATGTAACCCCCCAAATGTATGTAAGCCCATAACTTCCAAACGACTGCACCAAATTGGATAATTCCTTTTGTTTTGTGTTCGTTATTCAAGATTTGTATACAAAAAATAGAATAGAAGGTGCAACGGGTACGAGATCTGACTTTCACGCGAGCGAAATAAATATGGCGGTACAAAGTTCGCCGGGTCAGCTAGTATAAGATATAAAAAAAATACTATTTTTACATATTATTTAATCTTGTACAATAATAATATTAATAATCTATTTTATAATGTACAGTCGGTATCAGATCGATATTGACGAACAATTTTAATGCCTTTGTTTTCTCCCCTCCCTGTTGACTGATTGTTCTGACCCTTTAGCTATTATCTGTTCTGTGCCTTTAGTTCGAATAATAATGCAATTTAAATCAATAAAACAGTTGGATTCGCTTTCAATAACTAGATTTTACGATCATAATGAGACTGTGGCGATACCACATGTACCCAGCGCCATCTAGCGACAGCAAGCCGAACGACTACGTTACTACGAATCCTGCTTGTACAATATATCTACAACATCCCAACGACAATCGTTGGGCCGCGGCCCGCCAGGCGTGATCACCTTGCCTGGTCGGAGGATCCTCCCTTTGGTTGGAGGAACATTACCTCCACAAGACTTTGCAGACTATATCGTTCTGACGTTAACTGTACTTGAAGGTATTACAAACAACATTTGTTAGAGGATGAGAGGGGGGAAACACGTACCAGGGGAGGGGTATTGGTCCTCCACCTTAACAAAACAGTCGCATCTTCTACACGCAATCTCGTGTCAGTGTGTTTATGGTCGCAGTTAAATACTATCAGGACAAATCCCTGCCTTCTCACGCATGCCTAGGACCTCATTCGTACTCATTAAGTGGTACGTGAATGTGAATATCTACCACAAGTCTCGTAAGTGCTTATCTTCCTTCTCTGCTACCTCTACATAAAGACTAAGAACTGAATTTGAACGTTCATTATAAAAAAAACTAACTGTCACCTGCGGTTCCACCCGCGTGGTATCCTGATCTTGTTTCCGCAATCAATGGATACAAATTCCTTTTCACCATTGACACTCGAAAAAGGGTCCGTGATTCATCAAAAACAGTGAATAAAACGCTCTTTATTTCACTGAGTGAATAAAAAATTTTGAATTTGGAACATGCGCGAATATAATTATTATGGATTGTAGTAAAACATGCAAAGAGGTTGCTCACTCTCACTATAAAAACGTACTAAAGGCCACCTAAATGTAATCACTGACTGGATGGAATGTGGCTCAGTTTAAATTAAGAAAAAAAAATGCCGCCATTGTTCTGTGCAATTTTCCTTGTAAATAATCTTAAAATGATTTCATCCGGTGATGAAAATGAAATTCTCAAACGCGTTAAGACTCCGGAGTCTTTTCGCGCTGAAGCGGTAGCTATTACTGATAGTTTGCTGCTTCTTTCATGTACTATTCATAACAAAATTTAATTCATAATCAAATCACAGAGTAATTGTTTTCTCGTAGTCAATGATGAAAAGTAGCGTACCTAACACGTGAAAAAAGAATTCATCTCGGCTCTTGTATCCCTCGATCCGCTCAGGTTTCTATCTAGAATCCCTCGCTATGCTCGGGATTCTACCGCAGAAACCTTCGCTCCTCTCGGGATACAACTTAGTGCCTCGAAAAGAATACATCTTTTTTTCACTTGTTGGGTAATCTACTATTGTGGTATTCCACATATACCTTAAATCTATAATGTAGCTGCAAATAATGTACCTACTGTTCATAAAACATCTTCACAAACTTTAACATTTATAATAGTACTTACTGTATTAATAGGACACTCGTTTCAAATCTTTCTCTTCAAATCTATTATTTATTTGAGTTCAAAACATTAAGCCAATCACGGTATATACTAAAAGAAAAACAATTTCACCTCTCGAGGAAATGAAATACTCAAGTGAAGAGAGGATGTTATTGAGTTACAAACAATATTGACTACCAGTGCACTTCATAACTGTAATAATTGAAAAGCGTACTCAGGCATATGATAGTTGTACAGCAGTAGCCGGGACTTAGTAAATATTTTGTACGTAGGAGAGCTATCTAGCGAGCATTGTTGGTTTAACTCTTTCATTCCGGTTGATGTGTTGATGTGGATGCTGAAAACAATCTTGTAAAATCTTGTTCGCATGTTATTTCCCATGAGACGTGAATTCAAAACAACTTTTTTCATTTCACATTCTTCTAAATTTTGAGGCATTTATTATTAAAACCGTGTTTGTAATTTTTTAAGGGTACTACCATCCTAGACAAGTGGCAATTCGCTGGCCGGCGTATTGAAGAATAGAATGATGAATGTATGGGATTTGACGTATATGATAGTCTTCAAAGTATTTCGAATGTACGGAATTTCACGTATATGAAAGTCATCAACGTATGTCACAAACGTCAAATCGCATACATTTGTAATTCTATTCTACAATACGCTGGCCAATAAATTGCCACTTGTCTAGGGGGGCTGTTATAACTATCCTAATTTTGCACTTACTTCATATTAAAAAGAAACATCCGAATCGAAGCCACCATGTTTATCGGACTTCATTGAAAATAGTTTAAAAAGGTTAACATTGTAGTCTTGAAGCATACTTTTTAGATAACATAATTAACATGAACTTTTGTTTGCAATAGGTACACTTCCTTATATATAAAGATAAACTTACGTTACGTACATATATTATGTTCAAGCAATGCCAGCGCAATCATCATCATCATCATCATTTCAGCCATAGGAAGTCCACTGCTGGACATAGGCCTCCCCTATAGATCTCCAATAGGACCGGTTGGAAGCGGCTCGCTCTTATTGTCTGTCTGTCTGCCAGCGCAATAATAATAAATAATTATTAAAGGTGGTTGTGGTGAAAGCATGTATCGGTTTTTAATTTGCCGGATTCAGGGAAGTTGTGGTTATTTGAAACCACAACTTCCCTGAATCCAACTGATAATGAGAATCCGACTCTATTATGCTACTCAAACAAAACATAGTAACAAAATTAACCACACTTGTACACTTGCCCACTATTTTCTTGCCGGAGTCTTTGGACGTGGCTGTTGTTTCCATTAGCTAAACTTGACACTTTTGACGTTTTTAACTGCCGTTTAATATAACAGTCTATGCAGAATGAACAATTTAGTGTATGCTGCCTTATACGTATGTGCTGCCTTAATACGCAGCCAAGCCAAATATGCATGCCAGCTTGACCCCTTCCACTCGGTACAAAGACGGGCGTTGAGGCTCGTCGGCAATCCCATACTCGCAGGCGATGTGGAACCTCTCAGTCTCAGAAGAGACTTTACCTCACTGTGTGTGTTCTACCGTCTAAACAATGGTTTGTGCTCAGAAGAACTGTTTGACATGATGCCAACAGCTACATTCTATCATCGCACCTCTCGCCACAGGCAGGTAATTCATCCTCACACATTGCGTCCGGAAACGGTGCGCACTTTGCGGTAGGAAAGGCACTTCATCCCTCGCACACTGAAGCTGTGGAATGAACTCCCTGCGGTGGTTTTCCTAAGCGACTACAATATGGGGTACTTCAAGGAGGGCATTAGAAGGTTTCTTCATCGCATACGTCCATAGGCCACGGTGACCACTTCCCATCAGGTGGGCCGTGTTCTTATCTGCCACCTAAGTGGTATAAAAAAAAGTAATAATATTATGTGCTTCTTGCCAATTTTAGGATAGGTCATCTACCCACCACAGTTCCATTACTAATTTTGATTTTAGAAAGTAAACATACAATTTGAACTTGCTTTAAGTACTTTAAATTTTGGAGTACGGGTTATGTTGGGCCAAGTTGATTGTGCATAATAAAATTGATAAAATTAAGTGCTCCTTTATCAAGTTTGAAGTATCCACTTTACCATCACAAAGTTATATGAAACTACTCACGGATTTCCAAGTATAAATTTTCTTGAAATCTATATAAATATTGAAATTTATTGTATACTAGCTTTTGCCCGGGACTCCACCCGCGTGTAATTCTGATTCTGTGCAGATTCGGAAACATTCTGAACTTATGTGTTATTTTCAGACTATACTTAACCTATTTTTGTGCCAAATTTCAACCAATATCTAAACATTTACATAAACTTCCATATTTTATAACATTAGTCGGATTTGGAGTATCCAGATGTGCAAATTTTAAATTAGAATGCATAAAACAATAACAAACTTGCCACGCGGTAAAATGTCGTTCAAAATATAATAAATGAAGTTGTATACAAAAACAACAAAACCGCGAACGAGTAAGTTATTACAGGGTAGTTTCACAAGCTTCTAGCGTCTACGGCGTAGCGCTGTAGCATTTGTGTGCTACGGTACGTAGGTATGTTGAGTGTCTGCTCCTAATGCTTCTAAATTATACTAAATGGAAAAAAACAGGCGTCTAATATGGGTTCTGAAATGTTTATATGAGAATTCCAGAGCCTGTGTTTGCATTAATGGTACCTACTGACTGGTTGAATATCTCAAAAGGTGTCAGGTGAGATTATGTATTATGTATTTTCATGGATCTTATCAAGTACATTTCTCTGTTTTATGCACTGATGTTCGTTAAATGATGTTTTGCCATTGAAGAATTCTTGTATTTATGACCCCCAACAAGACGCAGAGGATGGCACACCACAGGGGTTATATTAGTGGTAGTAACCACGAGGTCATTACCCCTGACGCAACCAAAAAATAAGGTCTTTTTAGGATTCCAACTGCTCGTAATGAATGCCAGAGATGTTCGTTGGTATGGCTAGGGCTCTCGGGGTGATATTCCAGACTATCCATTAAATATCTACTAGCGGCCGTGTGCGCCTTTGTACGCGTGGAGTTCGTTTTACCCACTTAGGGATCCGTCCCATCCGTCCTTAGCGGATGTCTACGCTCTATAAAAAACCTACGTGCCAAATTTCAAATTTGTAGGTATTACAGTTTCTGAGATTTCGTGATTAATCAGTGAGTGGTAAGTATTTCGCTTTATTCAATCTACCGTGATTGATAAACAAACATCCATCTATCCAAACTTTGGCATTTATAATGGCAGTTAGAGGTACTAACAGTAAGATAAATAACTGTAACTAAGTTGCAAACTGCAATTCTATCTTGAGCAATCCTCACCTGTGTCTCACTTGTAATAGAGTCTCAAATGTTCTTAGTGTTTCTAAGTCGTACGCTAACATTTTATCATGCTATAAAGCTCTCGTATACTGCGCCGTTTTATTCCACGTTAATATTTATGTGTACGGTACACACATTATCCCCTGTTAAACATATTTACTTTTTACTAAACGTTGCTTACTTAGTATGTTGTCTTATCGTTGTTGTCTCTTCTAAACGCAATTAGATCATCACCATCTTTCACGACTATCACTTAACCTTAGGTCTTCTTATTTATGTATTTATTTATCCTTTATTGTACACTTACATGGCATTAATGTAGATTGGTGAGATATTATGTACAAAGGCGAGCTTAAATCGCAGCACGAGTGTGACTCCTCTAGAATTACACGTCAATAAGCCACGGTAACCACTCTCAATCAGGTGCGCCGTGCGCTTGTCTGCTACCCAAGTGGTATAAAAAAAGTGCTCAACCCGCCTAAACAAGTTTACACTTAAAAAATGAAAACTTCACACTAATCTATTTTAATTAGTTGGTACCCTAATCTTAATACTAATGTGATGGTGTTAAGAACCGTATTATTGTATAAAGGAGCCTTTTCGCATGACTGACTGATGAGTCAACATGGAGCCAAACTACTAAAGTTAGATTTACGAAATTTACTGTAGGCTACTTTTATCACCTAGGCGAGCACTAAGAGAGGATTTCTCCAAGGGCATAAAGTAGGGTTTAAGAGTTTGTATAGGGTGAGTGTAGTAATTCGAATTTATACTCGACAAGATGACGATGACCAGTGTGTCACGCTCTGATGTCTCCCAAGCCTAGGGGAGACAACAGGACTAAAAAAATCCTGATGTCTCCCCTAGGGGGCCATCAGGGGATATACGAGACTGACGCCGTATCTACCGACTCTTTGTACTAATTTTGTAGTGAATATATAATTGAGGCTGTTAACTATTATACTCGTAGTATGCGTGTACATGATCAAACTATTACTGTCATCATATATGATAGTGATTGCTCAGATGTGTCGAAAGTGTGCACTTTAGAGCCCAGTGTCAGCTTTTTGTATTCGATTGGTATGTCAGATTTTCAGAGAACGACTGCCATCTGACCTCCTTACCTTCATAGGTAAGCTGCGCCAGAGCGTCATCTGTTGCTTAGTAGTATCTTAATTACCTTTAATTATCTATGTATTGAATGCATTCTTCTACTGAAACTACTGTTTTGGAAAAGTTCTTTGTTGGCAACTAGTAGCGCATAAAGAAAAAAAAATCGTTGATGGCAACTAATAGCCAACGGAGAATAAAAATTCCTTATTCGCTACTGGTTGCGAAGTTTAGTTGCCATGGCGGCCGAAAAGGGAAAAAAGACAATTATCCTTTCCAATTAGCTCGTAACTCGGTATCAATTTTATTTCTCCCCAAGTCTGCATATACCGAGCTTTGAAAATAAAAGATTCAGTCAGACGATCGAGATTTATTTCAAGTGTGCTTTACTCGTGTTTTCTTGAATATTAATGAGCTATTTGAGGGTCGTGAAAATAAAACGTAAGCCAAATGTTATAGAAACTGTTACATAAATGAACCCCAATAAAGAGTCTATTCAATTGAAAGACATATGCAAACATAACCCGCACCGGTCACCTGGGAAAAAGTGAACGAGTAAGAAAACATAAAAGTTTCAATAATTTTCGTATACTCGTAGTATTTCGGTGTTTTGCCAACATTTTTGGGACCCAAGGAAATCTCATCAATCTTAACTAGATTGATGAGATTTCTGTGCTCCTGCTAAACACCAAATGAAGCTCTGTTTTCCTTGCATCTTGCGCAAAATCCCCATGGATACCCCCGCGCCCCGCGCCGGAGCCGGCAGAGCAGGTTTTGTCGGACATGAACCTTCCACAACGCACGTCATCTGTGGGTTGTCGGTTGCCGGACCCCGGCCGACCCAGGATCATCTCTTTCAAGGTGGCCCTCCTCGGGTGTCGAGACTACGGAGTCCCCACCTAGCCCACCAGATGAAGCTCTGGCGCGCTTGATATAAAGCCTTTTCTTATCAGAGTGGGGTGGTCAGGCAGTAATCACTCCTAATGCCACCATATTAATCGAAAACAATATCCGGACCTCAAACTCCGAAGTGTTAACTTTGGATGCAACTAGAAAATCGCTGTTAGGATAATAATGACTGAGTATGGTTTGTACAATCAGCATCAGAACGATTTTGACTACTAAAGTGTAAAAATGATCTTAATACCAGGGTATTAAGAGCTAGTCAAATTGTTTTATTGATTTAGATTTATCATCCAAACTATTATCATCCAAACTAAAGATAATGTAAAAATTATCAGAATAATCTGTTAACAGAAATGGGAGAATACTAAGATATTAAAATCGTTTTGAGTACTTTGCTGGTCGAGATCGATCTGATGATGACTGTACACGTACGTAGTCGTAGCTAGTGCAGAAAAAAAATGAATAGATATGAGATTTTGCTCTAGTCAACCGCGTCGTCAATTTGCGTGTTATACGTCTATTGTTAGGCGTATGAATTTCCTTAATGTTATTTCAATTTTGTTAGGGACGCAGACCTCGAGAGCATATGTTCCTAAAACTTGCTTACATTCATGCTCCGTGGAAAATATAGATTTAGTATACGTGACTGAAATGCTGGATGCGTTGGCAACGGAGAAATGCCTGATAAGTATGGCAGTGAGCCAGTTAGCGCTGGAGTGCACTTTTATTGAAAAGAATTACAATTTGATAAGCTTCTACTAATTACTTTTATTAAGTCTTAAACTGCTTGCTCGCACATTATAAATTGTATCAAAACTATATTAAAAAATAAAATAAAGGATAATTGAGTTCTCAGAGTTTCTTGCTGGTATCTTCTCAGTAGAACCAACTACCGAACCAGCGAAAGAATCATTTTCAAATGATTTATTTTACTTTATTTAATAATATTATCTTTTTTTTTAACTTGAAATAATAATTGTAATATTTGACGTTCATATGTGCTCTTTATGTGCCTAAATTGAATAAATGAAATTGATTCTTTGATTTGATTTGATGATGTTTTAGTTCTCTCGATAAAATAAAATTAAGAATCTGTCACTTTTCATTATTTTATTGTTTGAAAGTAAACTGTTCAGCTCTCTAATAAAAAAAATCAAATTTGTTCGTTTTTGAATATTGAAGATATTTTTAAAAATACTCGCGTAATGTTATTTTGAACACAGATATATTTTTTAGAATTCTTGGCTGTTTGTTTGCAATGGACGTGAAAAACTACTGAACGGATTGTGATGTGGTTTTCTAATAGAAAGTTCTTGGTCAGAATTAAAATCCACCGTATGTTAGGTCATGCTTGGTTACAATTGGTTGAGTAAATCCGGAGATATAAGCAAAAAGAGAATCATCAAGTTTACTTTTCGTCGTAATACCCGTCATCTATTTCTCAACTCTTAAAGCTGTGCACTGAAGTTCAAAGTTAATAAATAAGCCGCAAGTTAGAAAGTTTTACTGAAATCCACCTAGAGAAGAACTGCAAAGTATCCTACTTTTGGTAATAAAGCGGCATATTTATGTGGTAAAGTTTGTATGACAATAAAATAATAGTAACACTTTTGATAAATATGTTAGAGTTAGCTAGTGTGAAATGAAGCGTAAATAGGACAGCTTGGAAACTGGAAAAATAAAACGAACAGAGGTAATCCTTAAAAAGGTCACGGTCCTGAGCTTGTCTAAAAATAATAACAATGGTAGCGATGTCGGGTCTGTGGGTTTGTACTAAACCATTTTTCTCTTTGTTGTTTGTTCCTTGCTAGTTCACTTTTTTATAAGTATCTTTTATTCGACAGTTTTCCTAATGGACTACACGACATTGATATAACCTTATTTGTAACATTGACGACTTATAGTTCAATAAATAAGACTTACAAAAAAAAAACAAAAAAAACTTAAATGAATTTGAATTTCAATTGTAAAAAACGTTTCTTTGTAACAATGATTCCTCATAAGTTACAAAGAAACGTTTTTCGCAATTTAATTGTTCAAACCGTCACAACAAAGCAACGACCGTGCAATTAATTGAACAGGACAAGAAATGCTAAGCGAGTGGGAGCAAAAACAAATAACACTTACTGGGTACCGTTTTAGTGACGAAATCTGTAGTACAATATAACGAGCTGTTTCACTATTGGTGGGTGTTTGAGCCGATCGTTCTGGGCATTCCCATAGAACTGAGATAGAGTACCTTACTAATATAAGACTAAAACTATAGAAATATACAGTGCTTCTAGCCGTGGGGTACCGGCAGAGTAGAATAGTACCCCCCTCTAGTACCAGGTGTCGTAGGAGCCGACTGAGGTACAGCGGAACCGACCAATGGCGGTATAACCATTTAAATCGGCGTAGCTAAAATGGCACAGGGCGAGGATGGGCAGCAGCATCCTCGCCGCGAAGCTACGCCCTGCGATTGCCAACACGCCTGCCCAGCGTGGCGATTATGGGCAAACTCCCCCTATGATAGGCACAAATAGAACCAGGCCCCTAGTCCCCGGCAGCTCCGCTAGCCCTGGCTCCGGTAGCGGCCAGGGTAACGGCGGAGCAGGGGGTGCTAAGAATCCCCGGCAGAGATCCGGCTACCACCCCAAACGACGACTGGCCCTGGTAACGCACAACGTACGCACGATGAGGACTGACGAGAGGATTGCTGAGCTGGAAGAAGAGTTGAGTAGGTTGCACTGGGATATTGTGGGGTTGTCTGAAGTCCGTAGAGAGGGCGAGGACACGATAACCCTAGGATCCGGCAACCTGCTCTACTACCGGGAAGGCGACCAGCAGTCGCAAGGTGGTGTCGGTTTTCTCGTTCACAGATCCCTCATTAACAACATCATTACCATCGAAAGTGTGTCGAGCAGGGTTGTATACCTAATACTCAGAATATCCAAGAGGTATTCGCTGAAGGTCATTCAGGTATACGCACCGACCTCGGCACGCCCAGATGATGAAGTGGAGACTATGTATGAGGACGTAAGTAGGGCCATACATACGTCTAAGACCCACTTCACAGTTGTTATGGGGGACTTCAACGCAAAGTTGGGTAAGAAAAGCGATGATGAGTTGAGAGTGGGGCAATTTGGACATGGACAACGGAACCCGCGGGGACAGAGGCTGGCTGACTTTCTGGAGAAAGAGGGACTCTTTATGATGAACTCTTTCTTTCAGAAGCCGCCGCACAGGAAATGGACCTGGATGAGCCCTGATGGTTCCACGAGGAATGAGATAGACTTCATCATGATCAACGAGAAACGAATATTCAGTGATGTCTCCGTGATCCACAGGGTGAAAACCGGTGATCACAGAATCGTAAGAGGCACATTGGGTATTAACGTTAAACTCGAAAGGTCCCGCCTGATGAAGTCTACACTCCGACCCACTCGTGCCCAAATCCAAAACCCCGAGAACTTTCAACTTGAGCTTTCGAATCGCTTTGATTGCCTAGAAAACTTTGCGTCGGTGGACGAGATCAACAACAGGCTCGTAGAAACTGTCCAAATGGTGGGCTCTAAGCACTTTAGACCCCGTCGTTCAAATAGACCTCAGAAACTCTCCGATCACACCCAAAAACTCATGGCTAAACGACGCTCACTTCGACTGCAGTCTTCCGATGATGCAGATTCATATAGGCAGCTCAACAAACAGATTTCCAAATCTCTGCGACACGATATACGTCTCTTTAATACTGAACATATTAAAGAGACAATCGAGCGGAACAAAGGCTCCAAAGTGTTCGCAAGAAATTTGTCTGTTGGGCAAAGCCAGTTGACTAAGCTGAAGAGAGAAGATGGCAGTATAGCGTCGACCAAGGCTGAGGTTTTGGAGGAGGTCGAAAGGTTCTATGGACAGCTATACGCTTCGGTCGCTAATCCTGCTGGCAACATGGCGACCGACCCAAGAGCCAAGTTGACCCGACACTTCACCGGGGATATCCCAGACATCAGCCTGTACGAGATTAGAATGGCCCTGAATCAGCTTAAGAACAACAAAGCGCCGGGTGACGACGGAATCACTTCAGAGCTTCTGAAAGCGGGTGGAACACCGGTACTTAAAGTCCTTCAGAGGCTTTTTAACACCGTCGTCCTCGAGGGCATAACGCCAGAAGCGTGGAACAGAGGCGTGGTGGTGCTGTTCTTTAAGAAAGGTGACAATACCTTACTGAAGAATTACAGACCCATCTCGCTTCTGAGCCATGTTTACAAGCTGTTTTCAAGGGTCATTACGAACCGTCTCGAGCGCAGGCTTGATGACTTCCAACCTTCCGAACAAGCCGGTTTCCGAAGAGGCTACAGTACCATAGACCACATCCATACGCTGCGGCAAGTTATACAGAAGACCGAAGAGTATAATTTGCCACTTTGCTTAGCGTTTGTGGACTATGAGAAAGCCTTTGATTCGGTCGAGACATGGGCTGTGCTTGAGTCTCTCCAGCGGTGCCGTATTGACTATCGGTACATCGAAGTGTTGAAGTGTTTGTATAATAACGCCACCATGTCGGTTCGAGTACAGGAACAGAGTTCGAGGGCGATCCCTTTGAAAAGAGGCGTAAGACAGGGAGACGTGATATCTCCGAAACTGTTTACGGCCACTTTGGAGAATGCCTTCAAGCTCCTGGAATGGAAAGGATTCGGCATCAATATTAATGGCGAATACATCACTCACCTCCGGTTTGCCGACGATATTGTAGTCATGGCAGAATCGATGGAAGATCTCAACACGATGCTCGAAGGCCTCAACCGAGTTTCTCAACAGGTGGGTCTTAAAATGAACATGGACAAGACAAAGGTGATGTGCAATGCCCATGTTGTACCTATCCCGATATCTGTTGAGAGCTCGGTTCTTGAAGTTGTTGACTCGTACGTCTACCTAGGACAAGTAGTCCAGTTAGGTAGGTCCAACTTCAAGAAAGAGGTCAATCGCCGAATCCAACTCGGCTGGGCAGCGTTCGGAAAATTGCGCAATGTCTTCTCGTCCGACATACCTCAGTGTCTCAAGTCGAAGGTTTTCGACCAGTGTGTGTTACCAGTGATGACTTACGGCACTGAAACGTGGTCCCTCACTATGGGCCTTAAGAGTAAGCTCAAAGTAGCCCAACGAGCTATGGAGAGGGCTATGCTCGGAGTCTCTCTGCGAGATCGAATCAGAAATGAGGAGATCCGTAGAAGAACCAAGGTTACCGACATAGCCCAGCGGATTAGCAAGTTGAAATGGCAGTGGGCAGGGCACATAGCACGGAGGACTGATGACCGATGGGGTCGAAAAGTCCTCGAGTGGAGGCCACGTATCGGCAAGCGCAGCGTGGGACATCCACCCACAAGGTGGACAGACGACCTCATTAAGGCCGCGGGAACGCGCTGGATGCGAGCCGCTTCCAACCGGTCCTATTGGAGATCTATAGGGGAGGCCTATGTCCAGCAGTGGACTTCCTATGGCTGAGATGATGATGATGATGATGATGTATGGCGAAATTGAAAAAAAACACCGGTTTAATGTATTTCTCAGCAATAAACTAATTATCATAGCAAATTTTATAGGATTTGAGAATGGCATGAAACTATTGTTTTTCACCAAAATCATACAACTTGTAAGCCAGTAAACCTACCAATTGACGAGGCTCTGGTCCTTACTTTCCTCTCGGGATAGACGGTCAGAATGCACTCACTCCCTTAAAAGCCAAGATAAAACTATTATTTCTAAGAGTAGGTAAAAAAATTGCTAGTGTTAGTTGAATATTGATTACTTTGGTCTTCTCGGTAATGCTGATAGTTTTAAAGCATCTTATTTTCAATCATCATCTGAGCAAAGAGTACGTACATAAACGTGACTCATGTTATAAACTTAACCCACATTCATATTACTCGTACTAGTACACGTATCTATGTATAAGGTGACCTTCCTGCAATCAAAGTTTCCCAAGTCCAATCTCTTGTATACAACGCTATGTACCCAAATAGGTACAATTTGTTTGTTTCACTACTGAAGTATCTGAATTAGTTGGGTACGAACTCATTTTTCGCTGCGCTTAGGTAAATAATGTATTATTTTTATTAAATTCATTACTAAACATAGACTCAAACTTTTATAGCTATGGGGATAGTTTTATATTTACGTAAAAAACGCAAAATTAACTGATGGCGACGCGAAATAAAGTAATTTATAATATATTTTATACGGGATGTCAGTTTATAAGTAAATTTCATCAATGAAATCTGTAGTAAAAATACCAAAGGTTTGTTTGTTAAAATATTCTTTAGTCAACTGTTTTTCGACCAAACGTTCATTCGACCAGTAGTAAAAATACCAAATGTTTGTTCGATAAAAAGTCTTTTGGTCAATTGTTCATTCGATCAGTAGTAGAATGGCCTAATGTTTCATCGGTCACACGTCAAATGATCAAATGAATGAGCAGTTTTCCAGTAGGTATAATAATCAGTTGGTTTTTAAGTCATCAGGAGATGGCGCTAGCATAGCTTTTGGTAATTTTAATGTACTCTGTGGTTTGTTTGTGGTATTTTCATTGTATCAGAAAAAATGACAGAATATTTAAGTAAAGTAAATCATTACAAAACCGAAGAACATTTTTTCCATAAATTACACTAGATGTGACACCACACTCTTCTTACCAAAAGTGCCGGCTGCGCCATCTAGCGCGTCTTTAGGAACCCTTTAAATACCTACTGGAAAACTGCTCATTTCGGTCACCAGTGGTAAACTCTGTCCGGGGTGCTATCAAAATCCTTGAGGCCCAAGTACGTACCTGCTTTAACAACGTATGAGCACGGTAATATATATGTAGATAGTAATTCTGTGGTTTGAGTCTCTGATGCCTAATCGGGTCATCGCTATGGCTCAGGCTTAGACTATTGTACAAAATTCTATAGACGCAAAAAGTGTCATTACAACGCGGCATAACAAATGGCTACTAGGTACTTAGGTATACATAAGTTGACATATACATAAACTTGGGATGTATGTATGTAGGTATATTATGTCAAATGACTTGCACACATTGATAGTTTAAAGAACATTGACATTAGCTTACTCACACAAAACTTATTTTCTTCACCGTTTTTTACTATGCATTTTGTTAATGTGTCTACAGTATGGTCTAAGGGCTCAGGTATTTAAATATTCATACGCAATAGCAAACAAAAATTATTTCAAATATGAAAACTTTAGAATTGCACGAAATTATTGACAAAATGATAATACGCCTGAAAAACTGCAAATACTGCGTACACACGTTAAACAATTTGCAAATAGGTACTGCGCCACTAATTGACAGTTTAACAGTCGCCACATGGAATGCAATTAATTTTACGCCAGTGTTTATTTGATGCAGAGATATACAGTTATACACTGAATTAACACAGAGTGCTCTTAGTACGAGAAAATTAGGATTTGACACAGGAATAATTCCTAGTAACAATTTTCTTTCGGAATTCATAGAGGGAGGTTACTGGCAGTCTAAATTTCTATTTGCGTGGTATTCGGTTCGTTGCGTTCTCCGCCATCTTGAATTTAAGGGTACATTTTTGTTTACTAAATAAGTCGTTTATTTTTAATTTTACACGAAAAATTATTACCACAAAGTTGTTTAGAATTAAATTTTCTACAATTTTCAGTTTAAAAATAGACGACTTATTCAGTAACTAAAATTTCACCCTTAAATTCAAAATGGTGAAGAATGCAATGAACCGATTACCACGCAAATCGAAATTTAGACTCCCAGTGACCTGCTTTAACGAATTTCCAAAGAAAATAACTACTATGAGATTTTCCTTTGTCAAAAAATCGAATACAATTTCCCCACCTTATTGGGGTATACATCGAAAAACATTGATCCTAGGAGAAAATTATGAATATTAAACGGTAGTAAATTTAATTCTTAACAACTTTGTGGTAAATATTTTTCGTGTAAAAATAAAACTAAACAACTTATTCGGCAAACAAAAATTTACCCTTCAATTCAAGATGGCCGATAACGCAACAATCCGAATACCACGCAAAACCAAATGTAGACTGCTAGTAACCTCCCTTAATGAATTCCGAAAGAAAATTGCTACTAAGCATTTTTCTTAAGTCAAAAAAGTCAAACAAAGATTTACCACTTTTTGGGGTATAAACCAAAAAATATCGATCCTAGAAAAAAATTAACAAGAGTTAGAGTGTAGTTGTTACTATAAAGTTGTATTCTAAACAACTTTATAGTAACAACTTTTTGTGTAAAATTAGAACTAAACGATTTATTCAGTAAACAAAAATGTATCCTTAAATTCAAGAACGCAACGAACCGAATACCACGCAAATCGAAACTTAGACTACCAGGGACCTCCCTCAACGAATTCAGAAAGAAAATTGCTACTAGGAATTATTTCTAGGTTTGCCCCTTAATTGAGCTAAATCGGTTGTACTATCTGTTTCAGGAAGAATCAACCTCAACTGCTAATTCGTATACCTGCTAAACAATAGACGACGCCTTAGCGTAGGCTTTCCTTCTAAGATCGATGATCAAACGGCAATCTTTGGCCCGTATTCTAGAATGGCACTCAGTCCTGAATCTCGATTTGTCTACAATAAATCGAAAATCAGAATTGAGTACCATTCGAGAATACTAGCTTTAAAGGCTTGTCGTAAGTACGTAAATAGGTAGTAAAAAAAAAATTAAAAATATGTAATTCAATTGTGTTACATAAATGTCGTGTGTATGTATACATCTATGTATGCATAAATTATGTAGGTATGTATGATCATTATGCCTTCACTAAATGTAGGTAAGGTAATAGCAGATCCCAAGTAAGTGAAAACTTTAGCTGCAACTGGAAATAACGCTATAGTTTATCGTCATCTAATTTAAACTGTCTGGTTTCTTGAATATAAGAACTTATCTAATGTGACTTACGAGGGATCAGGATTTATTGTCTGACAACAACAGCATAAAATGTTTCCATGGCGAGGGCTGCACTGCAATTCACTAAGCGAGCACAACGGTGCGACAACGATGCGAGGCGCAACGTAGATTGTCATTGGTCAGATTGTATCACGTCATTGGAAATCGACCAATGACAGTGTCTATCGCGCACATCGTTGCGACTCGCATCGTTGTCGCATCGTTGTGCTTGTTAGTGAATTGCACAGCTGGACACGCGCGTCTTCCAATTTTATTAATTAGGAGAATCTATATATCATCCGCGATCTACAGGACCCTGGAAACGCCAAGTTCCGTTTACTAGCCGTCGGTCTATCCTATAAAATTAAAATTGATGTCTTTCTATAAGATTCATACCGTCAAGTATCTCTTTCCAATTCTTTGCTTTCTAGATACGTTGTAAGCAATCGGATCCAACCCTCTTGTTGGGGGTTAGGGGTTTATTATCGACTATTGCACCCTTTATTACTTCAGAGCATCGTAAAAAATAATGTAACATATAGAAGAGTAATTTGACACAATATAAATGCGAAAGTTTGTTAAGACGTTTGGATCTTCTTCTTCCTCTTAGCGTTAATTCCCAGTCGCATCCGAAGCTTTCAGCTCGGAGTCTGGGGTCCGCTTTTACCAGTCTTAACCACGGATTTGGCTAGACCTCGATATTTTCCGCGAAGCGATTGTCATCTGACCTCCACAACCCAATGTTAACATTAGGCGATATCGAAGCTTTGCAGTTAGACCGTTGTTTTTGGATTTTTGAGGGCTCCAACTACCCCGTAACGACTGCCATAGATGTTCTCATGGCAACCGGGACCGACGGCTTAACGTGCTCTCCGAGGCACGACCAGACCAATGCAAATACTCAAATTTAATTCACACAAATATTTGCACTGAGCGGGGATCGAACTCGCGCCTCCTGCGTAGCGGCCGCGTTCACTACCGCTACGCCACGGAGTCTGTCAATGTTTGGATATTTGTTACTAAATCACACGACTCACTCAAACGACTTAATTAATCTGGCGGTAATTTTGTACAAGTTTGGTACGGGGATAGAATATATTCTGAAGGCGGGATCAGAATTCATATCATACATAAATATGATTTATTACCAGGTAATTACGGTTTTCTATGTCGAACTAGGACAGCAAGGCAAAAAAAAATGCATTTGTTAACATTTAAATATTGCTTTCAATTAGCTACAAGTCGCATGTGAACTGTTTATGACATTTCAATTAGTTTCAACAGCTTTCTAGACTCGAAGCGGTAAGGCAATCACGATTCCGTTCATGACAATTTTATTTTAAAATATGCTAACACTTTCTTGAAACATGGTAATAGGTGAGATGTGACTGCAATCAAATGCACAAAAAAATCTTTAATATATCTAGATGCGAATTACAAATGAATTACACGTACCATATTATGATTAGGTACTTAGCCATGTGAAGTGTCACCATAAAAGAAATTAATATTATCTGAATTTATTAAATTCAAAATAGATAAAAAGACGATAACGTTCTCATCGATTTAGATGGAAAATAGAGATAACTCTTTTATTTTTAATCATTCACCCAACCTAATATAGGTAAAAACTATTTGACAATATCCTGTCTATCCACCCATCTACCTATGTTACGTACCTCCCTAAGACAAATGGTTGTGGCTCCTGGAGCGATGTTCCATGATGTCCTACAATAATTGAAAACACACTACGGCACTAACCTTTGCTAATGTGAAACCATTTCAATAAATGGTGCCCCTTTCAATGTTTAAGTTCAGTATGTGCAAACACATAGTTGCGGCACACGACTGGTTTTGCTCGTTTTCTCTTTTTTGGTGTGTGAAGTTTATTTTCTTCTGTGCCAGTCTCGCTATATTTTTCTTTAGTTAGTTCATTGTCCAATATAAAGCGCATCAAAAAAGAAGAAAACGAGCAAAACCAGTCGTGTCAAAATGGTCATCATAGCGTGCCGCAAATATAAATATTGTTATAGTTTTTATGTTTCGGGACTTATCGCGATTAATTATTATTTGGAACTTACTTGTGCCGACGTTTCGGCACCGAACATAAAAACTATGAGTTTACACCGCGATAGTTTAAAAATAAATATTGTTATGTCTTGCGTTCCATTCCATGGAAAGTTAAATAGAGCAGGCGCCAAAGGTCTCCTCGCTTACAATATTATGGTACCGCAAAATCTTTTATGCTTTGTGCACCTGAGATCTTCGGCTATTATGTACAAAAAGCCATGTTGCCATCGGCGCACTTGGTTCGGCTTCCTGCAGCGCCCCCTCTACTTTCTATCTAGTGATCGGGTATACATTACTGGCTTACAGCAGATTTTTTTTAAGAAGGACATCAATAAACTGCCAGACCTAAAATGTGCTTAAAATAAGCTCTATAGAGCATACACGTTTCTTGGGTGTCTTTTGGGGACAGCATGATTGCTACGACGGTGGATGAGCTCAATTTCACCAAGCATAGATATATTACAAAACAATCTGCGCACGCCAAGCCTCGTTTGTCTCGCGTCTTAGGTCCAAGATACCTACGTGTCCCGAGGTACCTTTTTAGGGTTCCGTAGCCAAATGGCAAAAAACGGAACCCTTATAGATTCGTCATGTCTGTCCGTCCGTCTGTCTGTCTGTCTGTCCGTCCGTATGTCACAGCCACTTTTCTCCGAAACTATAAGGCCTATGCTGTTGAAACTTGATAAGAAGATGTATTCTGTGAACCGCATTAAGAATTTCACACAAAAATAAAAAAAAAGCATTAAGTTTTGGGGGTCCGCATACTTAGAACTGAAACTCAATTTTTTTTTTCATCAAACCCATACGTGTGGGTTATCTATAGATAGGTCTTTAAAAATGCTATTGAGGTTTATAACATATTTTTTTTCTATACTGAATAGTTTGCGCGAGAGACACTTCCAAAGTGGAAAAATGTGTATCCCCCCCTCTAACTTCTAAACCAAGAGAATGATAAATCTAAAAAAAATATATGATGTAAATTGCCATGAAAACTTCCACTAAAAATTGGTTAGAACGAGATCCAGTCAGTAGTGTTTTTTTAATACGTCATAAACCGCAATTTTCGCCTTTGCTACTACGGAACCCTTCATGGGCGAGTCCGACTCGCACTTGTCCGATTTTATTTTGTTTTATCGTGCGAAAGATCCCCACGGATACCTCCCCCGTCGGAGCCGGAGGAGGAGGTTATGTCGGACTCGAACCGACTAAAACGCACGCCGTCTGTGGGCCGTCGGTTACCGGAGGTGAGATTGTCGTAGCCATATCCCTCGCACCCCGGCCGACCCAGGGCCATATCTCTCGATCTGGCCCTCATCCGGTGTGGGGACCACGGACTCCCCAACTCGTCCCCAGGTATAGTGTCCCGAGGTACCGAACATCGTCAGTATCTTTTTTCATATAGGTAAAACAGCTATTTCATAGGTAAAGATCTAATAAAAAATAATCGAAAACAGCAGTATTATTTAGCTCAAACAAAAGGGCATTTACGTCTGGGCCCGTTTGTTTTATATTAGGAGTTTTGTAACAAGTTAGTTTTTCTTATTAAAGTTTGGGTAAGCGTGTAACACTAGGCCTCTTCAGCACGTTACCTTTTCTATTCTATTACAGTCTAGATCCTTTATGCCACAGACACATTAACGAAAGTGGTTACCTTTTCTTGAAAATGTTTCTTTATTTGATACTAGCTTTCGCCCTTGGCTCCGCCCGCGTGGATGTCGGTTATCGCGACCAAACATAGCCTATGTCCTTTCTCAAGGTCTAATCTACCTCTATACTAAATTTCATCAAAATCGGTTCAGTGGTTTAGGCGTGAAAGCGTGACAGACAGACAGACAGACAGACAGACAGACAGACAGACAGACAGACAGACAGAAAGACAGACAGAGTTACTTTCGCATTTATAATATTAGTAGGGATAAACACTTTTATAACAGTATATAATATATCCATTTTTAAAAGAGTATTTTGAGTTAAGCATAGCGATTATATAATATGACGTTATACATTATTATTTTAAATATTATTTACATTGTTTGATCACGCTAGCTCTAATTCTATCGCTTTATGCAAACTTTGTCGTCTGCAGCAGTCACCCATTTCATATCCTTCCGACAAATGCTTATATGAAGGTGTACCCATATAGATGATAAGTACGGCTGCGAATATACCCCACTATGATACATTTATTTACTTTGTCGCCGCATTGTTAGACTTGAAAGCGAAATTGTAACTCACTTCCCATGAACATAACATACGACGCAGTGATTCAACAAATAGCTCACCGCATGTCTTCTTAGAGCAGATATATTACGAAACTGTCACAACGGTGAAAGCCTCAAATGCAACCGGAATTCTACGCCGAGGTCATGATGACGTCATACAGTGCAAATCACAACTCGTGTCTAAAATACAATCAAGAGAGGATAATATAAATTTTTAATGTGGAAATAGTTCAGCTTAGAGGGGTTATTACTGGCGATATAAGCTCCTTGTATTATTTATATGTAGGTAAAGAAATTACTTAACACAACGGTCGCCGTCGCCTTAATACATTTAGCGAAGCATTATCTCGGTATTGGAAGGGTTAGGACTCTTATGCAATGATACTTTTCTGAAATTCTGATCATATTCACATATGAATAAAACCTGTATTTCAGAAAAGTATCTACTTAATAATTTAGAAATAGAAAAATATCCATGGCATTCACTATTCTATGAATGTCAACCTAAGAGTAGCAGTGTAAACTCTACGATGTCAACAGAATCAGTCACTCAGTATTTCTATTTTCAGGAATCTCACGATGTCTACATTACGAAAAGTTGCGCAAGAAATATATTATACAGATTCAATATGGATCCGACATCCGAAGTTAAATTCACCGATCCTAGTGTATTCACGGTACTTTGAGTTGGAATTAAACATTTTATTACTAGCACAGAACAGTTATTAGTACTTTACTAGTTTAGAACTTAACTCGAGCTCTTATGAGGTTGTATTTTCAAACACTCGTCACTGTATGTATGTTCACTCAAATGTATAATACGTTTCAGCAATACATTCATTATACGTTCTGCTAAAGAGTGGTCTTTCCTGCCTGAGTTTCTTCTACTTCTCTCATCCTAGCGTTAATTCCCAGTCGCATCCGAAGCTTTTCAGCTCGGAGTCTGGGGTCCGCTTTAGTCTTAACTACAGATTTGGCTAGACCTCGATATTTTTTCGTGAAGCGATTGCCATCTGACCTCCACAGCCCAATGATAACATTAGGCGATATCGAAGCTTTGCAGCTAGACCGTTGTTTTATTTTTGGATTTTTTTTTAGGGCTCCAACTACCCGTAACGACTGCCATAGATGTTCTTATGGCAACCGGGATCGACGGCTTAACGTGCTCTCCGAGGCACGACCATTTCATGAACACAAATATTTACACTGAGCGGGGATCGAACCCGCGCCTCCTGCGTAGCGGCCGCGTTCACTACCGCTACGCCACGGAGGTAGTCTGAGTTTCTTCTACTTCATCCTAGCATTAATCCCAGTCGTATCCGAAGTTTTCACATCGGAGTGTCCGCTTTACCAATCTAACTGCGGATTTGACTGAACTTCGATATTTTCCGTGAAGCGACTGCCATAAGATCTCCACAATCCAATGGCAATATCGAAGCATTGTAGCAAGACCAGTTGTTGGACTTTTAGGGCTCCAACTACCAACGACTGCCATATATATTCGTATGGCAACCGAGACCGACAGCTTAACGTGCTTTCCGAGGCGCGACCAGACGCATACAAATATTTCCACTGAGTGTGGATCGAACCTGCGCCTCCTGTGTAGCGGCCGCGCTCATTACCGCCACGCCACGGAGGCTGTCCTTGTGCTGTTGAGTTTGTACTGCTGCAAAGCTATCACCTGGGAGTCTTGAAGTCTATACTAGTAGTGAATAGGTTATTTCTAGAGAAGCATTCTCTTCCGTCGACCATATAATCACTTATCAACAAGTAATATGTGGTCAAATGCGATGTAAAAAGTAATTAGTGAGATATACTTAAATCTATAGTAATAATAAAGCTGAAGAGTTTGTTTATTTGTTTGAACGCGCTAATCTCAGGAACTACCGATTTGAATTGAAAAATTCTTTTTCTGTCAAATAGTCCATTTATTGACAAAGGTTATAGGCTATTTATCATCGCGCTACCACAAAAGGGAGCGGAGCAGTGATCATAAGTGTCAGCAAATCCGGCAGATTTCCATACATCTATACTAACATATTGAAGAGGAATTTTTTTTTTGTATTCGATTGAACGCAAACACTACTGGACCGATTTCAAAAATTCTTTTAGCATTAGAAAGCTGCATTATCACTGACTAACATAGGCTATATTATATTGTCAAAAAATTTAAGTATCCTTACTAAAACTTCAATAATGTAATCCCAGGTGTAAAAAAATTACCTAAAACATTTCTTACATCGCGTGCGCTACGAAAACTATTGATGATAGAACAAAATAATATACTGCGAAATTATATAACTTAAAAAGGTATATATAAAAGTCCGCGTTAGCATATGTCTATCTCCTAAGGAAAACCCACAGCAAGCATTTTTATCTTTTACAAATTAAAAAAAAATAATGTGTCATTTTCGAAGCAATTTTTGTCAATACAGTATTATTACTTATCCAATTAAATACGTTAGATATATTAAGCATTTAATGTAGATCAATATTGCCGTTCAAACTATATGATTACAATGAAGAACTTCAGAGTTATCGCAATTTGAACGGCAAATACCGGCCGCAAGCCGCAATGGGAGCGGCCCTGTAGAGGGATGCTTAGAAGCTTCCCACATGTACCTCTGACTACCAGAGGGCACAGTGCAGACCAGACCTGGGGCGGGCTGGTCACCGAGCGCAGGCGTGGGGAGTCAAGGAGTAGTGCCATTGGATAGAGCCACGGGGAAGTCACGGGAAATATGCCGAAGGCAATCTTACACCCCCGGCATCATACTGAAGACCCGAGACGGCATATTATGGTTTTATTCGGCCCGAGTCCGACATAACCACTCCTGATGCGACGAGTGTGGTATCCGAGGGAACTTCAGTATGTAAGAAAAGTTGGGTTGGAATCCGAATTCCACGCGGGCGGAGCCGCGGGCAACAGCTAGTAATTAATAAGAGCAGTAGATGCATATCAACTGCTTTCAACTGAAATGATAAAAAGTTTTCTTGGCGTTTCGGTAACTCTTATAAAATATATATTAAATAGCTGCTATCCGACTTTCCACGCGGATGGGCACTTATTTTCTTCACAATTTCGTAAGTTTTATTGTTTCTTCATGGAAGCCTAATTCTTTTTCTAAAATAAAATGTAGTCTACGTTACGATTTACAATAGGGGTTCCCTCCATCTGGCAGAAACTTAATACTCCGAAATTCATTTGGCATAACTCATTTGGCACAATTTTATTTAATCGAACATTTTCAAGGCATAACGATTTATTTAATAGAATCGTATTTTGGCAGAATGGTCATATATCCGAATTAGCAATGGCATACTCTTCAGTTGGCAGAAAAGTTAAAATTTGTTACAAAAAAGTTAGTGACAGAAATGAATTGCTGCAAATCCGACTTCCCGTAGTCTTGTTTGCCCAACCCCTAGAGTGTTATTTAAGCCCGTGTAGGCGCGGAGGGGCGAAGCGGCCCACGAGCTGAGGAGCAGGTGGATTTAATGGCCACCGCCGCGGCTGAGTCTGGCTGGCGCAGCCTGCCAGCAAGCCGAAGCTGCGATGGTGGGCGTTACAACCATCTGTGACGATAAGCTCGTGTGGGGCCGCCGGAGCCCCGCAGCGCCGGAACTGTGACAGAAACGATGCTTGCTGCATGTTTACTACCTGATGCTTGCTGCATGATGCTTGCAGCATGATACTTGCTGCATGCATGGTAAATGCCTGATGCTTGCTGCATGCTAAATGCCTGATGCTTGCTGCATGCTGCATGCCTGATACTTGCTGTATGCTGCATGCCTGATGCTTGCTGCATGCTGCATGCCTGAAGCATGCTGCATGTCTGATGCTTGCTGCATGCACGGTTCTACTTTTTGATTACATATTATGCTTTAAAATTTATGCCAAAAGATGATTCTGACTTACAAAATTATGCGTTATGAAAGTATGACGAATGAGTAGCCAAACTTTTTTCTGCGAAATTAAGTTTATGCTATGCGTTGTTATGCGAAACAAATTATGACATAAAAATTTCGGTGAAACGGGGGGGAACCTTTACAATAGCTATCTGCCAGTGAAAGGTGTGTACCACTTCGGAGATTAGCTGGAACAAACAGATAGATCTGTTGAAGTAAGTTGTACTTATGTACAAAAACCGATTTTCTGTCTGTCCTAAATATCTACCATTATATATTTATATGCAATAAAATCACAGTTATCTTATCTTAACAAGCCTACACTCCAATTTTGTTTATTTATATAATATAATATTTCTGTAGGTAGCGGTAGTGAACGCGGCCGCTACGCAGGAGGTGCGGGTTCGATCCCCGCTCAGTGCAAATATTTGTGTGAATGAAATATGAGTATTTGCATTGGTCTGGTCGTGCCTCGGAGAGCACGTTAAGCCGTCGGTCCCGGTTGCCATGAGAACATCTATGGCAGTCGTTACGGGTAGTTGGAGCCCTCAAAAAATCCAAAAACAACGGTCTAACTGCAAAACTTCGATATCGCCTAATGTTAACATTGGGTTGTGGAGGTCAGATGACAATCGCTTCACGGAAAATATCGAGGTCTAGTCAAATCCGTGGTTAAGACTGGTAAAAGCGGACCCCAGACTTCGAGCTGAAAGCTTCGGATACGACTGGGAAATAACGCTAAGAGGAAGAAGAAGAATATTTCTGTAAGTATAAAAAGTTCTCCTTTCAACGTGAAATTTGTTATAAATTTTATATAAATAAAGCATGTTAAAAGTTTACAAGTCGAAACGTGAGGTTCTATTTAAAATGGAGACCGACTTTACTCAAATAAGGTGGATTTCTCATGCGAACGTTCACCAAATATATAAAATGTATTATCGGTGTAGGATTGAATTAATGTTCTCCGTTCATTCTGTTTTTAATGCTACGTCGATCTCACGTTCTCAGCTTCATTATTTCTATAAAAAATGTTGAATGAATTTTATTTTCAGTGTAACCTTTTCGACACGACGATGGTTTTCCAGTTATCTCTATTCAATAAATTGACCTTTGGGACCAAGCCAACCTCACCTGCATTACATGGGCCCTCATTCTGTTAATTTTCTGTCATGGCAAAACCACTGTGTGATAGTGAGTTTGCCAGAATTACAGCGAAAAATACCATTCAATTTTAGACCTTTTACATTAGACTTAAAGTCAAAATTAAATGCTAAAGTGTTCTGTACAATTTTTCATTCACTCTACAAGATGCCAATTAATATTAGACTTTAACAGTAAAATTAAAAGGCATTTTTTGCAGTGTCGGTGGTATGACAGTGGTTGACAACTAGCAGAATCAGGGTCCTGCAAGGCGGTACCTGCTAATTGACAGACGAGGCACTAGTAACATAACAAAAATAATATTACGGTGTACGAAATAGTGTTTCATATATATTATTACTAGCTTTAGCCCGCGGCTCCGCCCGCGTGGATGTCAGTCAACATAGCCTATGTCCTTTTTCAAGGTCTAATCTACCCGTATACCAAATTTCATCAAAATCAGTTCAGTGGTTTAGGCGTGAAAGCGTAACAGACAGACAGACAGACAGACAGACAGACAGACAGACAGACAGATAGAGTTACTTTCGCATTTATAATATTAGTATGGATACTTCATAAGGACATATTTTTTGCTTCTAGAGTTTTTGAAAGGACTGTTTACGATCGCTTGCCGGATTTATAATCTCGGACAAAGCGTTGTAAGTACTTCGGTATTATTGAAAAAGAGTCTAGACAGTTTGGCTATCCAATATTACTCCGATACCTATATCCCAACCCTGCTGTTGCTGACTTACAAAAAATATACGATATTGTATATTACGCTACGCAAAAAGTTTACTTTTAGGGAACGAGTGGCGAAAGAAAACGGTTGATTTTATCTGCGATTTTATCTATCATTACTGTATTCCTATTTAAGAAGAAGTTCTGTGATTAATTCAACGTAGGTATTTATTTTTAATTCAACGTAGTTATTTATATTTTAATATTTATTATACTTGTGTACCTAAATATTAGAAAAATAAATAACTCTCTTGATGTTAAATATTTGTATAAAAATTGTGAAGTCCCTTTGTAAAGTGCTATATTTGCACCGGGATGAAACCATGGTGCTCAGCTACATACACATAATATGACCGAATTTATTAATAATACACACATGTCCACGTATACATAATAATACTTTTTTTATTTTTAAATATATGTTTTTGTATTTATGTAATTATGTATTTAAAAATATAATTTATAAGAGTTTTAAAAGAATAAAGAGGAATAATAATAATAAACACATGTTAGGAATAATTAGTGTACCTACAACGCGATGCTTCAAATAATAAAATTACACATAAGTGTAAATAATACACTATTAACCGACAACTACGTAACTTAGATATGCTGCAAAAGGTTCTTTTTTCTCTCAGTATTATGAAGAGCTTTCAGAAATTCCAAGTTTCCCATTAAATATCATTTTACGCTGGAGATAATATTATACAGTTGATGGTTATCTAAATGACAAAGAAAAATTAAATTAGTTGCTTGCACCCTCCGGAAGTAATCATTTTTATTCAAATTCAAGTTTAAAAGATTTGTTTTATAATACTCCTTCTATTTGTAAATTTTTATTTGGAGAAAACTTCCCCTTTCGTAACTGGATGTGTGGAGCCTAACCAATGTTTTCGACCTGCAAGCTTGTACATAAACATGATGAATGACAGATGCGGCTCTGGTGTAAGCTTTACTCTCGGACTCAAGGGGTCAGACGGCAGTTACTCTTGTAATCCCCAAGATAAACAAATTTGTTACGGAAGGAATAGGATAGCGGACAATGGGCTGGAAATTGCAAGCTTTGGATGTAACCGGGATTGATCCTCAGTCGATGATATAATGAGTATCGACTCGAATGAGAACAAAAAATAACAAACGGCTATTAATTACTTAAAAAGAATACTTACTTAATTTTACTTTGATCTTTGTTCAAAGTTAAGTTAATAGTTATTTAGTTTTGATTCTCAATAAGACCTAAGAGAATAAGTTAGATGTTTTAGTAACGTTTTTCATCCATATAATTACTTGAGAAACATTAAATAAAATATCAAAATGGATTCCGACACAATTTATTAACCTTACTCCGCTAATAATAGTCCGCAGTAGCAGTCTAGTTTACGAATTTTATCTGAACATTATGCTTATATCTACAGCCCGTTTCATTTATCGCCGTCAGCAAATGTGTTTTTATTAAAGTTTGGACCTCGACTTAAATAAACAATAAACACGAAAACGGCTGTGGCTCATTTTTCATTTGACGTTTATATACAGTTTTATTTCTTTTATTTAACGCTCCAATCTGGCCGACCAAACTAAAGTAGGGTTATAGCTTAGTTAGTTCACTTTAGTTCGTGATGAGTTAGCTAAAGATATCTTGGCTATACGAAATTTGCTAAAAGTAAACATCGAATAAAACGCAAAGAAGCTGAGATAACGAAGTATCAAATGGATCGGGGAATTTACGAAAGAAAACAACTCAGACCCATTGCGTACTTGACCGTATGGGGCGAGTTTGAGTGGTACGTAATACATTAGGTTGTTTGTAAGCTATAACTGCGTAAAGTACAAAAATTGTAAATCCAGCTGAGTTATGAATAACGAAGCCTGAAAGCAATTAAGATGCGAAGGAAATACAAAAAGGGTGACTGGAAAATTTGTATGAATGGTGCAATAAAATTGATGTTGAAGAAAAAAATATTTTAATCACCTATATAACTAAGTCCGTGGGTGTATTAAACTTTAATTTACATTTAAACTAATTCATTCCAATCTTAACGTGTCGGTGGTCGTTATTATATTACTTGATTTCCTGATCCACCTATTCAATTTTCATTCTTGCTTGCTTTCATCATCACAGCCTTGTTTCTCAGTTGCATCTGAGGCCTTATCTTCGTTTTTAATTAGGTTGCTGGTTGATAAACCTTCTGAAACAGTTTAGTGGATTAGTTTCATGTAACGAAGTTAAAAACTAACGGAAAATGACAACTGCCCTTCCCATTCTAGAAAATATAGTTATCCTAAACGCAAGGACGTTAATAACAGAAGTAATATTTCCTGGTACTTCACTATTATTCATGCATTGTGACGAGAGTAAAGTAGCAGTTTCAGTGGCCATTTGTGATAGATGTTTTTTGTCACCAAATTGTGCATAGCGAGAACAAATCCATAAGTAGGTACTATAAAAATAACCAAATTATTCTAAGTGTGCCCATTTAATTCCCTCGATTTTTCTAAAATCTCATCATCAAATCCTAACTTTGAGGACTTTTCAGGTAAAAGTTAGGTATACTTTATATAGTTTTTTTTTTCAACTGGTCCAGTCGACATTGAGTAATAGGGGAACATATTTGTAGTTTTTTTTGTAGTCGGTAAAAAAGAGCATGCACAGCAGAGGTTGCTTTAGACGAGCGTCAGTCATGCGTCGTTCCAGTCCTGTTGACAGCTTTTAGTGTAAACGAGTACAGTTGCACATAACAAATGCACACGGTATTGCAACCCAAAGATGAATCTGCTGGTGAATTAATTTTATTCTCAAATTTTATTACAACATTGAAGTTAAAACTGTGAATGTGATGAAGGCTGTTTTATAGGAAAATCAAACATTTAGTCGTCATTATTTTCGTTCATAAAAATGTTTGTGGCTTTAATTTACGAGTCAATATAAATTCATCCTGCTTTATGGCAAGCTTTAAGTAAAGTCTGATGAACGAAGTCTGCAATTATAGAAGCCAACAATGCTAAATGGTGGTCTCCGGATTGGCGGCCCCGAGAATTGCTTTTTCACGCCCCGTTGACAGAACTCGGGATTGTAGAAATAGGTACGGAAATACAAAGACGGAAACACAAAGAAAGATAAAAAAGGAATTCCTAACGGCCTATCGGCAGACACACTTTCGGCTTTTCTCTACGTAAATAGGCGCGTGAATTTTTGACTCTTTTTGTATTTTTACCCCAGATTATATTTCTTTGGTGTACCTTTAGCAACTTCTATTTTTTATATTCAATCCGTTAATTGCATGCACGCCGCTATATAACGAGAAGTTTAGTTTAAGTTCAGAAGATTCAGGCAACCATTCCATATGCTGACAGTGGTTCTACCTTAAACAGATGATTTTATTTTTCAAGCACAGCTTAAAGAAGCTGGGAATTTGAGGAAAAGTACCACGTGTATCGCTAGAACATTACAGTTCTTTATCATGCGATATAAAAAGGAAGTAAGGTTTTCAGCTACACCTAAAGCTCCTAAATACAAATAAAATAATGGAAAGAAAGTAAATCAGACCCTTTGTTCTAAATTGAAAGTCTCAAACACCACCGGGATCATAGCTAGGTTATGATAATATCTAATAATTCTATCCTAATAGAACTAAATCTTAGTGCATTAAATGGAGATCAATAGGCTAGTCAGCATCTGATCGATCTTGACTTGCTAAGTGCTCAAAATGATCTTAATTTGAATACCTACTAATTTCATGGTGACCTGTTTTCTCCAGAGAGTAAGAATTAATAACAAAAACATTGTGAATCATTCAACATGCTATCCAGAAAGGGTCTTCTTAGCAAATTGAGATAAATCGATAGATAGTATTCACAAAGAAAGATTTTTCTCTTAGTTAAGTAGATTGAAATTTCGAACTACTTTTGTATATCTATATTAATAATTTCGTGCAGGTCTACGGTAGACCCGAACGAAACCTTATATGAATTACGAAACATGAAAAAATATTGATTTCGAGTCGACAACATATATCCGCAAAATTCGTATTATGGAGTTTTTCGTTAAATTCTAATGGCACTGACAAACAAATCGCAGTCGTCATCTTGGGTAGTCATTAAACGTTCCGTTCCTCGCCAATCAACACATCGCGTGAGTCGCGCGGTCGCGCCAAAAAAGTATCCATCACAGAGAAATTATTGTGACTCATGTGATTGTTGTTATGTGTAAAATTATTATTGTTTCTCATTATATTATGATCATGTAAGTCTTTGGAGAAATAAATTCATTAAACCTTAAACCTAAAACGAAACGTCTTGCCGGAAGCATTGAGTGAAATGAAACAAAACTAAATTATGTCTTAGGGATGCAGAAATGCAATAAAGTATCGATATTAAATATCGATATTTATATTTTTATAATTTAAATATCGATATATCGGTATGATTCGCCAGAGAATATTGACACTCTGAATATACATTTTATATTTATATTTTACACATACAGTACAGTACATGTAGTAGAGTATGCAAGCTTAAATCTTTATTTTCATCGACTAAACTCTGTATTTTTTTTTATTCAAAGTTATTCCCGTGTGGTTCCCGGCCGAATAGAATTTTGGCCACCCCATCTCCTCCCATGAAATACTAATCAACAGAAATCATCTACTTATACCTGTACTAATTTTATAAACTACTACTATTATTGGAAAAATCGTCTGCCATTAGAAAGCTACATTACAGTATCAAGTTAGGGTTTAACGGTATCAGAATTCTACGCGGGCGGAGCCGCGATGTTAGTAGAGAAGCATTCCTTTCAGGACTTTTTATACCTATTCGATACTTGGAATTTTATATCGATACATCGATGAATCGAAGATTTAAATAAAAATTATATCGATATATCGATTACTTTACTCTACTACTACTATCACTATGTATTATTTGACATTGACAATCATTAATTTTAATTCTTTTTATTATGGCCGCCGGCCGGGATTATTCACAGCGTATAATATTGTATCGACCACATATTTTCATATTTTTGTTCGGTAATACTTACATTTGGCAAAGGTTGTCACAATTATTATTGTGGAATGTGGATGCAGTCCCTTCGCTGCTCTTCGTAAAGATGGTGAGTATTTACCCTGTTCCCTTCCGATTCGTTATACCGAGGTTGTATTGTATTTTAGTAGGTATGTATAACCCGCACCACGTATCTTGGACCTAAATCGTAAGACATTAGAGGGTCTGGCGCGCGGATTGCTTTGTAATAGTCTATGCTTGGTGAATTTGAGTTCGTCCACCGCAGTAGCATCCCGTGCTATCCTCAAAAGACACCCAAGAAATGTGTACTGCGCGTATAGGGCACATTTTGAGCACATTTTAGGTCCAAGTTGAGTGGCGCGGGTTATAGGCAGGTTGTGTTAAGTGAATTATGTTCTGTTTTCTTCTTAAAGTGTGGATTGTAAGACTTTCTGCATTCAAATAAAATAAGTACCTACCTACTTATTTACTTCCAGTGACATGCAATTTTTATAATGGCAAAATATTTGCAGTCGATGTGTGGAATGCGACAACTAAACTGTTTGGTAAGTAGCTCAATATTTTTTCTCTATAACCCAACAAATAATAATAAATGACCACATGCATAGCCTGTGTGAACACATACAGAAACAGACACTATTTTTTCATGTGCAATTAGAAGCAAGTAGAATTTGGGCCATCCCATCGGTGCGGTGTCGTACAAGGCGACCTATGGGATAGAGCTGTTTAACATCAGACAGATATATACAGCCCAGACTCAGCCTATAGGTACATGGCTCGAGTCAACCATAGTGCCCGGAAAACAGCAATAGGCTCACCCCCTATTACGTGGAACCTAATAAAAGTTTTTCTTGATAATGGAATGGACCTCTTCATTATTTAGACATTATTATTAAGTGTATAATATATTTTTGCAGATAATTTCAATTATTGCGAGTGTTGTGGTCTAGAAACAATTAGGCAGTTAAGAATGACGAAGGCTCCGGCACTTTCAAACCTTTTTCCAAAAAACCAAATTTCAAGATTTTTTTGATGAAAACCTTTTAAAAAAAAACCAAACTGCTAGCTGTTGCATTTATTAAATCACTGCTGCCAGCTGTGCAGCAGTGATTTAATACAACCTGAACCTCTACAATACAACCTGACAAATCTCAAGATTTGTTTATTGACTTCCGGGTAAGTTCATGGTGCAGGTCACCGAATACAGTATTTGTCTCATATATTTTCTCCTTTATGGTCGAAATGCAAATGTGCCGTCGCTTCATGTGCAAGTTCAACTTGAACTTGGCTGGTTCTTATTATACAATTAGACATTATTAATTTTTGCAGATAATTTCAATTATTGCGAGTGTTGTGGCCTTGAAACAGTTAGGCAGTTAAGAAAAATCAAGGCTCGGGCACTTTCAAACCTCTTTCCAAAAAACCAAACTGCTCCTGTTCAATCTATTAAATCACTAGCTGCCTCTACAATACAACTTGACAAATCCCAAGATTTGTTTGATGACTTTTGGGTAAGTTAATTGTGCAGGTCACCAAATACAATAAAATGAAAATTAATACTTATTACCAGATAGAGGTGTGCAGATATACCTACATACATACACATTACTTATTATTATTTGAATTTTTGTCTCATATATTTTCTCCTTTAAGGTCGATAACAAAGAGTTGACGCTAATCGAAGAGTCACCGGTGACTGAAGATGGTGTTTCTTCGGACAACGAGAAAAAACAAGAATCAATGCTATCAGTCAGCAGTGATTATATTTCTTTACAAGAAGAGGAGAAAGAGAACATACCAAATGGCAGGCAGACCCCCGAAGAAACGTAAATATTCAAGCAGGTTTGGTACAGAACATCATCCCCCCAGGACCAACTATGTATATTTAGCACTTTCAAATAACACCATTCAAGTATCAGTACATTCAGTTGGTTCTATGATTTATGAATGTGTACAATGTCAAGCACTTCATTTTTTAGGTGAAAAAATTGTAGTCATCAATTTTTGATATTTTTCAGAGCCAATTAAATTAAAAATTTAAATTTTGTGTAGGGGGACCCAAAAAGAACAAAAGGGTCAATACTTAGTATTTTACTTTTTACAGGTTCTTTTTGGATCGGGGGTTTTTTAAATTTTTAATTTCATTTTCTTTTATAATGAGAACTCACCCGAGAATTTCAAAGGTACTTTTAAAGGAATATTATCTATTATACATCACAGGTTAATTATCATAAATTGAATGAAATTTTGAAGCATTTACAATGCTAACTGTTCAAATCGATTAAGAAAGGGAAAAAGAATCGACCTCGGACGGGACTCGAACCCGCGATCTTTCCCTTCAAGGCGACACACACACACACACAGACACACACACAGTCACACACACAGACACACACACACAGACACACATACACAGACACACAGACAGACACACACACACACACAGACAGACACACACACAGACACACACACACACAGACACACACACACACACAGACACTACAATTTATATACTTCCTAATATTATTTTTGATTAGCCGAAAGAACAACAATTTTATTTATTTTCATTAAAATTAGTAGTATGAGAGCTGACGTCACTAACTCTGGTACCGTCAGATTCCTGAATAAGATGCACAACATTAGACGCACCTTTAATAGTACATTTTTTTTTCTAACCAGATATTTTTTTTATAAAGGTACTTTTAAAGGAATATTATCTATTATACATCACAGGTTAATTATCATAAATTGAATAAAATTTTGAAGCATTTACAATGCTAACTGTTCAAATCGATTAAGAAAGGGAAAAAGAATCGACCTCGGACGGGACTCGAACCCGCGATCTTTCCCTTACAGGGGGAACGCTCTGACCAAAGCCACCGAGACACGTACGAAATCGATCCAAATTCCCTTATACAACCGTCTTCAGGGCGACACACACACACACACACAGACATACACACACAGACACACACACACACACACAGACACACACACACACACAGACAGACAGACACACACACACACACAGACACACACACACACACACACACACACAGACACTACAATTTATATACTTCCTAATATTATTTTTGATTAGCCGAAAGAACAACAATTTTATTTATTTTCATTAAAATTAGTAGTATGAGAGCTGACGCCACTAACTCTGGTACCGTCAGATTCCTGAATAAGATGCACAACATTAGACGCACCTTTAATAGAACATTTTTTTTTCTAACCAGATATTTTTTTTATAAGCACCAAAAAATCACTTAATGCCATTGACCACCGGTGGTAAGCCTAGAAGTGGCAGATGGGTATAAACGATCTCATCGTTTCAGGAATCTGATGGTACCAGAGTTAGTGACGTCAGCTCTCATACTATTATCTACGTGCCAAAGTACAAAAAAAACTGAGTGCTTGAAATAAAAATTATGCGTAAAAACTTTTGCAGTTTTTATTTACAGTATCTATGCCTTGCTTTCCTTTAATATTCCTTGAGAACCGATGACTACAGAAATATCTACCTACATTTTTGTACCTAGATGTGTATAGTCAAATTCCACCCGAGCGGAGCCGGGTTTTCATCTAGTTTGAATATAAATTCACTGCAAGAGCGCAGCAGAGTGGCGTACGACTTAATGTAAGTATATTTACATTTATAAATACATTTCCTTTTACAATCTTTTCTTGGGTTTAAAAGATTTTAACAATCAAATTTAATGGGACTTAATAACGCACCTAAAACTATCTAGGGATGTAACATTTATTGCTATATTTTGAGCATAATATGACCGCTGTCAATGCATGATTACTTGGGGTGCTTTTGTAGATTTATTTGTGTCGATAAAATTATAATGTAAGCTTCCTACGTAATGTATTTTTTTTAATTTTGAGCATTGATTCATAAATAAAAAATTTAGCTTTGTGGATTTTAACAACATTTTGTTATTCGTTAACGTTGCCTCATACGAATTTGCAACTCTGAAATAAATCCGCTGATAACTGAAATTATTGAGTGTTAAGGTAAAATACTAATTGCTTTAAAATAAAATATACGGTGACATTCAAACACTAAAATACGTTTTATTTCACAAATTTCGGTCTAATGATTGCCTCCGTGTAATTTAGTACCCTAAAGTTTATAAAAATACTAATGTTCGTAAATTATTCTATGTAAGATAATTCCGAGGATATCTGTAGATATATTTTTAACGTAATCTCATTATGTGTAGCAGTAAACCTTCAGTAAACGATTTTTAGAACTCGCTGTACCTATGCGGACCACGGAAATGTCACGTATATACGAGTAGACTCGAATTTATAGGCTTCTAGCTAATGCCCTGCATGCGTTGCAATGCCTATTCCTTTTTTATTTACTTTATAAAGCGTGTAGAACCACGTACCAAAGTTTCATCGCCACAGAATATGTAGATATAACAATGTTAAATTGGTCTGTTGTATTTCTGTACATGATGAAATATATAGGTATATAAAGTTTTAGTTCAAACTCAGTTTTCGTTAGGAAGCGTTCTCCCTAGTTGAAACTAGTTTTACTAAAATGTCTTTGTTAATACTAAAATTTACTAATGCTTTGACAAAACCTTTTATCCCAAAAACACAGTTTGTTGGGTAGTCGATTCAAATAATTATGTTAATTCTAGTTGTGACTAGGTATTTCTAGTTCTAACATAGGCATTTAGTAAAACTAGTTTCGACAAGGGAAAACTGTATCTTATATAGGTATAGTGAAGAGTGCGGAATGGGGCAGGTTAAAAAAATAAAATCGGCCAAGTGCGAGTCGGACTCGCCCATGAAGGGTTCCGTAGTAGCAAAGGCGAAAATTGCGGTTTATGACGTATTAAAAAAAACTACTGACTGGATCTCGTTCGAACCAATTTTTAGTGGTAGTTTGCATGGCAATTTACATAATATATTTTTTTTAGATTTATCATTCTCTTATTTTAGAAGTTAGAGGGGGGGAGGGGGAACGACACACATTTTCCACTTTGGAAGTGTCTCCCGCGCAAACTATTCAGTTTAGAAAAAAAATGTGTTAGAAACCTCAATAGCATTTTTAAAGACCTATCTATAGATACCCCACACGTATGGGTTTGATGAAAAAAAAAATTTTGAGTTTCAGTTCTAAGTATGGGGACCCCCAAAATTTAATGCTTTTTTTTTATTTTTGTGTGAAATTCTTAATGCGGTTCACAGAATACATCTTCTTACCAAGTTTCAACAGCATAGGCCTTATAGTTTTGGAGAAAAGTGGCTGTGACATACGGACGGACAGACAGACAGAAAGACAGACAGACAGACGGACGGACAGACATGACGAATCTATAAGGGTTCCGTTTTTTGCCATTTGGCTACGGAACCCTAAAAAATGATGACGTGGAGTCGGTTTTGCAACGTTATTGACTTTTTGAAACGTTTTAATTTTAATTGAAATAACCATAGAAATTAACACTGAACAAGTAATATTCGTTAAAATTATTGTATTGTTTATTAAACAAAAAACCTGACTATAATGTTGTTTTTCGGTAAAATATTTATTTCATTCCAGGAAAACCACTATGGTTTCGAAATATAAATTCAAGAAATAATATTGTGTGAAATATTTTTTGGGAAATGAAATTCTAGAATTATATCATTAATATAAATGCAATGTGACACCTTAATTGGCAGTTTCGTATTATTGTAGAATAATAACTGATAATAACAGACCGCACGTAACCATTGAGGTAAATGTGGTAACAAATGTATCTTATGTTATTGGTTGGTAAATAACTTGTATTTTTTTATTACAAGTAAATGAGGGTTCTTTGTATTATACTCGTATAAGTCAACGTTAAAAGCTATATAAATATAAAGGAGGAGATGTGGTGAATTGTATCTAGTTCCTAGAAAATATTGTTAAGCAACCTTTTTGCTTATTAGATTATATGTGGCATCAGTTAAATAAATTAGTCTATGGTCCAACTGCCTTTCATTTACAACATTGACTTTGTAAATTAACCCTCTATGTGTTTGTTTTCAAGTAAATAAGCCTGCTCGAAAGCGTGGTTCATTTTATACCTTTCGGCACATACGTAGTACACTAGTACTATTATTTATTCTGAGCGTTCGGTCTTACCCGCTATCGCCAGAACATATGAAGAGTTCTACTTTATTTCAAAATAAGGTAGGACACAACGGTATTCCCGTCCCAATCGAGTAGTCCGACTGAGGAAGTACCTCCGCCCTACAGAAAACAGCGGGCATAATAACTTCGTTAGAGCTCGCTTGGAGAGTCGGTGGGAAGACCAAAGGCTTGTCCTGGTTGTCTTCTGCGCTGACGGCACAGAATTTATCTGTTCTTAAAGGGTCGACAGCACGAATGTGACTTACCTGGTGTTGTACTCGTCCGTAGGCCATGGTAACCATTTTCCAACAGGTGGGCCATGTGCTTGTCTGCGACCTAAGTGGTATAAAAAATGCTGTAGATTGTAGCCTGTGGTACTAATTCATAGACAATGGTACGAATTCGTTGAAGTGGAACAAATACGTAGAAAGTGAAAGCACAAACTTCAATAGGATACTATAGAGGTTCTCTTACACGTAGCACTCGTGCTCATGGTTGAAGCCCAACGACTGACTCAACCGTTCTCTTTAAACAGTCTTTAGGTAGTAGATACTACAAAATGGTCCAACATCCAACAGTCTCGGACAGTGGTAACATAGAAGGAGCAGACCAAAACAAAGAAAGGAGTAGTTAGATGGTTTGGACACCAATTGAGAATTGTTAAAAGGAGATTGGAAAAACAAATGAATGAAGCGAGGATGAATCAACTTATTCGTTTTTGTCTTGGGCGTACGAATATTATTCAGAACGAGGACTTTTTAAAGAAAGGTCAAATCAGGTCAAGCTCACCTGCAGTCGAGGAACATGTCCGAAAAAATAATTAGAGTAGAAAAAGGGAAAGGCGTAATGTATGTCAGAATCGTAGCTAGTGGAAACACCTATCCCATTAGAAAATGTAGGTACACTATTTGGGCAACTTTTTGCAAATATTTTCCAAGGTGCCAAGTTTGAGAGGCTTTTACAAATTTAAATACATACAGATGCGAGTAGAAAATCAAAAATTTTCTACGTACATACGAGTAACCTATTTGTACCAAGAAAGCGAAGCATGAAAATGGTGTTAAAACTGTATACATGTACATTTCCTTAAAGCGAAACGTATTCAGGTCGTGTAAGAAAAGCTTACATATACACCTATAAGGACGTACCTTGTACGTACATAACGATTCTATGTACCTATACAACAGTGTTGTAGGTATATATAGGTAGGTACATAATCAGGGATAACAACTGTGGCTGCGTTACGCTCGCGTCAGCATTCAATCCGGACAAGCGCGTAATGGCTACATTTTGTTATATTTTTGTTGTCGTCTCGAAAATAATTCTCACTTTGTAAGTTTTCTTTTTCAAATAGGAAGTGAGTACCAAAATATTGTTGGAATCTAGACATCGGTATTACTTTATAACCGGTTGGATTATTAAAACCCGGCGTGAACTCCCTAGCTCGTGGTCAAATTGATCGACTGCTCGCTGTATTAACAAATTGAAGGCAGATAAGAACATAACTTTCAGCAGTTCATATTGTTCTTTGAATCAACTGACACGATAGAAGATACAGTAACTTGAATTGATAATAGAATCGACATATTAATTGATTGAAATTTCAAACCACCCGTTTCTCTTTAGCCTGTGTGTCTGCAAGATAAAGGCCGCAACATGGTAGTTTGCCCATAGTGTACTTTTTGTCTGTACTAGTCCCGTATATTTTGTCAAAAACTATTTTATACCAAATAACACAAGTCATCAAAATTTTTTAATTCTATATTTCTGATCGAAAGTACTACAGACGGTTGTCTAGCGTATCGTTCGCTTTTCGTACAATTCGCCAAATGGGTAGGTATTAGAGGCCGGAGTGTCATTGAAATTCTGTACAACTTCCTACTCCGTTATGACCGCAAGCGTCATCAATCATCATCATTACAGCGTTAAGTCCCGGTTCCATCCGAAGCCATGGAGCTCGGGGTCCAACTTTTGACTATTCTTTAACCACTTCGCACGGTTCTGGACTCCAACGTATGTTTTGAATTATAGATAAATGTAAGTGTAGGTATGTAGCAAATACTGTAGAGTTGTGTTTTAATTTACTCTCACAAGTATTGTGGTTTTTAATATGTGGTAAAGTATAAAAAATAATCAACAGTCATTTCAAAATAACTGAATCTCAAAGTAAACGGTTTAAAAACCTACAATGCTTCCTCTGTCATTTATTTATCTACCTTTTTCACATTTTGTAACTCCTATTTGCTGGTAGGAATTTACTTTCCTAATGATCACCATTTTGGAAATAAGTGTAACAAAATACATAGAATAATATAGAAAACAAAGTGTCACCGACATTGAGCACAGAGACAAAGGTAGGTATCTACCGTTCGTTTGGGCTCTAGAGAGATAATCCTCCTCACTATACTTGTACGTGCCGTATCGAGGAGCACGGCCTTTTGCATCAAGCCCTTGACCCAATCATCTAACGTGAGCCTCTTGGAATGGTCGAGGCTCTTGACTATTAGTATATTGACTGAACAACTATCGGTACAATGGTTGCAGAATCAATATTCCAGATATCGATAAAGTTGTAGGCCAACAACCTTAACTTCTTTTCCTTCATTAATGCTCTATTTTAATACATTAATAACATTTAAAAATAACTGCATATTTTAAAAATAAGTATGTGTTTTATATTTAGAAAGCATTAGTTAGGATTGTGTTACAGAAAAAATCTTCTCTAAATATATTGCCCAACTCAAGCCTATCCTCGACGATTGTTATTGCTGATTTTCCTTCTAACTATTGTTGCATTGTGAATAGTAAGTTGAAAGGAAACTTCTAACGAGGGAGGATATATTCACGCCTACCCAATTAGAGTCATTACACACATACAAATGAGGATATGAACTACGATGCATCTGGCGTTTAAATTAATTCTACATTTCCGCCGCGATAAATTCTGAACTCCGAATGTCATAAAACTATTACAAAACTAAGTATTATTAACCTTAAGCATTAGGCCACCGTTGAACTTTAGTGCACTAGCGACCTAATTCTACTACCAACACAAGCATTATGTTTCGAGGGGTTAGCGAGAATTATAATACAGGTTCCCTAATAGCCAATAAAAGCAATTACAAGCGCTAAGTCAGATAAAATAAATTTCAGTGCCAATTTAGCCACGTTTAGATGTCTACTTTATATTGTATCATTAGTTAAAAAACTATATTGGGGAAATCAGATTCGTACAGAGTACCATACCGAGGGTTAGAGGGTTGCAGTTCAAAGGCGTAGAGAGCCCTGCCAGCATCCTTGAAGCCCAAGCCAACGTTCACGGTAAATCGGTGCATCTGCTACACAATAGACGAAACTGATGCAGGTTTTCCGGTTAAGGTTGGACGGCTAGATGACAGTCACTTCCAGAAATGACTATAAACCAAACAAAACAATAAATGGACCTTGGGCACAAAAATGATTGGCACTTTTGTTCCAAAGGTTTTATAGGTAAAGGTGAATATGGAAACAACTGAGAAATCGGTATCCTTATCATCCTTAATTACAAAATGTAATATTTGAAGGACCTAACTACGAGTCCCTTTTGAGCGAAGTACCTAAATTTCACGATACCTATGAAGCAAATTGCCTAAAACGCGAAATACCTGAAACTCGAAGTACCTAAATTGCACGATGCCTAAAAACTTAATTTGCCTACAATGTACTTTGACATGTGGACAAGATTTACATGGGGATAATCGGCTAAAAGAATCTTATTGTAATACCTACCTACCCTTAGAGAATACATTATTTACATAGAGCGCGTATTACTCAGGTCTTTGGCGCCGAGCGAAGGCAAATACTTTGCGATGGTATAGTGCACCTATACTTAGTGACGTTTCATGCATTACCAAAAATATCAATAGTTCCACTTTTTTCTTATACCTATTTTTGTCTTTGTTCGATTTGATATGGATGGATAAAATTAAAGCCAAGATACAAAATAAAGGTCTAAAATAAAGGGTAAAATCATTGTATGTATTACAAAAACAATAAATACTACAAATATACGATACAATATAAAATATTGACTTAAAATATCGAAATAAATATTATTTGGGAAGTCACTTTAACGGGTATTGTTTTGCTACAGATTGAGGTTGAGCCTGTTCTTAGCTTAGCTTTGAAATCTTTGAACATATCAGGACCTGTACCTACCTATGTTGGTTCTGTATAGAGAGATAAGTAAAAAGAAAAGTATTTATAGAAATTAGAAATTTCTATAAATACACGCGTGTTTTTAAGAACGGGTATAATCTCAAAGATTATACCCGTATAATCTTTGAGATTATACGGGTACGTAGCCATAGTACGATTTAAAAAAATGTAATACATATAAGTATATAATACCTATAGACATAACTGTTAATGTAAACTTTTGAGAATGCTGTAAGGCGAAACCGGTCAGGTTCAATAATAATGAATATCGTGAAAAATACAAGTGTGTTATCAATATGTATACCTCCCACCATCCCCCTAAGATGGATGTATTGGAAAATTTGGATCAATCTCGGGCGAAGCTCGGTGGCTCAGTGGTCAGAGCATTCCCCCTGTAAGGGAAAGATCGCGGGTTCGAGTCCTGCCTGGGCTAGATTTCGCTTTTCCAATTTATAACAATATGTATACCTAACAATAAGTTCCACCAAGTGCCATATAAAAAATATGCCAAGTGCCACATAACTGATACGTTACTTGAAATTAAAATGTTCGTTATTTTTTTTGAAAATATGTAGTAACACTTATAAAACTTAAAACTGTATAACTTGAATTTTTCATTGTCCATTTTGCACAATCGGTGGGTACCTACGTGATTGTCACGTATGAACTAAGAAAAGACCAACACTACAAAATCACAATAATTTTATTGTAATTGTGAGCAAGTTTTGTTGATACGTGTACATTGTACATACAAGCGCTGCTAACGTACCGCTACCGCACCGCAACGCCACCGCCGCGCTTTGTTGTTATACATGAATGGTATATGGATTGAATACGGGACCTCCTACTGAAGTCGGCAAAAATGTAACCTTATAGGTAGATCAGCAACCAGTGAGTGATAAAAAAAATCACTGGATTGTAAAATTTGTGTTGAAAAATTTAAAATTCGTTAAAATACTCTTTATATGCAGAACAGCGGACGGCGGAGGATCGGCAGACGTGGGGCACATTGGGAGAGTCCTATGTCCAGCAGTGGACTGCAATATGCTAAATGATTGATTGATTGAAGTAGATCAGCAACCAGTGGATAATAAAAAAATCACTGGATTGTAAAATTTGCGTTGAAAAATGTAAAATTCGTTAAATTAAATTGATATTTCACGTTTTACCCAATGAAATTTAATGCATGTTCACGTAGTGAAAACTGAATGCAGCTTCAATATGTTATTCCAATACAATAGCAAAAGTACTTACAACTTCATAATAAAATTTAGAACCAGCTTATTTTCATAAGTGCCCAATAAAAACTTTGTGTGTTTTTGTAAAATGTGAGAGATTACCCTTACTTCACTTTTAATGCACCAGTAGCAAAAGGAGCAAGTATTTAATTTATGTAAAACTAAAAGTTTATGTGAGCTCGTAAAAAGTTCGCACTGCATTTTGAAACTGCATACATTACAAGATTATTTGATACTTTATGCTGAATTTAGTTGCAGGATGGTACGTCTATAGCACAGCATTTTGTACTACATTATATAGTTATAATGTGGTTATATAGACCAGCGGTGTACAGGGCCCTACCAACATCAATGAGGCTCAAGTCAACCGGATCTAAAGTGTACTTCTCCTTCTTCTATCGTGGCGATGGCGCCTTGACTCTCAAATAGCGTTCTCCTAGTGTGCTGCTACCTGGATGGCGCTCTCGGAGGCGCACATGAGATCCTCCGATGTACATTGTGTTTGGACATGTAGCACGCGTCAGCATGTGGGCCATTGTCTGTTGAATAACTCCACAATAACATTTCAGGTCCGCGCCACCTGAGAAAACCCACCTAACCCGGTTTTCTTTGCTTCGGTTGACTGGTGTACTCGCTAAACAACGACAGAGATTCTATCGCAGGCTTTCCTGTCTGGGTCGGGAAGTCAAACAGAAAGCGCTCTCAGAAAAGTCAACAATCAAACACAATAAGTGGGCCTCGGGCACAACTGCATACTTAGGACACAACTGGATAATTGCTATAAGGATCATGATGAGTGCAGTATTTATTATATTTTCCAACAACACACCGTGGTCGCCAACATTGACGGCCAAGATTGCTCAGTGTCTCGGAGATATTTTAACTATGGCGTACTGGTTTCCCAGCAAAACAGGCAAATGTAACGAAATACCATGCATTTTCATCATTTCTGCACCGATACTTATGGTTAACTCCAGTGAGTGGGTTTTCTGGCACACCTACTGATTGACAAACGGGGCTCTGTTGCAGGCTTTGCTTTCGGAGTTAGGGATTAGACGGCAGGCTCTCTCATAAAAACAATATGAAAACAAATTATGAAAAGGAGTAGTAAAAGAGCTTATTCCGAGATCCAAAATGCAAACTTTGGGATTGGCATTCGGTTGAAGAAGAGAATGTAATATTAGGTCCTTACGTATGAAATTGGCGTTTTGTACGGGAGGAATAAAAAGTCGATTTTTTTTGTAAAATATATTTAATTAATCAAAGTATGCACCGTTGTTATCTATGCACTTTTGCCATCTTATGGGTAGTTCATTGATCCCTTTACTATAAAAACCATGGGGGCGAGAATCAATAAACTCTTTGAAGGTGGTTTGGACTGCTGCATCGGAGTGGAATCTTTTTCCTTGTAAGAAGTTGTCCAAATTCCGGAAAAAAATGGTAATCTGTTGGAGCAAGGTCCGGGGAGTACGGTGGATGTCGCAGACATTCCAATTGTAGCTCAGCTAACTTAGTGGTTGTTTGTTGTGCAGTGTGTGGTCTTGCATTGTCGTGAAGCAGCAGTGGCCTAGAGCGATTGACCAATCTCGGTTGTTTAACAGCTAGTTCTTCCTTCATGGTTTGCAGTTGCTGACAATAGATATCTGCCGTAATCGTTTGGCCAGATTTAAGAAAGCTGTAGTGAACGACACCGACGCTAGTCCACCAAATACTTACAAGTAACTTTTTCTGAGTCAATTTTCGTTTAGGGCAGGATTTGGCTGGGTCTTCAGGGTTCAGCCATGGCGATGAGCGCTTTCGATTATCGTACAATATCAACTTTTCATCACAAGTAATGATTCGATTTAAAATCCCTTCATTATTGTGTCGGTTGAGCAAAGTAACACAGCAGGCGACCCGTGTTTGCAAGTTCGATTCACTCAATTCATGAGGTACCCATCGTTCGAGTTTTTTTACTTTCCCGATTTGCTTCAAGTGGATTAATGCAGTTTTGTCACTTACCCCGAAGCCTGCTGCTATCTCTGAAGAGCTTTGTGATGGATCCGCTTCCACAATAGCCTTTAATTCTTCGTTTTTCACTTTGATCTCCGGCCGTCCACGGGGTTGGTTCTTAAGGTCAAAATTTCCAGAACGAAAACGTTGAAACCAAAAACGTACCGTGCTTTCTTTAGCAACATCAGCGCCGTACACATCATTAATTTCTTCGAGCTGTTTCTGCAGCACTGGTGCCACGGTAGAACTCGTACTCGTAAATATACCGATATTTCATGTTTTCCATTGCGCGGTAATAAGTGACGCCAAAGAAAAAATAATGAGGAAAATAACAAATGAATGACTGTATTCCAAAGAAAAAGAAACCAGCTAAATGAATTTATTAATTTGAATTTGGAATTCTTAACCAAAGAGGAGATATTTCAGATCAAATTGATCAGTACGACAAAACGCTAATTTCATACGTAAGGACCTAATACTATGCAATAAGTAGTTTATGCAATAAGTGCCGATATCAGGTACCATATAATAGTAATGTGAATGTATACGGTATGTTAAGGTTTAAACACTAAAAAAGCTACCTATTACTCAGCTCTTATAATGCATCAGAGTATTTTAATGGAAGTATAATGCATTTTTCATGTTCTTAGTTAAATATGCCTGTGCCTGCATATAATGTTGTTCAAATTTGTGAGCAAAGTTAGTACGTATAATCATAATATTCGTACAGCTTGAACAACTCAAGTCGTTTTTCACCAGTGAACTATGAGATAGTCAAAAACTGCGTTACTGCATGAGAACTTTGGGAGCCTGAGGGACAGAACTTCAATATACCCAGAGTGTTGTGGAGGTTAGATGGCTCGGCCGTTTCGTAGCTAGCCCGAGAGTCGACCCAAACTAAGTTGGAACAACGATCGGAGGATGACTGCGTGAGAACCTACTTAAGTGAAACTTAAGTGTAATTATTTTCACTGGTGAAATTCGACCTCGAGAAAGACTCGAGCGCTATTAGCAGCCATTAAATTACTTGCCTGTGTTACTTGGGTACACATATTATATATAAAGATTTTTCCATAAACATTATCACTTCCTTCCAATAAATAACACATTTATACCATGATACATAAATGTTAAGTAATATTCAATTATCACGTCCTCGGTCAACCTAAGTAAGCGATCTACTTTCTCGCTATTGTCGCTAAATGATTTCCTCAGAAATACAAAGAGACAAGGAACAAAAACAAAAGTAACCACTAGCGAATTGATTGAACCGAGAGATCTACTTAAGTGCTGCGCAATTATCTGAAGTCTGATTTTGTGGTTTGCTGGTAGGTATGGTTCTGCTGTTGATATCACTGACCACTAACGCGTCTCCTTGTTACTATCTTATACTGACCGCAAGTCATGACCACACGCACTATAGGAACGAACATGTTACGTACATAATTATAATACATTACAATCAAGAAGGTGTACTCGTAAATGATTTAGTATCTCATGATTTAGTAGCATATTCGCACTGCAAATTCCACAATACGCGTATGTTACCAAAATTGTTACAAATATTAAAAACCTAGTTTTTAATATTTGTAACAATTCACGATATTATTCGTACCTATACGTAGGTATAACAAATACAAAACAAACAAAAAGAAACTTGAAGTTCGTTCTTTGATACCAAACAATTCGCTTAGTCCATGCCTGTATGCACACCAAATCACATGCACGTGTGGCATATGGCATCTTTTGTACATCATACTGTACGTTCGGTCGAAAAAATTTCGAGTATTTCTCTATTCATCCACTAGCAGCTCATACCACGTAGGTTGTGAATTTTGTGAAACATTCACATTTATGTACAATAGAACTGTTTTTGTGGGCTACGCGGTCACTGCCTGTTCATTCCCTGGCAGTGCTGGGTTTCAAATTGACGGTTTCAATAATAAAAAGGTAACCCTAGAGATAGGTACCGGTCGATGGTCAATGAGAAAATATAAATAGAATTATAACTCTTTATTGTACAGTCAGCGTCAGAGAAAACAGACCCCCTCAATACTTAAAGAATATCGCCGCCTGCGCCGGCCGCATCACATAACTCACGAATGACGTCACGCGATGCGATCGCCGCTGAGCTGCAAATAGCTTCATCTGCCTTTTATTTGCATGTTCATATTTGTAATTTTCTGATATTTTTCGTCTTTCGGCTCAATTGTATACCAAGATACAACATACTCACAAAAAGATGCCACATTAATTTATGTGCCGTTTGAGGATACGAACCCGCATCTCCAGCGCCAGCCGATCACTTAGACCGTGCCTTACACCACTTGGCTATCGGTTCACTTGATAATAATGGCGAAAATATGAATAACATTACTCCTATTATCGAACAAAGTTGATTACGGTGTAATTTTCTAGACCTTAAGGTTTAAATTTCAACTACACCATATGTGATAATAATAACTGCTCAATTGACTAAAAGATAAGGTTGAAATTAGTATAGATTTCTCGTTTAGTTCAATAGATTACGCTTGATACAGCTTGTTGCACTACCGTCATTTTGTTTTTTACTTCAAAAACTTATCTGCTGTATGAGCTGCGGCTATAGTATTATAATATCTGTGACAGCGCGCTAAGGTTGCAATTAGAATACTTCTTTGTCTTATTTACTAAACTGTGATTGAAGGTAACTTTATAATTCGTGGTAATTTGCATTGGTGTTAATCCTCCTCGTAATATTATTCAATTTATTAAGTTGTTGATCAGTTTTTTGAGTAAATTGAAAGTATGGTTCGATTAACAACATTTTTGAAAGCTAAAATTGTTATTCTCTGGGAGCAAGAACAAAGCATAAAGAAAATAGCACGAGATATGGGCAGGGCATAACGTGTGTATCCATGTAGTCCTAGAAATGTAATTCGAGAAATAAATTAATATTGTTTATACAACAAGCCTATCTTTTCTTAAAAACCTCATACCTACTATAAAATTTGATTCCTTAAATAATAATTAACAAAAAGTGCTTATGAAAATAAAAAAATAATTATGTGAATAAAAAAAGAACTTTTTGTCCGAGAATTTGAACCTCCGCTTACCGTATCCACAAAGCATTGGTCAAAACCACTAGACCAACATGCCATTTACACAAAGTTTCAAAAATTTCAATGCTATCATGTCATTATCAAGGGGGGTCCCTTTTCTCTGAAGCTTACTGTACACCAATAAATTTACAGTAGATTCATTAATCTTCCCCTCATATCTATTTATAAGGCCACCCATAGTAATATAAGTACATTTACTTATATTACTATGGGTGGCCTTATAAATAGATATGAGGGGTTTTTCTTTTTTAAAAATATTATTATTTTAGCCAGCTATGATGTTACGTAAGGGACGATGGGGGAATTATGGACGTGGGGTAAATACCGACTAACATACATCTACTCTATTCCTGCCACCCACACACACACACACACACACACACACACACACACACACACACACACACACACACACATACACGCGCGCGCGCACACGATTTGTGTTCTGCCATCTTTAGTGCCCGCCAAACACTCCCGACTGACGGCTGCGTACACGTTTCAATTTTACATTTTTTTTGATGTTGATGTAATTTTTGGTATTTACTATTATGAGTGTTATTCAAAAAGTATAAGTATCAGTTAAAAGGTCATATTTTCTATCGATTGCGATGGTAATGACGACTAAATAGCACAACCGTTGGCCTTGATAAATTTTGTTAACCTAAAAATTTTGTTGTTGTACTTTCTCTAACTTGTTTGGGTCAATTGCTGACAAATAGCCTGGGGTAAATATGGACGTCCGTACTTACCCCAATATCCCATGTTGTCCGCAATTAACCCAGCACTGGTCCGTATTTACCTCTAGAGCTAAGGGTAATTACGGACATATATGTTTTTGTTTTTGATTTAAATTTAATACATGTTGATTGATCTCATATAATTATTAATGTTGATTTGATAGGTAAATAACTATAGTTTAATAATTAATAAAGAAGGACTGATTGCTATTAATAGTTTGAGTTTTATTTGTGATTATGCTTAAGCGTCCGCAATTCCCCCACCTTCCCCTAAGCACTATCTTTTGTCCGCGGCTTCACACGCGTATGACATGTATAATCAATCAATTTGATTAATATTCTTTGTTCAAACTGTGCTTCTCGTAGCATACCTTGGTCAAAGTGGCTTTGCATCTTTTACTTTTCACTGGAGAACTGCTTTATGTTTGTGTTATGTTGTATCAACTGACCACTTCGTACCTATGGGCCGTCCTATAAAGGGTTAAGGCAGGCCTCCTTCACTCCATATACTTGCCCGCTATAATTACCTACCGCCCGGCCGAGCGGCCTCGGGTCGTTTGCGGTCCAAATTCAGTGCGGTTTTCGCAAGCGAAGCGCACGCACTCTGTTTAATTTTAATCGCTCCGTTCGTTCGTACGCTTACCTACGATGCCGTCTGTTGCCTTATGTGCTAGATGGGTGCAAATTTTACATATTTTTGTTACATAGAAACATCATACTGCAACCTGTCTCAACTTGTCGCGCTGTTAGCGTAAACAAACAAACAAAGATGATTCGGTTTTATGCGATTTGTAAAAAATATATAAGTAAATAGTTATGTAAAGAAAAATTAATTTAAAGATGTTTGAAGTTATAAAAAATAATTATATTGCAAAGGGTTTATTTTCCATGATATCGTCAAATAATTCTTGAGCTCGCCCCGTGTTATAGTTATTAATAAATTGATAAATGTTAATAATCATTTATTGTATTTATTAGTATTATTTATTTATTTATATTAAATTTTTAGGATTGCCTGTTTTGGGATCTATTATAAATTCGTCATTCATCAATTCATAAAATATTTTATAAACGATACAATTTTAAACTAGGTACCACCTATAATCAGAAGTAGTCAGAATAAATATTCACAGTTATCAATAACATAGACACAAAAAGTTATGTTAATTTAATTTTATCAAAGAGGCAGCCCTGCGATTGCTGTGGGATCGCGCGGTGCGAAGCAATCTCAACTGTACGCTTAAGCATTTAGGCACATATTTTAGCATGCAGTGGTTGCTAACGCGACGGAGTAGGCTATTATAGCAGTAGGTTTTGGAATTCTTCTACTGAGTAAAGTATCTGTTACGTGGTAACAATTTAGTAATCAGTGGTTAAGGTGGCCTTAGTTACGGTTCTAGCATTAGTTAATACATGGATCAAATGCCAAAGATATGGTAGCAGCTGCTAAGGAAATCTTCACCAGGCAATTTTGTGCTTAGAGTTATAGATAGAAATATGAGAAATTATCATTTTTTTGATACGCATCAATCTAATCTATGTTTTACAGTTATTCATCGGACAGCATAGCACGATGCGTCAATACAGAATGATAATATTATATTTAAGGACTTTACCTTCTCATCTCACTTTACCTTTCTCTCTTTTTATATTCATCTTCGTCTTCTTCCCTATATCTTTCTTCCTTGAAACCGTCTGCAACCTTAAATTGTTTTTGAAAATTTCTTCATCAATTTCCGATATCCATTACATAAGGCTAAATTGTGTTTACAATTGCTTTCGCTCTAATAAATAGACGCCAGAAAATTGTGTAGGTGATAGCTGAATATTGCTTCCAATGTTTTTACTACAGTAGGCACTTCAAACAAAATGATTACATCTAAGAAGGTCGTATGAAAAAAATATACGTGTATATATATTTATAAAAAAAAGATTTCTAAGAAATTACGTTTACGTTGATCGAAAATTTCTCAAAGCACTAAAACCTTGCTTTTATAACGGGCGTGGCTACTCCGCGCCGGATACGATGTTGGGTGCGCATTTGAAAAATGAATATTTTTCTTTCCAAAATGTTTTGTTGGATTAAAAGATACTAAGGCCCGTATTGTAGAACGATACTCAGTTCTGAATCTCGATTTATAAATATAGGTCTGAGTACAGATTGTATTCTAGATGACAAATCCCATTTGTCACCAGTGGTGGCGTCGACAGTGGGGGCAACTGGGATTAACCCATTGTAAGTGTCGATTCACAACTAAGGGTGTTCTTTAATACCGGCCTAAGAGTTTTATGGAGAGTAGTGAAAAAAACTTTCTCAACTTTCGAACTAATGCAGTTGTCCAGCACAAGAATTTCAATCATAAGAACTAACCTAACCTTTCAGATGAAATAAGGAAACTTTTTGACGCTGTGATTTACTCTCATTAACAAATATTTATTACGAGATCAAATAATCAGTTTTTCAATAATTAAGTTCAAAATATGATAAGCCAATATTCCGTGCAAACTTAAATCATAAAAGCACCAAACAATGCTTTAATGAAAATTGTTTACACGTAACATAATAAGTTCATTATATTATTAAACAAGCATAAATTACACAGCGCCGCTGTCTAGACCCAAAATTAGCGTAGCTTGTAATTTACATATTATTATTTATATAAATACTTTATTTATATGCCCTTCCAATTATTATACACAATGTGAAGAATGCTGCATACCTACTGCACTGCGGTGTTAGAAACTACATCGTCACGTAACATGTTAGACTAAGTTAAGATTTAGTTTCCCAAGCCCCAGCCGCATGCACAGAATATTTTGACAAATTGGTATAAGTTTTTAGATAACAAAACAATATCTTGCCAGCAAAGCCATAGAAGAATAACAAAAATAAGTTTATCTGATTTCAATATCGGATGTTCGGGAAGTTTTGGACGCTGGCCTCTAAGTGCCTAACATAAATATAAGTTGGAAACTATTGACCTTTCGTTTTATATCGCTTTTATACAAATTTAACCACTGTACTTAGGTATTTGATATTAAAATGGAATGTTATTCACACTTGTTCCGTGGAAGAAATTGATACTGGAACTAGCAAGAACTTTTTTCGCGTTATCAAGCATATCATCATCATCATAGAGACACATTTTCCTGAGTGAATTCGAAGTCAAGGTGACCTCGGAGCTCAGAGTCCGCTTTCCTGCTCTTCCACCTGCACTTAACACGATCTTGGGCGTCCATGATAGTGAAACCATTTGCACGTATGTCACCCTCCACGACATCACACCAAGGCGTTACCAAGCTAGCATGTACAAAATGATATATCATCACCAATAACGTAGCGTTCGGGTCGAAGCTCAAGATCCGCTTAATGTTTCTTCTTCTTTTTATACGAATTAATAACTCTGCCCGCGTGGATTCATCATCATTCAACCCGTAGGAATTTATTTCTAGCAAAAAAAGTAGGTTTCGTTTCATAAACATTCAAATATCTGCACAAACTTTCACTTTTGTAATATTAAAGCAACTGCCGTCTGATCTCCAAACCCCACGATAGCTGCACCGGACCCTCGTCCATCAATTAGTAGATGTGCCAGCTCGTAGGTGATCTTGGTCAAATCTTGGTGGTACCTCATATCTAACCACAACCCTCAGAATAAGTGAAAATCTTGCTTACCTCAGCTTGGTAGTTGGTGGCTTAGAATATATAGCATCCTACCAACACATCTGTGGTCGAAACCAACTACTTGAAAGTCGACCTGCTAGTAGATGCACCTGCTAAACAAGGGCGCTAAGAAATATGTAGTTGTCCCAAGGAACAAGTGATAATTGATAATTGTCCTTCTAATACCTTCATGAGTACAGACTAATTTCATACACCCAGCTCGTATTGTACGATACGAGCTGGGTGTATGAAATTAGTCTGTACAAACAAACAGTGGAAGACGAGATAAACAAGCGCTCGGCGAGGACGTTATGCGGTGCGATGCAGTGCTACACACTACGATCGGAAACAATGGTGCATCCGCTGACGACAGCTGGCAAACGCCAAATAAACATCAACCCTACAAAAGTCGGTACATTCCAGCAAGTTTATCGTACAGTACGTGATGCCAAATTAATCATCTAAGATTTTTATGGTGTCTTCATACAAACCTTTGTATACACATAATTCGCAGTCATTCTAAGTTACCTAACTTAGAATGACTGCGAATTATGTGCCCTGAGCACAAAAAATATTCGGACTCGTAAAGAACGAAGCATTGCGACTGGCCGCCTGCCTGCTGTGATCCTGAATCCAACGTCTTTTTTCAAAGAAGTGCCTGAAACTTTACCAAAAAAAAATTCAGAAGACGAATTTATCAGTTTTCAAGTTTTTTTGCCGGTCGTGCCTACTGTGAACCTGTGTGTGTGTGTGTGAAGTCTGCCAAAGGCTCCGTTCTCTCAATATGTTCAGGCGCGGATCCACTAGGGTGGGCAATATGGGCATGCCCACCACCTTAATAGACCTGTGACGTCACTTTTTTATGGTTTATTGAAAAAAAAAACCAAAATGAATCATGAATCACGCGTGATTTGGAACACAGTATAGTGCAATAGACGATATACCAGCATTTGTTCACTCTGTTACAATATCAGAAATTACACACAATAATTGCGGCTTTTTTGTACACCACCACCAAATGCGCCACGTCTGCCGATCCTCCGTCTTCCGCATCCAGTCCATCCAGCACCGTAGATCATAGCAGGCAGGACGCACTGGTTGAAAACCTTTGAGGCATTGTGGTAGGGGGGAGGAGAAGACCCGACGTAGTTTGCCAAATGCTGCCCACTCCAGTTGGATCTGGCTATTTCTTTCTCGAAGTTGTTTTTACCGAGGTGGATAACCTGCCCCAGGAGATTTATATTTTTGAACAACTCTGAGTGTCACCCCTTCGAAGGAAATCGACTCGATACAGCATGTTTGTTGAACATAATCATGGTGTTGTCCAAGTTTACACCCAGGCCAACTTGTAGAGAAGTTCCATTAAAGCTGTGCAGCATTTCGCCCAGTTGTTCCAGTGACAAAGCAACTATGACGAAGTCGTCGTCGAACCGAAGATGCGAGATGTACTCACCGTGGATGTTGGTACCCCGCCAAAGTCCAATCCAGACTCTTGAAGACGTCCTCCAATGCGTTGGTGAATAGTTTGGGAGATATAACATCTCTCTATCTCACTCCACGCTGGAGGCTAATGGGTTTCGTCTTCTGGTCTTGGAGCAGGATGGACATTGTGGCAGTGTCATACAAACATCTCAGCATCTCGATGTAACGCCAATCTACACGACACTGCTGCAGGGCATCCAGCACTGCCCAGGTTTCGATAGAGTCGAAGGCTTTTTCGTTGTCCACAAACGCCATACACAGCGGCTGATTGTACTCCTGCGACTTTTCTACAATCTGCCGAACAGTATAGATGTGGTCCACGGTACTATAGCCTTTTCGAAACCCGGCTTGCTCAGGTGGCTGGAACTCGTCGAGCTTATCCGCCAGGTGATTTGTGACGACTCTTGAGAACAACTTGTAGACATGGCTCAGGAGTGAGAGAGTCTTATTACCTTTTTTGAAGAACAGTACCACCGCACTTTTGCTCTGTGCCCTAGGTGTTAGCTCTTGCCGGATGATGGAATTAAAGAGACTCGCTAGCTCTTTCAGGATTGGAGCGCCACCTGTTTTCAGCACCTCAGTAGTAATTTCCATCATCACCAGGGCATCTGTTGTTCTTCAGTTGCCTGAGAGCCGCCTCTACCTCGCACTACTCGACATTTGGTATCTCCTCGCGTGAGTGGGGCTCTGTGGTCTTCGTCGCTGTGTCCCGTCGTCGGTTTACTCATCCGTGCTGCATATAGCTCAGTTGTAAGTTTCGTCAGATGGGGCCTTCCCAACTGCTGAGCGAACACTTTTGACCCCCTATATCGCTCGATTGCCTCCTGGATGGAGCGAGTGTTGGAGCGATAAAGGTCGCGTCGTATCGGCTTTTTGATTTATTGGTTTAAGGCTCTCCCATCTGACGAAGACGACTGTGTGTATGGTTGTTCAGTGTTCACGCCTCTTCCTCATAAGTTCGAGAGTCTCAGGAGAGAGCTTGGACTCTTGCTGTTTGCGTTTTCCGGGACACAACTTTTGAGACACTTCCTGCAATATTTTGACCACTATGTCGGCCTTCCCGTCAATGCCGCTAGGTTTCCAGCATTGCGAAACGATTTTGAAGTTCCAATTGGAACTTTTCGGACCCTAGAGCTACTTAGAGCGGCGTAGGTCGGTTGACCTTATCATTTGGAATCTTTCAGCCTTAATGTTGATATTTAGAGAGCATGGGATAAGTCAGTGATCGCTTCCAGTTTGAAACTTGTTGATCACAAAGACATCTCTAAATAATTATGTGCTTACTGTCCGTTATGAAAAAGTCTATCTTGTTCTTTATCACAGAGTCCCGGCGTTGCCAAGTCCACTTCCTGTTGGGGTTTTTCTTAAAGGAACTATTAATGAAAATGAGGTCCTGTGCCCCTGACTCGAGGAAGCTGACTAGCATATGCCCCTGCGATTTCTGCACCCTACTCCATAAGGTTCGATTTTCGTCTCGCCGCGTTCAATTCAACAGTTCAATGTGAGACCGGGCTTATTTAACATGCTTGACATGAGTTCGCACTTTTCACACATTTTGGGGTACCTGTGCCCACTACCTAGTTCCGCGCCTGGATCCGCGCCTGAATATGTTTACGTTACGAATTCGAATATTTTTGTGCTCGGGCACTCATCCCGTTCAAGCAACCTATGAGAACCTATTCCAGGAACAAAAAGCTTAATATGTTATTCCAGAAATTAATCTATCCTTTTACCAAATTTCAGCCAGATACATTCAGCCGTTTGAGCATGGTTGTTCCAAACAGAAACATCGTTATACTTTTATGGTATTAGTAGGATAAGATAAAAGAAAATAAGAAAGAAAATTATAAATTAATACCAAGTTTAATATCTCGTAAACAGTGCATTAAAACGAAAAACATTTTAACTTGATTTCAAGAGGCCTGCTTATTAATAATCCATCTAAAGAGGCTACGAAATGAAGTGAGCCTTATTTAAGCTGTGATAGGGTATTATTTAAAGGTTTAACAGAGATGTAACGCTTTGTTTTCCGTTCCCTGAATTTTGAATATCTTCTCTTACCTTTTTACAAAGGTTTGGTGCTTTAATCAGTGCTATGGAGATATAATTATGGGATAAACTTCATTAAATAACCTGTCACTGTAGTAAATTAATTATTACCTAGTTTTATTGTTGCCAGTTGCGTCGAAAATTTGCAATTTTATACAATAGACACCTAAGCGTTAATTTCAGTAGTGTCCATATGTATTGTTGTATAGTTTGCATTTCACAGTCCCGGCCGCTCTAAAGTTTAACGACTTTATTATGTCGAAGTTTTAATTAATTAAAACGTAAGTCCTATTTTTAAAATTTCATGAGATAAGCGTGGTTTCTTGCTACCGAAAGCTTTGAAGTCCACTGGGGCTCATTCGATTTGTTTTTTAAACAAGTTTTCTTTTTGAACGTGAAATTTTTTTATGGTATTATGAGCACTTTTTAAACCCCTGTGCTCACCATGTATGTATTTTGATTCGAAGTTGACCACCTAAAACTTAAAAAATAAAATAAAGAAATTAGACTATTCATACTGATTCATGGCACTTGGTGGAACTTGTTGTTACACATATTGATAACACACTTGTACTTTTCCACGATATTTATTATTCACCTAACCGGTTTCGCCTCACGGCATTCTCAAATGTTTACATTGACGATTATGAACGCCGTGAGGCGAAACCGGTTAGGTGAATCATAAATATCGTGGAAAAGTACAAGTGTGTTATCAATATGTATAAAGAAATTACTTACCATTTTCCTAAAAACTTCACTGATCAAGCTAAGGTGGTTTTTCAGGTGCATAGATAGGTACTTATATCGACAAAAATTAGCGATGGCACCCCACGTATTCAATAAATCTCTTATTCACAGGACCAGTAACAAGACAGTTAATCCGATGTCTTTTTACAAAGAAGCGGCTGAAACATCAACTTAAACTTTCAGAGGACAAATTTATCGTTTTTCAAGTTTTGTTTATTTTTTTACAGGTCATGGTCGCAGAACATACAAAAGTTAAAAGTCAAAAAAGTTTAAGTTTTAAAAATATTATTGAACTTTCTTTTTTTGGCACCCTTTAAAAAACGTCATGAGTTTTGAGTGTACTAAAATGGAGTAATATAAACAGTTGGGTTATTCCTAAGCGGCGTGCGCTCTACGAGCAGTAAGAAGTTTTCGTTTAAACATTCAGATGCGGATTCATTTGCGTGCATTCTGAATTCCTCGTTGGAATCTGCCTTAATCAACTCCAAGTTTGTGGCAGTGGCAAGCGTTTGTCGTAGATCTTACATAAATAGTTATAATGAATTCTAAAGTATTGCCGTCGCTTGATATTTTTATTACAAAATTGGAATAAATATTCCTTTCGTGAGAGGGAATTTTTATTATTTAGGTTTTGTAATTCCAAAACCAATTCCCTATAATAAACCAATTCCCAAAAGTTTGGAGCCCAGGATCCGCTCTCTTATACTTTCTCGTGTGGTTTATCTTGATTTTTAACCGACTTCTAAACAAGGAGGAGGTTCTCAATTCGGATGTTTATATATTTTTTTATGTTAGTTCGCTCATAGCTCCGCCATGCGTAGACGGATTTGTAAAATTATTTTTCTATTCAAAAGTAGATTATTCCGAAATGGTCCCATTTAAATTTCGTAAAGATCTGATGATGAGTTTCTGAGATTGGACAATGGAAGTCTTCAAAAAATACCAGGAAATCAGCCGCGATTGCTGCAATCGCATATTGTTACAATATGTCTGTCATTACACATCATAACATCATGCCAGAGTCCTTTGAAGGGGATTGATTTTAAAAATTATTTTTGTGTTCTTTTTGGTATACTTTTGAGGTACTCCTTAATTTCATTGATATTGGACCTTTAACCGACTTATAAACAAAGATTAGGTTCTCGATTCGGATGTTTTTATATTTTTTTTAAGTTTGTACGCACATAGTTCCGTCATCTGTGGACGGATTGACAAAGTTCTTTTTTGTTCAAAAGAAGTTTATTTCGAAATGGTCCCATTAAAATTTCGTAAAGATCCGATGAAGGGTTTTAGAGATAGACCACGGAACTCTTCAATAAATACTAGGAAATCAGCCGTGATTGCTGGAATGATATAACTATTGCAATATCTCTGCCATACACATCATAACATCACGCCTGACTATTTTGAAGGGGTACGCAGAAGTGTTCAGAATATTCAGCTATATTTCCGGTATTTGGATACTATCTCAATGAGTAGTGTGGTTGGTGGGTTAATCCGAAAGCGCTTCAGGCAATTAGTGTTAAGTTCACTAAAAAGGTAAAAATAAGTTATTTTTAACAAAAAAAATTTAACCGACTTCTAGAACAAAATGCGCCGATAAGTACAAAAAATGAATAAATAATAAATACAACTGAAAATATAAAAATGCGCTTAGGACTTTTGTTGAAGTCGGTGCCAAGACAAACAGGTAGAATTTCAATCGTGGCAGTTGGCAATGACTTCATTTGTACTGTGTTGCCTTGTAGTTTTACAGAATACCACACTTATTATACACATTTCAATAATGATGTGGCGAGGTGGTGATTATGGTACTCATACCGTTTTGGCTTGGCGCCGACTTCATCAAAAGTCCTAAGCGCATTTTTATATTTTCAGTTGTATCTATTTATTATTTATTCATTTTTTGTACTTATCGGCGCATTTTGTTCTAGAAGTCGGTTCAATTTTGTTGTTATTAGGCAACAACTCCACCTTCGGAGTCGTCGGACGTCCAGAAGAAAGTTTTTCATAGTTCAAAGCAATCTTCTTTTTTTCACTACATTTTCTTTTTGCCAAGAACTATAGTTTTAAACTTCTTCAAATGTCAAATCTCTATTCCATGTCGAAAGTAGTAAAAAATCAGTAAAAAGTTCGAGCTAAAGCTAGAAAAACGAGTACCTAAATAAAAACATGGTGAAAACCACCTACGTTAAAAGAAAATTTGGTTGTTGACATCTCACTTATTTTTCAACTCTAAGGTCGCTCTTGATGAGTGTAGTAAATATACTCCATAGTAATAATAATACTTGGTTAATACGAAGCGAGCACTGGAAATCCAACAAAATTCGTACGGGAAACGTTATTGAAATGAGATAGTACTTCCCGACGGGTTGCTTATATTGGTTAAGTATATTTTCTTCAACTTTGCTCGATAGGGCAGACAAATAACATTAGAAGTGGTTGTCGAGACATATAATCTCGTAACATCTACCAAGGCCTTATCTACGAAATCTTTTAGCAACTTACTATGGAAGAGGGCGCACTAAAAATGAATGTACATGTAAATTATAATAGGGGAGAGTTGGATATTACCGCGCGGTTGATAATTCCGCGCGTCAGCATAATTCAAAAACCATCCACTCATTTTGCGATACAGTGCGTAAATAACGAAGCTCAACATACCTACACCCTTCCCCGCGCAGCAATAGTACGCTACGCGCGACGACGGAGACAGTATGTATCGTACAAGTTTTTTTCGACAATCCTTATAAAATTTCGTACATACTTTCGATAAGAGGTAAGTGATACTGTATTACTATAATACTTTGAAATCATACATTTTCAATGCTTGTACAGTGTAGAATTCCGTGTTAGAATACGTTTTTAAATACTATAGAATTTTCTATATTATTTGGATGTTAAAAAATGAAATGAGTAAGTTTGATAATTTCGCGCCCGGGGCGCGATATTACCAACTATGAAAGTAATATATTATTTACATTAACTTGTTTTTATCCCCGAAAAATAGTTATGTATGATGTGTCTGCCTGTGCGTCTGTTTGAATTGTGTAGTACCTACTATGACTATTTAAAATAAAATACATACAAGTTACCATAACATAATTTCGTTTTATTTTCGTTTTAGATGGATGGATCTGTGCCCAAGAAAAAAAAGAGGTCATAGGATAATACTGATTTTAATTATTTTTGAGGCTGACTAGTCTATATTTAATTCAAAGAGTTACTAAGACTTCAAGTTTTAAAAAACCATTTGTTTTGTTAAAATAATTATAAAGGATTTAAGTTTTTGTTATGACATTATATCGTTATACTTTATATAGGTAGTGATTTAACTTTTAGAAGATATTCCTCTTCTAAAAGCTAAATCACTAGCTACATAAATCCTCCACCACCCTCTTTATCTTATCATAAAAAATGAAAACAATCAGATTCACCGATTTGTGTGCAATTAATGTGGGCACGATTTTATCAAACCTAGGCACGATATTATCAGACCAGTTTGACAATACCACGCCTTTAACGTTTGTTGTAATTTTACTATAATTATTTCCCTTTTAAATTGTCGATTATTTTGTTATACGGTATATGTACCTGAATAAATATCCTACTAATTACTGCATTTTGTTTCTTTTAATATCAAACATTTTCCGAATTATGGACCCAAGTCCTTAGGGGCTCGGTAATATCCAACTCTCCCCTACAAGTAATGGTATAGTGATATTCTGCTTAACATTAGTTTACTTACGTACACTACATGTTCACATTATATCAAAATTTCGTAACTCTCAAGTGGTTTTCAATTCGACTTCGATTCGACGTACTCATATTCTAGGTTTTCTGTTAGATCCTTGTATCTAATCTCCTTTATCTCAACGAACGGTTCAAGTGCTCTATTGATACATGTCAATGTTGTTAAGGTTATTGGAAATTTGATATTTATAGTAGGTACCTACCCTTAGGTACCATTATATTACAAGATTCTTTGAATAAAACTTCGCTTTTGCTGCTATGAACAGGTGAACCGCCTAATTAGTGAGATTCAATAAAGAATATTTAGTATAAACATCGATACTACGAGTATATTATAAACTATCATTTGTTATGCGTGTTGTTTAGATAAATACGTGAACTTATAGGATACACTAGTAGTTTAAGCGCGGGAAAGTGACGTAACAAGATACCGGCTGCCGATAATAGTGTTGTAATATGAACGTCTGCTTTGGCGACAGAGACACGTACCAAACTACTCTACAACCGCGGCTATGTTATTACGGTCCGCCGGGAAACTTTTCTTTAACTTCCCTTCCATTTATGTTGGTTCCGTATGCTGCCTACCAAGAAAACTTGTTGGTTTAAGAAATGCACAGTTACACTCACGAAGGTCGAAAAGAAACGGAAAGAGAAAAACTTTCAACCATTTCACACACATACTGTTACGAAAGTTAAATATAAGTCCCAAAATATCCTCAACTATTCCCGCACTAGCGACCTTACGAGAGGAATATATATCCATGAATAAGCCCAATAAAGTGGAATGCATAAAACGCTATTCAAAGTCCCATTACCATGTCCTCGCGATACACAATTTTCCGGGAGAATAATTTTACAAGCATCCGTGATGTGATATATTTTGCTATCTTTCATAAATTCTCTTCATCATTGAACAAATCAATCCTCCGTCCCTTAGTGCTCTTTTAGGAAATAAAATAATATAGCACTGAGTTTAGTGAGTAACTTTGCGCTTCGTTATGTTTTAAGCACAGTGTTTTAAAATAAGGTTTTAAGCCTTATGAGCCGTTTCCACTTTCGACACTGAGTTTTCATCTGTATTTCCTGCATGATTTTAATTTCAGAGCATGCTAACATTTTATGTTAGTAGGTATATGATCCTGGATTGGGTTACACTTTCTTCTTTCTTTCTCGTTCGGCTTAAAAATATACAATTACATTTAAGAAAATGTAATCGTATTTTTAAATTTTTTGGTTTTTTGTTGTTATTGAAAATATTATATTTATTATTTATCAAAAATAAGTAATTGTAGGTTTACCTAAAAATTCAGATTTTCACTATACAATAAACTCATTATTCAATTCAAGATAATGAAAATAAAAGTTTGTCTCGATAATGGTTGATGAAGCCGTTTTATTAGTAGTCTAGGTATCTTCGTTCCTTCCCCTTCCAACTCTTCAGAGCACGCCACTGCCACTGCAGGACAATCTCAATATCTTAGGTATGGATGTCCGCTGCAAACTGAACAACAAAAACTACATTGAGAGCATTATCAAAACAGCCTCGCGTAGACTCGGAGTCCTGAACAGAGTGAGACGTTTTTTCACGCCGGAGCAGCGATGCCTTCTCTACACGACACAAATTCGCTCTTGCGTGGAATACTGCTCTCATCTCTGGGGATGGCTCCGCAAAGTACTTACTAGATGCTCTCGACAGGTTGCAGCGACGTGCAGTCCGCATTATTGGGAATCCTGAGATCACCAAAACCCTCGAGCTTTTGCAGTTGCGTAGAGATGTGGCATCTTTGGCGGTATTTTACCGTCTCTACCATGGTGAATGTTCTAATGAGCTCTTTCAATTAATCCCACCCTCTCCTTTCCTATATAGGACAACACGTGCAGGGCTTAGATGCCACCCGCATACGGTGCAGAATATTCCATCAAGAACCAAGCGGTTCGGCGACTCCTTCTTCTGCCGCACCATTAAGTCTTGGAATTCCTTACCAGTTCACGTGTTTCCCTCCTCCTACATTCCCGGGTCCTTGAAGCGGGGCGTGAAAAAGCATCTGATGAGGCCGTCAAGCTGGGTGCCACTATTGTAACATGATACGTGTCTGTAATGGTGACCCTCTTTTCAGAGACTTTGCCTTCAGCTTACCATCAAGCGAGGTGAAGTCAAATTGACGTGTACTATATAAAAAAAAATCAATAGTGAAAGTAAAATACTGCTGTACTTCATCATCATTTTCAAATCCAGAGTTCACATAATTCTTTTGGTTTGACTTATATAGTTTTTATGGTACTTAACGACTGCCATCCGACCTCCTTCTAAACCCGAGAGGAAAGCCTGCGTCAAAGCCTCCTCCGCCAATCAGTAGATGTATTGGCTTGCGCGGCATGAGTTTGGCTTGGCTTCGAAAAGTTCCATCAAATATCAAAATTTGCTATACAATACATAAGCTTAAATTCTGTATAGTTAATATCCTGATAGTTCTTGTTTGGATTGACGTTTGTTATTGTTTAGCTATATTCTGAATAAAGTTACCATTTTATATCCTATGTCATCTTTTTATGTTTATTAGTCTCCGCGAGTAATGATGATATATATGTCGCAGTTCAATGTTCAACGCCCTTAATGATATAATCAGCTATTTAATTGACCCGCTAGGCAATTGACTTGGATCGATGCCGTTTAATTACTCGCCTAGCCATTTAATTAAATAGCTAGGCAAATCTCTTGGTACTGCATGGTTGTAAAAAAAATAACTACGAAGGCTAATGCGCAATTTGACCTTCTAACCTATCCTATCCAAGTCGGATTACGCTACTCTTCTCAATAAACCTATCAATAACTGTCTGTCTTATTTCTGGGTGATACCTCATCGTACGAATGGCCTAAGCATTAGCCAGCCAGTTTGTTAAATGTTATAACAAACGATACGGCTAAATATCATTCAGGCCGTTAATTAAACGGCGCCGTTTAGTTACTAGCCTAGGCAGTTAATTGGATGACTAATTAAGCTAGTTGCCTGCGACATATACCTACATGTGAAAACTGTTGATACTCGTACCTGTATGCCTACTTGGAGATAATCTGCATTTGAAGATTAAGACTATTAAGGTTTAAGTAGAACCGTGAGAGATTTCTATAGAAATGAGCAAGCAGTCTATGAATGAATAAGGCAGGGTAGATTCTAAGCATACCTTAACTATATCTTAACCATTCGATGAAAACGATCACGCTTCAACCATGACATTGTCAAATATTTGAAGAAGGAAAGGCCTTACTGAATAGACGATTACAACCACGATTTAACTTTGAGTAAGAAATTAATCGTGTTTAAATTAATTATACATTTATTCGCCTTTAATTTTACACTTGCGGGACTGTTACACAGTACTGACCACAATTGACTTAAAGCAGTGAATCTTTGTGTGTCCCGAGGGAAATCATGGATCAAGATGAACCCACAATAAGTTTCGTGGACCAAAAGATATGCTTGCGGTAAGGAAATAAAGCAGCAAGGCTAGTGTTACGCATTTATATGCATGAGGATAGTATCTTGTGTTAATGAATCATTTAAAACAAACCATGATCGGATTACGAATCAGAGACTTTTATCTTAAATGTATATGTTATGTACTTTTGGCAGATTGAGCAATTCTTGGTATCAAAAAGTAATTAGGTTAGTTAGTTATTCTGGTCTGTGAGATGGTATTGGATTTGTTCAAATTTGGAGACATGTGACTCTGAACATATATCTCGATCTACTTTAACTCTGGTAAAAGCTCTGTGTTTTATGCCACTTAGGTGGCAGACAAACACACGGCCCACCTAATGCAAAGTGGTTACAGTAGCCTATGGACGTGTCCAACACCAGGGGGGTCTCACCCGTGCCGCTGACCTGTAAGAGCAGAAAGTTTCTGTGGCATCAGAAAACAGTGCAAGGTAAGCCTTTGGTCTTCCCACTGACAGCACAAAAACTCTCCAGTAAGCTCTGGCTACCCTACTCACCGCCGGGAATATAACGTTAACACCCCTTTCTACAGCACGATATCTTTTAAGACTTGTAACCGTAAAAAAGTCGCAGAGCATATTCTCTATTCCTGTTTATAACATTAGCTAAGATACAACAGTTTAGTTCCTAAACATGTCGAATTTCTACGTAACATACGGAAGAACCATCGCCTACCTTGAATGTTCATTACTCAATCACGCCAAAACCGTGATTGAGTAATGAACATCCATTTATTCATCCAAACTTTCGCATTTATTATACTCGTATTAGTAGGATAAGACGATGTTGTATAAAACAAAATAAAGTCTAAAAAATTGCTTCCTGGTAACATTTCTTGACATCGTCATAACAGCGTTAGTCTTGGTTGCACTCAAAGCTTGCACTTTTCTCCAACTCTTTTCCTTGATTTGACTTTTACGCGTGCGGTTTATCTGATCCTCAAACCCCGAGAAAAAACCTTGCACCAATACCTCATCCATTAGTTATATTTTCCTAAAACAATTACGTACTATATTATCTTTTCCAAGTGGTTACCATGACTTATCGGCGTATGCAACACCAGGGGCGTCACAAACGTCCGACCCTGTAAGAACCTTCTAAAGCCCTTCTTGAAGAAACCATTTTAGTCGCTCCGCTAGTTTAGTCTAGCTAGGTAGTCAAGATCGGTGAAATGGAATTCAGTAGTTCTCACATTAATAGTATATACGAGTAGGTATATTATGCATGCACTGCACTCAGACTTCCTTATTACGACTGAACTTCCTGTTTGAAACTAAACTGGTAGCTACTAACTGTAAAACGGAAGCCACGTCACGTCGGCAGCTTATAACGTTAAGTCCCGCTTGCAGCTTACGATATCGTACTATTCTAAGTTTACTGTGCAGTAAATAAATGGTACATACTTAATCGATTTAGTTATCTTGAAGTAGATCTTTAAACTATTATGGTCACCAAAATTACTATTAGAGTTAACGGGATATTTGAGAGGGCGATATTTTGGCATTGTTGTAAGCACCATGATTTCGCATAATTTCCGAACGACTGAACTTAATTAGATAATTCTTTTTTTATGTCCGTTGCTGCCAGAACAACGTTTGCTTATTTACAAAAAATGGAACAACATTACCGAATTCCACACGGAGGGAGCTATGGGCCTCCACTAGTTTAATATAAAAATGTGTAACCTAAATACTAGTGAATATACAGAATATGCTTATATGTATTATGTTATTTTCCGAAGCTCAGTTAGGTACTTATTTACTGTACCAGACTTTCTCCATTAGGGAAAAGGCAATTGATCGAATATCGTCTGCTAGGGGTCCTAAATTATGTACGTCGAATAACGTGTTAGATACTTGGCATCTTTAACGACTGTTGGCCCTTTCGCAAGATTAATAAGATTGATTGCCAATATACCAGTTTGGCGCCCATCAGCAAAAGCGAATCTCAACATATCCGACAGAAAATTATAGGTACTGGTTTTATGTGGATAGTTCGAGAATATTTGCAGTATGTTTGAAATAAATTATAGATATTTTTTTTAGCTATAATCTATTAACATAAAAGTGAAATACCACTCACTGATTAATCACGAAATCTCAGAAACTAAAACACCTAAAAAATATTGGCAGGTAGGTTCCACATAGGCTAAGAATGGATTTTACGAAACTTTACCCCTAAGGGGGTAAAACGAACTCCACGTGTACCTATGAAGTCGCAGGCAGCCGCTAGTATTAAAGAACTTATGGAGGAGGCCAAAGCCAACTTCACATGCAATGCTTTCCTTTCTGTTTTCTCGGATTAAACAGCAGTCGGTCTTGTAAAAGCCAATGTAAACGCTTAGGAAAAGATAGCATAGGGAAGAGATCCTAGGTCGCCAAAAATTTTGGAAAGAACTACAATGGCTGCTGCAATGATGACGATGATGTTGAAATGATAAGTGGGCGTCCGCGACAACTTTAAGAAATTGAAATAAATAATTCACAGTAGGTACACAAGTTTGGAATTCGTTTTAGTTAGAAGCCCTTGTTGTGAGTAGCACAGCAATACTGAACATCTGAACAAGAACCTTACTCGCCATTAATGTCAAACTATGACAGTTTACATAACAATATAATTATTAATTAGATAACAAAGTCGATCGCTATTGTGAGCGTAACAGAATGATATTAATTAGTTAGCTGTAAACAAGGCCACTTATCGAGTTATTAATATTGTATTAGAAGACAAATTAATGTCATCGCGGTTTTGGAATGGGAATTTTAGTCCCCAAGAAACAGATCCCCAAATGTAATTCAAATATATTATGGTCGTGATGATACAGAACTGATAATAATAATTAACCAATAACGAATTATTGTGTAACTTATAATAAAGTATATTTTCTAATATTTTGTAATATTTTAAATATTAATTAAGTTCCACTTTTTTCACACACATGTCTGAATAATCATTTCTGTATGTTTCTACGTGTCCTTTGTGTATGTGTATAATGTGAAAAGTATGAACTGTTTCGCCTACATAAGTATATGACTTATAAGACAATACCTACATACAAAATATAGATTTAGCTGTCAATATACTAACTAATAAGTTCCAAAATATTTTCTAATAACTTGTTTCATATGCGTCTTAATGTCTCCAACGCTATACAAATCCTAACGATTTAACTGAAACCAGTGTGAGACAATTTTAGCAGAAAAAACCTTTATTTAAATATGTCATTTGAGATGTTTCCTCACACGCAGCTGTGGCATGGTACATTGAGTATCTACAAATACGAGCCGTTATTGTAGGGGTCAGATCAGATTTAGAAGTTGTGTACGTGCGGTTTGCTGGGTATTAGCGGGATTACTGGGGCCTTCAAACTCGGAATGTTTTGTAGAATAGCCTGTTACAATGGGATCTAGCTGTAACCCTTGTGGAATTGCTGGCAGCTGAGGCTTCCCACCGCGGCTAAGCTTCTTTGACGGCAGGCTTCGTTGCTCTTGAAGCTTCGTACAAAAAATTAAATGATTCTTTTACGTGCGCTAATAAATTGTTAAGAGCCTACCATTTTTGGGCAGAGAAAAAAGACGAAATAATATAATAACAGTGGTAGTTTAGCTTGTACCATGGGGAGGACACGAATTTTATTATTACATTATTTATTTATTTATTTAATTCTTTATTGCACACTAAAAATTATACACTAAGAGTCATAGCAAATACATTTTGATGTAGGTACAAAGGCGAGCTTAACTCAGTATTGAGTTTTCTCCCAGCAAACCTTTGGGGGATAGAGGAAAAAGCGCGACAAAAGGATAAAAGGCAAGTGTACAATTATAGAGGATTAATATATAAAACTAGCTGACACGGCGAACTACGTACCGCCATATTTACCGCCCGCGTGGTATTCTGATCCCGATTTGTCAATGTTTCTCTACAATATTAAGCATGTATTATACATATAAACCTTCCTCTTGAATCACTCTATCTATTAAAGAAAACCGCTTTAAAATCCGTTGCGTACTTTTGAAGATTTAAGCATACATAGGGACGGACAGATAGCGACAGCGACTTTATTTTATAATATGTAGTGATTAGATTATATAGATTAATATAAAGAACACAAGTACTAAGAAAAGAAGATAGATATCACAGGTACATATACATTACATACAGTAGACATATTACATAAATACATATAATATACATAAATATATATCTATATTATATATATACATACATACATATACCTACATAAATACATTTGTTTTACAAAAAATAAATAACATACATTCATCTAGTTTGAGAGAGGAACAGTTCTTTCACTTTGTTTTTAGTGCTGAGACTGATGTAGGTACCTACATAATTCAAGCATAAACTCGATACGGATTGACTCCGCTCCGACGTAGACGCTACGTAGCAGTTAAACGTTCAACCGCTACGCCGCACTTGTCGCCATTCATCGAAAGAAATGTTATTTTAAATTTTATCCTTTTCATATGCTCATTACAGGGTAAGCGACTGATAGTATCCCATAGCCTTTGTTTACCAATTATACCTTTGTAAAACCAGTATAAACGGGTTGATTCACTTTAGGATTAATCCACTCATTTATACAGATTACTCGGTATTCTACGACAGCTCGAATGTCGCAATTGTCCTCAAATTAAACTAAAGCACTGTGAGAACAGAAAATCAATAGAACAAAAGTGCTAAACCATGCAACTTACCATCGCCCCTGACAATACTGTGGAGGGGTCACTTAAAATGTTTAAATAATATGTATAGCAACTAAAATAGACGGCACTATGCACAACTGTGTATTAAAAAAACAGCTCATTTATAGCTATAAAAAGCAATCGAATGGACTGCAGTGAAAAATTAAAGCGCGAGCGTACTTTTTAACAAGCAGTGTGAATAGAGTTTAAAATTGCATAACTTTGCGGTTTATATAAGACTGGGTAAGATAATATTTATTCTTATACATTTCATCAATTTATGCGAAAAATACATAATATCATCATCTTATTACCTACTGTTCAACCGGCAAAAACTGGTTGCTTCCGAAACTATGACTTCAGAGCCCGAGAGTCCTTCTTTGCCGCTTAATTTACTCAAATACGTCTATTAAGGAAGTTGCCTCCGTCTGACCGCCCAACCCTGAGAGGAAAGCCTTCGCCAAAATCTGGTCCATCAATCAGGTTGCCTTGTCCGAAATCTAATTTAGTAGATTTCTCAGTGAAAATCCAATTCTGCGAAGGAATCAGGAATACGAATTTCAATCGAAGAATTTCAAGTCTTTATGGTACAATAAAGAAAGAGGATGCCGAACTGCTTGGTCCTGAATGGAATTGGTTGCACTATATGAGAGTATAATTTGACGTCGGACCGGCAAAAATCGAGTGCTAACCCTCACCAACAGCATTGAAAACTTTTTTGCTTTAAGTAATTGCTGTACTTATTGTTCTCGTGGTAAAAATAAAACCTACGAGTAAGTTTAGTAAGTTTCATTTATTATTGTATCAAAATTGTTGTTATAATGAATTCTAAAAAACTGGTACGAGTTGCTTATGTATTTGAACCAGCTTATCACCGAATCTCAATAATTGTCACTGGCAAATGCCAAATGCCAAGAGGCGTGACTTAAGAATACTTTTAAGAACAGTAAAACCCACGAGATTGCAAATAAAATTCGACATGGAGTACAGGAGCACAATTAAATATAGTATTAATTACTAATATTAAAACAATTGCACTGGGAAAGCAGCAGCTGTTTCATAATGCGCAAGTATATTGTACAATTTTATTAGTCACAATCTACTAGCTAGCTGCCGTTCGAGGCTTCTGCGAAGCGTTGTTGAATAGTTGAAATACACGCTCCTTACTCTGTTTGGCTGCCTTGAAATTACTGTGTTACTCGACACTAGGTAGAGGCAAACAGTCAGCCATTTGTTTCATTACTTGCATAACTCTGGAGTGAACACCAATGATGAAATCGGTGTTCACTTCATCTTCACCTCGATGTTTGTTGCATCCAAAAGTTTGTACTTTGGAGCCCAAAGCCCAAGGTCCGCTTTCCTACTTTTTCTTCACATCTGGATTACATATTGACTTGATGTTTCCTTGAAGATTTAAAATGAAAGTCTGAGACAGAGCAATTGTACCAGTAAAGACCATTTACAACACACCTGCTCATAAAATTGCTATTATTTCACCACAATTAGGCACGTAATGACACTTATTATCAAACTGTGACTTTTTCATTGCTATTATTCACAAGTGAGTTATAGATTTGTTTTTAAATTTTATAGGTTAAGTTTCTATGTTCTTAAAAAAGTTTCGATACAAAAAAGAACGTATTTAATAGTACGAATAAATTAATATGCCTATTGTATGGTCATTTGATGCATTTTCGTATTTAAATAAATAATTTCAACTTGTAAGTAATACTTGTATAATAAACAAAATTTTCATTCAAATTTAACTTTTTTTTCTCAAAGTACAGAAAAAAAACGGAGTAAAAAAAACTTAAATTCAAACCTCATTCTTTTAAATATGGCCGATCGCTATTGTTAGAAGTGCGTGCATAGGAAAACGAATTAATTTGTAGTATTGTTTATTTAGTATTTGTAGTATTATTTTATTCGCAAGTGTGTTGTAAAACGTCGTATGCCACGCGTGAGTATGATGATTACCGTCCTCAGCTCTACTTTACTCACTTGTATCATAATGTACTATTAAGTTCATTATTTCATTCACTCATTACTCATTCTTTCTACAGGCTTATATAGACTAGCTCAACTTTATGTTAGTTATTTTGTATTGCACCTTTAATGGAAAACGCTTCTAAGATAGGTACTGCAAAAGCTATGCATATTTTATAGCTTCATGCAATATGTCGATAACTATGATAAATCTCAAAAAACTATATATTTTCAAATAGGTACGTAGTTAGTTACACTTACTTACCTAATAACCTTATTATACTTAATACCTATATGTTTGTTAGTTGGACTTGAAATTATTTTTGTGCGTTGCGATTGAAATGCCTATGTTTACAACATCATCGATGATGAGTAAAAATGACTGTTAATTTCAAATTCATACTATTTATTTAATTCACAAGCGGTATTTAGACTACGTAGGACCACGGCAATATCTCGTGTTAATCTTACGATCGATGTGTGCTGGTCAAATATCACCTCAGGCAATATACCCATACCTATTGCACTACTCGTTCAAGCTATCTCGGATCAACATGCTTGACCAAGCGCCACAGCCTGTATTGCCCGTACAACCGAACTAATGCATTTAGTAGGAATTTCAAGCGCCACGAGAGCTTGGTATTGATTGTAATTAATATGCCCTGTTAGTCCTGCTCTCACAAAATCCCTACTAATATTATAAATGCGAAAGTAACTCTGTCTGTCTTTCTGTCTGTCTGTCTGTCTGTCTGTCTATCTTTCACGCCTAAACCACTGAACCGATTTTGATGAAATTTGGTACAAAGGTAGATTAGACCTTGAGAAAGGACATAGGCTATGTTTGGTCGCGATAACCGACATCCACGCGGGCGGAGCCGCGGGCGAAAGCTAGTTGTATATAAGGTGATCTTTGTGTTGTGAAATTAGATATAAAAAATTATCGAATATCAATAGAGTCTTTTATAATATAAAAAATGAATCGCTAAATGTGTTGCTAAGCGGAAATCTCGAGAACAGCTGCACCTATTTCGCTAATTCTTTATTTTTTAAATATTCCTTGAAGTACGAGAATGGTTCTTACGCAGAGAAAAAAATAAAATATGACTGAAAATGTCTAATAAATATTAAAGAATCGACAGTTAGGCGGTACGAAGTTTGCAGGATCAGCTAGTTAGAAATTAAATTAAAGGTAAGCTTAGTTACTACATTTATAAATACAATAGTCAGTACGACTGGCTAGATATTTGTTAAATAATAACGTCAGAACGGCCTTAGAGGTCCGGATGATATTTTGCAAAAAGATAAACAAAATTATAGTCTTCATGACTATAATTTTATATATGAATATTTAGGCGTAGGATTAGGATTTCGGGCATAGGTTGTAGGTTCAACGTTTCACGCAGGTGAAACTACCGACAACAGCTATTTTTAAAAAAACGTTATTATTAGCACTTACTTTTATAAATTAGATGTAGGTATCATCCTTTTTGGCGTCAAAACAATATTTCTTATACCTAGTAGCAAAAGTGTCAGGTCCTCATTGCAAATTATCGGTAACAGAAGTTTTTAACATGTCCAAGGGTAGTAACTCAGCCCCTCTAGACAAGTGGCAATTCGTTACTCGACGTATGATGGAATAGAATGCCAAATGTATGAGATTTGACGTATATGACAGGCGTCAACGAATGTCAAAAACGTCAAATCCTATATATTTGTCATTCTATTCCATCATACGCCGAGCAACGAATTGCCACTTGTCTAGAGGGGCTGGTTTCATTGTAGTTGAAGGAAAATCAGACAAACATGCAGTTAGACTGGAAAAGGCTGAGCCCAGACTCCGTTGTGAAAGTTTCGGATGCAATCGGGATTAACGCGAGGATGAAGAAGATAGTAGTTGAAGGAAACTATCTACCTAATGGAGATCTATGTAATAGCCCAATGTCTTAAAGCTCACTGTTAATTTAGTGCCCACATTTTAATGCAGCCAGACCATTATGTCGACGACCGACCTATTATATGAGGAAACTTAGACGAGACGAGAGCCTAGACATGAATTTATTGCTTCATTGTTGACGCTCATTCCGTGTTTCAAATAATAAATTGAGGGCACTTAAAACGAGTGTACTTACTTGCTTGTAAACTTGAAATAAAGAAGTAGAACATTGTATGTTAGCTCAGGTAAATACGGATTAGACGCTCTCATATGATTTAAACAGATAAAATGTAGCTAACATAAAGCGACAGACGCCCGTCGTATGTTACAGATAATACGCTCAAGTGACAAATGCTCTAACGTGGACTTGACACAAGGCTGTAAAAATAAATAAAGGGACCTCACGATGCCGTGGTGCGGTAAGCTTTACACACATAAACACTAAACACATACACGTAATATGAAATATGATTACGGGGACGCAGCGGCGTGACTTGTGTTTCAGACTAAGACAAACCAGATAATTATGTTTGTTGAATAGTCAATGACAGGCATATGTTGTATTTTTTATTTCACTGCTGTAACTAAACTAAATAGTAACTATGTAGTGTACTGCAGTGACATAATAAACAGCTTATACTTCTGTTGAATTTTAAATAATAATATACCTAATAATGAGGGGTCTATTTCAGTTTTTTATATACCTATATTATATAGGACACGTCAAATTGACTTCACCTCGCCTGATGGGTAAGCTGAAGTCAAAGTCTCTGAAAAGAGGGTCACCATTACAGACATGTACCTACCATGTTACAATGGTGGCACTCAGCTTGACGGCCTCATCAGATGCTTTTTCACGCCCCGCTTAAAGGACCCGGGACGGTAGGTTCCAGCACGATTAGTGAAAAGAATGTGATTCTTTATCGTTGATTGGGATGAGTAAATTTGTTTTCAGTCCTGGTATAAATCCATTATCCATACTAATATTATAAATGCGAAAGTAACTCTGTCTGTTACGCTTTCAAGTCTAAACCACTGAACCAATTTTAATGTGTTTGTTTGTTTTAGACCTTGAGAAAGGACATAGGCTATGTTCGGTTGCGATGATCGAAATCCACGCGGGCAACAGTTAGTGGAATATAAACTAACATTGTCTCAATATTCAATTATTATGCCACGGACATTTGAATGATTTGAAGAAATGTAGTGGTTTATTTCATGAAACATAAGCTTAAGAATACTCAAATGAAACGTCACGATAATCTAATTAGGTATCAAATTGTTATGAATAAAATACTACTACCTTAAACAAAGTATCGAAAAATAAAGTCTTGCTCCCTCTACGATACGATTGGAGTAATAAGTCAATCCGAGCAAAGAGAAACCAAAATCCTGTTCCTCTTGTTGAAAAGTAAATGCATATAACATCAAGGGACCATCCGCTGTATCTGCAACTTTGTAATAAGCTGTATAGGTACATATATTATATTATATATTTGAATCTATCTCTCCTGCAACCCCTCTAAATTCCCAAAGCGGCATATTGCTTTTCAAAAAATAGATGTAGTCACAGCACGTCTGTTTAATTAAACCTCACCAGCATTGTGTTCAACCGCTTTTATACTCAACCAATTGTGGAATTCCAAATACTGAAAATACAGTACGATCATTATTATGAAAATTTTAGAATATGCTTTACAGTTCCTGAGGTTGCTAACAATAGGCGTGAATGCGAACGTTATAACTATGAGTCACAGCTATGTAGGTACCTAGTTTGACTGGACGACATTAATAAAGTAAATTATCAGTTCATTTAATTAAATCTTTTAGGAAGCGTTAAAGTAGGGAATATGTCCTTTTATTACAAATCTAAGACGTCAGTCGTTGTTGGTTCTATCATGTTTCTTATAAACGACATTACATGGGCTTATAATTGCTGTGGGAGAAGCCTTAAGCCAAACGCATCACTTAAGGATCTAAGGAGTGCGAAGCGGTGTGTACAATTTAAGTTTAATACATTTAACCAACCGCAACGAACATCATCATTGGTCCGCCTAAGTCATCCACGGTGCACTATTTAAGGCCTAAGATAGTGTTTGGTTTGTACTTACGCGTTTTGTTTATATAGTTGCTGTTTGTATAAATATTTGTTATACTCATGTTTTTTCCCTCATAAATTGCATTGATATTGTGTTATTATAGTATCGATTTCGTCTGGTCGCGATACCATACCAAGCGCCGCGCCGTCAAAGAATCAAAAGCACTAACTGGCTTACCTTAAATGTGTAAAATCTGTTTCGATTTATAAAAAATGTTATCTTTTGCACCCCTTATAGTCTCCCCTTTTATAAAAGTACCTATCACCTATTTTGATGTCATTTCCTAAAAATTCTGTGACAAAGTCCATCCACTTCTACACTGATCATATTTTTCACATTATCTTGCAAACTTTCTTTCATGCACTCATTGAAAAAAAGGGAATCCAGGGACCACTGCAGATACACCATTATTGTTATAACCGTGTTAGGTATTTGATAAAAGTAGAACAGAATAAAAGGTCTAAGTTCTCTTTGTTCTTCTTTTTTCACCAATTAACTATTGAGAACACTAGAATACTATCTATTCTGCGCTGCGGGAACACAAACTTGTAAGTAAGCAATTGACAATACTCCGCAGACTATTCTGATGCACAATCAAACGGTCGCAGAGTTAAGCGGCTTAGGGGCACTATAAATAGAAACCCAACACGGATTGTCCATTTCAAGAATTTAGGTCAGTTGATTTGTTACCTTGCCTTGGGAAATCAGGTGGACAATTTTTCGTGAAATTATCTGACACTAACTTTATCCGAAACTTCGTCCACGTGGATTTGGATCTGTCTTAATTTAAAAATTTAATACTTAGGTATTCCAAAATAAAAGTACCTAGTCTAAGTTACGCCTCATAAAATCAACTGTCTGCACTCAAGCCTCGAACTCATCACAGATCTTTTCATTATACAAATACAAGGTATATATTTTTACGTAATGAAAAACCTGTCATTGTTACCGTTATAACATTTTGAGTTCTTTGCGAATGCGTATAGGTAAGTGTTATTTACTCAGATATAAAATTCATAGTTTGAACAAAAGATTCACAATAGACTGTTAAAGATTTTTTTATAAAATGAACAAAAAGATATACCTAAATGTTTTTGATTTGAACACATACTAAAGAGAGATGATTGTCTTTTAAGTCATCTTCAGATTACTATTACAATACGTATACCTACAGTTATAACATACACAAGTCTTAATAAATTTGTATTCCATACACATTTCGACATGATCCTCTGAGACACACATTAGATGACTTCTTTTTGTGTCTGTGTTGTTTCAATCGAATACAAATAAAATGTTGTGATTTATTACCACCCAAATTTATCCAATTAGGTACTTGTTACACAATATGAAACGAAACCTAAGTTCGGTATTACTTATTCTTACCTGCACATTTTTTGATCTCTTGTTTGTAATTCTCTAGAATGACTCTTACCATCCATCGTATTTGTATAGTTCTTTCTATTTGCCTAATTTTAACAAGTTTGAGTCTAGATATTATTATTATTATTCGAACTTGCTTGATATTCACGTCTACTCAAACTGCATACCTACCATCTTTCAGATATCTAAAACTGTCTTTACCTTTGGGTTGCGGATCGATTTTTGCTAAGAATGCCTTTTCGATGCCTCCACCTTAAGAATTCAAAGGTATTTTCGTACATGTATTATTGGAAATAGACTGTTGGAAACCGTGGTTAAGAGATGGGAAAAATGGGTAACAATTACGAATTCACAATGTCTACCTACATCAAGGTATTTAGGTAAGCAATAATATTATATACAATATTGTTTTCATATATTATTAAGAGAGAAAAGATAAAAAATATTCTTCATCCCTGTCGCATCCAAAGCTTTCACCTCGGAGTTTGGGGTCCGCTTTACAAGTCTAACTGCGGATTTGGCTGGGCTTTGATATTTTGCGTGACCTCCACAACCCAATAGTGACTAATTGTAGAAGAATTGCAACTAGACCAGTTGATGGACTTTCTAGGGCTCCAACTACCCGTAACAACTGCCATATATGTCCGTATGGCAACCAGGATCGATGGCATAACGAGCTCTGCGAGGCACGACCAGACCAATGCAAATGCTCATATTCGTGCATACAAATATTTGCACTGAGCGGGGATCGAATCCGCGCCTCCTGCATTCACTATGGCCACGCCACAGAGGCTTTCTTCTGACTATAACCTATATCTGTATCTTTCAGATGCAGGGCTCGAGTCAACAATAGTGCCCGGAAAACGGCAATAGGCTCACCCCGTGTCACGTGGAACCGAATACAATTTTTTGTGAAATGTGGGTGTTAATTCACCTCTGCATAACCCTCCGGGGATAAAGTTGTGATAATACGTATGTATGTATGTGTATTTCTACCCGATTCGTTTAGCCGTTCCACATTATGAATTAAGTAGGGTGTATTATGATTATTATTATTTATGTACAGTTCGTAAGTGTATAAAGTATCATGGTTTTGCTCTTTCCGATTGTAAATAAATGAGAAATGAAAACTTCAACCTCCTAAATACTTTGTTTTTTTTTTATTGTGCAAAAAATCCCCGGATACCTCCCCCGCCGGAGTTGGAGGAGGAGGTTATGTCGTACTGGAACCGACTAAAAGGCACGCCGTCTGTGGGCCGTCGGTTGCCGGAGGTGAGATTGTTGTAGCCATATCCCTCGCACCCCGGCCGACCCAGGGTCATATCTCTCGATCTGGCTCTCCTCCGGTGTGGGGACCAAAGAGAAGAGTCCCCAACTCGTCCCCGGGTATGGGGAGGCACGCAATGCGTGCCGCCGCCGAGGCCTGCTTCTGCTAGGGTGACAGGCGGCTCCACCCGTCACCCCCAGGCCCGCGCTCATGGGGGACGGAGGTCATTCTGCGACCTCCGGCGCCCGAGTTCCCGCCGCTAACCTCCTATATACTTACGGGTCCGGTTGAACTGGACTAAACAGATCATAAAACTATATCATAGCAGTTTTTTACTATTACTATAAATAACCTAGAACCAAAGCAAGTGGATCCATAAAAGGAATAGCTCATCGTCGACTTATCGGGGTCAGCTTATTCTGTAAAAGTGTAAAAAAGTGAATATTTATACCCGACTCCTCCCAGAAAGCGTATGCAAAAAAATAATGTTAAATACCTACTTCTATAGTAGGTATATAGACAAAGCCTCTGTCGGCGTTGATACATAAATAAATAATTACTGCGATTCCAGAAGTCATTAATAATGTAAGTAATTATAAGGACGAAGACTATCATCTTTGTTTTCTTTGTTATACGTAAGTTTAGTAGTATTAAGACTGCCTCTGTGGCGTAGCGGTAGTGAACACGGCTGCTACGCGGGAGGCGCGAGTTCGATCCCCGCTCAGTGCAAATATTTGTATGCATGAATATGAATATTTGCATTGGTCTGGGTGTTTTCTATGTATAATATGTATGTATTTACAAAAAAAAATGTATCTATGTATGTTTATCCGCATTCTAGAACCCATAACACAAGCTAGTCAAGCTATGCTTACCTTGGGTCTAGATAGCGTTGTGTAGATTGTCGTACAATATTTATTTATTTATTTATCTATTTATTTATTATGAACTTATCAAGTAATTAGCCTTGTTCGTTGTTAGTACTGGGTGGCGCAAAAGTACTGGCACTAAAGAAAATACCTTTATTTTTTTTATATGACATTTTCTGTCATTCTGTTGTTGAAAATTGTGTAGTGAACAAATGTAAAATACACTGAAAATAAACATGGACCGTTTTACTCCCCAAGAACGTGGAATAATTGTGTCAATGTTCTTACGGAATAATTCATCAGTGATAAGAACACAACGTGAATTTCGTCGACGATTTCCCCACCGTCCGGCACCGATTGGTCGCACAATTCGACGCTTTGCCACACGCCTTGAAGCAACTGGCTCAACATTGGATAGACCTAAGTCTAGGAGACCAAGAACAGGCCGTTCAGCTGAAAATATCGATGCTGTGCGCGAAGATGTGGAAGAGTGTCCAGAAACATCAACGAGGCGACGTGCCACGCAATTGGGCATTTCCAGACGGACCCTGCAGCGTATTTTGGTGAAAGACTTAAAGATGTTCCCGTATAAAACTCAAATGACTCATCAGCTGCTGCCTGCTGACCACCGAGCTCGTCTAGATTACTGCCAGCGCGTCATAAACCTCAACCTTGAAGAGGATGATTTTCCTTCAAAATTGGTTATGAGTGACGAAGCGCATTTCCATCTCTCAGGGCATGTCAATAAGCAGAATACTCGGTTCTGGGGCACTGATAATCCGCGCATTATTCAAGAAACACCTCTACACCCACTAAAAGTTACTGTATGGTGTGGCATCTGTGTTGACAGAGTGATCGGACCCTATTTTTTCGAAGACGCTGGAGGCAATGCGATAACTGTCACTGGAGAACGCTACAGAACCATGTTACGTGAGTTTTTGATACCCAGTTTGGACGAATTGGGGCTGGAGCACATCTGGTTTCAACAAGACGGCGCTACGGCACACACAGCGCGCGACACTATGGACTTAGTGAGGGACGCTTTTCCAGGCCGAGTTATCTCTCGTTTTGGCGATTTGCCTTGGCCTGCAAGATCACCCGATCTGACCAGTCCAGACTTCTTTCTTTGGGGTTTTTTGAAATCTCGGGTGTATGTGAACAAGCCACAGACTCTCGCAGCTCTAAAAGAAAACATTCGTCAAGAAATAACGAACATATCGCAGGAAGTGTTACGGCAAGTTATGCAAAATGTCATAAATAGGGCTCAAATGTGTATCAACTCTGGAGGTCACCATTTAAAAGACATCATCTTTAAATCCTAATGGTACGAAATTTAATGGTACAAATATACATTTAAAAAAACCTAAATCTAGTTTTCTAATTTAGAAAAAATGTTATAGCCGAACCAAATAGGGTCTTTACTTTTGCGCCACCCAGTATAATATGAAACAAAATGAACTATTACTTACGTATAATTTTTATAGATACACTTAAAAAAGTTAACTACAATGGGGTACCTACCTAAATGACTAGGTAGGTATTAAGTCAAATTAGTCAAAGCTTTTCTTTAGTGTTTTATTTATACTTAAATAAAAATAAACTAATAAAAAAATGTCCTAAGTTCAATAAACTCCGTTAAAATTATATTTTATAAAATTTATTCATACACCCTATGTTCGACTTAACTTTATCTCGTTTTTTTTTCCTGAAACGCTAACTGCATAATTGCGACTACACCTTATACTCGTATAAATACTATCAATAAATCAATCAATTAGCATACCGCAGTCCGCTGCGAGACAGGCACTGCTCTCCCAATGTTTAACAACACTATTTGCAAGTAGAACGTATCAATTATAATATACACATTTCTTATGTGGAAAATATCGTTTACAGTGCCGAAGTAAACACGAAAAGAGTCAACAATCTACTAGAAGGTTTTCGATTGATCGGCAATTGCAATTTATCAAGAGGAAGATCAAAGTACAAAAATATGTCATAACTACATAATATTATAACTCAAAGTGTTATGGAGTTTTTCTGTTTGGCGATTTTCTATAGCAGCACAAAGTCTGCCAGCGGTCTGAAGAAGAGATTAAGCTCTCTCATATTAACATAACTCTATAAACATAGCTTGCGAAATATGGATCTAATCCACTCCTATCTACGTCATCATCAACCTCCTAGCAATTTCCCAATTGGGTAAAATTCACACTTTGAAATCCAAGGTCCACTGAACATTTTTGATTGGTTTGTTGACTTTTACGAAATCGATCTGCCGTCTGATCTACTAAGCTCGAGAGGAACGCCTGCGTCATAGGTGCACCGACTAGCAGATGAGATTCATTTGAACCCTGCGAATATCGGGCCTTTACACCCCTACTTCTAACTACGTCTTATATAATACTCACGGCCGAGAACTAACCTAACCCTCAGAGCCAAGACAACTTCTCCTGCAAGCCGGTGCGTCTATCGATTGACGGACGAAGCTCTCACTCAAGCTTTCCTTTCAAGGACTGAAGGAACGGGGATTGAACAATACTCGCCCCCAGTAAAACCAAATACATTTAACAAATTATGGTTCGAATAAAATAGAGTTTTATGAAAAGATCTTGAACCAAACAACATCATTCATTCGTTTTATACAACTGCACAATTAAAACACAGCATCGAATGCTGTCCAACTTTTTATATTACCGAGTACCAATTAAGCTAATATTTATGGAATGGAAATATAGTTTCGCGGTGTCTAGTGGAAAGTACAGGCAGAAAAAAATTAAGCTTCGTTTACTTACGCTACCATGAAGCCGTTGCGAATTGAATAAAGAACTATTTTTATCATTTATATGCTAAAAATGTACTTTTAATCTTGTCTGTCTGCAGTAAGATGATAGATATTAATAATAACAATATTTTAAAGAGATTTTTGCATCTGAAGACTGTGATTAACAGACGAGCGAAAACGATAAAGATTAGGAGGTAAGTCGGCAGTTGCTTCCGTAAAAATAAGAGAGAAGAGAGCGGACCTCGATGCGGTCTCCAAAGTAAAAGCTATGGACTTACTTAACTAAGGAAAACCGATGACCTACGACCGATCGATGAAACAAATCCATACATAACATACATAAGACATATTAGCTGATCTATCTTTAGGTAATTCTTAAGGGTTTCATCCTTTACTTTATTGCGTAACGAGCATCGCCCCGTAGGTTCACCCGCATAAATACAACTCCTGTAAGAATATTGGGACAAAAAGTAACTTATGTTACTACTGACTAAAATAGCTTTCTAATTTATAAATAAGTTTGTCGATTATAAACTAACAGACGCTCTGTCTCAAGTAGGCACCTATTCGACAGAAGTAATAAGCATTTATGTTCAAATTTAGAAAACATTACGATAAATATATTATGGATCATACAATAGTAATAAATTCTTGTTCACCCGTCAAATTAAGCGATATTTACAATAACTTCAGGTCGTGCTGGATGAAGTTTAAACGAGTAAATCTAAGAAAATACTTTGCAATAAACAAATTCTACGAGAAATTGTTACGATCGCGACGTACCGTTAAACTGTGCCAGGAAATAATTGCCCGTATGCTCGAATGTATTTAATACCAACTGTATACTATGTTTTTTTTAACCGTACAAAGCGATCGTAACGATTTCTCATGGCGTAATTTCTGAAACCACCTAGGTACTAATTACTCTATGAACCTGCAAGCTCGTATCTTAGGTAAAGTATAAATTGAAATATTTTTTCTTTTACTGTTAAGAATGCCTTTCAATTCAAGTTTCCTTGTTATAATATTTATTTTTACGTCTGGGATACAACCTATACCTACAGTACTTAGATGGTTATCTAAACAATACAGAAAAATAAATTGTTTTGTTTTTTTCCGGAAGTAACCATTTTGTCATTTTTATTAAATTTCAGGTCTAAAAGATTTTGTAAAGAATATCTGAGCAACTAATTTGTAGATTACTTCTTATTATAATTTCCACTGAAATACCGTAAAATGGGGCGAATAGATACAGTTTTCAACTTCTACATAGATTTACTCAGATATTTTGTATGCAAGTGAATATTAGAGGATTGTGATTATCGTGACTCACATTGTAATTAACTAAATATTTATGTTAAAAATGAGTAACAATATGTGTATTAATTGTAAATTAAGAAAAACTACACGATTTCTATTCACCTGGAAACAGGGGTCAAAAGATACGAGAGGGGGGTGAATAGAAAAATTGCGCTAGGGCTGTCAAAATCAACTTATATTTTAAATAAATATACAAGGTATCTATGATATCGATCTATGGTTCGTCATAGACTATGACCAACCTTAATAGATTGAAAACCCTAAAAATCATGTTTCTATTAACCCCTCATTCGTATCTATTAACGTCTTACCCGTATCTAATCACCTCCAATGGCGTATCTATTGACCCTAATGGCGTATCTATTAACCCCCCACCCGTATCTATTCACCTCGAATTCGAAAAAATATGCAAGCATCTTGATTTTGCATGAAATAAGAATGTTATTAATCATTTATGGACATTTACCTTTGTTTTTCTTAAAGTTAAGAAACTTATGCACCAAATGAAACCCATTCACAGAGTAGGAGCAACGAAAAACTTGATGTTTATCGAAAAGTTTTACACAGCAAAAAATATTCCAGAAAACACTTCCACTTTAACCGCTTTTTACTCAGGTCATTTGAACTTGACGTTAATTTGTGGGTGCTCAGCTTATAGAAAAAATGTTGCTGTGTAATAAATCATAGAGAAAAACATTCAATAAAAGGCTACAGACAAACTAGAGTTAACATTATCAAACTCCCGGATTTTTCTCTATTCACCCCACGATATCTATTCACCCCATTTTACGGTATCTAATAAATACAGTTAAACGTAAAAACGCATTTATTGCGTAAAAAATCGCAGAAAAATCGCTTTATTTGGGCGAGGATTCGAATTTCGAACATCATATTTTTTATCATTACCAGGCACTGAAATAAAACATCGTTCAGAAATACAATTTTGAATAATAATTGCTTTACAGTTTCACCAATAGCCGATGATATTTTGCTCGCTGGTCGAGGCAAAAAGTTATTAATATGTTCGCGTAAGTCCGATTTCCAAAAAACCCGTGTTTATTCGAAGCCAGAGCAATATGAGATCATGTTTGTTTTTAAGAGTTTCCATCTAAATATAGTAGCTAAAAGATCTTTCGTATTCAATTAATCATGGTTAAGACTTTTATGACCCTAAGTGACCGTGAGTATGCGAATATTGTGAGTTTTGCATAGGTGTGAGGGTACTGGCCGGGGGCCATTAGCTGTTAAAGCGTAGCAGGTAAAAAGATTTTAAATGAATATTACATTATAGCTATGTTTACGTTATAATGTTCCGCTGTTAGGTCCAACCCCACCAAACGGATGGCATCGGCCCGGATTTTACAATCTTTAAACAAAATTAAATCTTATTATCACAGTGTTTGAAGTTTATATTACCAAGTCACGCACAACAGCTTGACAGCGACGTGCGGCGGCATGACGCACGTCAAGCTGTCATGCGTGACTTGGTAATATAAACTTTAAATGCTGTGGTATAAGATTTATTTTGTTTAAAGATTGTAAAATCCGTTCCGATGCCGTCCGTTTGGTGGGGTTGGACCTTTACCCGCGAAATGTGTTGTAAGACCATTGTACAATTCAGTGCTACACCACAGCGTGCTATAGAATTTAGAACAGCGGTCCTGCGGTACGAAATATCTAATGTAAGATCTCGACAGCATGACAATTTTTTAAGAAAGGAAATTGTACCTGCCTATTTTCTTACAGTCAGCGTCATAACGATCTTGACTACAAAGTCTCAAACGGATCTTAAAAACCCGATATTGAGAGAAAAATAAACTGTTTTTATATTGTATTATTGTCTGAACTAAAGGTGTGAACCAAATATCAGAACAATCAGTTAACAGGAAAGGGGGGAACTAAGGCATTAGATCATTTAGAGTACCTACATTATTCGTCAAGATCGATCTGATGCTGACTGTACACTGTACAGTCCTTGTCCTCCTAACAATTACGAACACAACAAAAATAAATCAGTCAGTCGGTCGACCCGCTCTCAAGTGATGCGCGGACAAACGTTTGTAGCAATTGATTTTTATTTATACAGACTTAAGTACTATTGTAGTTGAACCTTTATCAGTTGTTTTGCCATCATATGAAATCTTAAAAATCAATTATTGTAACTATTTATTTATTTATTTATTTATTTAAAACTTTATGCACATGACAAATGTACAAAGGCGGACTTAATGCCAAAGGCATTATCTACCAGTCAACCTTAGGGTGATGCAGAGATACTTAAAGGTAGGTGCAGGCAGAATATGAACTAATGACTAAAATCATAATCTATTGGAAGTATATACACAACAGAAATACATACACATTAAAATACATGAGAACTCCATACATACATATACATATACACGGCACTTCATGTAAATAAATGACTGAATGTCAAAATAAACGACACAATAATGTATATTGTTCATACATAAATGGGCGGTTGGGTAGACGGGGGTAAAAATTCTTTACGATCTACCAAATATAGGTACAAAAAGAAATTATGAAAATCGGTCGAGCGGTTTCGAAGAAGTGTGGTTACATACATACACCGTGACATGAGATGTTTATACATATTGAGATAGGTAGGTATAGTTCGAATACTCAGCCTGCTGTAAGATTTTCCAGGATTTTTCGCCCACCCACTCGTGACGCGCGAATTGTTGTATGAACACAATCCCAACTTCCTGTATTCTCTACCGAAAAAACGTACAAGAATAATAAATAAGTCTCAAAATCTATCTACTTTATCATTCAGGCTGCTCATAATCCAAAAAAGCTTGGGCTCGTCCGGGATTTGAACCCGGGACCTCTCGCACCCTAAGCGAGAATCATGCCCCTAGACCAACGAGCCGATTTACGATAATAGCGAAATAAAGCCATACAAGGCAGTAAATTGTCACATAAATTTGTATATTGATTTTCTCACAAATTGTCATACAATCAGGAAGCCTCACGGAAACTGTAAATCTTTGAGAAATGTCAAGTTACACTTCAATTAATCCAACCATAATAGGTTGGATAAATTGAAGAATACACAATTTAACTAACGACTCCAGACTAGACAAGTCATTTAATTTTGAGATATTTTGTGCTGATTCTGCTATTACAAAACTGTCTAGCTGTATCAGTCCTGTCAAAATGACGTAAAGCACCAACGATAGGTTCATCAAAATTCGTATTTAAATCTATGTCACTAAAGTCGAGATTTGTTCAGACGCAAAATTGAACCAACATTCGAAATTTAAATAAAAGCATTCCAGACATAGTTTAATTTAGTGAGATGCGCAACAGACTCGGCGCATTAAAATTGATAGGTAGATGTGTCGTACCTACCCATTTAACTGATCTGGCTGGCAGATTTACCCCCCGTTAACTCTTTTGTGTGTATCATAATAAAATTATATTAAGTAAAGAGAACTACCAATGGTAACTAAGATAAACATGACATCACACAAATAGAAATGTCGTGTCTCAGCTGAAATTAATTGTACCTGTAAGAAATCGCTAGTAGCGATAAGGAAGGAATACATATTTCTTATGCTTTCCGTAAATGTACGGTTTTATTAGTGTACGATGTGTGACATAGTAGTACGATTCGTAAACACATACCTACATAGGTATTTGTTGATGAACTCATACCTCTTTTCTCTCTGGGGTAGGCAGAGTCAACCGATACTAAATGAATGCATGAATGATTAAAAAACCTATGAAGATGTTTCCATCTTATAAGCTACGTGATCACGCTCTTCTAGAAACTTCGCATTGCATGATGCATAAAACATTGTGTTTCACTTTGCATTTATTTTTCTCTTTTAGCATATGATTTTCAGAGAATACGAGATATGTTATTAGATTTCATAAAATAACATATATCGTGGATAATAATTAAATTACATTTTGAAATTGAAATTATCAGCGTTCGTAAGTTTAGAAATCACAGGTTTCTAAAACGTAAATTTATGAATCAGGCTTCTATGTCAGATAGCATTAGTAAATCGAATAGCAGAGAAGCTGAGGTAACAATCGACTATGTTTTTTTCCTCAGATAGTCATGGGTGTAGTATTATTCCACTAGATAGCGTTTCATTGCCGGCATCGTTTTGCCATACATCCATTTACCTAGATTAAACCTTGGCTCAAATCGGTAAACACATTTGATGTATGCGTATAAGATTGTCATGCGACTGACTTATGTAGCACTTCTTTTGCATAGGAAATACTTATATATATTAATCTATGGGAAATACTGTAGTCTGCTTGTCATTTATAATCTGATTGGTTATTGTTTAAGCTCTCTAGTAATGCATTGTGTTTTGACAACAGCTGAAGATATTATTTACTATCAGAGTTCACAGGATATTTTGAAATTTTGTTGTTTTGACTGTCAGATATTTCGGCACTGTTGCACATGCCATGATCACAGTAGAATTGAAGTTCTGGAGGATATCGGTGAAAGAGTAAATATATCGATCTTTTTTTTTTTATATAGGACACGTCAATTTGACTTCGCCTTGCCCGATGGTAAGCTGAGGGCAAAGTCTTGGAAAGAGGGTCACCATTATAGACACGTACCATGCTACAATGGTGGCACTCAGCTTGACGGCCTCATCAGATGCTTTTTTACGCCCTGCTTAAAGGACCCGGGACTGTAGGAGGAGGGAAACACGTGAGCTGGTAAAGAATTCCAGGTCTTAATTGTGCGGCACAAGAAGGAGTCACCGAACCGCTTGGTTCTTGATGGAATATTCTGCACCGTATGCGGGTGGCATCTAAGTCCTGCACGTGTTGTCCTGTATAGGAAAGGGGAGGGTGGGATTAATTGGAAGAGCTCCTCAGAACATTCACCATAGTAGAGACGGTAAAATACCGCCAAGGACTTTCTTCTTCCTCCTAGCGTTAATTCCCAGTCGCATCCGAAGCTTTTTGCAGCTCGGAGTCTGGGGTCCGCTTTTACCAGTGTTAACTACAGATTTGGCTAGACCTCGATATTTTCCGTGAAGCGATTGCCATCTGACCTCCACAACCCAATGGTAACATTAGGTATATCGAAGCTTTGCAGCTACACCGTTGTTTTTGGAATTTTTTAGGGCTCCAACTACCCGTAACGACTGCCATAGATGTTTTTTGGCAACCGGGACCGACGGCTTAACGTGCTCTCCGAGGCACGGCCAGACCAATGCAAATACCCATATTTCATAAGCACAAATATTTGCACTGAGCGGGGACGGACGCCACATCTCTACGCATCTGCAGAGGCTCGAGGGTGTTGGTGACTTTAGGATTCCCAATAATGCGTATCGCACGTCGCTGCAACCTATCAAGAGCATCTAGTAAGTACTTAGCGGAGCCATCCCAAAGATGCGAGCAGTATTCCACGCAGGAGCGAATTTGTGTCTTATAAAGTAGACACCGCTGCTCCGGCGTGAAAAAACGTCTCACTTTGTTTAGGACTCCGAGTTTTCGGGAGTCTGTTTTTATGATACCCTCAATGTAATTTTAGTTATTTAGTCTGCAGCGAACATCCATACCGAGGATATTGAGATTATCCTGTAGTGGTAGTGGCGTGCTCTAAAGAGTTGGAAGGGGAAGGAAAGAAGATGCCTTTGCCGTAAACGCACATGCCTGCGTCTTCTTGGCATTGAACTCGACCAGGTTTTCAGAGCCCCATTGAGAAATGTGATCCAGGATCCGGTCAAGCTCCCCGACAAGAAGCTGCCTATTTTCCGCGATATCAGACTGCTTGGCCGCAGGAGGTCCGTGATAGCTCCCGTGTAAGGTGCTATCGTCTGCATAGCAATGAATACTGCCAGTGGACAGCATGTCGTTGATATGCAGAAGAAAGAGAGTGGATGATAACACGGACCCCTGCGGCACGCCTGCATTTACCTGCAAGAACTCCGAATGTCGACCATCACAAAGGACTCGAACACGGCACCCCTGCAGGAAGCTAGCCACCCAGTCGCACAGTCTAGGAGGCAGACCAAAGGCTGGTAACTTGGAAAGAAGCGATTTGTGCCAGACTCTATCAAAAGCTTTGGCGATGTCAAGGCTAATAGCTAGTGACTCGCCATGCTTGTCCATAGCCTCACCCCAAAGATGGGTAACGTACGCCAGAAGATCACCCGTTGACCACTTCGGTCTAAAACCATATTGCCGGTCGTTGATTAAGGAGTGATCCTCTAGGTGACGCATGAGCTGTTTGTTGATAATGTGCTCAAACACCTTGCACAGCACTGAGGTGACGGCTATGGGCCGATAGTTTAATGGTTTCTTAATGGTAACCTCTACTCCTGATTTCACTATAGGTACACTCGAGCTGTAATATGTAATAGGTAATAGCCTCGATTATGATAGTATGATAATCATCATTAGATAAAATTACCTAATTTTCTCTTTTTAGTCTAAATAATTATATAATTTCTAGCATAATGATCAACTTGAAGACAATCTTATAGGCGATGTTGAAACTTCACTCTGTCAGTGGCCATGTTTTATCGATCTATCATTATAACTAATTATAATTGTACATAGGAAATATTTGACCGTGATGGACGCTAAATCTACTGCCCCTCTAGACAAGTGGCATAGAATGACGGCGTATTCTTCTTCCTCTTAATGGCTTCTGCAGCGAATCGCCGCAATTTGCCAATGTCAAGTAAATTGTAAATGTTCATAAAATTATTAATGGCGAAACGCCAAGGTCAAGTTTTTCAATATAATTTTTACCAGAGCCACGTTACCCCGCGTTTACATACTGCCGCTCGCATTGCTCATCGTGTTGCCAGAAATATTCGCGCGATTAATGCCCTAGCGTTCACACACTCCCATCATCGTGTTGGTCCGCATTACAGTATTCGTCCTGCAATGGAGACGGACGTAAACGTATGGAGGACAACGCTGTAGCAGTGTACGCATTATGCTTTGACAGCATAGCGAATTAATTAAATAGATTATTAATAAAAACTATCACTTTCAACTACTATACACTTTCCGTAGATCGATATAAATATTTTTAAAAGTAAATATTCCAGAAGCAATAACGAAAGCCGTGTTTACTGATTAGCGCCATCTAGCGGTCTCGTATAGTTCATCGCGCTAGTATTGCCGCTCCTTTGACTCGCGCCGCCAAGCTGACATTCGTAGCAACATACACGGTAGTACTCGCGGCATGACGAATATACCATTCACACCACGTCTCTGCCCACTTCTCTCGCCACTTCCCTCGCTCTGCCGCGAGTATGTAAACGCAGCTTTAGCCACGACAGTAACTTTGTTTCCGTGTGTTCACCTCCCACGAGATTCAGGTGGTCGATCAGGACGTGTGGTTGAATTTTAGGGGGCTGACGGCGTATTGTGGAATAGAATGACAATTTGTGGAATAGAATGACAAATATATGGGATTTGACGTAGGTATATGACAGTCGTCATCGTATGTCATAAACGTCAAAATACGTCAAATCCCATACATGCATCGTTCTATTCTACAATACGCTGGCCAACAAATTGTCACTTTTCTAGTGGGGTTGAACGGATACTGATGCGTTTTTTTCAATGTCTTGATCAGACTCTCTTATTTATACCACTTAGGTGACAGATTAGTGGTATAAAAAAAAAAGAATCTTACGTTGGTTTGATTGCAATCGGTTGAGTAGATCCGGAGATAAGAGATCCACGTGGGTGGAGCCCCGGGCGGATGGCTAGTTATTTATAAAAAGAATCTAAGACAACCGTTTTTGGAGTGATATCAAGATCTCGGGCACCTAAACCAATCTATATGTATACCTAATGTATACCTATGTGCGTACCTAATTATGTAGTGTCGGCAGCTTGAGGGTTAAGAAATCTTAAGATATTATTATGATTCCGTAGTCGACCGCATACGACAACTGCCGATGCACGCAACAGATGCGCGTAGTTCATTGCGGCGTCTCAATGGTCCCCTTTATGCGTATCGGAGTTTAACAAGTAATGGGTACGCTGTATCTGCTGCATGCGTCGACAGTGTTGTCGTATGCGGTCGGCTTCGGAATCGTACCTTTACAATCACGATCGAGAGATCTCAGGTTCGAATCCTGATCATTACCCTACGGACGTGCGTCCACTCCTAGCACAAGTAATTTAGCTTCACTGGAGGGATTAGGGGAATGTTAGTAAGTTTAGTCCCTTCTCAAGTAAGATAAGTACCTAATATTCTTTTAAAAAGGTAACAGATCTTCATAATTACACAATGAACTTGTGTAATTATTTAGAAAACAATCACAATGAAGACAACAATCAATGAACTTATGCAGAAACGTATCAATTAAGTACTCAAATGGCAAAATTAGTTCCTCAACTCCTCGACTTATAAATCAATTATCTTAGCACTCTTAGTTAAAGTTTTAGATCTTAAGTTTCTCACTTACAGTGTTTTACAAAAAGCAAACTCTTAAGAAGTATTCTTTCGAGTGAAAACAGTTTAACAGCGGGAAGCGCTGCTTTAAGTGGTTTACTGATAAACGGCACCTGTGAAGCGGGAAGGCTTTTATCTCTCGCAAAGCCCAGCGCCTGCATTTCCGTGCAGAAGAATACACCGAACCGCTTCATTTTAAAACTATATTTTACCGCTCTGTCCTATCTACTGATGTGATCTTGTAGGTACTAAATTTTATCGCAGAATATATTCGTCAAGCTCTCTCCGATGCATCATACATAATCTAGTAATGTGGTTTAAAAGTGTGTGAATCTTTGTGAGGGAGATTTGATTGATGAATTTTCCTTTTCCTCAAAAATGGCTGTACAGATTTAGATGAAATTTGGCGCAGCGATAAATTTATATGAATGGGAACGTGTCCGGGAATATACCCCACTTTATCTCGACTTACGAGGTAACTGTATGAAGCGTTGGTGAATGGGCATTCACCCTCATTTCCGTCTTGGAGGCGTAGGTATGCCAAGATCTTGTAAATGAAAGTAAGTACCTATGCTATGTGGTCTCTGCTTATGCCATCAGGAAATAGGCGTGATTTTATTCATTGAATATTGACTACAACCACACTCTGCCGATAGTTCAATATTTATCAATATCGGTATTCTGTAAATAGGGACCAGACTACTTGAAAACAAATGGAAAATAAGTCAAGAAAAAAAATCGACATCAGTAATAATACTGCTATTTGGAATCCGAATATAAAGTTATAGAGTCAATTTACTAATACCTATTCATTATCTATCGTAAAAATGTGGCATTATATTTAGGTCTATTCCAATTTGTTAAATCGCTACCCTGTCATTAAATGAGGTATCGCTACGTCTTATTGACTCCTATGAACATTATCTGGTTCAAGAGCGTGTATTTTCCTCATTTTTCAGTAATGGCAAAACGACTCCGGCCGCGTCTCACCTCCCTCTAGTCGATAGTCATTGATGATTGATTACGACACTTTCGCTCGGCTATTACCGTAACCAGTCGCTCGGTAAATATTAAAAGGAGCACCTTAAAATTAAAGAGAATTGTCAAAATTCTCTTTACGTTTCTATCTTTAATATTTTATAGGCATATATGTTTGCTTTTTTGATAATCCAGGTAACGTAGTGTTCAATAATAACGATAGGTTTTGATAAGGGTAGCTGGGCTAATTGAATTTAACATTATTACTCTGTAATTATGATAATACGAATAATGAAAATTTAACCGTATTTTGGATATTTTACCGTTAATAGGTTTGACCACTATCCCAACCGCTCAGTGATGATGTGATCGACAATGGAACACGCTTTGTCTAATAAGTCAAATAATCATATGATGACTTGCCGGTTGAGAACTGTAGACCGTAATGTAAGAGGAGAATATGACACAGAAACAGAAGAAGATGGAGATTAAGCCCCTTGGCTAGAAGTCAGTTTCTTTTTGATACTTCGCCGAAGTATCGGCAGTTCTTTGCAACACACGCGTTAAGCAATTCTAATACAACAGTCAGTCTCGGACACAATAACAGTCATAGAGACACAATGAAATCTCACCAACATTCACAGTGTTGTTTCTATTTTGAGCAAACATGTTAAAACCTTAGAGTATACATTATAAATATAGAGCGCGTCTGTCACTCAGGTCTTTGGCGCCGAGTGTTAGCAGATACTTTGCGATGGTATAGCGCACCTATAGTGACGTTTCATGCATTACCGAAAATGTCAATGGATGCACTTATTAATGTAGTTTGATGTTATGAAGTTTATTGTTCGATTTGATATGCATGGATAAAATTAAAGCCAAAATACAAAAAAATGGCGTCATTTTGCGGTATTTTTGCGTCATTATTACTACAAATATACGATGTTGTATAAAATTTTGGTTTAACATATCGAATTAAATATTACTTGCGAAGTCATTTTGATGGGTATTGTTTTGCTACTGATTGAGGTTGAGCCAGGAGCCTCGGTACTGTTCATACCCGTGATAGCAGTTCATACTTGTAAGGCGCGCTCTATAGCAATGTATACTCTAAGTGTTAAAACACTTTGGTAACACCGACACACATGTTTTCGCAAATGAATTTGTCGTTACCTATCTTCTTACGAAATAAACATTTTCTGAAAAACTTTGAATTCCCAGGGTGATTGACACCTCCATTCAATATAGGTATATAACCTTGCCCAACAAATTTAATATGAGTTTCAAGAAACCAGACAATAATAATTTTAAACTACTACGAGAGCAAATAAATAAACTCAAGGAACAGTTCAAGCTTTCACAACGTCCATTTTTATTCCATCAGGTAGGTACTTCACCCTTATACTAGCGATCGCTTTTGCCGACACCTGTTTATACCTCGTCGTGACAAAGAGGTGTTGTAAAGGTTTGAAATTGCTACTACGTGACTTTGCGACAGGAACGCAGGAAGAGAGCCATCAACTGTCAACAGTCGTTCTGCTCGCATCGGAGGTCAGACGGAATTTTACAATGCAGTACCTAAAGGAAATTGAATTGTGCAAACAGGAATTAAAGTTCATATTTCTATCACATTAAGTGATGGCTGAACGGCCTCGGATGGTTCTAGGCGGACTCGTGACCTGCATATGCATCCGTTCCAACCCCGTCGGTGTGTATTCGGTATTCGTATTCGGTCGGTAATTGTACCCAAGAAACAACAATGTTTAAGTGGAAGCAACCCATTAAACATGAGTGATCATTGCTATCTAAATACTTTAGTTAAAATAACAAAATACTTTACACCCTATCACCCCACGATCTGTTAATCTCGGTATTTAACAAATTGCGATCTAAACGAAATTAACATCAGTTAATTACAGTTTACAAAGTTAAAGGGATTAGAATCATTTTCTCATTATGATTTATTGATCCAGATATTTCCAATACCACTGGTAAGTACTTATTTCTTTTATCAGGAATCCCGCTATCAGAGTATTTTATACTTTTTATTAATTTATTGTTTCATCATTGTAAAATTTCTATAAACTATCTTAGATGATACTTATTATCAAGATTTGAATAGTTTGCTTTCTGTTTCTATCTATATAGGTATACAGAACCAGTGTCAAGCGGACTTCACTGCAACGAGACAGTCCTCGTTGCAGTGAAGTCCGCTTGACAGTTTTAACAGACTTTGTTTGATGTGCTAAATTGACTTTTCACGAAACTATATTGCGCACATGTCATTACAAACAACAATACCTATATACAAAGCGTCTCCGGTGTAAGCACAAAGCAGCAATATTAGCTGGGAAATTGTCTGAGTAATCAACTGACGGACGAACCGTTAGGTACGCATAGTAGATTAGATTGAGCTAAAAATAAACACGATTGAATTGGTAAATACATGTACCTACGCTCATTTTTATTCAATTTGAGAAAGATAAGATGAAATCGACATTAAATTTTTTCAAACGCCGATGTTGAGAAACATCTGCTAGTAATCAGCAGAGTAGGTTTAAAGGAAAAAATAATCATAAGGTTAAATCAGTTACGGTGATAAATGGCTTACAAAAGTCATTAATTAACTAATTCGATGTCTTATGTGTGACTACTGCCATCAAGCAACATTATAAACTTTAGTGGAGGTCTTGCCTTTAAGAACCGCAGGATTCAATACTCGTGATAATCTTTTTACAAATCATTCATCACACAATGTAGCAGTAGGAGAGCTGGCACCAATTTTTGGTACAGGGTTTCGGGAATAATAGGTGAAACCTTGTCACATACCTCTGTGACAAGTTTTCATCTTGCCTCAATTACCTATCCAAAAATTGGAGCCAGCTCTCTGACTACAGGAGCAGATACGGGGAATTAGACACAATGTTGAATATATCAATATGGCGTATGTGCCCCTGGGTACATGACCGGTAAAGTTTTCAGGTAAGTAAGTAAAGAGATGTTAATTTGTGCGGCCGGCAGCGTTCGACCCCGTAACACCATAAGGGAATTAACGTTATTGGTAATATCACTAGTAGAATGGAAATGTATTGGAATATTTATTGAACCATTAACAGATTTTTCCGACCCACCGATTCCTTTATCTATTAAGAACCTTTCAACAGGGGAAATTTAATCTGTGAAGCACTATATCACTATCAAGTAAACAACGTACAACTGTATGCGGCTTATTATTTGCATCGTGAGTAATTATTTATACGGTGGCGAGCATATTGTTATGGACACTGAACAGTGCGGGTTTTCTATCACATTGAATCAAACCAATGTTATACTGTACCAGTGATGAATATCATACACAACGATAACTCGCTCATTGACAAAACTGATAGACACCCCTGCGGCATAGGCCAATTGCGTATTCCATTTGCTGTACCTATTGGAAATTAACTCCGAGAACATAATCTTGTATGGGTTGAATCAAATTAAGAATACTTTCTTTTTTAAATGATAAAGTATTGAGTGTTATATTTTTGAAATAATTGAATACGTTACATACTGTTGAAATGATAATAATAATTATAAATTTAATGAGTGAGGGTTTTGAAATTTTGGAACTGAAATTCTCTTAGCTCCGTATTGATTAAAAAAATTCTAAAAAAAATTAGAAGAATGTTTCACTTTATTGTTTTTATGTAAGAAGAATGATGTTATTCTCCTTATACACACAAATTATAGTAATGGAACATTCATAAAAGAACTCGAGCATAAAATTACTGCTGAGAATCTTGTTCGAATTTATACTAGATGTATGCGATGCGATAATGGCATGGTGTTATAGTGGCAACAGAAATCCATCATCTATGAAAATTTCAACTGTCTAGCTATTACAGTTTTTGAAATATAGCCTGGAGACAGGCAGATAGACAGACGGACGGACAGTGGAGTCTTAGTAGGGTTCCATTTTTTTACCCTTTGGATACGAAATCCTAAAAAATAGGTCGTTCACATTATTTTAAATATTATAGGACATCTAATACCAAACGCAAAGGCATTATGAAGCATCCATCTCAAAATAATTCCAATAGGTCCAATACCAAGATATAGACAGATAAGAGAAAAACAAGCTATCCAGAATAGACCATTATATTATTTGTTCCTATATAATGACAATTAACATGTATTTGTTCGCTCGTCTTCTATGGATGCCTCGACTATTTATCGGATTACAATGAAACTTCGGTGAGTTATTGTAATGATGCCTGCAAAGTTTTCGTCCAAATAAAAGTACCTTACCTACTTTTATCAAGTAAAAATATATTCCAACCAGAAAATAATTTAGATACTGTTCATTATTTCTCGTATAAAAATATATTGAAGTAGTTAAATTTTATGATAGGAGCTAAATTCATAAAACTTAACTTGGTTATTTCTGTATTGTAAAGATAATGTTAGAATGATAAAATTTACAGTGCTTTGGAAGTATTTTCTTGTATAATGTTATACAATTTTCAAATTAGTTGTATATCTGTCTGTACATTGGAGAAATACTTAGGTGGTGCTAAAATTCTTGTCTAGTTGTTCGCTCTTTACTGTTTGGACCCAAAAACTACTGTATGGATTTTGATGTGGTTTTCTTTTTATCAGAAAATTCTTGGTCAGAATTAAAATATGCCGTATGTTTGAGTTTTTATAACCGTATGTTTGTAATTTTAATGTACTCTGTGGTTTATTTGTGCGATGTTGCCAAAGTTTAATTTCATTTACCTATATTACAATAGATAAAATATGATAAAACGCTTAATTCTTTTCGCGTCACTGTCTGTAATTTAAAATAATAATATTATATTTAAAATAATTTTATCAAAAAAAAATGTCAATACATTTAAGTAAAGTAAATCATTACAAAACCGAAGAACATTTTTTCCATAAATTAGGGAACACTATATTTTATGTGAGACCACACTCTACTTACCAAAAGTGCTGGCTGCGCCATCTAGCTTGTCTTTAGGAACGCTATAAATACCTACTGGAAAACTGCTCATTGGTTAAGTAGAACCGGAGACAAAGTTGCAACAGCCTAACAGACGACAGGGTGAATTTCAACAGGTCCATTAAAATCTTCATTCCGTGGATTTTTTTTACCTTAAGTTTTGTAGTTAAAACAAATCGCGTTTATTATAGGTTTTGATACTATATGTATTCTTGCTTAATATCTAGCAGATAAATAAAAAAACTAACGAGATATACATGATCAAAAATTACGCGCCACGGCGATGACACATGCGTGCGCGGCAATGAAACAAGCATCCACGGGCATGAAATAAATATACCAAGGGAATGAAAAAATCAACCATGGAAATGAAAATACATAATATAAAACATAATATTTGCCGTTGACTGGACAATACTCGTAGACACGTATGAGAAGCACTATAAAATACCGGAGGATATCTGTGCCTCATCATCCAGACCCGACATATTCCTTTTTTCACGATCGCATAGGCGTGTAGTGCTTGTAGAACTCACAGTACCGTGGGAAACTAATATACCTAAAGACCACGCTATAAAGACAAACAAATACTTTGACTTGACTAACGAGTTAACCAAAAACGGCTACGTGGTTAAACTCTACGTCGTAGAAGTAGGAGCAAGGGGAATTCCAGCTAAATCTCTGTACAACTTACTTAAAGACCTCGGATTGCCAAGAGCTTCAGTAAGCTCTTTACTAAATCGAATATCAAAAGCGGCATTGATAGGATCTTACCAAATTTGGATAGGTAGGGGGGGGGGGGAACACTACTGACGGTTGATGTGAGCGCTGATGCATCACAAGGTGGCCACCCTAAACCTACATCTGGGTCGCAATTCCCAGTCGCCGTCACGGTGTTCCTCTCTGTATCACGCAATGGACCCGGCGACCGCACGGTGAATTCATGGAGTGCTGAGAATCGGATCTCTGTACCTACTTACATGAGAAATTATACTTACATATAATAAAAATACAAAGGGGATTAGGCAATTGTGTATGGACATTGGCGTCATTTATTTTTTCAGTGGCACTGTGTTAAACTCGCGTATGAGTGTCGTTATTTTTATTGTAAGTAATATCGGAGCTGCGATATACAGGGTGGAACATTTCGACTTTACCTGGAGGGAAAGTACCCTCATACTAGAGATAGCGAATTTTACTTATATTAAACATAACCTTATTTTTAAAGGGAAACAAACCTGCATTCAAAGATTTCTAAAAATAACATACCTGATGATCAAACCGCCTAAAATCTTCCTATACCTTCTCTTTTATGGGTTTCCTTTTACTTATTTTACCAAGTTTGTTAGAGATATTTGATCCCTAAGATTGACCCTATCGATTGATGCAATTAAAATATAGCTTCATCCGGATTTTATTCGGTTCGATTACAGGGTGTGGCAAGCGATTTTTTTGGAAATCCTTAAACGCAGTGTATTTTTTAAGATTAAGAGAGTGTTTCCTTTGCTGCTGCCCAACCTAGGTGGATCCTGGCTAGTTTTTTCTAGGAGTTGTTTTTACCAAGCTGGATAACTTATCCCAGGCAGATTTTTTCTTGAACAACTTCGAGTGTAACCCCATCGATGGCTGTCTGTCTGTCCCTGTGTATGCTTAAATCTTCAAAATTACGCAACGGATTTAGAATCGGTTTTTTTTAATTAATTCAAGAGTAATTCAAGAGGAAGATTTCTATGCATAATACATGTATAATATTGTAGAGAAATATTGATAAATTTAGAGATATGCAGCGGGAATGGGATCAGAAAATATGGCGGTACGAAGTTCGCTGGGTCAGCTAGTATTAGATAAACGATACCGCGTTTGCATTGGAGATGTGGAGGGAAAGTACTCTAAATACTGGAGATAGCTAATTTCATTCAGAAGAAACATTTCCTCATTTTTAAAAAGAAAAAACTGCGTTTAACGAATGCTGAAAAATCGCTTGCCACATCCTATAATTGAACCGACTAAAATCGGAAAAAATAGCCAGTATTTTTATTGCTTTAATCGATAGGATTAATTATAAGACTCGAATCTCTCTAAGAAACCTGGTAAACTGCAGGTACTTTCATATTATACCATTTTCATTCATGGCTGCTCAATTCCAAAACGACGCCAATTCTTTTACACGAAAAAGAAATGGGAAATTAACAAATTAATATGATATACTTTTGTCAATATGCTATGGCGATGAGAACACAAGTTATGGAAATGAAACATCTGGTCATGGCAATGAGATTAAATTGTTTACAAGGCATAGCAATGATTTTTTTTTCATTGCTGCGTTTTTTTCTTCATTACCATAGCAAATTTTGACCACGGAAACCATGGAAATGAAAGCACGGTGGTGAAAAACGAGCCAAAAATATAATATAAGAAAAAATCTATTAATTATTCGAAGTAATAAACACTTCACTAAAATAAACAAGATAAATTTCGTTCTATTGAATGTATAATCAAGAGGATAAACTTATTGGAATAGACAGTTATGCCTATCCACAGTAATGAAAGAAAAAATGACCAGTAACACAAAAATGATATACTTTTATTTATGGTGCCAAAACGCAGGTACGTGTGTACGTCCTTCCATGTCGAGCACTTAGGCGGCACCAATATGCAACGTTTAGCGGATATGAGGGAGGATACAAGTCGTTAGATAAAACGATATTCTAAAATATGTTTAGAACATGGCGATTAAAGGTAACTCTAGGACAAATGAACTTTTATTAACCATTCGTTGTATTGTCTAAATATTTGAATAAATGTATTTCGTAACAATACTTTAACTATTCACGTATCAAATAAAACTAGGTTTTAATTAAAAAAACCAATAGATTTTTATCAATGAGGTATCACAACACAATAGGTGATGTGTGGACAAACACGGCAATGAAAAATTTCGAGGTTTAAATTTTTTTTTTGGCGAATCTATAATCCTATTTAATAAAATATTTAGTGCTCCACATAGATCACTATATCGCCTAACCAGAAAAAAATGTTAGAGTATTGTAAAAATGATTTTTAGTACCGATTTCATCGATGCCACGCAATTTTTGGCCCCGGGAAATTCACCCGACAGCTAGTAATTATTTAAAATAATATTAGTAAGGTGTCACTGCCTATTATCTGTTCTGTGTCACTGCCAATATCTTTCAAACCTGTTGTGTTTTCCCTGTCTATCTTTCTCTCATCCCTAACGGTATCAACTCCAGCACAACGAGTACGGGACAAATTGGACACAATTAGACACAAACACACTATCTACCCAACTATGAATACATTGGACACACACAACACAGCTCATTACTCACAGAAAGGGCACGTCAACCACTCACAAGCATCAATAGATACAGTAAAGGTATGATTCTGAAGCCGACTGCATACGACAACGACAGACGCATACCGCAGATACAGCGTACCCTGATAAACTCAGATACGAATAAAGGGAACCATTGAGAATCCGCAATAAATTACGTATAGGTATCTGCTGCGTGCGTCGGCAGTTGTCATAATGCGGTTGGCTCGGAATCATACTTTTACTACTGAAAGTAATTTAGCAATAAGTACCTATTTGGTACCTACGAATATTATATGTGAAAGACAATAAGTTTTACGTAGCTACCTACCGAGTTAGCATCGTGGAGTTCGGTATCACTGTTCTCCTACTATTTTACCTCCTTCAATCATTTATTAGGTTCGCCTTGGATCTTACGGGAATGCCAGTGGTCTGCTGCACCAAACCTGAGGCTTATGAGGCCAAAAATAGGTAGGTATTTACCAGCTTGCAGATGATAACCTCATCTGCAAGCTGGTAAATACCTACTCATATTTCGTATAATTATTTAGAATTTTATATGACCGTTGCCTGGGTCAAGTAGTTAAGAGACTACTTAAAAAAAACCAATGCATTAGTTGTCAACTTGTCACTTTCATTTCTCATTATAAAATCAATTGTTTCAATGTACGATTTTAAAAACGCATGAGTAAACTTCTATAAAAGCCTTTATCGATTTACATTAAAAAAAATCACTCATGCCATGCAACCCACAACAGAAACAAATGAACCTCAACAAGACTCTTACATGCACCTAAAAGAACCAAGCCTTTCGGTGCAGGTGGTCCATAAAGGTGGTTAAACTAACAGGTAATTTACAAACACACTTCTACATACTTGTGTGTGTGTGTATATCGGTGTATATAATACCTGCCTGCATATAAGCCTACCCAATCTGAAAATCTCGTGAAAAATTCAATACCCTGTTAATCCGTTTCAAAAAGTTGCTTTTATATTCAGCGAATGTTAAATTATTATGAACGCAGTCATGGCCCTGGTCTAACTTATAAAACTTAGTTTTAGCTTTGTGTACATAGCATTATGTTCATTTAAATAATACTAGCTGTTGCCCGCGGCTCCGCCCGCGTGGATGTCGGTTATCGCGACCAAACATAGCCTATGTCATTTCCCAAGGTCTAACGTATCTCTTGGTACAGAGATACGTTAGAATTTCATCAAAATCGGTTCAGTGGTTTAAGCGTAGCAGTCAAACAGACAGGCAAACAGACATACAGACAGTAAGAGAGACAGAAAAAGTTGCTTTCGCATTTATAATATTGGTATGAAAATACTTTAATTTAGAGATTAATAATATTATTAGAGATTATAAAAATATTATGCTAGGATTGGAGCGGAATTTCCAGATCGCACCGCGCTACTCGTGAAATTTTACGTAATGTTAAATGCGAAACAAACATCGTAATGTTGTCAGATAAATAAATTTATCATATTATGTAAAATTTAGTACTTGTTCTACGGTGGAAAATATGCAGATTCAGTTTATATGGGTATTAAAAGTTCAGGTTCGTTGTAGGATTTTTTTTCATACCACTTAGGTCGTAGACAAGCACAGGGCTCATCTGATGGAGAGTGGTAATTTTCTTACTCCAGATCATTGAATTGTTACCATGTTGTCATTTTTAGTAAACTATTGTTACATAATTTTATACTTTTATTCTTTCATTTATTTCTTTTCATATCCTGTTGCTTCGTATCACATCGCCAAAGAAAGTCCAATTTTTTTCTATTAATTTTTTTATTCTTAATAATAAAAGCTAAGTATATTGAAATATATCACACATCCGAGGCTTTCACCTCCAGAGTCAACTGAAACAGATCACCAGTTTATCAAAATTGTTACACTTACATAATATCTATGTCAGCAAAGTTTATATTTTGTCATCACAATGTTGATAGTCAAAATAGTAAATCTATCACTACTTGATAGTTAAAAATAGAGCCTGATGATTTTATGTAATTATTGTATCATTATTTTATACTAGCTGTTGCCCGCGTCTCCGCCCGCGTGAAATTCTGATCCCGTTCATCGCTGATATAAATATAGCCTTTGTGTTATTCTGATGTATAAGCTATATTATTGTAAAGTTTCATCAAAATCCATTCAGTAGTTTTAACGTGAAAGAGTAACAAACATCCTCACATACACCCTCACATACTTACAAACTTTTGGCGTTTATAATATTAGTACGATTGTTTGAAGATACACTTTCTATTTACAACGACAGCTTAAATTTCACCCCTTATAATATTTCATCAAAGAGTTACAATTCACTTTTGATAATAACAAAGCTGTTGAACAAAGGAAATCCTACACATCCAATTACTAATCAACTTTGGTATAACCAAGGCTTCTGTAGGGAATATGTAATCAACATAATTTGATGCCATTATAACACTAGGACTGTTCTCGGGCTTAACGGTCGTTGCCTATTCCTGAAACAGATGCACCACAGCGACGACGTTCAAGTCTCCAAATTTGCATCTCATTAGCAGACTTGAGCAGTCTGAGACCTGACATAATCTGATAATGCTCTCTTCTTATAGTGGATTGGGATTATTATTGTGCGGTTTTGTTTGTGTATTCCCATTCAGTAACATCCAAACGAGTAAAGGTAATGCCTTTAGTCATCATCATCCTCACACGCCTGTAGCACATCTCCGCCGCGAAACCGCGTATAGCGGAACCGCGGTAGTTTCGCCATGTTCTGTCAGTTGTACGAGGAGCGAAACTTTAGCGAAACGGCATGTTCTAATGCATAGATTTACCTATCTTCTATCTCTTTCGCCGCGCAGTTTCGCCTTATGCCGTTCACACCTCCGCGCTTCGTCCGCTATTTTGTCAGTGTTGTCACGTGACAATTTTACGTAACACGTAAATTGCAGGGCCGCATTAGGGGTCTTTTAAATTCCAAATGAATCAAGATCAGTAAAAAAGTTTTACTTTGATTATTTTTTCGCCGTCTACAGTTTTTTGTACAGGATGGTATTACCTACATCTAGGTACACTAATATTCTAAAGAGGAAAGTCCTTTTCTTGTTTTTTTTTGTTTGTTGTTGACTGATTTCAATAATGGGAGGAACATAGGCTAGCAAATAAAGACCCGCGACGGCATGCGTTTTTAGTGGGTCAGAGTTCAGTTCAGTTCGACAATCACTCCTGACCATATCCAAGGGAACTTTAGCACGAAAAAAAAGTGGGAACGGAATCCGAATTCCACGCGGGCGGAGCCGCGGGCAACTGCTAGTATTATACATAGCTGCTGCCCACGGCTCCACACACGTCGAATTCTGATCACGCTCCTACTTTTTTTCGGTAGTCCCTTCAAATACCACTCCGGTCGGCCATCGCACCTACTCAAAACCGCACGCCTCCTATTACGCACTCCCCGACTGATTCTAGGCCATAATTTAAGAGCCCTCAGGTGTGAAAAGCACGGTGTCCCCATTGTACTCCGAAAAGGAAGGATATGAATGTCACACCACTTCACCAGCGGGGTGAAGCGGTGACAGGTGGCTGAATCTGAACCCTCGGTCTGCAATCGGCGACCAGTCCACCAATAATGTCAAATGTGTTATGCCTAATGAATTTCGGAGTATCAAGTTTCTGCCAGATGGAGGGAACCTCTCTACAGGGCCACATCCGTCGCTACATCTTCTTTTCTCTTTATTATATTTGTATACATATTATTATTTATAACTTAATTGTATTAATATAATATTTATCTAAATGTAATGTTAACGTATAATGGTACCAAATATAAAACTAATTTATACAGGGCGTCCCACGGCGATGCCACATGGAGGGAAAGTACCTTAAATCCTTAAGTTAGCTCATTTTGTTTAAAGGAGACATCATTTTTTTTTTAAAAAGAAACAAAACTGCATTCAAAAATTTTTAAAAATTCGTTTGCCACACCCGGTAATCGAACCGACTAAAATCCGAAAAAGTAACACCCTGTATTTTTATGGCATCAATCGATAGTGTCAATCATAAGGATCAAATCTCTCTAAGAAACATGGTAAATTAAATGAAAGGAAGTTCTTGAAATCTAAAATTATAAATTCAATTTGGCAAAATAAAACACTTTAATCCAAAGTTCATCCATCCATCTGATACCATATTAACAATAAAATTCCATATTTAAACTACTTTTCTTTTTTTTATCGTGCTGACACCGCTGCTGGTCAGCAGTAGTATTTAGGTATGTCGAACTCAAACCGACTAAAACCGCACGCCATCTAAATTAACAGGTTATAAGTTGATCCATAGGGCAATTCTCTTGCCATTTTCGTTGCACAGGGTACACCGCGTGCAGGTTTCTAATCAAATCAAAGATATCTCTAGTGTTGATACCTTGTAAGAATTTCTTACAAGGTACCTTGTAAGATACCTTGTAAGAATTTCTTACAAGGTATCAACACATCAAAGATATCTCTAGTGTTGATACCTTGTAAGAATTTCTCACAAGGTATCAACACTAGAGATATCTTTGATGAAATTTATTTAGTAAAATGAGTACTAAATGAATGAACTTTGTTACCTGTTTAGAATGTAACTTTATTGGGTAACTGCATGAGGTATGTGTAGGTAGGGTAGGTAGTTATTTTTGGGTGCTTGATTAGAAACATGCACGCGGTGTACCCTGTGCAACGAAAATGGCAAGAGAATTGCCCTATGGATCAACTTATAACCTGTTAATTTAGACGGCGTGCGGTATTAGTCCGTTTGAGTTCGACATACCTAAATACTACTGCTGACCAGCAGCGGTGTCAGCACGATAAAAAAAGAAAAGTAGTTTAAATATGGAATTTTATTGTTAATATGGTATCAGATGGATGGATGAACTTTGGATTTAAGTGTTTTATTTTGCCAAATTGAATTTATAATTTTAGATTTCAAGGACTTCCTTTCATTTAATTTACCATGTTTCTTAGAGAGATTTGATCCTTATGATTGACACTATCGATTGATGCCATAAAAATACAGGGTGTTACTTTTTCGGATTTTAGTCGGTTCGATTACCGGGTGTGGTAAGCGAATTTTTAAAAATCTTTAAATGCAGTTTTGTTTCTTTTAAAAAAAAAAATGATGTCTCCTTTAAGTAAAATGCGCCAACTTAAGGATTTAAGGTACTTGCCCTCCATGTGGCATCGCCGTGGGACGCCCTGTATATATTATATTTGTGCAAATTAGTGTCCCCATTGTCCATACAAAAAGTGAACATCTCCTTTCCCTATCACTCACCATAAAGTAACTAATAATTTAACTAGACAGCCAATTACCCAATTTCGGCCCTGTTGATTTTGAAAGTTCTTGACGCACGGTATCAAGTTCGCGCATGCGAAAAAGACGTTATCATGTTGAACGGAGCAATCAGAAGTCAGGTAGTTGGCGCATGCGTTCTACACGGACCAGTTAGATTCGGGTACGCGCTCCATATTAGATAACAAGTGTCAAGTTCCGCTCATGTTTCGCTGCTCCAGCTACACTTGAACACAGCGAAACTCAACTAGCAGTTCCGCTGTCCGCCGCGAAACAGCGGAGATGTGCTACGGGCGACAACGATTCACCGGTAGTGTCTATAGATTGTACATTAGATATTCAGTCGATCCGGAATGATATTAAAACCGCCCAAGCTGAGTTATGTGCCCCGAGCACAAAAAATATTCGATTTTGTAACGTAAACGTACTGCCTACTCAAAAGTCAAATATCATTTATTCTGTATAGACCATCAAAACGGCACTTACAAAACGTCAAAAATATACATATATGTACTAAAGACTAGCTTAGCAAATAGACCACCGGTACGCGGCCCCAGCCTGAGAAGACTACGGCAACAAACTCAGCGGGCTTTCTTTTTTTTTGGTCTATTTACAAAAAATGCTTAGTCTACTTAGTCTAAATACAATCATTTTTTTTGAGAAGCATGCATGAGTGAACAGCTCATTTCCAAGCTAGTTTATCATCTAAATATTCTTGTATTTTATAATAGCCTTTTTGGCACAATTTCCTCTTAACTACATTTTTAAATTTATTTATAGGTAAATCCCTAATTTCATTAGGGAGCTTGTTAAAAAAGCGTATACAGTTACCCTGGAAAGAATTACTAATTTTTTGGAGTCTGTGAACCTGTGTGTATGTGAAGCCGGCCAATCGCAATTCTCCGTTCACTCGATACGTTTACTTAATGTACACATACCTTAACAATTAAGTTAAGATACGTAATATTTATACATTTCTGCACAGAATAGATTTATACATAATAATTTTCGTACAACGATCGACATGCAAACAGTAATACCTAACTGTGCATTGAAGCAGAAGTATTATTGTTTTGAAATTGAAATACTCGAGCTACTGACTGTGATTATGGCACAGAATAGACAGTACCAATAGTACCTATAAATGTACTTATAAATTTAATTATTTACTAGGTATATCATCAGGGTCTTGCATTAAGCCTATGGACACTTTACTTTAGACGGTCTGTTATTGTATTCAATTATAATCTATCATTCTCTGTGACCGACAGAGCCTGAGATTTGAGACAGAGCCTCATCCGTTGTTTAGCAATTGAGGTTGTCATGGACCACAAAGATGTTAATAGGGCTATCCCTGTTGACCTTATTTAACATTATCTCGTTCCAAATCAACTAAATTAGTCATAATTTAGTTAATTTTGATACTGTAATGCGAATCTCACTCATTGAAATAGAACTAATTTTTAACGGATTGTATTGCGATGCGATATATTTGTAAGTATGGCGACCATGGCTCAAAAGTAGCTGGAACGTCAGGCTAAAAGTAAATAATAACGAATATATATCACGATAAAATCCGTTAAAAAGTAATTAGTTTTATCTCAATTATACATATAGTTAATGTCTGCCTGTTCAATGCCTTTTTGTAACGATGTCAATTTTTCCGATGTTATATCACATGTTTATAAAACCTTTGAACAAAATAAATTAAAACATTAATGTAATCAGTCTGTCAAAGTGGAGTGTGTAATTATTACCATAATAATTCAAGTTAAACGAACATAAAGCTCTTTAATGAGTTACAAAGTTAATCAGTCTGTCGGTTAATGAAACAGTCCGAACAGTTCAGAATCTTCATCTTTTAGGTTCTTGAAACTTTTGCAGTTACACTATTATAAAAAGTATCTATATCTATTTTTGATGTTAAACACACCGAAATCGATCGAACACGCATATTATTGGAATCAAACGAAATGTGGTATTTTTAACATCCGATTCTGATTTCATTCCGTTGTCACTTTAATTTTCTGTCCTCGACCTATGCGTCTTGTTAATCTAGATTGCGTCTCTATGGAGCGAGCTCTGCCAGGAGTCTCTTAGAATAAAATTCGTTGTGAGGTAATTCAACTAAGTTTGCACTAGGTATAGTGACTAACTTGCTACATAAGTAAATACAATTTGGCAATTAGCTGGCCACATAGGCCGTACGACCAACAGCCATTGGAGAGTGAGTCTAGTGCAGACCCCGAATCAGCAAACGGAAGTTGGAATGCGCCTCCGGCCCTGGTCACAGGCTGATTGGCTCAGTGGTGCACGCCCGCCCTCTTCTTGTCCGTGAGGTAGTAAGTTCTTCATCTACCCACACATTCTCGATATAAGTCGTCATATAAGTAGGTAGTACATGTTCAGTACAAGCAGTAATACGCAATGATATATTATAAATTATAGATATGTTGTCCACACTCTAAAATGGCGACAAAAAAATGATGACTTTTGGTCATCATTTTATGCACCAATCAGAATCGCGACAGTGCGCCACCCAAAAAAAACGGTTTTAATAATAAATACGTAATAATAAAATATCATTAATCTAAATAATAATATAATTCATATAAATTAATAACATTGACGTATTTTTAGAAGTAGCTAATATGTTGTGTTTGCGCCATTTTTGAAAGCCGCCATCTTCGTGTATGACGTATCTATAAAAATAATACATCATTGGTAATACGTCAAAGGTTTTGTCTAGCAGTCTGTTTCGATTTATTACAGGATTGGAGTGCACTAAGTGATTGAATGCATTGAAGTGCACGGTTCAATGAAACTGGAAGAAACTCAGCAGCTTGTAGAGCAATTATATTTTTCCTATAGCTGCACACGACTCTCCATCGTTCAATTTTCATGATTCTCTTGAATACATTGTACTTACTAGAAATGGTTCGAGTCAAACAAACAGAAAAACAGACAGACCAAAACAATAGGTTGTTTTTTCTGTAAGTGCCGCATATTTTCTGCGGATTTTCCGATATTTCGGCGCTGTTGCATAATCGCAAAAGGAACTGGAGTATTGGCGGTAAATGGTGAAAAAGTTTTTAGGAGTATCTACCTAAATATTATCGATCTACCCTCTTTCGAGTTCCCTTGCTACAAGTACATTACAACGAGTCTTTATTTGACTGTGCTACGCGTATGAGCCACCACTGGTTTCACACTCACTGCAAACTCGAACATGATCTCGATGACGTTCACGACACACTCTGTTTACTGTACTGCGAAATATCGGCAACCCAAAACAATACATGTTCAGTCAGCCTGTGACCACGGCCGTTGTAACCTGGTCGAAACGTCAGGCAAATCAAAGGTATGTATGTACCTATACCATGATCGCGTTAATTCCCGTTAACATTATTGTATAATACATGTACTGTTTTGGGTTCCCAAAATTTTAAAAAAATATATCATGGTATATTTTTTAAGAATATTACGCAGATACTCCCTATTTACTTATACTCGTATCTCTCGTATTTAACATACAGAAATTGTGGTGAATTAATTTGTCCTTGAGGTAGGTATGGTTTAGCAAATAGTTAACGTGAAATGTGAAGACCGACCTAGGACCTAGGGTCGGAAGGAAATACCAACTCAAGAGACCTGCAACAGGCGTTCTTGTCTGTAAAAAATTACTATAGCTAAAGGCGCTTGCCAGTATCGCTGCAAATGGCTGCTAGGAGGCATGACTATTACGTATATATGTAATACATATTATAAATAACTATGTATTAGATAGAGTAGATATTCCGTGTACCATAAAATAATAAAAGTCAGCTTAATTGAAAAAATAATAGGATCTGATGATATAACAAAAATACATAATATTCTGTATAATTTGAAATTTATTATACATTAACAATTTCTTTTATTCTAATCCATTCAAAGGTTGGTAAATGTAGGTACCTACTTCATTTGATTGTCTGTAAAGAGCATGAAATACGTTTGTGAAAAGTTGTGTACACTGCGTAATATAACTCTGTGTAACTCATTACAATGTTATTTACAATAAAGTATACTTGTTACTGTTATTTCTTCCTTAAATATTAGGAACTACTGATTAACAGTTGTCGAAAAATGTTTCTAGATTTTTATCATCCATAACCAACATAATTAGCGCTGTCGCAATTAACACAAAACGCATCTTAATTTTTCACCAACAATTGTATCCTTATTGTGTGGGAACCGACCAGAACAAATTATGTTATACTCGTAATTCATTGCAGTGCGGCCATGGGAAACTAAACTGGAAGTGCTGGCTGTTTTATGTGGCTAGACCAACACTTTTTCTACACATCAAAAGGGTACGCGTTCGGAATTTGAAATTAGTTTTAGGTATCATAGACGGGCGGTTGCGGGGCATATAGTCACAGATTAAATAATATGTAGTTACTTCTTCCCAGTACGAACATCGTAACAGGTAAACTCCGAAGAATTTTGATGATATACTTAATACTATATTTGAAACATTCAAACCAGTTTTATCTAATTACTCTGTAAAACCCACAGAAAATAAAAATAATATTAGATATATTAAATATTGTGTATCTAAATGCTGAAAAGATGTTAAACACAACATAACTCGCACGCGATTGGCTCCTTAATGTGTAATGTGACTAACGTGGCCAATCATAATATACAAAATTTTAGCAACTCTAGTTTCCATACCTATGTACAAAAACTAAAGGTAAAATGCTCAGTATTTCATTTGAAATGTAAGGAAGGTAAATAAATGCATCGACCTATGTACTTATAATCTTTTACAAAAAAATAAGTAAACAATACCTACCTAAGTTGTTCATCATCCTTTCTACTAATTTTAAAGAAAGGAAAATGTTTCTCTGTTGTTTATATAATTTGATAGTTTCTCGTGTTTTCACGTAAGTTATACAAAATAAGGAAATAATTAGACAAATAAACAACGCTTTCCCGCCTTTTTGCTTATTTTTCTAATGGCAATCAGTAGTTTTGATTAAATCTATAGCTGCAAAAATGGTTCTTTCATACAGCCAATGCATATTACATAAAGTCTTATTAATTTATTATAGTTGCGTCATCTTTCTGTTAAAAGATTTTAAAAGTTTGACAACAGGGGACATCGTTTCCACGGGAAAATCGTTTCGAAATAATGTTTTCATCCTTATGTTCAGCTTATTTCTAGCTAATAATATTATATATTTTTTTCAATTTCTCATACTAACATGGGAATAAAAACATTATTTTTTGTGCTAAGACCTGTTTTGAAACATAATATATTGATATCAAGTTTAAAATACAAAAAATACACAACCAAAATCAAGCAATATGCATGCAGGAGCCTGCTTGTTCAAAACTTATTTGAATATTTTAAAGACTACTTTACTCTCATAAAACTTTATATTCTTTTTATGAAGTCATTGGAGGCTTTTATGAAGAGAAAATTTTTCCCACGTTGGGGTCTAACACTCACTTGGAGATTTAATTTAGTTTTAGTAGCTTATTGTTTAAACTCATTTAGGAGTTAGGTTAGGTTAGGTTAGGCGAACATAGTACAACATAGTACAAATAATTGCGCCTTTAAATATTCGGTAGTTTTGGATTGAGCGTATGGGACCCTAGGGGCAAGCCAACATCACAATACATGCTGATAGACCAAAGAGGCTCAGATGCAGTCTTTTCTCTTGTGGTTGAGAGGTCAAACGTCAGTGTTTCCATTAAAACTGAAATCTGAAAAAGGTGAGGGAGTACGCGAACCCGGGGCTTCGAGGTGAGTTTATTTTTTCGTTTTCACTTTTAATGAACGTCAGCAAAATCATTTAATATGTTTTTCATTAATAATATAATGTTTGTTCTTGCGTGCGATTGACACCAAAAGTTATGTGCCAAGTGAAACATATTAACTATACGATAATAAATAATCTATTATATACCTATTCAGCCTAAAGTCTTATTCAATTTATAATATTATGAAATATTCAACCGCAATAATTCTCTTGAGCTTCCGTGGCCGTACAGGGGAACAAAATATTCGCAGGACACCTATTAATCGTATTTGAACTGTACCCGTTATAGATTTTTCGTGAGGTAAATGATGCGGTCCGGTGCGAAATCTAGATAAACGTGATAAATGGTCAGCCTTCTTATGGTGACCATTCGTTTTCACTTTTGATGGACGTCAGCAAAATTCCATCTTTATTAGAGCAATATGTTTTCCAAAGGCAGAAAGCAATGTGTGGAAATTCAGAATATTGACAATAATAACGAACTAACGGTATACAAATCAGATTTTGTTGGTAATAACTATGGCGTTCCACAAGGCAGTGTACTGGGACCCTTGCTTTTCTTATTATATATTAATGACCTTCCGGAAATTGTTTCAAATCATTTTATTTTATATGCTGACGACATTTCTCTGATTATGACTTGTAATAAAAATGCTGACATTGATAATTTTTGTAATGACATAAACAACACAATAAATAATATTATCAAATGGCTTAATGACAACAATTTGCAAGTTAATTTGAATAAAACTAATTTAATTCAATTTAGTGCGAGTCAGGCAGTACATAAAAACTTAAAACTAAACTATAAACAATATGAAATTAACGAAGTCAAAGAAACATCATTTTTGGGCATAACACTAGATGCACAGCTAAACTGGAAACAGCATGTTCACAGGGTATGCAACAAAATTAATAAATATGTCTATGTACTGTATACATTACGCAAGACCTCCAATAAAAAAACCGTGTTAGCAGCATACCATGGATATGTATCATCGGTCCTAAATTATGGTCTCATTCTGTGGGGCAACTCCACAGACGTACAAAGAGCCTTTCTAGCTCAAAAAAAGTGTATACGAGCAATTGCTGGTGTACCACCTTGGCAATCATGCAAACCTTTTTTTAAAGAATTTGGTATACTTACCTTGCCCTGCATGTACATTTTGGAAGCAGCCAAATTTGTAAAATTGCACCCTGATCTGTTTAAAAGGGCCAAGGATCTTTATCCAAGAAATACTAGGCATCCAGACAGAATTGTGTTACCGAAGGTGCCAAGAACCACCATGTACTTGAAAAACTGTACTATAATGTGCGGCCGTGTATATAATTCAGTGCCAGATGAATTTAAATGTCTACCAACTAATAGGTTTTGCCGAAAACTTAAGGTATGGCTAATGGAAAAGTCATTTTATTCTCTTGATGATTATTTTGATTATTAAATTTTTTTCATTGACATAGTGTAACAAACTTAGACATTATTATTGTATTAATTGGTCACATGATTATCTCGGCCACGATTACTATTTTATATTATTATTGACATATATTGACATTCCTTTTTTCTGACTATTTTATATTATTATTGACATATATTGACATGCCTTTTTTCTATTTAATTTGTAATATTTTTAATTTGTAATATTGCAATGCCTGAAGATGGCGCTAAGTCTTAAGCACGACTATATACTTGTAACACCAATGTATCTACACTTAGTGAGCAATAAATGATTTGATTTGATTTGATTTGATTTGATTTGATTTGAAACCTAAGTAAAACCAACAATTTTCTGCCTATAATTTCTTCACTATTGACGAAGTTTTGCCATTAGGTTTCCGATTAGAGCTTTGTTGTTAATATTAGCGTTTAGGTAATTTGTTCGTTTACACAGCCTCGCATGGCGGTACTGAACGAGACTGTTACGCAGGAGGCGCGGGTTCTGGGTATGGGTATTAGCGTTGGTCTGGTCGTGCCTCGGGGAGCACTAATGTGCTCGGCCTACACGAAAATCTGTGACATTCGTTAATACACAAAAATCCAACAACGCCAATGGGTTGTGGAGGAGAGGTAAAACATTCGGATGCGACTGGGATTAAGGCTACGGTGAAGAGAAGAAGATGGCAACTTATTGTGTGAATTAAGATTGAGTGGCCGCACGAAGATTTTTGATCCAAGTCAAACCCACCGTCAAGCATACCTTCTGGTTACATAGCAGTTGCTACCGGAAAAGTCAACATGAATGAAGCCATAAGGAAAGGAGTTATAAAAGAAAGGGTCCCGGGCACTAAAGTGTGAGCTTTGAATACCACTAAGGTTTTGTATTTTTTCTAAAGTCTAAGTTCAACCGGGTGCCAAGTCTACATTTTCGATGTTCAGCTTTATGCAAGTAGTGCCAAAAAACCCCTTAGTGTAAATAAACTATATCATTTTCTCCTTTTATTTCCGAACTGTAAGCATCCTATAAATCAAAAATGTATGCGGGTTTAATGGCAGGCCCCATGTATCTGACTATTGTAGTTCGCAACTTATTATTCTAACCTTCACCACGATCATTGACTGTTTATCCTTAAATTATAATCTAAGTGTTTATGTTTACAGATAGATGGATATACACGTAACTAGTTAGTATAATTTCGAGCTTCTTTTCAGCTACGAACACAAATACCTACTTCGTTAGAGTCAATTCATACTATAGCGCAAAATCGAAATGAAAAGATAAAAGTTAAAAAAGCAAAACCAACAACATAATAATTATTCAACATCTCTTAGAGAAAAATAATTTTATTGAAAACCCGGGACTGCGGGCGAATGGTGGACGATACGTGGTTTGGCTTTTTATTTTGAAGAATTTCTCTTCGACTCTACTCTAGTATGAAATAACCCTTAAGATGCCGTGTCCTGTTTTTCCCAAATTAAAGACATTATAAGCCGTTTCTTCGAGCTGAAATAAAGGTCTCGGTACCAACATTCGTATATCCGTTTTGCACGAATGCTGAACGCTGTTACGACCGTTTAAGCATCGCGCAAAATACTCTCGGGTTAAGCTTAGAACGTCGCTTTAAAATGGCTTTTCTTGTCGGTGAATAATTTAGTAGTGTCCTGGGATTATGTGAATTATAAGCAGCCGCAATCCAGTTGAATAATTGCGAAAATAATCAATTTAATTTATATTTAAGAGCTATCCGTTCTCTGGGTTAGATAATAGTAAATTGAAAATTTGGTACATTTTATTTGCGTCTTTTGTAGGTTTTATTTAAAATGTAACGCTATCTTTAAAAAAGTTAAAACTAAGGTAATCTGTAGAATAGTTCTAGGTTATTTATCTAGTTTTGGCTGAATGCCAATAAGGATAGTAATTTATACTTGCATCCCATACCACGTAGTGCCCGTTTATACTTATAAGAGATTCGTAATCGCTTTGGTAAAAGCCGAGTATACTACATTAAGAAGGACTGGGAGAGCGGACCGGGTTTAGCGTAGATAAGTCAGATTGACGCTCAGATGATGATGAAGTGTTGGTGCATCGTGACACCTGGGAGTATCAGTATTTAGTACTGGACGGGGCAGGCAGAGTTGCGAACAGAAAATTCTTCAAATACAGAAAATCAGCGCAATCATGAATTTCTCTTATAGATAGTTATTACCGAACAAGAATGCATATTTTTCAGCATTCTTTATACCTGCGTGGGTAGGGACCGGGATGTGGTTGCGGTTAACGAAGGCCTTTCGCAGATTTTATGTACAAAGGACTAAGCGTAAGACCCGCACAATATTTCGGTTTTAAGTAAATAAATTCTACACGAATCGCGGGTACAGCATTAAAGGGTAGATTTTAGTGATTAAGATAGAATAGAGACTTGTGGGTTTTTTGGCCATTATTCGAAAATAAAGTAATATAATTTCATCATTATTATATTTTATTGTTATTCTACTAATATAATTAATTGACATTTCATCTTTTTAATACAGAAATGTAAAGTAGCCAGCCAATGCATTGTAATGAAATAGCCGCCTAAGGTCACGTCTGGTGCAAAGGAGCCCAGAAATCTGACCGCATGTCCGCACTAGATCGCAATGGCTAGCGCCTTTGCAGCAGGTACAAGTCGAAGCGACAGTCACCAGTTTTTCTCTTATTCGTGGACCTATGTCCGCCTCCACTTTATTATTAATATCAAGAATTTATGTATTAAAATCTTTCTCGACGTATCCAAAATGGTATTTACCTCAAGCTTTAATGCAGTTATATCATTTTCTTCAAATAAAATGTCTAAAATTGTTCAAAACCAATTTCTCGTAAAATGAAAAATATTTTGAAGAGTTTTCGTATGTAGCCGAAAGAACAATGCTCAGACGGATAATGCCGCCGCAATGAATAACGCCAGCAATTAAAGCCGTCTACGCAAAATACTTTTACGACTTTTATGAGCAAATATGAAATAGATGGAGGGCATACTCTTTATAATATTGTACCAAATTTGTCAAAATACAATTTTGCACGTAACTTAAGCAGCTGTGGCCTTTTAAATTGTCAACACGCACTGTAGAAGAATATAATCAGAAAGCTCTCCCCCTAAGGGGATAAAATGTTGAAAAAGTGGTTCTATAGACGTCCATTTATTTCCAAAATTAGAAGTCGGAATTAACATGGAAATTGTAAAAGGCTCTACATAACAAATAACTTAATCTTCAAGAATAAAATAGTGCTATTCTGTAAAAGCATTCAGTGTAAATACTTACTAGTCACAATTTCCTCCCTCCGTTTGCTTCTTCCTCACACAGCTAATGAGCTTCCTCTTTTGTCATTAAGCCTTTCATACAGAAAGATCTGTCGCGTGCTTCTGACAGGCCTTTTTAATCGACTTCATTATTGTATGTTTTTCAATAGACAACTTATCTATTCACGTTAAATGTATCAACTTGTTCTACGCTTTAATTTTGAATGGTTCTCTCAATCGTCTTATGGAATAAGTGCGACTGAGATATTTCTTTATTCGTATTTCATAACTCAGTTTTGAATCTTTAGATTGGGTGGAACGACATTGGTCAAATCTGATATTCCAGTAGGTACTGATGACAAATTGACATTGACAATCTGTCAAAGAAAATCGAGATTCAGGAAGTGTCGTGCTAAAACACTTACTGAATGATATTCTGATTGTCGGTTTGGTCGGCCATCTATCTGTCTATATAATTAATTCGGCTAATTGTTCGGTTTGGTACATTCTAACCATATTTCTAGTTAGACTCTATAGTAGGATCACGAAAAATTAGAAGTTTCTACTTTGTTTCGGTTGCATCACTTGCATCCAAAACTTCAGCTCTTTTGCTTCTATCCATCCAAAGGTTGACTGGAAAAAATCTCTATTAGCGATTAGGGAAATTGATATCTTATAATACTTTTATGGTATACGGAAAAGTATATCTTATCTTCAGCTTGGACCCCGGGGTCGGCTCTTCTACTCCCGATTTAATTTATCATGACTTTTACGGGAGCCGTTCAATTCCCAATCCATTCAGTATCATCAACAGTAATTCAATCTTAATCTTGTAATCAATTAATAAATTTACACGATTGCGACAAACACTTAAATATTGAAAACGCTCTTCTAAAGTAATTGCAAAAGTTACTTAATTGAATTTATATTCACAACCGAATCATGCGTTGTTTATCAAGTTTTGTTCAGTCGAATAACTATGTATAGCTACGCTACGCTACGCTAGTACTATTATCTGTTCTGTGGTATAGCTATGATATTTTCTTAATTTTCGCGTGAACACCACTCATTGAAATAAAATCACTTTTTAACGGATTCTATCGCGATTTATTTGTTATTAATTACACTAAGCCCCCCGCGAGACCCCAGTGAGCTACCCCGCAACCATTGCTGCTGAAAGTAGCCGAAACGACGAGCTAAAAGCAAATAATAACAAATAAATCACGATAGAATCCGTACTAAAGTGGTTTTATTTCAATATTTATAGCTATTTAAAAACTATCTAGGTATCCACAGTATTTTAAAACGAGAAGAAGATGCAGAAATATTTTTGTAATATTTCCGCATCGCTAAATCTCTAAACCTAAACCCCTAAACCCCGACATCGAAATCCGTCCAGTCGTTAGGCCCAGTAGAGGGGAACAAATAAAACTACATACGTACATACATACATATATACATACAATACATACCTACGCGTGTAACATATTACCCTCGTTGGCGCAGTCGGGTAAAAAATATACACATTATATTTATGTAGCAATTGCGTTTGAAACGTCACTTCTATTTTTTTGCGAGCGGAAACTAAAAATTGTTCTAATTACGGTGTTAAAAATCTGTTGTTTTCCGTGGCATTTAAAATGGCTGCATTTTTTACGTGAATGACTAGATTCACGTTAATTATATTTATCATGTGCGAATGAAATGTAAAATTTTATAACAGAGAGTCCGAATTTCCATTGCATTTTTGGACAATTGTTTCAGCATTTCAAAAGATAGGTGCATTATCCACGATAGACATAGATTATTATATCATAACGCTACAACAGTATTACCGTGCTACAACCCAGAGGAGCGGTATCCATCAATGTCAACAAATCTGGTAGATTCCCATATTATTTGAAAATTAATAAATTACGTGTATAGGTATGGGTTGAATAAAGGAAGAGTGAGTATGATATGGACGAAAAATATTCTTCATTACATCTTGTATTTCAAACCACTCAAAGGATATGTATAAGTAATATACATACATACATACATACATCCAGTTACGCCTCTTTCCTAGTGGGGTAAGCAGAGACCACAAGTTTACACCTGCCACGGTCCTTGCATACATCTATCACTTCTTCTACTTTCAAAATTGTTTTCAAACATGCTCGGATGTTTCGGGTACTCGTGTCCTTTCTTAAATTAAAAAAAAAACATTGTTAAATAAGCCTTGACGTTGCAAAAGTTCTTAAAATAATGTGACGTTAAAGAACAAGTTTAGTAGGTATGGCGATTGAGATGCCATAATTTACACTGAAAAGAAGGTATTTTGTATACAAATTAAAGAATCCATGATTGATTAGAATTACTGACTATCTAATGACCCAATAACTGAATGACTGATACAAATAAAAAATTAAAAATTTGACACCAGTATACAGAATAGATAATAGTACTTAGGTACTTATCGGTAGATATTGACAATTTAAAAATCCAATGCAAAACAGAAAAGTTATCACTACTGTCGTGTCTGGCGTTATAAAGGTTTTTCAACAGAAATTAGCACGCAAATTGAATTCTAGTTTTACTCAGACAATGCACAGTAGAATATATTACTACTAAGCCCGCTACAGACGCTCCAATTCGGTCGGGTCCAACCATCCGACAACTTCCGCAAGCCGACAAGTGTTGCCGTTTCGGGAAAAATAAACTTTACCAAAATGTCACTAGATTGTAAGGAATAAAATAATTAAAATATAATAATAATAAATAATTAATTTTTTATTTTATTCCTTACAATCTAGTGACATTTTGGTAAAGTTTATTTTTCCCGAAACGGCAACACTGACTTTTTTATTTTTCCCGAAACGGCAACACTTGTCGGCTTGCGGAAGTTGTCGGATGGTTGGACCCGACCGAATTGGAGCGTCTGTAGCGGGCTTTTCATTCTCTATCTCCCTCTCTCTAACATTTTTATCAAATTTCTCCAACGCGGGAAGCGTGAATAAGTAAAGCCGCCGACATTGGATTGGGGACGCTTAAATAAATGATGGCAATTATGAGACCTTTCATTGCAAAAACAAATAGAAATTACATTTGAGAGCGTTTTAAACTAATGAGACCAATAACGCGACGGCTGATCCTATCAAAGCAATGAATTAAAGGATTAAGTGAAGTTTCCTCTGTCAAGTTAATACAGTTAGTAGTTGAATCCCCTTCACGTAATCTATGCATTCGTCTTTATATGTAGGTACATACGTTATACGTATACTAGTATCGGGAATTTGTGTTCATCACATTAACAGATTATCCGTTAAAAATCAGTGTGTGCCTGTGAGTTTTTCTTGTCCTTTCGATTTGGCTTATCTTGGTTTTATGTAAGCTACTGCTACGATTATGCCCACAAGTCCAAACTTTAAGAGCGTTTTCACATTATACGATCCGATATCAGTGTCGGACGACGACAGCCGACAGCGGAAAGCTGACAACACTGCGGTGTCGGCTCCAATAGCCAATATCGGATCGGACAATGTGAAAGACAGATACATGTTTCATACATTTTACACCCTCCAATATCGGATAATGTAAGACGCTCTTAAAGACAACCCGAAACGTTCGTAACTGGTTATGAAAAATTGGTTACTCAAACGGACGAAGCCGATGCAGAGCCTCAGCAGGTGTAGCTGCAGGTGAAGTTGACTTCGGTCCCGAAGACACTAATGGGGTCCCGACATACCCGGGCTATATATTAGAACTGACCTCTCTATTATTTTCCACTAGCTCCAAAAGGTGGGATTAAACACGCAATCTCTCGATTGCCGCCATTATATAACCGCTGCTATCATGTAGGTACTTGTGTTTTTATTTCAATTGTACACGAGAGGGGTCGTGATGAGATGTGTGTGATGCCAGTCTTAATTATGTCTATTGTATCTATGTTCGTTCCTGTTATTAGTCGCGTTGAGGAATAAATGAAAAAGTCTACATATCTGGATCTCGTGACAACAACACTCTACGGAAAACTATAACGTACCTACCTATCGACGTGATTTTGCTCGGCGATATCGAACGATACGATCGATTTTGCTTTGATTATACCGTACACTTCCTGTATTTTACTTTTTTTTATAATTCACGCACTTAATAACTTTCGCAATCAGCAGTAAAGAAAAAAATAACAGTAAGAAGGTAAGGGGTTTTTCAAACGTACATACTGCAGATACATTGTATTCTTTCGGGAGAACTAAAAGAAAGAGGTAATCAAGTGTCTACCTTACTGACTTTTTTATACTGTAGGTATACATATATACCTACTGTTTTAATGAGCGCTGGAGCAGCTTTCAATTCCATGGTTTTTTATTAGTCCTTGAAGTCTACTTTAATTTATGCAAATTGTTTTTTTTATATAAAAAAGTAATAAAATTATATGACATATTCATCATCATCATCATCATCATTTCAGCCATAGGAAGTCCACTGCTGGACATAGGCCTCCCCTATAGATCTCCAATAGGACCGGTTGGAAGCGGCTCGCATCCAGCGCGTTACGACAAATATGTCCGCGTAATAACGCGGTGCTATCTAGACTCAAAGATAGGTAGTGTGATTTGAGTGATTTTAAAATAATTATCTGTCAAATATGTTAGTAACAATATAACTCAATCTATACAACAAAAAAGAATAAAACACATAGGACTTATAAAAAGTGCTCAAGAATCTAGTTCAGAGATACCTACAAAGCTTCTTTTTAAAATCTTCCATTACATAACATACGATTCATACGAAGCTAATAAACCCAATTAAAAATAGGTATATCGTATACACTTAAATCGATCTTATGAAAATCTAACTGTAATATGCAGCCGTACCTACCCCATACCTTCAACATACCCTGACCGTGTCATGAACGTATCAGATACGACTGCTCGACTATTTATATTACTGTGCCCAATACAACCTTGTGATTAATACCTAGGACATTAATCAATAAGGTATCAAAGCCGTATACAACGCCGTCAGTGAACCGTACATGTCCATGTGACTAGTGACCGAACAACGACACCGTTTAATACGTATAAAATTGAGAATGCCTAGATCATATTCGGATTTTAGAAATTAATTTTTGAAAAATGTTTTTTTTTATTCTGACGTTCAAATAAATAAATAAATTATTTATAAATTATTTTTATGACGTAGCCTACACGTTTCCAACCCGAGACCGAGCGGGCATTTTTGGTCAAAATACTTTAACAAAACATAAAATCCTACTCAAATTGATGGTATGATCAAGGAAAACAGGAATTGATATTAGGTATCGCAGTAGTTGTTATCATTATTACAAAATCTACAACGATAATATTCATCTCACCTCTTTTATCCGCCTTCAAGAGGTGGACTAAGGGGCTTTGAAGTGAGCGGTTTGTAGACTAAGTAATAATAACTGATGTTGACTGGCAAGGCAATGCTCACTGTCCGACCCTTTATCAAGATATGACATGGGGCCTTCAACCTCGTGGATAAGAAGACTGAATATCTATAGCACATTAGTGAAACTATACAGAAAATACGTATTTCATATCACACAGAATTTAAACAACAATTAAAAAGATGACAGAAAGAATAGAAGCTTCCATAAGCTGAGAGAAGGTAACCTATAAAGCATTACTCGATGCATATAACTTAAACTTAAAGCAGGGCCTCATGTCGTCCGTTGTTTAGCAGGTGTACCGACTAACAGGTGACGTCGGTCGTTGGTGGTGTCTATACACAGTTTTATCGCACTGGCAATACAAAACATAGGCTTCAGGGGCCCTTACCCCTCAGGATATTACACTACGGCATACAAAAATCAACAGGGATGCACCACTCATTACATAAAGCGCTCATTTCAAAGCCCTATCCTTAGCGATAAAAGAGATTCTAAAAAAGAAAATAGCCTTATAGTAAAAGTCACAGGCTCATCACAACAAGGCAATTTTGGTAAGTCAACAACGCGTGTAGCAGTCGCAAATGACGTGGCATGACGCGCCGAGTTGACGTGACGTGACAAGATTGACGTAGGAAGATGAAGAGTATTTATTGACGTCACGGGATATGTCATGACGCTGCATTTATCGGTTGAGATATCGTATTTTATATTATTTATCAATTTTTCTATTGATTTGGAGCAATATGTGTATGAAATGAACAATTAGGTATGTTTATTTTTCATAGGTTTTATTAGGTTTTATTATGATAGGAGTATGAGGGAAATTACATTATGTAGATAGTTTCAGATAATAACGCGTTCAAACAAAGAAGGTTTCCAGTCTTATTAATAGTTTAAATAGCCTGAAAGTTTTTTTAATTTTAGTCCTATTTATCTTAGCGATGTTCTCAGTTGTATCAGAGACTTTAAACTCAAAGCACGAGCTCCATTTATTCCTTCTTCTCTTTTTGTTTAGTATAAATAGCTCTTATGCATTGCATTACTGCATTCTGACTAGGGTCTAAAAAGTGCTCAGCAGTATGTTATATGAATACATTATAAGTTTGTATAGGGTAAATTATCAGGTCACGTACTTTCGGCAGCGTTGGATATTATCTGGTATGCTGCCAAATACGACATAATTATAATGATACGCTTACGCCTAAGTTAAAATGTAAAGAGGAAATTCCGCTCCGGATCTGCCAGCTCTGACAGTTCATATTTATGCCACCAATGGGTATACTTTTATATTTTTTATATTTGGTTCGTCAATTGACTGTAGCCCGCTAGATGGTAAAAAGCGGAGGTGCAGTCCAGAAGATACGGGCCACCATTTCTGGTGCTACTGGCCTTATAATTGTGGTCCCTAACTTGACGGCCTTGATAGATGCTGTACATTAATATAAATCCTTTATTTGTAAAACTGATGGGCTATAAGTCCTTGTAAAATGCATTTTGTCAAAATTATAACGTGAAACAGAATTTCGGAGATCGTGTCACAGCTTGAGCGAGCGCGGGATGAACTTCTTTTCATACCTCACTGTGCAGTGCACGGTTCCGATTGCAACGTGTGAGGTCACAAAAAATTCCCTATCGTTGGCGAATGGTGCGAGTATTTTTTACGTTTTTCTTTACAACCGAATTAAAATCACGCGCTTTTCATAGACTAGTTAAGTACTGAAGCGGGCCTGATTTTGCCCTTGTTATAGTTGTTGCCATAGTTGTGAAAATGAGACTTTAAAAACCTTTGCAAGTGTTATAATTATTGTTACTCAATTTTCCATTCTGTTTCATCATCAAGGACGTGTTTGTGTGGGAATTAGGTTTCTCCCTTATTAATAAAATAATAAGAATTTTCAAAAAGGTATTCCCAATAGGCTATTTGAAAAGTCGTCCGATTCTTTCCAATACTGCTTAATATGTAAGTTTGTTTTTAAAAAAATAGGCCTTGCAAAATTTAATACTACCTAACTAAACTGAAACTATGAGTTTTCATAATTTTTAATTCCCAGAGTAAGTAAAATATAAACAATCAAATTTAATAGGTACTATTTTACTACTAAGTCAAAGTCCAGGTATTCATTTGTAGGAGCGGCCTGTATAATAGAATCATAAAACAGAACTTATGCGTTCAGCAATTTGTTTAATCATTTTGGCTTAAAGTACCTGATTATTACTGATTATTACTGCTGATTAAAGATATAAACGAAAACAAGTCCAACATATCCACCTCACTGTAAGCTTTCTTGAGAAGAATGAAACCCCTCCGTCTTCATCTCATCAAAACTAACAGAGAGATGATGTATTGTGTTACCGCACCTAAAAAGGCACTTTTACAAATTTTTGTTTGGCAATTTCTCACTTTAAAAAAGATTTAGGTACTAGTTCTTCATGACTTATGAATCTAAGTAGGCCTACGAGTATTATCTAGTTACGTCTGTGGACGCCACTGACGTATCTGAAAACTCATTAATTCTAAATCTACTCATAAATATTTTCTACCATATTTTTACTTGAAATTTATTTCTCTGTTCAATTGTTTATGTTTACAAAACATTAGAAAGGTCAGCTAAAATTTACTTCAGCTTTACAGAGAGAAAGTGGTAATTACGACTCTTAAATATTTGAAAAATAGAATCCCCTCGAATTAAAGCAAAAAAAATGTTGTCAATTACGATCCAGATTATTACTTTTTATTAGGAATACTGAGGCCACACTAACGGGCATGTGTCGAATTGTTAAAATACCTATACACGAGTCCCTATAAGCGGTTCGGTGACTCCTTCTTGTGTCGCACCATTAAGACCTGGAATTCTTTACCAGCTCACGTGTTTCCCTCCTCCTACAGTCCCGGGTCCTTTAAGCGGGGCGTGAAAAAGCATCTGATGAGGCCGTCAAGCTGAGTGCCACCATTGTAGCATGGTACATGTCTATAATGGTGACACTCTTTCCAAGACTTTGCCCTCAGCTTACCATTAGGCAAGGCGAAGTCATGTTGACGTGTCCTATATAAAAATAAGTTAGATGCTAGAAATAATTAGAATTACACCTACAGAGGATGAACGAAAGAAGAATGACAAAATAGATTTATGAGGTGAGGATAAATGGACCACTTGGTAAGAGATCGTGGACATCTTAAGGTAAAATCAGATCAAGAGTACCCACAAACAATAAAATTACGAAAGTAAAAGAAGCTAAATACATTACCAGGATTGTTGCAAAGCTAAAGAGATTTCGACCTAGAGACAAGCGCGGTTGTAGCCTGAAACTTTTTTAAATTGCGATACGGCTGCCTAAATTCAAAATCCAGTAAGGGACATTTTTTACGAAAACACTTTTTTAAACACTTACTGGGTTTTGAATTTGGGCAGCCGGGTAATGCAGGTTTTGGAGCGTGAAGGTGAACAATACATTTGACTTTTAATTAAATCCGTATTATACCTCTTCTATCTATACTATTATATGTATACTAGCCTTCCGCCCGCGGCTCCACCCGCGTGCATCTCGGTTAACGCGACCTTTGCTCATATCTTCGGTTTTACTCAACCGATTGCGATCAAACAAACGTAAGATTTTAAGTCTGAGTAAGCCCTTTCTAACAAAAAAAACCGCATCAGAATCCGTCCAGTAGTTTTTGCGTCCATCGCGGACAAACAGACAAACAGACAAACAGACAGGAAATTAAAAAAAAATATTTTCGTGTTCAGTATCGTTAACATAACATAACCCAAGTATTTTTTTTTAAATATCTCCAATGTACAGACACGACCACTTTACAATTATATAATAGTAAGATATTTTTTTTTTTATAATTGTAAAGTGGTCGTGGAGATTGACATTGGAGACATTGGAGATATTAAAAAAAAAATTACTTGGGTTATGTTATGTTAACGATACTGAACACGAAAATATTTTTTTTGAATTTTCTGTCTGTTTGTCTGTTTGTCCGCGATGGACGCAAAAACTACTGGACGGATTTTGATGCGGTCTTTTTTGTTAGAAAGGGCTTACTCAGGCTTAAAATCTTACGTTTCTTTGATCGCAATCGGTTGAGAAGAACCGAAGATATGAGCAAAGGTCGCGTTAACCGAGATGCACGCGGGCGGAGCCGCGGGCGGAAGGCTAGTTATAAATAAATCTAAAGAAGTTTGTTCTAATCTAACAGCGTAAGTGATCGCTAGTGAATTCAACGTAACACGAAAATGCTTTAAACTAAAACAGCAATTTAGAAAGGAGTATCGCACCCACTCAATGAGAATCGCTTTTCGACAGAAAACCGTCAAATAGCGTTAAAATCTACTGTGAGGAAATTAGAAGGTACTGATATTGAAAGGTATGTGTACCAAAAGTAATTTGAAATACGTATCATCAATAAATTTAGAAGCGTATTTCCTACTTATATCATAAATGTGCAAGTTTGTGAACATTTTATTTATTTAGGACACGTCAATTTGTCTTCACCTCGCTTGATGGTAAGCTGAAGGCAAAGTCTCAGAAAAGCGGATCACCGTTACATATATACAGACACGTGCCATGTTACAATGCTGGTACTCAGCTTAACGACCTCATCAGATATTTTTCAAGCCCTGCTTAAAGGACCCGGGACTGTAAGAAGAGGGAAGCACGTGAGCTGGTAAGGTGGAATCCTCGTTCATAATATTGCGACAAAACATAAAGTCTCCGAACTGCTTGATTCTTGATGAAATATTCTACACCATAATATATATGTGGGTGACATCTAAGTCCTGCACGTTATTGTCCTGTGTAGGTAAGGAGAGCGTGGGACTAATTGGAAGAGCTTCGATGTTTGTTAGTCAATTATTTCTCAAAAAAAAATGGTACAGAGGTAGATTATAGTCTAGAATGGCATATAAGCTGTGATGTGATGTGATCCCCGGAATATGTTTCCATGGGTTGTAGGAACGAGATCAAAATTCCACGCAGACGGTGCCAACAGCTAGTCTCACATAAATAAAAACGTATTGTCCACTGCTGCAGTAATAAACTAAAAATGACTTGGTACGAAATTTTATATCATATACACCAATACATTGCAGTCTAGGCATTCCGCACTGCAGCATCATAAGATAAGGTGAGTATTCTCAGTGCTTTTGGCATTTGTTTGCTCTAGATAAAACGGAGTTTGTCTGCGGGGTTTGCAATCGTTTTTGCAATCGTTAATCCTGACTTCCAAGTTTCACTTCAACTTCGTTATAGTTGCACTCGAGCAATATAGATGCGCTAAACACACTGGGCAAGGACATTTTACATTACATTTTAATTTAGCTTTTTAGTATCTATCAATGGGCTAGAAACTTGAGATGAGAAAGGGTTTGAGATGGTTTCCTTTAGGCGTTAAACTTGTAGTTCGTATAAACCTTACCTAAGGGAGGTTCCTCCCTTAAGCTGCGTTTACATACTCGCGGCAGAGCGAGGGAAGTGGCGAGAGAAGTGGGCAGAGACGTGGTGTGAATGGTATATTCGTCCTTAAAATGCCGCAGTGGAGTTTGTTGCGCCGTTTCTTCTCCATTAGCGCTTAGGAAGCGGTGGTAAACTTAGTTTTAAGGAGTTTTTGACGTCAAAAAGCTGTAACAATGTTGCACTATTTTGAGAAATAAAGACTTTGACTTTGACTTTGACGTCATGCCGCGAGTACTGCCGCGTATGTTGCTGCGTATGTCGGCTTGGCGGCACGAGTCAAAGGAGCGGCAATACTAGCGCGATGAACTATACGAGACCGCTAGATGGCGCTAATCAGTAAACACGGCTTTCGTTATTGCTCCTCGAATATTTACTTTTAAAAATATTTATATCGATCTACGGAAAGTGTATAGTAGTTGAAAGCGATAGTTTTTATTAATAATCTATTTAATTAATTCGCTATACTGTAAAAGCATAATGCGTACACTGCTACTGTACAGCGTTGTCCTCCATACGTTTACGTCCGTCTCCGTTGCAGGGCGAATACTGTAATACGGACGAACACGATGATGCGCGTGTGTGAACGCTATAGCATTAATCGCGCGAATATTTCCGGCAACACGATGAGCAATGCGAGCGGCAGTATGTAAACGCGGGGTTAGGTAAGGTTTATACGAACTACACACACACGGCCAAGTAGATAAGTATGTGTAATTACATACAAATACTTTACACCACATACCTACCTTTACATACAAACACACATTTAAAAATGTATACAAAACCCAATGAATATTTACCTACATGTTTATTCATCTTAAACCGCGTTTTCACATGTTTGCGGATAGGATTTCATTGCTCAGTCGTCAGAACTCAGTTTATTTATACGAATTTTCACTCGTGAAATCTTAGCCCATATTACGAGTAGGTACCTATAGTGAACTGGCTTTTATTAACTTAAATTTAAAAAATACTACTAGGAAACTGTACTAGTTGAAGTAAATGTAAATTAATAGAAAGAGAATGGTCTTATTAAGCCAATAGTTTCAGAGAAATGCGTGGACGTGGAAAAATATAATTATTATATAGGTACCTATGTTTTGCTTTGCGGCACCAATAGATTACCATAATGAGCGTATTACAAATTATGGACGCATAAAAAGAAACGCGGTCAGTTTTCTGCTATTCAAAAATCGTCTACTTTTTAAATTCTTTCAGATTATCTATTGTACAAACAAGTAAAACGGCTGAAAGAAGAATAATATTAAATATTTTTCATTGTTCTAGTATTCTCCAAATACAATAAAAGTTCAGCTCTAGCAAAACGGCCCGGATTATTGAGCTCAAAATTAATGGCAGTCATTATAACACTCGCTGCTCCAAAAACAAATAAACAGTGCAACGGACTCGCGGACTCGTTTAGCCCCGACTTAAATTGAAGTCTGAAATGGACTTTAAAATACCAACTAAATGCTAAATTTCACCAAATTTTGATATTTTCATAATAAGTACAAGCTTTCTGAGGAACAAGGGAATATTTAAGCATTCTTAATTATAACAAAACACATTTTAGAGACGTTTATTTAAATAATTACGCGAATTTAATGTCGTTCGTACTTATTATTATGTTTCAGGTGCGTTTCCGGGTTCTTCTCAACACATAAATGGAATATTTATGATCTAATTTCATTTCAATAACATTCGTGAGAACTTACGGAGTTGAAATAATAATCATTGTCGTCATCATCACACCACCTCTATGGCATAGCGGTAGATTCGACTGCTCGGGTTCGATTCCCACTCAGTTCAAAAATATTCCTGTGTAAAATTTATTTAGTTATAATTTATGCAATATGTAGTCGTCTACTTGCAATACATTGCTACCCAATCACCAAGAAATTATAGCATTTCATCTATGTATTTAAAAGAAAGTAAAAATGAATTTAAAAAATAATAACGTAAAAGACCTGTAAAAATACAGAATACATAGACTAACGTACTCATACCTATAGTAAAAGTAGGTATCGGATACGGATCTTTTTTTCTCCCTCAGATATCCGTGGATGCGGATATCCCGATATCCGCACATCACTAGAACCTACCTGCAATTTTCTTGAACTTTTCTCAGAAACGCATTTCCTCCGTTGAGTTTTCTCAACTCAACTCATCGAAGCTATAACTGCAAAGTATTGAACATAGAACGTCCCGCGCTCAGCGGACGGGTGTCCGGTGTGTCCGACAGCTCCTCGACATTTCACTTAAAGTTATTGAATTTCGTATGAATTTACAGATTTTTCACTTCGTCTAGATTCGAAATTGTCTGCTCGCAGTTCACTAGGTATATTTTTAATTGAAAGTCTATTAAAATGTGGAGTATAGTAGTGATGTGATGTGATGACAGCCTCCGTGGCGTAGCGGTAGTGAACGCGGCCGGAGGCGCGGGTTAATTTTTTTTTTTTATACCACTTAGGTGGCAGACAAGCACACGGCCAAGTGCAAATATTTGTGTTCATGAAATATGGGTATTTGCATTGGTCTGGTCGTGCCTCGGAGAGCACGTTAAGCCGTCGGTCCCGGTTGCCATAAGAACATTTATGGCAGTCGTTACGGGTAGTTGGAGCCCTAAAAAATCCAAAAACAACGGTCTAGCTGCAAAGCTTCGATATTGCCTAATGTTACCACTGGGTTGTGGAGGTCAGATGGCAATCGCTTCGCGTAAAAATATCGAGGTCTAGCCAAATCCGTAGTTAAGGCTGGTAAAGCGGACCCCAGACTCCGAGCTGAAAAGCTTCGGATGCGACTGGAAGAAGAAGTATAGTAGTGATGTTGATGGGGTAAAACTTATTACAAAGTCATCATGATAATCTTAGTGCTAATCGACTGCAATGTCTGTCTGCGTCTGTGTAGACAACTTTTATAATGTTATCACTGAAAAGTGAAAAAACGATAAGTACTTATTTTACTCTTAAACAGATTATGATGAGACAAAATAACTTTTAAGATTCTGCCTATAATCGATATTTTTGTTGGTAAAAATCATCATATTTAATAAGAGTTTCCTGTAAGTATCGATAATTCAGATTTCTTGCCTATGGGCACTAGCATCGTTACCGTTCTGTAATAACTGTTTATATTCCAATCGATAGGTACTTAGGTATGCGTAAATATATTATTTGATATGTGTTCAAATGATATGTTCACAACTTAGGCAGAGGCCGTCGTATTAATTTGATCAAACATTTGCATTAGTAATGAGGAAGCTGTACCTACATACCTAGGTATGAGCAAAGGTAAATTATTAAAAATATTTGTAGAGTGTATAATAAATATAGACGTATTTAGACGAAAATCTATAGATACTATCTATACTATTATATAATTGTAAAGTGGTCGTGTCGAATAGACAAGACACTTTCTCTAATTTTTGTAGGCAATACGTGCACGTGAAACGTGAACCTCATGACCCCAACGTCTCAACCCCACAAAGCTCAAAAACATAATAGGTAGTATAGGTGTGTAGCATTCATTCAAGCAAATTAGAAGAATTAAAATAAAAGAAATCTCTTCGCCTACTTAACAAGACGGGTGATAAAAGAGCAAAAAAGTAGGCAGTCCGTATAAAAAAAGAACAGAGTTGATGGATGACTGAGGACATCGATTCAGAGTTTCGCCCTAATATTGTAGAAGGATAAGTACCTAATCTTTGCTTGTTAAAAAAAATAGGAGACCTACCCCTGGCTCCATAGCTAAAGCACCTGACGCAACCTGGATTGGTTAGTAAGATTTTCATTATTTTATCATTACTAAATCTGTCAGATTTTGAAATGCCAAAAGAAATTCCTAATACCAGAGTAAAATATTCCTTTAAGGCAAGATTATATTTGCTGACAAATCCATATCCATATCCATACTAATATTATAAATGCGAAAGTAACTCTGTCTGTCTGTCTGTCTGTCTGTTACGCTTTCACGCCTAAACCATTGAACCGATTTTAATGAAATTTGGTATAGGGGTAGATAAGACCTTGAGAAAGGACATAGACTATGTTTGGTCGCGATAACCGACATCCACGCAGGCGGAGCCGCGGGCAAAAGCTAGTATAATATAATTTGTTAAATACAATGTAGTTTAAAAAATAGTGAACTAAAATCAATCTCGTGTGGAACGACAGAATTGTACTTAATTGTTATATCGTATACCCCGATTAGGAGGGGTAGGCCCAAAAATTAAGGTCATCTTCATTGTATCCATGGCCAAGATGAATTCGGAGCTCAGAGTCCGCTCTCCAAGTTCTTCCTCCTCCACTTTGCACGATCTTGGGCGTCCATAGTAGTGAGACCATTTGCACGCATGTCACCCTCCATTAAGAAATCTAATAAGTATTAAAATAAAGAAAAGTTTTCACGTACCTATTACGTGGACACAGCCTTGGCTGATTTGCTCAAGAAAGATGTAAGATTAAATGGGAATTGTCACATCAATCAATTCTTGACAATTTGATTGGTTTTAAACTTAGGCCATTTAACTACGGTTTAAGCCCAAACCGCCCTTATTGAGGTCAACGTTAAGCCTCATAACATGCGGATATCCACTAAAGACAGTAATATTATTACTATCGATATGAATAAGGAGTAATGCATATGTTACCCAATTATTATTCGCTACAAAGACGCTTTAGGCACTCGTGTTTGCTTTGAATTTCTACAAATCCTAACTCTAGGGTATGGAATTTGAAACAGAAAATGCCTTTAAAAGGTGTTGAAATAAGCGACACCTGTCTGATAGATATACCTACAACTAAAGTCACTTTACTCTGGCCATACTTACATCACATTATGTGTTATATAGGTAGGTACTCGTACCTATATATAATTCAGAAATTATATAAACTAACCAATACTTGCAGGTCTAAAAAGATCACTTCAATGGAATCGTATTACGATAATATTTTATCATGCGACGATATTTATTTGTATCTGCTTAGTATGTACTAATGTGATTCTGCTAAATGAACTAATGTGATTCTGCTCTGATGAGTGACCATTAGGTATACGATTTTTATTGAATTTAAAAGTTACTCGTTTTTAAGGGAATCGCTCAATCTGACCTTTTTAGACCCACTGATGAATAGACACAAAACAACAAAAACTGAATTGCTTTTAAAGTCAACTTACGTTTAGTTAGGTTTAGTGAGAATGTAGAACAGAATCAATACCAGTATCAATCATTTAATACATATTATGCACTGTTTCGGGGCCACATAATTGAGTAGCAGACAAAACAAGCCATCATTCATCATTGAGGGTAATGATTCGATTGTGCCTTCAATAATGGATTTCATGTGTTAAGTACATACATAACTTATATAGATAGGTAGGTAGGTGAGTACATTACAGTACAGTGTACAATGAGCATCAGATCGATCTTGACTAGCAAAGTACTCAAAAAGATCTTAATACCTTGGTATTCCCCTTTTTCTGATGACTGATTATTCTAACATTCGGACGATATTATGTACAATTAAAATCAATAAAACAGTTCGGTATTGACATAATTAGTAGGTATTACGATCATTTTGAGTATTTTCCTCGCCCTCCTGGCCATCTGATGCTGACTGTAGTTCAGAATCACGCGCGATAATACTTTAGATGAATGTCTCAAGTATAAGCGCGCTAGGCACCCACACATTAACAGTCCGCCTGCAGTTTTTCGTCCTAGTTCCTACTGTTCCTAGTCCTTTGCAATTCTAAGCCAATAGCGTCAACAGACTAAAGCGATTTTGGCCTACCGGCGGTAGTGCCCTGCTGCCGCTTTTGCGGCTACACTCTAGCAGTAGTGAGTCGATAGTTTCGCACCGTACGATCGCCTGTCCACACAATACATTCAGCAGACTTTCTTAAATAATTTTATTACCTCAGAGGAAAAGAAAAACATTATTTTATTTTTTTAGTCTGATGTACCTACGTAAGAAATGCTGACGGCCATAGACTGTCCGGCCTATAATTGTCGGCGCTGACCGGAATCGTCAAGCGGCTACACACTCTCGGATAGTATTAGAGCAGAAACACACGATGCGTTGCGGCGGCGGCGCGACGCCGGAGCGGTGTCGCTGCGTCGTTTTACATAGAAATATCTGTAGCATGTCACACGATGCGCTGCGTCGCCGCACCGGACTTGCAACCACCGAGACGAGGCGGGGAGGGGTGAATGCGTTGTGACGCCGGAGCGTAGTTGTTTATGATTTATAGACCGGGCGCTAGAGGTATGAGTATGCAAAATGTGAGTACCGAATTTCGCCAACGGATTGAAGTGAAGAAAAGGTCCAAGAATGATAATGTGGATCTTGCCGGTCTATTTTCTGGTCCATTTTTTTTACCCCCTCTTGTCTTATTCGTAAAGGAAATGTATTGAGTAGGTACATGATATAAAATCATTTTAATGAATAAGTATTTCCGTTATAATTTATAGTTTGTTCTAATGGTAAAAGTGAGGATGGATTCTTAAATAGGTACTTAATAAAAAAAAACGAAAATAAAAGTAATATTTAAAAAAAAAAAGTTATTCGAACAACCAGCGAATTCAAGCATAAATTTTCTTAAAGTAGGTAAAAAATACTTATTTTTAATTTTGACATTTGTTATTGATGCATTTACATAATGAAATACAAACCAGTTCAGATTTATTGCAATTACAAGACCTTGTGCGACAATTTACAGTTCATTTACCTACATGGGGGGAATTAATAACTCTGGTAAAGACGGCTTGTATAGTCATTTTGTCGTGGACGTAAGTCACTGTTGAGCTTTTCGTAAAAGTGTACTTTTATATATGCCTAGGTAGGTACATATTTTGTAGCATTAATGATACTAATATTGTCAGCAAAATGTTATTATATTTAGCATCGATATATATTATATTAGCTTTTGCCCGCAGCTCCGCCCGCGTGGATGACGGTTATCGCGATCAAACATAGCCTATGTCCTTTCTCAAGGTCTAATCTACCCCTATACTAAATTTCATCAAAATCGGTTCAGTGGTTAAGGCGTGAAAGCGTGACTGACGGACAGACAGTTACTTTCGCATTTATAATATTAGTATGGAAATATGGATTCAGGGTTGGCAGTCGGCAGCACGAGTGTGATGCACCTGGTGTTGCATACGTCCATAGGCCACGGTGACCACTTCCCATCAGATGGGCCGTGTGCTTGTTTGCCACCTAAGTAGTATAAAATAAAAATGGATACAAAAACACGACTTAATAAAGCAACTTCTTTACGTCAATAGATGTAGAAACACACTAAACGCATACGCGCGCTATGCTTACTTTAAGGGCGCAGAGGGGATGTGAAGGGAGCGGGCAGGGACCATCACACCCGGCGGCAAGATTTCTTTGTCATTATTTAGAGGATCAGGTATAAGAATCCGGTCATAGTTGCCGTCACTCGGATTTTGCATACTCAACTACCTCTAGCGCTTGCACTATTATTAACAGACATTACAACGCAGCTAGGGCGCACGCGGCGCCGCTGCGTCATAACAACGCAGCGGCGCACGGTGGATCCCGTTGTATGGGATGGTTGGTCATAAATCAAAATTAAAAAAATGCCGGTAGATATTTTTTTTTCATCGATTTAGCAAATAGAGGGTATACCACATTTATTTTATGTTACTAAAGTAGTATTGGTTGTCTAGTTTACTTTTTATGATAGGACAAAGTTGACCTAATTTGTATTTTCCTTGTAGTCAATTACGTTTTCTAAGTTTGGTGCAGTATTGAAACATTTTATCACTTTAAAAGTAACAGGGTATAATTAATAAAAAAAAACATGAGTGATGCTGAAGGTATGTAGTATTTAAAATATTGTAAATTTAGTGCTTCACGATAAATACTTCTTCATAATAAATTTTTATTTAAAAACCAATTTTTCAACAGAAGTGCAGTTTTGATACTGTTTTTTTTCGAAAAAGTGCATTTTGTCAGGGCGCTAAGTAGTTCTCGATAACTCGCTAGTTAGTGTATGTTATAAAGTTGATATCAAAAGTTCTGACAAAATGCTCTTTTTCAAATGACAGTGGTTCATAGTTTCACGGTCGTAGATTAAAAATATCAGCCGCTCATGTTTCGGTTAGTCATTGTCATTACACTTAACTGTGATTTTTTTGTATTTAACATGAATTAATAGTTTTGAGTTGTATTGTAGCCTAATTACCTATATAGGTTATTTTTTGTTTTTTTTTTTCTTAGGAATAGTGGATTATCCAGTAAAAAGGAGAGACTTGTGCAACAAATTGTTTTCAATTAAATACAAGAAATTAGATAGAAAGTTTTTAAAATTAGAGGAGCTAATTATTGCAGAAACTAATTGTCCTGCTTCAGGTGTAACTTGCCTTAAAGAAACACTGCATAATTTTTTTAAATCTTTTAAAATAAAATGGCTATCGTCGAACAGAAACAAAGAAAGGTTTTTAAAAAATAATTCAACGTGGCTAGAAGGGACTTGCATTTTCAAAAAATATATTGCTATTTACCATGATCGACGGTAAGGTTTGTAATAGCTTGACTGACAACAAATCTGCAATGAGATGTTTGTTGTGTAACGAGACCTCAAATTTTTTTAATAACATTGATGCCATGCTGGCACAGCCTATAGTAAATGAATCAGCGCTGTCATTTGGTCTGAGTGTTCTTCATTGCTGGATAAAGTTTTTCGAATGTTGCTTACATATAGCGTATAAATTAACAACACAAGAATGGAGACAGTCTCGGGAAACGAGGATAATCATTGATGAAAGGAAAAGAGTCATCCAACGTCAGTTCCGCAATGTTACCGGGTTACTCGTAGATTTACCCAAAGCTGGTTATTGAAACACAAACGTTGGAAACTCAGCGAGACGTTTTTTTTCTAACCCCGAGCAGTCGTCTCAAATAACAGGTGTGGATGATCATCCACACCTGTTATTCAAACTAATCAAAAGGTTTAGTATAATTTTGAAGACAATAGCCAGTGGTTACAAAATTAACACCGAAGTTTTTCATAGTTACTGCATTGAGACGGCTCATTTGTACACCCGACTTTATCCATGGTATAATATGCCTACAACCGTTCACAAAGTCTTAATTCATGGCCATGCCATAATCGCAAATGCCATAATGCCCATAGGGCTTTTGAGCGAAGAGGCTTTGGAAGCCAGAAATAAAGATTTTAAGAAATTTAGAGAATTTAACGCTCGTAAAACTTCGAGAAAGGACACTCTAACGGATGTATTTAATTTGTTTTTAATTTCTTGGGATCCAGTAGTATCGTGCTCAAGGGTTGTGAGGAAATATAAAACAACTCTTCCTAGTGAGGTGTTAGAAATGCTTTTACCAGATTAAAAGAATCCAGCCTTCATTTTGCCTTAAAACGCCTTTAATAAAAACAATAAAATTATGAAAGTTAAGATCTCTGTCTACCCCAGTGAGAAATAAGCGTGATTTTATGTATTTAGGTATGTATGTATGTATTATACACCTTTAAGACATAGCTTAAATCTCGGAACGCAGTTAAATAATATTGACCAACCATCCCATACAACAGGATCCACCGTGCGGCGTCGCACCGCTCGTGTGCCCGCTACTGCGGCGAAATTTCTGCGGTGCGACGCCGCAACGCATCGTGTGTTTCCGCTCTTAGTCGTCAGTCCAAAACCGTAAACGAAAAGTGTGTAGACTATTGCGATGAACTGAACGATATCATCCGGTTGTCGTTCGGTAAACTGTAGTGTGTGGGGCGCTTTAAACTTACGCTGTAACAGAAATCAAAATAAATATAAAATTAGTAATGCAGTAGAAAATTAGTATTATTATATAAAAATCAACGCCACTTTTCGTTGTTAGTTTATAACTCTAGCTGTCCCGGCGAACTTCGTACCGTCATATTTTTCCCGTTCCCGCTGCACCAATTTTCTCATCTATAAACCTTCCCTGGACATTCACGAATATTTCAAGACTAAAATTAGCCAAATCGGATCCATTATAAATATTAACATAAAGTACAAAAGTAGATGACCGGATCTTGTTTCTACCTTCCCCGGAGGATATAAGTAAGTAGGTATAATGTAATAAACTGTATATTTCCAAGTTAAAATCAACCTACGATGATCTCCTTCGCCAAGTTTGGAAACATAATATCATAAAAGTTTATCTTATCTCATTACGTAGGTACAGCTATAATATTTTCGATAAAAATTCAAGATTTTATTCACAAGATGAGAGTATTTAATCTACAGCATGCAATATTTATGAGGATACACATACTCAAACACTCAGGTTTACTCCTGCGTGGAATACTGTTCTCATAATCTAGGATAGCGCTGCACAGCGTATACTTATTAGACGCTCTAGAAAGAGTGCGCAGTCCGTATCATTGGAAGTCCTGAGGCATATATTATGTGTAATAAATAAGCCGGCGGTTGTTGTCTATCAGGCTGCATTTTATCGCCGCGCCCTGGCATAGTCAATTGACTGGAGGAACATTAAAAAAAATAAGTAAAAAATATAAGTTCTGAATGCTATACTTCAGTGAGCGTCAATGCGTTCAGTGATTTTTTTTTTATATACCACTTAGGTGGCAGACAAGCACACGGCCCACCTGATGGAAAGTGGTTACTGTGGCCTATGGACGTATGCAACACCAGGGGCGTTACACTCGTGCTGCCGACCCTGAAGACACCTTCTAATGCCCTTCTTGAAGAACCCCATATTGTAGTCGCTTGGGAAAACCAACTGAATCAACATTTTTCCTTTTAATTGCAGAAGAGAAATTTCTACAAAATAATGTTTGCTGTTCTAAAGTATGTTACAATTCAAAGGAATGACTTCCTTTGATAAGGTGCTTTTAAACTCACTTCTTTCAAGACTTTATAGGTTAACAACTATTGAAACTAAAGAGTAGGTACCAATTTTATACAGTGATTCCTTCAATCGTTTTCCTTCAACATATATATGGCCTCGCTAAGCACTGCAATTATCTCATAATCATGTAGTTATATCATGCTCCGTAATACATATTTATGCCTAAAATGTTTCCCTCCAATTTTCCTTTACTCGCAGTAGGTAGAGCACAAGCATTTCCGCCCTCATCTCAAAGGAGCCTGAGGAAGGACTGCGCCCTTCAAGAACACAAAGTAATATTCAGTATTTACCTGTTAGGACGATTAGAGATACCTAAAGCCATGACTTCTTATTTGTTTACTACTAGATTGACTGACTGACTGATATGGATAAGTGTCAAAATTCATAAACTCACTATTCCAAATTCTTTCCTGATCACTCCCGAGATTCTTCTTCATCCTAGCGTTAATTCCCAGTCGCGTCCGAAGCTTTCATCTCGGAGTCTGGGGTCCGCTTTACCAGTCTTAACTGTGAAGCGACTGCCATCTGACCTGCACAACCCAATGGTGACATTAGGCGATATCGAAGCATTGTAGTTAGACCGTTGTTGTTGGACTTTTTTTAGGGCTCCAACTACCCGTAACGACTGCCATAGATGTTCTTATGGCAACCGGGACCAACGGCTTAACGTGCTCTCCGAGGCACGACCAGACCAATGCAAATACCCATATTCATCCATACAAATATTTGCAATGAGCGGGGATCGAACCCGCGCCTCCTGCATAGCGGCCGCGTTCACTACCGCTACGCCACAGAAGCTGTCACTCCCGAAATTGTGACACAATTTTTATTCTAGCAGCTTGGAAACTATTGACACACACCAACTACATCTGTCGTTACTAATTCAACTAACTTATCTTAAAATTTCATAATGCATACATAGGTACTCTTAGTTCCGAAGTATCTTGCTTGCCGTTTCGATATCCATTAATTATTATCTCGTTTCCCAGATTAGAACCGAATGACTGGCCTGACCCGAGCATCGATGTAGGTATATAAATTATTGATGTGCACAGACAGTTAAAGCCGATTAGTACGAGAAAATTAGGATTTGACACAGGAATAATTCCTAGTAGCAATTTTCTTTCGGAATTCATAGAGGGAGGTTACTGGCAGTCTAAATTTCGATTTGCGTGGTATTCGGTTAGTTGCGTTCTCCGCCATTTTGAATTTAAGGGTACATTTTTGTTTACTAAATAAGTCGTTTATTTTTAATTTTACAGGAAAAATTATTACTACTTACAAAGTTGTTTAGAATTAAATTTTCTACAATTTTGCTGTTCATATTTTTTTCCTAGGATCGATATTTTTTGATTTATACCCCAAAAAGTGGTAAATCTTTGTTTGACTTTTTTTGACTTAAGAAAAATGCTAAGTAGCAATTTTCTCTCGGAATTCATTAAGGGAGGTTACTAGCAGTCTACATTTGGTATTCGGTTTCCACCCGACGTCGGAACCCAGACTCCGAGCTGAAAAGCTTCGGATGCGACTGGGAATTAACGCTAGAATGAGGAGGTTAGTAGGTAATAAACTATATCAGCAAATGAAAATTTTTGAAGATTTGAGAAGCAGTTTGAACACTCAAACTTTAGGCAAAGTAAATAACACATATGACACTGCTGTCAAGAGAGCCATAATCAAAAAGTTGAAGCTGAAGCTGAAACTACAGCACCAAGACTCGTCTCTACACGTAGCCTACAATAATCAGATCCGGCATGTCTCCATGTGAACGTAGCGACACCACATGTCACCGGATTGGCTTTGCCACACAATGGTATTGTATATGGCTCTTGCATGCTCATTCCACATCCGGCGGTTACTAATGGCTTCAAAGTACAACCAGACATTACTACTCAAAATATTATATCAATATACAATAATCATATTGAGTTGTTAAGTCCCATCAAAGTCTTAATATATTTTGTACACTTTGAAAGTATCTACACAGACAAAAAGTTCAGTAAATTATGCTAAAACTTTCAATTTGTGTAAATGGAAACTTGAAACTCCAAATAAATATCAATATCGATATTGTACCAGCGAAGTTTGATTGGGAAAACTTCAATTGTTGAAGAGTAATTTGGTGGGAGACCGATGAGAACATTTTACTTGTTATTAGGATTCGAGTTGATAACTTTTATATAGTCTTGATTCCCTCTACCTAAGCAGAACCTAAATTATGATATAAGGGGTTAGAATTAATAATTTCTGGCGACATTCTCCTCTCACTATACTTTTGAAAAAGTTATACCCGTAAATTTATTGTTACAAATTATGTGTAAAGCTGCACAGTGAGCGAGGCTACCTTATGTGTCATCGTCATCATCTTCACGGTAGTCCCGGTTCTCACCACGGAGTCCGGGGTCCACTTTTTGGTTTTTACATCTTCACTTCTCCCGGTTTTTGGCATCTATGGTAATGAGACCACCTGACAAGGAAGTGAGCAAAATAACGTAATTTATACATGAAGCATTCAATTGAGTATTCATTGACAGTCAAAACCGCTCAGAACAATATATCTAGTTGGGAATAGTATGACTAAATTAAGTAAATAAAGGTCGGCTCCGCAACAAATGATCTAATTGCAACGAAGTTAAAGTTGTGATTAAATTAACCCGTTTGAGTGTCGAAACTTACTGGGTGGTCTAGGGAAACTTAATTATCACGCATCAGATAAATAGTCTGTCTATTGATATTCATAATACTTTATGCACTATGGTCACAGAATAAGTAATAGTACTGCTATGGTGAAATATTTATGCCTTTGGAAAATATATTGGTTAACATATTTATATGTTATTTAAACATAGATTATCAAAATATAGGTATAGGTTATCATAACCGAGAGTTAACAAAAAAGGGCCGAACACAAGTAAAGAGTGGCTAGTAAGGTTCGGATCGGCGAAAGATGAGGCAAATTCTTTCGCTATTCTGATTCGCAGCCAGAGAACCATGCGTCGGGTCGAGACGGACATGGAAGCAAAATGTTACGAATTGAAGACAGTCAAAGAGTTCACAGAGCAACTGCTGAAAGAACAAGAGAAAATTGAAGATCTAATCGTGTGCATCAATAACGACTTACCTCTTTGGGTACAAGGTGTTTCGGTTGATTTCAATACTAGAAAAGAGAACAAATAAAATGGAGTTCTTAAAACTTGCGCAATACCAATTTTCTGTTCGTGGCAATACATTAACAAACACGACAGATACATTTTTTTGATTGAGCGCAGAATAGATATAGGGGATATAGTGCTACAAAATGTTATTTTTTAATATTTAAAAGCTTGCTGTCTCGTTGCATAAAGTCAACCGGCGGTTGCGATATGTCAGATAGTAGTTACTCGTGTCCATTGTGGAACAATTTTACCTCTACTGCGAGTTATTCACACATAAATTCACCTATTTTAATACCGATGTATCCCATTATACAAGTAATATTGCTGTTATGAAGACAGGACCTATTCTCCCCACCGTAATTATATTTTATTGTTTCCTGGCGGCTAATGATTCTTATATTTCTTTTCTCAATGTCAGTGTCAACACTTACTCTGTGTTATTCTTGTGTTATTAATTGTATTGTAACGTACATTCGTACATTATTATTTATTTCCTGTAGATACACTTTCCTCATGAATACACTTTTATGGCATTGTATAAAATTGTATCTATTAGGAAAGTGTCGCTTTCGTTCCCGTTAGATACATTTTTTTGATTCACGCAGGCAACGACTATTTATAAATGGGAAACCTTGTGAGGTTATTGTGATATTTGTTACTCTCTCATGCAAAAACTGTTACAGGAATCTGATAGAAATTTAGCACAGAAATACGAGTAGATTGTAGTCTCGCGGTGCACATTTTTTATATCAGGAATTGGTGCCTGTGGGTCGCGAGTAGGTACGAGATTAGTTTTTCAAGCAGACAGTGCTCGGGGCTAACAGATAATTATCCATAATTTGCCAGTTGATAAATCACAGTTTTTATATACTTCTGGTTAAGCTGCGGTAGTTACCGTCATGATGTTTGTTTGACGGGCTTAAGCAACTTTTTAAATCTCACTGGAGTTCGTAGGGTGTGAGGTGCCTGTGGGTTTGGGGTGTCGGATATTACAGGGGAAGTCCCGAAGCTATCGATCATCGTTACTGTCAGATGAGCGAAGTGCCTTTTAACTAGGTATGTCACCGCGACTTGTCGGCCGCCGCGGCCGCGTATCAGTAGAAATTAACTAAGTACTTTGCTATAATTTCCATATGCACATGACTTGCATGTTTAACTACTAAGGCGCCCGCCTTAGTAGTTAAACAAAAATAGCCTTATTCAGAGCAAAAATTATGTTGGAAGTTACTTCCTGTAACAATCACACAGAGTACATATTGCAGTGGCAAGGGATCGCTATAATCCGATTCTTGTCGGCTTCTTTTTGCAGAGATAGAGACGTTAAAGTTTGACATACCTACTAGTTCGAGGTAAGAACTGTTTCCCACCGGCTTCCGTTTAACCACCCTTCGCCACTGTTATTTTACAATAAAGGGGGCATAGCCTGTGCCAACATAATAGGTACCAGGTATCAAAATTAATTATAATATACTTTCTGCATTCGCAATTCAAAATTCAAAATTCATTCCTCCCTTACTCCCGAACCTTAATTATATTTTTATGGGCTTGGCGTGCCTTTTTCACCGGTGCAATTTTCTTTTTAGATAATATATATCAAAGGTTCAACAACTAAAGTTACTTGACAAAACTTGTAGATAATCTTATTTACAACCAAAAATGTTAATATTTTTTTGTGAGAAATACCATTCGTTAGATAAACCATAAAAACCATTTGAACCCCTTTTACCAAGATGGCAGCCGTGGGACAAGGGTAGCAACCTCACAAACTTGGATTTAACTTTAAATTGTCCTTGATATCTAAAAAAGAGAATTGCGTACTCTGACAAAGGCAACCCCAAATAAATGTAGTATGTATAACTTTTGATATCAAAAAAACCCTTGATAATCTATACCCTTGATATCTAAAAAATGAAAATTGCGTACTCTGACAAAGGCTACTCCAAATAAATGTAGATGTATAACTTTTGATACCTATCTAAAAAACCCTTGATATCTAAACCCTTGATATCTAAAAAACAAAAATTTCGTACCTACACTCACAAAGGTTACTCCAAATAAATGTAGTATGTTTATCCTTTGATACCTATATAAAAAACCCTTGATATATATAGAAAATTGCATACTCTGGTAAAGGCAACCCCAAATGTAGTTTGTATAACTTTTCTATGGACTTGTAATACAATGTTTGTACTAAAGAGCTTCTCTATTATGTAGGTACATGCACAGAAGCCGTTGATCATGTCAGTTAGATACATTAAGCCGGAGATCAATATTATGTACGTAGGTGCGTTGATTGATGTCGTTGATTGCATGTGATTATACGTACAAATGGGGACGGCAGGCATTCAGTTGAAACGCGCACAATTCGACTGTTTGTACAGATGCTGTTTTCATACGTAGGTTCAGCCAGCGCTCTTGACAAGCAAAGTACTCAAAATGTTATTAATTCCTACTAATGATGTTAATACCCAACGGTTTAAGCCCAATGTTTTATTGATTTAAACTGTAGCGTACTCGGGTATAAAATAACACAAGGCGAGTCACTTACAAGATTTTTTTTTTTTATAAGGGTCGTACAAATGGTCGTGGGTGGTAAGAGCCCGTCACAGTTTGCCCTGGCAGCGGTACTTCCCGGGCGCGATGCGATGCGACGATACGCAGCAGGCTCCGCTGGTCGGCTGCGTGGAAGGTCGCCGATGGGTCTATCGCTGTGAGGCGGGGGCTGGACCGCGATAGTGAAGTACTCAGCAGGATGTGTCGGTTCCGTGTCCAAGACGTGGACACCAGCTTGGAATCCCAAGCTTGTACTCCAAACTTGAAACCCTGGAACAATGATACCGGTCAGCGATGTCCCAGATATGGCTCTGATACGCGACACTGATGAAGCCGGGTAGTGATAACGATGATGATGATGTGCGTTAAGCGCTTGGGAAGTTGGACCCGTAGCAGGTGCAGTGCAGTGTGGCGATCAGAGCCGGTTAAGGATAGCGGCGTTCACTATTCCAGGCAAAGCAAAATGGTTGAAAAAGAGTTACCTATATGAACTAGCATTGATACATGGAATCATAATTAATTATTCCTATGGGATGCAAAGTCATCATATCCTAATAGGTACAACCAAAGATATTATATAAAAGTACTTAAGCGCTGCAAATTTGTATAGGAAGCAATATTTTAGGAGATCTAACCTCACAAATGTGAAGTATAAGAATCTCTTACGTATAAGAATCTCCGCTCTCTTACGTGTTCACTTAGGTGGTTAACCTTGACCCTAATACCGAGAGGAAATAAGCGCCCGATGATGGTCCCCCAATCAACAGGTGTTCAGAGGCAAAGTTGACATAAGCCTGAAGACCTTGATTTGACTCATCATTGGTGATTAAAATATCGGTTATAAGAACCGATGCTCTATTCCGTGATTTGGACAACCTCTATTGCGTGTCGGTAGTGAAAGCGGAAGCCACGCTTGAGGCGTGGTTTCGATCCCCACTCTATTGATATGCATGAATATGGGTATTTGCATTGGTCTGGACGCGTCTCGGAGAGCACGTGAAGCCGTCGGTCCCGGATGCCACACGGACATCTATGGTAGTTGTTACGTTACGGGTAGTTGATGGCAGTCGCTTCACGGCAAATATCGAAGTTCAACCAAATAAGTAGTCAGTGGGAGAGTGTGAGTTTGAGTAAGAAATCATTCTGTTACTTTAGTAACATAATATTATATACGGACAGAATCATTGATATAACCTATTATATCAATGATTCTATCCGTCACCGCGTAATTTCTTTTTATCAATATTGCTTTTTTGTAAAAGTTATAATAATAAAGAATATGTAGGAATAATGATAAAAATACGTATCCGATCTTATCTTTGAATTATTATAAAAGGACGAATATTGTAGATAACTATAAAGGTTCACCAAAGATATGAGAGACAGAATAGCAAATAAATCCAGTAATCGGATACGATTGGATACAATCCGAAATCAATCAAGTTTTTAACAGGAAAACGCCAGTCCGTCTTTATTCTTTTGCCCGAATGTGTAACACTGCTACGGAATTATCCTCTTTGGAATTATGTCCGTAAATGCCGTAAAACAATATGCCATGCAAATAAAACGTCCGCAATTGAAGTATAGTATTAATACGTTTAACATGTATGGAAGCAGTCTTTAATTTAAAAGAACAATTCAAGAATCGTATGGCAAATCTATATTATTGAATTTTTACTTATTGTACCTACATAAAATTAATAATAAAGTTATAAATTATAAGAACTATTAACTATACCCGTTAAAAACTAAAGTTAAAATGCGTCTTGGAATTCTTCCGCAACGCATGCCTCTTCTGATAGCATTCCCAGAAGACTGGCAGTATTGCTACATTGTATAGCAATGCTTATTCTCTGACCTAAAAATAGACCAGCCTTCACGAGTTTTTGTTGCCATCAGATCGAGGAACTAGTATACAATAAAATGTGTTGCGCTATTATTGGTGGCGACTGCACTTAGGTAAGTAGCTTATAAACCCATCTGCATATAAACTAAAGAACCTCGAATCTCCTTGAGTCTTCCGTTTGTCGATTTTAATGGGTCTCGTCCTAAAACATCAAGTAATGTTTACATCCTTATGCCCTTTGAGACAAGCGAAGGAAAATGAAAACAGTCAATAATTTTGCATTAGGAGCCCTCTCGCGATAGGCAAGTGAGTGACGTTTAAAGTTAACTTGAATCATTTCAGAACCATATTCTAGAACGACGCTCAGTGCTGAATCACGATTTATCTGAGGACGGATTGTTTAAACAGATTGACAGATTTGACAATATTTGTTCAAACAATCTGTCCTCAGAAAAATCGAGATTCAGAACTAAATATAATTCTAGAATACGGGCCTAAGAGCTACAGCATAGTTACGCCTGCCTTTGATGCTTACAGGTGGAGCACGCGAATACCTAATACAATAATACTGGTACTTATCTATGTACCTAAATCATAATTGTATATAATAAGGTATTTATTTTAATAACTATTTTGTTTGTAATATTATACTAATATAAAATTTTATTAGGTAAGTAGGTAAGGTAGGTACACTGAAACTGCATTATTTCAAACAGTTACAGTCGCCATTGGTATTGGCTTAATGCATTTTAAGTCACTGGCCACATTCAGGCGCGGTCGCAGCTTGAAGTTTTGGGGGGGGGTCACTTCGGAAATTCCTTAAGAAATTTAACCCCTCCTCCCCTCGTACTGGGACTTTTCAATATGACGTGCATGGTCACAGGGGACATGACCCCCCCCTCCCCCCCCTCGGACCGCGCCTGGCCACATTAGCATGAAATTAGTTGGTTAAAAATAGCTGATGCCCGCGGCTCCTATCAATCAAAAAAACACATCAAAATCTGTTCAGTAGTTTTTGCGTCCATCGCGAACCAACAGACAAGTTACTAAAAGTAATTTTTGTGTTAATACCTTTAACATTAACCCAGTATTTTTTTTAAATCTCCAATGTGCAGACACGACTACTTTACAATAATTATAATTGAAATTGTTAGTGTTCAGCTACTTTTAAGGGCGACAGTATACCTTACTTTTATTATTGTCATAAAATTTGATAGTCTAGGGATTTCTCATAAAGATTTCGAATCTACTACACACTTCAGCTCACACGATGTTACAATAAAGAACGGGTATAATAGTTTTAAAAATAGATGAAGGCTGGGCTTTATTAAACCCTGTCCTAACCATTTCAAACGCGATAAGAATTAAATACATACATACATTCATAAAATCACGCCTTTACCCCCGGAGGGTTAGGCAGAGGTACATTAAAAATCACATTTCACCAATCATTGTATTACCGTCCCGTCGGTCGGTCGGCAAAAATTAAATACTTTTAATCAAAGTCATTCTCTAGTTTTGCTCTTTAACACCACTGCCTCTGTAATGATGGCATCCACAGTGCCAACTTTCATGAAGACATTGTTCTATGAATCCTATACCATGAACAGTATAACCCGCGCCACGTATCTTGGACCTAAAATGTGCTCAAAATGTGCCCTATACGCGTAGTACCTACACATTTCTTGGGTGTCTTTTGAGAATAGCACGGGATGCTACTGCGGTAGGCGAAAATTAAATTCACCAAGCATAGACTATTACAAAGCAATCCGCGGGCGCCAGAGCCTCGTATGTCTTACGATTTAGGTCCAAGATACGTGGCGCGGGTTATACCAAGGTATTAGAATTGTATTTGTGCTGTTACAGGTTCGCAACCCACCCAGTACATGACTGTCGTGCAGGACTTCTCATTGTGAATGCTTCACCGTCTCCAAATAGAACAGGCATGTGCATTTCGAAGATGAAGAAATAAGTCTCAATAATTATGCATAATGCATGTTTTACATAGGCATAATCCAGTAGTACTAATAGTAAAAAAATATACTTAGGTAATCGATAAGAGATTAAATCTTTTATTGGAATTAATATGTACCTAATAAAATAAAGTTACAAAAATGTCATTTTTGTAACTTTCTTGTAACACTGCGTTTCATGATGAAAAAATACACAATTTATAATTTGCCTCAATTTTTTAAACACATTCAGCGAGCGCCAAGAGTTGATCATAATCCAGAGTGTCAAAGTAAGTCATCGTACAAAGCGTCAAAAGTGTTATGATTCCAAAAGTACCTATAACAAGTGACGATCACAAAGTCAAATTGACGTTTAAAATTGCTGGAAAAATATGAGCATCAACTTATTTTTTTAACCGACTTCAAAAAGGAGGAGGTTCTCAATTCGATCAGTTTTTATTTTTTTATTTTCTTTTTTATGTATGTACACCGATTACTCCTAGGTTTATGATGTGATTTCCGTGATTCTTTTTTTATTCGATGTGAAATAGTTGTCATTTGGTTCCATAGAAAGGAGACGGGGACTTCTGGGCCAAAATTGTAATGAGTTGAGATATGACTTAAAAAAAGCGGCATTTTTCTATTTCAAAATATTAAAAAACCAGCTCAATTGAAAGTCTGGAAGACGAGAAATCTTAAAACTAAGTTTATTCCATTAGTAAAATAAAATATCGATTACTAAAAATTATTTAAACAATATTGCGTATTTAAACACTTGCATCACAATTTGATATTAAATCAATCAGAGTGAACAAAACTTAATCATAATAATAATAATAACCATTTAAAATACCAAATAATAGTGTAATAAAAATAAATTCTGAATCGATTTCCGTTAATCGATTAATTATTTCTTGTGTTTATCAGCTGTATTTTTAAGCTGTGACAGCTGACAGCTCCATTTTCAGTCAATCAGTTTATTTATTCAATCTTCAAAATTAATTATTTTATCGAAAAATTGTATATTTACACGGCTTATGGGATATACAATTGTTTATAAAATATGTACAAAGTATGCTATATCAGTATGCTGTATCAGTTTATTGGTTTAAATCCAATGATCAATTGACTTCTGCGTTTTGAGTATTTCCAGTTGATTTCTTGATTGATTATATTCCCTTAACAGTGATTTCTCTTTACGGACTTCTCAGCTTGCTCCTGGTTACCTTAAAGTACAATGATAAACTTGTTTACTTGTTTGAGTTTTGCTCGGTATTTTGGATTTTCACATGGATCTCTGTGTGAATTGTGGCATAGAAAATGAAGTAAATAAGGTAATATATTTCCACCTGCGCACTTCTTAGACAATACTCTAATTATTATTGAAGAAGAATAAAAGATCATTACTATTTGAAGTGTTTTTTTATAACATAACATCCTTGTACTCCATATCTTTAAAATCTCTTTGTAAGTTTTCGTACATTATCCCTGAGTAAAATATAATACAGTACAATTTAAAAGTATTTTAAGATAAAAAAAATGACCACTTTCTATTAAAACACCACAGAAATCACAGTTCTAAAATGTCAATTTCTTGCATAACCTCACTTTTACTCTTTCTTATAACTCTGCTCTCAGATATCCAAAATCTGCAGAATTTTCAGGGATGGTTTAATAATTTATATGCTCTTAATTGATACCACCCTCATCTTATTACATTTTTGGCCCAAGAATGTATGAAAGCCTCCCCATCTCCTTTAACATAGTTTGGCCCAGTAGTTTTCATTTTATGATGCTTCTTGTGTTTTCTTAGTTTAAATTTTTACCCAACTTATTATATATTATGTTGTCCCATATTTCCGTCGTTTATGAACTGGTTTCGAAAAATCTTTTTGCATTGGGTTCGGTATTAGTCACAGGTAGTTCCATATTAATTTCATGGGTACTGGACCTTGAACTCCGGAGATACACCAGAGAACTCCTCGAAATCAAATAGGTGATAAGAAATAAGCTAGTTTTATGACGATCCTGTGACACGGTGTCTATGTCACCTCATTACGATGGTCAAGGGCGTGCTAAAATTACCTAGTCTACGTCGGGCTAAATGTCATCATTCAGCATCATCATCTTCATGGAGACGTATTTTCCTGATTACATCAGAAGCTCATATGAGTTTATGAGGAGAACTCATTTGATGAATGGCATGAATGACTCGTTTAAGTTATTGACAAGTTTAAGTCAATACTAGTACAAAGTCAATAAGTAGGTACTATCATTGAAGATATATTGGACTGAATTAGACCACTAAATTTCTGCACCTTTCGAAGACCTACCCATAGCTACTAAAAAAAAAGACGAAATGTTATAGACTACCCGTAGCAATCCTACTGTAGCTTATAGAATAGCCTAATAAAGACACTAAAAAGTAAAAAAAAAAAAAAAAACTACGTTTAAAAAAACCGACTTCAAAAAACTATTCCAGGGAGTCGGTGTCAACCAAGGTAGGTTTGTAACTTCTCACGACACCGACTCCAAAACTGACAATAATTTGTAATAAAGTTTTTGAAGAATACATAATTAAGTTTTTTTTAACTTGTTAGTGCATTTTATTTTTATTGGAATAGTTTTTTGAAGTCGGTTTTTTTAAACGTAGTTTTATGTTTAATTGTTTCTGCTTTCAACAAGAATAGTTGATGTTGGTGACAGGTTTAATGAATTACTTGCAAAGCTATTTATAAATGATGTCTTTATTTTACTTTGAAATTACCGTTTCACATTATAAGCTTGTGAGATAAAAAATGAAGATTTGATTAACCGTCCATTAATATAATACCAGCCAAAACTCGGATATCTGTAGGTATAATCACAATCCCATTAAGCACTGGTGGTGGTGGGACACATAGTGATAATACCGTCTAGTGTCGGCAAAACTAACTATCATAAATACTAACCCTTTTTTTTAAATATTAGTACCTACCCGAAATTACTAATACCTATTGCTAAATTGCTCGTAATATGAGTGGATTCACGTCGCAACCACTAAGTTACCGACGCCGCCGTTGTTTGCATCCTATGTTTAGTCACTAATATTTATTCCACAGATATCTGAATTATTCTGAGGTTAATGTGCAATAAAGAGTATATTCTATCTGTCCATTGACATACTCATCAGTATCCTAAGGCAATATTTGTGACTACATTTAACCAGCAGAAAAAACGGAGTGCTCAAACTAGTTACTAGTCCCTACAGTAACAAAATAATATATAGGTATTAAGGTTGGGAACAAACATCAACGAGAAACAGTAAATGAGCCATGATAATTGATAAAGTTTTATATCGCCGTAACTGTGGCTAAGAAACAACGAAGACCGAATAACACATACCTATTAACCGAAGCCAAAAGGTTTTTTTATCTGTGGTAGTAGGCATTTACGAACTACACTTACGTACATTAAGAAACATGAATGCCATTAACTATTCAATATAGGTCTTTCCGGAAAGTGATGTCAAGGAAAAGAAAATGATCATGGAGAAGCATGATTATTTTTTTCTTCTTTTCTGTACTACCTACACATTAAAAATGAGATCTTGTTGTAGCGGTAGTGAACACGGCCGCTACGCAGGAAGCGCAGGTTCGATACCCGCTCAGTGCAAATATTTGTGTACATGAATATGAGTATTTGCATTGGTCTGGTCCCGGTTGCCATACGAACCACTATGGCAGTCGTTACGGGTGTAGATAGAGCCCTAAAAAGTCCAACAACAACGGTCTAGCTGCAATGCTTCGATATCGCCTAATGTCACCATTGGGTTGTGGAGGTCAAATGGCAGTTGCTTTACGGAAAAATATCAAGGATCAGCCAAATCCGCAGTTAAGACTGGTAAAAGCGGACCCCAGACTCCGAGGTGAAAGCTTCGGATGCGACTGGGATTAACACTAGAGTGAAGATGAAGAAGATTCTATTTTGTCATCGTTAAGTATCATCTTAACGTCTGTCTCAGCTGCATTTGATCTCATCTTAGGGCCCAGGATCACCTTCACAGCGTTTTGTTTTGACTTGAATACTTTTTCTCCCAACTACTGCCATCGGAAAGCCTGCGCCAGAGCCTCGTCATAATTGGCCTATGAGCTAGTACACACTATAATCTATCTCTGTACCAATTTTCATCCACGAATTCTGGCGTGAATAAATAAAAATATTCTACAACATTCTACACAACGCTATCCAGGTCCATGGTAAGCATAGCTTAACTAGCTTGTGTTATGGAATCTAGAATGCGGATAAACATACTTATAGGCTGACCGTTTAACTCAGGCATCGCCTGCGAGGTACACGGGGCGGGAGTTAAGGACGAGAACGGAAATCGGGCGGCAGGCACATTCTTTTAAAAACTCATTTCGCTCGCTACGCACTTACGCAGTTAGCGATCGCAAGCGCATTGTTAAAATTGCGCACGTAATTACATTCCCAAGATGAGTCGAAAGATTTTTGGAAATAAAATTAATACACAGTGTAAGCAAATGACTTTTAATGTTTATGAATATTTTAGACTAAAAAACCGGAGTCGGACGGAAAAAAAAACTAGGTACTTACTGGATCTCGTTCAAACTAATTTTCCGTGGAAGTTTCTCTTATTTTAGAAGTTAGAGGGGGGGGGGGGCACATTTTTCCACTTTGGAAGTGTCTCTCGCGCAAACTGTTCAGTTTAGAAAAAAATATGTTAGAAACCTCAATAGCATTTTTAAAAGACCTATCTAGGTATAGCGTATGGGTTTGATGAAATTTTTTTTATTGAGTTTCAGTTCTAAGTATGGGCAGTGGGCACCCCCAAAATTTTATGCATTTTTTCTATTTTTGTGTGAAATTCATAATGCGGTTCACAGAATATACTAAGTTTCAACAGCCGGACGGACAGACAGATTGACGGACGGACAGACATGACGAATCTATAAGGGTTCCGTTTTTTGCCATTTGGCTACGGAAAACTACCTAAAAACTGGATCCAAATTCGGATGAACACAAGATATGCTATTATATAAGAAAGACAAGAAAAATTATTATATATTATACCCAGACAAGGAAAATTATTGCAAGACGATGTAAATTTTCAATCACCGGGAAATCCCAAACAGATACGAAAAAAAAATAGAACTAGATGATTTCACAAAAGGTGTGAAAAGAAGAAAAGTCACTCAATTTTACACAGTAAAAATACCAACTCTGAAAACATTAAATCTTCATTAAATACTCTACTAAGAGAAGAGAATGTGTTACATTGCGATAGGGAATATTTAAGATTGTTATTACATGATCTAGGCTACAAATTTAAGAAAATGTGGGTCTAAAAGGAAACTCCTTATAGAAGAGCCAAACATAACACCGTGGAGGTGGAAATATCTCAACACAATAAAAAAATATCGTAGCGAAGGACGAAGAAATTTAATATTTTATATTCCTTTGATTGCCAACGTTTCAAAATGTTGGTAATCAAAGGACGAAAACGGCGTGCTGTCGCATATCGGGAAGGAGTCCACTGTGGAGGTCACACTAGATTTGTAGACGGAGCACTTGTGATTTTTAAATCAAAATCAAAAACAGGTGATTATCACGATTCCATGAATTTCATGAATTTCAGCAAATGGATAAATGAAAAACTAATGCCTAATATCACCAAATGAAATCATAGTAATGGATAACGCAGCTTATCATTCCGTCCGAGAAGAGAAAAATCCGACTATGGCTTCTACCAAGCCAGCTATGCAAGATTGGCTACGACGACGGCATGACGTGCCTTTTGATGAAAAACTTGGAAAGGATGATTTGTTAAAATTAATAAAAAGCCATTTCATAGAAGATATTTAAAAAATTTAAGAGTTATTGAAAAAAAACGGACATGAAGTGGTAGGTAATTACTTGGAAAGTACGAAAATATTGCAAATTTGACCAAATAAATGTACCAAAGAAACTGTTAATTCTTAAAAATACAGGGTGACAACTAATGGTCTCAGATTTAATTGGTTTTTTGTGTTAGTCATAAAATGGTGCATACGTACCTAATAGGTATGCGTGGTTTTAATACCGAGTACCTACGTAGGTACCTAGTTATAGTTATTAAAAAAAAATAAAAAATTTAAAAATTATAAATATTGTATTATTATGTAGGTAGGTTTAAATGGTTATATATTGTACTAGCTGTCCCGGTGAACTTCATACCGCCATATTTTTCCCATTCCCGCTGCACCTATTTTCTCATCCTTTAACCTTCCCTGGACACCCACAAGGCCACAAATATTTCAAGACTAAAATTAGCCAAATCGGTTCAGCCGTTCTTGAGTTATAAATAACGAAAAGTGGCATTGATTTTTACCCCGCGTTTACATACTGCCGCTCGCATTGCTCATCGCCTTGCCGGCAATATTCACGCGAATAATGCCCTAGCATTCAAACACTCGCATCATCGCGATGTTCATCGCGTTGCCCAACACTCGCATCATCGCGATGTTCATCGCGTTGCCCCGCATACAGTATTCGCCTTGCGATGGAGATGGACGACTTTAGATAAGTTAAGTGGACACCTAACCGAATGCAGTATTTGCAGGCATTTTATTAGGCTAGGCTATCTACTTAGATACTTAGCTAGTAGGTAATCAGGCTAATTTGGTACCTACCTACCTACCTATTTTAATTTGGTAGGTAATTAGGCTAATTTGGTAGGTAGGTACCTACCTACCTACCTATTCTAGTTTGGTAGGTAGGTACCTACCTACCTACCTATTCTAATTTGGTAGGTAGGTACCTACCTACCTACCTATTCTAATTTGGTAGGTACCCTAGCTACCTGTTTGGTAGGTATACTTAGGCTAATTTGGTAGGTAGGTACCTACCTACCAACCTATTCTAATTTAGTAGGTAGAGGTACCTACCTACCTACCTACCAAATTAAAATAGGTAGGTAGGTAAATTAGGCTAATTTGGTAAGTAGGTTACCTACCAAATTAAAATAGGTAGGTAGGTAGGTAGTACCTACCAAATTAGCCTGATTACCTACCAAATAAGTAGGTAGGTAGGTACCTACCTACCTACCTATTCTAGTTTGGTAGGTAGGTACCTACCTACCTACCTATTCTAATTTGGTAGGTAGGTACCTACCTACCTACCTATTCTAATTTGGTAGGTACCCTAGCTACCTGTTTGGTCGGTATACTTAGGCTAATTTGGTAGGTAGGTACCTACCTACCTATTCTAATTTAGTAGGTAGAGGTACCTACCTACCTACCAAATTAAAATAGGTAGGTAGGTAATTAGGCTAATTTGGTAAGTGGTAGGTACCTACCTACCAAATTAGCCTAATTACCTACCAAATTAAAATAGGTAGGTAGGTAGGTAGTACCTACCAAATTAGCCTGATTACCTACCAAATAGGTAGGTAGGTAGGTACCTACCTATTCTAGTTTGGTAGGTAGGTACCTACCTACCTACCTATTCTAATTTGGTAGGTACCCTACCTACCTTTTATATACATATGTATTACCTATATTATTTAATTAGATCCGTAGCAAGCATTTCGAGTGTTTACCCGTGGTCCCAGTGGGTCGACCCATTACCGGGTCCATGGGTAATTTGAATTACCCGTGGTTCCAGTAGGTCTACCCATTAACGGGTCCATGGGTAATTTGAATTACCCGTGGTTCCATGGCATTAGGGATTGGTCCCGGCATTCTGGCTATATCGATAGAATATACAAATCCGTAATAACAGCATACCAAATACGTCAAAAGAGATCACATAATATTAAATAAATAAATAAATATTCTACAATATTCTACACAACGCTATCTAGACCCATGGTAAGCTTAATTAGCTTGTGTTATGGAATCTATAATGCGGATATACATACTTAGATACTTTTTTTTTGTAAATACATACATATTATACATAGAAACACCCAGACCAATGCAAATATATTTATATTCATGCATACAAATATTGGCACTGAGTGAGGATCGAACCCGCGCCTCCTGCGTAGCAGCCGCGTTCACTAACGCTACGCCACAGAGGCAGTTTTACAAAGACTTACAAAGAGATTACAGTATTACAAAGAGATATTACTTGAAATAATTTTAAAGCATTTAGTATGCTAAACTAAACAAATTATTTTAAATTGGAAATATTTTACTACTTCAAAATTATTTCAATTGGTTGAAGCGGAGTTATCGAAAATCAATGTTTAAAAATGATTGCAACATCATTAATTGATTCCGATAGTTCGTACGAATATCGGTAGATTGCTCCCACCATCGCCCTAAGGTGGATGTATTGGAAAATTTGGATCAATCTCGGGCGAAGCTCGGTGGCTCAGTGGTCAGAGCATTCCCCCTGTAAGGTTCGAGTTCTGCCCGAGCATTGATTTCGCTTTTTCCAATTTAAAATAATGAGATATTACTTATTCGTTTTTCAAAAAGTGTTAAGTGTGTTTTACCAGTGTTATCAAAGAAAAAAAAAAGACTAATCCAGTTAGAACTAGAACAAAAATAGCAATTGAAAATGATGAATTCATAACCGATACACTAATGGAATTAATTACTGGCGAAATATCATTTGGATACGCACTAGAAATGTTAAGATAGTTTGAGTCATGTCATTAGTGTATTTTTTGAGTAAATAATATATAAATAATATATAAAATAATATATAATACATATTGTAGGTATGTAACTGATGGTTTTCATTCTGATCGATATAGTCAGAACTCCGGGACTAATCCCTAATGCCATGGAACCACGGGTAATTCAAATTACCCATGGACCCGTTAATGGGTAGACCCACTGGAACCACGGGTAATTCAAATTACCCATGGACCCGGTAATGGGTCGACCCACTGGGACCACGGGTAAACACTCAGCATTTCAATAAATTCTATTGATTTTTCGTTGGACCATTCGATTGGTTGCGTCATTGTCATGATAATAAATTCGAAGTAATCCTGTGACTGTGACACGCGCGTACACAACGAGCGCTCGATGCGAAGTGTGCGCGACGCGAGTATGTGAATGCTTCATCGCGCTAGTATTGCCGCTCCTTCTCGCGCCGCCAAGCCGACACTCGCAGCAACATACGCGGCAGTACTCGTGGCATGACGAATATACCATTCACACCACGTCCCTGCCCACTTCTCTCGCCACTTCCCTCGCTCTGCCGCGAGTATGTAAACGAAGCATTATATATTAGAAGATGAGCCAATTCAAATATGCAGAAGAAATGATTCTCAAAGCGTACCTATTATACCCTTATGTCGCCAGTATAGAGATAGGACGCGCTACGGGCATGTATGTCACGTCGAGTCTTGCAGTTTAGTAATTCTAACGTATAGCTGTATTATGAAGGAGTTTATGCAGAAGCGATTCTTTGTGATATTGCGTTACTTAGAAAATAAGTTAATCAAAAAAGAAATCTTCAAGGTCCAAATACACCTCCTGCTTGGTTAACGGGCGAAGCTCTAGCGTAGATTTCCGCTCCAGATTTTAGAATATGACGGCAGTCGCTCTCATAACATATAACTGACATGGGTTATTCCCAGTTGGCCCCACTGTGGTATCAAGAAGATATTATTATAAGCTTAAGTGAGCGTAACTCTGGCTCTAAAGTACAAGCTTTGGATTCAACATGGCAAAGCGCTGAGGTTAAGGTGTATGATATTCTGATCAATAGGGCGGCTACTGTATGGGAGAACAGTGGTTATTCTCGCACCTTGCTTATTGTAGACTAACAACCCAATAGACCCTGCGGCAATAGGTTCATTCAACAGCTTCGTAATTTTAAAAAGGGGGTCAATCCAACCCCATCTGCAAGCCCGTATGCCTGCTGACCGACGGACAAGACTTTAGCGCAGGCTTTCTACTTAGGGTTGGAAAGGACCTGTCAATTGGCAGTTTCTCCCGTAAAACCCTCATAATTTAAATCAAGAGGAGGCGAAGGAGTAGGCAAGCGGACCACGAACTCCGAAGTGAAAGTCTCGGATGCAACCATGGACAACGCTAAGATGACAATTATTTAAGGTAAGTAATAAAATCTAACCATTTTTCAGTAATCCTCCCAATTTTTTAAAGATTCTTTATTGAGAAAAAGTACTGGCCGTCCCCAGAATATAGTTTTTATTATAGATTTAAGTATTAGGCATTCGTCTCTTTGCATAGAAAGTACGACGTACATAAATGCCCGCGTACCTTACCGTACCTACGCCAATCCAATTACTAAGTTCTGCGAATCAGATAAGCCGATTCGCAATCGGATCATCCTGCGCATCGACTTGTTATTATCAAGGGTGACACTGAATACTGCTGCACTGCATAACAAGGGTATGTATGAGTACGTGCACACAGTACCTACACAGGCATATCAAGGCAAGTCAACATAAGTAGGTAGGTACAATGTGTTGACGTAAACACGAACATGACACTGCATTGCACCATATTGCTGATTGACGATAAATAGACGTTTCTATACGCGAAAACCGACATAATATATGCATTATGCATAGAATATAGTGACATGTGTTATGTGATAATGAACTGTTTCATTTTTTTGCATCTATTATTGTTCATGCTCGATAAATTGGAAGAAACTTCATAGTATCTATATTTTCTATATTTAGTAGGTATCTATATTTTATATGTATTGTTATTATTATGTGTACGTATATTTTATTCATATATTTATGTAGGTATATTTCCATGTATATATTGTATATATTATTAGTTACCTATTACATATTTATATATAAGTATGCGTATATTAGTATCTACTGCGTTGTATCTATATCTACCTTACAGCTTATCTACTAAGTATAAAGTACCTAATGGTTTATTTTCTTTCTTAATGCACCTACTTTTTATTCTCTGCACCACCTATTAGGTTGACTGGTAGAGAATGCCTATGGCATTAAGTCCGCCTATGTACATATATGTGCATGAAGTTCAAATAAATAAAATAAAATAAAAAAAATAATAGGTATCCTACCTATAAGAATCATTTCTCTAGCTAGAAGATAAAGAAAATATAAATATGTATCTATGGAGATAAGAAAACCTAATAAGTATGGACTTATTAGGTTTTCTGTAAGACAAACTTCAAGTCGCTGTCCTTAAAAGTACCAACTTAGGCAGCCATTTTGCAGAACGATTTTTATTTTACAGATGGAAAAATTGTATACCTACTGTACCTATAACCTACCTACAATTGAATGAAGTTTTAAAGCATTTAATATGCTAACATGAATGAAAAAAAATCGGCCAAGTGCTTGTCGGACTCGCCCATGAAAGGTTGCGTAGCAGCAAAGGCGAAAATTGCGGTTTATGACGTATTAAAAAAAAAACTACTTACTGTATCTCGTTCAAACTAATTTTCGGTGGCAGTTTGCATGGCAATATACATCATATTTTTTTTTTAGATTTATCATTTTCTTATTTTAAAAGTTAGAGGGGGGAACACACATTTTTCCACTTTGGAAGTGTCTCTCGCTCAAACTATTCAGTTTAGAAAAAAATTATGTTAGAAACCTCAATAGCATTTTTAAAGACCTATCTATAAATACCCCACACGTATGGGTTTGATGAAAAACATTTTTTTGAGTTTCAGTTCTAGTAGGTATGGGGACCCCCAAAATGTTATACTTTTTTTTCTATTTTTGTGTAAAATTCATAGGCATAGGCCTTATAGTTTCGGAGAAAAGTGGCTGTGACATACGGACGGACAGACAGACGGACAGACATGACGAATCTAATAAGGGTTCTGTTTTTTGCCATTTGGCTACGGAACCCTAAAAAGCTAATACAGCTCAGGCGGGGCTCAACCCCGCGATCTTTCCCTTCCAGGGGAATGCTCTAACCACTGAGCCACCGAGCCTCGCAGGAGCTGATCCAAATTTTTCTATACACCCGTCTTGTGGCGAAGGTTTGTCTATCTTGATCGACATGTAGGTATACTTAGGTAGGTACTATATATGTTTGCCATAGAACGGTACCTATATTAAATAGATACATTATACAACTTGAATAAGGACATAATAAAATGGGGTCCGTTAAAATTGTCTAAATCTGAGAAAATACCTGCTGAATAACGGACGAGGCTATGGGGTAGACTTTCACGACCGCACTCGCTCCTGTAAAAGCCAAATGGCCAAATGAAAAGGAAGAAAATGAGTAAACGGGCCCCGGGGTTCCACATCAAAGTCTAGACGCAACCGACGCTAAGATGATTATGATGAGGATGCTAATTATGCAAATTAATTAATATTTGCACAATTTCTAAACATTTTTGCATTGAAATTTTTTACCACAAAACGGAATCAAAAGGAAATATGCCCCGATTATACTTAACTACCTATTAAAGAAATTGCACTTGGCAGAAATAAAATGCTTTTTAATCTCTATTACAAAAATTGTATGGAAATGTAAAAACCACTAATGTTTCTTTGATACAACGCTTTTTAATTACCTACGCCGGGAATTCTTCTCGTTTCTCGTTTAATGTTTTCTACCGTTCTATTTTTATTGTGATAAGAATTTGTTACCATATTATTCAGTTTATATCTTGTGTGATACGTCGAGTTCACTGCCGAACTGACTCCGAGTTCAGTAGAGCGTGTATCAGACATCTAAGAAGATTAAATGAGGCCCGTCAAGAATGTCAAATCTTCAATCCGAAGTTTCGGGATGATAAATGATGCATGAATAAATCAGTCCTACTAAAAACTCCGTCATTGGTACAAAAGTTTACGATATCCGGCGGCTACCTATTTGAAATTGTTTTTATTTGACTAAAACCGATATTATAAAGGTGCAAAGTCAAGAACTGACTCCATCATAATGTTCATAATCTTAACGTGATGGGGTCTGCTTGCTTCTCATCCTCCGTTTGGTTTGGCCTATGTATCTTTATGAGAGTGACTGCCGGTGACCTCTCAAACCCGAGAGGAAAGCATGTGCCAGAGCCTGGTCCGTTAATCACCAGGTGTACCCGCTTAAAAGTAAGGTTGACTTGGGCGTCGAAGATCTCCCCAAAAGCACCCATATTCGAGAACTGTCTTGAGGCTAGTGTAGGTAATTTTTTCTATGAAATGAGTTTGGTTAAATTTGTTATTATACCTACCTATACATTGAATTATTGGTATCCAGTTATTTTATATACAAGTAGTTAGTTGGCATACTTATCCATAAATTGAGTACCTAATATTTAGAGCAGATGGGTCCATGATGGTTGAAATTCCATCGTTTCATTAGGTAGATTTTAAGTGGGAACCAACTTGCACAAATACATCGTAGGTATGTCTGACGTATGAGAGTAGGTACCTCTTGATGGGACTCCGTAGGCAGGTCAGGTACCTACCTAGGTACACCCTCTATCATTTAATGAATATGATACAAAAGGCTTAAATAAATAAAATTATTTACTTAACATCTTCAAATCACAGGACACACATGCATCAGCCCAATAGCCGCTAAGGTGATCAACATAATATTAATTAATATCTAAGTAGGTATCTAATAATAACATAAGAACTAAAGTTTAACCTGAAACGGATTTCAGGTTATTTATTCATAAAGAACATCATGAGAATATATCCATATAATCCACGTACATCCATGTGACAGAATTTTCTACAATGTTCTCAAGGACATTGAAACGAAGCGCGACGTGGACCGGACTGTGACGCAGGTAGGTAGTTAGGTACCTCTATACTTTTTATACAGCTTGGGATTGAATAGAACAGTACAAAAAAGTACAGTGAAGCTGTCGGGTAAGTTTTAGAAAAGCAAAGTACCTATTGTGCATTGTGCTGACCACAAAGCTTTCAGTTTAAACTCGTGCCGTCATCCCACCGGTAGGTACCTACCTAACTATCAGATATCTATGGGCGTTGCTATGGGGGGTATAAGCTTCAAAGTCCCTCCATAACTCCATCGGTCTTATGTCACAATAACGAATGTTTGACATACTTACCTACATACTTATACTCACGCCTGTAAATTCCCGAAGGGGTAGGCAGAGGTGTATTAGCACCCACATTTCGCCAACTATTATTTTCGGTCCCACGTAATTGGAAGCGAGCCTATTGCTGTCTCTGTTCTTTGTCAGTGTTCTCTGTCGGATGGAGAACAACCCTATCCCTTAATCGCCTTTTACGACACCCACAGGAAGAGATGGGATGGCCCTATTGTACTTCACCGGGCAACATCTCCGGTTCTACCTACTATCCTACGCTGTCTTAGGCCCCATTTCAATAATAAATACCTAACCACGTTTACTTAGGTAGGTACCTACCTACTATACTTACAAGCAATTTTATTTCGCGTCGTTTAAAATACTTTTGCCCACACTTACCTAAGAAAGCATCCGGCTCGTAAATCATTTATGTAAATCAACAACAATGAAGCTAAATAATATAGAGCGTGCTCTATGGAACGTCGCGCCGGATGTACTTGCGACTTCCCGCCGGTTTCTGACGGGGTTACCTCCTGTTTCCGTTACGCTCTGTAGATTCGCAACGCACCCCACCGTGCCGGTCGCGGCATCCTCCTATTTATTATAAAATCAGGACCTTAACTACCTGCAATACTTAGTAGGTACAGAGGTTCTGAAGGGGTTTTTCTAGCACCAGAAATATTACGTTTTTGACAGCCTCTGTGACGTAGCGGTAGTGAACGCGGCCGCTACGCAGGTGTGGGTTCGATCCCCGCTCAGTGCAAATATTTAATTTTGTATGCATGAATATGGGTATTTGCAATGGTCTGGTCGTGCCTCGGAGAGCGCGTTAAGCCGTCGTCGGTCCCGGTTGCCATACAAACATCTATGGCAGTCGTTACGGGTAGTTAGAGTCCTAAAAAGTTCAACAACAACGGTCTAGCTGCAATGCTTTGATATCGCCTAATGTCACCATTGGGTTGTGGAGGTCAGATGGCAGTCGCTTTACAGAAAATATCGAGATCTAGCCAAATCCGCAGTTTAGACTGGTAAAGCAGACCCCAGGCTCCGAGGTGAAAACTTCGGATGCGACTGGGAATTAACGCTAGGATGAAGAAGAAATATTTAGTTTTAGGTAGGTATATCAGTATAATATATGTACATACAATACATACAGAGAGCCGCCTTCGCTAGTGCGGCCATATCTTGCGACAAAGCCAGTCTACGTGGGTAACAAATGCCTGGCATTGGCGCCCCCGCTGGGTCCAGGTAAAAGGGGTGGACGAAGAAGTCCTGGCTTGCTGTCGTGGAAGGTGACATGCGTGCAAATTTTTCACTGCCACGGACGTCCAAGATCGTGCGAATTGGAGGAGGAAGAGCTGGAAGGCAGACCTAGGACTCCGAGGTCACCTTCGGCTTGGATGCAATCAGGAAAATACGTCTACATGAAGATGATGCGGTATATTTCAGGGGAACTTGAACCTAAACTACCCTGGGTAACGGAGACGGCAGAGACTCTCTCATGCAAGAGACGCTGTCGCCTTACGTATATCTGACGAAGTGACCATCTCGGATTCTCTTTACTGACACCCCGGTTAACTCCGAGGCTTTCACATCCGTTACCTTCGACAATCCTACTAATATTATAAATGTGAAAGTTTGTGAGAATGGATGTGTGGATGTGTGGATGTTTGTTACTCTTTCACGCATGAACGGCTGGACCGATTTGGTTGAAATTTGGTATGTATATAGGTTATACCCTGGATTAACATATAGGCTGCTTTTTATCAACACACCACGCGGGCGAAGCCGCGGGCGGAAGCTAGTATATAATATTGTCGAAGGTAACGGATGTGAAAGCTCTGACAGACCACGATATTATCTACTTATGAATATTTCATTAGAGCACTTAGAGCGTCCAATAGCTACAGCTACTTACCTACAAATAAGGCAAAACGGTACCGGAAACCGGCAAGTAAACGACAGACTAACTTTGAAACTACATAATAACTTCATCTATCAGTTCTTGGAGAAGGAACCTAGGTAGGTACTTAATTTTGGGTAGGTACTAGTACCTAGGTACTATGCTCCATTTGATATCTATTACCTACTTAGTTACCTACTGTAGCTAATTAAAGGCAAACAATCTTGTAAAACTTTTTTGTAAAAACATAAACAAATAAACTAAAAATAGCCCAACTATGTAGGTACTTAGGTAAATAAGTTTCAAAACAAAAATATTAATAAACTGAGTTTTAAAGTTGTATTTAAAAAACCAATAACTAGGTGGGTACTCGTACGTACCTACCTAATCAAATGAAGTTAGGTCGTAACTCGTAAGACTACTTCCATAACTAGGTACCTACCGAGGCATGCCGATTATCTGAAATGCATGCAGCGTGCGTGTTGATGTAGCGACACAAACAAATATTGTCAGTAGGTACAAAAGCCTTTTATGCGCCAGCACTGTCAGTGCCTTGAAGCTATTGTAATATCTTGGCCGTCAAGGGTCACTCACTCGGTGGTACCGTTTAACTTTAAAAGACCTACTGTACCACCAGGGGTATGGCCAGGGGTACCGTGGGTCTGAAGCGTGGATCCGCTAGCCCCTTCAACCTTATCTATGGAGCCTAGCCTAGAGGTCCGCCTATACTAATCACTATATATTTTCCCTTCTTCCTCGTAGTCAAACTTTTTGGTCAATTTAGTAGTGCCCCGAAAAGAATCTCATCTTTTTTTCACTTGTTGGGTAATCTACTATATCTCTTACCATGATCTGGACAATGGGACAAAAAGTTCCCACTGGACAGACTAATCTAATCATCGATCTGACCAACGGGAAAAACCGAGCTGATCTGGACAATGGGACAAAAAGTCGCAATGGACAGACTAATCTGACCAATGGGAAAAACCGGGTTTGACTATGAGGGGGGGACTGCTGTCCGGCCCCCTAGAAAGGAAAGCCGGCGCTAGTGCCTCGTCCGGCAATCAGCAAGTAGGTATAACAATTTGAAAAAAAACTTCCATACCTACTGGTAGAAGGAACTAGTTGCTGAACTGTTTGGAATAATTGAAATAAACGACTTTTGCGGGATGTATTGGACGCTCTTGGATCTAATGTGGATTAGTGTCGTCCCAAATTCGACAATTGTTGATGTACTTACCAATTTCACCCCAATGATGACAATTAGGGTCAATTTCCAGCTGCTCTAGAGCAAATTTAGCGGCACATGTCGTTGCCTATGGTAGCTTACCTTCAGCCGAGTCCATTGCTCATTATGCCTCAGGTTCTCCAGCACGCTCTCACGGACTGTGGCGATATTTTTAGCTGATCTTACGTACGGGTGTTGGCTCAGTAAAACAGGACCAGACAGGTGAACCAATTATACTTGAATTACAGCGTCTAATGCAGTAATCATCATCATCTTCGCAGTTGTAGAAGAAGACCAGTCAGGTGAAGGACCATGAGGAGAAAGTGTAAGCGGACTCCGGACTCTAAATGAAAGCTTCGGGCACACTGCTAAGATGATGACGGGTATTGCTTCCTTTGGGACTGAACCAGTGAACAGTCAAATGTATAGTCCAAGGAAGGATTATTAAGGATCGTTAAATAAGCGATGTGCACGGCCGCGGCAAATTGCCAAAACAGCATAAACATCTTGATAGAATAATTTTATGATTTGTACGTGATGTTGAACGCCAGAATGGACGTGGATGACAGCTAAAATAATTATATTTGTGTCTAGTATCCTGATTCAAAAATATAGGCAGTTCGTAATGTTATGTAAGATAAGATTTTAATAAATTTATTTTTAATTTTTATTCTGCTTGTCTTTCTGTTTGTATCAGGTAATATCCAAAACGGCTGAGCCAAGTTTGACGAAATTACTGTAGATAGCTGATGTTACAAGTCATAACTTGGGCTGCCTTTGCTTTAGAAAAAATATTAGGACAAAAGAAACCCAGTGCCCTGAGTGCGAAAAACATTCGAACGGTTACTGCCACCTGCGTACTATGAACCTGCGTGTGCGATGCCTGTCAATCGTTCCTCCGTTCTTTCGATACATTTACGTTGCGAAATCGAATAGCTTTCGTGCTCGGGATACAGATCGAATTCCACGGTATATATTGACTGTGTAAACGTGCCCATATCTTACATGCCTGTACTAATCTATATATTTTTATTAATGATTTGACTATAGTACGCGCCAGTTAGTGCGGCAATACAGGTCATTCACCCCTCTCTACCACTGACACGTTATTTGCAAAAACGACAGTTTCATTGATTCCTTAACGACAGAAAATACTGTCGCTATTTTAGTGAATCGTGGTAAAAGTCATCTAGACAGCTCAGGCTGTATTTTCTAATTTAACTGATGTCTCTATCTCCATAGCGCTGACGCTATAGAGATAGAGACATCAGTTAAATTTCAGATACTTGTGACATCTATGGCCTAGTTTTGTTACTACAAAACCCTACGTATTATTATATAATCATAAATATCTTAATTTTGAGAATTGAGACTGAAAATTGTTAATTTTTATACCGGTGGAGTTCAAACATATAAATTCACAATTTTCACAAGTACAAAAAAGGATTAAAGGACTAGAAACACAAATAAAAACAAAGTCGGTAGATAGTTATTTAGCGCCATCTATTTGGCTTGCAAAGTAATAAACGAGGACAAAACGTTGTTCGTACTGAAACCACCGTGCGCGCTATGTAGAGTTAGAAAAATACTAGAGCGCCGCGTTTGTTTAATATTATCGAGAATATTAATTTCAATGATACACATTTAACAGAAATTATAATGTTTCAGGTTTTTTATTTGAATATAAGGAATATGTTTCAATATAATGTGACATTTGTCGAGGTTTTAACATTAAAACAAAGTATTTTATTGGTACTTATCATCCAAAATATCAAACTCGTATTCAATTTTCACTCATAATAACATTAATAATTAGTTCTGATGCGGTACATTTTTTGCAATTACCATTTACTACTAGTAAAATGATAATGTAATAATCTTTAATTCTTTATTTTTAGTGGCATCTCTGGTAGCTTCGTAAGACGGAGTCCCCGTGTATTATAATAAGCGAGCGATATTCATGAGTGATAGTTTCTGTACTGGAAGCGATACGTCAAGTAACCTATTGTTTTTTTTCGAGATGAAGGTGAATGACCCGTATAACCCGTATTGCCAGGCTAACTGGCAAATAGTATAGAGATAGATGCCCTGATAAACTTGGTTTCAAGTAGCAATATGATTGACATAATCAAGCGAACAGGACGATATTCTATACTTAAATATATATTGATGATATTAATTGACCAACTCTAGAGACAAAGTTCCTTTATTTTCATGTACTTATACAACTTAGTCTGAAGTATCACATGAATTCATAACTAAACCGAACTTGGGAGACTTAAATATAAGAAAGATAAATATTTAAGCTACCTATTTTGTATACACTATATCTTATATGTATGTGTATATATGAACATTTGAGATTTTGTAAATGCATATAGTCAATTAACACAATTTTATTGAATTAAAAAAAAACATAACCTATTCATAGAAACAAATTCTCAATTTTCAGATTTTAATGGAGTCATCGAGATTTCACCTAAATTGATATGCAATGTTCTACAGTTTATAGCCGGCACACAAATATTTGAACCTTGTACATTACAGTAAAGAAACAACATTAAATATATCAGCCCTTGAAACATGTTGCGCGGTTCGCGCCCGACTCCACAATATTAGAACAGTAAATCAATATTTAGTCTTAATTAATAACACTTGAGATCTAATTTTTTATTATATTAGACAATGCAGTAGATGTATAACCATTAATATTTAATAAATATGTTCATAACACTGTCATTAAACTGAATGGAACTACGCCTACTGCACTGTTACCCTACTTACTAACAGCTATTAAAAATAATAATAATAAGCTTTTGCCTGAACAACAATCAAACTTTACATAATACTTAAACAACATAGTCCGCTGTATCTACTCGACAGCCACAAGCAACATTCATTTCATTTAATAAATTCTAATATTACATATAATTTGTAGCAATTTCGATTTGCTATATCTGAAGAAAATAAATAAAGGCCACCATGAAACATCCGAAACTTCGGGTTCACGTGAAGTACGAACGAAAGATGGAACATTTAGTAACGTAGACTTCTGTTTTCTTGTGGCAGCCGATTCGAAATAAATGTGTCGCATGGAACTGATGCGGATATTTCATGGAAGGTCTACAGATTTGGTACAAGTATATGCAAATTAATATACAAGATACTATCTATCTTGTATATTTATTATTGAAATTAGAACTTACATTATAATATAAATTGTTCAAGAAAAGAAATACTATTTTTACATTTAATGTACGAAGAATTTATTAACTCGTGGCTAATAATGTAAATGAATATGTAAATTTTTATAAAAAAAAGGATTAATCAAAGTTACACTGGGCAAGGCCTATTTCCAGCAGAGTGGGCTGATTGATTGATTTAGGGCTTGTCTCACCACCACCGATTTGCCCGACTAGAGAGGTCCCCCACTTTACAAAAAACTTTAATTACCCATTTGAACGTCAAGTTCCCTTTCGTAGAACACACAATTGAATAGAAGAAATAGAATAGAACACAAACAAGTGAATTTTACCGAAGTGCGTTATGATATCAATAGAAAATAAATCGCAGATAACAGATATCAAATAGCATGCGCTTGATGCGATGAATAAATAGTCAGAGAATTATAACGTTATTTATGATAAAATTTAAAACATAATAGCTATAATTTATTCTGTGATAATAGTAAAATAGAATTTAACACACTTCTTAATTTTTTTGTTTCTTTTTTAGTTAATTTTACTAGTGGTGAGACAAACCCTTAGTTTATTATATTGATGTGTTAAAATGTTGGTTTAGATCTGTTCCGTTGTTTCCTGTTCGTCTAAAGGTGTTGATAAACTTGAGCACTCGTAATGAGCATTCTTGCGAATGTTATATTACACAAAAATAAACGAGAGATTTTTAGCGAGCATTCTATCGAGCGTTTTGGCAAGCGTTCTAGCAATAGGACAGTGCTTTGAGATTTTTGCACGAGCGAAACTTCACACGCGACCGTTAGATCTGACATCTTCGTGGAATATTTATTTGACAAGCACCGAGTAGAAAGTTCGCTAGAAGGATCGTGAAAATGTTCGTAGAAATGTTTGGCTCTATGCTTGACTCGGTTCGTCGTTCAGCTCAACAAATTTAAAATCGTCGAATGCTCGATGTTCTGTTACAAGTGAATGCTCGTCTATCAAGTCTATCAGCACCTTAATGATTCTATTTCTTTTTCGCCTGTTTCCCTGTTAATCTGTTTCCCGTTCATCTATTTTCCCATTAGCATATTAATTATGTTTATTTAGTGCCCTCGTTTTTAATTAGACGACATTAGAAATGAAAAGAGTGGCAAATAGAAAATTATCATTCTCCATTTTCCATTTATCACTTTTTTTCGGTGAGTGTTATACGGGTGATTATTATTTCCTTGACTGATTTGCACTAATACAAACGTAGGGTACGATTGGTATTCGACGCTTTGCCGTGGGATAAATTTTGACGGTTGATGAGATGAACTGGGAGATATACAAACAGGGCAACTAACAAACCAAAAATTGACGATTTATCCGATTTCCGATTTATAAACGGGAGGTTAGAACTGAACAAAATTTTTGTTTAACATTGTATTAAGTATTTTTTTTAAATAGTAGATAGATTTCTGCTTAGAGATTCGCAAGTAAACTGCTGCTCTGTTTGTAAAGTGCCGGAATCACACATTCCAGAGCATGTATCATTTATTTATACAAATGTTGATGTCCATCCAGTGATGTACTGGATTTCGTTTTCGGAAACTTGAGGAAACACCATAGTCATGTCGCACTATAAATACGTTTACGTATATAGCTACTATTTTTTACTTGCATTGTATCGTTTATATATAGTATGCGTAACTTTTAATCCAAAATGCACTATTTTGGATTATCTCAACATAATAACATTAAAGTTCCGAACGCTTAAAAACAATTCAAAAATCTGACAAATAATTACACACCGCTATCACTTAATACATTCTATTACATTATTACTATTACATTCATATTATAAAATGTCATCTAACATTAAAAAAATATTTACAACTCAGACAGTTCACAGCGTAATTATAACAAAATCAATATTATACTCGATATCATTCAAAATAATTGTAACAAAAATATTCGAAACAAATAGATAATTTACATTTTAATTATGAATCGTGGGGACGAACAAATAATTTACATTATAATTACAAAAACTAATGAAATTATATACTGTACTCAGAACAGGCAAGACAAAAATGTGACATCAAGAGAATAAATGCGCTGCTTGAATTCAATATACCTACTTAGTTTAAAACTATATCTTACATCGATGAAAATAGTCATAAAGATACATGATGTAGTTTAATTTGTATATAACATATTTGGCGAAATCGAATACGAGGATAATAATTGTAGTACTTAGTACGTCTGATCCTCAGAACAATGTTATATTGTGAAATCAAAAATGCTGAAATAATTAACTAGTATATTTTGATACAGCATTATTTTATGTTTGTTAGATTTACTTTCGAACGCTTTAAGTCTAGATTTGGTTTGATTTTTGGAATAGGGCGAACGGCCTGTAAACTAATATAAAAAATAATATACTGACATATAGTACAGTATTCAGTCGTTATAGAAAAAAAACTGTTTGTATGAGTTTGATTGGTTGAACATAATCATTTAAGCGCCTTCGCTGCGTTGAGCGGGCGCACGGCGCGAACGTCCGCCTCGCGTGCTTGTTTCATGTTATTTCAAGAGCAGCGCTGCGTGAGGCGGGTACCCTTCGCACGCGACGGACAGGCGAACGCACTGCGCGGACATCCGCGACCCGCACCCGCTTAACGCAGCGAAGGCGCTTAGATGTGCATAAACATTTATTACACATTTGCATTCAACAAATTACTTTTAAATTGCACGAGTACATCCTTGTAAATGTGAGACCAAATCGAATGGAATACTTTACTATGAATCATGATTTGTTCATAATTATTTTATCTTAAGACGTTGGGGCTATGGGTTCATTTATTATACAGGGCGTCCCACGGCGATGCCACATGGAGGGAAAGTACCTTAAATCCTTAAGTTACCTCATTTTACTTAAAGGAGACATCATTTTATTTTTTTAAAGAAACAGAACTGCATTCAAAGATTTTTTTAAATTAGCTTGCCACACCCGGTAATCGAACCGATTAAAATGCGAAAAAGTAACATCCTGTATTTTCATGGCATCAATCGATAGTGTCAATCATAAGGATCAAATCTCTCTAAGAAACATAACAGTAATTTAAATATGGAATTTTATTGTTAATATGGTATCAGATGGATGGACGAACTTTGAGTTAAGTGTTTTATTTTGCCAAATTTAATTTATAATTTTAGGTTTCAAGGACTTCCTTTCGTTTAATTTACCATGTTCCTTAGATAGATTTGATCCTTATGATTGACACTATCGATTGATGCCATAAAAATACAGGATGTTACTTTTTCGGATTTTAGTCGGTTCGATTACCGGGTGTGGCAAGCGAATTTTTAAAAATCTTTGAATGCAGTTTTGTTTCTTTTAAAAAATAAAATGATGTCTCCTTTAAACAGAATGAGCTAACTTAAGGGTTTAAGGTACTTTTCACCATTTACACTCGAAAAAGGGCCCGTGATTCATCAAAAACAGTGAATAAAACGCTATTTATTTCACTGAGTGAATAAAAAAAATTGAATTTGGAACATGCGCATATTATTATGTATGTATTGTAGTAAAACATGCAAAGAGGTTGCACACTCTCACTATAGAAACGTACTAAAAGCCACCTATAATCACTGGCTGGATGGAATGTGGCTCAGTTTAAATTAAGAAAAAAAAGCCGCCATTCTAGAATCCCTCGCTACGCTCGGGATTCTACCAGAGAATCCTTTCGGTCCTCTCGGGATACAACTTAGTGCCTCGAAAAGGATTCATCTTTTTTCACTTGTTGGGTAATCTACTATTCCCTCAATGTGGCATCGCCGTGGGACGCCCTGTATATAAATCCATACAAATAAACCTCTCTGGGCTACTTATTTATTTATTGTTTTAGTTTATTTTACTTATATAATTTTAGCAATAAGTTCCTCATTAATTTGAACTAATACACACAAGCTTGTTATAATTTCTGAGTCTAATATGATTTAACTTCAAAATGTAACCATAGCAAGTTACTCGAACGCGCGGTAAGTATCAAGGTTTCATTGTATATAATAACAAATTTTTATTAGTGTTAAAGAGTTTTTATTAGTGTTTAAAACGATCTATTATTAGGACTATAAAGATATCTGGAGATATCTATCTGATTTCTGTATTGTAAGTTTTATATATCTATTTTAATGAACGATTGATTTTTTTAATAAATTATAAATTTATAATTTAACTTAATTAAGATATATTGCCAATCAAATCTCGATTTATTCATAATTGTATTTTCAAATCGCCATATTGGTATTAGCGTACGACGGTTTTATAATTATAACATTTGATATTGTGTTGATTTTCACTTTCTACATTTTAACTGCACTAAAAGCTGTTTAAAAAATAACTTTTGTAACTTATTATGCCATTGCTTTCGATAGTGGGACTTTGTGCGTGAAAAGACAGAACTACATTCATTATAGTCGTATTTAAATTACAATTAAGTGATATATTATTCATAAAAATGACACACTCACTACTATAGATTATTATTATTACACTGTGATAAAATATAAGTTATTTAACAACTACTTTAACGGCTACAAATGTTGATACGTGAAAAGCTGCAAGTTGTACGACCCTTGTGAAAATATTTACAATCATTGTCAAGTATTCACCTGTGCCCACTAGTCGAATATTTGGCAGGATAGCTTATTGTATATTGTATCGATAAGGCGTTTCGCCCACTGTTAATAACGAGAGTTCGCAGGATCGCGTGTTGTTTGTATCTCTCTATCTATATAAAACACTCGTAAACATACAGAAAACGAATTTGTAAAGTACCAAGAACACGCACAGCACTGCGTAATGCGAGGCAGTGTGCAAACCGCCTTAGCGTCCAGATTGCAGAGTGTTAATCTTATTTTAATGTAAAGATATTGTCTAATATGGGAAAACAAACGTTAAACGAAAAGATATTCTCCCGATTGATAAAGGTTTTCGTGAAATAGACCCAGACGTAATGGAAATATGAAGGCATTGAATCTGATGTACGCATCATTCCATCGCAGCGAAATTATAACGTATAGACTGGTAGCATCCTACTGACAAAGAATTCTTCCCACATAAACTGTTTTTAACTATAAGCTTGCCCTTCCGTTAACGCGCACATTTTGCGCGTACCGTAAGAAAATCTAACATCTAGAAACATTCATCTTATTATGATAAATATAGTTATAGACAATTAATAAAACACATCTACAGTGATAAGTGCAGACCGCAACCAGAGCAAAAGGTCAGGACGCAGTAATTCATAATAAACTGGGCCTGCTACCGACAGGCTAATGTCTTTGTAGACAAACTTTGCGCGCTTGTATCCCATTTAATTATTGTATAATTGGTTTTTTTTTCGGTATGAAGTACACGTACATGTAGAGTAGATTTATAAAACGTTCTATTTACAAAATCTTGAAAAAGACAACGATTTGACAGAAGTTAGACAGTCATTCCAAGTACTCAATTGTACAGCAATCGACTCTCCAAGTTTCAATAATTCCGCCGAATGTTTAATACTTCCTCATAATATAATCAAACCCGTATCCTTTCTTCGACATTTGACTTATAATAAAGTAAAATACTATACAATAGAAATAAATACTATACAATAGAAATACAGTGCTACCGTCTATACTCGACTATCGTCTGGGTTCACCGTCTCAGCAAAGTTTTCCCCAATTCCCTATGGTCATAGATATTCTTCATGCCCGCGTGATATTTAGGCCAATGCATAAATTAACTTGGCATAAAACAATTCATACTAGAACATCCCTTACGAACGCGACTATTCTTCAAGTGCAATTAGACTTACAAACTAGATTCTTATTATTATTCGTACAACTTCTGGCATGTTTAAAAATTACATGATTATAGACTTCATTATTAAATCGATTACAATTCTACGGATATTCCATCGACAATGAAAACATAACTAGTTAAGATCAAAATGATAATTTGAATTTGAAAATATTTTACTCAACGTGTCGCCTGACTCAACTACAGCACTACATACTGTAGTATCGGTATTAAACGGGTCTTATAATTTTATTAGAAGAATATCTAAATTTAATTTTTTAATATTTACACGACTAGGTTAATCAATGTTCGGTCAGTAATTTTAAAGTACTACGCCCCTACAAAATCCCGTAGTTTAATATAACTGTATTCCATTAAATATATACTGTATTATATAGTTCATAGGTATCCCGGTTCGCCAAATCTTACATAGACAAAACATTCAATAGTTCAAAATACAAATTTTATGTATTATGTTTTCATAAATAGAAATTTACATTGTTATTACTAGACTATTCTAAATTTATCATTAATTGAAATGTGTTTTACACTAAAATTGTTTCATTGAAATTAAATTATATAAATGCTGATTCAACACTAATACTTCACATTCAAGTTATCAACTGGCACACTTACAAATAACCATTAAATATGACAATGACTCGAACATATCCTATATGTCCGATATTTACAATAATCAGTTCATTCATACTTATTTACAAATAGAAAACATACTTTACCGACCAAGAGATTTAGAGAGCTCATATTATAACGATATCAGGCAGATTTATATAAGAACAGTTCAACATTGAGCCTGATCGCCATTGATATACAATAAACACAATAAAGTGGTGGTTGCGTCATTTTGTTTGTACCACCACCAACTGTATGTATCGACAATTGAGATTACAAAGAACTCTCGCCAAATGAACATACAAGTAAATATTTTAGTTCATCACAAGAGTATGTTATGTACATTATTGTGACAGTATTATAATATTTCCTTAGTGATAGGCGACTGTATTTTAACACTTAATTCAAATAGAAAGATATTAACTTGAAATCTTCTAATAGAAATGAAGTAGCGTCGTTTGAACCGACTGATATTTAAAAATGTATATATTTGGGTGAATATTTCATTTTTCTTTCATCCATCATCAAGTTTGGAGAACTCTAGGTTTATATGTATCATATCAGTGGTTTATTGAAATTGTATTACTTATGTCATCAAAGATTTAAATTTATCTTATAGTATATCAACGATGTCAACGCCGTCTGCGTATAACAAACGCCTGCTTGCAAGATCTCTCAATATCTCAAGGCTCACCTAACTACATTATTGTGACAATCTTTAATATTCACTAAAAACGTCATTAAGTCCAAGATTATTGGGTATGCGAACCCTTCACAATGTACTAATGGCTAAGGATTTATGCAGATAGTAAGCTTTCCGTCGTCTAATGCAGGGTCTTGGAACGTTTAGACCTCTTCAATGCCTTCGAAATTCTTACCCAGGGAAGCACAAAGTCCCTGAAATTTAAATATTACAATAATTACAATCACAATTTTCAGTGCACCATACGCGTCATAACTTTTAGGTCTTAAAATCAAGTTATAAAAACCCCTGGGGGGCGAGCTAGAAAACCTCCGCGCGGTGCACCCTGGGCAACGGAAGTGGCAACTCCTCCATAAAAAACTTTGGGGAGGAGTTGCGGCTTCTGGCCGATATTCTGCCGAGGTCGAAATGACCTGAGAGAAGGAAAACTCGAGATAAACCCTTTGCCAACCCATCGGGCCAGCGTGGCAATAGTAGGCTAAATACCCTCCCAACAACATGCACAGACGCCAAATTAAAAGGCTCCCAGTTCCCGGTTGTCCCGCTATTCCCAGCCATGGTAGCGGTTCGGGTAACGGCGGGGCGGGGGGTGCTAAGAATCTCCGGGCTACGGGAGGCTACCGAGAACAAAAACTACTGCTGGCAGCCTACAACTGCAATACACTGCGGCTGAAAGAACACCTCACCGAACTCGAGGTGGAACTAGATCGCATAAACTGGCACATATTGGGACTGTCAGAGATCCGAAGAGAGGGTGAGGACTCTACAACCCTTGAGTCAGGCGACCTATTCTACTTCAGAGAAGGTGATGTGCGCTCCCAGAGAGGCGTCGGCTTTCTTGTAAAAAAAGGACCTCATCAGCAGCGTTGTGGAGGTCGGCAGTGTGTCGAACCGGGTAGCGTACCTTATCATAAAAATCACGAACAGTCGTTCGCTGAAAGTTATACAGGTATATGCGCCGACCTCGTCCCACCCCGACGAAACCGCCGAGGCCGTATATGAGGACATTGCCAAGGCAATGAATCATACCGCCAAGGCCACCTACAACGTCGTTATGGGGGACTTCAATGCCAAAGTGGGAGTACAAGAACGCGGCGAGACGAAAATCGGACCTTACGGAGTGGGGTGCAGAAATCGCAGGGGGCAAATGCTAGTCAACTTCCTCGAGTCACAGGGGCTCTTCTTAATGAATAGCTTCTTTAAGAAAAAAACCCACAGGAAGTGGACTTGGCAACGCCGAGACTCTGCGATAAGGCGAGCTTGAGTTTTTCATAACGGACAGTAAGCACATTGAATGAAATTTTGAAGCATTTACTATGCTAACTATTCAAATCGATTAAGAAAGGGAAAAAGAATCCCCTCCGGAGCAGTACATTATACTCGCTCACAAGCATATTCGCAAAACATCATATTCTCGTGTTATGATATTATCGCGTCATGATATTCCTACAGTATGATAGTCGAATAACATGATAATCACAGAACATGCTATTCGCAAATAATTCAATGTACAGTCAACGACACATTTTTTGACCAGTTATGAATTTTACTACACTATTACTTTGTTTATTCATTTTCAATTCTCACCTATTTTCAAGACAAATGCACTTTATAATTGAAAAGAATAAATGTCACTATCACCATTATTATTATGTCATTCATATAAATAAGAAGAATAATGTAGCTGGCCAGTCAACAAAGGAGGTAAAAAACCTACCTAACTTACCTAAAAAATAGGACTAAGCGTCATTATTCCTCATAAGAGGACATAATTTACCGTCCAGTTACTGGACTCTCTAAGAAGTTTCATAAGTACTGTAGATTTTACCATTTGTACTGGTGCATAAAGTTACCATCCGCGTTGGCATTATTTATGGATCCTAGTGTACTTTTTCAAATATGATGTTTTTAACTAGTAGTCTTTTACGAATATGGTCTTTTACAATAATGATATTTTACGATTATCATGTGATGAGAATATGATGTTTTGCGAATATGCTTGTGAGCGAGTATAATGTACTGCTCCGGAGGGAAAGAATCGACCTCGGACGGGACTCGAACCCGCGATCTTTCCATTACAGGGGGAACGCTCTGACCACTAAGCCACCGAGACACGTACGAAATCAATCCAAATTCCCTTATACAACCGTCTTAAGGGCGACGGTGAAGCCATCTACCGACATTCATACGAACTTATCGGAATCAATGAATGATGTTACAATCATTTTATCGATTTGAACAGTTAGCATAGTAAATGCTTCAAAATTTCATTCAGTTGTTTGGGCGGAGTCATCAAAAATCAATGTTTAAAAATGATTGTAACATCATTCATTGATTCCGATAAGTTCGTATGAATTTCGGTAGATGGAAGCCATCTACCGAAATTCCGTCGCCTTAAGACGGTTGAATAAGAAATTTGGATTGATTTCGTACGTGTCTCGGTGGCTTAGTGGTCAGAGCGTTCCCCCTGTAATGGAAAGATCGCGGGTTCGAGTCCCGTCCGAGGTCGATTCTTTTTCCCTTTCTTAATCGATTTGAACAGTAAGCACATATTTAAAGATGTCTCTGTGATCAACAAGTTTAAAAATCGAAGCGATTACCGACTTATCCGAGGCTCTCTAAATATCAACATCAAGGCTGAAAGATTCCGAATGATAAGGTCAACCCTCCGACCTACGCCGCTCCAAGTAGCTCTAGGGTCCGAGAAGTTCCAACTGGAACTTCAAAATCGTTTCGCAATGCTGGAAACCTCTAGGGGCATTGACGAGAGGGCCGACATAGTGGTCAAAACATTGCAGGAAGTGTCTCGAAAGTTGTTTCCCGGAAAACGCAAACAGCAAGAGTCCAAGCTCTCTTCTGAGACTCTCGAACTTATGAGAAAGAGGCGTGAACAACCATCCACACAGTCGTCTCCGTCAGATGGGAGAGCCTTAAACCAACGTATCAAAAAGCTGATACGACGCGACCTCCGACGCTCCAACACTCGCACCATCCAGGAGGCAATCGAGCGTAATAGAGAGTCGAAAGTGTTCGCTCAGCAGTTGGGGAGGCCCCATCTGACGAAACTTGAAACTGGGGATGGCAAAACGATTGCCTCGAAGTTCGAGATATTCGAAGAGATCAAGAAATTCTACGGACAGCTGTATGCATCACGGACGAGTAAACCGACGGGACACAGCGATGAAGACCACAGAGCCCCGCCACTCACGCGCCACTACACCGAGGATTTGCCAGATGTCGAGCAGTGCGAGGTAGAGGCGGCTCTCAGGCAACTGAAGAACAACAGGTGCCCTGGTGATGACGGATTTACTGCTGAGCTGCTGAAAGCAGGTGGCGCTCCAATTCTGAAAGAGCTAGCAAGCCTCTTTAATTCCGTCATCCAGCAAGGGCTAACACCTAGGGCATGTAGCGGGAGTGCGGAGGTACTGTTCTTCAAAAAAGGCGATAAGACCTTGCTGAAGAACAATAGGCCCATCTCACTCCTGAGTCATGTCTACAAGTTGTTCTCGAGAGTCTTCACAAATCGCCTCGCGGGTAAGCTCGACGAGTTCCAGCCACCTGAGCAAGCCGGGTTTCGAAAAGGCTATAGTACCGTGGACCACATCCATACTGTTCGGCAGATTGTAGAAAAGACGCAGGAATACAACCAGCCGCTGTGTATGGCGTTTGTGGACTACGAAAAAGCCTTCGACTCTATCGAAACCTGGGCAGTGCTGGATGCCCTAAGCAGCGCACATACAGGTATTTGCTCGATCTACGCGGCCAAAATTATTTTAATGCATAATTGGTATCTAAACAAGATAAATAAACAATAAAAATACTTATTTTTTTTAAATAATACTATATTTTACAAAAAAACGCCTTAGTGGAGTACCTAGTATAGTAATATAGCTTTTTTTAAGTTAATTCATCGCTTTCTGATGAATTTTCTATTATTGGATTGTATTCTGCAGACATAAACAGCCAAAGTTTCAGGCAAAAATGTTTTCGCTTTCTTTTTTTTATATTTCGCATGCTACTTAGCAGAGTTCTGCTCAGTTCAGATCCTCTGCTAAGTACATACATGTTGTATGTATATACTTAGCAGAGGATCTGAACTGAGCAGAATCGGTTAATTATATCTTGATTGCAATTTGTCCTTGAACATTTTCTTGCTAAATCTTGATGGTAACAGCTGAAGTGTTTATTTCTAGCCACAGCTGCATCTCGGAAAGCTCTCCTATTGACAATAATGCCTTTTCAATTATGACTGCGCCATAATCGTTATCGTACACAATTCTTCTTGGCTTTTTGTAATGCACTTTAACACGGAAAAAAACCTTATTGGTCTTTCTCATAATCTCGTACTGTCCTTGTGTCAAATCGGCATCTATAAACATTTGCAAAGCCTGCATTGGTGTCAAGGAGGACTCCTCTTTACTGGGTCGCGTAAGCAAAAATGCCTTTATCTTTTCGGACAATTGATGCATCTTTGTTACCAGATCTACCCTCCACTTTCGCAGCATGTATAAAAGTCTACTTTTCAAAGTTAGAACGTAGTTCTTCAGTCTTTTGCCTTTTGCTCTGGCTCTTTTTGAGAAGTTTTATCAACAGGTATTCCAAAAGTGCCTTCCAGCCAAGACCGGTTGTATTTTATAAATTTATCTTGAGCTTTGGTTCACCTTTGTTTTATTTCAGATTGCAAATCATGAATTTGGTCGTTATTGTAACCTTCACATGACAAAAGTTTATCTTTTAAATAGTTTAATTTGGCATCTAAAGTAAGGAAATTTTCTTTCTTTATTAGATCAAATAAGTGTTGGCGTGTTACAACTCTTACTCCTGATGCATCTTCTGAACCTCAAACAAACAAATACAATGTAGAAAGTCACTAAAAGATATTTCCTATTTTAAACGATATTTAGCTGAATCTCTTCAATACCTCTAAACTGTATTTATCCGGACGTTTCCGGAGATGATTTTCACTGTATTTACAAAGTAAAGGATCAGAGAATAACCTACAATAAAAATTATAGCCGGATCTAACCCGATACATAAACAAAAACACTAGCAAAGATTTTTTTTTGAAATAAGTTATGGTGTGAAAATGGGTTTTTTTATCACTACAAAAAAAATATAGCTTGTTAATTGATCATAATTTTATTTATGCATTTTATAAGTCTTTTACCTTGTCCATCAGAATCCATCACTTTCAATTCGTAGGAAGAACTTGAGAATTTAGAAACACACTTCGAAAGTTTGATGTTTAGAAAAGCGCCAACATTAAATACGCACACTAAGTGAAACGGTCAAATTGCGACTGATGCCACAGAGGCGGGGTGCAAGGTAGCAGGTAGATAAAGCATGGGTATTGTGCCAGGGTTCATATTCTGATGGTGGAACTAGTTTTTATGAATGTTATTGAATTTTTGATAATCGGACTTTTGGCCGCGTAGATCGAGCAAATACCTGTATGTGCAGCGGTGCCGTGTTGATTGGCGATACATCGAGGTGTTAAGATGCCTGTATGACACTGTCACAATGTTCGTCCAACTCCAAGACCAGAAGACGAAACCCATTAGCCTCCAACGTGGAGTGAGACAGGGAGATGTTATATCTCCCAAACTATTCACCAACGCATTGGAGGACGTCTTCAAGACTCTGGATTGGTCTAGGCGGGGCATCAAAATCAACGGTGAGTACATCTCGCACCTTCGATTCGCCAACGACATCGTCATAGTTGCGGAGTCGCTGGAACAACTGGACGAAATGCTGCACAGCCTAAATGGACCTTCTCGACAAGTCGGCCCCGGTGTAACCTTGGATAAAACCAAGATTAAGTTCAACGAACATATTGTACCGAGACCGATTGCCATCGAAGGGGCGACACTCGAAGTTGTTCAAAATTATAGCTACCTGGGGCAAGTTATCCAGCTCGGTAAAAACAACTTCGAGAAAGAAATAGCCAGAAGAATCCAACTGGGGTGGGCAGCATTTGGCAAATTGCGTCGGGTCTTCTCCTTCCCCCTGCCGCAATGCCTCAAAAAAAAGGTTTTCGACCAGTGCGTCCTGCCTGTTATGACCTACGGTGCCGAAACGTGGCCACTGACGGTGGGATTAGTCCGTGACCTAAAAGTCGCACAGCGGGCTATGGAGCGAGCTATGCTTGGAGTCTCTTTGAAGGATAGAATTCGCAACGAGGTTATCCGACATAGAACCAAAGTTACCGACATAGCTCGCAGAATAAGCAAGCTGAAGTGGCAGTGGGCTGGCCACATCTGCCGAAGGACTGATGGCCGTTGGAGTAAACGAGTCCTAGAGTGGAGACCGCGCGAAGGTAAACGGAAGGTGGGACCCCCTAGCTATGTGGACTGACGACCTGCGAAAGGTGGCTGGGACGGACTGGATGCGGAAGGCGGAGGATCGGCAAACGTGGCGCATATTGGGAGAGGCCTATGTCCAGCAGTGGACTGCAGTAGGCTAATTGAAAAACCCCTGATACCAAATGTATCTTCTGAGATAAGCTTTAGTTGATCATTACATTTAATACTAGCCATGACAAAATAATTATTAAGTAGTTACTAAATAAATATGAATGAGTTAAATTTTTTTCAAACTCCATTCCAACAAATTAATTAATTCAAACTCCATAATGAAGGTATCTGCTAATGTAGTAAATTAGTACTTACGCAGGTGGCAGCTCAGGCAATTCCTCTCCGAATGCCATAACAGGAAGGGTATCAGTGATCTCGATGGCCCGCACGTCGCGTTGCGGTTGTGGCCATATCGTGTACACTGATGGTTGCTGGTACGCCGGCGAAGTCAGCCCGCTGCACCAGGACTCCCTGTGCCGCAGTCGAAGACGTTCCATATGCCTTTGTTCTCGAATTCGCCGCATATGCCACCTGAAAATTATAAAATAAACTTGGAGAGGTTACCATTTTTTGTTGTGACGTTTGATCTTGCACATCGCACAGTGGGACGGTCCGTATACAAAGCTCGAATAATCCCACCCTAAATGGTATAATATAAAATTAAAGACGTAACCAAAAAAGAAACGAGTACTTATACAAATTATATTTTTATACTAGCTGACCCGGCGAACTTCGTACCGCCATATTTTCCGCCCGCGTGGTATTATCTCTAATCAGTGTTTCTCTACAATATTATGCATGTATTATACATATAAACCTTCCTCTTGAATAACTCTATCTATTAAAAAAACCTCTTCAAAATCCGTTGCGTAGTTTTGAAGATTTAAGCATACATAGGGACGGACAGACAGCGACAGCGACTTTGTTTTATAATACGAGGGTGGATTGAAAAGTTCTCGGCCTGACATATAAATGTTGATGGTACACATATGAGACTAACCTCGTTGAATTCCTTGGTTCTTTGGCTGTCATAGTGTTGAATTTCTTATCTGTAGATTTCGTAGTTTTTATGTGGGAGGCAGTAAAAGTGAGTCAAAACGCAACGTTTTTGGAAAATGGATAAAATTGAACATCGCGCGGTAATGAAATATTTGTTTAAAAAAAAAATGACGCCACAAGAGATGAAAACGACATAAGAGGAATCTGCCACGTCGTATAGTACTGTAAAATTATGGGTTGCTGAATTTAAACGCAATCGAGAGAGCATTGAAGATGACCCTCGCTCCGGCCGGCCGACGACGTGTACTACTGGAGAAAACATCGGCAAAGTGTGTGATCTCATAATGGAAAACAGCAGATTGACTATCAGGAATATTGCTGACACTATGGAGATCTCATACAAACAAACACAAAATATCATTGTCCACGAACTTGGATTTTCTAAGGTTTATGCTAGGAGGGTCCCAAGGTTGTTTTCAGTCGAGTAAAAGCGAATTCGATTCACGCTGTCTCGTGACTGTTTGGAGATGTTCGAGGCTAACCCGCAAGGTTTTGTGAATAGGTTTGTGACTATGGATGAAACCTGAGTCCACCACTACACTCCAGATTCAAAACAACAATCCAAACAATGGAAAAAACTGATGAACCTGCCCCCAAAAAAGCAAAAGCAATTTTGTCGGCTGGAAAAGTGATGGTGTCAGTTTTTTGGGATGCGAAGTTCGTCATCATGGTCGACTATCTCCCAAAAGGCAAAACCATTAATTTCGCGTATCATTGCACCCTTTTGCGGCGTTTACGTGAAGAAATTAAAGAAAACGCCCCGGATAACTCAGAAAAAAATGGTGTTTCATCAGGATAATGCTCGCGTTCACACGTCTGTTGAAATCATGGCTCAAATTCGCGATTGTGGTTTTGAATTGCAGGCCCACCCGGCTTATTCGCCTGATTTGCCCCCCTCGGACTTTCACCTGTTTCCAAACCTAAAAAATCACTTCGGTGGCCTGAAATTTTCATCAAATGAAGAGGTTGAAGCAGCAGTAACTCTATATTTTGAGGAGCTTGAGGAATCTTTTTTTAAACAGGGATAGAAACTTTAGAAAAGAAATGGAGGAAATGCATTTAATTAGATGGAGAATACTTCGAAGAATAAAAATAATTTACCATGAAAAATATTTTGTTTTCATGATCAGGCCGAGAACTTTTCAATCCACCCTCGTATGTAGTGATGATGTAAAAAATAAATGTACATTTTACCGTTTTACCCATTCGGATTCGCCCCACTGTGCGTGAGAAGGGGGAAGTCCGACTAAAGCCAGCGTGCTTTGATTATGTTAAGAAGAAATACTACAGTTTGATACCTTTATAGGTTTACGAATCAATTCGCTTACGGTAATTTCAACTACGGTCGACTCAACTACGGTTGATTTATCTATGTTTAAAATGAATATTGGACGACTCGACGAATCTATTCAAGTCAAATTGCGCTGGGTGGACACTGCGCGCCTCAACATGGATAGATACAGGTTAGAAGATCTTAAAATTCGTGTTTATTTTTTTTTATAACGACCCACCCATACATATTTTGATTTATACTATACTAATCTCAAAATAAGAGGGTCACTATGACATTTGTCTTTTGGACGTAACTAGTGATGTAACCACACCACTCGGTACACGATACTCAAGATAAATCGATTCAAGTTTGTATGCGTGTTTGATCGATTAGAATATGTATTGTATTGTATTGTAAAGTTCATTGGATTAAAGTTATAATTAGAAAATTTAATCTAAACTTTGATATTGTAGATATTTTGAAACAAAATAATACTGCGAAAAGTAAATTTTCTTTCATTTAACATTTTTATTACAATAATATTCACTCAATAACCAATAGAAATCGCGTGAAAGTGAATCTTTAGTAAATTATTTTCTTGATACTTTCTGAAGTTTATGCGTACGAGTATATCACTAATTGAAATCAAACCACTTTTTAACGGATTCTAACGCGATTTCTCTGTCACTATTTATTTTTAACCCTACGTCTTGGTTACTTTCTAGCTGCCATGATTCCGGGGTGACTTAAGATGATATTTGAAGCCTAGGAATAAAAAAAACCTAGATAACAGCAAACACAACAAAGTCACGAATTGGGATAATGTCATAGTTGTCGATGAGACTTGGCTGAACTCGAATCATACCGTGCCATAGTCATGGACGGATGATACCAAGGCCTCTTGCTCAAAAGTGCCAATAGGAAAAGGTGGATGCTTAATCATCTGCCACGCCGGGTCAGCTGGTGGTGGTTTTGTGAATGATACCTTGCTCGCATTTGAGTCTAAAAGTACAATAGAATATCACAGAGTGGTTTACTAACAATGCACCGTACCACTCAGTTCAAATAGATAAAGCACCTACTCAAGCAAACAAAAAGGCCGACCAGGCGTTGAAGCTAATACGAAATAGCTGAATTGATACGAAATAGCTGACTGAGCTGAATTGCTGCAACTGGTAAAAGAAATTAAACTTGCAAAATTAAAATATATCTTAATTGATTTATTTTTTCCTTAACCAATTTTTCTCTTGTCTATGGACAGTATGAAAAAATCGTTATGGACAGCACTGAGCGGAGTGGGCGGTACCTATCAATGAAAAATATCATAACGTTTGAAAAAATGACATTGTTTTACGTTATCAAAATTAAGAACTTCATGGACTTGAACTGTCCAAGCGGGCTTCTTATTTTGCGATTACTTTAAAGAGGAAAGATTTGCATTTTTCGTCATGGAACCAAAGTTACGACATAGCTCGCAGAATATGCAAGCTGAAGTGGCAGTGGGCTGGCCACATCTGCCGAAGGGCTGATGACCGTTGGAGCAGACGAGTCCTAGAGTGGAGACTGCGAGAAGGAAAACGGAAAGTGAGACACCCTCCAGCCAGGTGGACTGACGACCTGCGGTTCGGCAAACGTGGCGTATATTGGGAGTTTTGGGAGAGGCCTATGTCCAGCAGTGGACTGCAATAGGCTAATTGCTTGATTGCATTTTTGTATGTAACGAATAAACTCAAGAACTACTCGACTAATTTTAAAAATTCTTTCGCCATTAAAAGCTACATTATCAGGTACCAACATAGGCTATATATCATCACGCTACTATAAGCAATGACCGGGATCAGAATTCCACGCGGGCGGAGCCAACAGGTAATACATAACATATGAATAAATAGCAGGTTCAATGAAAAATACCTAATTTTCGGGATTATGAACTTCAAGATTTTAATTAACCAATTCAACAGTATCGGTTAGATTGTAGGTGAATACAACATGAGTTAACCGTAGACGAGTTAAACGTAGGTAAGTCAATCGTGGGTGAGTCGTCCATTATGTATTTCGTACCTACATTAGTTTTATTATGAACATAATTATGTAATACAACCATTAGGCATGGTCTTATTATTTCTTGCAGTAGGCCGACTCGATACTTACGGGGGCCTTACTGTGAGGGGTATATGAGAAGCGAGCAGCAGTACCTACTCACATAGTTTGCACTCTCAAATAAAAATCTTTTTAACCGACTTCAAAAAAGGGGATGGTTTTCAATTCGTCAGAATCTTCACTTAAAAGCTTTTTATTAACTGGCAATGAATGTAATGTATAGGTATGTAATTATATTAGCTCGGTCAAATCTTGCAACTCTGTTTTGAAGCAGATACATATTCAATCGATTGTGATGAAATTTTTGTACACGTTTAGTTTGGATAGTTCGTAGACTGGTAGATGTATAGATATTAATACCACTATTTATACTTTGTTAATACTGTGCATTAGGTATTTCAACCAGTAGGTGAATCAACGGCAGTTGAGTCGACCATAGTTGTAATGACCGTAGGTGAAATTGATACGTAACCCTTTATAGAGTAGTTAAGACTGATTGTGTTTGTAAAATAAATATTACTGATGTATTTCTTGTATTTTACCTTAATTGTCGACGTTCTTCAGCCTCAAGCTTTTGGTGTCTCTTCTCAAAAACCTTATCATCTAAATTTTCTGTGCCTTCTAAAGTATAACAACTAGTATACGGCTTTTCTCGCCATCTTGGAACCTGTAAATTATCATAAGAATACACATATAAATGTAGTTGAATTTCAAACAGTTTTTTGCTATTCTTTTTTTTTTTATATACAGGACACGTCAATTTGACTTCGCCTTGCCTGATAGTAAGCTGAGGGCAAAGTCTTGGCAAGAGAGTCACCATTACAGACACGTACCATGCTACAATGGTGGCACTCAGCTTGACGGCCTCATCAGATGCTTTTTCACGCCCCGCTTAAAGGACCCGGGACTGTAGACTACAAGCGACTACAATATGGGGTTCTTCAAGAAGGGCATTAGAAGGTTTCTTCAGGGTCGGCAGCGCGAGTGTGACGCCCCTGATGTTGCATACGTCCATAGGCCACGGTAACCACTTTCCATCAGGTGGGCCGTGTGCTTGTCTGCCACCTAAGTGGTATAAAAAAAACATTTAAGACACAGAATTGAGCAAAAAAATACATCAAGGGAAAGCTAAGCGGGGTGTAATTACTACATTTAAAAACATGCTTTAATACAATGTAAAAAAATATATATATTCATGCGAATATTAAATCAAATTTCAGTCATAACCTGTAGCGTAGCGGTATTGTTGAAAAGCTACTTTAAGGGTCGCGGATTTGATGCCGTTCTGTGACAATATATAATTTCAATTGTTAAGGGTGTTTCTGTATAATATGTAAATATTGCTAAAAAATGTAAGTGCCATCTAAATGCTGTTAAACGAACTGAATTTAAGTCAAAGAGAATAAGAAAAACCAATAGCGCTGTTCCCGCTTATATACCAGGTCTTAACCTCGGAGCCCGCTGTCCGCTTAAGGTATGATTCCGAAGCCGACCCCATACGCCAACTGCCGACGCATGCAGCACATACAGCGTACCCATTACTTGTTAAAGTCCGATACGTATAAAGAGGACCATTGAGAAGCCGCAATGAATTACGCGTATCTGCTGCGTGCGTCCGTAGTTGTCGTATGCGGTCACCTTCGGAATCATACCTTTACTCTTTTTTTTCTTCTTAGTTTAGCATATAAGGCTTTAATGGTATAAACAATCATTTGACCCCGAAACTCCGAGAAAAAAGTCAGCCCAGCTTGCAGGTGAGGTTAGCTTGACCCCTAAAGATGTTAATAGGGCCCCATAAGCGCGAAATATGAATAAAACGGTCATGAGAGTTTTTTTATGAATAAATTATTATATCTGTGTAACCTAAACACGCACATTCTGATAATTTTGTGCAGTAATTACTGTAATTAGTACACTGAAATAATGCATAATTCTGTTTAAAAGAAAGTTATAAGACCATTTTATTAAATCTATTCATCCCTTGACTTATATTCACCCCATATTCTAGAATCCATATTGCAAGCTATGCTAAGGCAATTGTATCACCACCGGCGAAACAACAACCCAACTATAGTAGATGCAGATCGAATGAACGATGAACTGTATCCATGATAGTTGATCGCTATCTGTTCCCACGACCCGCGATAATCTCTTTACTAGTTTTGTCGTAACGACAGCAGCTGTCACAGATAATAATCGCTGAGCGATTCTCGCTTGGTAATTGGAAAACTCGCCGAGCGGGAGGTTGTGAGCGCCGAGTGTATTGACTGGCGAATATACATATATTCGCCAGTCAATACACTCGGCGCTCACAACCTCATCCATGCTGGCTTTACTTGTTTTTCGTTCATCGCACGTGGTAGGACAAGAACCTTAATTTGAGTCTAGCTAGCGCATTACATTATATTATATTAAAAAAGAAAAATATATTTAAAATAGAAATTAGTATCCCATCCACGTATTCATGTCAGGACTCCACAAAACGTTGAGAGTCTTGACATGGATATATGGACACGGGATGTATATATCTACAACCTCATTAGCCCAATCTTTGCTTTCCAATTTTCTGCACCAGTTTATATCTGCCGCGTATACTACACCTAATGTGAGTGCAAATACTTTTAATTTCCAGGGTCGTATAGTCTTAGGATTAAATAAACCACGACCTCTACCTACACACATGATTATGATTCAACCTAGTTGTAGCATTCGATATGCAATCAACGTATCTACGATCTTTCCTATCCAGAATATCTCGAAAAACTACTGAATGGTCTCCTATCAGGTGGTAAAAATTCAATGTCAGGCAAAAGCGAAGTCATGCTGGCATTTTTTGGATTCTTATCGGTGCACCATCCCCATACATGCCTTCAAGAAGGTGCCTTCTTGAGAGTTCTATCGATTTTATACTGCGCCAGAGTTATCAATAGCCATGAATACATGGATTCGTAGGCATTTTTATTATTCACTTTAATTTCTTAATATACATACAAATCACAATTTAAATTCATTTCAAAAATAGTGCACAACCGGCATCGGGTACAGGGATCAAGCTACCGAGTGGTTAGAGCTCCAGAGACAGAAAACTCCTCACAGTACGTGTACGTGCCAGCCGTGTACTTCTTATGATGATAATGTTATGATGGTAATCTTTTGATGGTAACCTTATGATGGTAATTTTGTAGTGGTAACCTTGATATATGGTTATCGTATTAAGTTGAGGGGTGTGGTTATGCAGCAGTGGCGAAGAGCGATGATTAAACAGCTCTAGCCAGCCTCGATCTAGTTTGTCATGCACCATGCGACACATTGGAAAGCCGGCAGGAATCGGGTTATAGGGGCTCCTCGCCATTGTTGGTTAAGGACTTCTGATAGATCAAGTATTGATCAATTGTGGAGTAATCTACGTGTTCATTCAGTTTTAGCGTTGACTGTACTTAGAAAAAAAATCGTATTTTACGGTTTTGTAGGTTCCCCGGTCAAAGTTATGCTAAACTCACTATATAGTGCCTGCAATACTTTCAAGTCAGCCGATGATGCGGAAAACCCCCGTTAACAGTAGGCTCTAAATATATATTTGTGGCCTAAGCATTTAGCTAATTAAGAAAGCATCTATATCGCTTAGCTTATTCAAGTCCTACGAATGCAATATGCATGTTAGGATATCACCAGACCTACGATATATACAATTATGTTGCTATAAATCATCTAATACTATTTGCTAAGAGTTTAATTTATTTTATTATTGTATTAAAAACCTACAATATTAGTAGTTTCTATTATCTACATGCTATTTCAAGATAATAATAGAAATAGTGGGTTATAAAGTCATCGGCAAATCTTCAAATCCTACCTTTACCTTATTAGCATGGCGCTAATATTCAGTCGAGGTGACAGTGCCCCATGTTGAACACATACCTTTACTCAGCCAAGCTGTAACTCCGACTGCTAATAACAAGGATGAAACAGCGTTCCTGTGAAAGCCAACTTCGGAGCTACGAGGAAGAAATCCGGGGCGCCTGCGGATTTGGCCAGAGGAGATGGCGCAGCGCGATCTCATGCGCGCTTCTTGAGATGGGAGGATTAAAAAGCGCGGGGTCGCCAGCAAAGGTGGCCGAAAGTTGTGACAAGTGGCCATGGCGATAATGTCGGCGACACCGTGTAATTCTAGTCGGCTCGACTCTGACATAACCGCTACGTCGTTTCCACGGCGAGCTGGTATCCGGAGGTTTCCACACGGAAAAAAAAAAGAAAAAAAAATATATACCTCAACGGTGGAAATGGTGGGATCTGCCGGCTGATCAATGTCTTCCATCTTTACCTCGGAATCTAAGCCGAAATACCATGACAAGTCTGGGTCACCAACTAGCGTGTGATATGGTTTTTTAGATACCATCCCCGGCACAGGTGACTTTTTGCCACGGCACGCAGCTAAAACATAAAAATGGGCATAAATATCTTTGTTTTGTTGTACTCGTATGTAAGTCTAATAATATAACATAACACAAGTTCCTGGAATTCTTTCTGTTTGTTCGCGATGAACGCTAACACTTCTAAACGGATGCTAATAATTCATTTGAATGCGAACCAGAATTACATTAGTCCTACCTTCTTTATAGGAATAATAGTCCGAGAGAGGCCTCTGCTAGTCAGAGAGACGCGGAAAATCGAGTAACCCAAAACATGGGCACTCTCGCCTAACTAGTGATTGGGGTAATCTATACTATAGTTGGCACTCCACCAGTTATTGGCACTTTGGATTTTCAAAATAAATATTAAGAACTGAGGTATACATATACCTATACATATATACATACATAGAAATATACATATAAACATAGCTAAATATTATTTATAAGCAAACTCTGCAATGGCTTCATCCTAAATAGCGTTGATTTGATTAGTTACAGGCCAGTGCAGATAGCCTTATCGAAAAAAGTTAAAACAAAATTAGAACTAATAAGAAAGTCTGGTTAACCTTGAAGTTCTTTGGTTTTCTCTGCCACTGAAATTCTTTTTATTCGCAAAATTTGGAGCATAAAGAATATTTCAACATAAAGAAGCAAAAATGTCAAAAAAAGAGTTATTGTGGCAGATAGGAACAAAATTCAAATAGCCGTTCCGATTTTTCTCGAAAGCTTTAAGGTTATGTGAAAAACAGTCGATAGGAAGTCTAGTTTCTCTGCAAGTCGTGGAAAACCAATTTTCACTCTTAAAATGCACCTTATTTCAGTCCCGTACCTCATATCAAGTTTAGTTTATTTTTCATGTTGTTTTAGCTATAATTCCTTTTTATCTAAGGATTCTATAGATTCTCAGACAAATCAAAATTCAGAAGTTCTGCAGAACTGAGTACTATTCTAGAACATGGTCCTAAGGCCGTTCGCTGGCTTTAGCGGGCGCACGGCGCGGATGTCCGCTTTGCGTGCTTGTTTCATGTTATTTCAAGAGCAGCGCTCTGTGAGGCGGGTACCCGTCACACGCGACGGACAGGCGGACGCATTGCGCGCGCATCCGCGACCCGCACCCGCTTAACGGAGCGAAGGCGGTTAGTGGTCAGCTTGACTTGCGACAAAGAATTGATCTCACAAGACCGAGCGCTCGCAGGCGCGTGCCGGCCCCGATTGCTCTAACAACCCCAGGTTTTCGCGTGCTCCAGGTATTTATCGCCGTAGGATTGGCGAGTGACGGATGCCTGTCCAAACAGTCATGGAAAGTTATGAGTCGGTTGCACTTTTGCTCCACTTAAAGCAGCCGCGGTACCCACCGTGCACACATCTTAGAGAATACAAGTTCAAATGTAATAATATATGATCAGTTCGCTCAGAAGAGATGCCTTCCGTCGTAAAATTAAATTACAGATTTTTTCTTTGTTTTAATCAGTGGAATCAGTTGAAGGCTAGCCACTATGGGGCTCATCTTGAATGATCGCACGACCACGTTTGAACTCTGCCACAGAGTTTTTAACAATCGCATATGAAGGAGCAGACTCACAAAGTAGCAGACATGTCTTCTTGTATAGATTTTTAAGTTGAACCTTTCAACTTCACGTCTTTTGTCACTGCACTATGTTCAATCTCATACATTTTCAAAAATAGCTCTGACTTGACTTACGGTATCTTGTGTAAATGAACAACGAATCATTGTGAATGAACTAAACTGGGCATAGTTGTTACTAAATAATAGATGTTGGATATGTAAGGTTTATAAGGAATTTCTTCTGAGATATTTATGTATTGTTGTGAAGATTAAGATTGTCCAAGGTGAATATTTAGTATAATATTGAATGTTCCAGTAAGTCTTCCTAGCTTCACTAGTGATCTCATCATCTTATCTCATTCTTCAGTTTCTACGAGTTTTTATGTTTTCTATTAAATTATAGCTGTTTTGTTCGATCCCCGCTCAGTGCAATTATTTGTACGCATGAATATGAATATTTGAATTGGTCTGGATGTTTTATGTATATCTATTTACAAAAAAAAATCTAAGTATGTTTATCCGCATTCTAGAACCCATAGCACAAGCAAGTTAAGCTATGCTTACTTCGGTTCTAGATGGCGCTGTGCAGAAAGTCCTACAATATTTATTTATTTGTTACTTACATCTGATATCAATTCTTCTTCTTAGCCTATGGTTTATCTTTATTTTTTGAAGAATTGTAACAGATATTGTGATAAATATTTATTGTTTTTAACTTTGCTATCATGGTTTCATTTTACGATCATTGTTGGAAATCTCCAACAGAAAATTGCACCATAATTGATTATGGTGCGCAATTTTTTGTTAAAGATAAGTAAGAGGAGTCAAAAGCACACAGAAATAAGCGACTACATCCTTTACATTGCGCGTAACCCGATACGCACTTGCCACATTCTCCGTTTATATTTCTGTAAAAATCTTACATTATAAAGCTAGTGTGGCGGCGAGCAGTTAGGGTTGGCCCGAGCCTTGGAGTACCTGCTATTTCCATTCTAACATTCATAAATTTGAAATCGCATTTTTTATTATGTGCCGAGGACCTAATTCAGTTCAATACCAAGAAGATATATCCCCCCTTAGACAAGTGGCAATTTGATGGCCGGCCTATTGTTGAATAGAATGACTTATGTAAGCGATTTAACGTTTATGACATACGTTACGAACACTGTCATATACGTCAAAGCCCATACATACACAGACATAAAACATATATATACATAAGAGTCCGCGCCAGCTAATAAGTCCCGCGATAAAACTCGGAACTAAAAATGCCTGCGTGTTACGGCGGCGTGTTGGTTGGTTCAAGCCATGAGAGTAAGGTTTCCAATCAAGTCACAACATGTACACTGTGACATGAACCGTACGCTTTTTATGGTGTCTTTTGAGGATAGCATGACATGCTACTGCGGTGACGGAGCACAAATCCATCAACAATGTTAAAAAGTATATTGCTGAGAGGTTTCACACAATCCAAGAATGTCTCTTGATACACTTTGGCTGAAGTTTTCACTCCTTTTTCACAAAAATGTAACTTTGTGACACCTTGACAAGACACACCCCACCAAACCCAGTTGATCAGTTTTTATTTCAGTGCAATAAAAGATCTGGTAAAATATAAAGACGAAACTGGCAACATTACATATTGCGTCTTACATGTTGCAACTGCTACGCCGCGTCCAAGGGACTTATTACTTGGCGCGTACTCTAAATTAGTAATATAACACTCGCCACTATATTTATCATGTTTTTTGGATCAATCGAGTATCCGATATTTTAATATATCGGCTAATGTTATACTACTAATGTGAATGACCAAGTCTATCTCAAATCATACCTATCATTACGACTGCTTCCTCCTCCCTTACATACAGGTACCATCAGTTGCAATGAAAATATGAAATGATGTTGAAAAAACACTATGATATTAAAAGTCAATAAATAGTACTCGTTGTACACACTCTCGTCATCAGTATCAAGAATAAGTAAGTAAGTGTCACTGATTGATTCGGGTGACCTATTCATTTTACTTTTAGTACCATTATGCTTTGAGATGCACTTTTGATGCATTTTTCTATATTTTTAATAAAAAAAATTAAGAGTGTTGTTACATACACAGGGTGTCCCAAACTTCAATATAAGCAGGCATCAGTGGGTGGACCTTTTATGCTTACCGCCAAGTACCGCCAAGTAAAGAAAAATAAGAAAAAAAATCTAACTTTTTTTAAATCCTAAATTGTGGGCCTGGTAGTCGAAAATATCATGAAGGGGTATCGAATATTGATGATTTCTAAAAAACTTCAAGTAATTTAAATAAAGTAGAGGTCTTTTTTTTACTATTTCTCGAGTAGAGTAGATTCAGTAGTAGATAATAAGCAGGTCGAGCCGGTCGATGCTATTTGAGACACCCTGTATACCGTACCTAGTATGTTAATGGATGGAGCATAAGAAGTTAGGTTCAAGAATTATTAAATTTCGACTATTTATTTTATACATCATACTTTTAAAGTGCCAATCATTGTATAGTTTACCCTCTTTTTAGTGTTTGTGAAGAGTCAATAATTTTTTTGGAAAATATTTTCTACAATATACGAACTATTACGGTCAATATTAAAAAGAAACAAAAGATTGTATCTAATACATAAAAAAATAAGTTAGTTTATTCGTTTTGCGATAAAAAAAAAAATTGATGTATAACTCGAATGTATACAGGCTGTACAAGGAGACCCATCGCTATTTGCACACGAATATCCAGGATGGGTCAGCTTGTCTAATATAGAAAAAAAAATCGTATACCTATCGTAGAAGTATTTAGGCGGTGCCTCCGATTGTGATAAATCTTTTCTAGCTTAGATTGCACTAGTGCGAACATTATGGGCCTAGTGCCTACAATTATTTAACTTAGTGCTGCAATTGTGTTATGGGATTCTTTTGCGAAACTTTGCCAGGACGCGGTAGTCAAGAATTTCTAACTAAAGAGTATAAGTACGATATTCTTTTTCTATAACATAATAATGTGTGTTCGTTTTCAATAATATGTAATATTTTTTTTCATCAGTTACACTTATTGCGTGCTCCATAATTGAGGGATTGAAGCCGTTAAAAGTAAAAAAAAAAAAAAATACAACAATGATGAGCAAATAAATTAATATCTTATCTTATGATTCTGGTATATATTGCGTATTTACCTTTCGTTTTTGGTATCTTTGGCGCCTTTGGTGTGGCGGATGCTTTCGGCAAAGTCTGCCTCCCAGCCTTGGCAACCCCGGTAGCGGAGAGAGCACGCTTCCTGCCACGTTTACTTTCGGTGCCGCGTTTTTCTGTAGGCTGCTCCTGCTACACCAAGTGAAAACGAGAATATTATTAGACTATTTATACTGTTGATTGATGGCACTTGGCGGAACTTGTTGTTACACATATTGATTCCTTTCTCCTCCCCTGTCTCAATTTTGTTTTATGCCTACATTCTGCCGAATAACTGCTTCGATTAAGTATTTATCAAACATAGAAATACAAGCTCAATAAAATCGGCCAAGTGCGAGTCGGACTCGGCCATGAAGGGTTCCGTAGTAGCAAAGGCGATAATTGCGGTTTATGACGTATTTAAAAAAACTACTGATTGGATCTCGTTCGAACCAATTTTTAGGGGAAGTTTGCATGGCAATTTACATCATTATATTTTTTTTAGATTTATCATTCTCTATTTTAGAAGTCAGAGAGGGGGGGGGGGGGGGGGGACACATTTTTCCATTTTGGAAGTGTCTCTCGCGCAAACTATTCAGTTTAGAAAAAAAAATATGTTAGAAACCTCAATGGCATTTTTAAAGACCTATCTATAGGTACCTATCCACGTATGGGTTTGATGAAAAAAAAAATTTTTGAGTTTCGGTTCTAAGTATGGGGACCCCCAAAATTTAATGCTTTTTTTTTATTTTTGTGTGAAATTCTTAATGCGGTTTACAGAATACATCTTCTTACCAAGTTTCAACAGCATAGGCCTTATACTTTCGGAGAAAAGTGGCTGTGACATACGGACGGACAGACAGACAGACGGACGGACAGACATGACGAATCTATAAGGGTTCCGTTTTTTGCCATTTGGCTACGGAACTTTGATTTTGAAATTTGTTCTGCTTCAACGTGAAAGTAAAACAATTATATCCCCCTGTAAGGGACCGGTCGCGGGTTCGAATCCCGCCCGAAGTCAAATCTCTCATTTCTTTGTAAATCGATTTGAACAGTCAGCATAATAAATGCTTCAAATTTAATTCAACAATTATATAGCGTCAACCGTCTGTGTTTATTTTATAAATCAATGTAGACATTAATATGTACGTAGGTATAGCTCGGGACACGTATTTTGGAGCTAAGTCGCGAGACAAACGAGGCCCTGGCGTGCGCGGTTTATTTTGTAATAATCTACGTTTGGTGAATATGAACTCGTCCACCGCCCTAGCACCACGTGCTATTCACAAAAGACACCCAAGAGACATGTACTGCACGTATTGAGTAAATTTAAGCACATTTTATGAATATAAATCTATATTTACTTATAAGGCCTTATCCCTGGAAAATGAAACCGTAGAGCTATCTTACACACTCACTCACATACACACACTCATACACTCACCCACTAACCCACTCACATACACACGCTCTCATGCACACACACACACACACACACACACTCTTCAACACTCACACTGCATGCACAATTATTTTGTAAACTAAATCATAGGAACTAGATATTATAAATCTCAAACAGGTATATTTTGTTCATTTCTTTACTAAAAAGACTACTGTAATAGTGCTATAAGATGTCCATAAGAAGAGCGGGACCTCCTGTCACAAGCATAATTATGTTTGCTTAAAAGGAGATCTCTAAATATTGTAAGCTGTACTAAATACGAATCTGTAAAAAACATTTTTTTTTTAAGGTATGTATACTCACAGGTACGGGTAAGTGGAGTTGAGGCGACAAGCCCGCCGTTCGCGGTCCTCGTTTCTTAACCCTCTCCGTTCCAAACTTCTCTGGTGCCGATGAAGAATTTTCGAGGCTCTCCAGGATTTTCAAATCCATGCTCTCGAAACAATCAACTGCCCTTTTAGCATCTTCTGATGTCTCATTTGCCAGAATTCGGTGAATCACTTCATCATTCATACACGACAACACTTGAGTAGCCGCATCACCGTAAGCAAAATCGAATTGCGGCCGATAATCGATTTCAGTTTCCGTTTTAACTAAATCCAAATCAGGTTCATGCACAATCGTCGTTTTCAAGGCGGGTAGATCTGCAACTGGATCGACTTCTTTCTTTATATTCGAGGGCGTTATCGTGCTAGGTAGATCATATCTGCTTTCTAACTTAATTGAAGACGAAGTACTCGTTTCTGTTGCTGGCGCATCGTAAATCCGCCTCCGTGTCATCGTATTATTGCCCATGAGATCGGAACAAATTCTCATCCTACCATGATTAGTTTTTTGTAACATAAGCTTGGGTATCGGTGACTGCTCTCTCATGTCAGCCTCTCCTAGTTGATAAGGGTCTTCACCTGTAGGTGTGGTATCGATCAACTTCAGCCTATCCGACAGTGAGCCAGTGAAAAGTGTTGTTCTCTTTGGCATAGCTGATGTCTTGGATTTACCATAGGTATTAATCATTTTTGACTTTTTGTTCACGCTGAAGGCATCTCCGAAAGCATTATCGTCGTCAAACAAATTTACTGTAAATAAAAACAAAGATATTAGACATAACTTTTTAGTTTTTAAAGACAAGAAGTACTTATTTATTTGTTTATTGAATAAAAACTTACAGCTTGTTTCCGGTGGTTCGGACTTTACAACAGGTGTCTTTGGCATTCGGCTCAAACTGCCTATCCCTGTAGCAGCTCGCCTTCGATTTCTTTGAATTTTTTGTATTACTGGATTGCCACTGCAAAATAATACCACAATTATTAAATTTGACGGGTGTATTTAACTAGATATACATTATCTTATTTTATTGTTATAAAGGTGATAGTTTAGACAGAAACGTCTATCCATCCGCATGTTTGTTACTCAATCGTATATGACACGTATTTAAACATTTATGACATACGTTGACGACCGTCATATACGTCAAATCCCATACATTGGTAATTCTATTCCACAATACGCCAGTCAACGAATTTCCAGTTGTCTAAGGGGGCAGATCGGCTACACTGATCTGAATAAATGAACAGGTTCTTGTAGGTCCCCGGAATGGAATCAGTATTTCACGCGGGCGTAGCCGTGGGTAGCAGCCAGTTTAATATGATACATTCAAGTTTAATATGATACAAGTACTTACCTAGTAGATGTAATAGTATATAATGGTTCCGGCCGAGGTTCAGTTTTGATTTCCTTCTTTATGAAGGACGAGCGTTTGTTTTCAATCATGGTTGAATTATTAGTAGGTACACTATCTTCCAAAATTGAAGGCACTCCCAAGTCGCTCAAGTAGCTTGGTAAGCCTGAAAATGTGAAGTTCGTTATTTTACACACGCTATTTCTTCTTCCTCTTAGCGTTAATTCCCAGTCGCATCCGAAGCTTTCAGCTCGGTGTCTGGGGTCCGCTTTACCAGTCTTAACTACGGATTTGGCTAGACCTCGATATTTTCCGTGAAGCGATTGTCATTGTCACGCTACTATTACAATAAAAAGAAATTGAAGAATTGTTTATCTATCATATCAGACTTAATGCAAGCAAACATTTTATGTCTACTTAAGTCTACCTATTGTATTCCAGGGTTTATGCAACTAAGCCGTTTTACCTGTTCTATTAAATGTGTAAATTATAATTTTCCTAACTACAGGAAGAGCTCAGACTTAATTTAGTCCAAAACATATCGAATCCGAAATAAAACGTTTGCCAATTTGTGGGACACACGCAGACAAGTCGTACATTATACTTAATAATAATTGAGTTGCTTTACGTATAACAGAAACACCATTATAAATGTAAACAAAAAAGTCTTAATCGATCCGATACCTGGATTTTTTTATACGGTAAAAGTCACAAAAACGAGTTTTTCGCGATTTTCAAGAAAACGGTAAATTTTATCATAAAAGGTCATGCGCTTATCTATAAAAATCCGGTCAAGTGCGAGTCGGGTTCGCGTTTTAAAGGGTCCTTACGAAACTGAATTATGGCGCGATATAATTATATATTGTGGTACATGAGACGACAATATACTTTGATTGCGATGAATTAGAAGTTTGATTTTAGAATACTTTCCGTTGAGCTGGAATCATGAAATTTGTGACGAAACAAGGTCTTATATATAGTACAAATAAAGGGAAGAGTTCGAATATCGTTTACCCTGACCTTTAAACTCCTAAAAGAAATCCCTCGCTAGAGCCAGACGCACCGACTCCGTATCAGTCAGTCAGGTGTGGCTTGCAGGTAAGGTTTGTAGGCCTCATACACCTAACCAATTAATAGCCGCCTGCATTGACTAAACAGTACGTCCTCGATTGCCTTTTTCAATGATAATTGAAGTATAATTACTCGTATTTTGAACGGATTCGAAAAATGATAGCAAATACCTAATTCGGATTATCGCAGTCCACTGCCGGACATAGGTCTCCCTTAATGTGCCCCTTTGCTTACGTTCTTGCCCCTTCCGCATTCAGTTTATCCGATATCCACCTTTTTTGGGCCGTCAGTCCATCTGATATCCAGTGAATTCACGTAAACTTCCAACTTTATTATTCACTTAAACCTGGGCGACGGCGATGGCAAAAAAGAGGTCAATTTTGACCATGTTGTTTTCTGCTATAGAATCTATTATCATCTATTATTTCACGTCAAATGTTTACAGACTTCTTTCTAGAATTTGCATTAATAAGAAGGGCGATGGTCGACGAATTATATTCTGTTAAGAAACTTATTTTGAAGACTAAAAACCGAAATCGAACTACTACGTAAAAAAGTCTTAGTTAACCTTCTAACCTTCTTCTTCTTCTAACCTTCTAACCTTCAGTTAAGTACCTAGCTTCTTCTTCGTCGAGTCAGTGGCTCATAAAATATCTTAGATTTTGTTGCTTAACTTACCGAATAGAGTATAGGTTAATAGAACTTTCATTTAAAAGGCGACTTGAATATGCATGTCCCACAAGCAGCAGAATTTAACACTGTTAATAAGATTAATCATGTCTAAACATCTATAATTTGAACTAAATGTTGCTTAAATACTCCTGAGCTGCTAACGTGTAAACTATTGAAAAAATTAGGTTGGATTTCATCAGTATGAATCTATTGCGTGAAAACTAAACTGAGTTGCCACATTTAATCAACAAACAGGATGAATGTTGAAGTTGGATTTCCCAAATATGAAAAATCACATTTTGAAATAGTGGTAATATATTCATAGGTGAACGTACCTAGTTAGATTTGCATTGATCGCAGTTTCAATCATTGGTGAAATCCACTCTAAATTAATTAATTCTTAAAGGAATACTTGGTAGGTACTTACCCAATTCTTTACCAGCCTCCTGGCGCCTATTTATGCCAAACAGGTCGTCCGCATACGACTTCGGCTTTGTAGTCGTTTCATTAAAAACATAAGGATTTGGTCTATTATCCGGTAGCAATAGTTCAGTCAAACTGTTGAACATGACCTGTAAAATAATCCAATCTGTTAGTATTGCTTAAATAGTTATGATTGGAATTAATTAATAGATTAATGTTTGAACTAAGTTTCATATGCAATACACCAAGACTGACAATATCTTCACCCTATATGTATAGAAAATCACAACCTAATATTAGAATTGTAGATGCTAATGAATAGAGTAGAGAGAGAGAGAGAAAAAAAAGAATAGAAGAAGAATTGTAACATGATACGTGTCTGTAATGGTGACCCTCTTTTCAGAGACTTTGCCTTCAGCTTACCATCAGGCGAGGCGAAGTCAAATTGACGTGTCTTACATAAAAAAAAGAAATATAGGATCGCTTGGCTGCTTATGTAGAGGTTACATTAGTAATTGGAACTTATTTGTTTATTGTTATATACCTAAAGCAGAATGATCAATTCCGAAATTAATTAATAGGTAAATTATTTCACAATTTGTATTAGATAAAAATATTTATTAATAGTTACCTGTGAAGAGGTACCAGGTTCAGTTTTGATCACAGGAGGAGTGACAATAGGAGGCGGTGGCGCATGGACTAAGGGGGCAGACGTGGCAGCAGTCTGCTTCTGTGTTATAGACCCCCTTCTGTCTATACGATTCACCCTTGTCTTAAGCTGTAAATGTGAATTTATATATTTGTTGCAAGCCTTAAACAAATTGTTAAAATGTAAGGATTTAGCGTTGTTTTTTAAACTGGTATGAATAGGCAGTTTAATGTATGATTTGTGATAGAATAAATTGTATCTTTACTCTATTCGGTTAGGTACTTAACTAAAGCTAAACAATCTTGTAGCCACTTTTTATAGAAACCCATTAAACAAATAAATTAGGCTGACTAACTAGTGGTTCGATATCGGTTTAGTCTTCATAATAAGTTTCTAAATAGAAAAATATTTATAAACTAAGTTTTTAAATAAAACGTATTAAAAAGACACATCAACATTGTTTATGTTTAGTTATGTACCTAACCGAATGGAGTATAGTCTCTTTCCATCACTCTTATTGTTACTGACACTCTCATTACAATATACTCTGTCTTGCTGATGTAAGCGTTAAAGCTCACCAGCCGCTAATCCTACTTGGATCTGTAGCATTCAATCATCGGAAACTTGGTTACCCGAGAATTAAAATTTCATTTTATTTACCATGTGGAACTGCAAATACTAATCGCCAGCATATTAGTGTAACGATTAAAACATTGCTTTACAAGAAAATTGTATCTAAATCGCATATGCAGAGAGAACTCATATTTAAAATGTGAATCTGTAGAGGAAAAGATCAAATTACAGATTTCAGAATACAATAGCTTTGCCAAAATACAGATTGCTATGCTAATCGCATTATGTAGTAGGTTCAAAAAGCTAAACACTATTTACTCAATGTTTTGTTGCTAAATATAAAATGAATAAGAAGAGCCACATGAGCTGATACGATCTTGCTGTCTGATTGACGCAATTGAAAGGCATAATTATTATGGATATTGATATTGTATTATACAATGAAAAACCAACTTAAGTACTATAAGTAGCACTGATTTTTTTCAATATATGTCTATAAGAGTTTATTGAAATAAATCCTCTCATTAGATTGCAATTCCCCTATGCACTCCCAGGTTTGCAGGAAGAAAACTCATCCTTGAGTTAAGCTCGCCTTTGTACATAATTTTATCTTCAATTTGTATTATTATGCCATGTAAGTGTACAATAAAGAATAAATAATAATATTATAAATGCGAAAGTTTGTAAGATAGATGGATGTTTATTATTCTTTCAAACTACTGAATGGATTTTAATGCAACTTTAAAATAATATAGCTTATACATCAGAAAAACACATAGACTATGTTTGCGATAGCTGACATCCTCACAGGTGGTCTGGAAACACCTAGTCAATTATTAAAACTGACGAGATATAATAGATATTTACACTATTAGGTATAATTTTATCTATTTAGATGCTAATCACAACCTAGATGGTCAACCTAAGAACTAATACGATATAGATCATGGAATAAAAAAATATCTTAACATTTATAGATACTCATGGATATGCAATAATTTTATATATATGTAGGTACCATAATTGCTAATAATAATTGTTATTTAGAATAATAAGTATTATTCAGAAGATCGTCCCAGGTACAATGGTTTTACTTTGTATTTGATTGATTTTTTAGTTTGTATTTGAATGATTGTAACACTAAGCCAACTTTTGTACTCAGATTATTTAGGTATTTATTTTTAATATCTAATAACAATTTAATATTATTCTAGTTATATACAAATAAAGAAAACTAAATTAATAAATAAAAATATTAACAAAATTACTTTTGTACTTATTTTTACCTAAAACTCAATTTACCATCTAAAATGTTCTTTGAACCACAAAATAAAGGACCAGCCAGTGAGTTGTCCATACAGACTTTTATTTACTTTATATGGTGGATAGGATGGTGTTCAACCACTTAAAGTCTGATTATGACATCTTTACACACAAAGCGGGCTCAAATATGTATCATAATGATATTGGGCTCATAATTTGAGCCCGCTTTACCATTTTCTTGTGAAAACCTAGAGTAGCAGAAATACCCTTAACCTTTGTCATAACTATATTGTGAATTTAACCAATAGTTTTAATAAATAGTTAGTTTAAAAACTGTAAGTGCACATTTTTTAAGTTCTGTTGGCTCAGAGGCAATTCTTATAAGAAAAATGATAATACTCGCAATGCATTACGCAAGCTTCCTATTTACACTACAATATATTAGGTATTTTTACAATGCGTGCATATGGTCTCACTACCATGGACGCCCAAGATCGTGCGAGGTGGAGGAGGATGAGCCGGAGGGCAGACCCTGAGCTCCAAGGTTATCTTGACCATAGATGCAATCAGGAAAATGCTTCTCCATGAAGTTGATGATGATATTTCTATTACAATAGTTTTTACACTTGAATTTAAAACATTATTAGTATTTCAAGGACCCCAAGGTGTTAGCTCTAAGATGTGACTGGGACTAACAGGAACAGTGCTTTGTCATAGTAAATATGAGGTTGTTTTAACGTCACACTGATCCTCAGCGCTAAAAATTAATATGTATGTAAATAAAGAAAACTTTCTTGATTTATGCTTATCTCACGACTGTATGCGCTGAAGATCAACGTGACTGCAGAAATACCCTAAAACATTACAGTAATTTATTTTGATTCAACTTACTTAAAAACCAACAAGATGGTGCTATAAAAAAATGTAAAAAAAAATGTCTACATTTTAGTATTCTATCATGATCCATTAAAAACAGTTATGTTGTATAACAGAATTATCTACCTTAATCAAGTCAGTCATAACAATGTGATTGTGCGATCCAATATAATAAAGTACATTAAGAAAAGCAAAAACCTTTATAGATTTAAAAGAGATTTTAAATTTAGAGTCAACATTTTTGGTATGAAAATACCATTTCAACCACATTTTCTGACATTATCTCACTATTACAAAATTATAAATTTCATGTTCAATGTTCATGTACAAATATAAATTGTGATATATCAAATTAATGATTCTCGACACAAAATATTTTCTTGGAAATTTGTGATCTGTTTGTTAAGTATGGAATGGAATGGACTGGCAGGATTTGAACAGCTCTTGGTCAATAAGATACCAGTGCTGAAAGAGGAACATAGAAAAATGATAACCTTTGACTTGGTATATGTGTATATTAATCCCTAACAATCAAGATCAGAATAGTGGTAATGGGGAAAAAAATAACATACTACTTCTTAAAATAATTACATTTCATACCACATATACAAATTTATTAGCTATTCCTAAAAAAACATACCAGCATTTTTATCTAAGCTAATCAGTATTACCAAATCTTTAACAAAAAGTATTATTTACAAATAACTTTTCAAGTAATTCATACTAGAAGAAGTCAAATTTATCTTATCCACCTCAATATTAACAAAAGAGATCATAACACTTTAAATTGTAGTAATGTACCTGCGGCATATTATTATAAATATTAGATCCCGATAAATATATAGTATTATTAATTATTATTTCATCTACGCTTAGCACTCAGAAAAAAATATATTTGTGTCTTTAAAAGTTACCTATTTCAGTTTTAAAAGAACTCACCGAATCATTTTCTTGTTTCAATGCTTGATATAATTTTTCTCTCTTAGTTATAACATCGTTTTGTTGTTGAATCAAATCTAGATGATAGACAAGGAGATGTCTCAATTTTTTGTTTTGATTTTCAGAAGCTGTGAGACGCTCTGACAGTTTATTGATCTCTGAACTGTTACTCACTACGGAGTCTTTTTGCTCAGTAACAACACAGTGAGTGGAGATCTCCACATCCTTGTCGAGAGATAGAGTTTGACGGCGATCCGTGCCTTCCGAGTGACAAGCGTAGATATGGTCAAACGGGAAACTCAGTGACAACGAGTCTTTTGTGTCCAATGAATCTAAAGTCGATAGATTCGCTGAGAGATTCACCAAATTCGATTCATTTACACTATTGCGACTGTTCATTTTTATAGGGAGCCAATAATTGTAAGTCACTTATGACGAGCCAGACCGGCTGTCAAATACTAACTAACCGACCCTACACTTTTGTTCGTTTCATTACAACTGGATTGATCATCTGTTATAAATCATTCACTAACACTAAGTAAAATCAATGTCCACACTTCTTCAAGAGCATTTACATTGTCAAAACAGCGACAAATCTACATATTTTAGTAAATTATTCTGACATTTCTTTCACGCACATGCAAAATGATAAAAGGCGCATTATAGCTTTGCAAGTGTTCTTTTCACAGTTTTGAGGCGTCAAATATGGTCGAAAGTAAATCATTTGTCAATATAAATAATATTTTTGTTGATAAATTGAATAAATCGCGAATTTATGATAAAGTTTTTTAGTAAATTGAATAAAAATTGAAAAAATTCATCAACTAGCGTCAAGGCGTCAACCGTAGACATTTTTGTTTTTTTTTATTGCACTGACTAGCGAATTGGACTTTAGGACAGGGCGTGGGGAACGGTTTTGTGGATGATATTCTCGCTAGTTTAACCAATTTCTGTTGTAGAATCTGGCCAACCAAAGTAAGTTCAAGAAAACGGCGGCAAATTTGAAAAATCAGTTAAGGTAAATGTACCAATAATAGACACTCTAAGGACAAATCAAAGGGGATTGGGTAATCTAGTATGGACAGTGGCGTCCTTAATTTTTTCAGCGGCCATCAATACTTTTGATACCACTTCATTGTACTGTGTTAAACACACGTACAAATGTCATTATTTTCATTGTAAGTAATATCGGAGCTGCGATATACAGGGTGCAACATTTCGACTTTACCTTGAAGGAAAGTACCCTCATACTAAAGATAGCGAATTTTACTTATAGGAAACATTACCTTATTTTTAAAAAGAAACAAAACTGCATTCAAAGACTTTTGAAAATGCCACACCCGGTAATCGAACCGACTAATATTTTACAAAACCTTCTTTTTCATGGATTTCCTTTTATTTAATTTGCCAAGTTTGTTAGAGAGATTTGATCCTTATGATCGACCCTATCGATTGATGCAATAAAAATACAGGATGTTGTTTTTTCGAATTGTAGTCGGTTCGATTATAAGGCGTGGCAAACGATTTTTCAGCATTCCTTAAATGCAGTTCTGTTTCTTTTTTAAAAACATACTAAACTGTATTTAAAGTTTTCTGAAAATACCACACCCGGTAGTCGAACAGACTAAAATCTTTCTAAATCTTCTATTTCATGGATTTCCTTTTATTTAATTTACAAAGTTTGTTAGAGAGATTTGATCCTTATGATCGATCCTATCGATTGATGCAATAAAAATACAGGGTGTTATTTTTTATAATTTTAGTCGGTTCGATTACAGGGCGTGGCAAGCGATTTTTCGAAATTCCTTAAATGCAGCTTTGTATTTTTTTAAATAAGAGAGTGTAACCCTTGAATGAAATTAGCTATTTCCGGTAGTAAGAGTAGGTACTTTTCCTACATATTAACATCCAAGAAGTAATTATTGTAATTAATTAGCCTATTGCAGACTACTGCTAGACATAGGCCTCTACCAATGTGCGCCATTTCAGTCCATCTGGCTAGGGGAGAGGGGGGGGGGGACTACTTTCCGTTTTCCTTCTCGCTAGGAATAGTACTCTAAATACTGGAGATAGCGAATTTCATTCAAAGGAAATGTTTTCTTATGTAAAAAAAGAATCAGAACTGCATTTAAGGAATGCCGAAAAATCGCTTGCCACACCCTGTAATCGAACCGACTAAAATTCGAAAAAATAACACCCTATATTTTTATTGCATCAATCGATAGGGTCATCATAAGGATCAAATCTCTTTAACAAACTTGGTATATTAAATAAAAGGAAATTCATGAAATAGAAGATTTAGAAAGATTTTAGTCGGTTCGACTACCGGGTGTGGCATTTTCAGATAACTTTGAATACAGTTTAGTAGGTTTTTAAAAAAGAAACAGAATTGCATTTAAGGAATGCCGAAAAATCGTTTGCCCCGCCCTATAATCGAACAATTCGAAAAAATAACACCCTATATTTTTATTGCATCAATCGATAGGGTCGATCATTAGGATCAAATCTCTCTAACAAACTTGGTAAATTAAATAAAAGGAAATTCATGAAATAGAAGATTTAGAAAGATTTCAGTCGGTTCGACTACCGGGTGTGGCATTTTCAGAAAACTTTGAATACAGTTTAGTATGTTTATAAAAAAGAAACAGAACTGCATTTAAGGTATGCTGAAAAATCGTTTGCCACGCCTTATAATGGAACCGACTACAATTCGAAAAAATAACACCCTGTATTTTTATTGCATCAATCGATAGGGTCGATCATAAGGATCAAATCTCTCTAACAAACTTGGTAAATTTAATAAAAGGAAATCCATGAAATAGAAGGTTTAGGAACATTTTAGTCGGTTCGACTACCGGGTGTGGCATTTTCAGAAAACTTTGAATGCAGTTTTGTTTGTTTTAAAAAATAAGGGAATGTTTCCTTTCAGTGGAATTCGCTATCTCCAGTATTTAGAGTACTTCCATCTAAGTAAAGTTGAAAAATACCACCCTGTATAGCTAAGTCCCGATATAGTTTAGAGAAGTTTGTCCATAGTAACTTTTGATCACTTTATACTGTACTTTCATATTATACCAATTTCATTGATGGCCGCTCAATTCCAACACGACGCCAACATTACCCAACCCCCTTTCAATCTAAAAAATTAAAGATATTAATTACAGCATGGTTGTTACATCCTTTTTTAACTGTTACAGCAACATTAGACTTCAAGTTTGCACATAAAATCTTTAAAATATAATATACTTTTACTTTAAATAAAATTTACTGTGCCTCTGGGTTCAATTGGCGTATAAACCAAAACACGACTTTTCAGGAGAGCAAAAAAACGATTTTATTTTCAGAAAAAAAATCATAACTTTTTTATTTTAGAAGCTACATAAAAAATTCTAAGGAGAAAGATCCTTAGAATTTAAGGATGAAGAAGGCTAAATCATTCAATCATATCTATGTTCTTTGGTTTGGGAGTTAGCATGGATATACGTCTTGGAAAATACCAATTTTTGGTGTATACACCCCATGAAAATTGGATGAAAAACCTAAAAAGCTGTACTTATATCCATATTTGGTAAAATTAAGTTCACATTTACTGATGTATAATCACGTAGCTGTAGATTTTTTTGCTGTAAAAACTATTTACTTTGCACATCAACAGAATTATAATTTACTAGCTGACCCGTGCCCACTTCGTTGGGCATAATGTTAATAATCCTTTTTTAGTACAGAAAATTATAAACAGAAAACAGTTCTGAAAAGAAATTATTTTTTAAAAATGTACAGAAAATAAAGACTTTTAATTTTTAATGAAAGAATAAGATAGATATAGTTCTGATAAAAACTTTTTATTTAACAATGTCAAAAGTGTGCTAATTACGTTTCGAAAAGTTCCCTCGGATACCACCCCCGTCGGCCATCAGCGTGATTATGTCGGACTCGGACCCACTTAAAACACATTGCCGTCGCGGATTTTCAGTGGGGTGTAAGATTGCCTAGGTCATATTGCGCGCTCCCCCTGGGCCATCTACAATTTTAAGATGGCCCCTTAGAAGTGGGAAGCACGTTGTCCCTATCGAATCCGGGAAAGGGGGGAGGCGGGCGTGAAGGGTTGACAGGCGGCCAGCACACCTGTAATCCTCACACCTGCGCTCGGTGACCAACTCTCCCCTTGCCTGCTCTCCACTGTACCCTCTGGTAGTCATAGGGGCACATGGGAAGCCTCTGAGCAGCCCTCTACTGATCCGCTCACGTTGCGACAGGTATTTGCCGTAGGCGGCAGCGCCTCCCCTGGGTGAGAGGCGCTACCGCCTGCGTTGCCCATGGTGTTTCACATTTCCCCCCAGGTTCCGACCCCGCATTCGGATCCCGTACCCGTTGCATCTTCTGTTCACCTGACCCTCCCCGTTTTCGCTCGTGACAGTCGTGACATACTGCGAACGCCTGTTGCACCCTTTAGCCCATACCCGTAATTAAATAGTTTTAAAATAATGTATGGGAATCTAACGGATTTATTGACATTTATAATTTCGTAATATCTTTTGAATAGAATCTCCGATCTCAATAATTCAAAAAGTAATCAACAGGTATTGAAACAATCTTTAATACTAAACAATTTATTTATATTAGAATCAATACAAAGGTATAGATTCCGCGGTCTGACTTTGATCGGTATTTCTGCTTGAATTTATTTCGCCTTAATATTTTTTAATATTGAGATAACTTTTAAACTATTCGTTGTAATTATATAGTGTAAATAGCAATTTTGATCTACATTAAATGTACAACGTATCTAACGTATTTAATTGGATAAGGAATAACACCGTATTGTTAAAAATAGCTTCGAAAATGACACATATTTTTGTTGTAATTTGTAAAAGATAAAAATGGTTACTGTGGGCTACCCTTATTAGATAGACATATGCTATCGCGGACTTTTATGTAGACCTTTTTAAGTTATACATTTCCATAGTACATTATTTTGTTATATATACAATATTGTTCGCAGCGCACGCAATGTAAGGAATTTTTTAGGTCATTTTTTTACACCTTGGGTTACATTATTGAAATTTTAGTAAGGATCCCCAATTTTTTTGAAAATATAATACAGCCTATGTTAGTTAATGATAGTGCAGCTTTCTAATAGCAAAAAAAAATTCAAATCGGTTCAGTAGTTCTTGAGTTTACTCGAATACAAAAATACTATTAGTAAAGATGTATGGAAATCTGCGCGATTTATTGACATTTATGCTCACTGCTCCGCTCCCTTTTGTAGAAGCGTGATGTTATATGCCTATGACACTCAGTAATAATGTGGCTTTCTACTGGTGAAAGAATTTTTAAAATCGGTTCAGTAGATCCCGAGATTACCCCTTACAATTTAACAAACACACAAACTTTACCTCTTTATAATATTAGTATAGATAAAAACAATCTCGATACTGTTAGAATGTGGCAGAATTACATTAATATTAGTCTTACTACAGAATTATGGTCGATATACACCAAGTTAAACTACCAGAAACGAAATTAACTTAGTTTTATTAAATAAGACAGATAATTAAGGCACACATCATCAGTCATGATCAGATTATCAAACTAAAAAAGACAATTATTTAAATCTTTAGTAGCTCTACACACAGCCATCTCTCCTTCACCGCGACTTCCTCGTACAACAGATTGTCCTCAGGGTCTTTGTCTTTAATTCAGCAGCACTTGGACAGAGCCTGCGCCGTGTTGATCGTAGAACACGCCAACTTATAAATAAGCTTTTAGCCCTCAGACGATTCCAACTTTTTATATAGCGGTTGCAAGTGCTCTCGTTTGGCCCTGGCTACCGCTCTCCTGGTGGCGCGTTTTGCATCTTTGTACGCGTCGCGGTTATCGGAAGATTTAGACGCTTGCCACTTTTTTTAAGGAGGGCTTTCTTCACCCTGATCTCTCTCTGGACTGTGTCGTTCCACCACCAAGTGTCCCTGTCACACTTGCGTCCACCCTTAGACGTACCGAGCACAGCCCTCCCCGCCTCTAGGATAGCTGCCTGAATCCTGTCCCAGCAAATCTATTTATACTGGTTCGTCTACAGCATCAGCGCACTTGTCACGGATGGCTGAGACGACTGAGACTTTGGGACTTGGCTTCACCACCACCTGATTCTGCGTTGGCCAGGCTCGGCGCGTTTGTCTTTGGGTTTCACGTGGAGGTCCATGACAAGGAGACGGTGTTGGCTTGTGAGACTCTCTCCGGGTATTACCTTGCAGTTGGCCACCCTGCTGATGCTATGCCTCTTAGTGAGTAGGAAATCGATCTGGGTAGCGTGCTCTCCGCTCTTGTAGGTGACAAGAAGTTCGGCTTTCTTTTTGAAGAACTTGTTCATGATGGCTATCCAAAACCGCTGTGGGGATGTCCCAACTCCTCACACCTGTCACCCACATAACCGTTCGTGCAATGGTTTTACCACCACAAGCAAAACCACCGTCATAACACAGACACTGTAATAATTTTTTTAATTTTTACCATTTAATTTTTGACTTTAAAGTAAGTTCTGTAAACTCTAAAATTAAATGGCCTATTGTAGAGTGAACGAAAACGTGTAGTAAAACTATTGTCATTTAATATTGGACTTTGATTCTATATCAATAAAATCTAAAATTTAATACCATTTTTTGCAATGGATATGGCTTATACGTCCATATGTTATTTAAATGTTTGGATTTACGACCTCAATTTTAAATTACGTTTAAGAAATATATTTACTTGCCATGGGGTAAAATCCATTTACAATCAAGGCAGATCTTACGCCTCGGGTTGGTAAAAATCTTGGTCATAACGACTTACTAAAAATTAAAAAAAGGAAAATTTGGCTGTTACGTTAACATTTTATCTTTTTTGTGGCAGGATGATCTAAATTTCTTGGATCGTAAAAGCATTTTTTTTGCGAATTTGAACATTTTAAATATACAGATCGATAGAGAAAAAAAATTCTGAACTAAACGGTGTATATAACAAATTTTGGCCAAAATGGTTTATACGCCAATTGAACCCAGAGGTGTCGATATGTATTTTGGTTAGATTTTGTAATCTAACCAAAATACACGGGCAATAAGTATGTCAATAACTTCAATATTCATAACATCTATACTTTACTTTCCGAAGAAGACATCTATACTAAAATTAGTAATAATCATTATTATTATACAAAAAAATCACACCTATAAAAATCAGTACCCTTGGCAAAAATCTTAAGAAATAACACGACCATGTTCACGGAGTCACATTATTTGATGTCAACTGTCGCAAAGTGTTTTGTGAGACCCGATTTAGTGACATCGACTTTTTTTTTGCTTTTCTTATAGATTCAACCATTTCAAATATATGAGAGTAGAACACCCGGCGCTCTACTGTACATAGTTTTCGAAAAAAAAAACTTTTGAAGTTAGCTCATTTTCAACTTCGGAAAAATGAAATAAATTAATATTTGTTGAATAAAGCAATATGGATATATTTTAATAGTATAAATGTATAAGTGCCTTATAGAGCACGTGTTCGTGCAAAATAAGAACCTTCTTAGTCTAATAATAAAAAAATTAGGGCGTTTTTTAGATTTTTTAGAGTATAAAGCAAAACTGGGTCGGGATACGAAATTGTATTATAGTTGATGCGAAAGTAACTCTGTCTGCCCGTCTGTTACGCTTTCACGCCTAAACTACTGAACTTAATTTGGTACATATACAGGGCGTCCCACGGCGATGCCACATGGAAGGAAAGTACTTTAAATCCTTAAGTTAGCTCATTTTACATAAAGGAGACATCATTTTGTTTTTTAAAAGAAACAAAACTGCATTCAAAGATTTTTTAAAATTCGCTTGCCACACCCGGAAATCGAACCGACTAAAATCCGAAAAAGTAACAACCTGTATTTTTATCGCATTAATCGATAGTGTCAATCATAAGGATCAAATCTCTCTAAGAAACATGGTAAATTAAATGAAAGGAAATCCTTGAAACCTAATTATAAATTCAATTTGGTAAAATAAAAGTGTCGTACTCTCCAGCAGAGCCACCTTCATGATTAGCGCTCAAATTTATCTCGAAACAATGTACGTCGAACGTACATAGTGTACATGCATTGTATATAACTGTACGTATACGGAATAGAGGAATAATGTCCGTTGAATGTGGCTCTGCTGCAAAGCATACTCCCTGGCAGCGCCACCTAGAACAAGTACTTAGGATAGATGTGGAGGAGTGGTTTTCATGAAAATTGATGTACGTACGCTGTTTATTATGTACATGTTAAAAAAGTACTTATCGATGTAGTCGTTTTATTTATTTCTACTATTCTTAAATTTTCATACAAAACGCCTGATAAGATTTATTTGTTATATATTTGTTAGCAAACAATATTATTGCTATTTTATATGTTTAGGCACTCAAGTATCACTAACGACCCTAAAGGTGCTGATAAACTTGAGCATTCACTTGTAACAGAACATCGAGCATTCGCCGTTTTTAAATTTGTCGAACCGAACAACGAGCCGAGTACGCTTGGCGTAGAGCCAAACAATGCCACTAACATTTACACGATCTTTCTAGCGAACGCTCTAGTTGAAGCAAATTAAGAGGGTGCGCATTTTCTTAAATAACTTTTCAACTCCTATCATCGGATTTCCGAAAATTTTTCTCATACCATTTAAAGTCATAATGATCATTCTTCATAAAAATTTAACAAATAAATATTGAAATATACAGGGCGTCCCACGGCGATGCCACATGGAGGGAAAGTACCTTAAATCCTTGCGTTAGCTCATTTTGTTTAAAGGAGACATCATTTTATTTTTTAAAAGAAACAAAACTGCATTCAAAGATTTTTTTAAATTTGCTTGCCACACCCGGTAATCGAACCAACTAAAATCCGAAAAAATAACATCATGTATTTTTATGGCATCAATCGGTAGTGTCAATCATAAGGATCACATCTCTCTAAGAAACATGGTAAATTAAATGAAAGGAAGTCCTTGAAACCTAAAATTATAAATTCAATTTGGCAAAATAAAACACTTTAACTCAAAGTTCTTAATAATATCACTTATCATAAATTTGTTGTTACTAATATTTGTTTTCATATATTTGTTTATACTAATAATCGAAACTCATAATCATTTCAATAAATAACTTTTTTTTTTATACAACTTAGGTGGCAGACAAGCACACGACCCGCCTGATGGAAAGTGGTTACCGTGGTCTATAGACGTATGCAACACCAGGGGCGTCACACTCGTGCTGCCGACCCTAAAGAAACCTAATGCCCTTCTTGAAGAACCCCATATTGTAGTCGCTTGGGAAAACCACCGCGGGGAGTTCATTCCACAGTTCATAAAGGTGTTTTATTCTAATTTTCGTTTTAATATTTCTTAATCATAACATAGACTTGGATAGATTAGGTTAGAAGGCTAATGCGGGAGCGGAGCGGAGCGAAGCTCCCGCATTAGCCTTCGTGGTTATTTTTTTTTATAACCATGCAGAACTATATTTAATCCAAAAACAAATTTAAAACAAAATTTGTCACTCTAGAAAAATGATAATATGAGTTAAAATATTTTCTTGGTAATACCCTTTTTTAATACAAAAATTATGATAATTGAATGTTATGAAGAAAAAAGTTATGAATAAAAAAAATATGATCACTAACGGTTATGAACTCCGTTGTTAGGAATAGAAATGTATGAATAAAAAATATCGGTAGTAAGACAAAGAATAGGATTTAAAAGTTTATGTAAGCCAATATGGACCCAAGAAAATGCGCACCCTCTTAATTTGCTTCAACTAGAGCGTTCGCTAGAAAGATCGTGTAAATGTTAGTGGCATTGTTTGGCTCTACGCCAAGCGTACTCGGCTCGTTGTTCGGTTCGACAAATTTAAAAACGGCGAATGCTCGATGTTCTGTTACAAGTGAATGCTCAAGTTTATCAGCACCTTTAGGGTCGTTAGTGATACTTGAGTGCCTAAACATATAAAATAGCAATAATATTGTTTGCTAACAAATATATAACAAATAAATCTTATCAGGCGTTTTGTATGAAAATGCTTTGCAGCAGAGCCACATTCAACGGACATTATTCCTCTATTCCGTATACGTACAGTTATATACAATGCATGTACACTATGTACGTTCGACGTACATTGTTTCGAGATAAATTTGAGCGCTAATCATGAAGGTGGCTCTGCTGGAGAGTACGACACAAATAAAACACTTTCTTATAAGGTAACTAGCCTTTCGCCCGCGGCTCCGCCCGCGTGGATCTCTTATCTTCGGTTCTACTCAACCGATTGCAGTAAAACAGACGTAAGATTTTAAATTCCAACAAGACCTTTCTAATAAAAAAACTGCATCAAAATCCATTTAGTAGTTTTTGCGTCCATCGCGGACAAACATTTTCAATTTACAATTATATAATAGTATAGATGTCGTTCAACCCTACCTATCAACACTAGAGATATATCTTTGATGAAATTTATTCAGTAAAATGAGTATTAAATGAATGAACTTTGTTACCTGTTTAGAATGTAACTTTATTGAGCAACTGCATGAGGTATGTAGGTAGGGTAGGATTGGGTAGGTGGAGTAGGTAGTTATTTTTGGGTGCTTGATTAGAAACCTGCACGCGGTGTACCCTGGGCAACGAAAATGGCGAGAGAATTGCCCTATTGGATCAATTTATAACCTGTTTATTGAGACGGCGTGCGGTTTTAGTCGGTTTGAGTTCGACATACCTAAATACTACTGCTGACCAGCAGCGGTCTCAGCACGATAAAAAAAGAAAAGTAATTTAAATATGGAATTTTATTGTTAATATGTTATCAGATGGATGGATGAACTTTGAGTTAAAGTGTTTTATTTTGCCAAATTGAATTTATAATTTTAGGTTTCAAGGACTTCCTTTCATTTAATTTACCATGTTCCTTAGAAAGATGTGATCCTTATGATTGACACTATCGATTGATGCCATAAAAATACAGAATTTTTACTTTTTCGGATTTTAGTCGGTTCGATAACCGGGTGTGGCAAGCGAATTTTTAAAAATCTTTGAATGCAGTTCTGTTTCTTTTTAAAAATAAAATGATGTCTCCTTTAAACAAAATGAGCTAACTTAAGGATTTTAGGTACTTTCCCTCCATGTGGCATTGCCGTGGGACGCCCTGTATAGGTATGTAGATTAAAGTGAAGAAGTGGGACTGGGATTGGGATTGGGACCGGTACCAGGACTGGGAACGGGACTAGGACCGCAATCGGGACCGGGATTAGGATTGGACCAGGACCGCTCCGGGACGGGACCGGGACTGGGAACGGGATCGGGACCGCAATCGTGACCGAGATTGGACCGGGACTGGGACTGGGACCGGGACTGGGACCGGGACCGGGACCGGGACACCGGGACCGGTAACTGAAGTGGGAGTGGGACCGGGACCGCGACCGTGACCGTGACCGGAACCGGGACCGTGACCGGAACCGGGTACCGGGACCGGGACTGGGACTGGGACTGTCCGACACAGAAAAACCGGAAAGGTAATCTACAAAAAGAACTGAAATCCCATCAAAAACAATACTTGTAAAAAAATGCCAAGCCTCGCCGCCCTCGGTTCTTCTACCGCTAAAAGTTGTGAGATCCATGTAATACCAAGTCGGTTAATTTATTCAGTCCCTACTTCAGAGACCTTCTGTCCTAAGTTATTACGTAATAAGCTTTTATTTTTAAAAAAATAATAAATTGACTTGGTCATCGCATGAAAACACAATGTATCGCACATCACAATAATTACATTTAATAAGATTGTTTAGTGCGATTGCCAAGTCAATTTGTTACATTTAAAACATAAAAGCTTATTACGTAATTAATAACTTAGGACAGAAGGTCTCTGAAGTAGGGACTGCATAAATTAACCGACTTGGTATTACATGGATAATTTTTTTACAAGTATTGTTTTTGATGGGTTATTATTTACACATACAAAATCAAAATTAATTTATTAACTTATTTTTTCGATTAATTTTCGAATTTGCTTCCAGGCGAAGTTCGGGCCACTGGTTGTTAGTGTTCATACTTACCAACATATAAAAATGTTTTTTTTTTGCTCCTGTTGGTTAAGCTACTACACTCGCTTTATTAGTTTGGTCAGATAAAAAATATTTTTTCGGATTTCAATTGTGACAACCCTGAAGAAAATAGTTTTTTGCTCTAAAAGTATCAAATAACAAGGAATTAGCATCCGAAAAATACTGTAAGTACATACACATAAGACCAACATTTTCGCGAAGTATCCCGACCCAGTTTTGCTTTATACTCGAGAAAAAAAATAAAAACAAAAAATCTAAAAAACGCCCTAATTTTTTTATTATTAGACTAAGAAGTTTCTAATTTTGCATAAACACGTACTGTATTACATGTATATTATTGAAATTTATCCACGTCGCTTCATTCAATAAATTTTTTTTTTTTCATTTTTCCGGAATTCAAAATATGGCAACTTTAAAAAATCATATTTTCAAAAACTATGTACAGTAGAGCGCCGGGAGTTCTACTCTAATATTTGAAATGGTTAAATCTATCACAAAAGTAAAAAAAAAAGATGGTGTCACTAAATCGGGTCTCACAAAACACTGTGTGTCGTCTTTCTAAATTTACTTAGGACAGTGCGGCGTTTTATATCAATAGTCATAAAAAACAAATAGTTAATTTTCTTAAAATACTGGGTTTTGTTCGAAAGTGTCTATTATTACAGTGTCTTGTCAATGTTATGTAACATCATTAAATATACTCCCTCTACGGATTTGTTTATCTTTCATTCACCGGCCAAGAAAACGGCGAAAATTCGAAGACTATAAAATATTATCTGACAGAAAAAATTGTTGCCAGATAAAAGATTTGAAAAAATGATTTGTCTATTTCGTTGACCAGAGTAGACTTGCAACTCCAAACCAAAAAAAATATTCGACATCATACCTCCATACTTCCACACTCCATTGCATAGGTACTAATACTATAAATGCAAAAATAATTCTGTCTGTCTGTCTGTCTGTCACGCTTTCACGCCTAAACCACTGAACCGATCTTGATGTAATTTGGTACAGAAACAGTTTAAAGCAGGAGAACGCACATTGGCTACCTTTTTTCGCGGAATGGGGGTCAAAGGTTCCCCCCTTTGACCCCTTTGATAGGGGATGAACGTTTGTATGAAAGTTCGTCCTTTTTCAAGATATCCTGGATGCTATTTGGTACAGAAATAGATTAGAGCTTTTTACGCCAAAAAAAGGGTTTAGGATGAAAATTTGTTTGAAAGTTCATGATGAAATATGATACAAAGATGGATAAGAGCTTGGGAACGTAATATAGGTTGCCTTTTATTATGAAAGGGGTGGTTAAAGGAGGGGGGAGGGGGGAAATAGGGGATAAAAGTTTATTTTTAAAGATATCTTGATGACAATTGGTACAGCGATAAATTGAAGCATGGGAACGGACATAGGCTACCTTTTTTTCGCGAAAATGGAGGGTCAAAGGAGGGGGAATTTTCTCCATAAGTAGGTATTTGGTAGGTAGGTACGTAGGTTGGTCATCCACCCTTAACTTAAACTTGTCATGGTTATAAAATTACGGATTGAATTGAACAATACATACCTATACTCCATTCGGTTAAGTATCTACCTAACCAAACGTAAACAATCTTGATGTGTCTATTGAATAATTATTATGTTTTATTCAAAAATTCAGTTTACTTTTCTGCTTAGAAATTTATTTTAAAAACTAAAATCCGAAATTGAACCACTAGTTACTCAGTTAGCCTAATTCATTTGTTTAATGTCTGTTTTTATAAAAGCTTAGCGGCTTTTTTGATTGTTACCTTTAGATAAATAGGTACCTAATCGATTGGAGTAGGTATACATAGGTACATTGAACATGAACATAGTTGAAAGAGAACATACATATTAATATGAATAAAACAGAAAAAAAACTTGTACCTACCGAGGGTGATCGTGTTACAACTTCGGACTTCTTTGGGCGTCCTCTCTTACGCTTCGGCTGTGCTTCCATTTTGCACGGGGCCGGGGCCGGGGCCGGAGCCGGAGCCGGGGCCGGGGCCGGGGCCGGGGCCGGGGGCTGGATTTCAGAATTAAGAACACTGAGTAAGTTAAGTACTTACTTAGTAATTATTTTTCATCCCACCACCTCGGAAAGCGTATTTTTGCTCTTCGATATCTGAGTGTAAAAGTCGTTTTTATCCTCTAGAGAATAAAGTAAATTTGAATTTAGAACATCGTGTGCACTAGGTTTGTGAATTCAAAACATCATTACAGTTATAATTATTTAAGAGATACGATTTGACGTTTATAGTCTAGGGTTGGAGTGTCCCAAATCAATTGTCAGAATAATCGATTCAGGTAACAAAAGATTAATCGCAACGTTGCCCGAATGTAACTTTTGTAACATTGTAATTTGTAAATAAATAAAACTATTCGTCATGTCATAACTACCCCACCGCGCTATATAATTATCCGACAGGATTTTCATACCATAAAAAAACCTTACTTTTTCCCCGATATGTAACTTTTTAAGCTATCTTGTTTATATTTACATTAGACTATCTGGCCCTGGCAACACTGATTAATCATTTAATATACCTATCTAGTATTGATATTAGGATTAGTACCTCTATGTGTTAGGCTTAATGAAAACATGGGTATCATTATTATACCTCTTTATTCTTTGAAAAATCTAGTAAGATACTATATTTTTAAATTCATATACCTACTTACAATAAAAAACATATATTTAAAAATATAAAATACAATGCCCAACGGTACCTATAGGGTACAGGGACCACGCCTCACAATACGTGCCGTGTCGAAGAATACCGCCTTCTGCATCAAGGTTCTCAATACGGATGTTTAAATATTTTTTTTTTATGTTTGTACGGTCATAGCTCCGTCTTGCGCAGACGGATTTGCTAAATTCTTTTTTTGTTCAGCAGTACATACATACATTCCGAAATGGTCCCATTTAAATTTCGTAAAGATCTGATGATGGGTTTCCGAGATTAGATCAAGGAACTCTTAAAAAAATACCAGGAAATCAGCCGCGATTGAACATCATGCCTGAATCCTTCGAGGGGGTTCGCAGAATTGTTCAGAATATTCAGCTATAATAATACATATAAGCTATTGAAGTTTGTACCAATAAAACTTAAATAATTTAAATTGTACAAATCTATTAAGACAGAAAAGCCAATCCACCTTTTTTATGGGCAACTGGCAATTTAAAATGAAGATTTTAAATGGTTCGTGCGAAAAATGTTAGAAACGAAAAATACAGAATATTATGGTTACATTTTTTTTGTGCGATAGTGCACATGCGCGAACATTTCCCTCCACGCTGGTTTAGGTTCAAGACATGTGTCCAGCCAGTACTATAATTACTATACCATAAACGCAACGAATAGAGGAGAACATAATGGAGGTTCATGGACTATCAAAATGTAATAACAAAAAATAGTTATATACGTAGGTACTTGTAGTTATTCGGTCCCACGTAATAGGGAGTGAGCCTATTGCCATATTCCTGGCACTATTGACTCGAGCTATACATCTGAGGCTGAGTCATGCCTGTATATATCTGTCTGGTGTTAAACAGCCCTATCCCTTAGTCGCCTGTTACGACACCGCATAGGAAGAGGTGGGGTGACCCAAGTTCTACTCTGCCGGGAACCGCGCGGCTCCTACCGGGAACCACGCAGCTCAGTAAAAATTGAAACATAAAAATTTGCCTTGCCTTGCCTTGGCCTCAGATGCAATTAGGAAAATACATCTCCATGCGCATGATGATGATGATAGGCAAAATAATCTAAGAGGTGCATTTTCACAATCAATCTAATATAATCTAGTATTGTTGTCTCTAGTAGATATGCGATACGGCAAAAGTAAAATCTAAACAATATTTTAATTTGTATTACTTAGAAGAAACATGAGAGGATAAAAAGAAATAGGTACAAAATATTACAAAAGTTACATTCTGGCAACGCCGACCATAAACGTAACGAGTTGACATAAACTCCATACGATTAAAATGTAACAACCATAGAGAACACAGCCGCAACACTCAAATGAAAAAATAAGAACGATATGACGTAGCTGTCACACGAGATTTCGAAAAATGAAGAATCACGTCTTATTTTAAATTATTTGTAGCAATTCTTAAAATATTTGTAGTAATTTAAAGTGAAATATGTCACACCATATTTTTTACAAGTTATTACGTATTTAGAAATGGTTCAACTTAATTTATAACAGTTTCATGTATCGTTTCAATAGTGCCTAGTTACCATCCATGAATCCAGAGATCTGTCAAATCGTATCTCTTAAATAATTTCAAGTGTAAACCTACTTACTCCTACCATACAATTTTTTTTTAATTTATGAAAACCTCAGACTCGGAACCTCCTTGGAGTACTTTTTTTAATTTGCTTTGCGCGCATCATTTTCTTTCACGTCATAATGTTGAAAATTGTTGTTGATTTTTTTTTAAATTTCATTATTATCTACACATATACAGCCTCCGTGTCCGTGGCGTAGCGGTAGTCATCGCGACCGCTACGCAGGAGGCGCGGGTTCGATCCCCGCTCAGTGCAAATATTTGTTTGCATGAATATGGGTATTTGGTGGTCTGGTCGTGCCACGGAGAGCACGTTGCCATACGAACATCTAATAGCAGTCGTTACGGGCAGTTGGAGCCCTAAAAAGTTCAACAACAACGTTCTAGCTGCAATGCCTCAATATCGCCTAATGTCACCATTGGATTATGGAGGTCAGATGGCAGTCGCTTTACGGAAAATATCGAGGTCCAGTCAAATCCCCATTTAAGACTGGTATCTAAAACGGACCCCAGACTCCGAGGTGAAAGCTCGGATGCGACTGGGAATTAACGCTAGGATGAAGAAGAAGCATTTCATTATATCCTCGCTGAGGTGGGATGAAAAGTTGTGTTGCACTCGAGTGCAAAGATTTTTCACCTTGTGCTCTTTTGATTCCCTCGCTAACGCTCAAGATTCTAATTTGTGAATCACTCGCTGCGCGTTTACGTAGAAGTATGAGCTTTGAGTTTGTGTTTTATAAAAGTTGTTTCCTATGTTACTTTTTAATTTTGTGCCTACTAGATAGCATTAAAATACACTAAATAATACATACACTAAAAAATAAATAACAGAGAAGGGTTATTTATTTTTTAGTGTAACTTAACTTAACAAGCTATTACTGCCTACTTACATTACAATGAAACAATTAATCTAATAGTTATTTGTTATACAAGAGTGCAAAGTTGCTTTTTAACCGCGTGCTCAGTTTTGATGACCGAACAAGCGAAAGATTCTAAATTTCACAAATTAGAATCTTGAGCGTTAGCGAGGGAAAAATCTTTGCGCTCGAGTGCAACACGTAACTTTTCATCCCACCTCCGCGAGGAAATACTAAAATGTTTCTTCTTCATCCTAGCCTAGCGTTAATTCCCAGTCGCATTCGAAGTCTTCACCTCGGAGTCCGGGGTCCGCTTTACCAGTCTTAACTGCGGATTTGGCTGGACCTCGATATTTTCCGTGAAGCGGTGCAATGGTGGCATTAGGCGATATCGAAGCACTGCAGCTAGACCGTTGTTGTTGAACTTTTTAGGGACCCAACTGTACTTACATAACGACAGCCATAGATGTTCGTATGGCAACCGTGACCGACGGCTTAACGTGCTCTCCGAGGCACGACCAGACCAATGCAAATACCCATTTTCATGCATACAAATATTTGCACTGAGCGGGAATCGAACCCGCACCTCCTGCGTAGCGGCCGCGTTCACTACCACTACGGCACGGAGAGGCTGTATATGTGAAATAATATCTGCTAACTAGCCTTCCGCCCGCGGCTCCGCCCGCGTGCATCTCGGTTAACGCGACCTTTGCTCATATCTTCAGTTCTACTCAACCGATTGCGATCAAACAAACGTAAGATTTTAAGTCTGAGTAAGCCCTTTCTAACAAAAAAAACCGCATCAAAATCCGTCCAGTAGTTTTGGCGTCCATCGCCGACAAACAGACAAACAGACAGGAAATTCAAAAAAAATATTTTCGTGTTTGGGGTCCTTAACATAACATAACCCAAGTATTTTTTTTTAAATATCTCCAATGTGGGTACAGACACGACCACTTTACAATTATATAATAGTATAGATAGATAGATAGATAATGAAATGCAAAAGAATTAAAAATTCAACAACAATGTTCAACAATACGACGTGAAAAGAAAACGATGCGCGCAAAGCAAATTAAAAAAAAAGTATACCAAGGAGGTTCGGAGTCTGAGTTTTTAAATTCGGCACCATAAAGGTTGAAGTAGGTAAATAGGTTTAATGATGTTTTGAGTTCACACACGATGTTCTAAATTCAAATTTACTTTACCCTCTCTAGAGGATAAAAACGACTTTTGCACTCAGATATCGAAGAGCAAAAATACCTACTGTTTCCGAGGTGGTGGGATGAAAATATCATTTTCATCCCACCACCTCGGAAAGCGTACTCTTCGATATCTGAGTGCAAAAGTTTTTATCCTCTAGAGCAGGGATCGGCAAGTAGTTTTAAGTGGGGTCCAGATATTGTGGGCAAATTGTAACGAGGTCCAGAAAAAACGGATTTTTTTTTCATTTGTCGTCTTAGTAGCAACAGGAGAATAATTATTTTGTGATCCATATCCAGATAAACACGTCCGAGTATAACAACTGTGAATTATCGGCCGACAATTGCCTCCCCGCGGCACGGCACTCCGGAAAATATGCTCAAAATGTGCTCTATACACGCAGTACACGAATCTGGGATGTCTTTTGAAGATAGCACGGGATGCTACTGCGGTGGACATAACAATAAAGAGTCGGAATCTTTCTTTTTTGGAAGATTCGTGAATAAATCGATAAACCAACAGAACTGTGGTATCTTTATTCACACCTGCAAAAGTAGGTACCTAGGTACCTACTAAGTTAATAATATAACATTTCGTATAACTTTTAAATATTATTTCAATTAGGTAGTAAAAGTATAGTTACACTAGGAATACAGTACAGCAGTAGTCGACAAATCAACTACACGCACACTTGTCTGTCCTGCACTCGTTTCTCCTTTGAATAATACTTGACAGCATTTCTCAAAGTTTTAACAGTGCTTTTATTTACTTTTATTTTTAATCATAATGGTTGATTGTAAACGCTGTGGTGTGGAAGTGAGGGATGGCATGTGTGATAGTCGCTTCGACCTTTCTTGTTCGGGGACATCGGAGCCTGGCTGGAGAAAACTAGGAGAGGAAAGAAGAAGTACATGGAAATGCAGTACCTGCAGAAACCCAGGAGCCAGTAGTCCACTCACAATCAATTGTACTAGTGAGATAAATCAGTGCCAATTGTACCATCAATGGTACTGACTAATGGTACAGGTGGTTCGGCGTGGATTGGGTACTGTCCAACAGTGAGACTGAGGTAAGTCACTGTCGCAACCCTTTAGTGTCTGAGGATCCTCTTCACAAAGCATTGAGTATTTCTACCAACTTCGTGCAACTTCATACCTTACCATCTCGCATTAGTAGGTACCAAGTTAGTATATACACAAGCGGATTACATTGCTATTACTAGGGAGATGGACAGCGTCGACTGGAACCACGAATTAACTCGTGGGTCGGTGGATGATGATGTCACATTCTTCTACAGCACTCTTAATAGACTCAAAGATATCTACCTATATACCCGCCAGAACTACAGGTACTGTGGTCAGATATCCACCTTGGTACAGAAAGCCGCTTATAAAGGTTATTAGGAAGAAGGCCAAGTCACATAAAAAATACAAAAATACGGAAACATATCCGATTATCTGTCTTTCGTTACGCTACGTCAGCGCGCTGGGGACTTGGAAAGAAAAATGTTTGATACCTACATGACACAAATAGAATCTGATATATCTAAAAACCCCAGAGCATTTTGGAAATATGTTAAATCTAAACATCAGACTAATACTTACCCCTCGCTACTAAAGTACAAAGAACGTTCGTCCAGTGATGGAGAAGATATCTCTAATATGTTTGGGGAATACTTTTATTCTAATTTTCTACAGACTAACTATGATCCTAGTCGTTCAACAGTCGTGGGCGCAGGTGTGCAGGGGGACGTTTCAGATCAATGGCATTTCATAACATAGACATGTCATATGCTTACAAATCAACGTAGAAAAATGTGCCGAACTCACACACACACATTTTTAATTCATCTACACTTTTGGTGTATTAACTTTGGAGTAATAGTTCGTGCAGTGTCTATAAACATACGATGGCATTTTCGTTATTTTTTTAAGTCACTGATGCTTCCGCTCAACGTCCGACCCGGCGCCGCTCGGCACGCGATACTAGAGGCAAACGTTCCAATTGACTCGTTTTCGGATCTTCACGATTTTCGCGCAATAACATATCTACTTCTTTTTATATAATATCTTTGTTTCAGATAACATATGCTCGATTGAGATACAAAACTGTGAGGTTCTTGAACTACTCAAACAAGTCGATCTTAATAAATCAGCTGGCCCTGACAGTGTCCCTCCTATTTTCATTGTAAACTGTGCTAAAAGCCTTACTGTCCCTCTCACTATCTTTTATTTAAGCGGGGTACGTAACTGGTATCGTACAAGGACGAATTATGTTTAGTTAGTAACTAGTTACGTAGCTCTGGTTTCGTAAACGGCCGAAGGGGATACAACAAACAGCCATTTGACACTTCCGAGCTCAGATAAAATGATAAACGGATGACCTTGTGCCCAATATGTCGATCCTAAAGAATGAAAATCTCCTTGGTGCATTTTCGCCCGCGCTTATTAAAACTCACTTTTTTTCATAAATACAATATTATTTAATGGATGTCATTAACTTTTTGGAAAGCTGATTAAACGCACCATTTTTCACGCAATTTGTACGCTCACTGCCGTAGTAATTTTTTCAGACATAATATGACAATTACTGAAATACTCCACAATTTTTGTATTTAAGTTTTTTTTAGTTTTAAGTAGTTTAGATTAGTTAAAGTGTTACCTACAAAAATAAATTAGAATAAGTCCCACTTTGGAAAAACTTTTTTTTAAATTTGCAATTGAAGGCTGAATTTTGGGTTAATATGGAAAAAACTTAAAAATTCAATTATTTCGAAAACTATTGATTTTCGGCCATACATATTATGTGGGCTCTAAATTGTAGCATTTTGGGTCCCCTAACACCCCCTGACAGGAATACGTCGAGTTACCAATAACCCTGTATAAATAGGGGCCTCACCTGCGTATGTACCGCACTCTTGATACCCTGGGTGGTGTTCCAGCTTTTGAGCCATGCAGTCCATCCCGCCAGCACCTTATTTTCCTGTAGATAAATAGATATGTAAGGATAATAGCTTATAGTTTAACTAGCCTTTTGCCCGCGGCTCCGCCCGCGTGGATCTCTTATCTTCGGTTCTACTCAACCGATTGCGAACGTAAGATTTTAAGTCTTGAACAAGACCTTTGTAACAAAAAAAACTGCATCAAAATTCGTTCAGTAGTTTTTGCGTCCATCGCAGACAAATATTTTCAATTTACAATATGTCGAGCAAAAAAGAGCGGCACGGCCGTAACACAGTGGGAGTGGGAGTGGGAGTGGGAGTGGGAGTGGGAGTGGGAGTGGGAGTGGGAGTGGGAGTGGGAGTGGGAGTGGGAGTGGGAGTGGGAGTGGGAGTGGGAGTGGGAGTGGGAGTGGGAGTGGGAGTGGGAGTGGGAGTGGGAGTGGGAGTGGGAGTGGGAGTGGGAGTGGGAGTGGGAGTGGGAGTGGGAGTGGGAGTGGGAGTGGGAGTGGGAGTGGGAGTGGGAGTGGGAGTGGGAGTGGGAGTGGGAGTGGGAGTGGGAGTGGGAGTGGGAGTGGGAGTGGGAGTGGGAGTGGGAGTGGGAGTGGGAGTGGGAGTGGGAGTGGGAGTGGGAGTGGGAGTGGGAGTGGGAGTGGGAGTGGGAGTGGGAGTGGGAGTGGGAGTGGGAGTGGGAGTGGGAGTGGGAGTGGGAGTGGGAGTGGGAGTGGGAGTGGGAGTGGGAGTGGGAGTGGGAGTGGGAGTGGGAGTGGGAGTGGGAGTGGGAGTGGGAGTGGGAGTGGGAGTGGGAGTGGGAGTGGGAGTGGGAGTGGGAGTGGGAGTGGGAGTGGGAGTGGGAGTGGGAGTGGGAGTGGGAGTGGGAGTGGGAGTGGGAGTGGGAGTGGGAGTGGGAGTGGGAGTGGGAGTGGGAGTGGGAGTGGGAGTGGGAGTGGGAGTGGGAGTGGGAGTGGGAGTGGGAGTGGGAGTGGGAGTGGGAGTGGGAGTGGGAGTGGGAGTGGGAGTGGGAGTGGGAGTGGGAGTGGGAGTGGGAGTGGGAGTGGGAGTGGGAGTGGGAGTGGGAGTGGGAGTGGGAGTGGGAGTGGGAGTGGGAGTGGGAGTGGGAGTGGGAGTGGGAGTGGGAGTGGGAGTGGGAGTGGGAGTGGGAGTGGGAGTGGGAGTGGGAGTGGGAGTGGGAGTGGGAGTGGGAGTGGGAGTGGGAGTGGGTTTACCTTAGTTGTAAACAGTTTTAGCCCCGGTCAGAATTGGCCGAAGGCGGCAAGGTCTCACCTGCGTAGACGAAGGATTGATGTCTTCGTTGGTGCTGCTCATGGAGCTGCCGACCCGGCCACCATCGGTGCGCTCCGGCAAAGTAGACAGTACCTGTAGGAATGTAAGGATATTAGATTAGAGCACAGATTAATAAATAGTTACTACGTATTAGAGTTTAATACTATAATATATACACCTCACGGTGACTGCCCCGTGGCACTACCTAATGGCACTACTGGTAGTGTCAAGGGTAAATTTTTGCCCCATGGCACTACCGGTAGTGTCAAGGGTACAAATTATTCCCAATGACACCAGTAGTGTCAAAGGTAATTTTTGCAATTGTAAAGTGTATTAACACATAAAGATTTCGTAGATTAAGTCTCGATGGTCAGTCAACAACCCTAATCACAAATAATACAAAAATTATAATAAAATAGGGTCAATCATAAGGATCAAATCTCTTTAACAAACTTGGTATATTAAATAAAAGGAAATCCATGAAATAGAAGATTTAGATAGATTTTAGTCGGTTCGACTACCGTGTGGCATTTTCAGATAACTTTGAATACAGTTTAGTATGTTTTTAAAAAAGAAACAGAACTGCATTTAAGGAATGGCGAAAAATCGTTTGCCACGTCTCACAATCAAACAATTCGAAAAAATAACAGCCTATATTTTTATTGCATCAATCGAAAGAGTCGATCACAACGATCAAATGTCTTTAACAAACTTGGTAAATTAAATAAAAGGAAATCCATGAAATAGAAGATTTAGAAAGATTTTAGTCGGTTCGACTACCGGGTGTGGCATTTTCAGAAAACTTTGAATACAGCTTAGTGTGTTTTAAGAAAAGAAACAGCACTGCATTTAAGGAATGCTGAAAAATCGTTTGCCACGCCTTATAATCGAACCGACTACAATTCGAAAAAATAACACCCTGTATTTTTATTGCATCAGTCGATAGGGTCGATCATAAGGATCAAATCTCTCTAAAACATGGTAAATTAAATAAAAGGAAATCCTTGAAAGAGAAGGTTTTGTAAGATATTAGTCGGTTCGACTACCGGGTGTGGCATTTTCAAAAGTCTTTGAATGCAGTTTTGTTTCTTTTTAAAAATAAGGTAATGTTTCCTTTAAGTAAAATTCGCTATCTTTAGTATGAGGGTACTTTCCTTCAAGGTAAAGTCGAAATGTTGCACCCTGTATATCGCAGCTCCGATATTACTTACAATTAAAATAATGACATTTGTACGTGTGTTTAACACAGTACAATGAAGTGGTATCATAATTTAATTATTGATGGCCGCTGAAAAAATTAAGGACGCCACTGTCCATATTAGATTACCCAATCCCCTTTAAAACTGGCTTTGGGTGATATGATTCTAAATAGTTCTTAGTAATGATTATAATCTATATATATAAAAGAAAGTCGTGTTTGTTACAACACTTATAACTCGAGATCTGCTGAACCAATATTCATGGTTATTGATTCGTTGGATTTGTCTCCGCCCTGAATAGCATAATAAATATGAAAAACAATGGAAATGAAATGAAATGAAAATCTATATCTATATGTATATAAAAAAGAAAGTCGTGTTTGTTACAACACTTATAAGTCAAGAACGGCTGAACTGATTTGGCTGAAAATTGGTGGGGAGGTAGCTTAGAACCAGGAAGGACATAGTATACTTTTAATTTTTTTTTTTTTTTCACTCAAAGGAAAATTAGAAGGTGAGGAAGTTCTCATTCCAAGGATCCCGATGATCCCAACCGACATGCCGCTTGAATTTAAAAGACTTCAATTTTCGATCCGTCTTGCATTGGCCATGACCATAAACAAATCACAACGGACAATCCCTAAAAGACCACACTGAATCTAGAAAATCCATGTTTTTCCCATGGTCAATTATATGTGGCATGTTCATGGGTCGGGGACGGTGCAGCGGGAACGGGATCAGAATCTTCTAACATGGAAGTTTGAATAGAAGGTACAACGGGAACGGGTCTGAATCTAGAAAAGCGATGTTTTTCCCATGGTCAATTATATGTGGCATGTTTGTTCATAACACGGGTCGGGAATGGTGCAGCGGGAACGGGATTAGAATCTAACATGGAAATTTGAATAGAAGGTACAGCGGGTTCGGAATACCACGCGGGCGGCAAATATGGCGGTACGAAGTTCGCCGGGTCAGCTAGTACCTAATAAATACAATTTTTTTTACTTGGTGTTTCAATCGACCCAGGCCTGGGGACGATTGAAACGTTTTCCGATGTTTTCTTAAATGCCTCTAACTAACTATTTATTAAAAGTCCATGAACTCAAATAACATTTTCTAGAAACCAATTCATTATAAAATGAGGGTACAATACTCGATTTTGTCAAAAACGTTCCAATTGACCCCAGTCTCCCCTACCTACCATAAAGTGGGATACAGTGTTGTTGTACAGATTGTTGTAAAAATAGTACCCACCTCTGAATCTCCTGAATGATACTGTTCAGATTTTCTGGGCCTTCCCCTTTTGCGCTTCGGTTTCGACGCCATTTCGATGCTCGGCAATCTTTAGCTGCAGCTTCTTCAGCTGATTACGTGAAACAGAAAGTAAAGAATATATTAGTACCTAGGCTTTTAAGTTAAGAAATTATACCTAGTTACTTAACCCATTACATCCCAGTACGCTTTTGTAACGTAACTGCCCAGTAGTGTCCAACAGACTCATTTTATAAATATAAGGTATAATTTTTGTGTTTATGTGGTCATAAGAACCAGAGTACCTATATATTTTTGTGAATTGACCTTTTATCTAATTTATCACCTATGTTTTTCGAATCTAAATGTACAATGGAAGTATTTGTAACATTTTAATTTTAACATTTATTAATAATAAACGAAAATAGTACTTCATCAACCCAGAAGTGTCTGACAGACACAATAATTTTTTTCTTATTCAAGTAGGTACAAGTAGTAAGATAAAAGGAAATACATATTTTAGTTTTTATGATAATATGAACGCAAAATTGTGTCCACGAGACACTTGTATGATGTAACATCACACAAGTGTCTCGTGGCTAAGTACGATCGAATTCGAAAGCGGATTTAAAAGATTTTGAAGTGTATTCGGTATACGTTACTTTGAATTTGTGTGTATACTTACGAGTAGATGCATACACACAAATGGTATAAGTATAAAATTATATGGGTGCATCTTGGATGTCAAAATTTATAATGTTCGGAAGTAAAAGTACCTAGTGTTAATATAATTATGTTATTTGAATGTAAAAACTTAGGTACTTTGTTTCAGTACAAGGTTGAATCCTTGATAATATTATAAAACTATAATTATTTCATTTTCCAGACATATGTGTACCTTTACTTTAAGGTGATTACATACGCGAATGATTTTGACCATACAAATGCTCAAGGTCATTCGCTCATATTTGAACCGTAAAAATCAGTAAAACCAATTTTAATAGATAATTTTATAGGCGACGATTACTAACTAAGAAGATCACGTCATGCTAATACACTTATTTAAAATATATGTGAAATTTTAGATTATTTGGATATATATTGTAGAAAATATTTGGTTTCATAAGAAAGAGTAGAGTGATTTTCGGAGCCTCTTTTTAAATATTTCCTCCTTTTTTATTTAATATATGAAAAGAAGAAGTTATTCTCTATATCCTGTAGTATGCAGGCATGTGAATTCCAGATCTGTAGGTTTTATAGTTAATCAGAAAAACGGTTTCGAAAATACTAATTTTTCGATGCTGATCTGATTCGGGGCCTTAACCGACTTCAAAGTAAGGGGGTTCTTCATTCGACGGTTCGGTTTGCAGTCTATTTATACTCATAAGGATGAGGCAAAAGAGATAGAGAAAAAACCCCTTCTAAGCTAAACTAAGATTTTTGCTAATCTACGACAGATTAGCAAAAATCAAGAATGTTATCTAGCAACTTTATTTTACTTTTATTTTCCTTACCATATTTTTTAATCGCCTGGTTCACAAAAAATTCATTGATGTAATTTTTAAATGACTCGGACAAAAATGATGTCTGCAGGAAAATGAAAACTAGGGTTATAATTCTGTTGAGTAAAATATAACACTTGATTCCATTATTGTAAAAAAAAATCTGTTTAAAAAATTTACCAGGGGATTCAACTGAATTCAATGTCAAATTTCAAGATGCACCCATATGCATGCACTAAAACGAAGGAATATTTACATTTTCATTAAAGCACAATGGTTAGGTATTTGAATGAAATTTTGAAGCATTTATTATTCAAATCGATTAAGAAAGAGGAAAGAGAATCGACCTCGGGAGGGATTCGAACTCGCGATCTTTCCCTTACAGGGAAAATGCTCTGCCCCCCTAGACAAGTGTCAATTCGTTGCTCGGCGTATCATGGAATAGAATGATGAACTGATTTGACATTTTTGACATTCGTTGACGCCTGTCATATATACGTCAAATCCCATATATTTCGCATTCTATTCTACAAAACGCTGGCCAACGAATTGACATTTTAGACAGTCGTGTAAATTGTTATCATGGAACATACGAAACCTAGGGCCCGCACTAAACACGAACGAAATATATAGTATGTCGCAGCCACCTGCTTAATCAGCCTTTCAATAAACTGCCTAGCCTGTTATCTAAACGGCGCCGTGTAATAAACGGCCTGAATGATATTCAGTCATTTAATTAAACGGCTAGGCAAATCGCTTGGATCGATGATCGATGACCTTTAATTACTTGCCTAGCCATTTAATTAAATAGCTAGGCAAATGACTTGTTTCTGCATGGCTATAAAAAAAATAACCACGATGTGATGGCTAAAGGTATGATTCCGTAGCCGACCGCATACGACAACTGCCGACGCATGCAGCACATGCGCGTAATTCATTGCGGCTTCTCAATGGTCCCCGTTATCATGTATCGGAGTTTGACAAGTAATGGGTACGCTGTATGTGCTGCATGCGTCGGCAGTTGTCGTATGCGGTCAGCTACGGAATCATATCTTAAAGCTTCTAACCTAATCTATCCAAGTCGGATTGGGCAGCTTTCTCAATAAAGCTACTATTATTATTTTATTATTTATATTGTAAAAATGTTCAAACACGATGTCAAAATTGTTCATGAATAAAATATACTGAACATACTGAAAAAACCTATCACTAAACTTTGTCTTATTTCGGGGTGGTGCCCTATCGTACGAATGGTCTAAGCAATAGTCAGCCAGTTTGTTAAATGTTGTAATAAACGTTACGGCTGAATATCATTCAGGCCGTTTATTGAACGGCGCCGTTTAGTTAACAGCCTAGGCAGTTAATTGAAAGGCTGATTAAGCTAGTTGGCGGCGACATATACGTACATAGTATATAACTTGTGGGTAACATAACATGAAACTAAGAGAGTTCAAAGATATTCTCTTTTCTATATCGATTAAGATATATATAGGAAAGAGATTGTCTTAGAACTCTCTTCTCAACTCTCTTGAGAATATCTTAATCGATTTGAATAGTTAGCATACTAAATGGGAATGCAACTTCGATTTTCTTCCGGTAGGGCTTAGGTAAGCACTTACTGTCTTCGGATCCGATTTCGGGATAAACTTGTTCCATAGTAGAACCGATTGCCCGAAAATTCGATCCTCGTCTGAGATATTTAATGGCAGGCCTACAGATCACTAATGCACTGTGTGACCAAATTATTAGAGTCCGTAAATATAATGGAATTTTGTTTTTGTATTCTGTGAACGGGTTCTACCGTCCGTTATGAGCGTGAACCCCCACAAATACCTAGCACAAGTAATTTAGTTTAGCCAGGAGGGGTTTTGGGCAATATAAGCTATTTCGGTTAGGTACACTAATAGAAGAATATGAACTACTACTAAATAGTTCATATTCTTATTATAGGTACGAGTAGAAAACACAGCCTAAATATAAGACGGTATATAGGGTGAAAATTGAAAATAGTAAAATTGCTTTTCTTATTTTTTTACTTTTTTTTCGTTACCAAATGCTTTTATAGTTTTTACGTGTAAGTTTAGTGAGGTATTGGAATGGCTAAAATATGATGTTGTGGCGTGTTGGCCAGCTGCCAACCAATTCCATACAACGTAACTTCACTCTGAAGCTACCATGAAAATAAACGTCTATGAATAAATTTTCTTACGGTTATACGTTCTTCAGTCTACGCTTTGAGTTCTTGAGCCGTAATCGGATTTTTAGCAATAAGAGTTTAATCAATCGTTTTTGTGATTTGTAAAGCTGGCTCACCAATTTTGGATATCTTATCATCCACCTACTGGTAGGTTCATAACCAAAGTTAATATGTACATATGTAGCACGTTTGTATTTGTTTTGAATGATGAATTGTTTGTAACGTTGTGTTGTCGTTAGGAGCAAAGCATACCTCCAGCGGAGATGAAACTCCTCCAATACCGGAAGAAGAACTCGAACAACAAAAAATTGAACATGAAAAACAAATTCAAAAGGTATTCACTTTTGCTTTACCTCTGTTTGTATTTATCCATATCGACCTATCCATCGAATACTATATAGGTAGGTTCATGTGCAAAATCTCTACCGAACAGCTATTTGAAGCAGGTAAGTAGGTACACTAGGGACCTACTTATGTGTTATCCTAAATTCGTTGTAGCTTCATTTTATTATTTTACACTTTATTTTTGGTAGATGGAAAATATTTATTCATGACAAACGTGATTTCAATTTATCAGCACACTTATGTACCTAATTAACTCTATATAGTGCATAGGTTGATATAATTATGGAATAAATGTATGTAAAATACGCAGATAAGAGGGGAGAAACCGAATACTAGTTAGTTAAATAAAATAATATACGAGAAGATATCTATAGGTGAGATGGCATAAGGCTAAGCTAGTATGGATTGTTTGGGGTCTGACGACCTGTGATGGACCTCGGAAGTAGCAGATGAACATTCTGTCCGTCACCTACATCGGTGCGGGTTCGATTCTCGCTCAGTGCAAATATTTGTATGCATGAATATGATGTCTATTTGCATCAATCTGGATGTCTCTATGTACAATATATCTTCACAAAAAAATGTATAGATGTATGGTGTATTCGCATTCTTAAACCCATTACAGTACTATTCTGTTCTGTATCTGTTCTGTGCCATAACTAACTGTGTTCTGTACATACTTCTCGTACAAACTATATTTAGTTTGGGTCTCGATGGAGCTGTATTATATTTTTTAGAACTTACGTACTGTATATTTATTTTTCGGATTTCTTAAATTATTTTTTCCTACGAATTAATGATCATACATATTCACACATTTTCAATGTAGGCATCGTATTCTACCTATAGTAGAATACGATGCCTACATTTACTACTCCCCCTTACCGGGATAGAGAATCGTAGATGGCTTAAATTCAACTGCGGCACGAGAGAAATGCCGTATTGGGTAACTTGCACCCCGGCAATTGGTTATAATCGGTTGAAAAATTATGTACATGGTGGTTACCGCGTGAAAAAGGTACCTATAGGCCTACCGGAATCTCTTAGCACGATTTAAAAAAAAGAATTAGGTACTATATAAATAATATATGGCAACGTTAATGTCATCATGTCAAATTCGACCAGCACATAGGAGTAGGCACAAGTGTACAACCGCTGAAGTCTAAGTACAACTCTTGTACGACTATTAGTTTTTTTTTTGGTTCGGAGTTGCGAGTCTATGTAGCGAGTTGACAAGTAGATATTGGTTTTGCCATTTTGATACTTTTAATAGATTTTCATTCTTTGCCACTTATATTATAACTTCTTGTGATTATGTTTTATTTTTGTTCTATAGATATTGCTGCATATTTATTTCAACTTATGCGGAGTAATTCCATGGCACATTTTAGGTTTAGTTTAATTTAATTTTAAATATGCACATAACATAAAATAGAAGACACACACTCTAGCTAGAAGACAAAGAAAAACGGATTTAGCCACAAAATGCTTAAAACAACTTTTTGTATTTAGGTAGATAAGTACTACTCTTTTGGGGCTTTCATCACTTTTTCCATTTTATATTTAAAATATTAATCTCTATATAAAAAAATGAATCCCTATGTCCCTTGATCACGCGTGAACGGCTGGACCGATTTCGCTAATTCCTTTTTTTAGAACATTCTTTAAAGTACGGGGATGGTTCTTACGGAGAGAAAAATTGAAAAAAAAAAAAAAAAGAATTGACTGTTAGGCAGTACGAGGTTCGCGGGGTCAGCTAGTTTAAAATATAATATGGAAATGTTAGTTCATTACCTATAAAGGTAATGAACTAACAAAAGCATTGCGTTTGTAGTAATTGTTTGACGTTTTGGTTAAGGAAAAAAAAAGCCAAGCGCGTGAAGCTGAAGAAGTCAGACAGCTTGACATAGAACTTCTTCATCAACGAGCCATTGAAGCTGAGGAGGAACAAAAGAGAGAGGTAACAAGACAAATGCATTTTTACTAATAATACCATGCAAGCTGTGATACTAATTAAAAGAAAATATTATTTAGGTACGTAGGTGAAGAAAGCTAGTTACTTTTACACACAGACACTCACTTTTTTTTTATCAAAGAGCTTTTGTCGTTATATAATTGTATGACTCGTGAGGTACAGAGTTAGCATTAGCGTATAATAAGCATTTTATAGTCGCAAGAACTTGTGATGATTGCGCTGTTTCATTTAATTTCAATTCATATGGACATGATTAGAATTGTACTACTTTGTACCTCATTCATCATTATAGTGTAGATTCCCGGTCGTTTCAGAGGCTTCCGCCTTGAAGCCCGGCATCCGCTTGCCGGTTTTTATTCTTCCAGTTTGTACGGTCTTTAGCAGAGAGACCATTGGCACGCATTTCACCTTCTACGACGTCAAGTCATTCTTGGGTCTACCTTTCCTACGGGGGTCCGGTGGAGGAGGCATAACCAGACATTTGTTACCCTCGTAGCCTGGCAGTTGCCACAAAACATGGTCGCACCAGCAAAGGCAACTTTTGCATTCAATCTGTGATGTCACGGAAATGAAGGTTGCCACGGAAATGAAGGGGAACGCGATCCTTCTACGTGACTCCACTTTTAGCGTATTCATCTCCATGGCACTTTATTCCAGCATGAGTCGTGCTAGCAACGGCCATGCTTCGCAGCATTGTAAAAGGACAAGCCGTATGATGGTTTTGTAGACCTGCCCTTTCAACCTCACTTGCTTTTAGGGTCTCAAATGACGTTACTCCCTCCACCTCACGCTACTTGGCCCACGCGGTGCCTTGACGTCGTAATCGATGTCACAAGTCCCGTGAAGGACAGATCGGAGCTCGGCCAAGTCATTGCCTATAGAAACAGAAGACAAAAGTAACAACACAAACACATTTAATGACTATTTTTCGATTTATTGAACTATAATTTAGTTAACCTAAGATTGGCGGTTTACTAATGTTTGGCAAAAAACGTTTCCCAAAGTGTTACATGCCAAAGTATGTTTCCCAAATTTTCATTTGGCAAAAAAACATTTGGCAAAACAACTTTTCGCAATTTTACAGTAGGCAATACTATTTTTGGCAAATTATTGTTTACCAAATAATTACATGGCAAAGTTTCATTTTACCAAGTATTAGGTAGTCAAATATGGTTTGTAAATCATATTATGATTTACTTAGAGTCTAAATTCACTGCATTAATTTTTTTTAATTTTAAGATCCATATTTTAAAATACACTGCTACATGGATTTTTTTTCACCTTGGGCAAATAATTTACAGGTATGAACTTCGATATTAATTATATTGTTATCATACAAATCATTTCCGGCACTTCGCCGGCCACTGCCGCGGCACGCTCGCTTCGCTCGCTCGGCTCGCGCTCTGTTGGGGTCACAGTTCTAACCTAATCTAACCCGGTTTTCTAGCAGTTTCAATCTAGCCTACGAAGTACACCTTTACAAAATAAAGCATTTGCTAAATGTAAATTTGACTTAATGAAAATTGAGCAAGTAAATATTTGCCAAATGAATATTTGACCAAGTGATTAAAGTGCGAAATGTAAATTTGCTAAAGATTCTTTTGGGGAATGAAAATATGCGATAAGTTTTTTGGGAAGTGAAATTTGACGAAACATATTTTGCCAAACGGCAGAATCCCATAAAAATACGAAAGCTTTGATTAAAAGCCATCCGTCGCCAAATTATTAATTATTACCAAAATTACGAGGTTATGTGGTTAACACTTATTGTTGAAAGTGATTATGAAATAATAAGTAAATACACAGGTAAGCTACTTATGAATAAATCTTTGACTTCGCCCCCTTACATGGGACTTAGGATATCAGGCGAAATGTGGTTGACAATACACCTTGCTACGCTAAGAATTATTGAAAAGATAATAGGTAATCAAAGATTTATTCATTAGTAGCTTACCTGTGTATTTACTTATTATTTCATAATCACTTTCAACAAAGTGTTTACCACAACATAACTCGTACTTTTGGTAATAAATAATTTGGCGACGGATGGCTTATAATCAAAGCTTTCGTATTTTTATATTCTTCGGCATTTGGTGCGTGCCGACTTCAGCGCATTTAGAAACAATACAGCGCGTCATTGTAGCTGTTTGGAATTATTTTCTGAAATTAACCATACAAAAATGCAATGTTTTGGGAACAAGCTATGCTAGCGCCACTTTGACAGTTGCCAACCCCATTGAAATATGGCCTCTTGGGCTAAGCCCCGACTTCTAATAAATCAGTAAGTCTATAGATTAAATTATTTTTCGCTTTTCAATGCCTCTTTTTCGTTTCTTGAAGTCGGTTAAACTTTTTTGTTAAAATTAATTTATTCAGTCTTACCTATGCTTGTATATTGAAGATTGTAATTATTATATCTCTTTAGTTATTTTTTTACTTTTTTATACCACTTAGGTGGCAGACAAGCACACGGCCCACTTGATGGGAATATGGTTACCGTGGCCTATGGACGTATGCAACACCAGAGGCGTCACACTCGCGCTGCCGACCCTGAAGTTACTTCTATAATATTTAACTACATTAAATTTACTACAAATTATGTCTGGACATTTTTACTGTACCAATACTTTACTTAATATATACGAGAGGTCAAATGTAAAAAACTTATAATTCGCGACAAAATCAACTCAGCTTGATCGCGGAAGTATGGAAGTTAAAGTAAGCAGCACGACATTTCGTACACCTAGTACGTTGTTAGAAAGAAATAAACACGTTTATCGGCCTTTTTTCAAAATGTTACTGCTAAGAGGATAAAATGGGCAATGAAGAGCGAACGTATGAAATGCGATGAATAGGCCTCCAACACAAAAATTGTAGAAGTAACTACTACAATTAAATAGTAACTAAAGAGATATTATTAATATTTTTCAATATACAAGCAAAAAACTGAGAAAAGGGACCTTTCCCTCCCTCCTCACCGCCGACTCGTGTCCCACCCTCGCGGTGACTTTCCATATGAATCATCTGAGTACCCTAGGGAATAACTGTATTAATTTTCAAAACTACATGATTTATTTGTTCTGATCGTCAATTTTCACGTTAATTTGCCCGGTGTAATACGAGTAATATCTATATATTATATGAAAACTGTGGAAGTATCGTAATCGCTTCGCCATCGTCACGTCGTTTATTGATCCACGAGGTAAAAGTTAACCATTAAGGTACGAGTTGGCAGCCGGACGACGCACAGTGGGACGAAAGTACGATTTGAGTGACTTAGGACCCAATGTTTTTTATTTACTTTTTTCTTTGTGCCGATGGATAGAGCTCGTTGAGCCCAATAATAATTTCTATGGACGTTTTTCTCTAAACTTTATACTTTGGGCAGAATAATACTTTTTATTTTTTTTTGTATGGAGCGAATCAAATAAACTTAAATTTCTGGTAAGTCTCTTTTGATCCCGCTTTGAAACTACATTTTTCTTATACCTTGTCTAGTCTAATGTCTTATGATACCATAAACATGTACCTAAAGTTGCAATTCTGCGAAATAAATGGATCGGTAAAAATGAAAAATCACATAGAATAAAGAGTTGTAATTTTGTTTTTGAAAGTTCTTTTAAGTTGAATTTAATATGAAATAGTAAGTTAAACCACGTTATAATACACATAATTACTTAACAAGTAACAACAAAACAGTTAAAGGTCCCTATTTCGCTATTACTTAAAAATATAGGTAAGTAATTCTATTTATTTTCGTAATGACTGTAATTAGTTTATCCTTTTTACTTGTTAAAATTACAGCGCTCTCACCTTTACCTATTACTATAATGTTAAATCGGATAATTAGTTAATGAGGGTAGTAAAAAAATAATTTATATTTATTGTATGTTATCTAGTATTCGTTTAATTACATTACTACTAACATCTCGTGATTTTGATCGTCCCTATATTTTATATAATGGAGAGTTTAGTTAACAATTTAGATTTATTTATGATTTTAAGAGATGATCTGAATTCATTGTCGGATAGTAAAAAAAAATTCCAATTCCTACTACATAAAATAGATGTGACCGAAGAGAACAGTGCTCAACTCCAAAAATTCTGTACGCGATTTTGTTCAAATATAAGTGCAAGGTGGGAACGAAGTAGGTAGTCGTACATTAGCACAATTCATAAGAAAAAATGGTGATTGGTTACACCGTGCTATAAACTGGCCCGAAGCAGTAATACCTGTGAATGTGGAACAAGAAGAGCTCGAAATTTGTAATACTGAAGATGTTGAAAATCTTCTACCACCATCAACAAGAAAAGTGTTCTTTTTTCTTTTTTCTTCTTGGCTGTGTTCAAAAGACTAGTCAAGGACCACTACCTGTCTCTCTGACGATTATGGAACAACAAGGTTGTAGTATATGTAAGTGTGTGTATTAACATAGGTCCTACCTACCTATTATAGTTTTTTCTGGGATATTTATTTATACTTGATATATATGTATGTATTTTATATAATAATATTTGCCTATACTTAGGTAGCTATTATGTTTTTGTTCGTTTTTTTATAATATTTACTAACTATTATTTTCTTTTCTTTATAATATTTACTCAATGTACATCAAACTGCCCTGAAACTTTCTTCTCCTTTTTTCTGTCTCCATCCTATGGTTGCCTGTAAGAGATTGCCGCATTGTGATAAGGCCGCCATTTGTATGTGCCACATGTTTACCTATTTTTCTATTATGTAATGTGATATTTTTTGGTGTACAATAAAGACGTATATTATTATTATTATTATTATTATTATTGTTAACTAAACTCTCCATTATATAAAATATAGGGACGATGAAAATCACGAGATGTTAGTAGTAATGTAATTAAACGAATACTAGATAACATACAATAAATATAAATTATTTTTTTACTACCCTCATTAACTAATTATCCGATTTAACATTATAGTAATAGGTAAAGGTGAGAGCGCTGTAATTTTAACAAGTAAAAAGGATAAACTAATTACAGTCATTACGAAAATAAATAGAATTACTTACCTATATTTTTAAGTAATAGCGAAATAGGGACCTTTAACTGTTTTGTTGTTACTTGTTAAGTAATTATGTGTATTATAACGTGGTTTAACTTACTATTTCATATTAAATTCAACTTAAAAGAACTTTCAAAAACAAAATTACAACTCTTTATTCTATGTGATTTTTCATTTTTACCGATCCATTTATTTCGCAGAATTGCAACTTTAGGTACATGTTTATGGTATCATAAGACATTAGACTAGACAAGGTATAAGAAAAATGTAGTTTCAAAGCGGGATCAAAAGAGACTTACCAGAAATTTAAGTTTATTTGATTCGCTCCATACAAAAAAAAATAAAAAGTATTATTCTGCCCAAAGTATAAAGTTTAGAGAAAAACGTCCATAGAAATTATTATTGGGCTCAACGAGCTCTATCCATCGGCATAAAGAAAAAAGTAAATAAAAAACATTGGGTCCTAAGTCACTCAAATCGTACTTTCGTCCCACTGTGCGACGTGTCGCGGCGACACTACTGGTGCTACGAACTTGTACCTTATTTCCATACAATAGCGGACGCATGAGGCTGCAGCGGACGACGTGTCGCAGCGACACTACTCTACTGGTTTCAATGTATTTTCATGAAAGCGACGACACGTCGTCTGCTATTGCGACATGAAGTCGGCTTCCAACTTGTACCTTTAGTGAATAGAAAAGCTAATGGTTTACGTCTCATCTCATCAATCGCTTTTTATACTTAGTGGCATTATCCCGAAATGTTGGCATTTTTTTTGGTCTTAATTTAGTTAACTGAATATAGAACGACTCGCATTTTCATAACAATAGTGCCGATTCTGCTGTGCAAACACAGGTCTAACTCTGTAAAAACTTTTTTATATAGATACCACTTATGTCGCTGACAAGCACCCAGCTCACCTGATGGAAAGTGGTTACCGTGGCCTATGGACGAGTGCAACACCAGGGGAGTCACACTAATTCTATTTTGAAGTTTAAGCTATGAAATGCGAATAGGTATGCGGTGTGTTTAAATTTACTTTTATACTTTTTAGTTTACGTTGTTTCGGCAGGAATAAGCAAGGCAGCTTTTATTCATATTAGTATTAATTAGTTTATAACATTACATTATGTACATATAAATAAGTATTACTAAGTATACTTATTATTTATTTTCAAACAGGAGGGTGTGGCGAGAAGGCTGGCGGCATTGCCACGTTGAAAGGCAATACCAATCCTTTGCGAAAGGAATAAATCAGCCCTCTGGTCACGGTAGCGTCTATTATGCGTTTAGAAATAGTAGACAGCCACTTGAACCCCATGATCTTAGCGTCTCGACCCCAAACGGCTCAAATATTATGTCATTACTACTTCACTATATTTGCGCCGTTTTCGGTTCTCTGCCGAAACAGCAGGCGCAGTCCGCAGTCCCTGGAAGATATGAAGGCGTAAGGGTGTCAGCGCATGTTGCAGCCCACACAAAACACCTTCCTAGCTTCCAAGGCACTAATGACATTCCATATTCATGACCTCATCAATTCAAGTGTTTACAATCCTTTATTTGTCATCATTTTAGTGTATGGTTCGATTAGACTTCTCTTTGAAGCCGTATTCCACTTTAATAAATATCTATTACAAAAGTACAAGAGTACCTACTTATAAGAATAAAGGTATGATTTACGACGCGTTTAACAAGTAATGGGTACGCTGTATCTGCTGCATTTGTCTGCAGTTGTCGTATGCGGTCACCAATAAGTAACGATTAAACATTCAAGTGAATAATAATATCCCATCAAAAACAATACTTGTAAAACAATTCCAAGCCTCGCCCTCGGCTCTTTTACCGCAAAAAGTTGTGAGATCCATGTACCAAGTCGGTTAATTTATTCAGTCCCTACTTCAGGGACCTTCTGTCCTAAGTTATAAGTAATAAGCTTTTATGTTTTAAATATAATATATTGACTTGGCAATCGCATTAAACAATCTTATTTAATATAATTATTGTGATGTGCGATACATTGTGTTTTCATGCGATGGCCAAGTCAATTTGACATTTAATTTTGTACATAATAATATGAACAATTTTACAAAACAATAGATAAATAATTACTCCGGTCAATCTTATTCGAGGTTACAATAATTCGCACCTGGTGAAAGTTGGTAGGATTGTTCAAGACACTATCATTAAACGAACTTTAAAAAGTCCTCATCAATCCGATACCTGGATTTTTTTATTCAAGGTCAAACGTCAAACGGGTTTTTCACGATTTTCAGCCAAGCAGTAAATTTTATCATATATTATCATCATAATCATATTTAAATTATATGTAAAAAATGTTAAATGCTTTTTTCCTAAGAGTCACCGTTTCTGAAATATAATAATTTGAAAAAGTAGGACGAGTTGTACTGGCAACAGTTACTGGCATCGGATTGATGAGGACTTTTTAGAGTTCGTTTAATGATAGTGTCTTGAACAATCCTACCAACTTTCAGCCGGGTGTAATATATTGTACCCTCACCCCAAGAATTTAGTTTAGTTTGACCGGAGTAAATAAGGCATTGCCCAATCCGATTACAGTTGAGTTGTATGTGGTCTAAAAAGGTAAGTATACTAGCTAATAGATTCACAACAAATCGATGGCGTAGGTAACTGTAGTTTCTTGTGTATGAAACTGCTTACATGTAAAGGTTTACAATAATTGCCTTGAAAGTGAAAATAGATTGTACTAAGGCATAATAAAACGTAACTTACCGAGCTTAACTTAGTACCCTTAGCTTGATTAAACCCTTTGAAGTCTGACGCCACGCCGCCACCGCGCCGCCGCCGCGCCACTGCCGCGCCACCGCAAAGCTGTCGAACTGCAACTGCAAATGTAATACTAGGAATATTTAATATACATACCTAAATAGATTTATAGATTCAGTAGGAAGGAAAGAATATGAGAGGAATCACTCTCGTATATAAAAATCCTACTTTCTTGTGTTTTACTTTAGTTTTAGTTTATTGGTTAAATTAATTTAATTGAATATTAGTAAGTAAAATTATACCTATACAACAATCCTACTAACTAAATTGAAAATGTAAGATGAATTAAAAGTACCTAAAGACGAACGAATACTTTATTTACTGAGGTAATTAGGAGGGTGGGTAGTCGGGGTCCACCTCGCAGAATATACACTGATCAAATACTCAAGTACCTAAGTATTTGTGCATTGAAAAAAGGGCAAAAGGGGGAAAATTTGTGTCTAATGAGTTATCTATTTCTTTTGAGTCGTACCTGAAAAGCTACCGTAAAGATTGATTGGTGCGATTAATTTATGTTAGTTAATGATGTTAATAAAATATTATTTATTTAGTTTAGATGCTTACCCCTTCGGGGATAAAGGCGTGAGTTTATGTTATGTTAGAACGCAAGTCGAAAATGTACTTGTAGGTAACTATGTGCTTGTAACTAATATTTATTGAATTTAAAAAAACTTGTAAATAATATCTAGACCTTATGAAATCGTACCTAACGAACCGTACCCAGATGACATGTATCAATAGGTTATGCAAAAAATCTACAACGGAGACTACATTCACATCACAGGCTAGGACGATGCCTTGTTCTGTTCCTCAAGGTTCAATATTAGGCCCGCTATTGTTCATTATATACATTAATGACATGCCTAAATATTCAAATCATCAGATGGTTTTATTTGCCGATGACAGTACTCTTATATGTACAGGACCTAACGTCGACTGTTATCACAATGAAATAAACAATTCTCTTAATGGTATAATCCAATGGTTAATTAGGAACAATCTACAAATTAATTTAAGTAAAACAAAAATTATACAGTTCAATCAAAAAACTAATACCCCTAAAATTTGTATACAATATGGAAGTACAACCATAAGCGAGACTAATAATGCTAAGTTTCTGGGCCTTCATATCGATAGTCAACTGACATGGAAATTACACATAGAAACCCTCTGTAAAAAGCTAAGACAATATGCATATGCTTTGTATCAACTATCAAAAACAACGAACCGCCTTACGGTCTTGACTGCTTACAACGCATACGTAGCTAGCAATATAAGGTATGGCATTATTTTTTGGGGCAATTCCACAGACCGAGATGACGTTTTTTTGGCCCAGAAAAGATGTTTGCGGGCTTTTTGTAAACTCCGTCCAACAGATAGCTGTAGGCCATATTTTGTAGAACTAAATTTACTCACATTCCCCTGTATGTATATCTACGAAGTAGCAGTATTTGTAAAAAGCAACTTTAATTGTTATGAGACGCTTCAATCTAAACGGCATTCTGGTACTATTTGTATACCGCGACACAAAACTGCACTGTGTGCTAAAAGTATCATAGTTATGGGTCCTAAGATTTATAACGGTATACCAGGGTCCATAAGGAACAAACAGCAAATAATAACATTTAAGAAATGCCTGTATAAATTTTTGGATCAAAAGTGTTATTACTCCATTACAGACTTCTTAAATGACAAATCAAAGTAACTTAAGAAATATTTTATTTATTAGTTTGACTCAATTGTTTATCTATGATAGTGATGAATAGTGATGAATTATTAAGTATACAATATTTTGAATCTTATTATTGAATGTTTAACAATCTATTGACATTTGCTATATTGTGCCTTATTAATATCGTTTATTGTATTAATTTATAATGAATTTCATTGACCTACTGACATTGTGAATAATTTGATTGACTAATTTAATAGACAAAATTAATTGACTAAAAATTGAACCCATTGACATTTGTTATTTTGTCCCTAAATTTTATTATACGGTTATGTTATTATTTACTAATTGATAATGATAATTTTGTTTTGTTTTAAAATATAAGAGATAGGTTGATAGTAAATGCATGTAGATACCTAACTGAAATTTAATGTCTTTCATATATTATTTGCATGCCGCTCTGGCGGTCGAGTATGGTGATACTAATCATATAATAACGGGTGGCGCAAAAGTAAAGACCCTATTTGGTTCGGCTATAACATTTTTTCTAAATTAGAAAACTAGATTTAGGTTTTTTTAAATGTATATTTGTACCATTAAATTTCGTACCATTAGGATTTAAAGATGATGTCTTTTAAATGGTGACCTCCAGAGTTGATACATTTGAGCCCTATTTATGACATTTTGCATAACTTGCCGTAACACTACCTGCGATATGTTCGTTATTTCTTGACGAATGTTTTCTTTTAGAGCTGCGAGAGTCTGTGGCTTGTTCACATACACCCGAGATTTCAAAAAACCCCAAAGAAAGAAGTCTGGACTGGTCAGATCGGGTGATCTTGCAGGCCAAGGCAAATCGCCAAAACGAGAGATAACTCGGCCTGGAAAAGCGTTTGACACAATTATTCCACGTTCTTGGGGAGTAAAACGGTCCATGTTTATTTTCAGTGTATTTTACATTTGTTCACTACACAATTTTCAACAACAGAATGACAGAAAATTTCATATAAAAAAAATAAAGGTATTTTCTTTGGTGCCACTACTTTTGCGCCACCCGTTATAACGACACCATGTAAACCCATATCGCAAAATAAATGATTTGATTTGATTTTCTTTATGCAACAGTCTGGCTTTCCACCAGAGATGGATTTGACCAATGTCGTTCAACCCGTGCTATCAGTAGCGAAGGATGAAAATTTTCAAAATGGAAGCCGATGAAAAAATCTTATACAAAGACAACATGAAACATCTATATCACGGCTTCCTTTTGCAGAGAATGCTGGCAGGAATCGGTTTATAGGGACCCTTCGCCATTTTGTGCGTACATATTCACTGGTCCACACTGGTGGAAAGGGGTTCGGCTATGCTAAGTTTTATATATAGAACTAGCTGTTGCCCGTGGCTCCGCCCGCGTGAAAGTCGGATTCCATTCCAATTTTTTTTCGTGCGGAAGGTCCCTTTGATAACACCCCCGTTGGCCATCAGGAGTGGCTATGTCGGACTCGGACCGACTAAAACCGCATGCCGTCTCGGCCTTCAGATAAGCCGGGGTGTAAGATTACCTAGAGAATTGCATGGAAGTTCCGTACCACGCATTAGGATCCTCTCCCCGGCTTCGCTCGTGACATAGTTCAAACCCCTATAACCCATGCCCGTAATTTAATAGTTTTCAAATGATGTATGGGTATATACCGGCTTAATTGACATTTATAATTTCGTAATATCTTTTGAATAGAGATGAATAGAGATGTCATTAAGGTCGAAAGTTACTTGGAGTCGCTGTTTTAGTCTCTGTGTGAAACTTGTAATTGGTTTGAGTCATCCGTTCAATGATCCGATATCGGGCTACCATAGTGGTGTCGGCTCCGATACCCGATATCGGGCCGGACAATGTGAAAGACAGATAAGAATGTATACATTTGACTTCCTCCCGAAATCGGATCAGCATCTGTCACCGATATCGGATATCGGATATCGGACAATGTGAAAACGCTCTTACTCGCTACGCTGCATAGCTATAACACAGGCGAAATTGTCATATAGTTTCATAGCTTAGCTTTTACATTTTCGTGCATAGCTGCAAGAAAGCTAGCCTAATGGTGCAATGGCGGGCAAATTCGAATTTCGAGCTACTAGCGGCTAATGTCATCCACCATTGCATGGGATACAAGAAATCATTACAAATATCTACAAAAAATGGCTAAATTATTCAAAGTTGCCATCAATATTGTATAGTAGTTATACAAATTAATATTAGGACTTACCTGAAGCGTTGATAGTTTTCAACGTTAATAACTAGAATTTAGATGCTCGTTGATATTATGCAGATCGCGGAGGCCGTACACGCTGTGGAGACACTCCGTGGAATGAATACTTCTTGGTCTCATCACAGACTTTGCGACCTTCAGAGGCAAGCAGCACGCTTGCGTCACAGCAGGCCCTCAATTCCTGACACAAGCAAGCAATACAAGGTATTTATTTCAGTGTAAGCTATACCTATTGATTGATGAAACATGCACATGCGCGTCCAATGCATCCTTTTAATAGCGCGAGCCCCGGAACTAGTCCCGGTTTATTATTACCTGACCTACATAGCGAAGTGTCCACTGTTGACAAACGACTTTCAACGTGAAAACGCTCGCGCAAGTTGTTGTTGTCTCCAAGTTTTAGTGACTTGCTCAACTGGCTGCAAGTAGCACGCGTATATAATTGTTTAGACCTTGCAGCAAGCCTAGTCTAGTGGTAACTGGCTCTTTGAGTTAGTTCTGGAGGCAGAAACTGTAGATCGTCGTCGCCTCATCCCCGGAAAGGTCCCATTCAGAATAATTTAATGCGAATAAGATATACAAACACTCAAAAATAATTCTTGTATAAATATCTTCCAATGTAATATACAAAGTACAGTATAAAGGTAACAAAACTTTAGCTACCTACTAGGCAGTATACATAGGAAATAAAATAGCAATTTCAAGGTTATGTGAACATTACTTATTTTCACAAGAAAATTATAGTGTATATGTCTACGTCTCGAAGCCTTATTTACTTAGTAATTATACAAAATCTTAAAATGATTATGAGTTTGACAAGATTTCAATGGATTGACTTACCTATACTATGCGTGAGCGCCCTCGGCCGCACCTTCATCCTGTGATGCCATTTTTAATCGAAATGACCGATGTGAAAATATCGCTTAATTTATTTTAGGCTGTCTGAAAAAGTATTTTCCAAAAGCCATAACCGTCTTCAAGACTGGAGTGAACGGGTCGCTTCTAGGGTTCAATCGTCTTATTCTCAGGTCCTATGAGAGCCCAAATCGGTCGACAAGATATTGTTACTTATATTTAATTACATTAGACTTAACTATAAAGTCTATACTCTTTTACGGTACGCATGCCTCACTGAATGCACTGTCTTAATGTGTGTATGATGGTAAAAACATGATTTCTCTAAATATAAAATATTTTCACCATAAATACAATAAATACAAAATAACCTCAAATTCTGCTTCATATTGTATAAAAATGTATGTTGTTATGTTCACACAGCTATGTAATAACACAGTATCCACTACACGCAATATAATAAAATAATAATAATAATAAATATGTGAGATAATTACAATATTTTTGTTATAATTAGCAAAAACTCACCGATTCAACAAGCGAATGCTCTGTATCCGGCCATATTTACAAGATGATGATGTACTCGTCAGGTGGCTCAATAATTGATTGTGGGGAAGGGTGTGTGAGTGGACAGTCTCATAGATTTTTTTACCTTGTACGTTTTATGATACGTCAATAACGAAGACCTGAGCGTTTCCACTGCCACGAGTTCCGTAGGATTGAATATAACGTCTTCCCACGTATAAGGGGGAGGTAAATTATTGCCTCATGTACCTAACATCTAAATTTAGACTATCATTGTTTAGCTTGCGGCCCGTCCCCGCGAATTTATTGATCTGTTAACGCAACCGCTATAACTTATTCAAGGAATTATAAGTACTCTGTCTTGTGCCCGGTTCTACTCTACGATGGCAAACATTTTTATCTTGCGAATCTAACTGTAAAATGTGTGAACGTAGAGTTTATCTGACATTATGTTTATAAGTGTTACTTTAGGACTTAGGGCAGACCAGGTATGAAAGTAACAATTTTAACTTTTCCCCTTGGAAATTATAAATTAAAGCTAGTGTCTAAGTTAGATTGATTATCCAACTTTGTTTTAACACTAACTTCCACGTGACTGGTATCATAGATTTTAACAAATCCTAACTTATTAAAAATGTGGAATCTGTTACAACTAACCCTACCCCTAGGGTCGGTTGCAACAGTGCAAGGGGATAATTATAACATTGTAAATAACAACAAAGTTACGTTAATAATCAACATATTCATAATCAGCCTTTGAGTTATACATTAATATCGCAATATGCAAAACAACTATATTAATAATTTCTAGGAAATAGGTATCTTCTAAGTACCTAATCAATAGAATCAAAAATGAGATCTTAATCCGACAAACAATTACGGCAATGCTGCATTTAAAATAAGAACCAATGTCGTAAAGTGAGTGAAATTTACATGTTAGGTATGTAGTTATCAGCGTCAATTAAAGTCGGTAGAAGTAGTGCATCTTGAGCGTTTTCCCGACGTACAGAAAGACAGCATATTATTATAGGAACGTCGGTAGTTCAGCTTACTGACACGTGGAGGATGCATACAATAGTGCTAACTATTACGAACAGCCTTCTGGCCACCCTCCCAGTAACGTCGATGGGGAGGAATTTTATGACGCCTGAACCTGCAGCTTTGTATGTAAATGTATTATGTACCTATTGTTTTTATGTTAACTATGTTATTATGTAAATAATTTTAATTTCTTAATAAACACCAAATTACGAATTTAGTGCATATTATGATTATTATATCCATGAATAAATGAGTTATAAGTGAGTTATTGCAGGTAGTGGAATAGCCAGGATTCGAAACCTCCTAATAGTAAGGCCGGTCCCTTAACTACTAAGACCGATATTAATAAAAACGATAAACTTTGTTAATTTATTCCTTACTTGTGTGAAAGTTAAAGGATTAGTTCAGTTATTAGTTCAGTTATATGGCACTACAATCGGCTTACCTGTAGTATTTCCTTTCAACGAAATATGCCCTTGTGTAGGTAATAGGGACGGGTAAGCTTAAACAATGAAAACAAACGGAACAAAGTCGTAATTCAAATTTTAAGATACCCGTTTATCCCGATAGGTAGGTACTTTAACTTAAATTTTAAATAGGTAATACTTATATTATCTAATCGTTGTTATTTTAGAACTCAAGAACGGCTGAACCGATTTGGTTAATTTTAGTCTTGAAATATTCGTGGGTGTCCAGGGAAGGTTTAAAGGATGAGAAAACAGGTGCAGCGGGAACGGGAAAAATATGGCGGTACGAAGTTTGCCGGGACAGCTAGTTATGATTTATATAGTTATTGTGTCATGTGTTTTAGTTTTCGTAAATCTAAAATCGGTACTAGTCTCGTATAAACTTTTAATCAGTAAAGAGGATATTGCTATGTATTTCACCTGCGCATCGCTACAGAAGGCGTTAGATAAGAAGATTATAATTTTTGATTTTTTAAATAACTCGATTACTGGATTAACGTTCTAACGTTGGAACCGCGCGAATATAACTTCCTAACTTCTACGGTTTAACTACATTCATAGAACTGTTCTATCTGAACAATAAAAGATCTGTCCCTCTAGACAAGTGGCAATTCGTTTCGTCCAACGGACTTATTTCGTGGCGTGTACTCTACGATGTGCGTAGGTGAAAGTCGTAAAACGTCAATAATTACCTACTCGAAGTTGCGGCTGGCATGCCGGGATAAAAAGTGAAGGAGAAGCGGCGTGTTTCTATTATGTAGAGCGTTCTCTCCGTCGTTCCATCCCACTGACAATTTGATACATTGAGCTATTAAATACATGGAGGCGCCCTGCTCTTGTACAAACATTATACAGTCATCACAAAATAAGAAGTCCGTTTGCACGTTTGTCTTAACGACGAAACTAGTGATGTAACCAAACGACTCGTTACTCGATACTCACGATAAATTAATTAAAATTTGCTTAAGTAAGAATGTGTATTGAAAGTGCATTGGATTAAAGTTCTGATTAGAAAATTTAAATTGAACTTTGATATTGGTTAGCTTAGGCATTTGGAAATGATACAGTATTATGACAGGTAAATTTTCTTTCATTTAATATTTCTGTTATAATGACATCGTCATCCGTATTTATAATTATTTTATTTTCAATTATGTTATGAATATAACATGACATAATTGTATTTGGCCACCAATTATACGCATGTGCTGAATATAATCAAAGTAATGAATGAAATGGAACGATTTATTCATTATAATTATTGTCTTTAGTGTGTGATGTCAAAATATAACAGTGGTGTGCTCGTACAAGTGATTTATCGATAAAAATACTCTTTTACGCAATCTTTCTAATAAATCGTTTTTTTTATTAATAACAATATTCACAGAACATTATTTTTAATAGAAGATGGGTACAGCCCTATGGCGCCTATGTTTTATCATCTGTAGGCGATAACATGAGCATCGACGTAGACGGTCTACGCCGTAGACCATTTAAGTGTAGCTACAAAGTTTACGCCTATTATAATATTTAACGCAACATTTTTTGTATGTATGTACGCGTTTTTGGTAAGTATTTCCTATCCATATCCTTGTAGGGTAATGCTTAGACAAGTACAGCGGCCGTATGTTGGTACTTGTATATTTTTTTCGACTGATTGGTTGATTTATCACCGCAAAGCCTAATCTGCTAACTCTACTGCTTTGCCAGAACTAACGCGATTATTTGAGAATGGTATTCACATTAACATTTAATGTTTATAGTCTGCCCAAGGAATAAATTAACTTATGCCGTTTCATGTAGTTATGTCCCAATGAGTGACGTAAGATTTTGAGATTTTGAGAAGAAGTTGATTGTCATAGAAATAAAATCGTACAGGTCACTCATTAGGACATATTATTCAAAACGTCAAAAGTTAATTTATTCCTTGGACAGACTGTAGGCGATGACAAAAGCATCGACGTAGACGGTCTACGCCGTAGACCATTTAAGCATGGCCACAAAATTTACGCCTAATAATTAACGCAACATTTTTCGCGATCTTGAGTATTGACATTGGCTGTTAGGGTGGCCCAGGTAAAGAAATCGTTCCTTTTGCCTATCAAATGAAAATAAGCAATTTTTTCAGTATTTTCTCGTTAATTAGCTCATAAAATAGAGTTTTTTTTTCCATATCTAACAAACAAACTTAGAAAGAAATTAGAGGACTTCTTTGTTCTGATAATCAAAATGATCAGCAGTAATATTAGTCTGCGTGAGACGAAGTTCACGATCTTAAACTAGAGACTATAGACAGAAAATATTCTTTATTCTCTATCACGTAGTAATTATGTTCTCTTGATACAAGTACTCGTACCTATCTATTGACTATTATAATACTCCCAAGCGGACCAGATAGCCACCGACTCGTTACCTTTATATATGTATTTATACTACTTTTCAATCAAATGATTACTTACAATTATTCAGTAAACGTAAAGATAAAAAAGTGATTAATTTGTCCATCATAATTTAATAGGCGCAAGGCGCGTGCGCGATAAGTCCCATTTAGACGGGCAGAGTTTTTCGCACGTTTCAATTCGAGAAATGGTACTATACTCTCACTAGCTTTATTCGCCATACCATTTTTGTATCAAAATGTTAACACACAGGCAAACCCTCAATTTTCACCTACGATTACATCGGTTTCGCATGTCACATATCGCCATAAGTCCAAATATGATTATTACTTTAAAATTCTGTTTAGATGCACACTATCTACTATTATTATATTCGGGGCAATTCTCGAACGAAGCATCTTGTATTCGAGGAACTCTCCGCGTCAAAACGGTCCCTCTTACTCAGTTACCATAGACTATTATATTGATACGATATTAGATAGATTATAATATCGCTCATTGTCACTATCTTTTGACTATTACCTATTAAGATATCAAAATAATTTGAATTAATCTTAGTATAATATACCATTGTTATGTTGTGTTACTGGTACCTGTAACCTGTCAACGTACCCATCAACTCTAATTAATTAACTTTGTCCTCTCTTCTACGCCATACAGAAACACCGACTTTGACACGAGAGTGACAGTTGCAATTTGATATCTCCGCATTTGAGTGGAGAGGAATGCCGCATCCGCACCAACATTCATATCCTATCCATGACATCGCAAGTAATGGTGGCGCTTCACATGGCTATTTGTGTTCACTATTGGGCATTTGTTGTATTTGACATACACGCAAACAGGTAAATACGAACATCCACAAATGGCAGCCAAATAACTAATCGGCAAGCGGTAAGCGTATGTGGTATTAGCTATATAAGGTGGGCTGACAATTTCGGTTCATCCGTTTGGGACCTACGATGCCAAAGACAGACTGACACACACATACACACACAATGCGGAGCGATAACGTACGATGCGGGGGATTTAAGGATAGTAGGTACTCGGTAGCGGTGAAATACTCAAGGACGTTGGCGGCTGTAATCAGCTTAATGGATTAGAGAGCCATCACAAGAAGAGAAAAGGGTTCACTATCGCTAACTTCGTATCAGAGTCATAATTGAGCTGTAATATAAGTATTTGAGCCCAAAATTTAGTCAAAATTATTTTTACCTCTTTATAAATAAAGCTGCATAGTTAACCATGGTTAATAATATTATAGATACAATGGAACAAAAAATAAACATTGAATAGGAACAGGCACCATGTAATAGGGGGTAAGCCTATTGTCATATTCCGCGGACTATTGTGAGACCGAGGCATGCATTACTGGCTGGCTGAGTCTGGGCTGTACGTATATATCGTCTGATGTTAAATAGACCTATCCCTTAGTTGCCTTGTACGACACCGCATGGGAAGAGATGGGGTGGTCCAAATTCTTCTCTGCCGGAGACCACGTATCTATATAAGATGATAAAACAGTATGAAATAACTAAATAATCACTTTAAATCAACTACCCTAGTAATAAAATAACTTATAATGATAAATTATAAGAATAAAACTTATAAATAATCATTAATAAGAATTATCTTTTAGCGCGAGTCGGTAGTGTTATTTTTTTTTTACTTACGTATGTTTACCATAAATTCCAAGTGAGAACTAAACGAGTGTTTCTGGTTTTAAGTAAATGCGATATTCAAAAATGTGACCTGACCCTATTCTCTCTGATGTACCACAAAGATTACAGACAAAATAAAAAATCGGCCAAGTGCGAGTCGGACTCGCCCATGAAGGGTTCCGTAGTAGCAAAGGCGAAAATTGTGGTTTATGACGTATTAAAAAAAAACTACTGACTGGATCTCGTTCAAACCAATTTTTAGTGGTAGTTTGCATGGCAATTTACATCATATATTTTTTTTTACATTTATCATTCTCTTATTTTAGAAGTTAGAGGGGGAGGGACACATTTTTCCACTTTGGAAGTGTCTCTCCATAGGCCACGGTGACCACTTTCCATCAGGTGGGCCGTGTGCTTGTCTGCCACCTAAGTGGTATAAAAAAATAAAAATAAAACTATTCGATTATTATTCAATATCGTCTACGAATAGACGTACGACAATGGACACGGTGCATCGATAACTGCATCCCCACCCCATTCTAATAAAGCGGCAGGTCATTCGGTTACCTTTTAAATTTTTGAATGTTTAAACCAGAGAGGTAGATATGTAAAAATTAATATAATATTTCATAGTATATTTCGCCAATTGAATGGATATTCACAATATTAAAATCAAATAAAAAATATAGAAATTACTATGATTTGACACATGCGCAAATATATTGACCTATAAATGTGCACGCAGCAATCACTGGTACGAGTACGAGCAAGACCGATGCAATGGAAGTTCCAAAGCGTCCTTCGATGCGTTCGGCGCAGTCTGCACCCTGTTGCTTCGAGTGCGCTTGTTAACAAGCCTAAAATCATTTAATTATGTAGTTATTAGTGAAATGTTGTTATAAAAAATCATGTAAATGTACCTTTCGTTTCGATTGCATCTTTTGATTAACAGTCATAGTGTACAAAACGCAAAATGCTTGAAGCTTGCTTGCTGCTTGCTCGAGCGGGTAGCCGCCCAAACCGGCGTTTCGTACGGAAATAACACAAATTGAATTGATATTTGCTGTACACTTGTTAAGATGTTACCCAAATTGGTGCAGAGTATGCTGAACAAAGCTAGCAGTTCTCATCTTACTAAGCCACAATCGAGCCAAAGTGTCTCAGAAAGCGACGGCATTTACATCAAATTGTCCCGCTTTGGCCCTTGCCGAGGTATGTATTACAGTTGAGTATTATAAAATACACCTGTTGATTGAACGACGAAGTCCTGGTCCAGGCCTCGATAACAACCGTAAAAGCCGAATGAAAAGTGCATCTTACATTCTTCTCTTTCTAAAGTAAGATAAGGAGTGTGCGAAGCCCGGGCTTCGAGGTGAAAGCCTCGGATGCTACCGGGAACAAAGACAAGATTATGATATTTAAATTCTTCTATTTTTCTTTCATGCTGTGACGAAATATCATCTTAAAAGATTTTGCTAGTAAAACTTCAACAGGCACTTGACCAACGTAGCTGACCTACCCGACTCTCCCTTAGGCAAGTAGGTGCTCTGAGGTTTAAAAGCTGTTACTGTGGTATCTTGAGTTTTTGTGAATTTGAGAGACGATTTTATTGGAGGAAGTGATAGTCGCGGATGACGAATATTACGGCTACTGCGAATACTTTATAGTAAGTACTTAGATACAGTGAATCCTGTATAACTGGAATCTCAAGGGGCTTATTTAATATTTTTATAGAGATCTTTCATTGGACCAGGCTCCTAAAGTAAACAGATTAAGTCTCACTTACAATGGGACTATCAACTAGCGAGGATCCCCACATATTTCGAGCTCACCTAACCAGGTTTCTCTGAAGATACCTTCCCAGTTTGAAGCACAGTAACGATCGACCAACGTGAAGATGATGATGATGACTGCAGTAACTTTCCCACAAGTTTTCAATTATGCTTCTCTAGCGTTTATTAAGTCTCTCGTTTTGATATTACAGATGGATCACTTGATAGTGATGGTGCCTGTGAGACATCGGCTGGCTCCATTAACGAAGAACCACGTCCCTGGCGAGCTTCGGCTAGCGATATTACTCCACATTCATCAAAAGATTTGGACCGCCCGCCCTCTTGCCCAGGGTATGTAATGCTCTATTTGATTTACTAGACGTTATACCGACTTGAACCTACTCCTAATATTTAAAAGCCGTTTACCTCATCTGGCGGGCTTTACTAGTAATTACTGTTACTAATATTCTATAAAAAAATATGGACAGACGAACAATGCAACGCTATCTGGAGCCAAAGTAAGCATAGCTTAACTAGCTTGTGTTCTGGGTTCTAGAATGCGGATATACACACTTTAGATACCCTTTCCTTTGTAATTACATACATGTTTATACATAGATACACCCAGACAAATGCCAGTAGACATATTTATACATACAAATATTTGCACTGAGCGGGAATTGTACCCGCTACCTCTGACGTAGTAGTCGAGCTCTACCGCTACGCCATAGAGATCGCCCAGGATAAGAAGGCAAAAAAGGAAAAACTTACTCTCAAGCCACAACAGCGTCGCAATTTTCAGATGCTGAATTTTAAATCGGGTTATGGGAACCATTCGTTACTGCTTATCGTTTAGGGTTATGAGTAATTAGATGTTCTACGTTTGTGGATGTATCATATCACGTCATGTGTGTCAGTGAGTCTGATGACAGTCGCTCCCGTAAAAACCAAGAAAAGTGCTTCAATGATGGATGGGCAGAGGAATAGGAGAGAGAAACCTGGGCTCCTATGTATGAACTTTGGATGAAACCGAGGTACACGCTGAAGTCCTACATTGTTATGATGAAAATAAAATAAAAAAACACCCTATCGTATATGTAAGGCAAGCATGATAGATCCATTAAACTGGATAAAATTATTCGGTTCCACATTGTCTTCAAACCTGAGAAGGGCGTAGTCCTAGCAATGTAAGTGCTGAGCGCTCTACTTAATTTATTATTGTGTAGGAAATTCAATATGCGAATGATCTCGAGATATTATTACGTAGTATCCATTGACCATGACTACTTAACTATCTAAGTGACCATGACTACTTAACTATCTAAGTGACCATGACTACTTAACTATCTAAGTCTTGGATCTAAGTCGCAAGACAAACGGGGCCCTGGGGCCGGGGATTGTTTTGTAATAATCATTGTTGTTGTTTTTTTTTTCACATATTAGGTGTCTTGATAGAAATATAAAATAAAAATTCTAAGGAATAAATTCTCCAATTCCAATTCTCCAGCTTTGCGCAGATTTTACCTGATCTTCACAGTTTATTCATTACAGTAAAAGTAAAAGAAATTGTAAAGGGTAATTTCACGATACCAAATTTTTTGCTAATTTCGGTGGCAGTTTTCAATTTTAGGTTTTCTGATGAAAAAATTCAATGGAGTTCTTTTAGAATATCTAGTAGTATATAGTTTTCTAAAAGAACATTGAACATTTTTTTCATCGGAAAACCTATGATTGAAAACTGCCACCGAAATTAGCAAAAAATTTGACATCGTGAAATTACCCTAAAGGAAATTCCAAATAAAAACGATATTTTACAAACTTGTAAGTATTATTCAAAAACATGTAAAAACATATAAATGCGACATCCTTGCACAACTTTTATGAAATTTCTTGACGATAAATTGACGAGGAAGGGCCCTCTTTACTTCAAGTTGTCGATCAAGGTTTCTCTAGAGGTATCACCACTATCTTGACAAAGAGGCTTGAGATTTTTTTGATCTCAATAACTTGGCTCTAAGCCGCGCTACAAAAATTGTGGACATACCTACTACTTCTTTATTGTAGTGCAAATAAATTTAATCTGAATTTGTCACCGTTTTAAGATATCGATCGCGAAAATGAAAAATTATGCTAACTATTCAATTCGATTATTCCTGTCGATCCCGCCTAAGCTGTAGGTATTCGCTTTTTTTATCTATTTTAATCTCGAGTTTTTCTGGACGGGACTAAACTGATTTACTTATCTACCTTTTATTTTTCTTTCGAATATAGTTTACTTGAATGTTTAACATTCATTTTCAACATTCAGAGTATATAATTATGTAGTAACACCAATATTAGACAAAGTGTGATATTACCTTGATCATATGTTTCAATTCCTTCATTTCAATAATTCATTTCCTGTGGAAAATTCCTTACAATATCAAAATATTTTGATTGAACAAGGAATTTTGATATATCTGTATACTTAAGACAATCAACCTTTCAAGCTCTAGAGTCTAGAGATCTAGATCTAGAGTCTAGACCATAGTTGCAAAAAAGCAACAGAAGCGTCGAATATAAAAGAATCATTTAATAAATCGTGATGAAATTAATTTCATCATTTTTGTGTAATATTTACACAACAATACAGATTTACGGCATTCAATAAAGATACATTTAGGAGATTGGCGAATCAAATTTATGAGGTGAGGGTGAATGGGCAACCCGGCAAAGCTTGAGAGGGGACGCTTTAAGGAAAGGTCAAGGTCAGGGCAAGTACTGTACTCGCTACCGGCGATACATCCTATACATTATGTATGAGAACAATGTATAACGTAGAAGATTGATTGTAGAAACTAGAAAGGTGATGTGTTTGTATGCATTTATTTTTATTATACAAATAAAGGTTTTATGTTTGTCCGTTAGTGCGCCGAATTTAAACGTGAAAGAGAATTCATACAAGCATTTGCATACCTTTTATATGAACACTTGGGGATAAAATTGAGAATTTTGACAATTTTGTATTATGCAAAAAGATCTTAGCTAGTCACTTTTAACTTGCATTACTGAGTAACAAACATTTAAACATCTTCACAAACTATCATATTTGTAATATAAGTAGGATAGGAAAATACTTGAAGTTGACTGCCAGCAGATAGGTACTTCTACTATAACGGTTCCATTTAACTCAAGCCATGTAGGTATCGCATAGACTAGACGATACGTGGCATACATGCTTTCGTCAATTAAATCGATTGTCAGTGGCCTTCTACTTGCTAAGACAAGTTTTGCATTAAGCCACATTTAAAAAATATGGAAGATGAAAGTTTCGTTGATACTTGGTGTGATTACAATCAACTCCATCGCACGACCAATGCTGTGGAATCCTGGCATAAAAAGCTCAACAGCTGTCTACCAAAAAACCCAAACCTATATACATGTTGTTGTTAACAGCTTCTGAAAGCTGTTAACAACAACATGTAACTGATCAACTTCTCACTGAGAAAATTACAATCGGTCACTGTCTGGAAAAATTGAGGCTGTAAGAAACTTGTCTTAATTAAAGGACAAAATGACGTTATTATCAGTCTGTTATTCGATCAATCTAGATGTTATTTCATTAGTTAATTTTTGTTTTTTTTGTACAATAATAAAATTTAAGAGTTGACAACATGACGTATTTCATTAATTTAATTCTAAATTTAATTTAGTACTTCAAATTATGTTTTTGTTAGGTATCTGTCCAAATCAAAATACCCAATGTCTGATTGTCTGTGATGATTTTCAATCGTAATTTTAAGTTATATTTTTGTTATATAGTTAAGATGGTCAAATCTTTTGTTATTTTGTTATTACATATTTATTACAGGTTTATCCAAGTAGAAAGTCGATAAGTCCAATTATTCTGTGATGATTTTAAACACTTGAAACAAATAAACCAAATATTTTTTACATTATCAACTTTTTTTCTATTGACTGTACTTGCCTGTAAAAAAGACTAAGGGGATCAGACCGGAATGACACAGTTTACGGTGGATCAATCGGGAATTAAAACATAATAACAATCAGCAGGGGATCAGATCAGGGGATCCAACCGGAATAACTCATATATAAGCACTTGTTTATATTTGTATGTTTCGTGTGAGTCGCATTACTTCAAATAATTAACTATAACCAATCAGTTTTCTTATTTGGAATAGTCGATTATTTGAAATGTTAATACCTCAAAATGGTAAACTAAAACTAATAAAACAAAATGCTAGAATGTAGTGAGTAGTTTGCTGTCTAAACTTTATTAGGCAAACTTACCATTGACGGTTGAAGAGTAATTGTTTCAAAGAGTTATTAAATACTTATCCATAATGATGTGTAATCATGTTACTGGTGCCTGGAAATGTTGTCAAAATCAATATACTGGCTATAGCAACTGTGTCTGCGGTCATTGTAAAGCCTTGGTAGGTACTCTCAATCGATCTAGGTGCAGATACAGAGCTTGAAATGTTATATAACGTAATCAGCCAATAAATGTGATCAATTTTTGAGAAATCAGAAAACCACCGCCATTGCTCAATCTGTAGTTTTTTACGTGTTTAGTCTTAACGGTCATTTCTACAGATCTGAGTATGAAATAAGAGTTAGCAGATTTGTTTTTGTTGGTGTTGAGTCTAGAAATAGGTCATGGTTGTACAGAGCGCAGGGCGCATGTGCAAGTAAGGAGCGTACTGCGCAACCATCCTGCGCCGACAGGCATCCTAGCGCCGGTGTCCCCACACCCGCAATACAGTCGACTAGTTACGCAGTTTATCCCAAGACGTGTAGCACCGCAACGCTGCAAATGTTGAGTACGTAGAACCTCCAGGCAATCCTGGTGAGTGCGATACTCCACACGGTTCCGGTCCTGGTACTCGCGTTCACTAATCTACAGTTTTGACTTGATTTTTTTTAAACGTGATTAGTTCAGTGCCTAGATCATAAAACAGTGTGTATCATCCAAACTTCGCGTTCTGTTAGCTGACTAGATGTTAGTGTTAGGGCATGCATGCTTTTCTGTGTAACCTTACTATCCTTCAGTGTGTAAATTAACAAGTAACCTGCCGTGTCCTATCCCCGTTGGGTGACTTCGTGAGTCGGTGTGCGGAGACGTATGAACGTTTCGTTACAGATTAGATGTTTGTAGGGAGATAAGATGCCGTTACTAAGCGTAGGAGCAGAATGAGGAGACACGAGATGCAAAACAAAGGGGTGGAGGTCAGCGGCGGCAAGGAGGGCTCGCAAATGTCGCGCAGCGAGTCCACCATCAGCCGATGCACTCCGCATACTCCCCTCGGGCCCCCGGACAGCGTGAGCGTGGACTCCAACCCCATGCCTACGATATATCGGTAACCGTATACCCGAACATCGCCATCCAAGGAGAAGATGTACCGAGATTGCGCCTTATTTCTTGTGCAGATGACTATTGGCCACAACGTCACATGATTCTCGATTTTTAGAATCTGTATAACCACATAAAAATTTAGATAACTACTGTTATGTCTTGTCCTTGAGGCAAATAAAGCTGAGAGCGCACTACGCCGCATCGCGCACCACGATCGTCGCATGCGAGTAGGTATCACTGTACGCTTTTATGTTAGACGGATGTTGGGACTTCTCTACAAATTTCAGTATTTCTATGAAAGTATATCATCATACTCAATAAAAACCGACAGCCGCCTAAGATAACGGCGGATATAGTTGAACAATAGCTTGGCTTGCCTCATGCTGGTCGACGAGAAAGAGTGGGCTGACCCGGGACACACAGGTAATATTTTAAGTTATTTGTGTCACAATGTCTCTTCACCACCTGGCCTTACACAACCTACTTCCTTGCTTTCTGGCTTCTTTATTCCCTCTTTACCAGTTTTACGAATAATAAATAGGTAGATTTAGGATGAAATAGTCTTAAAAAGTTTGTACAAAAGATTTAAATATCATCAACATATTAACTATTCATTGCATGTCTTTAATTTATAGTAGGTAGCTTCATTAAAAAGTGCTAACAATTGGTACTATATGTACAGAATTGTCTCATTAAGATTAGCTACATCAGAATAGAATATCACGCGACCTACCATACGAACTGTACTTACAGATCAATTTTTTATTATTATTTAAGCTCTAGATGATACCACTCCATTTTACTCGATAATACACACTAAAATAATTACTTAGCTCATAAGCTGTAGTGTCTTTAGTTTTAGTTTAGTTGATTTATAATCCCCAAACTGATAAACGTAGCCCCAGATGAATCTGATCATGATATGAGTAATAATTATTGAATTTAATTTTAAGCTATATATATGACAATAACACATAATTAAAACTTCTGTCGTGTAAAAATATTACATTTAGTACAAGTAAGCAAGCAAGAAATTGTAAAAAAAACACATTAATAGCAAAAGATTATGTCAAATATGTGTATAAAAGCAGCAACAAACGTAGAATATGAAAAAGTAGGTCTAGTAGTGTGCTATAAATGGCGGTTTATTTATAAAACAATGCCACGTATTAAATAAAAACTAAATTTGTTTTCTAATTTAGTCTCGATGCGAAGATCGAAAGAAACTAAGTCAATGGTAAAAATGTCTGGAACGTGCCATTGAATAGTGTTACTAAAATGATTTACATGAAAATATTCAGTTAATACTGACACAAGAAGTGCAGAACGTAACATTGAAATGTTTATATTTGTCTAGATGTCGGGCTCCAATCGCCTCCCTCGATTGTATGGACGACTTTAGTGCCAATTCTCAACAGATGCTGGATCAAGGTAAGTCAATAATACTGTAATCAACACGTTATATTAATTGTGTGATATTGGTACTTGTATCATTAATTTTACAGTTAATTAATAATTTATTTATTTAACTGAGCGTAGTGAAAAGGTATTTTAAAAGAGTTTTAAAATTATGGCCGTTCTTAAAATTAATAATCTTTTATATTTATTATTTTTACTACTCACCATTTCACTAGTAAATTATTTGACTATAACGAAGTGTGACGTCATACTTTTATAATCACACGTCAGATCCGGTGTAGGAACCAATCTCGTTTGATTGCACATCAACTACCGCCGCGACATGAACCCATTCCCAACACAAGCAATATAGTTTAGCTAGAGTGGTCCGCAGAAATATGAGTAAATTCGGCACTTTGTTATGGCGCGTAATTTAAAAATGTTAGCTACGAATACATTGTAAAATTCTGAATCCATGACTGCTTTTTATTTGAATTATTTAAATGATGTTCACGCCACTTTCAAATTGCTCGCAACAAAATCAACTGAGGAGCGTGAACAAAGAATAACCTCGATTATTTTGTAAATCAGTTCATTTTTTATTTGCAAATTGAGATATATCCTGTTATATAATGCAAAAATCTGGCAGATATTTTAGAACGTTTTTGAGTTCAGTTTTCGTAAATTAGCATAACGTATTCAGGGCAAAGTTCACAGATGACGTCAATTTGTCATGAAATTAAACCTCATGTTTATTGTTAGTATTCTTTAGTGGTAGATACAGAAAGACGTAGTATGCATTGACTTGCATCAAAACATGGGCAAAGTATAGAAAATTATAACATAGAATAGAAGATATAAAACACGTAGTCTCGGTTCATATCGGTACATTATGTGGAATCATATATACTTCGGTTACAAAAACTCAAATTTCATAAAAACAAATACAGTTATATTAATTATTTATAATGATTTATTTCAATTCCATACAATGTCAAAGTCAAAGTCAAAGTCAATAATCATTTATTCTGTATAGACCATCAAAACGGCACTTACAAAACGTCAAAAAATATATATGTACTAAAGACTAGCTTAGCAAATGGACGGGTGTTCGAAACGCGGCCCCGGCCTGAGAAGACTCCGGCAAGAAACTCAGCGGGCTTTTTTTTTTGTCTATTTACAAATAATGCTTAACCTACTTAGTCTAAATACAATCATTTGCTTGAGAAGCATGCATGAGTGAACAGCTCATTTCCAAGCTAGTTTATCATATAAATGTTCTTGTATTTTATAATAGCCTTTGTGGCACAATTACCTCTCAACTACAGGCCCTACGACATTTGTTAATGCCCATTTTGAGGTACCATTTCTGTTTTTGAGACTTTGAAATAAATTTATTTATTTTTATATATTTTTAAACTTATTTCTGCGATTACTAATTAACCTCACTGAAGAATTTAACAGTGATTTATTATCACGGGTTTTATTAATAGGTGTACTTGCAATATCAGGCGTTGTAATATCTATCAAGTCAGCGGTAACGCATGGCTCGAGACAAATCAGCTCAGGCTCCCCAACCACCAGCTCATTATAGAGGCTGTTGGAGAGGGCAGCCTCGTCCGCCAATCTGATCGATTCCATGTGAGTGATTGAATTATGTACATCACTCAATTCACACTCCAGAAAGCTTATGCGTTTCAAGGCTTGTTCATGGGTGTTGCTGCATTCCTCTAGGCCTGTCCTGTGGCCTATGAATAAGCGATTCCACTGGTACTTTCGCCAGTAGAATGTCACTTTCTCAATTATGTCACACGATACCTCGTTAACTGTCCTTCACCGTTACTCCATTGATCAGGTCTGACCTTCAAATGACTATTGTCCATTTTGTAGTACTATTAACATTGATTTATATTGTAACTACTATTAGAAACAAAACATAAACATGTCGTATTTACCTTGAAATAGTCATTCAGCATCGGCTAGTTACAGTCATATGTATATTGCTTTGTGTTTTGTATACAAGAACAATATTACGGCTGGTAAACCACAATAATGTCAAAATTGCTATACGGAACATTTAAATGCTATACGGAACATTTAAAACATTAGGCTCGCGTATATCTCATGTCAGTGTTCAAGAAATAGCGCGAGGATTGAACGTGTTGATGTATGGAGGTTTCCTTTGTACGCAGCTGGTGACGTCACCATATCTCGTCACATGTCAACTTATATGGGAAATCACACAACAATGGCTTCGACAGTTACTCCAGGACTGCGCTACAAGAACCTCGGAAAATCCGGATTGAGGGTGCCAAATATTGGACTTGGCATATGGAATATGCTGAATGAAGAAAGTGCCGAAGATGTTATAATGACGGCATTAGAAAATGGCATCAATCTATTTGATTTATCAGAAGCACATTGCGGTTCGTTATTTTTATAAAGTAGTTTATCAGTCTAGACTAAATCATATCATACTATATCATATTGTCTCTGAAAATTTTATATTATTTGAAAAATACGTTTACAGCTAAGGGTGAGGCGGAACTTGGTAAAATATTGAAGAAAAGAAATGTGAGGAGAACCAGCATAATTATCACCTCTAAAATATACTGGAGCACCAAGTACGTACTGTAAGGTGTTTCTGACAGCCTGTTATGACCAACACCACCTACTTACTACAATGCCATATCTAATTTATTGCACGATAGATTTTAGATTAAATATCAATAGATGACCTCCTATAGCATAGAGGAGATTAACTTTAAATTCAATAGTTAAACATTAATAAAACTTAATGACACTGTGGAGATCTTTGTAGTGCTATTTTTTTAATCTATCATAGGGTTTGAGTAACACCGAAGATAACAAACATCATTATATTCGACTCCACTCATTTGCAACTTTAGGATATAATTTATTTATTTATAGGTAGAATGGTTCACATTAACATCATATTTGATTTATCGTTTTGGATTCGTGGTACACCAACTTAACAGTACACCGATACTAGATATTCCACGACTTTCTTTTCAAGCACATGGTTTATCTAATACTATTACGTAAGTCACGGTTACGGGCTCACGGACTTACGGGTCTACGGGCCTGCTACGGGCCCACGGGCTTACACTTTACAGGCTTACGAGTTTATGCGCCTAGTACCCGCAGCTCACTTATTTATAATACAAATTAATTGGCCGTTGTCGGGCATACTCCAGATGAACCACGGGTTTAAAAGTTATTCATAGAACAATCAGAGTTCAAAAATTAAACCATTTAGACGTACTTGGAAGTTGGAGTACAACGGACCCGAAATTGTTTTTTCATATTACCATAATATGAATGTAATGTACTAATTATTTCTCATTACATTTTTTAGTATAGCTTACATACATGGAGTAATATATTATGTATTATGTGCAAATTAAAAGTTGAGTGAAGCTTTTTCTTCGCTATTAGGGTGAATTTGCTACTTATGTTCAGATACACCGCCGCTTAGGCATAACTTATTTGCTTGTCGCTGGCTAGTCGTTAACATATTTTGAACTCTCCATTTATTAGGTTTCCTCGTACTAATAACAGGTCAGATGAAAGAGGCCTCTCTCGTAAACATATAATTGAAAGCGTAAAATCTTCTTTGGCAAGACTCCAAGTGGAGTATATCGATGTTGTGCTCCTGCACAAAGTTGATCCTGTCTGCCCCATGGAAGGTCAGTATATTTCAAAACTGTAATATAAATAAATATTGGTATAATGACAATGGTTTAAAAAGACCTTTACGTTTCAGAGCTCGTCCGCGCAATGAACTTCGTAATAAACCAGGGCTGGGTCATGTATTGGGGTACAGCTCGCTGGTCACCCACCGAGGTATATATTTTATTTATACACCCTAATTTTAAAGTCATTTCCAATAACAAAAAAATCCTTTCAGACGATTTTGCTATCGAAACTGTACCCAAAATCACTTTATCCGAAACGTTTATAAAATCACCCGGTATAAGCAACTGTGAATAATACAATTAAGATTTACTTTTTAGATTATGGATGCGTATACTAACTGCAGACAATTTAATTGTATTACACCTATAGTCGAACAAACAGAGTACCACATGTTTTGCAGAGAAAAACCAGAACTCTATATGCCTGAACTTTATCACAAAATTGGAGTTGGTATGTATAAATATAGTATGATGCGGATACCCTTTAAAAATCTAATAGATTTATATTTAAAAAAATGCTGTCTGATTTTTTAGGGATGATGGCGTGGTCTGCTATCACAACAGGGAAAGGACTAGGTCGTGAAGAGATTACCGGGCTCTTCGCTAAATCGCGATTTAACAGAAAATATAGCACATTCAGCTGGTGCGAAGAGGATCTCGCCGTCCCTGAAGTATATAAACTATACTCATTTGAATTAATACGGGTGTTCTTTGCAAAATTGATATGTACACATTTTGATTGTACATGTACGGGCATCGTTAATTACACTTTTAAATCATGACACAATTAAAACATGATTCCTATGTATTAAAACATGGTTCAATTCTTCAGGTAAGGTATTATTGGGTTACAAACTTCTTGGTGGATAGCAGTAGGTAGTTGCAATTAAAGCACCCATGCAACATGAGTTTAGGGGCTTACTAAACTTCGAGGATTTATTATGATAATTAATAATAATGATTTCAAATTTTCACAGGTTTCACGACCAACCAACGCCCAAAGTAAAGGACTTTAAAGCTCCTTAGGGGCAATAACTAACACTAATAAATTAGTAGGACTCTTTCTATATTGTGTAACAGTTTTAACCGGTATTTCAGAGTTACTGATTACCTTATAAAATGAAAGTGCATTTAAATTAATAAATATTTTTGATGTGTTTTATACAGATGCGTAGCTCTGGTAGTAAAGAGCAGGTCACAGGGGAAGAACCACGGACTTATGGCGACAAACTTCGCGACCTGTCCAATTTGGCAAACTCACTGAGTATGTTCTTTATCTAACTTTATTATTCATTTTCCATCTTCTTAAATAGTCTTAAATATTATTTGTTTTTATATTATAACAACAGATTGCTCAATGAGTCAATTGGCCGTCGCCTGGTGTCTCAAGAACGAATCTGTGAACTGCCTCCTGCTGGGAGCGACAAGCATTGAACAGTTCAAGCAAAACATTCACGCTTTACAGGTATCCATTTGGATTTAATCAAATCATTCAAATGTTCTGAAACAGTCCTGCTCATATGAATGCTATAAAATATTTGGTTTATTGTTTGACATCTTATTTATCAGATTGTCCCACAATTAACTCCATCTGTGATGGTGGAGATTGAGAGGCTACTCGCAAACAAACCACAACGTCCACCGATGGTATCTACACTTGCGATGCGCAATCAACAAAACAATAACACCGTACGGGTTGATATGACGTAAGTATATACATAGCATTGTGTAGTTAACTTTTGTTCGTTATTTTTTACTTGACATTAAATGGACTTGACTTGACTTCTTCGAATTTTTAAGGCAAACGAAACGAAAATATTGTCTAAATAAGTTCAGATTGTTCTTCTTGTTTGTTTATTGTTGTATTATTCTTCTCTCGTCCCACGTGGGATTTTTGTCTTGTCGTATGCAATATTCGATCTTTTATTATAACAGAGGAGCCAACACGTCGGGAGCAGGAACACCGAAGCCGGAAGGTGAAGGACCTGCCGAAGGTGAGGCGTCGACCCCCGGTAAGGAGTCCGGGAGAGCCTTTTGTGAGATTCAGTGACCGTGGTGGCGCGGAAGCACTGACACTGCTTCCAAATCTAGTAAATCAAAGGTATTATACGATATTACCATTCTGACTATCTTAGGAAAATTAATTTGCCCACTACAATAATGAATGTGCATGTTAATTTTTGTTGTAGGAATCACTTAAGGAAACTAAGGAAGTTAAGCCTAAATTCTTTTTGAATAATGCCGGAGAAGTTATAAAACGTACTGGTAAGTGTAAATGACTTTTTTTTAAACTCTCGCGTTCCATGATATACAATAATGTTAACGGGAATTAACGCGATCATGGTATAGGTTAACATTATTTTATGACATTATTTTTACTCAATTGTGTTATTTGTGTTCAGAACAAGATGGAGTTTCCACTGATGTCGTGGTATCAGTATCATCGCTGAAAGGTAAGCAACCAGCCAGCGGAGGGAGTAAGGTGAAGAAGTCCAAGTCGGACACGGCTCGTCCGAGGTCTGCTTCTTTGCAAAGATCTTCGTCCGGACAGCTATCGATCGCTAGAGACCGTAGGCGATCAAGACTGGATTTATCTTCTCCAGCTGATTTGTAAATCGCAGTGGTAATGGACAAGTGCGCAACCATATTTGAATGAAAACGTCGACCAAACAAGAGCGTAGAGATTTTGGGTAAAGGGAGATTAGTCGTTGTGATGGGGTTTTGAAATTATTATCTCGAAGATTTAGCTACTCGTGAGTGTACCGTCTTAGATAATATTATGAATGCCTAGTAGGCAATTATTGGCACGGATTAAACTAGATGCTCGACTGTCGAGTTAATCTACTCAAAAACATTAATATTATAGATTATAATTTGATTGCAAAAATAATTTAAAAAATTGTAATGAGATTGACATTGGAAAACAAAAGTGAATAGTAGATAACGAATCGAATAGTGTGCAGTAAAATGAAAAGAAGTGAAGTGATCCAAAAAGGACTGTGATTGTTAGAAATGTATTGAAAATATTTCATATACTCGATGAATATAATCCTGTATCACGTGTTTGTAACATCACGAAGATTAAATCGTAAAAATTACTGCTAGGCTGTAGTGATATAAACACTTTGAAATAGAGTAAATAGAAATCAGTTGACGAATAGATCAGAGCTAATGTAAGCTGTAGAGATGTTCTGATTAAGACACACGCAAGTAGAAATGTAGGTATAGCAATTAGGGTAACGGTTTTCTCGAGATTACGGACGGTAATTTTGATAAATCATGTCAAAGTACGAGTAGTGACTTAGCAAAAGTAATTGAAATGTAATTTTTATCTTAAATAAACGTAACGTGTAAAGATTTGAAATACAAAAATGTGTAGAAATCATGGTCTCCCAATTAGTAGTCAGCACGTAAATGAGAAGCGGAGTAGCTCTACTTAGTACGATGTTTGGCACTCAAGGTTTCTACGAAGAGCCTCTTTCAAAATGATAACTTAGGTAGGTATATGCAATATCTTCAAGCGATGATGAATTAAAATGATTCCTTTGAATACTGATAATAGAAGTTGAGTGTTTAAGAAGTAAAATTTTTAATAGTTTTCCTAATATGAATATTGCTTCCACGGATCTGCGTTTCTCTACATAAAATTAACTGGCTTAAACATAATATTTGGTATTAATTTTTCGCTAACACCTTCATTTCTTGATAGACTTAGGACATTTGGGTATTTGAACTACTTTGTATTCGTTATAATGCGACATAATCGAAATGAGCACACGGACTATTATTGTGATGAATATATTCGTGAGCGCAGCAGGACTGATTTCGACATAACAATCGGTAACCATTGTAATCCTTTTAACAGCTGGCGTTGAAATTGTCCATTGCTAGGTGGGTAGTTTGGCACCAGGTAGATAAATCGTTAAGTATTTTAAACTAAGAATAAACTCGATGTTACAACATGAAAATTATGGATTTCCTCAGTTATATTTTTATATAGTAATTATATGTATATATATAATAATATTATGTTGTGGGACTAAATAGATATATGTATGTATATATCCTTCATTTTATTTTATTTTGAAGTATATACTGTATTATTTATTCGTCTATCCCTGATTTATCTCATGAGATAAGATTTGACTGGTAGGGTTGTAGGGGCTTCTGAATTTTAAAGGGGAATATAATATATTCATCTAATTATATTGAACACTACTCGTATATTAATTATAGTTTACAAAATTAAATATACTTAAGTCGTAGAGATGATATTTTGATTAAATATTTTTGTATTGTCAAAAAAATTATTGCACTATTATATGATTAGTTGTTGGTTGATGCCAATGTACTTATATTATATCACAATGAATATAATTTATGAGTATAAAATATCAAGTATTTAAACTGTATCATGTAAATATATATTCATTTATACTATTATTTACACAATATTTACATAACTATAGAGTTATTGTATAATAAAAATACTTTGATATTAATGTTATTACGTAGGTGTATAGTTGCATTGCAAAGCAATTTCAATTATAAATGTATATTATTTACATTATATTTATTATAAATTTCCTTTGAAAAACAACTGTATTTATTTAATATATTTTTTTACTAGGAAATATAGATATTTATGTTAATTTTTTTATATTGTTAAGATATTACTTTTCTTGTTATGTACAGTGGGTGTTATTTCTAAATCTTTAATCTATATTGATAAATATATATTTATATTATAATTATTAGAGGCGAATGTATACTCGGCATTCAATAATATAATAAAATAATGCTAGTTACTGGAGACTCATTGTGAACCATGGTATCTTTAGGTGTTGGTTGCTTTGTAAACCTAAAGACAATTTAATTATAAAAAAGAATTTAAACACGTTTCTCAGTATCAATCATTTTGAAGTCAGATTATCACTGTATTGCAACACAAAAATAATTAATTTGTTATTTTTATTAGGCATAGGTACTATGTTCTAAAACCATTTTTTCAGTGTCTATGAAAATCTCTCTCAAATAATTTCAAATGAAAGTAACCACGAGTATATATTATAAGCGTAGGCCCATATTTAGAGCGGCACCATAAATATATTAGTTGCAGGTACCTTTTAAATTTTATTTTTATAATTTCGTGACTTTGAGATTCACGCTTGTCCATAATGTAGTGTTTAATGTCTGAACTATTTTTCAAATGTTTCGCGAAAATATATTTGATTAAAAGTAATAACTTCGAGCCATTTCTAAAAAAATTAATATTATAATTATGTAACTAAAAATATATCTTTACTTTTCTGTTAGGTACTTAACTTTAACTGTGGTATTTCAAGACCATTGTGTTCAAATATTTTTTTTTTTTTTTTTGTTAAAATCGAATATCAATAAATTTTCCATTTGATAATTATTTGCAACTCATATACATATGACGTCGTTTCAGTAGTGTAATCCTTTTGGTGTGCTTCTATTAGACAGCATCAAATGATGGTTTTAGTTCCCTGCAGTCCCTATAGGCTAACATAGAATATAATTAGTTATAGTGTAAAAATTTTCATGAGATACACCAGAGATACCTCCAGAAATTTGTACATACAGTTGATGTTTTAGCATTAATTGTACATTTGATCAGGTTATATAACGACTATATATTATTATAATAAATATGGCATTAAATATTTCAATAATCTGTCGTAACATGGTTTATAAGATTACATCTGACTATTCAATTAAGAAAATATTCGAGTGTAAATTATGTAGAGCTAGTTTTTAAGTCTTTGAAAACTGTCTGCGTCCTGTGTACAGCCCGTCGTAAGAACCTATTATCTGATAACTAATGTTGCATATATAACGGAAACACAAGGAAATGTCTCAACATTTTACTATTGTACAGACTAAAATATTAAATTTTTAAATATATTAGGTAAGACTTAGATACGTATTAATAAATAATTGAATACGGATGGTACTTGATGAACTTTGTGTAATATTCATAGCCTAGCCAGAAATTACTATAAAAATCATTTTTAATTGGAATAATAATTTATGCGTAGTATAATGCTAGTTATATATCTTTCATACAATTACTTGTGGTTATAGAATCAAATATAAATGTTTTTTATTCTTATTTTAACTAATTTAAACACATAGGTACATTATTGCAATTAGTCCTTAACTAAGCCATTCCATTCTGAGCTGTATAGTATACACCTACACATATATAAGTGTGAGACACACAGCAGAGATTGATAGCAGATAATATTTGAAAATAATAAAAAGAAAATGCACATTAACTTTTATTTAATAATAATAAATAGAAGAATATTTCTAGCAGAATTTGTCATTTTGTGACGTTCTTGCCACATATCAGTCATAGAAATATAACCACTTTTTAACGGATTCTACCGATATTTATTTTGTTATTATCAGACCATTGCTGATGAAAAGTAACGAAACATCGGGCTAAAAGTAAATACATAATAACAAATTAATCGAGATAGAATCCGCTCAAAAGTGGTTTTATTTCAATGAGTGACATTCGCGTAAACTTCAGATACTGTCTGAAGTTTTGCGATATCACTCATTATCATTGTCAAAAATGAGACATGCATGAATATAAATATGTCGAACAGTGTACATATATTCGTGATTATACAACGAGGAGGTTGATCAAATAAATTACTTATCATAATCATACATATCTGCTCCATGGGTACACTTGCCCACTACTTCAACTTTATCATTCTTTGGTGTTTCGTAATTGTTATATTGAAAAGACCATTGTGAAAATTGTATAGCATGCTTCTGGCAAATCTGAAGGCTGACTACCTACTTAACCGATTCAAAACCATCATAAGTGGTTGCACAGAAGATTAGATGGATAGATAGATTTTTCTTCATCCCGAATCAGATAAACACTAACTAGTTATCTCTAATGCTGATGTTTTTTTTTTGTCAAATTTAACACATGGGTATAGCTGCTATCGGTGGCTTAATGTTTGGGGTCCAGACTTGTAAGGCGCTTTGGGCAATTTTTGAAGTGGGAAAAAAATCAGAACTCGCGACACTGTTACGTCAAGTACCTATAGTCAGCGTCAGAACGATCTTGACTTTAAAGTCTTATTGAGAGCAAATCAAACTGTTACAATATTACTGTCCGAACTCAAGGTGTGTACCAAGTATCAGAACTATCAGTCCTAACAGGAAGGGGGGAAAACCTAGGAATTAATATCATTTTGAGCACTTTGCTCATCAAGGCCGATGATGCTGACTGTACCTATCTACATACATTGGCTATGTTTTCACTTCTGTCGGCACACCCGAAGTTCCACACTTTTTGATAGTTACGCAGTATGTCATCAAAATTTCGAACAGTAAAGTCTACTTACCTACTCTGAATAAATTGATACGCACGCACCGCCTACTGTAGCAAATTGGTGTGACCACGAGTCTGTAGTCGACAGGACATAATTAGATATTGTTATCACATAACGGCTGACGTGTCATTTTAACGTTAGTACAATTACCTGATTGTAAATGCAGACGAATGGATGGTCGTCTCTATCATAAGACCAACAGGCGAACCGAAATCTTCTGTGCAACTTTAGTAATAAGTATAAAATAATGACCTCAGATTTGGCAGAAATATTTGTACACCTATACATAACTTGTAAATGTACATACCTAATCGTATTAATTGTAAAATATTATTCTAACTTTTAACAGTAAGCCTGTGACCACGGCCGGTGTACGTCAGGCAATTAATAGGGATCCACGATCGCGTTAATTCCCGTTAACATTATTGTATATTTGAAATATTATGTCATAGTATTATCGTAGGTAGAGTAACGTATATAATATATTATATGTCGCAGCTAACTAGGTTAATCAGCCGTCCAATTGACAGCCTAGCCTCTTAACTAAACAACGCCGACTAACTCCCTGAATGATATTCAATCATTTTGATCAAACAGCTAGGCAAATCATTTTCATTACTTGCGTAGCGCGCCATTTTCTCAATCAACCTATCAAGTTAATTGCGACTTAATATATAATAGCTTTTAAATACAGATATTGCAAGATTGCACAGCCCATTTTAATCTACTATTTTACATGTTTAGGCCAGTAACACGTATTAACACACTTCTGAATAAAATATTAATAAATGTACTTGTATTTTTAATTACTTCAAGATAATGTACTCCATTTGACAACTAAGCATGATGGCTGTTTTTGGGCCATCAAGTTTTTCGGGTCTCTAGCCAAACTCACCTGAGAGCAGAGCCTCTCTCACACAGGCTTGTCTCCTGGGGTTAAGCAAACGGCGCAGTCGCTCACGTAAAAGTTAAGATAAGCCAAATCAAGAGAATAATTAGGAGAGTAGACCCCGGACTCCAAGGTTCGACTATATCGTTCTGACTTTAATAATAATGAGGATGGTAAACACTGGTCAATGGACTCGAATCAACTAAAACGCCCGCAGCCAGTGGGCCGTTGGTTGCAGGAGGTAATATTATTTTAGACATGTCCCTGGCACCCCGAGTGCACTTAGGACTTCGATCTGATGGAACCTGCGCAACCTACTGAAATTCTTAATACGTAAGTAGATACCTATAACAACAGACAGGGACAAGAATAACAGGTACAGGAACAAAGGTAGTTTATGACATAATTTCCATAAAAAGCCTCTAAAACGATGCACATCGCGACTTGATGGCATGGCGGCTTTCAATTATTATGACCACTAAGATGTAGTTAAGTTATGAGGGTGAATGAATATCAACAAGAACACGTCAAGTCATGAAAAAGAGACAATAAGTAGTTATGAAAAGTCCAACAACTAGTTTAACTGGCAATCGCTTCACGGAAAATATCGAAATTTAGCCAAATCTGTAGTTAGTTAGACTGGTAAAGCGGATCCCAGACTCCAAGGTGAAAGCTTCGGATGCGACTGGGATTAACGTAGCGTTATGATGAAGAAAAAAAAGTTATGAACAGGACGTACAAAATTAAAACTACCTAGGCTACAGTAGATAGGTACAGTTTAAAAATCTACGTAGAGGCAACTTACACTAACCCATTCCGTCCGTAGGTAGGTACTATTGCTCATATCACAGATTACATGATACTACCCATATGCAGAGTATTGACGGAATTCCTTTACTTAATTGACAAATGCAAAAAATGCCATACATTGTAAGTGCATAACTAAAGCCTGGTGTCAAAAACAACAAACATTTCAATAAGATCACGATCAAACGGGTTGAACGCGCCTAGATCATACTCGTAGCAAATCTCACATTGACGGTATCGTTTGAAAGTAATGGTTTTTCTGGGTTTTTATAATTTTATCGAACCATTATAATATAAATATAATGAATATTAAATTAAATAATATTTATTTTATTTATTATACGAGTAAAAGCTTTGAGTGCTAAGTACTACAGATACTAGATAATATAAGATTTAATTGAAGCAGATTCTATATCAGATTGTTTTAAATAGGTACAAGCAATTTATTAATTTTATTAATTTAGATGTAAATTTTGCTAGAAAATAAGAAGAATAACGAAACGGCCAATACGTTCAACCATCAGTATGTTCTCTATCTACACTAATATTATAACGCTGAAAAGTTTGTTTGTTTGGTTGAACGCAAATCTCTGGAACTACTTACTGGTTCGAATTGCAAAATTCTTTTTGTATTGGATAGTCTGTTTATTGAGAAATGTTATAAGCTATAAATCATCACGCTACTTCTCAAAGGAGCGGAGCAGTAATCATAAATGCCAAAAAATTCGGCAGATTATCGTACATTAATTATTTGAAAATGAATAAATTTCGGGCATGGTAGGTTGCAATGTATGGCTTAAAGTTGTGTTACGGGGTTTCAAAGTATGTCACAGGCGAACCCGGGCCGGTCGGCTAGTATTTTAATAAAATAATAGTGGCATTAATGTTACTCAGACACGTTTAACACAAAGTCATTCGTATGACGTATCATTAACATACTGTGTGGGTTAACCGTAAGTCAGATGCGATTACACCGGTAAGTGCTCAATTAATCGTCCTCATCCCTCCGACTTGCCGGTCCGAGATCCTTGGAGGGCCAAGGATAAATATAGCATCGTCCAGATGCTCGTTCCGCTCAGTAAATGGCTATTGTATACCGAGATAGAGTTTAAGTGTCATAGTGGACGGACGCGCGACTACACTCTGTGCACATCACACCGACCTAAACATGACGGTCATTTATTTCGACTGGCTCGACTACCTTGTCTTCGGGGCGATGCTTCTAGTGTCTGCCCTCATAGGAGTTTACTTTGCCTTCTTCGCAAGCAAAAAACAAAATACTACTTCTGAATATCTAATGGGCGGCAAGACTATGGGAATGTTTCCTATATCAATGTCGCTGATAGCCAGGTAGATATATGTTTGCTTATTTTAATTTCAGGTGATTGTCGTGTACGCGTTAAGTAGCTTTGTAAATATTGCGAACGTATTTTAATTTAAAAGTTGGTGCTCTGTTTTAATTGAATTATTGTTCCCCAGTTACATATCGGGCATATCGTTGCTGGGCCTGCCAGCTGAAATGTATACATACGGAACTCAATTGTGGACAATTGTATTGTCGGAATGGGCAGTTTCCTTGACTATAGCTGTTATATACTTGCCTGTATTTTATAATTTACAAATCACTTCTACGTACGAGGTAATATTCCTTTGGAATTTTTTAACTAATCCACGAATGTAAGTACTTCTTGCGTAAGGTTTCACAACCGTTATTTCTGAAAATTCAATTTTGATGCAGATCGATGTCTGAGAAGATGTTAATAACTATAAGCTAACCTTTTTCTTTTACTGTTATGTGATCTTTATTCATACACAACCCTTTATTGAATAGAACATTATTATGAAAAATAAAATAACATGCTATGTCATCTTTGTTCTATTGCAGTATCTCCGTTTAAGATTTAGTCCCAATGTGCGACTACTTGGTTCCATTATATTCATCATCAAAATGATGTTGTATATACCTATAGTTATATACGTACCTGCGTTAGCTTTCAGTCAAGGTGTGTACGTTTTTTATTTTTTATTAGTTTTGTTACTTTACCTGTGTCTTTAGCGACTAAAGCCGCTGAACATTATGACAAAATACTTACTACAATATGCATGCACCCAAGCGTTCTATTATAATATTATGGCAAAGTTATTCTGGTAGTTCACGAATACAACCATTTATATTTTTATGAATGAAAATTATTTATACTACCTAGTACAGTAGTACTTGTCTTATTGCATTTTAATACTTAGGTAGGTACCTAATATTATGCTCTGTAGCGAGAAACACTTGCCATAATAAAGGCCACGCGGAGCTCTATTACCTATATCAGTGTTAAATTAAAATTACAAATACTGTAGATAGAGTTCGAAATAAATTGTCTCCTCTTACATTTTTTTCTTATCATAATTCCTTTTATAATATGAATATCTTCTTCTTCCTCTTAGCGTTAATTCCTAGTCGCATCCGAAGCTTTCAGCTCGGAGTCTGGGGTCCGCTTTTGCCAGTCTTAACTACGGATTTGGCTAGACCTCGATATTTTTCTGTGAAGCGATTGCCATCTGACCTCCACATCCCAATGGTAACATTAGGCGATATCGAAGCTTTGCAGCTAGACTGCTGTTTTTGGATTTTTGAGGGCTCCAACTACCAAATATGAATATATTTTGAGTTATGAACAAAAACCTAGATATTCTTGTTTTTCATCTAATTTTGTAATAACAATTTTATTGCATTTTTTCCGTGCTGTTAAGGGTGTCGTTATTGCTGAGATTATAAATGCTATGTGTTTTTTCTTGTGGCCGTTTTGAATCCAATGGGGTATCGCTTATTTTTTTTGAAGCTTTATGTTTATTTTGCACGTTTTTTAACTTGTTAGTTGGAGTTACATATAACACAGATTAGTTAGTTTAATTCATCTCAGTTCTTATCATTGATTCACGCTGACTTCAATAACTTTGCAAAAAGTATATTAATGATTTATGTATCTTACAATGTATTTAGTCACTTTTGTCGCTATAATTCAGGTATTTTTCATTTCACAATACAAACAGAAGACTTGGTTTTACGTTGTGTAAATCCCAAGTGTGTTATCCATGATAACGTGGAGAGATGATGCTAAACAGTTCTTGAAAATATTATGAGAACGATATATTGCCAAAAAAACTTAATTAGCATAGGGTGTTGTTGTTGACTACAGAGGTTGAAATTAGTAGTAAATAATTTAACTTAACATTAGTAGTAATGAAATTCATATTTACACCTACTTGTCTAAATCATAAATTTTAGGAATGTGATTCCTTCCTTGAACCAAACCTCGTGGACACTTTTTTTAATCATTGTTATTTTATTTCCAGTGACCGGTATAAACTTGCATTTGGTAACACCAATAGTGTGCGTAGTTTGTATATTTTACACAACACTCGTAAGTATCTATGTGTCATTTCTGGCTTCATTGACCCCATTGTATCCCTCGCTACAATAAATAAATTGCTATAGTTTAGAACCATCTGAGATCGAGGTCGGCTAAGCCAGACGTGTTATAGTTGCATTATAAGGCCCGTATTCTAAAATGGTATTCAGGTCTGAATCTCGATTTATCGGTCAGATTGTATAGAAAATCTGCCAAATCTGTCAATCTGTCTATACAATCTGTCCTCGGTCAGATAAAATTTAGGCATACAATTTAGGCACGAATTCTAAAACGACATATTCTAGAATACTTCTGTTTTGAACATTATTTTTAACACGTTTTTAAGCCTGAAAACTTATTGGTTCGACTGTCTGTTAGATGCTTTATATATTTCCTCTTTAGTATATTTTTTTAGTAAAGATGCCTAGGTACATAAGTTTAATTTCTATAAACATTGTTGTGCGGTACTGATAAAGTCAAACTGCGGATTTGGCTGGACTTCAATATTTTCCGTGAAGCGACTGCCATCTGACCTCCACAACCTAATGGCGATATTTGGCGATATCGAAGAAGTGCAGTGAGACCAGTTGTTGCACTTTTTTATGGTTCGAACTACCCGTAACGACTGCCATAGATGTTCGGATGGCTTAACGTGCTCTACAAGGCACGACCAGACCATACATTTAATTATACTACTTATTTATCTTTAAATTATTTAAATTTGTTTTTCAGTATATTACTGTAACGATTTGTGTACGCACATTATAAAAATTTTATTTCACAGGGAGGACTCAAAGCCGTGGTGTGGACAGACACTTTGCAAACAGTGCTTATGTATTTCGGTGTAATATTTGTTCTTGGATACGGCACTTGGCGTCTGGGTGGAATATCAAATGTGTTTGCTATCAACAAACAAGGAGATCGACTTGACTTTTTCAAGTGAGCCAGATAACTTTTTTGTGGTCTTTAAGTCAAATGTATCGTTTACTATCTAACTTAAAATCATCGGTAACTTAGTGGTTAAGAAGTTGACCTGGTCGAAAGGTCAAGGGTTCGCATCCTGGTCATTATACTAGCAGAAATTGTATGGTGCCGTATTCAGCTTGTGATTGGATCATAATAATGATTTGGTTAAATCATCATTATCTCTCAGTTGCATATAAAGCTTACATTTTCATACCACTTAATTGGCAGACATATAAACACACCACCTAAAGCTGGGTCCACATTTGTATCATTTGCCCGATTCGATCACCGTATCCGTATCGGCGATGCGTATCATAATCGCATATGTGGACGGGTGATGATACGCGTATCACTGATATATACATTGTGATCATGATACGCGTAGCCGATACGGATACGGTGATCGGATCGGGCAAATGATACAAATGTGGACCTAGCTTCACGGAACGTGATTACCGTGGCCTACGGACGTGTGCAACACCAGGGACCAGGGGCGACTTACTCGTGCTGCTGACCTTGTAGTAACCGTCTAATGCCCTTCGTGAAAAACCGTCATGTATTGTAGTCGCTTGGAAAAATCTTAGCAGGGAATTCATTCCACAGCTTGCACTTTTCTCGTAGTTTCCATAGTCACAGGAAAACCTTGTCCTTTATTAGCCTGCCTAGTTAGAAAAGAGATCGACTTGGGCCTGAAAGATCTATCATACAAAGATCATGCATTTATAGCTCACTATAGTATAGTGTTACATTGGATATCTTTATTTGTTGCAATTGAAACAATAGAATGAAGACGGTCCTTATCAAACCATGGCCACAAGATAACGTCATTACACTTGACTTGAATGCTTCCTTATGTACCACTACATTGTAACAGGACCTAATCGATTGTAAAAAGCGATCAGAAAACTAACTTCCTGAAAGAGTCCTTTCAAAATACATCACGTAGATAAATGGCCCTAAATGGCACATAATTATATGGCATTTTTATTTATCCATTTTTTTACTAGTTCGCGATGAGTAGATTTATGTTCAAGAGTGTTATTTATTTTTCTTATAGCATGGATCCTGACCCGACTATAAGGCATACTTTCTGGTCGACTGTGTTCGGTAATTATTTTAGTTGGCTAGCTTCGTGTTCGGTTAATCAGGCGATGGTACAAAGGTGTCTGGCTTTATCGTCTCTAAGGCGGGCTAGAATGTAAGTTTTTTTTATTCTATTTAGCTTAACGGTTGCTTTAGCATGTATTTTAACAATCTGTCTTCACCAACATTTTTAATCCCACCCTCGGGTCGATATCAACAGCTAATGACAACAGTAATAGTATGAGAGGCAACAACACTAAACCTAGTCTGATTAGATTACCAGATGATATGTAGGTAAGTATATCATTAGACGCGTCTTTAATTGGAGAACACTAATTGGCTATTCTGCAAGGCTAAAATTCTGGTGTTGATACCTAAAAATTCAGTCCAAAAATCAGCGTCAATTGTCGCCTCTCATACTTAAACGAAATGCAATTTAAATACCGAAAGATTCTGCTGAGGAAAGAAAATAAAAAAATATTATGATTTATTGACGGCGACACGGTCTACCACGCATCTAGTCGTGCTAAGTTTCCTTGAAATGTTCCTAGAATCGTATTGAATTGCAAAGCATCCTTAGCAGCAGTATGTGAAAATATGCTGACAGCCTAATAAATCTGTCAGCTGTCAATAATAATGATTTAAAATACAGTAGGTACAGTACCCGGCTTTTAATATGGCACGTGTCGCGAAGAAGAGTAAAGTCGTACTAACATCGACTTGCTTCGATTTTGTAAAATGTTCTCTCTATCACATAGCAAGTCTACGTCATTATTTTAGAGAAGTTATAAGCTATAATTTTAACATACTTACTTTGACTGCTCTATAAACTATTAGATATCTATCAGTCCACTGTGCGATAGCGAGAACTCTTTACAAAACCACTCCGATAAAAAGAGGGCACGGGTTCAATTCCCGCTCAGAGCAAGTATTTGTATGCATGAATACGTATATTTGCATAGGTCTGGGCGTTTTATTGGTATTATGTGTATGTATGTATTTAAAAAGGTATTTAAAAGCCGCGGTAGCCTAGTGGTATGGGTAATGGACTGCTGAGACGAGGTATCGGGTTCGATCCCAGGTTTTACCATGGCACACACCAATGACTTTTCGATGCTTTTCGAAGTTATGTGTGTATTTACCGCAGGTTTATAAGTGCCCGGTTAATGGCAATAGGCTCGCCAACTATTACATTGGGACCTAAACATAAACGGCGAAATGTGGGTGCTAGCACCTCTGCTTACCCCTTCGGGGATACAGGCGTGAGTTTATGTTATGTTATGTTAAAATGCTATATATAGGGTGATCAATCCAAATGGGTCAGTAGGAAGAAGTAAGAAACTATGAGAAATAGCAAAATTTGTTCTTAGGAATTCTAGATTCCATAATACGAGATAGTTCAACTAGGTATGCACTACTATCTATTATGTGGCTTATTTTGGGCACAGTATATTATATTAAATTCCTTTTTATGCTCTAGATAGCGATGGGTCTAGATAGCGCTGTATAAATAATGAAAAATATATTCAACTAAACTATTATGTTTTAGAACAATATTTATAATGGCGGCTGGCATATTCACCATCGTATCACTCTGCTGTTACACTGGGCTGGTGATCTATGCGACGTTCGCCACCTGCGACCCTCTCACCACAGGCGCAATCAAGAAGAGCGATCAACTCCTGCCCTACTTCGTGATGACTATAACCGGTTCAATACCAGCATTACCCGGGATTTTCATGAGCGGAGTCTTCAGTGCCGCTTTGAGGTACAGTCTCGGTGAGAAACGCCGTAAATTCTACTAATATCTGCTACTAATGTGATAGCGTGTGACGATGGACGGATGAATATTTCTTACCTACAGTTTTATGGGTAATATTATGATATCATATAAGATTCCTCAAAAACTGTTAAATAACTAATAGTACTTTTAATCTCGTTGTGATGATGTATTCTCAGAAAGAAGATGTAGTACAAACACCTCCTGGCGTAGCACTGTGATGTAGCGTAGCAGCACAGCGCCCTACTGTTAAGACGTTGCGGGTTCGGTTCCCTTTCAGTACTTCACTTCAACTTCACACACACACAGAACAATAGGCATAGTAGGTAACTTACTTGAACAGCTAAGCGGCAACATGCGATTCTACAGAGTGCTCAAAGTTGTTCAAATTCTATAAAATTAAAACTCTAGTTTCTGCCCTTAATACTGGACCAATTTTGTTCAAACTTTTCCTGCTTGAAGCTTAGGGGGTACCAAGTATATGGTTTCAATTATTGCCTATATGTCGTATCCATATTGTATAATAGTATAGATTATAATGAGTGGAAATTGAAAGGCCTAAAATCGAATTCGCCTTCAAATTGTTTGTTGACGGTACAAATAGGGTTCAGTAATACAATATCTTGTTCAACCAGAGTCCTCTCGAACGTCTAGACGATGTCTAGACAAACATAACCCATAATTCAATCACATTGTGCTTCTTGTTAAATGAACCCAGAAAATAATGATGAGTGGGTACAATTTATATGTTTTGTTATTGTTGCAGTACAGCCCCTTAGGCAAGTGGCAATTTGATGGCCGGCTTATTGTAGAATGCAATGACGAATGTATGGGATTTGACGTTTATGATATAATACGTTGACGACTGTCGTATACCTCAAATCCCATACATTCGTCATTCTATTCCTATTTTACAATACACCGGCCAACCAATTGCCACTTGTCTAAGATGGCGGCAGGCAGTAAAGGAAACTCGTGAATTGTATAAGAATAGAAGCAGATAGCGGGCAGGTGTCCATGCCTACCCTGAAGAGAAATAGGCATGAGTATATGTCTGTATCATCATCATCTGCATATAGACGTATTCTCCTGATTGCATCCGTGGCCAAGATGACCTCGAAGCTCAGGGTCCGCCTTCCGGCTCTTCCTTCTCCACTTCGCACGATCTTTTGCGTCCATGGTAGTGAGACCATTAGCACGCATATCACCCTCCACGACGTCAAGCCAGGACTTCTTTGGCCTACCCCTTTTACCTGGACCCGGCGGGGGTACCATTGCCAGGCATTTGTTCCCCACGTAGCCTGGCGGTTGCCGCAAGACGTGGCCGCACCAGCGAAGGCGGCTCTCTTGCATTTCATCCGCGATGTCACGGACATGGAGGCTGCCGCGGATGCGAGAGTTCCGTACGCAATCTTTACGCGTAACGCCGCACATCCACCGCAACATTTTCATCTCCGTGACACGCAGCTCTTGCTTGTGTCGTTCGAGCAGCGGCCACGCCTCACCACCATACAAGAGAACAGGCCTAATCGTCTTATAGACCTGCCCCTTCAACCTGACTGGCATTTTAGGATTACAGGTGACGCCAGTCATTTCTCGCCACTTGGCCCACGCGGCAGCAATGCGTGCCTTGACGTCGTGGTCGATTTCACCGGTCACATGAAGTACAGATCCCAGGTACTTAACCTGGTCCGTGCGCTCGACCAAATCATCGCCTATGCGGACGGGTGTGGGATCTGTGGAGTTTAACGCTAAGTATTCTGTATTCGCTACATTTAGCTTCAGACCGCCGTTCTCAAGCGCTTCTTTCCATCCTTTCACGCGTCGCACCAATCTGCTCCTGTCCGCGTCCATCAGCGCAATATCATCAGCATACATGAGCAACCACGGAGGCTGCTCATGTGAGTTTCTAATGCTGTCCGACAAAACATCTAATACCACGCTGAACAGGTAAGGACTAAGGACGGATCCTTGGTGTACCCCGACGGTGATGGGGAAGGCTTTCGAGTCGCCAACAGCAGTCCGAACCACGGAACCGGAATCGTAGTACATGTCTCGGATGGTGTCAATGTAAGTCTCTGGAACACCCTTGGCCCGCAGTGCCCACCAGATCACCGCGCGAGGAACACAGTCGAAGGCCTTCTGCATGTCCAAGAATAGGCAGTGCAGGGGCGTGTTCTTCGCCCTGTATTTCCCCGCCACAACCCTTAGGGCGAACACTGAGTCCATGGTCCCGTGCCCGGGACGGAACCCGTACTGGCACTCCGAGAGTGTACTTTCCTGTCGGATCCGGGAGTCGATTATCCGCTCATAGAGCTTCATGGTGTGGGACATTATCTTTATACCGCGGTAACTACCACATTCCTGCACCGATCCCTTGCCTTTGAAGACTGGCGTGATGGTGCTAAGCCTCCACTGGCTCGGGATCTCACCGGTGAGGAGTACGCGGTTATAAAGATTTGCTAGAATGCCCACACCACGGGCGCCCATTGCCTTCCAAGCCTCGATGGGGACTTCGTCGGGTCCGACAGCTTTCCGGTTCTTCATGCGGCGAATGGCAGTCTGGACTTCTGCAGGCGTTATCGGTGGCACTAGTCCTTAATTCGGAGGGAGGTCTGGTGGCTGCACCTCTTTATGCTGCTTATTCAGCAGCTCGTGGAAATATGAGCGCCATCTCTCCTTCACCGCGACTTTCTCGTACAACAAATTGCCCCCAGGGTCTTTAATGCAGCGGCACTTGGATAGACCCTGCGCCGCTTTGGCCCTGGAACGCGCCAACTTATATTTTGCCCCTCAGACGATTCCAACTTGGTATATAGAGGTTGCAAGTGGTCTCGTTTGGCCCTGGCTACGGCTCTCCTGGTGGCGCGTTTTGCATCTTTGTACGCATCGCGGTCGTCGGAAGATTTGGACGCTTGCCACTTTTTAAAGAGGGCTTTCTTCACCCTGATCTCTCTCTGGACTGTGTCATTCCACCACCAGGTGTCCTTGTCACACTTGCGTCCACTCTTAGACATGCCGAGCACCACCCTCCCCGCCTCAAGAATAGCTGCCCGAATCCTGTCCCAAGAAACCTGTACTGGTTCGTCTACAGCATCGGCGCACTTGTCACCGATGGCTGAGACGAAACTTTGGGACTTAGCTTCATCAAGCAGCCACCACCTGATTTTGCGTTGGGCACGCTCGGCACGTTTGTCTTTGGGTTTCACGCGGAGGTCCATGACAAGGAGACGGTGTTGGCTAGTGAGACTCTCCCCGGGTATAACCTTGCAGTTGGCCACCCTGCTGATGCTGTGCCTCCTGGTGAGCAAGAAATCAACCTGGGTTAAGCGCCCCCCGCTCTTGTAGGTGACAAGATGTCCGGATTTCTTTTTGAAGTACGTGTTCACGATGGCCAGATCGGCAGTCGCACACGTTCTAAGGATGTGCTCACCCTCTGGGTTGCGACTACCGTATCCAAAACCGCCGTGGACACGCCCAAACTCTTCACACCCGTCACCCACATGACCGTTCAGGTCACCGCCCAGGACAATCTCCTGCGACAGCGGGACGTCACGAAGCACTCCCCCGAGTTGGTCCCAGAACAAGATCTTTTCGGCTTCGCCACGCCCAGCCTGTGGAGCGTAAGGACTTATCAGGTGGGTTCTAATCCCATCGATAAGCACCGTCACAACCACAAGTCGGGCGCTATAGCTCTTCACCTCCAAGATGTCATCCTGCAACGCCCGGGAGAGCACCACGCTACCCTCATTACGATTCCTTTTTCTAGCCATTTCATTTAAATTTGGCAAAAATTTTGGCTTTTCCGGGGGCGACTGCCGTCCGACCCCCAACCCCGAAGGGAAAGCCAGCGCCAGAGCCTCGTCCATTGTTCAGCAGGTGCACCAGCTTGCAGGTGAGGTTGGCTTGGGGCCCAAGATCTAGGTGAGCCCCCATACACCCAATATATATGAGTATATATCTGTATATATATGTATAATGTTGTATACCTACTAATATTATTTTCTCTGTTCTAGTTCCATGTCAACTGGCCTTAATTCCTTGTGTGGAGTAATTTTCGAAGATTTGATTAGGCCCATTTACAATAAACCAATATCTGAGAGAACTGCAAGTTTCATAATGAAAATCATTGTCGTAGTAGTTGGTGAGTATTGATGTTCGTTTTTAGAATATCTTACTATTGGGTAACTTCTTTTTTCGTGGAAAAAATATATTTTCTATCTAATGCCGGGGAGTAAGGTTTGCTCAACTATTGGATAAGTACCTAGGTACATCGTTTAGTATGCGTCTGTGCAAAGTCTGAATGATGAAAGTAGAGTGGGTTACCAGTGATGAAGAGTAAAAATCCGGTGAAAAAAATATTTCCTCTATAGAACAACTATAGCAATTTTGTATGGAACTTTTCCACGGCTTCTCTTTGCCGAGCAAGCCAACAGGGATCAGGTTAAAGGGGCCCCTCGCCACTGGTAGGTAACTTTAAAATGCATTGTAAATTAATATATTATTGTTACTAAAGTCCGGTGTATATGTCACCGGAAAATTGCTGAAACGGTATATTCAACTCTATAGAAGCGGACCCATACTTTGTAATGTGTCATATTTTATTTGCGCATACACACAAATGGCACATTCGTTTATATTTCCTTCATTCGAACGCAAAAACGAGAATATCAAAAAACAATGACAAATATTTGGGAGAATACAGCCTATCTACGTCACAAATAACACATAGGCAAAGTAGTGTAATTCCGCCTTAACATACTTGAAAATGTTTCTCAGTTCCGCAACTAATTTCACCTGCATACAACAAATTTGTCACATCACAGTAATAGCTGAAGAAACAAAACACATTCTTCATATTTATCATACTTCACGTGTCTCCGTACACATGCTACGAGTGTTTAATAATGCACATCAGTAACCGGTACGTACCTACATACTAGGTGAAGTGTACACGCTAGGTTTTACCATTTCTGTATCTTGATCGACGTATCGTTCATCGTGATGTTAATTATACAACATATCGTGATGTATATTATACAACAATTTCCTATTCCGGTAAGTTAGGTGGCTTCCAATAATTACGTGAGCGTAATTAGCCGTGGGGCGTAAAGGTCGGATTAATTATAGCTCGACGGGTTTCGCGATGTTACAGCTAAGTAGTTTACTTTACTTCATAGTCTAGGTATAGGAAGATTTTCATAATAGTTTGTTAAAAATAGAAAGAAGAAAAAGAAAGAAATAGTACAATAAGGTACCTACAAGTAAAATATTTTATTTAAGATCCTCACAATGTCACAATGGCGATTCCGTTGTAGGTACATTTTCAAAGCAACATTTCTAAATTGTATACTTCTAATTGTAGACGTCTAAGCCTGTTCTCGTAAAGTCTTCAGTAAATTACCAAAATTGTCATGTAAGTGCAAACCGTAAAGATTAAAATAAGCAAAAGGAGATAAATTCAAAATTATTTTAATGAAATTGACACCATCATCATTATTATAGCAAGCCTCGGTGTACCTTCAAAGTGTGTAGTATAAACAATTTACATAAAACCCAAAAAATATTTTTACCATTAATGTACGTTATAGACTTTGAATAATGCGAAGAAAGTTTAAGCCCGCTATGATGGGTATCAGTGACTAAATAAAACAAATACATATACTTAAAAGTTAGAGTGACCTCCTTCCAAAAATCTATTAAACTTCAGTTAAAAATAGACATGAAGAAACATTGGAATACCCGTAATGGCATGAGACAGCTCGTCTCATCTAATAGTTTCTAGTTATAATTTAATTTAGAATTATTTATGTAACAACAGATAAACTATGTATCATCAGAGATTAAGCTAAGATCATACTTAACTAAAAGTTATGTTGCGGAGGTCTAATGGCAATAAGTACGTACTTATAAAAATAATACTGCCATGTCGAGGCGCGTAATATCCACCCCGCGCATTCAGACTTGGATAGATTAAGTTAGATTAGGCTCCCACCTTCGCCTTCGTGTTTATTTTTTTATAACCGCCCAATAATTTAATTTTCGATTCTGAACTTCGGTATATCGTACATTCGGCATTTTGTAGTTCGGGATTTTAATTTTCGGTATTTTATTTAATACGTAACCTTAAGTAGTCGTTCGTAGGTTCCTATAAAAATGTTATAGGTTTAACAGATTTTTTGTAAAAAAAAAAATATAGTTAGAGTTCAAAAAGAAAACACAATCAAACGTAATGGATGAACGCCCCATAGTATGTGACTATCTACTTAGACTAGAAATTTCCAATTAGGTACAACTTCTTTAAATTAACTACAATGTAACTAAGTGAGACAGACCGTAATTACATATCAACGTTAATTAGTCGCAGTTTGATATATTTAAACATTGACACATCGTGTTTTGTTTTTACTTAACGTGATAAGTCATGTTAATTGAGTGCCAAATTGCACAAAATGCATTTGTTTTTTTTACAAAACCCAGTTTTAGTTACAACTCATTTTCCTTTGTTAAAAAGTTCCTTGCTAAAAAGTTAATTGTTCCTTTGTTGTGTTCGTTCCCGGTGTTGTATAATTGGGCCTCCCACTTCCTGTAGGCGTCGTAGAAGGCGACCACGAGATAGGGATAATAGGGATAGGGATATTTTTCCTCCGACAATAAATATACAGCCCATGAATAAGTGCCAGCTTGACGGCAGTAGGCTCGCCCCCTGTTAAGTACGTGAGACTGAAAATCATTTTTGGCGAAATATGAATGATAATACACCTCTGTTTAACCCTTCGGGAATTTACAAATAATAAATAAATAATAATAAATATTGTAGGACATTCTACACAACGCTATAGTGCTATTTACAAGCCTGAGTATAGAGAATATACCTATACAGGGCGTGCCACGACAATGCCACATGGAGGGAAAGTACCTTAAATCCTTAAGGGTGAATTTCCCGGGACCAAAAATTGCGTGGCATCGATGAAATCGGTACTAAAAATCATTGTTACAATAATCTAATATTTTTTTCTGGTTAGGTGAAATAGTGATCTATGTGAAGCACTAAATATTTCATTAAATAGGATTATAGATTCTCCAAAAAAAATATTTAAACCTCGAAATTTTTCATTGCCGTGTTTGTCCACACGTCACCTATTGTGTTGATCACAACATCAACCTCATTGATAAAAATCTATTGGTTTTTTAAATTAAAACCTAGTTTTATTTGATACGTGAATAGTTAAAGTATTGTTACGAAATACATTTATTCAAATATTTAGACAATACAACGAATGGTTAATAAAAGTTCATTTGTCCTGGAGTTACTTTTAATCGCCATGTTCTAAACATATTTTAGAATATTGTTTTATCTAACGACTTGTGTCCTTCCTCATAAGCGCTAAACGTTGCATATTGGTGCCGCCTAAGTGCTCGACATGGAAGGACGTGCACACGTGCCTGCGTTTTGGCACCATAAATAAAAGTTTATCATTTTTATGTTACTGGACATTTTTTCTTTCATTACTGTGGATAGGTATAACTTTCTATTCCAATAAGTTTATCCTCTTGATTATACATTCAATAGAACGCCATTTCTCTTGTCTATTTTAGTGAAGTGTTTATTACTTCGAATAATTAATAGATTTTTTGTTAAATTATATTTTTGGCTCGTTTTTCACCACCGTGCTTTCATTTCCATGGTTTCCGTGGTCAAAATTTGCTATAGCAATGAAGAAAAAAACGCGGCTATGAAAAAAAAATCATTGCCATGCCTTGTAAAACAATTTAGTCTCTTTGCCGTGGCCAGATGTTTCATTTCCGTAACTTATGTTCTCATTGCCATAGCATATTACCAAAAGTATATCATATTAATTTGTTAATTTCCCATTTCTTTTTCATCTGAAAGAATTGGCATCGTTTTGGAATTGAGCGGCCATGAATGAAAATGGTATAATATGAAAGTACCCACAGTATATAGTGAGCAAAAGTTACTATGAACAAAATTCTCTAAACCATATCAGGACTTAGATATAATTTAGTTTATATCTATACAGAGTGGTATTTTTTCAATTTTGCGTGGATGGAAAGTACTCTATTTATTATACTGAAGATATATATTCCACTCAAAGGAAACATAACCTTATTTTTAAAAAGGAACAATAAATTAATCCTATCGATTAAAGCAATACAAATACTGGCTGTTATTTTTTCCGATTTTAGTCGGTTCAATTACAGGATGGGGCAAGCGATTTTTCAGCATTCGTTAAACGCAGTTTTTTTTCTTTTTAAAAATGAAGAAATGTTTATTTTGAATGAAATTAGCTATCTCCAGTATTTAAAGTACTTTCCCTCCACATCTCCAATGCAAACGCGGTATCATTTATCCAATACTAGCTGACCCAGCGAACTTCGTACCGCCATATTTTCTGGTCCCGTTCCCGCTGCGTATCTCTAAATTTATCAGTGTTTCTCTAGAATATTATGCATGTATTATGCATATAAATCTTCCTCTTGAATTACTCTATCTATTAAAAAAACCGCTTCTAAATCCGTTGCGTAATTTTGAAGATTTAAGCATACACAGGGACAGACAGACAGCCACCGATGGGGTTACACTCGAAGTTGTTCAAGAAAATATCTACCTGGGATAAGTTATCCAGCTCGGTAAAAACAACTCCGAGAAAAAACTAGCCAGGATCCAACTAGGTTGGGCAGCAGCAAAGTAAACACTCTCTTAATCTCAAAAAAATACACTGCGTGCGTTTAAGGATTTCCACAAAATCACTTGCCACACCCGATAATCGAACCGAATAAAATCCGGATGAATCTATATTTATATTGCATCAATCGATAGGATCAATCTTAGGGATCAAATATCTCTAACAAACTTGTTAAAATAAATAGAAGGAAACCCATAAAAGAGAAGGTATAGGACGATTTTAGGCGGTTCTATCATCAGGTGTGTTATTTTTAGAAATCTTTGAATGCAGTTTTGTTTCCCTTTAAAAATAAGGTAATGTTTCCTTTAAGTAAAATTCGCTATCTCTAGTTATGAGGGTAGTTTCCCTCCAGGTAAAGTCGAAATGTTTCACCCTGTATATCGCAGATCCGATATTGCTTACAATAAAAATAACGACACTCATACGCGTGTTTAACACAGTACCGCTGAAAAAATAAATGACGCCACTGTCCATACACAATTGCCTAATTCCCTTTGTATTTTATTGTATGTAAGTATAATTACTCATGTAAGTAGGTATATAAAATATTATGTTTTATATTATGTATTTTCATTTCCATGGTTGATTTTTTCATTCCCTTGGTATATTTATTTCATGACCGTGGACGCTTGTTTCATTGCCGCGCACGCATGTATCATCGCCGTGGCGCGTAATTTTTGATCTTGTATATCTCGTTAGTTTTTTTAGTTATCTGCTAGATATTAAGCAAGAATACATATAGTATCAAAACCTATAATAAACGCGATTTGTTTTAACTATAAAACTTAAGGTAAAAAAAATCCACGGAATGAAGATTTTAATGGACCTGTTGAAATTCACCCTTAAGTTGGCTCATTTTACTTATAGGAGACGCCATTTTATTTTTAAAAAGAAACAAAACTGCATTCAATTTTTTTTAAATTCGCTTGCCACACCCGGTAATCGAACCGACTAAAATCTGAAAAGTAACATCCTGTATTTTTATGGCATCAATCGATAGTGTCAATCATAAGGATCAAATCTCTCTAAGAAACATGGTAAATAATATCTTATTATTTTCGGAACTTAAAGATATTCAGGAACGGATGTATAAACAGTAGCAACAATAAAAGAATATCTGGGATTTTAAGAACTAGTTTTACGTGCCGACGTAAATTTTTGATCATGTGACAACCCTACTAAAATACGAAATACAATTTATATGGCACGCACTTTATTGTAGATAGTGGTATAAGAAAGTGTATCTATAACGTATTTACAAGCCCGTGAAATGATTTTGTGTCACACAACGTTTTATTGCACATAGCACGCCAGATTCTCGTACAAACTGTTCTAAGTCCTGTAACATTCAAGGGTTTTGGTGAAATCGATGTCTCCATCAACAATAATTATAACAATATATTACGTAGCCTATGTGTTATTCTGATGTATAATAAGCTATATTATTGTAAAGTTTCAATAAAATCCATTCAGTAGTTTTTACGTGAAACAGTAACAAATATCCATCCATAGTGACTTAAACACTTTCGCATTTATAATATTAGTAGGACTTTAATTTATTACTCCACCAATTTATTTATTTTTAATGTCAAATGCCCAAAAAACCTGACATACGTTGTTCCGTCTTTCGCCTGTAATAAATCATAATAATAGGATGTCGGTCATTAGGTATGTGAATATCTGGACAGCGTCAAACTTTACAAAAATAGAAGCTTGCAATTTAATTTCTTACAGGAATCACTTGCGTCGCGCTAGTGTTCTTAGTAGAACATATGGGCGCCTTGATCCAAGCCGGAAAGAGTCTTGCTGGCATCACTGCTGGGAGCCTGCTGGGCCTATTTTCCATGGGCCTGTTCCTGCCATGGATTAATTCCACTGTAAATATTTTAGTTTACATTGATTTTCTATCGCTTGGTGTGACCGTAGACTCTGCTACATACCTAATCATTATCACTTTAGTGTTCTTCTCGGACTTAGAAGGTCCATTAATTTCTTTTTAGTTTCGCTTGTGCGATTTTTATAGGAGCAACTGCTGACTGACTTAACGCCAAAGCCTTGTCTGTCAATCATCAGGTGCACCAGGTTGCAGTTGAGGTTAGCTTGGTCCCGAAAGCCCCAAATACATGTCTAATATATTATAGATTATAGGTATATACTCGTACTATATACAACTCTCTTCATAGAAAAAATTTAGTTCAGAAGAAGCTATGGTAGGTAGTTATAAAACGTTCAAAAGCAAGATCATAAATTTGTTGAGGTTGTTTTCTCTGTCCATAAAAGATAACAGGTTCACATTCAAGATACATTTTGTCTACTAATATCATAACCTTTCCTATAATATTTAACTCTAACAACTCTTTACAGGGTGCTTTAACAGGTGGAATTATTTCAACCTTACTCGTTGGATGGATCTCTCTGGGCACCCAGGCAGCGATGCTTAGTGGTGAAATCATCGTAATCCCTAAACCAGTTTCTGTAGCTGGCTGCCTGGAGAACACTACGCTACCGACTACAACTCCAAAGTCTTATAATACTGTAGAATTTGACAGGTATTTACTATCTAGTCATATAATGGATTCATCATTATTCTTGCCTTAATTAGTCCAGGTTGCATCCAAAGCTTATAATTAGAAACCTGAGGTCCACTCTGCTACTCTTTGTAATAATCTATTTTGTTTATATTGGCTTAATAGCCATTTTACCCATAGTACCTAATGGTACTATGGGTAAAGAGGTACTGCTATTCTAGAGGGAAGCCTGCGCCAAAGCGATTTAATATTGTGCGAATTTCGTGCAAGAATAGATACAATTTGCACGCAATAGTACGCAGTACAGGCGCCCGCAGGCATGTTCCTTCAATAAAAAAGTTATACTTATAAGATGATCTGTATAAAAAGTACTATGAAAAAAGCTTCAGTAATTTTGATTTTTCTATAAGTTAACGTTCTAATTTGCAGAAGAACGGCGGTATGAGTCTCATACTAGGTATTATACTATCGCCTTTACAATAATAATATAACATTAGTTTGTTTCCTAACATTTGCCTAACATCATTGATTTTATATTTTTACTACCTAACATGCGAAATTGTTCAAGAAGCGTCTTCTAATATCCATTTCCTTAACCTGGGCACAGAACAGATAATAGTACCTACTAGCGTAACCTGGGGCCATACTAACGAATATCATTTCAATAAATATTGCAGTAGCCAATGATATATTATAAACTATAGATATGTTGTCCGCACTCTAAAATAGCGACAAAAAAATTATGACTTTTGGTCATCATTTTATGCACCAATCAGAATCGCGACAGTGCGCAACCCAAAAAAAACGTTTTTAATAATAAATACATAATAATAAAATATTATTAATATAAATAATAATATAATTCATATAAATTAATAAGATTGACGTATTTTTAGAAGTAGCTAATATGTTGTATTTGCGCCATTTTTGAAAGCCGCCATCTTCGTGTATGACGTATCTATAAAAATAATACATCATTGGCAGTAGCAATGTTTTTGAACTATCGACGTCAATGCCCATTCTTGGCGGCTAACTTGAAAGGACAATGTGAATACCTTTGTCTAAATATTGCGCTAGTTCATACTATTCGTAGATACACCACACCTTAACGTCGATTATCGCGGACAAATTAACGGCATTTCCCGTTAGTGGGCCCCAGCATTATTACGTTAAGTATACTCATTATGCTCACCTTTTTTATTTATAGCAATGGAACTTAATGGACTAAGAGCCCGTGAACTCCAGACCTTCGTCATTTTATAAAAGCTGAAAGTTTGTCAGCACATGCTCCCAACACAGGTAAGAACGATGGAAAATTATAAAGTTTGGGTCATAGTGGCTTTGGCAGATATACGGTACTAAAGATGTGAAAAAAAAATAAAGTGTGATTTTTAGGTATTACCTACCTTCAAAATATTATTTGAAATCACGTCATTCACAGTCAAACACTTTAACATCGTGGTAACCCCTAGCCAAACACCCTTAATTTTCAAGAAATTATATGTTTTAGTTTAAAACTGATTTTCATACAGTGTCCCAAAATTTAAGAATAAGCAGGCAGCAGAGGGAGAAATCCTGCTCATGGTTAGTATTCAAGAAAATAGAAAAATAAAATTTATATATTTTTTTTTAAATTGGAGATAGCGTTGATAAAACCTAACAAACCAAGTTCTAGCGCTGAATTTCAGTTGAAAGTCGCGTACACCAACCCATTGCCATTAAGCAAGGCTTTACACGACGATTTTATGAGTCTATGTAGGTCAGAAGCAATCCCAGTGTTCTACTATGCCTTCTATGAAGCTTTAACTTATGACGGAACTAATACTGAAAGCCATACGTTTATTGAAAACGAATAATATAAGGAAAACTAATTTTTATTTGCCATTTTTATTAAGTTTATCTTTTGTACTTTAACAAAAATAAAGTCTGATTACCATAACTTTATTTTATTTTCGTAACTAGAATAAAACTCCTAAGGTTGATTAGTCTACAATGGACATCCCGTATGAACCAGAACAAAATGGTTACGTTACTTTATTTTTCCAAATTTAGCACAGTCATACGATTGAATAGTATTGCAATAGGATATTATACTATTTAATAGCTTTCTAAATAACGGGAATAAAATGGTAAGTGTACAATACCAAATCTCAATAACATTAGATATTTACTAACTTTTTTAATTGTAATTATATCAAATTTGAATAATGCAATTAAAGACTTATAAAATCATTATAAAAGCTTTAAAAATTAGCTTTAATTTGAGCCTTTGTTGGATTGTCTACGTCTAATATTAGATAAGTTATAGACAAAAAACAGTTTTTTATTTTTCCTGAAAAGTTAAGTTTTTGCGATTACCATTTTATTCTCCGGGGCCGGCGATAGATAATATCACATCTGCCAAAGCCACTATGACCCAAACTTCATAATTGGCCATCGTTCTTACAAGTGTTGAGAGCATGTACTGACAAACTTTCAGCTGTTATAAAATGACGAAGGTCTGGCGTCCACGGGCTCTAAGTGTATAACGAGCATTGTTATTTACAGGTCAGGAACGTTCTTCCTGTACAGACTGAGCTACTTGTATTACACGCTCTTCGGGATGATAGTGTGCATAGTAATCGGCGCCATCGTCTCGTACTTCACGCAACTTAATGACCCTGCTATGGTGAGACTTTTAAATCAGTACCTTCTTTTTTATACCACTTAAGTGAGGGGTGGGAATTACTTACCGGGGTCTATGTAGGTGTGCAATACCTACCAAGGGCATCACACTCACTGTTACCTTCTAATACTGTACTATACTAAAGGTTTAGTGCCTTTTGTGTGTGCCTTTTCCTTTTTATGTACCGCTTACAGTCATCTTAATCTCCGCTCCCCGCTTGTAGTCATCTTTCAAACAATCCACTCATCTTTAGTAGGTGTGTCTCTTTTCAAACCTTTGCCCTAACTCCTTAAGAACATTAAGGAAGGGCGAGAAAAGGAATACCTTCAGGTATAAAATATGTAATACTTCTACCTAATATACAAAGTTGTAAAATATGTTTACCTAAACTTCAAAGCTAGGCAACATTTAATACCACAACTAACACAAATGCTATTGCATGTATCACACATACATGTTTGTGTTAACTGTAACCAATAACGATCTCGCGTGCAAGATTGCTATGGTCCCTTAACAGGCGGTTAGCCAATTTGGTAGCCAAGACGTGCCAAGTAGTTTTAAATTGCTATTTACGTATAAGTGGGTCAATGTTCAGGTTCACCGGGATCTGTTGACGCCGATTATTCACCGGTGGCTACCGGAACAGCATCCGCACTGCCGCCGACCACGCCTCACTCAACACGATATAGAACTGCAAGCAAGAGATCTCGAAGAATTACGAAGAAAAGCTGAAACCGCCAACAACGTATGTATTACTCTTTATCTCTATCCCTAATTAGAATTACTATTATTTGGTTGACTGAATAGGGGGGGTGAGAGTATAGAGGGCCTTACGCCCTAGCCAACCTCACCTGCTAAACCACGGAAGAGTGCCTGAAAGCAGGCTTTCCTCTCAGGGTTAGTAGATCAAACTAGTCGCTCCCGGAAAGCTAAAATACCAATGAAAACAATAAGCAGGAAAATCATTTTGATGATGACGATGACGAAATTAGGGGTCCGTACCCGTGCTTCACATATGTACTCCACCTGGGTGAAGCACGGGGACTAGCAAGGTCCCGTGCTCCAACTGATGATCAGTACAGTCAAGCACAATTATAGGTAATCAATAAGATTTATTTTATCGCATTTTTTCTAAAAAAATGGGGCAGCGAAATTTAGAAAGAAAAATCATCAAAAATTAACCCAAAATTAACGCAACATTATCAACTCACTTGCTGAATACAGACAAACCGTCCGAAACACATCGTCAACAAGCGGAAATTGCTTCCTGCCGCTTTGACTAGCTCACCGGTCGATCCAGAGTCCAGAGAGAGGAATTTGTGGTCACCATCTGAGAACCGGTATTCCCCGGTTATCGATTTTCTGAACTATACGAATGGCGTGTATTCCCAACAAAGGGACCTAATTACTATTGCAATTTATGATGAATAAATAGTCGCTTTTAACAAGCATGTTTTGATTCTAAACAATTTGTTCCTTTTCTGTCCTTTTGGGTATCCTTTCTTTTATAAAAATCGATCATATTCGTAGATAAGAAATGGATATCATTGTTGATTGAATTGAACTGACAATCGTTTGAAATAGGTACTCGTAGGCCAGAGTGCTGAAAAGGGTGTACAAGGTCCTACCAACATCTTCGAGCTCAAGTGAATATCACCTGCTAGTCTGTGCACCTGCTAAACAAAGGTTTTTTTTTCTGGTGCAGGCTTTTCTTGTTAGGTGGCAGCCACCCTTGTAACACAACCCAATGAAAAATGTTTAGTTAGTCCCCGGGCTTCAAAGTGTAACTTTACCGGGAAATACTGGATGTCGGTTATCACAACCAAACATAGTCTACGTCCTTGCTCAAGTTCTAGTCTATCTCTGTACCAAATTTCATCAAAATCGGTTCATGGGTTTAGGCGTGAAAGCGTGACAGACAAAGTTTCTTTGGCATAAAAATAACTATGGAAGTATAAGTTAGCAGTTGCGAATAGTCGCACCTGCGGAAACAAATATTAGCCAGGTCCTTATTGGTCCTTATTTATTCATTACTTGACCACGGCGCTATCGGATACTTACGAGTACATTGTGAACATGATTCATTTTATCCACAAATACAGAATTTGTTAATAACTGGATTACAACACTTGCTACCAGATTTTACCCCAGCCTTGACCCAACATCTCGGTAAACTAGCACATTTTATACTGAAGGATGTAATGTCAATCGATTCAAGCATTTTAGAAATATCCCGAGAGACACAACCCACTTGCATCTAGTAGTTCTATTGGTTTAGGCACTTTAGGCGCATTAGGGCTAATTCTAGAGGTTAGATGTGTTTGTACACATCTAACTTCTAGAATTAGCCCCAATCTTTTCCTATAGGTACCTAAAAGTATAGTAATCTTTACCTTTGAAGATTTTTGAATTTTACATGACTATTTTTAGTTTGATGAAATATTTGACATCTACTAGACATCATAGTCACTATCAATGAATATCAGTCAATAAATATCCAGTTATCGCCACTCACCCGTGAATATAACTGGATATTTATTGCGTATGTTGCATTTTAGTTCGTTTCTTGAATTTGTGGATAAATCTGGCTAAATCAGTTATAGGTTATAATCAGCAATATAGGAGTGCTGAGGCGTATATTATATACGAGTTAAACAGAAAGAATTACGTCACTGCAGTGCATATAATTTAGATTTTAAAAAATATATCAAACAATGGAAAACCAAACAATATACAAAGTAATCAACCGTTGAATGTCAACTCGAGTCAATTGCATTTATATAACTTTGTCACCTACTACTAATTTGATAAGAAACACGAACTCAATAGAAGTCTAGTTAGGTACATGATGTTACATTAAATGCTATTAGGATAGGATTTTGATATGATTCTACTAAATCTAAGTTTGTAGGTGTAAATAGTTTTGAACTAATCGATAACGGAAGCGATTAGAAAAAATCGGGTCTGAAACATTCAACTAACTGTAAGTAAAGTTAATGATATTAACACAACACTATGTTTTACTGTTGTTCTTTATGTTTCAGAAGGCGAGCGGTGAAGAAATAGGCCGAAGAAATAATAACAATGTGCCTGTATCTAGTAATTAGATGCCGGTTGATATCCACCTAGTCGTTTAAACATAAATGTGAAGTGTTCATAATTTATTAAAAGATATAGTGTATATAGTAATGCATATAATTTTAATAGTTTTCCTTAAGCTCATGAACAACTACAGCAATATCCTTTCAGACTGTTAAGTTGAATTCTCGTAAAGTTGAAATCCTAAACTGTAGAATTGCCCTGAATGTTGATTTTCTAAATTTTGCAAAATATTTAATTATTATATAATTGAAATTCTAAAATGTAGAGTTTTACAAAAAGTCGAAATCCCAAAATGTACAATTTCAACTTTCAAAAGACAAAACGAAAAAGAAAATTATTTGATTTTATTCTGGCTGGCTATAGCTGAGTTCGGCTGGCCGCAAACTAGCTTCTATAAACTTTTATATTTTTCTTTTGATTCTTATATATGAAAATTAATCACAATATGAGTATTCTTCATAACAACTCTCGCTTTAGATCGGTTATCGTTTAGTGAGATGTAGGTGTGTAGACGAAAATTTCAGTTGATTTACCTTAGTATGTGTGTGTAGAGCCATCCTATAGTAAGGTATTCAAATTTCGTCCTGGATGTTATACTTATTTCTTTTTTTATAAGTTCCCCGTAAATCAAGGTTTTCATATACCCCGTTTGTCGAGCAATCTGCTAGCATAAGACTGATGCAGGTTCACGTCCTGGGTAATGATTTTTTCTTTTTTCAAATAATAACTAATTCAAATATTAGCTAAGTTATACCAATTTATTTCTCAAAAGTTTTAAAAAGTAACTATTTGGATAGTCAGCCTGACAACAGGCAGGCAATAATGGTAAAATAGTCAATGGATTTCATGATCTTCTCAAAATCAATATCGTGACTTTCGAAATCCTGCCTATATATTATACTGATATGATTATAGATATACGAGTACAAACGAGATATTGACACGTGATCCTATCCCACTATATTAGTACGATTAGACAAACATTTTTTTATTGTATGTCTAATCTCTACCTAGAGACTGTCTGGTTTGTATTCGAAACATATCAAAAAATGAACCGGAACTCTTTCCAAGTTATGTTGGTCGTCCAAGGTTCTGACATTTTATTATTGAAATATCCTATTCTGAGTTTAGTTAGAACAAGTATATTTGTATAATACACACAATATGCCACCTGTATAACTTTATTGGTTTATGTACATTGGAAGAAAAATGATGTATGAAGTTTGTAGATAACAATGTTTGGACAACGCCACTCACCTATGTACCTAACATGATGTAATGGATAACATTTGTAAATCAGAATACTAATATAAAGAAACCTCCCGTAACTGAAATAATTTCGTTGCTTCTTTTTCTATCACATGATAGAAAATGGAACAATGGGATCAGAATCTAACATCTTCAGTGAAAATCATACATAAGGTAAACGCGTCTAATTCCGTGGGGTGCAGAAATCCGCTACTAATTCCGTGGTATTTAGAAAAACAGCTTTATAAAGCAAATTACTAATTATTTTTGACTGCAAGACCCATTAATCAAATAATAATTTATCTGTTCATATTTATGTGAAGACAAAAGTACCTTGGTGTGCGTATATTTTAAAATAATCGATTAGTTTGCCATTGCCACCTGAGTCGAACACACGCTCCATACATTTCGGACCTTATGCGCGTAAGTACTACCATTTGCTAAATAGTATTTTAAACGATTTTTTTATACTACAAGAGATTCGGTTTTGGGTAAAATATTGAAAGGGTAATACGTTGTATCGAATACACTTAACATTGGAGTATTCTATTAACAAATTGAGGAGAAAATAAGTGTTAAAAATACCACGGCATTAGGTGTCAAATATTTATGTGTGTTTCTAATTACCGTTGTATACCACGGAATTACAATTTTATAGAGTTTATCTTATTTGAAAATTTTAGTGGTAGTTTTTCTATTACAAACTTCATATTTCAGTTCTGATAACTTGAATAACCAATAAATACAAAAAACTAATTCCGTGGCATACTTTGAAGTCGCATTTACTAATTATAGCCGGTCAAACATTGTATACTTAGGTACTTTCTTAATTTCTTGTATGGAGGAACTAAGTACAGAAAACGAGATTTTTGATGTGTTCTGATATTTCCTTGAGTATGTTTTATATATTATGTCGATGATATCGCAATTAAACGTTAACTTAGATGTATAATATTAAAAAATCTTCTAGTTTTTATACATCGGAATTAGAAAACTTGATTTTGTGTCATAAAAACTAATTCCGTGGTATTTACAACGGTAATTAGATTACATGGGGACCAATTCCGTGGTATTGACACCTGTTATAATACAGATTGTTCATTATTTTAATCGACGTGTTAGTATTATTAGTAAATTGTAAAGATATTACTACCACTAGCGGTGGCTAGTGGGTATTTCAAACGATAGCTTACCTAAGTATAGACTTGGATAAATACATATATTTAAATACATATATTATCTAAAATATATATATACCTACTTAAAAATATGAATTAAAAAAATATATCTATATTTTATTATTATCCCCTCTTTATTCATTTTAAAAGCCTATAAATTACATTTTTAAATACATAAATATTATTATCTAATAAAAACATATATTTATAAATATAAAAAATAGTGTCCCACCGGCATCGGGTACAGGGACCAAGCTACCGGTGGTTAGGGCTCCAGGGAGAGGAACCTCCTCACAATACGTGCCGTGTCGAGGAGTACCGCCCTATTATAATATATTATGTTCTATATATATTATATTATTGTTAATACAAATAAATATGCTTGCCAATTGTGATTCTATTTTGTTAGACATAAATGATAGAGACTGATTTGAAATACAAAGCTAAAATAAATACATTCCATTTTTGAACACCATGTATCATTCTCTCCACGACATTACGTTCATACTGTTTACACACGGAATTAGAAACTAAATACCACGAAATTAGAATATTTACCACGGAATTAGTCGCATCTGACTTTTTTGCTTTTTTTATTAATTTAACAGTTTTAATGAACTTTTAGAGTCAAATTGATGTTATTTTTCAAAAATAAGATAGATTACACTTCTAATAAAAATAGCCTTATGTAGAAAAAGTTACAATGAATACTTAATTTTTGAGGTTCTTTCGAGATTTGGTGAAAATACCACGGAATTAGAAGCGTTTACCTTATATACCTACATCACCTATACCGAGAAAGCTTGATTCTTAACATATTTGAATCATTCGGCAGAGAATGCGCAAGAAACGTCTAAACATAAATTCCTGAAATGCCGTGTTCCGAAACTGCTGACTGATTGCAATATCTTGACTTGATTATTCATTAACACACTCCGGAAATCACAGCAGAATGATAGGAGAGAATTAATTATATGTAAACAATAAAAGAAATAAAAATCTAAAGATATATTTAATTACTCTTAGAGACAGTTACAATTTATGTATTTACATCAACTTAGTTATATCGAAAGTACTGGTTGAGAAACACTGATTGCATTTTTATATGTCCTAAGCTCTACACCAGCAGCAGGGCAACATGCGCAATCATTAACGTTCAAACTTACATACATATACTAATTATGTTCCTGACATCAAAAACATTACTAGATTTCATAAATATAGAAATTAGGTAGAATTTATCGCCAGTGTACTTAGGTATACAGGCATTAGATTCCTGTCTCATTTTACCCTACTTTAGCGCTAACTATAAATCTGTAACATCCACTAACTCGTTGCAAATTTACATGTATTCGAGAAGTTCACTGTATTGACTTTCTTCTGTCCTATATTTGACCTTCGTCAATGTTAACAGAACAATGTTGCTAGTTGCACAATAAATTCAACGTTGCAAAAACATTCAAATTTGCATCATATCTAACTTACAGAAAACATAAGAATTAAACTATTTAAAATATGTTCGAACTACGGTTTTCGTGATAAGTGTAAATTGAAACATGATCGATTAGATTTCAAATATGAAACCGAATACTCTAAAAGTACACGTATAAGTTTCAACGCATATTACATGTTATGAAACAGTCTGCAAGAGGTACACGATGATAATTTTTTACACTTATTGTCATTATGTCCAGAACACTACTTCAGATTAAGATTTTAGTTCACTTCTCTTGCACGTGCGTACATTGACGGGGAAGAATACGTTGAGTTCAATAAGTGTCGCGAGCACCAGAAACATGGCGTACATGGCGAGGCAAGCGCGCCCTACAGCCGCGTCCAACTTAAATTTATTGAACCAGAACGTTAAATACAGCAGCAACAGTGTAGACAGAAGGGATATCGCCGAGTACTCCAGCCCCATCGAGTTAATCTTCACCTGTTAACAGTATTATTATTACAATTATCACTAGACGCTCAAATTGGCTCGCAAATAAATATGAAATCGCTGAGCAATTTACATAAATATGAGTATCGCAATTTCGCAATGCTCGCCCGGTTTTTTATTATCACAAAATATGATGAGTGACATTCGCATAATAAATTTATATTGAAGTAAAAATCTAACCCGGTAGTGATCAGGCTCGGCTGGAGTGAGCGATGCTTTGATGAGCCATGGCAAGCCAAGGCATAGTAAAATGTCGAATGTGTTAGATCCAATTGAATTGCTGATGCCCATTGATCCGTGACCTATACAAACCAAAATAACATACTTAAGTATAACTTATTAAATAGGGAAAATGACAGATATATACTTCAACAATAACCAACACAAACAGAATACCTTGTTTTGCTACTATAACACTAGATACAGCTTCTGGTACCGATGTGCCTGCTGCTAAGAATGTTATTCCCATCACCGAGTCTGGTATCATTAATGTATCACCTAAAAATTCAAATATGAATTTATATATGTAGGTAGTATTTTAAAGAGGTCTACTAAATTAAGCATAGATCTTACCAATGATAGTAATCATCCAAGCTACAATATAGGATAAAGAACCTATCCATACTATGCACATGATAAATGTCAGAGGGAACCAGCTCTTAAATCGTGGTTTCTCGCAGTCAGGAATAGTGAACAAGAACACGAGGTGTATCGGCCAAGTTACTATCCATGCAGTCTGTAAACATAATTTTGAAACGTAAATATAGATTAAGAAGTATTATCTTGATATATAAAGATTTAAATGTCAAAGTGCAACCTTCGTAAAACAGCTTCTCCCAGTGGGCCACTTCCAAAGTGAATGTTCATATTCGTCTACTGCTTTGTTACCGTCATCGTTTCCTTGTTGTACGTTTTCGTCAGAGGTCGCAATCTCCATTTCATTTACCTTAGACTCGATCTCAACGCTAGTATTATTAGCTTTATCATCTTCCGTGACTGCAGGTAACTTCAAAGAATGTGAAATGTCAATTTCACTGTTCTTGCCACTTTTATCTGAGTAAAGAGATAACGTACTTTTTACATTCCCATTGGGTTGGTGGTTTATGGACGAAGCTTGTGTAACATCTTTATGTTCTGTAAATTTAAACAATAACACAAGAGAAGTATTATTGTCATTAGAAGTATTTATAGAGCCTTGAATGCCACTCAATTAATCATACGTACCATTTTCAATTCCAATAGCGTTGCCTTGTTTTTCTTCATTTTTATTTAACATATCAGACACACATTTCCAACTCCCTGCAAAGTAGGAACTTTCTATAAAAAAATAATATAATGTGCTACAGTAGATAGTCAAATGAGTGAATACTTACTTTTGGCAAAATTTTGTATAGATTTGTCATAATACATGATACAAATATAAACGCCATAAAGCATTACAAGCAGTAATGCTTCGTACCATTGTACATATTCATCGTGCATTATACAAATGAGTATGGAAACTGTGATGCCATACGCCAGGCAGTCCCTGGTCAGCGGCCACCAGTCCAGCGGCACAACCTTAATCACACAAACAAAATTAATCAGTTATTTGATGGTGTGAATATAAGATTCGGATTCCAAAGAGCCGGTAATACAACGTATAATAACCAGCAAACATCTTGACAACGTAATCTAAGCATCTTTTAGGTCTTATTGGTGATAGACGCAACGATCGGAAGGCACCATCATAGATTTGATCAGTCTCTTTATTGATTTTTTGGTTTGTTTTATAGTGTGCTGTGTGCATAGGGCAAAAGCGCGAAATTTCTGACTTTTGTTCAAGACGTTTGCCAACACTTAAGTACGGGGGGTTAAACACGTAGACGGGGAGAGTTTCTCGCACGTTTCGGTCGAAAAATCGTATGCAACTATCACTAGCAATACTTGCCATACCATTATCGTATCAAAGTGTTTACATACAGGCGAACGCTTATATTCTCGTCTACGATTACATCTTACGAGATTCACAAGTGACATACCGCCTATGTCAAAGTGCGATTATTGCTTGAAATTCTGTTTTTTTTTATACCACTTAGGTGGCAGACAAGCACACGGCCCACCTGATGGAAAGTGGCAACCGTGGCCTATGGACGAATGCAACACCAGGGGCGTCACACTCATGCTGCCGACCCTGAAGAAACCTTCTAATGCCCTTCTTGAAGAACCCCATATTGTAGTTATTGTTTAGATGGACACTATCAATATTCAATTGCGAGGTGATTCTCACCAGGTGTGGCAAGCGTGCGGCAATTTTTTTTGCGTATGTTTAGAAGAAGCAACTTTCTTCTGTCCTTTCGATAATCTTATCTTGCAGGCGAGAAAGTCTCCTCGTCTAAATGACGCCCTATACCTACCATTCCGGCTCCGATGCCGCAACACGCGGCTACGGCCAGGATGTTGAATACAGCAGAACCGACGATGGTACCAACACCAATGTCTCCCTCTGTGATGAATGTCCCGATGACGTTGACAAACAACTCTGGTGCCGATGTCGCCGCTGCCATGAAGGTCGCACCAGCTACATCGTTGGTCATATTCAGCGCTGTACAATATACGCAATTACGCATATGCCCAAATTATATTTTATTATAGTATAGTATATGAAGCCATTTGAAAACCACTGAGGTTTGCAAAAATACAGCACATTTTACGTCAAACGAAGTCGTTCAAAAAGATCTACTCAGTAAATGTAAGTATATACCTATTTGAAGATCAAGTATAGAGATTGAGATAATTTTAAAGCAATTAGTTTGCTAAACTAAACAAATTATAATAAATTGGAAAAAGCGAAATCAATTCTCGGGCGGGACTCGAACCCGCGATCTTTCCCCCTGTAAGGGAAAGATTATTATATTATTATAAGTATAGAGATATCCACACTCAGCATATCTGCAAATTGGAGAGTGATAGATAGGCAAACAAGGTAACAGAGTGGTTACCACTAAATAAGAAACGCAAACGCGGAAGGAGGAAGAGTCAATGGAGGGACATATTATATAGACAGATGTGGGCAAGAATGAATGGGAAAAGCGAGAGACAGAGATGTGTAGACAGATTTATGGGAGGCCTACGCCGTAGAGGCTACTATTTCAGATGATGCTGATGTGTAAAACCTATAATACTCTAGAGTTAAACTGTGTTTTCCTATTTTCAGCAAACTTTTATTTGTATGGAATAGAAATAAAGGCTTTTTATTTTTTAGTTTTTAATATTTAGATAGCCGTGTCTACATAGTTTTGTCGTCAACGTGCAATACTGCAATATTTTAGTGCTTAACCTGATGATAACTTTAGATAAAAAATTGATATCCAAGTTTATCTGATTATATAAAAGAGTGAGTAAGGTATTACACCCTGTCGACATCCAAACTGTAACAGAAAACTAACTTGATCTTTTCGAGTTAATATTCTGCCGACAAACAACTTTGAGTAGAACGGGTTGCAGTGTTTCTCTTATACAAAGGTAGGCCCCTCTGACCGCACAAGGTAATCGCGTCGCTCTTCAGCATCCAATAATTGATGTGGATATATTTTTTACATATAGATGAAGCCCTAGCAAAAGTTATTTTTAACTTATTGCTTGTTATCATTCAACAACCTCTGTGTTATTTGACACCCTGCTGCAAATCGGTTCATTCGTCTTATTATGTAAGGTACACACATTCGGACATTGTTGGATGAAACAAGTAAATGTTGAACAATAACACTAAATGTTAAATATAGATCGTGAGCGGAGCTTATGAGAGGTGCGACACCTTTTCGTCATGACAAATATGCAGAAATAAATCAACGAAAGCAGAAATATAATTTAAATTTAACTATTTCCTATAGATTATAAAAAAAACTTAGCCCAGAAACCCAAAGTCTGGAAAGTCTATAGCAATGATTAGGAGAACTCCGGTATTCAACATATTATAATGTCATCGCTTATAATAAAAAAAAGTAATTGTTGTTGATTTGTAGGCATAGTTATTCTGTGGCTCTGTGTGCATTCCAACCACAGACCCTAATTCAAAGAATGCAACAAACCCCTTGTAATCCGAGAGCTGGTACGATTTTTTGACTACGATCTTGAGGCAAGCTGGAAACTTGTCAGACAACTCTCCTGTTATACCTCAACACGAAGGTGCAGAGCTGGCTGGTGGGAACGGGGGCTAAATCAACTCCCAAATTTTTAAGCATATTAAAAAAAAAGCAAAGATACATGTTTGAGGCAATATGCAATTTTTATAATGTTGTAGTTTAATGTTTATGGAATACTTAAAACAGGACAGGCGATTAGGTGGGGGCTTTACCATTGCCAGGCGGGTTCAAGCTTGCCTCAAGAACGTACTTGAAAAATCGTACCAGCTCTCGGACTATTCATTTTGGAGGCAGGTAGACAACCCGCTTTCCTCCCCATATTACACGATGACCATCCCTCGATGCGCTATTGCACTAGTGCCGGACAACTGCTTATTTTCTGTATAATTACCTATTCTATATAAATTATTTTACTATGTACCTTCCTAAGTTATAACTCCGGACACGTATCTTGGACCTAAAATGTGCTCAAAATGTGCCCTATACGCGCAGTATATAGCCGCAGATAGCACGGGGTGCTACTGCGGTGGTTGAACTCAAATTCACCAAGCATGGATTATTACAAAGCAATCCGCGGCCGCCAGAGCCTTTGTCTTGCGATTTAGGTCCAAGATACGTTAAGATAGAAAAAAGATAGGAGGTAGTACCTATACCTATAGTAGTAGTAATTAATTTTCACCTTGGCATATCCTTTCCACGGCTGGCACGAAGAACTTTTCGCAAACTACGGCGAGAGCTATGAAGAGATAGAGAGATATGAAGGCATGTAGCACGATAGCGCCGTGCTGCCGCTGCTGCTCCGTGAAGATGCCTGCCGGGAAGTCATCGATAGCCGGCGGCGTGCAGTTACGCAAATAACTCTCTGAAATCAATAAACATAAGACTGAAAATATACTCTTTTAAGCCATCGGCAATACAACTTTGTGGTAGTGATGTTGTTAACATTGAACAGAACACAAGTCCATTCCAGCCCCTCTAGACAAGTGGCATTTTGTAGAATAGAATGCCAAATGTATGGGATTCGACGTATATGACAGCCGTCAACGAATGTCAAAAACGTCAAATCCTATGGTACATGAATTCGTCATTCTATTCCATGATACGCCGAGCAACGAATTGCCACTTGTCTAGGGCGGCTGAACTGATTTAAAATAAATCAAAGTAGAGTAAAGTGGTAATATTCGAGCCTGCGCTTAACAGACAGAAATCATTGATCGACAGCATTCCATTCCGAATTAATATTCGGACATTCTCTGATATACCTAACTCAATACAATAGTCATCCGACTATCATTGTGCGACCGTCTCGAATGCCGCTCTCCCCAACACAGCAATGCGACGCGCGTGTACCTATTAGTCAATCCAACATTTTTACAGAACGAATAGTGATTGAATTGAGATTGAATTATGAATTGATTTGGATTTAGGCTAATCTCAAAATAATCTCAGTCACCCAATGATCTCACTACTACTGAATACCGGTTTGCACTTTTTCAATCACAATTCTATAAAAACACAATATTTGTAAACTGAAAGGTGGGCGTGACCATCGTGATGCTTATTTACTTTGATATGCATTAAAATGCCATGGAGAGGATGGACGAAAGAAGTACTATGGAAAGGGGACTCTTTTGTCCGCACTTAGCCTCCTTTTTGGGCCATTGTGCGTGAAAGAAGTACTAACAAAAACATAATGAAGCGAGAGTGAATGGGTAAGGGTAGACCTTGACATACGTATTTCAAACAGATCGGAGGTATAGAAAGGATCTGTCAAGAGTACCCGAAACCGGTGAACATGTTTGAAAACAATTATGAAAGTAGAAGAATGAATATGAAAGATGTATATCAGGATCTCTGTATACCCCACAGGGAAAGAGGCGTGACTGTATGTATGTACGAGCAAATAATAATTTTGATTTAATATTTATGATTTAAAAACTGGAGATTGGGCTACTAACTTTACGGTAAAGTTAACTTTACCTCTTTATTTCAACAGTATACTATGCAAAGCATCGGTTATTTACGGAACTACTGATTTGATTTTTTGGTTAAATAATTGTCATGTACCTACCTACCGGCCTGTACATTCTATAATCCATACTTCCAGATTTGACGAAAGCCCTATACGTATAACATTAGCTGTAGGGCCTGGTCAGTGTAAAAAATAAGGAAACAAAGATATATTTGTTACTTTTACTTTTCCATATCATTTGTTTCGGGCATTGATTTATATTGTTACTAGGTGTAGGTGGAGCTGTGTAAAATCCCTACTAATATTATAAATGCGAAAGTAACTCTGTCTGTCTGTCTGTCTGTCTGTCTGTCTCGCTTTTACGACTAAACCGCTGAACCGATTTTGATGAAATTTGGTATAGGGGTAGATTAGACCTTGAGAAAGGACATAGGCTATGTTTGGTCGCGTTAACCGACATCCACGCGGGCGGAGCCGCGGGCAACAGCTAGTATCCTATATATTATTATTCATGTTCCATCTAATCATGTTTCCGGTTACTACCGAAGCATTCACGTCCGAGCCCGCGACCGCTTACTTCCTCCTCCTTCAGATTTGCTTTACGCGGTTTTTATGTAACTTCCGCCTGACCCAACCCGAGAAGAAAGCCATACAAAGCTTTAATCAGCATGACTTACAGGTGAGGTTCAGTTGGCCCAAGGGTATTGGTGGCCCCCATGCACCAGATTTACAATTGTTATTTACAAGTTCTAAATTCAGTAGTATTCATGAAAGGACGAGTAAAATGTAATACACATCAAATAGATATAATCTATAGGCGCATCCCCGCTAACGTTTCACATGCCTCTCGTCACTGCACCCCCATCCCCCAAGCCTGCGCTTTCCCGGCTCTGTATCATAATATTTGTACTTTTTGTTTTATGTCTATCGTGTCTGGTCTGGCAACCATCCGATAGATACTCGTTATTCAATATGTGTATCGTATTCTCTTTGTTTTTTTCGACCGGCTACAGACGGAAACAGGTATACATAACATAGGTATAGATACGTATGTTAGTACCACTGCAATAGGCTAACTGATTCATGATCATTGGAATGATAGAAATTTCAATTTTGTATGTTCGAAGTTCCTAGCTAAGCTTATAGCGAAATCACTGTGCCTAATGTGTGTTCTACTAGTGTGTCACTTTCAGAACGTTACCCAAGCCACGTATTTTTTGACCGATAAGGGACTTTGTGGTTAATAAAATGTCAGAAGACAAAGAAAACCGAGAAATGTGTGCACTGTAATGCTACACATTTACACAGAATGCTACACCTACACATTTACACAAATTTTTGGGGTGTAAGAGTAGGATGCATTTTATTGGCATGATTATGGAACAACCCGTTTTTGTCACTATTGTGGATTTGCCTTATCCGTTAAATAATATCTACAGTAAAATAATTCTAATAGTGATGACCGTGCTGTTCGTTTTCTAACCGAGGATACAATTCACACATTTTGCAGAGACGTCTATACAAAATAAATTTTATAATGAGTTTTTAGAATCGTTGTGTCCTTTGAAAAGGTATTCTCAAAAATAAAAAGTAGGTACTTGAATCTTATATTAATTAAAGAGTTTAATGAAGAAATAAAACTTTAAATACAATAGTACAGTATTGCGAATCGATGCCAAAGCAATTCCTTCTCAACAAGGAATAGTGTCTGTTAAAACCCAGTAGAAGCCTACCGAATATTAGTTCAACAGCTTCTAACAAAAGCTAAGTAGTGATTATTTATTTTATCAGAAATTGTATCCCACCGAAGTATTTAAGTACTAAAGATACTAAATTAACTGCCTGCCTGATCAACTTAGCATATTTTGTAAAAAAAAATGTATCCAGAGGTTTAAGATTCCGTAGCCGACCGCATACGACAACTGCCGACGCACGCAGCAGTTGCGCGTAATACAATGCGGCTTATCAGTGGTCCCGTATCGGAGTTTAACAAGTAATGGGTACAATGTATCTGCTGCATGCGTCTGTCGTTATCGTATGCAGTCAGCTTCGGAATCATACCTTTATCTTTTGTTTTTAACACGCTTTCATTAGCTTTGGCATTTTTTAATAGTAACCGATTTTTTTCATTTTCCCTCTAACCTTTCCAGCTAAGCTATGTTACTTGTGTTAGGAGTAGTCTCACGTTCAGTAGCGTAATGGCCAGAATTCGAACCCAGGACACCTCAATTATGTAACAGATTTATCTTTGAGATTAATATTTGCAACGAGGTCACCCGACAAGGCACTAAAGTTACCGACATAGCTCGCAAAATAAGCAAGCTGAAGTGGCAGTGGGCTGGCTTCATCTGACGATGGACCGATGGCTATTGGAGCAGACGAGTCCTAGAGTGGAGACCGCGAGAAGACAACCGGAAGGTGGGACACAAAACATTTTGCGTAGGTTTTGATCAAGGACCGATGACAGTACAAAAATATTATTTAAAAGAAAATCTATATTATTTAATTTTTTTATATTAAATGCTTTTCTTGGCAGTTTAGATTCTTTACATAACAGATAACAAGTAGGTATTTACATAGCAACTGCAGCAAGTGTAACAACTGTGTTGGAATTCTATAATTCCGAATAGAACTGAAAAGTTTATGAAATCTAGGTATCAATTGGACAGTTCTATTCTACGTGCGTGAAAACCTACACAATAATGAATGATTGTGTACTTTCTCATAGTATACATAAAGCTTAAACCGAAATGTATGTAGGCACATAACTGCCGAACGACTGCACCAATTTGGATAACTCTTTTATCGTTGTGATCGTTATCAGTAAGAGAAGATTTTTATAAAAGAAAAATAAAAACTCTCCGATTCATTGTATTGTGTACAGAGGTACTGCTTGTATCGCAGAGGTCTTACAACAACGAATTGCATAAAAATAAGAAGCATTAACAGAACGGCCGGAGCGGTCACCTAATAAGATTATAGGTATTCATCTGAAAAACAAATAAATCAAGTTGAATTAAATTTGATTAAATTTAATTGAATTGAATTATGTGAATTGTAAAATTAAAAAATAATGAATTAATGTGAGGATTTATAAATGTATTTGGGACTCATCGTACCTATGTATTAACAAAATTAACATAATTATCGTAACAATAAGAAAATCAATTGTAACTAACAATACTAACAAATTATGGATTTTATTATCTGAAAATAAATGATTTATTATTAAACTAAGTAGATACATTCGGAGCAAAATGTACAAAACCTACCATATAACGAAACATAAATAAATAAATAAATAAATATTCTACAACATTCTACACAACGCTATCTAGACCCATGGTAAGCTTAATTAGCTTGTGTTATGGAATCTAGAATGCGGATATACATACTGAAATACTTTTTTTTTGTAAATACATACATATTATACATAGAAACACCCAGACCAATGCAAATATTTATTTTAGATTCATGCATACAAATATTGGTACATAATGTAAGATATTTGCTTTAGAAGGGTTACGAAATGAAAAAGTGTCCAAACGAGATTATCCAGATTATTTATAGATAGATAGTGAGAGAAACCTTGTGAAGGTTATGAAGCTAGAATTATTTCATTTTCACGTCATATGTCACGCGATAACATATCCTTGTGTGCTTTGAGACAATGAAGGTACTATAGTAGAGTAATAATAAAATGACTTTACAATGTAATGTCTTATCGGAATATGTCAATAATTACTAGCATTAAAATGTTTGTCAAATAATCTGATGCCATTGAAATGTAATTCTAAATAGGTATCTTATCTAATACTGCACCAGAAAAAGCCTTTTGAATAATTCAAGGGATCTAAGGTATGTTGTATTCAAGGCTCTCACCTCAGAGCCGGGTTCCACTTATTTCTACTCCCCCTCTTGGCTTAGCTCATAAGGTATTTATGAGAGAGTTTTCATTATCTACAACTAAATTTGCACACGTGATGACAATACAATTATGTTTCCTTCCCTATTATCCTGAACCGGACAAGGTGACCAGGATAAAATTAAAAGAAATTCAGCCAGGAACAATGTAAATTACTTTTATATTACTATAGTTTAGCTCTTGCCATCATAACTGAGCCGTATTTCGAACAAAACTAGTCGATGGAAAAAAAGAACAATGCAGGTCTAGTTAAAAGAGTCAATATATATAGAGGTGCAGTAAGCCTCACTGATCCGTACCAGCGAACTATGTGAATTATTGTTGTGTGTGGCCACGGGAGGGTTGGACGTGTGTTAGCCCTCCACCCACAGAAAAGCCTCCCGCGAAGGGGTGATGTCTTTGTGTATCCGGACATCACTCAATACAGAACGGATCAGCTAGTATGCAATATGCACGAAATTAAAAAAGTATAGTTTGTTGGGTTGTAGCGCATTCATCCCCCTAACATTCCTACCGTATACTTATATATACATCGTTGGTCTGACATGTTTAGATGGTTAAGATATGTAGAGAATTTCAAGTATAGAAGGAGTAGGTATATAGCTAAGGCAAACGTAATTCATGTAAATCGCTTAGTCACTCAAGGTCTACTACGAAATGCATAATATTATATACGGTTTGGTAAGTCTGTATAATATTCTAAGATATTCTGAGTGTATCTAACCACGATCATCGGGGTCTGGCAACCTAGGGTCGGCAGTACGAGTGTGATGCCCCTGGTGTTGCATACGTCCATAGGCCACGGTAATCACCTTCCATCAGGTGGGCTGTGTGCTTGTCTGCCACCTAAGTGGTATAAAAAAACCTAGTCTAACTATAGACTGAATGTCAACTTCAACTGAGATGGGGAAAAGCTCGGAGGATGATGATTACGTATACCTAACTTCCACCCTTCTCAAGTACTTTACGCCTCCGTAACATTTCTTATACATATTTTCATAACTTTCTTTCTGAGGTTGCTGTCGGACGGAACGCGTGCTGCAAACATTCCAAAATGCTTGTGCCTACTCTTGTTTTAAAATTCCTCAGAAAGCACATAGCACACCATTTTTAATAAAAACAACTTGTTTGAAATTAAAGCATTTTAGTTCTAAATACCGGACGTGAACCCACTCCTAACACAAGTAGTTTAGCTTAACTGGAGGGGTTAATGGGAATATTAGTAATATCGGTTGCTAATATTCTTATTAAAAAAAAATAGGTACTTATTTATATCTTAATCATGATCTTTTATTCCCATGTATATAGAGCGAATGACACTAGTGAGTTGCAACTAAAAATAAGCGTTGAGTACAACCCAACTATGCTGAGTTGCTGCAGCCTGCTGCTGTCTCTTCGACCCTGACCGAACTACTCTTGAACTTGAAATATATTTGTAAGAAAGCTAGGTGTCAACATAACTGGGGTTTGATTATTTGTTTACTAAACACGCAAGAACGGCTATATGAATTTGGTTGTAATTTTGCACATATGTAGGTATACTACGCATATGGTACAGACTAGTTTTGCAGGAATAGATTCCTGCGAGTCGCAGGACCGCAATCAGTATTCACGGTTGGGGTCGCGGGCGTAGCACAGTGGCATTGAACAACACATTAATGTAACCGCGCGCTGCGTACCAACTAATGGTACAAACCTCGATCGATAAACGTCACCACACTCTCCAAATCATACGAACTGCATTTAAAATCCATCTTAATGGGATCTCAGACTAAGAGAATAACATAGACGGAACGCATGGAACTAGCATTTGAAACAGCCGAAAGTAATACTAAAGTACCATTTACCTCGCACTCGTGCGTACAAAGAGAGCGAGCGAAATAGTACTACTTTGCATGGGGATGGCAGTCGGGCCCTCAATCCAGACACGAATGCCTGCGCCAAAACCTCTTGCCTTCGCGCCAAAGCTCTTGGGGCTCAAGTTCTTATCTACATTATAAATGTCTAAAGATTAGTCACCTTTAGACATACATGGTAGGAAAAACATATACCCTATAACTTACTCCACTTAAGGTTGGTTTGGGCCGGTGCACCTGCTCAACAACGCGCAAGGCGTTGCAGGATTTGCAACGGGGTTGCAAGATCATATAGCAGTCGCAACCGGAGAAACCGAAGTACCATTCAAAACAGCTTTTGTAGCTTACAAGAAGTAATCACAACTTTTCCTTTAAAGCTGTTATAGGTAGTTATTTGTGCTTCGACATGGTTAAACTTCGGGAAAGAAACTCGTTTTAAATAATTCTAGTCGATGCGAAATAACAAATTTCTGCGCCCCAACCGAGAAATATAGTTATAAAGCAATCTCACGGCGTGACCAGCCCTACCCGGGAGTAATTATTGTCGCCAGCAAAATATGCACGTCGTACGTCCGCATTATATTAGTTTACTATGTGCTCAGTCGAATATTAAAGCACTTTTTATCTTGAAACCATACCTAAGTATAACTAGGGTAAATCTGCGAAGAGCAGTAGGACTAACCTTCTCGTGTCTACCTCACATACAAAAAAAATCTGTTTATGTGATTACAGCTGCTACTTAATAGTAGTAAATAAGATGTTTCTCTGAGTATCAACTTACTCCTAGTGTTATGTTACACGATTCGCTCTGCTCTGCCTTGATGTTTTTAGATTGAGCTGCCTATTTTTAACCAAGCCATTCAGTAGGTAATCTTAGATTACAATGGTTCAGGTCAAGTTCATTTCAATTCATACTTCGATTCGTTTGGCAAATTCATCTTTAAGGATAGCGTTTTGTTTTTTTTTTTACTATATTTAAGAATTTTTGATTGAGAGTTCATTAATGTTGGTATAGGTAAGTACTATGGGCACTGGGGTCTGTATTTTAATTTCTTGATACTCTACCTAATTATTTTCTAAAATAAAATTATCCTAAGTTACTTCTTACAATCTCGGCTGCCAGTGAAAGTCCCGTCAAAATTAGACAAGCTGTTCAAGAGTTTAGTCAATTCAAACAGAAAGACCGACAGATAGATATACAGACAAAAAACTTAATTTTTCATTTGTATAAGTAGGTATACCGCAAGTGTGTACAATTCTTATGCATCTAAAAAGTTGTTATGTCAACATAACAAACGGACACATCAATTTTATCTATTTCTAAAGATAAGATAAATGTGCATTCAAAATTTTTGGTCAGTAGTCGATAGGCGACGGATAATGACCACACAAGCGTCCCCTATGAGAGGGTCTTTCACCCGCCTATGAGAGGAAGCCGCAACATCTGCATGTATCACGAGATTAGAGAGTAGTGACGAAGGGAGAAGATTTTCAAAACGACAGGTGATGGAAATAATCTTACCTCTTATAGAACGAAATTTAAACATCTCTACCACAGCTTCCCTTTGCAGAGAAAAACTGGCAAGAATCAGTTTATGGGACCCCTCGCCACTTATAGGATTTTTAAAGGCGAGACTGCGAACACGCGCGTTTTAAAACCAACATAGAAGTATTCACTAGTTGCCTGCTGAAAGTATTGCGCACTCCAGGGTTTTTAAGGTGATTACGTACGCGAATGACTTTGACCATACAAATGTTCAAGGTCATTCGCTCATATTTGAACCGTAAAAATCAGTAAAATTAATTCTAATAGATAACTTTATAGGCGACGGTTACTAACTAAGAAGATCACGTCAAATACACTTATTTAACATATATGTGAAATTTTAGATTATTTGGATACATATTGTAGAAAATATTTGGTTTCATAAGAAAAAGTAGAGTGATGTTCCGAGCCTCTTTTCAACTATTTCCTCCTTTTTTATTTAATTATGAAGTTACTCTGCATATCCTGTAGTATGCAGGCATGTAAATTTCAGATCTGTAGGTTTTATAGTTAAAAAGAAAAACGGTTTAAAAAATACCGATTTTTCGATAGTGATCTGATTCGGGGCCTTAATGTGCCACAACTACACAAAGAGCATACCATTACACCATTACAGTATACTATGCTGTGAAACAAATGACTACTCAAACAACACCGGAAAAGCAGCTCTACCTAATACAAATAATAAACTGGCCAGAAAGAGACCTGATACAAATTCCAGAAACTGTATTATCATAGTAGAGGCTTAGTCGATATATTTATAAGGAACTAGCAAAAAGGACAGCCCAAATGATCCATCTGAAGTGTTCTGTCTACAGAGACAGAGAATTAGGGTCGTCGCAGAATAACAAGAATAAATAACAGACCACTTCTTCTTCTTCTTCATCCTAGCTTGTTGTCACTATCGACCTGTGAGGTTGTTCACCTACTGTAGACGGTGAGGCTCTGGTGCACGCTTTCCTCAAGGTCTTGAGAGATCAGACATCAGCCGCTTCCATATCAATTAAAATAAAGTAACAAAAAGAAGATCAAGAAAGCAGACCTGAGGCTCCAAAGTCAGAGCTCTAGATATGCCTAGGATATGCGCTTAGATGTAGAAGAAGATGAGTGACATATGATCCCAGAAACCCAAAATGATGTCTATTATAATAAACTTGTCTGTACTATGCCTACTAGTCTTATTTCAAAACGTCCATTGAGTTGACACATATACATAAGTTCAGCTAAGTGCCATGGCGTGCTTGATTAACAAAGGCACATCCTGCGCCACTCTAAAATGACTCGTTCAAATAGCAAAGTCAACAAGTAATCGTGGCGTAAATTGTCTCAAATTACTGCTGCACTAACCTGTTTAACCGAATTAACTGATTTTAAAATATACGTGTTGTTCGCCCGGCGTGTTACCGAGCCAGGTACAAGGACAAGGACCGTGCGTGTTAATGTAGGTACCTCTATGCCAAATTGTGCATGTCATATCTCGTTAGTTTAGACACTCGCTCATCTCCGAGTGCACTATGAAGGAAATTGACGGATCAAAGATGGCAGGAAGTCCGCATTAGCGTCGCGTAAGTTATCTTACTATTGCCCAACGAACTATGGATAATAACGGATTTCCGAATTACAAACAAGCAATTGAACAACAATATTGTTATATGATGTTTGTGGATCTATCCATCTTCTGACAAGCAATCAGAAAGATCTCTAATGGGTATCTACGTTACAGACATCGCACGTATTTAATTCTATGAATTGAAACTTCTAGTAGGAATAAATCCATCCATCCAAGTAACTTCCTTCATTTTGTGTCGTATTTACCATAAGTACGACACAAAATGAAGCAAGTTCTTAGTGATTTCGTGAAAATACTCATCAGATGTATTTCTGAATATACGGTGACGACATTACTTAACCATTGCTACATTATATATTAAACTTCATAAATATTTATATATCACCCTATGGCACTATTACCACAAATTTAGACCACTAGTTACTAGTTTAGCAGTCTGCTGATCTGACTAGTTAGTAAGACTAAAATATATAGTTTTTTTTTTTAATGTGTAAAAATCTTCCTTCAAACAGATAACATTTTGGAAGATACCAATGAGAATACACCCGGGCTCAACCTTGCTCTCTGACAGCCCTGAATGGACAACGGCCAATTGACAATTTGCGCGATGAGTGACCGGATGAGGCGCCGTGTTGGAGCTCATGCCTCCCCCTTCTAATTTTAAGATCGTCGGCCTAACTGCGGCAAATGGCTATAATATTGAATTTACCTAATCAAACCTTAGAACACGCATGTACAGTGGACAATGTACCACACTTATTTACTTGGTACAACATCACCAGCTCTCAAAATGAGCATTCAATGTACCCATATGAGATAAGATTGAGTAAAAACTTATCATGGAGAACGTCTACGGAAACTATTAGGCACCTAATTGCAGGTCTAATATAAAAAAGAGAAGGGATTTTAATCCTTTTAGAGATCAATTTATCTTCGAATCCTCTAATTTACCTATTTACTAATCCTGATTATATGATACAAATAGAAAAAAAGAAAAGAAATATGTTTTTTTGAAATAATGCCTATGCGATGATTCTTCATCAACTTAAAAGTTCCTACACTGAAGACAAGTATTTTTTGCGTATTTAGGTACATAAAAAGTAGTCAATTTTTATAGGAACTCAATGAATTGATTATTTCTTTTGTCATTATTGAGGCAGGTCAGTCTTCATTTGGCTACAACAATACAATAGATGAAGCGAAGTACGAAAAGAAGGTGCGGTTGCTAGGTACGTTAATGTTGTTGCGCTATAATCAACACTAATTCGTTAACAGTAAGGCCAATGGTCATCGGCAGAGCCAAGAGCCACGCCCGTATTTCGACAATTTCATCAATAGGATTCGTCACCATGTCATGTTCAGTAAACAATACACTTACTGGTTGTTCGGTGCCCGATATTTATATAAGTATTTTGGAGTTCTAAATTTTATTTAATCCAATGTCATGCTCCATGAGCACGTTTGTTTTTATTTACAGTTAAACACCTACGCTATTAAACATTTAAATGACAAGTACAATAGATTTTATAATTTATTGAACACAATTTGAGGCGCTATAAGTGATACTCGTACCTGGTAGTCCAGAAGACATGATCTTGGAACTTAATCTTCCATACTTACTACAAGGTGTGCAAAATACCGGATCAAGACCTGCTCCCGCGCTGTCACAACTGCGATGATCACCATAATCACTTTGAACACTTGGATCGTTGATATAACCTTCTTCGCTACTCCATTTGATAGTGAGTGACCTAGCCGTTCAACGAGAATTGGACGCACTTCCGACCTCCTTCTACATAACCTTGCCGACTTGGTAAGCGCACTTCACCACGATGGATGCCCCGAAGACTCGAGAATCTCCAGAACTCTGGAAATAGCACATTCCTCGATAGGAACCCTCGATAAAAAGTAAGACATGGACTCGTACCTCGATCGGAGGTATTCATATTGATGTATTGTGTGGAGCGCGACGCAGGCGACCGAGGACGTCGCCACTGGCGTCCGAATGCCACCGCTCACGCTCAAACGGATATAATGGACCCGCCGGAGAGCTCGTCAAAAGAAGAATACGGGAGCCAATTATTTATTTCCATACAATACACGTACGTAAGCCGGCGCTCTGGCGCAGTGCGGGAGTGACTCCCGGAGCGAACTCATGGCCCTGCACCATTGCTTGCCTGACTTACTTATTATACACAGAAACTAAAAGCAATCAATTGATGCAGCTTAAAAGAAATTCAATCATCTGAATTATTTTTCCACTAATTACAAATTTAAATATGATTCAAATAAAGAAGATACTTAAATACGAAATACATACCTACATAATTGCTTTACCACATACACCCACGGTATAGTTTCGGTACTCCAACAGAGCTAAAGAGCTCTGATTTTATAATCCGTGAGGTCAAATGTCAATTCACAAGCCCTTCCCGCGTCGGCACGCGCCTTTTACAATTAGACTTAATTAAAAGATTTGAGCACAGGCATTCGTAGTGAGACAACTATTATGGATATGACTCATAATAATATTGCAATTACGGAGGTTCGTGCTGGAAACGAAGATAGTTTGACTCAAGCTCTCACATCATTTTAACAGGTATCAAAATAGTAAGTACCTAGTACCTACCTACGCTTGGCTAGGGATTGGTACCAACTTCAAAAAGTACTATGTATGACTATGTAAATTTGTATTTACTACATAACCTCGGAGCAGCCGATAACCGCGATAACCGCGTTCGCTACTGCTACGCCACAGAGGCACTCATTAAAATCATAATTGCATTACCACTTACATGAAAACATTAATTACATTCCAACATAGGCGTAGCTTATTGATTATTATAATGCAATGTCATAGTAGTAGCCTGGTCTAGTCTCACATCTTAATAAATAAATATAGGACCCAAAGTAAGTAAACATATCTTAACTAGCTTGTGTTATGGAATCTAGAATGTGTATAAACATACCTACTTTGATACATGTTTTGGTAAATATTACAAAAACCTAAACCAATGCAAATATACGTATTTATGCATACAAACATTTGCACTGAGCGGGAATCGAACCCACTTTACAGCTACGCTACAAAGGCCGCCTCCAATAAAAACATAATAAGTATACTTGGAAGTATCGTATGTCCTCATATTGCCATATGTATCGTCTCAAAGTGTCTTCGAAACAATTCTTATTAACCCAGGCCCTCGATTCTGGTAAAGTAAAACCACTGTCATAACACATCTCTCTCAAGCTCAAGCGTTATTTCCCAGTCGCATCCGAAGCTTTTCAGCTTGGAGTCTGGGGTCCGCTTTACCAGTCTGAACTACAGATTTGGCTAGACCTCGATATTTTTTCGTGAAGCGATTGCCATCTGACCTCCACAGCTCAATGATAACATTAGGCGATATCGAAGCTTTGCAGCTAGACCGTTGTTTTTGAATTTTTTTAGGGCTCCAACTACCCGTAACGACTGCCATAGGTTCTTATGGCAACCGGAACCGACGGCTTAACGTGCTATCCGAGGCACGACCAGACCAATGCAAATACCCATATTTCATGAACACAAATATTTGCACTGAGCGGGGATCGAACCCGCGCCTCCTGCGTAGCGGCCGCGTTCACTACCGCTACGCCACGGAGGCTGTCATAACACATACACTGCATAAAATGGCATAAAATTTTAGACTTTATTGCTATTGACTTAAAATCGAAAAGAGTTTCATTACACTGTTTCATTCACTCTACAAAAATTCATTTAATTTTGGCCTTTAAACCTATAGCGATAAAGTCTAAAATTTAAAACCAATTTTTGCAGTGACTGTGGTACGACAGACAGTGGTTTTACTTTAGCAGAATCGAGGGCCAGGTTTTTTTCTACTATGACATACTATTCACTTCACCATAGATAGGCATATTAATAAAAAGTGTCTGTCTATCATTTGAATTCGCGAATATCCTCATTACGCTACATAAACGTGGCAGCCCTTCCAGCACCCCGAACGCTTTGATATTAGTATTAAACAATGTCGGCTGAGAAAAAAAATCATTTGGCTACACCCTTCCACCATTTTCACTGAATGCAATTTTCTTAATTAATTGACAGTAATTGGTAGTGACATTCCTACCACTGTTCAATGTAATGGACAGTGATTGATATTAGACGAAGTTCCAGTGTCAATCACTGTACATTAAATTAACAGTTATTCGTTAATACGCTTCCTTTTTAGGGTTCCGTAGCCAAATGGCAAAAAACGGAACCCTTATAGATTCGTCATGTCTGTCCGTCCGTCTGTCTGTCCGTCCGTATGTCACAGCCACTTTTCTCCAAAACTATAAGGCCTATGCTGTTGAAACTTGATAAGTAGATGTATTCTGTGAACCGCAGTTCCAACTATTAGGTAATCTGTGACCGCACTAAGAATTTCACACAAAAATAGAAAAAAAGCATTTAAAGAAAAAGATTTTGGGGGTCCCCATACTAAGAACTGCAACTAATTTTTTTTTTTTCAACTGGGGTATCTACCTATAGATAGGTCTTCAAAAATGCTATTGAGGTCTCTAACATCATTGTTTTAATTTCGCTTAGTTTGGAAACTTCGAGTTACAAGTGATCCAATCCAAGTATACGTTGATTTTAGGAGCCATATCACATCTATGGCAGTCGTTATGGGTAGTTGGATCCCTAAAAATTCTGATAACTAGTCTAACAGCAATCTTCGATATCGCCAATCGGTTGTGATGTGGCAGACGCTTCATAGAATATACAGCAAGAAGTTTAGCCACGTCGCAGTAAGGCTGGAAAGAGTGGACTCCGATGTGAAGGCTTCGGATGCGAGGGGGATTAACGGTAGGATGATGATGATGATACACGTAGAACGCTATGATTCTATCATATCAACATATACCTATAATATACAGCATTGAGCATGGAATGTACCTAATATTTATATTTCAGTAGCTGTTGCCAGCGGCTCCGCCCACGTGGAATTCTGATCACGTTCATCGCTGATATATATAGCCTATGTGTTATTCTGATGTATAAGCTATATTATTTTAAAGTTACATTAAAATCCATTCAGTAGTTTTTACGTGAAAGAGTAACAAACATCCATACCTACATCCATACAGTAGGATTTTCACATGGTAAACTGATAGCAGTTCCTTCGTAACAATCCTGCCCCCCTAGACAAGTGGCAATTCCTTGGTATTGTGGAATAGCATGATCAATGTATGGGAATGACCCGTAATTTGACGTTTATGACTTCTATGATAGACGACATTGATCAATCTGTTCTATTCTTTTCTACATACGTATTGTCACTTGTTTCGAGGGGCTAGTCCGACGTATTCCGTGACCGAACATCAATAAAAATTAACTCGACACAAAGAATTTTTGACCTTTAGTCAACCTCATAGGTCTTAAATATTATTGTGCTTAAGTTATTAGCTATTTAATGAGATGGACTAAGAAAAATACGTAACCCGACGAGGTCAAACGATTCTGTCCTGGAAAGGGGTACCCCGTCCCCGGGTAAATGCGGGCACTATGGTCGCCTGTGGGGAGCATCAGCAAGCCGTAGATGGCCCATGGTCAGCCAGGATGCGAGGAAATTTTCTAGCTGGTCACCTTACACCCAGAATGTGGTGTATAAGCGTGATGTAATGAGTAGTGTATGTTTTAGCATATTTAAGAAAGGAATGATTAACTAACTGATCCTGTTCCCTGTAGCATCTATTCTATGAAGATTGCAGTTGATATAAATTTAAGAAAAATTACATAACAGGTACAGTGGACTATATCAACTTGTATATACTCGTACCTATACTACTACTACTAATACTACCTATAAACCAATAACAAAAGAATACAATAGAAAGATACATAACTTTGCCTGGGGCTCCGTAAGTTTGAAAGAAGGAAAATTATAAGTAAGTAGACCAACTTAGCTAGTCAGCCCCCCTTGACAAGTGACAATTCCTTGGCATACCCACACTTACTTTGACGTTCATGACATACATTGACGACTGTCATATATATGTCAAATCCCATACTTTCATCCTTCTATTCTACAATACGCCGGCTGACGACTTGTCAAGGGGGCAGAATTCCAATTGGTAAGCGTTTAGCGTTGCAGAAATGGCGCATTACAATAAGATTCGATTCTTCTTCATCATTCTAGCGGTAATCCCAGTCGCATCCGAAGCTTTCACCTCGGAGTAGAGGGTCTTTATCCAGTCTAAATGCGGGTTTGGCTGATCTTCGATATTTTCCGTGAACCGGCTACCATCTGACCTCTATAACCCATTGGCGATAACGAAGTGTTGCAGTTAGACCAATTGTTGGACTTTCTTTTAGGGCTCCAACTACCCGCTACGACTGCCATTAATATTCATATGACAACTGGCACCAACGGCTTAACGTGTTCTTCGAGGCATGATCAGACCAATGCAAATATTCGTGTCCCTTATAAGTTATACGCTAAGTATTCTGTCTTCGCTACATTTAGCTTCAGACCGCCGTTCTCAAGCGCTTCTTTCCATCCTTTCACGCGTCGCACCAATCTGCTCCTGTCCGTGTCCATCAGCGTAATATCATCAGCATACATGAGCAACCACGGAGGCTGCTCATGTGAGTTTCTAATGCTGTCCGACAAAACATCTAATACCACGCTGAACAGGTAAGGACTAAGGACGGATCCTTGGTGTACCCCGACGGTGATGGGGAAGGCTTTCGAGTCGCCCACATCACGGGCACCCATTGCCTTCCAAGCCTCGATGGGGACTTCGTCGGGTCCGACAGCCGGTTTCCGGTTCTTCATGCGGCGAATGGCAGTCTGGACTCATAGAACTACATATGACTGTAACTTCGTAAGTATAAGAGAACTATTTTTTTCCTTTAGCAACTTTATAACTATTTCAGAACTATTTTTTAGCATTCATGAAATATCAAGATTCCATGGTGAGTATGCTGGACGAAGGGACACAAATATTCAAATATTCATGCATAAATATTTGCACTGAGTGGGAATCGAACCAGCGCCCCCTGCGTAGCAGTGGCGTTCACTGCCGCCATAACAGAGGCCGCCGATAATAAGATTCAATTGTTATCACTTTATCTGATAGAATATTTCATTTATCCCCTCTACTTATTTAAAATTACGTCATTTACCTGGTCATTTATATAGGATTGCAAACTGTAAACATTGATTACAGAATGTGAATAACAACACTATTAAGTATAAATATTTTTTTAGAATGTCACAGTCTATTACAAAAAAAAAATTGATTACAAATATCAAAATTTTAAGGGCTAAAGTGTGTGATATGGAATGCTGGTGGAATGTGTAGGTATGTTAGTTACAACTGACGATCTTAACATCCTTCACTCATTTGTATGACTTTGTACATTCAATCTATGCAGAGATGTATCGTATTACGGAATGGTTGCATCCTATGTTTGATATGTTTGATATGTAATCAGTGATTTTAGTATCTATATTTATTCAAGACAATGTGGCCGTAGTCGAGAATAGTTGGAATATCTTTGATGGAGACTGGAAAATTTTCAGATCTGAAACATCACTGTCCAAAGATTAAAGCTCCTTTTTTTAAGAAGTAGGTATATTGTAATTACTGAAATACAAAAAGGAGGCATCATCCTCGATACCTATTAGTAATCATCATCCTCGTAGCGCATTCCCAGTTTTGTTCAAGCTTTTCCAAGAGTGACGTCTGCTGCCCAACCCTGAGACACAGAACAGATAATAGTACTAGCGTACCTGAGACTAGCCAGAGCCTCGTATATTATATGTATAAATAGTTTAACTTCAGCTGATAAATGTATTCGAAAAAGCTCATGATTAACTTGCTATGTTCATAAATAAGTAAACTATCCGCTTCATAATGTGCCGACTATTTCTCGATTAAGCTGGAATTTAGCATATTTTATGTGGTTATCGCCCACTAAAATAAAACAAACAACCGCATGTGACCGCAGGACCCTCAGTGCTCGTGCTCAAGGCCACAAGATGTAACACTAAACGGTTTTGCAGATGCAAAACCGTTTAGTGTCATGGAGGAGTCATATTCTGTGCTCCGTGTGCCTATCCAACATTGCGATTGGGATGATACAAGTACATTTAAAATTTAAGTTACATCACACTGAACCTATCCACACAAATAAGACTTCAGTCAAAGTTAAATACTACAGTTCAAATACATTCTTACGATTCATCATATACCTACCCACGACTTTATTTGCTATTGATACGCGTGTTAGGTACACGATATACCTACCAATGTTTAACACCGCAAACAGTGGAAAGTTTTGTAAGTACTTCGAGTATTCGATGTCTAATCTATGGATTACGGTCTTAATGGAATATTTTTATTGAAGTGCTACTACTAAGTTACAACCAGATATCACCTTCGAAAAGAATTAATTGATGATTATCGCTCCGTTAGACGTTATGTGGAACGTGTACTTATTTACTTATATTGTACTATTAAAAACATGTTTTTCATTTGTTGAGTCAGATATACACGTAGATAATATTGATAATATAGATCCATGTGAGAAATATGCGTAGTTTTGGTATCTTAGAGCTGATTAAACCATTGTAGTAGGCATTGTGGTAGGTACTATAAGAAGTTGCTTTTTAGGGTTCCGTTTCACATCAGATAAAGCAACTCACGCCTGTGTTGCTTTTTCCTGGTGTGTCTTCACGTCGCACCAATCTGCGGTGTTGTGACACTTACAAGAAAATCAAAACCATACTTCCTGTTGTACTGGATTTTGTAGAAATGCAATCAACACCTTTAGTTTTATTTGACACCTACTGATAAATGTACGAGGATCTAGTACAGGCTTACCTTTCGCGGTTGGGAGGTCGAATAAGCCACATCAAAAGAAGAAAAAGGGGTAAGCTGACACCGGACTATGATGGTAAGCGAAGTAGTGGCCAGCAGAAACTAACACAGTCACCGCGGCATTTGTATTTTCTTTTCGACCATCATCACCTGACAGATCTTCTGCTGTTGCATTGGAAAAGATTCGAGAGATATGAACATCTCTGTCATATCTACTGCTGCAGCCCTACTCACGAAGATTGGAAATAGTTGTAGACCTATGACTATGTACAAATGTTGTACTTACACATAGCAAATTGCATTTACTTAACTTTTTATTTTTTTATTTGTTTTTAGAAATTTAGGAAAGTACCTTATGCAAAAGGATTGCGATCCAGCGCGAAATTGCGGTCAGTGCACCAGATATGACCCTATTTAGCTAACAAAGGCTTTGTTAGATACTTGACATTAATTTTACATACCTATATTTTTATTTAAGAAATAGCTTATACTAATCGGCTTCAACGTAGAAGGAGATTCTCCATCGTACTCATCACGTACCTAGGTATATCTAAGTCAAATTTTGTGATGTGATGTTGATAAGTTTTCAAACAAAAGAAATAATTTAGATATTTATTTAACTAGTAATATTGGTGATGAATATATTATCACAGAAAATCGTTTGTCCTGGTTCGGACATGTAATGCGTAGAGATGAAAGTAATCTCGTAAGGAAGGCATTAGCTATATGGATGTGGATGGCTACAAGGGGAGAAGAAGACCTAAAAAGAAGGTGGATGGACTGCGTGAAAGTGATATGATTAAGAAGGGAGTGAATGTTGAGATTACCTACTGCAACTAGAGATGAATGGAAAAAGCATACTTGTTACGCCGACCCCAAATAAACTTGGGAAAAAGGTAGGAGGATGATGATGATTGGTGAAGATCAAAGAACCTTGAACACTCCATATTATATTTTCATTATTCTTTATGACTTCTCTGTCTATGAAGATATTGATATTCATAGGTCCTATTAGATTTTTGTACTACTACTCACAAGCAATACATGTACGCCCACTCAAGTGCTTCAATCGATCTTATTTTGCAAGGGTTAATTCGATTGCCCTCCTGCTTCAAAGAAACGGCTTACCCAAACTAATTGATACTAGTTTTGATGTCACTACGGAGTGTGCGAATAGGTACACGTGCTCCTATCACTTTGTTTGAATTATACAATATACATTATCTTATATATAAAACTCTTAGTCCTGACTGACTGACTGACTGATTGACTTAGAGACAACGTACAGCCTAAACCGCTGGTCCTAGAGACTTGAAATTTATAGAGAGTGTATGTTTTGATGCGTGGAGGTGTACTAAGAAACGATTTTTCGAAATTCAGATCCTAAGTGCCTAAAAAGTGCCAAAAACGTACTTTCTTATAACTCAAGAACGGCTGAACAGATTTTTATGATCTTTGGTTTTTTGAATTTGGCTTTGTCGCCGAATAGTAATTATCACGCTTAAAATGTGGCAAATCCACGAAATAATGTAATATTAAAGAAAATACGAAATATTATGGCGCTAATATCGCTAGCAAATTTGTTACCATGACAACGGGTACTAAAGTGATGGTGTCAACGCTAGGTCACATTTTGATCTGTCAAATGATAATATTCATAAAACGTCACTCTCTGTCACTTATAATTACATACAAAGAATGTGAAAAATATTAATTTATGTAGGTACTATGTAAGAGTTATGTACTGCGGTTTCTTTATTTAATTGATTGGAAATAGAAAAGAAGTTTTTGAGACTGGCTCACTTCGATGGAGTATCCAATCTTCAGTTAAGTTCCACGGACTGCGAGTGGTATTATAGTAGAATAGCAGCGTGCGTCGCGAGGACAACATTCGGAACTACATATCAGACCCATTATTGGTAGTATTGGCATCGAGCATTAAATAATATACTAGAGCATATACTGCGTCAGCTACCAGCTACAATGATACCATAGTATTTCATCACATTGACTACACGACATGATAGCACAGCGATTATAGCTATAGATGTACCGTATATGAAAGAAAGCCTAAAAGAAATACAGCACGTTATCATTCAGATGAATACTAACTTATAAGCCCTCACACAGTAAGGTACGTGAATTTAAATCTATACGCAGATATAACACAAGGGGCGGCTAGAAACGTTTCACCAAATAGGCGAACGCCTGCCTTCTAGAAAAGTTCACTTTCTTTCTTGACGAGAATTATACTAAGGCAACAATTATTAGAGATGGCAGAACACCATTCAATAACTTCCACTTATCAGCTGTGGGCTCAATTAGTCAAGCACAGTGCACTTCTGATTAAGATGACAAAGAATATAATACAAAATGTTTATTTTCTTACTATTATTTTTAGATCAATAAGAAAAACTAAACCACCACAAATTATAAGTTGTTTTATTTATATTCATTTTTGACGTATCACATAGTAATTTATGTATCCTCAGCATTTACCAGCGCATTGAAGGACGTCTTCAAGACTCTAGAGTAGGTACATCTCGCACCTTCGGTTCGCTGACGATATCATCATAGTTGCGGCGTCGCTGGAACAACTGGGCGAAATGCTGCACAGCCTGAATGGTGCTTCCCGACAAGTCGGCCTCGGTGTAAACTTGGATAAAACCAAGATTATGTTCAACGAACATGTTGTACCGAGACCGATTGCCATCGAAGGAGCGACACTCGAAGTTGTTCAAAAATATTATCTACCTGGGGCAGGTTATCCAGCTCTTGGTAAAACCAACTTCGAGAAAGAAATAGCCAGAAGAATCCAACTGGCGTGGGCAGCATTTGGCAAACTACGTCGGGTCTTCTCCTCCCCCCTGCCGCAATGCATCAAAACAAAGGTTTTTGACCAGTGCGTCCTGCCTGTTATGACCTACGGTGCCGAAATGTGGCCACTGAAGGTGGGGTTATTCCGTGACCTAAAAGTCGCGCAGCGGGCTATGGAGCGAGCTATGCTTGGAGTATCTTTAAAAGATAGAATTTGAAATGAGGTCATCCGACATAGAACCAAAGTTAAGTTACCGACATAGCTCGCAGAATAAGCAAGCCAAAGTGGCAGTGGGCTGGCCGCGTCTGCCGAAGGACTGATGGCCGTTGGAGCAGACAAGTCCTAGAGTGGAGACCGTGAGAAGGAAAATGGAAGGTGGGACACCCCTTAGCCAGGTGGACCGACGACCTGTGAAAGGCGGAAGATCGGCAAACGTGGCGCATCTTAGGGGAGGCCTATGTCCAGCAGTGGACAGCAATAGGCCAATTGATGATTATTATATCCTCAGCATACAACAGCAACCTTCATAGTTATGGTATACTGATGATATCGCACTGGCGGACAGGGCTCTTTAAAGCAGGTGGAATCCCAGTTCTAACAGAGCTTGCGAACCTGTTTGATTCCGTCATCCAGCAGAACTTAACATCTAGGATATGGAACTGGAGTGCGGTGGTACTGTTCTCCAAAAAAGGCTTTAAGGCCTTGCTGAAGAATTATAGATCAATCACTCCTGAGTCATATCTCTATACAAGTTGTTCTTGAGAGTCGTCATGAATAGTTGCGAGTTCAGTTTTAAAAGGGTTACCTATAGTATTGTAGTTGTACTGTTCAGCAGATTATACAAAAGACCTGAGAGTATAATCAGCCGCTATGTTTGGCATTTGTGATTTACGAGAAGCCTTCTGACATTATCTAGACCTGAGCATTTCTGGATTGTCTACGACGGTGTCGTGCTGATACGATTTTTCATTGCAGTGTTTCTAATTTTAGATTAGAAGACGAAGCCCAGTAGGAGATATACGTCGAAAGGTCGACAAGGGTTGGGCAACATTGGACAAATTCGTCGAGGTTTCTACTCCCCTGTTATGACTCATGGGGCCGAATTTAATATTTTAAAGAACTCACTACTGAGAGAGTGAAAATAAGGCGTCGAAAGTTTATACAACAAGTCCATCATAGAAAAAATACTTTTGGTGGCAGTAGTCGACATCCACGCAGGCGGAGCTGCGGGCGAAAAGCTAGTGATGGATATGACGGATTTGATGTATTATATTTTAATATCAACGCGATAGAATGATATACATATATTATAAACCACACCTATATCGATAGTAAGTCACGCAGAATCGTATAGTATTAGATAAAAAACGTATTTAATGTACTACAACATACAACTTCGTCCCCATCCCAACACATAGATATTAACTTTACGCACTATAAAGAATTATCTATCTTTTATAAAGCCTACCTACTTTATATATGCCTAATACAAAGGTAGTACAATAACCTTTGATAAATTAAATAAGTGTAATACATGTAGCATTTTCTGTTGTCAGTCCGTTCGTGCGTTTGGTGTTACCGTGTTACACGCGTGGGATTCAAAATTTCTATTTAAATATTTAAATAAGTAATATAAATAATTATTCAGTCCTGTCAGGATTTCCGCATGCAAGGCAAAAGGGGTGCAATGTTCTCTACAGATTGGCCAACGAATCTGGAAAACATTTCTACATAGAATTTAAGGTTGTAGGGTCTTGTAAACTTAACATTTTAGTATGCGGTCAACAAAAAATAGCTATTCCTTAACGGAAGTTAGCATTTATTAAAATAAAATGTGCCTGATCCGTTATTTGCAAGGAGTGTGAATGCCTGAAGCTATATTCCAATATACAACGTTGATTCTGTTTATGTTTTATTAGATTTTTCTAAGGTGACATTTATAAACCGCACTTACCTAGACGTCACTTGATTTAAAATGCTTCAAGTTTTTTTTCACACATTCTTTTTTATGTAACTAGTACTAGAAATTTATATTATACCAGACTTAATTCTCTTCTTAATTCTTGAGCACGTTAAGCCCGTCGGTCCCGGTTGCCATAAGAACATCTATGGCAGTCGTTACGGGTAGTTGGAGCATTAAAAAAATCCAAAAAAACAACGGTCTAGCTTCGATATCGCCTAATGTTAACATTGGGTTGTGCATTACTAAGTGTAAATTAACAGAAAATCTTCCTAGCAGTGCACCTAGCCGATTTTAAGGTTGGATTTCAGCAATGAAAATTCATAGACTCCTGGGCATGGGCATCCCTGACTCTGAGACCATTAGGACGTATGTTATCTACCAGGTCAAGTCAACACCTCTTGTGTCTATCCCACGCCCACCAACCAGGGCCCAGCGGAGACAGAATGGCCAAACATTTGTTAACAATATTCAGGTAGCAAGGCGGTCACCGCACGTGACTGCCGATCACCGCACGAAAATCCTGCCCCAATGTTTATCACACTAAATATTGTAAACGAGAAGATTCGTATGGACGTGGACGTATATAGGCGTTTGTTACTCTTTCACGCAAAAACGAACGAATCTGGATGATTTTTCTTTATGTGTATAGGATAGGACCCGTCAATTTGACTTCACCTTGCCTGATGGTAAGCTGAAGGCAAAGTCTCGGCAAAGAGGGTCACCATTATAGACACGTACCATGTTACAATGGTGGATTTCAACTTGATGGCCTCATCAGATGCTTTTTCACGCCCCGTTTAAAGGACTCGGGACTGTAGGACTACAGTTTGACACAGAGCAACATTACCGTCTGGCATTATGATAAGCTAATATTACTCGCGTCTCCACCCACAATTCTGATCCTGTTCATCGCTATTAGTAACGTGATGATATATAGCCTATGTTATGTTGGTACCTAATAATGTAGCTTTCTAATGGCGAAAGAATTTTTGAAATCGGTCCAGTAGTTTCAGAGTTTATTCGTTACATACGAATTTCCTCTTTATAATATTAGTAGGTATAGTTAAAAAAATTGTAAAATGTCACAAATTGTACACCAATCAGGATCGTTTTTGGATACATTCACGAAATGAGTTTTCATATAAATGTATCAAATAAAATCTAATTTATTTTCTAAATATTTCTACATAATCATACATTACATAAAATATTAATGATTTCAGCTTATTGTTATATTCTGATCATTAACTCATTAAAATGTTAACACTAATAATGTCAACAGATTTTTATTTCTTGGCAATCATTTTCCACTTGACAGTTTTGTGACATCTACCCTCTTTTTGTTTATAATATTGCATTTACCTATCTCTGTTGTACTAGTTGATGCCCGCGGCTTCACTCGTGTAAAATTCTGGTCCCAACACCGCAACCCATGGGATCTTATTATAGGAACAAAAGTAGCCTACCTATGTATTGTTCTAGACTATAATCTGTCCCTGTATTACATTTCAGCCAGATCTGTTCATACATAAACATGTTCACAAATTTTCATATATTATATTTATAATATTAGTAGAATGGGCTAGGAACATATAATTTGACAGTTTCTACAATAATTATAAATGAGTAAAACTGATTTCAATAGATCACAAAGAGAAATCTGTTTCTTATCAAGGTATGAACTATATCTATGTATTATATAACTTCTAATATTTATTGTGTGCTTAGGTAAACTAGTCACAATCTCCTAACACACTATTCAGTAATAAATATCTGTCACCGTATTAGTTAATGCTATAAGTACTAGATAGTAAAACATATCTAAATTACCTGGATACGCGAGTGAAAAAAAAAATAAAGTACTTAATCTAACTGTAGATTAGCTGTGGTGATCAAAAGAACCTATTTTATTTACATTACCATCGATAAGAGCGATACGAATGTTTACAGTGTGTAGTAATAATAATTTATTGATAATTTATTTATTTTCATCAACGACTGTGGGGAATCTACGTGTGCAGTATTTAAGTGACTTGTGGTGCTAGTACACGTATATGTTTTCGAATGTACGCCATAATAGATCCGTACTAATGCTATTCAGCTGTTTCTACAGCAAACTATTTGAATTTTTCATTTGATAAACGCTCAAATATTGTAAATATATAATTGTTTAGCTTAAAATAAATAATATAGTAAAGATTTTTTTGTAATATCTAGTTATTTATAAATGGCAAACATGTTATTAAGGACTAGTCGGCTCAAGTGTTATAGAATTGCAACAATTGTAAGAGTGATATTATTCTTCGGTATACCCTCAGTTTATTTTTTATTTGCGACTGGTTATGGTTACGTTGAACGAGATCATACGAGTGTGGCATCCCCTCAAGGTAAATTGAGTCCGAATTTTCTGACTTTTGGTTCATAAATTAGACATAACTTAATTAAATAATTATTTATTTTTATCTTGTAATCTATCTACACTATTTCAATATTGAATTTCCAACTATTAATTTACTTAACGGCACACAATATTGGCTCACAAAAAAAAGTAAGGAAAAGGAATTATTTTAACTTTGTGCTTTTATAAATATTTATTACATATACACGTTTTATTTTAATTCACAGGTATAAGTGAAGTGTATGCGTCGCGTAAGCTTCTAGGCGTTGTAGAAAACTTAGAGAAAAATTGCACCCATGCGGCAATTCTGGAATTTCCCCCAGATGGGTTCACGCGGCAGCAGAGACAACATGTAAGTATGATTTGTAACATTTTTAAAACTGTTATATTTTTACTGTTGTGTATTTGATGCCTATTTTATTTAAATAGTTTAATTGAATGTTATGTCTTTGGCGGTCCACGTGTGTATGTACTGCGCAGTTTTTAAAAAGCATTCATACTTTTCTTGATGTTTTTTTGTTTGCATAATTAAAGATTCCGACTTTGACCGACCACGTTGCTACAACGCCAAGCATTTGCAATTGACTTTTATCTGCAAACTAATCATATTGTATACTTACAGTTCATATCTAATGGCATGCGTATAAATTAATCATCATCATCATCATCATCTCAGCTATAGGAAGTCCACTACTGGACATAGGCCTCCCCTATAGATCTCCAATTAATAAATTAATATAATTCTGATAAAAAGGTAGTTTAATAAATTGTTAATCGATTGAATTACCTATTAATCTGCTTTGCGTCTAATCATGGCTGCTATATCATCTTCATCATATTACCTAAGTATTATAAATTATTAGAATCTTTTAGTAATTAATTAAGATCATTAACCATTTGATATCGAATTTTATATTTGATAGCTGTTCAGTTATCAAGTTTTTTAACTTGAGAATTCCTACGATTTTAAAGATAAAATAATTTAATAAAGTAATGATAGTTTAAATAAAAAATGAATAAAAAAGGGCTATTCTGTATAGTCTGTAAACATCCCCCTTAAACTCACAGTTTCGAAAATCATTACCACATACTGATTTTTATTCCGAATTGATATTTATTTATTTGCTGTTCTTAACTCATGCTACGAGTATTTTGTAGATTCCACTATTCTTATTCATCCCATATCATAATATTTATTAGAACTATTATAAGTAACTATACATCTGGGTGTTTCTATGTATAATATGTATGTATTTACAAAAAAAAAAGTATCTAAATGTACCTATATCCGCATTCTAGATTCCATAACACAAGCTAATTATTAAGCTTACCATGGGTCTAGATAGAGCGTTGTGTACAATGTTGTAGAATATAATATTTATTATTTATTTATTATTTGATGCCACGAATTGTGATGGTCGCTTTGTCCAATATTTTCGTATATTAGTATATTTAGATTATAATTAGGTATTATTTCGACCTATGCATAAAGTTACATGTGTGATTATGAATTATGATTTTTTCTTGATATTATTACCCATACTTAATAATGCTTAAAAGAATCGCTGTTCTGTAGGAAATGTGCAGATTGATTTTGCTTTATTCCATACTAGCTGTTGCCCGCGGCTCCGCCTGCGTGGAATTCTGATCCCGTTCATCGGTGATATATAGCCTGTGTTATTCTGATGTATAAGCTATATTATTGTAAAGTTTCATTAAAATCCATTCAGTAGTTTTTACGTGAAAGAGTAAGAAAACATCCTCACATACCTACATTTTCACATACTTACAAACTTTCGCGTTTATAATACTAGTAGGATATTTTTTTCATCACAATAACGCCCAGCCTTGTATATTCCCTGAATATATAACCCTGAAGACCATCAGGCGCGGTGAAGTCATATTGAAGTGTCCTTTATAAAAACATATTTTTCTTTTTTCACATTTAACTTTGACATCTAACAGCGTATGATTATTTCAGGGATTCATATTCGTTCACTGTATTCTGGCAATATACTGTTTCATATTGCTAGGAAGCGTGTGCGAACAGTACTTCGTGCCGGCCATCGAGATGATATGCGAACGTGAGTGTCTTTTTGTTTTTTTTAGTAATAGCCAACTTTCTTCCATGGCTCTGACTGTGTGAATATCTGATCCCGCGCCCACAAACCAAGTGGCAAATAAATTTTCCATCAAGACTTAAGTGGCAAATAAATTTTTCCAGCCTCTACACTACAGACAGACAGATCTATCCTGTATTAAATTTCCTTCCGATTCGTTCAGTCGTTTGAAGATTAGTTTACTGCATGCTTCTACTCCTTCTAGTTTGGCTTATACGTCTTTTATGGTATATTTGTAGGTTTGGATATGGGTATGGACATAGCAGGGGCGACATTCATGGCTGCAGCCAGCTCGAGCCCGGAACTATTCATCAACTGTGTCGGCACGTTCGTGACTGAAGGAGACCTGGGCGTGGGCGCTGTGGTGGGATCTGCAGTGTTCAACGTGCTGGCAGTTCCCGCCTGCTGCGCCCTCGTCGCTGGCAGAGTAAGTATTAACGCCAATTCCTAACTTGAAATGACTTCAAAATGGTTTGTAACATTCAGCCTTAAAAAAATCGCTGCTGGCCGCAGCTCTTTCAGTAGGAATTGACACTTTTAACAACGTCATATGACGTACGCGCATGCGAGCGCCCGAACTGCGTAGAATGTCACGAGTAATACCCAACCTCACCTGCTAGTCGGTGCACCTGCTAAACAGAGGCTCGGGCGCAAACCTCCTCTCTGGATTGGGCGATCAGACTGCAGTCGCTCCTAGAAAACTCAACATTACCCAAGGAACGGCACGGCGCCAATGAGTAGACGCCCCGGTTCCAAAGTGCAAACTTTGCTTCAACGCTATGAGAATGATAATAATGCGTTGTAGTAGTAGTCAAGCCGTTCACTCCAAATAGTATTATGATAGATTACCTAAAGTACAGGTACATAGGGAGTATAATTGCTACAACTCAACCCGACAACTCGTCGCTTCTTTGCCGGTCTATCTACCAGGGGTAGGTACTTGAAGATTGTCTGTAAACATCGTTGACTTTGATGTACCTATAGTATGAAATAGTATATTATTATTAATAAACAACTAAGTACCTGAATCATATCTATGCGATAGTAAATTTTATCACTTGTAGGTAATTATTTTCATTTAGTTGTTATTGTATTTATCATATCAAATCAAGTTAAGGTTAACGTTCTGATATTCCTATAATTTTATGAAATCATTTTATGAAGTAAATACTTTTTATTACGGTTAGGTACTATCTTAGGTACTATATCATATCTACATATTGGGTACTATCTAAATACGAATGCTTTAATGAATTTATAGCACTTTTTACTGGTATTGTATTGAATGTATTAGACGCATTTATCGTAGTAAAAAATATAGTAGATAATCTATTATGTAATAAATATTATAAAGAAGAAAAATTGGTTTGTAACGAATAAATTAAAAAATACCTACAGGACTCCGAATAAAATAAAAAATAAACTTTGTTTTGAAACTGCCTGACTTAAAACTGGTAGGTACAGTCAGCGTCAATAGTAGCTATCAAAAACTGAGTTCCAAAAGTATTGACTCTATAATTTTTTTCAATAACCTAACTTACTTCTTTTTAATATTAAACACTCGCGTTAAGGTTTCAAAATAATCAAAAAAAAACTATTTTCAAAATAAGCTGATTCATATTTTTTTCAATACTCATAACTAGGTATATTGTGTTTTTAAAGTGTCTGAAAATAATTGTCTGATTATAGTAGCGAAGCGAGTGTAACAGGGAAGTGGTATACCCGGTCCTTATTCAATTATTAGTACGTGCAGCAGCAGGGTCGGCAGCTCGAGTGTGATGCCCCTGGTGTTGCACATGTCTATTATATAGGCCACGGTAACCACTTCCATCAGGTGGGCCGTGCGCTTGACTGCCACCTAAGTGGTATAAAAAAGTGCTATTCTCTAACTATTACTAGACGACGAGCCCGCAGCAATCGACCAATCGCATCATAGAACAAGGTTGTGCTCGCTGACGATTCTATGATAGGATTGGTCGATTGCTCTACGGCGAGCCAGTAGCGCTGTGCTCGTCGACGAGTGAACGTTAGAGAATAGCACTGCTGGTCAAAGCAGTGGGATCACGGGCCCCTAACGAATTAATCACATATTTGGGAATTTAAAGAAAGTAATTAATTTTCGCAACCGATGCTTTATTGTAAAAAATACAACATAGGTAAGCTTAAAGATTGCTAGAAAATTATAGCTAATAGACTTAAACCAAGACTTAAAATACATACCACTTTATCTAACGTAAAAGTTTATTTTCACAACTGATGCTATAATATAAATAAAATCGGCCAAGTGCGAGTCGGACTCGCCCATGAAGGGTTCCGTAGCAGCAAAGGCGAAAATTGCGGTTTATGACGTATTAAAAAAAAACTACTGACTGGATCTCGTTCAAACCAATTTTTAGTGGTAGTTTGCATGCCAATTTACATCATATATTTTTTTAGATTTATCATTCTCTTATTTTAGAAGTTAGAGGGGGGGGACACACATTTTTCCACTTTGGAAGTGTCTCTCGCACAAACTATTCAGTTTAGAAAAAAGTTATGTTAGAAATCTCAATAGCATTTTTAAAGACCTATCTATAGATACCCTACACGTATGGGTTTGATGAAAAAAAAAATTTTGAGTTTCAGTTCTAAGCATGGGGACCCCCAAAATTTAATGCTTTTTTTTTTATTTTTGTGTGAAATTCTTAATGCGGTTCACAGAATAAATCCTCTTACCAAGTTTCAACAGCATAGGCCTTATAGTTTCGGAGAAAGGTGGCTGTGACATACGGACGGACGGACAGACAGACATACAGACAGACAGACAGACAGACAGACAGACAGACGGACGGACAGACATGACGAATCTATAAGGGTTCCGTATTTTGCCATTTGGTTACGGAACCCTAAAAATGATAATTTGAAATAGCCACAAGTGCCACAACATTGTAGCTAAAAAAAGTTTTTACTTGCATGCCGGAAAGGTTAAAAAATTAACAAATCACTTAACTAAAGTTAAGGATTTGAATGGCGTCTTTAGAATCGGGCAAGGCCTCCTACATTATCTATAATACACTGAAGATGTTCCCGCATGGACATAACCATGTTCTGACATGACTCTATAGTGTTCCCAAAACTCGAATACATGATAACGAATAGTGGTTGCAGTGCGAGAAGTTGACTTGACGGATCCCAGTTTTGCACCATCAATCCCTACATGTTTTAAAAAAATAAAAATAGACGATTCAATCAATATAAATTTCAATATTTGAAGCATTTTCGTTTGAAAATGAGGTCTCTTTTTTGTTTAAGCATCAAAGTAAGATGTAAATGGGTGAATTTCCCGGGGCCAAAAATTGCGTGGCATCGATGAAATCGGTACTAAAAATCATTTTTACAATACTCTAACATTTTTTTCTGGTTAGGCGATATAGTGATCTATGTGGAGCACTAAATATTTTATTAAATAGGATTATAGATTCGCCAAAAAAAAAATTTAAACCTCGAAATTTATCATTGCCGTGTTTGTCCACACATCACCTATTGTGTTGTGATACCTCATTGATAAAAATCTATTGGTTTTTTTAGTTAAAACCTAGTTTTATTTGATACGTGAATAGTTAAAGTATTGTTACGAAATACATTTTTATTCAAATATTTAGACAATACAACGAATGGTTAATAAAAGTCCTAGAGTTACCTTTAATCGCCATGTTCTAAACATATTTTAGAATATCGTTTTATCTAACGACTTGTATCCTCCCTCATATCCGCTAAACGTTGCATATTGGTACCGCCTAAGTGCTCGACATGGAAGGACGTACACACGTACCTGCGTTTTGGCACCATAAATAAAAGTATTATCATTTTTATGTTACTGGACATTTTTTCTTTCATTACTGTGGATAGGTATAACTGTCTTTCCAATAAGTTTATCCTCTTGATTATACATTCAATAGAACGAAAGGACATCATTCAGATTGGGCTAATTTTTATTTTGCCGGCCAAAGAAAAAAAATACAATATTCGGTTAGAGCTTGTTCTTACTAACATTTTTTATTAGTGCGTCAAAGTTGGGGGACCACTTCCAATGGTTTTATTAGAGTTTAAAAATCTTAAAAATATACACTTTTTATGATACGAACTATTCAAAATAAATGAAAAATATTGTTATACATTGGAAGAATAGTTAATAAAAGCAATAAAAAATAAACCCCATACTGCATATTGTTGTTTTTCGTCCATTTATTTACGGCTAAAATTAAAAGTGTCGATTAAAGAAAATAAAATCCGCTAGAATTTTTCCTTATTAGCATTTTTTATTATGGCGTCATAGCTGAGGGACCACTTCCCTCGGTTTTATTTATATTCAAAAATCTTGAAAACATACATTTTTTATGATACGAACTATTGAAAATGAATTAAAAATATTGTTCTATATTGGAAGAGTAGTTCATATAAGTAATAAAAAATAAACCGCATATTACATATCGTTGTTTTTCATCCATTTATCTAGGTTAAAAATTGAAAGTGCCAGTCAAAGAAAACAAATGTGATATTCCGCTAGAGCTTGTACGCGTTTGCATTTTTATTATGGTGTCAAAGCTGAAGGACAACTTCCCTTGGTTTTTTTTTGAGTTCAAAAATCTTGGGTTTATACATTTTTTATACGTATTATTGAAAATGAATGAGAAATATTGATTTATATTGGTTAAAGGTGCATTTCCAATTGAACTTAGTAAATATTTTGCCGGCCACTAAAAAAAAGTGCTTGATTTTGATAGAACACAACATTGTAAGCATTTTTTATTACTACACCAAAGTTCTAAATCGATTCCTTGAGATTTTATTTAGGGTTCAATATTTAGTATAAAGTGTGACTATTTAATTACTTAGTTCAAAAATTGAAAGTGCCGGTCAAAGAAAACAAATAGATATGATATTCCGCTAGAGCTTGTCCTCATTAGCATTTTTTTATGGTGTCAAAGCTGAAGGGTAACTTCCCTCGGTTTTATTTGAGTTCAAAAATCTTGGATATTTACATTTTTTTTTACGAATTATTGAAAATGAATGAGAAATATTGATTTATATTGGTTAAAAGTGCATTTCCAATTGAACTTAGTAAATGAGTTCATCATATTCCACAGTTACAAGGCACTAATGGCAATGCCTTATGGATGATTCGTGGACGATAGCAGTCACGTCATGTCCAGGTTCGTCAACATTATACATACATTATCATAGATAAAACAAGAAGGGTGAAGTGCAATGAAACAGTATTATTGCTCGTGTATTTTATTTTTATATGCTTATGCCAATAAGGACAAGCGCTAACGGAATATAATTTTTTTTTGGCCGGCACTTTCAATTTTAGACCTAAATAAACTAACGAAAAACAGCGATATGCAGTATGGGGTTTATTTGTTATTGCGTTTAATAACTATTCTTCCAATATAGAACAATATTTTTCATTCATTTTCAATATATCGTATCATAAAAATTATATGTTTCTAAGATTTTTGAACGCCAATAAAACCGAGGGCAGTGGTCTCTCAGCTTTGACGACGTAATAAAAAGTGCTGATGAGGACAAGCTCTAGCGGAATATCATATTTGTTTTCTTTGACCGGCACTTTCAATTTTGGATCTAAATGAATGGACGAAAAACAACAATATGCAGTATAGGGTTTATTTTATATTGCTTTTATTAACTATTCTTCCAATGTAGAACAATATTTTTCATTTATTTTTAATAGTTCGTATCTTAAAAAGTGTATATTTTTAAGATTTTTAAACTCAAATAAAACCGTTGGAAGTGATCTCTCAACTTTGACGCAATAATAAAAAATGCTAGTAAGAACAAGCTCTAACAGAATATCGTATTTTTTTTCTTTGGCCGGCACTTTCAAAATTAGCCCAGATATGTATGGAGAGTGAATTTTCTCCTTTATCTTGTTTATTTTAGTGAAGTGTTTATTACTTCGAATAATTAATAGATTTTTTCTTATATTATATTTTTGGCTCGTTTTTCACCACCGTGCTTTCATTTCCATGGTTTCCGTGGTCAAAATTTGCTATGGTAATGAAGAAAAAAACGCGGTAATGAAAAAAAAATCATTGCCATGCCTTGTAAAACAATTTAGTCTCATTGCCATGACCAGATGTTTCATTTTCGTAACTTATGTTCTCATCGCCATAGCATATTGACAAAAGTATATCATATTAATTTGTTAATTTCCCATTTCTTTTTCATCATTTGAGCAGCCATGAATGAAAATGGTATAATATGAAAGTACCTGCAGTTTACCAGGTTTCTTAGAGAGATTCGAGTCTTATAATGAATCCTATCGATTAAAGCAATAAAAATACTGGCTGTTATTTTTTCCGATTTTAGTCGGTTCAATTCTGTAATTGAACCGACTAAAATCGGAAAAAATAACTTGCTTGCCACATCCTGTGATGTGGCAAGCGATTTTTCAGCATTCGTTAAACGCAGTTTTTTTTTTCTTTATAAAAATGAGGAAATGTTTCTTCTGAATGAAATTAGCTATCTCCAGTATTTAGAGTACTTTCCCTCCACATCTCCAATGCAAACGCGGTATCGTTTATCTAATACTAGCTGACCCAGCGAACTTCGTACCGCCATATTTTCTGATCCCATTCCCGCTGCATATCTCTAAATTTATCAATATTTCTCTACAATATTATGCATGTATTATGCATATAAATCTTCCTCTTAAATTACTCTATCTATTAAAAAAACCGATTCTAAATCCGTTGCGTAATTTTGAAGATTTAAGCATACACAGGGACAGACAGCCATCGATGGGGTTACACTCGAAGTTGTTCAAGAAAAAATCTGCCTGGGATAAGTTATCCAGCTTGGTAAAAACAACTCCTAGAAAAAACTAGCTAACAAAAAATATCGCTTGCCACACCCGGTAATCGAACCGAATAAAATCCGGATGAAGCTATATTTTAATTGCATCAATCGATAGGGTCAATCTTAGGGATCAAATATCTCTAACAAACTTGGTAAAATAAGTAAAAGGAAACCCATAAAAGAGAAGGTATAGGAAGATTTTAGGCGGTTTGATTATCAGGTGTGTTATTTTTAGAAATCTTTGAATGCAGGTTTGTTTCCCTTTAAAAATAAGGTTATATTTAATTTAAGTAAAATTCGCTATCTCTAGTATGAGGGTACTTTCCCTCCAGGTAAAGTCGAAATGTTCCACCCTGTATATCGCAGCTCCGATATTACTTACAATAAAAATAACGACACTGATACGCGTGTTTAACACAGTGCCACTGAAAAAATAAATGACGCCAATGTCCATACACAATTGCCTAATCCCCTTTGTATTTTTATTGTATGTAAGTATAATTTCTCATGTAAGTAGGTACATAAAATATTATGTTTTATATTATGTATTTTCATTTCCATGGTTGATTTTTTCATTCCCTTGGTATATTTATTTCATGCCCGTGGATGCTTGTTTCATTGCCGCGCACGCATGTGTCATCGCCGTGGCGCGTAATTTTTGATCTTGTATATCTCGTTAGCTTTTTTATTTATCTGCTAGATATTAAGCAAGAATACATATAGTATCAAAACCTATAATAAACGCGATTTGTTTTAACTACAAAACTTAAGGTAAAAAAAATCCACGGAATGAAGATTTTAATGGACCTGTTGAAATTCACCCAAATATAAATATATTGAATAAAAAGCTATTTGATCGTGTTTGAAACATAAAGAGGTACAATTTCACTAATATTTGCTGAAAAAAAAGTATTTTTTGTGGCAGATAAGAACAAAAAACCAAAAATATAAGTTTTTCCAATTTTTCTCAAAAACGGTAAGGTAATGTGAAAAACAATTCATACAAAAGTTGTAGACCTTGTTATTATCTACCACTTTTATATTATTTTTTTTCGATCGGAGGTTTAGTTTCGCTGCAAAACCAAGATAATCATTTTCACGCTTAAAATGCACGCTATTTCACCCTGTACATCACAGCGAGTTTCATTTATTTTTCCTATTGTTCTTATCATATTTCCTTTCGTTTAGAACCGGTCTCACGCTTTTTAATTATTTCCCAATTCCCCCATTTTTGACGCTATCTGCACCGGTGTATTAGGAATAATTAGCAGGTAATAGATATGTACCATTAGTAGAAATAGCCACTTCAAATGAAAATGACAATTCTTGACACAAAACAAAAGGTAGAACACAATATTTCAATCAAAATATACATCAGCATTCTAAAAAGGTTTATGTTCGACGAAAGTTTTATTCTTATTTCAGATACTTTTGAAAATTTCTGATACAGCTTTACTTTTGATGGATAGTCTTTTTTGCATTATGAAATATTAATGTACCAAACACTTTTGCAAAGCGATTTTGTAAGACTATTGTGATATATCTTGCAATGCATTTCTTTTGGACAATTCAGATACTACGTTACTATTGATGATGACTGTACCTAAAAGCTTAATTGAATTTAACTTTGTTGTTTTATCTGGGAATAACTCTTTCATTGGAACCAATACCATTGTATTGTAACTTTGTGTTTCAAAACTAAGACTTAGAACTAAGAATCTTAGGTTAAGGTTTTTTTGACATAAATCACTTATCACTAAACGTACAGAATTACGTCGTATAGCATCACATCATTCACTGTTAGGTTGTATTATTTACCTTTACAGATACCTATAAACATAGCAGGGCACTTCAATAATGCCACATTCACGGTATCTGATGGTTTCTGGACTGGTTTTTCGGAAAAACCGAAACGCATTGGCGTTGGCGGCGTATTGTAGAATATAATGAGAAATGTATGGGATCTGACGTTTATGAGCATGACATAGGTACGTTGACGATTGTCATACACGTACGTATTCTTTTATACGCCGACCAACAAATTCTCTCAAGCCTAGGGGGGCGGAAGTGTTATTCCATTACAACTATAAGAAACGGACACAATAATTAAACTACCTTTGGTTCTGAGTCCACTGATTCAGAGTACCTCAGACAGACCTCACGAAGTCTTCGTGAAATTGAAATAACATGAGCTTTTAATTGCAGGTCGTCGATTTGGACTGGTGGTCGGTGTCCAGGGATTGCGTCATGTACGCCGTAGCGGTGGTGGCGCTCATACTCACGCTGCTGGACGACGTGATATATTGGCACGAAGCACTGCTCCTAGTTCTTATGTACACCTTCTACATACTAGGTAAATATTGAAATTTGACTTTAGGTACTTGACGTACTTATAATGATAACTAGAAGACGTTTGCAGTCTACATGCGACTGTCTTCTAGTTATCATTTTTTTAGGCTGTCTGCGACCTTAGACTAGATGAGCTTATAATAAACATTTTGAATTCTTCCTTCTTCGTATTCCTTCCTTCGGAGATTCGTGAATATACAGGGTGAAAGATTTTAACCTTACCTGGAGGGAAAGTTCTCTAAATACTGGAGATACCGAATTTCACTCCAAGAAAACATTCCTTTATTTTTAAAAAGAAATAAAACTGCATTCATAAATTTTTGGAAATTCGCTTGCCACACCCGGTAATCGAACCAACTAAAATCCGAAAAAATAACATCCTGTATTTTTATGACATCAATCAATAGTATAAATCATAAGGATCAAATCTGTCTAACAAACATGGTTAATTAAATGAAAGGAAATCCCTGAAAATTCAATTTTCAAATTCGATTTAACAAAATAGAGAACTTAACTCAAGGATCCATCACCTATCATATTAAGAATAAAATTCCATATTTAAATTACTTGTCCCTGTTTGTCATGGCTGGCCCTCACTACTATTATTTACTCTCTCAACTCAAACCGACTAAAACCGCATGCCGTCTCAGGTTAATTCAAAAGTCTCAATTAACGTATTATAAGACGAACCAATAAGGCAATTCTCTCGCCATCTCCATTGCCCAGGGTGCGATGCGGTGTACCACGAAGTGATTTTCAAGCCCAACCAAGTATACCTCGAGACACGTATCTTGGACCTAAATCGACATAATAGTAGCGTCGCCGTCGGTAGCTTAGTGGTTAAGGAGTCAGCCTTACGATCGAGAGGTCCCGGGTTCGAATCCTGACCATTACACTACAGATGTGAACCCACTCCTAGTACAAGCAATTTAGCTTACTTGGGGGGGTTAACAGGAATATTAGTAATTTCGGTTACTAATATTCTTTATAAAAAAAAATCGGGTGACTTGAGTACCTCATGCAGTCACACAATAACGTTACATTCTAAATCGGAATCAAAGTTTAGTCATTTAGTACTCATTTTACTAAATAAATGGCGTTATTGTTGATAAGGTATGTGATGGCACGTTGAGCAAAAGTACTGTATCTGTTGGAATGGAATTTATAAGTTAAGATTTTATTGACTTCCTTTCATTTAATTTACCATGTTTATTAGACTATTAGAGAGTTTCGATCCTCATGATTGACACTATCGATTGATGCTATAAAAATACAGGATGTTATTTTTTTGGATTTTAGCCGGTTCAATTAACGGGCATGGCAAGGGAATTTTCAAAAAACTATGAATGCAGTTTGGTTTCTTTTTAAAAATAAAGGAATGTTTCCTTTGAGTGAAATAGGCTATCTCCAGTATTTAAAGTACTTGCCCTCCATGTAAGGTTAAAATCTTCCACCCTGTATATATATATATATATATGTACCTACTACAAAATTATTATTACTATAAAGCGTGCCTAGTTACCGACGTAACTGAAATCAGGCTCCCACATATAATTTTATTGAGCTTTGCACATCCTGTCATTGAGTCTAGGCATCTAGACTACTAGTAGGTAGGTACTACACGTATTTTCTAATCATTTTTTGATTTATTTTTATTAAAATGAGCAGACTCTTGTTACACACATAGAATATAAATAAATTGAAAAGTTATATATTTTATAACCATGAAAGTACATAATTAGGTAATAATATATATACCTATTATGATTTCAGCTATGATTTTCAACAGCCGTTTGGGATCTTTTGTCAAAAGTGGATGCTGGACGTTCAAAAAACCGAAGCCGTACACAGAAACAACGCCATTAATTCCTAAAGGTAAGTGGTGTTGTACTTAATTAGAACTTCCATTAAGTCACGAAGGACCTAATTAATTCACCGGCTTCTCTTTTGAAATCATTGAAATCAATATTGCGTCATGCGTGCCATGGCTTATAAAGTGCTCGCTCGTCGTCTCATAGACATAGGATATTATCTTATTATCTTTTATATCTTTTATATAAAACACCCCCCAAGCCTGCTAACGTAGTTATGTCGGAGTCGAACAGACCAAAATCCCATAATGCGAATAAAGTATTACTGATTACTAATGCCTACAAAATAAAGTCTTAGTAAGCCCTTTCTAACAAAAAAAACCGCATCAAAATCCATCCAGTAGTAGGACAAACAAACAGACAAACAGACAGGAAATTCAAAAAAAAGTATTTTCGTATTCAGTATCGTTAACATAACATAACCCAAGTAATTTTTTTTAAATATCTCCAATGTACAGACAAGACCACTTTACAATTACATAATAGTATCTATAGAAGATAGATATATATAGATATATGTATTTATCATACTTGCATAAATTAATAAATATCGTGTTTATAGAATCAGAAAAAATCCATCCATTGGATGCAGTACGCCGTATGAGTCACTCTGTCCAGGGCAACGACATAGAAAAAGGAATGATGGAAATGAGACGCCACGGTTCGACTGATTCAGGTATTATTCCACTATATGCCATGCTAACTTTCAGATATCACAATATGAGAAACATATACCTAAGTAGGTAAATGCAGTTAAAAATATTATGTCATAATAAACTGAATGTCGTCGTGCCGGGGCCCATACCATGAACTCTTAAAACAGGTCAATAATTGAACTGCTGTCATCTTACCAACTGCAAATGTCACTTTGTAACCCAATATATTTATATGACATTACAAAGTGACATTTGCAGTTGGCAGAATGACAGCAGTTCAATTATTGACCTGTTTTAAGGTTTCGCTGCCCGGCGTATTGTAGAATGGAATGTATGGGATTTCACGTATATGACATATATGTTGACGACTGTCATATACTTACGTCAAATCACATTTGTCCTTCCATTCTATTCTTCTATCCTTCTTTTATAAGCCGAGCCGCCGCTGGCGCAGACTTGAAGTAGAGAGAGAGGTCAAAAGGTAAAGAGAAAGAGAGGAAAAAGAGTAAGCCGATCTCTTGTTCCGAGGTGAAAACTTTGCATCCAACCGGAAACAACGCCAACATGATGATATAGAAAATAACAACTGCGTCCTACAATTAACCTTTGCATTAATTACATTTCATTTGCATTTCAGATACAAGCTCAAGCTCGGTATGGTCCTGGCCTGGGGAAAAGACAACAATTTGGAAGAAACTGCTGTGGATATTAACGTGGCCCACTAGCTTGATATTGTGGCTGACCATACCAGACTGCCGCCGGCGGCCAAACTTATACCCCCTCACTTTTCTGATGTGCATCACTTGGATAGGAGGAGTTTCGTACATTGTAGCATGGATGATTACCGTCCTTGGTAATTATGAACATTTTTTTTAGTTTCATCATCATCCCACATCATCATCTTCATCCCACGCAAACTCAAGCTGTGGAATTAACTCTCTGCGGTGGTTTTTCCAAGCGACTACAATATAGGGTTCTTCAAGAAGGGTATTAGAAGGTTTCTTCAGGGTCAGCAGCACGAGTGTGACGCCCCTGGTGTTGCATACGTCCATAAGCCACGGTAACGACTTCCCATCAGGCGGGCCGTGTGCTTGTGTGCCAGCTAAGTGGCATAAAAAAGATTTTATTTTGAGATCTCTGGAATCGTTGTCCTGTTAACTGCTACGCAATCATCATCCTCCTCTCAAAGATTTACCAGTTGCCCCCAATGCAATTTGCGCGTAACGGTTTAGCAATATGGCGACTATTAACTTGCCTATCTATTGAATTCAACCCTTCGTTTGTGGTTTCTGCATCAAAACCACCATAATTATAGAGTTCTTTTTCTTTCCGCTGGTTGTAGTAGTAGTATGCTTTACGTGTGAATAGAATAGAATAGAATAAGGCTACCCCATCTCTTCTTGTGGGTGTCGTAGAAGACGTCTAAGGGATTGGGCTATTCTCCAACTGACAGTAAACATACAGCCCATGACTAAGCGCCCGCTTGACGCAATAGGCTCGCTCCCTAATACGAGGGACCGAAAATCGCAGTTGGCGAAATGTGGGCGTTAATACACCTCTGCCCACTCCTCCTTCCTTGCAGGCGGGAGAATATGTATGTATAAATAAAATTAATGTAAAAAGAAGATGTTTGCTTACTCCGAGTAGTAAAGCTTTGTGCAATAAACTGTAATGTGTTGTGCAGGCGACACTCTGAACGTGCCAGACAGCATCACGGGCCTCACGATCCTGGCGGCCGGGACCAGTCTACCAGAAGCTGTATCCAGTGTGTTAGTTACTGTCCAAGGTAAAACAGTTCATTATGCTTTTACTTATAGAGCTGCCGACGGATATTCTTGGGTTAGGGGTTTTTAAACGAAAAAAAAAACCTCAAGACAAGAGTTAAAGTAAAAGTAAAGTAAAGTATATCTTTATTGTGCACACCAAGGAGAAAACATGTGTCATTAGGTGGTACATTTGGGTATAAACAATAGGCGGCCTTATCACCTAGTGGCAATCTCTTACAGGCAACCATTGGATGGAGAAGAGAGTTTGAATTCTAATTTTGGGTAGTATGGTGTACAAAGTCAGTTTTTTTGGTACCTTATCTTTCAGAATCCTATGTGAAGTGCACCTACACTTCACATAGGATTCCGAAAGAGCATAATTAATATATGAGTACTTACAATATACACACACCTAAATATATACTATACATACGCTTTACAAAATATACCTATACATATACAATACACATACATACACAATACAATATGATACATACACATATACTTACTATATATAACTCATCTTGGCGTAGGAGGGTCCAATAGGTCTAGATGTAACCGATGTCCCGGAGGTAGTGATCATACACGGATTTTTTGAAAGCTGTTAGGGATTGTGCGCGTCTAATACTTACCGGTAAAGCATTCCACAGACGAACAGCTTGGACTGAGAAGGATTTATCTGCAAATTTTGTGGAATGCCCCGGCATCGGCGGTGGAGTTATCGTAACATATAGTTAAATTTTACTCTTTCGCACATCGGACTGATAGTTTGAAAACTTTTTATACCTACTGTTGATTGATGGCACTTGGTGGAACTTGTTGTTACACATATTGATAACACACTTGTACTTTTCCACGATATTCATTATTGAACCTAGCCGATGTCGCCTTACGGCATTCTCGAAGGTTTACTATCAATGTTTTCAGTAATAAATATCGTGGAAAAGTACAAATGTTTTATCAATACGTGTTTGAAAACTTTATTTATAATATTAAACTAATCAAACTTATCTGCGATAGAGAGAATTGTATGAAAAGTGTCAGCCTCATGTGCTATAGAGGGAACGCTCCCTGAAACAAAAGCAGGCGGATTTCAGTCGCTTTCTTACCTCTTTTTCCCGACGACTTAAATCAAAAACTGTGTACCTACAGCAGGTTGACAGTTGTCATAAAATCTTATCACTCTGTAAAGCGTGTGCATTTTTATAATAAAGTGTACAATACCTATGTCTCTTTAGGTCATGGAACAATGGGTATCAGCAACTCCATCGGATCAAACACTTTCGACATTCTGCTGTGTTTGGGTCTACCTTGGCTGGTTAAATCGTTGGCTGATCCTACCGTACCTGGCAATCATTGGGTAAATATTTCTTATGTTTTATTATGATCATCATTACCTATACTCATGGTAATTTCCTATACTTCATTCCGTTAGGTGCTTAACTAAATGTAAAATATGTCTTATTTAAAATCTAAAATGACACCAAAACTATACCGTACCCGAAGGTAGAGCATGGGGCTCTACCTTCGTGATCTTCCGATACTACCTACGAGTATGTCACTTTAGTGTAAGGTAGTATCCGTATGTGAATGTTTCACTATCTTTTGTCTTTAATATTTCAGGTACAAATAAATTCAAGTGGCCTATCCTACAGTGCTATCTCTTTGCTGTCCACACTTTTAGTGTTGTACGGCTCCCTGTTGCTTAACAAGTTCCAGTTGGACTGGCGAATTGGGATCACCTGCGCTCTGGTATACGTAGCGTACTTAATCCTGGCTGCACTGATTGAGCTCAATGTGTTCTTTGTCGTTAACCTACCTATATGCCCACACTGAAGCGTCGTCTCATAACACACTTCGATAATCGCAATGTCCTTCGCTTTTTTTTAGTTTCTTTTTTTTATAATAGTACACTTCATACAACTAAGTTAATCTTAAGAATATCATAGTCTATTGGATAAGTTCAGCTGACTAAGTTAAAATGTTTTTGTAAATAATTTAGGCTGTGGCTAACCATTGATTGGTCTGAATTTAAGTACTTGAATTATTATGGTAGGTACTTAAAAGTGTATACAGGGTGGAATTTATTTAACCCTACTTAGGGAACAAGTAAGTACTCTAAATATTGGAGATAGCGACTTTTACTAAACGGAAACATACATTTATTTTAAAAAGACACAAATCTCTCTAACAAAATATAAATTTCAGAAAAGGAATTCCATGAAAACTAAACGTATACATTAGATGACCAAGAGACCAAGTTAGTAAAAGTACTTTACACTTACTTTCATTAAATATATTTATTTTCGTATAATGCCCTCAGGTTACTCCTGACCTGACCTTTGAAGGATAAGTCCGCTTAAGTTGACCCTTACCGGGCTGCCCATTCACCCTCGCTTCAAAAAGCTACTTTTCAATCTTCTTTAGTCCATAATCACGTGTTCCCACTATCTCTGGCCCATCCAAAGCCCAGATTATCTTTCTATTTTTTTATACTTTGTCTTGTCCTATTGAATTTATAAGTTTTTATAGAATTCCTTTTACAATTTACCATCTTATTTGTTAAAGCGATTTGTTTTTAAAGGTTAACCCTATCTATTGATGCCATAATAATGATGCCACGATGTTATTTCTTTAAGATTGGTAATTCGATTACTGAGTTCGATTTTTCGAAAACGTTTAAATGCGGATTTGTCTTTTTAAAAATGAAATACCTAACGTTTACTATGAGTAAATTTAGTATTTCCAATATTTAGAGTACTTTCCCTCCAGGTAAGGTTAAAAATCACTCTGTATATTTAGTTACTCTAGTTAATCAGTAGCATGTTTAGTAAGTAATCATAGCAAATAGCAATACACTGTTGCTCGAATGGCCGTACGCCACCGGAATAAAATTGTAAATACAATGTTTCATGTTCAGTACGTTTATTTTTATAGGAGAATATACTTACAATACTTTAGTTTATGTGTATTTATGTGTGTTTAGATTAAAATATTTTCAGACATCATTTGCGAAAAGTGTTCTTCTGCTTTTCGTTTCACCGCTAAGCGGGGTGAATAAAAATACATTTTTTAATTATATCTAATTTTTATTATAAAGGAGAATATACTTACAATAATTTAGTTTATGTGCCTTAGCTAAATATATTTTGTTCTTATTTGTAAATATACATACATTTTTCTTTTACTATTAGGTCCCAGTGAAACACAATTACCTAAATAAAAATACATTTTTTACAGATTATGTCTAACGTTCATTTTAAGGGAGAATATACTTACAATATGTACTAAGTTTATGTATATTTACCTAAAATATTGTATAAAGAACCAGGGAGGTAATCAAATGCCAATGATTTATGTTACACAGTTCAATTCTTATTTCGAAAAATCTTTTATTTCCAATTTACTATAATGCGTTCCTAATATTGCGCATGATGGAATAAAAATACATTTTTATAAAAATACATGGTTGATTTAAAAATTAAGTAATTGGCTCTCTGTCTATGGTGAGGTTTTTTTTTAAACTTCGCTTCGCTTCGCTCGTCCTTCACTTCGCTCTGACATCTACATCTTTCTCGGATACTTCTAGGTCTCTCACCCTGCTATCTCGCTTTGTTGGTCTACCTCTAGACCTTCGAACATGTAGGGAAAGCTAAATTACCCCAAACTTTATATGTCTATGTATTTGTATCTGTCTAACGTTAGCTAATTGTAAATATTTGTAACACTTGTAAACACTATAATGTACACTTATTAGGAGTCACAGGTACCTCGGTGCCTTATTAGGAGTCAAGACGTGAATTTTTGAAACTTATGCAGTCCTGACCTCTTTTTCTTCTTTCTCTTGGTCCCGCTTAATATTCGCTAAGCTATTTATTATAATTATTTACCTTACTTCATTTATTTCGCACTCGAAGCTAATCATACCGGTTGAACAAATAGTTGGACATACTGGAGTAGAGGAATTCTTTATTGGGGGGTGATATATTTTCTTACATAGTATATATTGCTTACTTTGGGTCTAGATAGCGTTGTGTAGAATGTCCTATAATATTTATTTATTTATTTATTAATTATTCAATACGCACTTAAATTGAAGGAAGCTTAAAATAACCATACTTCCTACACTTAACTATATCAATGTACAATTTTGTAATTATAATACTTACATAGTATCTACACGAGAGCCACTTGTCGCGATAAGTGTGCTAATGTAATGAAGTATTATTATGTTACTGTTATTATAATAGAATACTAGTCTCACTAAAATCAAGTATTAGTAAGACTTATTAGTGTTATCATATTATTTCATAAGCTATATTAAATAAATAATATATTTTTTTAGTTAAGTACTTAAAGTTAAGTAATTCTAAGGATTTCTCCTTGCATGCATGAACGTTCTGTTAATATTGTTTTGTTTAATCTTGAATTTTAACACATTCATATCCTAGAAAACTTGCTCTGTACTATTATAGCCCCAAGCCAACAGTACAAACTGGTGTAAAACGTCTAAATACATAGCAGAAATGTGTTAATACCTAGAATATAAGCAACAATTATATAAGAGTTAAATAATGGGCTACAAAAATCTAAGTAATTCACGTAAGTACTGTTAAATGTGTGAATGAACATTCTCTGATTAAAAAAATAAACAACTTTCACTGAAGATCTTTGTATTAGTGTGGTATCTACCTTCGGCTCAAACAATGACATTGTATTGTTTAGATCTGAGAACGCACTAACTAGCCAAAATACAAAACGTAAACAATTGAAGTCGTTTGGTTTCACTCCTGTCTTCTCCTCCCCCTGGCAGGCTTGTCTCGGGATTTTAAGTGACCTATTGTCAAAAGTATCTTGACTTACCTATCCTGTTCCTGTTTATGTGGTAATTTCTATGTGCTATTTATTTCTAACAAGCTTGTCCAGTGAGATACGAAAATCCTTTGCCGCGGTTAAGGTGTGATTCCGAAGCAGACCGCATACGACAACGACTGACGCATGCAGTAGATACAGCGTACTTTCTTGTTAAACTCCGATACGGATAAAGGGGACCATTAAGAATCCGCAATGAAATACACTCATCTGCTGCGTGCGTCGGCAGTTGTCGTATGCGGTCGGCCTCGGAATCATACCTTTACACTACCTAACTCGATGCTACTTTACAAGCAACAGCTAGAATTCTATTTAGGTACACCAACAGTCATATTTACCCTATAGAGGTAGATAACATACTGTATGTTGACCGGGTGTCGGTCAGAGAACTAAATGGGTACCTAAATAGTAAAGTAAGTATTTATTTCCTTTAATATCGCTGGATTCCTATGTTTAGGTACTCGTAGTTGGAGCCCTAAAAAGTCCTACAACAACGGACTTGCTGCAATGCTTCTAAATCGCCTAATACAATATTACTATTGGGTTAAGGAAGTCGGATGGCAGTCACTTCACGGAAAATATCGAGGTCCAGCCAAATCTGCAGTTAAGACTGGTAAAGCGGACCCCAGACTCCGAGGTGAAAGCTTCGGATGCGACTGGGAATTAATGCTAGAGAATGAAGAATGAAGAAATTCCCTAATCCACGTACGCATCTCCATGATGGAGGATCCCGCTGAACGCAGACACACATCGTCTCTTTGCATTAAAAGTGTAGGTTAAATTTTTTTAAATATTCGAAATTGAATTAATATAGGTACGAAAACGTTTAGTCTCTCATCCTAGCGTTAATTCCCAGTCGCATCCGAAGCTTTTCAGCTAGGAGTCTGGGGTCCGCTTTAGTCTTAACTACAGATTTGGCTAGACCTCGATATTTTTTCGTGAAGCGATTGCCATCTGACCTCCACAGCCCAATGATAACATTAAGCGATATCGAAGCTTTGCAGCTAGACCGTTGTTTTTGGATTTTTTAGGACTCCAACTACCCGTAACGACTGCCATAGATGTTCTTATGGCAACCGAGACCGACGGCTTAACGTGCTCTCCGAGGCACGAAACGAAAGGTACGAAAACGTTTAGTATTACCTGGTATTACCAATATCTTTTGGATATTGACTAAGAACGTAGCCACATATTGATTCACGTGAAGAAATATCGGTTAACGTGATAGCCTTACTTTAGCCTCCTTCTTGTTGTTGTGCACTCACGTTCACTCTACATACTCGTACTTCATTATGCTCTGGGCTGAGCACGAACTACTATCGTAATCGTATCGTGAACGTAACGATAGCACGGAGCATTGCGATTGGCAGACTTCAGGCAGGCGGCCAATCGCAATGGTCCGTGCTCTCGTAACGTTCACGATACGATTACGATAGTTGTTCGTGCTCACCCCACATAACTGACGTGAGAAAACGATTTCTAGTGCAAGACTGCCCCCCTAGACAAGTGTCAATTCGTTGATAGGCGTCCCTTTTGTAGAATAGATTGAAGAATGTACCAATGGAATTTGACGTACCTATATGACAGTTATCAGCGCATGTCATACTTAAACGTAACCCCGCGTTTACACTCTGCCACTCGCATTGCTCATCGTGTTGCCGGAAATATTCGCGCGATTAATGCCCTAGCGTTCACACACGCCCATCATCGTGTTGGTCCGCATTACAGTATTCGCCCTGCAATGGAGACGGACGTAAACGTATGGAGGACAACGCTGTAGCAGTGTACGCATTATGCTTTTACAGCATAGCGAATTATTTAAATAGATTAAGTATTAATAAAAACTATAATATATTTACAATAATAAAATATACGTCATATATTTTTAAAGCCACGAGCGCTCGATGCAAAGTGTGTTCATCGCGATCACATCGCGAGTATGTGAATAGTTCATCGCGCTAGTATTGCCGCTCTTTTGACTCGCGCCGCCAAGCCGACATTCGCAGCAACATACGCGGCAGTACTCGCGGCATGACGAATATACCATTCACACCACGTCTCTGCCCAATTCTCTCGCCACTTCCCTCGCTTTTCCGCGAGTATGTAAACGCAGCATAAGGTAACACAACAAACAGTAACAACACAAGGAGGCTAAAGGAAGGCTATCACTCCTTTCAGACCAGCAAATAGTCCAAAGTTGCCTGCAGCTCGCTTTTATGTTCGCATGAACACCTAAATTGGACGGAAGAGTAATGGGTCTCAGTACTCTCAGTATTGTTTATACTGGGTGATTTTATAGTCGTTTCGAAGCGAATGATTTTGGGCACAGTTTCGATAGCGAAATCGTTTGGAAGTATTATTTTGGCGAAAAAAGACTTTTTGTTTTACAACCCCCATACATTATGCCTTTCAACTGTACATTATTCCCGCACATTATAAAAAAAAAGTTTTTTTTCGCCAAATTAATACTTCCAGACGCTTTCGCTATCGAAACTGTGCCCAAAATCTTTCGCTCCAAACGACTACAAAATCACCTTGTATAGCTTAGGTACTATAGCTATTTAGGTGCCGTGTTCGTTCCCAGTGGAGTAGAATAAGGCCACCCCATCTCTTCCTGTGGGTGTCGTAAAAGGCGACTAAGGGTTCTCCATCCGACAGTAAACATACAGCCCATGACAAAGTGTCCGCTAGACGGTTATAGGCCCGCCTATAGGAGGCGTGGGATCGAAAATCATAGTTGGCGAAATGTGGGTGTTAATACACCGCTGTCTACCCAAATTGATTAGAATAGGAAAAAGCGAAATCAAGCTTAGGCGGGCGGGACTTGAACCCGCGATCTTTTCCTTACAGGGGGAATGCTCTGACCACTGAGCCAGCTAGCTCGAAACGAAATAGATAAATTTTCCTATACACTTCCTATATTATATATACTGTGCTTGTCTGGTACATATAAAAAGAAAATACAACCGTCTTGGGACGACGGTGGACTCGGGGATTTACAGCCCCCCTAGACAAGTGGCAATTCGTTGCTCGGCGTATGATGGAATAGAATGACAAATGTATAGGATTTGACGTTTTTGACATTCGTTGACGCCTGTCATATACGTCAAATCCTATACATTTGGCATTCTATTCCATCATACGCCGCGCAACGAATTGCCACTTGTCAAGGGGGGCAGGCGTGTATGTATGTATAGCTATTTACCATCGCTAGCAGTAGGTACCTACCTATAGGTTCATATACCTTTACTATTACATTAACACTACACTACTACATTGTTGCTCGTAAACATTGTACTGGAACACAATAGGTGGTGATGACATAACGTACATTGGAAAATTATTATTTGTATCATAATACATAAGACGTTCAACTTTTCCATTCCGAAGCGTAAAAGTGTAAAAAAGAAGACAATACATAATCGACTCTGTAATTAAGGAGTACACGCGAGTGGCGGTAGTCGGTGCGGCGGCTCAGCGGCACGCATGTGCTACACAAACATCATAAAAACTCACGTCACTATTGCTCGGGACATATATCATGGACCTGAAATGTGCTCTAAATGAATACGCGCATTACACTTTTTCTTGTGTGTCTTTTGAGGATAGCACGGGGTGCTACTGCCGTGGACCAGCTCAAATTCACCAAGCATAGAGTATTATAACACAATCCGCGTGCGGCAGGCCCTCGTTTGTCTCGCCATTTAGGTCCAAGATACGAGTTCCGAGTTATACAGCTATCTGACGTTCGTGCATCTTACTTGGTAACAGGTAAATACACATTAACATATGTTATAACCTAAGTACTATGCAAATGACAACAAATCATTATATCACTTGGGTAGCGTTCCGAAAGGTAAGGTGTTCCACGGTACCAGTGGACCACCTTCCACGGGAACTTTTTTATGCCCGTAGTTCACTTTAAAAGTGTTCCACGAATAACTAGAACAAAATGTGGAGGACTCCGTGATTCACCTATAAGTTCTTCATCCTATGTTGATTCACCTATAAGTGTTCCACTGATAACTAAAACAAAATGTCGTGCCTGTGCAGCTGGGGTTCACCCAATAAGTGTTCCACTGGTATAACTCCGGACACGAATCTTGAACCTAAAATGTGCTCAAAATGTGCCCTATACGCGCAGTACACATTTTTTGGGTGTATTTTGAGGATAACACGGGGTGCTACCCTGCGAACTCAAATTCACTAAGCATAGATTATTACAAAGCAATCCACGGGAGCCAGAGCCTCGTTTGTCTTGCGATTTAGGTCCAAGATACGTGTCCGGAGTTACAACTAATAGAACAATAATTATATTGTATCTGTGGTTATTTTCACAGATTTGCAAAGACAAGATATAACAATCCATAGAATATTGATAATTCTTACCTTAAAGCTAAGTTCTTGAAGCTAACTAAACAAATTTCGCCGTGGAATAAAATAATCTAAAAATCTCTCCCAAATTGTTTTTGTTAAAGGCTTTGGTGTAGGCATTTGTGGTAAAGAGGTTACGCATATTTTAACAGGCTGTCGGTGCGTTATGAAAGGATAGGGATGCTTAGCCACTGGAGATACTGATGTTCCAACTAGACTAACCGTTGGTTTTACAAAATTGAGGGGCTGGCTTTTTATAACTTGCCGCTGACTGGCCCCACCTACTAAAACTATTGGTATCGCACCTTTCATAGTGGTAACGGATGGTCTCAGAGTAGTAAGTTTACTGGAGATCGATGGTCTAGTAGTTGAAGTCGTAGCCGTCTCAATAGTGTCGTGAAATATAGAATCATCGTAATCTCTGTTGTCATCGATTAAAGGCCTGACGAAAACCACTTGACTTAAGCTGTTAATATCGTGCACTAATTTAGCATGTTCTTTTACTAAATAATCTCCTCTCGGTATCAAATTGTCAATGATGTTAATACGACTTAAGTGCCGAGACATTTCTTGAGGGTTCACCATAAACTGAGCGGGTACATCCGGGATTGATCGTTTCCTGAGGATTTTTCTGCCGAGAGGAGTTTTTGATCGCCAACCTATACAAAATTACAATTAATAATATAAAAAAAAGACGAAGAAAGTGACTAAATCTAATAATACTTACAGCTAAATCATTACCTTCATTCAAAATAGCAGTTAATCTTTCGTTACTATAGTCGACACAGTTTACCTGGAAAAACATTCACAAATGTTAGACATAGGTAGGTACTTAGCTATAAATGTAACAGGTTTCGGATTGAGTTAAGAGGTAATATAATACACAGCGTAACAATACATAATAACAATATTAACAATAAACTTAAAGTATTATGTGTAACTCGCTTAAGGCATCTAAATTCATATCTTTTCGCTGTAATAAAAACAGTTCGCACACTTTAATATCTATATAATTGTCTCGCCATCTTTCATTAGGTAGGTACTTATAACCAGTAAAAACAAATCTGACTATACTTTGTGATGTAACGGTATTATGAAGAAAAAGTTAATTTCACACACACGGTATTACCTAAGTACCTACCTACTTACATTAGTAAATATTGAACTTGAAATGAAAATGGTTTTCACTGTTTCAGGCTTAGGTATGTGAACCATAGGTGTTTTCGTTTTTTGACAAACCCACCCTACTTAATAAGGTACTTACCTAAGTACGTACCTACTAAATCTTCTATTATATATATTTTCTGATCCCGTTCCCGCTGCATATATCTAAATTTATCAGTGTTTCTCTACAATATTATGCATGTATTATACATATAAACCTTCCTTTTGAATCACTCTATCTATTAAAAAAATCGCTTCAAAATCCGTTGCATAGTTTTGAAGATTTAAGCATACATAAGGACGGACAGACAGTGACAGCAATTTGTTTTATTTTAAAAAAAAATATATATTATTATATAATATGTAGTGATGATGAATCGCTGAAATGTAGCCTAATGTAGGTATGTGCGCGTAGAACTTCCGAACGATCGAACCGACGACCGCACCAAATTAGTATCTATGTATAAAAGAATATTTCAAAAACTTACGGCTTTAGAGATCCACGGCGGAGCCACGGGTAACAGCTAGTATTGAATAAAAAAAAAAATATAGTGCAGCATTAAGCATCGAAGTAAGTATAGAAGCAGATAGCGGGCGGTTGCCTACCCCGAGGAAAATGGGTGTGAGTTATATGTATGTACCTAGATATCTACCTATGAAAAAATATTGTCCTTTTCCTGATCCGACATCAACGTAATATGACAATTGACATTTACTTCCATACTTGGCTGTTATATCCTCACTTACTCATTTCCTTGTCATGCCCTCTTTCCTGCAATCTTTCCATGATTTCTTGGGCCTACTCTGCTCCAAAAACCTTCTACAACATTATTATTATCTACTTATATATTCTCTGACTAATAATGTTCATTTTGTGTACTGTATCTTGTAAGACAAGTGTAAATTCTAATAAATTACACGAATAAATGTATCCACTACAGTAAGAAATACTTACAGTTTGACCCATTTTAATAATTTAGGTAACACTAGTAGGTATCCTGAGTATCGTGTCGGACGCTGATGGTACGAATCACACTATGAAAGTTAAGTAAGACTGAAATAATATTACTTTTAAGAGGCACCACCTGTAACCCCGCGTTTACATACTGCCGCTCGCATTGCTCATCGTGTTGCCAGAAATATTCGCGCGATTAATGCCCTAGCATTCACACACTCCCATCATCGCGTTGGTCCGCATTACAGTATTCGCCCTGCAACGGAGACGGACGTAAACGTATGGAGGACAACGCTGTAGCAGTGTACGCAATAAGCTTTTACAGCATAGCGAATTAATTAAATAGATTATTAATAAAAACTATCACTTTCAACTACTATACACTTTCCGTAGATCGATATAAATATTTTTAAAAGTAAATATTCGAGGAGCAATAACGAAAGTCGTGTTTTATTTAGCTTAGCGCCATCTAGCGGTCTCGTATAGTTCATCGCGCTAGTATTTGCGCAACATACGCAGCAGTACTCGCGGCATGACGAATATACCATTCACACCACGTCTCTGCCCACTTCTCTCGCCACTTCCCTCGCTCTGCCGCGAGTATGTAAACGTAGCATAAGACCATGAAACTCGTTCGCTTACCTATAAATAATATATACCTAATATATTTATCTAATAAAAAAGAAGTGGTAATAAATTTTCGGTTTGAATTAATAATTAGCTGTTGTCCGTGGCTCCGCCAGCGTGGATGTCGGTCATCACGGCCAAACGTAGCCTATGTCCTTTCTTAATGTCTAATCTATCAAATCAATCAATTAGCCTATTGCAGTTCACAGCTAGACATAGGCCTCTCCCAATATGCGCCATGTTGTAAAGGTGTTTAGCTTACTATTGCCACGCTTTCCAGACGGGTTGGCATAGCGTTTTATCGAGTTTTCCTTCTCTCAGGTCGTTGGGAGGAGTTGCCACTTCCGTTGCCCATGGTGCACCGCGTGGAGGTTTTCTAGCTCGCCCCTGTCCTATCTTATCTAGCCCTGTACCAAATTTCATCGAAATCGGTTCAGTGGTTTAAGCGTGTAAGCGTAACAAACAGATAGACAGATAGACAGAGTTACTTTCGCATTTATAATATTAGTATGAATATAAATAATAATAATAATAAATAATAAATATTGTAGGACATTCTACACAACGCTATCTAGACCCAAAGTAAGCATAGCTTAACTAGCTTGTGTTATGGGTTCTAGAATGCGGATAAACATACTTAGATACATTTTTTTTTTTGTAAATACATACATATTATACATAGAAACACCCAGACCAATGCAAATATTCATATTTCATGCACACAAATATTTACACTGAGCGGGGATCGAACCCGCGCCTCCTGCGTAGCGGCCGCGTTCACTACCGCTACGCCACAGAGGCAGTCTAAACGTAAACACGTAAACCATTTCACTTTCGTACCTACCTATCTACTCAGTATTACCTACTTACAATAAGTATCTAGTGCAATTATACCTAAGTAGGTATACGAAACTACACTATTTATGAACTATCGAGATATTCATGACCTACCTACATACATACGTACGTAGAATCATAAACGTATCTACCCTTCTTAGTATTTCTTTAATGAATTTATACCTATGTATAGTCAATTATTATTTACCAAACCATAGGCAGGGATTAGACAGTCAATATATATCGCGTACATCACGATATTGGATCGCGATATTTATTGACTCTATAATCCTTGCGACTCGCTTTGCATACATTGTTACGTTACTATACCAGCCGAAACAAAACTAAACAAAAATATGCCTCATTATATACATATTTATGTACAATGTACATTGTAAATTTTTAACAAGATTATTGTAAAAATTATAAATTTAATTGTAATAATATTGAAAGGCAATAGTTAAAATGACTTACCCCTATTGTCGCGCTAGTAGCTAGCGGGTCATGCATGACTGGCATGCCTGCGGTCACCATCACACACGACACCTGGAACACCACCTGCCACCACATGGTCGTATTATTAACTGCCATCTGCCACTGTTCGTTCACGGCCCCTCCACTGCCGGTGTTGGGGACACAAAGACAGGCGCAGCACTTTTTTACTCTTCTAGAAATCATGCACCAAAATACCACTTAATTGCTTTTAACACATACTAATTAATTGCTTTTAAATAACAGGATTGAGGGTGTATTATTGTTTGGGAATTCCAACATTGGGAGTTACGTTGTTTTACCTGTGTATAGAGAAATCTGAAGCTGCAACCTCCATCAAAAAGGTATACTCTAGCGCTAGTGAATTTCGGATAGATTTGATAAGGTGCTTCAATGAGTTCCGAGAACATTATTTTAGTATCTACCACTGCTGAGATAGATCACAGAATTTCAATATGAATATTTTTATCGCTTAAAGGCTTCTGGGTTCTAGAATACAGAAATATACATATTTTGTATAAATACACAGTTGCTTTTTTATATAGGACACGTCAATTTGACTTCTCCTCGCCTGATGGTGGTCCTCGCCTGATAGGTTTACTTAAGCTAAAGCTAGTCTCGAAATAGAGGGTCAACATTATAGACACATGTAAAATGCTGGCACTCGACGGCCTCATTAGATGTGTTTTTACGCTCCGCTTAAAGGACCCGGGACTGTAGGAAGAGGGAAACACGTGTAGTGGTAAGGAATACCAGGACTTAATGGTGCGGCAAAGGAAGCTGGAGAAGGTGACATCTAAGTCCTGCACGAGTCCTGCGTCATAACAACGCAGCGGCGCGGCGTCGCACCGCTCGTGTGCCCGCTACTGCGGCGAAATTTCTGCGGTGCGTCGCCGCAATGCATCGTGTGCTCGCCGTCTAACGGACAAACAGACTGACAGAATTACTTTCAAAGGGGGTTGGGTAATGTTGGCGTCGTGTCGGAATTGAGCGGCCATCAATGAAATTGGTATAATATGAAAGTACAGTATAAAGTGATCAAAAGTTACTATGGACAAACTTCTCTAAACTATATCGGGACTTAGCTATACAGGGTGGTATTTTTCAACTTTACTTAGATGGAAGTACTCTAAATACTGAAGATAGCGATTTCCACAGAAAAGAAACATTCCCTTATTTTTAAAAAGAATCAAAACTGCATTCATAGTTTTCTGAAAATGCCACACCCGGTAGTCGAACCGACTAAAATCTTCCTATAACCTTCTATTTCATAGATTTCCTTTTACTTAATTTACCAAGTTTGTTAGAGAGATTTGAACCTTATGATCGACCCTATAGATTGATGTAATAAAAATACAGGGTGTTATTTTTTCGAATTGTAGTCGGTTCGATTATAAGGCGTGGTAAACAAGTTTTCAGCATTCCTTAAATGCAGTTCTGTTTCTTTTTTAAAAACATACTAAACTGTATGCAAAGTTTTCTGAAAATGCCACACCCGGTAGTCGAACCGACTAAAATCTTCCTAAATCTTCTTAAATCTTCTATTTCATGGATTTCCTTTTATTTAATTTACCAAGTTTGTTAGAGAGATTTGATCCTTATGATCGACCCTATCGATTGATGCAATAAAAATATAGGGTGTTATTTTTTCGAATTGTTCGAATATAGGGCGGGGCAAACGATTTTTCAGCATCCCTTAAATGCAGTTCTATTTCTTTTTTAAAAACATACTAAACTGTATTCAAAGTTTTCCGAAAATGCCACACCCGATAGTCGAACCGACTAAAATCTTTCTAAATCTTCTATTTCATGGATTTCCTTTTATTTAATTTACCAAGTTTTTTAAAGAGATTTGATCCTAATAATTGACCCTATCGATTGATGCAATAAAAATACAGGGTGTTATTTTTTCAAATTGTAGTCGGTTCGATTATGAGGCGTGGCAAATGATTTTTCAGCATTCCTTCAATGCAGGGCTGTTTCTTTTTCAAAAACACACTAAACTGTATTCAAAGTTTTCTGAAAATGCCACACCTAGTAGTCGAACCGAATAAAATCTTCTGTTTCATGGATTTCCTTTCATTTAATTTACCAAGTTTGTTAGAGAGATTAGATCCTTATGATCAACCCTATCGATTGATGCAATAAAAATATAGGGTGTTATTTTTTAGAATTTTAGTCGGTTCGATTACAGGGCGTGGCAAGCGATCTTTCGAAATTCCTTAAATGCAGCTTTGTATTCTTTTTTAAATAAGAGAGTGTTTCCTTTGAATGAAATTAACTATCTCCGGTAGTAAGAGTAGGTACTCGTACCCGGTTCGACTACCGTGTGTGGCATTTTCAGAAAACTTTGAATACAGTTTAGTGTGTTTTTAAAAAAGAAATAGCACTGCATTTAAGGAATGCTGAAAAATCGTTTGCCACGCCTTATAATCGAACCGACTACAATTCGAAAAAATAACATCCTGTATTTTTATTACATCAATCGATAGGGTCTATCATAGGGATCAAATCTCTCTAACAAACTTGGTAAATTAAATAAAAGGAAGTCCATGAAAAAGAAGGTTTTGTAAAATATTAGTCGGTTCGACTACCGGGTGTGGCATTTTCAAAAGTCTTTGAATGCAGTTTTGTTTCTTTTAAAAAATAAGGTAAAGTTTCCATTAAGTAAAATTCGCTATCTTTAGTATGAGGGTACTTTCCTTCAAGGTAAAGTCGAAATGTTCCACCCTGTATATCGCAGCTCCGATATTACTTACAATGAAAATAATGACATTTATACGTGTGTTTAACACAGTACAATGAAGTGGTATCAAAATTAATTATGGCCGCTGAAAAAATTAAGAACGCCACTGTCCATACTAGATTACCCAATCCCCTTTATAATATTAGTATGGAAGTATTAGTAAGAGAGCTTGGATCATTAACTCCGGTACCATCAGCGTACTGAATGAGATGTACATCATTAGAAGCGCCTTTAATTGGAGAACACGAAATGGCTATGCTGCAAAGTCAAAAACCTGGTGGTGATACCAAAAATCAATTTTGAAAATGCTAAAAAAATCGGTACCTAATATTGAAAGATTACCAATTTTCGTTTGTTCCTGGCAATAGAGGAGATTTAGGACTATATGATAGAGCAGTGCTGCAAGCCTCTATAACTGGCCTTGTCAGAGGCAGCACCTTGCAAAGTGCCGCCTGAAAACAGGTATCTGGTACGATCGAATTACCAAATAAAACCGGGCTCATCTGAAAGATCATCAAATTCTGAGTATGAAAAACTGGTGCTGCAAATCTTAAACACTGGCGAAGGTGGTTGCAGCAGCGATTGAAGATCGCGAGTTGCGCGTCTCGGTTTGGTATTTTCACATTTATACGATCGAGTTACCAAAAAAAAACAGGGCTCATCTGAAAGATCATCAAATTCTGTGTAGGAAAAACCGGTGCTGCAAATCTTAAACACTGGCGAAGGTAGTTGCAGCAGCGATTGAAGATCACGAGTTGCGCAACTCGGTTTTGTAATTTTCACAATAGTACGATCGAGTTACCAAAAAAAACAGGGCTCATCTGAAAGATCATCAAATTCTGTGTAGGAAAAACCGGTGCTGCAAATCTTAAACACTGGCGAAGGTGGTTGCAGCAGCGATTGAAGATCGCGAGTTGCGCAACTCGGTTTGGTATTTTCACATTAGTACGATCGAGGTACCACTGGTTTTTTGGAAATTCGATCGTACTAATATGAAAATCAAACCGAGTCGCGCGACGCGCGATCTTCAAACGCTGCTGCAACTACCTTCACCAGTGTTTAAGATTTGCAGCACCTGTTTTTCATACTCAGAATTTGATGATCTTTCAGATGAGCCCGGTTTTATTTGGTAATTCGATCGTACCAGATCCCTGTTTTCAGGCGGCACTTTGCAAGGTGCTGCCTCTGACAAGGCCAGTTATGGAGGCTTGCAGCACTGCACTATCATATAGTCCTAAATCTCCTCTATTGCCAGGAACAAACGAAAATTGGTAATCTTTCAATATTAGGTACCGATTTTTTTAGCATTTTCAAAATTGATTTTTGGTATCACCACCAGGTTTTTGACTTTGCAGCATAGCCATTTCGTGTTCTCCAAATAAAGGCGCGTCTAATGATGTACATCTCATTCAGTACGCTGATGGTACCGGAGTTAATGATCCAAGCTCTCTTACTATATGAATAATATGTATATCGTGCAGTTTTCAGAATATATTTTTGGTTGCAGCTATTACATACTGTTTTGAGATTATTGTCGGTGGAAATAATTTGTCTGATACAAAGTAGATAACTACTGTGCCGGTAGACCTGTCGTTGACGGAAGAGGCGTAGGCGTGGCGTAGATTTTCCTTTCGAGAATGGTAGTGCAGACGGAAGTTGCTCCCACAAAAGCCGTATTAGCCAAACCAAAAGGATGAGAGGTAAGCGGACCCCGGGCTCATAGGGGAAGTCCCAAACGCAATCGGGGAGTGCGGTGAGATTCGACATTCAAAGAGAATGCATCTGGACTCAGGGCTCAAATTTAAATCCTTGTCAAACGAAATAAGACTTATAGAGCAACTAGTTAAAAATAGTTAAAAAGGTGGGCATAGCCAGCTTCTTGCATTCCAGTCAGATTTTTACGTGTGATCGATTTTTCCATGGGTTTGTTAAAAATTCATCGCAGGTGGCCCTGTTTATGCAGTATTATAGTGATTAGTGCGAGTCATACGTCTTCTGCGAGAATTCCCAGATTGTTCGGATTGCCAGGACGCCACTGAGCTCTATTATCTATATAATAGAGATCCAGTGCAGGACGCCCATTAGTTAAAACTTAAAGCAAACGACCATAAACTTCTTAAACGTAAAATCTCTAATATATAAAATTCTTCTGTCACGGGGTGCGTAATCGAACTCCTCCGAAACGGCTTGACCGATTTTGATGAAATTTGTGCTTATCCGGTATCTATGAGAATCGGCCAACATCTATTTTTCATCCCCCTAAGTGACAAGGGTGCAGCGGGAACGGGATTTGAATACCACGCGGGCCGAAAATATGGCGGTACGAAGTTCGCCGGGGCAGCTAGTAATGTATAGAATCTATCTGTTACGGTCAGTGTAATAAATCTGGTTTGTATTAATAATTACCGGTAGATAGATATTAATAATAACCCCATCAAATGGTTAATGTAATTAATAATGAGGATAAAATTTCTTGATGGTTGTAAAGAAAAAATAACCACGTAGGCTAGGGTTGCCATACGTCCCCGTACGCCGGGACATGTCCCGGTTTGAAGCATGGTGTCCCGGCGTCCCGGCCGATAAGCAAATTGTCCCGGTTTAAAAATCATAGTATTATATTAGAGAGCTGGACTTGGTAAACAGTAATATACCTACAATAAACGCGACTTACTACTTCTTTCTTTCCTCTTTCTGGATTGAACGATGTAAGCGCTGACATTTTTCCGTACACGATTAAGTTAATGAGTAATAAAGACCCTCGGAGCCTGTTGTACGAGAAAGAAGCGGTGCCGGAGAGATGGCGCTCATACTTCCACGACCTGTTGAATAAGCAGCTTAAAGAGGTGCCACCACCAGACCTCTTTCCGAATAATCAAGGACTAGTGCCACCGTTGACGCCTGCATAAGTACTGCCATTCGCCGCATGAAGAACCGGAAAGCTGTCGGACACAACGAGGTCCCCATCGAGGCTTGGTAGGCAATGGGTGGTCGTGGTGTGCATTCTAACAAATCAGTATAACCACGTACTCCTCACCGGTGAGATCCTGAGCCAGTGGAGACTGAGCATCATTACGCCAGTACTCAAAGGCAAGGGATCGGTGCAAAAGTGTGGCAGTAACCGCGATCGACTCCCGGATCCGACAGGAGAGTACACTTTCGGAATGTCAGTATGGGTTTCGTCCCGGGCACGGGACCATGATCCGGTGTTCGCCCTAAGGATTGTGATGGGGAAATACAGGGCGAAGAACACGCCCCTGCACTGCCTATTCTTAGACATGGTGAGGGCCTTCAACTGTGTTCCTCGCGCGGTGATCTGGTGGGCACTGCGGGCTAAGAGAGTTCCAGAGACCTACATTGACACCATCCAAGACATTTATCATGATTCTGGTTCCGTGGTTCGCTTTTCGACTGCTGTTGGTGACTCGAAAGCCTTCCCCATCACCGTCGGAGTACACGAAGGATCCGTCCTTACTTGTTCAGCGTGGTATTAACCGTCTTGTCGGACAGTATCAGAAACCCACATGAGCAGCTTCCGTGGTTGCTCATGTATGCTGATGATATTGCGCTGATGGACGCCGACAGGAGCAGATTGGTGCGACATGTGAAAGTGTGGAAGGAGGCGCTTGAGAACGGTGGTCTGAAGCTAAATGTAGCGAAGACAGAAAGCTTAGCGTTAACCTCGACAGATTCCACAGCCGACCGCATAGGCGATGATTCGGCGTCACGTATGACCCCAAAATGCCAGTGTGTTGAAGGGGCAGGTCATAAGACGATCATTAGGCCTGTCCTCTTACACGGTTGTGAGGCGTGCCCGCTGCTGGAGCGACACAAGGAAGAGCTGCGGGTCACGGAGATGAAAATGCTGCGGTGGATGTGCGGCGTCACGCGTAAAGATCGCGGGAAGAACTCCGCGGCAGCCCTCATGTCCGTGACATCGAGCGTTTTCAAAGTGCAAAAGAGCCGCCTTCGCTGGTGCAACCACGTCTTGCGGCAACCGCCGGGCTACGTGGGTAGCAAATACCTAACAATGGCGGCCCCGCCGGGTTCAGGTAGAAGGGGTAGGACCAAGAAGACCTACTGACCTACCCCTGGCTTGACGTCGTGGAGAGTGATATGCGTGCAAATGGTCTAATGCTCTGAGGTCATTTTGGCCACGGATGCAATCGGGAGAAAGCGTCTACATGAAGATGATGTTTAAGTTAATGTTGATTTCGTCAAAATATTTTGTAAAATTATCAGAAGTTAATTCTGATAATTTTTCGCCTTTCAGAAAAAACAGAAAGCCCGAGTCGCTGCCCGCTGGTATTTAATGACAGTAGGTACATATTAAAAGTAGTTTTAAACTTTGAATGTTAGGTACCTATTGTTGTAATGAAAATTAAAAATTTTCTACCTTTACTAATTTTTCTTCAAATGTCCCACCGCTTAATATAGCATAGCCTATGCGTTATTCTGATGTATAAGCTATATTATTGTAAAGTTTCATCCACATCTATTCAGTAGTTTTATGTGAAAGAGTAACAAGCATCCTCACATCCATGTCCCTAATATATCCTAACATAGTACCTATACATACATCTTCACATACTTACAAACTTTCACGTTTATAATATTACCAGGATAGAAACCAGACCAATGCAAATATTCATATTTATGCATAGAAATATTTGCACTGAGCAGGAATCCAACCCGCGCCTCCTGCGTAGAGGCCGCGTTCACTACCGCTACGACAAAGAGGCAGTCAAACGGACTGTGGCAGGCCGCGGCATGCCGCAGCATGCCCTGGCACATTTTGTACGATGAATAACGATACCATCACTTTATTACTATTTGTACTTTAGTCGGTGCACAGGAGTTCCTTATCAGACATGTGTAACGACCCTTAAATATGACCACACCTTTCTGTAACACGTTGTATACAATGTACCTAATGTAAGAATAGAAATATAGATGTATATTATGGTTACTTCATGTAACGTTTTGGAGTTCAGGAAATCTCTAAATTATAAATTGTTAATCTACTTTTGGCGCTGACTGTACCTACCTACTAAGCAAACTACTAAACTTAAAAATGTTTAAGCAGTATTTGGGTAGACTAGTATTTTTGAGTCTTTTACAGATATGGGTTCCGAAAAATGCTTATCACTCATGGAAAGGGGAATTCAATAGCGTGCTAAGGGTTAGTCTTATTTTTACATTTTGTTAACTGGTAACTGCGCAGACCACCGGGTCTGCGCAGTTACCAGTTAACAAAATGTTTTAGAAACCTGTTTTAGAACCTGTTTTAGAACGCCAGACGCACCGGCGTCTGGCGTTCTAAAACAGGGAATCAATAATAATTTATTCGTACTCGCAAAATGGCCGCCCGCGGTTCTAATACATGATACATACTTAAATGAAAAAAACTGGTAGGTATAACACATTATTTTTACCTCTCTAGCACAAAAGAACTTTTTGATAAGTAAAAGTTCGAAGCAAATTACAATTTTGGTGTCGTAAATGATCCATCCGGCGCCATCTAGCGATAGCAAGCTGACATAATTACGTAGGTATAGAACACAATAGCAAATTCGATTGCTTTGATTGTCCTTTTTTTTTTTATCGTGCGAAAAATCCCCACGGGTACCTCCCCCGCCGGAACCGGAGGAGGAGGTTATGTCGGACTCGAACCGACTAAAACGCACGCCGTCTGTGGGCCGTCAGTTGCCGGAGGTGAGATTGTCGTAGCCATATTCCTCGCACCCCGGCCGACCCAGGGCCATATCTCTCGATCTGGCCCTCTTCCGGTGTGGGGACCACAGAGTCCCCAACTCGCCCCCGTGCTTTGTTTGTCCTTGTTTTGTTTATTATCAGGAGGTTTACATAAAAGAAAATATAAAAAATATTGGGCTCAGAGCTACATGCGCGCGGAACCACCGCCGCTTTCAAGAAGGCATTAGAAGGTTCTTATAGGGTCCGCAGCACCAGCGTGACGCCCTTGGTGTTACACGTGTCCGTAGGCTAAGGCAACCATGTCGCATCAGGTAGGCCGTGTGCTTCTGCCAACTAAGTTGTATAAAAAAAGTATGTATTATACACGCATTACTTCCGAAAGACTGTACCAATTGTTTTTTTTTTCTTTTTTGCGTTTGTTATTGTCAGGGCTAGGTGGTATGAATAATTTTTTTGAGAATAATTGACCGGGGAGAAGCCAAAGTGCGCAGCTGGTAGGCCATAAAATTCGTCCACAGACAGGAAAAACGATAGAAAAGCTATACACTTTAAAGTAGAGAGTACTTGAGAGTTCAAAAAGGGCAACTTTCAACATAGACGTATTAGCTCCGAACTGGTTACTTGAATGCCGGTTTTATTTAGGCCACATGCAGCTTACTTTTGCATGGGCCTAAGTGGGGAGTACGATTTGTGATAGTAACATTATGTTGTTATACTATTTGCCAGTTAGCCTGGGAATACGGGTCATTCACCCACCTTCATCTCGAAAAAAACAATAGGTTACTTGACGTATCGCTTCCAGTACAAAAACTGTCGCTAATGAATATCGCTCGCTTATCATAATACACGGGGACCACGTCTTACGAAGCTACCAGAAATGCCACTAAAAATAAAGAATTAAAGATTATTACATTATCATTTTACTAGTAGTAAATGGTAATTGCAAAAAATGTACCGCATCAGAACTAATTATTAATGTTATTATGAGTGAAAATTGAATAAGAGTTTAATATTTTGGATGATAAGTACCAATAAAATACTTTGTTTAATGTTAAAACCTCGACAAATGTCACATATATTAAAGCATATTTCTTATATTCAAATAAAAAACCTGAAACATTATAATTTCTGTTAAAAATGTATCATTGAAATTAATTTTCTCGATAATATTAAACAAACGCGGCGCTCTAGTATTTTTCTAACTCTACATAGCGCTCACGGTTTGTTTCAGTTCGAACAACGTTTTGTCCTCGTTATTACTTTGCAAGCCATAAAGATGGAGCTAAATAACTATCTACGGACTTTGTTTTTATTTTTTTGTAGACCTTTAATCCTTTTTTGTACTTGTGAAAATTGTGAATTTATATACTTGAACTTCACCGGTATAAAAATTCACAATTTTCAGTCTCAATTCTCAAAATTAAGATATTTATGATTATTTATACGTAGGGTTTTGTAGTAACAAAACAAGATGTCACTAGTATGGGAAATTTAACTGATGTCTCTCATCTCTATAACGCTGAGCCGTCAAGATGACTTTTACCACATTTTCCTATTTATATATTTCATCTATGGTATTTCATTGAAACTGTCGTTTTTGCAAATAACGTATCCGTGGTAGAGAGGGGTGAATGACCTGTATTGCCGCACTAACTGACGCGTACTATAGTGGTCCACACTCTCATATACGAATTGTGTATACCTTGTAGACAATATAGGCGGCAAGCTTGGATCGTTGACCAGTCTTCATCATCTGCAATAGAATCGGGTCCGCTCTCGTACTTCCCTTCCTATGACAGTGGCTTGTTTGAAAACGGGACTGGCAACTTTACCGCAACTCAAGGTCGTACTAATGTACGCTACTAGAAACCAAGAAACTTTCCCAATTTGTAGAAACGCAGGTCGCTTGACTCAGGCGACAGGAATGGCGCGAGGCGCACATGGCGGGCTTCGCAAAATTGGTCGCGGAAGCTTAAGAGTCGCCCTTCAATGTATGTGAAAGAATCCTTTTGGCGATATCACGGTGACGCTAGCTCGCAACCTGCATCGTCTGAAACTTTCCTAAGAGCGGGGGCACACGATGCGTTGCGTCGTCGCACCGCAGAAATTTCGGCTAATCGGCGGCCACACACGAGCGGTGCGGGACCGCATGTATGGCCACCGATTGGCCGAAATTTCTGCGGTGCGGCGCCGCAACGCACCGTGGGCCCCCGCACTAACGCAGGGGGATAGGACAACCTGGTTGCAAGTGAGGGTGACTTAAACCTCGAATTTCTTGATGGAGATACACGCTTCGGTCAACCGATCGCTAGCCAGTAACGATTACAAATTAAAACATCCATAATGGTATGGTATCTTTATTACAAGTGCTTAATCGATACCTGTTATGTACAAGATAACAAAAAATCATACAAATCTTTTAAATTGTGTTGTGTAGGTATATATTATGACAGAATTCCTCATCGAAAACCTTATTTGGTTTTCCAAAAGCAATCACACATATCTGAAACATAAGCTAAGAAAAACACAATAGCGGAAAAATACTTTTTTAAATTACTCTGTTTTATTTTCAATTCAACTAAAAGCTAATTAACCAACTAAGTTTAAATAATAAATATTTACCACGCACCTCCGATATTGCTACAATGAAAGAATTATTAATTCATTAGGAATGTCTCATCCTAGACACAATCATGTAGTATTTCGCCGCACTCACTCCAACACAACATATAAGCCCTCTTATATTAAAATAACCGGGCAATCGTATATATTAATTACTCTATGTGTCTAAACTTATAAGTATAACACAGCAGCTATTGCTATAAAACTATGTTCATAAAGTCAGAATATTATAATCGAAACATTTCAATAAATCACACAGCGCCTATTGTACGGAGGCAACATTCTCTTTAAGAAAATCGGCGCTCTACAATATTCAGTTTCAATTAGGTAAACAGTGGAAGTTGGGATTCAATTTCAATTTTCATGCAATTCTCACATTTCCAAACATATTTAACAAAAACAAAATGCTAATAAGAGTACAATAATCAGAAAGCAATTGACATTAAAACTGAATATAACTCGAACACTAATGAGATACTTTTAATAAATAATCGTTCGACACCTAACTCCTAATTCAAAATTCAAAATTGTGATTCGTAACGACAATACAAAATACGAGTAAGATTGGTTTGACTTGGTATCAAATTCACAAAATGTACAGACGCGGCACTTGCGGCACAATTGAGTAATGTACACGTTTAGTAATACGTGCTTCTGATATTGTTTTTTTTTTCTAGAGTCCTAATTTTAATACAAAATCACAACATCATTTGATTGAGTATTTTCATATAAAATAGGCAGATTAATTGCTTATTACTTATTGACGTTTTGTACAATGGTCCTGGTTTTGACAAAAAACCAAAACTAAATCTCATATTAAATTTTTAGCAATAGTTACAATTCGACAAGCTATAATAAAATCTACAAAAATATTATATGGTACGCACATCAAAGGAATACTAGCTAAACTATTTGCTTGTTATATGTACTGAATATAACTTTTAATAGGCACTTCTAAAACAACGTCTCCTAGTCTCTGTCCGCAATAGTCATAACACGAATATAACTAACGTCAAGATTGCTTTATATACTTTAAGGTCACAGTAAACGCCAATATTCTGATATGGTCATATATTTAGTTAATACACAATATTTAACAAAAAATACGCAATTATCTTTTCGATAACAAAAAATATTCGACATAATACTGTCAGAAGCTGACGCGAATATCACTCATTAAAATAAAACCACTTTTAACGGATTCTATCGCCACCCCGCGACCATGGCCGCTGAAAATCAGCCAAAACATCGGGCTGAGTGTAAATAATAGAATACTAAATAACTCGCGATAGAATCCGTTGAAAGTGGTTTTATCTTAATATTCTACATAATTTAAATACATACTTTCGTATGATTATCACCATAAGAATAATGAAATATAGAAATTTTCAAACGTGTACAATTACCGTCCGTCCGCAAAATCAAAATTGACCCACATCTCAACCTCACATTGCCGTAATATCATCTATCAGTAACATATTATTATTGCTTATTCATGCACTAATCAATGATAGCAATAGTGTGATAGCAAAAGTACCATAGCAGAAGTATGATAGCAATGCTATGATGATACTGATGCACCCCAGATTATGACAACCAGGAATAAAATATCTATGAGACATATTAGCATATGTATATAAAATTGTTACGATAGACTATAAAATATAAAGTTAACATCTTTACTAGAAATCTTATTGCAAATATTATTGCGAAAGACGACTAAATAGTTTATAGTAGGTATTGACTGCTACCCATATAAGTGAGAAAAACCAAAGCTTCAGGGCGGATGTTACCAATGAGAGCAATTGCGATCAATCAACTAAACGAAGTTATGTCGTCCAACTGTCGAAGTTAATCCGATGAGTTTCTTTCAAAAAAACGAAGTAACTCAGTTTAGTTTGTTTAGATCGTTAATAATTTCACTGGTGAAATACATCACTAAAAGTGAAATATGTTATATAAGAAAATAATAAAATAAATTAAAAATGGTTGTAACATCATTCATTGTGGGAGCCGACTATTGGGGCTCCCACAGTCGCCCCAAGATGGATAAATAGGAGAATTCGGAACACTCAAGACGGGACCCAGTAGCTCAGTGGTCAGAGCATTCCCCCTGTAAGAGACAGATCGGGGGTTAGAGTTCCCGTCTGAGTCGTTTCACCTATTCCTATCATAATTTATTTGAAGATTTTTATCCGCTGTCCAGCCATTTAACTTTTGACAGTGATTTAAAGAATGTTTCTGTTCCATTATAAGTAAACTTTGAAAACCAGGGCAAAATAATATTATTTCAGGCAAATAATTACAATGCTAGCTAGGTATAACATTTCAAAATGTTAAGTTGGTTTGTATACGATTGAAAAACTCACAGTTTACATCGATTGAGCTACATCTTCGATACGATATTCAGATATGGTTATTATCTATTTTTCGCGACGGTATTAATTTTCCCGTAGTCGGGACTCGCTCCGCTAGTATAATATAAAACAACTATAACAGGTACTTTAATATTATTTTATTACAATTATTCTTCATTAATTGTTCAATTAAAAAGCTGATAAATTAAAATGTTTATAAATAAATATAAAATACCGAGAATTAAAGCAGAAAATAGTTGGAACTTCTTCGTAAATAAAGTAGTTTGCTATGTAAAATCGAAAAGGTAACGAATAGAATGTCGCTAATTCAAATCTCGAGATTGACCACACTCAGATGTCAAGTTAGGAGTATTTGTATAGTACCATTATTCTTATGTTCTTGTACGTAAGTAGATATTAAAATATAGATAATTAATAATATTAAATAGTAAACATCTAGTTTGCTGTTCGCAGCATACACAAATAAACACGACATAGACTTACTTTGCTAATTTAATAAATATATTAGTAAACATTTTCTCCTCTCTTTACTCCCTGTCATCGTAATAAGAAAAGCGGAGCTATATGCAATTGTGCCCTTTAATCAGTTTGAAGTAGGTGTCGAAGTAATCAGTTGTAGTTCTAATGATTTATTGCCAATAAATATATTCTTACAGTCCCTGCGGCACAGTCGCATGCTTATCAATTGTCACACACGCATTTATGGTATCCAGTGAGCCAACTGTGCATAACAAAATTAAACACTCATCACCAATTAACTCATTCTAATAAAATATCTCACACACGACCAGATTTCTTCCATCTACCTACATAGTATGTAGATTATCAAGTTGTGTCCTCTGTAGAAAATGAAGCTGTGCTTAGACAAGTTATAAAGCGTTGATCAAAATTGGTAACAAATTATGTTGATGGGGTTTGCTTACCGTGACTTATATTTAGTATACTATTATACAGTATTACGCCCAAATTTCCTTAAGGTAATCATAGACGGATACTGAAAACCAACGCAATAACGCAGCTTCACATGCACCTATTAGTTTTCTCCGTAAATCAAATATGTTCTAATTCCACTCAAATATTCTCGGAATATGACGAATATCTTAATATAAAATTACAATATATCTCATAACTAAGATTCGCTGAGGTATGTCTAACATTTACGTGAGTCGTATTGTTTCAAACGATCAGTATACATTCCAACGAGTACAAATTACCTTATTTTTAATTAAATTTATATCGACCGCGTGAAGCGTATATCTCTATGATGTAACGACCCTTAAAATCACAAGCAGAATCGCGAGATTATATCACTGGCTTTCCGAAGCCTGGGCAGTGTACCAAGGTTGACGCAACCGTAAGACGTTGTTACTAAAATCGATGTATAATATTTATAAACATTTAATGTTTAATATCTCAACGTAGAGTTTATATCAAGATAATGGCTAGATTGGAATGTACACTAACATAGGAGTGGTGTGCGAGGTTACCACACTCCTCGCCTCGCAAAATTTAAACGTGTCTCAAGACCCTCTATGCAGGTAACGGCAAGCTCGCATCCAAGATATGTGGCGCCCAATCACGCCGACATTACATTCTGCAACAAATAACGTTACGTGTGTTTTACATCAGTCGTTACATGTAATAGGAGAATCTTATCTTATGAGTGTCCATAGGTAAAATTTATACTAATAGTTAAGACTGGTAAAGCGGACCCCAGACTCAGAGATAAAAGCTTCGGATGCGACTGGGAATTAACTCTAGGATGAAGAAGAAGAAGTGTATATTAGTTGAAAATATGATTGTCATTTGAATGCCGTTTGAAAAGTTAGCAATAGTGTTACATTTATAAACCAGTAAATAATACATTTAACATTTAAGTAAGTACTTAGTTTAAACTAATTGTGTAATGAGGAAGATTTACAGGTAATAGCGTAAGTAAGTGTCCACGTGTTGCACCCTGGGCAACAGAGATGGCAGCGCCTCCCTCACGCAGGGAGACTACGGCCAATTGTATTGTACCTATTCTAAAGGTCTTATCTCTAGAGTTGATAGACTGGAACTTGTTATAATATGTGAATTATCCTTGGTGGATTAATAGCTCGCACAGCCTAATTACATAATAGATTAAAAATTCAAGTTAAATACTTTAATTTTACGGCAGTATCGCAGGAGCATATAAATCTTGCACACGTTATTTTGTTACGTATCGCACGCACAAGTTTATAGACTTTGGTAACAAATATATAAGAAAAGATATTGTACACAAGCATAGCTGTAAAAAGGAATAATGTTAAGGGCGAACCAAATATTTTATGACATTTTGAAGTTTAGTACCTATGTAAATTTTTCCAAAAAAACTAAATTGGAAAAGTCGATTAAGGTCGGGGCTTGAACCCATTACCAGTTCCTTTCTAAGGGGAATACTCTCACCAACAGAGCTTTCTTTGCAGGAGACTCAACAAAGCGCCAAAGTTATGACAATAGCATAAAGATAAAAACGCAAGCAAATTAGCGTAATAAATGTAGCTAATCCTAATGCCTTGGCAATATAGGACTAGCACATAGGCTAATGCCATCGCTATACTGTGAGAATGCATAAATGCATTTACTTTCTGTAATCGCTCAGCTACACCAGCAGTTCCTTCTTGCAATCCAATATTTAAACACTAGTTAGTAACAGCCCAAGATGCGGCTTCACCCGGGAACAAATAATCAGATTGCAGCGTCATCTACCAACGCAGAAAAAGAAAGTAGACACAACTATCTCTAAAGCGGGTTGTATATAATGTCAAAATTTGAGCTCTATTTATGCAAAACTTTTTGAGTTTTTGAAGTATACACAACATTTTATATGTATAGATATTAGATATCCCACATTTTTATTTCACTTTTATTGGTAAAAATAGCAGTCATAAAGCTAGAGTACAGTTAGTCAATTAGTAAGGTTCTGGAATATAGTATACCAACTAATATTATATATTTGTTAGGTATCAATTAGCAAGTAATGAGTGAGCTTGTTTGTTACACTCTCACACGTTTACTACTAAACAGATGATAACAGATCATCATGAAATGTTACAAACAGCTTGTCAGTGGTACAGAAAGGGATATAATAGACAACTTTCGTTCCAAAAATAAACTGTTGTTGCTTAGTGTTAAAACAAAAACTTTCGAACTATCTTATATTAACGCAAGCAGAGCCGCAAGCAGTAAAAACTTGAAGATTGAATTTGGATGATAGCTAATATGATGAAATTATCTTTGCAAAAATATCGAAAATTTCGCAAATATAATTACAGGGAAATGTGAAGTTAAATTTCCAGTCAAAGGTCGTGCTTTATACAAGTTGCAGTACGTTTTTCGTGCGGAATGTCGATGTGCTTGTCGGACTCGAACCGATTAAAACCGCACGCCGGCACAGGTCTCACATGCGAGGTTGTATCATGGTGGCCCAATGAGGCATTTCCCTCGCACCCCGGCTGACCCTGACAGTGCTTAATACCTATCATTATTTGTGTACAGAAACTGCCATGTAATGCAAATCATTGGAGGAATACGACATGTTACCTATTTGAAATTCAAAACTTGATAGCAGCTGCCACTGCTGAATAGGTATGATAATTCGGTAGATCTACTTAATTGATAAAATAATCAAACCTAGCCACATGCTTATTTCCTCACTTACAAAAAACACTCCCATACTTTTATGATGGTTCAGGACTTATTGGGATTCGTCGTGACTATGTCGTGAAACGGCGGCAAAAGTTTCATAATTAATCACGATAAGTCTTCGGGACTTATCGCGACTAAATATTAAACTTCCATCATAAAAAATAAGAGTTTAGTTAGTTTAAAAAATACTCTATTCACATTCTAGTAAAATAAAATTCGCGTATAAAAAATAAAAGTGTTAAAAATACCACAGGAGCTAATGGGATAGTAAAAAACACAAATTACCTTAATCAACTTTAGAAGCAGCAGCGGGCGTTTTTACCGGCTGCGGTATTATGGTAATCTCATCATTAATTTTCAATGGTTTCAGGAGTGTTTCACTATTGTTCTTGGCGGGGGGAGTCTTGCCTTTGTCCATGACTCGCTTAGCCACCACACTGTGGGCCGAATACACGTGATTCTCGAACTGTTTGTACATCCCAAACGTGGCAGTGCACACTGTGCATTTGTAAGACAGATGCGCCGGTTTGAGTGTCAAGTTATGATCCCTCGCCACGTGATTCAGCAGTTTCCATTGATATACCTGTAAATTACAAGCAAATGGCTTGTTAACTGTCATAATTGAAGTCATCATAACTGAAGTAATGCATATGAATTTCAATATAAAGGTTATGTTTCTCCTAACACAAATTAATAGAACATCGGTTTTCACCGACCGATCCCTATTAGATTAGTGCTACTGCTTTGTATCCATAATTTTTTATAGGTAGTTGGGAAATAAAAAAAATTAAATAAAAAAAAAATTCAACAGTTTTTTTTTCGTTAAATGAGTACCAAACTCAAAATGTAGTACTGTCGCCAAATATATCGATTACTAGTAGGATATGACACCGGGAAGCGGGGCCCGGTCACCGTCACTCGAGACTACATTGCGGAGACAGATCTACTATTTTACGGAGAAATCCTATTACTCTGGCGAGAGTTTAAATCACTCCCATAAATAATTCACAAAACGTATGCAAATCTTCAATGTTTAACATGAAGTGTTAAATGAAAATGTAATGTATACGCTACGAATTATAGTAATAATTAAGAGGCTTTCATTATGGAGTATTATTGTGTAGTATTTACCCGTCCACAAACAGGACACCTGCCAGCATCTTTGCCTTTGTTTGCAGCTTCTTGCATTGAACTGGTGACAAGACCATGCGATCCCAATAAATGTCTTTCAAGTCCTTGGTCAGTGAAAAACCTATAAAAATCAAAAATATATATTTTAATGTACATAATATATAATCGAAGCACTCGTAGGAAGGATGCGCTCACTGGTCGATAAACGATCAATGGGTTAAGCCACCTAAGTGCGGTTGCTATTTGGATGGGTAAGTGGTCACTTAGTGGTATTCCATCGGAACGCTTCGGTCTCGGCTGTCGATAAATATCACGATCCAGCATCGTGATCTAATAAATATACAAATCGCTCTAACAGGATCGCTGTATAAATTGACTGTATAATCGCGTCCATACTAAGAATTATTGATATTTGATACTATCGGAAATTTACGGAAAATGGAATATTTCAATACCAACCGCTCCGCCTCGGCTTCGCCCGAGGCATACTTCGAAAACCCGTATGACCCTTTGCGCCATATAATTATACTCGCAATTTATTAATTTTCAAATAACGTACGGGAATCTGTCGGATTTGTCGACATTTATGGTTACTACTCCGCTTCCTTGAATATTAGCGTGATGATATATTTATACTTATAACCTTCCTCGATAAACGGTCCATTAAAAATAAAATTAAAATTTCAATTCATACCAGTAGTTCCTGAAATTAGCGCAAACCAGCTCTTCAGCTTTATAATATTAGTAAAGATTGATATTTACCTAAATTGACATTTTTGGCAGTTAAGCGGAGGCCTGTTGTAGATCATTTTAGGGTGAATCTTCACTTTATGTATCCACTGCATATGATTCCGTAGCTGTTCAAGGTCTTTTATATATCCGTCACAGATTTCGCAGATGACAAACGTATTCTTTGAGTTATGCGACGGCTGCGGCTGCACAGGCTGCGGTTGTCGTGGCAACGGCGTGATTGAAATTGATGGTTGATGTACAGACTTTTTAACATTGTTCTAAAATAAAAAATGAAACATTTCAGTAACCAACCAGTAATTCAGGTACTTAAAGATAAAAAAAACAGATACTGGTTTATGGCTGCAAATTGTTTTCGATTTAAGTTTTGCATATCATCGACGCGATTTTACCATGTTTTCTGTTTCCCTTAAAACATCCGTGTTTGTAAAGTTAACTGTAGCAGTGGCAGCTCCTAGATAGGCCACACTAAATGTGCTGTCTCAAGCCAGATCACGGAAAGTACAAGAACGAAATTTTTGAAGTTAAAAAGTACAAGAATTTCAACCGGGGAAGAATGGGTTGTCGAGTATCTGGCATACAGTGATCCATATGATCACAAGGAAACTCTGTCTCCAAAAATCGTGCAAGCCGATACTGTAGGTTTAGTTTTGAGTGTAGAAAACGTAATCGAGTGCAAAGTGAGAATGCGGACAATAGTAGTGATGAGACGCGTAAGAAACCGAGTGATGAAGAGGGTAGAGCCATGCGGTTTGTTCTATGCAAACAACTAGCTCCGCTGACGTCAACACATCCGTGATCACGACGCTTGTAACATTGCCGGAATATCAGATACCCACAAAAACAACCAAAAGAGCTAAATATTCCGTTGATTCTTGTCATACATATACTCACGCCTGTTAAACCCCAAAAGGGTAGGCAGAGGTGTATTAACACCCATATTTCGCGAACTATGATTTTCTGTCCAACGTAATGGGGCGAGCTTATTGCCGTCAAGCGGGCACTTAGGCAGTTGTCTCACTGGGAACGATGAACGAGTAACGAGTAAAGCTAGAGCTACAAACGAGTTGGCGAGCAGCGAGGAGCGAGTGCGTATTTCCGATAGTTCTGTAGCTCGGCTATAAGCGAGTGTGCGAGTGAGGTGAGCGATTACTCGCAACACTTCGAGCAGCCAAGCGTACAGTCCTAGCTTTACCATGAGTTGACACCGAAATTACCTCCACTGCCGAAATTACCACCGAGCTCACTGCCGGCGAGTACTCGCTTTACTAGTTTGTCGCTGAGTGACAAGAGCTATGAAAAATAACACTCGCTCAGCGATACTCGCTAAGCGATTAGCGAATATTGCTAATTTCGGTGTCAACTCATGGTAAAGCTAGGACTGTACGCTTGGCTGCTCGAAGTGTTGCGAGTAATCGCTCACCTCACTCGCACACTCGCTTATAGCCGAGCTACAGAACTATCGGAAATACGCACTCGCTCCTCGCTGCTCGCCAACTCGTTTGTAGCTCTAGCTTTACTCGTTACTCGTTCATCGTTCCCAGTGAGACAACTGCCAGGCAGTTGGCTGTATGTTTACTATCGGATCAAGTACAGCCCTATCCCTTAGTCGCCTTCTACGACACCCACAGGATAAGATGGAGTAGCCCTGTTCTACACGGCAATTCCTATAATAATAATTGTCATGTGAATGAACATGTCAACTTAAAATTCATTGCGACCGGAAACGGTGCGCACTGTGCGGTATGAAAGGAACTTCATCCCTCGCACACTCAAGCTGTGGAATGGACTCCCCGCAATGGTTTTCCCAAGCGATTACAATATAGGGTTCAACAAGGGCATTAGAAGGTTTCTTCAGGGTCGGCAGCACGAGTGTGACGCCCCTGGTGTTGCATACGTCCATGGGCCACGGTAACCACTTTCCATCAAGTGGGCCGCGTGCTTGTCTGCCACCTAAGTGGTATAAAAAAAAATAGGTACACCTACCGCCACAGGATAGTTCGACGCGAGGGATGGTGCATTGTGTCGAACCATGACCCCACCGCGAATGATCGGCGTGCCGTGGACGGGTGCGGAGCGCGGGGGCACGGCCAATGGCGATCGCCCACGTGGCCGATACGGATTCATCCCGGGCATTATATTCGCCACGTTTATAGGCGGCCGACCCAAGTTGTTACCCATTTGACCTCGACCGAACGAATTCTGGTATGAACCCATCATATTGTTACGCGATCTCGCTATCTGTAATTAATGAAAATCATTGTTACTCACAAGCCTGAGATCCTAAAACAAATTTCAAAATAATAGCAAATACACGCACCTTTGGTATTTTAGCAGGCGGCTCCCATTCGAGTGGTGGAGCTAAATTCGATTCTGGTTTGAATTTTTTGGCACAAGGTATTAAATGGCGAGCCAATTTGCCCTTGCCGTTATCCTCAAATGGACAGTTGGCACATTGATGATATGCCGGCGCCCGTTCCAACTTACCCCTAACGTTATGTTCAGCTTCCATGTGATACAAAATATCATGGGGGCTTCGGATTTCAAATGGACAGAAATTGCATTTATAAATATTATTTTTCATATGCGGAGTCTCCAAATGGTGGGCCATTGCCAACTTAGATTCTGTCTTAAAACTACAAAAGTCGCACTTTGACTGAGTAAAAGAATATGGCGCATTATTTTCTTTACTAAATTCTATATTCTTCATAAGTGATGCAATAGAAGTTTCAGTGCCTTTGGTGTTCTGTCCTTGTTTCTTTTCCCTATATAGTTTGCGATTTTGTTGTTTTAATAAATCACTTTGTACATATTCTTGCACTAGACTTAAACCAATATTGATAAAAAACTTCCCAAGAGAACAGTCAAAATAGTTATCTGATTTATTTGAGCATACTTTTTCTGCAGTCAGTTCTGAAACGTCTTTTATCTCTTCAATTGAGTCAACTTTATCTTTGATAATAATAGTTTTATCTTCCTCATCACTTAATATTTCATCATCAGAGTCTGTAGAAGTTTCACCATCCCATGACACATCATCATCATCACCTCCTCGCTTTCGTTTTTCTAAAAAGAATTGCGTTTTATTAAACGATTAGGTAATAAAAATATCCTACATACCTACATCATTTTTCTAAAAGCAAAATGCCGGACTTAGGGGCTTGCGCTGCGTCGTGCTTGTTTCGTGAATATAATACTGAGCTTATCGATACGATTTGTACAATGTGCGCATGATACGTATCAGGCAGCGGAGGCGGTTATACTTGAAATTAAAGTACAGTTAGATAAAATAAAAATAAAACGGGTCTGAAGCAGATCGTCCCATTCGCAACTCGTCCAAATAGCTGTTTGTTCATTCGCAACTTGTCCCATTCTCAAATCGTCCCGTTCGCGACTCGTCCCATTCGCAACTCGTCCAATTCTCTATTTATTTTCGCAACTCGTCCCATTCGCTACTTGTAGCGTTCTTGGCGGGTTACGTATCAATTCGCATAAGTTAATTTCGCATAAGATCGACTCATATAAGGATGATTCATATAAGTTCATTTCAACGACTCGACTAATGGTTCAGTCACATAAGTTTCATTGAAATAAGTTTAATTGCTATAATGTCCAGTCATATAATGGACGATTCATATAATGGACGATTCATATAATGGACGATTCGTATATTGGACGACTCACATTATTGCGCGGGGTGGACACCGCCCGTCCCGACTTGTATAGGTTAGGTTAGAAGGCTAAGGCGGGCGCTCCGCTTCGCTTCACTCCCGCCTTAGCCTTCGTGGTTATTTTTTTTATAACCACCCATACAAGAATTTTATTTTATAGCTTAAAATATTTAGTTAATATAATACGTTTTAATTCACATTTTGAGTTCAACTTAATTACGTAAATAAACATGATTTAACGTCCTTTTGTGTTTTCCTTACTATAATGAAATCCTGAATCCTTGTGAGTGGCTTAGCCTTCTAACCTAACCTATCCGAGTCGGGGTGGGCAGTGTCCATTATTTTTATAACCCAAATATTGGTTTACTGACCCCCTAGGTTATGGCATTCGTTCAAATTAATAGGTCATTATCATGGTAATCTTTATCGATGTGTAAAAAAGAATGAGTTGCGAATAGGACGAGCTGCGAAACGGGACAAGTTGCGAACGGGACAAGTTGCGAACGGGACGAATTGAGAATGGGACAAGCTGCGAATGGGACGATCTGCTTCAGACCCAATAAAACATCCAAGATATTAAAAGTTTATCATTTTGTATTTTACGCAAAAATTTGTCTATTAGTTCGCAATGGATCCAAAATTTACTAAACGGATTTCGATGCAGTCTTCATTTGGAAAGGTCTTGGTCAGACTTATTGCAAAGTTGCAATTGGTTAAGTAGTGTAGTAGTGACCGAAAATTACGATAACCGACATCCACGCGACCGGAGTCGCGGCCATCAGCTAGTATGAAAATACTAAAAGTAAAAGTAGAAAAAAGCTAAGGGTGTATGGTTGGATCATAGTAGTTGAGAAATATACCCCAATGAGACAACCGTGTGACATGAATATATGCATTTTTTATTCTGAACACCAATGTATGGTAACTGAAGTTTCTCAAATAAAATCGATTCTGTGAGCATAATAATTTGACGTGATGACGCATTTATGGGTGTAATAGCTGCTTTCTGAATTGATAGAAATAATATATTTGAATTGACATACCTTTCTTCTTCTTTTTCTTCTCCTCTATTTCTGCTGTTGACACTGACTCTGGTTTTTTGTCAGCTGATGGTGTGGTTGCAGTTTCTGCAGCACTTTCTGATGCCTGTTCATTGGACTCTCCCGCTTCAGCATCTTGTTCTTTTTTTTCTGATTTAATTGCATCTTTTTTCTCCTTATCTTTTCGTTCTTTTTCTTTATCCTCTTTGGCTTTTTGCTCATCCAGTTCTTTACCTAGAGTGTCTACAAATTCTCTAAAGGGCTTTACAGAAGGCTTCTCGTAGACATAAGGGACTATAAAAGAAGGTGCTTCTACAACAAACATGTCATCTGTTAGAGAAGGTAGTATAGATGGCTGGGGTGTTTGTGAAGCAGCAGAACTTTGAGTGGATGCGTTAGACTTGCTGCTTATTGGTGTAACAGTAGTACCTCGAGCAACAATGCTTTGATAGAGGTTTTGTGCACTTAAACTTGAGTTCAAAGATGGGCCAGAATGTTTATTATGATGTGTTACTAACTTCTCAGATCCTATAGAATTTGTATCTATTATAACAAAAGTTGGTTCCTTCTTTTGGTTATAACTTTGACCTGATTTCATTTGTCTTGCAGCCATTTCAACTAAGGCTTTAGTATCATTTATAACAATTGGTTTACTTTTGCGATGGAATGGAGCTTCCATAGCTACTTCCTCAACATCAGATGCAATATCACCATTTTCCACATCGTCAGTGTATCTTTTACGCTTTATTGCCCTGCTGCTACGCCGCAGTTGTTGTTTATTATCACTATTATTTGCTTTTACTTTTTCCTCATCAGCTACAACACAATCATCATTATCACTCACAATTTCATGAACTTCTGGACTAGGAGATTCATGTGAATTTCCATTTTGACTGAGAGGGTCAGCATTTTCTATTATTATATCATTATCTTTATTTCTCATTTGGTTTTCTTGTAAAGAATCTTCGTGACCACTTTCTGAATTAATACTCACAGTATCTTCAGCTCTGGGTTCTAGCTCTGAGCATTCATCTGAAGATTCTTCTTCCGTACCTACTTCATTACCAGAATTCTGAAAAATCACATATGGCTAAAAATTTTGAATCACACTTACTATGCATTATACTTACTGCAAGTAATTCATTCATTCAAGCAATTGTTAAGAGAACACTTGCTTATATACTTTAAATACTTCAATAGCAAGCAGAATAAAGACTCCTGAGAATAATACATCAAAGTATGACTTTTGCTCCATAGAGTTTAATAAGATCATATTATTATAAAAAAATAAAGTAAAAGTATTTTATACACTGTCTTTCTAAAACCCATGGTTCACAAACCCCCAGTGGTCTGAAGTATATGTATAGGGCCTTTCATGGTCAACTGAGCCCACATCCCATTGAGCCCGCGGGCTCAGTTGACCACATTCGTTTTTTTTTTGGGAGTGACTCAGGCCACTAACCAGTCAACTTACCCTGCGGGCTCAGTTAACCACTTGCTACGGCTATGGGACTATTCAGCCCGTGGGCTCAGTTAACCACTTGCTACGGCTATGGGTCTACTCAGCCCGTTGGCTCAGTTAACCACTTGCTACGGCTATGGGTCTACTCAGACCGCGAGTATAGGGGTCCCTAGTCTCATCTATGGACTATTTACACAAACAGCTTACAAGTGTTATCTGATTTGAGATTTGATTGCTGTTTGATTGTGAGTAACCTCAAGTTAAATATCACTAATTTGGGGGTGAAAAATAGCCCCAAAATTCGTATTATGAAAAAGTATTTTAACTAGTAATTTGGACTAAAATAAATGGTCCAAAATTTATTGCCTTTACCAGGGGGTTTTTAAAAAATTAAATTAAATTCATTTTTTAAGCCCCTATGGATTAAATAAGTTTAAAACCCTATGTATAAACAACTACATATGTGTTTATAGTTATTTAAGTTTAACCATAAACTTATAATAAGAGTAATTTTTGGGCAACCTTGGTATGATCTGATTTTAACTGCTTACCAGGTGGACAGAGGGAACTACAGATTTTTAATTGATAAGGCTTAATTGATTGGCTTATAAAATACTTTTATTGATTATCTCTTTTATAAATACTTTCATTGGAATAGCTATCTCTTTTATAAGATTTTTAGGAAAAATCATCCAACAATCTCTGTAGTTCTCTGCCTCTCTCTACCTACTAGTGGATCCATGGAAACAGTTCTCTCATTAGACTTTTAGAAATAAAATAGTTGTAAACCAAATATAAAAAATAACTCACCTCATCAATTGTTTGTGGTTCTAGATGGATGTTCTTTTCATAATCTTTTTCAGACTCCTTATATATACATTTCTCATCAATATTATGCATTACCTGTTGGTCTGTTGTCTCAGACTTTGCCTGAGAACTAGACATGGATTCATTATCCGATTGGTTACTGTTATTACAATGATTTTCAGTAAAAATATTATTGCTATTAGTGTTTTCAGGCACAATTGTGGACTCTATTATTGATTGCTTTTCATTATCACTGCTATTACTATGTTCATTTTCCAAATGTTCTGCTGTATCAGCAGCTTTACATTCATAGGTATCTTCTGTACCTACATGATTACTATCCTCAGTGGCATTGCTATTCTCTAGGGGATCAGTGGCACTTTCACAGCCATCCTGAACCACAATCTTCTGAATTAATAAATTGTCCGGTGCTTCTGGGCTTGCAGTATCCATGGGTGCTTCCATTGTACCATTCATTTCTCCATTCATCGTGATTGAAATCTACATTCCATGTGGAAAACAACCTGTCAAATCAAAACGACATTCAGAGGTTATGTTTCTGTTTTGTTTTGAACTATGGGGTAGTGTCAAGAAGTAGGGATTATCAAGTGACAAGGGGTCAATATTGTAGAGCACTTCTATGACGGTCCTGAGAGCAAGACACCAAGTGTCTGAGCGTCACTTTTTTTGTAGTAAGCACTGCCCCTCCTCCCCGCCCTTCTCCCCCCTGGCAAGGCGCTAGCAATCAAAATGGCGGTTCCATGGTACCTATAGCTGTCTAAAGCTACGTGTACATAATGCACTACCTACGACTCTAAAGGTCACATCTTAAAATCACAGTAGGGCATAGGGCACTCATTTAATTAACGTCGAACTTTACTGTTATTGTACACAAAACAATCTCCGAGTGAAGTTGTCAACGTATAAACACAATCACTTTCGCTCCAAGTAAGAGACCTAAATAAAATTATTACACATCTTTTACATGTACTTGAAGAATATTTTAAAAAAACTTATATCAGAAAACCAATAGAAATTGGGTCTAATTTTGTTGTACTTTTATCAATCAATTTATTCTACGATTTTGGTAAACAACTATGCCGGTGAATCAATTGTACTATCACAATGACATACATATTTAATAACTAAACCCCATAATAGTTTTCAAATAAATATAATGAACAGTACCTGCTCCAGGCTGCAGAACGCCGTCGTTGAACCTTTTCTGGTACTCGGTCACTACTTGGTTAATTCAATGATGGAACCCAGATTAATTTTATATAATTTTATAAACACAACACGCTGGATATTGTTTGTAACTTAAAATTTAAAAAACAGTCTTCTGTATATATAAACCGAACAGTTCTGAGCACTAAAATATTTTAGGTATTTAGAACATTACAAATTGTGCGAAAGTAAATGATCCCTCGCCACCGCACAAATCCAATATGGCGGAGATGAGTCAGTCACGTGATCGCTCAGTTGGCGCCCTCTGCGGGAAATTCACGTCATTAAAATTATAATAATTTTATTTTTTTTATTCTGCGACCGACCGACCGACCGGCGACCTCACCAGTCACCACACTCTGAACAGGGCCACTTGAACATGAGATGGCAAAATTTATTTCTGTAGAGAGAGATGAGCCATTGAATATAAGCAAGTAGGTATAGATTGTATGTACCTTCATCAAAGCACAGTTTAAATTGCACTATTGCACACACAAGCACAAATTAAATTGTTGATCATAATAATATGTAGTAAGCTCAGACTAAATACCTACTATACTAATATTATAGGTAAGTACTAATATTAGTCTGAGGTAGTGAGATCTTCGCCTCACAATATGTTGGTAATTTAGTAAGATAATGAAGTTTTAAAATATACATTATAGGTAGGTACCTACCTATACATAATATACTTATGTAACTTGTGTAACAACAGTAGGTAGTGTAAGTGGCAGTTAAGTATGTCAGGCAAATTACACGGGTTTTACATGCATGATATGAGTTCTTAGTGGCACCAAGACCAGCGAAACGAACCCAAACACAACTACCTATCCATCCATCTTGTTTATTCTAGAAATTCCTATGACCACTACCTACTGTCTTTCAGATTCAGACCCTCCTGGATATCAGTAGCAATAGGGTATTTACCAAGACAAAACAAATAAGCCCATCCGTCCCCGTGGATGACGGTTAACGCGACCAAACGTAGCCTATATTTTATTCTTATGAATCTGATGTACCTATCCATATCCATACTTCCATACTTCATACTTACTATAAAAAATGCGAAAGTAACTCTGTCTGTCTGTCTGTCTGTCTGTTACGCTTTCACGCCTAAACCACTGAACCGATTTGGATGAAATTTAGTACAGAGATAGATTAGACCTTGGGAAAGCACATAGGCTTTGTTTGGTCGCGATAACCGACACCCACGCGGGCGGAGCCGCGGGCAACAACTAGTAAACTATATTATTGTAAAGTTTCATTAAAATCCATTCAGTAGTTTTTTTAAGAGTAACAAACATCCATCCATCCATACTTACAAAATTTCGCGTTTATAATATTAGTAGGAAGTAGAATAGTACTTGTAGGTAGGTACCTATAGAAGTATAGATATAGATTGAATTTAACATATAAGCTTGTAATAATATTGGTCTCCGAGTCAGCAACGGATTTACATGACCAATTTCCTCTCAGATGATAAAGTGCATCAGAGAGAAGCGCTGTCCCAAAATTCAAGGATAAGCCGGCAACAGGGGATGGCCCTCTCTTATATACTCTTTGGTGGCCCTACTGATGGCTGCTCAGGAAAAAAAAAGAAAAAAGTATTTCTCTATTTTTTTTAATTACTCAAACTTTTTATAAATTCTTCAATATTCGGTACCCCTTGTAATATTTTCAACTAAATTTTTTTTACCAGGCCCATAATTTTGCAAATATTTTTGAACTCTTTTCTGTATTAGCAAGCTAAGAAGCTTGGCTATCCATCAACATCCTAAAAAAATATAGAATATTTGTAGTTATTTTACAAAAATAAGTCAAAATATTTTTTTTGTCGTCAAATTTTCATAGCTTTTTACTTTCGACCCACTTTATCTTATCTCGGTGAAAAAAAAAAGTACGGACACCACTATGGCATACTTTTTCAAAAATTGGCGCAACTATCCAAGATTTCAAAATGGTATGATTTGGGTACCTATGATATTCCAATGAAATAACTAAAAAAAACATTTTTTTGTAAATATGAATCACATTTCATAATATTATATTGCTTTTATTGAAAATCACCAGTTTTACTTTGTGCACAATACATTCATCTATATCTATACTAATATTATAAAGAGGAAAGATTTGTTTTTTTGTTTGTTTGTTTTTTTGTTTTTTTGTTTGTAACGAATAGGCTCCGAAACTACTGGACCGATTTCAATAATTCTTTCACCTATAGAAAGCTACACTATCTGGGAGTAACATAGGCTATATAACATCACGCTACTACTAAAGGGAGCGGAGCAGTGAGCATAAATGTCAATAAATCGGGCAGATTTCCATACATTCTTTACTAATATTAGATTTGTATTTTTGTATTCGAGTAAACTCAAGAACTACTGAACCGATTTCAAAAATTCTTTTACCATTAGAAAGCTGCACTATCACTGACTAACATAGGCTATAATTAATTTTCAAAAAAATAGGGATCCTGGATAAAACTTCAATAATGTAACCCAAGGTGTAAAAAAAATGACCTAAAAAATTCCTTACATCGCGTACGCTGCGAAAACTATTGAAGATAGAACAAAATAATATACTGTGGAAATGTATAACTTAAAAAGGTCTACATAAAAGTCCGCGACAGCATATGTCTATCTAATAAGGGTAGCTCACAATGACCATTTTTATCTTTTACAAATTATAAAAAAATATGTGTCATTTTCGAAGCTATTTTTAACAATATAGTGTTAAGCCTTATCTGACTAAATACGTTAGATACATTGTACATTTAATGTAGATCAAAATTGCCCTTTACACTGTATAATTATAATGAATATTTTAGAATCTATTGCAGTATGAAAGTAACGCGCGACGATATAAATTCAAGCCGAAATGCCGATCAAAGTCAGACCACGGAATCTATACCTTTATATTAATTCTTATCTAAATAAATCGTTTGGTATTTAAGATTGTTTCAATACCTGTTGATTACTTTTTGAATTATTGAAATCGGACGTTCTATTCAAAAGATATTATGAAATTATAATGTCAATAAATCCGGTAAATTACCATACATTATTCGAAAACTAATTATTATTACGGGCATGGGCTAAAAGGGTGCAACCACGGGTGTTCGAAGTATTTCACGAGCGAAGACAGGGAAGGTCAGCTGAACACAAGATGCAACGGTAACGGGATCCGAATGCGGGATTGTAACCTCCATGTGATGCATCCTGGGTAACGGAGGCATTAACGCCCCTCACCCAGGGGAGGCGCTACCGCCTACGGCAAATACATACAGCAACGGGAGCAGCTCTATAGAGGGCTGCTCAAATGCTTCCCACATGTCCCTCTGACTACGAGGCCCAGTAGAGAGCAGGAAAGGGAAGGGCTGGTCACCGAGCGCGGACGTGAGGATTATAGGTCCGGCCTCCTGTCATCCCTTCACGCCCGTCTCCTCCCTTTCCGGAATTCGATGGGACATCGTGCTTCCCACTTCTCAGAGGGCCATCTTAAAATTGTAGATGGCCCAGGGTCAGCCGGGGGGTGCGGAAAATGCCCTAGGCAATTTTACACTCCAGCAACTGAAGACCCGCGACGGCATGCTGTTTAGTGGGTCCGAATTCCACATGGCACTCCTGATGGCTGACGGGGATGGTATCCGAGGCAATTTTAGCACGAAAGAAAAGTTTGTACGGAATCCGAATTCCACGCGGGCGGAGCCGCGGGCAACAGCTAGTCCTCAATAAAAACGTTCGGACTGCTGTTGGCGACTCGAAGGCCTTCCCTATCACCGTCGGGGTACACCAAGGATCCGTCCTTAGTCCTTACCTGTTCAGCGTGGTATTAGATGTTTTGTCGGACAGCATTAGAAACTCACATGAGCAGCCTCCGTGGTTGCTCATGTATGCTGATGATATTGCGCTCATGGACGCGGACAGGAGCAGATTGGTGCGACGCGTGAAAGGATGGAAAGAAGCGCTTGAGAACGGCGGTCTGAAGCTAAATGTAGCGAAGACAGAATACTTAGCGTTAAACTCCACAGATCCCACACCCGTCCGCATAGGCGATGATTTGGTCGAGCGCACGGACCAGGTTAAGTACCTGGGATCTGTACTTCATGTGACCAGTGAGATCGACCACGACGTCAAGGCACGCATTGCTGCCGCGTGGGCCAAGTGGCGAGAAATGACTGGCGTCACCTGTGATCCTAAAATGCCAGTCAGGTTGAAGGGGCAGGTCTATAAGACGATCATTAGGCCTGTTCTCTTGTATGGTTGTGAGGCGTGGCCGCTGCTCGAGCGACACAAGCAAGAGCTGCGTGTCACGGAGATGAAAATGTTGCGGTGGATGTGCGGCGTTACGCGTAAAGATCGCGTACGGAACTCTCGCATCCGCGGCAGCCTCCATGTCCGTGACATCGCGGATAAAATGCAAGAGAGCCGCCTTCACTGGTGCGGCCACGTCTTGCGGCAACCGCCAGGCTACGTGGGGAACAAATGCCTGGCAATGGTGCCCCCGCCGGGTCCAGGTAAAAGGGGTAGGCCAAAGAAGTCCTGGCTTGACGTCGTGGAGGGTGATATGCGTGCTAATGGTCTCACTACCATGGACGCCCAAGATCGTGCGAAGTGGAGGAGGAAGAGCCGGAAGGCGGACCCTGAGCTCCGAGGTCATCTTGGCCACGGATGCAATCAGGAGAAGGGAGAATACGTCTATATGCAGATGATGATGATGATGATGTCTTAAGAACAATTAGCTGGACTAGTTTCATTCAAATATCAATGCGACTGCGGATTATATTTCTGGCAAAAGATAGGTATGCACGAAAAATAATTTATTATTGCCGGTGGCAAACAATTAAAACATATAAAATAAAAAAATATTAACAATAATGCAATAATTATAAAATTATACCAATAAGTTTGTTTAATTTTTTAACAGTATGGATTTTCCACACTCACCATCCTCTGAGCCTTTACAAAGTACAGAGTCGGATTTTATGGTTAACTGTGAAACAGTAGAACCGCGAAATTTTCCGGTAAGCGACTGTCACCTGACCTCCACAACCCATTGGCGATATCAAAGTTATTACTTTTAGCGCTCCGACTACCCGTAACAACTGTCACAGAGGCTCGTATGGCCACCGGGATCGACGCCCTAACGTAGGTACTCTCTGAGGAATGGAGGTTTCTCAATGTTTTAAGAATGGTCATTCATCCGAAAACCAACCCGGCTTGTGTTGCTTAACCTCGTTATGTGTTAACCTACTAAGTTACCACTTAGTCACGCACGAGTCCCGTCTATGATTTTTTTATTGATGAAGAATGCATTGTGTACAAAATAAATCTGGTGATTTTCAATAAAAGCAATGTATGAAATGTGATTCTTATTTACAAAAAAATGATTTTTTTTAGTATTCCAGTAGAGTATCATACCCAAATCCTCCCAAATCAAACCATTTTGAAATCTTGGATAGTTGCGCCAATTTTTGAAAAAGGATGACTACTTGCACATGATGCTATGAAAGGATATTTTTTTTCTTATTTTTTCCAGAGCAGCCATAAGTAGGGCCACCCTCTGTTGCCGGGTTACCTTTGAATTTTTGGACACCCTGTATATTAATCTATGCATTAGCTGTCACTGTGACGTATAATACGAGTACCTGCCTACATAACGGTGACCGCCCAAACACGTAAATAACTAAAAAGTAACAGTAATTTCCAGCTGTTGTGTGTTTATAGCTGACCCAATTATCTTGAAGGGAAAATTGAGTCTTTTCTTAAATTTAAAAATATAAGTATTCTACAACATTCCACACAACGCTATCTAGACCCAAAGTACGCATAGTTGTATGTAACTAACTAGTATCTAGAATGTATCTAGAATGCGGATAAACCGGATAAACGTATTTTTCATCCCACCATCTCGGAAAGACTATTTTCATCCCACCATCTCGGAAAGAGTACTTTTTTTCTTCGATATCTGAGTGTAAAAGTCGTTTTTACCCTCTAGAGTGGTAAAGTAAATTTGAATTTAGAACATCGTGTGTACTAGGTTTGTGAACTCCACAGACATTTAATTTATATTAAATGTCTGTGGTGAACTCAAAACATCATTAAACCTATTTACTTCTACCTCTATGGTGCCGATTTATCATACAACTTTTTTTTAATTTATGAAAAACTCAACTCGGAACCTCCTTAGTGTACCTACTTTTTTTTTTAAATTTGCTTTGCGCGCATAATTTTTTTTTCATCCCACCATCTCGGAAAGAGTATTTTTGCACTTCGATAACTGAGCGTAAAAGTCGTTTTTATCCTCTAGAGTGGTAAAGTAAATTTGAATTTAGAACATCGTGTGTACTAGGTTTGTGAACTCAAAACATCATTAAACCTATTTACTTCTACCTCTATGGTGCCGAATTTATCATACAACTTTTTTTTAATTTATGAAAAACTCAGACAAGGAACCTCCTTGCTGTACTTTTTTTTTAAATTTGCTTTGCTCGCATCAATTTTTTTCACGTCATATTCTTGAACATTGTTGTTGAATTTTTATTTTTTTGTATTTTATTATTAGTATTAATACACATATTATACAGCCTCCGTGGCGTAGTGGTAGTGAACGCGGCCGCTACGGAGGAGGCACGGGTTCCATCCCCGCTCAGTGCAAATATTTTTTATGCATGAAAATGGGTATTTGCATTGGTCTGGTCGTGCCTTGCAGAGCACGTTAAGCCGTCGGTCACGGATGCCATACGAACATCTATGGCAGTCGTTACGGGTAGTTGGAGCCCTAAAAAGTTCAACAACAACGGTCTAGCTGCAATGCTTCGATATCGCCTAATGTCACCATTGGGTTGTGGAGGTCATATGGCAGTCGCTTCACGGAAAGTTTCGAGGTCCAGTCAAATCCGCAGTTAAAACTGGTAAAGCGGACCCCGGAGTCCGAATCGAAAGCTTCGGATGCGACTGGGAATTAACGCTAGAAAGGAGAAGCATTTCATTATTTCCTCGCTGAGGTGAGATGAAAAGTTACGTGTTGCACTCGAGTGCAAAGATTTTTCACCTTGTGCTCTTTTGATTCCCTCGCTAGCGCTCAAGATTCTAATTTGTGAATCACTCGCTACGCTCGTGATTCAAATTTAGAATCTTTCGCTTGCTCGGTCATCAAAACTGAGCACGCGGTTAAAAAGCAACTTTGCACTCTTGTATAACAAATAACTATTTTGCTCTTCGATAACTGAGCGTAAAAGTCGTTTTTATCCTCTAGAGAGGTAAAGTAAATTTGAATTTAGAACATCGTGTGTACTAGGTTTGTGGACTCAAAACATCATTAAACCTATTTACTTCTACCTCTATGGTGCCGAATTTATCATACAACTTTTTTTTAATTCATGAAAAACTCAGACTCGTAACCTCCTTGGTGTACCTACTTTTTTTTTAATTTGCTTTGCGCGCATTAATTTTTTTCACGTCATATTGTTGACATTGTTGTTGAATTTTTATTTTGTTGTATTTTATTACTAGTATTAATACACATATTATACAGCCTCCATGGCGTAGTGGTATTGAACGCGGCCGCTACGCAGGAGGCACGGGTTCGATCCCCGCTCAGTGCAAATATTTTTTATGCATGAAAATGGGTATTTGCATTGGTCTGGTCGTGCCTTGGAGAGCACGTTAAGCCGTCGGTCACGGATGCCATACGAACATCTATGGCAGTCGTTACGGGTAGTTGGAGCCCTAAAAAGTTCAACAACAACGGTCTGGCTGCAATGCTTCGATATCGCCTAATGTCATCATTGGGTTGTGGAGGTCAGATGGCAGTCGCTTCACGGCAAATATCGAGGTCCAGCCAAATCCTCAGTTAAGACTGGTAGACGGACTCCGAGGTGAAAGCTTCGGATGCTGACTGGGAATTAACGCTAGGAAGGAGAAGCATTTCATTATTTCCTCGCTGAGGTGGGATGAAAAGTTACGTGTTGCACTCGAGTGCAAAGATTTTTCACCTTGTGCTCTTTTGATTCCCTCGCTAACGCTCAAGATTCTAATTTGTGAATCACTCGCTACGCTCGTGATTCAAATTTAGAATCTTTCGCTTGCTCGGTCATCAAAAATGAGCACGCGGTTAAAAAGCAACTTTGCACTCTTGTATAACAAATAACTATTAATATTGTTTTTTGTAAATACCTACTTACCTACATAGAAACACCCAGACCAATATGCAAAGAGCGGCAATCGAACCCACGCCCACGGCGTAGCGGAATTACTCGTAGTACCTATGTGAATATCATACAATAAACAATGTCTTGGAGGATGGGCAGGCCTTTGGCGTGGGATGCAACTTGTGTCGACACCCTGGTGCCTTCCCATCTTCCAAGTACGATGGACTGCGTGTGCGCTGCTGCAGCATCAGCGGAAACTCTCAAACGGCGCAAATACACCAATTTAGCCGGTAGCTACATTTTTGAGCCGTTTGTAGTCGAAACGTTGGGTCCGTAGGTATTAGGTAATCTGTGCCGTGGGGTCCAAGCGCGCGCGCTATTCAAAGATATAGCCAATGGATATAGCGAAACGACTTATCGACGCTTCCCGTGACCATAGGGCTGGCCTTTACCTCACTCAGAGAATTGGCATCGTCATTCAACGTGGTAATGCCACCAGCCTTCTGGGCACGGTCCCAAGTAGAGATCGATGGGGAGGAATTTTTCGATGCCTAACGTAACAGTCACTCCATATCTTTTTTTTTGTATATACAGTAGGTACATAGCATAGTTTTGTATATATTTTGTAAGTAGGTAATTGTATGTATTTTTTTTCCATGTACTATTAATATACTATTGTTACTTTAAAAAAAACAAAGGTTTATTAAGATCTCATTATAACAATACTTTTACGATTTATTCTTTTTACAATTCGTGTGACCAGCAAACGTATTTTTCAGCAGGCCACGTTATCGTCAACTGACCTTCTTTTTCCTTCAAGATACCTTACTTTGGAATTTCAACTCAAATTAAAATCGGCCAAGTGCGAGAAGGGTTCCGTAGTAGCAAAGACGAAACTTGCGGTTTATGACGTATTAATTAAGTTTAAAACTAAAACCCGACTACTGCAAAATCACGCTCTAAAAAGTATTAAACAAGAAAATATCAAGAATAATAGCCGTGGTCGTATGCCACTTTTTCCTAGAATGTATTGTTTTGTTAGAGTTTTGTCATTTAGATACTAATATCTAATCTAATGACACACACACACATAATGTAACCGGGCCGGCGGCGGCCGCACGCCACACCATTTTGAGCCTTGTTGTGCTAATGCACTTATGAGCTCTGACTGTACATCATATATTTTTTTTAGATTTATCATTTCTTATTTTAGAAATTAGAGGGGGGGGGGACGACGACACATTTTTCGGAAATGTCTCTCGCGCAAACTATTCAGTTTAGAAAAAAATTATGTTAAAAACCTCAAAAGCATTTTTAAAGACCTATCTATAGATACCCCACACAAAGGGTTTGATGAAATAAACATTTTTGAGTTTCAGTTCTAAATATGGGGACCCCTAAAATTTAATGCTTTTTTTCTATTTTTGTGTGAAATTCTTAATGCGGTTCACAGAATACATCTTCTTACCACGTTGCAACAGCATAGGTAGGCCTAGACAGACGGACAGACATGACGAATCTATAAGGGTTCCGTTTTTTGCCATTTGGCTACGGAACCCTAAAAATGATTTAATTTTTTTACGTGCTTTGGCAGTTATCCACCAACAAAGTCGCACTGTCGTCGCAGGGTCGCAGACTCGCAGCTGACGTTCACGGAACTTCATAATGCAACTCTCTGCAATATTTTGAAAAATTATTCCCCGGGAGGAAATGACCAACAAAGTTTTGTTCCTGGCTCGGGGAATCTACCGGTCTATAAGAAGGGGGTCACCCCGTTGTACCTGATAATAATTTACAAGCAACTACACACGTAACTGTAACTCGACCTTACAGATAATGTAACTATTTATGTAGGTATAAAATTGGCGACAAACTTTATTTATTTACCTACTAGCTGTCCCGGCGAACTTCGTACCGCCATATTTTTCCCGTTCCCGCTGCACCTATTTGCTCATCCTTTAAACCTTCCCTGGACTCCCATGAATATTTCAAGACTAAGGTTCAGCCGTTCTTGAATCTTGAGTTATAAAATAACAACGAAACGTACGCCAAATTACAATTTTTTTTTATTTTTTACAATTTATGTTTAGGTTGTTTGTAGGTGGAAATCTGGCTGGATACCACATTACCAGATGGAAGAAAGGTCGACGGCCTCTGTGGCGTAACGGTTGAACGTTCGACTGCTACGCAGGGGCACGGGTTCGATTCCTACTAGTGCAAATATTAATATGCATGAATATGTATATTTGCATTGGTCGGGGTGTACGTGTATCTATGTATAATATGTAGGTATGGATTTACAACAATAAATAAATTGTACGTTTATCCGCATTCTAGATTCCACACAAGCTAGTTGAGCTATACTAGCGTTGTGTAGCACGTTGTAGAATATAATATTTATTTATATTATTTATTAGTGCACTGCTGACCTTGATCTATATACGTCCCGGAAGACAAGGGGCGTGTTGCACCGATGATCAGTCCTGCTTCTGCTGTGGTACTTACCAGTTAACAGGTGGCCCAGGCCGTGCCTGTCACTCCCAGGCCCGGGCCCACTACTGGACAACCACCAGCCCGCACTACGGGAGAGAGGCGTTGTCGTCTCTGTTGTCCTGGGTGCACCATATAGAGGTTCCAAACCAATCACCCACACGGTACCTAGAAGAAGAGAAGAAGCAATTTAAAAAAATGTTGTGTCTTTCTGTCTGTTTCTTCCGGATAACTGATGTTGAACTCCATGCGGACGAAGTCGTGGGTACAGTCAGTTCTTATATAAATATTACATAAATTATAGGTACCTATATCTAGATATTTGAATTCCTTGCCAGATCACGCCTTCTTCCTGCAGTCCCGAGCAGGGGCGTATTTAAATTACATTCTACCTCCTACTTAATTGATTGATTTGTGTTGTGTAAAAAACTTATTTGAACCAATTTGTACATTGATGATGCTAATGCCTGGAAAAACTCCAATGAGTTTGTGTGGCATTTTTCGAATGTAATTGTAGAATTATGTATTATTAATTTAAATAAAAAAAAAAAAAAAAACAGATTGGCGCCCCGGGCCACTTAGGTTTGCCGCCCCCCCTTTTTTTTATCGTGCGGTAAATCCCCACGGATACCTCCCCCGCCGGAGCCGGAGGAGGAGGTTATGTCGGACTCGAACTGACTAAAACGCACGCCGTCTGTGGGCCGTCAGTTGCCGGAGGTGAGATTGTCGTAGCCATATCCCTCGCACCCCAGCCGACCCAGGGCCATATCTCTCGATCTGGCTCCCTTCCGGTGTGGGGACCACGGAGTCCCCAACTCGCCCCCGGGTATGGGGAGGCACGCAATGCGCGCCTGCTTCTGCTAGGGTGACAGGCGGCTCCACCCGTCACCCCCAGGCCCGCGCTCATGGGGGACGGAGCTCATTCTGCGACCTCCGACGCCCGAGTTGCCGTCGCTCGTTGCGGGCTGCGCGGTTAGCGATTCTCCTGCGCTCCTCGCGGGCTGCAAGGTCTACGATTCTCCTTCGCTCCCGCTCCGCCACCCACTTCACGAGCATTATTTGCTCACAGAAGGAGGTCCCGAGACCTTGTGGGATATGAAAAAGTAGGTATCTGATGAAGCCGTCAAGCTGAGTGCCACATCACTGTTGTAACATGGCATGTGTCCGTAATGGTGACTCTCTTTTCTGCAACTTTGCCTTTAGCTTGCCATCAGGTGTTGAAATTCATTAGAATATTTTCAGGTAAGTTTGAGAATACGGCTGAAAAAGCCCAGTAATCTGTCTGTCCGTCATAAAAATATAAGAGAACACACATAAGAAAAAATCTATATCTATACTAATATTATAAAGAGGAAAGATTTGTTTTTTTGTTTGTTTGTTTTTTTGTTTTTTTGTTTGTAACGAATAGGCTCCGAAACTACTGGACCGATTTCAATAATTCTTTCACCTATAGAAAGCTACACTATCTGGGAGTAACATAGGCTATATAACATCACGCTACTACTAAAGGGAGCGGAGCAGTGAGCATAAATGTCAATAAATCGGGCAGATTTCCATACATTCTTTACTAATATTAGATTTGTATTTTTGTATTCGAGTAAACTCAAGAACTACTGAACCGATTTCAAAAATTCTTTTACCATTAGAAAGCTGCACTATCACTGACTAACATAGGCTATAATTAATTTTCAAAAAAATAGGGATCCTGGATAAAACTTCAATAATGTAACCCAAGGTGTAAAAAAAATGACCTAAAAAATTCCTTACATCGCGTACGCTGCGAAAACTATTGAAGATAGAACAAAATAATATACTGTGGAAATGTATAACTTAAAAAGGTCTACATAAAAGTCCGCGACAGCATATGTCTATCTAATAAGGGTAGCTCACAATGACCATTTTTATCTTTTACAAATTATAAAAAAATATGTGTCATTTTCGAAGCTATTTTTAACAATATAGTGTTAAGCCTTATCTGACTAAATACGTTAGATACATTGTACATTTAATGTAGATCAAAATTGCCCTTTACACTGTATAATTATAATGAATATTTTAGAATCTATTGCAGTATGAAAGTAACGCGCGACGATATAAATTCAAGCCGAAATGCCGATCAAAGTCAGACCACGGAATCTATACCTTTATATTAATTCTTATCTAAATAAATCGTTTGGTATTTAAGATTGTTTCAATACCTGTTGATTACTTTTTGAATTATTGAAATCGGACGTTCTATTCAAAAGATATTATGAAATTATAATGTCAATAAATCCGGTAAATTACCATACATTATTCGAAAACTAATTATTATTACGGGCATGGGCTAAAAGGGTGCAACCACGGGTGTTCGAAGTATTTCACGAGCGAAGACAGGGAAGGTCAGCTGAACACAAGATGCAACGGTAACGGGATCCGAATGCGGGATTGTAACCTCCATGTGATGCATCCTGGGTAACGGAGGCATTAACGCCCCTCACCCAGGGGAGGCGCTACCGCCTACGGCAAATACATACAGCAACGGGAGCAGCTCTATAGAGGGCTGCTCAAATGCTTCCCACATGTCCCTCTGACTACGAGGCCCAGTAGAGAGCAGGAAAGGGAAGGGCTGGTCACCGAGCGCGGACGTGAGGATTATAGGTCCGGCCTCCTGTCATCCCTTCACGCCCGTCTCCTCCCTTTCCGGAATTCGATGGGACATCGTGCTTCCCACTTCTCAGAGGGCCATCTTAAAATTGTAGATGGCCCAGGGTCAGCCGGGGGGTGCGGAAAATGCCCTAGGCAATTTTACACTCCAGCAACTGAAGACCCGCGACGGCATGCTGTTTAGTGGGTCCGAATTCCACATGGCACTCCTGATGGCTGACGGGGATGGTATCCGAGGCAATTTTAGCACGAAAGAAAAGTTTGTACGGAATCCGAATTCCACGCGGGCGGAGCCGCGGGCAACAGCTAGTATAAAATAAAATAAAAACCCAACGAATGAGAACCTTCCTTTTGAAGTCGGCTAAAGAAGACAATACGTGGTCAAACCGCAGTAAAAAGATGATATTGCGTTCCATACTTATGAAATAGTAGCATATCATTAAACAATAAAATAAGTAAAACTATTTCACAAACCTTTAATAACATTTCAAAAGTAAATTTGAGATGTGTCATACTTGCAGCATTTTTAAATTTAATTAATTCCATTCCTTAACAATTCGTATGCAGCTAAATTCCAAAACTTATTAATTTATTACATTTTCAATAATCTTCTACTTTGTAAAGGTGATGCTAAGTATATATATCATTTATTATGACTTCGTCAACGGAACGCGCCTTACTGACAACTGTCATGGAGGTTTGCAAAGTTTTTGGTAGCAGCTCTTCGTAGGGCGAAGTTTATTTCCTTTTATATTTTTAAACCTTAATTAAATATCGTTTTCTACAGTTATTATTCTAAAATTTTAACCTTATTTATCTATACTCCTTTTATTCGTAATTAAGAGTACTAGTCATTTGAAAATATTGTGATGATGGTGATAATGGCATATCGAGTTTTATTAGTTTTTATTTTAGCAATAATATCCGTAAGAACAGAAGAGGAAACTGTGTCGCGTATGTCTAGAGTGGAAAGACTGAATCTAAGGTAAATCATAGACTGTTTATGTGAGGAATCAGCTTTGTAGTGGGTGTCTTTTCATTTATTTACTGTTCAATCGTACGCTAACGATTACATGAGCGTGAGTGCAGATTGTAAAGATGTTTTGCAAAAAAAAAAATCTTCTGTGTACATAGTACACGTGGATGAACTGTAAAACAAAATTATACTTATATATACTTTTTTACTGTTGCACTATTATGGTATATATGTACACAACTTAATATGAATCGTATTTTTGGTACCTAAAAAATTTAGTCCTCGGTATTAAAAACTGGGTTAAAATGCCCTAATTATAATTACTTTGACCTTAAAGCCAATTCAGTTGTAGTTCTGTTTGCAAAATCGACCTAAATTGTCAGGTGCAAGCCATAATGTAGTGAATAGTTTTAAAAAGTTTGAAACAAGGAAAACAAGACAAAATTGTAATTTAAATTTATAGATTTTAATTTAATTAAGTTAAAATGTACATCAATGCTCATACCTACCATTGTAAGCTGTATGATTTCAAGTGTACATCAATAAAAAGTATCAATCACACAATAACAATATACTGCCTGAGTGAAGAGATTGATGGATAAATATATGGGCTCAAGACTTTCTTACTAGTTCGGAGGTCGCCCAATGTAAATTAGACTGCCTCTGTGGAGTAGGGGTAGTGAGTGCAGCCGCTACGCAGAGGGTGCGGGTTCGATCCCTGCTCAGTGCAAATATTTGTATGCGTAAATATAATATTTGCATTGGTCTGGGTGTTGCTATGTATAATATTATGTATGTATTTACGAAAAAAATTTTATCTAAGTATGTTTATTTGCATTCTAAAACTCATAACACAAGCTAGTTAAGCTATGCTTACTTTGGGTTTAGATAGCGTTGTGTACAATGTCAGTAAAAAAAATTAACAAAAAAATTAACCTTGAAAAAAAATAGCACAATAATAACTTTGAAATTCCACCTAATTTTCCTTATGTATTGTGACACCACATAAACTACCCTGCAGGATTATTCATGTTGTTTTATTAATCATTGTTATAATTTAAAAAGATAATTATTTAAATCTACTGTGCTATGCCCTCAGATTGTTGTATTACAGTCTTAAGGAGTTACCAACTAGCTATCCATGCATTGCAACCATCCCTCATTTATGTGTTACTAATAATAAAATTAATCAATAAACAATATGTCCATATCACTCAGTGTTCCTTAACGATTAGCTTCGAGCCATTTGTCCAAACAGGACTTAAAGCTGTCCAAGGATTGGGCAGTCACAACACTTTCGGGCAGTTTGTTCCAATCGCCCACTACACTGTTGTTTAGACAGTGGTATGCAGTAAGGGAGTGTGAGTGTGTCCGACTTAGGGTGAGATTGTGTGCCCGTGATGAGTACAGTTTTTGACGGAGCTCATACATATTCCATAGATCTGGCAGGTTGTAACAGCTGGTTATAATTTTGTAGGTTTCTATAAGGTCCCCTCTTCTTCTCCGTTCCCGGAGTGTAGGTAGTTTTAGAAGTTTCAGGCTCTCTTCATATGGCTTACGTCGGAAACCATATGGTATTTTAGTAGCTCTTCTTTGGGTGCTTTCCAGTAGGTCAATATCCTTAACAAACATTTAAATAATTAAGAACACAAGTGCAGTGATATACACGTATCAGCTCGTAGAGCTGCTAGTGTATCAAATAATAATAATAATAATAAGAGAAGTGGCGCAAACCTGTAGTACTTAGTACTGCTGATCGCAGGGAGGCATGGATGGGCAAAGAGCTACATGGACGGTTTTATCGGGCCTTAAATGGGCCCGATATAGACTTAAAAGCGTCCGTATTTTGGGTACGGTTTGGTGATCTTTTCGGAGAAACCGAGGCTTGTCTTTGCGATTACGGACGAAGTTGTCATGACGAACAACAACAACTACCGAAAGTATATTCTGAAGGACGGTACGGTGGACATCTGTCGGGCATGCCACCGCCCCGGTGAATCACTCAGGCACATTATTTCTGGTTGTTCTCGTCTTGCCAACGGCGCGTATTTGCACAGGCATGACCAAGTGGCCAAGATTGTACATCAGCAACTTGCCCTGAAATACAACCTTGTGACTTCGGAGGTGCCATACTACAGGTATGTGCCCGACCCAGTTCTCGAGAATGGTCGTGTCACATTATATTGGGATCGATCTATTATCACTGACAGGACTATTGTCGCCAATAAGCCTGATATAGTGGTGATAGATCGATTAGAGCGCCTTGCAATGATTGTTGATGTCACCATTCCTCATGACGAAAACCTCATGAAAGCCGAAAAAGACAAACAAATAAAATATTTGGATCTGGCTAATGAGGTTGTTGACATGTGGAATGTTGATTCGGCAATCATTGTCCCGATAGTCATATCGGCCCATGGTCTGATTGCTAAGAACCTCGACCAACACCTTAAGAGGCTCTCGTTAGGTAGCTGGATCAAGGGCTTGATGCAGAAGGTGGTACTCTTCGACACGGCACGTATTGTGAGGAGGTTCCTCTCTCTGGAGCCCTAACCACCGGTAGCTTGGTCCCTGTACCCAATACCGGTGGGGCACTATTTTTTATATTTTTAAATATATGTTTTTGTATATACATATATGTATTTAAAAATATAATTTATAAGATCTTACAATGAATAAAGAGGAATAATAATAAAGTAGGGGCTCCAGACTTGAAATCCATATTCTAGTAATGGTCTAACATAATTATGTTTTGTATATCTTGTTTGATGAACACGGTAGGTTCCATAAATTGAAAGGATCTTCGTATTACATAAATGATTGGCAAAAGAAATGGCATTTATATGCTCTGCCCATTTTAGATCGCTAGTCATGATAACACCTAGGTCTTTTTGAGATGTAACCATACTCACTGTCATGTCACCTATTTTATAGGGTACTTCGGGGTTATTTTTTCCTAGCCATAGGACAGAGCATTTATTTGCATTAAGTTTTTACCCCCATTCTGTGGTCCATTCTTGCAATCTACTAAGGTCTGCCTGCAGCTGTCCCGATTTCGTTAATGGATTGGCAAAAAATTTGCCATCATCCGCGAAGAGGCTAGAGTTGATTCAATCAATTAAGTCGGTGGTAAAAATGTTAAATAGTATAGGCGAGAGAACCGATCCTTGAGGAACTCCGCTCAAGACCTGTTTTGTATCTGAAAGTGAGTTTTGTGAGCGCAGGAGTAAAAAGGCTCTTCAAAATATAGAACCAAACTAATCTGAAGTGGTACCTAGTTATAAAGTCATTAGCCCTCCTAGACAAGCGGCCAGTGGTTGGCCAACATATTGTGGAATACAACATATATCATACCCTATACATTCATAATTCTATTCTACAATACGCAGCCAACGAATCGCCACTTGTTTAAGGGGGCAGACTTCAAAATTTTGGTCGAAACGCTTCTCTCCCCCACATGGGATTTAGTGACATAGACTTTTTTATTTACATGCTACACAAGATCTGCCCCAAATATTTGCGTGCTACCTATATGAATATTTGGGGCAGATTGACCTAAATCTACAACTTTAATTTTATAGGGAAGAGTCTCGGAAGATGTTTTATCATGCATATAATGCATACATGGAAAATGCATATCCTGCTGATGAACTAATGCCCTTGAGTTGTAAAGGGCGATGGAAAGGCGTCACACCAAGCCGTGGGGATATGGATGATGCCCTTGGCAAGTAAGTATGAACTTAGATCTATACAAATAAGTAAAATTGAATTGTCTGTTTGGTATTTTATAATAACACTTTTGAACAACATTAAAAAAAAACCCAACCAAATCCTATAGATGCAAAATAAAATCGGCCAAGTGCGAGTCAGACTCGCCCATGAAGGGTTCCGTAGTAGCAAAGGCGAAAATTGCGGTTTATGACGTATTAAAAAAAAAACTACTGACTGGATCTCGTTCGAACCAATTTTTAGTGGAAGTTTGCATGGCAATTTACATCACATATTTTTTTTAGATTTATCATTCTCTTATTTTAGAAGTTAGGGGGGGGGGGACATTTTTCCTCTTTGGAAGTGTCTCTCGCGCAAACTATTCAGGTTAGAAAAAAAATATGCTGGGAACCTTAATAGCAATTTTAAAGACCTATCTATAGATAACCGCACACGTATGGGTTTGATGAAAAAAAAAAAAATTTGAGTTTCAGTTCTAAGTATGGGGACCTCCAAAATTTAATGCTTTTTTTTATTTTTGTGTGAAATTCTTAATGCGGTTCACAGAATACATCTTCTTACCAAGTTTCAACAGCATAGGCCTTATAGTTTCGGAGAAAAGTGGCTGTGACATACGGACGGACAGACAGACGGACATACATGACGAATCTATAAGGGTTCCGTTTTTTGCCATTTGGCTATGGAACCCTAAAAATAGATTCCGACAAACATAGGACTTTCCATTTTGGATTAAAAAACAAATCGAAGAACTTCACAGTACACATGCAAGTTCAGCTATTTCACATCATGTAGTTATGAGAGGTAGGTAAATAAGGTTACAATTACAATCTTCTAATATAATTATAAGTCAATGCCACTTTTCGTTGTTAGTTTATAACTCAAGAACGGCTGAACTGATTTGGCTAATTTTAGTCTTGAAATATTTGTGGGTGTCCAGGAAAGGTTTAAAGGATGAGAAAATAGGTGCAGCGGGAACGGGAAAAATATGGCGGTACGAAGTTCGCCGGGACAGCTAGTATAGAATAAAATATAGAAGCAATTTTCATCCCATCATATTTATAAATTCCTATAAACAAACAAGTAAATTGACATACAATTCAACTCAAAATTGTGGTCCATAAGAAATTCCACGTGTGACCGGTGCATAATCGATAATATGAATAGGTATAGCATAACCTTTATCTTTATCAGTGCTACTAGAGGTATTCACATACGTCGTAAATTGTGATAACCATACATTAGTGTAATTTTATTTGATAAGACTAGTAAATATCGATTTCGTATTCATACCTGGTGTACCTACGTGGTAAATTTTGTTTTTACTCGATAGCGAATTGGTAATTCGAAATACCTAGCATTTCACACACTTAATTTAATTATATATGTCGCCGCCAACTAGCTTAATCGGCCTTTCAATTAACTGCCTAGGCTAGGCTGTTAACGAAACGGTCCTGAATGATATTCAACCGTAATTCAACCGTGAAAGAAAGGCAGGTAGACCATAGACTGATTTCTTTATTCAAATAAAACTAGCAAATAGGTACAATTCACCACATTTTTTTAGATTTATCATTCTCTTAGTTTAGAAGTTAGAGGGGGGGTTTTCCACTTTGGAAGTGTCTCTCGCGCAAACTATTCAGTTTAGAAAAAAATTATGTTAGAAACCTCAATAGCATTTTTAAAGACCTATCTAAAGACACCCCACACGTATGGGTTTGATGAAAAAAAAAAAATTGAGTTTCAGTTCTAAGTATGGGGACCCCCAAAATTTAATGCTTTTTATTTTTTTTTATTTTTATGTGAAATTCTTATTGCGGTTCACAGAATACATCTTCTTACCAAGTTTCAATAGCATAGGCCTTATAGTTTCGGAGAAAAGTGGCTGTGACATACGGACGGACAGACAGACAGACAGACGGACAGACATGACGAATCTATAAGGGTTCCGTTTTTTGCCATTTGGCTACGGAACCCTAAAAAGAGTAAAAAAAAAAATTCAAGCCTCATTCTTTTAAATATGGCCGATCGCCATTGTTAGATGCGCGCGCATAGGAAAACGAATTAATTTGTAGTATTGTTTATTTAGTATTTGTAGTATTATTTTATTCGCAAGTGTTTTGTAAAACGTCGTATGCCACGCGTGAGTATGGTGATTACTGTCCTCGGCTCTCTTAAGACCTCAATGACGCCTCGGCGGTAATCACCAACTTTGCTCACTTATACCATAATGTACTATTATTATTAACTAGCAGACCCGCCCTGGCTCCGCTCGTGGCATACTTCGAAATCCTCCATATCACCTCTTTAATCAATATTATGTACTATGTAAGTATGGGAATTTGTAGGATTTGTTGACATTCATGATTACTGCTCCGCTCTCTTGAGTAGTAGCAGTAGTAGCGTGATTATATATGGCCTATAAGCTTCCTGGATAAACAGACTACATAACAAATATTGTTTTTTTTTTAATTTGAAGCCGTAGTGACAAACAAACACAAAAAACGAACTCTTCAGTTTTATAATATTAGTGTAGAGTATGTAGACGTCTAGTGAAAATTAAATGTAGGTGTTATGTTAATATACCTCTGCTTATCCCTTCGTGATTTAAGTACTTCATCGTAAATATTGAATTTCTTTTCAGTTTTTCTCTAACACTGGTGGACAGTCTGGACACCTTAGCTATAATGGGAGACTTCTCAGAATTTAGTGCTGCCATCAAACTGGTCATAAAGGATGTGACGTTTGACCATGACATTGTTGTGTCCGTGTTCGAGACTAATATCAGAATGTTAGGGTAAGTGATGTAAATCAATATTTTCAGTGTCAAGAATTTACATATTATTGTGGCTACAAGATGTCTCATATCATAAACATTTAGTCCTGGTGCATGACGTCAGCACTTTCCATATAATGAATTATGTAGATACTGGCAGGGTTACTATGTCAGTGTCAGTGCCAGTGATGAGAAGAATATTTAAGACTAGTTGTTGCCCGCGGCTCCGCCCGCGTGGATGTTGGCTATCGGGACCGAACATAGCCTATGTCCTTTCCTAAGGTCTAATCTACCCCTGTACTAAATTTCATCAAAATCGGTTTAGTGGTTTAGACAAAGCGTAACAGACACACAGAGTTTCTTTCGCATTTATAATATTAGGTACCATGGATTCTCACACATATTAATTTAATTTTCTCAACCACTATTTTCACCTCATTATTTATTGCATTAGCTTGTCATCATAATCCTCACAGCATTCCATTCCATCCACCAATGGCAAATATTTTCTTTATGGGTAACTCATTTATGGGTAACTCATTTATGGGACTTTTCTCAACCACTATTTTCACCTCATTATTTATTGCATTAGCTTGTCATCATAATCCTCACAGCATTCCATTCCATCCACCAATGGCAAATATTTTCTTTATGGGTAACTCATTTATGGGACTGAGACTGACACAATGTAGGTTTTTTTAATTCATCTCTGTATAATACATTTGGATAACAGGCGTGACTATTATCATACTAGACTAGTCTAGACTTTTAGTTTTTCTTTGGTTTTATAGCGTAGTGAAAGTGTCGCAATACTTTCTCCAAATTTTAAACAATATGCAGTTGTTCTTCTTATTGTTTCACACCTTCAAAAATGCTTGTTATGTACATATAAGTTAGCGTATTTTTATTACTGTAGGTTATGGAAACATAACAATGGATATTTTAATTATAAAAGTTAATTGCCTGTGGAACCGGTGTAACCAAATCAACGCGTCACGTGTACTAGCATGCAAACACAACGTTTTTACCGCTAAGCCAACTGCCAAAAGCCTATATCGGTCATAAAGGTGATCTTTGTGATCCCGCCTATGCACCAGATAATGAAATCCATACTAATATTAAAAATAATTCATTAAATCTCATGCGAATCAATGATAAGCCAGAATTATCATTGATTCTTGCTTATTTCCTTTCCAAAGCTCTTAATGTATCTCTGAATATCTGTATCCTCACGGAATCATGGACAATAGCTATATAAATACATATCGACAATATAATAATTGATCATATTATTACAGAGGTTTATTATCCGCTCATATTTTGGCAAATACGTTGAAATTCGAGGTGCCAGCATTGCAATGGTATAATGGTGAATTATTGGCGATGGCAGAAGACTTGGGTAGAAGATTGTTACCCTCTTTTAATTCTTCTACTGGAATACCTCACGGCAAAGTAAGTGAATATTGCATTTTAGCTCTCATACTAACATTATACTTAATTTTAGGTGGTCAGGTATTACTTTACTAAATTAAAAAACTCAGTTCATTGATGTTTTTCTGTTTAGAAACTCGCTTTAAAGACTAAAAACTAACCAAATTACACACACTTACTTTGTTTAATATGTGTCTCTACAAAATTGTTTACCGTTAAGTACCTAATCAAATGGAGTATAGGTTTGGTAACATAGGTACCTATTATGAATACATGTAATGTAAGTGTACTAAACATGTTGCTATTTTATTCCCATAATTTTCCTGTCTATGGTTTATTACAGTGATTCGTCATCGACTTGGACAATAAACTGTACAATCACATCGTTTCAGTTATCAGTTATTATAAATAAATCACGACACAAATATTCACGCCTCTTTCCCAATGGCGTAGGCAGAGACCACATGTTTCCACTTGTTACGATCCTAGCATTGCCGCCTCTACTTTCATAATAATTGTTTTCATGCATGCTCGCCGCTTGTGTAGGTACTCTAACCTAAAATTTCTTCAAAATGGCCTCGATCTGATTGACATACGTATACCGATTGTTATCCCTTATTTACTTACGTTACGGTGGTACCTATTGCCATGCGAACATCTATGGTAGTCGTCACTGGTTGGAGCTCTAAAAAGCCCGATCACTGGTATAACTACTTGAATTTCTGTATCGCCAGTGGGTATTGTAGGTCAAATGGCAGTCGCTTCATGAAAAATATCGAAGTTTGGCCGCTTCGTAGGTAGACTGAAAAACCGAACCTAAATTAGGAAAAAGCTCGCATGATGATTAATAGTATCTACTATCTACAGGAAATTAATACATAAATTTATTTTAATTTTGTCCCTACAGGTAAATTTGCGACATGGCATTCGAGGTTTATCGGAGTCGAGGGAGACATGTACGGCCTGTGCCGGCACTATGATTTTAGAAATGGCGGCACTCTCACGTCTTACTGGGAATCCCATCTTTGAGCAAAAGGCACATAAGGCCATGGACAGACTTTGGAAGATAAGACATAGGTAATACGCCATCTAATTAACGCAGTTACATATTCTAGGTAAAGAGGGGTGGTGCAGAATAAAACACTGCATTCAAGTTTGAAGCTTTTAGAGCCTAACTGATTAATAGTTCCATTTACAGAATCACCACCTTACAACATGGCATATTCTTGATGGTATAAGCCACTAGTATAAAAATAAGTGATTTTTTGTCAGGCTGAGTAGAATTGCCAAATTTTTTCGTATGAACATACGAGTCAAAGCTAGAACTTTCGATTGCTAGAAGACACAATAAAATATATATCGGCTTTTAACATAGGTATTGCTTAATTCCATACCGAAAATAAAACCTTTCTGTCAGTAGTTTCTGTGTGATAATAAATTGGACAAGTGATTAGGTAGGATTCGAGTATTAATAACTCAAAATAAGAATAAAGTCACATTTACATCCTAATTTATGTGATTATTGACTAATCAGAATGGTTTTGGGCATTGATATGTAAAGCCCCCAAAGCCCAAGTAAGGGCAGTTATTACTAGCAAATTAAAATAGCAAAAAGACCCTTATCTCAATAACATAATGTTTTTATATCTCCTGAGATAAAAAAATACAGATTTTGCTATTTATTTTTGGTTTTCTTACAAATATGTAGTAATGCAGGTGTTGTATAATATATTTGTTTCAGAACTTCAGATCTCATGGGTACAGTTATAAACATACAGACTGGCGACTGGGTACGGAAGGACTCCGGCGTTGGCGCTGGCATTGATTCATATTACGAGTACTGCTTGAAAGCCTACATCTTGCTCGGGGACGAGAAGTATTTGGCCAGATTCAATAGACACTACAACGCGGTCATGAAGTACATCAGCAGAGGCCCTGTTATGTTAGCTGTTCATATGCACAGGTAAGTTTGATTCAAAAAGGCTGATTGTTTAACAAAGTAGAACAAGGGTTATCTATAATTTGAATTGAGTATTTTTCTTATCAATGTATTACTAGAGCTATTCGAAATAGTACTTAAGAGCGCCTTACCCGATCAGTCTAATGTCAACAAATTTCATGAAAAATATTATCACAAAGATCTAGCTGCAAAGCTTCGATATCGCCTAATGTTAACATTGGGTCGTGGAGGTCAGATGGCAATCGCTTCACGGATAATATCGAGGTCTAGCCAAATCTGTAGCTATGACTGGTAAAAGCGGACCCCAGACTCCGAGGTGAAAGCTTCGGATGCGACTGGGAATTAACGCTAGGAGGAAGATTATCACAAGTGTTTTTCTAGCTTCTTCTACAAACATTTCCGAGAACACTGTTGACCTTAGTTAAGAAGCCTATTCAAATCTTTTTTCAATTTTTTGTCACACTCGCACTGACGACCCTGTAAGTAACTTGTAATGCCCTTCTTGAAGAACTCCATATTGTAGTTGCTTGGAAAAGCACGGCATTTGATTCCACAGTTAAAACGTGCGTGGGATGAAGTCGATGTGAAGACGTGTACAACACTTGTGGCTAAAACGTTATAATAACGTACACGAGTATGTTACTTAAGACAGAGTTACTTCGCAGACCTCACCTTCAGTCGCGGAACTTCATGGACGCGCTGCTGGCGTTCTGGCCAGGCTTGCAGGTGCTACTCGGTGACGTCAGACCTGCAGTGGAGACACACGAGATGTTGTACCAAGTTATGCAGAGGCACACCTTTATACCGGAGGCTTTCACATCTGATTTCCAAGTACGTATGGTCGGCGTAATATTACATTAGCTAAGTATAACTTTCGAACCTATAACAAGTTTCGAAAGTTAATTTCGTGTCTTAAAGGTTCATGCTTTTGCATTATTTTATTCTTTTAATAATAACAATCATTTATTTATCAGATAATAAAATCCATAATTTGTTAGTAGTGTTAGTTACGAAATGATTTTTCTTATTCTAATGTTAGATGTGTTAGTACGAGTAATTTGAATTTGCTAATATCATACCCATATTATGTAATCATTTGTCATAAAGGTGTATGAGTACCCCACTTAGATTTCCGGGGCCTAAGACAACCTCGCCTGTTAGTTTGTGCACCTACTAACTATAATGTACCTTTTGCTAGACACTAAACCCACTACAAATCCTTTCATATTCAAGATATAATAACAACAAACAAAATCTTTATAACCAGAAACCAGCCACGTCCAGCTGTGGACATATTTACTGCTATAATTAAACCTGTTATTTGTGCGTAGGTACACTGGGGTCAGCATCCTCTGCGGCCCGAGTTCCTAGAATCAACATACTTCTTACATCGAGCTACGGAGGACGATCACTACTTACAAGTCGGGAAGACAGTACTGAAAGCTTTGCAACAGTACACTAGAGTCCCTTGTGGCTACGCCGCCGTGAATGACGTCAGGACACGCATTCACGAGGACAGAATGGACTCGTTCGTTTTAGCAGAAACGTTCAAGTACCTCTACATGCTCTTTGGAGAAGACAAAGATCTGCCCGTGAAACTGGAAGATTATGTGCTGACTACCGAAGCACATTTCTTGCCACTTTCATTGGCCACCGACGGCAAGAATACCTCGTATTTTACTCTTAAAATTGATGATGAGGATGAAGATAAATATAGAAAGTAAGTATTGTTATTATCCGTGCAATTAATACCGGTATCAAGCTTAACTTAAAATAACAGATTTGCCGCGTGGTTCCCGGCAAAGTCGTCTTTGGGCCACCCCATCTCCTCCCATGCGATGGGAAGAGATGGGGCTATCCCTTAATCTAATATATGACCCTATCCCTTAATCGCCTTGTACAAGGCGATAGCAATAGTATCAGACAGATATGCAGCCCAGACTTAGCTTCAATGCATGGCTCGTGTGAACAATATTGCCAGAAATACGGCAATAGGCTACCGAATAACAATGATTGGTAAAATGTGGGAGTTAAATCACCTCTGCCTAACCTACTTAATATACTTTAGCAGTAAGCAGTACTGTGTTCAAATCGATTAAGTTCCAGAAAAGACAAGGCCTGTAAGGCAAAGATCGCGGGTTCGAGTCCCGCCCGAGGTCCATTCTCTTTTTTATAAATGGATTGGAATAGCATACTAAATGGTTTAAAATCTCATTCAAGTACTATGTTCATTGTTCTCAGGACATGTCCCAATACTGCATCATTGATAGCTGAGAAGGTGAGGCAGCCGATGCGACAACTGCTTGGATCAACTGCGGCCAGACCTCCTGCCCGCCTCAGACCGCTGAATGACCCTCGACAGATACACGCGCTCTCTGATATGGGCATATCAGTTCTAACCCTCCCCGATGGCAGAGTACAGCTACTTTATACCACTTCTACGGTAAGAACTACGTTGAAATCGTTCATTATCTTAATGTTATTATTAGTTGCATAAAAGGCTTTCGCTTTGGAGGTTGAGGTCTACTTAATGTTCTTAGATAGATAATACTTTATTGTACACCAATAGATTTACAGTATAGACAAGTAGGTAGCATGTATACAGTTTAATGTACAATGGGCGGCCTTATCGCTGGAAGCGATTTCTTCCAGGCAACCTTGGGATGGACAGTGATGAGACAGCACAAAAGATATGGTGTAGTTATTATTAAACTAGATACAAGGTGTACTAATACAAAAGAAAGAGAAAGAGAGAGAGAAAAGCACAACTAACGCAAATCAAAATAAATATAGGTACAGCTTAACGTCACTTCGTATTTATTTCAGTTGTACGGCTTTTATATATAGTAACTTCTTTTACTTTTTTTTTAAAATTTCATTATGTGTGGGTTTCCTGTGCCGCATTTAGCGTTGAATATAATTTACGTAATGACTCTTTTGACGTGGGTCGAGTTTAGTTGTCGAATTGTACATAGCGCTTGCATGCAATATTTTGTCAATTACTAGATCACTTGCAATGTGATCAACACACGTAGAAGGCGCCTCAGGCATAGGGCTGTTCTCCATCTGACAGTGTAAATACAGCTCATGACAAAGTTCCTCCTTGACGGTAATAGACTTGCCCTTATTATATAGTTGGCGTAATGTGGATGTTAATACACCTCTGCCCACGCCTTCGGGGATTTACAGACGTGACTACATGCGTGTATGTACTTTGATAGCATCGCGAGGGTCGCCATATAATCGACTGTCTAATTCTTGCCTATATTGTAATCTCTGTATTCAGTCCTTATAAAAATGTTCATCAAATTGAAATTTAACAATAATTTTTGGTATCCAGGCCAAATCATCAAAAGACGCAGCAGAAGGTCTGACATTCATGCGAGAAATGTCCAAGTGGAATTCGTTAAGTGACATGGAGAACGGCGTGAATCCGGCCGCTATCAAACTCAACGATAAGCTATTTCCTGCTGGACCAGGTCACTTCGGCAAGGAGATCACTGCTCAAGACGTTTACACCAATACCGTCGCGTTCGTCACACCATTCGATGCTTGTTCAGCAATAGAAAATAAACAAGATGTCGAGGGTAAATTCGGTATAGCCAAACGTGGACAGTGTACTTTCGCACGAAAAGTTCGTAACATGCAGAAGGCTGGCGTAAGTTTAGCCATTATACTCGACAATGTACCTGACTCAACGCATGAAAGCACCGCTTTGTTTGCTATGTCCGGTGATGGAAAAGACGACATCGAAATACCTGCTGTATTCTTATTTTCACAAGAGGGTCACTACTTGACGGAATCGCTTCTATCAAAGCCAGATCTCCAAGTGACAGTGGGAGATCATAAATTTTTGAAAAGACAATTCGAGAACAACTGCGACGGAGGCCAATGTGAAGCTGTATTAGAAACGCAAGGTGTTCAGGCCGATAAGGAATCTTTCGATCATCTGAAAAAAGTACTTAGCCAGCTCGTAGCACAGTTCGAACTATCGCTATCCAACGAAGAAAATGCGGCGCCTAAAACTTGTAGAGATGACACAGAGGGAATTAACATTCTGAAAGATAACTATGTTACTGAAGAAATCAAAGTGGGCGTTCCCCATGTCTGTACAGCCAAGGACGATACGGCGCAACCTGACTCTAAACATACAGAGTCTTCTGATCAAGACAAGGAGAAGATTAGCTTTGACACTGATGTGCGCGACGGTTTCTGACCGTTGCCCATCCGGAGAAGATTGTGAACTGGGAGTAGACCACAAGTGAACTTAATCTGATCTTAAAGTTGAAGAAAAGTTGTGAGGCTTATGTCATTTGCTAGTGAATATTGGTATGAAAGATCATTTCTTGTCTTGTGGTTGAATATATTGCCGAATCAAACTAGTATAATTAGATCATGTGTAACGTGTATATATTCACAGGAACAAATATAAGACTTAGAAGTGACTGCCATTAGACAGTGCCTGTACAGTTGTAAATAAATATTAGAACACGAACTTGTAAAATACGTTTTATACATGATTGTTGTACAACAAATTAATGTAAATAAAGACAATAGGTGTGCTAAATGTACAAAGTCGTGTACATATTATTTGTTAATTGTTGAATAAAATAAATTTGTGCCTTTTCTATATCTATAACAATTTTAGTTTATCTATTATATATAATACCTACCTAATACAAGATATATCTTAAACTGTAATATATTGATCCTAAAACATCTTTTTAACATAATAAATGCAATAGAATGTGCTATTGAACGAAGGATTAAATAAATTTTAATGACTACTGTTTAAATAAAATATATAGTTCGTAAAGAGTGTAAATAAATTAATATGTTACATATTTTCTTTTATTTGGGACATGAATCCTTTTACTATCCTAATGAGTATGGCCGTGCTTTATCCTTTTTTTTTCGTCGAAAATTCCCACGGATATCCCTCCGCCGGAGTCGGTGGAGAGGAGGTTATGTCGGGCTTGAACCGACTAAAACGCACGCCATCTGTGGACCGTCGATTGCCGGAGGTGAGGTAGTCGTAGACATATCCCTCGCACCCCGGCCGACCCAGGGCCAGGGCCTGGGCCATATCTTACGATTTGGCCCTCTACCGGTGTGGACCACAGAGTCCCCAACTCGCCCCGGGTATAGGGAGGCCCGCTCCGCCGCCTCCTTCACGAGCATTACTTGCTCGCAGAAGGAGGTGCCGGCGCAGCGAACCGTCGCAACCGCGCAGCGAACCATCGCTGTGAGCAAAGTGGCGAGCGTGAGAACTCTCGCTCCCAGGGTCGCCACCAGTTCCCGTCTCGGCGTCTCCCACGCCGGACACTCGGTGAGCGTGTGCAGCGCCGAGTCCTCGCTCGCGTCGCAGTGATGGCACTCGGACGTTGGCTCTTTCTTCATTTACCTCAACCTTGCGCCCAAGTTACTAGCGGCGCACAGTGGATCGTTTCATACAAGCTAGACGTCGGAAATTCTAATTATATTTAAAGTATTTTTATTTATTTATTTCCTACGTATTTACGTAAAATATAACAATAAAAGTGATCTTCAATACGTATTGATAATATACTCGTTCGCACTAACTTTGCCACTATCGTAGAGAAGGAGGACGGGACGCGGCTTACAAACTTAGCGCGAACGGGTAGTTATTTAGTCCATTGGGCTTACCTATTAACTTATCATTGGACAATCATGAGAATGATGATGAATGATGAGAATTTCAAGTAGTCAAATAATGGTTAGTCACCTTTCTTTGCGAGATCCTGCGAGATCCCGTCAATTCCATATTCGTGATAAAACAATATGATGCAAACTCGTGCGAAGTCAAACCATGACTGATTTTTAATTTAGAAGGTTGGAGCTTTAAAATAAGCTAGGTACTGTAGGGACACCAAGGTATACTCATATTTAGATTCTCTGATAAAGTTAAGAATTGGGATTTTTTTAAGATATAAAATAGGTTCAATTCAATATTTTTTTCTACGAGAACTAAGTGGATTAATAATGTAAAAATCCATAAATAGAAAGTACATACCTTCATTAATATCCTCAATTTTTTGTTTCACGTTCACACACTCACAACTTATAAAAATCAGTCACAACAAAGAGACACAAAAATTGCAAAATAATTATTTTTTCAAGTAACTTACTTTATAAACTTTTCTACCGTCATGCTTAATAACGGCGTGAGGGTAGATCATTAGTAATATTGTTTTTGAGGTCCCTGATTATCTGTAAATCAATAAGACTATAAGAAAAAGCTTCATTAAGTAATGAATTTCCGACGTCTAGCTTGTATGAAACGATCCACTGTGCGGCGTGGGAAGTATCGTATCTTCCAGTGACGAAAATGTAACGCATTCTCAACCTTATTTCAAATTTGTGACGCCTTGGGTTTGTAGTTATTGGATGTTGAAACGGGGCGACTTTACACCTTGCGCCCAGCAGTTTAAATCACTGCATTTCTATTTCTTTTTAGGTTATCACATTTCGTTACGATGTCGTCACTAATGCTGTATCCAAGTTTGAACCCCGCGTTTACATACTGCCGCTCGCATTGCTCATCGTGTTGCCAGAAATATTCACGCGATTAATGCCCTAGCATTCACACACTCCCATCATCGCGTTGGTCCGCATTACAGTATTCGCCCTGCAACGGAGACGGACGTAAACGTATGGAGGACAACGCTGTAGCAGTGTACGCAATAAGCTTTTGCAGCATAGCGAATTAATTAAATAGATTATTAATAAAAACTATCACTTTCAACTACTATACACTTTCCGTAGATCGATATAAATATTATTAAAAGTAAATATTCGAGGAGCAATAACGAAAGTCGTGTTTTATTTAGCTTAGCGCCATCTAGCGGTCTCGTATAGTTCATCGCGCTAGTATTTGCGCAACATACGCGGCAGTACTCGCGGCATGACGAATATACCATTCACACCACGTCTCTGCCCACTTCTCTCGCCACTTCCCTCGCTCTGCCGCGAGTATGTAAACCTACAAATTTCAAACTCGTAGGAGCTTCCGTCGTCAAAATACAAGTGGGCGTAACGTTCAGAAATATGAACCTTGCGCCCATCTTATATTTCGAGAATGGGTGGTCGTAAGAGATTCAAACTTGGATGCAGCATTGACGACATCGTGCTTAACGAAATGTGACAACCTAAAAAGAAATAGAAATGCAGTGATTTATGAGTACCTAGGTAATTCAAATAAAACTGCTGGGCGGGAGGTGTAAAATCGCCCCGTTTTAACATCCAATATCTACAAACCCAAGGCGTCACAAATTTGGAATAAGGTTGAGATATGCGTCACGTTTTCGTCACTGGAAGATGCGATACTTACCACGCCGCTAGCAACTTGGGCGCATGGTTCTGAGGTTAATCTTTCTTCGCGATCCTATGCAGTTACCGCCCGAAGCACCCGTGCCAGGTGATAACCTACGTCAGCGTTTTGTTTTCTTTTTTTTTCCTCAATATCCATCAAACCCGTCATTGACATGCAAGAGCATGACACATCTTTTGTTTGCTTTACATTACATCAATGTTGTAATTTGTAATGTAGGTACCAAGGTAGGTACATGGTTTATTGGACGAAGACATTCTAAGTTTCAACTCAATTGCAACAAACTTTAAATTGTAGGTATTATATTATACCTACATAACAGAACTACAGCAGTAGGAGCAAAGTAGGTAAATAGGTGGATGGACGTGACAAGGACTCAGGGACATAATAATAGGTGCAAGGGAAGTCCATTACTTACAGCTATATAAACGAATTTTGCGCTCAGATATCGAAGAGAAAAAATACTCTTTCCGAGATGGTGGGATGAAAAAAATAATATTATCTCATTCCAACATATTATTATGGCACTAACCTTCTTCCTCCTAGCGTTAATTCCCAGTCGCATCCGAAGCTTTCAGCTCAGAGTCTGGGGTCCGTTTTACCAGTCATAGCTACATTATTTGGCTAGACCTCGTGAAGCGATTGCCATCTGACCTCCACGACCCAATGTTAACATTAGGCGATATCGAAGCTTTGCAGCTAGACTGTTGTTTTTGGACTTTTTAGGGCACCAACTACCCGTAACGACTGCCATAGATGTTCTTATGGCAACCGGGACCCACGGCTTAACGTGCTCTCCGAGGCACGACCAGACCAATGCAAATACCCATATTTAATGCACACAAATATTTGCACTGAGCGGGGATCTAACCCGCGCCTCCTGCGTAGCGGCCGCGTTCACTACCACTACGCCACGGAGGCTGTCATTATTATGTAGTATTGTCAGTTATTATGGCACTAATGTCCGTGAAAATTGGTAAAATTACCCCAAAAAATTGGGCAACACCGTTACAAAATGCTCCAGAATGCTGAATTTCACACGATGCTACCAGGTTAGCAGAAGTTCTGAGGAGAAAAACCGATAAACATCGAAAATTTTCGATTTTCTATTGACATGAACCACGTCACTAAATTGTGACTGTGTGTGTGTGTTATTTACTATCATAGATTAATATATATGTTTACTATTGTACTGTTGTACAAATTGCACACAGAGTAATAGTAAAACGAACATTCCCATAAACTGAAGGATGTCGCCACTTTCCTCGAAGAATGACAAATTGTCTTTGATTTGCAATAAAATAGTATGCATTTGACAGTGACAACTGTAGTTCCTATTTTCGCCATTTTCCCCATTTTCCCGATCATTGGTTGATTTATGAGACATTTGCAAGTGTACTGTAACAAGACTGTAACTCAGCAACTGTGTAGGGGTCACTATTTGTTATATGTGTGCGTCATCTTAGTAAACAAAACAAATATACGCTTATCGGTTACTTAATATGTCGCTCTTAATATAGTAAAGATTTTAAAAGGCTCACAAATGAAACTTTATTGTCTCTCGCCCTTATTTAGGAGGTGCAACAAAAACATTTACGAACCCTAACTTTTAACAATTTATTGATTTTGGCATTTATTTTATTTAGATTTGAGGTTATATTTTTATTTCAATAGTGCTTTGTTTCGAGCCGAACACAAATTTGAGCGATGTGGACTGATCTGCAAGCCTCGAACGTGCCCGCTACGAGGCTACGAGTGTTTCGTTCGTGCTAGAATATGCACAGTCAATTGTAGGATTTTGATGAACACTGGGATTTTCATCGTCATGGATATAGTGACAGACGGTCAGCCCTTTGCTCGAGAATCATTTAAACATGGACAGATGTTTTCAATTAATTGAAGTAAACCAAAATAATCCATACTAATGGGACGCAAAACGTGAGGAATACTGTAAAAAAAGGAAGATTGGTGCATGGTGTCCTAAAACAGATGATAACTAGTAAAATGTTTCTGAGATATTTCCTCCCGGTTGGAAATCCTCAAATTATAGCTAACTCAATAAGTATCTTGAAGAAAGAATTCAGCTGACGGTAATGTGGTACCTAGATGTGGATAATAACGTCAGCGATTCATACATCACATTATTAAAAAAAGGAAGATTGGTGCATGGTGACCTAAATCCCAAGACTTGGGCAAGGATTGGATGTAGAGTACGGCAATCAACAAGAGAGAGAAAGAAAAGAAGATAAATTACCACTCTGGAGTTAAGTTATATTTTTGTTGAAATTTGACCTTAATAAACTGAGTAAGAACCTAACCGCTCAATTAAAAAATCAACTTCATGTGGTAATCTATCAACAAATTAGTAATTTATTGACGTAATTTTCATTGTTTGAAACAAATTTATTTTGCCAAATTGAATTTATAATTTTAGGTTTCAAGGACTTCCTTTCGTTTAGTTTACCATGTTTCTTAGAGAGATTTGATCCTTATGATTGACACTATCGATTGATGTCATAAAAATACAGGATGTTACTTTTTCGGATTTTAATCGGTTCGATTACCGGGTGTGGCAAGCGAATTTTTAAAAATCTTTGAATGCAGTTTTGTTTCTTTTTAAAAATAAAATGATGTCTCCTTTAAACAAAATGAGCTAACTTAAGAATTTAAGGTACTTTCCCTCCATGTGGCATCGCCGTGGGACGCCCTGTATATTAAGCTACAGGTTCAACATCAAAAAATTCCTCCCCATTGACGTCAACTGGGAGGGTGGCCAGAAGGCTAGCCATTCATAAATATATGTTTCAGCAGAAGTTATCCCAATGGTTTTAGTTAATTGTATACTGTCAATGAAGTTTAAGATTACATGTAAGTATTAGTAAAAGCATATGCCTAACTGTTGTACTGATGTATTAATTTTATAATTTATTTTTGATTAATAAATATTTAAGTAATATTTAAAACTATAATAATTAAATAGGTCGGACGGATGGATGTCGGTTATCGCGACCAAACATATCCTATACTAGCTGTTGCCCGCGGCTCCGCCCGCGTGGAATTCGGATTCCGTTCCAACTTTATTTTCGTGCTAAAGTTCGGACACCACCCCCGTCGGCCATCAGGAGTGATTATGTCGGACTCGGACCCACTAAAACGCATGCCGTCGCCTATCTTCAGTGGCTAGGGTGTAAGATTGCCTAGGGCATATTGCGCGCTCCCCGGCACACCCTGGGCCATCTACAATTTTAAGATGGCCCCCTCAGGAGTGGTAAGATCGGTGTGCCTATTGAATCCCGGAAACCTGTAAACCTCACGCCTACGCTCGGTGACCAGTCCTCCCATTGCCTGCTCTCCACTGTGCCCTCAGTAGTCAGATGTGCTACCGCCTCCGTTGCCCATGATGTATCGTATGGAGGTTCCGACCCCGCATTCGGATCCCGTTCCCGTTGTATCTTCTGTTCAGCTGACCCTCCCCGTCCTCGATCGCTGAGTACTCGTGACATAGATACTTCGAACGCCCGTTGCACCCTTTTAGCCCCATGCCCGTAATAAGATTAAATAGTTTTCATATACGTATTATAATGTATGGGAATGTACCGGATTTAATGCCATTTAAAATTTCGTAATATCTTTTGAATTAAACGTCCGATTTCAATAATTCAAAAAGTTATCAATAGGTATCGAAACAATCTTTAATACCAAACAATTTATTTAGATAAGAATTAATACAAAGGTATAGATTCCGTGGTCTGACTTTGATCGGCATTTCAGCTTGAATTTATTTCGCTGCGTTTTTTTTCATATTGCGATAACTCTTAAAATATTCATTGTAATTATATAGTGTAAATGGCAATTTTAATCTACATTAAATATACAACGTATCTAACGTATTTAATTGGATAAGGAATAACACTGTATTGTTAAAAATAGCTTCGAAAATGACATATATTTTCTTTTGTAATTTGTAAAAGATAAAAATGGTTACTGTGGGCTACCCTTATTAGATAGACATATGCTATCGCGGACTTTTATATAGACCTTTTCAAGTTATACATTTCCACAGTACCTTATTTTGTTATATATTCAATAGTTTTCGCAGCGCACGCGATGTAAGGAATTTTTTAGGTTTTTTTTTACGCCTTGGGTTACATTATTGAAGTTTTAGTAAAGATCTCTAATTTAAAAAGAAAAAAAAATAGCCTATGTTAGTCAGTAATAGTGCAGCTTTTTAATGGTAAAAGAATTTTTGAAATCGGTTCAGTAGTTCTTGAGTTTACTCGTATACAAAAATACAAATAAGTAAAGATGTATGGAAATCTGCCGGATTTATTGACATTTATGCTCACTGCTCCGCTCCCTTTTGTAGTAGCGTGATGTTATATAGCCTATGTTACTCCCAGATATTGTAGCTTTCTATAGGTGAAAGAATTATTGAAATCGGTCTAGTAGTTTCGGAGCCTATTCGTTACAAACAAACAAACAAACAAAAAAACAAATCTTTCCTCTTTATAATATTAGTGTAGATGATTTCTCAAGGTCTAATCTACCGCTGTAACAAATTTCATCAAAATCGGTTCAGTGGTTTAGGCGTGAAAGCGTAACATACAGACAGACAGACAGACAGACAAATATAGTTACTTTCGCTTTTATAATATTAGAATGGTTTATCTAATCTAAGGTAGCCGAGAAATAAATAATAATGTGATCGTAAAATTTTTTGATTGCTTTTTTACAGGAATTCGAGTGATGAGACTGGCCGACTCTGGGCTCCGTGGTGAAGGCCATGCCAAAACATCATGGAAATGGTTATTTAATAAAAAAAATGCAAAAAAAAATCTCGTTAATAGTTTTATTTTAAACCTCCATGTCACGAAAAACTAAGTAAGTACTAGTTTGAAGCACTCGTTTTCTTCATTTTGTCTAATTCTATTTTTGCTTTTTTTGACACTATTTTGTTTCATTCCTCGTCTTAGTCTAAGGCAATCTTATTTGCAAGCTGGTATATTCATCATAATTATTTTCTTTCGTTGGAATAAAAAAAAATTATAATACCTAACAGAAAATAACCAATATTTCCCTTAAAACAGGTTTTGAATAAAGGACCACTCGATCTCTCAAGATCAATTTTGTTCAAGCTAGCAACAGCAGGTCTAAAAAGGCCATAATATATTAAATGATTCAGTTAGTAACTAGAAAAATAACGAATTTCCAGTAGATCTCAATAGATTCCTATAAAATTCGTAAAATGGATAGTCATATGAGCAGAATCACAATAATTCCAATTCGATGCAAATATCGCCGCATGCTAAAATATTATCCTAATACGATTCCAATAAAGTCGTCTTTTTAGACCCGCTTATATATCGGGCCAATTCCCTCTCAGATGATAACTAGTAAAATGTTTCTGAGACATTTATTCCCGGTTGGAAATCCTCAAATTATAGCTAACTCAATAAGTATCTTCAAGAAAATATTTATTTTATCTGAAATGTATTCAATATATTCTTGGGAAATAACTTGTTTCAAAATTATTATTCTCAGTGGTTAATCTCACTTTTGTTCGCTTTAATGAGGAAACTAAAAATTAATGAACACCTTTTTCTTTACTAATATAAATTAGTTATCAATAATGACCCATACCAGAGGTTAAAAAATAACAACAGAAACAAAACCAGGCAGAATGATATTATTTGACATTATTGATAATACGCTGTATAACAATTTTTCAGTGCCCTCCATAGAGCCATTAATTATACATAGTTGAAGGGATGTCCATTACTGTCATAAACATGGTAAGTAAATATTTAAGTTTTGTTTATTTTTATTTTGATACAAAATACAACACATTCCTCTAAACATAATAATCAACAAAATTATAATCGAACTATTTAGACGATGTTCGGTTATTTCATTGATGTAAAACATCGATAGCGGTAGTATTACTATTGAATAAAAAAAAATTGATAAGTGGTGTTGCCAGTGTCAATTTTACAAGTTACCAAAAAAAACAAACAAACTGTCCAGATAAAAATCAAGTCATCAAAAATCTATGCGATATTCATATCCGAAAATAGTCATGTGCCCGAATCTTTATACTAACTTTTTTATTGATTAAAAACTGTCCTCTGGTTTTTATTGATAGTTAGTTGAATTTTTTTAAGAATGGTCATTCGTCGTAAGCTTGAGCTTTAGCGTCGTGCTAGTTTTGCTTGACCTTGCAAAGTGTTAACTACTCGGTTACCACTTAGCGACGAACCCTTCAAATATCTACCCCTCTTATAGATTAGTCTCCCCAAAAATTGGGAAATTAACCCATAAGTTGGGCAACACTGTCAACAGAATTCTGAATCTCAAACGACGATACCAGGATAGCAGAAATTACCAAGATAAAAAACCGATAAACATCGATAAGTTTTAATTTATGAGGAGTAGGAACACGTTACTACGGTCTGTGCATGTGTTGGTGTACATACTCACCCAACACATGCACACACTCACACAGTTGCAACTGCTTACTAGTGTACTTACGATGTAGTGTAAGCAGTTGCAAGTTGCCAATGTGTGAGTATCTAAGTGTGCGTATTGCGTTGTATATTTGTGCGTTGGTAGTAGAGAATAAAATACTACTACTGCCGTATATTATTTACTCCGTGATAAATCGATTATCGACAGAGGGTGTGCAGTGTGCACTCGGTGAGGTAAAGTTGCTGTAGTCAAAAACTGTCAACGGGGTTACTAGTATCAACTTTCTAAATTACCAAAAAATTTAAATGATTAAATGTTTGTCCAGCACATTTCGCCGTTTTTAGCAGCATGCAAAATTTCTGTTCATTGTGACGTAATTTAAAATATCTATAAAAATTAAAAAACGATTCTCATTGATTTATTTTTATTTATTTATTCATTTCATACATACATTACAATGTCATTACAGGCGAACCTAATGCGACAGAGTAGCAACATAATTATAATAATTTCATTCACAATTCATCATGCTTCAAAAACTAAATAATAATTCTCACACAATATTAATAATTAAAAAATAATAAAAGTAAATATAATTATCATTTCAAAATAATTCATGAACAAGTCAAATCATAAGAAATAACAATTATTCAATTAATGATTTCAAAATATTAGGTCCTTACGTCGTATGAAATTGGCGTTTTGTACGGGAGGAATAAAAAGTCGATTTTTTTTTGTAAAATATATTTAATTAATCAAAGTATGCACCGTTGTTATCTATGCACTTTTGCCATCTTATGGGTAGTTCATTGATCCCTTTACTATAAAAACTATGGGGGCGAGAATCAATAAACTCTTTGAAGGCGGTTTGGACTGCTGCATCGGAGTGGATTTTTTTTCCTTGTAAGAAGTTGTCCAAATTCCGGAAAAAATGGTAATCTGTTGGAGTGAGGTCCGGGGAGTACGGTGGATGTCGCAGACATTCCAATTGTAGCTCAGCTAACTTAGTGGTTGTTTGTTGTGCAGTGTGTGGTCTTGCGTTGTCGTGAAGCAGCAGTGGCCTAGAGCGATTGACCAATCTCGGTTGTTTAACAGCTAGTTCTTCCTTCATGGTTTGCAGTTACTGACCATAGATATCTGCCGTAATCGTTTGGCCAGATTTAAGAAAGCTGTAGTGAACGACACCGGCGCTAGTCCACCAAACACTTACAAGTAACTTTTTCTGAGTCAATTTTCGTTTAGGGCAGGATTTGGCTGGGTCTTCAGGGTTCAGCCATTGCGATGAGCGCTTTCGATTATCGTACAATATCCACTTTTCATCACAAGTAATGATTCGATTTAAAATCCTTTCATTATTGTGTCGGTTGAGCAAAGTAACACAGCAGGCGACCCGTGTTTGCAAGTTCAATTCACTCAATTCATGAGGTGCCCATCGTTCAACGAACAAAAATCGCCCCAACTTTTTTTAAAAAGCTGATATTTTGACGTGAGAATTTTCGATTGAAAATAAGGGTGGTTTTTCGATATTAAGTCAAAATAAGGTGAAAAAATGAATATTTGAAATCAAAAAAATTACAGTATCTTTAGGACATAAAAAGGTAAGTTTTCACCAAATTTCGTGAAAAAATAATTGTTTTTGTATAAGATAAAAATAAAACACCAAAAACTTGATTATTTCAATTTTTCACATAAATTTTGAGGTTATGTGAAAAATAGTACATTATGGTACAGCGGCTCGGGTCTCAATGGCGCCTCGGCGGTAATCATCATGCTCACACGTGCCATACGACGTTTTACAACACACTTGCGAATAAAATAATACTACAAATACTAAATAAACAATACTACAAATTAATTCGTTTTCCTATGCGCGCGCATTTGACAATGGCGGTCGACCATATTTAAAAAAAAATGAGGTTTGAACTTAACTTTTTTTTACTCTGTTTTTTTTTCTGTACTTAGAGAAAAAAAAAGTTAAATTTGAGCGAAAATTTTGTTTATTACACAAGTATTACAAGTTGAAATTATTTATTTAAATACGAAAATGCATCAAATGACCACACAATAGGCGTATTAATTTATTCGTACTATTAAACACGTTATTTTTTGTATCAAAACTTTTTTAAGAACATAGACAATTATAGACACTTCCTATAAAATTTAAAAAAGAATCTATAACTCACTTTTGTGAATAATAGTAATGAAAAACTCACAGTTTTATAATAGGTGTCATTCCGTGCTTAATTGCGGTAAAATAATATCACTGTTATGAGCAGGTGTGTTGTAAAGTGTATTTATAAAAGTTGTAGGTCTCTTTATAACCTACAACTTTGTCATTTGATTTTTTTCCATAGGACTTGTAGTTTTGCCGGCAATCAAGATAAACCGTATTTACCCTTAAAAACCCACCCCCTTCCACTTCCCGACCTCAGATCACCCGTAAATTATTTTTCCTTTTATTTTTGTTATATTTTCTTCCTTTTATAACGGGTTTCATCCTACTATTATTTGTTTTTGTTTCGAAAATTATCGACTCTAGTCTATATGACAAATGTATGAATCATAGTTCAAATTATCTTCAATTTCTAATGAAATGTCACCTTCAATGTGTTCCTTATATAAAATGTTTGCTATTCTTATGGCATTCAGACAATTTCGTGACATATTTACTTACAAAGCAAAAGTCACGTCGCGCACGGGTCGAAACGACCCATACTCACTTTAAAGGCCCATATTGTCCAAACACTCCACAGAAACTTGCTCAGGCGGGGTGTGTGGATAGTCTATTTAGTAACTAGAAGATACTAAGCGCGACAACGCGAATAAACTAACACTGGGTCTTTTCGGCCCGGCGCGAGTGCTCGCGGGTTAACAGTATGGGTTCAGCAAAGATTTTGTTATTTCGGTTGTGGACGTATGATCGTGAAGTCTTCAAAGCAAGTACGTTCTAAAGAACAAAAGATATCATTGGTATCAATAGATAATAAAAAAATTAAAATCCCATTATTTTGCCCACATAGTGTTCGTTCTCCATGAAAATTGGGAAACTTCCCCACAAAATAGCAACACTTGACAAATGTGAACACGTTACTATCGTTAGAACAGTGTGCGTGTGTGTGTGAAGTCTGATGAAATTATGTGACTATTGGGGTATATAAGGTTGTAGTAGTAAGTGTATGTGTTGTATGTGTGCCGTGACTTATTGATTACAGTAAAACCAACGATTCCATCCGTGAAAAGGTGAAAATAGGAACTACGGTTGTCACTGTCAAATGCATACTATTTTATTGCAAATCAAAGACAATTTCACTCGATTTGTCATTCTTGGAGGAAAGTGGCGCCATCCTTCGGTTTATAGGAATGTTGGCTTTACTAACTCTGTGTGCAATGCGTACAATACAATAGTACCTAACACACACACACACACAGTCAAAATTTAGTGACGTGATTCAGTCAACAGAAAATCGTAATTTTTCGATTTTATCGGTTTTACTCCTCAGGACTTCTGCTACCCTGGTAGCATCGTGTGAAATTCTGCATTCTGGAGCATTTTGTAATAGTGTTGCCCAATCTTTTGGGGTGATTTTACCAATTTTCACGGAGACTAACGCGTAGCGCCATAATATTAGATGTAGGAATGAGATAATATTTTTTTTTTTCAAATTTTAAAAGGCTTTGACTTGGTGTATATTATTGCAATCGCAAAGAAAAATTCTGAAAAATAATTTTCTAACGACAAACTGCCAAAAACAGGGAAACGGACTTAAAATAAAGAAAAAATATTGTAATGATTCGGCAATTGACAATATCCGGATATGAATAATACACATTATGATATTTTTTTAAGATCGCTATGTTCACTTTTTGGGAATTTGGATAATAAGCACTAACAACACTGCTTACCGATTTTTGACGATTGCTAGTGACGTTTCTATCTCAAATTCCGATAAAAAACCGTAACTATGAATACTTTCACGAATCTATTATTTCATTTTTCATTGGTTATATGAATTTTGTATATGGAAGTGCTGCATTACTTGTATTGTAATAACTAATAAGATAAAAACAAAAAAACCTACATAGATGTTACGAGTTTCCCTTTACTTCTTCCTAGAGGGCGCAAAACAAAATATTGTTGTTTTGTTTACTCAAAAGAAAATTGTCAATCTGCATTGCACATAGTGCACACGTAGTGCAGATACCTAGTTATACTAGGAATACATACGCGAGATCAAAAGTTCATAAGATCAACAATCAATATGTCAACGCCATGAGATCAGCAGTCTAAAATATCAATGGCTTACTACACCAATAAGTTACGAGTTCAATTGTTCATTAGATCAACAGTTCGTTTCGTCAACAGTTGACTATATCAATTTTATTGTTCATGAGATCAACATTTATTTGGTATGCAGTATTTTTTTGGGGGCCCACCAAGATCTTCGGGCCCCAAGCCAACCTCACCTGCAAACCGGTGCATCTGCTGAACAACGGACGAGTCTCTGGCGCTGGCTTTTCCCTTCGGGGTTGGGGGGTCGGACGGCAGTCGCCCCCAGAAAAGCCATGAAAATCGCCACATCAAAGAAATGAAGGCTATATCAGGGAAACAGAATAAGGGTAGGGCGCCGCCGCAAAACGGCGCGCATGAGGGTCGCCCGCCTCTTGTGTCAAGTGGGCGAGGGCTATATACCGTGCCTCAGCCGGGCACGGCTAAAGAAATTAGGCCAAAATCGTGTTTCCCTGAAGCTCCGCTTCGCCACATGGAATATGTGCACGTTAACTGGTCGCGCGAGGGAGTTGGCCGATGTACTCCCCAGGCGGAGAGTGGCCGTGGCGTTCCTGCAGGAGACTCGATGGGGTTGCAGTAGCCCCATGCACATTGGGGACGGCTACCAGCTGGTGTACACAGGTGCACCTGATGTGCAGGCTAGGGTGGGCGTGGTGCTCTCCCGGGCGTTGCAGGATGACATCTTGGAGGTGAAGGGCTATAGCACCCGACTTATGGTCGTGAGGGTGCTTATCGATGGGATTGTAAACCACCTGATAAGTGCCTATGCTCCACAGGCTGGGTGTAGCGAAGCCGAAAAGATCGGGGAAGTGCTTCGTGGCATCCCGCTGTCGCAGGGAATTGTTCTGGGTGGTGACCTGAACGGTCATGTGGGTGACAGGTGTGAGGAGTTTGGACATGTCCACGGCGGTTTTGGATACTGTTGTCGTAACGCGGAGGGTGAGCACATCCTCAGAACGTGTGCGGCTGCCGCCAATATGGAATGCTTGGTCGGGAAGCTCCATGCGGTGCAATCTGGATAACCAGATACGGCAGCAGCTCTCTCCTTATGACGAATTTTAAATCATTTCTCCCTAACGAATTTTATGTCGCTTACCAAATAAATGTTGATCTCATGATAGTAAACTGTTGACGAAACGAACTGTTGATCTAATGAACAATAGAACTTGCAACTTATTGGTGTAGTTAGCCATTGATATTTTAAACTACTGATCTCATGGCGTTGACATAATTATTGATTGTTGATCTTATGAACTTTTGATCTCGCGTATGTATTCCGTTATACTATACTATTTCCATTTCTTTATTTTCTCTATGACAGATTGAGATAATTTGAAAATAGTTACGCCCGCGTACCTACATTTCCGTTTCGATTTCGATTCGAAAATCAATCGATTTAATGCATCGACATATTTTTAATAACATATAATATTAGTTAATAAAGGGGATTGGGTAATCTTGTATGGACCGTGGCGTCATTAATTTTTTCAGCGGCCATCAATAATTTTGATACCACTTTATTGTACTGTGTTAATACACACGTACAAATGTCATTATTTTCATTGTAAGTAATATCGGAGCTGCGATATACAGGGTGGAACATTTCGACTTTACTTTGAAGGAAAGTAACCTAATACTAAAGATAGCGAATTTTACTTAAACGAAACATTACCTTATTTTTAAAAAGAAACAAAACTGCATTCAAATTTTTTTTTGAAAATGCCACCACTACCGGGTTGGGTAGTCGGTTCGACTACCCAACCCGGTAGTCGAACCGACTAAAATCTTCCTAAACCTTCTATTTCATGGATTTCCATTTATTTAATTTGCCAAGTTTGTTAGAGAGATTTGATCCTTATGATCGACCCTATCGATTGATGCAATAAAAATACAGGGTGCTATTTTTTCGAATTGTAGTCGGTTCGATTATAGGGCGTGGCAAACGATTTTTCGGCATTCCTTAAATGCAGTTCTGTTTCTTTTTAAAAAACATACTAAACTGTATTTAAAGTTTTCTGAAAATGCCACACCACACCCGATAGTCGAACCGACTAAAATCTTCCTAAATCTTCTATTTCATGGATTTCCTTTTATTTATTTTACCAAGTTTGTTAAAGACATTTGATCCTTATGATTGACCCTATCGATTGATGCAATAAAAATACAGGGTGTTATTTTTTCGAATTGTAGTCGGTTCGTATAGGGCGTGTATATACAGGGTGTCCCAAAATTCAAGGATAAGCCAGCAACAGAGGGTGGCCCTACTTATGGCTGCTCTGGAAAAAATAAGAAAAAAAATATATCTCTATTTTTTTTTTAATTATTTAAACTTTTTTAAAATCCTTCAAAATTCGGTACCCCAAATGATATTTTCAACTACCAGGCCCACAATTTTGCAAATATTTTGGAACTCTTTTCTGTATTAGCAAGCTAAAAAGCATGGCTATCCATCACCACCCTGAAAAATTATAGAATATTTGTAGTCATTTTACAAAAATAAGTCAAAATATTTTTTTGTCGTCAAATTTTCATACATTTTTACTTTCGACCCACTTTATCTTATCTCGGTGGAAAAAAAAAGTATGGACACCACTATGGCATCCTTTTTTAAAAATTGGCGCAACTATCCAAGATTTCAAAATAGTATGATTTCGGTATGATAATCCAAAAAAAAACTCAAAATTTTTTTTTAAGTAAATAAGAATCACATTTCATACATTGCTTTTATTGAAAATCACCAGATTTATTTTGTACCCAATGCATTCATCATCAATAAAAAATCATTGACGGGACTCGTGACTTATTGGTAACCCAGTAGGTTAACACATAACGAGGTTAATCAACACAAGCTAGGTTGGTTTTCGGATGGATGACCATTCTTAAGACATTGAGACACCTCCATTCCTCAGAAAGTACCTACGTTAGGAGGTCGATACCGGTGGCCATACGAGCATCTATGACAGTTGTTACGGGTAGTCGGAGCCCTAAAAGTCCAACAACTGGACTCCCTACATAACTTTGATATCGCCAATGGGTTTTGGAGGTCAGGTGGCAGTCGCTTCACGGAAAATTTCGCGGTTCTGCTGTTGCACAGTTAACCATCCGACTCTGTATTTTGTAAAGGCTCAGAGGATGGTGAGTGTTGAAAATCCATACCGTTAAAAAATAATTAAACAAACATAATGGTATAATTTTATAATTATTGCATTATTGTTACTATTTTTTTTTGATCATCATCATCATCATGTCGTATGGCTTTTGCTCGAGTCCTCATATTATATCAACGTCCAGTTGGTGAAGCCAGTCTATTGCTACCGGTGTGAGGTCATGTATTGTCATTTTTTTTTGATGACCTAGTTGTTCTTAAGACAATTCCAAAACTCTGAGCCTCGGATTTCCGGGCTAACTGTGAAGCTCTGAACTTCGATATTTTCCGAGAGGCGACTGCCACCTGATCTCCACAACCCACTGCCGATATCGAAGCTATCTAGTTAGGCCAATTTGATTTGGCGAAGTGGAGGAGGAAGAACTGGAAGGCGGACTCTGAGCTCCGAGGTTATCTTGGTCACGGATGCAATCAGGAAAATGCGTATCCATGAAGATGATGATGACTAGTTGTTAGATTTTTAGGACTCCCACTACCCGTAACAACTGTCATAGATATTCGTATGGCCACCGTGATCGACGGCCTAAGGTACTCTCTGAGGACTGGAGATGTCTCAATGTCTTAAGAATGGTCATCCATCCGAAAACCAACCTGGCTTGTGTTACTTAACCTCGTTATGTGTTAATCTACTAGGTTATCAATTAGTCACGAGGCCCGTCAACGATTTTGTTATTGATGATGAATGCATTGGGTACAAAATAATTCTGGTGATTTTCAATAAAAGCAATGTATGAAATGTGATTCTTATTTACTTAAAAAATATTTTTTGAGTATTTTTTTGGATTATCATACCCAAATCAAACCATTTTGAAATCTTGGATAGTTGCGCCAATTTTTAAAAAAGGATGCCATAGTGGTGTCCATACTTTTTTTTTTTTCACCGAGATAAGATAAATTGGGTCGAAAGTAAAAATGTATGAAAATTTGACGAAAAAAAAATATTTTGACTTATTTTTGTAAAATAACTACAAATATTCTATAATTTTTCAGGGTGGTGATGGATAGCCATGCTTTTTAGTTTGCTAATACAGAAAAGAGTTCCAAAATATTTGCAAAATTGTGGGCCTGTTAGTTGAAAATATCATTTGGGGTACCGAATTTTGAAGGATTTTAAAAAAGTTTAAATAATTAAAAAAAAAATAGAGATATATTTTTTTTCTTATTTTTTCCAGAGCAGCCATAAGTAGGGCCACCCTCTGTTGCCGGCTTATCCTTGAATTTTGGGACACCCTGTATATAATCTACGTCCCGATATAGTTTAGAGAAGTTTGTCCATAGTAACTTTTGATCACTTTAAACTGTACTTTCATATTATACCAATTTCATTGATGGCCGCTGAATTCCAACACGACGCCAACATTACCCAACCCCCATTGTACAAAAGTATCCGGCAGTAGTTTAGTTTCTTACATTTTGTAAAAAAAATCAAATCTAGCTTTATGTGGAATTCCCTTTTTAGCAGGTTTTTATTCTAAAGATTTAATTTTAGAATTAGTTAGACGACGATTCCGGCCAGCGAGCGCCGGCAGGTGTCGGCGACGGGTAGTCGGCCGGTGGCCTGTCGACCATCGTCGGTAGGACCTACGCCTACAGATTGAATAAGACTAGTGCAAGCAATTTTCGACCTTATTGACATCACATAGTACAGAGTTTTTTTTCTTATATTCGTGATCAGCGGCATCTATTAATGCGAAAAAACACGTAATTAAGAAAATGTCAATAAGGTCGACCCAAAATAACTAGGTAGTACATATTTGAAGGGTCCACTGCAATAATGATGTATGTCCAAAAATATGAAAATTTACGTTAGTGACGTCATTTGGTCACTTGATAGATGCAGTTACTAATCTCATTTACAAACTCGGTATATAATCTTCCAATCCTGAGATAAATATGTTTCTAATATTTGACTACACGTCTAGAACGCTCAATGTCACAAGTATTCACGGCAATAATGATAGGTGTCCATCGCCTTGCAATTTCCACGATCTTGTAGTGGAACTACCCGCATTCACGCCAATTGTACGGTCGGTTTCGAAATGTCTCGCAAAAGCTGCGTTTACATACTCGCAGCAGAGCGAGGGAAGCGGCGAGAGAAGTGGGCAGAGACGTGGTGTGAATGGTATATTCGTCATGCCGCGAGTAATGCCGCGTATGTTACTGCGAATGTCGGCTTGGCGGCGCGAGTCAAAGGAGCGGCAATACTAGCGCGATGAACTATACGAGACCGCTAGATGGCGCTAATCAGTAAACACGGCTTTCGTTATTGCTCCTCGAATATTTACTTTTAAAAATATTTATATCGATCTACGGAAAGTGTATAGTAGTTGAAAGTGATAGTTTTTTTAAATAATCTATTTAGTTAATTCGCTTTGCTGTAAAAGCATAATGCCTACACTGCTACAGCATTGTCCTCCATACGTTTACGTCCGTCTCCATTGCAGGGCGAATACTGTAATGCGGACCAACACGATGATGCGCGTGTGTGAACGCTAGGGCATTAATCGCGCGAATATTTCTGGCAACACGATGAGCAATGCGAGCGGCAGTATGTAAACGCGGGGTAGGCTAAGCGTATCGTAATAAAGTGATTTTTTTATTAACATTATGGAATCTGACAGAAACGAAATTACTTCAATAAAAAGAAAAAAATCAGGCAGAATGAGTGATGAACTTCGTCATGTGTGAAATATTTGATTATTTTTTATTATTTTTGTATTGTTTCATCCATGGCTAGCAGTAATAAAAGCTACACGAACAATAAATCACGTCATTACTTAAAGGTTAAAGCAATAATTTGGACTACTATCATTATTGACTGTGAACATAGTATGGACATGAATCATTCTAGTTCTGTTATTTGCAGACTTACCTAAGAATATATAAATTATTAATAGTTTGTAATGCCTAAACAATGATTATTTTCTTAATAAATAATACTATGATATTTGTTATTTAATTTGGATAAGAAATATTTCCCGATATCTTTAAGCCCTTTAGTCCACACCGTTAATAAACTTAAAATCCAATTATCTCAAAATAGAATCCAATGGACATACATCGTTATTGCAGTGGACCCTTCATTTATATAAGTAGGTACCTTACGTAACCTATATGGGTAAGTCTGGGTAAGTACCTAGGTATTCAGCGAAATTAAGACGAAAGAAATATTTAAACTTTGAAGGTAAATGCGTAGGCAGTTTACTCCTTTTTTTTTAATTTTTATACCACTTAGGTGGCAGACAAGCACACGGCCCACCTGATGGAAAGTGGTTACCGTGGCCTATGGACGTATGCAACACCAGAGGCGTCACACTCGTGCTGCCGACCCTGAAGAAACCTTCTAATGCCCTTCTTGAAGAACCCCATATTGTAGTCGCTTGGGAAAACCATCGCGGGGAGTTCATTCCACAGCTTGAGTGTGCGAGGGATGAAGTTCCTTTCATACCGCACAGTGCGCACCGTTTCCTTAGATTATTTTACTCATTAGGTACTTATCATAGCGATTATTGCCTACCTACCTACTTAGATATTTGTTGACCGAATAAATAAAACATAGAAAAAATTTAACTAAGTACTTGCGAACAAGTTCAGTTTATTTAGAAATAAAAAAATACAGATAACAGTATAAAGCTGTGTCTACGCTAGACGAACCGAGCACAAACGGAGCCGTTCTGCCCCTCTAGACAAGTGGCAATTCGTTGCTCGGCGTATGATGGAATAGAATGACAAATGTATAGGATTTGACGTTTTTGACATTCGTTGACGCCTGTCATATACGTCAAATCCCATACATTTGGCATTCTATTCCATCATACGCCGAGCAACGAATTGCCACTTGTCTGGGGGGGCAGAGCATCGTCGTCGTCCTACGTTCGCGCGTCCTGCGAGTCAAGTGAGCTACGTACAATCAGGCTTACCAACGACAACAATCCTTACTTAACTCCAGGACCACAGTTTACCGCAGTGAGCACACAAAGAGAAGCATCTCTTTGCGTTTGTCAAAAGAACGACAATTTCGAGCACAGTCGAACATGAGTCGAATGCTCGAGGTGTGCTCGTTTGACACTGGTAAGTCGAATTTGTGCTTGTGCTGTGTTTTGTTTGTCCTGCTCGTCTATCGCAGATGTGCAGTCGCAGCTTTATGACTTCAAACGTCAAGAGTCTATTGTTTTGTATACACGCATTACAGATACCCTGGTTTCAGAGCTGATTTCAGTCGACGGGGTTGAGTGGGGCTGTAGTCAGGTGCAGGTACGGGCGGTGATTGCGCCTGGGGCCACGGATCGCGACGCCATGAGGAAGGCTGGTCAATCGCGGGTGATGACGACGTAGGAGTGTGCGGTGAAGCAGGTTCCAAATAAGAGAAGACCCGTGCGTTTTGTGGTGTGCTGCTTTGAGGGCGGTGCCACGAATCCGATCGGCTGGAAATGGATAAAGAGGTTATACGTATATGAACACGACCCTAGATACATAAATAGTTACAATCGAATTGATTCGGCAATACTTTCTAGACTCTGTCATAAATGTAAATATTAAAAATATTCTTCATTGCACGTTGTGCTTGTGAAGTAGTTATTGAATGAAGTACTTATTACTACTGTGCTAATACTGTAGCACAGTAGTAATAAGTGTTTATTTAATCATCTTAGCGTTTTACTGATTGCGTCCAAAGTTCGCACTATGAAGCTCAGTGTTGACTTTCAGATGACCTTCTGACCTTAAGAGTAAGCATGCACCAGAGCCTCGTCCGTTGTTTGGCACTTGGCAGGTGCACCGAATTAGGTACACGGATACAAAGCTGGCCTGCACATATGGAATGTTGTACTTATATATTTCAATGTGAATTTTCTTTCAACTTTGTAGCCGACTGTACTAATAGCCGAGTTAAAATAGACGAAATAAAATGGTAAGCTTGCATAAATTCGCATAGAGCTGAAAAATGATGGGGCTCATGACACCATAATGGAAGAAATATCAAAAGTCCCCATCGATTGGACTTCTGCATTTTTTTTTATTCAAGGTTAAAGGTCAAATATATTGGATTCTCGCATTTTTCTCGTAATCAGCAAATCTTATAGCAAAAGTATGTTAGACAAAGTTGTAGATCATGTTATACGTATACCTACAAAATTGGTCTCTTACGTTTTTTTATGCGGATCACCATTTCGGAAATATCACAATTTCAAAATTGGAAGAAGTCATATCAGTTTTATATGAAATTTCATTCCCCAGTATTCATCAACGTAGAACCTGAACCGCTAATAAACTTGAAATTTTGGCAGTAGATGCTTTTCATGTTGCTAGTATCCAATAAGGAAGGATTTTGGAAATTTTGTCGCTGAGGAGGTAAAATATGGGAGAAAAGTCTGTCTAGAAGTATATTCCCGTTCATCCCTTATTTTAGCCCTTTAGTAACAAAATTTCCAAAAATCCTTTCTTAGTCGATATTACCATCATGAATAGCATCTACTGTCAAAATTTCAAGTTCGTAGGACCAGCCTTTCAGGCTCTGTGTTGATGAATATTAATGAATATTGGGAACTACTTTTTCGATTTCTTTCAATTTTGAAATTGTGATATTTCCGATAATAATATAATAATAATAATAAATCTTTATTTGCGAAATGGTGATCCGCACAAAAAAATGTAAGAGACCAATTTTGTAGGTAATTCACATGATCTACAACTTTGTCTAACATACTTTTGCGATAATGTTTGCTGATTACGAGAAAAATGCGAGAATCCAATATAACTATTTGACTTTTAACCTTGAATAAAAAAATGCAGAAGTCCAATCGATGGGGACTTTTGATATTTCTTTCATTATGGTGTAGTTAAGATATCCACCAATTTTCAGCTCTATGCGAATATAAGCAAGCTCAAATCTTTATTTTTACTGGATTATAACTTATTCTGTGAGATTTAAGAGCGTTAAAGTTTCGTTTGGGCTGAATTATGATAGAAAGATGTAGCAAAGGATGAGTAATGGTTTACTTTGAGTAATAATCCGATCGCGGCGGCTCCGGGCGCCTGAGGGGGGTGCGCGGGGGTGAGTCGTCCACGAAGGCGTTATTCATCTGCGCTCTATAAAAGGAAAAGTCTTAAAATAATGACTTACGTAAGTAGGTGCACTAATTTCGCAACGCATAGGTAATCATAGCGCATAAGTAGCGCACCTAGACAAGTGGCAATTCGTTGACCAGCGTATTGCAGAATAGAACGATGAATGAATGGGATTAACAATTATTTTGAATTTTATGACATACTGCAATCAAAAAACTGTAAAATACGTGTCAATCCCATGCATACACCAGGTTATCCCATGCCGCTTATTGTACAATACGCCGATGAACGAATTGTCACTTGTTTTAGGGGGCAAATCTGCTTGCTACGTTAAATATTTTTTTTATACCACTCAGGTGGCCGACAAGCACACGGCTACTAAAGTCACGCAAAATAGGTCAGGTAAGAGGTTACAACCAAAGTCTTCCACTCGCTACGATTTAGCAGACGGTCGGATGTGGATTGATCAATGAGTCTACGTCCAATCAATATTGGTATTCAATTATGTCAGATCAACCGCACTGCACAACGTGATTCGGCGGCTATAATAACCCCATATTGTGTTCCGGCAGTGTGTAGGGTAGCCAGAGCTCGCTAGAGAGGTTTTGTGCTGTCAATAGGAAGACCAAAGACTTGTCCTTCTTGTCTTCTGCGCTGACGATACCGAATCTCTCTGTTCTTACAGGATCAGCAGCACGAGTGTGACTCCACTGGTGTTGCACTCGTCCATAGGCCACGGTAACCACTTTCCATCAGATGTGCTTGTCTGCCACTTAAGTGGCATACAAATAAATTACCGACTTTCAAGACTTACCCCCTTGAAAATGGTGAAGTACTGTATACATCAGGGTGTGCCCACGTTTCTTCAGGTTTTTTGGAGCTGTGGATAGTAAATATATATCTCAACAGGTCTGGCTTCGTTCGTTTAAAATCAACATTCTCATAACGATTTCCCAGTTGCGTCCAAAATTGGCACTATGTAGCCTGAGTCTGAGGTCCGCTTACTCTTTTTGATTGGTACTTATGTCAGCTTTTCCAGGAGCGACTGCCTTACCTAACCCTGAGAGGAAATCCTCATCCAGCCAGAGCCTCATCCGTCGTTAAGCTAATGCAACGGTATCCAGGTGAGGTTGGCTTGACTCATGAAAATATTGGTTGGACCATACTCATTTATTCAAATGACAAACGTAAGGATATTTAAATATAGGTAGGTATCACATCTTACTTACTCGAAGGCATTCAGGACTCCTACTTTGTGAATAGGATGCTGAAACAAAAACTTTTTTTAGTTGTTGTCTATTAAAAAGAAAAAAAAATATAAACATCCGAATTGAGAACCTCCTCCTTTTTTGAAGTCGGTTAAAAATAAATCTGCATCAAATCGATATCTAGAGTGGGGGGTCCCAATAACCCGTTTCCTGCCGGCTTGTTTTTGTCCGGCCTTTATACATGTAAGACATTGAGCTATAGGTACAGATTCTCCGCTTTTTTTTTGAAAGCTTTTGACTAATTAAATGAGTTAATAAATGGCGCCTGTCGTCGTCGGACCACAGTACCTGTTTCTTGATACTAAAATGAGTCATTAATGTACAGTTGACAAAGGAACTTTTCACATAGGTACCTACCTTTTTTTTATCGTTCGAATAAATTCCTACGGATACCTCCCCCGCCGAAGCCGGAGAAGGAGGTTATGCCGGACTCGAACCGACTAAAACGCACGCCGTCTGTGGGCCGGTCTCGGTTGCCGGAGGTGAGGTTGTCGTAGCCATATCCCTCGCACCCCGGCCGACCCAGGGCCACATCTCTCGATCCGGCCCTCATCCGGTCACCGGTGTGGGTTCCGGGTATGGGGAGGCACGCAATGCGCGCCGCCGCCACGGCCTGCTTCTGCTAGGGTGACAGGCGGCTCCACCCGTCACCCCCAGGCCCGCGCTCATGGGGGACGGAGGTCATTCTGCGACTCATAGGTACCTGCCTAACTTTATAAGAAAAGATATAAACTTACATAAATCATTTGAAAACTTTATTATAAGAGTTTAGTTGTATGAACCCACTCACCTGTTCATTTTTGAGCGAATTATGGTGTTGTGTCAGGAAATAGACTAGTAGTATAAGAAATATGCAGCTAATAGCGGGGTAGACGAAACCTTTCATCGCTATCACCATGAACCACAAAGAACCTTGTCGTATTATTTCTAGATAGTACATGCCATCAAATGTTGGTGGCAATAACCTCTGAAAATGAAGAATATGAATAAGTTAATGTAGAACCAGGTAGTGCACATGATTCATTCTTTAGAAGAATTTGGGAGTCCCTCTGTGATTAGATCGACACTAAATTTTGAACATAATATATTTTGAAACGTTGGGGACATGGGGTCCAAGTGCCCGATTTGTATTTAAAGATTTGGCAAAGCGGCTGATCGACGCTACGCGTGACCAGAAGGCTGGTTATTATCTTGCACAAAGAATAAGCATTGCCATTCAACGTGGCAATGCTGCCAGTCTTCTGGGAACGTTGCCGGTCGGTGACGATGTGGAGGAATTTCACGATGCATTATGTATGTAAATATTTTATTAAGTTATTTTAATTTAATTAGTTTTAATTAATTTAGTTCCTTTTTTTTTAGTTTTAATAGATTTTAGTTTAATTTAATTCGTATCATAAAAAATGTACATTTTCAGAATATATGAACAAACTAAAAAAAAAAAAAAAATATTTTTAGTAGGAGATTTGACCTTCAGGTTTACCAAATTAACCTCTATAGGTATTGACGTAAAGGTTAGTTTAGTAATGACGTAAGTATGTACTCTGAGCGTGTTACACAGTGGTCAGTGACAGTGTTATAGACTGAGGTGATGTCTCACAGACGTAGGTACCTACAATAAAAGAAAATATGAAGAATATCTAGAACATGATTTATGTCTCTGCAACTTTTATTATTGCTGTATGAATACCCGAGAGGTGAATTAACACCCGCATTTCACCTAACATTGTATTAGGTCCCACGAAATGAGGCTATGACCGCATTCCGGGCACTATTGTTGACTCGAGTCATGCATCTGAAGCTGAGTCTGGGCTGTATATCTGTCTGATGTTAAACAGCCCTAAGAAAGGAGCCTCGAGACTATCCCTATACTATAATAATAATAATCTTTATTGACATTTAAAACTGTTGTACAAGTTATTAAGGATTCGCTGACTCCTGCGCTAGTTGAAACTGTGTTGCAGGAGACAGAGTCTTCCCCTCAAATTGATTGATCACAATTACAATTTTTACGTCAGTGAAGAGACAAAAAAAAAAAGAAAAAAAGAAGCATTAAACTTGGGACTATTTTATCAGTACATGCATATGGATGTGTGTGTGTGTGTGTGTGTGTGTGTGTGTGTGTGTGTGTGTGTGTGTGTGTGTGTGTGTGTGTGTGCGTGTGTGTGTATGTGTGTGTGTGTGTGTGTGTGTTTGTGTGTGTGTGTGTGTGTGTGAGAGAGAAAATGCTTGAGCGTGCGTGTAAAAAAAAAAAGGGGGGGAAGGGTATTATTGATGTGAACATGGTTATATATTTATATATTAATGTTAGAAGGAGTCACATGTACGAAATTTTTACGAGGTCCTCTGTAGCGTCATAATCAAATTCTTTTATCCATGTAGTTACAGCTTTTTTCATTGCATTATTATTTAGTTTCATTATTTTCTTAATTTTATTACATTTATTGTACGTGTGTGGCGCTAAACAATTATAATGTCTCTGTGCAAATGTTGTCCTAACCAGGGGAATCGGGTGGCGTTCAACTCGTCTTTTATGTACCTGAGTGTTTTGGAAAGTTTTCCTATGGTATCTTCGTATTATTTGGTAGATAAATAGTTTCCTCACAGTTAGTACATCTGCCAGTTGATATAGGGTAGTTGTGGGGAATCTATATGGTAGGTATAGGAGGACTTTTAGTATTGCCCGCTGGGCCCGTTCAACATCTTCCATTAAGCTCTTTGCCGCACCTCCCCAGGCACATATACAGTATCTAATGATGGACTCGCACAATGCTTTATAGGTTTGTATAAGAAGTTGAGGGTCAGCTACCATTCGCAGACTCTTAAAAATGTATATCAATCTTCTTATCCTCGTCATTGTAGACTCAAGATGAATGTGCCAACTCAAGTGATGGTCCAGTGTGACACCCAGATACTTAATAGACTCCACTCGCATAAGCGCTGCGCAATCGCAGTTTATGTTACTCTCTTCCCTATTACAAGGGAATGTATGTATTTGAAGTAAGGAGTCTACATCTGGTTGACCAACATCTGTAATGCTGAAACAAACATACTTAGTCTTAGACGTATTTAGTGAAAGGAGACTGTTCTCCAGCCAAGCTGTTACCTTAGCTAGTCCCCTCGCAGCTGTTTTAAAGACGGTATTCCATGTGCAATCATGAAATAGCAGCACTGTGTCATCAGCAAACATTAATAAGTCCATTCCTTTCAAGGTAGCGACACTGCACAAGTCATTAATATAAATGAGGAATAATGATGGACCAAGCGTGCTACCCTGAGGAATACCATATTTGCATTTAGAGTCATCGCTCTCACAGTCTGCCACTCGAACACGTTGAGATCTATTTGTCAGATAATTCTGGAACCAGTCAAGTGCTATCCCCCTTATACCGACATTTTCCAGACGTGTTAACAAAATTGGAATCGAAACAGTGTCAAACGCTTTTTGGAGATCTAAAAAGACCCCCAAACATTTTTGTCCTGTGTCTAGGTGGGTAACGACAGATGATGTTAAAGTTAGGACTGCATCTTCTGTTGATTTTTGATGTCTAAAACCGAATTGTGAGTCGCTTAAAATTTTATTATTTTCCAAATATGTGGTTAATCTTTTGTTTACGATTTTTTCTAGTATTTTAGATAGTACTGATAGAAGGGAGATAGGGCGATAATTTGTGGGCTTATATCTGTCCCCAGCTTTAAAAATTGGACAGACTACTGCTTTTTTGAACAAAGAGGGGAAAATACCGGTTCCTAAGCTTAAATTACACATATATGCTATCGGTGGGGCAAGTAACAGGACGTTTTGTTTTAAGATGTCAGTAGTAATTTTGTCCCATCCAGGAGCACTGTTATTTTTAAGTCCCAAAATCACGTTTCTCACCTCGCATGGATCTGTGAGCAAAAATGCCATAGAGTTCAGCGGTCCGGTATCTCGTTTGGCTTCGCGTGCCAGATCGGATTCGGATTTACCCATTAAGTCTAGCAAGTGATAAGCCAGTGTGCTTCCAACTTCAGTAAAGTAAGTATTTACCGTATTTAGAGCTTTAACTGGGGTATCATCTATTCGGAGTAGTTCATCAGCCAACTCGTTTTTTCGTTTGATATCACATACCTCTTTAATAGTTTTCCATGTATCTTTAATGTTACCCTTAGCAGAATGCAATCTTGCCCTATAGTATTCCTGTTTTAGTTTTTTAATTATGGAATTACATATATTCCTATATGATTGGTATTTGAGTAGTAATTCATCGTTATTGTTTATAAATTGTGTCGCGGTTTTATGTAGTTTATCCCTTCTTCTTATGCATTTAACTACTCCTATTGTTATCCAGGGTTTTAACGGTCTGGTCCTATTTGTGGTTTTCACAACCTTTGTGTTATTCGTAACTATACTGAGCAACTTGGTAGTTAATATTTCACATGCAATATTAGGATTAGTGTTTTGATAGAGATGCACCCAAGACTCCTGTGTAAGTGCATCATGTATCGCTTCGTAGTCAAGTTGTATTTTTGTGTGCGTCAGATTTTTCCTTGTTATGGAAGAATTATTGATGTATAATAAAATAGGAGAGTGGTCCGTCATTAATCGTTCAAATATTACTGTTTTCCAACAGTAGGTACATTTAATCATAAAGTGGTCAAGACATGTCTTTTCCATACGTGTAGGATTTGTTATACCTTGTTTGAGTCCATGTATCGCCATTAGGTTAAAATAATTATTTGGAGGTTTTAAGTTTGTCGGTAGGGTATCAATGTTTATATCTCCTGTGAAAATAATGTTCTTTGTTCGTATATCGTATAGGATTTTATCTAGTGATTCTATGTAAGTATTGGTATTTGTAAAACATGGTGGGCGATAGGAGCAAACTATTGTATAATCAGGTTTGATATTAACTACAAGAAAATTGCCTTCCTGGGAGTCTGGTGGTTCAAATGCGCTGCTTGTAATATCACTACGCACATAAACGACAACGCCATCGTTTTGGTTCAACCTCTTTATACTCCAGTATCTGTTATAATCTGTGATATCCGGTGGCGGATTATCAACATCGGTCCAACATTCCGATAACACGAAGACGTCTATTATCATATTCAGAGAAGTAACAAATGCTAGAAAGCAATCAAGGTTCTTGTTTATACTTCTAACATTGAAGCTAATTATCGATAACGATCTACGTATTTTTGAGTCATAATTCAATACTTGCGAACATAAACTATTATCACTTAGTGTAATACATTCTATCAGTTCAGGTTCATCTACTTCATCTGTTATATTTTTAAAATCGAATTTTTATTATATATGTGGTTGAATTTACTGGAGTTCCAAATAACAATAAATAGTTAAATATACGATAACGACCGGTGATAATTATAGTGATATTAGAAGTAAATATGTTATTTTTAATTGGAGAATACTTTTCATATTCTAGGTTGTATATATATAAGTAAAACTTGCCATAGTACTCGTAGTTATAAAATAGACTTTCGGTATTAGGAGTTGCATATATAGATATTAATAGTGGCACAGTCATGGGGTGTACTGCGCAATTACAGAAGTGATAATCTTGTAGGTCACAATTAACTTTGATTATCGCTACGCTACTATAGTAGGGGGCTATTATTGTGGGAAAGGAATAGGATATATAGTTGTATATTGGTTGATGTATGGTGTAGTATACGCAAAGATGATTATGTAGTGTAAAATGTGCTGCTTGTATATAGCTTGCTTGTATATAGTGTGTTTTTGTGGTTGTGTGTGAGTGTTTATGATTATTTTTGTGTGTAGGTATAGGATACTTCATTGCAATGTGTATTATTGGGCATCCGTGTAATGATGTGTATATATACATGCACGAACAACGGTATACATTATATAAAACATTAGTTATTAAAAATGAATGAGACATGACTAAAGGAATCCCCAGATGGAACTCCCAGAAATCAATTATGTAGTAAGTATAGTACACATGTTCTGATCGTAGTTTGTTATATTCGAATAGTCATTTCGTTTGTGCCACCAATTCCTCAAAGTCAGATTCATGTGTAATTCTTCTTGCAGGTTCTCCCTCCTTTTTTCTAATATAGACTTTACCATGCGACGTCCAACGATAGGCATAATCGTTTGTCTTCGTGAATTCCCGTGCTTGATAATAAAGTTTTTTCGCTCTAGAAGTAAGACTTTCCGAAATATAAATAGGCGAGTTTCCCTTCATGTTAATATGAGAATAATTCAGCCTGTTGGACTTGTTCTCCCGGTTGTACTTCTTTATGTTTGTAAGCATTTTTTCCTTCATTATGACACTCGTGAACTCAGCTGTTATGGGTCCAGCATTCTGTGCACTTTTACTAGTGCTAAGACGGTAGACATCCCTAAGTTCGTGTGTTTCGATTTGAGTATTCATAGCAATCGCGATTGCTTTCACAACATTAAGGAGGTCCTCTTTAGTCTCGCCGGGTTTTTTTGGCACATTACGTATGTCCAGACATGTAGACTTCGCGGTTCGCTCAAGGTTCTCGACTTTTTCCTCCAGTGATTTAATGTACTGCAAGCTGTTTTTCTTTTCATGCTCTAATCGGACAAGTTTTTCCATCAATTCATCATATCGATGCCCCATAAATTCCACGGTGGTTTGTAGGTCCACGTTCTGTATCTTAATTTGCTCGATGTCGTTTTGTAGCTTACAAAATTTTTCATTTTGCTCGCACCTTAAGGTTGAGAATGACGACAGCAGATCTTCACGAAGTATGTTCAGATCGGTAGTTTGTTCAAAGTCATGTCTGCGCTTTTGTCGAAGTGCAAGTCGGTCCATAGTAAGCTCCGATTTAGGTGTTGATAAGTCGGGCTCAGAGTTGTAAAGGGACGTGTCTGTCGTGTTCTTAGGTGGAGTTTGATACATAATTGTATTTTAAATAAATCAAATTAGCCAATGTTCAAACTTGTTTATGTTAATCACTTTCTAGTGAAATATTGTAAACAACAATCTTGCACAGCGCACGCAACAGAGAGTAGCAAGTAGCAAGCAAACAAAACAATACGAATCAACTCCGATGACTCACCCGGTGCACGGCGCGGCGGGGCGCTGCGTTAGCGCAGAGTACCTTGCTAGTTTCGATTACTGCGTCATCGGCTCGCATAGCCGAGCGGTTACGAAAGCGTGTCTTCGCTAGCGCTCGACGGTGCTCGGGTTCAAACCCCAGTGGCCAATCAATCACAGCGTGTAGTTGAATAAAGCTGCAATGTATCTTTATCCTTTTCAAACTCCTCCCAGAGGGCGTGTTATCACCATAAAGCACACGCAAGTGCAAGCAGGAATCACAAAATTGGTAATCAACCAATGACAATTTTTCAACTCACTATTTAGATAAGAATTTACTCAAAGACTTTGCACACGTCCGCTCACACAGATAATAGGCGGGGAAGGATGAATCAGTAAGTAGGTATTCTTACAACAGAAGCACTTACCATTAGTGATACCATGTTAGTGTGGTCGACACCGAAGAACGAGGCCGTGGTAATGTCGACGATCAACGAAGCGAAGCAGCTACCAACATAGGCATACACCGCCCAGCTGAGGTACCGCGATTGTTTTTCATCTTGTATAACTGGGAAACGAATTACGTGGGGTACAAAGTTAAGTAGCGATTATGAGGCCTTCAAGGCATTTAGAGGGTGAATTAAAATATGTATAGATCGCGAGAGCAAGAATTGTAAAAGGTGTACATATTTCAGTCTGCAAGAAAAATGCTAAAAGTCGAAAAAAAAAAATCAGTGTTTCTCTACAATATTATGCATGTATTATACATATAAACCTTCCTCTTGAATCACTCTATCATTTAAAAAAAACCGCAATATTAGGGTAATTTCACGATGCCAAATTTTTTGCTAATTTCGGTGGCAGTTTCCAATCATAGGTTTTCCGATGAAAAAAATTTTCAATGTTCTTTTAGAAAACTATATACCTACTACTAGATATTCTAAAAGAACTAAAATTAAATTTTTTCATCGGAAAACCTATGATTGAAAACTGCCACCGAAATTAGCAAAAAATTTGGCTTCGTGAAATTACCCATTAACATAATAAAGCGTAATATAAGATAGGTAGCTGTGTATTTTTTCTGTTAACAGAACAATCAAGTGTAGGATTACGTTATCAGCTACTAACTTATTATAATATTACCTATAGGTAGGTTGTGCCGGGCTCGAACCGCCTAAAACCGCACCCTGCGCAACGCAGCTGCTCCATTGAGGATCCAATTTCCAGGGTGTAAAGTGATACGATAGAGCTGGTATGGTTACCCCAGGCCTGCGCTGAGAGAACTCGCTCTCTACCTTGCCAGCTGCCATCAGCTTATCAAAGGGACATGTAGAGAGCTCAAGAGCACTCTACATGTCCAAGAGCAACCCTCAACAGGGCCGCTCCCCTCGGTCGAAGTTGGCCGTAGGCGACAGCGTCTGTCTACTAATGGCGTACCTACCTTATAATATTCATGGGATGAAAACATATAACTAGGAATTGGTCGAGACATATATCTTGGACCTAAAATGTGCTCAAAATGTGCTCTACACGCAGTTCACGTTTCTTGGTTGTCTTTTGAGGATAGCACGGGGTGCTACTGCGGTCGATGAGCTCAAAATCACCAAGCATAGATTCTTACAAAACAATTCACGCGCGCCAGGACCTCATTTCTCCCACGATTTAGATCCATGATACGTTATATATAAGTAATTACTTGTAACTAGAGTGATGGCAGCGGCCAGAGAGATGACGGAGAAAGCCAATATAAGTGACACCAGAGCCAAAACCGTAGAATCCTGTGTCAGGATCGATCGTTGTAGCTGTGTGCTTTCTGAAAATGGTTCCAGCGCGTGGCATGTGCTAGCTGAAAAATATTATTAACACCGATTTAGAGTATCTATCTATGTACAGTACATTCTATAAGTAATATCATAAAATTTAGGGACATCCACGTAAAAAAATCACAACAAAGCTTTACGTCATGCACTATTTCGAATAAATCGATAATAATATTCTGTAAATTGGCAATATCGCTTATTTGCAAAATACTTCAAATATGTACACCGTACCTACTCCTAATGGTAAGCGGTTGCCGTGGTCTATGGGCACGGGGAATTTTCAACCAACGAAACGACAGAAAAATCTGTTCTGTGACATCATCAAAGTATCTATCTTTTATAAATAATTATACTATAAATGAAAACCATACAGTAACGCGCTATAGGAAATAGGAACAGGGTCACTGACGCATTGCTACCTTTTTTATATTCAGTCCGTTAATTGACTGCACCCCGCTGAACGGGTAGAAATTAGGGTGAAATCCAGAAGATACGGATCAATATTCCAGATGATATCGATTCTAAAATCAGGGTAGCCCATATACTACCCTGACAGTAGCGACAAATATTTTGTTTTCATTGATTAAAGATCCCAGAACTGTAGAAGGAAACACGTATGCTATGCTGGCAGAGCATTCCAGTTTTTATCGTACGACCAAGAAAGGAAGCACCTACCTACTGAACCGCTAGGTTCGAGACGGACCTGTAGGCACATGCTGTAAGAACATTTCGAACGATCGAACGAACTCGACAGCTGAATCCGCGGTGATATTTCCATTCTGCATGCTGTAAATTTGGTTTCGTCACGTTGTCGAGCATGAGTGTGATGTATGTTTATGTGCTCGACAACCTGACATCACCAAAACAGCATGCGATATTGAAATATCACCGCTAATTTAGCTTTCGAGTTCGTTCGACCGTTCGAAATGTTCTTACAGCATGTGCCTACTGTAGAGAGGAAGAACAGAACGTGAAGAAAAAGGGAAGGAAGGTTTCACCAACCGTACCTAATACAATTATATTGATACTAGCTGTTACCCGCGACTCCGCTCGAGTGGATGTTGGTTATCGCGACCTAACATAGCTTATGTCCTTTCTCAAGATCTAATACATCTCTGTACCAAATTTCATCAAAATTGGTTATGTAGTTTAGGCGTGAAAGCGTAACAGACAGACAGACAGAGTTACTTTCGCATTTATAATATTACTTTGGATATAAACTATGGAAATTTAGTGACCAAATGTCGATCTTAACTATGTGAGAGCGCGGTGTTGCCCCAGTTGAACTAGACAACACAAACACGCTGTGAAAAAGATGGACTATTTTATTTTCGCTTCGGCTAATCATTGTTTTACAATGCTTAAAAAATGAAAAATACTAAATATTGTGTATTTACTTTGAATATAAATCCAGAATATGTTACGCCAAAAATAGCTTGCTCCGGTTGGCGACGATAAACCATCACAATTAAATCGAAAAACTATGAGGGTTACGCTCAGCAGTATGTATACCAAGGAGGATACCTGAAAATAATGCACTATATAAGTAGATAATAAGTGAATAGCACAAAGGTAATATTCATATAATTATGACACTCATTAAAGACTTCTTTTTGAGGCAAGCACTCATCAAAGATTTACAGGGATTTACAAGGTTGTAAAAAGAAAATAGGTATAAGTATATGCACACAGTCTTTAAGCTTCATGCAATTGAAACATTACTATAGTAAAATTAATTCGCAGAGCTAGTTTTATTGATGTAGCCAGGGGAGTCACAAAATCAATTTTTCAACGACCTTGTATGGCATATTGCTATCGATCTAGTGTGCTAGTTACTTTGATGCGTATAAAAATGAAATGTACTTACAATGGTCAATCCGCCCGACAGGATAGCAATCAGAACGAGGTTCGGGTGATATTTTATATTCGTCGGTGAATTCATTGTATGCATAATTACTTTTATTTATAAAAGAGAACACGTCATGTCGTATCGTCGTTCGTTTATGAAGGAAGTGAATAGTTATCAGAGCTTTAATCGCGTCATGATAATTGTTATCGATATTAATGCTCACTATCTACTAACACGTCGAAGTTCTATAATAATTCTAGCATAGGTATACTCGGATGATAGAGGGACACTAGTCACGCAAGCGTACACTGCGGCAAGATTACTCACAGCTCATCAAAAACGCATCCATAAACATAAACAAAAACAATTTTAGACAATGGCACTCGGTATACAATACCCAATTATCAAAGTGTACAAATGTCAAGAGTATAAAATAAAATGAATGACTATTGCCTGTGATTCATGTCTCAAATAAGACAAAAGCAAGAAAATTACATAGCTACACAACCGTGCGAAAGTAATTTACTTAGATAATGTGAAGTTGCATTCAGTGTAGGATGGTGGAGGCAGAGCAGAGGTATAAATCGTCAGTGTAGCAATGTATCTTCTACGAAAATATGTTATTTCAACTTTACGTAGCTACAATTTCCATCGGTATTACATAGTTTAATAAATTCCATGGTAAGCACTTCTGACCGCCTTAGCTCTCTTCTTCTTCTCGTTCTGCTAATTCAAAATCTGCCTCTGTGGCGTAGTGGTAGTAGTGAACGCGGCCATTACGCAGGAGGCGCGGGTTCGATCCTCGCTCAGTTCAAATATTTGTATGCATGAATATGAATATTTGCATTGGTCTGGGTGTTTCTATGTATAAATGTATGTATTTACGAAAAAAAAAATGTATTTAAGTATAGTTATTTATCCGCATTCTACAACCCATAACACAAGCTAGTTAAGCTATGCTTACTTCGGGTCTCATAGCGTTGTGTGGAATGTCCTATAATATAATTTTATAGTATTTAAAAGCTTATAGGGGGTTTGGTAGGTACAATATAAAAAAAAACAATATAAGCCCGTGAAATTGTGAAAAAAATCCAATTCGAAAATTAGTTTAATTTCGGCACTGATATGGGGATTTGTTTGCACTTAACAAAAAAAATAGGATCGGCAACGTTTTTTTTTGGGTTTCGTAGTCAACACGGAACAGTTTTAGTTTCGGTCGGCATATCAGCACTGCAATTCACTAAGCGAGCACAACGATGCGACAACGATGCGAGGCGCAACGTAGATTGTCATTGGTCAGATTGTATCACGTCATTGGAAATCGACCAATGACAGTGTCCATCGCGCACATCGTTGCGACTCGCATCGTTGTCGCATCGTTGTGCTTGTTAGTGAATTGCACAGCTGTTCTGTGGTCCGCAGTTTAGCTGCAAGACCCTTTATTCTAGAAATCACATAGGTTACCTACATCTTAATCACGTCGGCAATGTGGTAGAATATAATCTTGTGACCGTTGCATAGCCCTGCTTCTGTTAGGGTGACAGGTGGGCGCACCTGTGACTCCCAGCCCAGGTATGCGCGTGGCCAACAACTCACCCCTTGCTCCCTGTCCACTGTGCCCTCTGCTAGGGAGGCTTTAGAGAGGCACGTGGGGAGCCTCAGACCAGTCCTCTACAGGGCCGCTACCTAAGTATATAATTGTTGTTGTTGTTGTTGTAAAAAACCTTAGAAGGAAATTAAATCAAGTCAATATGACAGTAAAGAGACCGCAGACGCTAATGCACATAGTCATGAAGAAAAGTGTGTCTATGATGTAGGTACTGTCACCACAATAGTTCAACTGTCACAAAATGCCGTCAGGCAGCTTTCGTTGTATATTTTAATTATGTATTATGAGAATAAGTACAAACAATTCATAATTTTAAATTCTAATCGATCTTAACACTCATCATGCTGTCTCTCACAATCTCGATTAACACCAACCTGCTCATTTAACTTTTATAATGAGCTAATTTAGTTATTGAATAGCCGTCATCTTCGAAATATAAACCTCAGGACAACCTTCACGTATCGTAACTATTCATCATGTATAATAATGAAGTAAAGCCACAGGATAATGAAGTGCCACAGCAGAAAGAAGTGATAGATATGAATGCAGAGCCACAGGAGAAAGTGATACGTGTGAAACTCGTGCCACAGGAGGATGGAGCAATACGGGTGGACGTAGATCAGCAGGGAAATGGAGAGGTTCAAGTGAATGTAGTGCCACGGGAAAATGAAGAACCACAGGTGAATGAAGAACCACAGGCGAATGAAATGCCGCGGGCGAATGAAGTGCCACAGGTGAATGAAGGGCAACAGAACGAAGTGGCGCGGTTGGGTTTTTGTAATACTCTGTTGCTTTATATGTTTCGCATTTGGCGACTATTCTCTTCCATATGTGCAAAGAAAAAAACACATAAGACATACAAACATAAGGAAACTGCTCGTGAAAAGATTAGGAAAATACTTGAGTTCGGTTGGTTGGCGATATCTACCATCGTCCATGTTACACCTCTTCAGCAGTCACCATTCCTTAACATCGTTAGCACTGTGATTAGCATACCGGCGCAAGTGAACACATTCAATTGCCTTCGTCAAGAAGTCCTACCGACGTCGCTCGACCACCCAATATTTATTTACACGATAGCATTGTTTTTTGTTTTGGCTACTTTTTACTGGATTTACATAGAATGTATGAGAATTACTCTAAACCGTCCTCCCGGCCTACGTGCATACCTTTTCTCCGTAATCCTATAACGCAGCAATGTAACAAGCATGTGATAGTTGTAATGTATTTCAAGATCTTGTGATGCAACCTGTTGTGTGGTAAATAATGGTCTTAGTAATTCTCCATAAATGAAAATTATAATAAATATCGAAATATAATCAGCTTTTTAATGTAGGTACCTAAGTTATATCTACTTGCCTATTAGAATGTGTTGATGGTTATCTACCACAGCGGACCGCACGTTAGGCCGCGCGTCGCTGCATTAGATCGATCTTGACTAGCAAAGTATTAACCATGGTATTAAGTAAGATCTTTTTGTGTACCCTGCCACTTGGTCATTTCTCCCCGAAAGGCAATCAAGATCGATCTGATGCTGACTGTACGAACTTCGCATATAAACATTCAAACTCTTATGTCTCGCTAGGGGTAACACAAAGGTAGGTTAAACATTATGCTAACAAAAAACAGTAATCTATTTATTTACTTATACGAAATTTCACCTTGAAAATGATATCCATATTTATTATGTTTATTTATATCTACTTACTTACCTTATCTAATGTCCGAGCAATATATTATAATTTGGGCAGCTACAATATTGTATTCTACACCTGTAACACGATCATGACATATAAGCATATTGCAGTACCGTGTCCCTTCGTCCAGCAAACTCACCATGGAATCTTGATATTTCATGAATGCCAAAAAATAGTTCTGAAACAGTTATAAATAAGCCAAAGGAAAAAAATAGTTCTCATAAACTTACGAAACTGCAGCTGGTTCCCCGAATTGTCAATATTTAATTTAAAAAATTATAGGTCTACGTAGGTTAGACCTACTATTATTTTTGTGATGTCAGTACACAATACGGCCTTTCATATTTTGTTAACCTACTCCTATTTGTGAACTTATGTTGTTTTATTTCCATATCATCTCCCCGTATTTTAAACAACTGAACCAATTTTCATCAAACATAGGTAAGAACAGTCTCGAGCTCTCGACTAACTAATTCGCCTTTCAAACAAAAAAATAACAATATCGGTTCGGGAGCTACGATGTACACCAGGCGCGGATCCAGGCGCGGAATTAGGTTGTGGGCACAGGTACCCGAAAATGTGTGAAAAGTGCGTTATCATGTCAAGCATGTTAAATACGCCCGTGGGGGGGGGGGGGGGGTGTCTTTGGCGGAGTTGGTCTCACATTGACCTGTTGAATTGAACGCGGCGAGACGAAAATCAAACCTTATGGAGTAGGGTGCAGAAATCGCAGGGGCAAATGCTAGTCAGCTTCCTCGAGTCAAGGGCACAGGGCCTCTTTTTCATTAATAGTTCCTTTAAGAAAAACCCCAACAGGAAGTGGACTTGGCAACGCCGGGACTCTGCGATAAAGAACAAGATTTAATAAATTATTTAGAGATGTCTTTGTGATCAACAAGTTTCAAACCGAAAGCGATCACTGACTTATCCGATGCTCTCTAAATATCAACATCAAGGCTGAAAGATTCCGAATGATAAGGTCAACCGACCTACGCCGCTCCAAGTAGCTCTAGGGTCCGAAAAGTTCCAATTGGAACTTCAAAATCGTTTCGCAATGCTGGAAACCTAGCGGCATTGACGAGAAGGCCGACATTGTGGTCAAAATATTGCAGGAAGTGTCTCGAAAGTTGTTTCCCGGAAAACGCATACAGCAAAAGTCCAAGCTCTCTCCTGAGACTCTCGAACTTATGAGGAAGAAGCGTGAACACTGAACAACCATACACACAGTCGTCTTCGTCAGATGGGAGAACCTTAAACCAATAAATCAAAAAGCCGATACGACGCGACCTTAAACGCTCCAACACTCACTCCATCCAGGAGGCAATCGAGCGATATAGGGGGTCAAAAGTGTTCGCTCAGCAGTTGGGAAGGCCCCATCTGACGAAACTTACAACTGAGCTATATGCAGCACGGATGAGTAAACCGACGGGACACAGCGACGAAGACCACAGATCCCCACTCACGCGCCATTACACCGAGGAGATACCAAATGTCGAGTAGTGCGAGGTAGAGGCGGCTCTCTGGCAACTGAAGAACAACAGATGCCCTGGTGATGATGGAAATTACTACTGAGGTGCTGAAAACAGGTGGCGCTCCAATACTGAAAGAGCTAGCGAGTCTCTTTAATTCCATCATCCGGCAAGAGCTAACACCTAGGGCACAGAGCGGGAGTGCGGTGGTACTGTTCTTCAAAAAAGGTGATAAGACTCTCTCACTCCTGAGCCATGTCTACAAGTTGTTCTCAAGAGTCGTCACAAATCACCTCGCGGATAAGCTCGACGAGTTCCAGCCACCTGAGCAAGCCGGGTTTCGAAAAGGCTATAGTACCGTGGCGTGGACCACATCTATACTGTTCGGCAGATTGTAGAAAAGTCGCAGGAGTACAATCAGCCGCTGTGTATGGCGTTTGTGGACAACGAAAAAGCCTTCGACTCTATCGAAACTTGGGCAGTGCTGGATGCCCTGCAGCAGTGTCGTGCAGATTGGCGATACATCAAGATGCTGAGATGTTAGTATGACACTGCCACAATGTCCATCCTGCTCCAAGACCAGAAGACGAAACCCATTAGCCTCCAGCGTGGAGTGAGATAGGGAGATGTTATATCTCCCAAACTATTCACCAACGCATTGGAGGACGTTTTCAAGACTCTGGATTGGACTTTGGCGGGGTACCAACATCCACGGTGAGTACATCTCCCATCTTCGGTTCGACGACGACTTCGTCATAGTTGCTTAGTAGTGACTAAGCAACTATGACGAAGTCGTCGTCGAACCTTATGAGACCTTATGGAGTAGGGTGCAGAAATCGCAGGGGCAAATGCTAGTCAGCTTCCTCGAGTCAGGGGCACAGGACCTCTCAAGCTGTGCAGCATTTCGCCCAGTTGTTCCAGTGGGAACACCATGATTATGTTCAACAAACATGTTGTATCGAGTCGATTTCCATCGAAGGGGTGACACTCAGAGTTGTTAAAAAATATATCTCCTGGGGCAGGTTATCCAGCTCGGTAAAAACAACTTCGAGAAAGAATTAGCCAGATCCAACTGGGGTGTGCAGCATTTGGCAAACTACGTCGGGCTTTCTCCTCCCCCCTACCACAATGCCTCAAAGGTTTTCAACCAGTGCGTCCTGCCTGCTATGACCTACGGTGCTGGATGGACTGGATGCGGAAGACGGAGGATCGGCAGACGTGGCGCATTTTCGGAGAAGCAGTGGACTGCAATATACTAACTGATTGATTGATTGACTGTACACCTCAGACCTGTGTGTGCTCCTTATAAAGGTGTACATAAAAGCCGCAATAATAGTGTGTAATTTCTGATATTGTAACAGTGTGAACAAATGCTGGTATATTGTCTATTGCACTATACACTGTGTTCCAAATGACGCGTGATTCATGATTAATTTTGGTTTTTTTTTTCAATAAACCATAAAAAAGTGACGTCACAGGTCTATTAAGGTGGTGGGCATGCCCATATTGCCCACCCTAGTGGATCCGCGCCTGATGTACACAGACATACCCACAGACCGTTCAGTCGCGTATGGTCAAACTCGCAATCGGTCAAGTGACTGAAAAACCGTCAAAATCGTATTAGGTCAAAATTGCGATTGGTCCATATCTCAACCTGTCAAAATAGCAATTGGTCCATATCGTGAATGGTCATATTTGCATTTTTTCTAATCGCAAATAGTCAAGTTCGCAAACAGTCAAAATCGCAAACGGTCAAATTCGCAAACAGTCAAGATCGCAATCGGTCGAATATTTTACTTCACAAGTAGCTCGTAGGATAATGTATACCAATCTGTCGCCTTATATATTAAATTGGACTTAAATTAACTAAGAAAGAATATAATAAATGGCAACAATTGAATGAATTAAGAAAATTTATTTAATTTTTGCCATTTATCACGTATTCGGCAAATAGTACTATTTTCATAGATACTGGTAAGGCTACAAAAATCCTTACTAATATTATAAATGCGAAAGTAACTCTGTCTGTCTGTCTACCTTTTCACGCCTAAACCGCTGAACCGATTTTGATGAATTTTGGTATAGAGATAGACCCTGAAGGACATAGGCTACCTTTTATCCCGAATCCCGGTCCACAAAGATGTTAAACTGTTGAAAGGTTTTGAAAAATTGTGGTAAAACAGATAACTTCACCCTTGAATAATACATAAAGACATACCTCTACGTATAGATGAATACAAAATTCATCTACAACAGCTGGACTGTTCGCCACTTGACGTTTTGCTATTTTGACGTTTTGCTATTTTGACGGTTTGCTAATTTGACGGTTTGCTATTTTGACGCTTTACTATTTTGGCGGTTTGCCGTTTTGACGCTTTGCTATAATGACGACTTGCTATATTGACGGTTCGCTATTTTGACTAACTGCTATTTTGACTAGTCGCGATTCTATGAATTTGACCGATTGCGAATTTGACCATACGCGACTGAACGCCACAGCGTTCACGTCAAACTTCCGACCGTTTTTGCATCGGGGGTTAAACAATTGTTATACCCAGTATAAAATGTAAGTTATTAGACAGTTTTGTATCCGACTCACAGGGGGGCCCCGTTCAACATATAGAAATTCTAGTTATACAAATATGAGGCAAACATGAATTGAACCTTGATTATATCACTTTGTCTCTTTTTTTCCAATATACAGTTGTGTCTGCTAAAAAGAGACAAAAAATTTAAGTTATTGCTCACTTGGGAAAATGAGTATGAGAATTTGACAGCGTGCCGACGGTGCCAACATTTTTATGAATGATTTGCGCCAACATTATGAATGATTTGCGACAGCCATTGTTGAATTTTTCTAGAACATACTACTACAAGCATAATAGTGATGTACTCCAATAAAAGATTTGACGACGAAACTATTCTTCTTTACAAAAATGTACTCTTTTGAAGAAATACGAATTGACAAAATTGTAATGTCTTCTGTTTTTCCGTATTAGAACTGGGCAATTGTGGTATTGTTAGAAACGTCTTGATCATCCGCTGGTTATAGGCAATATGACGTGTGAATGACTCTCTGAAACTGACTATAATGAAAAACAACTTGAGATATATAGACCGTGTTTGGTATGAAATTAAAGGGCTCAATTAGCACATTAAAAACATGTTACATTATTAGGTGTTGCTTGCACCAAAATAATACAAATAAAAATCAAGTTTCAAACTAAAATCCGACTACTGCAAATCACGCTCTAAGAAGTAGGTAGGTATTAAGCAAGAAAATATCAAGAATAGCCGTGGTCGTATACCATTTACTCTACTAAAACAATACATTCTATAGATTCGTGATTTTGCAGTAGTCGGGTTTTAGTTTTAAAGTTATAGTAAGTATAAGAGAACTATTTTTTTTACTAACTATTACACGCAGACTGCGTGTCCCTTCACCATGGAATCTTGATATTTCATGAATGCCAAAAAATAGTTCTGAAATAGTTATAAATAGTTGCCAAAGGAAAAAAATAGTTCTCTTATACTTACGAAATTACAGCCATAGTTCTCACGCAGTACCTACCTGTAACAAACGTAAAAATTTACCATTTTGTTGATTTTGAGTTCGGGGCTCGCCTTCCTTACGCTGTCTTTCCACTAGAGATGTGCTAGGCAGTTATGCTACGAGGATGTATGTAAAGGCGGCCACCCACTTACAGTTTATCGAACGACAACCGGATGATATCGGTCTGTCAGTTCATCGCAATAGCCCACACACTTAAGCTGCGTTTACATACTCGCGGCAGAGCGAGGGAAGTGGCGAGAGAAGTGGGCAGAGACGTAGTGTGAATGGTATATTCGTCATGTCGCGAGTACTGCCGCGTATGTTACTGCGACTGTCGGCTTGGCGGCGCGAGTCAAAGGAGCGGCAATACTAGCGCGATGAACTATACGAGACCGCTAGATGGCGCTAATCAGTAAATTCGTTATTGCTCCTCGAATATTTACTTTTAAAAATATTTATATCGATCTACGGAAAGTTTATAGTAGTTGAAAGTGATAGTTTTTATTAATAATCTATTTAATTAATTCGCTATGCTGTAAAAGCATAACACATACACTGCTACAGCGTTGTCCTCCATACGTTTACGTCCGTCTCCGTTGCAGGGCGAATACTGTAATGCGGACCAAGCGGGAGTGTGTGAATGCTAGGGCATTAATCGCGCGAATATTTCCTGCAACACGATGAGCAATGCGAGCGGCAGTATGTAAACGCGGGGTTACAGTTTCGTATACGATTTTGGACTGACGGATAATATGTGTGTGGCCGCTTGACGATTCCGGTCAGCAAAGACAGTTAAAGGCCGGACAGTCTATGGCCGTCGTCATTTTATACGTAATAACATCAGACTAAAAGAATAAAATAATGTTATTATTTTAGTCTGAGGTAATAAAATTATGATGAGGTTGATGATATAAGGACTGCAGGCCGCCGGACAGACGGAAAACTACAGGCGGACTGTAAGTGGGTGGCCGCCTTAAGAAGTGTAAGAGATCGCTTGCAGCGATAAGGCCGCCCCGTTTGTTCATGTCATATGTGTTGTCCGAATTATCTATCTATCTATAAAAGCTAAGCTATAAAGCTATGTGCTGCTTCCACGATTTGCTATAAAGATGCGCAGCTCGTGCTCGAGGCTCGAGCTACGCGATGTATCAAAACCGTACATAATGAAAACTAACTACATGTCCAAAATTCGAATCTATTCTATAGATAGGACGCCTCCACAGCACACATCCCTAGCACATATCCATAGCACGCATTTTTCTATATAAAAACAAACCTAAGTACTAAGCTGATCCGTGCCCGTCAGTGCTAAGTATGCTGTGTGGACCAATGAATATGTTTGCCAGATATCCAACGCATCCATAGACGGAGCATAGCACATCTCCGGTGGTTGAGTTGAGAACCGACTATACATAAATACACTTTCGATAACCTCAATCTCAAATGACTTACTTATCTGTATTTTTAACGATTAGATTTCCAAGACGATTACGTCGTTTTTCACATACTCATTACGCCGCCTTTTTCTCTCTGGTGTAGGCAGATACAATACCCCGCCATTACTTCTGTTTTACCACACTTTACGACCCTTATACCTTTCATGCAAGTTTTTACGAATGCTTTTGACTTGCCTTAATGTAACTGGTAGGTACGGTACTTTACTGATGCATGTATCATAAATTCATAATCATCTTAGCGTTTTTCCCGTTGCAGATTTTAGTGCATGAGCTGGCTCAGGTGCAAGGGTACAAATTTTGTCAGTCATTTCCTGTCTTCATAATATGAAGAGAGGAAATCGTCACCTGAGAGGAAATCGGGCTTGTAAATCTATGACTAGCACACACTGATCATTATTCAATTAAGATAAAATAAAGCTTACCATCAGGCGAGGCAAAGTCAAATTGACGTGTCCTATATAAAAAAAAAACTATTTTGAGCTATAGATTGATAGCCATTTAATTATTTTTATTTTATTATTTACTAGCTGACCCCGCGAACTTCGTACAGCGTTACAGTCGATTCTTTATTTTTTTTTTTTCTCTCCGTAAGAACTATCCTCGTAATGCAAGGAATATTCTAAAAAAAGAATTAGCGAAATCGGTTCAGCCGTTCTTGAGATTTGCGTTTAGCAACACATTTAGGAATTCATTTTTATATTTATAGAAGACTAGCTTTTGCCCGCGGCTCCGCCCGCGTGGATGTCGTTTATCGGGACCAAACATAGCCTATGTCCTTTCTCAAGGTCTAATCTACCCCTATACCAAATTTCATCAAAATCGGTCCAGCGGTTTAGTCGTAAAAGCGAGACAGACAGACAGACAGACAGACAGACAGAGTTACTTTCGCATTTATAATATTAGTAGGGATTCACACTGACAACCACCATCTTTAGTCTCACGTGAACGTGGACCATGGATGCTAAAAAGCATGCGAAACGTCGGGAACAATGTGAATATGACAAAAGGAATGAAGGTATTTTTGGTATTTTTGAAATAAATAGAAGTCGAATTGTTTTAAATAAAAAAGTGTATTAGTGTAACGTTGTGGATTTATTTTGAATAAATGTTTAAATAATTTCACAATTATTCGATATTTTAGTAATTTCTATTCGAATAACTAATTATCTATGGTAGCGCGAGCGAGACTGGACATCACTAGTACACTACCTCAAGTGTCAAAACTATGGCACTTGATCGTCCCTTTCTTTTGGCGAACTCCGCCAAGGCAGGTCGCATTTGACCCCGGGCCTACTGCTGTCGGCTACGGGTAAGTCCTTGAGATCAACATTTCCAACTTCTTCCTATAGGTGAAGCCTTCTCAGCGGTCCAGCTTATTGCCTGCTTAAATGCATGGCCTTATTATTTTAATTTAATATTTTTTGTATGTGCTTTTACAGCCTACCCTACTTAGCGCCACGAGCCGATGACCTCTACGGTCAGAGGTCGCGTCGCCTGCTTGCACTCTGCTGCATTATTTTTCTTTTATTGTAGCTTTAGCTACTGCTGTCTTGCCGCTGAGGAGAATCTCTTCACCTGCTTTATTTTAGCGGGTCACTTGGACGAAATTACCTAGTGACAAACTGACCCGCACTTTATTCGTTTTCCAGGGTCTTCGCACCGGGCTTCACGCCATCATTCGGTCGTGAGGCACACCAGCGAGGACCCTGGCACGCCGTCAACAACACCAGCTCCGGTGTCACCAGCTAAGTGCTACTACCATCTTGCACAACGGATCAAGCAACGCCACGGCAGAATATTTTTATACCGAACCTACCCCTGAGGTTCCCTTCTTAATTACCTTCATACAAATTCATGTAACGCCCTTTTTATCATCAAGATTATAATTATTTAATTGTAATCATATTTTATTTATCTCTTGCGTCTCCAATAGCTAGCCAGGTAGACCCAATTACATTCACTTTCTATAATTAATTTTTAGGCTCATATAGCCACTTTTTTAATCACATTATTTAGGTTTCATACAAACCTAACTAAACACATTTTTTTCGTTACATTGGCGCCCAACGTGGGGCGTAACATTGTAAAATGTAATACAAGTAACCCTTACTATTGAATCAAAATGTGATACAATTAAGTTAAGCAAAATTGTATACATAACTAGTTGTCGAAAGGCACGTCGCTTACGCTCATTTCACACTGTACTTGAAATGAGGAAGCTCCTTGCGCATTATATAACAAAATATACAAATAATCTTGTAGTCAATATACAACTAATCTTGTAGTTAAAGACTGGTTATTTATAATAATATCTTTGTTACAAAATAAATGTCCAACCTTACTGACAAGTTATAGGCTTAAATGTCTTTATATTTCACAGAATTTCTTCAAAATTATGGAATATTTAAGGGGTACACTACATAAATACGAAAAGCCTTATTCCGAAAGTTACAATCACGAATTTCAAAATTCCGAATTTCATAATTCCGAATCATTCAAAATTCCGAAAGTCAGATATCCGATGTATCATAAATCCTATTTATTGAAAACCCGAATTTCAAAATTCCTAACGATTATAACTGCGAATATTAAAATTCCGAATTTGAAGATACCGAACCATTACAATTCCGAATTATTAATAATCCGAAATATCATAAATACGAATTCCGATTATCAAAACTCCGAAACAACACAAATCCGACAGTCAAGCGCCTTGTAAACCTGCATTAGGTAAGTAGGATGGTTGCTATTTTCGGGGTACACGAGAGAAACAGGAAATAGAATTATTGAACTATTATTTTAATTTATTTATGCTAATGATTACAAAATACACGTTGCCTGATACAACTTTCAGTAACAAGCATGCATGCAGGCAAGCATGCAGGCAAGCATGCAGGCAAGCATGCAGGCAAGCATGCAGGCAAGCATGCAGGCAAGCATGCAGGCAAGCATGCAGGCAAGCATGCAGGCAAGCATGCATGCAGGCAAGCATGCATTCAGGCAAGCATGCATTCAGGCAAGCATGCATTCAGGCAAGCATGCATTCAGGCAAGCATGCATTCAGGCAAGCATGCATTCAGGCAAGCATGCAGGCATGCATTAGTTTCGCTCTTCTCCGGCGCTACGGGATGTGCAGTCCTTCCGCCCTTGCGTAACAAAGTTCGGGCACCCATGCTCGCTTCCGCAGCTTCGGCTTACTGGTCGCCTCCGGCGACCAGCCTCAGCCGCTCCAGCTCGCCCGGGCGCCTGAGCTTCGTTACTGCGGGCGAGGACTGCCCTCCCTCCGCGCCTCCGGTTTTTAAATAACACTCTAGTGTAGGGCAAACAAGTACCACGGCAGTAGGACCACGGCAAGTCGGGTTAATACAGTGCAACCTTGATATAACGACCCTCGATATAGCAAATTTCTCGATTTAACGAATTTTTCTTAATCCCCTTGAATTGTCCATAAGAGTCAATGTAAAATATACCCCTACATTGCGAACATTTTTTGCGCATTACCTCATTATAACAAAGGAGAACGGGCACTTTTGTATGAGCTGCGTCCCAACCCTTGTAACAAGTTGCGACTAGTGTAAACATGTTCATTTAGTCTATTTATGTGTAAAAATGAAAGATTTTTATCAGAAATTCGTGCAGGTCCAAAGTTATAAGGGTGTAAGTAAAAAATATTTTTTGTGCAATTAGGCTTTGCAGTATAGTTCTGCGGTTTTGTATCATTTCGCCGACGGTTATTACAACTACGGTTGACTCAACTAGGGTTAATTCACCTACTGGTTGACATGGTTCATGGTTGTACCGATCACATATTTTTAACAAAAAAAGAGGGGTGTTATAAGTTTGACGTGTGAGTGTGTGTGTGTATGTGTGTGCGTGTGTGTCAGTCTGTCTGTAGCATCGTAGCTCCCAAACGGCTGAACCGAATTCAATTCTGTTTCTTTTGATCGAAAGATGGTTTAGTCGAGAGTATTCTTAGCTATGTTTCATAAAAATCGGTTCAACCATTTGAAATATATTATGAGGAATGAAAATCAATCCAAAATCTAATCTATTTTCAAATATACCCGTATTGGGTATCAAATGAAAGGTCATAATTTATACATCACGATACAGCAGGTTTTATGGAAATCGGTTCAGCGGTGGTAACCGCTGAACCGATTTCCATAAAACCTGCTATTATTATAGGTATATAAAAAGCATGAAACAAAAAAAATTAAAAGCAGAAACCAATATTTTAATTTTCTCTTTCTAAATCGATTTGAATAGTTAGCATAATAAATGCTTCAAAAGAACATTATTCACGCTGCATACATTTTTGATCCAAAATTGAAAGTGCTGGCCAAATACGATATTTCGTTAGAACTTGTTCTTATTGGGGTGTCAAAGTTGAGGGACCACTTCCTTCGGTTTTATTTGAGTTCGAAAATCTTGAAAACATACATTTTTTATGACACAAACTATTGAAAATGGATAAAAAATGTCGTGCTACATTGGAAGAATAGTTAATAAAACTAATAAAAATAAACCCCATGCTGCACACCGTTGTTTTTCGTCTATTTATTTAGGTGCTAAATTGAGAATAAGTAGCGGCCAAAGAATACAAATATGACATTCCGTTAGTCGGGCAGTGGACCCTCAGCTTTGACGCCATAATAAAAAATTCTAATGAGGACAAGCTCTAACAGAATATCATACTCGTATTCTTTGGCCGGCACTTTTAATTTTGGACCTAAATAAATGGGTGAAAAACAACGGTGTGCAGAATGGGGTTTATTTATTATTGATTTTATTGACTATTCTTCCAATATAGAACAATGATTTTTATTCGTTTTTAATCATTCATATCATAAAAATGTATGGTTCCAAGATATTTGAACTCAAATAAAACTGAGAGCAGTGGTCCCTCAGCTTTGACGCCATAGTAAAAAATGCTAACGAGGACAAGCTCTAACGGAATTTCATATTTGTATAGGTACTTTGGCCAGCACTTTCCAATATGGACCTAAATAAATGGACGAAATACAACGATGTGCAATATGGGGTTATTTTTTATTGCTTTTATTAACTATTGTTCCAATATAGAATAAAGTTTTTCATTTATTTTTAATAATTCGTATCATAAAAAATTTATGTTTCCAAGATTTTTAAATTCAAATAAAACCAAGCGCAGTGGTCCCTCAACTTTGACGTGGTAATAGAAAATGCTAGCGAGGACAAGTTCTAACGGAATATCGTATTTATTTTATTTGGCCGGCACTTTCAATTTTGGACTAAAATGGGTGATGTCCTTTCATTCAAAAATCCCAATAATTTATACATATTTGAAATGTACTAATTAAGGCCTTTAATTTGATATCAAACACGGTATATTTACCTCAATTTTATTTTTTAACGCAGTACTTTATGACCGCTAGAGGGCGCCACATTAAATTCAGTGACACATTATATAGCCTATAATAAGTGGACGATCAAGACACTTCTAACAATACCTTACTTGTCCAGTTCTAATTAGTAGTTGAAGAGCTATGAGGGAATTAGTGAATATACATACATAGTTCATACATACATACATAGCCTGTCAAAATCATAATCCTCCTTTGGCTTTAACATAGTCGGGTAAAAATAGCATAAATAAATAAGTATTTTGTCATAAAAACACTAATTATTTAAAATAAATTAAATACTTTCTTAGTAACTGAAACCCCCACAACTTTTACCCTGCACGAAATACAGATTTATGTCCATACAAAAAAATAATACACTCATTGAGACCTTTCATTTGATATAGGTCAAAAAGTGTTACACCATATGGGACGAAACGCCCATTCGCCTTTCCAACCAGCCAAATAAATAAAAATGCCTCTAGGTAACGAATTTTGTCACCCAAAACTTTTATATAACGTTCGCATCAATACATGACTCTTGAATATCATTGTATGTGGTTCATATCACGACTGGTTTCGACCCGTTTTTTTTTGTAAAACTGGAATGCATCCACCTAGATACCTACTTTTATGGGTTTTACTGCATTTAATTTTGATATTTAAGCTGAAGGAAAAAAGTTGTTATGTACCTATTTTTTTACCTCTATATAACGAATTTTAGACCTACCGAACCTTAATATTATTATAACAAACGTCAGATTTACAAAGTACTTGATTTAGCGAATATTTACCCTTTCCCTTCCGATTCGTTATACTGAGGTTGCACTGTATATATATTATATATTATAATTAATAATTGGCGAGAAAATTAATTTATTATTATAAAAATCAACTCTAAAATGCGCAACATGTCAAATCAATTTTAACTTTTACCTATTTTTAATACAAATTTTCAATTTTAGCAATGAATTTTCGGAAATTTGAAATTCGGAATAACGTTTTTTCGGGCCAATAATACTACGGATTTTTAATTATTCGTAAAAATGAAATTCGGAAGAATGAACATTCGTATTTATAACTTTCGGATAAATAACTATCGTGTTTTTGAATACTCGAAGTTTTGTTTCTTAGGAATTATAATATTCGGAATTTTGAAAATCGGAATATTGAAATTCGGAATTAAGTATTTCGGAATTGTTGGGTGTTCCCATATTTAAGAGTTTACAAGCTGAAATTGCAAAACACCTGGAATTTCGAAGTTTCTTCGCAATTTTCTTAATTACTCTTTGCGTAAGAACTTTCTACAAAGATAAATCAAAAATTCTGGTTTACATTCACAATTTGAACCCAGTAAGCAGCCATCAGCGTCGTTGCGATACGAATAATATCAAAAATATGAACATACTTCAACTCCATGAGTTATGTGGCATCATAAGATTATTGTACTGAATATGTCATACATCTACGCTCAACGTTACAAATTAAGAGCAGAAAATATTTAGTATTTTTGCAAGCAAACATCGAAAGATCAAAAAAATTATCATTACAGTGTTTGATCACCATCAAACATTGTATTGTAATATTGTAAGGCCCATTACACACTGACTGATCGCATGTATGAGTAAGTATTCATACATAATATAAATCCGCAAAGTAGATTGCGATGCGACTAGCCGCAAGTGCGCTGTGCTGTGCGTGTGCCTCTTATATTGTTATTTTTGTTTTTAGTGGTTGTTAGTTTTCAAACAAACGAAGTTTGGAACAAAGAACGCTCTTGACATATATTCTGTGGTCTTTTCAAATAATTACAAGTATAGTCGCCATCGGTTTAAGTATCCTAAGTTATCGACCACATTAAGTACCTCTAAAAAATTACGAAAATAATAAACATAAATCGACATAGAGTTAAAAATAGTAGACTTTCTACGAATAAGACAACATATAATTAAGTATTTACAAAAATAATGACACACAACACAACAAGACTCATAACTTATGATGAGTCTTGTTGTGTTGTGCTTGTGTCTTGTGTCATTAACATAATATAAGATATCTACATTTAGGTATGACTATGTATTAATACTTATTGGCTATTGCATATCATGTTGCAGCTCATATCTTGATTTTAATGAAAATTATATTAATATTATCAACTAAACTTATTACTGTATCAGTACATCTTTTTCGGAACACACAATACAAATGGTAAATACCTAAATAAAATCGTGAGGTGAAATTAGTGTAAAATCTTATGAATCAACATCGATGAGTAAGTAAGTGAATATTTTATCTATAAAATGGAAGGGGATTTGTAGCCCTATCGTTATCTTCCTGTTATCTAACAATTATTTGGGGGTAATGGCAGGAAGCTTACCTACAATTTCATTTGGTGGGTAGGCACTATTAGGTAATCTGTGGCACTAGGCACATCGGAAAGATGAGTGAGAGTCGGGTAACATCCGCAAACCGAAGTTTTGTAGGAGTAATCTCTATCGCACAACGGACTGAGAGTTGAGAAACAAAATAAGAAGAGAAAATGAAGAAGAGAACTGTATCCTTTCTTTTCTTCATCCTAGCGTTAATCCCAGTCCCATCTGAAGCTTCTACCTCGGAGTCTGGGATCCGCGTTTCCAGTTGAGAACTTGAGACAGTCGACGACGTATGTAATATACCTACGTCAATCAAATCCCATACATTCGTCATTCTATTCTACAAAACGCAAGCCAACGAATTATCATTTATCTAGGGGGGCTGATGTGAGAAACTAGGTACTGATGAAATAACGAGGTACCAATCTGAAGTACCGTATCACATACCTACTTTCCACGTATTACAGGTACCTAGGTATAACGACTTTCAAGTCAAATCGACAACTCCAATTTGTAGGTAGTAGGTATATCAAGTAATAAACATTTGTATTCATATCAATATCCGAATGTTTCGAAACAAAAAAGGTGGGAAATATACAACTTATGTATGATACACGATGCGTACATACATATTATCTATAATCCAATGTAATCCACATAAATGCAAATCGATGCTGATAAATATGATTTCACCAACCGCGTATATTTTTCGTCAGTATTGGTATGAAAGCGATTTATACCTAAAGTTTGTAATGAATGTAGATTGTGCTGATTAATTACTTACATAATAAATTATTATCTTACATTATATTGTCATGAACCGAGAGCACGGGTTCATGTCAAGTTTTTCACCTGCAGGCTACAGGTGAACGTCTGAGCGCGTTGACCTCTACACTCCTGTTCCGTTTGGCAAATAATAAGCACAGTCAAAGACAAAATTAGTTTGACGAATTGTAATTTATAGATCACCTGGCTCATAAACCTTTCCAAAAAATAATAAACAAAACATGAAATATAATACGAAAGTCCTCTGGGATTTATAAAACTACTAGAAAGGTATAATTTATTAATGCATGCATTCCAAATAACAAAAGTGTTTAAATATTTTAATGTTAACCAACTTTTGTCGCTGACTGTGCGTAGGTTTTGAGTAGTCATTGTGTTAAATATAAAAATACACATACATTTTATTTATATAATTAACCAGTGTTCCTCGAATCTAAGTTATTGCACGTTTCCAGCACATGTAAGTACAAACTTATTTAGTTTGTCATTCAAAATGCGTCTTATGTACAAAGCACTACAGCTAGGTATAATAATACGCACATAAGTCGTCACAATGTGATGTCAATCCTTTACATATTAATAGAGAACGTCAGACTTATTCAACGGCGCTGAAAAAAAAAGATCAAGTTAAAATCAATGCGGCAAAGGCGATAAGGAAACTAACCTATGAACTATAAGAGGACTATAACGTCACTATCAGATCGGGGTCATTGAAGCTGCTTACATATAGCAACCGGCGGCGCCGGATGCGAATCCAGCTCCGGTGCCAAGCAATCCGGTGTAGGAAGACTTTCTCTTGAGACCATGATTTTGTCCATGGTACAGAGCGAGAGCGCGTGCAATTCTACCGTTTCTTTTTATGGAGCTGATAAACGCAGAAGAGGCATCCGAAAGGGTACGGGAGTGAACTAGCACGCTTCGAACCCACAGGGAGAACGTTAAATGATCTTCGGCGTCCCTGAGCGCTGGGCGTAAAGGGTAAGGAATACCCTTGGCCTTAGCACAAGTAGGCCTGAGATAACGGAATTAGCTTTAAAAGGCTTTCATTGAAGCAACTGTCGTCTGATCCCCAACCAAGGAAAGCCTGCATCAGAGGCTTTTCAGTCAATCAGCAGGTATACTGACTTGCGGCTGAGGTTGACTTGGCAGCATAGGTCATTGTAGGGTCGTATTATACACTCAATATATTATTAGCGGGGTATATTCTATGTCTGCACCTTATAAGGCCATATGATAAGCGCACCATATCTTCCACTGGCGACTAAGTCCGCTTCGGCCGCCATCGCAACTGTGATTCGCAACCAGTTGTCTACCTAACATACATTACCCGATCTAATGTGAACAGTTATTAATATGAATGTTATGTTTATTTTTTTATCTCATCTATTAGAATTTGAATAATACACACATATTACATTACTTATCATCATCGGCCTGCCCTTGTCCTAATTAATTGGGGTCGGCGGCATAAGTCATTCAGTTACATATTTTCCTATTTCACTCACATATTAAGTAAACTATTGAAGTAATTTGAAGTACATCTAAAAAGAGAAGATCTTTATATTAGAAAAAAAAAATGACTGCTTTTGAACTTCAAACTCCTTGAGACGCTCAAAGCGAGTAGATCTTCAATTTCAAATAAGTGTGTCAGGTGTCAGTACTTATTAACACGAGACTTGCCGAACCGGATCTGTAGTGTAGCCACTCAGTCACATCTAACTTGTATGGCCCACTTGCCTCTAAATATATTACATGCTAACCTTATCAGATGGCCTAAATGACGCAGTAAGTCAACAAGCGCTTTCTGGGCTAGGGGTCTGATCGCTAGAATGTACTTAATACCTACTTGTTTGCATGAGTACTGTACTAACGTATATTTTAGTGTATTTGGGACCTTGCCGATATTTCGGGGGTCGGCCAAACCAAACTCATCTGATGGTGAGGTTGGTTTGGACCCCGTAGATCTTAGTGGGAAAGATCGTTCCTATATTTGTTAGTGTTCAGCCACTTCTGAGGGTGACTGTACGTACGCGTGTCATCTATAAATTCTACAAGATTCGATTCCATACAAGTTTTAATACGTTGACATGAATCGTGGAGTTAAGCGTTAGATAAAAAATATAATCAAAATAATAACACGTCACATCTTACAAATTGTACCTATTTTAAACAAGTACCTATATTAAGTCGGCTTACCTTAAACGCATAGAGAAATGCTGATGATGATGAAACTAAATCTACTTGTATGTGTAATACTCACAACGCAAGGACTGCGATGCCACGTAATGTTTCTTTTGTGTTAACGAACTTAAGCTGGAAGCAGCTCTATGGACGGCTACAAAAATAAAATAACTTATTTAAACTTATATAAATATATATACAGGATGATCAATCCAAATGGGTCAGTAGGGGGAAGTCAGAAACTATGAGAGATAGCAAGATTTGTTCGTAGGAACCATGGCTTCGATTTTGATGAATGACATTCAAACTTTTCCTCAAACTCTCATACATAACCGGGAATCGAACCTGGTCGAAGTGTCTGTGAACAAATTCAGATTATTTTTTCGTGTTTTTTTCGTTGTTATGTTGGTAGTGCTAATCATAAGTCACAGAACATAGCACATAACACAATAATAATATGAAAGTTATCTAAAATTAACACAAAGTGGTTTTGAAAAGGCTCGTTTGATTTAAAACACAAAATTCATCCCTAGAAAACAAAAAGTTATTAAGTGTTCCATTTTCAAATCCATACTAATATTATAAATGCGAAAGTAACTCTGTCTTTCTATCTGTCTGTCTTTCTGTCTGTCTGTTCCGAATACCAATTCATTTAAAACTAGCTGTTGCCCGCGGCTCTGCCCGCGTGGACGTCACGTCGGTTATCGCGACCAAACAAAGCCTGTATCCTTTCCCAAGGTCTTATCTATCTCTGTTCCAATTTTCTTCAAAATCGGATTCGTGGTTTAGGCGTAAAAGCGTAACAGATAGACAGACAGACAGACAGACAGAGTTACTTTCGCATTAATAATATTATTATGGATATGGATTTGAAAATCGAACACATTAACATTTTGTTTTCTTGGGATGAATGTTGTGTTTTAAGGCGAGGTTGTAGTGAGACGAGTAGGTATTTTACGTCACTTCAAACCCTGCAGCACATGCGCAATCGACGCAACATGTCACGCCAATGTATAGAAAAATCAGTAGATACATTCTTAAAATAAGATTCAAAAACGTATTATAAAAATTACAAACTATGTATTTTTTTTTTCATTTTTCGTTTTCACTCAAAATTACATATCTCATTAAGTCATTATCAAAGTAACGATAAATGCCGATTGAACTACCTAACAAATGACAAGATCTAACCGTGTTGAATTGGATCGGTTCAACTTTGGCATGTGGTGTCTTTCACTCTCGCTCTCATTGAACGCGCAATGAAAGGTCTGAACACTGATTGAACATTAATTCGGGTTCGGTTATTTTGTCTCGTATGCTGCAGGCTGCAGCCCACGAATATAAAAGTATCATGTTCATAACATTGCTTTTGAATCTTGTAAAACTACTGTGTTTAATAAAGAATAATTCGGAACGGACTAAGATTCGGACTAGGCGCCATACTAGTAACTTATATTCAGCTCAAAAATACCTATCCAGCGATGTGACACACATAGCTATTGAAGGTAGGATCAGGTTTCATACAAAAACTGGCATTGTCCAAACATACAAATAAATATTGTTATTCCCATGCATGTGGGAGATTTAAATTAATGAGGAGAACTTCTTTACTAAATTTAAACAAATATATGGGATATACTTTAGACAATAACAATATGTATAATTTAAATAACGGGCCTGTCCAGATCGAATGGCAAGAGGCCGGACGGCTTAACTCTCGTGCCGTGGAGGGGGGTAAATGCTTGGTTTGGGACGCGACCTGCGTCAGTACTGTGGCTGCGAGTCACCTGGGCCGCACGGCTCTTTCCCCTGCGGCTGCGGCTGAAGATGCAGCTAGCAAAAAGCACCAGAAGTATGCAGCCTTGGAACCGCAATATATTGTGGTACCAGTCGCGGTCGAGACCATGGGCAGTTGGGGCATAGAAGCCAAAAAAATTGTTGTAGATAAAGGCCGAAGAATTAGGGAGAAAACTGGTGACTCTCGCTCTGGCTCGTACCTGGTGCAAAGGTTGACTATTGCGATCCAGCGTGGAAACGCGGCCAGTGTTCTGGGCTCCTTTACACCAGATACGACCCGGGCGGGTTATTAGGCTAACAATGGTTCTGTTAGCTGGTTGACAATTTTAAATTTGTGTAGTTAATATATCAATTAGCCTATTGCAGTCCACTGCTGTACATAGGCCTCTCCCATCATGCGCCACGTCTGCCGATCCTCCGCCTTCCGCATCTAGTCCGTCCCAGCCACCCTTCGCAGATCGTCAGTCCACCTGGCCTGGAGGTGTCCCACCTTTCGCTTTCCTTCTCCACTCCACTCTAGGACCCGTCTGCTCCAGCGGCCATCAGTCCTTCGACAGATGTGGCCAGCCTACTGCCATTTCAGCCTGCTGATTCTGCGAGCTATGTCGGTAACCTTAGTTCTATGTCGGATGATCTCGTTGCGAATTTTATCCTTCAAAGAAACTCCAATCTTAACTCGCTCCATAGCCCGCTGCGCAACCTTCAGGTCGTGGACTAACCCCACCTTCAGTGGCTACATTTCGGCACTGTAAGTCATATAATAACAGGTAGGATGCACTGGTCGAAAACCTTTGTTTTGAGGCATTGCGGTAGGGGTGCGGAGAAAACCCGACGTAGTTAATATAATATAATTTCAAATTTTATAAAACGCTAATTAATTGTGCATAAATAGTTTGAAATCTGGAAAAGACAGTGAGTCCTAAAATACTGGCTGTAAATATCTATTATAGGTCCAAAAATAATTTAAATAATACTATTTATTTTCGGTATCTGAATATCCAAGACGCGCAGTGGCGTGCACTTTTAATCAGTTCGAGTAATATAAGCGGTAGGTTTATGTCCATTCATGGGTATCCGCAAGGATTCCTGCACGATAAAGAAAGAACAGATTTATACTTTGGATGAAATATAGGCTACATTTTATCCCTGTATAGGTTCCTCTAGCTAGTTTTTGTAATGATTATCGCATAGGGATTAAAAAGACCGATGGCAAGCTACTTTCGACCTTAATGGCATTGCTTAATAAATACGTTTCTTAACATCTATAAATGACGCTGATCAACAATATGAAAAAAAAACTGGATTCTAGTTGCCGTCAATAAGGTCGAAAAGGGCTTGCACATATTTTTGGAGGCTCTGGGTTATGGTCAATGTAAAAAATAGGCGCAAGCCATTTTCGACCTTATCGACGGCAACTAGTACCCAACTTTTTTTTTCATATTCGTGATCAGCGGCATCTATAGTTGTTAAAAAACATATTTTTTAAGAAATGTCGTTAAGATCGAAAGTAGCTGCTTGCATTCGGTTTTATTAATCTCTTTGCGATAATAATTATAAAAACTAGTAAAAGGACCCTTTTAATTGGTAGACGAGCACATGGTCCATACGATGGGAAGTGGTTACCGAGGCCTATGGATGTATGTAACGCCCTCTTAGTTTGAAATAGTACATTAATTTAGGTATCCCGAAATAGATTCTTGGGGTAGCGGGAACAGGATCTCTATTATTTCATTATAGTGGAGCCATGGCCAATGTCTAGTTATAATATTTATTAGTTATAATATTATGTAATATTTACATAAAAATAGAAATAATAGTAAAATCCGTTACAATTCGTTTGTCTAAGTAATTTAAGTTCAAATTGTAATTTATTTTTTATTTTTATTCACATTATGTGGTATAGCTTCATTTTCTTTTTTACATCTAGGTTTTTATTTTATCAGAAAAAGAATTAATCGTGATAGATTATGTATTTCAGATGTAATTTATTATTCATTATCGTATAGGGGAAATTTTATGTGGTAGGTATGCCACACTGAATTTTTCTCTGAAATATTAATATTATCAAACCATTTATGTCAAACTGGGACATCATTCGTGAAACTCGCGACTAGTGTGAAACTTGTGAAAGGGATAAATATATTATTAAGTTTAAGTTTACGGGATAAATAAATTATTAGTTTAGAATTTTTACGTTCTTTCATGCTTCGTCGTCTACTCGTTGAGTCGTTTCTAAGGTTTCCAGTTTTTTTGTATCAACTATTTATGTTTTTTGATAACATTTCATACATTGTCTAGGCATTGTATAGAATACCGGCCGAAGTTAACCTACTTCTATTTTTTATACTATGATCGATATTGTATGTATACGTAATGACGTGCGGGGTGCGGCGCGAGGGGGGTTCGCCGAAAAAACCAGCACACGTCCAACCTCGAACGCGCCTCAGCGGCGACTGATTGATGGCCGCGACAGCTCGAATACAGCAATTTTGATGATTTTTGCGGTTTATAGAAAAAAATAATACCTGCTTGATAAAATATAATTTTATCATTCGCTAGATATTTTTATGCTCTATTTTTTAATACAAACTTCGGCATGATTTGATAATGGTGTCTTAGTGAGAAACGTCTTTGAAATAGAGATTTGGAGCGTTTTAGACCCATGTTTGACGCTAATTTCTATCGAGCCAATTATCATGAATCGTGTTTCTATTTTTGTAATAAACTTGAGGGTTTAGTCTATTTTATGAATATGCTTTTTATTTGACGTAATTTGCTATATAACTTGATATCCACACGTTTAAAAATGTTAAAAACTACTGCAACCCGGCCTTAAATCAAACGAGTCTTTTCAAAACCACTTATTTAAACCACTTTGTGTTAATTTTAGATAACTTTCACATTATTATTATGTTATGTGTATGTGCTATGTACTGTGATTAATGATTAGGCCCTGCGCAGACGACAGACTATCCGTGACGCACTTTTTAGTCTGTGAAAATAGAACCTATGCAATTATAAGCAGTAACGCACACGACGCGCAAAAAGTCCGGCTCACAAAAAATCCGTGTAATTCGGGCAGACCGCACCGCGCCGCGGCGCACAGTGGGCTGAAATTCGCGTTTCATAGACATTCAAGTTTTTTTTTTTAAGTGCCGCTTGTTTGCTTGGAAACGATTAACAATACCTATTTTATGCTTTATATAATTAACTTTCAGGTTTAAAATCGTAAACAGCTCACTCAGAATTTTTTTTCAAAAATTTTGTATGGAGATAACTTAATAAATGATGATAACTCCGTTATCGCACAATTGCGCCTAATATCCTCTTAGGTTATTAATATATCAATTATTTTGGATTTTTTGACATACTCCATGCTACGGTCAAACATGCGCTTTTTTTAAAAAAAATCTTTAAAAAAATTAAAATTTTATTTTGTTTATTTTCGTTTTAACCAACAATATCTAGCTTAACATGGATGTATATAAACCAGAAATTTGCGAAAATCAATTATTTGCTATATAAGAAAATGATAATTATTATTATCTATTAAAAAATGGCTTAAAATCTTTATTCTTTATCAGTAAGTAGAAATATTTACACATAGCCACTTAAATTTAATGAACAAGTAAGCAGTACAAATAATGATGAACTTGCAAAGTCATTATCTAACGTCTCTCAATAAAAATTACAAACTTGTTTTGTTTAATTCCGTTTTTAACCACCCAAATACAAATGCTCACCCATATATATCACATTTAATATTCACATACTCACCTAATACCTAGTCATTATTACTTATAACAATCATGTCTTTTAAATATTTTTTTAAATTGGTTATGATTCATAACTAATTAAAAAAAATATTTAAAAGACATGTAACATAACATAACAATAATGCATAATTTATTAAGAGAGGGTAATTGGTCTTTGCCAATTACCCTCTCTTAATAAATTATCGATCTACCTACTCTACTACCCTCTGAATGGTAACTATGTGCCCGATATTATTTGTTTGAACATATAATTAGCATTAAGAGGGTAGAGGCAACACTGCACGTCGATTTTTTGAATTTCCCGAAAAGACTGCAGCTATCACTGGACTAAGTGAAGATCTGATCCGAAGATTTGCTATACTTTTGCAAGCCATAACTTCAGGTGAACCCATAAATGTTTCGAAATTCAAAGAATATGCGTACATTACTGCTGAGAAGTATGTCGAATTGTACAACTGGTACTACATGTCATCAACAGTGCACACGATACTGCTTCATGGAGCTGAAATTATCGCATCTAAGGCAATAGTACCGATTGGGAGTTTATCTGAAGAGGCTTCAGAAGCCAGGAACAAAGATTTCAGAAGGTTTAGAGAACATCACTCACGTAAGAAGAGCAGAGTGAGTTCAAATGAAGATATTTTTAATTTTTTACTTATTTCGTCCGATCCGCTAGTGGTATGGGTAATGGACTGCTGAGACGAGGTCTCGGGTTCGATCCCAGGTTTTACCATGGCACACACCAATGACTTTTCGATGCTTTTCGAAGTTATGTGTGTATTTATCGCAGGTTTATAAGTGCCCGGTTAATGGCAATAGGCTCGCCACCTATTACATTGGGACCTAAACATAAACGGCGAAATGTGGGTGCTAGCACCTCTGCCTACCCCTTCGGGGAATATAGGCGTGAGTTTATGTTATGTTATGTTATTTCAGCAGTAAGACCAACGATGAATGCAAAAAAAAAGACACCCTTGTTTGATGAAACATTGGACCTGCTGAATCTTCAAACATCTGAATTCGAGTTTAGGGATATTAGTCAAATAAACTCCGATTCTGAGTTCGACTCTGAAGATAGTAATTCAGAATAGGCAATACATACAATATAGTACATATACATACATATTACATAATAAATACATTCTTGCAAAATAAGGAGTCTGATAGTGTTTGTAAGCTCACCATTTTGTACTGCTTAGTTTTTCATTGAATTTAAATGGCTATGTGTAAATGTTTCTATAAACTGATATAGAATAAAGATTTTAAGCCATTTTTTAATAGTTATTAATTAATATCATTTTCTTATATAGCAAATTATTGATCTTTGTAAATTTCTCGTTTATATACATCCATGTTAAGCTTGATATTGTTAGTTAAAAACGAAAATAAACAAAATAAAATTTTAATTTTTTTAAAGATTTAAAAAAAAAAAAGCGCATGTTTGACCTTAGCATGGAGTATGTCAAAAAATCCAAAATAATTGATATATTAATAACCTAAGAGGATATTAGGCGCAATTGTGCGATAACGGAGTTATCATCATTTATTATAGAGATGTGCCGATTAGTCGCCGACTAGTCGGTAAAGCCGACTATCCGGCCACTTTTGTAGTCGCCGATTAGTCGGCGACTAGTCGGCAAAGAGCGCCGACTATCCGGCTTCATACCGATTTACTGGTTTGTGTACCATAGATAATAATGCATTTTAGTAGTATCCAATTTCTAGCAGTCTAGTAGCTATCCAATTTTAAGCGGCTGAAGTTATGCTTGAAGTTAAGCTATGAATAGGATTGTGTAACTTATTTTCATACATAACAGCAAAATTTAGCACTCCAATGGCATATAATACAATGCCAGATAGCGTATATTTTGTTTGCTTAATCAAAGGTTTGATTGGAGGATGATACTTGAGCACTGTTATTTAAAAAATCCTAAACTTTGTTCAAGAAGGGCAAAAATGGGCAAGAAAATCCCATTAATTATAATAGCTGAGGGTTGGCTGGTCCTAAAGAACCTAAAGTTTCTATGTTCCTATATGTTTCTGTAAAGATAATGGTCCGAGAAACAAAAAATAGCGTAAAAATTTGTATACGTACTAATTATTTTTTATCTGATAAATTATATGCACCTTTTTATTGAATCTCTCAGTAAACAACTTACACTACAAGGGAACAATCAACTGCACTAGATACATTTCGTAAAAATAAATTTTATCTACACAACTTGCGGAGTCGGTACCTTTGAGCTTTATTATCTGATGAAACAAATAATTTATTGAAATAACAAATTGTAGCATAATATATACAGAATAGTCCTCGTATCGATAGCTTTTTCTATTTTAATTTTGAGAAAATTGAATTTCGTCCACCTAAAACTTGAAAATTGATCAGCGTGCGGGCGGCGGCGGTGCGGCCCGCACGAACGTACTGTAAACGAAACGTTCCGGAAATACCCGTAACCATGATCGGCTTGGCCGACTAGTCGGCCGATTAGTCGGCTGTTTAGAAACCGAATAGTCGGCTAGTCGGCTAGTCGGCCAAAGTTATGATCGGCACATCACTAATTTATTATGTTATCTCCATACAAATTTTTTGAAAAAAAATTCTGAGTGAGCTGTTTACGATTTTAAACCTGAAAGTTAATTATATAAAGCATAAAATAGGTATTGTTAATCGTTTCCAAGCAAAAAAAGCGGCACTTAAAAAAAAAAACTTGAATGTCTATGAAACGCGAATTTCAGCCCACTGTGCGGCGCGCCGCTCCGCACAAAAAGTGTGTGAAAAAAATTGAACGTTTGCTTCAATGCGCGCTAACGCAGACGGCGCACACTTTAGTCGGCAATCTGCATTTGCTAGGGGTGGAACTGTCCCTTCAGTAATCTTTCCGAAAGTATAGGGTGTACCCAAAATTCTCTATTTCTTCTTCTTTTTCGGTACTTCATGTACAAAATAATACTTCGCGATCTCTGCACAATTTCTATAGCGTCTACGTCCCTACAGCTCTGCCGACAAAATGATCGAAGATGTGCGTCGTGTGCGTTGAGTCTGTGCAAAATCCGCGACCGACTTTTTGCGCGCCATACAGACTTTTTGTGCGCCGCAGACTCGATCGCACAAAAAGTGTGCCGTCTGCGCAGGGCCTTTGCACCATCAACAATAACGAAAGAAAAACGAAAAAGATCTGAATTTGTTCACAGACACTTCGACCAGGTTCGATTCCCGGTTATGTATGAGAGTTTAAGGAAAAGTTTGAATGTCATTATTATTAAATCTAAAATCGAAGCCATGGTTCCTAAGAACAAATCTTGCTATCTCTCATAGTTTCTGACTTCTCCCTATTCACCCATTTGGATTGATCACCCTGCATATATACGAGTATATAGAAAGAAAGAAACGAAGAAAGAAATAAACCATTAATTCACACATAAATATAAAACTAATTTCAATTTAAAGTAAGTACTCATTCATATCATAAGAATTGGGGCCCCATGAAGACTTGTAACCAAGACACAGCTTGTCTTGGTCACAAGCCTATGCACTTGGTGGAAGCTGTCGGTGCACCTGTGGACGGACTGGAATCTGGTGCAGGCTTTCCTCTCGGGTTGGTAGGTCAGACGGCAATCGCGCTGTGTAGTAGTAGTAGGTGTAGGTATGCCCCAGAATATAATATTAATCAATTTATCATTATTCTCGCCATATGTTTGAATTTAAAGCATTATTGGCAACAAATTAATCTGTCCACATTACTTTAGAAACGTTCATGACAAACTATCTATAAAACTTACATGCTTTTTTAACAGGCTGGAGGGCGGTGTAGTCTGGGAGTGGGACGGGAGGGAGGTCCTCGTCCGGAGGGAGTTGGTCCCGCATGCTGTGCGCGGGCGCGGGTATATACGCCCAGGGAAGCTGGCCCTGGAGCTCGGCCGTAGTTCCACGCCGTCTATGATAATAATATGATAATATGACTGTATGTTTAACTTAACAATCATAATAGAAAAAATAGACGGACGTCTTCATCTTCTTCTTTAATATAAAAATGAATCCCTAAATGTGTTGCTAAGCGCAAATCTCGAGAACGGCTGATCCAATTTCTCTAATTCTTTTTTTAGAATATTCCTTGATGTACGAGGATGGTTCTTACGGAGAGAAAAATTAAAAAAGAAAAAGAATCGACTGTAGGTGGTACGAAGTTCGCGGGGTCAGCTAGTTATGTATAATGATGAGGAGAGCGAGACAAGTGCATACTCGTACAACAGTCGTGTACGCAGTTTTGATGTGTGCACGTCTCGTCTATACACCACTACCATTGTGCTAGCTAAATGGTATCAATCGGCAATGAATATATTGAAATGAATTGCCCTGTGTTCCGTACAGGCGGGCAAATAACATACGAACGTGTTATTGAAACAAGATGAACTATTTTCTGTTTTTATTCATAATTGAGTTGTAAAAAAAAAATAAAGAAAAAATCTATAGTTAGATTTAATTAGTAGATATAAAGTAAATGTTTCGAGGCTTCAGTTGTAATAAGTAGGTACCCCACGCTTTGGTTAGTTAAAAAAGACAAACCATTTTAGGACGGATCTAATCGGAAGACTTTGACCCGAATCCGCACATGAAAAATGTACCTATTTGCATTTTGCAAAATGTACGAAACGATGAGATTACTTTTGGATACTTACATAATAAATATGTTTTTAATCTATGTGCATTGAGAATGGAACTGTGAAAGAACGCCATGAGCGTTTAGAAACATCATTAATGCGATTAGGAAGATGAAATAGTTAACATGATGATAAAACGTGACATACGTTTACACAAGATAAATATTCTTACCGAAAAATTGTCGGACCGAGATAGAAGACTCACTCAAACTGAAACCATAACCACGTATATTTGTTTAATCAAACCATTCCTTTAACTAATCGGAGACTACATACAGAACACAAGCAATGCTGAAAATCGAAGAAACCTATTAGGTATACCACGGAAAATAAAGGTGTATTTAAACTTGACGAATTTTTTACTCCCATCGGAGTCAACGTCGGACTCAAACCGACTAAAACAGCACAGTGTTTCGTCACTTCAGCCGCGCAGGGGAATCTGGTGTACCCTAGAAAGGAACTCTCAGAACCCTGAACGGTCGTGGCCACCAATATAGGCGACCTCCATGTGTTGTTGGGATCAAAATCATCATCCCGTAAAGGAAAGGGCGCGTGGAAACTTTAAGTCAATAGCGTAACATGTTTGGCAAGAGAAACTTACCCTCGTCCATCTGTAGGTGGTATGGATGTTTCTAAATGTGGCATGGACTGTGAAGCACGCGGCGGGCTATTCCGCCCTGAGGTGTTGATCACGGCGTTGTCCAGCCGACGTTGCTGCTCTGCGATTATATTCTCCAGATGATGCGGTAAAGTATGCAAACTTTTCGGGAAATTAACTGTTCTTTTCATGTCAACATGTTGCGAGAAGGACGATCTAGAGGAAAAATTCTTATATTGAAATATTGACGTAATACTAGTACGTGTTTAACGCGTACGCACTCTACACAATAGAGCGGTTACTGAACTGACTAAAAGAATTTGGTTTCCGCCTTGGGAGTCTATTGCTAATATAGTTAGCTTGGCTAAATTAATTCATACCCTGCCATCTGGCCATCGAATGTGGAGAATTTCGGCCTCTTGAAGTTTGGATACCCGACTAGTTTGCCGGTCGACCCTCAAGGGAACCGGAGATCGTTTAGTACTCGATGCGGCAGGAATAACAACTAATTCAATTGAATTTGTATTTCCAGTTAACTGTAGCCAGTTTAATTTTAATGATATTATTGGTCTGGTGTATTTTAACTATAAGTTACTCACATATCAGGTGCTGCTTCCAAAGACTCTTGATGTGATCTCCGTCGATGGACTTCAGGTGTAAGTGACCTTCTGAATAAAAATGATTTCATACGGTGAAACGACTTGCTAAGTCCAGCGCGAGGAATCCTCGTAGATGGTTCTCTTTCACTTAGAAAACTGGGCGATTCTTCGTCTCTTTCACTAAAATCTCGCTCCGTGGTGACAGGTGGAAGAGGTGGGGTAGGTATTGGTGATGACTGAACGGCGGTGGATACTTGAATTGGTGGGGCGACTTGGGGAACAGCTGCAGCAACTTGCACCACTGGCGCCGGGGCTTCCACTTCCTGAAAGCAACGGTAGCTTAATGGGCTCTGTCGAATGTAGTTAGATATTAGAATATGTTCGTGTCGCTTTTCAATTTAAATAGACATTGTGCATGTTTTTTACGATTCTGAATTAATCGTTGAGGATGTGAACGACAAAAGTCTATCGCCGCCTGAGAATTGCAATAAATATGAATGCATCGATTTATGTCTTGACGCATTGCAATGTAAAATACGTTTTTTATTTTGTTACTGTTAAACAACATGATTGTGTCGCTGACTATGCCTAATTATCTATATGATTTAATTATACCTAGTGTTTGTACAGAACATTTTAAAAAAGTTGTCTTTTAGGTAAGTACAACCAGTTTGTACAACCCTCGTTTATCTGTCGAAAATAATAATATTTAGACTGACAGTTATATAGTTTTCTATTAAAGTTCAATTATGCTCTACGTTCTTAAAGTATTCAAGACAAGTGTAACAAATTGTAAATATCTGAACATAGAAACTGAAGCAAAGTACTGCACTTACCGCTGTAAATATTTTGGGTTCAGGTTTTATGTTGAGGCTGACAATCACTAGAATGAGAAAAAGCACGTTGAGAAGAAACAGAATGACGAATCGCGAGTACAGGATGACCATGGTCCAGGATGTCCACGACGTGTCCAGCTGCACTCCTGACGTGCCGCTCGCCACACCACCGATGAAATTCATCATGTCACTTAAAGTCTGGAAGAAAAACACTTATGAGGATGATAAGTATATTAAAAAATCGGCCAAGTGCGAGTCGGACTCGCCCATGAAGGGTTCCGTAGTAGCAAAGGCGAAAATTGCGGTTTATAAGTGCCCGGTTAATGGCAATAGGCTCGCCACCTATTACATTGGGACCTAAACATAAACGGCGAAATGTGGGTGCTAGCACCTCTGCCTACCCCTTCGGGGATATAGGCGTGAGTTTATGTTATGTTATGTATGACGTATTAAAAAAAAACTACTGACTGGATCTCGTTCGAACCAATTTTTAGTGGTAGTTTTCACGGCAATTTACATCATATATTTTTTTTAGATTTATCATTCTCTTATTTTAGAAGTTAGAGGGGGGGGGGGGGGGGGACACATTTTTCCACTTTGGAAGTGTCTCTCGCGCAAACTATTCAGTTTAGAAAAAAATTATGTTACAAACCTCAATAGCATTTTTAAAGACCTATCTATAGATACCCCACACGTATGGGTTTGATGAAAAAAAATTTTGAGTTTGAGTTCTAAGTATGGGGACCCCCAAAATTTTATGCTTTTTTTTATTTTTGTGTGAAATTCTTAATGCGGTTTACAGAATACATCTTCTTACCAAGTTTCAACAGCATAGGTCTTATAGTTTCGGAGAAAAGTGGCAGTGACATACGGACGGACAGACAGACAGACAGACAGGCAGACAGACAGACAGACGGACAGACATGACGAATCTATAAGGGTTTCGTTTTTTGCCATTTGGCTACGGAAACCTAAAAAGGAAGGAGAGAAAAGCGAATCTTATGTTCATCAAAAGCAGAATAAACTTTTTTTACTTTATACTTAGCACGTTTCGATTAGGAGACAGCTTTGAAAATTATCATAAATATTATTATGATAGTTCGTGAAAATTTTTGGAAGTTTGTTATTTTCTTTTATTAAATATATCAGTACAATATTAACTTTCTACATTTCTAGTATGACTCAAACTGGTTGTATACGTTACCCTCGTGTGAAATGTATCATTGATGTATATAACAGTGGCCACCAGGTCCAGCGCACACACAGCTACAGTGACGATGATCCATGGCCAACGCATGCTCTTCGACTGTTTGTTTTTGGCTCCACCCACTGAAACATGCTTTAATCTTTCCAAACAACCCACTAGTTGTTAGTTACAGAGTACAAATTTGAGGTAAGTCCCTGCTGACAAAATACCTACTGACATCATGTTAATTGATTTGGAGTCATACAACACTGTCGCGTTAGCCCTGACTTACCTCGAATTTGGAGTCAGTAACTGAGTTTGTGTATTCAGACTATATGATGCGATTGGACAGTTAATTTTTAGGTATATAATAGAGGATTGCGCGATCCTGTCAATAATATAATATGTACGTGTATAACCCGCGCCACGTATCTTGGACCTAAAATGTGCTCAAAATGTGCCCTATACGCGCAGTAGACATTTCTTGGGTGTCTTTTGAGGATAGCATGGGATGCTACTGCGGTAGACGAACTCAAATTCACCATGCATAGATTATTACAAAGCCATCCGCGGGCGCCAGAGCCTCGTATGTCTTAAGATTTAGGTCCAAGATACGTGGCGCGGGTTATACCCGATGCCGGTGGGACACTATTTTTTATATTTTTAAATATATGTTTTTATTAGATAATATAATATTTATGTATTTAAAAATGTAATTTATAGGCTTTTATAAAATTAATAAAGAGGGAATAATAATAATTTATTTATTTATCAAAGAAGGCTTTACAGTATATATTATCAATAGTCTTATATTTATGGCCATAAACTTATTATGGTGCTACGTATATTAATTCCATACACACTAGGTAGGTGTATCAATTGGATAACGTTTACAGGTATATGAGAAATTTAAAAATATATCTACTTTACATATTTCTTACGACCTGCCTGATCTAGGTTTATGCAAACCTGTGTTTCAGGCCATGTCTTTTCTAGATTAATTTTCTAGGGTATAAGGAATATAACAGTAAAAACGATAAATGTACTTAAATTGATACCAGATCGCGACCTTACAAATAACCACCTTTATAAATCGCATTTTTATATCGTACGCGAGTGCGTAAAAATCTACTTACGTATAATAACTACGCTTGTTATTATCCATAGCACACTGAGGCTGAGGCTCGTGCAATTTATTATAAACGTCCTAAACGACGGTAGAGGCAGATCAGTAATTAAAACAAAAGCTTGGTTAGCGATGCCGTCTATAGCATGACCGATGTTTATCCGCGTGGGGCAGCTGTCAGGGTCTGTAAAAAGCAACCTAAAATAATAGGAATCTTATCAAGTAAACATTAAGATATTTAAGGAATATAATATCTATTATTTACGTCTCATTTTATTTCTCTCTTCAAGCGTATTGTGCCCCAACAAGGCCTTCGGAGACAAGCCAACTTTATCTGCTGACTGTAGGCTCCGCTGGCTTTGGCGCATGCTTTTGTCTCGGGGTTGGGAGATTAGACGCTAGTCGCTGGGCTATAGCCAGATAAGTTATCTAAATCAAGGGGAAGGGTAGGATAGTGGATCCCTCCTGGGCTCCAAACTATAAACATCGGACTCAACCGGGTCTGGCGCTGCGACGATGGTGGTTCATATTTTATAAGTTGTAGTTTGTTTTATAAAAAGTGGAAGGGCCACCAAAGGAGTCAAATTTTAGGCCTTCCAATTTTTGTAACTATCGTGACTCAGTAAGATCTTACATTGAATTAATGAAAAAAATTGTAGGAGTCTTAATATTAACACTACGGACAGGTTTTTCACCCGGACCTGATGTATTTCGACTCGACAGATTCACCCATAAACTTGTAGTAAATCCAACGGTAGGTATACTTACTATGAAGGTAAAGAACTTTCAAGTAGATAAGAAGCGGCAACTCTCTGAGAAAGTCTATGAGGCAGAAGTGCTGTGCTAAACTTAACGCTGTGAAGACCATCTGTCCTATGGCTTGCAGCTATAATAAAACATAAAGTCATTTTTATAAAAAAGGTGGTAGGTATACTATGTTACAACTCCATAAATGAATAAAAACCGAACAGGAAGATCCACTAAATATACCCTACAAGCTGTTGCTTCGACCACGTGGTTGCCGGTTATCGTCACCAAACAAAGCCTTATGTCCTTTCTCAAGGTCTTAATCTACATCCTTACCAAATGCAATCAAAATCGGTTATGTGGTTGAGGCGTGAAAGCGTAAGGCCAACACACAGATCACTTTCGCATTTATCTGTCTAGGTACCTACCTACCTAGGTATACTATTATATTTATTGTTCTTTGAGATGATACTAATGATAATGTTTTGTTCGAGATGGACGCAACGCAAAAACTGCTGAACGAATTTTTGATGCGGTTTTTTTATTAGAAAGGTCTTGGTTAGTAGACTTAAAATTTTACGTTTGTTTGATTACAATCGGTTGAGTAGAATAGGAGGTGACCCGCGCGGGCGGAGCCGCGGGCGGAAGGCTAGTGTATTCTGTGTATTCATATAATAATGTGTGCGTTCTGTATTGTAACAGCTGTTAAGTATGGTATGCAATAAGTAGTAAGTAATGTTATAGTGTAATTTTATTTTATATACATACCTACATACATACATACATACATACATATAATCACGCCTTTATCCCCGGAGGGTTAGACAGAGGTGAATTAGCACCCACATTTCACCAATCATTGTATTAGTCCCACGTAATGGGGTGAGCCTATTGCCGCATTCCGGGCACTATTGTTAACTCAAGCCACGTATCTGAGGCTGAGTCTGGGCTGTATATATCTGTCTGATGTTAAACAGCCCTATCCCTTAGTCGCCTTGTACGATACCGCATGGTAGGAGAAGGGGTAGCCCAAATTCTACTCTGCCGGGAACCAGAACTAGATGTCACTAAATTGCTGTGTAGTTTGGCAAGTGATGATTATTGTTAAGTTGTATTAATTTATGAAGTAAAATAAAAAGAAAACAGCTACCATAGAACACGGTGTGCCCCTATAAGCTAATACCTTACTCCTTTTGCCGAAGCATTTAACTGTTCGTTCGCTGATATCTAATGTACGTTCTGTACCTACAGGACAAGCCAGGGTCCAGGACCACCCCCAGAACTTTCATGAATTTCACGGGCCAACGGGCGGCCTTTCAAGTCTACCTTTTTTATCTCCAATGTACAGACACAGCAAAATTACAATTGTGTAACAGTAATAATAGATTCTGAACAATAAATATTTATGCCTGAAGTCAACAAACGGAGGTCAGTCAAGGTTACACATGGAAGCATTAAACGTGCCACAAAATGACAATGACGATCTCAGTGCCAAATACTAGGCACTCATAACCCAAAGGAACTAGATAGAAATGCGAACCGAAAGAAACGAGTCTGATTGGTGGAGCTGTAAATAAAGACGTCATGACGGACTGTATTACAATTTACACATAAATAAATACATCGTAACTACGGCAAGAAATCATATACTGATACCAGGCTCCCATAAAATACTGGATGTATTTGAGTCTATCTTAGAAAACCGTGGTAGTTTTGCATAAACCCATGTAGATTTTATTCTGGTTCATCTAGAGGCAAACGTTCCAATTGACTCGTTTTCGGATCTTCACGATTTTCGCGCAATAACATATCTACTTCTTTTTATATAATATCTTTGGTTGTATCTCTTTCGTTCAAATGTATTAGAAAATGTACCTACCTAACATTCTCTTTTGTAAATAAATACATATTATACATAGACATACCTACCTATGCGAATAAACATATTCGTGCATACAAACATTAGAACTGAGCTAGAATCGAACCCTCGACCTCGAATCATGATCACCATCATTTCAGCCATAGGAAGTCCACTGCTGGACATAGGACTCCCCTATAGATCTCCAGTAAGACCGGTTGGAAGCGAAGACCTACTCGACCTCGAACACTTAGAGTAAAATCAAAGATAATTAATTTAGCACGATTTAACAATGTTGAAAAGACGGTAGGCCGCCTTTAGTTCACTCAATTGTTAGGTTTACATACATACCTGTGTGTTACATACATACATACATGTAGCCCAAAACAAAATAAAACAAAAATTAACGTACACTTAAAGAAATTATTAATAAAAACCACACGTAACCGGTCGTTGCGGGATGTGATCATAAATTCTTTAAATCTCAAGCAACAGCTTAGTTCTTAAATATTAGTATAGAATTTTAACTACAATAATAACTATATCTTGCTTTGCCAAAATACATTTCACTGCCGACCTGGTACCTCCTACTACATAGAAACCTTTTTACATAACAGGACAAAATGTACTTGGACAGCCGCCGGGCTAGGTGGGGCACTCGCCGCGCGCCGCACTAAATAAACTGCAGTAAACAGACTCTGCATTTAAGTGAGGGTATCATTGGATCTACAGCCTAGCATCTTCGTGGGATCTCGACTACGAAAATAGAGCAAACCATATCCTACTATCCACCCGCGGCCACAATCCGTATAAGGCGAATTGACACGAAGGGCATAACGTTCTTACCCCATGATCTAGATGCGTGGAAATAAGTGATAACGTTCTTAAAACCAAATGCATTAATTTTTGACAAGACGTCCTTAATTTTATGAAATCATTAAATTACTGTAGATATTATATATCAACTTACTAGCTAGACAAATTTTGTGTCATATATTATTACAAGTGTACGATTTAGATAAGATTAAAGTATTCGTTATCTATAAGATATATTTAGAGAATGTTTACTTTATTAGTCACTAATATTTTGTGCTGTTGATCATGCAGCAAATATGTAATCGAAGATATTATGTACATACCTAATGTTTATGCCACGAATGACTAAACAGTACTTTAAGGACATAGCTTAGCATTTCCTCCGAGATGATAGAATTTCAATTTAGTAAACATATAGTAGTACTTACTCAATAAAACAATTTAATTGACGATACGTCGTAGCCTGCTTGAGGCAATGAGGTCAACTTCAATTAAGAATGTCAAATATTTTTCTGTCGTCAACGAAGCACATACCTAAAGATTAGTACATTATACCTACTCATTTCCTTTCTGAGTTAGTTGTTAATATACACATCGGAAGGATAGAGGCAAGCCTTCCATTCAAGAACCGTAATTGGCGATGGCAAGTAGGTATAAAGATTATTCATGAGTTTATCAGACTTGGAGCACGCGCAGATTTTGTTTGTATATTTGCTACGATATTATAGGTATGTGGTTAGGTTGCTCGATGGACATTTTTAGGTTTTAGGGCTCCAGCAAGAACATCGGGGCCCGAGCCAACCCCACCTGAGGAGGAGTACCTAAGTGGACCTTCTCAGGGAACCATACTAAGCTAATGATGATGATGATTTGATGGGATATAAGCGATTCAGCATGTGTTTTGAAAAAAAAAATTATATTAAATGGTACGAAAATTTTATAGAAGCAATGTAATGTGCCTAATATTTTATTTTCATGACGTTGCTTTTGATTGATATTCTGAAATTATCGCACGTAGGCACTTAATTCTTAAACATAATAATGATGATTAGGTACGGTATCTTTGGCGACCGTCATATCTTCCTTGGCGCGTTACTGATACAAATGTTTGACGCTGTTTCCTTATCACTAACTAAAATAGCGGATACTGTAGATTACAATTTCACCGTCCTATTTCCCAAAAGTTAAGATGTTTTATCTATAGACATATTTTTTTTTTACCAAATAATGCGTTTCGCAGGTTTTAATTAAAGAAAGTAATACTATTTAGTTGTAAACATAGTCGATTATGATTTTATGGCTAAAAGATAAGAATTTTAGATAAGTGGTGAAAATAAGTAGGTATTTATTAGAATGAATAATTATTGAAGTTTCCCAGTGAAAGCAAATTGTGTGATTTTAATTGGTAGTGTTGGTGTTTCACCATTGTTTGACAAAAAAACGTATGACAAAACATCTTTTGACAAAAAACGTTTGAAAAACTAATCATTTGACAAACTTTCATTTCGTAAACATATTACTTACTTTAAAAATAATCATTTGATATAATGCACGTTTCGCAAATGTATCTATTACTCAGAAAACATTTCGATTGCTACAATTTTATTTTAAAAAAGGTGCATTTGAATAAAGTTCTGTATGGTTATAAAAAAAAATAACCACGAAGGCTAATGCGGCTCTCATCTCAATCTCAATAGTCTATCACTTAACTGTCTGGGTAATTTCAACTTGCCTAATTTTTTGCTAATTTCGGTGGTATTTTTCAATCATAGGTTTTCCAATGAAAAAATTTAATGGAGTTCTTTTAAAACACTAACACAATACTGATATTCTAAACGAACTCCATTAAATTTTTTCATCGGAAAACCTCTAATTGAAAAATACCACCGAAATTAGCAAAAAAATAGGCAAGTTGAAATTACCCGTCTGTTTGTCAACTAACATGTTTTTAAAATAAATGGAAATAGTAGTAATAGTAGTAGAGCCCCAAAATACCCTGGTTTTGATTTTATGTTCAGGCTTATTGCATAAGATCCAAGCAGTAGATGATATCCGCTTTTCATAACATTTACTTACTAATATTATATAAGTAATTCAGTAATATAGTAATTTTAAAACTTAGCTATACTTTTACAAACTTCAAGGTCAAGGTCAAATTATTTATTTATTTAAGACTAGCTGATGCCCGCTGCTTAGCACACGTTGAGTTTTGATCCCGTTCCCGCACGCCATGGGAACATATTCCCGGGAAGAAAAGTAGACTATGTGTTATACCAGGCTATAACCTATCCATGTACTTTTTAAAGTTAAACAGGTAGGTACATGATGTACCTACCTGTTCAACTTTAAAAAAGATCCGTTCAGACGTTAGAGCGTGATTGAATAACAAACATCCAAACTTTCACATTTATAATATTAGTAGAAAGTAGGATTATAAACAGAAAGTAGAATAACGTTGTCTCTGCCTTCCCGAACCAATAGAAAAAAGGCGTGACTTTATGTAACTCGTATATGTATGTATAAAGTAACATTTATCCACGACAAGGTTTCTAGCACCTCTGACGAAACGAAAATCCGACGAAACCAAAATCTGGCGAAATTAAAATATGTCCAAACGGATATAACCGCAAACAACCAAATTCACAATGCAGCCAATCTTCAAGGCACCCCGCTCTGTGTTGCAGGGACAGACCCGCTGCCGTAGGAGCAAAGGTAAATGAAAGAGAGCGGACCACGGGCTGAGAAATGCAAGCTATAAATGCAACTGGGATTGGTGGTTATCTTAAACTATTATCCCCAGTTTTGCACAGAGATGCACTAGATCAGTAAACATTCCTATCAAATCAATACGCTAGCTAGCTATGCTAGTTATGGTATGTAATCATTTACAATAATTGACTCAATCAAATTTAGTAAAATACACCATATTCACAGAATAGATCATCCTCATTACCTATTTCCCAGTTGCGTCTAAAGTTTGTAATTTGTGGCCCGGAAACCGCTTATTGTTTTTGATTGGTATATCGACTTTTCCGACACCGGGACTGCCGTCTGACATCCGAACCTAGAGAAGAAAGCCTACACCAGAGCCTTATTCATTGTTTAGCAGGTTGATATTCTTATTGAGCAAATGCAATTAGTCCCTACATTGACCTGTCAGCGACATTTATTGTAATATTGGATAGGTTTCTGGTAAGAACTTTCAAGTCAAGTCAGGTATATTCGCTAAGCAATGACAAAAATTATACGTAGGTACATAAGAATTAAGAGTCGCCAGCTTATATTAACATCATATGTAGATGTAAATAACGTTTTATATGCGTTACAGAAACACTTACCAGTGTTATGATGCCGGCGCTCACCATGATCCCGTTCAACGCCATGATATCAAGGCATTCGGTGGTAGCAGTTAACCGAAATTTGGTACACGAGTGTATCCGATATAACGGACAGCGACTGACAGCATGTCATGTATCTCATGCCCTGCGGCGGTCCAGCATTCACTGATAAAGAAGCGAAGCAGAGGGCTTCACAGAGATAACACATCACCTATCGAGTATAGACATCGTGAGATACATATATACGTCATCATATCTCGATTTCAAGCACCGTAATCTACTATTATCTTACATTGGATATTACGAGTTTTTATAGTAGATATCTATGATATGGACCAGAAATATGTGCACTTTTAACTCGTAAACTGATAAACTAATTCATGAAAATGAGGTAAGGTAATTCGTACAAATGAACATTTTAAGTAGGTACGTACTCCTGAGTCCTGAATCTTGATTCTGATATAGTGACTTTTTCCTGTGTTTCATTTAGGACTTGAATTGGTAATAGTTAGGTTTTATTAGTATTAATTAGTTAGGTAAGTAGGTAACTACTAAATATTTTTCAAGTTGATATCATCATCTAATAGTATTGTAAGTAGTTAGGTCCCAAAAGCAGGGTACTCATCTAGCCGTGTGGCATGTACTGTATCTGATACTGTATCAAGTGTTGCTCGCGCGTGGACGGCAGCGGCCCGCCGAGTGGCGGTATCACTGCGAGCACAAAGGCGGATCGCAGTAGGTGAAGGAATCTGGGTACTCGTAGCTAAATACGCGGTGATTGTGGACGGGCCGTACACACTTGCAGGTTGAATACATTACATGCTACACAGCTAGATGAGTACCTACCCAGCTTACTATTTAGAACTACCTAGTTATATACAGTAGATATCAGTTGCAAATGCTGTACCTATTGTCAGTATCAGTGTGTGAGGTATTATTATGTTGATGTTAATCATTTACTTGAATTAGAGCCCAGTTTCACATGTATAAGGTAATTGTAACCAGTTGATATATAGGTTCTTGATATCGATGCACCTATTGATATCTGTGGATTGCATTCAAAGATAAAATCATGCAGAAACTGGTCAGTAGTTCTTAGTTCTTTTTCTTCGCTATAATTACATATCTACGACTTGTGCCTTGAAGTGAACCTTAAAGCAATTTATATCTACTTCTTAGATGGTGATCTTGTGTCTTGTATCGTGGCCTGTGATCGCCACGGGTTTGAACAGTGATAACAACACTGAGCTACAGGGCAACTCTTCAGATTCAAATAAAGACATGTAAGTAAACCTTATTCATAAAAATGTAAGTATTTAATTTTTTTCCGTTTTTTTTTACCACTTTGACGCGAGGGACGACGAAATGGTTATCTTCATAGTGTCCAGTGTCTTGAACTTCATAGTGTATTTAACATCAGAACCATGTATGAGTATGAAACATATAGAGCATGGATATGAACCTAAGTAGCCTATGAAAACGATAGTCTATGATGAACATGGCTACTCTACTCACTGTAGCTATAATGGGCGCAATGATTAATTTGAATTTTAATAATAAATATCTAAAGTAGGGACGGGGGCATATTTTTTTCTAAAGAACCTAAGTATTGTCTGGCATGTATATTTTAGAGATTTCATGGTACAAATTAATTACAGGTATGTCATAAACGCCATGGTGTATCAAGTGGGTATCGTCACGAACAAAACGGATAATGAAACGGCCAACATAAATACTACGTGAGTTTATTTTTATCTCGATATTTTTGCCGCACAAAAAAATATAAGCAGCAAATGTATCTGTGTGACTAAGTGCTAACATTAAATCATACTTGGAAAGTGTACCTAGGTAGTCTAGATCTATATAACCTACACGTTATTAGGTATATGGTACATCTAAATCATTAAATTAAAAAATTAATAGTGCAACACTATCCTCGCTACACGTTAAAATCAAGTCTATTAGCAAATACTGACAAACGTTAACTATTTGTCAGCAGTTTTCTTCTCTTCCTCATCTTAATAAACTAGGCAACCTTTGATAGAATTATAAAGACAGCCATAAAAATAGAAATTAAATATAAGTATTTTAATACTCTGAAGAAGGTTGCCGGCAAGTAAAAAATTAATGAACATTATCAACTGCTACGACAAGTGCTACGCGTGAAAAGTGCTCGTTGCCTACGCCGCGCGCCCGTGGTGTACGTAGGGGTCGTAGGCCTAGTATAAAAAGCACTTTTTTCTACCACTTAAGTAGGTTAATTTAATTCACTATTTTCGTTAAAGAGATTTGATCTTTATGTTTGATGCCATAAAAAGTATAGTTTTCGGATTTGTCCGGTTTCATTACAGAGTGTGGCAGATAAGTTTTCAAAAATACTTCAATGATTGTTGATTTTTAAAAATTAAGGAATCCTTTTAGTAAAATTTCCCATCTCTAGCATTTAAAGTACTTTTCCACGAGTTGGGGTTGAAAAATTCTACCTTGCATAGAATAAATATTTATAAAAAGGCAGGTAATCTACCAGATTAACCTAATACATATACCGTTTCTATTTTTTTTTCATACACGATATATTTCCAGTCAACCAATATAAACGCGCCACCGCCTCCTAGGAATATAAAAAATATCTCTAAATCTATCTACTTTACCATAAAGTACTGATACCTCAAAAAAAGGTTGGGCTCGTCCGGGATTTGAACCCGGGACCTCTCGCACCCTAAGCGAGAATCATACCCCTAGACCAACGAGCCAGTTGAGATGGGAAACGAAACATTTGGATATAAGGGACTAAATTACGCATGTTTATTGATTTTCGCATAAAATTCGGCTTAAGCAATACCTACAATAAACGAACTATATGAAAACTTATAATATTCGACATAAAAGGTAAGTTAAGGAACCTTTTTAAATACAATATTACCTATCTCTGTCTACTGCAGAGAGAGAGAGAGAGAAAGTGTGAGTATATGTGTGTATGTAAGGTTGTAAGGTGAGGTATCTATCTAGTTATTGTCTGGGTGCACTGTTCACTTGCTATGTTCGGTCGATAATTCCCGATGAGGCGCATTAAATACAATATTAGAGCGGATGGATGCAATCGGATTGAAACTCGGAATGATGTTAGAAGTAATCTTTTATTTTATTTCTTATTTCTATAAAAAAAGGATTATTAAAAATAGGGCGAATTAAAATGCTCTTCAATACAAATAGAAACAGGTAGATACGAGTTACACGTTCTAAAACACATTCTTAATCAAGGGAGGTTTTAGGGTGGGCTTTGGGTTGTTAGAAGCGTCCTTGATTGCGAGGGTGACTTAGCCAGGATATGAAGAAATATCACATTAAAAGAAAAAATCCCTTTGAGTGACATCTTCACTAATTGAAACAATATTTTGAGCCGGCTAGTCTGAAAGTAACCAGTGAGCTTAAAAAAGATTTGCAAGTGATTAAGAATACCTAATATACCAGTGGTGAATAGAAAAAACCTATTAAAGAATTTATTTATGAGTATACCTAATCCCGTAAAAACAAGGTCGATATTGGATACAACTGATACGTGACTATAGTGCTACCGTTAGTGTCCGAGTCGTATGCTCACAATATGTATTTATGTCTGTCAAGATCTTTGTCTCAAGAACACGCGAAGGTTCTAAATTGAAACTAAAATCAAATACTTATGTAGTGTCTTGAAGCTGGAAAATATTCAAACTTCTAAGTCAACGCAATCAAATAATATTGCTGTAAGTTCTTCCCTTTTGTACGGAACCCTCAGAGCGCGACCCCGACTTGCACTTGACCAGTTTTTCTTATGTTATAGAGGAAATCAAGAGGCTTTCACGTTTTTCCATAACAACGGTTCCCAAGTAGACTTGAGCCGGATTCCAGAACCTCTGATTACGAATGTTACTGCTCAGAGCCTTGTGGGGGTGGCGCCGGTGTCCAGATCTCAGAGTAACCCTCCTAACCCGTTACCGTGGAGTACATTCAGTCAATTAACAAATAAGGCAACTCCACAAACGTTGGAAGAAGGTAGGTATTATATTAAAATATGATATATATATTTTTTCAATTTGGTGTATAAAATACAAAGGTTTAAAAGGAAAGGATAAAAATACGAACTGCTGTGCAATTCAATAACAAGCACAACGATGCGACAACGATGCGAGTCGCAACGATGTGCGCGATAGACACTGTCATTGGTCGATTTCCAATGACGTGATACAATCTGACCAATGACAATCTACGTTGCGCCTCGCATCGTTGTCGCATCGTTGTGCTCGCTTAGTGAATTGCAGTGCTGAATACGGGAAGACTGCTCAACAAGTACTTATCAATTTCCTTTTATTCACCAAACATCTAGTCATACACGCAACATCCTTGGAAGAGATTTAAGAAGTCATGTGACGCACATTTTGAAGGTGTAAGATATGAAAATGAATGCAAGTAACAAAAATGTTTTAGTTTTGGAATAGACTGAAGAACAAGTACAAAAATACTTAACACCCAACGAGATCTTGGACTAAGTATCGCATGCTGAATTAATGTGGGAATCTTTTATATATACGATATACCACTCACTGATTAGTCACGAAATCTCTTAAACTATAACACCTACAAACTTCAAAGGACATCACTCATTCTGGTCCAAAATTCAAAGTGCCGGCCAAAGAAAAAAGTACGAAATTTTTTTTAGAGCTTGTTCTTCCTAGTATTTTTTATTATGGCGTCAAAGTTGAGGGACCACTTCCCTCGGTTTTATTTAAGTTTAAAAATCTTAAAAACACACAATTTTATGACACGAAATATTGAAAATGAATGATAAATATTGTTCTTTATTGGGAGAATAGTCAATAAAAGCTAGAGATGTGCCGACTAGTCGCCGACTAGTCGGTAAAGCCGACTATCCGGCCACTTTTGTAGTCGGCGATTAGTCGGCGACTAGTCGGCAAAGAGCGCCGACTATCCGGCTTCATACCGGTTCATTGGTTGTGTACTGCATTTTAGTAGTATCCAATTTCTAGCAGTCTAATAGCTATCCAATTTCAAGTGGCTGAAGTTTCTAGGGCTATGAATAGTATTCTGCAACTTATTTTTATCCATAATAGTAAAATTTAGCACTCTTATGGCATATAATACAATGCCATAGGTATATTTTGTTTGCCTATTCGTAGGTTTGATTGGAAGATGATGCTTAAGCAGATTGAATAAATCTCGATATTTTTTTAGCACTGTTATATAAAAAATCATAAACTTTGTTCAAGAAGGGCAAAAATGGTAAAGAAAATCCCATTAATTACAATAGCTGAGGGTTGGGTGGTGCTAAAGAACTTATAGTTTCTATGTTCCTATATGTTTCTGTAAAGATAATGGTCTGAGAAACAAAAAAATAGCGTAAAAATGTGTATACGTACTAATTATTTTTTATCTGATAAATTATATGCACCTTTTTTATTGAATCTCTCAGTAAACGACTTACACTACAAGAGACAATCAACTGCACTAGATACATTTCGTAAACAGGAATTTTATCTACGCAACTTGCGAAGTCGGTACCTTTGAGCTTAATTATCTGATGAAACAAACAACTTATTGAAATAAAAATTGTAGCATAAAGTGTACAGAATAGTCCTAAGCAAGTATCGATAGCTTTTTCTAACTATTTTCATTTTGAGAAAATTGAATTTCGTCCACCTAAAACTTGAAAATTGATCAGCGTGCGGCGGCGGTGCGGCTCGCGCGAAAGATGTGTAAACAAAACGTTCCGGAAATAATAATAATAATAATAATAAACGTCTTTATTGTACACCAAAGATAATACAAGACACCATGATCGGCTTAGCCGACTAGTCGGCCGATTAGTCGGCTGTTTAGAAACCGAATAGTCGGCTAGTCGGCTAGTCGGCCAAAGTTATGATCGGCACATCACTAATAAAAGCAATAAAATATAAACCCCATACTGTATATCGTTGATTTTTGTACATTCATTTAGGTCCAAAATTAAAAGTGCCGGCCAAAGAAAAAAATACGATATTTCGTTAGAGCTTGTTCTTACTAGCATTTTTCATTATGGCGTCAAAGTTGAGGGACCACTTCCCTCGGTTTTATTTGAGTTTAAAAATCTTAAAAACATACATTATAATGACCCGAAATATTGAAAATGAATGAAAAATATTGTTCTTTATTGGAAGACTAGTTAATAAAAGCAATAAAACATAAACCCCATACTGTATAATATATCGTTGCTTTTTGTCCATTTATTTAGGTCCAAAATTAAAAGTGCCGATCAAAGAAAACAAATGAGATATTCCGCTAGAACTTGTCCTTATCAGCATTTTTTATTACGGCGTCAAAGCTGAGGGACCACTTCCCTTGGTTTTATTTGAGTTCAAAAATCTTGCAATCATACATTTTTTTTGATACGAATTATTGACAATGAATGAGAAATATTGTTTTATATTGGTTAAAGGCGCATTTCCAATTGAACTTAGTAAATGAGTTGCCAATTGATATGTATTTTTTTAATTTTAATTTCTTTTATCTATTCTTCCAATATAGAACAATGCTATAATAATACGTATTATAAAAATGTGTTTCCTAGATTTTTGAACTTGAATAAAACCAAGAGTAGTGGTCCCTCAGCTTTGACGCCATAATAAAAAATGCTAACGAAGACAAGCTCTAGCGGAATATCATATTTGTTTTCTTTCACCGGTACTTTCAATTTTTGATCTTAATAAATGAACGAAAAACAACAATATATTATACAGTATGGGGTTTATGTTTTATTGCTTTTATTAACTAGTCTTCCAATAAAGAACAATGCGGTTTATTTTTATTTATTTTTTATGAACTATTCTTCCAATATAGAACAATATTTTTTATTCATTTTCAATATTTCGTGTCATAAAAATGTATGTTTTCAAGATTTTTAACCTCCATTAAAACCGAGGGAAGTGGCCCCTTAACTTTGATGTCATAATAAAAATTCCTAGTAAGAACAAGCTCTAACGAAATATCGTATTATTTTTCTTTGGCCGGCACTTTCAATTTTGGACCAAAAATGTATGCAGCGTGAATGATGTCCTTTGGCAGATAGGATTTTACGAAATTCCACCCCTATGGGGGTAAAACGAAATCGACGCGTACGAAGTCGGGGGTGACCGCTAGTAAAACATATTAATACTTTTCAGGTACCAAACAATCTAACAAATTTGTTAGACAAGTTAACTACGAAGATAGTACGGAGAGATCAATCGATAACATCTACAAGAACTTTTTCAAGCGTGAAATTTCAGAGGGGGGTACGCCGGTGGAAATGCGCAAGGGCGCTGCATTCATACCGCAGACAGTTGGTGTTCAGTCTATCGCCATACCCTCTCTGTTGACCCTGAATAATAATATGTCTCAAATACCCGTACCTATACCCAACACCTCTGTTGTACACTACGCAAAAATTAACACGCTTCTAACTTCACCATCGCCTTGATCAGTATCATCCAAAATCCTTAGATTTCACTATTTCGTTACATTACTTACTCTTATCCCCCTTTCCCCTGTATAATAGTACATTATGGTACAAGCGTGTAATCACCATACACGCGAGTGGCATACGACTATTTTCAACACACTTGCGAAAAAAATAATACTAAAAATACTACATAACACAATCAAAACACAATAGTAAAAATCTATTTGTTGTCATATGCGCGCGCATCTAACTTTTTTTTATTTGTTCCTTTCGGAACAGGCTAAGGTGCTATCACCATGCTGCCTTATCATCTACTTACTTATTTGAATTATGATTTTTTTTCTATGTAAATACTCACAGAGAAAAAAAAATACATTTTAGTGAAAGTTTTGTTTATTAAACACGTACTACAAATTGAAATTATCTTTTAAAATACGAAGTTGCATGAAGTGAGCAAGCAATAGGTATATTAATTCGTTTGTAATATTTGACACGATCTTTTTTGTATCGAAACTTTTTTAAGAACAAAGAAACTTAATCAATGAAATTAAAAAAGAAGTCTATAACTCACTTGTGAATAATAGCAATGAAAAAGTCATAGTTTTATAATAGGTGTCATTCCGTGCTTAATTGCGGTAAAATAAAAACCTGTTTATAAGCGTGTTGAAAAATAGATTATTTCCTCGTGGTACGTGTATCAATTTGTACCATATTGCTCGTCGATACAATCTGTAATAGCTATAACAATAACATCTAAACATTAATCTAGACGTTCATATGTGTTACTTAAATATGTTTAAATGGATTGAATTTAACTTGTGAAGATAGTTGGATTCCTGTTTCTAAACTTTTAGTAATCATTAAATAATAACTAGCGTTTAGTAATATTAAGATCTATAAGTTAATTATATGCATACATAAAGTCACGCTTCTTTCCCTTCTACGATCTGCTACGATCCTTCTACGATCTGCTACGATCCTTCTACAATCTGCTACGATCCTGGCGTACGCCATTAACTTCTTCAATTTCATAATTGTTTCGGAAACACACGCCAGGTATTCTAAATGTAATTATATAATTAAGAATATTGGAATAAAAATACAGCTATAGAGAATTTAAATGAACTCAATCTATATACTTAGGTATAATAAAACTGTAGAGAGGTCAATTCTGCACATCCCTACTAATATTATAAATGTGAAAGTAACTCTGTCTGTCTGTCTGTCTGTCTGTCTGTCTCGCTTTCACGCCCAAACCACTGAACCGATTTTGATGAAATTTGGTATAGGGGTAGATTAGACCTCGAGAAAGGACATAGGCTATGTTTGGTCGCGATAACCGACATCCACGCGGGCGGAGCCGCGGGCAAAAGCTAGTTGAATATATATTCAAAACTAATATTCTATTATATTATAAGTCCTACTGGCGGACCTGTACCGTCCCCATGATGCGCGCGGTGTGGCGGGGGTCGAGGAAAAACAAAGAAAAGAAAGAGCATGAATCGATGAGATCTACTATGTCGACGATATCATTTAACACTTAGAAGGCCAGATATTAATAAAATTTCCTATTTAATAATTTTTTGCTCTTTACGCTAGTCGTAAAGATGTATTAAATAATAAGAGACATAATTAATTCAATCAAAGGACCTAAATAATTTATTTATTCAATGAACTATCTATATTATACAGGGGCGGATCCAGCATTCAAGTCAGGGGGGGTCATGTCGTAGGTTGAGTCTCGGTGCCGGGGGGGGGGGGGGGGGGGGTGCTACGGGGGAAGAAAAATATGTATTCAATTTGTTTGTTTATTGATAAATCCATAATATCATCCCTCCCCCCGCGATTATACGACACGGAAATGGTTGTGGCGCGCGATCCATGGAAATGAACATGGAATGAACTCCCCGCGGCGCGCGGCGGTGGTTTTCCCAAGCGACTACAATATGGGGCACTTCAAGAAGGGCATTAGAAGGTTTCTTCAGGGTCGGCAGCACGAGTGTGACGCCCCTGGTGCTGTAGGCGTCCATAGGCTACGGTAACCACTTTCCATCAGGTGGGCCGTGTGCATGACTGCCACCTAAGTGGTATAAAAAAAAAAGATTGGTGATTGATACTGATGCCAAAAATGCAATCAGTAAATTTTTGTATGTTTGTATAAAGTCCAGTGTTTTATCGTTTTTAATCCATTTATAGTAAGACTATAATCACGATCAATTTAAACTATCATCAGCTCTATGGAAATAGATAACCTATTTTTTTACACGTCTGAAGTGAGCAACTCAGCTAATTGGTCGCTAACCGGCGAACTGACCCATAACGTGAAAATTTGATTGTGAACGGATTTACTGTTGAAAACAATACATTGTTGCTGCTGTAAGTGAAGGCAGCACCAGCGATTTTGTTCAAATAACTAATAACCGATACACTACAAATTCCAGAATTCTGTTCTCGCAATGTCTCACCGGGAACGATGAACGAGTAACGAGTAAAGCTAGAGCTACAAAAATCGCTTAGCGAGTATCGCTGAGTGAGAGTTATTTTTAACCGACTTCAAAAAAGGAGGTTCTCAATTCGTACCCTATTTTTTTGTATTTTTTATTTTTTTTGTATGTTTGTTACGCGATTGTGAAGCCAATTCTAAACGGATTTTGAAAATTCTTTTTCTGTTCGTAAGTAGATTATTCCGAAATGGTCCCATTTAAATTTCGTAAAGATCTGATGATGGGTTTCCGAGATTAGACCAAGGAACTCTTCAAAAAGTACCAGGAAATCAGCCGCGATTGCTGCAATGGCATATTATTGCAATGTTTCTGCCACTACACATCATAACATCACACCTGAGTCCTTTGAAGGGGTACGCAGAAGTGTTCAGAATATTCCGCTATATTTCCGGTGTATATGCATTGATTTTAAAAATTCTTTTTGAATAATGCTTTAATAATTTTTTAAGCGTGGCCGGTTCGATCTGTAGTGCAGCGTCAGCAGCGCATTTACAGTCAGGTCACTATACATGCGATGTACAGTCGTAAGACTGTACAAACTCACTAAAAAGAGAAAAATAAATTATTTTAACAAAAAAGTTTAACCGACTTCAAGAAACGAAAAAGAGGCACTGAAAAGCGAAAAATAACTTAATTTACAGACATACTGATTTATTAGAAGTCGTTGCCATCCAACTTTGTTTGTTGTGTCTGAACTACTAGAACTCTTGGGCTAAGCACCGACTTCTAATAAATCAGTAAGTCTGTAAATTAAGTTCAAATCAAATCAATTAGCCTACTGCAGTCCACTGCTGGACTGCTGGACATTTGCCGATCCTCCGCCTTCCGCATCCAGTCCGTCCCAGCCACCTTTCGCAGGTCGTCAGTCCACCTAGCTAGGGGGTGTCCCACCTTCCGTTTACCTTCGCGCCGTCTCCACTCTAGGACTCGTTTACTCCAACGGCCATCAGTCCTTCGGCAGCTCGCTCCATAGCCCGCGGTGCGACTTTTAGGTCACAGACTAACCCCACCGTCAGTGGCCACATTTCGGCACCGTAGGTCATAACAGACAGGACGCACTGGTCGAAAACCTTTGTTTTGAGGCATTGCGGCAGGGGGGAGGAGAAGACCCGACGCAATTTGCCAAATGCTGCCCACCCCAGGTGGATTCTTCTGGCTATTTCTTTCTCGAAGTTGTTTTTACCGAGCTGGATAACTTGCCCCAGGTAGCTATAATTTTGAACAACTTCGAGTGTCACCCCTTCGATGGCAATCGGTCTCGGTACAATATGTTCGTTGAACATAATCTTGGTTTTATCCAAGTTTACACCGAGTCCGACTTGTCGAGAAGCTCCATTTAGGCTGTGCAGAATTCGTCCCGTTATTCCAGCGACTCCGCAACTATGACGATGTCATCGGCGAATCGAAGGTGCGAGATGTACTCACCGTTGATGTTGATAACCCGCCCAGTCCAATCCAGAACCTTGAAGACGTCCGCCAATGCGTTGATGAATAGTTTGGGAGATATAACATCTCCCTGTCTCACTCCACGTTGGAGGCTAATGGGTTTCGTCTTCTGGTCTTGGAGTTGGACGAACATTGTGGCAGTGTCATACAGGCATCTTAACACCTCGATGTATCGCCAATCAACACGGCACCCGCTGCAGGGCATCCAGCACTGCCCAGGTTTCGATAGAGTCGAAGGCTTTTTCGTAGTCCACAAACGCCATACACAGCGACTGGTTGTACTCCTGCGTCTTTTCTACAATCTGCCGAACAGTATGGATGTGGTCCACGTAAATTAAGTTATTTTTCGCTTTTCAGTGCCTCTTTTTCTTTTCTTGAAGTCGGTTAAACTTTTTTGTTAAAATGAATCTAATATATAAAATTCTCGTGTCACAAAATGTGCGTAATCGAACTCCTCCGAAACGGCTTGACCGATTTTGATGAAATTTTTTGTGCTTATCCGGTATCTATGAGAATCGGCCAACATCTATTTTTCATCCCCCTAAATGTTAAGGGTGGTCCACCCCTTAATTTTTTTTTTTTATTTATCAGACAAAATTTTTTGTTTTTATTTTTTTATGATACATCATACAAAAATACATGCAACCCTAAATTTTCACCCCTCTACGATCAACCCTTATTTTTTATTTGGTAATTAAAAAGTTTTATTTTCTAATATATAAAATTCTTCTGTCACGGGGTGCGTAATCGAACTCCTCCGAAACGGCTCGACCGATTTTGATGAATTTTTTTGTGCTTATCTGGTATCTATGAGAATCGGCCAACATCTATTTTTCATCCCCCTAAGTGATAAGGGTGCAGCGGGAACGGGATTTGAATACCACGCGGGCCGAAAATATGGCGTTACGAAGTTCGCCGGGGCAGCTAGCCGGCAACAGAGGGTGGCCCTACTTATGGCTGCTCTGGAAAAAATAAGAAAAAAAATATATCTCTATTTTTTTTTTTAATTATTTAAACTTTTTTAAAATCCTTCGAAATTCGGTACCCCTAATGATATTTTCAACTATCAGGCCCACAATTTTGCAAATATTTTTGAACTCTTTTCTGTATTAGCAAGCTAAGAAGCATAACTATTCATCACCACCCTGAAAAATTATAGAATATTTGTAGTTATTTTACAAAAATGTGTCAAAATATTTTTTTGTCGTCAAATTTTCATACATTTTTACTTTCGACCCACTTTATCTTATCTCGGTAAAAAAAAAAGTATGGACACGACTATGGCATCCTTTTTCAAAAATTGGCGCAACTATCTAAGATTTCAAAATGGTATGATTTGGGTATGATACTATAATGAAATACTAAAAAAAAAAATTTTGTAAATAAGAATCATATTTCATACATTGCTTTTATTGAAAATCACCAGATTTACTTTGTACACAATGCATTCATCCTCAATAAAAAATCATTGACGGGACTTTTGACTATGTGGTAACCGAGTAGGTTATCACATTACGAAGTCAAGCAACACAAGCCAGGGTGGTTTTCGGATGGATGACCATTCTTAAGACATTGAGGCACCTCCGTTCCTCAGAGAGTACGTTAGGCCGTCGATCCCGGTGGCCATATGAGTATCTATGACAGTTGTTACGGGTAGTCGGAGCGCTTAAAGGTGAAAAACTAGACTCACTACATAACTTTGATATCGCCAGTGGGTTGTGGAGGTCAGGTGGCAGTCGCTTCACGGCAAATTTCGCATTTCTGCTGTTTCACAGTTAGCTGGGCAATCAGAGGCTTAGAGTTTTATTGGAATTGTCTTAAGAACAATAGGTCTCCGAAAACAATTGCAACGCTGGACTATCAATGCGGTTGCGGATTATATTTCTGGCAAAAGATATGCACGAAAAATAATGTATTAATGCCAGTGACAAAAAATTAAAACATGTAAAATAAAAAAAATATTATCAACAATGCAATAATTATAAAATTATACCATTATATTTGTTTAATTTTTTATCAGTATGGATGTTCAACACTCATCATCCTCTGAGCCTTTACAAAATACAGAGTCGGATTTTAAGATTAACTGTGAAACAGCAGAAGCGCGAAATTTTCCGCGAAGCGACTGCCACATGACCTCCACAACCCATTGCCGATATCAAAGTTATGTAGTGCGTCCAGTTGTTGGACTTTTAGGGCTCCAATTACCCGTAACAACTGTCATAGATACTCATATGGCCACCGGGATCAACGGCCTAACGTACTCTCTGAGGAACGGAGGTGCCTCAATGTCTTAAGAATGGTCATCCATCCGAAAACCACCCTGGCTTGTGTTGCTTAATCTCGTAATGTGATAAGCTACTCGGTTACCACTTAGTCAAAAGTCCCGTCAATGATTTTTTATTGAGGATGAATGCATTGTGTACAAAGTAAATCTGGTGATTTTCAATAAAAGCAATGTATGAAATATGATTCTTATTTACAAAAATTTTTTTTTAGTATTTCATTATAGTATCATACCCAAGTCATACCATTTTGAAATCTTGGATAGTTGCGCCAATTTTTGAAAAAGGATGCCATAGTGGGTCGAAAGTAAAAATGTATGAAAATTTGACGACAAAAAAATATTTTGACTCATTTTTGTAAAATAACTACAAATATTCTATAATTTTTCAGGGTGATGATGGATAGTCATGCTTCTTAGCTTGCTAATACAGAAAAGAGTTCAAAAATATTTGCAAAATTGTGGGCCTGGTAGTTGAAAATATCATTAGGGGTACCGAATTTCGAAGGATTTTAAAAAAGTTTAAATAATTAAAAAAAAAATAGAGATATATTTTATTTCTTATTTTTTCCAGAGCAGCCATAAGTAGGGCCACCCTCTGTTGCCGGCTTATCCTTGAATTTTGGGACACCCTGTATATAAAATTCTCGTGTCACAATGTGCGTAATCGAACTCCTCCGAAACGGCTTGACCGATTTTGATGAAATTTTTTGTGCTTATCCGGTATCTATGAGAATCGGCCAACATCTATTTTTCATCCCCCTATATGTTAAGGGTGGTCCACCCCTTAATTTTATTTTTTATTTTTCAGACAAAATTTATTGTTTTTATTTTTTTATGATACATCATACAAAAATACATGCAACCCTAAATTTTCACCCCTCTACGATCAACCCTTATTTTTTATTTGGTAATTAAAAAGTTTTATTTTTTTTGCAAGAATTTTTTTTTATTTTGTCATGACTTATAATGAAAAATCTCATATGACTCTCAATTTTCACCCCTCTACGACCACCCCCAATTTTTTTTTGTGAATTATAAACTTTAATTTTTTGGCAAAATTTTTTTTTTATTCTGTCGACTTAAAAAAAAATCTGATTATACTCTCAATTTTTCATCCCTCTACGATTACAATTTTTTTGGTAAGAATTATTTTTAATTTGTCATGACAGAATAAAAAATTTCATATCTCTCTCAATTTTCACTCTTATACGATCAACCCCTATTTTTAAATCCCGATTTTTATCGTTTTTAATCTATCCACAGATCCGCAATAAGGTTGCATTCAGAGTTTATAATTTCAAGTTCCTTTCATTTGATTGATTTTTTTTAAAATTCAATTTGATCTCCCGCCCTCGCTGGTCTAATATATAAAATTCTTCTGTCACGGGGTGCGTAATCGAACTCCTCCGAAACGGCTCGACCGATTTTGATGAAATTTTTTGTGCTTATCCGGTATCTATGAGAATCGGCCAACATCTATTTTTCATCCCCCTAAGTGATAAGGGTGCAGCGGGAACGGGATTTGAATACCACGCGGGCCGAAAATATGGCGGTACGAAGTTCGCCGGGGCAGCTAGTTTATTCATAATATATCTCTTGTCGCTCAGCGACAAACTAGTAAAGCGAGTACTCGCCGACGCGGCGGCGGTGTGAACAGTCAGCGATCAACTATTTGTAATGAATCTCTTTTGTTTACACGGAATGTAATATCTATTGTACGTTTCTTGAGCGAGAAAATAGTCGATAGTTACTCGTTTTATCCCCGGCGCGGCGGTGGGACGGGTCTGAAGCAGATCGTCCCATTCACAACTCGTTCAAATAGCTGTTTGTCCCATTCGCAACTTGTCCCATTCTCAAATCGTCCCGTTCGCGACTCGTCCCATTCGCAACTCGTCCAATTCTCTATTTATTTTCGCAACTCGTCCCATTCGCTTGTAGCGTTCTTGGCTCATATAAGGATGATTCATATATGTTCATTTCAACGACTCGACTAATGGTTGATTCACATAAGTTTCATTGAAATAAGTTTAATTGCTATAATGTCCATTCATATAATGGACGATTCTATAATGAACGATTCATATAATGGACGATTCGTATATTGGACGACTCACATAATTGCGCGGGGTGGACACCGCCCGTCCCGACTTGTATAGGTTAGGTTTGAAGGCTCAGGCGGGAGTGGAGCGAAGCGGAGCTCCCGCCTTAGCCTTCGTGGTTATTTTTTTTTATAACCACCCATACAAGGATTTTATTTTATAGCTTCAAATTTCAATTCAATTCAATTCATTTATTTCAATACAAACATTTTACTTAATTACGTAAATAAACATGATTTAACGTCCTTTTGTGTTTTCCTTACTATAATGAAATCCTGAATCCTTGTGCGTGGTTATAAAAAAATAACCACGAAGGCTAATGCGGGAGCTCCGCTCCGCTCCGCTCCCGCCTTAGCCTTCTAACCTAACCTATCCGAGTTGGGGTGGGCAGTGTCCATTCTTTTTATATTCCAAATATTGGTTTACTGACCCCCTAGGTTATGGCATTCGTTCAAATTAATAGGTCATTATCATGGTAATCTTTATCGATGTGTAAAAAAGAATAAGATGTGCGAATAGGACGAGTTGCGAAACGGGACAAGTTGCGAACGGGACAAGTTGCGAACGGGACGAATTGAGAATGGGACAAGCTGCGAATGGGACGAGTTGAGAATGTATGACGAGTTGCGAATGGGACGATCTGCTTCAGACCCACTGATTCTTCTGATAGTTGGTACACACATTTAGTTCGGACGATGATACAATTTAAATTATTAAAAAAGTTTGGTATTAACATTATTTTAAGTATTAAGATCATTTTGAGTACTTTAGTAGTGAATATCGATCTGATGCTGTACCTACCTACCTATACAAAAGTACTTATTATTTACTAATAGATATTACAAAGAGGAAAGATATGTAAGAAAAGGAAAGGAAAGATATACTTTTATAAGTAACAGATAAACTCAAAAACTACTGGACCGATTTAAAAAATTCTTTTGCAATTAGAAAGCTACATTATCACGTAGGTACCAACAGCCATATCCATTCATACTTCCATACTAATATTATAAATGCGAAAGTAACTCTGTCTGTCTGTTTGTCTGTTACGCTTTCACGCCTAAACCACAGAACCGATTTTGATGAAATTTGGTAAGTATAGGGGTAGATTAGACTTTGAGAAAGGACATAGGCTATGTTTGGTCGCGATAACCGACATCCACGCGGGCGGAGCCGCGGGCAATAGCTGGTAGGTTATATAATCATCACGCTACTATACCCGACAAACGGGCTCAAAATATAACGCGGGTGGAATCGCGAGCAACAGCTAGCAATAAAATATAGGTACTTATTGGTATTCGTATTTTATTATATGTAAATGCTTCACAAGGACTATAACAAGTTGGTGCAGTGTTCGTAAAACTGGGTTAAGTAAGTACCTACTTGAACTTTCAAATCAAAAGCTTTTCTGCAAGGTGTTGTCTACCTTAACTACGCACGCGTCAAAGTCACGCATGCGCTCCGGACTATTTAATGATTTGTCGTACCTCTCGAAACATGGGCGACCGAGCTACACAAAAGAACAATTATTGAATAAAATAATGAGGTCCACGAAGTCTACACATTCTTGTTTATAACACAAAGCGTATTGCCATAGCCAGCTTGACCGCCGCCAATATGAGTTCGCCAAAGCTAAATGAAAGATGTCCCAGTACTATGAGCAATGGCAAGAAACTACTTAACAATGATTCGAAGGAAGACTCCTTAGACAATTCTGTGAGTATATTTTAATATCATTATTTAAAATACCCATGTCTCTGTCATATCAACAATACCTACTAGTCTTAATATCTTAATACGATTAGTGAACAGTGGTCGCTTGACATTATAACCTTTGAAACATTGAAGGTTGCGTTTTAATTCTTTGTATTAAGAATGTTTGAATGAACACATGAACACTTATGAACTATGGTCTCAAAAATATGTAACGGCCAAAAATAATGTAATCTGGAATAATCATTACAGATTAGGGAGTCCATGAAGTCAGAAAGACCAGGGAAAAACGAGGAGGACTGGCGGCGGCGGACCATAATCGTGGAAAAGAAAAACGGCAGTTACGGCTTCACTCTACAAAGCTACGGCATACATTACAAAAAGGTATTGGTTGAATTCATAATGTTTAATACGAACATATTATCTGAAATGCCATACATTGTTTGTCGTTGGTAAGGCGATAAATCGCCAGTTATTGAAGTCATTGATCTCATGCTTTGCGATAAAATAAAGACATGCGATATGACATAAAAATAATTATATTTTGGCAAAATAAATAAAAAATGTCCTGTAAGAAAAATGTCATAAGCGAAGAGTCTAATTTTTCTCTTTTTTAATGTAATATAATTTTGTAGGAACAAGAAATCGAAGTGATTACTTACGTGGACCACGTGGAAGGTGAGGGACCGGCGGCTGCGGCTGGTATGCGGGAAGGAGATGTGATCCTGTCCATTAACGGCACTGATGTAGAACGCGCCGACCATGCAGCGATCGTCGATGCTATAAACCACTGCGATTCTAGAATGCGCATGGTGGTAATTTTTGAAGATTGCGTGCGCAAAGTGGAACTGCATCTAAAATACATTAACCTTCAACGCACATTGCAGTCAAAAATGAGAGTGTTGGAACAGCTCACTGTGCGAGAGAGACAGTTATTTGACTCCAACTGGAAGACTCATAGCTTGCCATCACAAAAAAAGAAAACATCTCCATCTGATGTAAATTCTGACACCGAAGAAAATAACATAGGTGACAATATAAATAACACGTATTGTCGACCTACACTATCCAGTGAGAACGTGACTGCAGGTAAGCCTCCTCCGCCCAATGTGTTCATGTACCAATACCTGGACCCGCGCTATGGAGCGTGTTTTATACAACCAAACCTAAGAACAGGTAGCTTTGTCATTACTGTTGGTTCCCCAAGGAACAGACGAGATTGTCACCACTATGTAGTGAAAACTCCTAACGAATGTCACAGGGCGTCTGAGAATTATAAAACTACTAGTAGTGGAAAACACAATAAAGGCCACCGGAGCAGTCATAGTCACGGGTGTGCCCCTTGCATGCCAGCCCATAATAACCAAGACGCCAACAGTCTCGAGGCCTACGATCTCGCAAGCCCCTGCTGTGATCCACATTGTGTTCCTAACACCAGAAAAAAAATACGGAGAAAGAGAGAATGTTCAAAAGAACACAAAAGGAAAGAAAAATGTCAACAAGTTGATAAATGTACACAAAAACCAGATAGTGGTCCACATACACGAACTAAGAAAGTGTGTCAATCAGGACACTGCTCCAGTCGCTATCGTTATCTAACAACAGAATCTACGCAAACGAGTCAATGCAGTCTTCAGTCGTATGCAACGAGTAACGTGACCGTGCCGTGTGATAATTCGGCTTCCAGTTACAGCACATCATTGAGCAGCGACACACTGTTTTGGGATAACGATCGTTCTGAAGCCAAATCGTCGCCTAAAATTCAATACCAAAGTAGTCACCAACACGTAAAACCGAAGTCCTGGGATAATTTAACAACCAAGGCGATCGGCGGCTATGGTTTTGGGTACGGATATTTAGATACTACTACTAAACAGTCTAACCGTTCCAAAAGTCACGGGCGGAACCACAGCAGTCGCAGCACGCAAAGTCATCACGAGTACCAACATCATTCACAAGAGAAACATTCTCACCGGCAAAGCGCACCACATCATTATTCTGTATATGCAAGAAGTCATAGCCACTGTGCACCTACGAAGTCAACAGAGAGTCTCATCATGGTGCCCAAGTACCAATTGGAAAGTAGCGGCTCGGAGAGTAGGCTGGCCTGCGACTGCGTTGAATCCATCGAATACTACCGTAGAGTCAGTAACAGCAAAAGTCCAGGAGATGCACATTCTGCAGCCTACTATACCCAACATTTTATATATCCGACACATTCGTACAAAAAGAAGGATTCTAATGTGAGCTCAGAAATAACGAGACTATGAAAGAATGAAATTACTTAAATAAGCAATAAACGAAACCGTCACTGCTCAACCATAAGGCCTAAATCGAATATTATTACCTACCTACTCGTCTATTTACTGTAGAAGCTATTTGTAATTTTAATAAGTCGCCATTATTCGCTTTTTACGTATCTACGATTCATAGTTTTTATATAAAAAATAAAGAACTATAAAAATGCCTTTTATTTCAAATCATAATTACTTATATCACTTTCACTGCGATCATCAAAACACAGACTGAATTTCTCATCAGGCATATTCGTTCTCGATACAGTGCTGGATTAATAAATACGGTCTACTTGCTACAGCCTAGGAACAGGATATTTATAAGAGCACTCACTCGTTTTGGTAGGAACTATGTTAAGTTTTAGCAATGCTAGTTTCGCACTGAAGCCATACCTTAGACACAGGCAGAAAAAAGAAGATGGATAGGCGACACTACCTAGGTAACTAGCCTAGGTCCATTGGTTTTGTCATTGGTCATGTGTAGACAAAAAGTATAAAAATCTGACAATGCTTCGATATAATATTATTTTCTATAAAACAAAGATATTGGTGATTAAGGTAGGTACGGTAAGTTTGAGTTAGATTAATTACTGGTACAAAAGTCCTTAAAATGTAGGCATTTGCCAAAATAATTAGTAGTATTAAACACACCCATAGGATTGTCATGATATTGAACCGACTTTGATGAAATTTGCAATCAATTGTAGTCTATAGCAGTCCATTGCTCTGGATATAGGCCTCTCCCAATGAGTGCCATTGCTCCCGATCCTCTGCCTTCCGCATCCAGCCTGCACCTACCAGACATCTTTTTCAAGTTGTCAAGGAACAATGCAAGAAAGGTTGCACTGTTCTCTAAGTAGAAGTTAGTCAGTTTATTTAACTGGCAGGCAGTCCGGAGTGGGATGGAACTATTTGCTAAATATCTACTTATTTGCAATTTTTTATATAGACGTCATGAATTAATTGGGTTGTATAATAACGTATCTTTATCTTATGATAATTGTGCTTCCTCAAACCACTACTAAACTGTGGCAAATTCGTTTGCTATCGCCGAAATTAGGTGGGTGAACTTATATCTAGTGCGGGTTCTAAGTTAGGGCAAGGGTCAGATGGCGGACAGTGCGCTTACGGCGATCACAGAACGGCAGAGCGTCGGCGCGCACCACCGCTTCGGCATGCGTCGATACGCGCGGCTCAACCCGCTGCTAATCGCGGCTGCCTCTACAGTCACGATCGCTCTTCTCCTATCGTTCTTTAAACCGACTATTGCTTTTGACCAACAAGTAAGAAAATTACTATGGTGCCATTTATTAAATTTGTGTTCCTACACCTAGGGCTTTTGTGCGACTACGTGATTTTTGTTAAGGCAATTGAGAGCTGAATTATTTATAAATTTATTTTCAGAAATATGTTGTGTGCAAACATTCAAGTTCTCATCGATGTATTGTATGGTCTGTTGAATCCGATGATGTTGAGATTGGACGAAACATACCGCGGTGGAACAGGGAGCTTAAGTGTTTTATCAGTAACTTGAAACCATACACGGCGAACCAAAATTTTCTTGTGGTGAGTTTTTCTTTCATTAGAATTAGTTATAATATAACTGAACGTACTTATAGGGTAGGTATTAATTGCTTTGCGAATTAGACTTATAAGCACCAAGTTTTCTTAAGATTGAATATAAAAGCTATGCGGTGCGATATTTCCCATTGTCTGTTTGCGATACTTCAAAAATTGATTTTAATAATAGGAACTTATATACCTATCATAGAAAGTTTATCGTATAGTATACGAGTGCGCTAATTAATTAAACTATAATGATTGATACGACTGATAGCATCCTCATAAAGCTTTAACATTATTTACTTCTCTGAATACATTATCATAATGACTAGTGACCTAGTTATATTTTAACGATGAGTGCTAAATAGGAAGCTGTATCTTTAAATGTAGGTACTGAAGAAGATAAGTTAGAACCAGTCTTGGTTAGTGAGTCTAGGGACTGCAATCTCGATCTCGCGAGATCTCGGCCTTTTTAGCGAGATTGATCTCGGCCGAAAAAAGGGCGAGATCTCGCGAAATTAACGAGATTGCACTCGAGTATAAAAAAGTTTTATTCGAAGCGCGGACTGACACAGACGGAGTTGCGTTACTATCTGTCGGTATGCTGCTGACTGCTACGGACTGCTGCGTTCAAAGAACCTATGAGAAAATTAACTACAAAATTATCTGGGAGCATTAAACAATAAGGAAATGAATTTATACGACTCTGGGGGTAATAAAGGTGAACTTTTACAGTTCGTGGATAACTAACTGCCTGAGATTTGTGGTTCCAACTAGCGTTGAATCCGAATGGGCCTTCTCAGCGGCTGGTTATCTGGCCAACAAAATAAGAAGGCGTTTAGCAGACGATTCTTGATCGCGATAACCGACATCCATACGGGCATTCTAATAGTCTGACTAATTGGTATATTTTGTTAATTAATCTGTAATATCTAATGGATCTACTGAGTAGATATAGTTTTATTTAATTAATAATAATATCTCAGTTTAATAGTCAACTCAACTTAGATAATAAGTTTCATTTATAATTGACTTCTCGTTGTTTTATTTTTTGTTACACTGTTTTTTTTTTGGTTTTTTTTGCATCACTGTTTTATTACTAAAATATTCTTGTTTGATATTAGGAGAAAAGATTGGTTACTTCTTTCATTTGCTATTATATTTTCGTGCGTCAAAGTTTACCACTTAGAAGTTTATTTAAAAAAAAAAGAATAATAAAGATACGTCAAACAATGTTTGATGCTTAAGGTCTATTGAAATTCATGAAAATAAATGTCTTATAATGGGTAGGTATACACTTATACCTTTTTTCCCTAATTTATTCAAATATTGTGATTATTTGTGAAAAAAAAAACACACAAAACTGCCAATCTCGCGAGATCTCGAAATTGATGAGATCTCGCGGTATTGGTATTCATAATCTCGCGAGATCTCGCTTGACCCCCAATCTCGCGAGATTTGCATTCCCTATTAGTGACCCTTTTTGTTTATTATTTAAGGAATACTTTAGTCATGCAAACATTATAGGTAGGTAGTATGATACTCGTAGTATCTACTACGTTTCAGTATGACTGAAGCATTGCTATGCAAAGACATAACATAATGAACCTGTCTTTTAATATAATCATCTATCTAGGTTCTTTGGCGCCATCTGTAAGATACTTAATGATTAGAAACTTATCGACTTCAAAGTCGTGTATTTAGTTTTTATAATTTAATTAGGTACTTACGTATAAAGAATTAGGTAGGTACATCATACCTTATAGTTTTACTATGGCGATCGTATCTATAATATGTTGTATCTAAATTCATATTCATAATGTAGTCATGGAATAATTGCAGTAATAAACTTAGGGCGTACCTACCTACCTAATACTTTGACTTAGGCAGGTATAATAGGTACAAAGTTGATTTACCATAGAAGTGTTAATTGAAACCATGCATTATGTACAATTGCCGGGCTGTACACAAAAAAGTCAATTAAATCTGCAAGCTATGTATGATATGTCATCCTCATACCTAAATTAGATATAACAGAACAGATAATAGTACTGTGTTGTATGTATTGACAATTTCATTGTTTGTATTCTCTTTTGGAGAAATTTGCAACATAACGTAATATTTTCGTCGTTTCGAGGTTCATCAATAGATACTTATAAACAGATACGTACCTACTACGTAGGTACTCTAGCCTCTGCGGGTTGGTGGTAATGATCGCGACTGCTTAACAGGAGGCGCGGGTTTTATTCCCGCTCAGTGCATATATTTGTATGCATGAATATGGCTATTTACTTGGTCTGGTCGTTCCTCAAAAAGCACCTCAAGCCGTCGTCGGTCCCGTTGCTATACGAATATCTATGACAGTCGTTACGGGTAGCTGGAGTCCTAAGAAGTCCAACAACTTATCTAACTGCAATGCTTCGATATCGTCAATGGGTTGTGGATGTGGAGGTCAGAGTCGCTTCATGGAAAATATCGAAATTCAATCAAAATCAGCCGTTAGACTTGAAAAGCGACCACAGATTCCGAGGTGAAAGCTTCGGATGCAACTGGGATTAACGCTATGATATGGTGGAGAAGAGACACGTACACATAATGTTAGTCAGGTACACGATGTTGTAAACAGCAAACCTAAAAAAATATCCTGTTGCTAATCTTACTGCATAAGACTGCTTACATTTAAATAATTTTTAGTGTAGGTACTTACAGCCTGGAAATGGCACACTGCATACGTGGTTCCAATGAACGCCCTAAGGGTATATCAACCTCGTACTCGTATATACAGTAGCAGTGAGTAGCGAATTCATCCATAGGCGATATAGTCTAGAACCTAGGTTGACTAGTTAAAAATGGATTTTAATACAGAGGGTTCTGAATTTTTTTTTTATTAAGAACAACTTGTCGCTGCTGTTGGAAAACTACTGTAGGTTAATTTTTTTTTAATTTTAGAAACCAAGTTGCGAATCGTCCTTCTCATAATGTTTGTCCGAATTTTTGAGAGGATCGGTATATCATTTAACTATAGTATTTTTAATGGTATCTAGGCATATCATTATCTTATAATGATAGTACCTAATCCCATGTGAAAAAATGATTTCATAAAGTTTATCATTTCATGTGATATTGAGACAGCCTAAACTTTACAAAACCGCTTAAATTATAAGTTTTATAAGTTTCAGTATTATATTATCTTTTTATATTGTATTAACTTTACTGCTAACAGCAAGTAGGCATTTTAATTTTATCATTTGAGTAGGTATATACTTATTAGAAGATAATTTAGTCAAGGTTGGCCGGGTTCCTTGGCTCATGTTTCACAATTCATTTATCATAAATGGAACAAAGAAAACAATTTATTGTGTCAAGGTGCTAACTAATGACTTATAGATAATGTTTACTATATTCTTGTTCTCTTTTACAGGTTCAATTTGGTAATGGATCAATAAGAAGAATACTCTGTAAATCAATTAGTATTGTGAAAGAGGAAGACCTCGGTGGGTCGTCTCTTGAAGGAGTGTCCAAAGGTTTAAATAGACTACGTCGCACTGCTAGTTTTGCTCCCCGAGGTCGATATAGAGGACAAACCCAATCTCAATACTTGGCCGTAGACCGAGGCGCAGGCAAGGATGAAGGGAAAGCAGAGGCTCACTCTGCTGCAGACTCGTCCAGGGCAACCGTTAGTAAGTATTCAATTTACTTTGGTTAAGATACGGGGCTTCTTTAATTCTTTAGTTCTCTTCTTTAGTTTTATGTATCAAAGTCAAAGTCAAAAATCATTTATTCTGTATAGACCATTAAAACGGTACTTACAAAACGTCAAAAATATATAATTATGTACTAAAGACTAGCTTAGCAAATGGACCACCGACCGGTTCGAAACGCGGCCCTGGCCTGAGAAGACTCCGGCAAGAAACTCAGCGGGCTTTTTTTTTTTTGGTCTATTTACAAATAATGCTTAGTCTACTTAGTCTAAATACAATAATTTGTTTGAGAAGCATGCATGAGTGAACAGCTCATTTCCAAGCTAGTTTATCATCTAAATATTCTTGTATTTTATAATAGCCCTTTTGGCACAATTTCCTCTTAACTACATTTTTAAATTTATTTATAGGTAAATGTAAATGTATATCCAGTATTATAATAAGTATCTGTGATTTCGTAATGGTTAAAAATTGTAATGCCGTGACAATTGGCATACTAAGTATTGTAATGGTAGGTACCTAAGTTGGGAAAGGCAGTATTTATTTTAAGCTTATACATTTTTTTATTAAAAAAGAATATTACCAACCGAAATTACTAATATTCTTTCTAGCCCCTTCAGCTAAGGTAAATAGCTTGTGTTAGGAGTGGGTTTACGTCGGTAGTGTAATGGCCAGGATTCGAATCCAGGACCGATTACCAGCACGCTTGCCAAGCACACATAAAAATTTGTCACAATTGGGTAGTGTCCTGGGTCATCAGATCCTTACCAATACTGCTTAGTATCTTAGTTTTTTCTCAAAAAATATACATAGTAAACTAAGATATTGCCCAATTAAACTGAAACTATGACTTTTCATTATTTTTAATTTCCAAAATAGGTCAAAATATAAACAATCGAATTAAGTAACAATTAGTAACTTTTTAGATTCCTTATTAAATTTCAAATCGATCTTATTACGCATTACACACGTATAAACGCAACGTGGACCGAGATAAATGCGATATTCTCTTGCACTCCATACATTTTGCCAGGGGCGTATTTACCCTAGGGCCAAGGGGGCCATGGCCCGGGGCGGCAAGTTGCGAGGGGCGGCGGAGCCGCCCCGAGCGTCTACTTTTTTTTTTTATACCACTTAGGTTGCAGACAAGCACACGGTGCGGCCCACCTGATGGAAAGTGGTTACCGTGGCCTATGGACGTATGCAACACCAGGGGCGTCACACTCGTGCTGCCGACCCTGAAGATCTGATCTGGGCGCTTTAATCGTGACTCTAAAAGGCGCCCAGAGATAGATGCTCGGGGCGGTTTCACCGCCCCTCGCAACCTGCCGCCCCGAACGTCTATCTCTGGGCGCCTTAATCTTGCTCTAAAAGGCGCCGAAGATAGACGCTTGGGGCGGCTCCGCCGCTCCTCGCAACGTGCCGCCCCGAACGTCTATCTCTGGGTGCCTTAATCTTGACTCTAAAAGGCGCCCAGAGATAGACGCTCGGGGCGGTTCCGCCGCCCCTCGCAACCTGTCGCCCCGAACGTCTATCTCTGGGCGCCTTAATTGTGCTCTAAAAGGCGCCCAGAGATAGACGCTCCGGCGGTTCCGCCGCACCTCGCAACCTGCCGCCCCGAACGTCTATCTCTGGGCGCCTTAATCTTGCTCTAAAAGGCGCCCAGAGATAGACGCTCGGGGCGGTTCCGCCGCCCCTTGCAACTTGCCGCCCCGAATGTCTATATCTCTGGGCGCCTTAATCTTGACTCTAAAAGGCGCCTATTAGAGTAAATATTACGTAATTATATTTTTTTTTATTTTAATTTTTCGGAGCTTACTTAGTTACAATATGACTATGTCACTCATTATTTTAATTGCATTCAAATTAGAAATCCCTAAATAACATTTGCGTTCAAGTACGGTGTAACTGGGGCCAAGCAGCTTGGGCGCCGAAGACGGCAGCGCCTTTCTCTCGCAGAGCGGCGCTGTAAATGGCTACTCATAGGGTTTCCACGTATCCTTATGACTAGCAGAGAGCACAGATAAGAGCAGCTAAGGGGCGGCTGGTTCCCCGAGACCTGGGGGCGACAGGTGCGGTCGCCTGTTACTCCAATATATTCAGACCGGTAACGCGGCGGTGAAACCCGTACCTTTCCGGGGATCAATGGGGACACCGACTACCCACACCCGAAGGAGCTATCTTAAACAGCCGGGTTGTGAGGGAAATATCTAATTGGGTAACTTTACACCCGATAATTGAGACCCGACAGAGATGGTGTGCGGTTTTAAACCGAGACCGCATGTGGCACTTCACGAGGAATAATCACCCCTCGCAGACGGCCATAACTAGCACCAGGATCTGCGACGAGAGGTTTCCCGCTCTGACGGTTGCTTAAAGAATACAACGCGTGAAGTGGCATATACATGGAGGAGCCCAGACAGAGGTGGCATTGCAGGGGTCGGCTCCTGATCTGTATGTCTCAGGAACTCACCGAAGCAGCCATAGCTGGGCGCATTGCGTCAGCTGGTAGGAGAACCTCCCGTGATACCTCTATCGCGTTATCGGCAGCGAAGACGTGTGAGAACCCCCTTCGAGCATCACCTCAACCGAGCTAATCTTCTCCTTTTGTCGAGTCGACGGCATTTGTTTGCCCAGTGTGAAACCACCCTGATGGCGTTCTCAGAGGCACCCATGAGTTCCTGCGGTGTACACGTGCTTAGGCATGCAGCACACGTTAGCGCCTACCTCGCTGTAGTTCCGCATTCACACCGTGGTGCCTGGGTCCATCTCATCTGAGAAACTCCATCTAATTCGGTTTTCGTTACTTCGGCTGACCTGCATCCGAAGTCTATTTAAGGACTGCCAGGTGGTGTATGGGCAGCCTCTGTGCTCCACACACATCAATTGGTCAGAAAGGGTTCTTAAGTAAGAGAACCAGGTGTGCCCACTTCAGATCCAGTCACCAAATACGTCCAAGGACTTGGGTAACTCCAGCTGTGGCTTACTTGGTTGCTTCTGATTTCGTACCGTCACCATCCAGTCCTAGCCGATGTTCTACAGAAGCGGCCCCAGATCCGCGCCAGCCGGAACACCCCGCCACATATCTCACTTACCAAGCCCTGTCCTGGCTTACTTATCGGTGAAAGCCAGTATCTACCCATGTAGGGTAGATACTGGCTTTCACCGATAAGTAAGCCCCGACAATGACGCGAGGATAGAGTGGCACCCCGTGCTGAAAGAGTGCAGCTCTGATGCAGCTCCATGGCAAGGTGTAAAAGACGTAGGCAACAATAGACACTGCCAGCATCAACTCGCCGTGCCACTGCTTCTTCCACCAGGGCCCTCAAGCGCGTGTTGGCATCCACGGTGCTCCCGACTATAACCAAATTTATTGTCTACCAAATTCGGCCTCACTCCTGTAAGGCGCTCGATGTGGCACTTCACGAGGACTAATTCGTTTGAAACACCAGCATGACTGCACACCTTGTCCATCAATACAATGAGCCGATAGGCGGACGGTAACTTTGCAGAAGAGGGCCAGTTTTCGTGTCTTTCAAATTTTCGGAATCCGTCTCTACTTGAGGCATATGTTATAGATCCCTTCAAAACGGGATCCGAGTGCCTTTAGAGCCTAGAGTGCTGCCAGGTCCCAAAGCGGTGCTTTTGCTGTTGCCTTTGAGCCATAAAACATCATTCTTCACAAGCTATTGCTGTGCTCAAGTGATTTTTGGTTGCGATATCATCTTCTACGTAGGGCGCTTTAATGGAATGGAATGCAAATATTTCCCCTTGAAGGGATTCTGGTTCGGAGCCTGGGTTAGTGGAGAGATCGATGGAAGTCACTTCCCTCGCACCATAAGATAGAGATTTCACGAATCAGGCTTGAAAATCTCCAGCAATTTCTGACGAACCCCTATTTTGTGTCAGCCCCTTGGGCGCAGGCTAACGGTGAACGCGAACGTCACAATTTTTTTATTTTTTTATTTTTTTATTTCAATATAAAAATACAATTTACACAATTCAAAGTAGTGTCACAAAAACCACAAAGATTTGTACGGACACTACGTTCGCCGCCCTGTACAATGTCGAAGCTACTCATTCACTCAAGATGCAACTTGTTGCATCTTGAGTGAATGAGTCCCATCATGATCGAATCCCATCATGATCGTGAATGAATCCCATCATGATCGACTCGAACATACTAAAATCACCCGCCACATCCCAATAAATAAGCAACTACAATTTGAACAAAACTACAATTTGATATGAACAAAACAATTTGAACAAACTACAATTTGACAAAAAATAAAATAAAATGATGACTCTGGTCATCATAAGAATTTTACAATCCGAGGCTCCGAGGGTAGTTTGATACAATGTTCTATCTATAACTACGATTTGCGATGCGATACACTGCAGTCATTCAATGTTAAACCACAAACCGGTAGGGCTACATACAGGATGTGTCATTGCATAAAGCAACAAGACATGTTTTTTTTTAATAATATGTATCATAATACATTACTAAAAAATCACAATTAAAATCCAAAATCGGTAATCATAGGAGCAGGCGCGGTCGCAGCTTGAAGTTTGGGGGGGGGTCACTTCGGAAATTCCTTAAGAAATTTAACCCCCCCCCCCCCCCTTGTACTGGGACTTTTCAATATGACGTGCATGGTTTGGGGGGAGGGGGGGTCATGTCCCCTGTGACACCCCCCCCCCTCGGACCGCGCCTGCATAGGGGGCGGCAAACCTAAGTGGCCCGGGGCGCCAAATCTTTAAATACGCCCCTGCATTTTGCACTACACACTAACACGCTGTGACGTCACCACGTGCGACGATTTTGTATGGAGCGTTTTCGGGCGACTCGAGAAATTGTATTTTCAAAATCAAATATTTTTAAAACTATTTGTCGTAAGAATATTTCACTTTAGCAGTTAATTATATTATTGAAAAATGTACAGATTACGATAATAAATAAAAAATAGGACACAAGCCTATTCCCCGTGAAAGCTTATAGCTAATCGTATTACTTATTACTAAGGGGCCAAATGGTCCATTTGACTATCACATCTTGTTTACTTTTATTAATAACAACGACATTGCAGGTGGAAATAGCGGTATGGGACAAGCCCAGAGTCAATCAATGTATGATCCAAGCTGTGACGATTGCTTAGGACGATCTGATATAGGGGCAGAAAGTCTGAAACGTGGTCCCGGAGGAATGTACGTCTCGTATTTATATTTTCGAATTACATAGTGGAATAAAAGTACAAATGTAAATATAAAATTGTTTGTTACAGTATGAGTCCAGATGGTACAACAGGGAAATCAGGGTATGGACGCGGCCCCAACGGAGAGTGGAATGGTGAAGGAGGTACACCAGGTTATGTGACAAATCCTGATGGAACCACTGGGGGTATTAGACCGCCTTATGTAGTAAATCAAAATGGGAAGTCCCGAGGGGATGATGGAACGCAACCTGGGACAGTAGGGAAAGGGCCTGGTGGTTCAGGTGGACAAAATGGCCCTAGTGGGCCAGGTAATGGTGCCGGTGACTCTGGTGGACAGTATAGGCCAGGTGGACCAGGTAGTCAGTACGGACCGGGAGGATCAGGCGGACAATACGGACCGGGTGGACCAGGTGGGCAATATGGGCCCGGAGGTTCTGGAGGACAATATGGACCGGGTGGTCAATATGGACCTGGAGGTTCTGGCGGACAATATGGACCTGGAGGTTCTGGCGGACAATATGGACCTGGAGGTTCTGGTGGGCCATACGGACCGGGCGGTTCCGGGGGGACGTACGGTCCGGGAGGAGCGGGTGGACAATACGGACCGGGTGGTTCAGGTGGACAATACGGACCGGGTGGTTCAGGTGGACAATACGGACCGGGTGGTTCAGGTGGACAACATGGGCCGGGTGGTTCAGGTGGACAATACGGACCGGGTGGTTCAGGTGGACAATACGGACCGGGTGGTTCAGGTGGACAACATGGACCGGGTGGTTCAGGTGGACAACATGGACCGGGTGGTTCTGGTGGACAATACGGACCAGGTGGTTCAGGTGGACAAAATGGACCAGGTGGTTCAGGTGGACAATACGGACCGGGTGGTTCAGGTGGACAATATGGACCGGGTGGTTCAGGTGGACAACATGGATCGGGTGGGCTAGGTGGACAATATGGTCCAGGAGGTACGGGAGGGCAATACGGCCCAGGTGCTTCAGGCGGACAACATGGATCGGGAGGGCCAGGGGGACAATATGGACCAGGAGGTACGGGCGGGAAATACGGCCCAGGTGACTCAGGCGGACAATACGGACCCAGCGGTCCAGGTGGACAATACGGACCAAGTGGTTCCGGTGGGCCATATAGCCCAGGAGCGTCAGGTGTACAATACGGACCGGGGGGATCAGGTGGACAATACGGACCAGGGGGATCAGGTGGATCATACAGGCCTGGTACAGGTGACCAATATGGATCTGGTGGACAATACGGACCAGGTGGTACAGGGACCAATGGAAATTATAGACCAGGTAGTACAGACAGGCATGGGCCAAGTAATACAGGTAATCAAGGACCTAATGGCCAGTATGGCCCCGGTAGTAGTGGAACAGGTAGTCATACGCCCGGTGGTCAATACGGCCCTGGTTCTGGTGGTCAAGGATCTGGCAGTCAATACCGCCCAATTGGACCAGGCGGCTCAGGTAGTACAAGTGGTCAAGGACCTGGGGGTCAATATATTCCCAGTGGGAACGGTAGACAAGAGGGTAACGGGCAGTTTGGCCCAGGTGGACAATACAGCCCGAATGAAATTGGAGGCCCATCTGGCACTGGAGAATATAATTCAGGAGGGCCAGGTTACAACGGCCAAGGAGCTGGTGGACAATATACTCCAAGTGGTAATTCGGGATCTCCAGGCACAATGTACCCATTACAACCTGGCAATCGAGTAGGATACCCAGGTATAACCGGTACGTATCCCATTGGAACTAAATGGCCTACAGTATCAGGTTCTTTTATAGGAGCCGATGGATTAAACTATATTTGTTGTGCCGTCAATCCGAATGTCGGACTATACGGACCAGGCATGACCGGTTTAGGAGGCCCTGGTGGTCAATACGGTGCAGGAGGCCAAGGCCCTGGAGGACAATACACTCCCGGTGGTGTCAGCAGTCAAGGCGCAGGAGGTCAATACGGCCCGGGAGCAACAGTCGGTCAATACGGTCCGGGAGTAACAGGCGGTCAAGGCACCGGAGGTCAATACGGTCCAGGCTCAACAGGTATTAAAGCACCTGGAGGTCAATATGGCCCAAGTGGTACAGGCAATCAAGGAGCAGGGGGACAATACGCTCCCGGCGGCGTTGGTGCGCAAGGCCCCGGTGGACAGTACGGTCCAGGCACTACAGGCAGCCAAGGCCCTGGAGGCCAATATATTCCAGGCGGTGCTGGTACCCAAGGCAGTGGAGGTCAATATGGACCTGGTGGTACAGGAAACCAGGGCCCTGGCGGACAATATACTCCGGGTGGGACAGGCACCCAAGGCACAGGAGGTCAATACGGTCCAGGCGCTGGCGGGAGCCAAGGCCCTGGCGGCCAATACATTCCAGGCGGTAATGGTGCCCAAGGTACAGGTGGTCAATACGGTCCAGGCAGCCAAGGCCCCGGCAATCTATATGGTCCAGGGGGCCAAGGCACAGGTCAATACGGTCCAGGAGCAACGGGCGGGCAAGGCACCGGAGGTCAATATGGTCCAGGAGCAACAGGTGGTCAAGGTACCGGAGGTCAATACGGTCCGGGAGCAACAGGCGGTCAAGGTACCGGAGGTCAATACGGTCCGGGAGCAACAGGCGGTCAAGGCACCGGTGGTCAATACGGCCCGGGAGCAACAGGTGGCCAATACGGTCCAGGAGCAACAAGCGGTCAAGGCACGGGCGGTCAATTATACGGCCCGGGAGCAACAGGTGGTCAAGGCACCGGAGGTCAATACGGTCCGGGAGCAACAGGCGGTCAAGGTGCCGGAGGTCAATACGGTCCGGGAGCAACAGGCGGTCAAGGCCCTGGTGGTCAATACGGTCCAGGAGCAACAGGCGGTCAAGGTACGGGAGGTCAATATGGTTCGGGAACAACAGGCGGTCAAGGCACCGGAGGGCAATACGGTCCGGGAGTAACTGGTGGTCAAGGTAATGGTGGGCAATACGGTCCGGGAACAACAGGTGGCCAAGGTACCGGAGGTCAATACGGTCCAGGAGCACCAGGCGGTCAAGGCACTGGTGGCCAAAACGGTCCAGGAGCAACAGGCGGTCAAGGCACCGGAGGTCAATACGGTCCAGGAGCAACAGGCGGTCAAGGCACCGGAGGTCAATACGGTCCAGGAGCAACAGGCGGTCAAGGCACCGGAGGTCAATACGGTCCAGGAGCAACAGGCGGTCAAGGCACCGGAGGTCAATACGGTCCAGGAGCAACAGGCGGTCAGGGAACTGGAGGTCAATACGGTCCTGGTGCAACAGGCGGTCAAGGCACCGGAGGTCAATATGGTCCAGGTGGTTCAGGCAGTCAAGGCCCAGGAGGACAATATACTCCCGGTGGCAGTGGTACTCAAGGCACAGGAAATCAATACGGTCCTAGTGGTCAAGGTACCGGTGGTCAATATGGACCAGGTAGTACAGGCAACCAGGGAACTCAACAGGGACCAGATAGTACAGGTGGCTTGGGTTCTGGCGGTCAATACGGGCCGGGCGATACAGGATCAACAGGTACTGGTGGCGCAGGAGGACAATATGGACCAGGTGGAACTGGGGGATCATACGGTCCAAACGGACAATATGGCCCAGGATCAGGGCAATACGGTCCAGGAACGTCAGGAGTGCATGTTCCAGGCGGGCCAGGATCTGGTGGACAATACGGCCCTGGACCGTCTGGAGGACAGTACGGTCCATCCGGTGGTTCAAGCCCCGGGGGTCAATACGGGGCTGGTGGTTCACCAAGCGGACCCGGATCTGGAGGACAATACGGTCCTGATGTATCCGGAGGCCCAGGGAATGGACAGCATGGATCATATGGACCTGACAATCATATGGTAAGCCTTTTAATATCTCGTAGTGTTTAGACAATTTGGTATCTGCCCTAGAATAATGAATGTATGGGATTTTACGTTTACGACATACGTTGACGACTGTCATATACCTCAAATCCCACACTTTCGCAATTCTATTCTACAAAACGTCAGCCAACGAATTACCACTTGTCTTGTATTTCAAAACACCAAAAGTTGAAGAAGAATTCACTGTTTAAACCTCTGGACCAAACGTTTACAAAACATTATAAAGAGAATAAAGCCGGCTTTTGACTATGGGATGTAATATATATTACATCTTGAGATATATATTACATCCCGCGATTGCTGTTTACACTGTAAGATATATATTTGGGATAGTTCAGTAGCTTTACCATGAGTTGACACCAAAATTTGACAACTTCGTTACCCTATCGAACTGCGTACGTGAATCTGATTGGTCTGTGTAGAATGCATGCGCGAATTCCCTGATTTCTGATTGCTCAGTTTAAAATGACAACGTCATTTCGCATGCGCGATCAGACGTCGCCATTCAAACGGGCGAGACAGGGGGAGGCGTGGTGTCCGGGGACGTGAGGTAAAATATACACCTTCAAATATCGCTCGAAAAAATATTTATAGTTTGGGATGTAATATATTATATTATAGCGTAGTGTAAACGGTTTCGTACAAAATGTATGACGAGCGATATGTCAAGATGTAATATATATTACATTACATCCCATAGTCAAAAGCCACCTTAAGTATTAAGATGTAAAAAGTTTTCATTATACTTAGCTGTCTTTATTATTTTCAGGGCGGGGACAATAGTCAGGGTAAGTTCTTTAATTAGTAAGTGATAGATTAACTTATATACTTAATTCAAATATATTAGTATAAACGTTCACAACCATGGTTAAAAACTCTTGTTTAGGTAACAGAATTACTTTTTTTTTATGAAAAGCTCATTTCTAGATATTTCAAGGAATGAGAATTGAAGTTCTGTGTATTTTTCATCCCTTCTATTCGGAAGGGTCACTTTGTTACTCTATAAGTGGGAGCAAAGTAGCACTTTTTTGTTAAGAGCTTTTTAGCGGGCGGAAAAGTAATTTGAAATTGGAACAATATATCATTCATAGAAATGGAACGTTTTTTTTTTTTAATTATTAGCTAATGGTATGTGTTGCTGGTATGTGTTGGCTGCACGGCGCCGACCTAAAAAAGAAAACAAGCGCGCGTATTCCGTCTCTGTGGCACTGATTATAAGAATCAGTACAGACCTACATATTTTTCTCATAGAAAGGGGATGAAAAGTATAGTGTACGACTCGAGAGCAAATTATTTTTCAATCGGGCGATGTACTCTAAACCCCTCGCTACGCTCAGGATTTTACGTTAGAAACCCTCGCTGCGCTCGGGTTTCTATTCTAAAATCTTTGCTTCGATCGTGGTTCAAAGTAGCGCCCTCGCTGTAAAAATACTATTTTGCTTCCTTGTCATACAATCTACTATTCCAGAACGTGGAATATCTCATTTTCAGTGCACGATGTTCCTGTACTCGTACGTTGTTGATGAGACGCGTTATGCCCGCTGGTTTTATAGTCGTTTCGGGACGAAAGATTTTGAGCGCAGTTTCGATGGAAAAAGTAATAATTTGACGAAAATAAAAAATAATATATTATTCCGTTCACCTGTTCACTACCCCACACATTATAAAATAAATATTTTATTCGCCAAGTTAGTTCCGAAGTTCCAAGTTGGTGTCGATATTGTGCTCAAAAACTTTTGTTTCGAAACGATTATAAAAACAGCCGATATAGTTATCGGCAAACTTTGTGATAATGTACTCAGGCTGTGCACAGCGCGTTTTTAGGTCGCTTTGGTGGTGAGCGCGGGGTGTGGCGGTGCTGCAGTAACCAGTCAATCATAGATTATATTTAACTGACCACGGGCTGACACGGGTTGATACTTAATTAATGACTTTTTAGTTGGCCAATTCGTTTTTGACGGTTGTTCATGAAGTTTGACGATATCTATACCTGAGGATCCATCCTTCTATAATCTATACCATCAGCAGGTTGCATACTGGTTGGCCAGTTTAGTAGATTTTAAAAGCCCCGTTTTTATTCTTTTGATTACAGTGCCACCACAAAACGTGATTGATCCGAATTCGATCGCAGACGGTGATGACTCTGAAGCCGAAGCAAGTGTTTCCCAAGCGGCGAACGGCACCGTAGCCTCTGCCTCTTCTAAAGGTGGAAATGATAAGGGTCGCGCTCAAACTCACGTCACCGGCACGTATACAGGTAGTGGCTCTTTTTCAGCCCAGGCTGAAATTACTGGTGAAAATAAAGCAGCAAACAGTCAAGTTAATGGAGATAAAAAGGGAGCTTCTAGCACAGCACAAGGCAGTGGAAGAAATAATAAGTCACAAGCTAATGTTAAACTCGGCTCTGAAACTGGTTCCATTCTAACTGGTTCACAAAGTGAAGGCTTACTACATTCATCAAATTCCCAAGTTCAAGGTAGCGTCAAAGGAGGAATGGCTGATGCGCAAGCAAGGGGTCCTGGCAGCACCTCTTCTCAGGCCCAAATAGGGTTTACGCCGTATAAAGAAGGGGACAAATCACATGAATTACAGAAAGCTCCTTTTGTTGGTGGTGGAGTGTCGTCGGCTCAATCAAATGGTCGCACTGGTATGTCGCAATCACAGCTGCATGGTACCTTCAAATATGGTATTACCTATAACGGAGCGGCGCAGGCCGGTGCTAGTTTGGATAAAGATGCAGTATTTCCTAACAGATTAGCATTTGATAAAATTGATGTATTTGACGAAAACAACAAAAATATCGACGTTAACGACGAACGCAATTTGGACAATACGGAAAGAATTGAATACTTGCCATCTCCATCAGAAACAACAACTGAAATTCCATTTGATGCAAACGTTGGAACAGAACTAAACAAGGACGACACAATTAACAGTCCTGATGATACTATCGGTCAACATAGCCATTCTGATCATCATCCACTGAATGATCCATTAGCAACTACTCGCGGACCACCCGTAGAAAGCAGACGGTCTTTCCAACCAACATACAGTACAAACACTGGTGACTACGAATATGCAACAGATAAGGAGGACAATCCACCCGACGAATATGATATAGACGATGGTTTCGGCACAGAAGGGAATGATGTCGCCGAAAATGAACAGGGTTACATTAATACCAGTTACAACGAATTTTCTCGAGATGCAGATTTAACACATCAATCGTTACACAGTCCAAAAAGAAAAGGCGTCGAAGTAAGGCAGACAACAGGTGGTAATACACAGCATATATTATTAGGTTCATTGACTGGCCAAGATGCAGTAATTACCCAAAAGAATTCGGAACGACCGGACGAAAGTAGAATCTATCAACCCGGAGAGCGAATACCCGGCACTGGAGGGTATACTATACCCAGAGGTTTTACAGGTAGTGTGAAATCTGTGGCGTCTAAAGATAAAACATACGTTGTCGGCACAAAAGAGTCTCCGTCACAAGCACAAACTGTTTCTCTTACTCCCGGAAGCGGTAAGGTTAAATATAAATATTCGCCCTATGGAAGAAATGTTAATCCCAAAAATTTAAGATCTCTTCATAATCCAAGGCCCGATGAAAATAATAGGTATGTATCTGTATCGAAATCAGTGACACGTGATCTCGATAACAATAATAATGTTCGCAAGCAGTACTCACATACTTATTACACGAAGTCTTCATCTTGTGGTTACTTTACATTTACTTGCACAATGGTAAGCAGTGCTGAAGGTAAGAAAAGAGTGTGCAAACCAAAAATACCGCTTAATCCCGATGGGACACCAATAAGATGTTAAGTTGATTACAATATATATTATATCCCTTTAAAACCAATGCCTAGGTCAATTATACTATTGTACAGATAAATTCTATTAAGTATGTAACCTCATCAACATGTTTTATTAATGACAAACATACTAAGAAAGTTTAGGTACAATAAAATCATTGTAGTATTGTATTCTGATAATAAAAATCTAGCTATAGACATAAATAAGTAAGTTAAAGTATGTACCTACTATTATTTTTTATTTAAAGTTGATAATAATCGTATGAGTGTAAGTGATAAAGCTGCGTGTATATTTCGACATACTTATTTCGAGTTATGTATCGTATTAAAATCTTTTATGAATAAGAATAGTGATTGTATGTGATAAAATAAAAAGTGTATACTTTAATGCTTTTTAATAACTTGTTTTAAGGTCTATATTTTATTCTGTCGGAGGGATAAGAGGATTATAATAAGCAAGATAGGACGATTCCTTGAGCGTTTGGCATCACTATAGACGGGGTTATTGGTGTTGTAATTTGCGAACAAGGGTACAAGTTAAAGAAACACAATGTTTATTTATACAATTATGACAGTTTTATTCTTTAAATACTTTGATCTTATGATTAAATTTATAATTTTAGAATTTCCCACATTTATGGCTTGTTTCACCACTACCAATGAAAGTTACCCGACAGGTTTAATGTAATGACGTCGATTGTAGCTCCAAAGCTTGGACCGCACGATAGTATTACTATCTAGGCAACAATAATTGACAATGGCAAAACATGCACTAAGAAAGATAGATAATTTACGATAGTAACAAGTAAATTTTTAAACAGATAACTTGAAAACTACATACATCTTCTATTATTAGCTATTAAGTAGTAACACATATCGTAAAATACCCATACATCATGTAATGAAAACTTGTAGGAGGAGATTACAAAACGTGAGTGTATGAATGGAATGTAAAATACAGGTGTGATAAACCACATATCACAGGGTAAACGTATTTAATTAGTTTTCTGTTCAAATACTCGTACAGGCTTACAAAATAATAAATAAGATTATTACAAAGCTAATAAACTTATTTAGTAAAGGCGGCCACCCACTTACAGTCCGCCTGCAGTTTTTCGTCTGTCCGGCGCGGCGGCCCGCAGTCCTTATGGCATCAATGTCATCATAATTTAATTACCTCAGACTAAAATAATAACATTATTTCATTCTTTTAGTCTGATGTTATTACGTATATAATGCCGACGGCCATAGACTGTCCGGCCTTTAACTATCTTTGCTGACCGAAATCGTCAAGCGGCCACACACATATTAGCCGTCAGTCCAAAATCGTATAAAAAACTGTAAGTGTGTGGGCTATTGCGATGAACTGACAGACCGATATCATCCGGTTGTCGTTCGATAAACTGCTAGTGGCCGCCTTAAGAAACGAATTCTCACGTAAGGGTGCTTATATAGAGAAACAGGTTACCGGTACGGTCGGCCGGTACGCGTAAACCTCTCCGTGTTGCCATCATCAAATTTGTCGTTTGCCAAAAATCGCAAAGTGTTCGCACCCGTATGTTTTAATTTCTTTTTAACATAATTATGTGATGTTAGAACGTAAACGACAAATTATCGACAATTTGGTTGCTATGAAAACTCGTCGGTGCAGGTAGCCGGTATCGGTAACCTGTTTCTCTATCTAACCACCTTAATATCTAGGCGTCGATTCTACTAAAGCAAAACCATTGTCGTACCACAGAGACTGCAAAAAATGGCATTAAATTTAAGACTTTATTGTTACTAGTTCAAAGTCCAAAATTAAATGAAAATGTTTCATTACACTCTCTCATTCGCTCTACAAAAAGCCATTTAATTTTAAACTTCAACAACATTACTTTAAAGGCTAAAATTAAATGAAAATGTCTGGCAGTGGCAGTGGCATGACAGTGGTTTTGCTTTAGCAGAATCGAGGGCCTGTTCTGTTAAATTATTCAGAATTGGCATTGAACAACGAATGCAAAATAACCTGTAATGCCAAGAGTGGGTAGATCCGATTCCGATTAAGTTAGTACTACTACTAACAATGTACAAAAGTCAAATAAATATCTACCTATAGATAAATGTTAAAGCTAAAGCCAATACTGATATTTGTTACAATGTAAAACAGATCTACTACATAAAATGTGTGTTCTGTCTACAAATGGAATGTTTCAGGTAACAATTGATAATATAATTTAAATTATGAAGTAAGTACAGGTGCGTGAATATTTGTTGCCATCACATAAAAACGTGCTATTTAAAACCCGCAGCCTCTAACAGACACAAATACAATTTTAAAATTTAATAATTGTACTTATTACATGTACGATACTCCTAATCTACAACTTTTATGTAACTGAGTCTTATTCGGTGAGTACAAAAAGTAGATATAGATGAGAGTACGGTTTTAGGTGGGTGAAAGATCTTATAGGTTGGAATGTCTAGTTCGAAAATATTCTAAAAAATGAATCCTAAGGGAGATAGGTATTACCAAATATCGCGTTTTCATGTCTAGCGTCACGTGATGGGAGATTTAAAAAAAAAACAACCACCACGTGACAAGTACAAGTAAGTAAATAAACCTCTTTAGTTATACAAATAAATCATACAAAAAATTGACACCATACTATTATAGGATGTCAATATTTTTATCATTTTCATCATTTAAGGGGCCGTTTAGTAAAGGAATTATGGCTACAATAATGGCTAACGGCTAAATTAAGTGTATAACTACCCAACAGATCATGTACATAGCATTACTAATTCCACATAAACTAAACGGACTAGTAACGTGTATTAAGGTTCTTATGGGGAATGAAGAATTCCAATAATGTCAAGTAACTATTTAATAGATTTTGTATTACTTAATTTTTATTTGATTTGTTGTAATTACTTAACTCATAACGCAAGTGTAAACTCACTTAGCTCGTTGGCTTCGTATTTAACGAACAACAATAATATGCCTTTGTAATAATCAGCATCATCTCTTAGTGACGAATAGGTAAGTACAACTGCAACTTGAGTAAAATTGTATATTTACTAATAATATTAATGGAACTTGCAATATATAAATGTATTTATCCTATTATACTACTAGGACATGAATATTCCTATATATGGGGCAGATTGTACAGTTTCCCTGTTTCTTGGGAATTAGTTTGGCGTATACACATGTCACTTATCAAGTATTCAGTGAATCAGATAATTTATGAAATAAAAAAAAACTACGTATTTTTAAATTAAGTACTAATAAGTAGGAAAATATAGCTGCGGTAGTGAAATAAGTAATACTAATACTAACATGGCAACTATGTATTTGTACATAATCATAACAAAAGCTTATATTAGCACAGTGCAAGCATACTAAACAAATACGATATTAACACTTAAACATATATACAGGATGAGTTTTTCATGGATACTTATACTTCGGCTTCATTGTAAAATAAGTATAAGTTCTCTAATACTTTGTTTCTACTTCAAAATTATTTGCTTATAGACTTCTTACGCAACACAGTTTCACAACATGAAATGCAATAAGCTATGAGGCTTAGCACTATTTAGTTTTATTCGTTACGTTGTCTTCAAGCCATCGCAGAACCCTCAAACAATAGAAACAAATTATATCATTGCGAAACTCAGCCTGTACCGTTAGTAGTCTGACACGATTCTTAATTGTTCCATTAAATTAAGTACAAACAATACTTACATGTATAATCATGAACACATTTTTTAATAAATTAAAGTATCATGCTGTAAATCCTAGCGCAATACGTGATATGACACGAAATCTTAGCAAGACGCACACGTTACGACATCCATAACACATTTAGATTGAATAATGTATGGGTCTTTGTTCCAGCTCTTAATAAATAAATGCTGTTTATGTTGCCTTTTTATAATTTATCGTAGAAGTTTATCTGGTAGATAGTAAAATGATGGAACTTAGTATAATTGATGAGCATAAATCTATTCAGCTGCGACCGAGTACCCTCCGTCTGCACAATAATGCACAACGCTATACCATAATTTTATTTATATATCCCACACATAAACACGTTTGAGTACACGTTAAATATTTTAATATAAGTTACCCACACAAAAATAAATTCAATCAAAAATGAGATCAATTTTCAAAATGCAAATAGTTAAATAAATATTAAGTACTTACTTACGTTACGAGATTCATCATAATGGCGAGATTTTAAGTAGCTAAATACTGATGAGTAAGGAACTTAGATTTAATGGCCTCGTTTGTTTATATCGAAATCACGCGTTATTGTTTATAACAATCAAAATAGTACATTCAATAGTCACATATACAACATAAATATGTAAAGACCATTTTTCTCAAGAGTCTGGCACTCCGTTCAATACACATAAATGTATCATGATTGAATAATGTTATTCAAAACTCTTATAGATAAAATATATCATAATACATCGAGAATAAATATTAAACGGTTACCAGATTGTTGCTATATAGCATACCGAACGAAATTGCTTTAAAAATATTGAGCACTTTGTTGATATGGTAATCGTTGGTCGGTTACTTTTCTTTAATATCTAATAAGTAAATGTTTCTTTATTGTGCGATCCAATACCATTCAACCGATTGTTACGAGACGTTGTCGTCACAGGCCCGAATATAAAAAAGCATTACAACGCATGCCAGCCGTCAGCTAACTAGCAACAAAATAAAAGTTTAATATAAACATGTGGCATATCTGGTAGTAAACTAATTTCATTAAATAAAACCAATTACCAAGCTGCCATTATAGTCTTTAGGGAGATAATTACTTTACAAGTAATATTGTTTTAAGGTTCTCAAAATACGGATCTTAAACAAAAATGTTTATAAGGACAAATTTGCTGTAAAATAAACTAGTGCATAATTACAGCACACGAGCGCGCAACTTATTTAATAGTTTAATAAAAACGCCACATCTATACCATACAAAGGATATTAAAAACTGCCATGGAGTAATTTTAGTAGTATCAATAGAATCTACTAAAAGTCTAATCATTATTCGGCGTGAACCTTTTTCTCTATATTATTACTGTTGTCAGTTTTATCACTATTTAGTCGGTGTGAACGTTTTTCTGACTATATTATTAGGTACTGTTGTCTGTTCTAAATATAAAAAAATCTATGCATTAAACAACTTATTGTCATCAATAAGATATTGTTGCCCAATCAACCAAACTATACTTCATTCGGTTATGTACTTAACTAAATGTAAACAATCATAACTAAATGTAACATAACAATCAAACAACAACACATAACAAATAAACTACGCAAACTAGCTAATGGTCTAATTTCGGTGTTTAGCCTTTAAAATGAGCTTCTAAACAGTTAAATGTTAATAAACTGATTTTTCAAATAAAACAAATTAAAAAGACACGCCAAGATTGCTTACGTTTAGTTAAGTACCTAACCGAATGGCGTATAGTTCTTCGTATATATCTAGGTTACGTACGCGCACTCGTGATTTGCAAAACGTATAATGAACTTATCCCTTTAGAATCTTTTTGTTAACCTACAATAATTTACAGAATAGATTTTAACAGTTAGAACACATTAGAACGCCGTACGATAAAGGCGTCGCCAGTTTTGGGGAGAGAGCATCATATTTAAACGACTACTACTGTGACTTACTGTTATAGAACAATTTAACTAGCGCCGCGTAAACGCTTCAAGCGGTCTTTCTCCTGATGGTCGACGGGCGGCTCGCGGTCGAAAGACATTATCTCCAAAGCTGAAAACATAACAACGGATACTGAAATGCTGTAAAAATCGTAATTTAAAGTATACTTGGGGCTCTAGACAAAGTGACATTCTATTGATGGAATCGCGTTGAACCGAACCGTTATAACAGTGGATTACGTGACATTGCGGTGGTTATAGTAATAGTGATATGTGAAATAATGTATTTCGAGTTACAAAGACTCAAAATTCATAAAAAAATATAGTCCTATTAATGATTTATGTCAATTTCATATTTCATACTACAATAAGCGATTCCGAGATTCTTCACTTTGTTTAAGGCTCTTGGTACCTATAAAAAAATCTAATCTATACCTGTGAATATTATTTGGTTGTAATTTGGAACACTTAAGTAGCAAACTATTTTGTAGCGTTCCACTTCTATCCCAAATATTTTAATAAATTAAGTGACGTGAAGTCATTTACATGAGTGTCACTTTACTATCGATTGATGCCATAAAAATACAGGATGTTACTTTTTCGGATTTTAGTCGGTTCGATTACCGGATGTAGCAAGCGAATTTAAAAAATATTTGAATGCAGTCTTGTTTCTTTTAAAAAATAAAATGATGTCTCCTTTAAGTAAAATGAGCTAACTTAAGGATTTAAGGTACTTTCCCTCCATGTGGCATCGCCGTGGGACGCCCTGTATACATACATACAGTCACGCCTCTTTCCCAGTGGGGTAGGCAGAGACCACAGGTGTCCATCTGTATAAATTAACGTTAAGAATAACGTTTGCCGGGTCGGCCGTGCGATACTCGTTTAAAATACTACTTTCGTGTTACCTAGCTCAGTGAGTGTTGGTCTATCGTTAAGGAATCGCCACACTGGTAAGTGAGGCTGCTGGTGGGACGACGTGGGGCTGTCTTCGCTGATCAGTCGCCGGCCGGCCAGCTGTGTGCACACGTGGCGACTCAACAGTGAGCACTTCTCGAAGTTCACGCGATTGCCAGGGAGCCTACAAAATATTAATTATAACAGATAAAACGTGATCACGTTATATATGTTTATGAACAGCTACTAAATAATATTATTTGGAGATTTAAAAATATTGCTCAAAATATTAATAATTTTAGTTTGAAAATACGTTTTCATCCCACCATATCGGAAAGAGTATTTTTGCTCTTCGATAACTGAGCGCAAAAGTCGTTTTTATCCTCTAGAGGATAAAGTAAATTTGAATTTAGAACATCGTGTGCACTAGGTTTGTGAATTCAAAACATCATTACTACTTACTTCTACCTCTATGGTGCCGAATTTATCATAAAGCCCGACCAGTAAAATAAAATACCTCGCCATATTGCGGTAAACTATTGGAACTAATTTCTTCATATGGTAACAATCTATACAATGTCATTATGGTCATCTGTCAGTGTGGTGTCAATTGTGCGTGTTGTTGAGTTTGAGAGCGCTACAAAACTACAAAACTACAAAACTATAGTAATATGCCGAAAACTATTAAAAGCCAGTTAAGAAAAGTAATTTATAATATAACAAAGTATTTGTCGGATAAAAAGTAGGAAGGATTGGACTCTGTTCCTCTAAATAACATCACGGACCTTGTTGTCAACATGACGGGTAGGTACATCATAGAGTACGTGCAATGAAATTGGCCTAAACTACTGATTTTACTGTGACTAATTATTATTCACATTTTTAGGTATATCCCGATCTTCTGTAATAAAAATACGAAGAGAAGGTCAAACGTCAAATGTATTTTCTACGCCTAAGAAAAATAAGCCTAACGCAAAAAAGAAAATCATGCTCGATTATTTTGATCTCTGTGCTGTTAGGCATAAAATACAAGAATTTTATGCAGTCCGAAAAACAATATCGCGTGGTCCCTGTTCTATACATAGTGTAATGTAACTGTATGTCTAACTTGTATTTACCATTCCAAGCAGTAAACTATTATACGGATACTACTGTGTTGTGATTTGTGCCCAGTCCTTGTAAGTCTATAACTCACTTTTGTGAATAATAGCAATGAAAAACATGACAGCCTCCGTGGCGTAGCGGTAGTGAACGCGGCCGCTACGCACTAGGCGCGGGTTCGATCCCCGCTCAGTGCAAATATTTGTGTGCATTAAATATGGGTATTTGCATTGGTCTGGTCGTGCCTCGGAGAGCACGTTAAGCCGTCGGTCCCGGTTGCCATAAGAACATCTATGGCAGTCGTTACTGGTAGTTGGTGCCCTAAATAAATAATAAATAAATAAATAAATAAATATTGTAGGACATTCTACACAACGCTATCTAGACCCAAAGTAAGCATAGCTTAACTAGCTTGTGTTATGGGTTCTAGATACATTTTTTTTTTTTGTAAATACATACATATTATACATAGAAACACCCAGATCAATGCAAATATTCATATTTCATGCACACAAATATTTGCACTGTGCGGGGATCGAACCCGCGCCTCCTGCGTAGCGGCCGCGTTCACTAGCGCCGGTCTAGCTGCAAAGCTTCGATATCATCTAATGTTAACATTGGGTCGTCGGTCGGTCAGGTGGCAATCGCTTCACGGAAAATATCGAGGTCTAGCCAAATCTGTAGCTATGACTGGTAAAAGCGGACCCCAGACTCCAAGCTGAAAGCTTCGGATGCGACTGGGAATAACGCTAGGAGGAAGAAGAAGCAATGAAAAAGTCACAGTTTTATATTAGGTGTCATTCCGTGCTTAATTGCGGGGAAATAAAAGCCTGTTCATAAGCAAGTGTGTTGAAAAAATATTTGTTTACTTGGCATTTAACATGTGTATCACTATACTTGGTGTTGTCATAATCATAGTGTTTTTGGCGCCCCCAGTACAGGTTTTTTATTTTATTGGTCGGACTTTACAACTTTTTTTTAATATATGAAAACCTCAGAATCCTTAGAGTATCTATCTTACCTGTAGAGCGCGTCTTAGTAAGTATGAACTGCTATCACGGGTGTGAACAGTGCCTAGAATTTTTGACAACTGCAATCAGTAGCAAAACAATATCTGCCAAAGTGATTTCGCAAATAACAGTTTATTTCATTTTGTGGTAATAATGGTGAACTGTGCATTGCCAGGCTCTCAAAACGATTCCCGAAAGAAAAATAAAAAGAATGATAACATTTCATATCACCCGTGAGTAGTATTATATGACTAATTTATTTGTATTCATAAAATTTATACGGGTCTCCTAAGGGGATGCGAGAAACGCGGGGCGGGTTACAGCTGACGGCTGTCACCGGCCATTTTTTCTTTTAAATGAATAGTGATGTAGCACATGCACTTTCGGTTACGATAATTTTCTTTTGCAGTAGAATTTCATTGTAGAGGTTAATTTACTGCGTAAACAAATAAATCTGCTCATTTCACTTTTATATATTACGCACTATTATTTTTGTTAGGTTTACAAAAATATTAAGATGCATAATAATAGATGCATGAGTGAAAGCTAAAAGCTATAAAGAGGCCTGATTGGGAGCCGAATATTCGAAGTTTCATCTGTTCTATCTATTTTAAGCTTGATTTCAAATAAGTAACTAAGAAAGGGCTTTGCAAACTGAATGACGATGCAGTACCAGAACTTTACCTCCACGTACACTTGAAAATATTTAAGAGATACGATTTGACAGATGTCTGGATTCATGGTAGGTAACTAGGCACTATTGAAAGGATACATGAAACTGTTATAAATTAAGTTAAACCATTTCTAAATACGTAATAACTTATAATAGTAAGTATAAAAAATATGGTGTGACATATTTCACTTTAAATTACTACAAATATTTTAAGAATTGCTACAAATAATTTAAAATAAGACGTGATTCTTCATTTTTCGAAATCTCGTGTGACAGCTACGTCATATCGTTCTTATTTTTTCATTTGAGTGTTGCGGCTGTGTTCTCTATGGTTGTTACATTTTAATCGTATGGAGTTTATGTCAACTCGTTACGTTTATGGTCGGCGTTGCCAGAATGTAACTTTTGTAATATTATGTATTTCTTTTTACCCTCTTATGTTTCTTCTAAGTAATACAAATGAAAATATTGCTTAGATTTTTCTTTTATCGTATCGCATACTAGAGACAACGAATTTTTTTTATTTTTTTTCTGATACTGAAATCGAAAGTAGCTCAGACAGTGAATATATAAAAATTATAAATACCCATTTCGTATTTTCATTTACCCTGCTTTATTAACATTATATATCCTGAACCTAATATCAATACTAGATACATATTAAATTGATTGTAAAAATGCACCTCTTAGATTATTTTGCCTACCAGCATCATCATGCGCATGGAGACGTATTTTCCTAATTGCATCTGAGGCCAAAGCTTGCCAAAGCTATAATTTTTAGGTTTTTAGGTTTCCCGTAGGAGCCGCGTGGTTCCCGGCAGAGTAGAACTTGGGCCTCCCCATCTCTTCCTATGCGGTGTCGTACCAGGCGACTAAGGGATAGGGCTGTTTATCACCAGACAGTTATATAGGTACAGCCACAACTTAGCCTCAGATGCATACCTCGAGTCAACAATAGTGCCAGGAATATGGCAATAGGCTCACCCCCTATTACGTGGGACCGAATAACTACAAATACCTATTTATCTATTATTTTTAACCTATTTATCTATTTTTTTTGTATGTTTGTTATGCGATTGTGAAGCCAATTCTAGACGGATTTTGAAAATTCTTTTTTTGTTCGTAAGTAGATTATTTCGAAATGGTCCCATTTAAATTTTGTAAAGATCTGATGATGGGTTTCCGAGATTAGACCAAGGAACTCTTCAAAAAGTACCAGGAAATAAGCCGCGATTGCTGCAATCGCATATTATTGCAATGTTTTCATTAAGCCTAACACATATAGGTACTAATCCAAATATCAATACTAGATATATTACATGATTAATCAGTGTTGCCAGGGCCAGATAGTCTAGTGTAAATGTAAACAAGATAGCTTAAAAAGTTACTTAACAGGGAAAAAGTAACGTTGTTTTATGGTATGGAAATCTTGTCGGATAATTATTATATTGCGCGGTTATGATGAATAGTTTTATTTATTTACAATGTTACAAAAGTTACATTTTGGCAGCTATGCGATTAATCTTTTGTTACTTGAATCGATTATTCTGACAATTGATTTAAGAAGCTCCATCCCTAGACTATAAACGTCAAATCGTATCTTTTAAATATTTTCAACTGTAGGTAAATGCTTATGTAAAACTTTATATTTCAATTAACCACTGGCCTCTTCCAAAGTGCGTCAAAACTTTATATGCTTATCCATACTAATATTATATACGACTCTGTCTGTTGATATGTTAGATTTGTGGGATTTTAATTTCTATAATTCATTAAATGATACTAATATATTTGTATCTTGGTTTTAATTTTATCCATTCATCCACGCATGCGTCACACTAAATTCACAACATAACCAACTATCGATAATTTTGGTAATATGTACATGAAACATCACTATAGGCGCTTTATACCACAGATAAAAAACTGCTTACACTCGGCACAATGGACCATAGTGTTAGATTTGCTCTATAGTAAGATAGATACTCTAAGTCAGAATCGGAACCTCCTTGGTGTACTTTTTTTTTTTATTTGCTTTGCGCGCATCATTTTCTTTCATGTCATATATGGTTGAAAATTGTTGTTGATTTTTTTTTGCATTGCATTATTAATTATTACACATATACAGCCTCCGTGTCCGTCAGGAGGCGCGGGTTCGATCCCCGCTCAGTGCAAATATTTGTTTGCATGAATATGGGTATTTGGTGGTCTGGTCGTGCCTCGGAGAGCACGTTAAACCGTAGATCACGGTTGCCATACGAACATCTATAGCAGCCGTTACGGGCAGTTGGAGCCCTAAAAAGTTCAACAACAACGTTCTAGCTGCAATGCTTCAATATCGCCTAATGTCACCATTGGGTTATGGAGGTCAGATGGCAGTATATATAACAATATTTGTTATACAAGAGTGCAAAGTTGCTTTTTAACCGCGTGCTCAGTTTTGATGACCGAGCATGCGAAAGATTCTAAATTTGAATCACGAGCGCAGCGAGTGATTCACAAATTAGAATCTTGAGCTTTAGTGAGGGAATCAAAAGAGCACAAGGTGAAAAATCTTTGCACTCGAGTGCAACACGTAACTTTTCATCCCACCTCAGCGAGGAAATAATGAAATGCTTCTTCTTCGTCCTAGCGTTAATTCCCAGTCGCATCCGAGCTTTCACCTCGGAGTCTGGGGTCCGCTTTAGGTACCAGTCTTAACTGCGGATTTGACTGGATCTCGATATTTTCCGTAAAGCGACTGCCATGTGACCCAATGGTGACATTAGGCGATATTGAAGCATTGCAGCTAGAACGTTGTTGTTGAACTTTTTAGGGTTCCAACTGCCCGTAACGACTGCTATAGATGTTCGTATTGCAACCGGGACCGACGGTTTAACGTGCTCTCCGAGGCACGACCAGACCACCAAATACCCATATTCATGCAAACGAATATTTGCACTGAGCGGGGATCAAGCCCGCGCCTCCTGCGTAGCGGTCGCGATGACTACCGCGACGCTACGCTACGCCACGGACACGGAGGCTGTATATAATGTGTGTAATTATGGTGAAATGCAAAAAGAAATCAACAACAATTTTCAACAATATGACGTGAAAGAAAATGATGCGCGCAAAGCAAATTAAAAATAAAGTACACCAAGGAGGTTCCGAGTTTGAGGTTTCATAAATTAAAAAAAAGTTGTATGATAAATTCGGCACCATAGAGGTAGAAGTAAGTAGGTTTAATGATGTTTTGAATTCACAAACCTAGTGCACACGATGTTCTAAATTCAAATTTACTTTATCCTCTAGAGGATAAAAACGACTTTTACACTCAGATATCGAAGAGCAAAAATACGCTTTCCGAGGTGGTGGGATGAAAATAACTATTTGTGTTTAATGATTCTTTATTCTCAATAAAAACATAGTTACTTACTTGAGAACATTAATAACTTAAAGTAAATTTACAAGTTCGTCATTTGACCAGTTAATAATAATAAATAATAACAATGATCATGAATGCAACATGCCAAAAAAAAAAAAAACAGTGACTTAGTATATTCGTTACAGAAACAATCGATAACTTGCAATAATTATAATAATGATGTGGGTAGGCACTAATTTAGTGCATCGCGCATCGTTCGTTCGAATACAAGTTATTGTACTGATGTACGTACATATTGAGCTAACCGAGTTTTGAATACACTAAATGAGTCTACATGTTTAATCTGTCTTGGAAGTTTGTTATATATTTGTGCCCCTTCATATGTCAGCATTTTTTTTCCATAGTTTGTTCTAATTTTAGGTAAAACTAACCCCGCGTTTACATACTGCCGCTCGCATTGCTCATCGCCTTGCCGGAAATATTCACGCGAATAATGCCCTAGCATTCAAACACTCGCATCATCGCGATGTTCATCGCGTTGCCCAACACTCGCATCATCGCGATGTTCATCGCGTTGCCCCGCATACAGTATTCGCCTTGCGATGGAGATGGACGACTTTAGTTAAGTGGACACCTAACCGAATGCAGTATAGGCATTTTATTAGGCTAGGCTATCTACTTAGATACTTAGCTAGTAGGTAATCAGGCTAATTTGGTGGGTAGGTAGGTACCTACCTACCTACCTATTCTAGTTTGGTAGGTAGGTACCTACCTACCTACCTATTCTAATTTGGTAGGTAGATACCTACCTACCTACCTATTCTAATTTGGTAGGTACCCTAGCTACCTGTTTGGTAGGTATACTTAGGCTAATTTGGTAGCTAGGTACCTACCTACCTACCTACCTATTCTAATTTAGTAGGTAGAGGTACCTACCTACCTACCAAATTAAAATAGGTAGGTAGGTAAATTAGGCTAATTTGGTAAGTAGGTTACCTACCAAATTAGAATAGGTAGGTAGGTAGGTACCTACCTACCAAATTAGCCTAATTACCTACCAAATTAAAATAGGTAGGTAGGTAGGTAGTACCTACCAAATTAGCCTGATTACCTACCAAATAGGTAGGTAGGGTACCTACCAAATTAGAATAGGTAGGTAGGTAGGTACCTACCAAACTAGAATAGGTAGGTAGGTAGGGGTATCTACCTACCTACCAAATTAGCCTAATTATACCTACCAAATAGGTAGGTAGGTAGGTACCTACCTACCAAATTAGCCTAATTATACCTACCAAATAGGTAGGTAGGGTACCTACCAAATTAGAATAGGTAGGTAGGTAGGGTACCTACCAAATTAGAATAGGTAGCTATTCTAATTTGGTAGGTAACCTACTTACCAAATTAGCCTAATTACATACCTACTAAATTAAAATAGGTAGGTAGGTAGGTACCTACCTACCAAATTAGCCTAAGTATACCGACCAAACAGGTAGCTAGGGTACCTACCAAATTAGAATAGGTAGGTAGGTAGGTACCTACCTACCAAATTAGAATAGGTAGGTAGGTAGGTACCTACCTACCAAACTAGAATAGGTAGGTAGGTAGGTACCTACCTACCAAACTAGAATAGGTAGGTAGGTAGGTACCTACCTACCTACCTATTTGGTAAGTAATCAGGCTAATTTGGTAGGTACTACCTACCTACCTACCTATTTTAATTTGGTAGGTAATTAGGCTAATTTGGTAGGTAGGTACCTACCTACCTACCTATTCTAATTTGGTAGGTAACCTACTTACCAAATTAGCCTAATTACCTACCTACCTATTTTAATTTGGTAGGTAGGTAGGTACCTACCTACCTACCTATTCTAGTTTGGTAGGTAGGTACCTACCTACCTACCTTTCATATACATATGTATTACCTATATTATTTAATTAGATCCGTAGCAAGCATTTCAATAAATTCTATTGATTTTTCGTTGGACCATTCGATTGGTTGCGTCATTGTCATGATAATAAATTCGAAGTAATCCTGTGACTGTGACACGCGCGTACACAACGAGCGCTCGATGCGAAGTGTGCGCGACGCGAGTATGTGAATGCTTCATCGCGCTAGTATTGCCGCTCCTTCTCGCGCCGCCAAGCCGACACTCGCAGCAACATACGCGGCAGTACTCGCGGCATGATGAATATACCATTCACACCACGTCCCTGCCCACTTCTCTCACCACTTCCCTCGCTCTGCCGCGAGTATGTAAACGCAGCTTAAGAAACTAGCTCGGCGAGTACTGCGTTGGGTTGTTTGTTTAATTTTAGTGAATGATATGTCAGATTGTATATTTTTGTTCGAGATTTTTCGGATAAAAATGCTTGTATTGTATGTAAATAATTGTTTTAGATTCATTATTTTGGTTTCTTCGTAGATTTTATTTGTTGGTGTAAGGTGTGGATAGTTAAAAATTAGTTTAACGAGTTTATTTTGCATGATTTGTATCTCACCTAATTTAGTCTTAGCTGTATTTCCCCAGATTTCTATGAGGTATTGTAAGTGTGGTTTAACTAAAGCATTGTAAATATTATAGCGCAGATTATTTGGTAAGCATTTGACAATACTCCGAAGCGATCCAAGTATGGATGAAAGTTTAGTTTTGATGTGATCTAAGTGAGCATTCCAAGACAGACGATTATCAATCCTTAAACCTAAATACTTTTCGCATGACTTTTCTTGAAGGGGTTCGTTATTTATTAATAACGGTGTATGAGTAGGTATAGTTTTATTTTTTGCTTTAAAGATGACGAAACATGTTTTTAGGATATTTATGGTTAGTAGGTTGTGTTGAAACCATGAGTATAATATGTTTAAATCGGCTTGAGCTTGGGCGATTATTGTGTGAATAGAAGGTCCGAAATAAAACAGACAAGTGTCATCTGCATAAAGTGTGAGATGGCCGTGTAGTTTGAGATCTTGAATGTTATTTATGTAGATTAGGAAGAGTAAAGGCCCTAAAATCGATCCTTGGGGAACTCCACACGTAATTGGTATTGCATCACTTTGATGTTCTTTACTTAATTTCACTATTTGAGACCTATTTTCTAGATATGACTGTAAAATTTTGAAGGCACTTCCGGTAATATTTAATGATTCTAATTTCTTTAAAAGTATTTTATGGGAAACAGTATCGAATGCTTTTTTTAGGTCGATAAAAATGCCTAGGACTATATTTTTGCTGTCAATATTATGTTTAATTTTCGTAACAAGATCAATGGTTGCTGCAAGCGTACTGCTTTTTGGTCTAAATCCATATTGTCTGTTAGATAGATAGTTGAAAGAAGATAAATCATTTTCTATACGGCAATACAGAAGTTTTTCCAGTATTTTTGAAAGAACCGGCAGGACTGAGATGGGTCTGTAGTTACCTGGGTCTGATGTTGAACCTGCTTTGTGGATGGGTGTAACTTTAGCCATTTTTAAGGAATCTGGAAATTTTCCAGTGGACAGGAGATTGTTAAAGCACTCACTCAAGACACCAGCTATTTGGTTTTTTATGCATTTAATTGATTTTGTATTTATCCCATCTATTCCAGTACTGCAGTTGGAGTCAAGGTTTGCTATTATCTTAGAAATTTCATCTTCAGAGCATGGATATAGTTGGGACAAAACTGGACTGTCACTGTGGAGATCGTTAGAAAGAGCGCAGGCAAAGTTATCATGGAAAAGTTTGGGTATATCATTTGCTAATAGTGGGCCAATAGTAGCAAAATAATTATTGAAAGTTTTACATATATCGTTTTCGTCAGTGACGTATTTTGAATTTACTAATAGTTTTGAAGGAGCACTACTTTGTTTGATCTTATTAATTGATAACTCATTTACTAGGTTCCACATTGGTTTGGGCTTATTAACACAGTTACAAAATTTCTTATAAAAGTAGGAGTTCTTTGTTCGCTGAATTAGTGTAGATACTTGTTGTTTTTTTGTAATAAATTCTTCTTCAAGGCTATTGTTGTGCGGGTTATCTTTCAATGCTGTCCACAGCACGTTCCTTTGGTTGATGTTATTTATTATGTCTTTGTTTATCCAGTCACTTTGTGGAGTATTTAGAATTTTCGTCTTGACTGTTTTGCTCTTGTGTATCAATTGTTTGATTTCTTTTTCGAGTAGGTCATAGTCATCACTTAGGCTTTCAACATTTGATGTCTCTAATAGGTTCTGTAGTTTATTGTAGTCTATCGCTTCATATTGGGTTCTAGTTTTTGGTGGGGATTTACTTTTTTTGATTTCTACAAATATCTGTTTGTGATCGGACATGGATGAATTAATAATTGCCATATGAAAATAATCATTTTTCAGATTAGTGCTGACATGGTCGAGTATAGATTTTCTAGATTTTGACTCTCTTGTACAATATTTCTTGTTGACTTTGTTTAAAATTTCATCCCACCATCTCGGAAAGAGTACTTTTGCTATTCGACAACTGAGTGCAAAAGTCGTTTTTATCCTTTAGAGGATATAGTACATTATGGTACAAGCGTGTAAAGTTGGTGATTACCGCTGAGGCGACATTGAGACCCGAGCCGTAAGGCGAGGGTCTTAAGAGAGCCGAGAACGAGAAAAAAAAAAATTTAGTGAAAGTTTTGTTTATTAAACACGTACTACAAGTTGAAATTATCTTTTAAAATACGTAGTTGCATGAAATGAGCAAGCAATAGGTATATTAATTCGTTTGTAATATTGGACACGATCTTTTTTGTATCGAAACTTTTTTAAGAACAAAGCAACTTAATCAATGAAATTTAAAAAAGAAGTCTATAACTCACTTGTGAACGATAGCAATGAAAAAGTCACAGTTTTATAATAGGTGTCATTCCGTGCTTAATTGCGGTGAAATAAAAGCCTGTTTATAAGCAAGTGTGTTGAAAAAGTATTTTTTTTTAATGACACATTGTACATACATAATTAATAATCTTGTGAATTGTGATCTCATTCAATATTTTGTATGCCTTTGGCGGAACATAGCTATTGTGAATTTGATCTGAATCTGTCTCTGAATCTGAATCTGTCTCTGAATTTGAATCTGTCTGAATCTGTCTCTGAATCTGAATGTCTCTGAATCTGAATCTGTCTCTGAATCTGAATCTGTCTCTGAATCTGAATCTGTCTCTGAATCTGTCTCTGTCTCTGAATCTGTCTCTGAATCTGTCTATGAATCTGAATTTGAATCTGTCTGAATCTGTCTCTGAATCTGTCTCTGAATCTGTCTCTGAATCTGTCTCTGAATCTGTCTCTGAATCTGTATCTGAATTTGAATCTGTCTCTGAATCTGAATCTGTCTCTGAATCTGAATTTGAATTTTTGATAAACTCAGACTCGGAACCTCCTTGGTGTACTTTTTTTTTAATTTGCTTTGCGAACATCATTTTCTTCTCATGTCATATTGTTGAACATTGTTGATTTTTTTTTGCATTTCTTTATTTCCTCGCTGAGGTGGGATGAAAAGTTACGTGTTGCACTCGAGTGCAAAGATTTTTCACCTTGTGATCTTTTGATTCCCTCGCTTACGCTCAAGATTCACAAATTAGAATTTGTGAATCACTCGCTGCAACTATTATTATATGCTTATGTTCTATGAACAGCGCTATTTATAGATCTAAAGTAACCACAGCTTAACTTAATTGTGTTATGAGTTCAGTGCCGCGAGCACAAAAAATATTCGTATTCGTGGCGTAAGCGCATTGGGAGAACGCAGCGTTGCAATTGGCCACGTGCCTACTGTGAACCACTGTTTGTGTGTGAAGTCTGCCAATCGCATTGCTCCGTTCTCTTAATACCAACGACCATACAACCAATAGACACCGCATTACAGGCGACGCGCTTCTGGCAATGATTACGGCGAAAACAGCGTATTCATATCTCTTTCTTACATACGTACATTTGACACTATCTCTTTCGTTCGGTCAAGCGCTAGGGATGTGGGTAAATATGAAAGTGCTGCTGTCGATAAATATGTTGCAGATCCTAAAATTTCATAAAAAAATTCCGTTTCATTATAATCCGCCGCGATGAGAATGAGATGCGACCTTTTGGAACTGAGATGTACGTATGTGGTCCTGTGGTAATTTGGTATAGGGGTAGATTAGACCTTGAGAAAGGACATAGGCTATATTTGGTCGCGATAAACGACATCCATGCGGGCGGAGCCGCGGGCAAAAGCTAGTATTAAATATAATGAATATAATAATAACCCTTGTTTCATTGCTTACAATGTCGATAATATAGATCGTACTAATTAAACCCGTCCCATCCCTAACACTACTATTTTACGATCGTATGACCAATCAAAAGGCGTTCCTTGCCTCTTTCCCGCTACTCCTACCGCAGCAAGTTGTCAGAATTTTTTGTTCGTAAAATATGAAACAAGTGTCTATTGGTTGTATAGTCGCTGCTTGATACGTTCACGTTACGAATACGGAAATAAACATGCTTAGGTTGATTGTTACGTTGAAAAGTCCACACACAGCAAGCAACGCAAGTTAGTCAAGCTATGCTTACTTTGAGTCTAAATAACGGCGTGAAGAATATAGTACAATATTTTTATTACTACTCAAAGTACTTACTTTGATGGCGAACCCTGGTTAGCAAAATGCAGATCTCTGCAAGTAACGGACAGTAAAGGTACCGCTGTTTCGGTGGGCGCAGCCGCTAAAGCTGCTCGGTACCTGTCGACAAAGTCAACATGACGGGTCAATTGGCTGCAAAGGGTGTCACTGTCACTCAAGGTGGTTGAGAGATCCTAAAAGTGTGACAAATGAGTCCACGATAATAGGGTTGTGTCCTTTTCTTATTATCGTAAACCGCACATTTTACATTAATATAAACCTGCTGATTGACTACATATTGATACATAATATAACCACAGTACATACCTTGCATGGTTTCCACTAGGTTCCACACATAGTTCTAGCTGTCGTAATTGTTGACCGCAGACGGCTGACGTTCGGCTCCACTGCAAAATATTTAACAGCATTTTTAGACTTTGTGGTCGATGTCGTCGAAAATGATTCAACCGATTTTTTTTATGATTTGTAGCTATGGGAAAAGTTCATGAAGTATTTTTTTTTAAAGAATATTAGCAACCGAAATTACTAATATTCCCGTTAACCCCTCCTGCTAAGCTAAATTGCTTGTGTTAGGAGTGGGTTCACGTCGGTAGTGTAATGGCCAGGATTCGAACCCGCGACATCTCATATTGATAGCACACTTGTACTTTTCCACGATATTTGTTATTGAACCTGACCGGTTTCGCCTTACGGCTTTCTCAAGGGTTGAAGAATGCCATCTGCAATGCAAATATTTATATTCATGCATACAAATATTGGCACTGAGCGGGGATCGAACCCGCGCCTCCTGCGTAGCAGCCGCGTTCACTACCGCTACGCCACAGAGGCAGTCAAAGAAAGGGCTTACTCAGACTTAAAATCTTACGTTTGTTTGATCGCAATCAGTTGAGTAGAACCGAAGATATGAGAAAAGGTCGCGTTAACCGAGATGCACGCGGGCCGAAGGCTAGTTGAGTAATAAAATAAAACGTTTATATCTTACCGTCTTTTTTAGCCTCGTCACTGGTGACATATTCAGTGCGCTTATAATAGCCATGAGTGAGTTGAAATTGCCAAGATTAAAACATTCTCTTGCAGTCATTACCCACTGTTCTATAACTCGAGCACGGTATTTGCTTTTTACAGCCTGTAATCAAACAATAAAACACATGAGTACTATAAAATATTTCCTAAGAATTTGTCTTTATTAATTTTATTATACCTATCATAATAATAACGTCAGGCCGAACCCTTTCTGGAATGGGCGGAAAGACGACAGCAGACTGCCATTCTGCTAAATGTACATCAACGTATTTCTTTTTTGCCCAAAGGATTGGCATTTCCTTCAAAAGGGCCATTACCTGTCGACATCGATGGGGAGGAATTTTTCGACGCGTGAACTTTTTACCCGTCTTTTTTTATTCTTATGAATATTTTAGTTTTATTATTTGTAATTAAGTTATAACTTATTATATTGTTTTTTCTGTATACTAAATATATGACAATAAATATTTTCAATTACATATTTCACGTATTATTGGTTCTGTACCTTTATTATATCAGTTGCCACTAAATAACTGAGTCTGTTAAACCAGTCAGCATATGCTTCCAAGTTCCGCGTGCTTTTAGTTTCCATGTGGTGTAAATTAATGGAGCCTTTGCCACACGAGGACGTCGGTTGCGGAGGCTGTGCCGGCGCGAAGGTCTGTACGAACTCTTCAGGGCCAACGAAAGACAATCTATGTAGTTCTACAATCGTCAACTGATTTGCCAATTCGACTGGAGTTAGACCCAATGTTAATATGTCTCCCTAAAAGAAAATAGTTAGTAAAATTAGTATTAAACAACCTTTAATGACTGTCTGAAATATATAAAATGAAACGTTGAAATGACTTCCAAACCGAATACAAACGAACGACTGCTTCAAATTGGATAACGAGGATTTTATGAACAAACAATATTTTTGGAAAGTCCATAGGTAAGTGATATAATTGCAACAGAGCAAAGCCAGGGCGCGTAGCTAGCAATTTTACAAATATTTTGCCTGGAATAGATATATCGCAATAAGATTGCAAATTATATAACTGTTAATTGTATAATTTCTACACAAAATTGTATTTTTGTTTCACTCAACTTTGGTTGCTGTATTATGATGTGCAATAGTTTTCGATTTAGGTATGAATTTAACATACATATACCCACGCCTGTAAATCCTCTAATAAAATAAGGGGTAGGCAGAGGTGTATTATCTTAACATCCACATTTTGCCAACTGTGATTGTCGGTCCCACGTAATAGCGGGCGAGCCTATTGCCGTCAAGCGGGCACTTACTCATGGGCTGTATGTTTACTGTCGGATGAGTTTTTTTTTCAATTCACTTATAAAAAGTAAACGTGGTATTTACAACAAAGTTCACATAGCAGCTATCACAAGAAAAATGTTATGAACTCATGAACACTTAACAACGCACAGCATAGAACAAGCAGATGTCAGAGTCAGTAAGCAAAATTAGATAACTCTTAAAATATATCAGTTGCTGTGAAAAGGTGTTGTGGAACACTGTAGTGCCCAGCCCATACATCAGCAGGTCACGGTTAGTTTACGAACTGCAAATAGGTTTTCACCAGCAATGACATTGGCACTGACGGTGGGGCTAGTACACAAATGTCGCGAAGCGGGCTATGAAGTGTCCTAGAATGGAGTCTGCGAATCGGTAATCGAAAGGCTGACTACTGAACTGGACGGAACTGGATGCGCAAAGCGGCGAATCGGGTACTATGATGCACAGCACTAGATTGCAATAAACTAAAACTTATCTTCTAAATCGCCATAATGTTTTTGTGATGTAAAAATAAGAAGTTATTTTGTGGACTGTTCTCTAACTTCAGGTCAAATGCAGCGGTAAGTACCCTATAGGTTTTGAAGTCCTTGCAGTATACACACGCCTGTAAATCCCCGGAGGGGCAGGCAAAGGTGTATTGACACCCACATTTCGCCAAATAGATTTTTGGTCCCACGTAATAGAGGCCAGCCTATTGCCGTCAATGAAGTGTCTAAATATGCTGCGTATACAGTTGTATCATTAAATTGTGATGACATACAAATGGCTTCAAGGGGTTGCTGATCAGAGTCTTTATCATCATCATCTTAGGGTTGTAGACCAGTGTTTGAGATACAATTTCCAACATTCAGGTAATATCTACAGATTCCCGTCAAAAGAATTATTTGAACCTATGTTTCTCTGGTTTTTAAACATCATGGCTGGGGAAGTCCCAGCGTTTCAGTCGAGATGCAGAAGCGATACAATCGCTCGCTAGCCTATATCCTTAACCTAATAACGCATTTCATAAATATTTATATCGTTGCTAATAGTTGCCCTGTATAACTGCACTAATGACGCCAGCCTTGAAGTAGGTTTTTGAAAGAAAGAAAGATCACTGAAAGAAGTTGTTTATTCATACACAAACCTACGAGATACACATAATAAGAAGCAATTTGCTTTTACCTGAGCAAGTTGGTCAACAGATGACACTTGAGGTGTTTCTACTAATGTTGCTTCATATTGTTCAAGGGCTGTTAGTTTGTCCAGAAGCTTCTCTAAAGTAGTTGACATTTCGGTTCTTACTGAAGCCATGTGGTCAGCTGCACACCTATGGGATCAATCACATTTGATAGATAGGTAAGTGTACAAACTATTTATTACATTGCAACTATTGCAAGAGATAAATACAATAGTAATCTTATTTTAACATTTTGTAAATCAGACTTATAAAATGTTTTTTTTAACCGACTTCATTATTCTGAGTGTCAATAATAATAATTATAGTCGCAACCAAGGCGTGCACTTTGGAGTCTGTGATCCACTCTCCTCAAGTTGCTTCTACTACTTCCATTGGAGACGTCGTTGACGAGTAAACACCTCTTCTGAGTGGGGAGCTCCACCCATTTTCTCTAAATAACGACTGCTATTGATGTTCGAATGGCAACCGGGACGCGTATTCTTTTCCTTGTACAATAGGAGGCAGTACTGCCTTGAAACACGCACGGGTTTGTCGCTCGCGCCTCGGTCGGTACTTCGCCCATTTTAAAAATGTTTATTTGACTAAATAAAGTTCTGCATGGTTATAAAAAAAAATAACCACGAAGGCTATCCAAGTCGGAATGAGCAGCTTTCTCTATAATCTATCACTAACTGTCTGTTTGTCCACTAACATGTTTTTAAAATAATCATTACAAAAATAAATTCATTGTATTTTTAATTTTGTTCTAATAAAAAAATAATCAAAGACCCGAGTTATCTTGCTCATCATCTATCACAAAATGCCCCAAAATAAACACGGTATTGTGGCGTTCAATTGCGCGTATTCCAATTACAAAACCCGTGCGCGATTGGAGGACATGTGCCTGGAATTGAACACGAGTTTGGAAAGGGAATTAGCGCAACAAACCCGTGCGTGTTTCAAAGCAGTACTGCCTCCTATTGTACACGGAAAAGGAAATACGTAACCGGGACTGACGGATTAACGTGCTCAACGAGTCACAACTAGACCAATGCAAATACCCATATTCATGGATACAAACAAGATACAAATATTTGCCCTGAGTGGGGATTGAAACCGCACCCCTGCGAGCGACCGCGTTCACTACCACCACGTAACAGAGCCTATTTAACATCCTTCACACAATTTGTTATTTTGACCATAAGGGAGTGACTACCGTCAGCGCCCTAACCTAGAGAGGTAAGCCGGCGCCAGACCCTCATTCATCAATCAGTAGGGACAGTAGGGACAGTAGGGACAGTAGGAACACCGGCTTGCATGTCAGGTTGTCCTGAACTCTGAAGGTCTTGGTTGGGCTCAAATATCTACATGTGTTTGTTACAGTCCTAATAAAAATATTGTTTACTTACCTCTGAGTGATACTGCGAACAAGAGCCATCACACGATCGTCACGGAAATCGTAAGGGAACACACTCGTCCACTGACTTAATACCCTCACTAACGAAAACATGTCATTTATTTCCTTCTCCACCAAATCTTTCACTTCAGTTTTACCCTAAAAGAAAATACCATTTTAGGCCACATAAAAATATTGGTTGTATTATCATTATATTATGCCATATTGTATTATCAATTATAAGTACTAAATACAATTCCCTGAGGAACAATGAAATATTGTTATACAGTATACCCTGAACTGCACTATCTTCCTTAACTCACCCACTTTCAACTCATAATTAGAAACTATATACACATAACAATACAACTTTAATAAGAAACTTACAATTTTCTCATAGTTCTTAAAATATCTTTTGCAAAGCTTGTTCAGTAATTCATGTGGTTTGACAAATAGCCGTGAACACAGTAAAAATGTGAAGGTAAAAACTTTGCTTGCTCCAGGCCTGAGCATCTCCACCAATGCCTCTAATGTTGCACTCACTATCTGCCCATCCCTATACTCAACATCTGATTTATCCACTGGGCAATTCACATAAGGTAATGTTGTTATCGTCTTCATTCCATGTGGCAGTACTGTCGGCAACTGAAATCATAAATTAGTCTCACTACTCTGTTTAGAATGAAAATATTTAGTAGTTAAAAAATATGTACCTGTGAACCATCCACTTTTTGAGTAGAAACAAAGTTAATACCTCCGTTCATTACTATATGCTTGCAACTATTTTCACTCAAGAATTTGTTTCCCCTTATCATAGAGTAGTAATCATCATTCTGAAAATTAACAATGGTTTGAATAACCCTCTAGTACTTCCAATAAACAATACAATTTAATAAGAGAATAACTCACATCATAATAAGAAAGCCCGGAGCCATGCAGGAGCGCCGGATCTGGAGGTAGTGGAGCAAGATCAGTGGGTGGAGGTGGCACCGGTGCTGGCTCTGTGGGTGCTGGTGGCACTTTCATGTTACAGCCACTACATGAGGCCTCATTTAGTTTGCTTGCGTAATAATACATAGCCATTCAATTCCTTAATAACAACTTACACTATAGGCTTCAAAGGAAGCTGACTGACCCGTTAAATTAAGGAATTCATTGAAACATCTGGAAATTGATCAAAAAATGCTTGGTTAATTCAGTGTATTTGCAATCAATATTTTTAATACCTATTAGTAAGATCAGAGACCTGTGAGAGAGACCTTTTTGTGATGGGTCCAAGGGAGAGTGTTCAATACGTAGCATGATTTAATTTGGACTCAAACTGATCAAGCCAGGTAATGGACATTTGAGACAGTGCAACAAAATGTGCCTATTCCAAACAGTTGGGCGTTAGATCCACAATATTGTTTTAGTAGTGGTGATTTTGACAGAACAGTTTCTTCAAGAAGTAAACAAAGACCTAAATTTATGAAATAACTTTTAAATACTTATTACATAGGCATTATTACTTCAGCATTTGTAACTAAACCGTCAAGTCGAGCAAAAAAGAGCAGCACGGCCGTAACACTATTTTCTCGTAGCACTTCAGGCCATTTTCGACCCCCTAGAACTTCGTTGTGGATAAACCTAGAAGCCTGAATCTTCGGTTACCAAGTAGGCACTGTAAAAACACTTTATATTTCAAATTTCATTCAATTTGAACCAGTAGTTTAGGAATTATAACTAGTCAAAGTTTGCAAATTTCGCAAAATTTTGTCACTCACTGACTGACCGATCATCAAAACTCTAAGGCACTTCTAGCAGACGTAGAAGCCTCAAATTTAGAAGATAAGTAGTGTTTAGTGTACAACTCAAGGGAAAATTAAAATATTCTTCAATTTCAGCAATTTCACCAACTGCATAAATAACTTTGTAATCTCATATAAATATAAATGGGATAACAAAGTTACATTTAAACAGCGACTAAAGGACGTTTCAGTGTACATGAATCCATCCATACTAATATCAGTCTAACGAAGTATTGTAATAAATGCGAAAATAACTATCTGAGCGTCTGTTATTTATTAGTATTACGCTTTCACGCCTAAAATACTAACTAAATAAACTTGATGATGATGAAAAGTGAAGAAGTGGGAGTGGGAGTAAGAGTGGGAGTGGGAGTAAGAGTGGGAGTGGGAGTGGGAGTGGGAGTGGGAGTGGGAGTGCGAGTGGGAGTGCGAGTGGGAGTGCGAGTGGGAGTGGGACTGGGACTGGGACTGGGACCGGGACCGGAACAGGAACAGGGACCGGGACTGGGACTGTCCGACACAGAGAAACCGGAAAGGTAATCTACAAAAAGAACTGAAATCACATCAAAAACAATACTTCTAAAAAAAAGCCAAGCCTCGCCGCCCTTGATTCTTCTACCGCAAAAAGTTGTGAGATCCATGTTATACCAAGTCAGTTAATTTATTCAGTCCCTACTTCAGAGACTTTCTGTCCTAAGTTATTACGTAATAAGCTTTTATGTTTTGAATATAATAAATTGACTTGGTATAACATGGATCTCACAACTTTTTGCGGTAGAAGAATCGAGGGCGGCGAGGCTTGGCATTTTTTTACAAGTATTGTTTTTGATGGGTTTTATTTTCAATATGCAACCACATTTGAACACAATTATTGGCTGCACGACATTTTTAAATTGACTCTCACAATATTGATAAAATCACATTTCAACTCTCATTTGCACTTTCAGTTACAGGGGTAAGAGGTCAGGTGTTTTCAATAACAGTGCTCTTCTGTGTAACTCATAACAGAAAAAATTGTTCTCATAAATGAAAATGGTTAAATATATATCTGCCATATATCTATAGAATACAATTTAAATGTGGAAAAATTTAAATTACATGGGGTTTGACCCCAGGATCTCCTATGTATGTACTTACATGTATCTACAATATCTAATATACATGGTATATTGACTAAATTTACATTGTTATTGTAAGAAATCAACTTGATAAACGTAATGCGAATCCCGATTTTACTAAAACAAGCTGTTCTGTTGTATTCTAGTGCATTGTCTACCATATTTGTAGGGAACGTAAAGTAAACACGATTGGGAAATATACTTTCTAATAATAACAATGAAATATGTTTATAAAAAAATCTAATAATTTTTCAGAAAAAAACGGGTATTCGTTTGAATTGTTTTTCTCTATTTCTAATACATAACGATAGAATTCAGAGAGGCGAAAGGTGAAAGTTGCTTTCCATACGATTTACTGGTTTCTCACTTACCTAGTATGAGTGTGAATTGTAATTTAACAAAACTCAAGGCAACAAACATTTAAAACGTAATACACAATTATCATAATTTATACAGTTTATTTAATAATTATAAAAAGTAACACGCAACTTAGCGCCAATCACACAATCACAATTTAACCAACCCATAGACTAAATTTTTAGATTTTTATTCTACTCCTAAACCACGACCACAGACTATCTATGCATGAATTGAATTTTATTCTTTCGTGTACTCTATGTACGCGAAGGAAGAAAAGTATTCACCGTTCGATATTTTCAGTATTTTCATAGGTTTTCATTTCATAATTTTTACTAACTGAGACATAATTGCAGAATACATAATAATAAATAGCTACTTTGCAACAATACTGACCTTTTTTTTTATAAACAATTTTAGTTATTTTTCATATATTTCAAGCCAAAATTCGCCTTACCCGACATTATTATGGTTCTCTATTTTTATTCCTACAATTTTATGTCATAATTTAACATTGCATAATGTTACTTGTCCTAACATTATTTACGCATAATACTCATTTGCCATAACTTTTTAATCATATTTTTTTTAAACCTATTTACTATAAGCATAATATTTTATAAGCATCATACTGTCCCAAAGCATAAGTTTACTTAAGTATAACGACGCGTAACCATAACTATTTTAAGCCAGAATTGTCATTTGACTAAATAAAGTTCTATATGGTTATTAAAAAAAATAACCACGAAGGCCTAATGCGGGAGCGGAGCGAAGCGAAGCGAAGCCTTCTAACCTAATCTATCCAAGTCGGAATCAGGGGCTTTCTCAATAAATCTGCCAAATAACTATTAGACAAATAAACAATATGCTTTACAACTTTATGCATATCAAAGTTATGAATAAAAACATTAGGATATACAATATTTATGCTTAATAACATAGTATGCTAAAAACCAATTATGGCACACTATTATTATGACAAAGAAAATTATGCCTAACTTGTTATGGCAATTTAAATTAGGACAAAAACCATTATGAGAAACAATGGGATCCCCATTATTATATAGAGTTATATAGGTACCATTAAGTACATATATAAATTATTATTTCTATTACTATAGTCTGAGATTATTATATATTATAATATAATATACATTATAGCTGACCCGGCGAACTTCGTACCGCCATATTTTCCGCCTGCGTGGTATTCTGATCCCGATTTATCAGTGTTTCTCTACAATATTATGCATGTATTAATACATATAAACCTTCCTCTTGAATCACTCTACCTATTAAAAAAAAACCCTTCAAAATCCGTTGCGTAGTTTTAAAGATTTAAGCATACCTACATAGGGACGGACAGACAGCAAAAGCGACTTTGTTTTTTAGTATTTAGTGAAATGATGATGAAGTGATAGTGATGATAGTGATAGTGATAGTGAGTGATAATGCTAGTGCTAGTGCTAGTGCTAGTGCTACTGTAGAATCATTTTTATATGCCCCTTTTGAAGTTTCATCAAAATTTGACAACGTAACCTTGTAACGGAGGAACAAAATATTGTATAGCTCAAAATGCATATTTATTGCATTAGGGACCAAATTAGGCAATTTTACGGTTCAGTCGTGATAATTTCAACAGAGTCAAACATGAAGTAAGTAGACTTCAATAAAAACCCATTTCAATACACGAAAAATATTTTCAAGGAACAGCTTTGAAACTATTTTTCGAGTATTGAAATGGGAAAGCTATATTTGACTGAAGCCATACGAAATGCCTAAACGCGCGAGCCCATCAGGCGCGGATCCAGACGCGGAACTAGGTTGTGGGCACAGGTACCTGAAGATCGGTCAAGTGCGAGTCGTAGTGCGAACTCATGTCAAGCATGTTAAATACGCTCGAGGGGGGGGGGGGGGGGGTGTATTTGGCGGTGTTGGTCTCACATTGATCTGTTGAATTGAACGCGGTGAGACGGACGGAAATCGAACCTTATGGAGTGGGGTGCAGAAATCGCAGGGGCAAATGCTAGTCAGCTTCCTCGAGTAGCTTTCATTAATAGTTCCTTTTTTAAGAAAAACCCCAACAGGAAGTGGACTTGGTAACGCCGGGACTCTGCGATAAGGAACGAGACAGACTTTTTCATAATGGACAGTACTTAGTTACGCACATATTTAGAGTTGTCTTTGTGATCAACAAGTTTCAAACTGGAAGTGATCACCAACTTATCCGATGCTCATCAACATAAAGGCTGAAAGATTCCGAATGATATATAGCTCTAGGGTCCGAAAAGTTCCAACTGGAACTTCAAAATCGTTTCGCAATGCTGGAAACCTAGCGGCATTGACGAGAAGGCCGACATAGTGGTCAAAACATTGCAGGAAGTGTCTCGAAAATTGTTTCCCGGAAAACGCAAACAGCAAGAGTCCAGGCTCTCTCCTGAGACTTCCGAACTTTAAATCAAAAAGCCGATACGACGCGACCTTGAACGCTCCAACACTCGCTCCATCCAGGAGACAATCGAGCGATATAGGGGGGTTAAAAGTGTTCGCTCAGCAGTTGGGAAGGCCCCATCTGACGAAACTTACTTACTGAGCTATACGCAGCACGGATGAGTAAACCGACGGGACACAGCGACGAAGACCTGTGCAGAGACACACCTGGACAGAGCCCCACTCACGCGCCATTACACCGAGGAGATACCAGATGTCGAATAGTCGGCTCTCAGGCAACTGAAGAACAACAGATGCCCTGGTGATGACGGAAATTACTACTGAGGTGCTGAAAGCAGGTGGCGCAACAATCCTGAAAGAGCTAGCGAGTCTCTTTAATTCCATCATCCGGCAAGAGGGCCTAGGGCACAGAGCGGGAGTGCGGTGGTACTGTTCTTCAAAAAAGGTGATAAGACTCTCTCACTCCCGAGCCATGTCTATAAGTTGTTCTCAAGAGTCGTCACAAATCACCTCGCGGATAAGCTCGACGAGTTCCAGCACTTCCAGCCACCTGAGCAAGCCGGGTTTCGAAAAGGCTATAGTACCGTGGACTACATCTATACTGTTCGGCAGATTGTAGAAAAGACGCAGGAGTACACACGGCGCCAGACCTCGGTTAACAGGCCACACCAACATAAAGGAAGTGTGCGTGACAGCAATACTATTAATACATTGCTTAAAGATGTGTGTCATAACAAGTAAACCAATCAGGGCCTTTGACGCACTCACACAATTGCTATTTGTCTCCCAAACTATTCACCAACGTATTGGAGGACGTCTTCAAGACTCTGGATTGGACTTTGGCGGGGTACCAACATCCACGGTGAGTACATCTCGCATCTTCGGCTCGACGACGACATCGTCATAGTTGCTTAGTCGCTGGAACAACTGGGCGAAATGCTGCACAGCTTGAATGGAGCTTCTCGACAAGTTGGCCTGGGTGTAAACTTGGACAACACCATGATTATGTTCAACGAACATGTTGTACCAAATCGATTGCAATCGAAGGGGTGACACTCAGAGTTGTTCAAAAATATATCTCCTGGCGCAGGTTATCCAGCTCGGTAAAAACAACTTCAAGAAAGAAAGGCTGAAGTGGCAGTGGGCTGGCCACATCTGTCGAAGGACTGATGGCCGTTGGAGCAAACGAGTCCTAGGGTGGAGACCGCGAGAAGGAAAAAGGAAGGTGCGATGCCCCTTAGGCAGATGGACTGACGACCTGATAAAGGTGGCTGGGACAGACTGGATGCGAAACACGGAGGATCGGCAGACGTGGCGCATATTCGGGGAGGCCTATATCCAGCAGTGGACTGCAATATACTAACTGATTGATTGATTGAATGTATTTACACCTCAGACCTATGCTCCTTAAAAAGGCGAACAAAAAAGCCGCAATAATAGTGTGTAATTTCTGATATTGTAACAGTACGAACAAATGCTGGTATATCGTCTATTGCACTATACGCTGTGTTCCAAATCACGCGTGATTCATGATTCATTTGTTTGGTTTTTTTTTTCAATAAACCATAAAAAAAGTGACGTCACAGGTCTATTAAGGTGGTGGGCATGCCCATATTGCCCACCCTAGTGGATCCGCGCCTGGAGCCCATACATAGATCCAAACATCCAAAGAATCTTCAGATTAATCTTCAAAGTACTCCACCCAACGAAGATGAAATAAACTGTTAAATTAAAAAGAAAACTTCCAAATCTGCCCAGACCCCAACGGCATTCCTTACAAAGTACCTATATAAAAAGTGTCCGACAGTTCGTAAACAGTAGAGTTTGGGCCACCCCATCTCTTCCCATGCGGTGTAGTACAAGGCGACTAAGAGATAGGGCTGTTTAACACCAGACAGCTCAAACTCAGCCTCAGATGGCTCGAGTCAACAATAGTGCCCAGTAAACGGTAATAGGCTCACCCCCTATTACGTGGGACCGAATACAATGACTGGTGGAAATGTGGGTGTTGATTCACCTCTGCCTCTCCGGGGATAAAGCCTTAAGAGGATGGAGAGAGAAAATAGGAGAAGAAAATAGGGAAAGAAAATGAAAATAAAACTACTTTTTAACGGATTCTATCGCGATTTATTTGTTATCAGTTATACGCCAGTCATTTTAAGCAAAAAGGTCGGACTTATTCCGGCGGAAGGTTTCTTTGTTTTAAAATGTTCCTTGGGTTCCCCTGAACATATCTGGAAAGTTCCCCATAGATCCCATGTATGCTCCCCCCCCTCCCCTCAAACGTCTCCCTAAATCCAGTTTTTTCTATTTTTCTCAGAAACGGTGAAAGCTATAAGAAAGTGGTCCAGGTACCATATAATTGCTATAAAATTACCTACCAAACGACAGTTCATTCATTTCAATGTGAGCTATAGTCTCTGAAATATACCTACAGAAATTTTACCAAAAAAAAAAAATTGCCCTAAAATTATTCTTTGTACTAAATTTGAAGAAAAATTACTGGAGTTGTTGCAAAATGATGTAGGCACAAGTAAATCTTCATACATTAAGGAATAAAATGATGTATGATTCATTGTTATGGCAGCATTGGTTCTCGAGTTACAGTGAATAGTGTCAAAAAAACAACAAAATATAATTTTATAGTACGAAGATAGTAGAAACTTTGAAGATGATGATGCCTAAGGTTTAAATTATGGCAATTTAAGCTTACCATGGGTCTAGAAAGCGTTGTGTAGAATGTTGTGGAATATTTATTGTGGAATATCTAACATTTGGAAAGAACGTATTTCTAACGAAAGTACTTAATAAAAAAAAAAATTAATAATAATAATAATAATTAAATATCCATACATATGATCACGCCTCTATCCCTGGAGGGTTAGGCAGAGGTGAATTAACACCCACATTTCACCAATCATGGTATAAGGTCTCAGGCAATAAGTAATAGCCTATTGCCGTTTTTCGGGCACTATTGTTGACTCCAGCCATGTATCTGTGGCTGAGCCTGGGCTGTTTATATCTCTCTGATGTTAAACATCTCTATTCTTTAGTCACCTTGTACGACACCGCATGGCAGGAGATGGAGTGGCCCAAATTCTTCTCTGCCGGGAACCACGCCGCAATTAAGTTTAAATAAACGGACTTAATAAAATCATTTCCCCTGAAATACTAAACTACTAACTAGCGCCACATTATAAATATAATGGGAAAAAAATATGCAAAACGGTTACTCCGATTTTAATATATGAGGTGTCAAATAATACCTACTTCTTGTCATGTTTTATTATAAAAAAATAAAAACTTTAACTATATCAAAAACTATCTGTTTATTAAAAAAATGAATAATAACTAGTCCCCATGGAAGCCTTCCCCGCTTCTGACAAGCTTATGAAACTGATAAGCTGTTCCTGAAGGCCCCTCTTGAAGTTGTCTTATTTTTATTTTATATAAGGTTTTTTTTTTTTCATATATACCTACTTGACGCGAGACAAATGTACATACGTTCATATTTAGTCTTAAGAAACTATTTTATTTTTTGTAAACTGACGTCCTTAAAATGCTGCAGTGGAGTTTGTTGCGCCGTTTCTTCTCCATTAGCGCCTAGGAAGCGGTGGTAAACTTAGTTTTAAGGAGTTTTTGACGTCAAAAAGCTGTAACAATGTTGCACTATTTTGAGAAATAAAGACTTTGACTTTGACTTTGACTTTGAAAAACGAATTAACTAACCTATTCACTCTAGTCTTAAATACACCCAAGTTATAGCTATCCGGCAACACAGATTCGGGCAAGGCCGTTTGGTGCGTATAAGTGGAAAGTCCATGGTGTATCAGTGGCGGGTCACCGTGCGTATGGTCGTTCGATGGTGGAAAGGGTTTGGCGGAATTAAGTTGTGCAAATCTTGTGCACACTCCATGAAGTGCATCCGATAAAAAATCGAGAGTCATGCAACTCTTAGCTGATGTTCTAGGCTCTGAAGCCTATTTTCAACTAGAGCGTCGTTATTGATGAGCCTCCAAGAGGCTTGTTTCTCTATTGACTCAAGGGATTCAAGCTGGTATTTGGCTGAACCGTCACAAAGGTGCGAGCAGTATTTTATGCACGATCGAACTTGCGCTTGGTAGAGAATGAGAAGTTGTTCCAGTGTGAAGCACTAATCTTATTTTTGATAGCATTCTCAGCTTTTTAGCAGCTTCGCAGAGAAGAGACACGCCTGACTGGGTTTTGGTTGCGTTGAAGTTGACCAAGTTGGCATCTCCCCAATCGGAGGATGCCTGCAAAGGAAAGTTCAACCGCTCAACCATGGTTTCCTTAAGAGACCGGATCTCAACCATGCCAGCGTACGGCCGTCTCGTAACTCTCTACCATTGTGATGTCATCTGCGCACTCAATGGTTCCGGGCTTGAGCAGATCGTTGATATGGAAAAGTGTGACAGAAAGTACCGACCCCTAAGGGACCCCAGCGTTTATTTGCAAATGGTCCAACGAACTACCGTCAATGATACGGAATGACCGAGTTCCCAGAAAGATTGCAATCCAGGCATACAAGACAGCCGAAGGAAGGAAGTTTGTTGAATAAGTTATCGTGCTAGACCCTGTCAAAGGCCTCTGAGATGTCGAGGAAGACCCCTAGCGCTCAATGGCCTTATTCTTAATGTGGCATATCCGTGGTCCGTTTATTTAAATTTTATAACCATAAGGTGGACTGACGACCTACGTAGGGTGGCAGGGACACACTGGATGCGGAAGGCGGAGGATCGGCAAACGTGGCGCGTATTGGGGGAGGCCTATGTCCAGGCCTATGTAAGTACCACGGTAGCCTAGTGGTATGGGTAATGGACTGCTGAGACGAGGTCACGGGTTCGATCCCAGGTTTACCATGGCACACACCAATGACTTTTCGATGATTTTCGAAGTATTGTGTGTGTTTATCGCAGGTTTATAAGTGCCCGGTTAATGGCAATAGGCTCGCCACCTATTACATTGGGACCTAAACATAAACGGCGAAATATGGGTGCTAGCACCTTTGCCACATAACATAAACTCACGCCTTTGTCCCCGAGGGGGTACCTCGGGGACAAAGGCGTGAGTTTATGTTATGTTATGTTAATCTATGTCCAGCAGTGGACTGCAATAGGCTAATTGATTGATTGAACCATAATTTGACCCTTAGGCATCATCATTTTCTAAGTTCCTACTTTCTTCACACCAGAAAATTATATTGTGGTGTTTGACACTATTCGCTGTAACTCGAGAACCAATGCTGCTATAACAATGAATTATACGTCATTTTATTCCTAAATGTATGAAGATTTACTTGTGCCTACATCATTTTGCCACAACTCCTGTAATTTTTCTTCAAATTTAGTACAAAGAATAATTTTACGCCAAAATTTTTTTTGGTGAAATTTCTGTTGGTATATTTCAGAGACTATAGCTCACATTGAAATGAATGAATTTTATAGCAATTTTATGGTACCTGGACAACTTTCTTGTAGCTTTCACCGTTTCTGAGAAAAATAGAAAAAACTGGATTTAGGGAGACGTTTGAGGGGGGGGGGGAGGGGGGAGCGTACATGGGATCTATGGAAAACTTTCCAGATATGTTCAGGGGGACCTAAGGAACATTTTAAAACAAAGAAACCTTCCGCCGGAATTAGTCCTAGGTTTCAAGGATTTTTTGTCTAAAATTACTGAGCTATTACTTTTAGTCCGACAACTAACAAATAAATCGCGATAGAATCCATTAAAAAGTATAACCCGCGCTACGTATCTTGGACCTAAATCGTAAGACACGAGGCTCTGGCGCCCGCGGGTTGCTTTGTAATAGTCTATGCTTGGTGAATTTGAGTTCATCTACCGCAGTACCATCCCGTGCTATCCTCAAAAGACACCCAAGCAATGTGTACTGCGCGTATAGAGCACATTTTAGGTCCAAGTTACATGCGCGGGTTATAGTTTTATTTCAATGAGTGACATTCGCGTACACTATAGAAAATATCGTATATATTCCTCATGTCGCACAGTCGTCATTACAAGGTTACGTTAGTGCACCTTTTTTCTTCATTGACACTAGGGATGATACCTTTGAGTATCATACTCTAATGCTTCGTTTACATACTCGCGGCAGAGCGAGGGAAGTGGCGAGAGAAGTGGGCAGGGACGTGGTGTGAATGGTATATTCGTCATGCCGCGAGTACTGCCGCGTATGTTGCTGCGAGTGTCGGCTTGGCGGCGCGAGAAGAAGCGGCAATACTAGCGCGATGAAGCATTCACATACTCGCGTCGCGCACACTTCGCTTCGAGCGCTCGTTGTGTACGCGCGTGTCACAGTCACAGGATTACTTCGAATTTATTATCATGACAATGACGCAACCAATCGAATGGTCCAACGAAAAATCAATAGAATTTATTGAAATGCTTGCTACGGATCTAATTAAATAATATAGGTAATACATATATTATGTATATAAAAGATAGGTAGGTAGGTACCTACCTACCAAACTAGAATAGGTAGGTAGGTAGGTACCTACCTACCTACCAAATTAAAATAGGTAGGTAGGTAGGTAGTACCTACCAAATTAGCCTGATTACCTACCAAATAGGTAGGTAGGTAGGTACCTACCTACCTACCAAATTAGTGTAATTATACCTACCAAATAGGTAGGTAGGGTACCTACCAAATTAGAATAGGTAGGTAGGTAAGTACCTACCTACCAAACTAGAATAGGTAGGTACCTACCTACCAACCTATTTGGTAGATAATCAGGCTAATTTGGTAGGTACCTACCTACCTACCTATTCTAATTTGGTAGGTAACCTACTTACCAAATTAGCCTAATTTACCTACCTACCTATTTTAATTTGGTAGGTAGGTAGGTACCTCTACCTACTAAATTAGAATAGGTAGGTAGGTAGGTACCTACCTACCAAATTAGCCTAATTACCTACCAAATTAAAATAGGTAGGTAGGTAGGTACCAAATTAGCCTGATTACCTACTAGCTAAGTATCTAAGTAGATAGCCTAGCCTAATAAAATGCCTATACTGCATTCGGTTAGGTGTCCACTTAACTAAAGTCGTCCATCTCCATCGCAAGGCGAATACTGTATGCGGGGCAACGCGATGAACATCGCGATGATGCGAGTGTTGGGCAACGCGATGAACATCGCGATGATGCGAGTGTTTGAATGCTAGGGCATTATTCACGTGAATATTGCCGGCAAGGCGATGAGCAATGCGAGCGGCAGTATGTAAACGCGGGGTAAGGATGATACTCAGAACCGTATGTATAAAAACCTTTCTTCTATAAATCTATGATCAAAACTAAGAATTTATAAAATTTGTATTTAATACAAATTATGCAAATACATTAAAAGATTGATGAACGGTTAATTTAAATCCTTTCGGTCTCTTAGGTCCAGTTCCTGTTATGTCCAGTTAACTCTCAAGTCCATTTCTTCGAATGTCCATTCCGTCAATACCTAACTTCTGAAACGTCCATTTCCGTGAAGGACTATCTTTCTGGAACGTCCATTCCGTGAATGTATAGTTTCAGAAACTGCTTATTTCCGAATTATTCACTTCTCCCTATCGTCACCTCTCTAGAGTACGTACGTACGTAACTCAACTAAGTGGTATAAAAAAAAAAGAAGTCACGACGCGGTTTGCAACCGCCACGCGGCGGCCTCTCGTTCTGGCTGACGCAGATCATCACCGATCATGGATGCTTCGGGCGGTATCTGCATCGGACCGCGAAGAAAGAGCCAACGTCCGAGTGCCATCACTGGGACGCGAGCGAGGACACGTCGCTGCACACGCTCACCGAGTGCCCGGCGTGGGAGACGCCGAGACGGGAGCTGGTGGCGACCCTGGGAGTGAGAGGTCTCACGTTCGCCACTTTACTCGCAGCGATGGTTCGCTGTGCGGATGTGTGGGCTGCCGGCACCTCTTTCTGCGAGCAAGTAATGCTCGTGAAGGAGGCGGTGGAGCGGGAGCGAAGGAGAATCGCAGACTTTGCGGCCCGCGAGGAGCGGAGGAGAATTGCAAACCACGCGGCCCGTGACGAGCGGTGGCAACTCGGGCGTCGGAGGTCGCAGAATGGAGCCGCCTGGCACCCTAGCAGAAGTAGGCCACGGCGGCGGCACGCATTGTGTGCCTCCCCATACCCGGGGGCGAGTTGGCGACTCTATAGTCTCCACACCGGATGAGGGCCAGGTCGAGAGATATAGCCCTGGGTCGGCCGGGGTGCGAGGCATATGGCTACGACAATCTCACCTCCGGCAACCGACGGCCCACAGACGGCGTGCGTTTTAGTCGGTTTGAGTCCGACATAACCTCCTCCTCCGGCGCCGGCGGGGGAGGTATCCGTGGGAATACAACAGATAGATACGGTTCAACTTAAAAGTTACAATATACTTTTAAGTTGAACCGTATCGTATTGCAATATCGTCGTATAATGGACGTTCAAATAAATGGACGTACAAAGAAATGGACATTCGCAATAATGGACTCTTAAATAAATAGACTTTCGCAGAAATAGTCGTATCAAACACGCTAGACGTACATAGGAACTGGACCTAAGAGACCGAAAGGATTTAAATTACAGTTATGAAAGTGGCCGAAAGGGATTACTTGCGAAGGAATGTTTAACCTAATTCAGGGATGCTTTTAAGTACGGATGTCTCCACTGTAGTGGGTCAGTGGAGCTATACGGATTTACTAATACTTATCCTTTCGGTCTCTTAGGTCCAGTTCCTATGTACGTCTAGTGTGTTTGGTACGACTATTTCTGCGAAAGTTTATTTATTTAAAAGTCCATTATTGCGAAAGTCCATTTCTTTGTACGTCCATTTATTTGAACGTCCATTATGCGACGATATTGCAATATACAATATACTTTTAAGTTGAACCGTATCCGCATCCGAACAGCGAACCATCGCTGCTAGTAATGGCGATCGTGAGAGCTCTCACTCCCAGGGTCGCCACCAGCTCCCGTCTCGGCGTCTCCCACGCCGGACACTCGGTGAGCGTGTGCAGCGCCGAGTCCTCGCTCGCGTCGCAGTGATGGCACTCGGACGTTGGCTCTTTATTCGCGATCCTATGCAGATACCACCCGAAGCACCCGTGCCCGGTGATAATCTGGGTCAGCCAGAACGAAAGGCCGCCGTGTGGCCTCTCTAGCCACTCCCCCATGATGGGTCTTACCGCCGCCACTACGGCGTGCCCTGCGCGTGGTCGCCCAAGTCGTAGCTCCCACTCTGCCACCATGTCCCTGTGGAGTCGGGATCTCTCGGCCTGAATTTCTTCAAGGCTGTATTCCTAACTACCCAACAGCTCCAAACTTACACTTATCTATAAATTTGGCCTCACAATGAACTGATGCCATATTGTGTATAAATTCGCTTTCTATAGAAATGCAACCGCATGCAGGCGCGGTTGCAAACCACATCGTGACTTCTAGAGAGGTGACGATAGGGAGCAGTGAATAATTCGGAAATAAGCTGTTTCTGAAACTATACATTCACAGAATGGACGTTCCAGAAAGATAGACCTTCACGGAAATGGACGTTTCAGAAGTTAGACATTAACGGAATGGACATTCGGAGAAATGGACTTGAGAGTTAACTGGGCATGACAGGAACTGGACCTAAGAGACCGAAAGGATACTTATGTCTCCACTCATGTTTTTAAAAGCACTGGCTGCTTATAAACATGTATATTTGCTGTCAATATTTGTTGATAACATTGTCATTGAGACAATGAATTTTTATTACTTTCTAAAATGGACTCAAATTCTGAAGAAAAGTTAGAAATAGTAAGTAGAAAAGGTGGAGAGGTGCTTTTTAGGGTTCCGTAGCCAAATGGCAAAAAAACGGAACCCTTATAGATTCGTCTGTCTGTCTGTCCGTCCGTATGTCACAGCCACTTTTCTCCGAAACTATAAGGCCTATGCTGTTGAAATTTGGTAAGAAGATGTATTCTGTGAACCGCATTAAGAATTTCATACAAAAATTCAAAAAAAGCATTAAATTTTGGGGGTCCCCCATACTTAGAACTGAAACTCAAAAAAAATTTTTTCATCAAACCCATACGTGTGTGGTATCTATAGGTAGGTCTTTAAAAATGCTATTGATGTTTCTAACATATTTTTTTTTCTAAACTGAATAGTTTGCGCGAGAGACACTTCCAAAGGGGAAAAATGTGTCCCCCTCCCCTCTAACTTCTAAAATAAGAGAATGATAAATAAATAAAAAATATATGATGTGAATTGCCATTGCAATATTTTGCGAATGTAATATTTTGAGAATAAGGGATGCAAACTACCACTAAAAATTGGTTCGAATGAGATCCAGTCAGTAGTTCTTTTTTAATACGTCATAAACCGCAATTTTCGCCTTTGCTACTACGGAACCCTTCATGGGCGAGTCCGACTCGCACTTGGCCGATTTTATTTATATTAGGGATAAGGTCTTATATATGAAAGGTAGTGGGGACAATTTAACTATTAAAAACATACGAAATCCGTATAGCTCCACTGACCCACTACAGTGGAGACATCCGAACTTAAAAGTCCTCGTGGCTCCACTGGTGGAATGTCCGTATGGATTGAGGAGCCACTTCAGATTTAAAAAGGAAACTTGCCCCCTTATTTAGTAGGGAAGTAAATAATTTTGTAGGCCGAATTCTGAAATTTGTAGTAAAATATGTCTAAAGTTAAATCAATGTGAATGTGGCTCCTCAATCCAAACATCTGAATTGAGGAGCCACCTGAAACACGGAAAGTATTCCATGTACATATTTGAAAATTTTGTATCATTTAGTAGCAATTGTGTATAGTGTCTACTAAAAATCTGAGCCCAGTACTGTTTATATTCAAGAATATACAATACTTTTAATGTGGCTCCTCAATCTATACATAAGAGCGTGAATTGCCATGAAAGTTATTGGTCAATTCATATTCCACTGTAAAGACATTTAGTAGCAAGTGTGTTCGAATTTGTAGCATATGGACAAAGTAGTAGAACTGAGTAAATTTAATAAATAATCGCATATCATTCGGCTCCTCAATCCTGACGTCTGCATAATAAATAATTGACTGTACCTACCTGAGATCAAAACGGAATAAAATACCAGAGACACTAACATTTAGTATAAATGTCTACTAAATACACATGCATAGATCAACATTGTATATGTTCGGTATCTGAAAAATGAATTACTTCTGAATATTCCTTACAAATTCGCTATTAAGGGTGACCATGTTATATGAATTAAACCAGGATGATTAATTTTTGAAATTCAATTTTTGGACTATATACCTATTCGGTACAAAGATTCTTCCTAAGTCATTTCTGGTACTAGAAACTATAATGACTTCAAGTAGCTTATGTAATATAATTTATCCCTGCGATTAGCGAAGCTGGCATGGGCCACTATAAAATGTACCCAGCGAATGATGAGATGTTTTGTTATGACGACTATGATTCTCAATGTAAAATTCCTAAAAGCACCGACCAACCAATATTAATTCATTCTTTAACTTATGTTGAAATTGACTAGGTACTAAATATCCTAAACTTATGAAGAATCTTTGTACCGAATACCTATAGTCGAAAAATTACATTTCAAATATGAATCATCCTAGTTTAATTCATATAACATGGTCACCCATATAGCGAATTCGTAAGGAATATTCAGAAGTAATTTATTTTTCAGATACCGAACATATATACAATGTTGATCTGTGCATGTGTATTTAGTAGACATTTATACTAAATGTTAGTGTCTCTGGTATTTTATTCCGTTTTGATCTCAGGTAGGTACAGTCAATTATTTATTATGCAGACGTCAGGATTGAGGAGCCAAATGCAATGCGTTTATTTATTAAATTTACTCAGTTCTACTACTTTGTCCATATGCTACAAATTCGAACACACTTGCTACTAAATGTCTTTACAGTGGAATATAAATTGACCAATAACTTTCATGGCAATTCACGCTCTTATGTATAGATTGAGGAGCCACATTAAAAGTATTGTATATTCTTGAATATAAACAGTACTGGGCTCAGATTTTTAGTAGACACTATACACAATTGCTACTAAATGATACAAAATTTTCAAATATGTACATGAAATACTTTCCGTGTTTCAGGTGGCTCCTCAATTCAGATGTTTGGATTGAGGAGCCACATTCACATTGATATAACTTTAGACATATATTACTACAAATTTCAGAATTCGGCCTACAAAATTATTTACTTCCCTACTAAATAAGGGGGCAAGTTTCCTTTTTAAATCTGAAGTGGCTCCTCAATCCATACGGACATCTGGTGGAGATGGGGAGTGGGGCCACGAGTCCGAAGGGGATTGTTAGGTATGCAAATATCCGCACGCACTTACGCACAGAGCTAATGCGTGAGACGAGATAGGCGACCAATCGCACGCGCATTCTCGGCACTTGGTCTGCAACCGTGTTAAAACACGATTTTCGTTTCATTTACCTAAAAATATGACTGATATTCGAAAAACTCGTAAACCTCGAATAAACTCGAATACCTAGTCGATAAGTGATATTCGTAAAATCGAATACCAAAATGAAGCGAATATTGCATGCCCTTAGCTACGGAGAATCACACCAGAAAAGTCTCATTAGTTACATTAAAATAATATTTCCAAATAATGTAACTACTTGGAACAAAAATGTCAAACTAGTTACATCAATGTAACTAGGTGGAATAGACGTATCTTACGGTGAGGGGAAGGAAGACAGAAAATTACATCTACAAATTGCTCCAATAAAATCGAATCCAATTGAATCGTAGATGTACTTTTCACGACTTCCCATCTGGAGCTAGAAAAAAAAACATTTGAAGCATACATTGCTTTATTACTCATAATAATGTATTACCTACTTGAGAACTTTTATACACAAAGAAACAATTGGGACAAGTCGGTAATTTCCAAAAGTATATACTTAGGGTGGTTGTGCACTACATCTATAGCTACATACTAGACTACAATCCAGTGCGTTTAAGAGTTAAGCCACTTTCCGTTTCTGATAAGGTAGGTAGGCACATGGGTTGCAGCCCAGCACAGAGCTATATTCACCACTTCGTATGAGGTAGAGCGGTCGAGCTTCAGTTGGTTGTGTTGCTTTATAGTGGTAAATTGTCTCAAGCAGTGGACACAGTCTACCAAAGCGCAGCCACCCAATGTTGTATGAAGACCACCAAGCTCAAACTCCTACACATCATTAAAACTATTAATATCTTCAAAAAGTATTATTAAACTATTAATATCTTCAAAAAGTGATAAATAAAATCTACTGAAATGGCGGATACATTATATATATTTTATATATTCACTGGAGTCTGCTTCTGTTGCAGTATCAATAGTAGGTAACAAATGCGTCGAAATATATTTTTATTTCAACAATCACATTTATTCAGTTATGATATTTTTAAATCAGATTGTTCTAATTCGTCAACGCGAAGTTACTAAATAATGATATCTACATAATATGACATACAAAAAAATATTGTCTCAATAAAAGTGTTGTATATGAACATATAAACAGTTGAAGATTAACACTGCTTCCGTACATAGCGACTATTGAAAGGTTTTACAACTATAAACATGAATTACAAAATGCACAATGTGTTACAGCATAACCATAAGAATAACCAATAACTAAGGTCAGAACTCACACTAACGTTTCTCATCTTGTCGACCCGCAAAACGTTCACAATTATTCGGTTCGCGGATGTGGGTGCAGCTAGCTAGTTGGTTTTGGAATTATCTGGCAGGATTTTTACGATTGACATAATAAAAAATACATCTACACATGCAAGTATTCATTCAAGTGCATCTATTGAGTACATCACGATGTAGATAGATAACTTCGAATAAATACTATCACGATAATATAAAGTGTCTATTTAAAATAATCATTAAGTATTATATACTATTTAAAACAACCAGAAGCAGAGAGTTACGCTTTGGGCTGTTTAATATATTAACGTTAATGTGCAATATAACATCGATCCATGGAATTCTAATGTGCAGAATGTGTCCGTTACGTAGGCAATGTTTATGATTTAATGATTGTAGTACGAAAGGGAGTGATCTGAGTGCAGTAGGTAGGTGTTACTTCGGCAGCATAGTTGAATGAAATAAAGGTCAAGAAGTGTATTGTTTAATCTTATGGTGTTAAACATTGTGGCACTCTGAGGAACTAACACTTATATCATGAAACTGTAATCTTAATCACTATGAAACCGCAGGCGACTGTCGAAGTTCGACAAATAAAAAATGTAGCTTGGCAGCTAAAGCGTGGTCGATAGAAATTAAAAGTATCAAAAACTTCAACAAGCTTTACACACTGGCATCAGTAAAAAACAAATAGTTACACCATTAACTTTACTCGCGACTTGTCCACGTGTTTCGTACAAAACTAGTGTGAAAAGAGAGCAAACATTAGCAGTACGGCACTACGACTGATATAACAATGATATAACTGGTATAAGATACGACGGTGATCAGTAAGGTAATATAACCGATAGAACTATGATTATATTGTTGCGTGTGACTGGTCAGTACACTTTCAGTTGGTTCTTGTCGTCGAAGCCGGCGGAGTGTCCAGCGTTACGAACTATGAAGGAGTTGCCGTCAAAATGCATCCGCCGTTCGCCGCGTCTGTCGGAATTTATATATTAATAGAATGATAAAGGTCCTCTATATTCGCAGCTGTTGGGTTTGTTTGCTTTAATGATGTCTTAAATCTTCGAATGTATCCGCGGGTCCACAAGTATTGCCAGATTGCTGTCCTTGTTTGCTAAGCTCACGGTTGCCGTGCACGGTGCATAGTCTACCGGTAACTTCCAAAACCAATACAAAACTGTCAAGCCGATGTACGATAGAGCTCTACACTCTACAAAACTACTTTTCTTCACGGTGTAGGTACGACATGCCAAATGAAAAGCTGGGTAGGTATACCTAATAGTGTAGGTAGTGAATATGTTAAAGCCCGGTGTAGGTACGACCTGCCAAATGAAAAGCTGGGTATACCTAATAGTGTAGTGAATATGTTAAAGCCCGGTGTAATAGGTACAATGAAACGTAAATACCTAAACGATTTGATGTCAGCCAGTTCTTTAAGAAAAGTGTATAGAAGTGCAACACCCGCAATGGAACGAAAAAAAGATTTCCTCTATTGGCCAATATCTATATGAAGTAAGTTTCTGAAATGCGTAATCTTCAAAGTGGACCAAATGCGAAAACAAGTATACAGTATGTATGAGGTTACGTACCGTACGAACAAATGCTGCGTCTGACCTAGCGAAGCAGTGCAGTGGAGGAAAGGGCTGGTAATCGACGCAGAGCCATTGCTGGGACTCGTACGCAGCTGATACTTATGGCTGCACCGATGGATCCTGTAACATTATCCTTTGGTATTATTTGGCAAATTAGTTACTTACTAATATATCCTAAACGCATCAGCAGCTAATACTAACAGGCACTGATATGAGCATAGAAACGATTAAGGGTCAAGGTCCACCCATAAACCTAATTACCGTATCCAAATAAAGATTAAATATCCAAATTATCACTTGTGCTCGTTTTATCATCACATCACCATGAGTATTCGCTGCTCCTTTGTCAATAACGGAATTCAATTCTATTAGGTGACAGCTACGACGGACGGTAGGTTAGACTTTGATCTCTTGTACTTACATTGCATCAGCGCTAATCATTCCTGACATGTTAAACTTAATTTCGAGGGGTGGGTCTTAGGTTGTCAAGATAGCATAATGACTTAGATCCTATGTTGTCTACATAGCAGAATGCCTAATTAGCTGAAAGACTGCATCGCAAAATGACTAGATATAATTTTGCCTAGGTCTTTGATTGTCCTTATATCAAAACTAGCTGCCCCGGCGAACTTCGTACCGCCATATTTTCGGCCCGCGTGGTATTCAAATCCCGTTCCCGCTGCACCCTTATCACTTAAGGCCTGCGCAAACGAGGGATTTTTATCCGCGGCATTTTTAGTTCTCTAAAATAGATCGCTTACAATTGTATCGAGTAACGCAAATGAAGTATTAAAAGTACCGCGTACAAAAAGTCGCTCGAATTACCGCGGACATGCAGGGAGCGGCGGACCGAACAAAAGTACGGGGGAGTCGCCGAAAAAAATAGAGCACGTGTGACTGTGCGATGCAACGCACATGACGGAATTTAATCCGCGTTGTGCGCTCGATAGTGATGTATCGGTGCTTCCTCGTAGTAAACTTTTTGTTCAAACTTCATTGACAATACACCTTTTTATCTCCCTGTATGCATGCAGTTTTGTATGTATAGTCATAGATAAATAAGATAATGTCACAAATCAAGTGCGGCGATTTCTTTCCTTATATATAATTCAATTATTATTCACGACGATAAATGATGACCCAGGAAATAGAATGTAATATTTTAATAAAAGAAGTCGAAAAAAGAACTGCTTTATATGATACGTCAAAAAAAGAGTAGGTATCACGACCGAAATTTAAAGAAAAAGTTATGGAACCAGGTATGCCAAGAGGTTTATTCCACTCCTGTATGGGACTTATTATCGAATGAAGAAAAAACTAAATATGGTAAGTTTGGAATCAATTATAATAATATAATAATAATAATAATAATAATCATTTATTTCAGATTCATCATCCATAGGTATTTGTTAGTACAATTGCGAACTTACAATCTAGTGTTAGTAAATTAATATATTATAAACTTAAATCGTAAATGGCAGGTCCGGGTGGACTTCCCGATGATGGTGGCAGATCACGATACGACTGCATGCAGCCGTATCCAGCGAGCCAGCATCGGAGAGTCCCACCGGTCTGCCAGCACGCGTAGGATGGTGTTGGGACTGCCGCGCGTGCGGCGCATGATAGAAGCGCATCGTTTTCGCATAATTGCCGCAAAGCCGTCTGTGTCAGCCGCCGCGAACATCGCGGAGGCGCTGCAATAGCGCGGCAGCCCCATCAGCACCCGGAACGCGTTATTATATTGAACGCGCAGGTCGCTGTATGCCCGCTGCGTATAGTTCACCCACAGGCCGCATGCGTAAAAGGACTGACAGTACGCTTTAAAAAGCGCAACTTTGACAGTATCCACACACCGCGAGAACCTGCGGGCCAACATGTTGCATCGGACAGACAGCGCCCTGCGCTCCCTTTCAATATCCACACTGTCTTTAAGGTCCTCGGTGACCCAGTGGCCCAAATACTTAAATTGCTCGACTTTGTTTAGAGCTGTACCACATAAAGAGAAATTCGGAACAAATGTATATCTCTTGTTGTCTGGTCTGAAAATCATTATTTCGCTCTTCTTTGCATTATATTTGAGCCCATGAGCCACCGCGTAGGACTCGCAAATTTTTAGAAGCCTTCGCAAGGCCCCAATCGATGGGCTCAGCAGCACCATGTCGTCTGCGTAGCTGATGTTATTCACGCACACTCCATCTATATGACAGCCGATGCCGGTGCCACTGAGCTCATCGATCAGTCGATTAATGTACAGGTTGAAGAGCGTGGGGGAGGTCAGTCCCCCCTGCCTCACCCCACATTCCAGCCCGTACTCCTCCGAGTGAGAGCCTGCCCATCTTACAATATTCTTTTGATTGTTATACCAATGAACAAACAATAGCACAACCTCCCTAGGTAGACAAGTTTCATCCCTTAATTTACCCCATAGAATATCGTACGATACAAGATCAAAAGCTTTCGATAAATCAAGGTAGCATGCATACACTGGGGTTTTTCTTCTCGTGTAGTACTGTACAGTCTGCTTGAGGGACAGGATAGCACTCTCAGTGGAAAGCCCAGGCCTGAAGCCGAACTGCGCGTCATTTAGTAGGACGTGTTTATCCAGGTGCTGCCCAAGCAGACTGTCCAGCACTTTGGCGACCACTGTGGCCAGGGATATCGGTCTATAGTTGTTTGCATCTGATGCATCACCAGTTTTATTTTTGATGATTGGTACAACTATAGTGCGCATCAGATCATCGGGTAGATGGGAGTGGCCTAAACACAGGGTAAAAAACATAGAAAGCACCCTGGGCAGGTGTACACCTGCGTGCTGCAGGTGCTCGATGCTAAGGCTGTCGTGACCCGGTGATTTACCCCTTATCATGCCTCTGATCACCGCACACACTTCCTTCGTAGTAAAATAAACACTACGCTTACTACCCTCCCCAGCATCGAGCTCCTGCCGCGCTATTCCCAAAGGAGACTATATATAATCCTCTGAATATTTGCTTCCATAGCGTGCACATCTCTACATTTCCGGACAGCAAATGATCGCACACCGTGTGCGTTGAGTACGTGGTAATTCCGCAGAGGACTTTTTATTGACGGAGCGTACTTTTTGCTCCCCGCGGAGAAAAATCCCTCGTTTGCGTTGGCCTTTAGGGGTACGAAAAATAGATGTTGGCCGATTCTCAGTCCTACTCAATATGCTCACAAAGGGGATTGGGTAATCTTGTATGGACCGTGGTGTCATTAATTTTTTCAGCGGCCATCAATAATTTTGATACCACTTCATTGTACTGTGTTAAACACACGTACAAATGTCATTATTTTCATTGTAAGTAATATCGGAGCTGCGATATACAGGGTGGAACATTTCGACTTTACCTTGAAGGAAAGTAACCTAATACTAAAGATAGCGAATTTTACTTTAAGGAAACATTACCTTATTTTTAAAAAGAAACAAAACTGCATTCAAAGTTTTCTGAAAATGCCACACCCGGTAGTCGAACCGACTAAAATCTTCCTTAACCTTCTATTTCATGGATTTCCTTTTATTTAATTTGCCAAGTTTGCTACAGAGATTTGATCCTTATGATCGACCCTATCGATTGATGCAATAAAAATACAGGGTGTTATTTTTTCAAATTGTAGTCGGTTCGATTATAGGGTGTGGCAAACGATTTTTCGGCATTCCTTAAATGCAGTTCTGTTTCTTTTTAAAAAACATACTAAACTGTATTTAAAGTTTTCTGAAAATGCCACACCCGATAGTCGAACCGACTAAAATCTTCCTAAACCTTCTATTTCATGGATTTCCTTTTATTTATTTTACCAAGTTTGTTAAAGAGATTTGATCCTTATGATTGACCCTATCGATTGATGCAATAAAAATACAGGATGTTATTTTTTCGAATTTTAAATAAATTACTTTATTTATTACTTTTTTATTTTAGTAAATTCCTTAAAAATGCAGCTTTGTATTTTTTTTTAAATAAGAGAGTGTTTCCCTTGAATGAAATTCGCTATCTCCAGTATTTAGAGTACTTTCCCTACATATATTAAAATCAAAGAAGTAATTATTCCAATCAATTAGCCTATTGCAGACTACTGCTAGACAGGCCTCTCGCAATGTGCTCCATTTCTGCCGGTCCTCCGCCTTGGGATCCAGTGTGTCCCAACCACCTTTTTCAGGTCGTCAGTCCATCTGGCTAGGGGGCATCTACTTTCCGTTTTCCTTCTCGCGGTCTAGAGTGGAGACCGCGAGAGGGAAAACGGAAAGTAGACGCCCCCTAGCCAGATGGACTGACGAAATGTTTCTTTATTTTTAAAAAGAAACAGAACTTCATTTAAGGAATGCCGAAAAATCGCTTGCCACACCCTGTAATCGAACCGAATAAAATTCGAAAAAATAATATCCTGTATTTTATTGCATCAATCGATAGGGTCGATCATAAGGATCAAATCTCTCTAACAAACTTGTTAAATTAAATAAAAGGAAATCCATGAAATAGAAGGTTGAGGAAGATTTTAGTCGGTTCGACTACCGGGTGTGGCATTTTCAGAAAACTTTGAATGCACTTTTGTTCCTTTTTAAAAATAAGGGAATGTTTCCTTTGAGTGGAATTCGCTATATTCAATATTCAGAGTACTATCCATTCAAGTATGATCGAAAAATTCCACCCTGTATAGCTATATATCTACGTCCCGATATAGTTTAGAGAAGTTTGTCCATAGTAACTTTTGATCACTTTATAATGTACTTTCATATTATACCAATTTCATGGATGGCCGCTCAATTCCAACACGACGCCAACATTACCCAACCCCCTTTCATGAGAATCGGTCAAGCCGTTTCGGAGGAGTACGGGAACGAACATTGTGACACGAGAATTTTATATATAAGATAAAATAACTTTTACCAAAATGTCTACTGGACCAAACCGACTATAATAATTATGATGGCTTATCAACAATCTGGTCTAAAATATCACCAGTGGGTTGTGGATTGTGGATGTCAGATAGCAGTCGCTTCACGAAAATATTGAAGTTTTGCCGTTTCGTAATTAACTAGTCTGAAAGCCGACCCCAACTGAATTGGAGAAAAACTGAGGAGGAGGACGACGCGATTTAGAATTACAAGTGGCTGATGTATTTACCTGACTAGACCATCCGCAGTTTGACTCACGCGCACGTTGTTGATTATCCAGTTGTCAATACCGTCATCAGTCAGCCAGTATTGGGCCGCTTGTAATAAGGTCAGCGCTTCGTTGACGTACGACGGGCCGTGTCGGGACTCGCTAGTTCAAAATTAAGAAAGGTTATTACAACTTGTTATGTATCTAATTAATACCTAGTTCGTATTCACACCCGATCATACTTGTTATCCAACGAGAACCATGTCCATGTTTGCGCACGTTGTTACGGCTCGCAAGTGAGTACCCGGCTTAAAGGGTAGGTGCATAGTCCGCATAGTCACTGCAAAACGCACGCCAACTGAACTCAATAGGAGTCAATACGGATAATAGGTAAGGATAACATAGGTGGATACAGTCGGCTAACGAAGTGACCGGCAGGTACAACGGACTAAATATGCTAATTGGTCGATTGGGCCAGGTTCCATTCAATCAATTTATCACTGACCCAATTTGACTTCATCTATCAGACTATTGCTCATTGATTCGAAGAAAACAGGATGAATAACCATGAGTAAGAAGGCCGAAGCATAATTAAATAGGTACATACTCCATAATCATATAGATACTTCACTAACTATAAATTTGAAAGTTTGTGAAGACGTTTATCACGTTCAAACGGCTTGAACGGATCTGGCAAATTTGGTTAGAATTCCACGCGGGCGAAAGTAGTTTGATGAACCGTATGAGGTAAGGATGAATGGGCAAACCCAAATATAGGCGTAAGTATAGGAAGGTATCATTCAGATGTCGAAAGACCAACGTTCTTTCGATTCATCAATTATAAAATTGATGAATCGAAAGCCATAATTTTGTTATTATGCCAGCATCCTAGCAAGTGGAAAGATTTTATGAAAATTTAAAGCAAATGCTAACTTTCATAAATTTAGATCGGAAAAGTCAACATACCTACTGTCCTATCCCGTCCTGGATATTGAACTTCTCCAATCTAAATTTATAAGTAGAAAGATGTATGAAATTCAGCTTCAACGTAATTATGTAACATTCCTTCTCTGGAATAACAAGGTCTGGCTTGTATGGTGTTTTACTGCCAGAGAGTCTGGTGGTAGTAGTACCTACCAGTAATATTAGAACATTGAAAAGTGATATCTGTTCAGGTAACACATTTATATGTACGTATAAGTGAAGGTAAATACTTGTAGAACACATTGAGGGTGAAATCCTGGCTCATATCAAGAAAGGTGTCGGTGGTGGTGCGCGTGCCAGCCGCGTCTACGAGGTACACCAGTGCACACTGCTCTGCCGTGAAAGATACACCTTTGTACCACATCTTCGCGTACCTGTTCAAAATAATGTGTCATTAATACACCACATACGAACTAGATGAACTGATAACCTGAAAAGGATAGTTAGGATAGTAGACTATCTGGAGGACTGCGAGCATGCCGGAATAAATTTATACGATCACCAATTTTTAAAATTCCCAGAGAATTTTCCAGATAAAAGTGCTAAACCATGTAAGTTCGAAAAGTCCATACTACTACTACTACTACTACTGAGCACTTTAACGACAACTAATATTTAAGAAACTTTCGGAAGGGGTACGTACTACGTCAGGAGTGTTAGTAATCAATCATAGTTTTATCAAGATTAACGATCTCGCCAAAGTCGGAGTACAAAATAAGACTTTATAGAAATAATACAGACTTTAAACAAAAGCAACTTCTAAGACCAAACAGACTAATCATCAATCATCAGTGTTAGCTCCGGTTGCATCCAAAGCTGACTTCGGATCGGATCCCCGGGGTTCACTCTTCTCTCTTCTCATGAGTTAGCTTTTTTGAGAGTGAAGTGAGCTCTATAGCAGGTGAATTTGACCTGCCCCCCTAGACAAGTGGCAATTCGTTGGTCGGCGAGTTGTAGTGAAGAATGTGTGGGATTTGACCTATATGAATGACAGTCGTCAACGCATGTCAAACGTCAAATACCATACATTCGTGTCATTTACAATACGAATTGCCACTGGTCTAGGCGAGTCTAGGGGGTCTGGACCTGTAAGAACTGAAGGTGGATCAATACACTAAAGTAAGAGCTAACAAACTGAATCGTATGAATTACAACAGGGATTAGTATTGGTCTAAATCTAAAGTTCAGTGCAACCTAGCAACACGTTAGTAGTTTCAGTCAAGGATCCAACCCGGTGCAACCTCGTCACCGTATTAGGTACCGTAACATTTTTTACGAGCCTATGTATAAAATTTATTCGAACTAATTGACAATTTATTGACAATTAAAAACTTATTCGAAGATCTTTTCGAGGAGTTCTTAGTGATAATCCTGGTTGCATTTGAAGCTTTCTCTCGTAGTGCGGACACTGGGATGATGAGGTACCTACTCAATCCTGTTATTGGCTTGCTGATGGAGAGTGATAGTTACTTGTTATTGCCTTGCTGATGGCGAGCTTGGATCTCGACGCGCGATCCGTAGTGATAGACACGTCCGTTGGGGTGGATGAGCGCAGCCGCCGCGCCAGACCGTGACAAAGCCAAAATTATGTTGTTTTTAGCGTTAGTTACTCGTACTGCACCGTCGATGGTCATGTCTACTCTGTGGGCAATCAAAAATTTTAATTATAAATAATAAATATAAATATTGTAGGACATTCTACACAACGCTATCTAGACCCAAAGTAAGCATAGCTTAACTAGCTTGTGTTATGGGTTCTAGAATGCGGATAAACATACTTAGATACATTTTTTTTTTTGTAAATACATACATTTATACATGGAAACACCCAGACCAATGCAAATATTCATATTTCATGCACACAAATATTTGCACTGAGCGGGGATCGAACCCGCGCCTCCTGCGTAGCGGCCGCGTTCACTACCGCTACGCCACAGAGGCAGTCAAAATTATATAGGTAGTTACCGTTATCATTCAGGCACTGTAACGACCATCTGCAGTTTATCTCATTATGTTATAGGTACCTTAATTCCTTATTTCTTTGGCCGTGTGGCCTTATTTTTTCGAACGGAAATCCCTTATGCTCATTGATGTGCGTGTGGTCTTAACCAAAATAACAGCAGAATCTGTCACTTTTACACGATGTTGTCCAATCCAAGTGAAATTATGAAAATATGGCCACTGCGTTGTTCGGATTAAGGTAGTGGAGTGCGGATGCAGATCAAGACCTGCATCCCCGAGTGCGCCTCTTAGTTATTCATAAACGGTATCTTAAGGCAACTGCTGGGAATAAATTTCCAGAAGAAATGTTATGATACAGTACAGTGCTAACCCGGTATTCATTGAGTTCTCTTATGGGTTGCGAAGTTAAAATCAAGGAATTGACTCACTTGACCCGGTCCCTCAGGCGGAGGCAGACAGTACCGTGAGGAGTAACAGAGGCATTGAATCCGGCCCCACCCACAACCTCGGTCATCTGTAAATATAGGTAAATTTAATTTGCAAATTTATTCCACCTGGTTTTATCCACTGTATAAAACCAGGACAAAACATCATTGAGATATAATTTAATAACTATATTGTTTTGTTCCTAATTAAAAGTAATAAGTCCCTAGTAATTTTGCTAAGATTATCTTTCTTTATAGGATCATAGGTACTACAAATATATTGTGGTAGCGAAGGAGATCGCAAACCAAGGAGCCCGCGACGGGCGTCGGAAGTCGCAGAATGACCTCCGTCCCCCAAGAGTGCGAGCCTGGTGGTGACGAGTGGACCCAAGCAGTAGTATGCTTGTCCGGGTATGGGGAGGCATCGTACGCCTCCCCATACCCGGAGGCGAGTCGGGGACTCCGTGGTCCACACACGCGGAAGATGGCCAGATCGAGAGATATGGGCCCTGGGTCGGCTGGGGTGCGAGGGACAGACGGCGTGTGTTTTAGTCGGTTCGAGTCCGACATAAGCCTCCTCACCGGCTCTGGCAGGGGAGGTATCCGTGGGGATCTTTCGCACCATAAAAAGGTATTACGTATCGTATATTAAATTGCTTGTCTAGCCAGACTCCCGATTGACACACACATACATCGCTGCAGTTACGTTGTTAAAATATAAAAAGCTTTTAGAAAATGGCACGTTTAGCGAGTAAGACTGTCACCGGAATAATTGGCGAAAGACGTTCTGCATCAGATTCAATCAGGTTACACTGTAATGAAAATCTACATTTCTGTACCTACCTCTATAGTGCTAAACTGGGCAGTCGGCAGTCCCTAGTGAACGTCGATCACAATTTCAATTCAATCTCTTCAAGAGACTTTACGTGTTGGGACCATTTATCCGTATAGGTAGGTACTCTCCAAAAGGAACGGGCTATCTTGCTAACAAGGAGATGGACACCCGAGCCCGAGACAAACAATCTCAGTTTCAATAATTTCCAGAAATAAAAAGATCGGTAGTTTATTAAATAACTATCATAAATTTAATTATGTTCTGTTCTGATACATTTACGATAATTCCCTGACGATCTTACTGAAAATTAGGAGATGATGACAGCATAGTTTGTTATTAAGATTTACGCTATTTTCTTTGTCAAATGGCATTTTGAAGTACTTTACTACTGCAGAAGCTGAGATTTACATGGGGTGAGGATACATGCTTAAGGAAAATTAACGTGATAATGAAAAACATCCCATCCATCCATGCATCCATTTAAAACTATAGTAAACTAGTAGTAATATTAAACTCGCCTCAAGTTCCCGCCAAGTGTCAGCGTGATAGATATCATCTCCTGGATAGAAGGGTGCCTTGCGCTGCAGAGGTGCTCGCCATGGTGGTTGCCAGCTCGCAGCACCCACCAGCTCAGCCTGCCCCAATCCACCCTCAAGAAACTTGCTGTAATCTTGAAACGCAGACAGGTTCGACTCTTCCTAAAAACAAAATTGACTGAGACCACTAGTCTTAGAGACCACTAGAGAGAGAAGAGATAAAATATTCTAGGATATTCTACACCGCGGTTTCCAGCTAGACCCAAAACAAGCATAACTTAACTAGCATTATGTTATGCGTTCTAAAATGCCACCTTTTTTGTAAAACAAATACCCAAACCATTGCAAATATTATATTCACGCATACCAATAGGTAGGTAGGTACTTGCACTGAGTGGGAATCAAACCCATGATGCATGTTTTAAAGTACCTAAGTACTTAGGTATTGGATGCTCGATCGAGTAGGCGCTAAGAATAGTCGTGATACATGTTCTTGATAAAGTCATACTTTGTTCTCACTCGCTGATTAGTTTGCCGTGTTGCACTCTCAACAAGCGAGTAGGTATAATGAGGTACTTAACTGTCCACTCAGTATATGCGTTTGAACAGATATGTATATTGTACCTACTTATTTCAAACGCAACGTAAACGTGAACTATAGATTCGGCGGTTATACAATTTTCGAGGATTCCATCCTTCAACCTCCTTCAACATTTGACACGGGTAATGTCAAACGCTTACTTAGCTTCTTTGCCACGGGAACTAAGTTAAAGACTTGGTGCCCATTTGTCTTTACCATCTTATGGGATAAGTACAAACGAAAATAAAAATGGCTAAACTGGGAGGGAAGTGAAGGCATAGGCCGGTTTAATAAGAGATATCTGTACAGACAAGGTCATTATGATATCACCTGATTGTAGGAGTGCGCTGTGTAGACACTTCTTGGTCGAACAGGCACGTTCACATCCTTTCTAAAATCTGCGTTTGCCATTTTAACACTTCTTCAACTTAATACTGTTAAGGTTTAAACACTATTTTAAAAAATACATGAACAACAGTGACTATCGACACTGGAAAATGCTACATAATATAAATCATACTTCACGGCCGGATAGTAATGGAAAAAGTCATTTGTCATTTATTTTTTCGAAGTTCGAATTTTAATTATACTTCTCTATGGCACCGCCTTGTACAAATAGCCACTGGCTGTTTTGGGCAAAACCTCTTTCTTGTGCCAAATGTATATAGAAAATATTAATGACTACAAGATGCCTATGCTCGATATGGGTTAGCGCGACCTCTTCATATTTTTGTTCTACTCAATCAATCCCCATCAAATAAACGGCACATTTTAAATCAACCAAGACAGTGGCGTAGCTAGGTGACCAAGGGCCCCGGTGCGAAACGAAACAGGGGCCCCCTATTCCTCTCTCCCTCTTTTTCGTGCGGAAGTCCCCTCAGATACCACCCCCGTTGTCAGCCATCGGGGTGGTTAAGTCGGACTCGGATCGATTAGAACCACGTGCCGTCTCGGATCTTCAGATACAAGAGCTGCCGGGGTGTAAAGTTACAGTCCTGAGGGCTCAGAGGACCCCCAAGCTAGCTGCAAATGTGATGGCGAATCTTTCAACGAGACAATACTGCACGAAATTCCCAACGAATGAGTTGCACTGATTAGAGTTGTGTACAACCCATTTTCGCATTCCAAAAGTAAGACTTTTTTTGGTAGTTCAATATGAGATTTACTAGTTCAGGCTCGAGGGGCCCTGGTGCACCGCACCACCTTGCCCACCCATAGCTACGCCAGTGAACCAAGACCTTTCTAATAAAAAAAAACGCATCAAAAGCCGCTTTGGCGTTCATCACGACAAGAGTTTCAAAACCTACCAGGTAGGCTTAAAAGTGAATGCTCAAACGGGACGGGTGGGAATGGGAATCGGTTTGAATAGTTAACATACTAATTGCTTTAAAATAATTTCATTAAATTAACTATAATAGGTAATCAGTTAACCCGCCCCTCACCGTACCAGAGCCAAAGGTGTCCATGATGCTAGCGGCATTGCCCCGCTGAATAGCGACGGCTAACCTCTGCCCCCTCTGAATTAAAAAAAATGTAATTGTTCGCAATAGATATTTTGAATGTTATTCGAAAGGTCTCGATCAAACTTAAGTCTATCGTATGTTTGATGTCAATTGGTTAGGTAGAACTAGATATCCAGGGTGGAATTTTTGTTTTGTTATAAAAATGTACTCAAAGGAAACATTCCAATAATAACTAATTTTAAAACAAACAAATCTGCACTCAAGAATTTTCAGATGTGCAATTGCCACAGCCGTTAATCATATAATATACATATAATCATACCTATCCCCGTGCTGTTTAGACAGACGTGAATTTAACACCCACATTTCCCCAACCATTGTATACGGTCTCACATAATAGGGAGTGAGCCTGTTGCCATATTCTGGGCACTCAGCCTGAGATGCATGGCTCTAGTTCACTATTTAACTCGAACCATGCATCTCAGGCTGAGTCTGGGCTGTATACTTATATGTCGCAGCCAACTAGCTTAATCAGCCGTTCAATTAACTGCCTAGGCTGTTAACTAAACGGCGCCGCTCAATTAACGGCCTGAATGATATTCAGCCATTTAATTACACGGCTAGGCAAATAGCTTGGATCGATGACGTTTAATTACTTGCCTAGCCATTTAATGAAACAGCTAGGCAAGACTTGTTTCTGCATGGCTATAAAAAAACTACGTAGTAGTAAAGCCCGACCAATAAAATAAAAAACCCGTACTGGGGGCGCCATAAACATCTATGATCATGACAACACCAAGTATAGTGATACACCTGTAAAATGGCTAGTGTACAAATATTTTAGTTTAATAGGAAACTGTTGCAGAAATAAAGTGTCATTCACAAGAGCATGGCATTTATATAATACTAGCTACTATAATAGCTATAAGTACTACCCGCGGCTCCACCCGCGTGGATGTCGGTTATCGATAAAAATGACGAAATTTCTTACAAACTGTCATCCTCATTTTCCATCCTATTACATATTATTAGCTACTACATATTATTATTTTATTATATATTGTAAAAATGGTCAAACACAATGCAAAAATTGTTGTGTTGTACAAATTGTTCAAATATACCTACCGAAAATACTGAAAAAAACACGAATGGCCTAACCTAAACAATAGTCAGCCAGTTTGTTAAATCCCTACTAATATTATAAATGCGAAAGTAACTCTGTCTGTCTGTCTGTCTGTCTGTCTGTCTCGCTTTTACGACTAAACCGCTGAACCGATTTTGATGAAATTTGGTATAGGGGTAGATTAGATCTTGAGAAAGGACATAGGCTATGTTTGGTCGCGATAACCGACATCCACGCGGGCGGAGCCGCGAGCAAAAGCTAGTGTTGTAATAAACGTTACGGCTGAATGAATATCACTCAGGCCGTTAATCGAACGGCGCCGTTTAGTTAGCAACCTAGCAGTTAATTGAACGGCTGATTAAGCTAGCTGGCGGCGACATTAGGTATAATACTAAGGGATAGAGCTGTTTAACATCAGACAGATATCTATTTGATGTTAAAGCGCTCTATCCCTTAGTCGCCTTGTACGACACGGTGACACCGCATGAGAAGAGATGGGGTGGCCCAAATTCTAAGTAGGTACTCTGCCGGAATCCACGCGGCGGCAAAGAGCCCGGTTTACTATATAGGGTGTCTCAAAAGAAAGTTTGTATTTATTTAGCTTACTGCGTGAACGCAACGAATCCGAGGAGTGCGGGGGTTATGGCAATCGGTAGAGTGCTTAGAGTATATACTTCTATACTCTAAGGTAGAGTGGCTCTTGGGAATTCTGTCACTATGAAGCTTTTCTCGAGACCAGACCGCGCGTTGCGCGTGCGAGAGTTTTACAAAAACCGTGATTCGGCGACTGTAGCGTGTAGAAGACTGCAGTATTCGAGGTTTTCGTCACTTAAATGATGCACCAAGCATTCCTCTTAAATGGGTCATGAAATTTGAAGAGACCGGTACAACACTCGAAACACCAAAATCAGGGCGACTAAACTGTAGAAAACGTGGAGAGTGTTAATCAGTCTGTTCGTGACGAACCGTACCTTTCAATCCGGAAGCGCACAAGTACTTTAAATGTGCATAGATCATCATTGTACCGCATTTGGCACAAAGACCTAGAGAAAGAACATGGTTTCAGTAGGACGGAGCAACGTCACGCGCGTCCAATACGTCTCGCCACGAGTTCGTGAAATTTTCTTAGGCAAATTGATCTCCAGGAGAGGTGACATAAATTTGCCTACAAGCAGTTCTGATGTTAAACCCTATGGGCTTTTTCCTATACCTAGGGGTATTTTAAATCTAAAGTTTACACCAGTAAACTGATTCCCAAAGTGTACTTTACTAAATAATAAACATTTTTTGGATACACGGCTTACTTTTTTTTATCGATCCACTAAATATAGATAAACCTTCTTTTGGGACACCCTGTATAAGCAATTCAACCACCACCTTCTTGGGTATGTGGTCACTGTGAAAGCAAAAAATAAATCGGTTGACGCCGCCCTTTCAAGATCTTTTCAAGTCAAATCAAATCAAATTTTATTTCCATAGAAAAACAAGGTTTAACTTAAGTTTTTTTATTTTTACATCTCGTGCCTGTCTGTAAGTGTATTTTGCAATATCAAATTAATAATAATAGTAGATTACCCAATAAGTGAAAAAAAGGTGAATTCTTTTCGAGGCACCAAGTTGTATCCCGAGAGGAGTGAAGGTTTCTCCGGTAGAATCCCGAGCGTAGCGAGGGGTTCTAGAGAGAAACCTGAGTGGATCGAGGGATACAAGAGCCGAGATGAATTCTTTTTTCACGTGTTAGGTACTCAACTTTTCACCATTGACTACGAGAAAACGATTACTCTGTGATTATGAATTACATTTTGTTATGGATAGTACACAAAAGAAGCAGCAAATTATCAGTAATAGCTACCGCTTAAGAGAATATGAGTTTCATTTTCATCACTAGATGAAGTCATTTTATGATTATGAGACAAACATAAACTTTTACAAGGAAAATTACACAGAAAATGGCGGCATTTTTTTTTTCTTAATTTAAACTGAAACACATTCCATCCAGCCAGTGATTACATTTAGGTGGCTTTTAGTACGTTTTTATAGTGAGAGTGTACAACCTCTTTGTATGTTTCACTAGAATCCGTACATTCGCGCATGTTCCAAATTCAAATTTTTTTATTCACTCGGTGAAACAAAGAGCGTTTTATTCACTGTTTTTGATGAATCACGGGCCCTTTTTCGAGTGTCAATGGTGAAAATAAATTGACAGCCTCCGTGGCGTAGCGGTAGTGAACGCGGCCGCTACGCAGGAGGCGCGGGTTCGATCCCCGCTCAGTGCAAATATTTGTGTGCATTAAATATGGGTATTTGCATTGGTCTGGTCGTGCCTCGGAGAGCACGTTAAGCCGTCGGTCCCGGTTGCCATAAGAACATCTATGGCAGTCGTTACGGGTAGTTGGTGCCCTAAAAAGTCCAAAAACAACAGTCTAGCTGCAAAGCTTCGATATCGCCTAATGTTAACATTGGGTCGTGGAGGTTAGATGGCAATCGCTTCACGGAAAATATCGATGTCTAGCCAAATATGTAGCTATGACTGGTAAAGCGGACCCCAGACTCTGAGCTGAAAGCTTTGGATGCGACTGGGAATTAACGCTAGGAGGAAGAATAAATAAGAAGGATTTTTTAATTACTATGTAGTTAATTTAATTAGTAGTTAAAGTTATTTTTTTTTTCTGTCTATGTGACCTTTTTTATTATGTTTGCTACGACTAATTATAGCCGTAATTTAGGGTTTTTCTTAGAGAATAGATTGTGTTTTATTTCAACTGCTACATATAAAGCGTTCGTTGGTTCGATGTCCGCTAAGTGCAAATATTTGTATGTATGAATAATTTATATTTGCATTGGTCTGGGTGTTGGGTGTTTCTATGTTTAATATGTATGTATTTACAAAAAAAAGGGTGTGGGCCAGGCCCACCCTAGAATGCTGTGGGCCCACCCTCGAAAAATAGGTACCCTTCCTCATACATAAAATCATTCTCTTAACCGTTATTTAGATAGTGTCTAAAATGCAATGGCATGTAAGGGTGGGCGCTGGTGGGGTCAGGGCTGCAGCTGTGCCCTTCAATTTACAAACCAGACTTCGGAGATGTTTGCCAAAGTCCCATCGGCCTACGAGCACGAGTCCTAATTAATTAATTTGTGACTTAATGCCGATAGGAATGTCGCACAGTATGAGTGTGCATCCCTAGGGTGACAAGCTCCGAGGCCCATGGAAGAACGGGGCCTCGGTTCTATGCAACTCCAACACAAGATTGTAGACTATGGCCGCGAGCCCGCCGAACGTAACTTCTTTCGTATCAGGACCAGTTTCCCTGTAATCCACAATTTCGGAAGCTTGAACTTGAACCGTGCGCTGAGAAGCCCTACACTCAGGCTTCGAGAGCATCTTCGACTAGAACAAGGACTGAAGCTCGGCCTGGAATGCCGTCGCGTCGGATCCCAGGGCTGTGTTCTTGCCTCTGAGCCTCTAGAGTAGGGTTGCCATACGTCCCCGTACGCCGGGACATGTCCCCGTTTGAGGCCTGGTGTCCCGGCGTCCCGGCCAATAAGCAAATTGTCCCGGTTAAACATTTTTAGTATTATATTAGAGAGCTGGACTTGGTTGGTAAACAGTAATATACCTACAATAAACGCGACTAAGTAGCTAGGCTATTAATACGTAGATAGAACGACGAAAGCGCTGATATTTTTCCATACATGAATATGTTAATGAGTGATAAAGACCCCGGGGCCAATGATTTTACGAGAAAAACGCGATGAAGGACAGATGGCGCTCATACTTCCAACGACATGCTGAATAAGCAGCAAGAGGTGCATCCACCAGACCTCTTTCCGAAACAAGGACTAGTGCCACCGATAACGCCAGCAGAAGTACAGACTCGGCCTCGACGAAATCCCCATCAATTCTTGGAAGGCAATAGGTGCATTGGGTGCTCGTGGTGTGAGCATTCTAACAAATCTGTATAACCGCGTACTTCTCACCGTGAGATCCTGAGCCAGTGGAGACTGAGCTTCATTACGCCAGTATTCAAAGGCAAGGGATCGGTGCAGGAGTGTGGTAGTAACCGCGGTATAAAGATAATGTCCCACACCATGAAGCTCTATGAGCAGATAATCGACTACCGGATCCGACAGGAGAGTACACTCTCGGAGTGTCAGTATGGGTTTCGTCCCGGGCACGGGATCATTGATCCGGTGTTCTCCCTAAGGATTGTGGTGGGGAAATACAGGGCGAAGAACACGCCCCTACACTGCCTATTCTTAGACATGCAGAAGGCCTTCGACTGTATTCCTCGCGCGGTGATCTGGTGGGTACTGTGGGCTAAGGGAGTTCCAGAGACCTACATTGACACCATCCAACATATGTATCATGATTCTGGTTCCGTGGTTCGGAGTGCTTTTGGTGACTCAAAAGCCTACCCCATCACCATCGGAGTACACCAAGGATCCTTCCTTAGTCCTCACTTGTTCAGCTCGGTATTAGACGTCTTGTTGGACAGTATCAGAAAACCACATAAGCAGCCTCCGTGGTTGCTCATGTATGCTGATGATATTGCGCTGAAGGACGCGGACAGGAGCAGATTGGTTCAACACGTGAAAGTGTAGAAGGAAGTGCTTGAGAACGGTGGTATGAAGCTAAATGTAGCGATGACAGAAAGTTTAGCGTTAAACTCGACAGATTTCACACCGGTCCGCATAGACGATGATTCGGTTTAAGTACCTGGGATCTGTACTTCATGTGACCAGTGAAATCGACTACCACATCAGGGCACGCATTGCTTCCGCGTGGGCCAGGTGGTGAGAAATGACTGGCGTCACGGGTGATCCCAAAATGCCAGTCAGGTTGAAGGGGCAGGTCTATAAGACGATCAGTAAGCCTGTCCTCTTACATGGTTGTGAGAACAAGAGCGTAAGCACGTAAGAGCTGCATGTCACGGAGATAAAAATGCTGCGTGAGGAACTCTTGCAGCCGCGGCAGCCTTCATGTCCATGACATCGCAGATAAAATGCAAGAGAGCCGCCTTCGCTGGTGCGGCCACGTCTTGCGGCAACCGCCAGGATACGTGGGTAGCAAATGCCTGACAATAGCGCCCCCGCCGGGTCCAGGTAGAAGGGATAGGCCCAAGAAGTCCTGGCTTGACGTCGTGGAGAGTGATATGCGTGCAAATGGTCTCACTACCATGGACGCCCAAGATCGTGTCAAGTGGAGGAGGAAGGGCCGGAAGGCGGACCCTGAGCTCCGGGGTTATCTTGGCCAGGGATGCAATCGGGAGAAAGCGTCTACATGAAGATGATGTTTAACTTAATGTTGATTTCGTCAAAATATTTTGTACAATTATCAGAAGTTAATTCTGATAATTTTTCGCCTTTCAGAAAATATAGGAAGCCCGGGTCGCTGCCCGCTTGTTTAACGCTTGTTTAATGGCAGTGTTAAAAGTTGTTGTAGTAAAAGTTCCTATTTTTCTACCTTTACTAATTTTTCTTCAAATGTCCCGGTCTGGGTCCCCACACTTATGGCAACCCTACTCTAGAGCACCACTCTAGTTTTACCACAGAGACCTTGGGCGCGTCAAAATATCAATTTTCATATTTTATGTAAACTTCGCTGCATCCTTAGTCTTAGTCCTTAGACCATGGCCCACCCTAGGAAAAATCCCTAGCTCCGCCAATGGAGAACGCCATGTAACCTGTGTCCTGACTATCCAAATACACCCTATTTAATTAGATAGGATAGGTATTATATACCTACCTACATTGATATACATATATAGATAGGTATACTCAATCGAGGTATTGGCACAGTATAAGTATAGGCACACCAAGAGCGCGCGGTTTCTGTAATAAATTAAGGTTGTAATAAATTAATACTCCATGCTTGAATTACTTGACTATGAGTATAAGCTCATCCGCAGTCTGCTGCAGCACCCCGTACCTACTATCCTCAAACATCGTGTACCTATTGCGCATATAGAGTACATTTCGGGCACATGTTAGGTTCAAGATATACCTATGTCCCAAGCAATATAGGTAGGTACTCAAGGTATACTAAATTTAGGTAGATACCTACCGTCAACCGTGGCATCTTTACTTTCCGTGAGCATCTTTACCTAAGCATACCCTAGCTAGTTTATATTAAGTATTTTTTTATCTGTGGCATTTAACACAACATTACACTTTTTGGTAGATTCTATGATAAATTGTTATATCCCGGAAAGTTTTTCAAGCTGGCAACTTCGTCAACTGTCAAAGTAGTGGGATTTTTCATTGCATGTGGTCAATTGTGTTTGCTGTGTCACCGCATAAAGATTGGTTTTTTTTGCGAAAAATAAAGTGCAGGTCAGTGGATTATATTAAATATTATAGGAAATATTGTTGCTATGGTGTATCACAATTATTTAATCTTATAAAACTTCTATTTCTGGAGTTACTGGAAAAGGTAATGTTGTTTGAGGTTATGTAAACTTACCTCACTTGGCACAAAGGCAACTTTACCTGTGACTAGGGTTGTCGCATTTCGTTCAGTTATTCAGAACAGTGACTTTAATAATAGAAAGGTACTTATAATTTTTTTTTGCTATTTGTTTATGTTAGATTACAGAGTGCAAGAAATATATAATTAGGTAGGTGTTACATTTTCCTGATAAGGTACCTACTTATTTCAGACACCTTCTGATTCAAGATGCCTGCAAAATTTCGTATCAAACAGAGAAATAGAAGCCGTTTAGGAGCGCGAAATTACAAAAAATACTCTGAAGAGATGCTGTTATTAGCCGTAGATTTAGTTAAGAACAAAACACAACTTCTTACGACGCTGAGAAGCAGGTTGGCATACCCCAACGGACTATAGAAAAAGGAGTACAGCTGCTAGCTTTTAACGAAAAAGAGACTGAATTAGTTTTTTTTGGAAGATGATGATATAATGTATTTTGATTAAGTACTTAAATAAATTAGGTATTAAAAAAAGTTTTATTATTTTTGACAACCCTGACGACATTCACTTATTTTTATTAAATTTGAGAAATTCTTGGGGCAACTTTACCTACGCATTGGTACTACCTATTTAAACGAAGATGGCTGGTTCAAAAATACATACATTGCTTTTTTAGCGCCAGGCCTATTAGAAATTCAAAGCCGCGTGCACTCTGGGGTATACATTCTATGTAAACTAAAGGCTAGGTAAAGTTGCCAAAAATGTGTCAATTTTACCCCCCTCATACTTTTGATTATTACAGCGATTCTATGTGATTTTTTGTAGAATTCAATAATTCATCCAAAAGAGACTGTCCTTTTTTACCACATAGATTAAGCAAAACTTTCACAAGTAGCTTCATATTAGAGTAAATTGCATTTATGTCAAAAAACATGGTAAAGATGCCACGGTTGACGGTACTTACCTAGGTATATAGTTTTTTACTCAATGGTTATAATAGGTATGTATTGCTCGGGAGATTCGTGGACCTAAAAAATGTGCTCTATAGTACCCTCTATGGGTACTGGGCGTACCCAGCACGTTCGTCAAGCGTCTTTTGAGAATAGCACGCACGGGGTGCAACAGCAGTGGACAAGCTCAAATTCACCAAGCATAAATTATTACAAAAGAATCCACGCGGGCCAGAGCCTCGTTTGTCTCGCGATTTAGGTCCAAGATAATGTCCTGAGACTCCTGAGCAATACCTACCTGCCCATACAAAATTTAAAAGCAAATGAGGGATTTGGAAATGGAAAACAGGTAGGTACAAAGAGGGGCAAACATACGTAGACACCAAAAATAAATATGTTTATTGAGAAGCTTTAATCCATTATGATAATGTACAGAAAAAAATATTAACGTAAGTAGTTCAAATTGAACTAACGCGTTTATATTTTATCGATGCAATCCAGCGTTCAGTTCAGTGCCAAAAATAACAAGCTAAGATGGCACAGCACAGATCAATAATATTTATAACAATTTAGTGCTCCGCAGCGCTCGGCTTTGCTTACGGGTGATTACGCGTTCCACGTAGTCTCACGTGTGCGCTAGGTGTATTGTATAATTCAAGACATAACATTGCGAGCCGGTGATTTTCTTTACAAATCATTAATTCGACTAAATTTTAGGTTACTTTTCACAGAAACAGGTATGATATTCTCGATAGGCTTGCCGAAATGAATCGCGGTTAAAATAAAACCAACGAGCAACGAAATAGAACGATGTAATGTATATTATATAACTTTGAGTAATTAATTTAATACCCTTACCTTACCTTATTAAAGTTTTAATGAAAAAGTACTATTAAATTTGGATTTAGCACTTCGTTGCGTGAAATTGGATCTGAGTTTTAATTATATTTTTTGGGAAACTCTAATGGCTATTTTCGAAAAAGTAATGTAGCATAAGTTACGCATTATATAATATATAAACATTAGCTATCAGAATTAAAAATTCCATTAAAATCAATTCAGCCACTTTAAAGATTGTCCGGAACAAACAGACATAAAGACAAACAGGCCAAAATATAATATAACATCAACTTTTAACATTGTTTAATAGTGTATAATAAACTAAAACAAGTAGTTATTATCATTATAATCATAAATACAAATGTTTAATTCCAGTGATTTTTGGTTGGGTACGGCCGTACGGGTACGGCCGGTACGGCCGGCGGCCCCGGCAGTAGGTACTATTATACTATTTCCATCCTTGTGTACTAAAACGCTACCCGCTACCTAAGGTGCGTCTAGTGCTCATTTTTTTCGCAACATTTTCACACAAAACACGCAACACAACTTATAGAGATTTACATCGCCATGGGTTTTACAATATTTTTTATTTTGATTGAATGTATAGAAATCATACTTTTAACCTGTGTTGCGTATTTTTAGTGAAAAGATTGTGTTATACAGGTTTAAGAACGTACAAGAATTAATAAGATCATAATCTATCTCAATTCCTTATTTTACCCAATTTTTTTTTGTTTGCATGAAAAGGTATATATTTAGAAAAAAAAATTCTATGTGCCTTTTTTAGATTAAATAACAGAATTTATTTCATACCTACTAATTGGATTAGTCGATTTATGTGAGTGTAACACTATCAACAATTTTCTCTATCGGTTTGGTGATTGAGATCATCGAGCATATCGGTAAAGCAGATTGAAGAGAAAGTACTAAATTATCTATAATTTAATTTACACTTCTCAAAATGTGGAAACACTAGCGGCCCGCCACGTTTCGTCGATCTTTCTTGTTAGTTGTTCACTCGTCAGTAATTTTTATATCTTGGAAGAGCTCCACCTGAAATATATAAAGGAAAATAATTAAAAATGAGTGCTCCAGCACCGACACCTGCTTACAAAATCGGTATAGTGAAGCAGGTAATACAATAATTATATGTTTTTTTACTTTTCGTATTCCTTAAGCGGGATACCTCGTGCCGATCTCTTTATAATCTGCCCCGTTGGCAGCACATTGTGCACACAATATGTATTTATTGTTGAACACAAACGCTCAGTAATTGTTTTTCAGTAAGTAGTATAATTATTGATTTATTGCATTCGATGCCATATTTCTTTTGTGCACCTTGCCAAGTTGGGTTAAATCAAGTGAAAAATCGTAACTTTCATTGAAATGTATTGATTAATTTGTTTTTATTTTAGTAACAATATAACTAATTCCGTGCAGGTATTGTCGGGTGACACTATTGTCATAAGAAAGCAGCCTCAAGGTGGTCCTCCGCCAGAGAAAGTAATCGCTTTATCGGGAATCACCGCGCCAAAACTAGCGCGTCAGAGAACTGCCAATAAGTGAGTATGAGTACCAGGTCCACTCCATCTATAGCCACTGTGCACTATATTGTACAAACTTTATGTCATTCATTCCCTATATTATTATCCAAAATATCAATATTTACTTGACCACTATTGTGAATTCTGAGTACCTATGTGCTCTTTCTATTCTATATGGATAAATTGTGTTACCTTATAATCTACATTTTCACATTCAAATATGGTAACCTAAATTAGATAACTGAACATCATTATTGAAAAGATTTATATGTGATATTCAGGATATTATCATGCTGAAATTCTCTTAAACAAATTGAATTGAGAATTAACTTAATAAATCCAATATAATCAGTGACAGAAGTTGTTATTTGCAAAGTGAAAGTGAATTGAAAGTGCTGTTTTATGTGTTTTAATGTAGTGAGCGAATGCAAATGCGAATTTATGTAAAATTTATTAATTAACTACTTGTATCTCAATAAATCATTTATTTGTTCATTCCTATTAATTCTGTAGTGGTTCATATTTCTTATTATATTAAAAAAATTCTCTTGGTCAAAGTGAAATACATAAGCCATACATTGAAACCATGCACTGATGAACTTATCACTTTGCTTTACTTTATTTGGTTATCTGAATACATATTGTTTGTAACCATTAACTAGACATAATGTATAATATAATATGTAATAAAAATAGTGCACAGTTACCAATATAAACTGTAATATTTTACATTCAATTATGCTAACATTAATGATGCTAGATTATTAGGTTGTTTTAATTTACTTCACATGTAAAGCTATGTCCAGTTTACTGAAAGTATGACTTTCTTTTTTACACGCTAAGACTGAGATTTGCGTTTTACTCTATGTGAGTTATGTTTCATTAAAATAAAATTATGTTGTTAGTAATATGATCAACCAATCGTTGCTATTACAAGGATTTGTGGATCATACAATTTGATGTTTGTTACACTGTTTGTGCATGTTGTGTTCCCATTATCTGATTTGGAATAATTACTGGTAAATAAGAACTATTTTTTATTTACTACTAATTTTATCAAATATTATTTGTGTTGTTTGGATGCCCCTTAAGATGGTAATTGATTGTGGTTAGTTGAAACATATTTTTATCTTATTCATATATTGATGTGTGGTAATACAGTAGTTCAAATTCTAAATAGACTCCACTCTGTTAGCATGATGATAAGCACCCAGTTGAATATATATTTGTTGTACTACAAACTCTCTTTACAAATATAGATTACAAAAGCACCATTGCTAGTAATCACAACACAAAATATTAGAACATTTTGTCAACTGTGAGATTGCAAAGCGAAATATGTACATAGTGATATACATTGCATGTATTATGGTAATTAGTTATAATGCAAGCTCTTTAAATGTAATGATGTCTGCACTCTTCCTTTTTATTCCATCACAAATAAATCTATTTTGATCTATACAGTGACGTTGAATCAAAAGATGAACCATTCGCATGGGAGGCTCGAGAGTTCCTCAGGAAATTAGTTGGCAAGGAAGTAATTTTCACTGCTGACAAACCACCAAACTCAGCAACCCGAGAGTATGGCAGTGTTTGGGCTGGCAAAGACCCCCTTAAAGATGAAAACTTGACTGAGGCCTTGCTTGCTGAAGGTCTTGTCAAAGTCAGAGATGGTGGTAGAAATATACCACAACTGAAAAGGCTTGTTGAGATTGAAGATGTTGCCAAATCTCAGGGAAAAGGAATCTGGGGCTCAGACATTCAGGTATGTTGTTTGCTTTTGATGGTACAATAACAACTACTAGGACATATATAATATACATATATAATTATATTTTGAAACCTATTGAACTGAATTAAGAAACTCATTACCCAGTTATTATTAGAATAGTTCTGTTCCAAAAATGTATGTAAGTAGCTGTCCTACTTAAGATGAATTTGAATAAAAGTCAATGTAAACATGCTTTAATGCCATGGAAAGTGAATAAATGGAGTATTCACTTTCTCTGGAATTAAATCAGTATACAATGACTTGCATTTTATTCAAATATATGTGAAGTAGGACAAACAAAACTGTATAATGCATTCTGAGCATTTATTTGAATGTAAATATACACAGGAGCATGTACGAGATATCAAATGGACGGTGGACAACCCGAAGCAATTTGTAAATAAGTTCAATGGTCAGCCAATCAAAGCAATCATTGAGTATGTACGTGATGGCTCCACAGTCAGACTTTGTCTGTTACCAGACTTCACGCAGATCACCCTTATGCTCTCCGGGATCAGAGTAAGTATATATTCTATCTTCTATAATATAAAAATGAATTGCTGAATGTGTTGCTAAGCGCAAATCTCGAGAATAGCTGAACCGATTTCGCCAATTCTTTTTTTGGAATATTCCTTGAAGTACGAGAATGGTTCTTAAGCAGAGAAAAAATTAAAAAATAGAAAAAAATTAAGGAAATGACTGTTAGGCGGTACGAAGTTCGCGGGGTCAGCTAGTTATTATATAATTATGTACCTAGTAAAATATTAATTGATAGGATTACCACCAGAATTCCAGTATCATAAATGCAATACTCAAATTTTCATTTTTATGATTAAGTTAGGGTACTACATCTGGTGGTTAGGATTGGTGTTAGCACAACATGGTCCTTGTCAGCATAATAACTGATCCTTACTAATTTCCATACAAAAGTAAGCTGTAACAGCTGTTAATATACAGTGTGTAATTTTTAATTAGTAAGAGTAAGAGCCCAGTTTCCGAAAGGCTGATCAACGTCAAATTAACTAATCGGCTGTCAAATCTCTTGTCAAGTAGCAATTGGGTTGCTAGAATCATGGTTAAATAGTTTAATTTGATCATCGTGTCGGTTAAAATAGCTGATTAACCAACACGATGATCAAATTATACTATTTAACCATGCTTTTAGCAACCCAAATGCCACTTGAAAAAAAATTTAACAGCCGATTAGTTGATTTGACATTGATCAGCCTTTCGGAAACTGGGCGTAGATGTTGCAATGCAAGATCAGCTTGTAAGTTGCAGTCTGTCTTAACTATTAATGTGTCAATTATTATGCCATTTAAATGTAATACATAATACATAACTTGATGCAATAGGAAACTACCAAATTATGACAAAGCTGTAGATTGATATGGTCATTAAAATTAAATTTGTGTTATGTGATGTTGTAAGTTTCATATGACGTGAATGTGATCGAGTCTGGTACGATGACACCGACAGTAGTAGCGGTATTACACTTCTTGAAGGGTAGACTGATAATGGGCCATAAGCAATTACCTAGCGAAAGTACTGAATTTCAGTCAAAAAATAATAAGTAAAGAGCCTTCAGTAGGCATGGACCTCACGGCGTTTGTAATTCCGCATCATCAGAATTACAAACGCCGTGTCTAAAAGACATCAATATGGTATTCTATTCATCCCATTTACAATATTATTAAATAAATGAAATTTGTTCATTCAGTGCCCTGCGGTGCGCCAAGATGGCGACAGCGAACCATACGCGGAGGAGGCACGCTTCTTCTTGGAATCAAAACTGCTTCAAAAGGATGTGGAAGTTATCCTAGAATCAGTGAATAACAACAATTTTGTGGGCACCATCTTGCACCCACAAGGTAACATAGCTGAAGCACTCCTCAGGCAGGGCTTCGCACGATGCGTGGACTGGTCACTTGCTGTCATGAAAACTGGTTAGTACACTTAAATATAGATTTATATTTTGTATGAAGATTAAACAGGAATTTGGTCCCACCAAGACCTGTAGAGACCTCGCCTGCAAACCATTTCACCTGCTGATTGAGAGGCGAGGCTCTGGTGCAGGTTATCTTATCGGAGTTGCAAGTCGGACGACAGCCGCGTCTATAAAACCGTATAAGCTAAACCAATGGGTAATGGACTGCTGAGACGAGGTCTCGGGTTCGATCCCAGGTTTACCATGGCACACACCAATGACTTTTCGATGCTTTTCGAAGTTATGTGTGTATTTATCGCAGGTTTATAAGTGCCCGGTTAATGGCAATAGGCTCGCCACCTATTACATTGGGACCTAAACATAAACGGCGAAATGTGAGTGCTAGCACCTCTGCCTACCCCGTCGGGGATATAGGCGTGAGTTTATGTTATGTTATGTTTAAGCTAAACCAAAAGGAAGAAGGGTGAATGGACCCTGGGCGTCGAAAGTAAAAACCATTGGATGCAACCACATGATAATATAGATGTAGATTTTGGTGTTTGTAAGTCTCCTGTATATTGCTAGACTCTGGATCTGGTTTCTTAATCAAAACAAATAGAAAATGTAAATCAAAATTATTGTTGATGATGAAACAAAATCAATAGGTGCAACCAATTATCAAAACATTGATTGATGATTGATTGGACTAGCAACACTCCCTCTTCTCTCCTTTTCTCTCTGCTTTCATACATCTAAACAAACTTTCATGTTTCGTTATCTTCTTCAGCCAAGCGTTAATTCCCAGTCGCATCCGAAGCTTTTTCAGCTCGTTGTCTGGGGTCCGCTTTACCAGTCTAACTACGAATTTGGCTAGACCTCGATATTTTCCGTGAAGCGATTGCCATCTGACCTCCACAACCCAATGGTAACATTAGGCGGTATCGAAGCTTTGCAGCTAGACTGTTGTTTTTGGACTTTTAAGGGCTTCAACTACCCGTAACGACTGCCGTAGATGTTCTTACGGCAACCGGGACCGACGGTTTAACGTTTCGTAATCTGAATTATAATATTTTACTACCTATCAATCTGTAATTTTTTCCACTCTTACTGAAAATTTTCCGACAGAAACACCCATTCCAGTTTCTATTTCATAATAGTTCTGTAATTAAAAAACAGGTACGTCATAATCGCACGTAAAGATAAGCTCAAATGTATGCCACGAAACCAGCGAGGCAGACTGCTAATTAAACACTATTATATAACTAGGCTACAAGTAATACAACATATTATTGTTATCAATACATTATCTTAGTAGAAATTAAATAAAAATAGCTCTGATATAGTAATGGTAATCATTGTTTCAATTGCAACACCCAATCTCATCATCATCTTAGCGTTAGTCGTAGTCACATACGAGTCCTTCAACTTCAGGAGTCCCCATCCGTCCCCCTTCGCCACTTTACACGGTCTTTGGCATCCATAGTAGTGAGACTGTTGGCACACCAACACATACTCTCATACTGATAGGCAATACGGGGGTTCACATGTAGGCTGATACTCATGTTGATTGACGGACGACGCTCTCACGTAGACTTCCCTCTTGTGATTGGGGGTCAGACAGCAGTCGCTCCCGTACCAAGCAATTGAACCAAATCATCGCTTGGAGGAGTACGAAAGTAGCCCACAGGCTTCAAAGTCTGAGCTTTGAATGTAACCGTAATTGTTGCTCAGAAGACGGAGGCTATAAAGATACAATGTCAGCCTCAACCCTTTATCTGGGTAGAGCGAGATTATTTTCAGCGCATTTGGCTTCTTGGAGCTTTTAATAACCACCGGCGGTTTAAAGCGTTCGCATGGTTGAACCCGTAGAAGTGTGGAAAGTTTTTGTACTGCCTTGGAATCTATGGGCTTGCATTGAGGTGCTTGACACGCATGTCTTTTTCTTTTAAAAACAAAACTATTAAAATTGTCATTAAATACTCTTCCATGCTATGTGCTGTCTGAGGGCCTGTACTGGCGCGAAGGATCCATAAAATGTTATTTCATTAGTTTTTTGTCAATGCAGGTGCTCCAGCATTAAGGGCTGCGGAAAGGGCCGCTAAAGATGCCAAACTTCGCATTTGGACAAATTATACGAGCAATGCACCTATCATTGCGGCCAAGGACAAAGAGTTCACCGCCACAGTCTTGGAGGTAGTGAATGGAGACGCGCTGGTTGTCAAGATGCCCAACAACACCCAGAAGAAGATATTCTTAGCTAGCATCAGGCCTCCGCGCGAAAAGTAAGCAATGGAGTCATTTTAAATAGTAAAAATACACATGGTCCAAGCCAATGTCACCTTGCATGCCAGTACACCTGATGATTAATGAACAAGACTGGTGCAGGTTGGGACTCACCTCACAAGGTTGGCGATCAGACGGCAGCCACTTAGTAATAAGAGAGCGGACCCCAGGCTCCAAAGCAAATACTTTGGATGCAACTAGGACTAATGCTCGAAAAGAGTTATAGACTATCGTGAGATGAAGGTGGATATTTTATGACCTCCTATTTTAGAGGTATCAAGGATCTTTTGTGTTTACTGCCTTTTAAAGGAATCAAATTAACACACACAAACAAACAAAAAAAAAATGTAAATCGATTTGATCATGATCAATCAGCATAATAAATGCTTCAAAATTCAATTCAAGAGTCAAATTAATATATAATTTCTTCACCCCCATTAAAGCTTTCCATGTACCAATACCTAACTTTTTTTTTATAGGAACAGCCCAGATGAAGAAGGCAAAACTTCCCCAAGGCCTAAGGGTTTCAAACCACTGTACGATATCCCCTGGATGTACGAAGCTCGTGAGTCCATAAGAAAAAAATTGGTTGGCAAGAAAGTCAACGTAACTGTGGATTACATTCAGCCCGCTAACAACAATTTCCCAGAAAAGAGCTGTTGCACTGTCATTGCAGGCGGAACGTGAGTACACTCTAACAAGATTAGACATAACCCATACAAATTAAACATAACCTATGCTAACTAATGCCCGTGGTTCGACCTGGTGGTTGGTTATCGCGACTTTTAGTTATCTTTGGTTTTACTTAACCACCACATGCAATCAATCATACGGCAAGTTTTAAGTCTGGCCAAGACCATTCTAATAAAAGCAGAAATAAAAGAACCTGCGTTAATATTCCCAAACTATATTTATTTTGGTAATTCTGACGCGTTTTCTTTTATTCTTTTTGTTCTCAGAATCATTATTTTAACATGACCCAAGTTTTTATTAAATATGTATTATCTTCTAGCTTTTGCCCGCGGCTCCGCCCGCGTGGATGTCGGTTATCGCGACCAAACATAGCCTATGTCCTTTCTCAAGATCTAAACTACCCCATACCAAATTTCATCAAAATCGGTTCAGTGGTTTAGGCGTGAAAGCGTAACAGACAGACAGACAGTTACTTTCGCATTTATAATATTAATTAGTATGGAGTATGGATATGGATGTATAGACATAAGTAATATCCAATTTTATGCTTGTATAGAATAGATATTGGAGAATATCCTAACAATATTTTCTTTTGTATAAAGGAACATAGCAGAAGCACTTGTCGCCAAGGGTTTCGCGACCGTCGTTAGATACAGAAATGATAATGACCAGAGGAGCTCCCATTACGACAAGCTGTTGGAAGCAGAACTAAAAGCACAAAAAGCTGGTATTGGTGTCCATGCCAAAAAAGATATTCCTACTCATCGCATCCAGGACACTAGTGGAGACTCTGCCAAGGCAAAGAAATTCTTCCCATTCTTGAAGAGAGCTCAAAAGACTGAGGCTACAGTAGAATTTGTCGCCAGTGGATCCAGAATGAGGATATATATTCCCAAGGAATCTGTTCTGGTGACATTCTTGCTTGCCGGAGTCAACTGCCCGAGGGGAGCACGTCCAGCTATTGGCGGAGGCGGTATGCAAGAAGCGGAGCCTCATGGAGAAGAAGCTCTCCAGTTCACAAAGGAAAAGTGTTTGCAGAGAGACGTTAATGTAACGATCGAAGAGATGGATAAAGCGGGCAATTTCATCGGGTGGTTGTGGATTGACAATGAGAACTTGTCAGTATCCCTCGTGGAGCACGGCCTCGCCTCAATGCATCACACCGCTGAAACGTCTGAGTTTGCGAGAGTGATAAAAACTGCAGAAGAAAACGCAATGAGAAAGAAAATTGGTATATGGAAAGACTTCGTTGAAGTTGAAAAGGAAACTGAGAAAGAAAGAAACGCGCCTATTCTAGATCGTACTGTGAAGTATGAAAAGATTGTCATCACAGAAATCACATCTGAAGGTCATTTCTATGCCCAGAATGTTGATTTGGGAAGCAAGCTTGAGAGTTTGATGGACAAAATTCATCAGGAATTCAAAAATAATGCACCTTTGCCAGGGTCTTACATTCCCAGGCGAGGAAATATTTGTGCGGCCAGATTCACCATGGACGACCAGTGGTACAGAGCCAAGGTGGAGAAAATTACAGAAGACAAAATGGCCCACATCTACTACATTGATTATGGAAATCGTGAGGTACGTTCAGCAATATTAAGTTAAATATCATAAATTATACCTTTATAATAGTAATAGTTTAGTAACTTTACTACCACACCGCCCACACCCGCAGTCCGAGATACAAACCGGACTTTGTGAATTTGGGTTTGAAATGTTTTCTTATTATAAGGGTAATTTAAATTTGTAGGTGTTGAGCATCACGCGACTGGCTACCCTACCGGCTGGCACCGAGATTGAACCGCCATATGCAACCGAATATGTGCTTTGCTGCGTGAAGTTCCCAGCTGACCCTGATGATAGGTCCGAAGCAGTTGCTGTCTTCTCCGCTGATACTCTCAACAAGAAGCTACTCCTCAATGTGGAGATTCGTGGCTCGCCGGCTGCTGTCACATTAATTGATCCGAACAACAATGCAGATATTGCAAAGGTAATGGAATGGTCTTTTAGTTTTTTAATGTTTCCAAATTCACAATCAATACTCACGTCTGTTGCCCTCTGGGATAGCAAAGATAACAGTCCGCCGTCTGTTTCTGCTCTTAGCGGGTTTCTTCAGATTTTAACAAGACAGTATTACTGTTCCTGTGTGTCATTACTTGTTCGTAGGTCGCTGGTATTAATCCTAGTGTATGTGGGTATTTCAATAAAATTAAATAAACCACCAAGACCTTAAGCCTCACCAGCTAATTGACCAATAAGGTTTTAGTTCAAAATTTCCTTTTGGGATTGAGAAACAGCCGGTATTTTGGCGGTAGTGAACGTAGTCGCTACGCAGGAGTTGCGGGTTCGATTCTCACTCAGTGCCAATATTTGTATGCATGAATATGGTTATTTACATTGGTCTGGTCGTGCCTCGGAGAGCACGTTAAGCAGTTGGTCCCGGTTGCCGCACGAACATCTAAGGCAGTCGTTACGGGTAGTTACAGTTGTTAGACTGGTGAAGTGGACTCTAGAGTCGGTAAAAGCTTCGGATGCGACTAAGATTAACGGGAAACGGCTTAAAGGGCTACGACAGCCGTTTCCATAAAACCATATCTGTGAAACTAATAGGAGCACAAAGAGGAGTAAGTGATCTCTGGGTTCTGATGCGAAACCAATAGACGCAACCGGGAACGTTTAGTTAGATAATAAGGTACCATGGTTCAGTCTTCTTCTTTCGTGTCAATGATCCCTTTTTTCAGTGTTCAGTTCTCATCCTTATATGGTTTAGTTAATAGTAATTGTACTTGTGTGTTATAAAACTTGATCAAGCAGGGTCTGATGTGTCATTCGTGTCAATGATCCTCTATTTTCAGTGTTCAGTTTTCATCGTCATGGTCCAGTTAATAGTAGTGGTACTCGTGTGTTGTAGAACCTGATCAAGGAAGGTCTGGCCCTCGATTCTGCTGAAGCACAACCACTGTCACACCACAGAGACTGCAAAAAATGACATTTAATTTTAGACCTTATTTAGACCTTAGAAAAGAGTTTCATTACACTCTTTCATTCACTCTACAATGGTATGGTATGGTATCGCGGGCTGGTTTCCGCAACTCCACGTCAAGGCGCGGTTTTTGCGTGATTCACTCTACAAAAAGCCGTTTAATTTTAAACATTAACTGCATTATTTTAAAGGCTTAAATCATATGGAAATTTTCGCAGTCATTGTGGTGTGACAGTGGTTGTGCTTTAGCAGAATCGAGGCCCTGGTGTGTACTGTGTAGTTCGTGTCAATGATCCTCTATTTTCAGTATTCAGCTTCATCTTCATGACTTCATCAATGACTGCCTCTGTGGCGTAGCGGTAGTGAACGCGCCTGCTACGCAGGAGGCGCGGGTTCGATCCCCGCTCAGTGCCAATATTTGTATGCATGAATATAAATATTTGCATTGGTCTGGGTGTTTCTATGTATAATATGTATGTATTTACAAAAAAAAAGTATCTAAGTATGTATATCCGCCTTCTAGATTCCATAACACAAGCTAATTAAGCTTACCATGGGTCTAGAAAGCGTTGTGTAGAATGTTGTGGAACATTTATTTATTTATCTTCATGGTCCAGTTAACAGTAGTGGTGTTTGTGTGTTGTAGAACCTGATCAAGGAGGGTCTGGTGCTGATGGAGGGCGCGCGCGAGCACCGCCTGGCGGCGCTGGTGGGCGAGTACCGCGCGGCGCAGGAGCACGCGCGGGGCGCGCGCCTGCAGCTGTGGCGCCACGGCGACATCACCGACGACGACGCGGCCGAGTTCGGCGCGCGCCGCTAGCGGGACGCCACGGCCTCGCCCTCGCACACGCGCGCCTGCGCCACCTGCACCGAGCAACACACGCACGACACGCTCTTCAAGGTCATCTACGAGTTTCTGTGAACGGTCAGTGCCCCAGTGCGACAGTGCGACAGTGTGACAGTGCGACAGCGCGACAGCGGGGACGAGTGTCGACGCCGGCGCGGTCATCGCCGCGCCTCCTCCTACTCGTATCTCTGAAATATATAATTATGGGGTTCCAACCAACATATATATAATAATGTTTTATGTGATGACAAAATAACTTTAATATAAATATTTAAAAGGTTCAGTCGTCCCGTCGTTCTACGCATTTGCTATGCAAATATGTCGAGGAATTTCTGAATCTTTCAATTTGTTGTTGATGGGGGCCCGTCTACCTATCGATAGTCTTAACGTAATAGGTGTCTAGTTGTTATCTATATACTATATAATAGACGACTCTATTTTCTAAGGTTTCTGTCTATTCGTCTATATACGACCAATGTCTTACACTGCTATACTACTCATAACGTTTAAGCAAAGTAATATTTATATCGAATCCCGTTTCTCAAGCCTAGGCACCGCGCTCAGATGTACGCGATGTTTTGCACGGCGAACCGACCTGATGACTGGACTATATTATGACTATGATAGATCCAAATTGATAAAATATTTACTTTTTTTACAGTTTTGTATATCCGAAATGAATTAACGTTATATTTGTTTATATTCAATGAATTAATTATGCATTAATAATAGTGCAACAATATTCTCTAAATAATTGATGTTTATATACCATTGAATTTATTCCAATGACCGCTGTTTTATGTTTCTATTTTGTATATTTGTGTCTGTGCATCGATGACTATGATAGTTGTTGTAGCTAGTGAGGTGTTTAAATCAATATGTATGTTTGGAATATGAATTCTTTTGTATCCTTATTTAATAGACTATTGTACGAGTGTTCTTTCGATTTCGATAAAGTTTAAGATTCGTATTTCGTGCTTATTATAAATGTATTGTATGAACCTACCTCTCTTCGAGATGTTTATAGGATATAATTTTACATACATTCATTAGGGTACCATAAGGTGCGTGGATTGTTAAATGAACTTCGTATATTAATAAATATTTTAGGAGACAAATTGTTGTTTTAAAATCTTATCATAACCTAATACCTATGTCAGTACCTACGGTCATTGGCAACCATACAGGGAAATGAGGGCATTCTCTATACAAATAAATATCGAGTGTCTGTTGATGTTAAATGAAACAGCTTTTTAATGAATGCAGGCTAATTTAAAACCCCAATATAGGCGCTTTAAGGTGCTGATAGACTTGAGCATTCACTTGTAACAGAACATCGAGCATTCGCCGTTTTTAAATTTGTCGAACCGAACAACGAACTGAGCCAAGTGTAGAGCCAAATTGCTACGAACATTTACATGATCTTTCTAGTGAACGCTCTAGTCGAAGCAAATTTACAGTCGTTTTGCAAGCTCACTAAAACGCTCTTGTTTATTTTTCTGAAATGTAACATTCGCAAGAAGAATGCTCAAGTTTATCAGCACCTTTAGTGTCTTTAGGCTTACGCGGACGAAGTTGGGACACAGCTAACTTTAAATAAAAAATAACGCAGAGCCAGAATTATACCTTATTGGCTTAGAGCGTTGGACATTAAGCACGCCCGATTAGTAATTAAATGGGCTGGCCACATTAAGCAAAGGACAATGACCGGTGGAGCAAACGGGACCTAAAGTGGAGACCGCGAATAATCGGTAAGCGGAAGGTAGGTATGTACTTATGTAGGACTCCTCCAGCTAAAAGGACAGATGGCCTAAGAAAGGTAATTGGGATAGACTGGATGCGCAACATCGGATGCAATGACTTGGGAGAAGAGAGGCCCTACGACAGACTGCGATAGGTAATTTCACCCCGGACCCATAGGCCAACTAGTACGAGAAAATTAGGATTTGACACAGGAATAATTCCTAGTAGCAATTTTCTTTCGGAATTCATAGAGGGAGGTTACTGGTAGTCTAAATTTCGATTTGCGTGGTATTCAAAAAAGTCAAACAAAGATTTACCACTTTTTGGGGTATAAATCAAAAAATATCGATCCTAGAAAAAATATAGGAGGGGGTAGATTGTAGAAAATTTAATTCTTAACAACTTTGTAGCAAAAACTTTTTATGTAAAATTAGAACGATTTATTCAGTAAACAAAAATGTATCCTTAAATTCAAGATCACGGAGAACGCAACGAACCGAATACCACGCAAATCGAAACTTAGACTACCAGGGACCTCCCTCAACGAATTCAGAAAGAAAATTGCTACTAGGAATTATTTCTAGGTTTGCCCCTTAATTGAGCTAAATCGGTTGTAGTAAACTTGATTGCACAACTAGTTGTGCGATCATTTTCATAAATTGAATTATTGAAATAGGCACGAGGGATCGGCGTAAACCGCTGACCACGTGCAACGTGACTACGATGCTCAAGTCAACTATTTCATCATACCTACAGTCATGATTTTATTGCAATTTATCTAAGTATGTCAGAACATTTTGTTTATAATTTTTATTTATTTATACGTGGTCACAGTCATTACCACTCGCAGACGATTAAATACACGTAGCTTGTAATTAGAAAAACATAATATATAGGTATCTACCTATCTATCCATAGCTAATATAATAATCTAAGGAAGGAAGACCTATAAATCCATGAAAGAGTAGGCAGGTACAGTCAGCATCAAATCGATCTGACTATAAAAGTACTCAGAAGGATCTTAATAACTACCTACCAATCTCAGGTGGTCGGTTGGGAACGGGGGGATGTTAATAGTGTTAATACCAAACTAAAGATGTGTAGGTACCAAGTATAAGAACAATCAGTCAACTTACTGAGTAGGTAGGTACCTACTTCGCCAGTCAAGATGGATCTGATGCTGACTGTTAATACATGGAAGGTTCCTTGATCACGCATGTATCCCTCGCACCATGATAATGATTCAATATGGAGCTGTGATTAACTGGTACAGGCAATCATGGGAAATTATGGATAGATGCCTAACTCTTAATAATTACCTAAATAGCTGGGATACCCTTGTGGTCGCAGTATAACTTATAGAGCTAATAACTTGAGAACTGAGAACATTAATTTTGCCAGTCTGTGGTGGCAAAAAAGTTGATTGAAATAAAAGACAGTATGTAATAAAAAAAATATAATTATAGGTATACGTTGTAAAATTAAGGTGGATATTTTTTCTGTACAAGATTGCGCATATTTTCGCATTATTCAATGAACTAAACTGCTATTAGATACAATAACACAAACGCAAATTTAATAACAGCTAACTTGTTTGTAAAATAATATTTTGGCACTATAGCTAAGTCTTAAAATAATAATGTATAGAGTTAATATGGCCCTAATTAAGTAGGTATAGGTATATTCCGTGAATATCCCTAACCGTTTTACCGGGATCTGAGTCAAGTCAGTGTAGGTAGTTATTAATAGTTCCTTGCGCAGAAAAACTATATCTATACGTTATTATTCTAAGAGCTGAATACACATTAAGCAGTGTTAAAATTAACAGTAATAATGACATAAGTAGTTCAAACATGTACTTGTTTGTGATATTTTTATTACAATCAAAACTTATTCCTTAAATCTTTAATTTAATGTTATTTGGTCAAACAAAATCCATCCAACAATACATTGTACTTGCACTAATAAAATAATTGGGATATTTTTATAAACATACGGTAGCCGACTTTAGATTTGATAGGTACATCGGAAGAAGAATAAGAGTTCGACTAACTTCGGCTCGCTTCGGTTTTCTAAATCGTATTCCCTATCTCACACGCATATGTACCTACAGCTTGATATCTGTTTAGAGTAGTTAAAAACAACGTTATAGTTATAAATAAATTGTATAAGCCTAAACGGTTTTAACTACTCTATATAAAGGTATCAAGAAGTCCATGAACGATAGAGAAAACGCTCTACAAACCCGAAGCAAGCCGATCATAATAATCGGACTCTCACTCTTCTCAAAACCATAAACAGTTTTGGAAGACAACATGTTTAATATTGTGAAAGAAATATTTGAATTACAAAAAATTCTGTGATGAAAAAAATTTGCGAGTGTGATTTGTCGCTCATTTTCGATATCGACGAATTTGACTGTGACTCTGCTGTAAAAATTCCGTCTCTCACCGAGATAACAGTACTTACCTAAGTCAATAAAGGCGCTTTTAAAATGTTTTTGTTTGTGAGAAAATTAAATGCAGCTTTTTGATAAACAAAAAATTCAAATTATTAAGCGCCACTTTGGCCGAAACAGCCTTTTTTGACTTAGGTCAGAACTCGATTACAATAATCAGCACTCGCTTGCGTTTGTTCAGGTACCTTCACCTTCATTTAGTTGGGGTATCCAGCATAACAACTATTGTGAATGTGTGTAGGACGCGATACATTATTTTCTTAATATATTTTCTGTTTACCATTTTTATGATATTTTACATAATTAAATACTATTACAAAAACCAATTGACTAAAATGCATAGCAGCATTAAAGCAACGTTGTTACTTATCTTGCAAAATTTGCGCTGAACGGCGATATAGGTAAATACTATTTAGACAGGTAGGGGAGATGGGGTACCTTACTACAGGGGGGCAGATTTGAATTTGTTGATTATTAAACGCGGTTTTGACGTAATTTATGCCATGATATCTAATGCCAATACTCAATAGTATTACCGTGCTAATGTGGTGGCCTCTATACCACTCTATCCTATAATCCTAATCTATGTAAATTGCCACTAAGTGTGGGTTAGAGGCTGTGATTGTTAATATCAAATTTTAATTAACTATAAATGTTTTAATTAATAACCATTAGGTATAGTACCCGGCTAGCGGTTTAACACCTTACGAAGGACAGTAGGATTCCGGTTAAGATAAGCTTTGCAGAGTCTTCTCTCTATCGCACAGCACGTCAACAGGTTGATATCATTTTAGAACAGTTACAACCAAAGTTATAGCCTTATAGGTCACAAGTTGGTTACAAGCAAATAATTTTAACCTAAACGGTTTTTATAAGGGTATCAAACTGTCATTCCTATGTGCGATAGAAAGCTCTATACAGCCGAAGAAGCCAACCTTAGCCGGGCGTTCACTCTTCCTTCTCGATGACGTGTCAGGTCAAAAGTTGGTTAGTTAACTTTTTAATAAAATTACGTTTCATTATGCAAAATTACTTAGTACCTACCTCTTAGTTTATCGGTCACGTGGCAAGTTTTCCCTATGGTTTATAGGTTTTTTTTTCAGAATATTTACCTTTCAAGCGAGTAAGGGGCACATTAAGATCAAGTTAGAGTAGGCAAGTTTGAATGTAATGTTCAAAATGTATAGATACTCGATTATACGATTTCATTGGCATTTTCAAATGTGCGTCTTCTCATATAGAAGAAGAATGTAACAATATTCAAAGATTGCTATGTACAGTCGATAAAAGTGATAGTGTCACTTTTACATACAACTTTATATGAAAAAGTGCAACCGTATCTCCTTTGTTGACTGTACCAATACCACTCAACTGGAATGGCTGTACGAAACAAAAAAAAATATATCGCGAAATCAACCATAACGTGTACTTTTTGTAGCTGTCATATAGATGATGCTACAAAAAGGCGCGCAGAGTCCTGCCTCGCTACAGGACCGTGAAAACAATAATTGTTCTGAACAGCTTGTCTAATAATTTACACAGAAGACATTGCTTATTATTTCTTTACATCCCTTCTATGAGAAAAGTGTCACTTTGTTTGTCTATCCTCTATAAGGTGTAGCAAAATAGCTCTTTTCTGATAGGAACTTTTTAGCGGGCGGAAAAGTGATTTGAATTTGCAATATATATGATTCATAGAAATCGAACGCAAATTGTTTGAATCACTGGCTGGTACATGTTGGCTGCACGGCGCGGAGACCCGTGCTTACTAAAAAATAAAGCAAGCGCGCGTATTCCATCTCTGTTCTTACCCTACATATTTTTCTCATTTAAAGGGGATGAAAAGTAGAGTAAGTATATGACTCGAGAGCAAATTATTTTCCCCTCGGGCGATGTACTTTTAACTTCGCTTGTGGTTCAAAGTGGCGCCCTCATCGTAAAAATGCTATTTTGCTCCCTTGTCATACAATCTACTATTTCTTTCCAGTATATAATAACATAAAAAGCGGGTAAGTACACATAATGAGAAGGATGTACAAAAAGCAGTTTTAAAGGTCATCGACGGGTCTTTGAAACTTTTAAGAGCTGCCAAAATATACCTATAGATGACGACGAATACATACCCTCTTTTATTTTTTATTAGAATTCTGAAAACATTTCTGCAAGAAACGCTTGTTTTTTTAGTAATATACTTACATATTTACAATTAACCTAGGAAAATTGTAAGAAAACTACTTACTAAAAGTTCAAAAAAGAACTATGGCCCCACCTAAAAAGGTTCAAGTTTATTAGCTTTTTCCTACGCAAAAGTTTCAAAGAAATGACCAGAATGAAGAAATAGGTCGAACACCAACACTGACCAACAGCAAGGAAAGGGTGAAGGGTTTTATGAAATTACAACAATAACGACTGAGCAAACCGGCCACAAGTCTTTCATAACTAACCAGTGTCAAAAAAATAATTTGAAGATAGGCTAGAAGATACTAGGCGAAATTCACAAAACTACTGAAAATATACGAGATGTGGTAAAGTCACAAGTTAAGACTTATCATCATACCTTCCACGTAGAAATGTCGCAAAGTACTAATTAATGAAATGTGGTTCTTGATGGACAACAACAAAATAATGCAATTTATGCAGCACATATAATTGGAATTTTAAAAAAGTGTTCATTATGTCCACGCACAACAAAAAACAATCTCATACAAAAGAAATAAATCATCTATGAAAGTAAAAAGGAAATTAAAGACGATTCAATGTTGAAAACTAAGTGAATCTTATAGACATCGAGATCTGAATCTATAACAATTACAATGTAAAAAAAATACAGGCAAATCAAAGTAGAAAACCAAATCCTGTAGACATCGAGTTCAGAATCTGGCCGTAACAATAATAATGTGAAAAAACAATTAAAGACAAATCAAAGTTGAAAACTAAATCTTATAAACATCGAGTTCTGAATCTGACCATGACAATTATAAACAGAAAAATTAAAAGCACATCAAAGTTTTAAACTAAATCTTATAAACATCGAGTTCTGAATCTGACTATGACAATTTTAAATGAAAAAAATTAAAGGCACATCAAAGTTTTAAACTAAATCTTATAGACATCGAGTTCTGAATCTGACCATGACAAAGTAAAAAAAAATTAAAAGCACATCAAAGTTGATAAGTAAATCTTATAGACATTGAGTTCTGAATCTGACCATGACAATTATTTCTATGAATTACAACACAGATATGGATGCCACTGATGCAAGTGACGACAACGAAGATTAAGAAATGCTGGATTTTACTCACGATACCTTTTTTACTAACGAAGGAATCAATTATTCTTACTGTCAATTACATTAGGAGAAAGGTTTTCCTCCTCATTTTCCTGGAAAAGAAGATAAATGGCCCATTAATATTTTGGATGTAGTGGCAAACCTTTCAGATGCTAACAGCTTCGCCACTACATCCAAATACAATAAATATACACCTGGCACAACCAGAACTGCGGCAGAACTTACATTCAGTTTTCCCTTTTTTAAACCCAGGATTGATATGCAATTTCATTAAGTTGAATTAGGTATTGTCAATTGTCAATGTCATTAAGTAGAGTTGCAAATGTCATTAAGTAGAGTTTAATAATTTATTTATTGTCTTATGATATGTTCGTTTTGACTATTATTGTCAATCAATATGTCATTTACAATAGATATCCGCTTTTTTCCTTCTTATTTTTTTCAAATAGTCTTTAAAACTGCCCCATATCGATTCAAATCTGCCCCTTGAGGAGGTAATTTGTTTAAATAAAAGCAAATGATTGATCACAACCTTATTGGATTTGTTAAAAAAAAGCAAATGATTGAAGTTTTTCACCGTTTTTATATATACTTACTGATTAAATAAATCATAGATTAATGAATTTATTTTATTAAAAAGAAGGGTTTTTTTTTTCAGTTCCTTTACAATTGATAAGCTAATGTGCTAAGGTGCACCCTTCTCCTCTACCTTACATAATATTGTAAGTTTAACTTTTACCTGGATTTTTTTTATTGCACAGTCAAATGATTTTGGCAGGTATTTAGAAGACTAAAGAGAGAGCGGTAAATGTAGGCAAAAGTCGCAAATAAATTATTAATTAAATACAATTGACGCCGTATTAATATTTTTTTTTAACATTAGGTTATATTCAAACAAACGATTGTAACACAACCTTACGCTAATTTGTCGTCTATAACACCAAGTTACAGGGCACAGTAAGAACTAGACTAGGTATTCAAATCGTACGACATCTATATTTAGAACCTCAAGCGAGTATTCGAACTCTCAAGAAATATTAACCTGTAGCCTGTGTTAGGACGGACTAATATTGCGAATGTTTAAAATTTTAAATTAGTAGACAAATATAAAAATTTAGAATGTTTTATTTATTATAATTTAATATTGCTTGTTTTACCTGATCTACAATCGTGTGATAAATCACGCATAATATCCATATAGATACATATAGAATCCATAACTAAATGATAGCCTTGACTATAAAAATATTTTTATTCTATAACGAATTGATTTAGCTACAGCCCCTTAATTAAACCATTACTTATTAATACTGGCGATATAAAGAAATCAGTCAAACGCATGGCGAAGGCGACTCTGGTGTATACTCTGTACATACTAGATTTAGATAACTCTATATACAGTACCCAGTTTTTGATTTAGGACATCGTCGGAAAGAAGAGTGAGAGTCCGGCTAAGATCAACTTGCCTCATTTTGTATAGGATCATTTTCTCTATCGCACACTTTGAAAATTTGTAGACGTGCCTACAAATTTTCAAAGTAAAAAATATTATAAAAACGAAAGTGATTGCATTTTTATTTTTGTAACGAATAAACCCAAAAATTACCAGAGCGATTTCAAGAATACACAAGACTACTTTTATCCCAATATTCCCACAGGATCTGCGTGACGCCGGTAGTTAATAATCATAGTTTTAATTATTCTATAAAGGTCTCACATTATTAGTCCAGTATACGTAGGTACGCGCTGTACAAAATCGAAGCAAGCCAGCTTGAACGGAATCTCAGTCATTTGCGACGTTCAAATCAAAGGCTGATACCTACTATATTATAGAATTAACACCATTGAGTGCCTATGCCGCCAATTATCAGCAGGGCACGCTAGCACACCCACGCCACGTTTCAATTTCAATGTATACTACATTCTAAGATTTAATTTTATCTAGCTTTTTCCATAGGTACATATCGTAGAGGAAACAATTGGGTGGATTGACGCATCTTCTATTGTTTCAGATTATTCCGAGTTAATTTTTATGACTACATCAATTTGTTGTAAAGTGTCGGGCTATATCAGGCTACTTGCTACGGTAAATTATAAAAACGCATGTTTGATCCATCTCTCACCAGCTTCCTCTACCGCTATTAAGCCTATCATAGAAATCACAGATCTCTAGGTATATTATACCTACAGCTGATATTTATTGAGAAATTTGTAAAATATGGAGTGTTCTGAAAAACCCATTTGACCAACATTACTGAGAAGGACATTAAATATAAATAGAGATCAGTGATGCGTGTCCAGAATAGTTGACTTGCCAGTTCAAAACCTAGGAGTTGAGGAAAAAGGCATAGAGCTATACAACCTATTTAGGTCCGACTCACGTTTTAATACCCTCTGGACATGAAGAAGAATGGCATCCACCCAGTTCTGGAAGTGGGTGGAAGCCAATGTTCTTCTCTCAGACACAGTTCTCTCCTATAAATTATAGTGTTCAACACTTTCGCAGAGATCTCTTTAACAACTAAAAAAATCAGTCATATAGTTAATATTGATTTATATATTGCTGTTTATGACCTAGTGATTAAGGAAATCACAGCCACATATCCATAAGGCCATTTCTAATTGCTTTAAAAAGTATTATTGGACTATTCGTACTATAACTGAATCACGTGGTTCATGGAAAAGTTATGCGCGCGGCGTGTGTAGCGTGCGGAGTAGTGGGCTAGCAGCTTCAGGTAAATGCTATCAAAGAAGCCTACCACGGAACCTGTCATTTCGTCTAACCTTCGTCGAAAGAAATCGAAGTAATTTCATGGTATACTGAGTATCAAAAATGATCATGATCACATTTAAAACATATTTTTAATTCAAATTGAAATCTATTTTATTAGAGTACAATAAGTAGTTATTCCATTTTCATAAACAAATATGAATTAATTTGCTCAAAAACTAATTAGGAATCTAAAAATGATCATCTACTTTTGACACCAAAACTGTACGTAAACGTAAAAGCAGGCCCGAAGTATCGGATGTACGTTTCATAGCAGACCTCTGTCTGTTGGTACGTCTAAGGTACCTAGAAATTACGTAAGCCTAAAAGTTTACAATACATTATACAATACAATATTAAAAGCAAATAAACTCCCACTTATTGCATCGCCACCTTGTACCCAACAATTTGGAGAATTTGGCGTGGTCATTTATTTACAGTAATAGAACATACTAAAATATTTATTTTCATATAAAATATTGTAAAATTATAATTTTATCACTAATAATTATTTAACTCTGTTAATTAATTGTGTTTACTAATTTATACCGTATGTATTATATGTCCAACGCTGGTTTGTTTATCGTCATCAAAAAAAGGACCAATTTCATCAGGTAACGGTGGCACATTGAATAAGAACTGTTGAACCGATGCATAATAGTCCCTGCATGTCCATGTGTCATCATGTCCACCTCCCGGCATCACCACTAGCTTCTTACAAATGGCACCGCACCGCATGTACAATTCTTTTGCCATTGACGGTGGCACCAGAGCATCATTTGAACCACATATCACCAACGTGGGCGTCATAATGTGACCCATTTTTTTTAGTGACATGTACTGAAAATTTTAAAAACACCCTATAGAATTCAGTTTTCAGTTTAGTAATAAAGGATCATCCATAAATTACGTCATATAAATGAAACGCAACAATTCTGTTGTCAAAAATTATTAAAACCATTATAACATCACTTACAAGTTACAATACGTCAAAATAATAAATAAGGACTTGTTTAGTAAATGCGGAAACCAATACGAAAACGCCACTCAATCTGAGAAAACTCTGGTTATGGAACTCAGTAAGTTTCTTTTGTCTATTTACAACCATATATAAATAACCTAAATATAAATAAATGTTGAGCAAACAATTCATTCTAAGCTTGTCGTCTAAATGTTATTGATTTTTGTAACTGCATACATACACCTGCTTACATTGCTCACGCCTATTTTGTAGCTATTTAGGTAAACTGTGCCCATATATTGTTGTAATTTATGGATGATCCTAACAACAATAAAGACATAATAGGTATCAGTTTGCAAAGTATACCTTGTTTTTATGACAAAACTGCGGAAGCCAGTTAAGACAATTCCATTTCAGGATAACCTGCGCCATGTCTGGTATACTTGTGAAAGTATTTTCAACAACAACTGCCCATATTTTGTTTCTGTACTCCAGCCTTGATGCTAAATCAATAGCTATTGCTCCACCTTAAAGAAAGTACTTATCAAACTTAATCAATGAAAAGGTGTATGATGACGATTTGACATTCATATGCGCTCTTTATTGTGCCTAAACTGAATAAATGAAATAGATTCTTTGATTCTTTGATGGAGCTACACTTAACCAAGACTGCTGGGGTAGAGCCTACTTCACTTGCAAACTCAGGTAGCTGCACAAAGCTCTAACGCACGCTTGGGAGGTTAGACGGGAGTAGCCCATAAAAGCCCTGTAGCCAAATCTAAAGAATCAATTAAGATAGAAAAAAGTGAATACGTCACAAGCGGGACTCGAACCAGTGATCTTTCCTTTACAGGGGGAATGCTCTAACCAATGAGCCACCGAGATTTTTCTATACATCTGTCTTGGGGTAACTCTTCTTCAATCCCTTCTCTTCTTCTTCTATCTTAATCGATTTGAATAGTTGGCATACTGAATGCTTCATAAAATTTCATTCAAATCTAAAGAGGCAAAGAAGGAAGCAGGCTTCTGGCCCAGAAGTGTTTATTATGTAACAAGTTACAATTAGGTAGATGTCAGAATTCTTCAATGAATTAGTAAAACTGAATACCGTAATTACAATTCTATCAGTAACATTGGTAATAATAATCTTATCTATAATCCTTTTAGAGATAACACTTTATGACAAATAGTTTTTATATTAATAGCAATAAAATGTTACTAACCTAATGATCGCCCGAACACAATAAGTTTACTAACATCAATGTCACTTCTCTGCATAATGTAATCAAGTGCTGATTGTGCATCAATATATAAACCTTTTTCTGATGGGGTGCCTTCTGACAAACCATAACCTCTATACTCTACCATTAGGATGTTAATGTTTAACTTGTGGTAGAAACCAGAGACATTGGACAATCTGAAAATAGCAATAACCATACATCAAAACTTTTTACGCACAGCCTTATCGCAAAGCTATTGTGTTAATGGTACATGATGTTATTAAAAGAACACAACCATAATGCGCTAGAACACGGCACAGCAATTTAAATCACAATATACATACAATGGTAGTTTAGACAAGAAGTATGAATAACAAGCAAAATAATAAGAAAAATAAATATAAACCTTTGACCCATGTTGCCGGCATTTCCATGGAAAAATATCAATGTCGGTTTGTGATTACTGTTTGTAGTTTGCTTTATAAGAAACATGTGAATTTTTATACCATCCTTGTTATTGATTTTGATACTTTCGTATGGTAATTTGTAATTGCTAGGTTGGAGTACAAACACTCTCGAATCGGGCGGATCATTTGGGTAGTACAGCAGTAGATCCTGAGCACTATACAGGATACCTGTAAATATTGAGAAAATATTTTGTAAAATTAACCTGATAAGAACATTTAGAGATTCTTCTATTGAGACAACTACAATTCAGGCAATAATTTGTTTGACTATCCTACATTGTCAGACAATTTTTAGCCCTAAATATGGAATTTAGTCTTCAGGAATGCAAATACAATAAATATATTCTTCTTCTTATTTTATTCAAATGGCTCCTTGCAAATAAATATATTGATCTGTTGACAATTTATGAAACTACACCATAATAACATTCAATGCTACTTTACCTGAAATCCCCACTGTAAACACTAGGACAGCTGTGATGAATCCGTAGAGCCAAAATACGAGGACGCTAGAAAATAATGTTAACGTAGACACAACCCACAGTCTGTATAAAATAATTCTAAGAATATGATACATCTTTAATTATACAAATAAAAATACTGTAAATGACTGTAAAATTAAAAAATATTCTGTCATGTTAAAAGGAACTACCGACATGATCTGAAGTATCGGTCATTGATATAAAATTTAAACCTACACGCAAATTAATATTTTATCTAATGTTACATTAGAATAAAGCATGTTCACAGGATTGAATACGGAACAATCACGATAGTTATATTAATTACTGAAATAAATGATTGAAAAACAATCAAGACAAGACGAGACGAAAAATGACATTTATTTCAGCCCTCGGAAACTTCACTACATAGTGGTGTAGTAGTTTAAAAGGGACATCTACAGAATTTCTTCCTATACTAATCGGATAAAACAGACCAGCTGTCATTATAAATTGTGGCTCTGGTTCCAAAGATCGATAGATGGCGCCGCATGTTGAGTCGGTAAAACAGACCTGCTGTCATTTACACAAAATGTCAGTTAGTATGTCATAATTCATAACTTAAAACCGGCGCGGCCTTTACGTTGAATTTTAATGAATTCAACGTAAAGGAACAGGCCTAACGGTTTTGGGTTATATATCCATATATCCAATGCATGTAGTATGTATGTAGGTATGCACAATATAGGTATGTATGGTATAATAACAACAGTTGTCGGAATATGATTAATAGATGGCGGTAGATTCTGATAGAAATTGGGTGGGTGACATAAAAAACTCACGAGAGGGCCCTCTATTTCCGATGTATTACTTTACTCTATGATTTATTTGCCTTGCCATGCCAGTTTAGTCTTTGGTTTTGCCCACAGACTACAGACAGAGTACTTTAAGTGGCTATTACACCTTCCTAAATTTAGAATCCGATATTTAGGACGTCCTGAATTTAGGAAAGTGTAGTTAGAAAGTGTATTTAGGATGAGTAGCATCCTAAAGGTGGGTACAGATCATGTAACATGTTGTATAACTTGTGTTATATAACACGTCCACATTATCTAACATTGTTTTATAACTTTGCAACATTGTACTAACTTCAGTGTCTACATTAAGGTAACTGTACCAATGCTCGACACTTTAAGGAAAAATAAAATTTCAATCTAAAAAATTTAACAAATTAATTACAGCATGGTCGTTACATTCTTTTTTAACTGTTACAGCAACAATTAGACATTAACTTTTGCCCATAAAATCTTTAAAATCTATCATACTTTTACTTTAAATTAAATTATTATGCACTTGGTCGAAAACACCAATGCTAGACATCATTGTCCCAATGGTCCAAGTATGTCAATAACTTCAATATTTATAACGTTTATACTAAAATTAGTAATAATCATAACTTATAAACAAAAAAATCACACCTATAAAAATCAGTACCCTTGGCAAAAATCTTAAGAAATAACACGACCGTGTTCACGGAGTCACATTATTTGCTGTCAACAGTCTTTCTAAATTTACTTCGGATGGTGTTGCGAATATTTGAACATATCTTATAGATACCATTAGGCATCTTTTAAGTCAATAGTCTTATAAAACAAATGGATAATTTTCTCAAAATACTGGGTTTTGTTCGAAAGTGTCTAGCATTGGTACAGTGTCGAGCATTGGTACAGTTACCTTACTGAAACATGTTATACATTGTTATATAACATGTTATGCTATATAATTTGTACGCACCTTAAATAGGAAACGATTTAGGATAAGGATGATTTCCGACGTCCTAAATGGCTAAATCGGACGGGTGTAATCGCATTTCCTAAATTTAGGATGCTCAGTGGCCGCTCACCGCCACAGTATCGATACATATTGTATCGATAAATATCGATATTGATAATTTTATATTATAGCTATCGATATATCGACAAATGTATGTATGTATGTACGTGGGTATGTACGTATGTTTGTATGTATGTATGTATGTATGTATGTACGTATGTATGCATGTATGTACGTATATATGTATGTATGTATGTATACGTACTACGTCGTACGTACGTACGTATGTATGTATGTATGTTTTACGTATATATGTATGTAGCGTATGTACGTATGTATGTATGTATGCACGTATATATGTACCGTATGTACGTACGTATGTATACATTCTTTTTTATTCAGAAGTATGCACGCAATGAGATTATTGACAGACTGTTGCTAACTTAAAAATTAAGTAACGAATTAAAAAAGTAGCCTCAGCAAATAGAGTCGACCATAACAATATTATGAAATGTAATTTGTTAGAATATATAACAGTAACATCATACGGTAACATCATCAAAGTAATATTTAATAACATCGTTATCAAAGGAAGGTGTAATAGCGCTTTTAGGCTTGTTGAAAAAATATTGATACATCGATAAATCGATTTTTTTTTCTATGCAATGCATCGATATTTTTATGCGATATTTAATTCTTTGATATATCGAGGTATCGATATAAAATTCTAAGTATCGAAAAGGTATAAAAACGATATTTATTATGATAAAAAAGTCCCGAAGGAATGCTTCTCTACCAACATTTTTTTTAATAAATTACATTTCATCCCTACTAATATTATAAATGTGAAAGTAACTCTGTCTGTCTGTCTGTCACGCCCAAACCACTGTACCGATTTTGATGAAATTTGGTATAGGGGTGGATTAGACCTCGAGAAAGGACATAGGCTATATTTGGTCGCGATAACCGACATCCACGCGGGTGGAGCCGCGGGCAAAAGCTAGTATACTATAATTATGGTTGAGTCGATTTGCTGCTGCTTTTTTTAATTTGGTACTTAATATTTAAGTTGACAACTCTGTCAATAATCTCAATGCGCGCGTAATTTTGAATAAAAAGTATCGATATTTACCTACCATACATAATTATATATGTACACTAGCTTTTGCCCGCGTGGATGTCGGTTATCGCGACCAAACATAGCCTATGTCCTTTCTCAAGGTCTAATCTACCCCTATACCAAATTTCATCAAAATCGGTTCAGTGGTTTGGGTGTGAAAGCGTGACAGACAGACAGACTGAGACAGACAGACAGACAGAGTTACTTTCACATTTATAATATTAGTAGGGACTAGTAGGGAGGGATAATATACTAATATTGGTTTGATTAAATAGGTAATTATTATTTTATCCTTGTTTTTGATTTATTAAAAACTAGTTGTTGCTCGCGGCTCCGCCCGCTTAGAATTCTGATTCTGTTTAGTTTTAATAAGTACTAAGTAGTTGAAGAGCCTATGAGGGAACAAAATGAACATAATGCATAGGTACATAGCCTGTAAAAATCAGTCATTATTCATTAACATGCTCCGTAGAATGCACAGTAGGCGTTTTCGGGTCTCCTTTGAGAAAAGCGCGGGGTGCAAAGGCGGCGGAGGCGCGCTTTTCCACCAATCATAGATTATGTCAAATTATGCCAAAACCGTGCGCACCATTGTCTCGCGTCATTGGTTGATTTATACTTTGGATGGTGAAACTGCGCTACGATAACTACCAATCCCATTACACTTGCGTGCAAAATACTTTAGAACTAACACCACTAAATTAAAAATTAGTTTAAAATGCATGCATACCTAGATTATATTCACCCCTGTAAATCCCTGAAGGCAGGCTGAGGTGCAAGACCAACATTTCGCCAACTGATTTTCGGTCCCACATAATAAGTTGGGTTGGGGACGAGCCTTATGCCATCAAGCAGGTGTGTTTACTATCAGATGGCGAATAGCTCTATCTTTTTGTCGGCTTCTACGACTCGACATCCACAACGGGAGTTGGGTATTAAGGACACTTTCTGTTAAACCAAACACATCATTCCTGTTGAATGTCAGTAGCCCTCACGTGAAAGCACCCATTTTCCAGGCGGAAAACGCTTTGTAATCCGTTCCTAAGTCCTTACAGCTTGTCCACTGTCTTGCTGATCAGCAATTATAACAGCTCCAACAGTGGCGCCTATCCAACAGTGGATTGCAATAGGCTAATTGATGATAGTAGACTTCTTCATTTTTAGAAGTGTTGTACAAAATAAAAGTCATTTTAATATGAAATAATATATATATTTATGTACAGTAAATTGATATAAAGTGTAAGTAGCTTAAATCAAGTGATTATATGTAAACTAAAGAGGATCCGTTTTGATCTAAACATTGTATAAATTCGAATTACAAGGCACAAAAAGGTGTTCTATCAATTTAAATCAGTTTATTTTTTGAACGGTACATTTTAAAAAAATTGAACCCTCTTTCTTAAAATAAACACATTCAAAATACAAATTAAATATTAATAGACAGATTGTATAATCTGAGTATTTAAATAATAAATAAATATTTTCCTTAATGCATGACAGCTGTACTTTACAAACATTCTAAGAAAAAATAAATATAGAAATAATAAAGTAATACATTGATCAGCATAGTCACACCCTAATTATACCTAGCTTCATAACAAAATGCAGTTAAAAGCAATGGTGATGTATAAATAAATTAAAATAATGGTGATATGTTTTTTTTGATCATTTTCTTTTACATAATTGCATTGAAATAGTTGCATAGCGAATATGCTCTATCAGACAAGTCAATTGACTTTCTGAAGTGAGCCAGTGTTACCCGTACCCTTTGTGACAAGGCTTTGAAGACGCTGATGACATTTTTTTTATTACTACCTCTTACTTCCCAAGGGAAGTTCTTGACATTGAAATTAGCGGTAACAACAGAACCAATTAGTAGTTAGTCCATGTCATTGTCTACTTAATAGAGTCAAATTTCACCCTAATCCAACGAGTCATTTTGCATGAAGGATTAAGAAATAAACTTTCACATAATTATATAATATCTGTGAAATTAGTGCACGTTAAACTCTGCTGAAGTAAGAAATCCTACAAAGTTGTATTGCAACTTTGGTACCTGCGATGTCCAATAACTGTGACAAGTGACAAGCAAACGCACCAAGCAGTGACTGTCACACAAACACACAATCAACAGATTCAGAACAAAAGCACGTTGAATTCAAGAGACGCCGTGGTATTTGGCCACTCGTGCAGTATTTTTTCTTGTAGAAAAATATTGACATTGTTGAGAGGTTACTGGAGTAGCTAACGTCCACCTGATGGCCAGTGGTAACCGTGACTTGAATGCTTGCAATCCCAGGAATAAAGCTATGTTTACAGAGGCAGAGGAGGGAGAAGTCCTCTCATCATTATAGAAGAGTAGAATAGGATAAAGGAGGGGTAGAACATAACATCTCACTGGCAAGGATGCCTCAGACTGGGCGAAATGGTGGAGGAAAAGCAGAATGCGGACCGGTTCCAGGTGCCGAGGTGAAAACTGTCTGGGGCCTCACACTGAGACGATTATGATGAGAAGATAAAGTTATAAATTCTTAAATTTGATAATGAATCCTCATTGATCATGAAGCGAATCAGACTGCTAGTACCTCTCTTTTCTCAACGTTTAGAATTGGGTTCAAGTCACGTCGGTACCGCACTGGCGCCCGATTCAATATAATTACATTTTTAAAACGTGTAATCCAAAACTAACGATTTCTTTTCATTCAGAAATATAAATTACCTACTGTACTCATTACCTACTGATCATTAAAAATTTAAAAGGATCATCTAGTTTTGACGATAGATCATAGTAAATTAGGACATTGCCTATGGTTCAGCGTCTTCTCGGGTCTCCTATCACACCTTTTAGATAAGCTGCTGAAGACCCCCAGAAATGCTATTGTTATTTTGTATTCGAGTTAAAACTACATTCACCAAAAAAGTACTTAATTTTATAAAAATTAGTAAGAAGCAACTACTTATTACACTTATCACTCATTTGTATAGAATCTTGTAGATCATCTTATGTATAGCATAATGTTGAATATGCAACGTAACGGCGATAAACTCAACTGAAATTAAATTAATTGAATACTACGGAGGTAATCAAATTGAAAATTCTGTCAGGATCGCACTTACTCATATTGTGATGTGTTCACACTAGTTGAACGATAGAAGAGGGACGGAAACGAATGGGGTTAAATAACGACGATCATTTCTTTAAAAAAAACAATAAACATGTGAATTTTTTACATTTTGTTTGTAGACACAAACAAAATGTAAAAAATTCACCGCTACATCATGTTTGTATTGGTTCATGTTTTTATTTCATTTCCTAAATAGATAAATAGACTATTTGTATATTTTCTTTTTATTAAAATATATAATATATACTTAACAAAAGAAAAATACAAAGTGATTTTCATATATTCCAAGACTATGCTTGTTATGATTTCTGCTTAATATGACGTGTTTGTAACTTCCCTTCGATGTCATTATAAAAGGATTCTACTGTACAATAAAATATGTTGAACATCATAACGACAAGTGGTATATCCTGTAGATTTTATACTCTCAGTAATCCATCGTTCGTCTTCGTGCACTCAGCGGGAAAAATTGTAATAAAATAGTTTTGTATCTGTTAAGTATCTAGTAGTACTAAATAGTTATTCTGATAGCCATTTAAGTCAGCGACTGCCGCGGATTAGACAATGTACAGGAGGAATCACAACTATATTGTACATAACGATTTAACATAACAATACTTTAATTTGATTTGAGTGTTACTTAAAATTAAAAATAACAATGACTACTATGTATCTAGACAAGCTGATTAGAATAAAAATTGTGTTCCGGGGTGAGGCGGGAATTGGGAAGAGATACAGGATGCAGTCTGGATAGATGTGTTAATGATTTTTTATACCTATTTCAATAGATATAGCGTGCCTTTTTGTATTGTATATGTATGGTCAGATCGCCTTTAGAGTTTGTTCCGTTCAACCAGTCTAGACTACCATAGAAGTTATTGAAAAATAGTCATTATAAACTACATATTACAACAACAACGAAAATAGAATAACTAGCCTAAAACAATTATAAAACTGTTTGAATGTCAATCTACTTGCTATCAATCCCATTCTTGAGTTTCTTGTATTCTGTGAACAAGTCCTGGATGTCTTTTAAAGATCTCTCGATTTCACTGACGAATTTCGATGAGCTCTGGAATAATAATTGTTTGTATTAGCAAATGGACGCCCATGCCTACTGACGTGAGCGCCAATAATTCGTACAACGTATTGGTCTTGGTCATATATTATAGTAGTATATGAAACCGAGCCGTGGTCTTATAAGAGCCGAGGACGGTAATCACCAATACACACGTGTATCATACGACGTTTTTCAACACACTTGTGAATAAAATAATGCATAATTTATAATATTATAAATACTAAAAATTAATTCGTTTTCCTATGCGAGCGCATCAAACAATGGCGATCGGTCATAGATATTTAAAAGAATAAGGTTTGAATTAAACCTTTTTTAATTTAATTCATTTGTACTTTATTGAACACGATCTTTATTGTATCAAATTTTTTTTTAAAACAAATCAACTCAACCAATAAAATTAAAAAAAAAATAAGCAATGAAAAAGTCACAGTTTGATAATAGGTGTCATTACGTGCCTAATTGCGGTGAAATAAAAGCTACATTATGAGTAAGTGTGTTGAAAATATATTAGTTATTTATTGAGGTATTTAGGGTGGGAACTCTTTCTACACAGTTTGCCTTGTTTGTTTGGACTCCATTTCATTAAATGATAATCATTGAAAAGACCCGCGATTTTTAACCGTCAACTATGTTTTTAATGTGGTAATTCATACATTTAGGCTGAATTTCACCGATATAAACGCGTTTAATAAGTAAACGTGAATTAGTTGATTTATACTAGTGAAATCCGGCCCTAATTTTATATTCTTGACTTTGACATTCACATATTTAGTAAAAATATGAACTAAAAGCAGTTAAAAAGCCAACATCACAATCTAGTCAACATTATTCACTATACTGACTGCCTCTGTAGCGTAGCGGTAGTGAACGCGGCCGCTACGCAGGGGGCGCGGGTTCGATCCCCGCTCAGTGCAAATACTTGTGTGCATGAATATGAATATTTGCATTGGTCTGGGTGTTTCTATGTATAATATGTGTGTATTTACGAAAAAAAATGTATCTAAGTATGTTTATCCGCATTCTAGAACCCATAACACAAGCTAGTTAAGCTATGCTTACTTTGGGTCTAGATAGCGTTGTGTAGAATGTCTTACAATATTATATTATTATTATTATAATGTTGATGGTTGAAATATAAACACAAAATATACTATAATTAACTTACAGGAACAAAATCCGTCGTAAGCTAAACAAAAAATTTGTTAGCTAGGAATGAGCGCTAATAACACGCTCTTTTAGGAACGCCAGAAATCGGATGCCAGAAATGCAAGACGCTGGCGATCAAAAGGAAGAGGTCCGATTTCTAGTGTTTCTTTAAACAGTTTCCGCCCTTGGTAGCAGAATGTAATAAATGTGTATAGGTGCCATAACAAACAAACATATAGAATCTGCTAATATGCACTGATTATGATTAGAGACACGCTTTGATCCAGTGTTTAGTTTTATTTTGTAAACATGTAGCAAAGGTGGAGACATGCTGGTATGAAAAAAATATGAAAGTAAAAGAAACGAAAGGCGTATCCCAGTATCAAGCAAGTGGAAAGATGTTGGTCTTTGCCTACCCTAAAGCCTTTCGGTCGGACGGTCGCAGTCGGCAGGCTTCCAGTCTAACTATGAAACGGCTCAACTTCGCAGAAACCACTGCCATTTGATCTTCACAACCCATTGACAATATTAATTAGACCAAGTTATCAAACCTTTAGGGTATCAATTTCATCTAATGAATGCCACACATGTTCATTTAGCAACCAGTACCGACCGAACGTGCTCTCTAAGGCAAGAGAGGTCTCACTGTATTAAGAGTGATGACCATTTTGACTGAAGAACTGCACTGAAGACTGAAGAAAGATATTATGAAGACTGGCCTGGATGGTTATTACTCGGTTACTATTTAACCAGGTGTATCCTAAGTTGAAATGGCAGTGGGCAGGGTACATAGCACGGAGGACTGATGAGTGATGACCGATGAGGTCGAAAAGTTCTCGAGTGGAGGCCACGTATCGGCAAGCGCAGCGTAGGACGTCCACCCACAAGGTGGACAGACGACCTTATTAAGGCCGCGGGAACGCGCTGGATGCGAGCCGCTTCCAACCGGTCTTATTGGAGATCTATAGGGGAGGCCTATGTCCAGCAGTGGACTTCCTATGGCTGAAATGATGATGATGATTCTAAGTTAGATTATTCTTACCGTGATGGGACAGCTCTTTTTGCTTGAGACGTGGAAGAAGATGCGGTCTTCTCCTACGATGATGTAGGATACTCCGTAGCCGTCGTCTGCCACGGGACCGAAGCCACCGCCTGCGCTCACGCACTTTGGATGTTTTTTCAGATCCAGCATGCTAGTTTGACCTGGTCACAAAGCGACAGTACTAATTTAGTTTTTGTTATTACAATCATAATCATCATCTTAACGTGTTTCGGGTTGCGTCTGAGGATTTCAACTTGGAGTCCTAGTGAAAGCCTCCGCTTCTTTTGATTTTGCTTATACGGCTTTTTTCGGAGCGACTGCCGTCTGTCCTCCCAATTCTGAGGAATCCTGCGCCAGAGCCTCGTTCGTCAATCAACAGCTGTACCAGCTCGCATGTCAGGTTGACTTAGCCGTAAGGGGTCCATTACACGATTATGCAAGCGTTATTCCATCATGCCGTCAATCATGAATGTTATTGGTCAATAGCCGATTGACCAATAACAATCGTGATTGACAGCATGATGGCATGACGCTTGCATAAGCGTGTAATGGACCCCTAAAGGTAGGGCTTCAAACGCCCCCAAAACACACATTTACATATCCGTCTTCGTAGTTAAAAACTTACCATGAGGTGTCTGACTGGTGGACAGCCGCCACGGTTCGTTGAAAACTTCCTGCAGGAACGGGGAGTCCAGTTCGAGGTATTTCGAGACCACGTAGAGGCAGAAGAGGTGGCGGTCGATGCCACGGCCCGCCATCGCATCCTGGTAACCGAGCTGGTGACGCTTACTGGCCTTCAGGAACAGCTCCATACGATCTTGGAGCTGGTGAATCAATAAAATAACTTAAGAATGATACATTATGTAAAGTTTGCGTTTTCGCGTTTCGCTTAATTCGCGCACCTTTATCGTGAAACGTATTATATTACAAAATGTCAGAATTTTAACACCTTAAGGTGCTGATAAACTTGAGCATTCACTTGTAATGAGCATTCTTACGAATGTTACATTACAGAAAAATAAACGAGAGCGTTTTAGTGAGCTTTCTATCGAGCATTCTCGGCTCGGTTCGATGTTCGGTTCGACAAATTTAAAGGCGGCGAATGCCCAATATTACAAGTGAATGCTCAAGTCTATCAGCACCTTTATGTCCAAAACGTGTCACAAAAAGCTCGTCTACTATATCATTTCTAAAGCTATAACCTTTAGAGCTACATATACCCGCGCCACTTCCCGTGGAATACGGAAAGTATTATTTTTCTTACCCAAACAAAAGAAGGGTGGGATCCAATTCTTACTTGTCTACGTGATCGACCACTGCATGCTAATATGTTCCTTGACGCAAGTTATTACGGTTATAGTTCCCAAACACCCAAATATCGGCTTAAAATACACGCCTCAATACATTTTATGATTGTAGCATAATGTTTCTATACCTACAATTTGATTAATTAAAAAAATAATTACTATTAAAACATTCTTAGATGCCCCAGCTGTCGCAAAGGTTATCATTAATTGTTAAACCGGATTATATTGCTCGATAAACCTCGGTCAACGTAACGAATATACGTACATCATTATCATCCGAGCGCCACTCCCGGATGTACCTATCCAAAGCTTGCACTTTGTACCTTGGCGTCCGCACTATAACTTCACTATTAATACTATTATACACGATTATGTAGTCACGTATAAGCCAAGCTAACTGGCTTATATGTGACTGCCGTCTGACCTCTCAAAGACGAGAGGAAAACTAGCATGACGCTCCTAAGAGAAACCCTTTAGGAACTGGTTAATAAGAAAAAAGATAAAAAACTGATGAGATGCGCGGGGATAGAACTACGGCGAGTGAAACAACAGGACACAGCCGTTGTGGCTCAGAATGTCAACTTCCCAAAATTTTCCCTGGTACCAAAATGTCAACTTCCTATAATGTCCTAGTTAAATCATGTTTATTTACGTTAAAAAATAACCACGAAGGCTAATGCGGGAGTGCCGCTCCGCTTCGCTTCCGCCTTAGCCTTCTAACCTAACCTATCTTAGTCTGGGTGGGCAGTGTCCATTTTTGGGAAAGGGACATTATGGGAAGTTGACATTTTGGTACCAGGGGACATTTTGGGAAGTTCACATTCTGAGCCACAACCGACACTGCTAGTACATTACATAAATATTATAAAACTGAGTTGTGGTTAAAGATAAATTACGAAAACGTCATAATAAAGGCAAATAAGTTGAACATACCGATGCGTTAGGATCAGCCATAGATTTGACCCACTCCGCGCTCTCTATGGTGCAGGAACGGACGGTCTCAGTCCGTCCCTCCCGGTACAAGCGGGTCATGGACGCCTCGTAAGTGAGGCAGAACCGCCCGGCGTCCCGGTAGTACGATAGTTGCAGTACAAGCTGTATGAACGCGTCCGGCGACACTCGGCAGGTCTTCATGAATCCTGGATAGAGTAAATATTAGGTTATTTAAGTTTTTATGTTGTCACAATCGAGGTAACAGTTGTTTGAGTGTATTTAGTATGGTGTTGGAAAATATTTCTAGCAAATAATTATCTGATTTGATGACTTCCATAGGGAGTAATCACATCAATCAATCGATCGTCGATCGGAGCCATCGATAGATGATTAGAATGGAGCAGTCGAAGTTGATTAACACTAATCGATCCGTACAATCGATCGATGGTAGGATGGATTGCACAATTAACTTGTACTGCCTATAATAACAACGCGTCCTCTTCTGAATACATATGTACTGAAAAACCATATGTAACGTCTTATCGTACGATACCCGATGATCAGTTAAAACTACCATAGTATTCAATTACCGCTGATTAATGTCATCGATCGATTGATGTGGTGACACCCATAAATCCTGTAAAAAGTGGTTTTAATTTACCAGCTGTTAATGGCTTACCTTTCCCATATTTAGTGTACATAAGTATCCTGAGGTCAACGTCGTTGAGTAATTTTTGTGCGACGTTGAAAGAGGTGTCGATGGCGTTGGTAAGGTCTTCATTGCTCAGGTCCCACTGCAAGCGGATTGGTTGCGGCGGGGGAGTGTCTACCGAGCCTATTGTGTCGCCATTAGAGGCGTATCTGTGAACATAATGCAATCTTAATTTTTAAGTCAGGCAATAACGTCTAAACGCTATACCTACGTCGAAGCAAGCTGAGTTCCAATAGGCGGAACTGCATCTTGACTGCAAAGTCTCGAAATGATCTTAATACTAAGGTATTAAGAGCAAATAAAACTGTTTTATTGATTTAAATTGTATTATTGTCCGAACTAAAGGTGTGTACCAAATATCAGAACAATCAGTCAATAGTTAGAGGGGAAAAACAAGGCATTAAGATCAATTTTGAGTACTTCATCAAGATCCATCTGATGCTGACTACGTATGTACAGTATACTAAGATGATAGTTATAGTAGAAATTACGTACCCAACTTCTTGTTCACACCAAATGATGTACTCCCAGAGGTGTCCCATAACTGGTGCGTCTGCCCTGCAAACGTGAAATGAACAGGTTAGGACAAGAATGATAAAATATCATCTGAAATTTTTTGCTGACGTGATTCTTACCATGTGTGCTCAGCATTGAAACCCACCTGTTGATAAAAAAGAAATAATTATTCACTATTAAAAATTAAATTTGGAATGGGGGCTTTTGGAGGGTCATAAATATCTTTGGAGCGAAACTGGTACCTACTCATTGACGGAAGAGTCTTTTAGGCAGACTTTCCACTGTGGGTTTAGAAGTCAGACAGTCGGCTACTGTGTGTAACGTAAAAGCCAATATAAATCAAAATATAGAAAAGTGGAGTAGGATAGATAGACAAAGACAATAGAAATCATCTATACTACATTCGGTTAGGTAAACAATCCTATAGCGACTTTTTATTAAACAAATGAACTAGGCTTACTGACTAACTAGCGGTTCAATATCAGTTTGTAGTATTTAAAATGAGTTTCTTAACAGAAAAATATTAATAAATCACGTTAAAAAGACACATCAAGATTACATTTAGTTAAGTACCTAACCGAATGCAGTATAGTGTTGTCTCCGGTCGCATCTGAGGATGAGGTCCACTTACTCTTCTTTTGACGACCTAATCTTAAGAAAAAAATTCTGTGCAGTGGAATTGCATAGATATTTTTAAGTAATCTGTGCCAGCAGGGTGAAATGGATAGGGTTTAACTCACACTGCCGTTTGAGCTGAAGCACAAGTTGAAAGACTTGTCGAACCATCTGTCGTGGCCTTTCCCGTGGAGCAGCACGCGCCCAAACTCGTCCAACTTAGACGGGTCGTTCTCCACGTATCCGTATTCGTAGTCGTCTGTAATTCATTAGTCAACATGTAGTAAAATTCGATATAAATTTAGGGCTTCAACTTTATCTAAGTTATCACTAGATGCTGTCTGCGGCCTCGCACGAGTGAAGTACTGAACCTGTTCCAGCCGGGATCTAATCATGAACGGATCATAACAGGTAGCTTATATTCCGGAAAAGCATAATTATAGGTTTGCTTTGCCAGAATATAATCTATTTCTATGTAAAATTTCATCCAGTACCGTTCAGTTGTTTTTGCGTGAAAGATTAACAAAAATCCCCACACTCAAACCATCACATTTATAGCATTAGTGCGATTTGGTGATAACTGCCAGTAATTGAAAATATCGATATGTAGCTGCTAACTCAGCGGCTACAAAATCTCAGATAAGCAGAGTTGGTTGAAATAGAACACTGATAACGATGGTTTCTGAGTACCAGCCACGGCAACTTACTAATTTAGGCAATACTAGTTGTTGCCTGCGACTCTGCTCGTTAACTAAAACGTTCTCAATCACGCTCAAAGAACTAAACGGAACTGACTGAAATTTGGTACAGAGATAGATTATAGTCTGGCAAAACACATAGGTCTTGAACAGATTCTCATGGATTTCGGGAAGGGGAGGAGAATTCCACGCGGTCAGCTAATACCACAATACATATAAGTATTGCAGCTTGGTATTGAACTAGACATATTAGTTCCATTATCATCGATCGGCCTTTCATGGCTAACGTAACCGCGTATAACCTTAATTACAGATTTGATTGTAGCTCTATATGTACGAGTGTTTTCATCGATTTCTACAACTGTGGGGTGGGATAAATACACGATATGGATCCATATAGCCGTACGACATAATATTTTTAGTCTATCTATTTTGTAGAAAGCCGGATATGATACAGGGTTCATTGAAATACTCGTACCTACTGCGGAGGATAAGATTAGCAATCTCTTGATTACTAGCGATCCGGTTCCCATCGGGTTATCGCATCGTTTAAATTAGGTAGGCACATAATGATTTTTTTAAATAGATAATACTAGTGACAGAAAATAATTAGCGCACTAGCTAACCCATCCAGTTATACTAAATTGCTGGTTTAGAACCTGAAACTTCTCTATTGTAAGGCCGACTCCTTGATCCCTAAGCTACCTATGTCATTCTTTTAAAAAAATCCACCTTATTTCTTTTTCACGGCATATGCCCTGCCTAGGAAGCTGTCAAAACAATACGAGTACGTTCCCTTTGCCTTTGTGAGGCTATTAAACATGAAGAAACCGGAAGTCTTCACTCATCCATCACTCATGCATGATTTCGTTTTCAAGATTTGAAATTTTAATTTGATGTAGGTATTATTGTGCCTTAATACGTTTCAAAAACGTTACTTTACTGTATTCAGAGAACTCAGCGCCTACGACGAAATTTTGTACTTAAAAAATAAAACTAAACTGATTTTTCACGTCATTCCAATACAATTCATTAAGTATAACGTCATAAGTCATAACATTACTATCGTTAGTGAAATCCGCTTTTAATCTTAATAAATTAAGTAGGCATAGCTTAGTATAATCATCACGTGAATGGTTCGATGATAAAAAAAAATTGGAAGACATAACAAATGTGTAGGTAGGATAATGATATGACGTCAATGTCTGCAAGATTGTAGGGAGTACTTGTGAACTTGTGTATATACCGGACAAGGCGTCTCACTCCGCTAATTAATAACTGATAAGATTGGTTTGGTACGCACGCGTAGATTATGTTTATATTTTCATCGTAGTAATTGCCGTGTTATAATATCTATACTGCAGACCCCACACATTGTAAGACATCGTAATTAAAACTCATGCAAATCGGTAGGCGAGCCCAGTTATGAAAGCATAAGGTTTTGATGGGATTACCCCTTTTTTATATAGGACACATAAATTTGACTTCGCCTCGCCTGATGGTAAGCTGAAGGCAAAGTCTCTGAAAAGAGGGTCACCATTGCAGACACGTGCCATGTTACAATGGTGGCACTCTGCTTGACGACATGTATTTATCTGCAGTCGCTAACAGGATCAATTTGGTGTCGCCAGGACTTGTAATAAGATGGGTGAATACATACAGTGAGGAGATTAATGAGCAGTTTTCCAGTAGGTATAATAATCAGTTGGTTTTTAAATCATCCGGAGATGGCGCTAGCATAGCTTTTGGTAATTTTAATGTACTCTGTGGTTTGTTTGTAGTATTTTTTCATGACATTTGCGATGTTGCCAAAGTGTAATTTCATTTACCCGTATTATAATAGATAAAATATAATAAAACGCTTAATTCTTTTCGCGTCACTGTCTGTAATTTAAAGTAATAATATTATATTTAAAATAATTTTATCAGAAAAAAATACAAAATATTTACTTATGTAAAGTAAATCATCACAAAACCGAAGAACATTTTTTCCATAAATTAGGGAACACTAGATGTGACACCACACTCTTCTTACCAAAAGTGCCGGGTGCGCCATCTAGCACGTCTTTAGGAATGCTATAAATACCTATTAGAAAACTGCTCATTACAATTTGCGTCAAAGAATATAAATGTCAATTAGCCAATTACGTTGCGAATTATGTTGAACAGAATCACGTTCAACAGTTTCAGAGTATTCCGGCACACCAGTGACAACTGTAGAATAGTTCCATGTCTAAACCCTTCAAATAAGTTATCTAAATTCAAAACGTCGGTAAACAGTACATAAATTAAATAAAAATATATGATAATTTAACCCGTTTTTGGTTTAATTTCATTAGATAAACTTTATTTATAAATGATTTAACGTTAGTATTTAGGTTGGACTCAAAGTCCACAACCTAGTAACAGAGGTTGTTGACCCCGGAATAGATCATCCTTCTTATTTTGTATTTCCCCAATTCAAGTAATTTAACGCAATCTGAGTCTCAACATATTTACCGCACAAAACAAAATCATCTTTCTTTCTTACATATGTAAGGTTGCACAGAGGATTATGCAACATGCATAGCATAATATCATACTTGTGGCACTGTTTATCATGTTTAAACACAGTATGAAATACACATCTCTACTACTTAATATTATAAAGCTGACGAGTTTGTTTGTTTGGTTGAACGCGCTAATCTCAGGAACTACTGGTTCGAACTGAAAAAATATATTTATGTTGAATAGTCCGTTTATCGAGGAAAGTTATAGGCTTTATATCATCACGCTACTGCTCAAGGGGGGGCTTAAACGGAGATGCGGGGTTTAGAAATATGCTACAGGCGAAGCCGGGCCGGGTTGGTTAGTGTTATAATAAAATAGGTTGTTTTTTTTTTCAGAAAAGCACACAGTGACCCCAATTCTGTCTTGTCACAAGCTAACTAAAATAAGCTAAAAATCTCTAAATGTCAGTTTAGTCCTGTCAAAATGTAATTTCATATTCTGAGAACACACAACTAACTTAAAATTAGCTTGACACAACTAAAATTAGAGAAAGTACTCAACTGTCATTTTTGGTTAAACGGTATTCTGTTGTACGTATATGCACTAAAATAAGAAATGTCAAACTAAAATTAGACATCATCTAAAATAATGCCAATTGTCGTTCTATATACGCTTAAAGCCTTTATAAAGCTCTATAAATCGTCGATTGATTTGGATTTTATAAATAACTAGCGGACCCCGCGAACTTGCCAGGTACGTGGATCGAGAAAAACTGTATTTGCTTGGTTAAGACTGAGAAATATCACAGTTTGTTTACTATTTGATCAATAATATGCACTAATTATCATTTGTCGGCATTCTAAAGACTTATTAAGATAAGTTTTTAGAGATTTTATGAAAAGACCCTTTATCGTTCATTCTTAATTTTTAACAGCTGTAACACTCGTTTTAGCGATGTCATATTCAAATTTAGTGCTGTCTTAGCTTAGCAAACACTAAATTTAGTTTGACATAACAACAGAATACGGTTAGAAATGTCAATCGCTTATCTAAAATAAGAAAATTTTAGAGAAATTTAAGTTTAGAGATGGTAACGTCAGAATTGGGGTCAGTATTACTTTATTAAATGAATTTGATGACTGTAAATGTGTTTCTTGTGTGTGTAATTGACTGCTACCTAATGTTGCTAATTGTCAGATATATTTCGCTAGGTGTTAAGAAAATAATATCTGGTTTTATTGATTTTTTTAGCTTTAGTTTCAGTATCCGACAAGTTACGCATGCGTGTCATATAGTTTGGATTTGTTAAGTCAAATTTTAATTACGGCAGTTTGGTTAAATCCACAAGGGCGGTAAATTTTTACCCTTGAAAAATAGTAACAAGTGTGCATAGTGTGTTTTTAAGTATTTTCTGTCAACTAATATACATTTTCTGGCACCATATATCCCCATTTTTTTCTTGTGACCGCATGGGGCGGGCGTTGAAGTGGCTATGTGAGTGTTTACCCGTGGTCCCAGTGGGTCGACCCATTACCGGGTCCATGGGTAATTTGAATTACCCGTGGTTCCAGTGGGTCTACCCATTAACGGGTCCATGGGTAATTTGAATTACCCGTGGTTCCATGGCATTCCTCAAAGAGGGCATTTTTGTTGGCCCTTAAATCAGACAATTGATGAAAGATAATATATTTAAAGAAAATATTTGGAAAAATCAGCTTGGGAATCTTTCATGAAAGTAACTTCCAATTCTGAAATCACCGATCAAGTGACTACAAAAGTATTGTCATGGAGGAAAACGTATTGTTGTACAGGAAAACGAATAAGTAATATCTCATTATTTTAAATTGGAAAAAGCAAAATCAATGCTCGGGCAGAACTCGAACCTTACAGGGGGAATGCTCTGACCACTGAGCCACCGAGCTTCGCCCGAGATTGATCCAAATTTTCCAATACATCCACCTTAGGGCGATGGTGGGAGCAATCTACCGATATTCGTACGTACTATCGGAAAATAATTTGTTTAGTTTAGCATACTAAATGCTTTAAAAATATTTCAAGTAATATCTCTTTGTAATACTGTAATCTCTTTGTAAGTCTTTGTAAAACTGTCTCTGTGGCGTAGCGGTAGTGAACGCGGCTGCTACGCAGGAGGCGCGGGTTCGATCCTCACTCAGTGCCAATATTTGTATGCATGAATATAAATATTTGCATTGGTCTGGGTGTTTCTATGTATAATATGTATGTATTTACAAAAAAAAAAGTATCGAAGTATGTATATCCGCATTGTAGATTCCATAACACAAGCTAATTAAGCTTACCATGTGTCTAGATAGCGTTGTGTAGAATGTTGTAGAATATTTATTTATTTATTTAATATTATGTGATCTCTTTTGACGTATTTGGTATGCTGTTATTACGGATTTGTATATTCTATCGATATAGTCAGAATTCCGGGACCAATCCCTAATGCCATGGAACCACGGGTAATTCAAATTACCCATGGACCCGTTAATGGGTAGACCCACTGGAACCACGGGTAATTCAAATTACCCATGGACCCGGTAATGGGTCGACCCACTGGGACCACGGGTAAACACTCGGCTATGTCGGTAACTCGGTATGCACTGACTAAAACCATACGGTATTCACGTTACCTCACCGAGTATCGGAATACTAGGGTACGTTGAGCACTTGCGAAATATCGTGGAATGTAAAATCTCTTTACAACACACCTGCTCATAACAGTGATATTATTTTACCGCAATTAAGCACGGAATGACACCTATTATAAAACTGTGACTTTTTCATTACTATTATTCACAAAAGTGAGTTATAGGTTCTTTTTTAAATTTTATAGGAAGTGTCTATAACTGTCTATGTTCTTAAAAAAGTTTTGATACAAAAAATAACGTGTTTAATAGTACGAATAAATTAATACGCCTATTGTATGGTCATTTGATGCATTTTCGTATTTAAATAAATAATTTCAACTTGTAATATAACCCGCGCCACGTATCTTGGACCTAAAATGTGCTCAAAACGTGCCCTATACGCGCAGTTCACATTTCTTGGGTGTCTTTTGAGGATAGCACAGGATGCTACTGCGGTAGACGAACTCAAATTCACCAAGCACAGACTATTACAAAGCAATCCGCGGGCGCCAGAGCCTCGTATGTCTTACGATTTAGGTCCAAGATACGTGGCGCGGGCTATACTTGTGTAATAAACAAAATTTTCGCTCAAATTTAACTTTTTTTTTAATTTTATAGGAAGTGTCTATAATTGTCTATGTTCTTAAAAAAGTTTTGATACAAAAAATAACGTGTTTAATAGTACGAATAAATTAATACGCCTATTGTATGGTCATTTGATGCATTTTCGTATTTAAATAAATAATTTCAACTTGTAATACTTGTGTAATAAACAAATTTTCGCTCAAATTTAACTTTTTTTTTTCTCTAAGTACAGAAAAAAAAACAGAGTAAAAAAAAGTTAAGTTCAAACCTCATTTTTTTTTTTAAATATGGTCGACCGCCATTGTTAAATGCGCGCGCATAGGAAAACGATTTAATTTGTAGTATTGTTTATTTAGTATTTGTAGTATTATTTTATTCGCAAGTGTGTTGTAAAACGTCGTATGGCACGTGTGAGCATGATGATTACCGTCCTCGGCTGTCTTAAGACCCTCGCCTGGCGGCTCGGGTCTCAATGGCGCCTCGGCGGTAATCACCAACGTTGCTCACTTGTACCATAATGTACTATTATTTCACCTCGGAACGAATTATGAATAGTAAAAAAACCTCCGCTAGGAAGGAATTTGTAAAATAAAATATAGTTAGAAATATTTCACTATGGCAGTTATCTATACTATTATATAATTGTAAAGTGGTCGTGTCTGTACATTGGAGATATTTAAAAAAAAATACTTGGGTTATGTTATATTAACGATACTGAACACGAAAAAATATTTTTTTCATTTCCTGTCTGTTTGTCTGTTTGTCTGTTTGTCCGCGATGGACGCAAAAACTACTGGACGGATTTTGATGCGGTTTTTTTTGTTAGAAAGGGCTTGCTCAGACTTAAAATCTTACGTTTGTTTGATCGGAATCGGTTGAGTAGAACCGAAGTTGTGAACAATTATGATAATAAACGGAAAATGGCCCGATAGACAGATGGCGCTTTTTATTATTATTGGTCAATTTTTATAGCTTATTACATCCGAGCAAGAATGTCAATTTATAGACTTTATTTTTACATACACAATTGTGTAAAATAATACGTTTTTAATCATAAAATTAAAATTTGAATTTTTAAGATTTAGTTACAGAATCATAACTAGATGGCGTTCTCGCGTTTAAATTCAAGCTATCGTTTGGTTTCAAACTACGGTATTTAGTATTACTTTTTTAAATTTCTAATTTTTCAATTTGTGATATAGATTTTGGTATTGGTACAGTCTAAGATCCGTTACAAAATCGTTTTTCACGCAAAGACAGATTAGAGCTTGGCGAGTTGTGTGTGACTATTATAGTTGAGTAGACAGGAAAGGTACAGGTAGTGCGAGAAGGGCAAAGGAATGGGGACTACAATAGAGAGTCGAGTAGATATCCAGGTAGGAACATTCTTATATACCACTTAAGTGGCAAACAAGCACCCGGCCCACCTAATGGAAAGTGGTTACTGTGGCCTATGGACGTATGCAAGTCCAGAGGCGTCACACTCGCCCTTCTTGAAGTACCCCATCCCAATACTATTGTCGTGAGTCGTACTGTAATAGTGAAGTCGAGTATAGTGGCATCGAGTAGAGACGCGAATACAGAGTGGAGGGTACTTACTACGTGGAGTACAGAGTCAAGTAGGAGCCGAATAGAGAGGCGAGTACAGTGTCTAATCTTTTTTTTTATATATACTACATACTTAGGTCGCAGACAAGCACACGGCCCTCCTGATATTAAGAGGTTACCGTGGCCTATGGGCGAGTGCAACACCAGGGGCGTCACACCCGTGCTATGCTGTAAGAACAGAGGGATTCTGTGCCATCAGCGCAAAAGATAAGTAGGGCAAAGCCTTTGGTTTTCCCACTGACAGCACAAAATCTCTGGCAACCCTACTCACCGTCAGAAACACTACACGAGGTTATTAGGTAAGTCGTGAACTTCTGTAGGGCCAGTCGGACTGCTCGATTGGGACGGATATACCGTCGTTTCCTACCTCCTCTAAAAAATAAAGCTCCTCTAATCAGCGTTCAACGCGCAACTCCCTGCACTAAAATTTATAACACCACGCGATAAACGACATCCACGCGGGCGGAGCCGCGGGCAACAGCTAGTTATAAATATAGTGTGAAGGACAACAAAACTGTATAGCCAATAAATCCTATAAATAAATATTGTAGGACAATCATATAATATCTATAATCTATCGAAGGCCATTTTCTTATCAAAATAAGGCGGAACTAGATCATTGATAATATCAGTGATTCTTATGAATTATTTAGCAACCACGTGTGACGGCATACTCATTAGGATAGAAAGAAATTGGAAGAACGACTCACGGTCTTCCGTGAGACCTGATAGATAGTAGACATCATTATTCTGGCTATATAGCTACAGGTTAGCCTATGTGAGTAACTCATACCTAAAAGAACAGGGCCTATTTCTCCAATTGTATCGTGGTAAACCTACAATCAAATATGAATAAACTTATTAGTCGCTCTCTGTATCGATCATAATATATACACTGTTTAGAGAAACAACCGGTCCGTTTTAATATACTAAAATTTGGTAAGTATTACAACATAAGTAGCGATAGAGCGGTAGGGTGTTCGCCTGCTAGCTAAGTACGAGATTCTATTCCTGCTCAGCGTAAATATTTTAATGCATGAATATATAAAAATTTGCATTGCTTTGGTCGTTTCTAAATGTATCTACAAAAAATATAGCTAAGTATGTATAGCCGCATCCTAGAATATAATACAAGATAGTGAAGCTAGTCTACTTTGGGTGTACATAGTGCCGCGTAGAATATCCTGGAATATCTTACCAAGACAAACATTAAAGGCTGCCCTTTCGATGCAGTGCAGCGAAGTCCGGTTGTGGCCGCGGTTGAACATGGTCTGCCTTATGTGCGCCCAGTGTGTCCGCTCGCCTGCGGTCAGGGCACCCACTCTCTCCTCGTAGATCGAGGGCTCGGTCTTGTCATCCAGAATTTGTTGAAGTTGTCTGCGATAGATAAACATTTTATTCGACACTGTAACTGGTTTAGGTGAAGTCAGATCTTAACAGCAACTATAGGTCTTAATAAGGGATCACTGGAGCAGATTTTCTTTATACATAAAGGTCACGCCTATGACCCCAAAGGCATAGGGTAGAGGTGATTAAATCCTAAATGCCACGAGACCATTGTCGTTTTCCCGGATTTTCTTGATTCACACCGAGACAGTCTGCCTGTATAATTATACACATAAAGATAAATATATACCTACATACACGTACATGTTTTGTCCTCTATAATGAATAAATCAAGTCAAAAATACTCCTTCCTATCCAGTTACCTTTTATTTTACCAATTTTATCTTCAAAACTGTGCAAAGTTTTTACAAAAATGTAGTAACAATAGATAACATTACACTTTAACCTTATTTAAATGATGAATATTTACACATACGATAAGTGCTCGTCACTAATTTTTAAGTGACGAGCCCTTTGTTTTGCGTACAATCTGTCAATAACCTTACGCTAGTATAATTAGCAAACTTGGTAAAGTTTTTAACTCACTTACATAAAGGTAGAACAAAGGACTTATAGTATTTGACTAGGTATGTAGTTTTATATGTCCTATAGGACTTGGTGTGGATGTGGTTCTAGTCCATTGCAAATATTTATGCATGAGAATGTCTTTTGAATGAAATTTTGAAGGCTTAGTGGTCAGAGCATTCCCCCTGTAAGGGAAAGATCGCGGGTTCGAGTCCCGCCCGAGGTCAATCCTCTTTTCTCTTTCATAATCGACACGAGAATGTCTATTTGCATTGGTGTCTACAAAAATATGTTTTACAGTCCCAAGACCCGAGAGGATTCTTACACCAAAACCTCGTTTCAGTAGCCATGAGTTCAGACTGCAGTTGTTTCTCTAAAATGAACCAAATGATGGAAAGAAGGAGTAGGAGAGAGAATCCCGGGGTACAAAGTGCTAGCTTTAGATGTATCGTCGGATCAATATGATCTCAGTTCAGTCAAATGACGATCACATCAGAATACTGATTAGCACTTTTTCAACTTTTGGTCGCAATCCTATATAATCATATTACAGTCAATGTTATATGATGAAAACGTGTTATACGAGAATACCTTTGATGAAATTTGTGAGATCGAGATTAGATTGGAGTAAAATGTTGACCATATTTTTATTACGAGAATTGGCCTTTGGTCAATAAACCGGGCCGCACTGTAGACTTCGACTCGACAGACCTTATCGCTGACATAAACATAAGTTTAAAGAGACCAACTTTTAGGGAGAGATAGGGCCATCAACAGAAATAACGAAATCCATCAAGTGTTAGTCGGACTCGTTTACAAAAGGTTCCGCACACAGAGGAAATATGCCATAGAGATGAAATGTAGCCTTCATCGCATGAATCGACTATAAGTCCACGTATTACGTAAATATCTGCAAGGACACAAGTAAAAAAGTTAACTTAAAAGACAAAAAAAAGTGAACATAAAAGACAATGATATTATTCTAATATGTCAGTGTACAGTCAGTATCAGATAAATCTTGACTAGCACATTGTCCTGATCATACATACCTAATGGGTGGGAGTGAGACATATATTTATAAATATAACGTGGGTATAGTACAGAAATGCAAATAAATAGAATTACTTGAATGCTAAAACCACCATGTTTAATAAAGAATAACTCAGAACGGACTTAGATTTGGACTAGGCGCCATAGTAACTTTTATTCAGCTCAAAAACACCTATCCAGCGATGTAACACACATAGCTATTGGAAGGTGGGACCAGGTTTCATACAAATCCTGGCATTCTCCTTTGCTGTTTTAACTAAATAGTGGCCACAGTTATACCACGAGACATGTCTATACATGTCTCGTGGTATAACTGTGGCCACTATTTAGTTCTGATGGGTGTATGGGGCCTCACCAAGTCCCGAGGGACTTCGTCAAACCAATCCACCCAAGCCATATATTAACCAAATAAAAAGGCGGAGAACTAAGCGGACCTTTAGCTCCGAGGTGAAAACCTTGGATGCAATGGAATAACTCTACGGTGATGAAGATCATTTTGCAAAATTATGGCGTGAATATATTCTTTTATTTGGGTGTAATTTGGCTGTTTTCTATTGTATGTATTAAATTGTGTGCATACATACTTATAGATATGTCTGCCAGTTTCTTTAAAAATTATCTTTACTTGTGTTTTTCAATAAGCGCAATTTGTATTGTTACATTTACAAGAACACAAAACCATTAGCATTTTATTTTTTATTGTTTTTTCCTGTTGTCGACCCTGAGGGTGGAGTTGAATCACGCTTCCCACTATTTCGTCATGACATCGTCAAGTCAGAAAAGTTTAACCCTCGCAATAAAAACTCGGAAGTGGCTCTTAGCTGTCGCTTGCACTTATCTGCAATCTTGTAATTAAGCTTATTCTCTGTGAGAAATTGTCACGTTTTTATAGTGCGGAGAAACTGTGAAACACACACGCACGTGAACCACTGGTACAAGGAAGTAACCGAGGAACACCTAGGAGAACTTCTCTTCCTCCTAGCGTTAATTCCCAGTCGCATCCGAAGCTTTCAGCTCGGAGTCTGGGGTCCGCTTTTACCAGTCATAGCTACAGATTTGGCTAGACCTCGATATTTTCCGTGAAGCGATTGCCATCTGACCTCCACGGCCCAATGTTGACATTAGGCGGTATCGAAGCTTTGCAGCTAGACCGTTGTTTTTGGACTTTTTAGGGCACCAACTACCCGTAACGACTGCCATAGATGTTCTTATGGCAACCGGGACCGACGGCTTAACGTGCTCTCCGAGGCACGACCAGACCAATGCAAATACCCATATTTAATGCACACAAATATTTGCACTGAGCGGGGGGGGGGGGGGGAGAACTATGGGCATCAAAATGCTATAGTGGCACAACTGATATACCCACCCACCACCCAGGTGCCCACTTTCCACTTTATCACTCCACTGTTATCGACCACGCCTACGCATTAAGTCGTAACGCGATTTTTTCACAAATTGAGATTTTTGTGCCATCAGAACAATATTATATCATACTAACTTTTCATGAAGACAGAATTTTTAAAATGTCAATAAATAAGGAGATTTTCAATCGATAACAGTTGTAACTTTTAAACACACCCGCGCATACAGTGGCATTGCAAGTTACAATCATATGCGCCGATCAGTTGATTGCGCATGGGTCAAACTCAACAGAGTTCCGACGTCGTATGACACATGGTTCCAACGCACAACGTCGTAACATGCATGTTACGACTCTATGTGACAGTCTATTAGCATATTTTGTGGTTAGTTACGACTTTATACTCTTCAAAAATATTACACCTGGGGTCGTAACTTATACTAACGGCCATATGCGCTGTTGTAATAGAAAATTATACAAGCGTATATAGGCGTATCACAAAGATAAGACTGTATGCTATGTTACATACTAAAGATACTGCTATTTGTTTTTTAATAATTCACATAAATACTATTAAAATTTTACTTTTTCGTAGATATTGTACAATTTATGTCAATAATCATTATTTCCCTATGTGTTCGAAGTACCGGTGGCACTTGAAACTGAGTTTCAGATTTTAATCATCAATCAGTGTTAGGACACAGTTCACTACCATTTTGAATCAGAATACTTTAGTTTGTTTGTCTAATAACAGTGAATCAACGTAAAGATTGCAAAAATATGAAATTAAAATATTTGAATAGTTGAGGAAAGTGCATTTATTTGAGTAAAAATGGAGCGCGCACTACCATGTTCAATTTCTGGGCAAAATTCTTCTAAAATTAGGATAATGTAACAAGGAAGATGGATTATTAATAGCAAAAGGAATACAGATAATTATATGAAAATGTACACCACTACAACTCGGGTATCATTCTAGGTAATGAAATTACATTGTTAACTTTAAGCTTAACCTTTTACTAAATCTAACTCGGATATACCTTTTAAGGTGTTCATCTTTAAAACAAAATACCTTTACACTCTTTCAATAGGGAAGAGAATAGTTCAAACATTATAAAAAATTGGTACTTAGGTAAATGATCTGTTTCTCAAGATTGGTTGGAGTAAACTGGACCTATTTCTGAAGGTCTTAACATGCTCTAAAAGTTACTGGTCCCGGTTAAATATTATTATGCGCGCAAAATTTTTGCTAATTTTATCCAAAGAATGATGACGAATGATTAGGTTTATAAAATCCAACAGAAACTGACATTGCTGTATTTGCTTTTTATAGTTAAATTATTATTGCAAGAAAGCATGGTGCATACGTTGCTAAAATAGTTAAAAAGTTTTGTAAGATTCAGGACTTTTGGACCAATTTTATGTTGTTCCTTTACCTATTACATGAGCTACATTTATTTTAATTATTTGTTAAGTATTGATCAACGTTTATAAGGGATCATTAGGTCTGTCTTTCTATATGGCTGCTGCTGGTGTGATATAAGCAGGAGCTGCTCGTCATGGAGATAAAAATACTGCGTTGGATGTACGGAGTCACACATCATGATCGCGTGAGGTACTCCCGTATCCACGGCTGATTTCATATACGTGATATCCCAGATAAAACGGTAGGTCTTCTTTGCTGGTACGGTTATGTTTTGTGGCTACCGCCAAGCAACGTGGGAAACAAATAACTGGCAATGGCTCCTTCACTGGGTTCTGGTAAGGGGTAGACCCAAGACGAGCTAGTTTGACGTCGTAGAGGCTGAGGTATATTTGTGTGTAATGAGGAAGTAATTTTGTTCCTCAAAATAATGCACTACAACAACATGTTTTTTGACGTCAATTAAAAACGTAAAGGCAAGGATAGTAATCCAGTAAAGGAGCCCGCGAGTAGCATACTTTCGGTCCACAGTAAAATTTCACTAGATTTATCTGAATAATTTTGTTTGTTTAATACGGTTAGACTCCTGTCCTTACCTGTTAGATTCCTGTTAGGTAACCTTTAAAATAGTTTTACAGGTAACTTCCCATTTTTCTATATTTTCAAGAATTAGGTTATTATAGTTATCAATCAATCAATTAGCCTACTGCAGTCCACTGCTGGACATAGGCCTCCCCCAATGTGCGCCACGTTTGCCGATCCTCCGCCTTCCGCATTCATTATAGTTATAAAAAATTCATATAAATATAAGTATGATTTTTTTATTCCAACACGTGTCTAAAATATTAGAGCAATAGACACTCACCTAATATAGGTACCTAATTAAATGCCAAAATTTACAAAATGTAACTACTTTTTTTGCATTTGTTTTTTTAATACGAGTAAATTGGAATAAAGTTGTTCTCATATCATAAGTACTACATTATCATTTATTATTAATTGATCTTTATTTTTCAAGCAAAGACTCACAGAGAAGTTCCGTTAAATTTTATGTTTTATATCAATAAAAAATAATATTACAGGGATCTTTATAGAGAACAAACATTGTGTATGATTTGAACAAGCATTATTGCAGTTTTGTATTGTGTGATACCCTGATACGACTGTTTTTCTTAGATGTATAACGGTATGCCAAGTGAAATACTACGCGGTATACCGTGGTAACTTAAACACACGACCTTATTCGTGTTGTCTAAATTGGTCTGAATAGCGGCATATGGTCATATCAATGACATACGACCTTTGGACTACTCGTATAAGGTCGTAATTCACTAAATAAGGCTATATTTTCGTAAATATGACTTTTATGAAATCCATATTTCGGCACAATATTATTATGTCAATTATTCATAACATTACACAAAAACATCGGTGAAAAAGATTAAAAAAATCGAATTAGACAAGAAAATATCTTAAAACGGCTCTCCTGAAAAAACAGCTTTTTAGCGTTTCGACCTTATGCGTAGGTGTGGTCGTTATGTGGTAGCGTATACGTGTATTTGTCCGATGGAGACGAATCTGAATACGGCGAGCATTAATATAAATGGCTCGCGTGATATCATCACTGATGGTCAAAAAATAATTACATGTTCGGTTTTTACACTACGCACAAAAACAACGCTTGCTCTAAATCCAAGAGAAACAGGGGGAGGAGTGGGCCCTAACAACGCCTGGGTCTAATTCTCATCTTATCCAGTATAAATAGGTTTATTGCTTTCTGCCTCTTGAAGGAGCTCCGACAGCAGTATTAGAAACTCAACTGGGTTATATACTTAACTCTGTTGACTATCTGCCAACAGAAGTGCTATTCATAATGCGCATATATTTAAAATAACACATGCATATATAAATATGCCTACCAGCAATGTTGACATGACACTATGATAGCTGAAATAATGGTGTTGTCGGTGGTCAACAATCAACCTCAACTTTAGAGGCAACTTCTTCAGACTGAGTAGTCTCATTGACGCGAATAAAATTTGGTTCTGAGCAAGAAAATGTTTAACCCTTTAAAATTTTGGTTTAAAAATTAAGGTTACGAGAATACTGGCCAGGTCAGTCTTAGGATGTATGATCACATTGATCACTCTTATCACATTGTGTCTTTTCCGTGCTTCGGAGAGCACGGTAAGCTGTCGGTCTCTGCTGGCATAAAAAGTTTATGCTATTCGTCTAGGGTAGTTGAACCCTAAAAGATTATAGTAGGATATCTATGAATTAAGTAAGTACCAATGTATTAACTATGCATGTTTCAACAGTATCTGAATATTTTAATTATTCAATGTTGATAAACTTTGCCTAATGTAAGGTCAATCCTTAACAATAGAGGGCAAACAAAATTCAAATGTTAGCCAGATTCGACACTGTGTGACGTGGCCATGGCCTTTTTGTGTACGATAAAATAATGTATACTAGCATTTTTATACCTCCGGGGAAGATAGAGGTAATAGACCGCCACTTATGCCATTCCGCGGCTTTCACTTCAGAGCCCAGGGACCGCTCTCACCTCAGAGCCCGGTCTGTACAGCTACACTTTAATATAATGTCAAGCTCGCAATGAAAATTGTGTAAAAACAACTCGAGCAAATACAATAGTCAACCATTTAAATGTTTTGTCCTTACATACATAACGAGCACTTAAATCCTTCCGAATTGAATAGGGACACCTCCGGTGATGCAAGCGTATATGGGTCAGGGTTATCGCAACCTACTTAGTAGTTTAGAATGACCAAAGCAATATTAGGAGTATTGTTTACCAAAGAAACTTTAAAAAGCATCAAATTGCGATAAATTGTAAACTATAGTAGGAATAAAAAACGTTGTTTGAACGTGTTAATCTGCAACTCATTTGTTAAACCATGTTGTAAGGTGTGTCAATTAATTTAGATCAATTAACAGTCTTTAACTATAGTGTAGATAATGCTGACAACTCATATTACTTTATTACGTGATTATATTGTATTTTTATTCAACCTTATTCTCGCGGCTGAAACCACAGAGCACTGCTAGTCACTTATTTAAAAAAAAAAGGTGGTGGTGGTCTTCAAGGTGACTGCGGTATAAGACTGTTCTATAACAGTCAAGATACAGTCCAGTTGCAGGCAATAGGATCCACACAAATATGGATGTTTCTATAACTGTGCGTACTCCTCCAAGCATAGACTTAGACATGCATGATATAAGTAATTGCCATAATAATCTAATTTAACGTTCATTAAATACGGTTGCGTGTGCGTCTGTGCGTACAATTTCGCACTGGTGTGAATAAGATAACCTAGAAACTGGCCCGGCCAAAGGTCGCTGCGTGGATAGTGTGACATTGTATACGGTATATCATAGTTAGCGGCCATGGACGCAAATAGGAAGTTCAATAGGGAGTGTCAATCTCACCTGATTGCCGGCAATGCTGGATTGTTATACTAATACGTTAAGAGGGCGTTCGTTCAATGCGGAAAATACCTATAGATACTCGATTTGAAATTTCCTTTAGCGTGATGCGGTTTGACCTCAAAATCAATAAATCGGTCCATTTTCAAACGGGATTGCGACACAATTATGCATTCTACTTACCTGTCCCATCCATTTTAAATAACATGATAAATATAATGTTTGTATATTTATACTATTTATCCATGGCATGACAGGGTATGGGATAGTACACCCGCCGGAAACTATTAACCATATAACTAGTAATTATAATGTAGCGCTGTTATTGCCATAATATAATAGTACATTATGGTACAAGTGAGCAACGTTGGTGATTACCGCCGAGGCGCCATTGAAATACTACAAATACTAAATAAACAATACTACAAATTAATTCGTTTTCCTATGCGCGCGCATTTAACAATGGCGGTCGACCATATTTAAAAAAAAATGAGGTTTGAACTTAACTTTTTTTTACTGTTTTTTTTTCTGTACTTAGAGAAAAAAAAAAGTTAAATTTGAGTGAAAATTTTGTTTATTACACAAGTATTACAAGTTGAAATTATTTATTTAAATACGAAAATGCATCAAATGACCATACAATAGGCGTATTAATTTATTCGTACTATTAAACACGTTATTTTTTGTATCAAAACTTTTTTAAGAACATAGACAATTATAGACACTTCCTATAAAATTTAAAAAAGAATCTATAACTCACTTTTGTGAATAATAGTAATGAAAAAGTCACAGTTCTATAATAGGTGTCATTCCGTGCTTAATTGCGGTAAAATAATATCACTTTTATGAGCAGGTGTGTTGTAAAATAAGTTTTCTATTTCATTCGAATCAATAAAATTAAATAAGTTAAATTGATAGACTCGAAACTACTATTAAAAGGGGAAAATGGGAAATTGGGGGAGAATTTGTGGAGATTTCCACATATGACGAAAAAAAAGTACTCACACTTGAATCTCCGCCGGCTTCAAGAGGCGTCCCCTTGAGTACACCAGCACTTTGTAATAGCGGCCCTTGTGGTACACAGTGATGTGGGTAGAGTCTTGATAATGTACGATCTTGTCTCTCTCGATGCCGGGAACGCGCACCGTATTGAATAACCGTTCGTATTGCCATGAACATAAGGGCACCATGTTTTGTAGCATGATCTGTGGATAAAATCACATCATTGATCTAACGAGCAAAAACAGAATAAATCACCTAAGTTGGTTCAGTAAGTTAACAGACTCACTCAAATGCCGTCACGATTTACTTGAAGTTCACCGGAACTCACCTTAAGGATATGAACACGCTAAGCGTCTTTACGAAAACAAAAACTGTGAGTTGAAATACGTGGACACGCCAGGCGTGTTCACTAGTACTGGACTGGATATAGATAATTTTTAAAACAACTATTTTAGGTGCAAGTGTGCAATAAAATTAGTCTTTCATGTTTAATTATTGTGATACTTATACGATATAATGCAATAGTGCAGTTATTACCCTGGAAGGGTTTGACCGGTTATCGTGACCATTTAGTTTTAGAAACATTATTAATTTTGTTACAGATATTTATTCTGTTTTGTTTTGTTTGGCATTGCTGTGGATTGTAATTCATCTCAAATTTAGATTAATATTTTGTTACTTTGTTGATATACGATCGTGGTGCACAGGTTAAAATTTTTAAGTAGTTAATCCGTCTAGCGTCCCTTAAGCGATTGAAAAACACTGTTTTTACTAAAATAAATGTGATTATGTCACACAGGCTACTTGAAAATAAACAAAGTTATAAACAAAAAGAGCCTTGAGATTTTCATATAATGCCTGAGGATTACGCAATAAGTTTTAAAGGAAAACTTATGTATTGGCGAAAATTAAATATTAAAGTCTCTAGTGTAAGCGCGACGAAGTGATATGGTTTCGCCTGAACACACTGGGCGTGTCAGTAGCAGAGAACTTGTAAACCGAGTTTGTTTTACTTTACGAACTTCGTTTTAACTTTACAAAAAAGCCAAATATAATACACGAACGTTGCTTAAACGAAACTCATTATCTTCAATTGACTGTTCGCGTTCCACGCAATGACTGCATTTACATATGTGTGCGTGCTATAGGTACTCATTTATTCACATATCATTTAATTGTTCGCCTAGTCTAGTCATTATAAAAGTGTATAGCTAGATTGTATTTCAACAAGTCCCATCTCGAAAAATCCATTCGAATCTTGAAATCCTTTAGAATAGATTGTATGGCAACTAGATTCATGGCGGAATTCATACTAGATCAAGGCAAGGATGAAGGTCATCGACGCGCCGAACCTACCACAACTAGAGCTACGAAATTATGACAGTAGGCACCTTCCATTGAGAATTTCAACCTTTGATAGATCGGTTTGATAGGAAACTATTGTCGCGTATTTCACTGTGTAACGGGAGATAAAATGGTTATTAAGACGGTCGCAAAACGCATTCCACAGAGACACGTGGTCTCTCAGTTAAGTACACAACGAGGGAGCTAGCAGGTTCACTATTTTCTATTCTCTATTTATTGTGGACCCGGGCTCCGAGGTGGAAGCCACGCATGCTGCAACGTTAAGTTTATGTACTTTGATTCAATTAACACCTGATCCCAGAAGTGCCAGCGTTCGGCTGCGTTCGCTTAGTGGGCAACACTGGACCGAGTACTTTAAATTGAATATTTATTTATTTATTTACTTAGATACATCGCCTTTACAGTAAAAAGGAACCAATTTTCTTACAACTATTGTAATACTAGCTGACCCCGCGAACTACATACCGCCTAACAGTCGATTCTTTTAATTTTTCTCTCCGTAAAGCGGTCTACACACCAAACCCGCCGGCCCGCCGGCATTGCCTGGCGGGTTGGTTTTTGCGGTATGAAGGCCGGCTGCCTGACCCACCGGCATTGCCGGCGGGTTTGGTGTGTAGAGGCCTTAAGAACCATCCTCGTACTTTAAGGAATATTCTAAAAAAAGAATTAGCGAAATCGGTTCAGCCGTTCTCGAGATTTGCGCTTAGCAACACATTTAGGGATTCATTTTTATATTATAGAAGATACTAGCTGTCCCGGCGAACTTCGTACCGTCATATTTCTCCCGTTATCGCTGCACCTATTTTATCATCCTTTAAACCTTCCCTGGACACCAACGAATATTTCAAGACTAAAATTAGCCAAATCGGTTCAGCCGTTCTTGAGTTATAAAATAACAACTAAAAGTGGCATTGATTTTTATATATTAGAGAAGATAATAATAATACAAAGTGAAACTAAATATGCCGCCGTATAAGTGAACTTCGATTATACCGAGATTAAATTATTTTACGTGAAAGGATAACCATTTTAACTAATTCTAAGATGTACTTAATACTTAATAATAATAACCATGAATATAAACAAAATAAATTCAGCCAAGTGCGAGTCGGACTCGCCCATGAAAGGTTCCGTAGCAGCAAAGGCGAAAATTGCGGTTTATGACGTATTAAAAAAAAACTACTGACTGGATCTCGTTCGAACCAATTTTTAGTGGAAGTTTGCATGGCAATTTACATAATATTATTTTTTTAGATTTATCATTCTCTTATTTTAGAAGTTAGAGGGGGGACACACACATTTTTCCACTTTGGAAGTGTCTCTCGCGCAAACTATTCAGTTTAGAAAAAAATTATGTTACAAACCTCAATAGCATTTTTAAAGACCTATCTATAGATACCCCACACGTATGGGTTAGATGAAAAAAAAAATCTTTGAGTTTCAGTTCTAAGTATGGGGACCCCCAAAATATAATGTTTTTTTTCTATTTTTGTATGAAATTCTTAATGCGGTTCACAGAATACATCTACTTACCAAGTTTCGACAGCATAGGCCTTATAGTTTCGGAGAAAAGTGGCTGTGACATACGGACGGACAGACAGACAGACAGACGGACGGACAGACATGACGAATCTATAAGGGTTCCGTTTTTTGCCATTTGGCTACGGAACCCTAATAATGGCCGTAAATTTAATACGGGTACTAATTATAGTGTTAATGTTTTTGTATACGTGTGAATTTGGTGACTCTGTTTCCTTTACTATTACGCTGCGAATGATTGCTTTCTTTGATTTAATCATTAGTATCACTTCAAGACAATAATGCTGAAAGTCTTCAGACAAGTATAGTACTTGTTCAGCCCCCCTAGACAAGCGGCGTATTGTAGAATAAATGACAATGCATGGTATTTGACTTATATGACCGTCGTCAACGGTTGTCATAAACGTCAAATTCCATATTATATTCTTCATCTATACTCTAACCCCGCGTTTACATACTGCCGCTCGCATTGCTCATCGCCTTGCCGGCAATATTCACGCGAATAATGCCCTAGCATTCAAACACTCGCATCATCGCGATGTTCATCGCGTTGCCCCGCATACAGTATTCGCCTTGCGATGGGGATGGACGACTTTAGAAGTGGACACCTAACCGAATGCAGTATAGGCATTTTATTAGGCTAGGCTATCTACTTAGATACTTAGCTAGTAGGTAATCAGGCTAATTTGGTAGGTAGGTAGGTACCTACCTACCTACCTATTTTAATTTGGTAGGTAATTAGGCTAATTTGGTAGATAGGTACCTACCTACCTACCTATTCTAGTTTGGTAGGTAGGTACCTACCTACCTACCTATTCTAATTTGGTAGGTACCCTAGCTACCTGTTTGGTAGGTATACTTAGGCTAATTTGGTAGGTAGGTACCTACCTACCTACCTATTCTAATTTAGTAGGTAGAGGTACCTACCTACCTACCAAATTAAAATAGGTAGGTAGGTAAATTAGGCTAATTTGGTAAGTAGGTTACCTACCAAATTAGAATAGGTAGGTAGGTAGGTACCTACCTACCAAATTAGCCTAATTACCTACCAAATTAAAATAGGTAGGTAGTACCTACTAAATTAGCCTAATTACCTACCAAATAGGTAGGTAGGTATTCTAGTTTGGTAGGTAGGTACCTACCTACCTACCTATTCTAGTTTGGTAGGTAGGTACCTACCTACCTACCTATTCTAATTTGGTAGGTAGGTACCTACCTACCTACCTATTCTAATTTAGTAGGTAGAGGTACCTACCTACCTACCAAATTAAAATAGGTAGGTAGGTAGTACCTACCAAATTAGCCTGATTACCTACCAAATAGGTAGGTAGGTAGGTACCTACCTACCTACCTATTCTAATTTGGTAGGTACCCTACCTACCTATTTGGTAGGTATAATTAGGCTAATTTGGTAGGTAGGTAGGTACCTACCTACCTACCTATTTGGTAGGTAATCAGGCTAATTTGGTAGGTACTACCTACCTACCTATTTTAATTTGGTAGGTAGGTAGGTACCTACCTACCTACCAATTCTAGTTTGGTAGGTAGGTACCTACCTACCTACCTTTTATATACATATGTATTACCTATATTATTTAATTAGATCCGTAGCAAGCATTTCAATAAATTCTATTGATTTTTCGTTGGACCATTCGATTGGTTGCGTCATTGTCATGATAATAAATTCGAAGTAATCCTGTGACTGTGACACGCGCGTACACAACGAGCGCTCGATGCGAAGTGTGCGCGACGCGAGTATGTGAATGCTTCATCGCGCTAGTATTGCCGCTCCTTCTCGCGCCGCCAAGCCGACACTCGCAGCAACATACGCGGCAATACTCGCGGCATGACGAATATACCATTCACACCACGTCCCTGCCCACTTCTCTCGCCACTTCCCTCGCTCTGCCGCGAGTATGTAAACGAAGCATAAAAATAAGTGGTTGTGTCTGTACATTGGAGATATTTAAAAAAAAATACTTGGGTTATGTTATGTTACGATACTGAACACGAAAATATTTTTTTTGAATTTCCTGTCTGTTTGTCTGTTTGTCCGCGATGGACGCAAAAACTACTGGACGGATTTTGATGCGGTTTTTTTTGTTAGAAAGGGCTTGCTCAGACTTAAAATCTTACGTTTGTTTCATTGCAATCGGTTGAGTAGAACCGAAGATATGAGCAAAGGTCGCGTTAACCGAGATGCACGCGGGCGGAGCCGCGGGCGGAAGGCAATGTAAATTGGAAATGTTTGTCCGCGATGGATGCAAAAACTACTGAACGGATTTTGATGCGGTTTTTTTTGTTAGAAAGGTCTTAGTCAGACTTAAAATCTTACGTTTGTTTGATTGCAATCGGTTGAGTGAACCGAAGATAAGAGATCCACGTGGGCGGAGCCGCGGGCGGAAGGCTAGTTATATTCTATAATACAAAGGCAGAGATCCGAAAAGTTCCGAGGTGAAATGACTATTGAATTACACTTCGTTCCCTCAGGTGATATTACCTAGGTGAAATAACCAATATAATATTTATACACCAGATAAGGTAAAAAAAATACATTAACATACTGGTTCAAGCTCCTGTCTGTCGATAAGTCTTCTGAACTTGAGGCACAGGTGGATCATGACGCCTGCACGAGCTGCCTGTTTAGTCGTCGGTCGCAGGAGTATGGCGTCTGTGCCGTAGAAATTGGAGTTAACCATTAGGGGTGAACGCCCGCGAAGATACACGTATTCCTCCCACCAATCCGACACGTAGTTGCTTGACCACCTGTGGTCAAAATTTTCTGTAGAAATCCTTCAAGCTATGTTCGATTTCAGTTGGAATTTTACTTCAGAACATAGGATTAAGTGGAAATCAAGAAACGTACATTGGAAACTTCGGGATCGCACAAAACAAACCTATAAGTCACAAAGAAGATTTTATGGATTTCTCCTAATAGAATTTAGTATGAACGAAGTATTATGTACCGTCTTCGGACCCATTGTGCGATAATAGTACATTATGGTACAAGTGAGCAACGTTGGTGATTACCGCCGAGGCGCCATTGAGACCCGAGCCGCCAGGCGAGGGTCTTAAGACAGCCGAGGACGGTAATCATCATGCTCACACGTGCCATACGACGTTTTACAACACACTTGCGAATAAAATAATACTACAAATACTAAATAAACAATACTACAAATTAATTCGTTTTCCTATGCGCGCGCATTTAACAATGGCGGTTGACCATATTTAAAAAAAAAGAGGTTTGAACTTAACTTTTTTTTACTTTGTTTTTTTTTTCTGTACTTAGAGAAAAAAAAAGTTAAATTTGAGCGAAAATTTTGTTTATTACACAAGTATTACAAGTTGAAATTATTTATTTAAATACGAAAATGCATCAAATGACCATACAATAGGCGTATTAATTTATTCGTACTATTAAACACGTTATTTTTTGTATCAAAACTTTTTTAAGAACATAGACAATTATAGACACTTCCTATAAAATTTAAAAAAGAATCTATAACTCACTTTTGTGAATAATAGTAATGAAAAAGTCACAGTTTTATAATAGGTGTCATTCCGTGCTTAATTGCGGTAAAATAATATCACTGTTATGAGCAGGTGTGTTGTAAATGTTTATTGTTACCAATTGCCCGAAACTTCGACCCGAAACTTCAGATGTACGTTTCATGGTACATCAACTGGTTTAGCTGCAGGGTTTCTTTATTGATTTCTTTGTTAGATCACCTTGGCAGTTACTTTTGACAGAAGTTCACATACATAGAAAACTGGTTTTACTATAAGCCGACCAGCAGAAAATAAGAGGAAAAATATATTATTTACAACACACCTGCTCATAAAAGTGATATTATTTTACCGCAATTAGGCACGTAATGACACCTATTATCAAAATGTGACTTTTTCATTGCTATTATTCACAAAAGTGAGTTATAGATTGTTTTTTAAATTTTATAGGAAGTGTCTATAATTGTCTATGTTCTTAAAAAAGTTTTGATACAAAAAATAACGTGTTTAATAGTACGAATAAATTAATATGCCTATTGTATGGTCATTTGATGCATTTTCGTATTTAAATAAATAATTTCAACTTGTAATAATTGTATAATAAACAAAATTATCACTCAAATTTCAACTTATTTTTTCCTCTAAGTACAGAAAAAAAACAGTAAAAAAAAGGTAAAGTCAAACCCAATAATAGATGCGCGCGCATAGGAAAACGAATTCATTTGTAGTATTGTTTATTTAGTATTTGTAGTGTTATTTTATTCGCAAGTGTGTTGTAAAACGTCGTATGCCACGTGTGAGCATTATGATTACCGTCCTCGGCTCTCTTAAGACACTCGCCTGACAGCTCGGGTCTTAATAGCGCCTCGGCGGTAATCACCAACTTTGCTCACTTGTACCATAATGTACTATTATTGCCCTAATCTAGACGTTATATTACCATAGCCCAGTTCTATTTTCAAAAAGTATGTATATTAGAAAATGCAGGAGATGCTATAGGGCCACGCACGGCATACATAAAATAAATAGTAAGGGCCTCGCTTGTGAGCCACAATGCGGTGAAGATGTTCAATATTATTAATAATGCGATAGGCTACTAAATGGTATTTCACTCTTTAATACTTTTTCTGATGCAAATTATAATAAATCACGTCATTATTTTGTGTGACGTGATAACACTGATAACACATGGGTGTTTGGCGACACTATTTTTCGTATTAACTAATTATTATCAATTTAAAAAAAAAATCGGCTCCAATTCGATGATATCATACGTAAGAACTCGATATAAAATTTTCAAGATATAATTACCATGATTTCAATACGAGATATCTCTGCAGTTTAACAGCTATAGTTTCTTCAAACTCTTTGGCTAGTTCCGTCACCCGTTTATAGTTAACGTCATCCAGGAGAGGTCGAACACTAGCCAGGTACTGAAAAGAAAAATACAATATAGACCTTCGCAGTCACTCTCGTCCTCATGATCTCAGTCGCATCTGAGGTTTGCAGGGTTCGTTTAGATAGGGCTTATGCGGTTCTTATCGGAGCGACTGTCGTCTGACCGAACCCAGAGGGAAAGCCTGCCCCAGAGCCTAGGTTGAGTCTGAGGTTTGGCTCCGAGGAAGTCGGTGGGACTCAGAGTCAATTTGCTATTAATTTTTATTTGGCGATTATTTGTGCGGTCGCCATCCGACCTCTCAATTCTGAGAGGAATGCCTATGCCATATCCTCGTTCGTTGATCGCTAGGTGCACCAGCTGGTGAGGTTGGCTTGGACCCTGAATGCGTTCATTAGGCCCCATACACAAATACATATTCTTAAGAAAATAATCGTGTTAATTTAGATCTTTTAGACTATGATTGATCATCATATTATGACACAGATAAGGAAATATAATGATAAGATATGTACGTAAATAAGTTGTTAAATCAACAGACGATTTCATAGTAATAGTAGCGACACGCCCTCATTTCGGTTTTCAGTTCATAAACGTGAAAGTTTTGGATGGATATTTGTTACTCAATCACGCCAGAGATGTATTGTGTAATTTGACACAGAGGTAGGTGTTTAGATATTTTATCCTGGGAATAGCTCTCCGTGGGTCGCAGAGAATCCCGTCTATTCTATTATAATGCCACGCGTACACCGTGATTCCAGAAACTTATCGACGGATTAACAATTGACAGTGACCGATGGTAGAAGTTAAAAGACGTAAATTCAACCAGTTTGCTACGTAATAGACGGATAAAAACAGATTAAAGTTTCAAGGCCCAAATTGTAAAGCGTCCAGTACGCCTTGGCCATTGTGTATAGGACGTAATGGCAACACTGGCGCACGTGCCTACAGTTGCATGTAGGTATTGTGTATGGGGACGCTGTTTCTTTCGAGCGCCAATGTCGGTTGCATCGGCCCGGGGTCAGCTTTCGTGCTCCTATATTCTGTTAAGGACAGACGACAGAGCTTTGTCTGTCTTTCGCCAAGTATATCCCGAAGATTATGAAGAAGATGAAGAATTATTTGTTTTGAAGACTATATCTAGAAGAACCTTAGAACTTTACAATAATAATTTTAGTGCCAAAAAATATTTTTAAATATACTTACTCGCTTCATAGTGTCCTTGACAGCAGGTAGTGGCAATCGTGGCAGTGATCCTTGGAAACTGTACAACTTAGGTTTGTTCCAACCCGAGAGCACTTTCACTACGCTTATCCAAAGTACGGATTTTCTTGATATAGTCGCTCCTGGTGCACGAGATTCGTACATCCAACCCTATGGACAACACAAGTCTGTAAGACTTAATTTCGGCATAGTAGAGCATCTGTGCACTGTTGGTACTATATAAGATTTTTATCTTTCTAAAGAAGGTTGAAAATCAATACGATAGGTACTTTTACCTCGTTAATATAATATTTTTATCGCACTCATAACTCAATTTTATTGCTTTCGGTACGTGATTGCACAGTCCAAAGTAAGTATAGTGTTCGATGACACAAGTTATATCGCCAGTGAGCTGTGGAGGTCAGATGGCTTCATGGAAAATATTGAAGTTTAGTGGAGTACTTCCAAACTGAGTTGGGAAAAGACTCTGAAGATGAAACGAATGGGTCACAAGAAGTAAAGAAGAGAAACCTCCAGCATCCGTCATGATGAGAGTATCTTTTAAAGAGAAGTTGACAAAATGGATAATTTTTCCTGTACTTTATAGTTTGTAAACTTAGTTTGTTGATAGGAGTTCGAAGATACGAAGCAAATATTAAAAGGAGAGGGATTGCGGGAAATCGCGTAAATGGTGCGCTACGTTCCTTCATGAGTGGTCAGTCAGTCGGTCAGCAAGACTGGCGGTTCATAACAGCATGCTAGTCCCTATATTAATGCATGAAAGTGAAAGTCGGGTATGGTAGAAAAATCATAAAGTAAGCTGAGATATGGTCACTGAGAAGCAGGTATGTGTATGTGTAGAGTTAAAGCACATGTGGTTAAAGCTGGCTGATGGCTGATATTAAGTGGAATAGAAAAAATAGTAATTAGTTTTACCATCGTCAATAAAGTCATTAAGCCCAATGAATTCGGTAATTGTGCTGTGTTAAAATTTTGTACGAAGTAAAGGCTGCAACTAATACTCTGGAGAACTAATATTATTCAATAATACCAGCAATCCGTGAGCATGTATGAAAACAATCATGAAAGTAGAAGAAGCGGAAGGTATATTCCAGGAATGTAGCAAGAGGAAACATGCAGTCTCCGACTGCCCCAATACGAAAAAGGCGTAACTGTATGTGTCTTATGTGGTGATGATTCTTTTTCATTGTTTGTCAAACAAGGGTGAACCGTCTTATGTGGTTACATAAGACGGTTCACCCTTTTACCTTTTACCCTTTTACCTACATTAATGTAGAAGATTTTCTACATTAATGTAGGTAAAAGTGGTAATTGAAGTGGCAAACTTTGAGACAGAAAATGTGGGCAACGGCTGTGCGCGAACCAATTGTAATTACAATATCATTACTGCATGACTCTTCATGGCACGCGCGATCATAATATTGACGCGCAGTGGCGAAAAGGTCAATAAACGTCGATATTATAGGGGTGATAGGTGGTGGTCGAATCCGCCCATCGTGCTAGAACACTAGAAGGACTTTTATTTAATGAGTGTAGTATTGAAATATGAAAACGACTACTTCTCATAACTGGGTTAACTATAACTATTGTTAAGACTAACAAAACTAAAAAAGCGATGGTTATGTATGACTAACCACAGAAGTAAAAACATATAATTATTATCGTCGGTTAAGTTCTAAAACACCGCGGAAGTCAAGGGATACAACTTTTTTGGATAGCATATACGTAAACTGTTCTATAGTTTTGGATAAAATTCTATGGAGCAATTTGGATAAAATACACGACACAATAGATATGGAATTAGATCTGTGTTTTTCTGTACGACACCGACTGTCATATGCTGCGTTTGTAATATTAATTGATTTAATGATGTCTATACCATTAGATTTGACAATGGTCAACCAACCTAAGAATGACCTGGTTGGTGTTGCCTAACCTTGCAAAGTGCTAATATGATTATCATTTAACCACGAGCCCCTCACAATGAGGGAAGATAGTACAGTATGTATTATACAATTTAGTAGACAATTAGTAGCCTTACCTTGTACATTAACAACAGCTTGAGGAGGTACCGCATGAGGAATATGACACTTAGCCACATTGTAAGAGCCGCCAGAAGGCAGGCGATGACTTGCCACATCGTGGAGTTACTAAACAAAAAAAAAAACCAGGTATAACCACTATGCTAGTTAATACTTAGTAGACTATCCTCATATCATAATATATTAAAAAGACTAGCTGCTGTTGTCCGCAGCTCCGCCCGCGTGGTTGTCGGTTATCACGATCAAACATAGCCTTTCTCAAAGTCTAATCTATATCTGTACCAAAATTCATCAAAATCGCTTCCGTGGTATAAGCGTGAAAGATTAACAGACAGACAGATTTACTGCCACAAAATCATTAGTATCCGGAACGCCCGCAGTCCGCTGTCCTTTCTATTCTATATTATGATTAATCTTGTCCGTCATTCAGTAGGTAGGTACCTGCTTATAGACATGGTTGGACTGGTCCCCAAACCACACACGTAAGCAAGGAAATATTCTATTTATGACTGTTAATTTTGGTACGAGTGAAGTATGTATGAATAATATAGCAGCTGCAATACATACAAACGTAAATCAATTAAGATGGTTGAAAGTGCAGCGAATTGTGCTGTCGATTACTACAAGACAATTTATAGCAATTACCGTTCAATTAGCCGCTGTAACAAGTACAATGAAACTCGTGAGAGCCTAGCCCAAATCATTTGATATTCATTTTTTTGCGTGCCGGATCCCCCTCGTGGTTTAATTCTTCGGAGCCAACGATGAGGTGGTTATGTCGGACTCGAAACGACTAAAACCGCACGGTGTTTCGTCAATCGGCCTACGAGACGTCTTTTATAAATGTGAAAGTTTGTGAAGATGTTCGGATGTTTGTTACTCAATCGCGCTCAAACGGCTGAATCTGAATCTGATTAAAATTTGGTACAGACATAGATATTATTATAGTCTGAAATAACACATGGGCTACATATATCCCTTGAATAGCCTGTGTGGTGGAAACGGGATCAGAATTCCACGCGGGCAACTACTAGTTAGAAATATAGGTATATTCTATTTCTTGGGTTGCATCCCAAACTTGCACTAAACCTCATAATGTGAGTGCAAATTACAAGTCATATAGGCGCTTCTTTATACTCGTAGCACTACGTACCGCGTGACATTAGATAGGAAGGCGTAACGATTAGAAGTAAAATTGATTTTGAACGTTGAAATTACAGTCACAGCTACTCTGCAATCTTCATGTAAGAATATATCTGACTCTACCCTTGAAGCAGCAGCTCAAACATCCACGCTATTGTAACAAGGCTTAAATCAACTTCAAGTTGCACGTAGCGTAAGTGCGGGGGCACACGGTGCGTTGCGTCGCCGCACCGCAGAAATTGCGGCCAATCGGCGGCCATATGAGCGGCCCCGCACCGCTTCTGTGGCCGCCGATTGGCCGAAATTTGTGCGGTGCGGCGACGCAACGCATCGTGTGCCCCCGCTGTAAGCCAGTCAGCAGTTACAAACTGAGACTGGCTTCAACACCAGAAGAGGTTCTGATAGAAAACGATTCTCTTCAGAGAGTTTTATTACGCTTAAAGTGTGTCATCATGTTTGTTTTTCGGAAATGAGTGCAAGATAAAAGAATTTGTGTTTATTCTAGCTATTAAGACTTAAAACTTGTGGAATATAAAAAAGGCCCATATGAAATTTGGTTTTTAATTTTAGCGCTAGAGCAATTTCAGTGGGCAAGTAGTGTAGTTTAAAAGAGCCAATTTGACATAGTTGTATCTTCAAATCGATAGTGAAACTAACTAATTCAAATAACTAAAGGAATTATGATCGATTTAAAGCTTTGCAACTTCCTTGCTAACTTACAATTTATAACATGAACCAACTTCTTTGCCATCGAAAGAATGCAACCCATGTTGTTTTTTTTTTAAGAATATAGTAACCTTAAGTACCTTAGTATTACAAAAAACACTTACCTAGGTAAAATAACTAATGCTTTTTGTACTAATCCGAAAGGAACGCTGAACCCTGCGAAGTGTGCAGCTGCCAGGAGCGTCCACAGCACGTACAGAGATTGCAAATGTCCAGGGTAAACTCCATTGTGTACGCTATTCTGTGGGAAGGAGCAGGTATTAAAGCAATACACGCAGAGGGTGGGGGTCCTACCAAGATCTTTGGAGCCTAAGCTTCAGCTATTGCAGTTTCAATATCTACTAAAGTTTCTTCCTGTTTTGTTACGTAAATGCCCCGTGGCACTACCCAATGACACTGCTGGTAGGGTCAAGGGTAATATTCTTTCCCCAAGGCACTACCGGTAGTGTCAAGGGAAAAAATTAAATTCCCATGATACTACCAGTAGTGTCATTGAGTAGTGCCACGAGGCAGCCACCTTTTGTTATACGAATTTCAATAATAGTAAAGGTATAGTGAACAGCAAACATCTTCATAATGTATTTTAGCTGCGCAGAGAGCGATTTTAGGTCTGTGCGGAGCGCGACGCCTGAAGCGCGCCAGTCAAGCAATCATAGCTTGATTTACGCTTAAGCACTTTTACAAGTCTCTCGAGATTACCAAATAATATAACAATAATAAAACGTTTATTTCAGAATATTGGAATTTGATTTGTCATTCGTTAATCATATAAAATATGACAATATAAAAATTAGAGTTTAATCAAGTCTTCCTTCTAAAGTGAAGGTGTGTTTACTTTTTCTACTGCACCTAATTAGGAAGCGTAAATTCACGGTCCGCTGAACAGAACGTGAATTAGCTTAGCTTGTTTCACGGTGCGCACAACTTTTAATTTGATTTTCAAATTATTTTTTTTATTAAATTTATTTTTCCATCGTAGATTACAAAGGGTCTTCGTTTTTGTGTCCTCCGTCTGCATCGGTATCATACAGTTTAACACATTCCAACTTATCGATCAGCTGATCTCTAAAACTTTACATAAAATAATAAACAAAAATGGATTTGTCCTCTGATTATTCCATTAATTTTACTGACTCATTATCATCAGAAACATACTTAATATATCTCTCGCGTACGGTCTAACTCGCCTTCTGCCCAACTCGTTTTCGGTCTAATTCGCCTTCTGCCTAACTCGTTTTCGGTCTTACTCGCGTTTGACCAAACTAGCGTTTGGTCTAGGTTATGCCTAGACCGACTTAGGTTCAAAGCGAATTAGGCACGCAAAGATAAAGGGGTTTATTATACTTGAGAATTCAATTCTTCACTATATGTATAGTGCTATATAATATTCAAATGTAATCATGAGACGAGATATAAATAGTAGGTAGATATTCGTAAAATGGGGTGAATAGAAAGTGAATGGACTACCTATATCAACATAACAGATGCAGAATTATAAAATATTTAGGAATTCAAAACGCCTTTTACGTTATGTAAGAATGCACTAAGAAAGAATCTTTTTATTCCCCTACGAAAGATAAGGGGTGTTATAAGTTTGATTGTATATTTGGGTAGGCATCTGGTGTCAGGTCTCTGTCTAACTCTAAAGCATCTTAGTTCTGGATGGACCAATGTTAAGATAGTTTGTTTGAAAGCTGACATGATCGAGATAGTCTTAGACATAAATTATGAAGATCTGTTCAGGTATTTAAGGATTGTCAGATTTTTTTAGTTAATGAAGGGATCTGACATACCTCCAGAGATCCAATTGAGTTGAAAATATTTGTTACTGCAGTGCCCAGGGAATTTTTCGAATAGTGTATAGTATACCTATATAATACTTTTGATTTACTTATCACCTTCACTTTCGATGATTAAGATCTTATTAAAGAGGTAAGTAGATATGGAACTAGTGCAACATGCACTAATCAGTGAGTGCAAACAAGAACAAAGTAACTACTTATGACTTCTGTTACTTATTTAAGAATCTCAGTAGTATTGAGTTAACCAGTTAACACACCTGTGATGTGTTCCGTGAAGCATCTGTCATTTGATTTCCTCATTATCCAAGTTTAAACTTATTACTAACTAGCCTTCCGCCCGCGTGCATCTCGGTTAACGCGACCTTTGCTCATATCTTCGGTTCTACTCAACCGATTGCGATCAAACAAACGTAAGATTTTAAGTCTGAGTAAGCCCTTTCTAACAAAAAAACCGCATCTAAATCCGTCCAGTAGTTTTTGCGTCCATCGCGGACAAACAGACAAACAGACAGGAAATTAAAAAAAAAATACTTTCGTGTTCTGTATCGTTAACATAACATAACTCAAGTACTTTTTTTTAAATATCTCCAATTTACAGACACGACCACTTTACAATTATATAATAGTGCCTATAGATAGATAAATTCATTATAAAAATGACTTACCCTGAAACGTGCCAGGCGCTTCTTCCAGGAGCGGAGACCAGACTCCCACACAAGATAGAGGACTTCTCGGTCAAAGTTCACGTCCCACCCGTCGTGAGTGATCGCGAACGAGAACGCAACCGCAGAGTGCGCTTCCGCCATTTTACGTCAACCACCTAAAACCAATGTTAACCATTAGTAGACACAGATATTTTAAACATTATTATGTAGGTATAACATTTGCAGAAAAATGTTCGCAGACTCTTACGCAACCAGACATTATAGAAGTCGCTATAATATGTTCATTGCATAGCTGTATGATGGCTGTATACTTATTATGTAAAATAATTTTGTTAACATAACAATGACCAAATATTGGTAAATGAGAAGGGGCCTTTTTAGGGAACGATAAACCTATGTAAACTATTTCTCTGTAGTTTAATAAAAAATATCATTGATAAATTGGTCATGCCGGGTAATCCCAACCCAATTATTGTCTTATCTGACCATTGGTTATTGTTAACTATATAATTGTTAAATTTAAAATAGTAGTTAAATAGGGGTTGCAGGTTGCAGGCAGTGAGAGAATTTTACATTACAAGATAGGTACAAGATGCCTACTCATAATCTCTCTGTGACCATAGCTGCTAAAATCCAATTTTATTTGTCCTTTTGTCCAGGTCTCAAATATAGCATAGACTTAAATTTGTTACAACAAAGGTAACTTCATTGAAGTGTAATATAATAACACCCACATTTCGCCAGCTATGAGTTTTGATCCCACTTGACAGGGGTGAGACTACTGCAGTCAAACTGTTCCTTTGTCATGGGCTGCATGTTTATTATCAATATGAAAATAATGTTTTTTTTTTTTCAAATCAAAATCATCAGTATCAGCTGTTTGCTAGTCTATACATAAATGGAATGAACAGCTAAGAGTATGTACTATTAAGAATTCTAGTTGATTAGCAATAGGCTATGGTTAAGATAATATAAAGGTAGCAAATATTGAGAATGTTATTTAATTTCTAGAAGGAGGCAGGGCAGGTGATGTTAACATTCAAGGATTCCCCCACGGGTAAAAAAAATACATAATAACCAAAATATGTGCATGTTGTAACATAATAACATAGCGGATCATAGGAAAAATAATAAAAGGTAATTACAAACAACTTTTTAATTTCAGGGTGGATTTGAACACCCAAAACACCCTCCTTGCTCGGCCCACGGGCTGTCCTATTGCTAGTTTACAAGACTATCATAGACTTCCAACGTGCCTCACATTGTATTAACTTTCTGGTACACCTCTGGTAAACATTTTAACAATATTTAATGTCAACATTTTAACTTAAATGCTGTTAATCAACAATTGTTAATTTTAACCTTTTAATGTCATTCAAACCAGCAATTACATCTCTATCAATCTATTTTACCACTTTCTTCCAACCTTAATGTTGCTATTCCAACATAAATGTTATAAATTCTGCATTTGCCGCACTAAATCATGTTTTACAATTTACATGAAACTTTCTCGTGATAAATAACAGCATTACAGTTGAAGAACAGCGGTTGTATATTTTTTAAAGTATGTAATCAGAGCTGGTATGTAGAGGCCACACCGGTGTGTATATTTTTTATTTTATTTATTCAACTTTTAAAATTGTAACATCTTGGGTGTGATATATGTGCTATAAGGAGCACAGTATACTACTACTAAATCAATCTTAAGGGAGAGCTAGACAGGGCAACACCTTCAGTATTCGGCTGTCTATGCATGCTGGGAAAATTCAGATCTCTACCACCTAATAAATTGTCAAATGGTGCAAGCACAAAATGTAACAATTCGGCTTAGTGTCTACTTGGCCCACTTTAAACAACTGTCTATTTATCCAATACGAGCTGTTGCTTGTAGCTCGTAGGGTAGAGTGATGATATTGGTACCCGATAATGTAGCTTACTAATAACAAAAGAATTGAAAATCAGTCCAGTAGTTTTTAAGTTTATTCGTTACATACAAAACTACAAATCTTTTAACTTTTTAATATTAGTATAGATATATACAGTGAAATCCACTGTTTAAGCTTAATCCCATAGTATTCACAACAAGTGAAATAGTGGGCTAGTGCTGTGTCATTGGCTAAATACAATATAGCGGCACCAACATGGATTGATCTCTTTGGGGCACATAAAGCAGTTCATCATCAAATGAAACAGGTTTGTACATAACAATAGTAGAAACTAATGGCCTGTATTACATATAACATGTACATTTAAATGTTGATCTATATATAATTAGAATTTAGATAAGGATTACTTTAGTTTGATTGTAATCCGTAATAATGTAAAGTGGAACAGCTAAATGACAATGCATGTTTATTACATTGAACATTTTAATTTAAACAAATTTCATTCTAGTCCATTTTATTAGGCATTACAACTTTTGTAAAAGACTTGGTAGACAAGAGTCACAAGAGAAATCTGTTCATATTCGCAAAGCATAGGATATAAATACACAGTCACTACCGTACAACACGCACACAAGCATAGCAGGTGTCAAAGTCTAATTTGAGGAACGCGGTAGTTTTACGAAAATTCGCAACAGAAGTTCTCGGAAGGGTTAAGCCACATTTTCTGCCTATGTTTTACCCATTAAAGCATATCAGACACCTTACAAAATCCAGATTGAAATAAATAAAGTTGAGTAATAGTTTTAAAATTAAATCACATGTTATCCACGTATAAATACGCACTGGTACAAGAAGTGAATATAAGTACATACACGAATGTAGGTAACATCTAAAGAATAAAAAAAATAATGAAATGAAAACTTGCAAAATTTTTAAAAGATTCTTACCTTTTAAATAAAATATCACTAGGAACTAATTTATTGAGCAGAACGCAGGCAGGTACAGTTCAGTAACAGTACCTTGCTGGTCACTTTATTTACACACCACCTATTAACATTTTGCTTACTTCTATTTAAGAATTATAATTCCAAATGGGTAGACTACGAATATACCAATTTTCATAAAATAAATAATGTTTTAATAAATTTACATCCGATAAAAAGCAGGTACAAATTACGAGTGAACACAGTATCCACAATATGTGACGACGACACGACGTGACATACCGTGGCGATCGATATACCGAGAATATAATTCGATTCTTCGATCAAATGAGAATACTTCATCGTGCAGAATCGATTCTAAACTCGAATGTAAAGTGTTGCCAGTATTCCTATGTGGTTGTGGTTTGTGTTTGTGATGCATTGATGATTGATGTCGATGTCGCTTTGCCTTTGGTGAAGAAGTTGAATTGATAAACTGGGACACCACGGCCATTCCATTAATGCAGCAGGTACGCTTGTACTATTATTATTGTTCTGTGCAGCAGGCCTAAAAAGACCACTATATTGGAATCGTATTTACTTAACTTTTCTTACGTACTGAAGTTCCATCGGATACCATCCCCGTTGGCCATCAGCAGTGGTTATGTCGAACTAACTCGTACCGACTACAACCATTATACCGTCTCGGCTCTTCAGATGCCGGGGGTGTAAGATTGCTTTATAATGAGTGTCATTCCGTGCTAATTGCGGTGAAATAAAAGCCTGTATATAAGCAAGTGTGTTGAAAAGTATATTTAAGCAATTTGGGGTCAAGAGAATCTGGCTGAGGCAACTTAATAATGACATCTGGTATGATTTTACAGGCAGTACTTCAATGACTATATACTGTGATAATAGAAGCGCTATTAGTCTTTCAGGGTCAAATGTCTACCATGCGCGCAGCAAGCATATCGATGTTCGCTTCAACTTTGTGAAGGAAAAGGTTGCTGCCAAGGAGATACATGTCGAGTACATAAGCACCGAGTTCATGTTGGCGGATGCGTTGACTAAGGGATTACATCGACCGAAGCTCTGCCATCTCATTGTTAGAATGGGTTTGCGTTCAGGAGAGGGTGTTGGTGTGTGAACGATTTTTATTTATTATTATTTATAACGCCTGATGTGTTTATGGTATCTTTATATTGTCTATAATTTTACGTAGCCTCTCTCTCTCTCGGTGCGCGTTGACATGTATCAATGTGGTATTCTTACTTGTGTATTTAAATATAATAAAACCAGTTATTATAATATTATTATATCTACTATTTCATCCCTTCTTTTCGGAAAGTGTCACTTTGTTCCTCTATAAGTGGGAGCAAAGTAGCACTTTTCTGTGAGCTTTTTAGCGGGCGGAAAAGTGATTTGAATTTGGAACAATATATCGTTCATAGAAATCGAACCAATTTTTTTTAAATTACTGGCTGGTATGTGTTGACTGCGCGGCGATGCGGCGACCCGTGCGTTGTAAAAAAAAAACAAGCGCGCCTATTCCGTCTCTGTTCTTGTATTCAAAGAATCAATTTCGTTTATTCAGTTAGGCACAAAAATTGCATAATATGAACGTCAAAAGTATAAATACAAAATTACAATTGTGTCAAGAATTATAACAACAATTATGTTAAATAAATCATTTGAAAATGATTCTCTGTAATCAGTACCTATATATTTTCCTCATAGAAAGGGGATGAAAAGTAGAGTATATACTTAACTCGAGAGCAAATTATTTTTCCCTCGGGTGATATACTTTGAACCCCTCGCTATGCTCAGGTTTCTACGTTAGAACCCCTCGCTATAGCTCGGGGTTCTATTCTAGAAACCTTCGCTACACTCGTGGTTCAAAGTGCACCCTCGCCGTAAAAATACTATTTTGCTCCCTTGTTATACAATCTACTATATCATCCCTTCTATTCGAAAAGTGTCACTTTGTTCCTCAATAAGTGGGAGCAAAGTGCATACATCTTTATACATCCTTTTTTTTTTGTATCAACACCTTTGTTTCAGAAATTCGTCAATGCTATAGAAGTTATGTTCATTTAACCATTTGTAAAAACACATACCTACTAAGATAATGAGGACAACAAAACTCCACATAAAGGGTATAAAATACATTTATTTTTATAAATTTTATTTTTATATCACACGTCACATTTATTGTACGAAGAATAAGAGGCGGAGATAGGGTTGCCAACTCTTTTTTCGAGAAAAAAAGTATATTTAGGTCTGAGAAGAAAATTGAACAGTATTTTAGAAAATAGAACAGTATTTTACAATTACATAAATTAATTTAACAAAAAAGTTTAACCGACTTCAAGAAACGAAAAAGAGGCACTAAAAAGCGAAAAATAACTGCGGTGCCTAGCCTAGCCCGAGAGGCTTTTAATTTATTTTTCTCTTTTTAGTGAGTTATAATCGATCCATCGTCCATCCTTTGCTTAGGTTCCTATCATCAGCAGCTTAAAATCACGAGCAGATAATTTTTAAATGCAAATACTGAAATTAAATTATGTTAAAACAGCAGAAACAGTGTTTTGCCATCATTTTGAGGATTTCCCTAGATCCTGTTATCCAATCCTGACTCCCTTGATCCTGTCATCCTATTCTGGCTCCCTGAATCAAAACAAAGATCATAAAAATCCGTTTCACAAAATACGGTTTTACATACAACGGTTCGTCACCTATTTTGCCCCCTTAGGTCTGTCTGTCTTAAAAGAAAGCATGGTTTCGTAAAATCTAAAATGGTAATATGGTTCCCATCAATTTTTTTATGGATAAATTAAACATAACATAAACTCACGCCTATATCCCCGAAGGGGTAGGCAGAGGTGCTAGCACCCACATTTAGCTGTTTATGTTTAGGTCCCAATGTAATAGGTGGCGAGCCTATTGCCATTAACCGGGCACTTATAAACTTGCGATAAATACACACATAACTTCGAAAATCATCGAAAAGTCATTGGTGTGTGCCACCGGTGGATTAATTAAAAGATTTAATATATGGCTGGCAAATAGAAGATAGCTGTGAACTGTATTATTTTCTATATTATGATTTATCATTAATAAATTTTGGATTATCATGGGACAATCAACACCTAAACTTATAAAATAATTGCAAATTGGTGCCCAATTAATTAATATTGTATCAATTGCTGCACATTTTTGTAGTGTTATGCATTTTGATGCTGAAAACAGTATTTTGGATACTGTTTATTTGTTGAACAGTAAACAGTATAATTGGGTGTAAAACAGTATAATACTGTTTTAAACAGTATGGTTGGCAACCCTAGGCGGAGAGCTATCTTACTTTGTTTTCGCTAGTAATTTATTTGTTTAAAAAAGAAGTAAAAGTATAATTTGTAACTTATGTAGGTTATAATGGGGTACATTTGTGGGTGGATACACTTACTTTGTGACAAAGGAACTTATATGACCCGTCACCTTCCCAATCTGTTATTAGTACCCCTAAACTAAATAGAAACTAACATGCCAAAATTGGAAAATAGGTAGGTATGGCAGAAAATATTATGACTCAAAGAACCTTACTGGTGGATAAGATTATTTAATAGTTTTATCTTCAAGCGATAAACCATTAGCCACACATTTCGCCTTCATATAATTATGTATCTTCTACCACTCGTAAAACACATTGAAACTTTCAACAAGAAATCCCTAAAATCCACTTGTAAGTTTGAAATGGTTGACAATCATAACATTGTTTGATTATTGAGTGCAATATCCTATCATTATTTGGATATTAAATATAAGACAGTTGATTGATTTCAGAATCAGTACCATTTATATTTTCTAAAAAAATAGCTCTCTGCTCTATTTGAGAATGACAGTTTTACTTACGTAATTAATATACCTACCTACTTAAATATTACAATAATTGCCATAATAAAAATAGAAAATAGAATAAGTATAAATATTTACAAAACAAAAACATAGGTAGGTACATTATGTTAACAGAATGTATACAGTCATAATTAAAGTAAACTAGTAAAATAAATGTAAAAATATGGTCATCGCAATGGCACATCCTTCCATGGATCAAATACCATTCAAAGTGACCTTCAATCAATATTTGGATGTAGGTGATAGACATCATTATAGAAACTTTTACAAAGGCTCATATTTGCAGCGAATATCTTATGGCTAACAAGATCCTTTAAAATTAAAGTAATAGATTCAATAAAACATTTATAACTAAGCCCAACAATGAAGATAGCTGCCATAGTTTACATAGACACAGAACACTAATTATATTTAAGTAAAAAGAGGCACAGTCTAATTGTATGTGCATGCTAGGACTGGGTTAAATACCTTAGCTCTGATCAGCCTTATGCTGCTGACTATACTTTAAAGTCTCAAAAACTGATACCACCTTACTTATACTTCAGGACTAGTCCATTCACAATGCATGTACTAAAGAATAATCTCCATAACCCAGGGACTTGACCAACGTTATATTTATGGATGAACATATTTATAGATACATCTTTGTATCACACTAAATAGTTTTCGGATCTGGAGAACGGATCCACAAAATTCATCATGAAGACAATGCAAATTCGCTGAGCAGGAAACCTTTTAGGCATGGCAGAAGTCTTCGACTGTTAAGTTTGAGGTCGCGAGTTCCATTCCCAATCAGTGCAAATATTGGTCTGAGTGTTACTAGGTGTAATATACTTACATGTGTTTACAATAAAAAACGTAAATCTCTAAGTATGTTTGTCTGCATTCCTGCACTAATATTGTCATCATTTACAACCAATTTACTTAAAACATTTTACAACATTATAATATAGACACAGATAATTAACAATTATTCCTTAGCAGCTCAACCTACTGTTAATATACCAGCTTTACCCTTTATAAGCTTACATTGAAAAGCTACTACATACCACTAACAACAAACAATATAACAACAAATAGTGGATAATTGCAGGGACACATAATTATCTTATATAATAATATAAGAAGTTTAAGCTGTTGATGATATAATCTAGAAAATTATTTTCTATTCACACTACTGATACATGTTATTCTTATACAGAATATGAACATATTGAACATCCGATTTATCTATTCAGTGAAATTGGATAGTAATTTAAAAATGGTAAATATGAAAACTTTTATAAAACATTGAAGTATGAAGTCAAACTTAGCTATTGTCCAATAAAAACAAGCAATAGTGCCACAGGGCAGTCACGCAAAAAAACATGTGAAAGTAACAGTTCTTTTACTTAGGTACTATTCTTTTTCGAAAAATTCAGTGTACCCTAACATTTTTGTTAAGTAGGTAAATAACTCTTGTCCCACTTCAATATTTTCATGAATTTATCCACATACCTACTGACTACACCCATTTGCTCATTTTACAAAAAGTAATCTTATATAATTATGAAATAAATGATAACAAAATGAAATTGGAAGAGAAGTTAACTTAGTTTGCAATATTTAGAATCAAAATATACTTGTAATAGATACAGATTTAAGATCCATGAACTCTCTTGAAACATTATCCAACCAATGACTATGTACATATAATACTAGACTGGCTGTACTGAAAAAAAAAATGGTCTTTATTTTAGATGACTAGGTACTTGACCAGCAAAATTGTACCGCTTTACATAGATTAAAATGAAATAAAATAAAACTAGAGTTGCCACTTCTGGTTGCTGTGAAATAAGCATATTCTAAATTCAAAACCATTCCCCGTCCACGATACATTTTTGTTCTGAACAGCTCCTCTAGTAAGTATACATATAACTCATTGCTAATATGTATCTCTAAAATTACATAGTTAGTACAAATGGATAAAATATTGAAAGTGGTAAGTTATTTCTTCAATATGCAGCAACTTGAAGAAATGACAAGTAATCATTATTATAAAATGTACTTTTAAATCGTTTAGCTGCCTCTCAGTTTATTCAGAGATATTATGTACCTTTGACCACTCTATAGTTACCCTATAGATTTAAGCCTCTCCAGTTCTTTGAGTTCCTTATCATAATCTTCTCTAACTTTCTTACATTCTATTTGCAGGTCCTCAAATTGAGACTGTAAAAAGACAATTCAATTATTAATATGACTATAAGTAAATAAAACTGCCTTAGGAGTCATTCCCTGGTTTACATACAAATTATATCTTTTTTTTTGCCAAATGCAAAATTTGCCAAATATCAAACAGGTAGATTATGTTCAACTACTAAATGGTCAAATGTTGAAAATTGTGAAATAGACCATGTCCTCAGGTTACACTATGACAAATTACAGTGGGAACTACATATTGAAAAATATGCGGTAGTCTGAGGGCGGGGCCAGCCATTCCAGAACAAAACTCAGTTTTTAATCGACTCTCACAATGACATTATAGGTGTCATTTATAAATCGAGATTCAGGACTGCATATAGTTCTTGAATACGGGCCTAAGTTCCGTACAGAATAAGACAAAAATCTAGCACAGTCTTGGAATTGGAATTCCAGATGGCCGTCACTGCCATAGAAGCTAGAGATCCGAGTCTCAGCACTCCTTGGATTCACCGTGCGGTCGCCGGGTCCATAGCGTGATACAGAGAGGAATACCGTGAAGGCGACTGGGACTTGCGACCCAGATGTAGGTTTAAGGTGCCAAACCAAAAGGGGGCGTAAGCGGCTTCCAGGTTCCTAAGTGAAAGCCTTTTTTTTTTGCAACCTAGACCAAATATAAATAATATTTACCTGACAAATAGCAGTTTGCTGTTTCAAAGCCACACAACTGTCCACAATGTCCTTGTACCTGCCCTTTTCTACTTCATGGGCTTTTTGTGTTTCTGTCAATAGCTTATCGATATGGTCTTTATACTCCGTTACCACTAAAATATTTTAACAAACAAAATAATAAATATTTGCAATAGTTTATATGTACATACAATAAGACTACTAATTCAAAACAAAACAAATTACTTATACGTACATACTTTTATTAGACTTTATTATCTATTTTTATTCTTTACGATAATATGTTAGTTATGTGACTGTATTGTATACCTACCATTTAACTGATATTTAATCGAAGTTAATTCCGTTAAACAGCGTTCTCCAGACGATTGAGCGCTCTTGTATGTGTGTTGTAAATGGTTGAGATAAACATATACACATAAGAGTAAACCGACAATGAGAAGCACAATTACTTTCTCTTTAAATTTAAAATACTGTAGTGATATTGACATTTTTAGAAGCAGATATTATAAAAACGTTCAAATATTTTACACTCGTTAGTTTACCTATAACATAGTATATCAAAATCCATGTTATGATTATATTTTAAATTATTACTTATAGTTCAAGTTCTGTGCTTATTACTTTATCGGATTATCGTTATTTGGATATCAGCAATCTGATTTAATTATAACGTCCACTTTGAAAATTGAATAAGTAGCAAATAGCAATTACAACCATAAAATTGTAAAACTCTAATTGATTGAATCAGTCAATTAATTGTTAAGCTCACTCCTAACGTTTTGTTTGTTTGAGAAAAGTTTGACAGTTTTTATGTTTATATTTATAATATCGATATCGAATCGATATTGATACAAATGTCAAGTCAAGCCAGATTACTTACCAAAGAGTATATAAGAGGGTTACTTACCTCCACAGGGGGGCCCCGTTCAACATATAGAAATTCTAGTTATACAAATATGAGGCAAACATGAATTGAACCTTGATTATATCACATTGTCTCTTTTTTTCCAATATACAGTTGTGTCTGCTAAAAAGAGACAAAAAATTTAAGTTATTGCTCACTTGGGAAAATGAGTATGAGAATTTGACAGCGTGCCGACGGTGCCAACATTTATGAATGATTTGCGCCAACATTATGAATGATTTGCGACAGCCATTGTTGAATTTTTCTAGAACATACTACTACAAGCATAATAGTGATGTACTCCAATAAAAGATTTGACGACGAAACTATTCTTGCTTTACAAAAATGTACTCTTTTGAAGAAATACGAATTGACAAAATTGTAATGTCTTCTGTTTTTCCGTATTAGAACTGGGCAATTGTGGTATTGTTAGAAACGTCTTGATCATCCGCTGGTTATAGGCAATATGACGTATGAATGACTATCTGAAACTCTGACTATAATGGAAAAAAAACTTGAGATATATAGAACGTGTTTGGTATGAAATTAAAGGGCTCTATTAGCACATTAAAAACATGTATACATTATTGGGTGTTGCTTGCACCAAAACAATACAAATAAAAATCAAGTCTAAAACTAAAATCCGACTACTGCAAATCACGCCCTAAGAAGTAATAAGCAAGATAATATCAAGAATAACCGTGGTCGCATACCATTTACTCTAACAAAACAATACATTCTAGGGATTCGTGATTCTGCAGTAGTCGGGTTTTAGTTTTATAGTTGCGCCACGTATCTTGAACCTAAATCATAAGACATACGAGGCTCTGGCTGGCGCCCGCGGAATGCTTTGTAATATTCTATGCTGGGTGAATTTGAGTTCGTCTACCGCAGTAGCATCCCGTGCTATCCTCAATAGACACCCAAGAAATGTGTACTGCGCGTATAGGGCACGTTTTGAGCACATTTTAGGTCCAAGATACGTGGCGCGGGTTATAGTATAAATAGATATCGACAAATATTACGATAGTAGAAGGTGCATCCCTAGCATAGTAACCGTCGTCAAACGTTCATTCATAAAAATGGAACATAGGTATACACGTCAAATCTGTAGGTATACCCTGTCTATAGTATCTAAGTCTATGCTTACCTCAGATAATAAATTTTTTGTCTGTTGTCCTGTGTCAGATCCACACTTAGAGTATATCAGGATCCATAGATATCGATTACTCCCTCTGCCATAGAGTTCAGTGGTCATCAGAAAGGCTAAGGTTCTATGACCATGCTGCCTTGTCACCAGTTATTTTTATTCTTATTTGGATGATGATGATGATGATAATGGTGAGTTGATGATGATGATGATGATGAAGATGATGATGATGAAGACGATGAAGATGATGATGATTGCTGCCTCCAGTAAAGTGGTGGAAACTTTACTAAAGGCTTCTTACGGAGATTTCACAATTCACAACACGAGAAAGTTAAGACACGAGAGAAACACGAGAAGTCACAATTCACTGTCATATTTCTCTTTCCTACTCTTGTGCGCGTTTTCCAAGACGTTTATGTCTAAAAATCCACGTTTTTTACACATAAAAATTCGAACTCACACTAATTTTGGAAAATAAAGTAAGTCAACATTCTCGTTTTGGCGCCAACCAAAAACTTACATTATATACTCGTTTATGACAGTAAAAAAACATTGCCTCTGCATCGTTTCTTCCGGGTATAATTCTGGGTTCCGGGCAGTCTCCGAAGGGGTTTACAACTTTACACGAATTTAATTTACATTGTTTTTTTTTTTTATGATCAGTGCAATAAAGTAAGTTATAGATATATACGGTCACACCCTTTCCTGATGGGGTAAGTAGGTACGATACCTACCTACATAGATTACACGTAGATGGCACTTGTTATGATCCTGATATACATCTTTTTTTTCGTGCAGAAATTCCCACGGATACTGTACGACGTCCGCCAGCCACCACCTCAAAGCCTGCCTCTGCTGGAGTACTTGCAGCGAACTTGTCACAGTTGTCACACCCAGGCCTGCGCCCGGGAGAACCCGGTCCAGCACTCCCCCTTGCCTGCTCTCCAATCTCCAATGTACTCACTGCTAGGGAGGTTTCACCCGTTTCACTTTTCATTGGGGCACGAATGTGGAAAGCCTTCGAGTAGCAAAATAATAAGGAATAGGTTCTACTAGCGATTATTAGAATATAATAGGCAATACTAATAATACAGTCGAGGACGATAGTATAGTAAGGTATTTTACGCCATCTAGTAGTAAAAGCTAAAAGTCTACTTATTGTTTGCATTTTTGTTCTGCATTGGGAGTATAGATGGCGCCATATAGATTATTTATGATAGCGGTTATCATTAGTGCTATTGAGATCTCAGACAATGGTGCCGAATTACTGTGTAATAATTTATCTTTTTATTGGTGCTACAATATCCACGGATAACACCCTCATCGGCCATCGGGTTGGTTATGTTGGACTCGACTACAAACGTCATCTCGCGTCTATACGCCGGGGTGTAGGTATCGTATACCTACCAATTTATTTGTGTGAGGTTACCTTAAGGCCCCGAATCAGATCAGCATCGAAAAATCGGTATTTTCGAAACCGTTTTTCTTCTTAACTATAAAATCTACAGATCTGGAATTCACATGCCTGCATACTACAGGATATACAGAGTAACTTCACCTTTTCATAAATTAAATAAAAAAGGAGGAAATAGTTTAAAAGAGGCTCTGAACATCACTCTCCTCTTTCTTATGAAACCAAATATTTTCTACAATATGTACCCAAATGATCTAAAATTTCACATGTATGTTAAATAAGTGTATTAGCATGACGTGACCTTCTTAGTTTGTAATCGTCCCCTATAAAGTTATCTATTAAAATTAGTTTTACTGATTTTTACGGCTGAAAAACAAGCGAATGACCTTGAGCATTTGTATGGTGAAAGTCATTCGCGTATGTAATCACCTTAACCGGTCAAACAAAAAAAAAAAAAATTAAAATCCGCAGTTAGACTGGTAAAGCGGACCCCGATCAGCGTTTTTCAAAAATTCACTAAGGGGGTTTAATCATGGTTGAAAGTTTGTATGGAAACACCCACATTTCACCAATCATTGTATTAGGTCCCACGTAATAGGGGGTGAGCCTATTGCCGTTTTCCGGGCACTATTGTTGGCTCGAGACATGTATAGGCTGAGTCTGGGCTGTATATATCTGTCTGTTAAGCAGCCCTATCCCTTAGTCACCTTGGGACACGATACCACATGGGAGGAGATGGGGTGGCCCAAATGCTACTCTGCCGGGATGCTTATAGCTACCATAATAGAGATTTATTGTGAGACAAGGCATTTCTCTCTTCTACCGTTTTAAGATGGCCCTTGCATCAGTTGCACCCTGCGAGCATCGGGTGGACGCCAGGCACATGGGTCTGCTGCGTGTTCTGCAGCAGAAGATGGCCTCCAGGGCTATAAGGGCTAGCACGATATCCTTTGACGCGTCGAGTTTCCTCGTTGGAACGCCACCGTGGATCCTGGAAGCTAGGACCCTTTCAGCGCTATATCGGTTTCGAAAGGCAGCGCGGAAACGGAGACATGATCCCGAGCCTGAAGAAATAGCTACAAGCTACAAGCAGGGCACGCCGTAATAGCGGCGGTAAGACCTATCAAGGGGGAGTGGCTAAAGAGGCCAGACGGCAGGGCCGCTGATAGCGGGGGTGCAACGGGTGCACCGCACACGGGCGGCACGTCCAGGGGGGCGGCAAATCCCCAGATTTGCCGCCCCCCCTCTTTTTTATTTGCCGCCCCCTTGTACGTATACACACTACACACCCCATATAAATACTATTAAAAATAATTTAGTTTCTATTATATGATTAACATCGCCATCTATTAGCATCCCTTAAAACTAGAACGCAATACATAATAAAGCGTCTGCATGTTGAACCATCGCCTCGCCGCTACGCGGCGCCCGAAATTCGATACAAAGTAAGTAGGTAAATAGGGATGTGGACTATTTTTATACTATTTAATTTCGTTTCTATTAGATGATTAACATTGCCATCTATTAGCATCCCTTAAAACTAGAATGCAATACATATTAAAGCGTTTGCATGTTGAACCAAACCATCGCATCGCCGCGCGCTACGCGGCGCCCGAAATTCGATACAAAGTAAGTAGATAAATAGGGATGTGAACTATTTTATTTGTTGTCGACAAATGTACATTCTATAGTAATATGATGTTTTGCTAAAGTAAAATATTCTAATGACAAATAGGTTAAAGAAAATATGTATATTTTTAATATTTATTTTGCTTGAATTATAACAATATTATCATTATACAATAGGTATATTTGATTTTGATTATTCAATTTCTCAAGTCTTCTTCATCCTAGCGTTAATTCCCAGTCGCAACCGAAGTTTTCACCTCGTAGTCAAGGGTCCGCTTTGCGGATTTGGCTCGATATTTTCCGTGAAGCGACTACCATCTGACCTCCACAACCCAATGGTGCCATTAGGCGATATCGAAGCATTGCATTGCAGACCGTTGTTGAAATAGGACACGTCAATTTGACTTCGCCTCGCCTGATGGTAAGCTGAAGGCAAAGTCTCTGAAAAGAGCGTCACCATTACAGACACGTATCATGTTACAATGGTGGCACTCAGCTTGACGGCCTCATCAGATGCTTTTTCACGCCCCGCTTAAAGGACCCGGGACTGTAGGAGGAGGGAAACACGTGAACTGGTAAAGAATTCCAAGACTTAATGGTGCGGCAGAAGAAGGAGTCGCCGAACCGCTTGGTTCTTGATGGAATATTCTGCACCGTATGCGGGTGGCATCTAAGCCCTGCACGTGTTGTCCTATATAGGAAAGGAGAGGGTGGGATTAATTGGAAGAGCTCATCAGAACATTCACCATGGTAGAGACGGTAAAATACCGCCAAAGATGCCACATCTCTACGCAACTGCAAAGGCTCGAGGGTTTTGGTGATCTCAGGATTCCCAATAATGCGGACTGCACGTCGCTGCAACCTGTCTAGAGCATCTAGTAAGTGCTTTGCGGAGCCATCCCAGAGATGAGAGCAGTATTCCACGCAAGAGCGAATTTGTGTCTTGTAGAGAAGGCACCGCCAGGCTACGTGGGGAACAAATGCCTGGCAATGGTACCCCCGCCGGGTCCAGGTAAAAGGGGTAGGCCAAAGAAGTCCTGGCTTGACGTCGTGGAGGGTGATATGCGTGCAAATGGTCTCACTACCATGGACGCCCAAGACCGTGCGAAGTGGAGAAGGAAGAGCCGGAAGGCGGACCCTGAGCTCCGAGGTCATCTTGGCCACGGATGCAATCAGGAGAATACGTCTATATGCAGATGATGATGAGAGAAGGCACCGCTGCTCCGGCGTGAAAAAACGTCTCACTCTGTTCGGAAGCTAGACACCCAGTCGCACAGTCTGGGAGGCAGACCAAAGGCTGGTAACTTGGAAAGAAGCGACTTGTGCCAGACTCTATCGAAAGCTTTGGCGATGTCAAAACTAATTGCCAGTGACTCGCCATGCTTGTCCATAGCCTCACCCCAAAGATGGGTTACGTACGCCAGAAGATCACCCGTTGACCGCTTCGGTCTAAAGCCGTATTGCCGGTCATTGATTAAGGAATGATCCTCTAGGTGACGCATGAGCTGTTTGTTTATTATGTGCTCGAATACCTTGCACAGCACTGAGGTGACGGCTATGGGCCGATAGTTGCCTGGGTCCGAGCGATCCCCTTTCTTGGGGATCGGCTGCACATTCGCCTCCTTCCAAGCCGATGGCACTGTACCTGAGATGTACGACATCCGGTACAAACGGGTAAGCATTGGAGACAACTCCGCTGCGCATTTTTGAAGAATCACCGCTGGAATACCATCCGGTCCGCTGGCTTTCCGGACGTCGAGTGACTGCAGCACACCACGGACATCGCGCTGCCTGATGCGGATCTCAGGCATTGCGTGGTCACATACGGGTAATGTCGGTGGCTGCTTACCGCAATCATCGATTCGGGAGTTTGCCGCAAAGAGATTAACCAGCAGATTTGCTTTCTCTTGCGGCTCATGGGCCAGGGATCCATCAGGGTTGCGCAACGGGGGCAGCGAAGGCTGGCAGAAGTTGGCGTGCACGGCTTTGGCCAGTCGCCAGTAGCCACGGCTGCCCGTGGGATGCGCCACTAGCTCCTGACCAAGCCGCGCTATGCGCTGGGCATCCGCTCTGACGTAAGCCCCCTTGCAGACCTTTGTGGCTTTATTGTACGCTGCCTTGAAGTGGCCCACTTTGGGATCGCGTGTGGCGCGCGCCCTTACCCAGGCGCGGTACGCAGACTGTTTTTGATTGACAGCCTCCGCGCACTCGCGGCCGAACCAAGGGCGCGCTCTGCGGTCACCGGTGACATTAGTGTATGGGATATAGTATTCCATACCTAGACTGATCTCACCGGCGACAGCAGTAGCACTACAGCAGTAGCACTATCCGATGGGTTCTTACCTTCAAAGCAACGTGCAACCCACGGGATGGACGCAAAATACTCACGCATCCTATCCCAGTCCGCTGACGAGTAGTGCCAGAGACGCCGCTTCCCCTGAGCGGGTCGTGGGGGCGCTGTGATTGGCACCTTGGAACAGACCAGACAATGGTCGGAGTTGCCTAAAGCGGCACGCACCGAAACACTGTATTGGTCTGGGTGACTCGTCAGCAGAAGGTCTAGAAGGGAGGGTGTTAGGCCCGACCTTCTTGGTATCCTAGTGACCTCGCGTACCAGTTGGGTCAGGCCATGCGCCAGAGCGAAAGCTTGAGCGGCTCTTCCCGCATGGTCAGTTTTGGCGGAGCCCAACCAGATCTCGTGGTGTTATCCGCTTTTTTATCATGGTCTGCCAGAAAAAATATGTCGGTTCGAGTCCTATATAACAACCGGCGGGGGGGGGGGGGGGGGGGGGGTGTAAGCGTCCTTAGACCTATTTAGGGGGCGGCAAAATCGACTTTGCACACGGGCGCCCACATAGCTAGCGGCGGCCCTGCCAGACGGCAGCCTCTTGTACCAGCTGACGCAGGCTATCACCGGGCACGGGTGCTTCGGGGGTTATCTGCGTTGGATCGGGAAAACGTCCGAGTGCCATCACTACGACACGAGCGAGGACTTGGGGCTGCACACGCTCATTGAGTGCTCGGCGTGGGAGACACCGAGATAGGAGCTAGTGGGTTGCCGCCGCCTCCTTCTGCGAGCAAGTAATGCTCGTGGAGGAGTGGGCGGAGTGGGAAACTTGCAAATCGCGCTGCCCAAGAGCGGAGGCAACACGGGCGTCGGAGGTAGCAGAATGACCTCCACCCCCATGAGCGCGGGCCTGCGGGCAGAGCCGGCTGTCATACTAGCAGAAGCAGGCCGCGGCAGCGGCGTGCAAAGCGCGCCTCCCCATACCCAGGGGCGAGATGGGGACTCAGTGGGCACCACATTCGAAGATCGGAAGACACGACCGGGTGCGAGAGTATTTCTTATACAATCTCACCTCCTAAGACCCACAAACGCTGCGCGTTTTAATTAATAAATTCCCACCACCGACCGGCAAGGTATGGACTTAAATAAATTATTATAAGAATTGGCGTTATAAATTTTCAAGTTCAAAGTATGAACGCAGAGGGTAGAGGGGCTTTAGGAGTAAAGGTTGAGCCAAGAAAAGGTGAATGCAATGCGTGAAAGAGCATAATGGGTAGGAAAGGTATTCGAATAACTGATGAATGATGACATCTGATAGGAATGTAAGGAGGAGTATGACATGTTGCACCTACAATAAATAATTGAGACAAGGTTCGGTAAATGATGATTGATTTTGCGGGACATTTGGCGTCCCGATCAGTGCTAATCGGGACGCGTCCTCAGACCCCTGAAAAACGGGACATCCCGCAAAAATCGGGACACCTGGCAACCCTACTATACCTATACGTATGTATCTGCCTTGAGCAGATCGTTTACATATTTTTATCAGGAATAATATAATAAAGAGCAGGACTATCAAGGGACCAGTGTTGATTAGTAACTAGTTGGTCGAGACTTAATTTAAATCAGAATGATCTCTTCTGCCGTTTGACCGTGATTGACAAACATCAAAAAATTTAAACATCTTCATAAAATTCCTCATTAATATAATAGGGTAGGTTAGGTAGGATATTAAAAGTTTACATTTTTCTGCATTAGTTAAATATTTACACAGTCTGCATCAAAAAAGTGTGTTTTTGTCTTAGGATCTTTTATTTGAATTTGAAGAGAGTATACTTAAAATACTGACGGGTTCGTTTCCCGTTGAAATTACTTTTTTTTTGCTTATGTAGAATAAGACTATAATAATTGCATTGGTCCGGGTGTTTCTATGTAATATATACAGTAGCATTTAACTGCCTACCTACCTTACTTTAGGTTTAGATAGGGATGTGTAGAATTTTCTACAATATTTATTCGGGAAAAAATTCAGTCTCATCAACTGGGTACAAACCCTGAGAAGTATGAAGTCTTCCTCACTTTAATGAATAACTACTGGCAACGCGTTCTCACTGCACATGAATTCTTTTCCTTTAATTTTTAACCGACTTCAAAGAAGGAAGTTCTCAATTCGTACCCAATTTTTTTTTTTTTGTATGTATGTTATGCGATTGTGAATCCAATTCTAGACGGATTTTGAAAATCATTTTTCTGTTCGTAAGTAGATTATTCCGAAGTGGTCCCATTTAAATTTCGTAAAGATCTGATGATGGGTTTCCGAGATTAGATCAAGGAAGTCTTCAAAAAGTACCAGGAAATCAGCCGCGATTGCTGCAATGGCATATTATTGTAATGTTTCTGCCATTACACATCATAACATCACGCCTGAGTCCTTTGAAGGGGTACGCAGAAGTGTTCAGAATATTCAGCTATATTACCGGTGTAGGTATATGCATTGATTTTAAAAATTCTTTTTGAATATGTAATACTTTAATATTTTTTTTTTTAGCGTGGCCGGTTCGGTCTGTTGTGCAGCGTCAGTAGCGCATGTACAGTCAGGTCACTATACATACGATGTACAGTCGTGAGACTGTACAAAGGTACAAACTCACTAAAAAGAGAAAAATAAATTCATTTTAACAAAAAAGTTTAACCGACTTTAAAATTATTTAATTTCCTGACATGTGTTTTTGTATCCTAATATATATCTATCTCATTATAATTTGACATATCTGATTACTCAATTTAATGTAATTTAATTCAATTTAATTTAATGTAATTCAATTCAATATAATTTAATTCAATTCAATTTAATCATTGTATCCTTATAATGCAGTTCAATGAAAATTAATGTAATAATGAGTCTTTGTTACTTGAAATAAATGAATTTATTATTATTATTATTATTATAAAAAACGAAAAAGAGGCACTGAAAAGTGAAAAATAACTTAATTTACAGACTTACTGATTTATTAGAAGTCGGTGCCTAGAGAGAGAGAGGCCATATTTCAATTGATTGCATCATAGTAGTTCAGACACAACAAACAACATTGGTAGGCACCGACTTCTAATAAATCAGTAAGTCTGTAAATTAAGTTATTTTTCGCTTTTCAGTGCCTCTTTTTCGTTTTTTGTAGTCGGTTAAACTTTTTTGTTAAAATGAATTTATGTATTCTTATAATATGTACGAGTAGTACCATAGACTAGCTTTACGATACTAAAATTCCTTGCGATTGCTTCATGAACGGCGCTAAATTTTGATTGAGTTGTGATGATGGCTTTTTAAGGAGCGACAGCCGTCTGACCTCCCACCAACCTCAAGAGATTGGCTCCAAAGGCGTTGGTAGGGCTCCATACATCACAGTTTAGTTTCTCAATCATTAAATAGACTGGTTGCTGCTAGTGACTGGCTCTATGCCGCAACATTGCGAATTTCTGTACCTAATAAGGGTTATACCTCTAGATATACCACATTTTTATGTAATTAGAATCAGTTCAATTGAAAATGTAACAGACAATATAGACTTACCTTCACATTTATAATAATATCTACATGTAACGTTTAATTCAATTCGACAAGACAACAAGACAGTAGACACCAACTTTTAAGATAGAACAGCAAAACAAAAATATTTGTCAACATTAATAAAAGTTAATGCTTTTCAAGATGGCTATTAAGTTTTTCAGTTAAAATCAATGTAAAAACTAACATAAAAAAGCGGAACAGGGCGATTTGTACGCGCAGGCTATGAAAACGTTTACAAATTGAAAGATCTTCGGTAGTTTACACACATTTTAGCTCCTATAGAAAGTGATTTAAGCTTCAAAATCTAACAAAGAAATAGTTCGACACCAGTCATTGGAATACCACGCATGCTTTAAAGAAAAAATGCCCGCTGAAGGATCTAATTAATGTTCCGTGACATATGAAACGCTACCGTCCGCATCTCTTACAAATTTCTCCATAAATTATATTGTAAATGTGACAATATGTTTGCGTAGGGATAGTTCTTATGTCTTCCTGCTAAGGTTCATATTTGTAATACTATTGCTACAAGTGACGGTGTGAGGTGATGATTTAGATGACGTTAGCAGCATCTACGACAGGATTTTTTCCATAACTAACGCAGACAGCTTGTCGCCTATACCGGATGTCTGGACACGATGACCTCCTTAATGACTCGAGAGGCCGAATATTTTTGCTGCTACACAAAAACTTCCTTTAGATAAATTTGTTTCTGTTTGACTACAAATATGAAAAAAATATCGATAGGTTTTTATATCTATAGAACATCATCATCATCATTTCAGCAATAGGAAGTCCACTGCTGGGCATAGGTCTCCCCTATAGATCTCCAATAGGACCGGTTGGAACGACGACGTCTACCCACAAGGTGGACAGACGCGCTGGATGCGAGCCGCTTCCAACCGGTCTTATCTACCTATAGATACTTTTATAAAATTGTAAATTAGTTAAGGGGAAGACAAGGCTTTCCTAGACTTGAAAGATTTGACTTATGCGGCTATCATGGGAGTGGCTGTTGTCTGACCTCTCAACTTCCAGAGGGGAAAGACTGCACCAGTCTCATCCCTAAATCAGCACATGTAGGTACCAGCTTGCAGATACGGTTGATTTGGTCCGAAAGGGCTTAATAGGGCCATGTGATGTAAGTACATGACGCTACTAGCAATATTTTATTACATTATATTTATACTATAACACAAACTCTTAAAAAATACAAAATAAAAAAAAATTAAAGATTGAAAAGTCTTAAAAAGCTTGCAATTCATTTTCCTCAGCCACGCAATTTACACTAAGCCCTAAATGCCTTGCGGTTTCCCAAGTTACCCAAATGACACGGAGGGATGGGGAAGTAAACTACAATTAATCCATTTGGAATTTATCCGGTGCAGCTACCCCCGGGGTTCAATTAAAATGTAAATTGATGTCGGGGTGAGGGCGTGAGGGCCGGGCGAGCTCGCAACTGTTATCGCAAGGCGACAGCATCACCGCGCCGCGCTGCCGTTTCATCACTTACAAATGAAACTTATCAATATAAATATCATCCGCACAAACAAGAGAGGGTTCGTGAAATACAAAATGGTTTAAAGATATTTTCTGGTGTTATAGCAGTTTTTGGAACAGATGACATGGACCTGGTACCTAAGTAATCTTCTTTTTCATCCTAGCGTTAATTCCAGTCTCATCCGAAGCCTTCACCTCGGAGTCTGGGATCCGCTTTATGAGTTTAACTGCAGATTCGGCTGGACTTCCATATTTACCGTGAAGCGACTGCCATCTGACCTATAGAACCCGCGTAGTTGACACGTTCACTACCGCCACGCAACAGAGGCTGTCGACCCTCCAACTTGGACTTGTCGAAACCATTTTGACCTACAAATCGGTAATTCCAGAACTATACTACCGATGGGGTCCCATCAAAGCCCAAGACAACATCACTTGCTTCGCTAGATAGTTATGTATTGTAAAATCAACGATTCCGTGAAAATGGCGAATATAGAGATCCGATTCTCAGCACTCCATGGATTCACCGTGCAGTCGCCGGGTCCATAGCGTGATACAGAGAGGAACACCGTGACGGCGACTAGGACTTGCGACCCAGATTTAGGGTGGCCACCTTGTGATGCATCAGCGGTCACCTCCACCGTCAGCAGTGTTTCCCCCCCCCTCCCTTCCTATCCAAATTTGGTAAGATCCTATCAATGCCGCTTTTGATATTCGATTTAGTAAGGAGTTTACTGAAGCTTCTTGGCAATCCGAGGTATTTAAGTAAGTTGTACAGGGATTTAACTGGAATTCCACTTGCTCCTACTTCTACGGCGTAGAATTTAACCCCGTAGCAGTTTTTGGTTAACTCGTTGGTCAAGTCAAAGTATTTGTTTGTCTATAATTCTATATAGCGTGATCTTTAGGTACCTATATTAGTTTAGGAGACCGACTCCGGGATGTATGTATATAAGTAGGTGTAGATACCTATACATGTCGGACGATACGATACTGTTACTGATACTGCAACACTTAATGAAACAAAATAAAAAAATCTATATACAGGGCTTCCCACGGCGATGCCACATGGAGGGAAAGTACCTTAAATCCTTAAGTTGGCTCATTTTACTTAAAAGAGACATCGTTTTATTTTTAAAAAGAAACAAAACTGCGTTCAAAGATTTTTAAAAATTCGCTTGGCACACCCGGTAATCGAACCGACTAAAATCCGAAAAAGTAATATCCTGTATTTTTATGGCATCAATGGATAGTGTCAATCAAAAGGATCCAAATCTCTCTAAGAAGCATGGTAAATTAAATGTGTCTGGTAGTCTAAGTTTCGATTTGCGTGGTATTCGGTTGGTTGCGTTCTCCTAGATCTTGAATTTAAGGATACATTTTTTTTTACTGAATAAATCGTTTAGTTCTAATTTTACAGTAAAAGTTGTTACTACAAAGTTGTTTAGAATTAAATTTTCTACAATCTAACTCTCTTAATTTTTATCTAGGATCGATATTTTTTTATTTATACCCCAAAAAGTGGTAAATCTTTGGTTGGGCTTTTTTGACTTATGAAAAATTCCTAGTAGCAATTTTCTTTCGGAAATCATTAAGGAAGGTCCCTAGCAGTCTACATTTGGTTTTGCGTGGTATTCGGATTGTTGCATTATCGGCCATCATTTTCCTTTGTCAAAAAATCGAATACAATTTCACCACCCTATTGGGGTATACATCGAAAAATATTGATCCTAGCGGAAAATTATGAATACTAAAAGGTAGGGAATTTAATTCTTAACAACTTTCTAGTAAATATTTTTCGTGTAAAAATAAAACTAACCGACTTATTCGGCAAACAAAAATTTACCCTTAAATTCAAGATAGCCGATAACGCAACAAACCGAATACCACGTAAAACCAAATGTAGACTGCTAGTAATCGAAATTTAGACTGCCAGTAACCTCCCTCTATGAATTCCGAAAGAAAATTGCTACTAGGAATTATTCCTGTGTCAAATCCTAATTTTCTCGTACTAGCAGTCGTTTATGCGTTTTAGTTGTGAAATACATATAACTATGTTTCCTTCATTTTGATACCTTACTCGATAAGTTTAAGGGATTTTTTTGGTTATAATCATACATTCTGCATTCTGGCGCCAAAAGTTCACTATAGGTACTTACCTATAGCTTTTTTCATATTTTATGTAGGTATTTAGGTATCCAAGAACACTTGGGCGATGAATACCTTTGATTTAAGACATCAACCACTGAATACGTGAAGTGGTTCAGAAGATATGAGGTAATAAACAAACATACAAAAACAAAAATAACCACGAAAAACATAACCCTTGACAGTCGGGTAAAAATAAGCCTCGAAGTTACGGGTTCGCTTCCTGCTCAATGCAAATATGTACATTATGTACTATGAATCAATGATTGTATTGGTCTGGGTTCCATCAATAATGTGTTTATACAAAATGAATTTTAAGTAGTTATACATAATACGCTTTTTTGTAAAATATGGTGAAATGTGGGTGTTAATACACCTCTGCCTACCCCTTCGGAGATTTACAGGCGTGAGTATGTACGTATGTATTAAATACGCAATTTAGAACTCATACCATAACACAAAGTAAAAGGTCTTGTAGAGGGTCCAATGCGTCCTGCCCCCTTAGACAAGTGGCAATTCGTTGCTCGGCGTATGATGGAATAGAATGACAAATGTATAGGATTTGACGTTTTTGACATTCGTTGACGCCTGTCATTTACGTCAAATTTCATACATTTGCAATTCTATTCCATCATACGCCGAGCAACGAATTGCCATTTGTCTAGAGGGGCTGGTAGGATATTTTCAAACCTTCATAAATGATACTCGTAGCTAACAATCATCACGAGATCACATCAGTCATCAAATTAAAAAAAAAACCACTTCAACATGACTAGGACTTTCATTGATTCGAGGGCTACGCTACGATACCACAGGCAGGCACACAGAGGACCCTTCTATTTGCATTGGGGTGCCAATGCACTAGAGAACATTATTTTAGCTAAGTATGTAGTACAATCGTTCGTACGGGGTGGCAAATATAATTCTATAAGAACAACTTAAGAAACTTTCACGACCTCTACCTGCCTTCTTCTTCTTACTCTTAGCGTTAATTCCCAGTCGCATCCGAAGTTTTCAGCTCGGAGTCTGGGGTCCGTTGGCTAGACCTCGATATTTTCCGTGAAGCGATTGTCATCTGACCTCCACAACCTAATGTTAACATTAGGCGATATCGAAGCTTTGGCGTTGGACCGTTGTTTTTGGATTTTTTAGGGCTCCAACTACCCGTAACGACTGCCATAGATGTTCTTATAGCAACCAGGACCGACGGCTTAACGTGCTCTCCGAGGCACGACCAGACCAATGCAAATACTCATATTTCATTCACACAAATATTTGCACTGAGCGGTTATCGAACCCGCGCGCCTCCTGTGTAGCGGCCGCGTTCACTACCGCTACGCCACGGAGGCTCTGCCCGCCATATGAAAAAGACATAGGTAAAGCAACAAGCAATGTAGCTTACAGCGTTATCTAGACCCAAACTAAACATAGCTTGGGTTAATGGGTTCTAGAATACGAATAAACATGTTTATGTATATTTTGGGTAAATATATACATTGAAACATCTGAAGCAAACTTCGACACAATGTATATGCATGCATACAAATATTTACGCCGAGCGGGAATCAAATCCGCGACCTCTGGCGTAGCATTCAAACGCTCTCCCATTGGAGTAATAACAATCAGTTTTCTGTTTTGAATATGTGATACAGGCGCGGTCTGAGGGGGGGGGAGGGGTCACAGGGAACATGACCCCCCCCCCCCAAAACCATGCACATCATAATGAAAAGTCCCAGTACGAGGGGAGGGGGGTTAAATTTCTTAAGGAATTTCCGAAGTGACCCCCCCCAAAACTTCAAGCTGCGACCGCGCCTGATGTGATAACAAGTAGTAGGTTATTTTATTCTCAGGTCTCTTTGAAGGTAGATTTTCTAACAAACGGAAACCTTGCCATACTACATTTTTCAATTTTTTTTATTAAACGAGGTCGTTTAAACGAGGAGAGTTTCTCGCACATTTCGGTCCGAAAAATCGTACGCGACTATCACTAGCAATAATCGCCATACCATTACCGTGTGATAGTGTTTACCTACACACAGGCAATTTCAAAATACGATTATTGCGAAAATTCTGTTTAGGCGGACACTACCAATATTCAATTAGGTACGAGGCAATTCTTAGCGTAGCGAGAATTATCAACGAGCGAACGGCTATTGTTTGCGGCAAATGTTTAGACGAAGAAACTTCTTTTCTGTCTTTTCGATAATCGTATCTCGCTATATGAGCCATAAGAAGGCTTTGTCGCTGGCGCGATTTGTTGCTGGATTTCTTTACTGAAAATCCGTTTTTTTTTTAGTTCAGTTTCCAACTATGGGAAATTCAGGTGATACTTACAGTTACGTATTTCCCACAGTAAAGAGGATTTATACACAGACAGTACTTATACAGTTGTATAGATCTTGTTTATTAAGCACCTAAGTATTTTATTTTCTGTGACTACGTATTTTAACTATTCCTAGCTATTGAGTAGGTAGGTACATTTTTCAGTTTTTATCAGCTGTAATTTAAAAACACAACGAGTGTTACTCACGATAGAATTAATTATGCGAGACATCTATTTGGTATCTATAGTATAATATGTATGTCAATTTATCAAATGGTTTCTGTTTAGAGTGAGTTGACTAGTCAAACAAAGCGGATATATATGCCAGGAAAGTCGACAGATGTGTTAACAATAGGTCAGGATATAGGACTAGGGTGAGGAGTGTCCGAGATGGGGTTGTCCTGTGATAATGCAGCGGTGCCGCCTTAACAGCAGGGCTGGGCGTGCGGCGCCCCACGCGCCTTGCGCGACCGAGACGCGCATAGCACGCACCCGGGGAGCGAACAAGACAGCTATAGGGGCGGAGCGCTGCAGATCCGCATCTCATCCGACGGCGGCGCCCACTATACCGCTCATTCGTCTCTCGCTGAGCCTCCGCTATGTAAACCGGCCTTGTTGTGAAACCAAACAAAATCGGTCAGTCGTAGTTCTGTTGCCGTGAGAGCAACGCGTCGACAGGCCCGTAGTGGCGGTTCGAGAATGTTGCGACAGTGAACGTAAACGATCAAGATGCACGCGTTATTCGGTGAACAGAGTCCCTATGCGTACCGCGGTGGAGCCGCCGGCGGCTACTCAGCAAGTGTCACTCCCTATGCCTACGAACAGTACCGCTATGGCTACGGAGCCCCGTACCTCCATCCCCATCAACAGCATGTCGGTGCGCCTAAAGACATGGTTAAACCGCCATACTCATATATTGCACTGATAGCCATGGCAATACAGAACGCTCCGGAAAGGCGCATTACGCTAAACGGTATCTATCAGTTTATAATGGAGCGGTTTCCTTATTACAGGGAAAATAAACAGGGATGGCAAAATTCTATCAGGCATAATTTAAGCCTTAACGAGTGCTTTGTGAAAGTGGCGAGAGACGATAAAAAGCCTGGCAAAGGCAGTTACTGGACTCTAGACCCTGATTCTTATAATATGTTTGATAACGGTTCGTACCTTCGACGACGACGTCGTTTCAAAAAGAAGGATGCGTTAAGAGAAAAAGAAGAAGCGCTGAAACGTCAGCAGCAACTGCAGCAGGCGCAGGAAGCGCTCGCAGCGCAGGAGGCGCTGAGCTCGGCCGACGCGCTTGGGCAACAACGGGACGTGAAGCCCGATGTGAAACCTCGCATTTTTGAATGTCGACCGAAGCGAGAACCGGGTGCAGACTGTGCGAGATACGACAAACCGGTAGACACGCTCGATGACTTCAGTGAACCTCGATTACCAGCTTCAGCTGTGTACTGTTCGCCCCAGCCATACTCACTAGCCGCGGAGGAGTTCCGCGCGGCAACATCAGGTTGGTACGCGGCTCCCGAACCTCCAGCCGAGCAACTACCGCCAGCATTCCGAGATCTATTCGAACCACCAAGTTGTCAACTAGCGGGATACCGTGGAGGATCACCAGTGCCAGATGCGTACCGCGCGTCGCCACCGCCACACCACCACTACCGCACGCCTGCTCCCTCGTATTACCACCACCAGGCGTGCGTGGCGGCCGCGCCAGCTCCAGCTCACAAGTCCTACTGAGACACAACACTCAGGTGAGATATCTGCATTTACTCTGTGTGTGCTTGCGACTTGCGACTTCGTTTCACTGGTGTACCTAGTTAGCGTTCGCGAATTCCGCTAGCGAGTCGGTTGCACGCTGCGGTGCGGACGTCGGGGGAGCGCCGTCGGCGTGCATCGAGACACTTCGTGACGTGGTTGTGGTTGCAGGAGGCCGGCATCGCTCGGCGCCGAACGGATTTAGCCGAGCGCGTCAGTTCCAGAGCGGATAAATATAGCCCAGTAGCCGGAGATACCGTGGAAGCAAGTGGCGGCGCGTCGATAACCACTGTTTACAGATCGGCGGCCGACCCTGCCGCCTCCCGCTCCGTTCACACCTATAGGTATGTCGAAATTCCACATGTGTTAGAATACTAGATGTAACAATAAGTGGTGACGGCGGCAGGGTAGGCGCGCGAGGCCCGATTGCGCGCCGGCCGCCGCCGCCGCTCTGAGCACCTCGATGTGTGGTGCTCCACAGAAGTTGCACAGTAGATACTTACATTCGTTTTGCTTAGTTTTGGACATCGGAAATCCAAAAATTTGAGGAGTTATCTGGAGATACCTATGACTTTTAGAATATCTATCATATGATTTGTTTAAAGATATACTGAACAGCACCACCGGAACCATATATTTTGAAATTGAAACGAAATGCGTGTGCAAAATTGAGTTGTTGAATGAACACAGCGTGTTCCGTTCGCTACAATACACATTCAGGGCTAGTATTTGTTTTCTTACAATAAATCTTGCAAATGTTAAACCAGTGTTCATTGTTTCAATGCAAACAACTGACCATCTGGTGACCAAGTGTGGCAACCGCAAGAAAAAATCACAAAAGCGTACCTACCTACATTACCACTGCAGGGGCACAAGTCACAAGTCATGCCTTTCCTACCATTGTCAGTAATAAAATAAAATGTTTCAGACATACTTAGGTATTTAAAACTTAGCTATCTACTTAGATAAAGGGTTGAAGTATAAAAGGTTTTTTTTCTATCTATAATATAATTATTAGGTATATCTACCTATAGTTTGTTCAATTAATGCTACCATCATCGAATGATTAATCTAATTTTGAATAATTAATCAATTAATACAAGTATTGACTCTCCATTGACACCGGTTTCTCTCAATATGCGCTGTATTCTAATAACCTTTTCTTCTAACAAACTACCTACTCACTGAGGAGTTGTTTGGTTTGGATACTGATACAATTTATAACCATTTCAAAATAAATGAATAAAATTAAAAGTAGGTACACATTACACAGCGTCATTAAAACCAAAACACGTGTTAAAAATGCGGTCAAACATTTTGTTTTATAAATATGTAATACAAATAGGTATTGTATAGCATACAAAAATTTGCATTGAGCGGATATTGAACCCGCGACCTTACTATGACTGAATGCATTACAGGACTGGCGCCCACTTCTTTTTGGAGGTCTTACCGTGTATTTCTATTTTCTTATCTCGTAGTTGGAAATCAGGGAAAGAAGAGAGGTAAGGCCTCCGGTAATCTTTACAAACCGTGAGAATTTAGCATTTCGCTATTTAATACTCGGTCCACAAACTCGTCGATGAGCGAGGGAAGTGGCGAGAGAAGTAGGCAGAGACGTGGTGTGGATGGTATATTCGTCATGCAATGCGATGCGATGAGCAGGATGTGGATACAGTATAAAATTGATAGTAAATTGCCAAGCCCTCCCTTTAGAAGGTATATTTATAACTACATTTGGACAACTATAAACTCACACCATTGAGATAAGCAGAGGAAACATTTTTCCATTTGCTACGTTCCTAGCGTAGGTACTACGCCTTTTGCTTCTTCTACTTTACTTGCCCCGGTGGTTGAGAGTTGATTTTTCCTTAAAATCTCAGAGGTCGACCTAGGCATAGGCATAAAAACCACCTGGGGGATCACCTGATTAACATTTATGTAAGCTAAATAATAATAAGATACGTTATTCAATTCTTGATGTAGGTATAGGAGTCATATTATTTACGTCAATAATGTTATTATCCTTTTTTTAATTATTTTCCTATCTTAATACATTTCTAAATAATATTATAAAAAAATACATAATAATATTATTATGCCTCTTTATTCACTGTATATACATATAAATTATATTTCTAAATATACCTACTTAAAAAAATAAATACATTTAAAAATATAAAAAATAGTGTCCCACCGGCATCGGGTACAGGGACCAAGCTGCCGGTGGTTAGGGCTCCATATTATTATTATTATTACGAATTTATTTCAATAATGTTTTTTGCACTGTTGCAATCAGGATAATTTGTCCTCATTTTTCGTTGCCATTTTAGAAAAGCGTAGAAGTAAATGTGTAAGTAATGTGTTAAGTCGATGAAAAATATTGAACACCTTCACAGCATTGTGGCCTCTCTAAAAGGCCTAGGTAAAACTATTAACTCCTTTTTCCTACTAGGTAAAAATGTTAAATTCAATCTGCCAAAATAAAGTTAAATGTCAAAAACGGTTTTCTCTACAATTTTCAAGAAAGAACATTGTAATAGTGATCATTTTCATCTTTTGATCGAGGCAAAATTAATTAATGACAGCGTGAAAATGTATTAGATAATGGCTCTCTTTTAATTAGAATCGTGATCGCTTTTGACATTTGGGAGATTGAGAGTAGATCGAGACTGAATTTTGAATATATTTTTATTAGGAGAGTTGGCCTTCAGGTTTTCTTGTGACATAATTACCTTACGCGCAGTCGCCCTCGGTATTTACATAACACATTCCAAGTTTACCGACTCTAAAACTTTCAAAAATAATAAACAGTAATTGAAAAATGTTATATGTATCCTCTGAAGATTAAAAAGAACAGATCAATTATTTATTTATTACCCGACTGCCAAGAAGGGTTATGTTTTTCGCGCATATCTTGTATGTATATTTGTAATATCTTTTCTTCTTCATCCTAGCGTTAATTCCCAGTCGTATCCGAAGCTTTTCAGCTTGGAGTCTGGGATCCGTTTTACCAGCTTAACTACGGATTTGGCTAAACCTCGATATTTTCTGTGAAGCGATTGGCATCTGACCTCCACAACCCAATGGTAACATTAGGCGATATCGAAGCTTAGCAGCTAGATCGTTATTTTTTGAAATTTTTAGGGCTCCAACTACCCGTAACGACTGCCATAGATGTTCTTATGGCAACCGGGACCGACGGCTTAACGTGCTCCCCGAGGCACGACCAGACCAATGCAAATACCTATATTCATGCATACAGATATTTGCACTGAGCGGGGATCGAACCCGCGCCTCCTGCGTAGCGGCCACGTTCACTACCGCTAACGCCACGGAGGCTGTCCATATCTTGTATGTAAAAATAATTTAATTAAATAAAATGTAATTTATTTCTTGTATGTTTGTAATATCTTTTACAACACACCTGCTCATAAATGTGATATTATTTTACCGCAATTAAGCACGGAATGACACCTATTATAAAACTGTGACTTTTTCATTGCTATTATTCACAAAAGTGAGTTATAGATTCTTTTTTATATTTCATAGGAAGTGTCTATAATTGTCTATGTTCTTAAAAAAGTTTTGATACAAAAAATAACGTGTTTAATAGTACGAATAAATTAATACGCCTATTGTATGGTCATTTGATGCATTTTCGTATTTAAATAAATAATTTCAACTTGTAATAGGTACTTGTGTAATAAACAAAATTTTCACTCAAATTTAACTTTTTTTTTCTCTAAGTACAGAAAAAAAAACAGAGTAAAAAAAAAGTTAAGTTCAAACCTAATTTTTTTTAAATATGGTCGACCGCCATTGTTAAATGCGCGCGCATAGGAAAACGAATTAATTTGTAGTATTGTTTATTTAGTATTTGTAGTATTATTTTATTCGCAAGTGTGTTGTAAAACGTCGTATGGCACGTGTGAGCATGATGATTACCGTCCTCGGCTGTCTTATGACCCTCACCTAGCGGCTCGGGTCTCAATGGCGCCTCGGCGGTAATCACCAACGTTGCTCACTTGTACCATAATGTACTATTATTACCTGAAAAGAAGGAAACAAGTATGATAGCAGGCGGTACCTATCCATTATGATTTGCAAATCATAAACTGGATGAATATCAATTGGTACCTACCGCAAACTTTCTAACTTGTTTTGATCTTTTCAGCATCGGTCGGGCTTCTTATTTTCAATATTTTTTTATCTCTATATTCCTCAGACTAAACTATATTCTAAATTTGAACAAATAATTAAAATTGAAATGTCTGTATGTAACGTTAAAAATGGCCGAGCCCTCGAGAATATCAAGCAAAAATTACAACTAAATTGACTCGGTCACTTCGGAGATTATCCATTACAAACAGATAGAAAGACAGACGTACAGACAGACTGACAGACAAAACATGCGTTTTTATGTGTATAGGTACCTTCATTTATACTAATAATTATGTATTATTATAAATGCGAATGTACCTAACTCTGTCTGGTTTTTTGTCTGTCGGTTAAATTTCCACGCCTAAACTATTAAACCGATTTCGATGTTTGGTGGTAAAGACAGAGGATACCTATACAAAAAACTATTTTTTACATTAATTTAAAAAAACCGATAGAGGTTTTGATATATAGGTAGGTACGTAAATAAATTTATACAGGTACTGACTTAGACCTTCAGAAGCAGTAGATAATTTTATGTTTTATTTATTAGGTGCAAAAGGCCCTGACCCCGTCCGTCATTCATTCTACGTGGCCAGTCCAAACCAGCACAGCATATATTTTACAACACATTAATCCCAAATGTAAATAATATGGGAGGAGTGTCGGAGGTAGGAGGGACAGAGTAAGTCATAAAGCGTGTGTCGTAAAACATTGCGATTGAAAACTATAAATATTTTAACACTCTACTGTATTCCATAAAACATAGATATGTTGATAATTTATAATTTATTGTGTATCGGTCAATACTTAAGTACGAAACGAGCTGAAGTTTATTTTGCTAGCAATCGTATTTTATTGTTGTTATACATGCCAAAAATACAAGTTCATCGATCCGATGTCTATAGTGTATAGGTACCTACCTAGATTTTTAACATGTATGTTTTTTACGTCATGTGAAGGTGTATCTTCTGTTACTAAGACTTTACTATTACCGGTATCTTAGTAGATATTAATAGGTACATTCACTAAATATTTGACGAGGTATAATTTATTGTTAATATTATATCGAAGTAGTAGTAGTAGTATTCCAATTCTACTAATATAAAATTGTATATACCTACTTAAAAATATTTAAAAAATAACAAAATATTGGTATGTACAGCAATAGCACAGATTACCTAATAGTTGCAATAGTCTCTTCTCTGCACACTGAATGCGTGGAAAGGAAATGTTTACTGGGTCACCTTACACCTTGGTATTCGAGGTGCGGTTTTAGTCGGTTCGAGTATATGACAACTGAATAACCGTAAAATTTATGTACCTACATTCCAAGAAAATTAGGTACCTACACATATTACCATGCTTAGAGTATCAGTTACCATGTAAATAATAATTAGTGTATCAAATCAAATCTATAATAATTTCGTTTTTAAGTCTTTATAATCAGTCTTAAACTAAAACGAAAACTATCTTCATCACAGTCAAGACTAAGACACCAAGTTGTAGGTACATTTTTATAAAATAATATTACATATAATTACTACAATAGCCCAAATTTAATACCGAACTCATTCACCCCTATTCTCGTACAACGCCATTTCTACTCTTAAAACTATTGAGAGATCATAACAATCTCTACTTGTTACTACATCAGACATTTAGACTTGGACCAACTACTTAATGCCTTTTTAATTTCCAAATTAAGATCATCTTTTTAGGGTTCCGTAGCCAAATGGCAAAAAACGGAACCCTTATAGATTCGTCATGTCTGTCCGTCCGTCTGTCTGTCTGTCTGTCTGTCTGTCCGTCCGTCCGTATGTCACAGCCACTTTTCTCCGAAACTATAAGGCCTATGCTGTTGAAACTTGGTAAGAAGATGTATTCTGTGAACCGCATTAAGAATTTTACACAAGAATTAAAAAAAAGCATTAAATTTTGGGGGTCCCCATACTTAGAACTGAAACTCAAATTTTTATTTTTCATCAAACCCATACGTGTGAGGTATCTATAGATAGGTCTTTAAAAATGCTATTGAGGTTTCTAACATATTTTTTTTCTAAACTGAATAGTTTGCGCGAGAGACACTTCCAAAGTGGAAAAATGTGTGTCCCCCTCCTCTAACTTCTAAAATATGAGAATGATAAATCTAAAAAAAATATATGATGTAAATTGCTATGCAAACTACCACTAAAAATTGGTTCGAACGAGATCCAGTTAGTAGTTTTTTTTTTAATACGTCATAAACCGCAATTTTCGCCTTTGCTACTACGGAACCCTTCATGGGCGAGTCCGACTCGCGCTTGGCCGATTTTATTTTTCTTGATTCTTACTCAATTGAATGTTTTGAGACTCATTTACTCCTCCAAGAGTGCTAGTTGGATAGAAAACGGATCTTTAAAGGTTGCAATGAAACTTGAACGAACGTCGTAATGGCGCGAATCTTTGAAATAAATAGTTAGGAAATAATTAAATTACCGGGACTGGTAGTCCCAAAAAATCCCTGGAATTGTTGTCAGTATCGGGACGAGGTTAAAGGTCCAAAATCCCGGGAAATCCTGGGATGTCGAGAACCGGAAAATCCCGGGTGCAATCTCTAACGTTTATGCTTTACTATAATTTGTAAGAGTTCCTCATATAGACTACAGTGTCATAAAACTCATCAACATAGATGTAAACGTTTTCTCTATGGGAGCGAAAATTTTCCGCGGTTAAGCCTCGATGGACGAAACATTTTTGTTTGCTAAGTAATTGCTATTACTGATTGAGGTATCAGTCAACTTTTTCTTTCTTTGCATACATTAGCGTTTATACTACACTATTTATTAAGTTTAATTCTTGAATAGTTTTTTATTTATTTAGCATTATTTTTGCAGATAGTTGGCCTTAAAGCGCTCTATGCTAAAGGGAAAGAGATGTGACCTTGATGTGACTCATTTTTTAATACCGCCGTCTAGACTAAAAGTAATCATACCTTGACTAGCCAGTAGTCTGGATTTCTAGAATTCGGGGAAAAATGCATACTTTACTTTTTTTACTTTTCTAGCTGACCCGGCGAACTTCGTACCGCCATATTTTCCGCCCGGTGGTATTCAGATCCCTCTGTACCTTCTATTCAAATTTCCATGTTAGATTCTAATCCCGTTCCCGCTGCACCATTCCCGACCCGTGCATGAACATGCCACATATAATTGACCATGGGAAAAATATGGCTTTTCTAGATTCAGACCCGTTCCCGCTGTACCTTCTATTCAAACTTCTATGTTAGATTCTGACACAAATAATATAAAGACTTTTACAAATAAACACAAAAATATTTGCACTGAGCGCTGACGGCAACCTCTAACTTAGCACTCAAAACTCAAACGATCTACTGATGCGGATACCTATTACTTCGGGACACGTATCTTGGACCTAAGTCGATAGACAAACGAGGCCCTGACGGAGCAGCACGAGCGTCACACTCGCGCTGCCGACCCCTTAAGAACCTTCTAATGCCCTTCTTGAAGAACGCCATACTTTAGTTGCTTAGAAAAACTATGGTAGGAAGTTCATTCCACAGTTTAAGCGTCTGGGGGATGAAGTTCCTTTCATACCGGGACAAAATCATAGAAACTACATAACTAAATGTTGAATTTTGACAATCTGTAGATAAAAATATAGTTCGCCATTTTTGTGAAGTCATATTTGTACCGTATGGTACAAAAAGTCGTTCATTGTTACTGGTAAAAGTGACTTTTCACCATACCAATTTTTTGTGGCAAGGCCCGCCTCGCACAGCGCCCTAAACATAGTAGTCAGTTAGGGGCTGTCCATTAATCACGTGATGTTTTTTTAGCAATTTTTTAACCCCCCCTCCCCCAAGGTGATACGTGGTGAGGTTTTAGACTACCCCCCCTCCCCCTAGCCAAAATCACGTGTATTTTTTATTCATTATTTAATGCAAAAAAAAACCTAAAAATCGTTACAAAAATCGCGAGTTATAAGAAAAAATAAACACACGTGATATCTCAATATACCCCTCCCTCCCCCCTGGTGATGTTTCGTGATTTTTTCCGAACCCCCCCCCTTTTGAGCCTCACGTGATTAATGGACAGCCCCTTAGTTTGTGACACAACAGAATTAGCAGTCCAATTTCAACTGTCTAATCGGCGACCAGTAATTAGTTTTGAATAGCTATCAATATTGAAGCTCTGTGGTTGCGTGACATTAGTCGGCCATCTTTGAAGATACTTAACATTGCTGTTAGGGCTACCAACTTTTCGTGTAGATTTGATCTAATCTGATCAAATACACGTCGTACCTATTCACGTCGCAAATATTAATTCGAAAATAGGAACTACGGTTGTGCCTGTCAGATGCATACCATTTTATTGCACATCAAAGACAATTTAGCACGATTTGACATTATTGAAGGGAAAGTGGCGACCTCCTTCAGTTCACGGAATTGTTGGATTTACACAATAATTGACGTTTAATTTTTTTTTTGCACGTTGGTTTCAGTACACCAACAGAAGGTACAGAAGTGACAGTTCACTTCTTCAAATCTATGCTGACATTCGCTGAAAATCGACTCCCCGAGACAAGAGTATGAGAGTGTGTGCCTCACTCACACACCCATACACATACACACTTAGAAAAATTCAAGTGGAGTTGACACTTCTCTTGAGTCTCACGGGATGGTGACCCATCAGAGAGTTGTTTTAACTGACATAAAACACAAATAAATGTAAACACACTTTCATGATAGTTCCTCTTTATTGGCTCGTTACATCACTAAGACAATTAAAAAGTAAGTACAGGGAATTGCCCATTAATTTTAGAAGTCTTTCTCCGCTCTCACGAACATCGTTGTTAGCATTCTGTAGGTACAAGTAAATAAATATTCTAGGATTCTAGGTTGTAATATGCCAGTTAGAGTTATGCTTGTGACATGGCTTCTAGAATATAGAAACATATTTAAGAACTTTTTTATATACATATTATCCTTGGCCTCTTTTGTGGGCTCCTAATACCCATCATGAATGACATAACATAGGTTATCGCTTAGTCACAAGACGCTCTCGGCTCTGACTGGATATCTTCATGACCAAGCCAACCTCAACTGCAAGCTCAATTCCTAATGTGTTCAATACGAACATCTCTATATGTGTCCAATACCTACGCCTCTACTTACTGCACCACTTTAGACCTACCCCGATAATACGGCAGTCCGGAAGCGAAAAAAGATTAAGATAACGTTGTTGTAATCCGCTTACTTCATTTTAAGATTATCTGAATATTATCTAAAGGCGTGCTCACAACTTCCGCAGTTTTACCGTTTTTTCAACGGCTGTTATAGCGTGGACATGAACATTAGAGATAATAAATAAAAACGAGAAATAAAGAAATACGGAATACGGGGCCTTTCCAACATCCTTGAACCCCTTGTCAATCTCACTTATTGTTGAAGTCGGTGCACCGGTTAAACCAAAAGCCCGGCAAAGAGAGCGTATCAATCCAAAACCATAGGAGAGCTTCGGGCTCCAACTGCTCCAAGGTGTAAACTTTGAACGTTACTGGAAAATAGCTATTAGGATGATGATGAGTGGCCATTGGTGTGACGTCTAATTTTTGTTAGCGCAATTTTAGTACCGATTTTCATAATTCATGGATCTTTAACTCAAAATAATTGATCATCCGGTACGATTTGTGTACACTTGAACTACGTGATAATATGTTAATAGAGTTTGCTCGGCTCGGCATCCACATACGCGAACATACCTACCTACAATAATTTAAACACGTAGGCAGGTACATAATATTTTTAGCTAAACCTCAAGGAAACTTATCGAGCCTAAATGGCGGCGTAATTGCATACCTACATGATTTGATATTGTTAGATGTGTTCCGTTTTACCTGTCGTACACGTACTTTGTAATAATATTCCGCAGTTTTACATTTAGAGTGTGATGAAATAGTAGATGGTATAACAAGGGAGCAAAATAGTATTTTTATAGCGAGGGCGCCACTTTGAACCACGAGCGTAGCGAAGGTTTCTAGAATAGAACCCCGAGTATAGCGAGTGGTTCTAACGTAGAAACCTGAGCGCAACGAGGGGTTTAAAGTATTTACATCGCCCGAGCGATAAATAATTTGCTCTCGAGTTATATACTCTACTTTTCATCCCCCTTCTATGAGCAAAATATATAAGAAGGTACTGATTACAGAGAATCATTTTCTAATGATTTATATACTTTATTGTTGTTATAATTCTTATCATAATTGTAATATTTTGAAGTTCATATGTGCTCTTTATGTGCCTAAACTAAATAAACGAAATTGATTCTTTGATACAAGAACAGAGATGGAATACGCGCGCTTTCTACATAGCACGGGTCACCGCGTCGCCATGCAGTCAACACGTACCAGCCAGTAATAAAAAAATTGGTTCGATTTCTATGAATGATATAATGTTCCAAATTCAAGCACTTTTCCGTTCGCTAAAACACTCTTAACAGAGAAGTGCTATTTTGCTCCCACTTATATAGGAACAAAGTGACACTTTTCGAATAGAAGGGATGAAAAAATATGTTTAAATCTTATCGTTGTGCTATTTTGCATCCGAAGCTTTAATATCGGAGAGCAGCCCCCCAGACAAGTGGCAGTTCGTTGATTGGTGTATTGTAGAATAGAATTACGAATGTATTGGATTTGACGTATATGACAGTCAACGTATGTCATTAACGTTTTGACTTTATGCGGCTGCTATAGAAGCGACTGTAAAATACCTCTCAACCCCGAAAGTAAAGCTCGCACCAGAGCTTTCAATTACCGAAGATCCAAAATGTACACCTCATTCGAGTGTCTTTATTTTATTTAAACTTTTTGAACAAATACACAATAATTGTACCAACACGGACTTATAGGGTATAAGTCCGCGTTGGTTTAGTCAAAGAAATGGTCGTTTCGGAGTTGTGACATTTTTCTGCAATGAAATCACTTCCATTGAAACTATTTAACGATCACTTTATTATATACAAACACCCGCATCGTCCCAGTTCGCCTCTGTTGGAATTAATTGTAAATTTTGTAGATTGGTTGTATTGGATCTCAGAACAAGTCGATAGGAATCGGGTCATAGGGACACTGGTCATACCCTGTTATTTAATTTGGTTTTAGATATACGTCCCTCGCGTATAAATGCCTCAGTGTTATCTATACGACAACTTATATACCTGTACTATGGGCACGTTAAAACTGTAGATACGAGTATCAAACCTACATGGATAACATGCTCAGGTACATTTTAGTTTGATGCATAAGTACTTATTCATTAAACAAAGAAAGAACCAATATTACTGTAGATACTACCAATGACATTTGTACTACTAATGCAAATATACTTGTACATAAATGTTTATATTGAGCGGAGAACCCGTGACTCTACGTTGCAGTCTAACAACCGACCTCCATGTCATCAATATCAAGTCAATAATCTTATACCAAGTTTATACCTAAGAGTTGGACTTTAAATTTTTGCGTGGAACTAGCTTAAGTTATACCTAACTGCATGCTGATGCTGCAAAGTTTAGACAAGTTGCAAGCGTCCTGCGACTGCGGGTCTCCATCCTAGTGCATCCTGCATTTGTTCTCTTGCCCACTGTGCCCTTCCACCTGTACTATCGAGGACCTGAGTAGGGCAACGGACATTGAAGTAGCCGTGGTCGAATATTTCATTAAATACAATTTTACGACAAAATTCATTAAATTTTATGAGCTATTGACTCGATGAAGAAGAAAGAAACTATTGGGATTAGATGGGTTTACCTCAGTGTTTTTTCAATAAAAATCCCGGAGAAATTGTATTAGCCACTTCGGAAATTGTCTACCAGGAACCATCGAAGACATTTGCTGGACTGCAACAAACAGATTAAAATTTTACCAATGGTTCCTTTATTACTTGAATACACATTCCATTTATTGTAAAAATTTAATCATGATACCTATTACTTTTTTGATGAAATCCAACGAAAAGATTTAATCTAGTGACACTTATGATGGTTACAATTTACAATGAAATACCCCATGGGCATTGCAACAGGCAGAGTACCTTAGAGCACGCAACAAGTATGTTGCGTGCTCTACGTATTAAAGGCCTACTTTTCTCCTTGTAAATGATAGGTAATAAGTAATTATTATCTTTTTAATAATTTAATGACGTAATTATTAAAAAAATAGCTTATGTAATGAAATGAAAAATCAGCGAAAGTTTACACGAATGTTACACATTGAAATAAAACTATGTTTAACAGATTCTATCGCAATTTATTGGGTGTTCATAAGTGTAAATAAAAAATAACATCAAATACCTACTTTACTTAAATCGTGATGGAATCCATTAAATGTTCCATAACAAGATTTTTTTAAAATTTATTTAGAAATAATGTAAGTACTTACATGTAAGTGGTAACAAGATACCTAGTTAAGTCACCGATAACTCACTTATAACATTACTACTTTACAATCACGTGAATATTTTAATTAATATAAACTTTTGTATACCTATATCCAAATGTGTGAAAAAGTAAACGAAGAAGTTCGGATACAGAAATTCTGTATCTTTCAGGAAAGTTAAAAAGAAAAAGAATAAAAGATATTGATATAAAGTATTTAAGAACTTCGTTTTGGTGTTATTCGACAATAATTACAATATCATAATACATATTATAATATTGATATTATGCCTCATCATTATCTTCATAGAAACGTTTTTTCCTGATTGCATCCGAGACCAAGGTGACCTCGGAGCTTAGGGACCGGCTTAAGGCTCTTCCTCCTTTGCTTCACACGATCTAGGGCGTCAATGGTAATTAGACCTACACGACATCAAGCCAGGACTTGTTCAGCCTACCCTTCTACCTAGATACGGCGGGGGCGTCATTACCAAGCATTTGTCACCCACGTGGCTTGGCGGTTGCCGTAATGGATATTAAGCCTATTATTATTAAATTACAAGAATGTTAGTAAATCAGCAAATGTAGTGTTCTAACAGCAGTTTTCTTTGGTGCAGGTATGGCGGTAACAAATACCAGCGGGAGGCGGAGAGCAGGGGACAAGAACTCACAAGTGGCCGTGAAAAGCAGTGTGAACTCTTTACGCGTGGTGCACATACTTTTGCGAGTGCAATGTTCACTTACGTCAGAGTCTCGTCAGATATCGACCACTGATAGTGCCAGAAGACTTAAGTACTTTAGAATAACTATAAATATATTATATTCGTTCAGCTGTGAACATAATATAAATAAGGCGAAATACGAGAATTCCGAGAAAAGTATTCAATTTATTGATAGGTAGGCCTCGATATAATTATTTCAGTATTAACCACTTACACAGTATTATAATGTCGTGCATAAATATTGTACTTACAACACGTTTTTTCAGTAAACAATGATCTGTAGCTAAATGTATATTAGTATTTAATAGAAAGAATGTGTTAATTGTAGAGGCCCCTGTGTGAGAATAGGAAGAGTTAGTGAATAATTTATAAGTGAATTTGCCGTTTCTAGTCTGATACTGATGGCCAGCGTAATGTTATAGAAACACTAACAGTACCTACGCTAGGAAATAACCATTTTTATGTTACCTAGAGCTGGGTGAAATATGTTAACGCCTCGTTTCAACTGACATAATAAATATGAATAATATTCATCATAAAAATGGAAAAATAATTTCTTGATTTACTAATTACCAGTTTAACGACCGTAAAACCAATTCAATTTTTACCAGGAACAACAAGTAATTTTCACAATAAAAGATGTGGCTTATAATGATATTATATCAGTGTCCTTGTTAAGGTGGTGGACAGATATCGTAGTCCATTTATTGTAGTTCAAGCGACATCATTTTGTGTCAGTAGATAATAAAGTTCTCCGTCTGTTTATCACTGAAGTTTAAAAGAGGAGAGAGAGCATAGAGAATTTGCTATCCTGATAGCGTAAAAATCGGTAGAATAATCAACTCCATAAATGTTGAATGTTTTACTAAACGACTTCATAAAACAATTGACTGCAGCAATTTTGATGTTTGAAAACAATTGACTACAATAAAGTCAAATAAAGTCAAACATCAAAATTATTGCAGTCAATTTGTTTTATGCAGTCGTTTTTTTATAACATTCAAAATTGAATATTTCAAAACAATTGACTACAATAATTTTGAAAATATTTTGTATTATATACCTAACAAGATATTCATTATACGAGTAATATACATCTCACAACATCAGCACACAAATCAAACTTACTTGAGACGAAAGACGAATCGTGTTCATATTTTTAAAGTAGAGAAAATTCAAAATTGTTGAGTGTGTGAAAATGTTTGAAGTAATCAGTTCTAAAGGATTGGTACACAGTAGGTATACAGTATACAGTATCTAGCTTTGCAATAATGATTCCAAATTAACGAGACATAGAGACCTATTTTAATGAGTAGTGACTAAATTATGCACGTACTTCATGTATATTAATCATTTTAATATTAAGCTTAGCTGTATGTAAAATTTAAAAAGGATTCATGTTCAGGATAAAAATATAAACTTTGTGTGAATAATGGTAGTAGTTTTCAGCAACAATATTGAATTGCACTTCTTATAAATAGACCAATGTTAAGTATAATAGACTAAAATATTGACGATACAAAATATAAGAAGCATACCTACCTAACGCTACCTTAAAGCTGGCTGCACAATTTTAAAAGGATATTTGCTAGAAAAACGGGTGTTTTGCTAGGAAAAAAGGCGAATCGGGCCTAAGTCATATTGGATTCAGTAACGGAAAACCTCGGAAAAGAGACGATTTGTCAATCGTTTATTCAGGCATTTTGGGAATAGGTTGTAGGTAATAGACCGGATCCAAGATTTGTAATGACAAAATCTTTAAAAGTAAAAACAGAGTTATTTTTTTAATTTGAAAATCCAGGAAATTAATTATGACAACGGCAAAGGATGAAATCTAATTTCGAGCTTGCCAAATCTGACACTCCAAACTTATTCCATCAGTCAGATATGGAACAAAACGAACAAAATAATTATTTTCACATGATTATCTCATTTAAAAATATCAGCGTCGAAGGTGAAAAAAAGTAATGCATTTTGCCATTGTCAAAACATTCGTAAACTTATCTTATTCGTACAATATCACTGATTTTGAAGTTGGGGCTTTAGAAACATTTTATGTGCCCTAGTTATTGCCTGAATTTCAGTTTTGTGTCGTCAGAAAGACTATAATTGGGTTGTTCCGTATTGATCCCACGATTATTTGCATGAGAATCGGGTTTCTCCTTTATTTCGTGTCCCTTACCAGGTGTTGAAATTACAACCGATTTGCTTTGGTAATACGTATGCAATTTTGTAAGTTTCATTTTAACAGTCTATATTCAATTTGATGGAGACAACTAGAACTAGAAACTGCTCCATAATAGTAATAGTTTATGAATGTAAAGTACATATTACACTAAGTTTCATTGATTCGCAAAGAAACAGGGGCTTTTGATAGGGATTTAGGGTAAGTTTCGTGCCATGATAACTGTTAAGAGTGTATTTTCCAAAACACATGTACTAAATAGGTACCGTTCGATGTACACCCACCTCAAACCTGTTTCAACGTTTCGTCAAACTTTCGACACCGCTTGTTTTCTTATTATAATGTCTCTCTCCACATTCCTGGTTGAAAGAAAAAGGAAGCAAGCGATATTTACTTTTCGAAGAAAATTAGGCACCATGAATATTTTAAACGTCACTCATTTTCCTATGGACCTATGACATTCTGGATTTATATGAGGTACTTACTGCGTTTATGCAACTCTTTACGTAAACGTCTAAAGTTTGACTTTTCGTTGTTTTCAAGTACCTTATTAATTATTGTGCTATGTGTATATTGGAAATTGAAAAATCATCACACTGATGAGCGCAACTGAAGTGTCAATTTCGTGACACGGTTCACGATCGTGACAATATAACCCCTCGTTTACACCAAGAAACAAGTTGTAGACTTTTTTGAAATACAAGTCGTCAAAACACAATTTTTCGTATTCAACATGTATTGAGACTTGTCTCAAACACTCTTCCGTTCACACTGTGCCGCCAACTTATATACATACAAGTTTACAACACATTTGCGTTCGCACTGAAGTCTGCGACAGGTTGTACTTTGTCTTTGTCATTGATCGCGTTCACACCTACACAACACTGTCGTGTTTTAGACTAGGTAGTCTTGTTTATTTTACTGCAATTTCTGTCTTGAGACTTGTCAAAAACAAGTTTTAAACTGTATCCAATGTATCCATGATTGATAACATGGATAACATGTATACAGACATGTCGTACAAGATTAGTTGACAACATATCATAAAAGACATGTATGATAAGTTGTCAACAAATCTTTCAACATGTTGTAAACATGTCTATGTCTGAACGAAGACATGTCATAAAACTTGTCAAATACATGTTTTAGACCCTGGTGTAAACGAGGGGTAATATTAAAACTCGATGTAAACAATAGTCTTTAATCAACTTTTCTTAAACTTCATCGATTTAAAAGGACAGTTTCACCTATTGAAGAATTCGTTAAAGGAATTGGCTTAGATCATTGATGTCAATAGTATAGCAAAATAACTAAATGTGTTCTGACTATACATTACCATAGTTTAAATATTTGAGGAGTAGGCCTGGATTTCACCGATGAATAGAATATATATAAACGCGTTAAATGAAATTTAAACAGCATTAGAAAATTTTACTTAATTAAGTACATAATTTCGCTGAGTAAAGCGTGAAATCCAATTTATCAGGTGAAATTCAGCCTAAAAGTTTTGAATTCAAAAGCGACCAGCATTACTAGAGAGAAATGTTCACCCTGTATATGTAATTGCATTATAATTATATATAGTGAAAAAAGTAGACGACCTACCTATTAGCTAATAACTTTGTGATAATTATCGTAATCGTGTGTACATAAATGTATTTAATAATAAATGTTTATTTGTATTTAGCATACCAATATTTCTCGTTTTTTTTTAAATTTCATGTTCACAGAACTTACCACTGTAAAAGATGTGGTTTCCTTGAACAAAAGCATGTAGGTAAGTGGTAATACGCATTTTAAAGGTAATCTAAGTTAACGTTAAAAATATTACGATTTGCGCAGCATGAATTCGTTCTTGAATCCAATTTTCGTCCCTCGACCCTTACCTCCGTGTGCAAGTCTGACTCGCACTTGACCAGCTTTATTGCTTTCAAGACGACTTCATCTACTTACGTAATTAAAATTATTCAAACCTACCCGCTTGGTTCACATGTATTTCCTACTACGTTCACATTTCTATGTTGTTCAGTGTACTACCTCATCCACGCTCCCATCTCATGCACTTTCCTCATTGCACCAAAAATAATTCCAGTGGCATGAAAGCTTGCACTTGGAATCTCTCTCTCTCTCTCTTTGGAGCGGACCTCGCCGCTCTTTCACTCTTTCCTTCCACAATTTGACTTTTACGGGAGGTACAGTCGACAAAGGCGATATGATTGCACCTTTACATACAACTTTTAGTTTAAAAACTGAAACCCGACTACTGAATAATCATGCTCTAAAAAGTATTAAACAAGAAAATATGAAGGACTTACTCTAACAAAACAATAGTTACATTGTATTCCAGAGAAAAATGGCATACGACCACAGGCAGCAGCTATCCTTGATATTTTCTTGTACAACCCTCAAAATCATAACCCTCCTTTGGCTTTGCCTTAGTCAGGTAAATACTAAGAAAGTGGATCCGTTTGCTTTACTCAAAGAATTCGTTCGAAAATGAACTTTTCATCCCACCATCTCGGAAAGACTATTTTTGCTCTTCGATAACTGAGCGGAAAAGTCGTTTTTATCCTCTAGAGAGGTAAAGTAAATTTGAATTTAGAACATCGTGTGTACTAGGTTTGTGGACTCAAAACATCATTAAACCTATTTACTTCTACCTCTATGGTGCCGAATTTATCATACAACTTTTTTTTAATTCATGAAAAACTCAGACTCGTAACCTCCTTGGTGTACTTTTTTTTTAATTTGCTTTGCGCGCATTAATTTTTTTCACGTCATATTGTTGACATTGTTGTTGAATTTTTATTTTGTTGTATTTTATTACTAGTATTAATACACATATTATACAGCCTCCATGGCGTAGTGGTATTGAACGCGGCCGCTACGCAGGAGGCACGGGTTCGATCCCCGCTCAGTGCAAATATTTTTTATGCATGAAAATGGGTATTTGCATTGGTCTGGTCGTGCCTTGGAGAGCACGTTAAGCCGTCGGTCACGGATGCCATACGAACACCTATGGCAGTCGTTACGGGTAGTTGGAGCCCTAAAAAGTTCAACAACAACGGTCTGGCTGCAATGCTTCGATATCGCCTAATGTCATCATTGGGTTGTGGAGGTCAGATGGCAGTCGCTTCACGGCAAATATCGAGGTCCAGCCAAATCCGCAGTTAAGACTGGTAAAGCGGACCCCGGACTCCGAGGTGAAAGCTTCGGATGCTGACTGGGAATTAACGCTAGGAAGGAGAAGCATTTCATTATTTCCTCGCTGAGGTGGGATGAAAAGTTACGTGTTGCACTCGAGTGCAAAGATTTTTCACCTTGTGCTCTTTTGATTCCCTCGCTAACGCTCAAGATTCTAATTTGTGAATCACTCGCTACGCTCGTGATTCAAATTTAGAATCTTTCGCTTGCTCGGTCATCAAAAATGAGCACGCGGTTAAAAAGCAACTTTGCACTCTTGTATAACAAATAACTATTAATTCTGTACACACAATCAACACATTTTGTATTTTTTTTCAAAGGTATAAATAAAGCAACAGGACAGGATTACAGCTCTATCGAGTTCATATCTACTCTAATACTTTTTAACAAGCATCCGGTGAAAAGTAAGCTTAACTAAACATAATATGCATAAAAATTATACTAAGGTACAAATAAAAATGATTCGCCTAAATATGTATACGAATAACTTCCGAATCACTGCCTGCACCAATTTGCAGAATTGTAATTTGACGGTGAATTATATTTTATTTTAGGTGAGGTTGCTTGACCTACGAATCAGCAGAGTTGTGCCACTTCTGCGCATTGACTGACGATGACAGTCTCTCCTGAAAAAATCAAGTAAATTACATAATGAAGGGGTTAGAAAGTGAACCATGGGCTTTATAGGGCAAGCTTTGAATGTGACCATGATTGGCTTTCGGATAAAGGGAGTATTATGACAAAACTTTTTTAAGTTTGAGTGTTAAATTCTTATACTTAAACCACTCGGTGGTGGAGTTAATACTCAAAAAGCACGTATAACAAAGTATATAAAATAAGCAGTTGTTCGAAGTCGACATACGTATCCAGTTCTCAGAATAAAGCAGAAGTACGTGTGCCCAAGGCGAAGCGTTCGTTAGCGAGTAACGATTTTAGCTTGTTTGTAGTGTGAATGAAACGAAACTCCAAGTGGCACTCGTCAGATCCGATACTGATTTTATCGAATCATCACTCAATCAAACGCTTGTATCTACACACATTTTTTATAAGACGAAACGAAGCCATTGAAAAAACATGTCAATAAAATTAGGCGGGCAAGTAGGTAGTTGGGTGAGGTGGATACGAGTCATTGAGGCGTTGCACTTTAGTTAGAATTACTTTGTCCGACTTATAAATTGTATTTCATAAGGTACTTAGGAGTTTATTGCTGGGAACCAGGCTGATTACGAATAAAACTTTCGTCTGTACATCATTCAGACGGTAAACCGGGTGGCATCTAAAGTTTGTAGACTTTAGAATCCAGCGTCGCTCTCCTACCTACTTCTTATTTTACATTTTATTTTGACTTTTACTCGGCACTACCGAGTCGTCTGATCTGCCAGCCTACACGAGAACCTCGGCCGTTAATCAGCACGTGTACCGGCTAGCTCGGTTTTACTTAGAAAGTAAGTGATAAAAGTTGTAGTGTAGGTGTAGGCACAACAAATATCCTTTTAGGAGCTGCGATGCCACAGACAGATATACAAATACATAGTTATATCAAAATAACACTTCTTAAATACGTAGAACTGCATCACCAAGTTTTCTGTTACCTTTCACTGTGGAAGCTAATTTGAAAGATGTACCTACATCAACACCATGACTTGGCACTTTCATGGAACTATTGAATGAGACAGACCAGTGATTTGACTTCCTATCGTAAAATGTCCGTGCAACGGCTGCGAAATGGTGAGCCCTGGTCTAGTAGGGTTTGTAGCGATAAGATATGGCCCACCTAGGGCACCACTTCGGGTCAACTTTGGCCATAACACTAATGACGTGAACCCACTACTAACATTAGCGATTAAACTTAGCTGGAGGGAAAAACAAAAATACCTCACTTCCAAGATAGAGAGACATACGAAACTCTGGTGCATGCTTGCCTCTCTCTATTGCTCTTTCATGGGGGGGGAGGGGGGGAGGTCAAACTGCAAGCACGATGCAGTGAGAGACAAAATGAACCAATCCATTACGAAGAGGAGAAGAAGAAGAGTAGACCCCGGAATCCAAAGTGTAAGCTTCAGATACAACTGGGACTGGCGTTCGTAAGATGATGATGACATTTCTAAACAAATTAACAATAGAATGCAGTGAAGTAGCACGGGTAAGAGCTTACAGTCTTTAATTTGTATTTCTATAAGAACATTCTACGAAATTCTATCTGAGTGAAATAGTGACGAGCGAAGGCCAGACAGTTGAAATTTATGACTTGGACATAAAAGTTCGTTTAAGACATAATTATGTGCAGGAGATGTACGTTTAGAGTAGGTACCTACGTGATACTGAAACTACCTTGATGGTGAATAAGTGCCTACATGAAAAGCTGTAAGAAGTCTCTTAAAGTTGATCCACGAATCCACGGCTTAAAGTGTTTTCCGAGGACAGCCTCGGTGGCGTAGCGGTAGTGAACGCGGCCGCTACGCAGGAGGCGCGGGTTCGATCCCCGCTCAGTGCAAATATTTGTGTTCATGAAATATGGGTATTTGCATTGGTCTGGTCGTGCCTCGGAGAGCACGTTAAGCCGTCGGTCCCGGTGGCCATAAGAACATCTATGGCAGTTGTTACGGGTAGTTGGGAGCCCTAAAAAATCCAAAAACAACGGTCTAGCTGCAAAAGCTTCGCTATCGCCTAATGTTACCATTGGGCTGTGGAGGTCAGATGGCAATCGCTTCACAAAAAAATATCGAGGTCTAGCCAAATCTGTAGTTAAGACTGGTAAAAGCGGACCCCAGACTCAGAGCTAAAAAAGCTTCGGATGCGACTGGGAATTAACGCTAGGATGAGAGAGCACGAAGGGGTTTCAATGTAATAAAAATGGTCACCCATCCGAGTACTGTCTTGGGTATTATTACAATGTGCTAAACTACTCGGTTTCATTTGAGATAGAATTAGGTATATCAATCGTGTAGCTTGAACCTTAAAGGATCGAAGATACTTTACGTCAATTGAGGAACACAGATTCCATAAGAGGTAGGTAGTGTCAATACCTCTTACACCTACTCTTATTTATATCAGTGGTAGGGTCTGTGTCGCATCACCCGGCGTAGGAAGTGCGCTCATTTAGAAACCATCTCTAAAAGCAAATATGACCCGTTCGTACGTACGACGACGTACACACAATTCACGTGATACACGAGGCCGTATCCACGACACAGACAGTCACACCAAAAGTACCTACCTACCTGTTTTCACTGGAAAACACACTCAATTCACTATTAAAATGAAATAAAAGCAATTATGAAATTGGCTAAATTCTGATTTGTAAGTAGGTACCTACGTCACGTTGCATTCCAATCTTGACTAAAAGTATTAAAAGTGACAATACACGAAGGCCGGCCACACGCTCCAACATTGAAGGTCTGTCACCAGTTGTGCAGATACGCCAATCTTGCTTAGGAGTCATCTATTAATTACGTCAACGACGACGGAAGATCGGTGACGATAACAACTCAAATCAAATGGAATATTATGTGTAACAGTCATTTATAAACGTCAAGATTATTGCTTCAGATTTATTTTAGAGTTAGTATCATAAGGCAGTTCCTAGGAAAGCCTGAAGTAAAGAATCCGGCAATAAAAACTTACAGCCCCTGTTTTCTATTATCAACTATTACAATCCTTTCTTCACAAGACAGTGAAACTCTTGGATGTAACCGGAAATGTGATGAATGTGATGATAGATCCTTTCCTCAATTGCTTTTACGTATTTGATGAAATACAGGAGCGATTGAAGTCTTCGACGACGACCTTCCAACTCCGAGAAAAAAGCCTGCGTTAAAGGCCGTTGATAGGCTGGTGTAAAGCTAATAGCTTGGCATGAATTTCGAAGATGTGTGAAGAATTATAATGCAGTTCAATGTGTTCAAGTGAATTAATAAAATCTTGAAGTAAACAGGCAAACAAACAAACACAGGCAAACTTAGCATATTAAGACACATTAATAAATCAAAGATTAATATTATAATAAGTTTGTCTGTTTTAATCAGAACAAGTCAACATGACAACTGAAAAATCAGTCCCTTTAAAGTTCGAATTCAAGTTCCGTCAAGGACGGTGACAATAATAGTTTTAATACATACCTAGGTCGATTTATAAGTGTTAATTGAACGATAATATCCACCTTCTCTCGACTTTTCACGTAATTTATGCATAGCCCCTTATTTGTCCGTTAATTTAGGAGCCTACTTGAGGTGAGAGACCAAGTTACACCGGTCGGTGGACCGCGTCGCGCGTCGTCTCGAGAGGCCTCGTCCTGTAGTGGCAGATTGTTCGACGTGACGAGCACCACCCGCGTTGACGTCGAATTACGTTACTGAGCTAAACAAATATGCGCTCACTTTAAAAGGCAATTATTGTTGATTATAACTAGTTTTTTTTTCTACATAACCCCGTCTATGCTATTGTACCTACTTAACTAAAACGGGGTAAGTTAGTAGGTCACTTACCCTATCACAACATTACAAAACATCACATTACATGAATTCGTCAATTTGTGATTCATATTAATCATACACAAGCTAATTAAGCTTACCATGGGTCTAGATAGCGTTGTGTAGAATGTTGTGGAATATTTATAATATTTTATATACTTGCTCTCCTCATTTTGGGTTGGCGCATTACGTGCGGGTAGTACGGGTTGCATGATCCGTCAGATCTCCCGACCCCGAGAGGATAGCCTGCGTCAGAGCCTCGTGTGACAATAAGTAGGTCCTGAAGCCTGGGCCCCAAAAATACCCAAATAGTTACGTTTGTAGGTGTTTTGTAAAAATAATCCCCAAAATGCGCGTCTCAGAACTGCTCTGTATGTATAAAGTTGATGTACAAATATTTATCAAATTCATACTCACATTTCAGTATACGTTGTGAAAGGTAAGGGGTGCTTACTTTGGCAAACATTCGCTGTATCGGTCAATGAACCAGTGTTTATTGTTTTTCTACAACACCCGTGTTGATATTGGCACACATTCTATTTGCTTAAAATGTTAAGTCTCGAATAAACAGGTAGGTTTACGTAACCGTGGTCATATGATAACACAAATCACAATGCCGACCACAGACTAACACCTCTAATTTAATAGTTTTTTTGTGAATTCTATCCTACTAATATTAAATGTGAAAGGCATGGTGCAAGGCCTTTAGTAGCCAAAAATCTGGCAAACTGCATTGGCCTTGTAGTACGGGAGAATTTTACCAGAGCTTGGGAACAATTATTCACTTTCTCCTATAGGATTTTACACATTTCGAAAAATCAGGCTACTCCCAAAAGTTTAACATCACAAATTAAGGACAACTGTATTTCGACCAGCACTTTCGACCCTAAATTCACCGCGTTCTACAAAAATAGTTTATCCCAGTATGTAGAATCCAAATTGAGAGAAGGTGATATTAGTGGAGCAGCTAGGTTATTATTTAGCAGCGACGTAGTGGCGCCTTGCTCTCCAGATACTCTTGCAGATCTGAAGAGCAAGCACCCAGCGCCAGTTGATGACCTTTCCTTCCCCGATGCTCCAAATTTTGACTCCGATTTTCTGACCGTAACAGCCAAGGACGTGTTATCCACTGTGGGCTCCTTCCGGAGTGGTTCTGCTGGCGGGCTCGATGGCCTGACTCCACAACATTTGAAAGACCTCCTGAGTCCAGCCGTCGGCGATGCTTGCGGAGCGCTTTTGAAGGAGCTCACAGGTTTGATGAACCTCATGCTTTCCGGCAATGTGGATGAAGCCATCATTGATATCCTATATGGCGCAAATTTATGCGCCTTGCGGAAAAAGGATGGTGGCGTTCGTCCCATTGCTGTAGGCTGTACTTACAGGCGTATGGCAGCCAAAATGTGCTGTAAATTTTACAGCACAGATATGTCAAGTAAATTCCAGCCCCTACAACTAGGCTTTGGGTCTAGAGGGGGCTGTGAGGCTGCCGTACATGCCCTGTCCACGTACCTTGGCTGCGGTGAAGGGGAGGTCATTCTCAAGGTTGACTTGAAGAACGCCTTCAATTCAGTTAACAGGGACACCTTGTTGACACAGGCCAAGCTAGAAACTCCCAAAATTTTTAAGTTTCTTTGGCAGTGCTACAGACACCCTTCTAAATTGGTTTTTAAGGAAAATATTTTAGAATCAGCGGTCGGGTGTCAACAAGGTGACCCGCTTGGGCCACTCATTTTCAGCTTATCAATACATCCAATCATTAGACAGCTAAATTCGAAATTTAACATCTGGTATCTAGATGACGGTACTCTAGGAGGAGATATAGACACAGTACTTCAAGATTTGACATTTCTGAAAGATAAATTTAAGACTATTGGTTTAGAACTAAATCCCTCAAAATGTGAAATTTACGTTAACGATAATATTGACAAATCTTTGGCAATTTCGAAATTTAACGCTTTGGCCCCAAATTTAAAAGTTCAAGATAAAAGTACACTCCGGCTCCTAGGGTGCCCGATTTTCGAAGATGCCTATGATGCCTTCATTGAAGAAAGAATACAAAATTTTAATGAAGTTTCGGACCGTCTCCTCCAAATTAACATACATTCGGCTTTTACAATCGTCAGATATTGCCTTTTCGTCCCCAAATTCACACATGCTCTTCGCTCATCACAATTTTTTAAACATTTGGCACTTTTAGACAAGATGGACAAAATTATTCAAAATACCCTATGCAAAATTTTAAACGCCGATTTGAACGACCGAGCCTGGCTCCAAGCATCTCTCCCGGTTCGCCGGGGTGGGCTCGGCGTTCGTAAAATTTCCGACGTGAGCTTACCAGCATTTTTGGCTTCGATCCATGGCACAGAGGAATTAACCAGGAAAATATTATTACCCACACTGGTTAATTCTGAAGTGCCGGGTAAAGCCGAAGCCATAAATGCTTGGAAAATGTTTTGCCCAAATTCTGTTTTGCCCACCAACCTATGCTCCCAGAGACAGTGGGATGAGCCGCTTTGCAATATTTTAAGACAGCAATTAATTAATACGTCCTCTAATGTTGCAGAGCGTGCTCGCCTTTTGGCTGTGGGAGAATGGGAGTCTGGTGTGTGGCTTCAGGCTCTTCCGTCGTCCAACATTGGCACCATGTTGGACGACACGACATTCAGAATTGCAGCCTGTCTTCGTTTAGGTGCTCCCTGTGTTGCTCCTCATCGTTGTCACTGCGGAGAAGCAGTCGACAGTCTCGGGCACCATGGCCTATCATGCAGCAGGAGCGCAGGACGCATGTCACGTCATGCACATTTGAATGATTTAATCCGCCGGGCTCTTGTCACCGTCGGCGTCCCAGCCATCCTTGAACCAGTTGGTTTGGTGCGCGATGATGGCAAGAGACCGGATGGCATGTCTTTGGTGCCTTGGAAGATGGGCAGGCCTTTGGTGTGGGACGCAACATGCGTCGACACCCTTGCGCCTTCCCATCTTCCAAGTACGACGGGCTGCGCCTGTGCTGCTGCGGCATCTGCGGAGACCCTCAAACGGCGCAAGTATGATAATATAACCAACAATTATATATTTGAGCCGTTTGGGGTCGAAACGTTGGGTTCGTGGGGTCCGAGCGCACGGTCGCTTTACACGGAAATTGCAAAGCGACTGGTCGATGCTTCGCGTGACCAAAGGGCTGGCCTGTATTTTGCCCAAAGGATTGGCATTGCCATCCAACGGGGTAATGCTGCCAGCCTTTTGGGTACGTTACCAGTCGACATCGATGGGGAGGAATTCTTCGACACCTGACCCCTTTTTCCTTTCCCTTTCTTTTTTTTTGATCTTGTAAATATTTTTATTTATTAATTTAATAAAATATAATAGTTAATTGTAAAAACAAATAAATACCTCTATTACTTGTAATACTTATATAAATGTGAAAGTATGTGAGGATTGGTGGTTGTTTGTGACTCTTTCATCTAAAAAAATACGTATACTCGTAGTCTCAGAGAAATTTGACAAAGAGATAATAAATTGATCTGGAGTACACTATAACGAATCTTTAGTTCGTTAGCAAGTTCTTAAGTTCATTAGACTGTGGTCTGGAGGGTGTATAGGACCCCACTAAGACCTCACCTGCAAGCCGGGACGTACCCGCTGATTGTTATGCCACAGATTTATCTCATTATCGGTTGGGTTTCCCTCTCTAGCACGGGGTTCGCTCCTTCTCCTTTCTTTTTGGTTTGACTTATACGGGTTTTGAAGGAGCGACGGTAGCTGACATCCCTACCTCGAGAGATGAGCCTACGCTAAAGCCTTGTCTGCTAATTAGCAGGTAAGTAGCGGCAAACCCATAAGTTTTGCTTGGTACCCCAAGATCGTGGTGAGATCCTTATACAGCTGTTCCAAAAGAAGATATTATTTTTCTGTTAATATTATTTTTCAAAAGACAAATTATTATTCTTGTTCGAAATTGGTTTCCATTTTTATTTTCGAAAATGGCTGAAATGGTCAAAACAGATGTCAGCGAGATAGGTCGAATTTCACCAGTAAATATAACTGCAATCCAACCGTAGTCTGTGTGTTCTGTTTTTCCAATGAATTTCATTGAATAAAAATAAGTAAGTAGATACGAGTATATTATATATTTTAAAATATTTTTTAATATTACTGTTTGACACAGCTGCTCAGCACATACCTACCTACACATTGTTAGAATTGTTAACTTTAAAATACCTCAATGTGAGTCAGATTACTTTCCCCGGGATCGGAGGTCAACAACCAACTCATCTGTGTGGATTATCTCTGTCTTAACGCGATAATTTAATCCTTTGTTTATCCAATGCCTCTAATAGTCCCGATGCACCGGAACGGTAAGCATCTGAACGCAATCATGTATCATACTCGAACATATAAGAAAATAATCCACGCCACTGAGTTACGACCGGGGGTTCATATTCCAGCGAGCTTCAATGTTTCGAGAAAGTCTCGAGTAAACAATAAATTATAGCATCTAAAATATTGGTTAGATATAAAACTCGGAGTCTATTTCTTCTTTTAGACTATTATTATAAGAAGTTGTTTTTGAAAGCGTTAATGTAGTTACAGTTATGAGTTTTCTGTTTGTAACTAGTACACTTGCTAACTTGTTTCGGTTTCGAAAGGGAAAATTTCTTACAAAATAGGTAAATAATTATAATCCGATCGCATCGATCGCGCCGCATTTATCGCAATCGGTTGAACGGTATCTACGGCAGCGCATAAAATACAAAATTAGGTATTAGTTAGTTAACTTTAATATACATATCAATATCAACTGACCCACCCAGGTGTTTGGGACCTTCAGATCTTCAAACTCACCAGCAAGAAGGTACAAAATTGACGGAAGAAGCTCTGATGCAGGTTTTTTAGGATTCCCCTAGTGTGGCGGTTGGAAAGCCAGATGACAGTAGCTTTCATATTATATTTACAGCGTGACTGTTTTTTTTTTTAAATATTCAGCCCGTGACTGTAACCCACTGAATTGTAAGAAGCTACAATAGTAGATAATAACGAACCAGTCGATCCTAAAGTAGTAGCCCTGTTAGATCTGTCGCTCACCCGGGACTGTAAGAAGAAGGGAAGATGTGTGTACGTGAAGAGAGACAGTATCGGCTGTTTCTAACTTTACACTTCCAGACATAGCTTGTAAAATAACCTATTTAACATTAGGTATTCATTCTGTATCTATAACCCACCTATCAGTTGACTCAACATTTATGAACATTTGTGACAGCAGTTTCGCTAGTATACACTTATTCTGCCCTGATAAGCCGAAAAGCGCTAACTCAATCAGAGTAAGTTTTGAGAAAAACGACTTTTTGTGAATGGATTTTTCCCACCTTCAAACGGGGGTTAAAACTAATATTTTTAAAACTGTTAAAACTTATATAAACGTATGTTTGACCCTAGATATAACTGACATACCTAAATTATCCATAAATGGCACCATTATACCTATTTTGTGAGATACCGCTATTTTGATTAAAAAGAAAGGCTTCAAAAATTGAGATACTGCTTTTAGTCTTATTCTGCTCATAGAAAGTTCCATACAAAATGATTTTTTTTTCATATTTGATGAAAATACCGAATATATTTGTAATAAAACTTCATTTAATATTTTTTTAACAACTTTATTAAATGTAGCAGCAAATTACAAAAAAAAGTTAAAGCAATTTATTTGCTTTCTATGAAATATAATTAATCAAAAGTTGGTAGTCCCCGCCAAAAAGACATTCTATTAGCAGGTATTAAACTGGAAAGAGATTTTAAAATATTATTTTTTTTGGTTTGAGATATTCCTGCTGGTACTGTTTTTTTAGTTGGGGATGGAAGTTTGTCTAATTTTAAGAACTTTGTACCTATAATGCTAGCCGTAATGGGTTCATTATCGAAACCAGTTCTGTACCTAATGTCAAAACTGCCTCTGTTAACTTCCACTTCAACAATGTCACTAATGTATGGTCGTGGTGACAACCGGGAAAGTTTATATTGGGTCGTATAGTCTTGCCACTCATAAAAATCATCTATTGTCATTTTTTATTTTTTTTTATTAATTATTAATACACAAATTATTAAATATAAAATTAAATATAAAAATAAATTATTAATACACAAAAGCTTATCTCTGCGTAATTAGAAATACTGTATTTAATAAAGTTTTCCTTATTTTAAACACACCATAAAACGAATTTGCTTCCTTCCGCAAACAAAACAAACTAAGAAATGATCGTTACTACCTAATGTTTATCTTCATGTCACGACACGCTCTATTGTGAAATATAAGTGAATGTAATCCTTATTACTAAAGATATTAAAGTCAATTTTAATTACCTACTATACTTAGGTATAGCCGTATCTCAAACCTTAGCAAACTAATAATACCCACATTTACTTAGCGCAAAAGCGCTATCTCCGGAACTTTTTAGAAAGATGAACTTACCGCTTATTGGCTTAAAAATTTAATTCAGTTTTTGATTAACATTTTTTAAGCATTTCTAGCCTATGTCAATATAAGGCTATTTGGCTTCATAAAAACGACATGCCGTCAAATCTCTTAGTAATTTAAGGAAAAATTGAGATAGGTATAAAAAAACTTCTTAGTGGTTTATTTTAATGTTTTAAATTAGATATCGCTATTTGGCTTATACCATTAGATGCGAAATTATTCTAGCTATCGAATGGTATAAAAAAAACTAAAAGGGCGTATCTCAGAGATAGCGCCTTTCGGCTTAGCAGGGCAGTATTGGTATTTTAGTTAAATACGCAAAGAGCATCAAGTGTGGGAAGGCCCAGAGGATTGTTAAACAATATAAATGTGTCCCCATTCCCCAACCTTTGAAAACACAATGCTATTAAAATGGTGGTGCCCTTCTATGACTCACTCCCCCAAATATCTCCGCCCCTCTGTCAATACTGTCAGTCAGCAAATTGACGGCAATATTACTTTGGCGTTACGTACGAGTATGTATATAGTTTGTTCTAGTCAGCTTCTATACACATAAGTACATTTTACGTATCCAAAGTTTCAATATATTTTTCCCTTTAGTCACTTCACGACCATGGCTGCTGAATAGTACCCGACACATCGGGCTAAGAGTAAATAATAACTATTTACTATCACAATAGAATCCGATACAAAGTGGTTTTATTTCAATAATTAAGAAATCATTTAAGGGACCAACGAACTCGCTTACTTCTTATTACTGTCGATCTTAATACATATTTCTACATATTTCTTTCTGGTGTTTACTAGGGTAAAAGTTTATGCCAGGATTATGTTTATGCTCGATAAAGTAATAACTGGATGATGGATGGTATTTGATCCTGGAACCTGCGTAGCTAATGACATAATTACTAGGCTAGCAACACTATTTTACAGCGGCGTAATATAAGTTGCCTATTTGTAATCGCATTAAAATCTCAACGTTGGAAATCCGAGAAACGTACGCCACAAGCCACCCGCAGTCTAGTCGAAAAGCTATTTGATTTGACGGCTATCTCACCTCCTACTACGTTTATATCGAAAGTTAGATAAATATTTAGTTTATCGGATCTAATTTAGCACGAAACGCCCGGTCCGCCTCAGAAATAATGAATTAAACTATATAGTGGACACAGATAATTTAGGGCTGAATTTATACATTTAACTTCAGATGGCATTTATTTGAGAACTAATGCGATAAGTGCTATAATTTACAGTGAAAGACTTTATACCTAAATATTAATTTTATAGCAATTAAAAACCAATCTATGATGATATAGAAACGTATTTGACAAAATATAACATTTTATGTCATAAACAATATTGTTTTATCATTTTCTGTGTTAGTCAGTATTATTCACAAATGTGATTGACTACAGGGGTTTTTGTACAAATGATATTTAGAACGTTAAAAAGTATAACACATGTCGGAAATGACAAGCCGCAGCCGTCGGTGCGTCGGCGTGCCACTGGGTTCAACTCTCGGCCCCGACTCGGGTATCGCGCCCTACACGTTTTAGTTTACGTTTACATTACTAAGCACTTGTTGAGTAAATAAATAAAGACGTTTTAAAATAAACTTTACTATTAATCCTTGACTTAGTAACGTTTACATAACCGTGAGATCGGTGATGTGTACGGACAGACACGCAATACAACAGACCGTCGTAAATATGTCGCTAATATCTCAAAGGCGAAGTTTCACATGTGTTACTTGACTTCAAAGGTCAGATTATTTTATCAATAAGTGTAGCAAACGACATCCAGCTATATAATGGGTTTACTTCATTTAACAATAAATTACCGCGTCCTGGAAATACCTATGGCCCGTTTTCTATTACTACACTGAACATAATCTAATGTAATTCAAATAAATTCAGCTAATCATATTTCCAACTTTAATAACTACTTTAGGTAAGCATGTTTACTTGAAATTCAACTAAACAAAAATACCCTATTACTATATTATTAAATTAATAATACTCTTCCAACAGCTCTTTTGAAAAAACAATCTAAGTATAGCAAATAATATTAACACAGTATGTAAGAATTTGATGATATCCGCATGGATCCCACAACCAGATCTCATATTTATTTGGGACCACCCCTACCTGTGGTATCCCTAAAAAAAAGCAATAATTAAAATTGGATAACGTGTAGAAGAATGAACTGATCATACAAAAATATATATAGCATTTGGAGATTCAGTTCCAAATCTATAAGTATGTATGGATACATTGTTCATATAAAGTACGTGTAAACCTGTAGCCTAAAACTTTTCTAATACTAGTAATTACTACATATTCAACAATTTTCGGTAATCTAACTAGACAAATAGACAACTCGGTAGAAGCTTAACATTAACTGGAGAACAGTCGGCAATAGAAGAGCGGTAGAGATTTGTTATAAATAAAACGAAATGTAAATATCTGTTCATTCATCAAGTGTGGCGGCTACAATACAATTAGGTGTTTCCCTGAAGCGCTCGTCAGCGCGGCGCGGCGGTGCGCGCTCGCTCCGCTCCGACAGACCGCCTGCGAACTGTCATTACAAAAATAGTGGCCTCAGAAAGGGTAGTCCGAGACATGGCCCATATGGACCCGAGTGCAATGCCGCAAGTTATTTTAGCTTATTTCATTGCCGTACAGCGCCACTCCATTCCATGTCATTTTTTAAAACGATTTTTGTTCTTTTGTTAAAGTTAAAATTATATAACGACCATTCATTTATACTTCTTTACTTAATTTCTATAGCCTCTATGAATTAAATATATATGTTACCGGCAATGTGTTTAATCTGATATTCTATGCCTAGGCAATATACCTATAAGTATAATATCAAGTGCGCAGCCGGTAACCTACCTTTTACCGGTTTATATGAAATGTTATCAACAAACCTGAATCATATGGCTTGACGGTAACGTATTCAGAAATAATAGCGAAGTACCTATTTACACATAGGTAGGTACTTATTACGAGAATCTACCTACCTACATATTAGAAACTAGGTATGGTAGATACCAATGACGTATTTATTTATATTAATTCCCTCCATTTTTATTTGCCATTTTAAAATGCGAACAATGCATCTTTAGTTTATATCTATATAATACTAATAAATTTGCATTGTTTTTAGTCTGTTCTGAGATCAATTCTACCCTCGTTTAATATTAGGGTTCCGTAGCCAAATGGCAAAAAACGGAACCCTTATAGATTCGTCATGTCTGTCCGTCCGTCTGTCTGTCTGTCTGTCTGTCCGTCCGTATGTCACAGCCACTTTTCTCCGAAACTGTAAGGCCTATGCTGTTGAAACTTGGTAAGAAGATGTATTCTGCGAACCGCATTAAGAATTTCACACAAAAATAAAAAAAGCATTAAATTTTGGGGGTCCCCATACTTAGAACTGAAACTCAAAAATGTTTTTTTCATGAAACCCATACGTGTGGGGTATCTATAGATAGGTCATTAAAAATGCTATTGAGGTTTCTTACATATTTTTTTTCTAAACTGAATAGTTTGCGCGAGAGACACTTCCAAAGTAGAAAAATGTGTGTCCCCCCCGTCTAACTTCTAAAATAAGAGAATGATAAATCTAAAAAAAATATATGATGTAAATTGCCATGCAAACTACCACTAAAAATTGGTTCGAACGAGATCCAGTCAGTAGTATTTTTTAATACGTCATAAACCACAATTTTCGCCTTTGCTACTACGGAACCCTTCATGGGCGAGTCCGACTCGCACTTGGCCGATTTTATTTTTGTAATGCAGTTTCAGACACTGACATTTAGGTGCGATAAGTCTGTAATCGTATGGGCTAATTCAATTCGCGAAAAACACCGTTACGGTTTTTTTTCTAAAACTACCTTATACCTAGTCAGGAAACGAATCTGATATACGACAACAGGGTTTTTATCAAATTGCCACATTAGTTCTTATCACATTTTTAAAATGTGTAATTTTCTAAATTTTCCAAATGTCAAAAAGCAAATTCAAAAACGAATCAAACGTGATAAATATGAGCTATTTTTGACATGATTTTTTTGACAGATCATACAGAATATCAAATATTTTATGTTTATCTTTTTAATGGAATTGAAATCACACATTTTGGAGGCAACGGGGAATGGCTCCGGGCTCACTGGAAGGATCCTTAGCCAAAATAAATACAAGTTGTTAGCATATTGTATGTGTACCATACCTGTCTGCCCCTTTGGGGTTATCCAGGTGTTAGTGGAGTAAAATTTGAGTGAAATCCATCAAAAGGTTACTAGACATTTACATACGTCAATTGGCTGACTGTCTAATAAGATTGTAAACAAAAGATATATATTTAGATGTATACATAACGTTACAAACGATCTCTTTTAGAGTTTACGTTATGAATTGGTCTCTTTGATCAGTTCACAGTTTGTGAAGTTCTTTTGTTGAATTTTGCTGACCATTTACGTTGATATTTTTCCAATCGTGACTCGGTTGATTATTTACAATAGAATAATGGCGGGTAAAAACTGAAACAATATGTGTATAAAGCGTTCGACTGTAAGTCAGAGGTTGCGGCTTTGATTTCAGCTTAGTGTTAATGCAGTATATGTAATAAGTACTTATGCATTTACAGAAAAAAGTATCCATGTATTATGTTTACCCGCATTTTAGAATTGATAAAACAAGACAGCTAAGCTACGTAAGTACATAGTCTCGGATTGTAAAAAGATAGAGACAAGGCACGAGTATCGGCAAATAATTCCAAGTGTTTATAATGTCGTGAAGAAAAGTGGTTCTGAGCGCATAATACGGCTGTCTCATTACGTTTCACTGAAAACACTGAAAACCAGTGAAAATCAGATATAGTGTAAATGAATTAAACTGGATGAATTGGAAGTGAAACTGAATTGCCTTTTCACTAAATGAATTTTAGTGTTGGAGTGAAATTTTCACTAATGAAATCCAGTCTTAGTTTTAACCCACCCATCGCTTTTTCAAAATCACTGAACTGAGAACTAAAAGAACGAGAACGAGAATTGGTGACTGCATGTTATACACAGTTTCTATTAGTTCGTTCCGCATGATAATAAATCTTTGCATCAGCATTAAGTAACACAAATTAGACATACTAGACATATGTGACAAATAGATGTATGGAACGGAAATAGAACCGGTGATAGTTTCACACACGTCGATCTGTTCGCGTGCTAATGCTGGCGTCACATTCCATTATTCATGTTAAATTTAAAATAGTAGGAATCACGTTTTTGTAGATGGATGTGTATAATAATAGGTGCGTTATGTTAAGACGAAAGAGGAAGAAGAAAGTTTGAGAACGGCGTCTATTATCTCAAGCTATTCAATCTGTGAAATCTCTACTAATATTATTATAAAGATGTAAAGTTTGTAATAGCGGGTTGTTGTCTCTGCCTATCCTGCTGTGCAATTCAATAACAAGCACAACGATGCGACAACGATGCGAGTCGCAACGATGTGCGCGATAGACACTGTCATTGGTCGATTTCCAATGACGTGATACAATCTGACCAATGACAACCTACGTTGCGCCTCGCATCGTTGTCGCATCGTTGTGCTCGCTTAGTGAATTGCAGTGCTGCAGGGAAATAGGCGTGAGCGTATGTATGTAAAGTTTGTGAGGTTGTAAGGGCTCTGGATCTAGTGAACCAATTATGAAGAAATTTGGTGCAGAGACTAGAGCTTACAGCTTAGAGGCAACAGTTAGTATTCTATAATATACCTTCATTGTCATTATTTCTTGAGTTTATTCTATGCGTAGCGTGTTCTAGCTGCAGGCCGATCTGTTTGCATTGTGACGAGTTGGGTTCTTAGACCGTTTAAAGCGACATTCCTAAACCGTACCAGACTACAGAATACTTATTTATATTATTATAATTACTTATTATTATTAAAGCTACTTATTATTATTTACCATTGCATTATAACGAGATAATATGTCAATCTCATTTTAACCAAAGTCCTGCTATAGAGGCCGACAGAACGATCGATAGTGTCGATATTGCCTTGAGGGTGAAATTGATCATTACTTGATGGTGTTTATACCTTACTACTTTACTTTACGTTAGGTTAACTCAATGCAAGCTTATGCAATGCTATCCATGATTAATCTTAGGATGGCTAACCATTGTTTATGCACTTAGATTGAGACGCCTCCGCGTGCCTCAGAGAGCCGTCGCGTCGGTCGCGGTCCCGGTTGCCATACGAAAGTCTGTTAGTAGTATTCGTTACGGGTATTTGAAGCCCTAAAAAGTGCGACAGTCTGATCCAACTACAGAATATCAATATCGATAAGTTATGATGGTCCAATGGCACTAATGGCAGTCGGTTCACGGAAAATATCGAAGAATAAAAGGCGACCCCAACTGAGTTGGGAGAAGGCTCGTAAGGTGATGAGTTTACCTTACTGACCTACACAGAAACATCGTGGCTTGAAAGAATTAGTCAATGATTTATTGAATATCCTATATCCTTTTGTGGAGCACCTTAAAAACTAAGAATTAACCATGCTATATCTTGCAACTTTAATATTCCTTTCTGTTTATAATTCCGTTAAACAGGACTTGAAAAATTATGTACCAAAAGTAAGATAAAATGTAAAAAAAAAACATAATTATGTTTTCAACTGCGACGTGGGAATTGAACCTTTTGCCTTCTAGACAAAAGTCTCACTCGCTACGGTTGCGACATCGAAGTATAATAATATACGTGAAAGTATGAAAGAAACCTATATGATTGACAATAATTTTATTGTTGGTCAGAAACTCCGTTGCATCATTTCAGTATAAATATGAAGGCCCAAATATTTATCAAGTTCCAATAATATTTACCTAGTACCTAACCTGTCCGCTGCTCCGAGAAGCAATATGCAGATATGTACCCACACTTAGAAAAAAAAATAAAAAGCAGGGAGTCGGCACCAATAAATCGATTTAGAAATTGTTTGCTGAAGGGTGAGCCGACGTATTTAAAGAACAATTAGTCGGCTGCTTCCCGGCCCTCAGGCAAATATTTGCCTATTCCCGCCAACCCTCGTTTGGGCCAATGCCGCTCCGGGCGTTGTTAGAGATGGTTTATAGCTAAATGTTTGCCCGCTCTCCCCTATATACTTACCTATATGTAAACTTCCCCTCCTTCCAGTCATCGTAGTCCAAATTTACATTTCTCCTCGCCTCGTGGAAACTCAGATCAATAAAACCTTTATAGATAACGGTTTTTATTCATATTTTGCAGGTTTGTTGCTTTTGGAAAACTTTAGTTGCTTATGTTGCGAGAAATTTCGATTGAAGTGCCCGTAAACACGTCGTAACTTTGTGCAGAACAATAATTTTTCATGGAAATAAGTTCAGTAAGTAATTGTTGTTGTTATTTAATTTAATTTTGAAGGAAGTTATGAATTAATTTATTGGTATCCCAACGATTTCTGTGTACCTAAGTATATTATTATACTTACCTTACATATAGTCTATTATACTATTGGACAAGTTGTGTAGAAAGAAGGCTGATCTACCTGCCGTCCCATTTTTGCCACCTACACAGAATGAAAAACAAGGGAAAATGAACGCTGAAGGTAAGATTTAAGGTCTAAGGTCACAGACTGGTGGTCTATGAGACAAAATTTTCGATTATTTTCCAACCGTTCCCAGGTGAGGTATTTTTGCCAATAAAACTCACTTCAACAGTATTAAGTACTGTTTTAAAGTTAAGTGAAAGGATGATAAATAAATTGGAGCAAGTGTGATCTAAATTAATGACACCCGAACGAAAAGGCAACGAAATAATTATTTTCACGTTTCAATAATATATTTTGGATCTCACCTATCCAGTTCATGTCCTGCTTAGCCTAACAATTCCATCACGACGATTTCTATCTAACCCTTGCTACACAAAGGACTAACGGTATTCTATGGTTTTTGCAGTTTGTCAAGGTATTTAAGAGTAAGTACTTAAATAGATTCTTGAGCCTATTTGACAGTTATTATTTAATTGACAACCTTTATAAACGGTCAGTGAGTGAAATGTTTATAATATTTCAAGTATAAAAAAGATAACGTTTCTGAACACTGAACGCATAGTTTACTTGATATTTTGACACGAAGATTAGGCGGGATTCGAGTTGGCCGGTTGTATTTTGATGCTGTTTAACAAGAGATTAAATGGCCGACAATGTTTTGATTTCTTTTAGAATAACATCTCGTTAGTTTTGACCGCGAAACACATACTATAAATTATAAAATAGAATGTTGCAAGCAATAAATTAGACTTAATCCACGGCTCTTATGATGAAAACGACCAAAGATAATAACGAAGTACTTTTTTTTTTTTTTTTACAAGATCGTGTGCAGAGTGGATATTTTTTGTTCTAAATTCAAATCGGATAGACTGAGAGCATTTTCGAAAAATAGAACGCGTGTTTTCTTGACAGAAGAAAGTTGTAGAAGATGACCACCGCGGTGTTCGTCGCTGCCGGCGGTCCCGGCGTACTTACAAAAATACCAGAATGTAATTAAATGTGGATAACTTGCGCTTTATAGACGGCTGCGCGCGCGCCTGTGTTTGTTTAGTTTGTTATAGATGTGTTTTTACGCAATCTGGAAGTCGTAAATCTGGAACACCAAATTATGTCGTTCGTTGGAGTGAGGTTACCTTTCCTTGCGTTTTCAATTTTTAGATTTCTTGTAAGTATTAGGCACATGTATATAGAGTCATTATAATTATATGATATCCATTCCATATAATATAATAGAGTGTATTGGGCGGTGAAATTTTTTCAGCTCTATAAGTTCACTTCAGGGCCCTAGTCAATCTCAACTGCGCCAGAGCCTCGTCCGTCGATCAGCAGGCGTACCGACTTAAAGGTGAGATTGGTTGGGCCCTGACGATTTTTGTAGGACCCTATACACTCAATGTAGAACGGGTATGTGTCGTGCATGTTACAAAGTTGATTACGACCGTGTCGGTATATTGGGAAGAGCGAGAGCTCGGCTAAGATCGACTTGCTACGTTTTTTACAACATCCTCTCTATCACACATAGGACTGACAATATTATACCTTTGTAAAGAGTAACTCTATCTGTGTTAAATAAAATATAAAATGTTAATCTATCAGTTTGATTTAAACCACTCTAAAAAGAAAAAAGATAAGCCGTAGATATTGAGAGAACCCTCTACAAAACCGTAGCACACCGGTCTTAGCCGGACTCTCACGCGTTTCTCCACGTGAGACGTGCCAAATCAAAAACTGGATACCACCACAGTTTAAATAATTGTTAATACGTTTAGCTAGCATTACTTTAGCATTGCATTGAAGATATCAAGCTCTAAACATGCACTGTGGAATATAAAGAACGACATAAAATTCGTAGCAAGCTGATTTCAGTAGTATAGCTACATAGAAATCATTGTATATTGTTACAAACCCACTATTTACAATAAAGATCCTTGTCTTAATATTGCATGAACATACAATTATTATCTAAATGCGCAACAAATTTCAATTCGTGTGATGCCCGCATTGAGAATAGAATCCTCACCCGCGGGGTAATGTGGCGAATAATCCACCTCGCGCGCCACCGTGCCCGGGGCCGCACAATACACGGATACCAATAATCCGCAAAAACTACCAATACACAGATCACCGAATTAAATCCACTGTTTATAACTAAAGGAATATCAACTTTCAACCTTATTTCGCAAGAAATACGAGTTCAGTTCAAAATTACGAAAGCAAAAAAATTGTGGAATCTTTTTATGAGTTAAACGTTTTATTTGCAGTTTCTAAACGTAACATTCTTCACATGCGATTTAATTCAATTTAGTAACAATAAAACTACTATTTTACTCTATTATAGGTGGTCTCCATTTTTTAAATCTTTTTTTCGTGCCTTTGAAGGCTACGGTGTCTTTTTTGCAAGTTTGGGGATCGTTGTTTTTTTTTATTCTCTCAATCAAACTTGGGATCACAACATGACAGCTACCGCGGAGGCGTTAATTACTATTAAATATCACTATCATCATAAGATGTACACGTGCGTGAATACGAATACACTTAGATGAAACTCGATTACTCGAATAATTCAATCGACTGTTGGTTCAACCTTGGTTCTCATAGTCAGAATCTTTGAGAGCAGCTATTCATCTAGGTGCATTAAGTACACCTTTAGCAAAATTTGAGCACCTACAGCATTCAACATAAAATTACTTTTAAAATCTTGTCTTCTAACAGATCAATAAATCTGTAAATTCGGTTTTTTCCACTTTTCAGTGCCTGTTTTTGCTTTGTTGCAGTCGGTTTAACTATTTTGTTAAAATTTTATTTATTTTTATACAATGAAAATGTATTTGAAACATACCATTCTTAATCTTATATGTTTTGAATATATTTCATTCCAATGTCAGTACTTTTGAGTGGTTGCAATTAATTCACTCAATAAATAAAAGTACATTGCTACAATACAGTCGCTTATTTATGCATATTCTGGCCATCACACTACCAACGTGAACAAACTTCTAACACAAGCGATTTAGCTTGGCTAACGGGAGTACTAGGTATTTCGTTTACTAGTTCTCTTGAAATGAAGATAATAATAATAGTGGTGAACCAGGTAATTTAGGTTGTTCAAATATTTAGACTAGGGTCTCTATGGTTGGTACCTACGCCTACCTACCAGTATTACACCTGTGGACACACATCTTGGACCTAAGCCGCAAGACAAACGAGGCCCTGGCGGGTGCGGATTGTTTTGTAATAATCAGTGATTGCTGAATTTGAGCTCGTCCACCACAGTAGCACCACGTGATACCCTCAAAAGACAAAAGAAACTGCACGTAATGAGCACATTTTAGGCCCAAGATACAGTATGTCCCGAGGTATAATCGCTGTTTGTTGGTAGGTACCTATATAAGTACTGTTCATTCCTCAAGTGTGGGTTCGACCTCCCGTGGGATAACTTCCGGTGTTTCTGAGGTTATTTTGATTCTGTCAGCGTTATGGTTGGCTGTCAAGTCAAATAAGTTTCTTTTTATTGAATGACAGAATTTTAACTTCTGTGGTAACTTCTTTAAAATATTAGTAAGTGACGTCATACCATGCAGTTGTCAAATTATTTATAATTTGTACTTGGGTAGATGAATATAATTAATTAGTAGAGGGATAATATACGAATTAATTTTGACAGCTCTTTCAATATCTGTATCTGCTCTTTAGGTATCTGTTATATTTCTCCAAAATAAAATTTAACGTCATACATTTTTAATATTTTCCTTCTATTTGTCATAGTCAGTGATGCTGATAATTTTAATTTTTATATTACAAGAGAAAACTTAATTCATTGTCTCCATTTCGTATAAATTTTATAATTAAATTTGAAATGTTTGGACAAGTTGATCGGTGACGTATACGTTAACTTGTCGAGCGACGTCGGGTCTGTCAAAAACCGCCTTGTCATTCTGACACCATTCATCCTGGGCGTCCGGACCCCATTTTTTATCGAATTTTAAACGCTCACAAGACCCCCATTACCCTCGTATTAGCGATATTAACTTTCAAACAGATTCTCTTCAAAAATGTGTTAAATTTTTTCGCACTAAGATTCCATTATGTCAATTTCAAATGACAATATTTACTTCGTCAAGTTTTTCAATAATCTAATAGTGATTTCCACCAAATACAATATCGTTAGATAGGTAGGTACTTAGTTAAGTTGCTAATTTGCTGATCTGCTGTTTTCTGTCTCATAACATGTGTAATACTATATGTCATATCAGTATCATCTGATTCAGAATTGAACGGAACCTATTCATCATTCATACTTCCATATCCATATTATAAATGCGAAATAACTCTGTCTATCTTTCTGTATGTTACGCTTTCACGCCAAGACCACCGAACCGATTTTGATGAAATTGGGTAGAGACAGAGATTACAAACATTCACGCGAACGGAGCTGCGAATAACTCAGCTAGTCTTCAATATACGACAAAATGTCCATGAGACAAATCTTGTGTTGTACTAAATTGTAGCCTCCCTTGGAAAAATTCTCTTCACTTCGGTGTGAAATTTCGATAAAAGCTCTGCATTGCCATAAAATTGCCATAAACTTTGTCTAGCATAAACTCTAAAAACTAAAGGTAATATTTGTTTTTTTATTTATTTTTTAAACCTCCATACGTGTGAAGTATAAACAAGTCAGGCTAGCAAAAACTACAATATCAAAAACTGTGACGTACCTAGATGGCAATGGGAATAATAATAATGTCACACTCCTTTATAAATTCCTGTCAGATGTCGTTCCACTGTCACTCCTTTTCTTGACATTTCCTCTTTCTTGTGTTGCATCCACCTTTTTCGGGTCATAATTTTTATAGTAAAACTCACCAATTGAAGCTAAGGCTTGCATAACTCCATACATCGTATTTCTAAACAAGCGTATTTATTAGTGTCATAATCGTCATATATTTTTTGATATTTTCCCTATAAAATATGATTCTCAAATTGGGCAACATTTTAAATTACAAATCACATTAAATTGCTTCTACAATTTATACTTTTTTTTGCAAACAGGTACCTAAGCAATTGGACAAGATCAAATACTTACAAAAAAAATATCAAATCAGCAAGTGCGAGTGGTGCCAATGGATATAACAGTGTGTGGGTTTGAAATTTGAACAATGCGGGGATTAAGAGCGCTGTTCATTTTTGTTCACATTGTTCGGTATTCACGGCTCGCACAGCACATGCAACCAGGGATCAGCGCTCACGCATCGGTGGCGCCGCAGCGTTATCACACCGCTACACGTCCACCACCCCTTTCAACTCTATTTTCGATGCGGTTTCAATTTGAAACTGTCTACGGATCAGCATATTTTACTCACGGCTTTTTGTAATGAACTACAATTCAATCTGCTATCAATAATGGAATGGGGTGGGCCTTTTATATGTTGCAAGTCCTTTTTTGGTATTGACGTTTTATCAATTTCTATTTGATTTCTGTCCAAGGGTTTGTGAGAAATTATGTTCGTAGTCACAGGTGACAGTAGTATTTTTTCAAGTTACAATATTTGATTTAATATCGTTTTGACGGCTTAGGCCTGGCTCGCCCCCTGAATCTCGACCCTTGCGATTAAAATGCTTCACTCGCCCCTTTTTTTATTATTTTGGTGTAGTGACTCGCCCCTTGCCACGGGGCGAGTTAAAAATTGACACATAAATAAATATTTTGGTGGTGTGAATCGCCCCTTGAGGTATTTCTTTTGAAATAAGCCGTGAAATGGTACAGTCAGACAGAAAAATGTACACTTAAATGAAAATTACCATGTTTGATGTCTGTAATATTATTATCACCAACTACGTACACTAAGTTTTTGCTACCTGGCTTACCTATTAGGTAGAACAAAAGGAACGTTTTCAAGGGTCCAATAAACAAAAGCTTTGTTAAAATAGGTCGGAGAGAGTCATATATATAATGCTTTCACTTTCTAAGTTCGTATTATAATGTGGAAGGGATATGTTTTGCGATATTTGCGTAGTGGTTTATAGTCTGTTTTTTTTTTATCTCAGATACTAAATTGACAAGTGCAAATGTCAAATTGTGAAATAATGATACCAGCTTTGTATTTAGTGGTGTACTCGAAAGTCGAAACTATCGACAATGTTTGCTGCCTAGATACAGGTGGTTTAGCTATAATGTATTTTAAGAGAAAAGTTAAATATAAAATGTTTATTAGTTTTTTATCCGACTGCGCGACGCAAAGGAATAGTAATGTGTTTAATTGTATGTTCCTTTATTAAACTCTATACATACCAAACGCCTGGCCCGATTTTTAAGATTCACACATTAATGTCAACAAACTATGTCAAGTGGGGTATCGTTGAATAGGTATTTAAAAATCATTTCAGTTTTTTCTCACCATTTTTCGATTTGACTTACCGTTTAGGATCTATATCGATTTAAAGTTGCGCTACAACTCATCGTCATCATCTGCATCTCCTTATTGCATCCGTGGCCAAGATGACCTCGAAGCTCAGGGTCCGTCTTCCGGCTCTTCCTTCTCTACTTCGCACGATCTTGGGCGTCCATGGTAGTGAGACCATTAGCACGCATATCACCCTCCACGACGTCAAGCCAGGACTTCTTTGGCCTACCCCTTTCACCTGGACCCGGCGGGGGTACCATTGCCAGGCATTTGTTCCCCACGTAGCCTGGCGGTTGCCGCAAGCCGTGGCCGCACCAGCGAAGGCGGCTCTCTTGCATTTTATCCCCGATGTCACGGACATGGAGGCTGCCGCGGATGCGAGAGCTCCGTACGCGATCTTTACGCGTAACGTCGCATATCCACCGCAACATTTTCATCTCCATGACATGCAGCTCTTGCTTGTGTCGCTCGAGCAGCGGCCACGCCTCACAACCATGCAAGAGGACAGGCCTAATGATCGTCTTATAAACTAACCTGACTGGCATTTTGGGATCACAAGTGACGCCAGTCATTTCTCACCACTTGGCCCACGCGGCAGCAATGCGTGCCTTGACGTCGTGGTCGATCTCACCGGTCACATGAAGTACAGATCCCAGGTACTTAACCTGGTCCGTGCGCTCGACCAAATCATCGCCTATGCGGACGGGTGTGGGATCTGTGGAGTTTAACGTTAAGTATTCTGTCTTCGCTACATTTAGCTTCAGACCACCGTTCTCAAGCGTTTCTTTACATCCTTTCACGCGTCACACCAATCTGCTCCTGTCCGCGTCCATCAGCGCAATATCATCAGCATACATGAGCAACCACGGAGGCTGCTCATGTGAGTTTCTAATGCTGTCCGACAAAACATCTAATACCACGCTGAACAGGTAAAGACTAAGGACGGATCCTTGGTGTACCCCGACGGTGATGGGGAAGGCTCTCGAGTCGTCAACAGCTGTAGCTGCAGCAGTCCGAACCACGGAACCGGAATCGTAGTACATGTCTCGGATGGTGTCAACTATTCTAACATATTAATTTATACAGTAGAAATTTACGATGAAAAGACGAAAACTTCGCATGACTGTATGGAAGAAAATTGAAAACGATTACAAAAATATATAACTAAAAAGTTTTAAATAAAATAAATTATTGAAACTTGTGTTGATCTTTTTAGTATCAGTCGAATTCTTGTTTTTATTTTGAATTTAAATTTAAATTAGAGTACCAAAAAATTTTAAATACCGTAATTTACATACCTACAATTTTCAGATTCTAAGACTAGTATAGCGTCATCTTTATCGATAGTCTCTGCAAATCGATTAAATGAAACTTATGAAGCCTTAAGTTAGATTTTTACAATGACAACCCAAGTGACGCAAAATGGACGCCATTTTGTTTCAATGACAATATACCTATTTAAGTTTTGTTTCATTTAGGTAACTTGCATACCGAATTTAAATTAGTATTTTATAAATTTTATAGATTAACCTACAAATATTTGTACTAAATTTAATTTATCGATAAATTTCGATACTGGTGGCACATGACTATTTTTTAATTGCAAAAAACCGACAACAGGTAATTTCAAATTAGTATCTGAGATTAAAAAACGGGCTATAGTAGTGATTAGTGACATCTAAGTGCAACAGAATATGCACAATATTTAAGAGTATTGTGATATTGTGTATATGTTATAGGCAATGTGTATAATGCAGGCATTCTATACAATACCTAGGAAATGTATAGAATGCTGGGGTCGTTCAGGCAATGTATGAAATGATATTCAATGTTTAAACTATTTTACACTTTGCCTAGGAAATGTATAGAACACCTAGGCATTGTATAGAATGCCGGTTGAAGCATAGGTAATGTATGTAATCTATTTTTCTTCTCTATGATTTAATTAGATACCTAGATACTAATCTTTTGAGAGCTAATCCTAATTTCAACTTCCACCAGCAGGCAGTGCTGATAAGACATTTGTGTTCTATTGGTAGGTATGCCTAAGTACCTACGTGTTTTTTGCGTAGAATGTTTCTCACATAGCAGTGAATTTCTATTGGCCACGGCAACCACTCTCTTACCACCATCCCTGTGCTTGTCAACCACCTAACCTGATGGAAAGAGAGTTGTTACCGTGGCCTATAGAAGTTCTGCATGGTTAAAAAAAATAACCACGAAGGCTAATGCTAGAGCTCCGCTCCGCCTTCTAACCTAATCTATCCAAGTTGGAATGAACAGGTTTTCTTTCAGCAGTAATATCCATTTTTCAAATCCATAGAGGGCTTCTTAAAGGATCGCAAATAAATGACGCTTTGTTAATCTATTACTTTGTTTGCTAACAGTACTTATTTATCAAGGTGAGACGAATTTTCGCACATGAAATATCATTTTAAAGAGACGAATTTACAACAACCCGTCCATTATACACATTGCCTGATGCGCTTCGGGCATTTAATACAACACCTAGGCAATGTATGAAATTAATCGTATTATACACATTGCCTGAACGTTTTAGGCAATGTATAGAATGCCTAGGCATTCTATACAATGCCGGATTATACACATTGCCTATAACATATATAAATTTTGGATTGAAAGTCAGGTAAGTTTGTATTACAATCGTATTATGATATTTTATGTAAATTAAATTTTCAAAATAGTTTTATTCTTTACTTTTTGTTTGGCTTTTATTTAGTAGTCGTTTTAATATCGCTTCCCGCTTTATTCACAAATGAATAATCTAATTTTTGAATTAAATATTTCTTTAGTCGGCAAACAAAATCGTATTCTGACTACTAAAACAATAGTATCTTGTTGGTATTGATAGATTGAAATAATGTTAACGTTGAAAAACGTGACGTTAAAAAAAGGATAAACAATACTACAAATTAATTCGTTTTCCTATGCGCGTGCATATAACAATGGCGATCGGCCATATTTAAAAGAATGAGGTTTGTTTTACACTGGTTTTTTTTCTGTACTTAGAGAAAAAAAAAGTTAAATTTGAGTGAAAATTTTATTTATTATATAAGTATTACAAGTTGAAATTATTTATTTAAATACGAAAATGCATCAAATGACCATACAATAGGCATATTAATTTATTCGTACTATTAAACACGTTATTTTTTGTATCGAAACTTTTTTATGAACATAGAACATAGAAACTTAACCTATAAAATTTAAAAAATAATATATAACTCACTTGTGAATAATAGCAATGAAAAAGTCACAGTTTGATAATAGCTGTCATTACATACCTAATTGCGGTGAAATAATAGCAATGTTATGAGCAGGTGTGTTGTAAAACTCTTTATTGCTGACAGTACTTTTAACTTACTAACAATCGGGGGCGATTTGGGGTATCTAATGTTCAAGGGGGCGAGTTGCAACATTAAAGCAGTCGGGGGCAAGATCCACGGGGCGAGCGAGGCCTAAGCCGTTTTGACTTGTGATTTGAAAAATTAGTAGGTATATTATTTTAATGAGTACCAACGCTTATAATATTCATAACATCAATTTCTCGCTTCCTGCTACTCATGGTCTAAAAGCAAATAAAAAATCTATGGTTCACCCTTTCATAAATTTAGTGGAAGCCTTCGTTAGTCAGTAGTTAGTTATTATTTCACTGAACACAGTGCTATATCTGCAAAGCTTAACTCATAAATAATGTAGAGCGGAAACGAAGGATCGATTCTTGGACGAGGGTCTCGCCGAAGCCATCAATCTGTCATGTGGACGGTCTGGATCAAACAGTCCTCGCGAATCAGCGTTAGTCACATTCTCACACACGGCGATGACATCTGACACAATATCTATTAAGAGCTTCAAAGACTTTTTATTGCGAAATCCCACCTGACGGGTACTCTGACCGGATATCCTGAGATGCTTTATTGAGTTATTAATTGATCTATTTTTAAAATTTACTGTTTGCTTTCTAAATAAATAAATATTCTGGGACATAACGGAGCCGCCGTCTAGACCCAAACTTAACTATTCTGTGCCCACACTAAGAAGAGCTTGTAATATATAAATTCTAGAATTAGAATAAACATACGTAGCAACATAACATACATAGAATTAACATGTTAATTGCATAATAAACATAGAAACTTCCGATGCAAAGAGATATATTCATATAATTTATCTCTGTTAAGTTCACATTGAAATTTCCGAGGAATTCTACATTTTGAGGCTTCAGCTTTATAAGAAACTCTACATTTTGTGGTTTCAACTTTATAACAATTCAACATATTCAGAAATTAAAAACATTCAGAGAAATTCTACATTTTGGGGTTCTACAATTCTAATTTATCTAAATTATCTTTATAATAAATATTTATCTTTATAATTCCGAAAGGAAATATGTATATACGTTTACGCGAAAATATAACACAGACAGAATAATATTATCTATATGTTTGGGAAGCACCAATCTGTAATGCCTATAACTTTAGGGCCTAGCTGTTGAACTGTTGAGAGGGCATTACTGTTGATCTATGACCGTCTCATAAAAACCACGTATGAGTAGAAGTAGCGAAACTTTATACCAGGATCGTAGCAAGAAAAATTATGAACTCTGCCTACCCCAATGTGAAAGATACATGCTGATTGATTTGCAGTTTAACGGTTTAATTTAAACGGTTGTCCCGCCATATTGGTTGACATGTCCGCCCGTGAATGGCCGCCATAATTACAACATCAAAGCAGACGCGATTAATTGAGCAATCATCGAGGAAAAAGGCGTCAAAGCATTCAAGCGTCATGGATCATGCTCGGCTGACGTCACCACGCTCAATTTGTTGTGACACGAGCATTTTCGTTTTGTTCAGTAACATGTGTGAACTGCCTGTATCTGCTACCACCACTATACGTAGGTATTAGGTACTTTAGTATTAGCGCTTGTATGTACATTTTCTTGCAATTAAATTGTTGTAGGCATTTCTTTGGCTTCAAATTCTTTGACGACGCATATGGCAGGTATAACGGTAGAGCGTTCGACTGCTTAGCAATAGGTCGCGGGTTCGATTCCCGCTTAGTAAAAATATTTATATTTGCAATAGTCACGGTGTTTTTGCTCAATGTACTTACAGAAACAATATGTAGGTAGGTTTATCTGCATTCTAGAACTCATAATACAGGCTAGCTCAGGCCTACTTTGAGTCTAAATAGCGCTGTGTAGATAGTCCTAGAAGCTATTTAACATATTTTATTTTGATTAAAAGAAAATATTGAAAATGTATTAAAGTTTTGAAAATGCCGTAATGGGGCATGAAAATGAAAATCTATTAAATCACCATCCGACCGGTAACCGCCGCAAACGGCTCAAAGAGCAAACAGCTGCAATTTGGATTTAGCCTCCACGCCTAATTTCGGTTGGTAGACTTATTTTAACATTAAATACACACACAAATATCCCTTGTCTAAACACATCGCCCCTAATATTGACGCCGTGGATGTGGAACAGCCTAACTTTACCTAAATTGCTTAGGAAACTTCGACTGTATTCCTACGGGATATGATACGATAGAAACATTTCGACTATTTGTATTATTCGACTTACACACCAATTGTTTTTGTATTTCTTATTATATTGTATTTAAAAGTATTCATATATTATGAACATAGGTATATTTTTACTTTCTATTATTATTAAATTAAATCAATTTAACTAATAAAATAAAAGTAAAGAAATAAGCGAACATATTAACAAGAATAAAAGAGGGGTGAAAAGTTCTGGCATCGAAAAATTCCTCCCCATTGATGACGACAGGTAACGGGCCCAAAAGGCTGGCGGCATTGCTGCGTTGGATGGCAATGCCAATCATTTGGGCAAAATAGAGGCCAGCCATTTAGTCACGCGAAACATCGACCAGTCGTTTTGGTATTTGTGTGTAAAGCGACCGAACGTTCGAACCCAAGGTATACTTAATTCCAATTTTATATATAAGACGAGAAAAAATTAATTAATCAAAATTACAGTTTTAAACCTACCAGCACCTTTGAGGCCCAAGTTAATGTAACTTACAAATCGGTTCACTTCTGATCTAAACAACAAACGAGTCTCCAACGTAGGCCTTCCTCCCGAAGATGGGAGGTCAGACAGAAATTGCTGTGAGGGAGATAACCAATAAGTATTTTAAAATTTACTAACAAAATTCCTTATCTAGATTTCACTTATTATATAATCTTTATCATATTATCTATTAATATTTGATCCAGTAATAAACCAATAAACGATCTCTAATAGTGACATTTTGTGTAGGTGGGCCGTGTGCTTGTCTGCCACCTAAGTGGTATAAAAAAGGGAATGTAATTACGTAGGCACTGTACAGTGTACAGTCATCATCGTACGACTCTATGAACTGCGAAACGGTCGAATTTCGATATTTTCCGTAAAGCTAGGTTATGTAGTTCGGTCAGGTTGTCGGACTTTTTAAGGGGCCAACCAACAAAAATGCGCTGCGAAAAATAAATCTGCGCTGTATCCGTAGCAAAATTACGAAATAACAATTCTATGCGTGCATGGTAAAGGAGTAAAAACTGAGAAGCGGACCCCAGGTTCCGAGATCGTAACGAACGCAACACGAGCTCAACTTCAAATTTTGATAGTCATAATAATTTTCAAGACATTCAATGAATGCTATACTTAATTAATATTATATCTCTAAAAGGCAGAGATGCAACTAATAAAGATCTCAATTGAGTATCCCCAATCCTTTCCCGTGCGGTCGATCTCAATAAACAAATGACGGACAGTATTTGGTTTTACCTTTCAATACGTCGGCCGTTAACGCAGGGCGGGCGTGCAATGTGGCCAGCACATGGGTGTAATCAAAGTGACCATGATTTCGTCACAACGCGGATATTTTTTGAAATATCACCTTTTGAGTTTTTACAAATTGTCAACTCTTCTACCAAGTATAGTATGCATTAAATATCGATATATCTACCAAATCCACCTACTTATGTTGTTTTTCCGACTGTCTATCAAATAATAACTCAAGTTAATTATATTTGGGTACTTACTGTAATTAATTAAATAATATATGAACAATATCAAAGTGCAATGACAGTCCTTAGATATCTTAGCTAAAAAATAAACATAATTTATCTATCTGTCCTACCCCCTAGACAAGTGGCAATTCGTTGGTAGGCGTATTGTAGAGTAGAATGACGAATGTATGGGATTTGGCGTATATGACAGTCGTCAACGTATGTCATTGCTTTGCTATATGCAAAACAGAGATAAACTACGTAAAAATACATTGTTTTAAATGTAACAGTTACAAATTTAGACAGGCAAAGGAACTTTGAATTTCGAATATTGAAAATTCGGACGTATACTCTAAGGTTCGGACTTATCCCACGTTGCGTAGCCGTGTAGGCCTCGTATTGAAGGCGTCCGCCGCACGACGCGGGTTGCGGCACTCGTAACTCTTTACACAACTATTAACAAGCTTATTAATTTTAAACCCAAATATCTTTGTTGTGGGTTCAAACGTATGTTTTCATAAAACCACATTGGATGGCTCACCAACATTTTAGTGTGCACATTTCATTCGGTTCATGCCATGGTACATAATTACATAGGGTCAAATTAAAAAATATATATAAACAGTAATACCAAATAAAATCCTTCGATTTTAAACACCAAAGCTTAAATTGGTGGATATACTCACGCTTTTAAGGGGGAAGGTAGAGACATCATTCTGCCACTTGCTCCTTAGAAACGAGTTTCCTGCCCCCCTAGACAAGTGGCTCGTAGAATGACAAATGTATAGGATTTGACGTTTTTGACATTCGTTGACGCCTGTCATATACGTCAAATCCCATACATTTGGCATTCTATTCTACAAAACGCCGGCCGACGAATTGCCACTTGTCTAGAGGGGCTGAACCGTTATTATTTTTAACGAATATAAGAAACGAGAGGTCTCTCAACAATTCTACACTAATTTTTTACACAAAACTTTATTTCATACAAAAGTGACACCACAATGCTAAGTAACATGATAATTTTTGCGCACTACGTATTACACGTACATACACTACTAATTTCTCTGTAACATTTGGCGTAAATATTATTTACTGATTTTAATAAAAAGGAGGAATGTTCTCAATTCGTCAAGTCTTCTTTTTTCTTATATTGTCGACCTCTATGGCGTAGCGGTTAGCAGTAGAGCGTTCGTCGACTGCTACGTTTGTTTGCAAGAGTATTACATATTTGCATTGACCCGGATGGTCCATTCTAGAAATACTAGAACCCATAACATGAGTTAGTTAAAATTTACTTTTGATCTAAACAGCGCTGTGTAGTAGCGGTGCAGGGTGAAAATTTTCAAAAAGAAAGCCATTGAAAATATTCCTTATAGAATGGCTATATTGGCTATAGCAATTTTGTATGGAATTCTGGGCGTGATTTCAGATACTGAATTTTCATATAAGTACCGCATTTAAGTTGTTAGTTTCTGAAGTTTAGATTCATCTCTACTACGGCTTCCTTTTGCAGAGCAGGCCAGCAGGAATAAGGACCCCTTTTTTTTTATCGTGCGAAAAATCCCCGCGGATACCTCCCCCGCCGGAGCCGGAGGAGGAGGTTATGTCGGATTCGAACCGACTAAAACGCACGCCGACTGTGGGCCGTCAGTTGCCGGAGGTGAGATTGTTGTAGCCATATCCCTCGCACCCCGGCCGACCCAGGCCATATCTCTCGATCTGGCCCTCTCCCGATGTAATAAGGACCCCTCGTCAGTGCTGTGTACCAACCCTGAAAGTAGCAGCACAGAATAGAAATTCTTATACTGTGGAAGGAGGTTCTGAATTTACTGCCAAATTGCAGACCATAATATGACGTTGATATTGACGTCTGACGGTCTGATGACCGATCATGACCATAGACGTCTCACTGGTCCTCCTCGACCTTGTAAGGCCCGGTTTTAGTGGGCACATTACATTACCACAACAGTTACAAATGGCCACAAAATACACTCAAACTCAACACATAGGTACATACACTCACGCCTGTAAATCCCCGAAGGGGTAGGCAGAGGTGTATTAACACCCTCAATACAATTGCAATAATCACACAAATAATCGTGTAAAGCAACCCGCAGGTAACTCTACAAACAGTTTACTTAGACAACATACTTACTACGAGTATAATAAAGCTGAAGAGTTTGTTTGTTTGTATATACTGATCCCTGAAAGAATCAGGCAATTTGAGACAGGTGGTTTGGCATTTGATAGCCCAGTTCTTGGGGAAAAGTCACTACCATACCAATCCCGGTGGAAATCAAGGTTGAAACTCCTTCTCCAGTCTCCTACACTGCACCAAGTCCTCATCCGTCTATCAGAAGGTGTAGATACCACTGATACCAGCAAGCTAGCAGTTTAGGTGTGTTTAGTGTGGCCCCATTGTAGCAAAGACCCCAGGGACGGTCACAGGTATAGAATACAATTTTGAAGTTGAAAAACCTGGAGAAAAGTTGTCCAATTTGTTCAACCGGTTGAACAGATAGTTGGACATACTGGAGTAGAGGAATCCCGAGCATGTTTTTCAACCCCGGGATTACGGGATTTTTGAAGTGTAATAACGGGATACCGAGATTCAGGATCCCGGGGCTGTATACTCTAGTTACAGGCTATTTAACATCACGCTACAACCCTTAGGAACCGAGCAATGTAAAAACGGGTCAGAATCAGAATCGTCTGCGGCCAGTGAAGCCGCAGAGCAGAGCTATGTTAAACAAACAGAGTGGTGTCGGGCCACTCTCGGGACTCGAATCTTGTTTATTTGTCTATCTTTTAGATAAATAAACTTTTATTTATCTAACATCTCCTGAGAACTGAATATCGATTTCAGTACTGTATCTGTTGCTGGCATGTATTATTTAATGTACAGTCAACTACAAAAGTAGATTATTAATTTCTAATTATTAGTCATAAAATTACAAAAAAAGAATGCACGGAATATTTTAACATTGTCCTTTAAAACTATATAATAATATACGTCAATTTTACACATGGTACTCATGCATTCCAAGGTCAAAAAATATAGTAGATATTTCAGAGTCAAGCAACTTTTATCACCCTGAAAATTAGCTGCACATGCAAACGATAGGTAGGTACTGACTTTTCAAGTACTTTTGCGAACAACATTTGCAATCAACCTCATTTTCAAGCTGGCACATATCTAATGATTGATGGATGACGCACGAGACTTTAGCGAATGATGTCCTCACAGGGTTCAGAGGTCAGACGACAGTCGAACCGTAGGTATCGGTCATTTGGACGCTAAAGGCCGCGCTTGATTTCCAAATGTGAAAAAAAGCCTGGTAAAGATTCAGGCGGCTTCGTAATGTTACAAGTAGTGCAGGCGTTATTTGCGAATATTTGGACGTTTCAGACTCGGTGAAATCAATATTTTAGCTGTGCGGCCAATGTTGTGTAACAAACCAGTGGTCGATTGTGCACTTACTACCATTCTAGAATTTATTTTTTTATCTGTGCAATGCTCGAAGTTGTAGCATTCATGTAGATACTGTAATAAGCAATTACCATCTGGATGCTGGAAGTACATATTATAAACGTAGCTTCGAAGGTATAATCGGAGCAGTACCTAATTGCCGAAGTGCCTACTTACTTACGTTTTCAAATTACATGCGATAGTTTACCAACAGACAGAGAAAATTTAAAAACATAAAGAAAATAACTGAAGGGGCTTCTAGAGTAACCGCAAACAGTGAGTAACTATATCTACCACCAATTATGGAACTAGAAGAGGCGATATGACATTATTATTATTCATGTGAAAATATCAGAATCTTGATTTGAAGTTAAAAGTGATATTTAAATTTCGGGGGTCTGCAAAACACCGCCTTAAACCCTGTCTGACCCCGCCGAGGCCCGTAACTATAACAATGACTCTAAAATGGTAAAGTAGGTATGTAAGTATAGTTACAAAATAATTGATTATATTCAACAGCATAATACTGTATCGTGTGGGCGATGAGATTCATCTATGACAAACGCAGTATTAAATCAAAACAAGATATAATGATATAAGTCACACAAAAATGCGTTGTTTACAATGAATCGATCTGAGATGAACACTTGAAGGTTAGAGGAAACAAAAGCACTCAACGAGTTAATGCCATTTTGGCTTGCGTGCAGCGAACTAAGTATAAACGGAACGCGAGGATACATAAGTTTACTTTTGGTTAAGAATTTGTTATTGTAAGCCATATGGGCGCAGGGCGCTCGCGGCGTAGGATTTTTTTTCTGTTACGACGAATTTGAGGCCATCGTTAAACAATGGGACACATGCTTACATGCCCGTACATCTGTGACGTACGCTCGGCATCAGCTATTGTCAAGTACAGATTTTGGGAATCTTTATGCTTTAACAAGATTCTATATTGGATTGCCTGCAGACTATCATTGTGCGTTTGGTGTTGCACGCGTTGCGGCTAAATGGTTTAACCGATGTGGAGCACAATTCGGTAACGTCAAGTTTCCAAAACGCAAGATTTCAATTCAATTATACAGAAAATAGTAAAATTACTACTCGTTGACAAGATCAATAAAAATGAAATTAAGAAAAGAGCGGATCGTCCTTTCTCTGTTCAGTTTTTTTTTCTGACGCCTCCGACTCGAAGTCGGAGCCTATACCTACTCTCAGTTTCGTATTAACTAGGCTTCTACTTTCGAGAAAACCCTCGCAGGGTTCAGAGTTTATATTAACTGTCTACATTAATACATTTTGTGATCTCGCTTTCATTCCGTCCTCTTTGTCATTCCAGTTCTCGCATTTATTCCTCTCACACTTTCTTTACATGCCTTTCATACTTTAGGGACAACAAGGGGGGGGGGGGGGGGGAAGCTCTTATTTTGCGTCTCTTTACTTTTTTTGTCCAAAATACAAAAAACAAAATACCTTAGATTCTAAATTACTTATTGCTATTTACACAGTTTGCTTATTTGTATTTACATAAATTTCTTAGAACTATTTTACTATACTATTATCATCAATATTCAGATTTTTCCAAAGTTTTACTCTGTATTAGTATATCTCCCAGTGGATATTTACATAAAATAGCTGCGCGAGATATTTAAATGTGCTATTTCTTCTGTTCACAATTTTTACAAGTATCTCCCACCTACTCCAGGAAATAACCTCGATGTTCCTTAGTCATAAGCACTGACAAGTTCAACAAGTTTACCTTGCTAATTTTGAGACATGTTTTATTTTCGACATCGTGTCGTGCCCTTTGGTTCTGTTCTGAATTTAATAGACTCAATAAAAAATACACTGTATCCAGAAGCAACTACTCACTGTAACGCTCAAAGGAAGGCGAAAGCGCCCTGAAGGCTGGAGCCAAAATACCTTCAATTACACAAGGCAGGCCTTTGTACCGCATCGTGCGATGTGTTACATTTTGTTACATTGTATTGCGGGTGTTTTGTTTAACCCTACCTACCCCTGGCGATATTATGTACATACATACGTGTGTGTGTGGTGAATTTATTTATTCCTTTCGGTTTACTTTGTTTAAATTTCTAGAATGGAATGATAATGAAAAACGGTACTATGTATGAGGTCTCATCGACATCTTTCGCGGACAAGTTAACCTCACCTGCAAGCGGTACACCTGCTCTTTGATGGATGAGTCGCTCTTCAGAGACGAAATCATGGAAAGTTAAAGTATTCCATGCGACCGGAATAGGTGAACAGTGTTCATGCTTGTCAGTTGCGTATACCTACTCTTGATCTTTTTTTAGAATGTTTTCCGTTCTCCACATGCACCTGAACCTAATTTTATGCGATAATCACCGGATTCTTCCCACATTAAGTAGGATGAGACCAAAATATATTTTGAGAATATACTTATTAGGTATCTGCCTACCTTTCGAATATAATGAGAACGTCATCGTCATTATAATCTTACTATCCAGCAGTTAAATGAACAAGATCCAATCAGTGCACAGTTTTACAGAGTTACGATATATCAGTCGTTAATTTGTAAACGATGCCATGATTGGCCGACGTGGTCTCTAATCGAATTTATAAGCTTCGTTGTTTATTTTTAGGCTGATTGATAGGAAATAGAATATTGAAATACGTGAATGGTGTGGCTTGAAAGAGTAAGGTACTCAACCAATTTTTTTGGGACGCAAACTACACTAACCTCTCGGCTCTCATGCCAGTCGGATTCATATTCAAGAACATCAGCATATCATGCAGCGCCATTTAGACCTAAGCTAAACATATCGTATATAAATAGCTAGCTTAGTTAAAGTTTGTCCTAGACTACTATTTATGGGTTACTAGCATAATGTTTTTTTCGCGTAATGACAATTCAGTTAGGTTGACATAAAAGCATGTTACCTAGATAGCTGAAAGACAATTCAGTAGGTACGACATTCGTCATTCTATTCCACAATACGCCGGTCAATGAAATGCCACTTGTCTAGGGGGGCAGATCTGGATATTGCACACAAGTAGGTATATAGATTCTTACATTATATAAAAAACTGATTCCGTTCCCGCGACCCACAGGAACCTACCTCCAGAACATAAAGTAACCAATGTGCTGTGGGCCGTTCTTCAGTACCTACCAAACATTCGTCTACCCATTCATGATCACCAACTTTCACATTTCTCATAGAAAAGTATTAGAAGGACCTTATATATAAATGTCCATACATTCGGCCTACGAATTGGCACTTGTCTAGGGGGGGCTGTTCAGCTGTACTAGCGTATTCAAAACATCCAACGATTCATGCTTCTAAACTTTCACATTTATCATATCTAATGCTAAAAAAAATCATAAAAGTTGAAGCCAACTCCATTATCTGTGGTGGAGACGTGTTAAAATTCTATAATAAAAGATAATACAACAGAGGAAGGAAGGAAGCTTGATATAATTAGGTATCGATTGAGGGGTAAGTGGATAGCAGAGAAGTCGTACCATCTAAGCCGAGATGACCCCGGGCCTCGGAACTCGCCCCTCAATATTCATAACTCGGTATTCATTAGACGTTCGAACTTGGAAGTATTACACCGATCTGTAAGGATTATACGTTCCTTCGGCTGAGAAAGAAGATTATGAACTCTAAAGTAAGTTGCGTTTTCGATATCGTTCGTTGGCGAGTAAATGAAGGTATAACCAGAATAGGTAAGTATGGTTATCTTTGATAATATGTTTACGGTGCTACGAGTATAACTGTGGACAAAAACTAAAAACAGGGCATAAGAAACATTGTGATATGCTTGAGGATGTGTAACCAAAGTAGAGAAATGCTTAGATGGTTTGGACACGTAAATCAGATTAACGAAACCTATCAATGAGGCGAAGGTGAATGGGTAATTTGGTAAAGGTCGACTTCCGCGTACGTATGTTAAATAGATCGATAACGTTTTCTCTCCAGACGTTTCAAGAGAACTAGCAACCGGTGTAACATGAAAACAATTATGAAAGTAGACTGAATCGATATTACGATTTCGTCGACGTCGTAGTTAAATTGACATAGGACAAGAAATCGAAAGACAGGTAAGTCAGGCTTTGAGGAAATGGAATATGATTGTCTCTGCCTACTGCAATGGGAAAGAGACGTGTTCCAAAAAATGCAAGCGCCACAAGCCCCACAACTACTTATCTCAACATGATCTATGTGAATTAAGTATGTGATTGACAACACGATTGGCTATTACTAATTCACATGGAATTAAGGCCCATATTCTAGGCCTAGGGTATTATAGAATGGTACTCGGTTTATTTGAAGACAGGTTGTATAGACAATCCGTCAATCTGTCTATACAATCTTTCCTCAGATGAATCGACATTCAGGACTGAGTGTCGTTCTAGAATACGGGCCTAAGACCTTGTTCTCTGTTGGGACTTGCCACCTTCCGGATAATATTGATAAAATAACCTGGATAAATATAGGTTAGAAGGCTAAGGCGGGAGTTTTTTATAACCACCATTTATGTTTTTGATAATCCTACTAATATTATAAACGCGAAAGTTTGTAAGTAGTTATGTCAGGATGTTTGTTACTCTTTCACTAGTAGAAACTATAATGCAACTTTACAATAATATAGCTTACCTATACATCAGAATAACATAATATAGGCTATATATCAGCGAGGAACGGGACCAGAATTTCACACGGGTGGAGCTGCGGGCAACAGCTAGTATTTCATATATTTCCGGCTGGGCACACGGTATTATTTATATTATATTGCCTAGGCATTATATAGAATACTGATTACCGGATTATAAGTACACATTACCGGTAACAGATACAATAATAATTAGAAGTGCCTACTTACGTAAGTTAATGTCGGCTTTCAAGATTTTGTTTACATACACAGGTAGTTTAATCTACGAGCTTATTAAAAACGAATAAACTGCTTAAAATAATCGTTACCCTTTATATAAGCAAAGTTTTGATAGATACTGTTCAGTTGATTAGGTTATTATATCTTATCGTGCCTAAGTATCGCAAAACAACTGGTTTTGGGTCAATGAACCTAAACAAATATTCTAAAACAAATAAGTATTCAGTAATGTGAATCATACGATGAAGTACCTACGTCCAAAACTTGAATAACCGGACTATTGTCATCGTGAATCATCCGAATAATCGCAAAATCTTGTAAATTAAACATTAGGTAAAGGTGTTTTTTAATATTCATTATTAACCCTAGAAACTAGAAACTATCTTTAGCGTAAGGTTAGCTTTTAGTTTAGTAGGTCCCATATTATACCTAAATGAGATAAGGCCTTCAAGTATAAATAATATTAGAGATCACCTGGAACCGTAACCGGTAGCGCGGTAGGTGGGTACCTCTAGTGATTGACGGACGAGACTCTAGGCACCAGTCTAATTAAAAAGAGTAGGAGAAAGTGGTTTCAGAGCTCCAAGGTAAGAGCCTTGAAATCAAAGGACAGTCATAAAGTTTTTTTTTATAATGAAGATAACGGCTTCTCTACATCTCTACTCACTCCATTCCATTAAGTATGATATAATCGTAGGCATTTTTGTAATAATTAATGATCCTGATGAGAATTTTTTGTTTACCTGTATGTAAACATTTTCATACGATAAAGCGTACGAACTCTCGAACGGAAACGTGCGAGGAACTCTTCCCGTGGACGAGCGAGCGACAATTGTTTTTGCGAATGTTTAGACGAAGCAACTTCTTTATCCTTTCGATAAAAATCGTATCCTGCAGGTGAGGAACTCTCCCCGTCTGGGCTGTAGAGGGCTCCGTCGCATAATGTACCTTTCGCAAAATGCAAGATGTCAGTCTTAATTCGCAACACGATTGGTAGATGACATTTACTTTTAGGGATTAATAATTATATTGTTACTACTTTTAGGTGTGTTCTGTTTTCAAACTTTGGTACGTGGTCATGTGAGAGTGATGATACCAATTTTCATAGTTAAGTAGGTATCGAGGTTTAGGAGTCGGCACTTCTTCTGTAGTACATTCATAGTTAACTTTCAGACTTTCAACTATAGCATATCTAGTGGAGACCACAAGGGCTGGCCCCATGAGTTAACGTAACAAAGAATTCCATTAAATATATTCAGACACTACAAAAATGTAAGGGCAGCGTGGGACGTATTCCAGTGACAAAGCTACAATATACCCAAAGCAAATACGATCTTATCTAATCAAGTTACGGTTTAAAATACCGTGTGGTTTCCCTTTGGATCCTAAACCACTCCACTATGAATGTCACGGATCAAATCGACAATAAATGTCGAGTATTTACTTAGCATTTACTCTATAATTGTACGTCCATAATGACGGTCATGACGGACGGAGTGTCCGCCCGTATTCTGTCCATGACAATGCACGTTCGTCAGTAGGCTGTGTTATTTTATAAAACTAACCGCCGTTCAGTGGTGTCATGTATGTAGTATCGTCAGGATTATAGGTTCTCGATACTGCAGAGTCATGGCGTTGAAGGTTACCTGGCTACTTCTATAGATATGTGTTGTATTGTATATATGTATTTAACATAAAGGATGTCTTCGCCATAGTCGTCAAGGTCGTCACAATGTACAAGACTAAGTGATGCCCGTGGCGCCGCCCGCGTTGATGTCGGTTATAGCGGCCAAAGTAACTGACATCGTATGGTTTAAAGATTGATTGATGATTGACTGATTTTATGACTGGCTGATCTCCAGTTCTAGTGAAATAATTGCAATCTACATGCGGCAGTTTTTAAGTCTTTAGTCCGTCTATTATAAGTACTTAAACGTAGCTCAACTAGATTATGTTATGGATTCTAGAATGTGGATACATTCTAAGATACATTTTCTTTTGTAAATACATACATAATACAAGGGAACACCCAGACCAATGCAAAAAGACATTTGTATTATGCAAACAAATATTTGCACTGAACGGGCATCCAAACCGTGACCTCCGACGTAGCAATCAAATGCTCTACCGCTACGCCAAACACGTCGTTGTAAATACGATGGGTTTGAGTTGAATTAATTACGCATGAATATGTACTTGGTCTGGATGTTTCTATGTAAGTATACCTATATGGGTTTTAAAAAATGACATCTATTTATTTACTATGTGTTGGGTACCCGCGGCTCCACCCGCGTAGAATACTGAGACGGATGCAAGCCAGGGATGAAACATGAACGTTACCTTACGTTACGTTAGTTTTGCTGACTGTGACCATAGGTAATCTATCTATCTACGTACACGGATAGCTTTATAGTCCGGCATAAAACATAAGCAGGCTATTTTCATTCTTTTAATAAATCCCCATGTGCTGCGGAAGCGGAATCAGATCAATTCTACGCGGCTGGAGCCACGGGCAACAGTTAGTTTATAATATTAGTAGGATTATTTATTTTATATAACTAGGTACCTACTCTATCCCTATAGAAAGGTAGTCTCAAATAAGTTGACCGTTAAATTTCGTAAAGGCAGCACTCATATAGCCGCTAGCTGTGTATATAACGCGATAAGAGTTTCTAATACATACCTACCTTTGTATATTGTGTAGATTAAATTGAAAGCAGCAGAAGGTGGGGTGTGGGCCGCTCGATATTGAGGGAGCGAGGGCGCATGCGCGGAACCCTGGGCGCGTACTGAGCCCCCGACCTGAAACAAAGCGGTCCCTGAGCCTATATACCTACTCGCACCTATATGCACTGCGTACAGTATCAGGCATTTCAATACATTGTTCTGTTATATACATTTGTCGGTAGGTATATTTTTGTGGTCGGTAGCTATAGAGATATGTAGAGGGCGATTCAGTAACGCCACGTTTACGAAACGCGTTATAGAAAGCGGTAAAAAAGACTTTGACATTCCAGGCGCAGTCATGACCCCAAATCGAGAACATCAAATTGAAAAGTCTTCTAAATAGGGATTTTCTGAAGGAATTACCGCACTTGAAAAAAATTAGCTCCTCCAAAATTTCAGGCTGTGACCGCGCCTGTAGCATTTCGTATGATTTGCCTGTACCTTCGTTTCAGCAATTGCATTTTGACATTTTTTTGTGTCATGTGATGTCAATGTCGTTACTCGTGTACAAATATCATTAGCTCTACTACGGGACATTGGCGCAATTGATGCTAAAAGCACAGAGCCATGCATTAAAAAAAAATACATCATTCTCCGCAAAGTAGGTAGGTACTTACTAGATGCTCTCGGCAGGTTGCAGCGACGTGCGGTTCGCATTATTGGGAATCCTGAGGTCACCAATACCCTCGATCCTTTGCAGATGCGTAGAGATATTATTACTATTTTACCGTCTCTACCATGTTGAATGTTCTGATGAGCTCTTCCAATTAGTCCCACCCTCTCCATATCTACGCAGGACAACACGAGCTGGACCTACGAGTAGATGTCACCCGCATACGGTGCAGAATATTCCATCAAGAACCAAGCGGTTCGGCGACTCCTTACTCTGCCGCACCAGTAAATCCTGGAATGCCTTACCAGTAGACGTGTTTCCCTTTTCCTACAGTCCCGTCCGTCTGATGAGGCCGTCAAGCTGGTGGCACCATTATAACATGGTACTTGTCTGTGTTGATACTCCTTATTGCCGAAACTTTGCCTTCAGTTTACCAGGCGAGGTGAAGTCAAATCGCCGTGTCCTATATTAAGAAAAAATCATCCAAATCATCATCACGATATTCCCGGTCGCATTCGATTCGAGCCCTCGTCTTGGTGTCTCTCGTTTTTAGGCTCTTGCGACCGGCTTGTACATCTCACATAGCATTTTAATTAATTAGTTTATTCAGTAGATAAATGTAGTAATTTTCATTAATTCTCTGTGAAATTCATTGCTTAAAGGAAATACGAATTCTTGGGCCCTATTGTTAAATTATTGAAATTGATATAAAAGAAAGTTATTATATTGACTAGCTAGATCAGTGATTCTTAACCTTTTTAGGTCCGTTACCCTTATGACCTAACTCGGGTCACTTCTTTACCCCTCTCTTCTTTCTGGCCTTTGATTTTAGTGTACCTAACTACTTAAGGTTGAAAAATCACTCTCACACTTGTAAGTAGTAGCTAACTGTACCAACAGGTTTAAAACTCTGTCTGCTATGATATATATTACGCACCGACTTTTTTCCAAAATGTACAGTCACAATTTTGGAATTCGACTTTTGAAGTATTCTCACGTAGTCCAAGAAATTCTCTACTTTAGCTGACACATCTTCATCCTTAAAAATATTATCATAAGTCAAAAATGGTCTCAATACCCAAGAGTTTGACTGACGGTTATGTATATCCGAGAAATATTGTTGCAGTCAGCTTATTACTGATGATAAATGAAAGATCTTCAAACGTAATCTTGTCAGCTATATTCTTTTCCGGTTGCTCACACGCTAGACACGCTGTACTCAGATTGTCATTTTGAAATTCGGCGTTCGAGACTAGAAGCTGCCTTGCTCATTATTACCCCCGCGAAACACAAGTTTTACCCCCGCGGGGGTAATTACCCCTAGGTTAGGAACCCAGGAGCTAGATGAACCGAGTGAAAATTTTGTAAGTATCAATCAAATGAAGTGGAAGTACCGTAGTGCCTACCTGCAGACAGATGACAGTAAAATGGAGAAAAGATTGTTTAACTACTGTGTAAAACCTCACTCCTTACTTTACTTACGATTTTTTTATACAAGCCCGCTGTATTGGGTGCATTAGTCCGGTTGGATTTTCAAAACATCACCATCTTGATAGGTAGGAGACATAAGTTATAGTATAGGTCGACTTGTAAATAGAAAACCTATGCCAAACACACTACAGTGGAAGATTATCTTTGGCTTGAAGAATCTTTTAGTTCATGTTAGTTGGTAGCAACCACATCGTTATGCAATTCACGATATAGGTACAAAGCATGGGTCGATTCAGTCTATATTGCTCAAATAAGCCGTGCGCCCGACATGCCGGGGGGTCTGACCACAGACAGAGATGTTACACTAACACCCCATTTTTATACAAAATCAATTCATACAAAGGGATGACGTCCCTTGCATTAACGCGACATACTAAATTCAGCTTTAATTCGAAGTAATATGTATTATATTTACAAAACTATAACAATTGTGAAATAGATCAGAATAAAGGTACTTCAACACATTTTTTTGTGTTTTTATAAGGAATAACAATAGAGGCTTTTATTGGCTTCTTTGTAGATCAGTAACTGTCACAAAGCGTTTAGTCATCGCCCTATCGGCTGTGTAAACATTCCAAATTAAAAGCTCAAGATGAGAGTTCGTTGCAATTGTCCGTCGGAAATATGCGTAAAATATAATAAGCGTGTATTACGGTCACAGATAGGTTATACTCGTAGTGATGTGCCTGATGAAATATAGAGATGAGATATAATATCCATGTCGCGTGAATACATACTAATATTATAAATGCGAAAGTAACTCTGTCTGTCTGTCTGTTCGCCTAACCCACTGAACCGATTTTGATGGAATTTGGTATAGAGGTAGATTAGACCTGAGAAAGGACATAGGCTATGTTTGGTCGCGATAACCGACATCCACGCCGGCGGAGCCGCGGGCAAAAGCTAGTAGGCTATACTGTCTAAAGTGATAGGTAATATAAGGGTGAATTTCAACAACTGTGAATTTTTGCCTAATTTTGGTGATCTTTTTTGTTTCTAGATATTTAGGTAATTTATTACTGTGCTTATCTAAAGATGCATTTTTAGATGCATAATATGCTAGAGTAGTCTAATTAACCCTGAAAATAACTTAATTATTTTATACACCTGAATTGTCTATACACCAAAATTGATATCTTACACCAAAGTTAGTTATCAATATATTCTTACTTTTAATTTATCATTTATTGGATTAAATATGTACATAATAACTCTTAATTTTCATTCTTCTACCACCAGCCCCCATTTATAAATAGCAAAATAACGTTTTCCGGGTCAGTTAGAATCCACAATCAATGATTTAATAAGAAGTATTAGATTTTGCCCCAATTGCGTGAATATTGCAATCGAACTTGTTCAGCATTACTGGGACAAGATTAAGGTAGTTTCCTCGAAGCGGTGAGGGGGTGCTCGGTATGTCTAAGTGTGGATACAAGTGTGGCAGGGTCACTTAGTAGTGGAACGACACAGTCCGAAGGGAACTTAGAGTGAAGAAAATCTTTTTAAAAAGGCCAGGAACGCGATGGGTACTCGTGGTGCAGGACTTCTCACGTATCTTTTTAACCTCTTACTCTTCATTGCAAAGGGTCCAAGTAAATGGAGGCGGAGTATTATCACTCCAGTCTTTAAAGAGAAAGGATGCGGGTGTGTAGCAGCTACCACGAGTATAGTAGTAGTATTTCACACCATGAAGCTCTATGAGAGCGGTTCTCGGAGTGTCAATATGAGATTCAGCTTGGTCAGGGGACCTTGGATCCGTCAATCCGTAAGGATTGTCCCGGGGCACTTTGCACATGCAAGAAGTCAGAGGTTTATTATCATCTGGGACATGTACCACGATTCCGTAGTTCGGAACGCTGTCGGCAAACGAGACTTTTCCCTTCCTTATCACCGTCGAGGTACACACAGGATCTGTCCTTAGTCCAGGGGCGTATTTACCCTAGGGCCAAGGGGGCCATTGCCCGGGGCGGCAGGTTGCGAGGGGCGGCGGAGCCGCCCCGAGCGTCAAATTTTTTTTTTATACCACTTAGGTTGCAGACAAGCACACGGTGCGGCCCACCTGATGGAAAGTGGTTACCCTGGCCTATGGACGTATGCAACACCAGGGGCGTCACACTCGTGCTGCCGATCCTGAAGATCTGATCTGGGCGCTTTAATCTTGACTGTAAAAGGCGCCCAGAGATAGACGCTCGGGGCGGTTTCGCCGCCCCTCGCAACCTGCCGCCCCGAATGTCTATCTCGGGGCGCCTTAATCTTGCTCTAAAAGGCGCCCGGAGATAGACGTTCGGGGCGGCTCCCTCGCAACGTGCCGCCCCGAACGTCTATCTCTGGGCGCCTTAATCTTGCTCTAAAAGGCGCCCGGAGATAGACGCTCGGGGTGGCACCGCCGCCCCTCGCAACGTGCCGCCCCGAACGTCTATCTCTGGGCGCCTTAATCTTGACTCTAAAAGGTGCCCAGAGATAGACGCTCGGGGCGGTTCCGCCGCCCCTTGCAACCTGCCGCCCCGAACGTCTGTCTCTGGGCGCCTTAATGACGCTCGGGATGGTTCCGCCGCCCCTCGCAACCTGCCGCCTCGAACGTCTATCTCTGGGTGCCTTAATCATGCTCTAAAAGGCGCCCGGAGATAGACGCTCGGGGCGGCTCCGCCGCCCCTCGTAACGTGCCGCCCCGAACGTCTATCTCTGGGCGCCTTAATCTTGACTCTAAAAGGTGCCCAGAGATAGACGCTCGGGGCAGTTCCGCCGCCCCTCGCAACCTGCCGCTCCGAACGTCTATCTCTGGGCGCCTTAATCTTGCTCTAAAAGGCGCCCGGAGATAGACGCTCGGGGCGGCTCTGCCGCCCCTCGCAACGTGCCGCCCCGAACGTCTATCTCTGGACGCCTTAATCTTGACTCTAAAAGGTGCCCAGAGATAGACGCTCGGGGCGGTTCCGCCGCCCCTTGCAACCTGCCGCCCCGAATGTCTATGTCTCTGGGCGCCTTAATCTTGACTCTAAAAGGCGCCTATTAGAATAAATATTACGTATATTTTTTTTTTATTTTCATTTTTCGGAGCTTACTTAGTTACAATATGACTATGTCACTCATTATTTTAATTGCATTCAAATTAGAAAACCCTAAATAACATTTGCGTTCAAGTACGGTGTAACTGGGGCTAAGCAGCTTGGGCGCCGAAGACAGCAGCGCCCTTCTCTCGCAGGGACACGCTACCGCCTACGGTTAATTCCGGCCGAGGTGGTAGCGGCGCTACTCATAGGGTTTCCACGTATCCTTATGACTAACAGAGAGCACAGATAAGAGCAGCTAAGGGGCGGCTGGTTCCCCGAGACCTGGGGGTGACAGGTGCGGTCGCCTGTTACTCCAATATATTCAGACCGCTAACGCGGCGGTGAAACCCGTACCTTTCCGGGGTTCAATGGGGACACCGACTACCCACACCCGAAGGAGCTATCTTAAAAGGTCAGCCGGGTTGCGAGGGAAATATCTAATTGGGTAACTTTACACCCGATAATTGAGACCCGACAGAGACGGTGTGCGGTTTTAAACCGAGACCGCATGTGGCACTTCACGAGGAATAATCACCCCTCGCAGACGGCCATAACTAGCACCAGGACCTGCGGCGAGAGGTTTCCCGCTCTGACGGTTGCTTAAAGAATACAACGCGTGAAGTGGCATATACATGGAGGAGCCCAGGCAGAGGTGGCATTGCAGGGGTCGGCTCCTGATCTGTATGTCTCAGGAACTCACCGAAGCAGCCATAGCTGGGCGCATTGCGTCAGCTGGTAGGAGAAGCTACTGTGAAACCTCTATCGCGTTATCGGCAGCGAAGACGTGTGAGAACCCCCTTCATCCATCCAATCCGAGCTAATCTTCTCCTTTTGTCGAGTCGACGACATCATATGTCATATTTTGTTTGCCCAGTGTGCAACCACCCTGATGGCGTTCTCAGAGGCACCCATGAGTTCCTGCGGTGTACACGTGCTTAGGCATGCAGCACACGTTAGCGCCTACCTCACTGTAGTTCCGCATTCACACCGTGGTGCCTGGGTCCACCTTATCTGAGAAATTCCATCTAATTCGGTTTTCGTTACTTCGGCTGACCTGCATCCGAAGTCTATTTAAGGACTGCCAGGTGGTGTATGGGCAGCCTCTGTGCTCCCCACAGATCAATTGGCCAGAAAGGGTTCGTAAGTAAGAGAACCAGGTATGCCCACTTCAGATCCAGTCACCAAATACGTCCAAGGACTTGGGTAACTCCAGCTGTGGCTTACTTGGTTGCTTCTGATTTCGTACCGTCACCATCCAGTCCTAGCCGATGTTCCACAGAAGTGGCCCCAGATCCGCGCCAGCCGGAACACCCCGCCACATATCTCACTTACCAAGCCCTGTCCTACATGGGTAGATACTGGCTTTCACCGATAAGTAAGCCCCGACAATGACGCGAGGATAGAGAGGCACCCCGTGCTGAAAGAGTGCAGCTCTGATGCAGCTCCATGGCAAGGTGTTAAAGACGTAGGCAACAATAGACACTGCCAGCATCAACTCGCCGTGCCACTGCTTCTTCCACCAGGGCCCTCAAGCGCGTGTTGGCATCCACGGTGCTCCCGAATATAACCAAATTTATTGTCTACCAAATTCGGCCTCACTCCTGTAAGGCGCTCAATGTGGCACTTCACGAGGAATAATTCGTTTGAAACACCTGCATGACTGCACACCTTGTTCATCAATACAATGAGCCGATAGGTGGACGGTAACTTTGCAGAAGAGGACCAGTTTTCCTGTCTTTCAAATTTTCGGAATCCGTTTCTACTTGAGGTATATGTTGTAGAGCCCTTCAAAACGGGATCCGAGTGCCTTTAGAGCCTAGAATGCTGCCAGGTCCCAAAGCGGTGCTTTTGCTGTTGCCTCTGAGCCATAAAACATCATTCTTCACAAGCTATTGCTGTACTCAAGTGATTTTTGGTTGCGATATCATCTTCTACGTAGGGCGCTTTAATGGAATGAAATGCAAATATTTCCCCTTGAAGGGATTCTGGTTGGGAGCCTGGGTTAATGGAGAGATCGATGGAAGTCACTTCCCTCGCACCATAAGATAGAGATCTCACGAATCAGGCTTGAAAATCTCCAGCAATTTCTGACGGACCCCTATTTTGTGTCAGCCCCTTGGGCGCAGGCTAACGGTGAACGCGAACGTCACATAGGGGCAGGCGCGTTCGCAACTTGAAGTTTTGGGGGTGTCACTTCGGAAATTCCTTAAGAAATTTAACCCCCCCCCCCCTCCCTACGTACTGGGACTTTTCAATATGACGTGCATGGTCTTGGGGGGGGGGAGGTCATGTCCCCTGTGACACCCCCCCCCCCCTCGGACCACGCCTGCATAGGGGGCGGCAAACCTAAGTGGCCCGGGGCGCCAAATCTTTAAATACGCCCCTGCCTTAGTCCGTTCCCGTTCAGCGTGGTATTTGACGTTTGTCCTATAACATCAGGAACTCACCCCATAGTTACCCATGTATACTGTTAATATCCCTGGTGGACGCGGATGGGGGCAGGTTGGTGCAATTTGTGAGGATCTGGAAGAAGGTACTTGAGAATGGCGGTGGTCAGAAGCTTAATATGGCTTACATGATAGGAAAATGTGGTCGCTGCTGGAGCGACATAAGCAAGAGTTGTGGGTCACTGATATGAAAATGCTGCGGTGGGGTCGCGTGTAAAGATTGCATTAGGCACTCTTCCATCCACGTCAGCTTTCAGGTCTGTGACAACGCGGAGGAAGAAAAGCCGAATGATCATGAAAGTGGCGAGGAGTAGCGTGGGTGGGTTGTCCACGCATATCTGTCTGGTGGTGAAGGACGAGACGGCCTTTCATCCCAGTAGTGTTAGGTGACCAGGTGAGCAGACGATACGCCACTTTGCCGGTCAGTCTCTGCTGCGGCATAAGGTGGCTTCACTACCACCATATCTGCTGCATGCGTAGTGAATATACTAATTGTTAATCTGGGAAAAAAAGAATGAAGAAAGCTGCCGAACATCCCTCAACAGGGCAGCTTCTGCCTGGCTAGCGGCCGTAGATAGCAACCCTGTTGTCCAGGGTACACCGTGTAGAGGTGCCCGACCTAGCACCACGTCAGACTAAGTAGGTAAATAATCTTATAACTATGAAAACAAATTTTGGTGTAGCTATACAATTTTGATGCTTAGAAAAACCCCACCAAATTCACCAAAATTGCTCCACTGAAATTAGTATCACACCCAAAAAAAATTATTCAAAAAAATACTGTTTAGAATATAGTGGTTATATTACTAAAATTAAATACACATACCGAACCTACATACTATACTTAAATATTAAAACATACAATGAGAATAAACCGTTTTAAATCATCAACACAAAAATTGCAAGATTTTTGTCAGAGGCTTATGAAACGACTTACTTTCTTGTTTGGCGGGAAAATGACACGAGACTGGGGACAACTGGCACTGGTGCCCATGAGCACCCAACTGAAGGTTCCAAATGATGGTAGTATCGTCAATATAGGTACTTTCATTACGACTGCTATGACGTTTTTATAAATCCCACCAAAATTTTACATTTGCCGTGGACACATCTTATAATATTTTTTTAAGATAAAGTATAGCACTAAACACTACGTATTATATTATCGATGATAGCAAAAATAATAGCGAATCGAAATAAAATTAGGTATACTTAGTAAACTAATGGAGTTTTGATTAAACTGTGATTATTCCCATGAAAACAGGTTGTGGACACGCCACCAAGCTTGGAATTAGGGTGGAAATTATTTTTTTATTCACTCTCGAAAATATTTTCTAATAATATAATATACTGTTGCATATAGAGAAAAATGGCATCTTTCTTACAAAAAATAATCATTATTATATGTTGACGTTAAGGTACGATTTTCAGCCGCGCCGCTAAAATTTTGCGCTTGAGAAATTCACCCATAACACGCGGTGCCTCAGTGGTCATTAGTTCCAACAAAATATACTTAAATACAAATAGGTACTTCCAACAAAAGTCTCAAATGGCCCATAGGCTTAGTCTTAGAGCATACATTGCCCATAGGTGTTTGCGTGCAATTGTCGAATTATTAATAGGTAATGTTCGGGGCTGAAGGCTGCGTTTACATTACCTAACGAGAAGAGAGGACAAGATCAGAAATTGACAAAACATCATAATGGTTTACTCATGTCAACATCATCACCTGCATCAGTGGCGAGGGGTCCATATAACCCAATTCCTACCGGCTCACTCTGCAAAGAGTTCCATAAGTGAAGAATTCTATATCAAAATTGCAATGGTAGTTTTATAACAGGTAAGATTTTTCTTCACTGGCTTCCCTTTTGAAAATGACCAACGTTCGCCACTTATCTGCATGCTCGGGTTTAATAATTAATTAGGTACGCTTCGGTAAGTGCAACTTTTCTTTCGCTGATGTGAAAACACATCCTAGGATGGCGTAATTTCTTTACATGGTTCTTATACTGTGGTACTACAATCATCTTTCTTGAAGGTGGTTAAAAATAGTGCAACTAATTCTATTTAGACTGGTGCAATCGTCACCTTAATTTCTGTTTGCGGTTTCCGTGGGTAAACCAACGGGTGCTGCCTCGCTATGGGCGTGGTTATTTTTTTGGATTTAAACACACGGCATCTTATACCTACCTAATTAGCGCCAGGATGATCAAATTGCCCGCGAAACGCAATGTCTGTCAGTCAGCACCGACCGGTCGGACAATAGCTTTTTTGGAGGAGAACAAAGTCACGCTAAAAATCCCTCTATACTATAACATTAATAGATTTAGAGTATAGATTTCTTTAAAGTATATCATCATCATCACAGCGATTACCCAGTTGCGTCCAAAGTTTGACAGCCGGTGTCCAATGAGAAAACAAATGACAATGAAAAACAATGTTTGACAAAATTATACTTGATAAAATCATTTTAGAAACTTAAACATATGAATTGAATTTCACAAATTGATTATTTTATAAACATGTTAGTTGACAAACAGACAGTTAAGTGATATAATAATAGATTTATTGAGAAAGCTGCTCATTCCGACTTGGATAGATTAGGTTAGAAGGTTATTTGTTTTATAACCAAGCAGAACTTTATTATGTCAAATGAACATTTTTAAAATAACATTTTAACAATTGAAATGTTTTCTAAGTACATACCTAATTCATTTGCGAAACCTGTATTATGTGAAATGATTATTTTTAATTAACAGGTATGTTTGCGAAATGAAATTTTGTCAATTAGTTTTTCAAACGTTGTTAGTAAAATTATGTTTTTTCATACGTTTTTTGTCGAACAAGGGTGAACCCCGACAGCCGCTTATGGTTTTTGATCGGCTTTTCTGAAAGTGACTGCCGCCTGACCTTCCAACCCCGAGAGGACAGCCAGAAGCTCTTCTGTTGTTCAGCAGTTTAACCGATTTGTAAGTGAGGTTGGTTCATAAGTTTTTATCAATGAATTTAACTTCCGGCAAATTGGCCCTAAATTTAATTGGGGTAAGTAAATAAAAAAAGTTATTCGAAACAGGATGAGCAAATGTCTTTTATCTTCATAAATGGCACCAAAAACTAAAGTCATCCGAACAAATAAAGCTTAATCCACATTGTGGGACTCGTCGCAATAACACAGCGGCGTAAATTCGTAATCTTGACAATGGGAATTAGAAGTGTGGACCATTGTGGCAAATTGGGCAGCCCCTCGTCCGTGAAATTGTCGTAGAACCATTGACAGCGGGTATATAAAAACATGTCAATATGTCAAAACTGACCAGAGTTGGTAAGCGACAAGTGATGGCCATTGTTAGAGGTCCATTGAAATTTGTGTGGGCTGCCGCGACACCTACGTGGCGTTGAGAACGAGACGGGAATGCCGAATGCGTGGTGACAGTGTTTGCTCACTAGATTGTTCTCGCGGATAATCGTCCTATCTTAAAATTAAGCACGCTCTCCATTCATGAAAACCGTCTCAGAATATAAAAGGATCTTTAATAGATACGTAATTGTAGGCCCACTTAAAGTATTGACAGATTCTTGTGCAGTCACGTTTTTAATTATAGGAAAAATGGATTTTTGTGATATGTATGCGGTAGATGGATGAGTAGTTAAATCGAAATACCTATGTATTTTCTGAATAATCTAATAGGTAGGTACCTACTTAGTTTTTAAATCGGAACATAGTGAGGGTTCTAGATCACGTTTAAACATACTCTTTTTAACTGAAGAAACGGAAGATGCGTGTCAGGATCGTTGCAAATGGAACATGTGAACTCTGCCTCTCCCACTGGGTAAAAACGTGACTATGTATGTAGGTAGGTATATTATATAGTTAGACTTTTGAACTTTGCATTCTATGATATAGTGGCAAAATTTGGTAAATATTACGAAAGTAACTTACAGGTGTAATCGCGGCCTTACGAAAATAAATACACTTCTATTCTCACTAGTACTTTATTTTTAATATTAGATACCTAATATCTTGGGGTTGAAAATGGACAATGAAAAAATTACTAATGTATTGAAGTCCACGTTCTACCCCTGGGGGTTGAACGTGGACAACGTTTAGGAGTTGAACATGGCCAGGGGTAGAGATTGTAAGGGTTGAACGTGGACTAAACCCAAAATGGTTTTGAATCTGGCGAAATAAAAATACATATCGATGATATCGAGAATGCCCGGGTGGATGAAGAGCCTTTTACGTCCCTGACTCAAAGACGGAGGGGATTTACCTACCACTGCACCAGTCAGCCTGTGACCACGACCTGTGTAACCTGGTTGAAACATCTGGCAATTCAAAGGTGTGTATACTATAACCATGATCGCGTTAATTCCCGTGAACGTTATAGAAATGTTCGATAAGAAAATTCGTTCAATTTCCGAAGTAGGTATCTCTCTAAGTCCACGGTGAGAGTGGCGCGGTGAGCGGTGAGTGATGGCTTAGTGCCGCGCCGCACGTGGCTCTGTTATTGCAGTGTCGTTACGGTTAATTACTGATTTATACCGAGCGCCGCAAGCGCTCTGAATATGATAGCCCAAGGTAAGGCCGGGAGCGATCCAAATCTTGATTTTAAAGGGGCATATTTTATGTTGAGTATTGCGAGTGTGCATGATGAGTAAATACTTACTAAGCTATACTTAATAGTATAATAATTATGCTGATGGTCGAGACTTTCACCTGTGCTTTTACCTCGGACGTTCGCTTAGGTACTTCTTTTTCTCAAAAGTCGGCTTATATGGCAGTGACTACCGTGACTTCTCAACCCCGAGAGAAAAGCTTGCGCCCGCCCTCATCCGTCATTCAGGAGGTGTATCTACAGGCGCAGGTCTCTAGCAAGTCGGTCACCAACCTTGGCTTAGACCTCAAAAATCTTGATGGACCAAAAGCAATAGAAGGGTGAAGGAAAAGGCAAATAATGTGAAGATCCGAATATGTCTTTTACAGAACGGAAATAATTACACGTGGCACCAGTGTAAAACGCATCTTGGTATAAAAAACTATCCGATCCGGCTCCTTTGTTAAGGTTTCCAATAGTAAAATGGTGAGCACGTGGATAGTTACCCGCTTTCGACGCCAACGTGTCCTCTGCGTCACCGCCGCAGCGGATGGCAGCGCGTCACACCCGTCCGCTTATCTAAACAGACAGCACGCTAAGTTTACCCGCAGCTTAGGACTCGCCATTTCAACTTACCGCTGATAAATTAAAACTCAGCTTTATATTTAGATATTTGTTTTACTGTGTATAAAAAGGGTAAAAAGGGTGGGTACCTACTAAATTTATCAAGGGTTTTATAGTTATCTAAGTGCGTTTGAATAATACGTCATAAGGAATGTATCGCTTTGATGACTATGTAGTTTGCTATTTGGAAAAGGGTATGGCTCAACTGTTGAACTCTACATTTCAGAAATCAAATATTTCAAGGCTGCACGAGCTAGCGTTCGTATGGAGATAGTATCTAAGTCTAGCCGTCGCCCACCGTCGCCCTAGTAAAAGCAGACCCAGAGTCTCCAATGTGGCCGGATAAGGTCTCAGGGATATCCTACCTGGTTTTCCGGTAGCACAGGTAAATGTGACTAAACACTGAGCGGTTTTAGTCAGGTAATCTCACCGTTGACTACGATGACATGAAACTCGAAGAGGAGTCGCACGTAAGAAAAGAAAAGATGACGGAACTCAGCCGGGGAACGGCAACCCACTCGTTTAGCCTCGATGTTTAGTAGTAGTAGAGATACTATATTGTATTTGTTCGGTTGAGTTTCTAAAAAAGTGGCCGGTTCATGAGACGTATGTTTTTATTAACACAGTCAGATTTATCAAGATAAGTAACTCTTCTGTCTGTTACGCTTTCACGCCTAAACCACTGAACCGATTTTGATGAAATTTGGTATAGAGATAGATTAGACCTTGGGAAGGACGTAGAGTAGGTATGTTTAATTGTGATAACCGACATCCATGCGGGCGGGGCGGTGGGCAACAGCTAGTGGAAGATAAAATATTTTAGTGAAGCGCACATTTCAGCAATTTTATTGATTAAAGATAGTAAATCTATTTACACGGTTCTTTGAAACCAGTGGGGCTTTAATCTTTATTACCAGCATGCCATTTTTTTCTCTTCTTGTTTCTATAAGACCCCGGTTGACCAGATTGCTGCCCACTGCCTTTCTGCCGCAAGCTGTCCAGCCTTTCACCCTCTCGCAGGAGTGTCCATCTTTTACTTTCTGCGATTCCTCCAATATAGGAAAAAGATCCACTCCGTCTTTGCTCAGGTTTCTTCTGTTCCCATTCTTCAACCATCCTAATTAGGTTTTCAATCGTGTACCATTTATTATGTACTGCAGCTAACTTATTAACTAGCTAGAATAACAAAAATATTTATAAGATAGTCGTATCGTACAGCGATTGCAGGTTGTCTGTAAGAGATCAGGGAAAGCCTGCTCCAGAGCCTCGTCGGCCAATGGGCAAAGGTTGCAGATGTGGTTGACTTGGTCTCAAAAACCCTCTGAGATTAGACAATAATCGCTGAGATGATGATGACTTAAATTATAATTTAACTCATCGCTCTTCTTCTTCTTCTATAATATATATACGGCACTTTTACTCTCAAATACTATTTTCCCAGTATGCTGCTACCTGGATCGCGTTCTCGGAGGCGCTCATAAGGTCCTCCGGTGCACAGGTAGGTAGATGGATATGCAGCACATTACTCAGATTAGCAGGTGGGTCATGGTCTATGGAGCAAGTCCACACTCGTCTCGTGTGTGGGCTCACGGGTTGGTCGTTAGTGTACCTAGACGTTGAAGAGCAAGGGACACTCCTTTCATTCCATTTCAGTGTACTGGGATCCACCGTCACGATTTACCTGAGGAGCAAATGTCGCGCTGGGATTCGCTGTGATCCACTATTGGTCAAGTACTCTAGTCGATGAGTCCTGTGAAACTTATGTAAGTACTAGCTTTTGCCCGCGGCTCCGCCCGCGTGGATGTCGGTTATCGCGACCAAGCATAGCCTTTTTCCGATGAATTTTCAGTAGGTACTGAATTGATGCCGACTCTTGACCAATAGATGGCGCTGTGTGTCCGGAATAAATTTTATTTTTTATTTTATTTTTTGTATTATAAACTATCCTATGTCCTTTCTCAAGTTCCAAACTATGTCTGTACCAAATTTCACACAAATCGGTTCAGTAGTTTAGGCGTGAAGCAAAGACAGACAGACAGACAGACAGAAAGACAGACAGACAGAGTTACTTTCGCATTTATAATATTAGTAGGGAAGTAGGGATAGTAGGGATTGATTATCTTACCTCGTCGTCTGATATTTCATTTTGTCGCACTTGTTTGTATAATCCTACTATAACGTTAAGTAACTGTCGCACTACGCAGAGTATATCACCAACTTGGTACGCAGTCGAGCGTTGATTCATATCCCTGAAGTGTCTTACACTGATTATTTTAGCAGTGGCATCTTTCACCAATGTATCTTGCATTTTTATTAACCTCCTTGTCATTCTTGCAGCCGTGCCATGTAAATATTGAGCCATCACCACGATATCCCACAAAACTATGACAGATTTAATAAACATAAGTACCTACCTGGGCCTCGATTCTGCTAAAGTAAAACCACTGTCGTGCCACGAACACCGCAAACATATTCCATTTAATTTTAGACTCAAATTTAATGCTCTTAAAGTCTAAAATCAAATGGCTATTTGTAGAGTGAATGAAAAAGAGAAATGGAACTCTATTCATTTAATTTTGGGCTTTATGTCTATTATCATAAAGGTCTAAAATTTAATGTTATTTTTTTGTAGTGACTGTGGCACGACAGTAGTCTTGCTTTAGCATCCGAGTGCTTTAAGTATACTACAGGGCAGAATCGAGGGCCTGAATGATAGCTATTATAAAACCAAGAACCAGTACATATTGTTGACATCATAGTAATTTTTTCAAGATCACTACGAGCAGTAGGTGTACTTTTTATATTACATAGGTCGCAGACAAGCACACGGCCCACCTGATGGTAAGTGGTTACCGTGGCCTATTGGCGAGTGCAACATCAGGGGAATCACACTCGTGCTGCCGACCCTGTAAGAACATAGAGATGTGGTGGTATGGGGCCTCAATAGGATCTACGGGGGCTAGTGAACATCACCAGCAAGCTGGCACTGACACCTGCTGATTGACGAATGAGACTCTAAATCAAAGAACCAAGAATCAAAAAATCTATTTAATTTATTCAGTTTAGACTTAAAGAGCACATATGAAGGTCAAAGTTTTACAATCTTCTGACGCAAACTCTCCTCACGTGGTTGGAAGGTTAGACAATGGTCGCTCTCATAAATACCAAATGGAGTACAATGAGTATGTAAGGAAACTCCAAGTTTCGTGGGGAAAACCGGTAACAACGATGATAGATTATAGTCCAGCAGTCATTAATCATCATTTTAGTGACTCGGTTGCTTCCGAAGTACCACTCTAAGTCCGGGGTCCCCTATCCTACCTTTTCCTCTCCAGTTTTCGAAGGACAAAAATCAAAGAATACTCTCTCTAGTGATCAAACAAAGATGGTTGAAGAAAGTACCTGAAGAGATACGCCAGAAGTGCCTAGCTGGGCTGTATCTGTAAATACTTACGTAAACAAATCAATAGTCGCCTCCATATAAATAACATTTTATTACCCCCAATACATGAAGGTTATCTATTTGTTTCGAGTACTGAAACAGAATAATAGGTACAGTACAATTAAAATCAGTTGAACATTCGGCTTTTTTCGAGTATCATCGCCTAAATCCGGAGACGGAAATGATACGACATACATTACCGCGATTTCTTTTATGTAGCATTTAATTTGTAATATCATAAACGCAATGTATAGCATCTGCCAAGATGACATTACTAACCGTAGACCTAAGAAAATTATGCAGAAGCGACATGAATTTGAAAATTCATTATTTATTGAAGCTATACTTGTATACATTAAATAAAAAAATACATCGATATAATTCAATATTTTACTGTTTGATGTAAGTAACAGTATCGTACTATTACTTACATCGGATTAATAATTGATAATAATTACCAAATTAAAAATTTTAGAAACCGACTTCTACCGATTTTTGTTGATAATAATTTATCAACAAAAAAGAAGAAAGTAAATTTTCTTCTTTTTTAAATAAATTATCTTCTTTTTTAAATTAGTTATATACATTATTTAATTTACAATTTCACGAGATTGAGCAACAATTATTTTACCACGCTTTAAATTTGTTGAAGCATCATAAGTATCATGACTTATCTGATGTAAGGTAATTTTGATAAAATTTGATAGAATCGAATATTTTCACGAATGAAATTAGCGTTCATAAACATAAAATGTATCATATTAATCGTCAAAATAATATTTTTGTGTTAGTTTTGAGCTACAAAGGAGGTTTTGTTGGTCATGTCGTGCTTGTATTGTATTCAATAAGACAACGGGTAATATAATTAAAGGTCATATCTGTAAATTGATAACTCTATGTGAGAGACGAGGGATTCACGACAATTACCGAGGTTGGCCGAATCTTCAACTGATTTTAATCGTACTGTACAATAGTTGTAATAGGTAATATATCAACTTATTTATTCTTCGTCACCCGAGCGCCATTCTCGGTTGTAGCTGACGAGCCTCTGGCCTATGCTCCCTCTCGGGTTTATGCCGAAGTCACTAATATAAAAGCCAAACCAAAGGCAGCCTACGGGCGGTGACGATGATACATACAATATTAAGCTCCCCTAATGTCCCCACTTATTTATCATCTCATGTACAGCTACTTGGTTCTCATCATAACAAAAATCTACGATCAGCTGACAACCGTCTTCTCCACTGTCCTACTCATAGTTCTAGCTTAATTCATTCTTCTTTCCTCGTGCAAGCTATTCTCCTCTGGAACGCGCTTCCTCTCGAAATCAGGATGGTTACCAACCGCGGCACGTTCAAGTACAAGGTACGCCAGCTCTACAGCAATCCCTAGTGGCAATAATGGGTAAAACTACTATGTACTGGGTGGCGCAAAAGTACTGGCACTAAAGAAAATACCTTTATTTTTTTTATATGACATTTTCTGTCATTCTGTTGTTGAAAATTGTGTACAAATGTAAAATACACTGAAAATAAACATGGACCGTTTTACTCCCCAAGAACGTGGAATAATTGTGTCAATGTTCTTACGGAATAATTCATCAGTGATAAGAACACAACGTGAATTTCGTCGACGATTTCCCCACCGTCCGGCACCGATTGGTCGCACAATTCGACGCTTTGCCACACGCCTTGAAGCAACTGTCTCAACATTGGATAGACCTAAGTCTGGGAGACCAAGAACAGGCCGTTCAGCTGAAAATATCGATGCTGTGCGCGAAGATGTGGAAGAGTGTCCAGAAACATCAACGAGGCGACGTGCCACGCAATTGGGCATTTCCAGACGGACCCTGCAGCGTATTTTGGTGAAAGACTTAAAGATGTTCCCGTATAAAACTCAAATGACTCATCAGCTGCTGCCTGCTGACCACCGAGCTCGTCTAGATTACTGCCAGCGCGTCATAAACCTCAACCTTGAAGAGGATGATTTTCCTTCAAAATTGGTTATGAGTGACGAAGCGCATTTCCATCTCTCAGGGCATGTCAATAAGCAGAATACTCGGTTCTGGGGCACTGATAATCCGCGCATTATTCAAGAAACACCTCTACACCCACTAAAAGTTACTGTATGGTGTGGCATCTGTGTTGACAGAGTGATCGGACCCTATTTTTTCGAAGACGCTGGAGGCAATGCGATAACTGTCACTGGAGAACGCTACAGAACCATGTTACGTGAGTTTTTGATACCCAGTTTGGACGAATTGGGGCTGGAGCACATCTGGTTTCAACAAGACGGCGCTACGGCACACACAGCGCGCGACACTATGGACTTAGTGAGGGACGCTTTTCTAGGCCGAGTTATCTCTCGTTTTGGCGATTTGCCTTGGCCTGCAAGATCACCCGATCTGACCAGTCCAGACTTCTTTCTTTGGGGTTTTTTGAAATCTCGGGTGTATGTGAACAAGCCACAGACTCTCGCAGCTCTAAAAGAAAACATTCGTCAAGAAATAACGAACATATCGCAGGAAGTGTTACGGCAAGTTATGCAAAATGTCATAAATAGGGCTCAAATGTGTATCAACTCTGGAGGTCACCATTTAAAAGACATCATCTTTAAATCCTAATGGTACGAAATTTAATGGTACAAATATACATTTAAAAAAACCTAAATCTAGTTTTCTAATTTAGAAAAAATGTTATAGCCGAACCAAATAGGGTCTTTACTTTTGCGCCACCCAGTATATTAAATTTCCATCATTATGTATACTCAAGGATGAGTAGGTATATATTATATATATGCATGTATATTATTTAGATATATAATAATGCAAGTAATGTAATTGTATGTAGTGTGTATTTTATTTGTAATGTATGTATGTCTATTGTGTACAAATTGTATTAAATAAGGTAAATGTGTATAAATCATATTAATAATCCATCTTCTGCCTGCACCTACCTCAATGTATCTCTGCATCACCCTAAGGTTGACTGGTAGATAATGCCTTTGGCATTAAGTCCGCCTTTGTACAATTTTTATGTGCATAAAGTTTAAAAATAAATAAATAAATAAAGGCTGAAATCGGACAACGCCAGGAACATGATAAGATTAGATAATATTCACTTACCAACAGGTATAGTAAGAAGTAGGAATAGTGTTACGCTAAAGTCCCTAAACATTTGATCGTTTAAAAGATATTCTGTCGTCCTTAGAATAATTCAGTGCCATATATTATGTAATATATTTCATAAACGAGCTAATACCTATTAAGCCTATCCTATAACCTATCAATAGTGTTATGCAATTTTCTGCTAATTAAAATCGAATTACATACTTAAATGTCGCCCAATTTTATACTTGTTTAACTATCTTAAACGCAAGTCCTAATTAAAATAATCGTATACAGACAGGTCTCAACATTGACAACTTATCAAGAATATAATATGTTTAATACTTAAGTACGAATTAAAAAAAATACAAAGTAACTTTTAAGAACCTAATCTGTGGTAATGTGTTGTTCTTTCATGTCCAGATTAAATCGGCTGTGTCCGTGGAACATTGCGCTCATTTTTGTTACAATATTCCTTGTGCTCCTATGTGTACAGGCAATAGTACTGTATAATGTTCATCCTCAGAACTATGAAACTGTGCTAGTAATATGCGTATGGCTAAGCAGAATTCTAACGTGTACTATACTCCTAATATTATTTGTCATATTTTGCTTAAAAGGCGGCTTAGAATGTGCAACCGAAGCGGCCATTGAGGAGCAAGATACATTGAATAGAAGAATGACAAAGGTTCTATAATAAAATATTAACAAAATTTACCATTTTTTAACGATCAGTTTGAAATTGTTTTACTACAGTTCTGATTGGGCACATCGCGTCGGAAAGAAGAGTGAGAATCTGCCTAGATCGGATTGCTCTGGGTTTTTAGAGTCCACCAAGATCTTCGGAGCACTAGCTTTTATCTCACAAACCTGCAAGCTGGCACACCTCCTGATTATCCGACGAGACCCTCGGATATGACGACTACTTCAAAAGCCAAGATAGCTAAATCAAGCGAAAGTGTAGAGAAGGCCCACTGGACTCCAAAATGTGAGCTTTGAAAGCCAAAGGGATGGATGATGATAATATACAGGATGGAAGATTTTAACCTTACCTGGAGGGAAAGTTCTCTAAATACTGGAGATACCGAATTTCACTCAAAGAAAACATTCCTTTATTTTTAAAAAGAAATAAAACTGCATTCATAGATTTTTGAAAATTCGCTTGCCATACCCGGTAATCGAACCAACTAAAATCCGAAAAAATAACATCCTGTATTTTTATAGCATCAATCAATAGTGTCAATCATGAGGATCGAAACTCTCTAATAAACATGGTAAATTAAATGAAAGGAAGTCAATATAATCTTAACTTATAAATTCTATTCCAACATGATACAGTACTTTTGCTCAACGTGCCATCACATACCTTATCAACAATAACGCCATTTATTTAGTAAAATGAGTACTAAATGACTAAACTTTGATTCCGATTTAGAATGTAACGTTATTGTGTGACTGCATGAGGTAGTCAAGTCTCCCGATTTTTTTTTTATAATAAGAATAAGAATTCCGTGGTGGCATTGAGATATTACGAATTCGTACTAAGTAATCCTAAAAAAATATATAATCTTCAGACTTTTTCGTCCTTAGTAAGAATCAGAGGTCAAAGTGCTTACTGACTCGACAAAGTAAACAGTCTACATCACAACGAAACTATTTTACCTAGCAGTTATTTTTCTCCTTTAATTTCAGTTTGTGTGTTGAGTGTGTTAGTGATCAAGTTTGTCTTTAAAGGCCTCCAAAAAAATAGATGAGCACAGTACCGTACATACCTACCTGGTTTTCGATATGGTAGGTAGGCACTTCGATCGCCAGCGACATCGACAGAAAGAATACTCTTCTTCTAAAGCTTGATTTACATCAGACGAGTGAATGCTCATTCTATCCCCGCTCCGTCAAATTCTAGTGACAGAACAATCGTTCGTTGTTCTTTCATAAGAAAAAAAATTCTTTAAAATATTAAGAAAGAATGCTCTACTTGTTCTAGCTCTAGCTCACTAGCTTTATGTTCGTTTGGTCTAAATCTATCTTAAGAGATTGAGCTAATAGGTCTTACACTCTTACCCGGTGTGTTCCCAATGAGGCACCACATTTGAATTTCAATTTCGTGAAAGTTCTAATAAAACAATTTTCAATTCTGTTTCTACTTTTAAATGCAAGCTTTGGGTGCAACTGGGTCAAGTGCGAGATTCTAATGATGGGTAGGTACATAGGTGTACGTACCTATGTGGCCTATTAAAAAGTGCACAACTGACGGTAACTGATGTGAGTTGTAGTGGTATGTAGTAAATTATAATGATGGACGCACGTGGAGCCATATCCAACCGTTTATTTCCAAGCTATTTATAGACAGAATGTGTCCAACTGTGTGGAACACTTTTATAAAATTTCCCAACTGTTATTATCATAAAACTACCATAAAAATAGACATTGTAATCTTTTTAGATCAGTAAGTTACCAGCATTGTAACAATCGATCATCAGGACCTGTGAGAGGAAAGAAGGCATTAAAAGAAGAAATCCGGAAAAGGAGATCATAGCGACTTCTCTGTTGTGTTCGAAGTTTATAGAGTTTATAAGATATCGACTTATCCGAGAGCGACTGCCGTCTGATTAATCGACGAGACTTTTTGTAACTTTTGCGGGAATTAGACAAAACTTAGGTCGATTCCCTTTTGAAGAAATCACGGAAGAGGATTTTTCTGTATTCAGCATGCCTAAGTACCTATTTATGTAGGTACCTAACATCTAAATGGATGTTTACAAGCATGGAACTTATAATAACACAAGATTACTTCATTGACTAGATTACTTTTAGAATTAAAATTTAGCTTTAATTTACCTACCTATGGGGATACATACCCCGCGTAAACGTTCTACCTTCGAATTTTCCAAAAGGGGCGAACAATTATGTTCGACGCCCCAGGCCTCAGAATTTCACGCTATGCCACTGAATATTTATATCGATCGACACTTAATGTCCTCTAAATTGGATTGTTGAAAACCATTGTGGGGCTGTTGGGGGCTGTTTCAAAAGATCGGCGAGCGGGGCTCGCGGGGAAGGCGGAGCGACCGCGCCCCCTTCCTACCAATATTTCTGTCTTACTCTAGCAAAACATTATTGATTTGAGTTTGACTTCCGGTTGAACAACAAGCTTCTGAACAATTTCATGCAACAAACATCTATATACAAAAAACTGAATAATAAATTACTTTCCACTCAAAATTCTCCTCATTCAAAATGCTTCACGCCGTTTTTGATTGATAAATGTTATTTATGAAAATGAAATATTTAGTTATGTAGGGTATACACAAGGTGACTAGAGGAACAGCAGGCGCGGTCCGAGGGGGGGGGGGGGGGGTCACAGGGGACATGACCCCCCCCCCAAAACCATGCACTTCATATTGAAAAGTCCCAGTACAAGGGGAGGGGGGGTTAAATTTCTTAAGGAATTTCCGAAGTGACCCCCCCCCAAAACTCCAAGCTGCGACCGGCCCTGAGGAACAGAACATTTTCGTATATCATAATAGTCAGTAATGGCAGTTTGATTCTCACTCAGTGCAAATAGTTGTATGCATGAATATGGCTATTTGCATTGATCTGGTCATGGCTCGGAAACCACGTTAAGCCTTCGGTCCCGATTGTCATACGAACATCTACCTATAGCAGCCGTTACGCGTAGTTAGAGCCCACAAAAGTCCAACCAGCATAGCTGCAGAACTTCCATGTCGCCAATTGGTTGTGGAGGAGATGTTAGTCGTTACATGGAAAGAACATACAGACGAATTAAGAACCTCCTCCTTTTTTTTAAGTAGGTTAAAAATAACGAAGTTCAGCCGCATCTCAGTAAGACTGGTAAGCCGATCCCCAGTAATCCCCACTTAGTTGTGAAAAGGCTCAGAGAATGATGAGATACCTATCATAGCAGTACTTAGGTACCTTCCTACCAGAGGCGAGGGGTCTCAATAACACGATTCCGACCGTCTTGTCTTTGCAGAGATGGTAGAGACTAATTAGATCGCATGGTACATGACAAACTAGATCGCTGTAAAAAAATACCACTTTTAGACAATTTTCGCCCTTTGCCACTACCTTCGTACTTTCACATACCTAGGCACTTCATGCAAGTGAGCTGGGGAATAGCAAAGAGGATCTCCTCTTTGCTATTCCATGGCTTGCTCTCAAAGTTGAGACGCAAATGCATCTGGCACTCACTGTCAACGTTTTTAGATATTAATATTAAATTAAAGAAGTGAACTTTGGGAAGAGATTATTATCCGATCCGATCCGATACAATGGTTTGTGCTCAGAAGAACTATTTGACATGATGCCTACAGCTACATTCTATCATCGCACCTATCGCCACAGGCAGGGAATTCATCCTCACACATTGCGTCCGGAAATGGTGCGCACTGTGCGGTTTGAAAGGCACTTCATCCCACGCACACTCAAGCTGTGGAATGAACTCCCTGCGGTGGTTTTCCCAAGCGACTACAATATGGGGTTCTTCAAGAAGGGCATTAGAAGGTTTCTTCAGGGTCGGCAGCGCGAGTGTGACGCCCCTGGTGTTGCATACGTCCATAGGCCACGGTGACCGCTTCCCATCAGGTGGGCCGTGTGCTTGTCTGCCACCTAAGTGGTATAAAAAAAACTTGAGACAGTCAGCTTTTGAGGATGGAGTAGGAAAGTGGCTGTAGGAACTTTTGATCCGAACATGCCAAGTTTATCGAGATTGGGTTTATTAGTGATGTTTTGGTAAATTATTTGATGTTACTATGGCACCTTAGAGTTGGTCTTATGATGTAGAATGAAGGTGGCTATATGAATTCCTAAACTAAACAAGATAAATTCATCATGCTTATTCCTTTTGTCTTGGTAAGCGTCAGGTAGCTTAGTGGTTAGGTAAGGAGTCGGCCTTACTATCAAAGGCGGGTTTGAATCCTGGCCATTACACTACCGACGTAAACCCACTCCTAACACAAGCAATTTAGCTTAGCTGGAGGGGTTAGAGGGAATATTATATAGTAATTTCGGTTGCTAATATTCTTTCCAAAAACAAAAAAAAACACACTCGGGTGTTAAATTTCTAAACGGCTACAAGTAAAGTGTCACCTTTTAAAGAATTATTAAAATCAGTCCATGTGCGCGCGATAAAACAAACTGTGAACCTCCTCTTTTTTTGAAGACGGATAAAAATAAAAATAAAAGTTAAAGTAAGCGGTAATAAATAAAGACGGAAGTGGAAACATCAATTTGTTGACACAAGTAAATGTGAGAAATAAAATGTTATTCGCTTGGACAAAAAACTGTTGACCCAGATCAATAAGCTGTTCGTTAAGAACTACCTGAAACCCGCCAAAAAGCCGGGCAGATTAACGCGATTTCCGCTCGCAAGTATATATACCTAATGTATAATAAGTAAAATAATATTGTCTTGAAAGATGAGACAAATTGACATTTTTAACGTCTCACCTCGGGTTACCAGATACTTATACCTAAGTCCGAAAAAAGAAACCTGATTTTCATTTGAATTGATTTTCTCGCAATCTCAATTTGCAGTTTTAGGATTGATTAACCTGATTTTATTTGTACAATTCACATGGCCTAAGTAAGTTAATTATTTATCTCGCTTTGAAATAAAAAAACAGATCTCAAATATCTGCTTTATGTTCTTGAATTCTATTAAAACCTGGAATCTCAGGACAAATTCTCAAAACCATAACCATTTTAGTAATTTACGAATGATCTTGGTCATTTATAGTAAGTAGGTATTTAGTAGCTATCAAAACTTACTAACAGTAGTGTTAAGCTAGTTTTTACCCGACTACGGCGAAGCCAAAGGAGGGTTATGATTTTGACAGGCTGTGTATGTAGGTATGTATGTATGTGTGTATGTATGTTCGTTTGTTCCCTCATAGCTCTTCAACTACTTATTAGAACTGGATCGTTAGAAGCGTCTTGATCGTCCGCTGGTTATAGGCTATATCACGTGTCACTAAATCTAATGTGGCGCCCTCTAGCGGTCATAAAGTACTGCATTAAAAATAAACTTGAGATAAATAGACCGTGTTTGGTATCAAATAAAATGGCTCAATTAGCACATTTCAAATATGTATAAATTATTGGGTGTTGCTTGCCCCAAAATAATAATAAATAAAAATTAAGTTTAAAACTAAAACCCGACTACTGCAAAATCACGCTCTAAAAAGTATTAGACAAGAAAATATCAAGAATAGCCGTGGTCGTATGCCACTAACAAAACAATACATTCTAGGAAAAAGTGGCAGACGACCACGGCTATTCTTGATATTTTCTTGTCTAATACTTTTTAGAACGTGATTTTGCAGTAGTCGGGTTTTATGTAAACGACATTTTACAAAAAATAAATGCATACATATATTATACATACCTACTTAAATTCACGACTGTAGGTAGGTAAATCCACACGTTTTGGAAGTATGTCTTTATCTTTACCCTGGGCATCAAAGACGACAGCGCCTCTCAGGCGCAATCAAGGTGCAGTATAGTTATCCGAGCGCAGGCTTGGCGTATGGCGATGTAGTGTAGGCCGCCTTTCTGGAGTGAGATGGGATACTGCGCTTTTAACACCAAAGGGGTCATCTCAAAATCGTAGATGGCACTGGCTTAGCAGGGGTGCGAGGGAAATATAGTATAGATGAGTACCAGTGGCGAGGGGTCCAGCCGATTCATTGGCAGGAATCGCGTTATAGGGAAGCCGGTGGAAAAATGCTTACCTCAATCTATAATAGATCGATCTAAGCAAATTTGGGTCGCTTACCTATTGAAAATTTTCACCATTCGCCAATGATGAGTCCTCACTGAGCCTGTTGCCCCCGGTTCTTCTTTAATTTATTCCTGTCAAGTTTCTCTTGGCATTGGACTCTTGATAGCATGTTTTGCAATAAAATTCTCTTTTGAACCCTGAGTGAGGAAACTATACGTAGACCTTTGATAAATAAGGGCTAAGTTTTACGTTTTAGTAAATAGTAACGCCCTCTATGCAATATACTCGTATATGACTAGCAATGCAAGCTCGAAAGCTGCGTAGCCAACTCGTATTTAGATCAGAAGCGCCATCTACAGATAATAATTTGAAACCAGTGAGTAACAGTAAGCTGCGTTTTCTGTGGCACACGTAGCGGGATGCGGGTGTGCGTGATCCATCAAATAATATTATTACATACCATGGCATAGTCTTAATTATTTATGTCGCTTCTACGGAGCTCTTTGTGTGTAGAAAACAGTCCTGAAAACGCACTCACCCGCGGTGTTGCAGAAAACTTGAAACCAGTACCTACCTAAGCTGCTTTTTTATGTGGCAAACGTAGCGGGATGCGGAAGTAAATGGTCCAATAAATAATTAGTCTAGGGCGTGACGTAATCTTATGTCGCTTATGAGTTCTTTTTGTGTGGGAAACAGTCCTAAAAACGCAATCACGCGCGGTGTTGCAGAAAACATGCCTTCAATAATTAATTTGGCTTTTTCTTTTAATGAGCAGTTTTCCAGTAGGTATTTATAGGGTTCCTAAAGTCAAGCTAGATGGCGCAGCCGGCACTTTTGGTAAGAAGAGTGTGGTCTCACATCTAGTGTTCCCTAATTTATGGAAAAAATGTTCTTCGGTTTTGTAATGATTTACTTTACGTAAATGTTTTGACATTTTTTTTTGATAAAACTATTTTAAATATAATATTATTTTAAATTACAGACAGTGACGCGAAAAGAATTAAGCGTTTTATCACATTTTATCAATTGTAATATGGGTAAATGAAATTAAACTTTGGCAACATCGCACAAACAAACCACAGAGTACATTTAATTACCAAAAGCTATGCTAGCGCCATCTCTTTATGATTTAAAAACCAACTGATTATTATACCTACTGGAAAACTGCTCATTCATTTATTTATAATAAATCGTATCTATTGTGAATTCAATACTGTAGAAAAAAAGTAATGTTGGTTTTAGACTTTACCTACTGTTTTTAGATTTCAGTTTGCTTCAAAGAGTATAGTACTCTGTGGGTAGGACGCAATATTGAACTGTCAAGTGGAGTTTTGCCGCCAAAACGAGAATGAATGGTCGCCGGTGTTATTTTATTTTCCAAAATTAGTGTGAGTTCGAGTTTTTATGTGTAAATATGGTGGAATTTTAGTGCAGGAGAGTAGGAAAGTGAAATATTACAGTGGATTGTGACTTCTCGTGTTGGTTTCAAATCTCCGTAAGAAGCCTTTAGTAAAGTTTCCACCACTTTACTGAGGCAGCAATCATCATCATCGTCATCATCATTAACTCACTATTATCATCATCATCATCCTCATCCTCATCATCATCCAAATACAAAGTATAAAAAAGTAAATGTATTTAAGTACTTACTTACTTACTTACATAAAAATAACTGATGACAAGGCAGCATGGTCATAGAACCTTAGCCTGTTCCGAAAGGAACAAATTTAAAAAAAAAAAAAAAAAAAAAATGAACTGTCAAGTGTCAGTCAAGTAAGTGAAGTGTCAAAACAAAACTCAAAAGTTGTTTGATAAACACTTGGACAAGGCATAAATTATGTTCAATTTATATTATACAACTAAATACTTAAATACAATTACAGAGAGATTATGTTACAGAATACAGAAGCCGTGCCATTGAATTCATTTGCAATTCTAAACCATCGTGCCAGTTAGCCGGTTGTGTTGTGATTTTAGTGGGTAAGGTTCCAGTATTATAAGTAGGTAAGTAAATCTTTAATCTTGTAAACAATTCATTTATGTATTCCTCTATACCTACTAGTGTTTAATGAATATTATTATAAGTTCTATAAAATTAAATACAAAGCACCCAATATTCAATTCAAGAGTTAGTTTAGTTTTGAATATTAAATTTTCATTTTTTGACCAATATTGTTCTCTTTTCCAGCATAAAAAGAAGCAGTAACTGTGAATAAAGCTAGGGTGCCATGGTTGGTGACCGTAAAAGGATCAAGAATGCAATGGATCAGATGAGGAGGTAAAATCCGATAGAGTTACTAATTGATTTGAGTTGCTTATAAGTTTAAACATGAGACAAAAGGGGTTGTGAAAAGAGAATAACAGTGATAGAGCTAAATTTAGTTAAAGGTTTTACTGCTACCTGTTTTATGTTCGTCTTTCTGTGAAATCTGGGCTGTTTAACATTAGACAGATATATACAGCCCAGGCTCAGCCTCAGATACATGGCTCGAGTCAACAATAGTGCCCGGAATATGGCAATAGGCTCACCCCCTATTATGTGGGACCTAATACAATGATTGGTGAAATTTATATGGATGTTATTTCGCCTCTGCCTAGCCCTCTGGGGACAAAGGCGTGATTGTATGTATGTATGTTTAAGTGAAATCGGTAAGAACCTCCCGAGGTGAAATTATGACTCTGCAATTAGAAAAAGTGAGGAACCAATAGGGAACTTTCATGAGAGGAAAGAATGCATCCAAAAAACATCCAAAAAATAGTTAGGAAGAATGACTTGACAGTCTATTTGAATAAGAGAATTATGCAGAGTGTGAATGAAGGTGATGGTAGATATGCTTATTCCTTCTCATTCTAGACCATCAATCAGAATGTGAAAATTTTGTAGGACCCTGCATGCTCCCTTGGTTACCTTCTTCATCCTAGCGTTAATCCCAGACATATCCAAAGCGTTCACCTCGGAGTCTGAAATCCTCTTTTTCCAGTCTAACTGTGGGGTTGGATGAATTTCAATAATTTTCATAAGAGCAACTGATATCTGACCTCTACAACCCATTAGCAATATCGGGTTCCAACTACCCGTAACGAGGGCCATAGATTTTCATATGGCAACCCTTGATCACCTCATTGCCACTTCTATTGTGCAAGTACTTTGAAGTCTGAATTATTGATCTAACCTCAATATATGTATATGATTACAGGTTGCCGATGAACCAGCAAGTCAAAAGGATCACATCCACCATCATTGTCTTAAGTTTGGATCACAAATATAATAAAAATTCATGGTAGACTTTGAATCACAAATGAAACTAAAATTACAGGTATTATTATATTTTATTAAATAGGCTCACTGTGAAATTAGAAATTGCTGCCCGGAGACAAAACTATCAATCAAAGTTAACCTCTAGTAGTCGGAAAAAAAAAACTTAATTGAACTGGCAAATGTGTTAGGCCTAGAAATGGATTTATTCATTAACAAAAACAGTGAGTTTAAACATAAAATTTTCAAGATATGGACATTGTAGTAATTCCTAATAAATTTTATAAAAAATATAATGTATGTATGTATTATGATTACAGAAGAACTTCCTTACGGCTGAAAGAACCAGACACACTTGGACAAAGACAAAGAAGCAGCTTAGGTAATGTTCTCGCCAGACAGTATTCTGCTGCTGCTGCTGTATCTTGTGCATGTAAATGCCTGCACAAGAAACTGGTTCCGGATCACAAAGGAAATTACAGGTATTAATATAATGTATAATTATACATATAATATGTATTTACAAAAAAAAATATCTAAATATGATTATCCGTATTCTAGAACCCATAACACAAACTAGTTAAGCTATACTTACTTCTGGAATTTGAGAGAGAAATTATAAAAATAAAATCTAACATCCATTTTATCCCTATTCACCCCATAGTGCCGGTACTTAACTAAAGGTAAACAATCTTTATAAAAGCACATTAAACAGAAAAATATTAATAAACTGAGTTTTTAAATAAAACATAATATATTAAAAAGACACATCCAGATTGTACCTGTATTTAGTTAAGTACCTAACTGAATGGAGTATAGTTTTATATTCTCCTTTTTTATACTTCTTACCACTAGATTTAAATATCCTATTAAATGGACCATGGTCACCACTGACAATTTGAACATCGAGACTGTGTTCTGTTATCGTATGTATGCATACTCTTAGTCCGTTCAGAATTAGGGGTTGTCCATTAAACGTGATTTTTTATTTATTATTTAATGCTAGAAAACTAAGAATCGTGGCAAAAATCACCAGTCACCAGTTATAAAGTTAAAATAAATACACGTGATATCCCAATATACCCCTCCCTCCCCCCAGGTGATATTTCGTGATTAATGGACAGCCCCTTATTCTTTATTGAACATAGTAGTTTTACAAGATTCAAAAACAATGTTAAGAACATGAAACTTGATATTAATAGGCTGCGGGATACGAGACAAAATGACCAACCGAAACTCAGAGCGAGAGTGAAAAAGACACCATATGTCAAAAGTAAACTGATCCAACACTGTAGATCTTTTCTTTTGTGAGTTCAATCGGCATTAATCGTTCATTTTGAGTGAAAGATGAAAAATGAAAAAAAAAATGAAGAAATGAAAAAGCTTAACCCATCGATATTATTGCTTAACCAGTTTCATTGTCCTGATCATAAATACCTAATGAGTGCGTGAGACATGCCGAAAAAAAAAGTTTTTCACTCAAATGATAACTGTATTTATAAATATAACGATATAGTACATAGATACAAATAAATAAAATTACTTGAGTGCTAAAACCACCATGTTTGATAAAGAATAACTCTGAACGAAACAGACTAAGATTAGGAACTTGCTGCCATAGAAATTTTTATTCAGTTCAAAAATACCGGTCCAGCGATATAACACACATAGCTATTGGAAGTGGGATCAGAATTTGCAGTCCTTTAATCACCGTGAGTCTACGTTCCAAACTAACAACATAAATGGGCGTTGTGGTAGTCGGGAAGAAATGGTTCCTATTCCAATTTAATTATATAAAATACTAGCTGATCTACTTTTATAAAATTAGTCTCAGATAAAAATTCGTGAACCTAACGATGGAAGGGAGAAGTAGAACAGATCCCTGGCTTCAAGCTTTATATGGCGTCATACACCCAGTGGGCACCATAAACCCATAGGATCGTCAGCCATACACCCATGGGTGTCTCATTATATACAGCTTGCACGTGTAAACCGGGGTATGCTATCCTAGCCTTCCTTTGAAATCCAATAGATCATATACAGATGTGTTGTTTTTTATTTTACGGGCGTGACTGCCATCTTTTTTAGGTGACTACCGATATTGTAATGGTTATTCTGTTGTCTTCTCTTCACCCTAGCGGTAATCCCAGTCGCTTCCGAAGCTTTCAACTCGGAGCCTGGGGTTCGCTTTAGCAGTCTATCCGCGGATTTGGCTGGACTTCGATATTTTCGGTGAAGCGACTGCCATATGACCTCCACAACTCAAGGGCGATATTAGGCGATGTCGACGCATTGCAGCTAGACCAGTGGGGTGAGCACGAACAACTATCGTAATCGTATCGTGAACGTAACGAGAGCACGGTGCATTGCCATTGGCCGCCTGCCTGAAGCCTGCCAATCACAATGCTCCGTGCTATCGTTACGTTTACGATACGATTACGATAGTTATTCTTTTTTTTTTTTTTTTTTAATAATAATAATCTTTATTTCATAATTGTTGTACAGTATTTTACATGGGTTCTTAATCTATCGTGCGTTGATACATTGTGCATGTGTAGTTATTTTAGGTATGAATTTAATAATAATATTTGTGCATTTAAGTGTCTTACATAGGTCTTTATTTAGGGATATTATCTAACTTGTGCCTGAACTAGGTAATCCTGTATTTCAGGCGTCAAGTGCAATTTATTGATACTTCACAAATACTATTACAGATACAACTATTTACTAAGAAATATACTAACTAATATAAGAAATATACTATGCTAAAGTGCCCCACTACTACTAAACAAGTTAACCCTAAGTTAACTGTTTATTTCAAAACAGACAATAACTCCTCTGTGTCATCGTAGGACAAACTTTGGAGGACATTCTTTACAACTTGCTTGCAACACACATAATTTAGAGAATATATGTTTGCTATAGCGTTTATTCTTTTGTACAGAAGTGGTCCTAAAAACAAATAAAATTTGCCCGTGTACTCGTGTTTTATCGCAATCCTTTCAGTGCATACAATATCTTTACGCCTTTTGTTAGTAATATTGGTGCTGTAGGGCAGCGCTGCGTGCTGTTTTAGTATTGTACTCAATATAAATAGCTGGCGGACTGTTAGTACTTCGCAGGATTTGTATAGGAGATCGGTGGGAGATAAGAAAGAGCGGAACGTTGCTACCTTGAGGATCGCTCTCTGAGCTCGCGCGACGGGCAGTAGCAATGTCTTACCCACTCCTCCCCAAGATGTTATGCAATATGTTAATATTGACTGACAAAGGGCATAGTAGACTTGCTTAATCAATTTTTGTTCGCTAATATATCTTATTTTTTTAAATACAAATATTAATTTGCGTAGTCGTTTAATTAATGTTTCGCTATGTTCTTTAAACGACAGTGTTTCATCTATTACAATGCCCAGATATTTTATCTTGTCTGTTATAGCTATAACCGGGCACGTACATTTATTACCGCTATCATTGGGTTCTCCACAATGATGCGCGTAAAGCAAGTGGTTGGGCCGGGTTAGAGACGGTCTTTTGCGCATCGAGAAAGTAACGTATTTAGTTTTATCAGCATTTAGTGTTAGTAGGTTATATTGAAGCCATTTGAACGATACCCAGTCCTGAATCTCGATTTATAAGCAGATCTGTGGACAGATTGAATTCTAGATAACAGGGCATCGATTCACAGTCTCTGTGGTTGTGCTTTAGCAGAATCGAGGGCCTGTTCTAATGTCATTGTGCGAGTCGATTCATTACTGAGCGTTGTTCTAGAATACGGACCTTAGGCTGCCTTTCCACCGGAGATGTGACGTTGCTATAGATGCCACCAATCATATTCATTGGTACTCATAGAAGCACTTGTGGAAAGCTGTTCAGCTATGCTATGTTTTTTATATAGAAAGATGCGTGCTATGGATGGAGAATAGATTCGAGTTTTAAGTATTTGTAGGAAATGTCATAGCACATCTTACTCGCCACGCTACATAGCATAGCACAGTGAAAACGGTCACTTAGTTTCATCCTTAGAGTATACATTGCTAGTTTCATCTCTTAGATTTTAAATTCTCGTAGCATAGCTGCATAGCACATCACCGGTGTAAAAGCAGCCATATTAGTCTTCTGTTTTAGTGTCTTACAACTAGCAAGATGATATATAAGTAATCACCGTATGTTATAATTGCAGATGATCTTGTGGACAAGGGCGATCAACCACCACAGACATGGTGATTTTCGAGACTGTGTTAGTTTACTAATTATAGATAAATAAATATTTTTTTACGTTCTTTGCATTTTATTATTCTGTGACATATTCTGAGAATGTTATGTTCTGTAAGGACTAAGGATTTTGTGCGATCAGTGATTACTCACTACTCCCTGTGTTACCACAGGGAGTAGTATACAGGCAACTGTGACGTAGGTAATATTGACCAACGTAATGTCATAAACACAAATTAATTACTTTGTTCAGTGCGAGTATCTCACCGGTGCGATGTGACGGTAAACGGTGATTTGTATGACATTTAACTAGCGCCACCTGGCGGTAAACTTGTGAAACATTTTTCGCGCATACAAATCACTGTTTACTCGTCTCCGGTGAATGTTGTGAAAAAAATTCGCCTCGCCTGTGTGCCTATATACTTACCTTGTTTATACCACTTTATCAATGAGTGATCCCAGATAATTTACGAGAGGTGTTTGTAGTGCAGGACAAGTTAGTAATACCTAGATAATATAAATCAAATCAATGAGGACAAGTGCAGGAATGGTATTCATAGCCACCATAATTTACTTATGTTAACAAAATAAATGTATTAATTTGTCGAAAGAGATACATACACAAACTTTTGTTCTTGATTTGTATTTACACGCACCAATGGAATAGGACATGGTTCTTGTGTCAGCATCTATATAGTGTCCTATAATGTTGCAAAATTAAATATAGGTTTTTGACTTATGGGAAGTTCTGAAATATTCAGGTAGGTAATCAATTTCGATTTAAAAGAATTGTATCAGAAAGATGAATGTCGAATCAAATCGACAATACCTAAACTAGTTAATGTAGGTTCCAAAATGTGTACAAACATAGGTTTAAATAAATTCTATAGCAATTAGTAGTAGGTAGGTACTTACGCTATATTTTCCTTAGTACCTATCGTAACATCATTCATACAACAATAATGATATGCAAATACAAACAATATCATGTCCGATAGTTGTAAGAATATCGGTAGATGGCTCTACTGTCCCAAGATAAAGAGGTAGGCAAATTTCGAACATCCAAGACGTGTCCAGTGTCCATGTAAGGCATTGAGGAAAACTATAAATTTAATGATGTAAGGCTGTTTAGTTTATACTGGAGATTGATGGCACTTGGTGGAACTTGCTACACATATTGAAGTAAGGTTCAAATAAATACATAATTGTAGAAAAGATTTATTCAATATTAATGATGACGTAAGCTCATATGCTCAGAATATTCCCGTCTGGGAGGTCCATTTCCGTTGTTCACTTTTCCGATCTATATCGTCGAGTCAACGGGATATTTCCCATGTGCATTAATTTGAGTATCCGATGACTCTAAGAAACATCCAAATCAATGCAAACAGCAACCTTCTTAGCATTTGCTTCAGTCGCTCTGACGCGCCTAGGTCGGTTCAGTCGACAAAGGAGATACCTACGGTCACACTTTTTCATAATAAAGTAAGTAAAGTAAAGGTGCAACCCTATCGCCTTTGTCGACTGTACGTCACATTATAATTAAGTGTACTTTAGGTGCTGCCAGGGTGGGAGATATAATTATGTTTCCGGCTATGTCACCTCCGGCAACCGAAGACCCAAATACGGTGCGCGGCGTGTGTAGTCGGTTCAAGTCGAGTAGGTAGGTATATATACCATACCTACAATGTCAAAAACTTATAATCGAAGGCATGTTACAGAAGGCTGTGTTGTTCAGGTGTAAACAAAGGCCGAGCCACTCGTCGCAGTTTACCTGGGGGCCCTGGGGCGCTAGCTGGTATCTGGCGCCCACATTATAACGACATCTGTCATTTGACACGCAGAGCGCTTTACTTAAACTCTTTCATTTGTTTTTATGTTAAAAAGTTACTATATATTCATACATTCCTACCAGGGTATCTAATATTAGGTAGGCACTCTGTTTCACTCGTATACATTCATACCTGAATTTTATTTAAGGATAGGTAGAAGTGCCCATGTCGGGATCGCAGTAATTGGTAAAGGAAAGGTCTTGTTGGACTAGTATTTCAATTTCAAGTGGTTATTTGTAGTGTTTATGAGACTTTGTACACATTGTATTATGGAAAATGCTACCTTCTTTAAGTCTAGAAATGCTAAGCTAAGCTAAGTTTTTACGGGAGCAATTAACCTCCCAACCCTGAGAGGAAGTGGACCGGCTTACGGATGCGGTTGACTTGCGCGCCAAGATCTTTGGCCTCATACACCCACCATACTTACCACCATTACAACTAAAAGTGCTGTATCCACACATGCGAGGATGCAAAACGAGGGATAGGCATACCTAAGTATTTTGCTCATATCTGATGGAAACGTAGCCTACTACTTCGTTCACAAAATATACTTATATTTATCTAATCTTCTAATATATAAAAATCAATACCACTTTTCGTTGTTAGTTTATATCTCAAGAACGGCTGAACCGATTTGGCTAATTTTTGTCTTGAAATATTCGTGGGTGTCCAGGGAAGGTTTAAAGGATGAGAAAAAAGGTGCAGCGGGAAAGGGAAAAATATGGCGGTATGAAGTTCGCCGGGACAGCTAGTCTTCTAATATATAAAAATCAATGCCACTTTTCGTTGTTATTTTATAACTCAAGAACGGCTGAACCGATTTGGCTAATTTTAGTCTTGAAAGATTCGTGGTTGTCCAGGGAAGATTTAAAGGATGAGAAAATAGGTGCAGCCAGGGGCGTATTTAAAGATTTGGCGCCCCGGGCCACTTAGGTTTGCCGCCCCCTATGCAGGCCCGGTCCGAGGGGGGGGGGGTCACAGGGGACATGACCTCCCCCCCCCCCCCCAAACCATGCACGTCATATTGAAAAGTCACAGTACGAGGGGAGGGGGGGGGGGATTAAATTTCTTAAGGAATTTCCGAAGTGACCCCTCCCAAAACTTCAAGCTGCGACCGCGCCTGCCCCTATGTGACATTTTGTATTCCCTTTTATTTTTTGTAAACTGACGTCCTTAAAATGCCGCAGTGGAGTTTGTTGCGCCGTTTCTTCTCCATTAGCGCTTAGGAAGCGGTGGTAAACTTAGTTTTAAGGAGTTTTTGACGTCAAAAAGCTGTAACAGTGTTGCACTATTTTGAGAAATAAAGACTTTGACTTTGACGTTCGTGTTCACCGTTAGCCTGCGCCCAAGGGGCTGACACAAAATAGGGGTCCGTCAGAAATTGCTGGAGATTTTCAAGCCTGATTCGTGAGATCTCTATCTTATGGTGCGAGGGAAGTGACTTCCATCGATCTCTCCACTAACCCAGGCTCCCAACCAGAATCCCTCCAAGGGGAAATATTTGCATTCCATTCCATTAAAGCGCCCTACGTAGAAGATGATATCGCAACCAAAAATCACTTGAGTACGGCAATAGCTTGTGAAGAATGATGTTTTATGGCTCAAAGGCAACAGCAAAAGCACCGCTTTGGGACCTGGCAGCACTCTAGGCTCTAAAGGCACTCGGATCCCGTTTTGAAGGGCTCTATAACATATGCCTCAAGTAGAGACGGATTCCGAAATTTTGAAAGACAGGAAAACTGGTCCTCTTCTGCAAAGTTACCGTCCGCCTATCGGCTCATTGTATTGATGGACAAGGTGTGCAGTCATGCAGGTGTTTTAAACGAATTATTCCTCGTGAAGTGCCACATCGAGCGCCTTACAGGAGTGAGGCCGAATTTGGTAGACAATCAATTTGGTTATAGTCGGGAGCACCGTGGATGCCAACACGCGCTTGAGGGCCCTGGTGGAAGAAGCAGTGGCACGGCGAGTTGATTCTGACAGTGTCTATTGTTGCCTACGTCTTTAACACCTTGCCATGGAGCTTCATCAGAGCTGCACTCTTTCAGCACGGGGTGCCTCTCTATCCTCGCGTCATTGTCGGGGCTTACTTATCGGTGAAAGCCAGTATCTACCCATGTAGGACAGGGCTTGGTAAGTGAGATATGTGGCGAGGTGTTCCGGCTGTCGCGGATCTGGGGCCGCTTCTGTGGAACATCGGCTAGGACTGGATGGTGACGGCACGAAATCAGAAGCAACCAAGTAAGCCACAGCTGGAGTTACCCAAGTCCTTGGACGTATTTGGTGACTGGATCTGAAGTGGGCATACCTGGTTCTCTTACTTACGAACCCTTTCTGGCCAATTGATGTGTGGGGAGCACAGAGGCTGCCCATACACCACCTGGCAGTCCTTAAATAGACTTCGGATGCAGGTCAGCCGAAGTAACGAAAACCGAATTAGATGGAGTTTCTCAGATAAGGTGGACCCTGGCACCACAGTGTGAATGCGGAACTACAGTGAGGTAGGCGCTAACGTGTGCTGCATGCCTAAGCTCGTGTACACCGCAGGAACTCATGGGTGCCTCTGAGAACGCCATCAGGGTGGTTGCACACTGGGCAAACAAAATATGACATATGTCGTCGACTCGACAAAAGGAGAAGATTAGCTCGGATGAGGTGATGCTCGAAGGGGGTTCTCACACGTCTTCGCTGCCGATAACGCGATAGAGGTATCACAGTAGCTTCTCCTACCAGCTGACGCAATGCGCCCAGCTATGGCTGCTTCAGTGAGTTCCTGAGACATACAGATCAGGAGCCGACCCCTGCAATGCCACCTCTGCCTGGGCTCCTCCGTGTATATGCCACTTCACGCGTTGTATTCTTTAAGCAACCGTCAGAGCGGGAAACCTCTCGCCGCAGGTCCTGGTGCTAGTTATGGCCGTCTGCGAGGGGTGATTATTCCTCGTGAAGTGCCACATGCGGTCTCGGTTTAAAACCGCACACCGTCTCTGTCAGGTCTCAATTATCGGGTGTAAAGTTACCCAATTAGATATTTCCCTCGCAACCCGGCTGACCTTTTAAGATAGCTTCTTCGGGTGTGGGTAGTCGGTGTCCCCATTGAACCCCGGAAAGGTACGGGTTTCACCGCCGCGTTACCGGTCTGAATATATTGGAGTAACAGGCGACCGCACCTGTCGCCCCCAGGTCTCGGGGAACCAGCCGCCCCTTAGCTGCTCTTATCTGTGCTCTCTGCTAGTCATAAGGATACGTGGAAACCCTATGAGTAGCCATTTACAGCGCCGCTACCACCTCGGCCGGAATTAACCGTAGGCGGTAGCGTCTCCCTGCGAGAGAAAGGCACTGCCGTCTTCGGCGCCCAAGCTGCTTGGCCCCAGTTACACCGTACTTGAACGCAAATGTTATTTAGGGTTTTCTAATTTGAATGCAATTAAAATAATAAGTGACATAGTCATATTGTAAGTAAGTAAGCTCCGAAAAATTAAAATAAAAAAATATATACGTAATATTTTACTCTAATAGGCGCCTTTTAGAGTCAAGATTAAGGCGCCCAGAGACATAGACATTCGGGGCGACAGGTTGCAAGGGGCGGCGGAACCGCCCCGAGCGTCTATCTCTGGGCGCCTTTTAGAGCAAGATTAAGGCGCCCAGAGATAGACGTTCGGGGCGGCAGGTTGCGAGGGGTGGCAGAGCCGCCCCGAGCGTCTATCTCCGGGCGCCTTTTAGAGCAAGATTAAGGCGCCCAGAGATAGACGTTCGGGGCGGCAGGTTGCGAGGGGCGGCGGAACCGCCCCGAGCGTCTATCTCTGGGCGCCTTTTAGAGTCAAGATTAAGGCACGCAGAGATAGACGTTCGGGGCGGCACGGCGGTGCCGCCCCGAGCGTCTATCTTCGGGCGCCTTTTAGAGCAAGATTAAGGCGCCCAGAGATAGACGTTCGGGGCGGCACGTTGCGAGGGAGCCGCCCCGAGCGTCTATTTCCGGGCGCCTTTTAGAGCAAGATTAAGGCGCCCCGAGATAGACGTTCGGGGCGGTAGGTTGCGAGGGGCGGCGAAACCGCCCCGAGCGTCTATCTCTGGCCGCCTTTTAGAGTCAAGATTAAAGCGCCCAGATCAGATCTTCAGGGTCGGCAGCACGAGTGTGACGCCCCTGGTGTTGCATACGTCCATAGGCCACGGTAACCACTTTCCATCAGGTGGGCCGCACCGTGTGCTAGTCTGCACCCTAAGTGGTATAAAAAAAAATTAGACGCTCGGGGCGGCTCCGCCGCCCCTCGCAACCTGCCGCCCCGGGCCATGGCCCCCTTGGCCCTAGGGTAAATACGCCCCTGGGTGCAGCGGGAACGGGAAAAATATGCCGGTACGAAGTTCGCCGGGACAGCTAGTATCTTATAGAAACCTTTGTTTCAATTCAATATTTCCACAATAGAGATTCACTGAAAATGAAATCGAGCAATGAAATGAAATCGAGATATCTACCCACTGCTGCACTGCCTCAATAGTTTAGGTTGTATCTATAGTTGATGAAAAACAAGCACGTTTGTTTGAAAACGTTCCATTGTGCAAATAAACATACGTGTCCAATGGAACCTGTGCTAGCTTAGCATGAATATTGTGATGACAATTTTATTCCGCACATGACAGTTCAAATATGGATAAAACAAGGATTACGCCTCTTACCTATGTGAATATCTTGTACCTATTTACTTTTTATTTGTAATATTGACAGCTTCTGTGGCGTGAGTGACGGTAGTGAACGCTCCAGCTTCGCAGGAGGCGTGGATTCATGTATCGCTCATTTCAAGTATTTGATGATGAATCTATATTATGAATGATGATATCTATAATTGTATGGGGCTCCATCAAGATCTTCGGGGCCAAGCCAACCTGATCTGTTAGCTCGTACCTATACCTGCTGATTAACAGACTAGGCTCTGACTCTGGAGTAGTCTTACCTCTCGGGGTTTAAGCAGACAGACGGTAAGCGCTCCCATAAGTCAAATCAAAAGGAGAAGGAGTAAGTGGGCTCTGAAGTGAAATACTTGTATGTAACCGGGATCGATGAAGCTGATGAGAAGCGTTTGTGGACGTCTGACTCGCGTTGCCAAACCTGTAAAATAACCTCTTACCCCTATATACTAGATATCTTATGTAGTACCTATAGGTAGAGGTAGGTAGGTACAGTACCTATCCAGCTTTTGATCTTAGAGTCTAGCAAAATTGAGTTGTTTGTTTGGGTTAAAGAATGTTTTTTTTGAGTAGCATTAAGTGCTTTTTTTATGGATAGGATACGTCAATTTGACTTCACCTCGCCTGATGGTGTGGAGCAAACAGCTAATTGCCAAATTGCCATCTTCATCATCATCTTGAATTTCATTTTAGCCTGTTGGTCATAGTTTCGATTTGATTAAAATTTTACAGGTAGGTATTATTAAGAGGTATCCTTGTCTCAAATAGGTAAATAATTATCGAAATGAATCCAATCCACAACAACTATTTAAAAAAGAATCTGACAAACCGATAACTACTTTTTTTTTGGAGTTGTTAAAATAAAATGTAATTACGAAAGTGCGTAGAGCGAACAGGTGCTCCACTAATATGGCTAAAGATACACAGGTGTTGAAACAAGAGGGAAGAGAAACTTGATTTCGTGCAAAGCTGCGGGACAACATTATTGGTAGGTACCTACATTATAGATAGATACTGTATGTATCTAGTAGGTAATAATGCTTTAACTAAGAATACGGGCACTTAAGACTTCTTTAGCGTGCCTTTTTGTCAAAAGTTATCTACCTAAATGTAGGTAGGTAGGTAGGTACTATTAATATGATTGCAACAAAAATATAGTGGTAAGGAGTGATCTTCCACCATCCTGAAATCGGATTTCACCCGTGATAGGAAACAAAAATTAAGCATAGGTAATGCAAACTTTAACAAATAGAAGTATCGGTAGGTTAGTGCTTAAGGAGTTGACCTTACGATCAAAAGGACTATTAATAATATTAGTAATATTAATAATAGCTTTTGCCCGCGGCTCCGCCCGCGTGGAAGTCGGTTATCGCGACCAAACATAGCCTATGTCCTTTCTCAAGGTCTAACCTACCTCTATACCAAATTTCATCAAAATCGGTTCAGCGGTTTAGTCGTAAAAGTGAGACAGACAGACAGACAGAGTTACTTTCGCATTTATAATATTAGTAGGGATTACGGTTGTTAATATTCTTTATAGGTATAATAAAATTAAGTATTAAAAAATAAAAAACCCGACTGCTGTCTAAAAGATCGAAACAAGCTTGATAGCACGCGGTAGGTACCATTTGCCAATCATAAACCGAAAGAAATTTAAAGTGATTACATACGCGAATGACTTTGACCATACAAATGCTCAAGGTCATTCGCTCATATTTGAACCGTAAAAATCAGTAAAACCAATTTTGATAGATAACTTTATAGGCGACGATTACTAACAAGAAGGTCACGTCATGCTAATACACTTATTTAACATATATGTGAAGTTTTAGATTATTTGGATACATAATAATATTGTAGATAATATTTGGTTTCATAAGAAAAAGTAGAGTGATGGGCCTCTTTTCAACTATTTCCTCCTTTTTTATTTAATTTATGAAAAGGAGAAGTTATTCTGTGTCCTGTAGTATGCAGGTATGTGAATTTCAGATCTGTAGGTTTTATAGATAATAAGAAAAACTGTTTCGAAAATACCGAGTTTTTCGATGCTGACCTGATTCGGGGCCTTAATGGGTACGCCTGCTATCAAGCTTGTTTCGATCTTTTAGACAGCAGTTGGGTTTTTTATTTTTTAATAATTAATTTTATTTTAACCTTTTTATGTAAGATCATCTAAGTATATATTTTTGTAATCTCCTTTTAATTCTCTTCATTTTGATACCCTACTCATTAATTTGAATGAAAAAAATTTTTGGCAACACATATTTTAATCAAAAATCTACCGTATAGTTTTTATTGGAATTGTATGTACCCTATGACACTCGGGAGATGAATACTTTTCATTTGAGACCCCATTCATCGAAATCCGTCTAGGGGTTAGGCGTAGGCCTGTAGAGGGGAACAAAGAAAACTACATACATACATACATACATACGCGCGAAACACATTACCCTCTCGCTGGCGCAGTCGGGTAAAAAGAAGTTATCATCACACTTTAAGTTATTGAAAAAAAAGGTGCACACATGCATACGCGCGAAACACATTACCCTCAATACCCTCGCTGGCGCGGTCGGGTAAAAAATTAATTATTAAAAAATTAAAAAACCCGACTGCTGTCTAATAGATCGAAACAAGCTTGATAGCAGGCGGTACCCATTTGCCAATCATAAACCGAAAGAAATTTAATGGGTACCGCCTGCTATCAAGCTTGTTTCGATCTTTTGACAGCAGTCGGGTTTTTTTATTTTTTAATAATTAATTTTATTTTAACCTTTTTAGTTAAGATATGACATCTATATATTTTTGTATTCTCCTTTTAATTCTCTTCATTTTGATACCCTACTCGATAAATTCGAATGAAAAAAAATTTTTGACGACACATATTTTAGCATCAAAAATCTACCGTATAGTTTTTTGTTGGAATTTTATGTACCCTATGACACTCGGGAGATGAATACCTTTCATTTAAGACCCCATTCATCGAAATCCGTCTAGGGGTTAGGCCTGTAGAGGGGAACAAAGAAAACTACATACATACATACATACATACATACATACATACATACATACATACATACATACATACATACATACATACATACATACATACATACATACATACATACATACATACATACATACATACATACATACATACATACATACATACATACATACATACATACATACATACATACATACATACATACATACATACATACATACATACATACATACATACATACATACATACATACATACATACATACATACATACATACATACATACATACATACATACATACATACATACATACATACATACATACATACATACATACATACATACATACATACATACATACATACATACATACATACATACATACATACATACATACATACATACATACATACATACATACATACATACATACATACATACATACATACATACATACATACATACATACATACATACATACATACATACATACATACATACATACATACATACATACATACATACATACATACATACATACATACATACATACATACATACATACATACATACATACATACATACATACATACATACATACATACATACATACATACATACATACATACATACATACATACATACATACATACATACATACATACATACATCCATACATACATACATACATACATACATACATACATACATACATACATACATACATACATACATACATACATACATACATACATACATACATACATACATACATACATACATACATACATACATACATACATACATACATACATACATACATACATACATACATACATACATACATACATACATACATACATACATACATACATACATACATACATACATACATACATACATACATACATACATACATACATACATACATACATACATACATACATACATACATACATACATACATACATACATACATACATACATACATACATACATACATACATACATACATACATACATACATACATACATACATACATACATACATACATACATACATACATACATACATACATACATACATACATACATACATACATACATACATACATACATACATACATACATACATACATACATACATACATACATACATACATACATACATACATACATACATACATACATACATACATACATACATACATACATACATACATACATACATACATACATACATACATACATACATACATACATACATACATACATACATACATACATACATACATACATACATACATACATACATACATACATACATACATACATACATACATACATACATACATACATACATACATACATACATACATACATACATACATACATACATACATACATACATACATACATACATACATACATACATACATACATACATACATACATACATACATACATACATACATACATACATACATACATACATACATACATACATACATACATACATACATACATACATACATACATACATACATACATACATACATACATACATACATACATACATACATACATACATACATACATACATACATACATACATACATACATACATACATACATACATACATACATACATACATACATACATACATACATACATACATACATACATACATACATACATACATACATACATACATACATACATACATACATACATACATACATACATACATACATACATACATACATACATACATACATACATACATACATACATACATACATACATACATACATACATACATACATACATACATACATACATACATACATACATACATACATACATACATACATACATACATACATACATACATACATACATACATACATACATACATACATACATACATACATACATACATACATACATACATACATACATACATACATACATACATACATACATACATACATACATACATACATACATACATACATACATACATACATACATACATACATACATACATACATACATACATACATACATACATACATACATACATACATACATACATACATACATACATACATACATACATACATACATACATACATACATACATACATACATACATACATACATACATACATACATACATACATACATACATACATACATACATACATACATACATACATACATACATACATACATACATACATACATACATACATACATACATACATACATACATACATACATACATACATACATACATACATACATACATACATACATACATACATACATACATACATACATACATACATACATACATACATACATACATACATACATACATACATACATACATACATACATACATACATACATACATACATACATACATACATACATACATACATACATACATACATACATACATACATACATACATACATACATACATACATACATACATACATACATACATACATACATACATACATACATACATACATACATACATACATACATACATACATACATACATACATACATACATACATACATACATACATACATACATACATACATACATACATACATACATACATACATACATACATACATACATACATACATACATACATACATACATACATACATACATACATACATACGCGCGAAACACATTACCCTCTCGCTGGCGCAGTTGGGTAAAAAGAAGTTATCATCACACTTTAAGTTATTGAAAAAAAAGGTGAACCCAGTTTAATTGAACGGCTTTCAACTGGTAAAATACACTGTAGAAGCGAACTCCATCAAATACAAGAAGCGAAATCAATTCCAACTAAATGGCGTTATCTTATTTATCACGTTTTTGTTAATGACTTAAGTACATTAAGTTAAATGTTGGTGTAACACTTTGGGTTACATTACGAGGTGTTAGTTTGCATTGACTTCAGTTCTACACTTTAAGATATCCGCTACCAAACGTGGGAACCCAGCAAAATTGAATTGAACGATCAGCTGGTGCACAGGCTACCGGCTTGCAGGGAGGTTGCTATTCAATGAATTGGTGGAGCAAAATTTGGGTCCTAAAATAGTTGTAAGTCACAGAACCATGAATCACACTTAATTCTAGAGTTCGACCCCCTATTCGGCGTGGGTTTCGTACATAATACCGAAAGCTAAATAGTCGAATAACAATAGGTCGACAACGATTGGTCGGACGATCAAATTGTCGCTGGTACGTTAGGTCGAAGCGTTAATACGTCGAGGTATTATTACGTGGAAAATGCAATAGGTCGACAATGATTGGTCGAAAGATCAAATTGTCGCTGGTATATTAAGTCGAAATATTAATACGTCGACGTATTACTACGTAAAAATGCAAACGGTCTATTGTCTCCTCCCCATAAAGTTGAAATTTTCAAAAAGCCAAAGGTTGGCACAGACGGTGGAATAAGTTGTTAAACAAACAGAAACGAGGATTATACCAAACCCGTTGCGTTCAAACCAAATGCGTTGAAGGACCTTCCCCAAAGAAGCGAGGTAGAAGACATGAAAATGCAATTATGTCGATAGTTAACAAAAAATCAAACATGGACTTATTGGATTATCTTAGAGCGTTGGCAATGAATATCAAAATGTAAAGCCAGTTTAAATAAGTAAATAAATGAATATATATTATACATTTTATTTGAATATAGGCCTCAAAAAATATTATTTACACAAACATTAGGCGTTATACTATTAAAGCTTCTTTATACTAAAGTTCTATCAAAGTGAATATCACTTAGATAGAATTGTTAGAATAATGAATCGCTCTTTCCGAAATTACAATACCGACACAAAAACTTGGTTTATGTTTATTGCAGACTCCCTCAATATTTATGACTTGTCTCTAAAATGAACTTATACTTATCATCATCGTCATCATCATTTCAGCCATAGGAAGTCAACTTCTGGACATAGGCCTCCCCTATAGATCTCCAATAGCACCGGTTGGAAGCGGCTCGCATCCACTTATACTTATAACATAGGTTTTTTTCAAAGATTTCGCAAAGACAGGCTTTTTGAAAATTTCAACTTTATGGGGACAATAGACCGTTTGCATTTTTACGTAGTAATACGTCGACGTATTAATATTTCGACTTAATATACCAGCGACAATTTGATCTTTCGACCAATCATTGTCGACCTATTGCATTTTCCACGTAATAATACCTCGACGTATTAACGCTTCGACCTAACGTACCAGCGACAATTTGATCGTCCGACCAATCGTTGTCGACCTATTGTTATTCGACTATTTAGCTTTCGGTATTATGTACGTAACCCCGGCTATATCTCATAGCCGTTCCACCGTGGAAGAATTAGACATACCTAAGTATATTATATTATATAGGTATACATACTTACAAACTTTCGCATTCAGTATAATATGAGTAAGAGGATAGATATATACCTACCTATCTTACTAAAAGCCTAGTTTTATTTTCATTACAATTTAATATTGGACAATATACCCCAGTAATGAATTCTGTGCAAAAGTATCGATACGCCGCAGGTGATGCGTCGCGTCGGTGTGTTCGTTTTTGGCGAATCAGAGGCGCGCAGGTGCAACCGCGCCGGCGCAGGTGGTGCCGCGATCTCAGCCCGTATTGATATACAGGCGGCTCTCCATTGATCGGTTACTTTGAATCGAATTAAGTATTACATATTAGTACGCACGGAAAAGTACTAAGTAGGTACAGTCAGTGTCAAAAGCAAATTATGATTGTACATACCTATTTCGAAATTGAAAATCGCAATGAAATTGATTAAAAAAATATGCCAATGGCTAAGCCAAACTTATTTAACTAACTAAAAATATATAAAAAATACTCAAAGCAGTGAAAAAGCATTTATTTTAGTAATATAAACCTTGTTGCTCAAGGACAATTTCGAAAATCTGAAAATGAACTTACATTTTTGACACTGACTGTATATAGAGGCATGAATTCCATACACTTGTGGAGTTCATTATTTATTGCATCCCTAATTCAATTATTTTATCAACTGGTATTACAAATTCAAAAGAGGTCAAATATTATATGTTGCGCTGACTGCCCTTAAATATGTAACAAGGGCAGGAGGATGATGATGATAGTGAAATTTTTGATACTAATTTGAGTCAATTAACAGTTGAGCTCAAGAATATACCTATACCTAGGTCATTTTAGTATATTCACATAATTCATTAGGTAGTTAAGAAATTAACATTTTATTAGTTTAGTTGCTGGCTTTTTATTCGAGCAATATTAGCAAACGAATTTATGTTCTCATTATCCCCCTCCGAGCTAAATAACCATATTATAATAATAATTTCGGTTACTAGAACATATTTTTAATGAAAATAAAAAAGAAAAAATGTGTCAAAAAAGAATAAAAAGTGTTGTGATTAATTTCTTCAAATCAATCAACCTGTATGTAAGCCCGTGCGCTACTTAGTAATCGTGTGCGAGATGACAGATGCGCGGCTCGGCCGGCATATGCACAGGACGCCTGCGCTAGAGACACGATGCGCCAGCGCCGCCGCGCCGGTCGAATAAACATCCACCCCTACCCCTTCTCCTCGTGACCAACTTATAGAAAGAGATTGAATCGGGATATTTTAGTATTCACATATTTTTGTTCTCACAGGGGTTAGACTATAATTATTATAAAATGTGAAAGTTTTTGAACCCTTTTGTTTTGGCCTTAAAGTTGTTGGGTGGCACTTAACTATACACCCCCCTGGGTAGTAGATAATAATAAATAAATATAAATATCACGCTACCGTCACAGTTCACAGTATAATTAGCCTAGTAAACGAATAACTTGTGGATGGAAAAGTCGAAAGCAGAAACTTTGACTTAGGAACTTTGTTTGGACTAACTAGTTAGGAGATGAACATACTAAAAGTCCTGACCCCTCCGAGGTGACCCCCTGGGGGGGAAGCACAAAGAAGGTCCCGTTTTTGTTTTTTTGCTTAGGTACTTCTCTAAAATGGTGCTTTTTACGACATAATGAAAGCTAATTAAATTCTCTACATCTTTGTCTTACAACTGTAACATACGGTGCAAATAATTCGCGCACAAATTCCTACTACGCTACGATGATAACTACTGTAGTAGGTAGGTAGGTACCTACTATATTTTTCGGCAACATGAAATACGTGCGCACTCGTAAAGCCGTGTGTAAGTAATGCAATTTGGCAATTGAACATTAAGCTTTTTAACCAGATTGCAAGTGGAAATGTTACTAGGTATTTTATATAATATGTATTATGAATACTGTATAGAATTTCGTCGTCAAATTGTAGCTAGGTACTACCCGCATAACATTCTATTAGGCTGTTGCTATTTTATACGATAATTGTTTGAATAAAAAATAGTTCTATGGTACCTAAACGTGCACTGACTGAGTGGGTTTAGTGCATATCTGATGTCCATGTTTGAAGCATAGAATTTGCAACGAGAGCTCATCTGAAAAAGAACTAAAGTTACCGACAAAGCTCGCAGAATAAGCAAGCTGAAGTGGCAGTGTGGCAGTGGCCAGATCTGTCGGAGAACCGATGGCCGTTGGAGCAAACGAGTCCTAAAGTGGAGACCGCGAGAAGGCATATGGAAGGTGGCCCATGTCCAGCAGTGGATTGCAATTTGCAATATGCTAATTGATTGACTGATCTAATGGTACTACAGAATATGTAGACACTAAGTAGAATAGACCCTTCCATTCTAATAATCTGTAAGTTTCTGACCGGCCGGCCTTCTTTAAATAGTGGGTGACAACGCGCTACCGGGCCACGAAAAGAAAATACCGGGTCACGGCTCTGTCTCACCGTTTACAATCCATCCATCTATCAATCCATATAGTAAACTCACTGATAATATAATTATGGACATCCGAAAATATTTTAAGTGGGTGCGTCACGATGGGTAAACATTAAACTGGTTTAGGGAAAGCCTTCACTGTAGTTATTCCTACCTACTGGCGCTGCTCGCTGCGAGCAAAGTGGCGAGAGTGAGAACTTTCACTCCCAGGGTCGCCAGTCGCCATCAGCTCCCGTCTCGGCGTCTCCCACACCGGACACTCTGTGAGCGTGTGCAGCGCCGAGTCCTCGCTCGCGTCACAGTGATGGCACTTGGACGTTGGCTCTTTCCGCCCGAAGCATCCATGGTCGGTGATAATCTGTGTCAGCCAGAACGAGAGGCCGCCGTGTGGACTCTCTAGCCAGTCCCTCATGATGGGTCTTACCGCCGCTACTACGGCGCGCCCTGCGCGTGGGGTGTGTGTGGTATCCCTGTGGAGCCGGGATCTCACGGCCCGAATATCTTCAGGCTCAGGATCGTGTTCCCGCTCCCGCGCTGGCTTTCGGAAGAAAGGTGATAGATACCTATAGCAAAAAGCCAATGACCAACAATGCACTACTTTTTGTAGTTGTCATTACATTCGACATTGGCACAACATATCTATACTATACTATCTATATATATATAAATTGTAAAGTGGTCGTGTCTGTACATTGAAGATATTTAAAAAAAATGCTTGGGTTATGTTATGTGAACGATACTGAACACGAAAATATATTTTTTTAATTTCCTGTCTGTTTGTCCGCGTCCGCGATGGACGCAAAAACTACTGGACGGATTTTGATGCGGTTTTTTTTGTTAGAAAGGGCTTACTCAGACTTAAAATCTTGCGTTTGTCTGATCACAATGTCGGTTGAGAAGAACCGAAGATATGAGCAAAGGTCGCGTTAACCGAGATGCACGCGGGCGGAGCCGCGGGCGGAAGGCTAGTGCATACATATAATCACGCCTTTATCTCCGGCAGGATAAAGAGCACACAGGCAGAGGTGAATTAACACCCACTTTTCACCAATCATTGTATTCGATCCCACGTACCTAATAGAGGGTGAGCCTATTGCCGTATTCGGGCACTGTTGTTGATTTGAGCTTTCCATCGGAAGCTGGGTCACATGGGTCGGGGCTGTATATAGGTACCTGTCTATGTTAAACAACCATATCCCTTAGTCGCCTTGTACGACACCACACGGGAAGAAATGGAGTAGTTCAAATTCTACTCTGCTGAGAAATATCTAGATAGCTTAGTAGCTTATGTCATATCCATATCTCCTAATATTATAAAATTGAAGAGTTTATTTGCTTGACCGCGCTAATCTTAGGCACTATTTGTTCAAATTGATTTTTTTTGTTGAACAGTCCCTTTATCATCCATCACGCTACTACCCTAGGGAACGGAGCAGTTATCATAAATGTCAACAAATCCGGCAGACTCCCTACATTATTTGAAACTGAATAAATTGCCGGCATAATGGCTTATAGAGGTGATAGGTTTCGAAATATGCCACGGGGTCATAATGTAGGTACATAAATCATTGTTTACAAGTAAATGCACTTTCCCTAAGTGTTTAAAAACGATGAAGCAGGTGTTAATTATGTAAAAATTAATAACTTATGATCGAAACTTATATTATAGTAAAAGTAACGAAGCCAAAAAACATCGGCTCAGGTCTCTCAGGTAGACGCGTTCGGTCATGCCTACTTAAATTTGTAGAGGTCCGTAGGTAAATCATTAGGCAACTCCTTACGACGGCGACCGTACCTAGCTACCTATAATAATGCTAATAATATATAATTTACATTGAAAGTGTTTGCCCGCGATGGACGAAAAAACTACTAGACGGATTTCAATGCGGTTTTTTTAAAAAGATCTTGTCCAGACTTAAAATCTTAGGTTTGTTTGATTGTAATCGGTTGAGTAGAACCGGAGATAAGAGATCCACGCGAGCGGAGCCGCGGGCGAAAGGCTAGTAATATATTTATAGTGTAATATAATATAGTAAAACCTTATAAGCCAAACCAACAGGCGCCAATGGTGGACGGGGATGAGGACAGACGGTACAAAAAAATTAACTAATTTAACTTACCTAGATAATTTTTTTTAAACATCTGTTGGTAGGTATTCTCATTTTCATATTGCAATAATCACTAAATACCTATTTTACTTTTTCTTAAACACAAACCTTTCAAACTAACTTTATTGCTTCACTATTATTTCGACAGTCACGCTGGTGGATACCTACCGACCGTGGTACCTACTTACGTTATTAATTTGGGAGCTGCAGCCTATACTGTGGATCAAACTAGTATCCGTGAGTAGCAGGTGCAGTGTTTATCTGACCGAGATGTTGAATTTCTACTTTTCTAAGAATATAATTTGATAAGTATAAAGTTTATGTCCTCTTAGATGTAGAGTACCTAACTTTGAAATGTATATCATTACAAACTACAAAGTTATGCTAAATCACACGACGGATTTTGATATACGATTTTCACCGTATTTTCACCGTAGATATTATTTACGATTCATGTGTAGGTAGGTATATAAATTATTAATCCTAACTAAACTTTTGGGAAATAGGATAACAAATTTAATAGTAACAGTCGCGCCTAGGGCGTAATGGAAAATTGTATTTTTATTATATTAACTCACATGTTCTTATCTCACAAACATCCAGAGCCTCGCCATCAATCACTAGATGCATACAAGCAAGTAGACTTGGGTCCCAAAAATTCTACCAGGTAAGTATATGGTACTATACCTATTCGAGAGATATGGCCCTGGGTCGGCCGGGGTGCGAGGGATATGGCTATGACAATCTCACCTCCGGCAACTGACGACCCACAGATGGCGTGCGTTTTAGTCGGTTCGAGTCCGGCATAACCTCCTCCTCCGGTTCCGGCGGGGGAGGTATCCGTGGGGATTTTTCGCACGATAAAAAAAAAAAAAAAAAAGGTACTATACCTATAGTATCTAAGAATCATGAGGTGTATCTATCCCTCGTATCATATTTTTTATACACTTACCAACAAAATGATATAGAAAAGTAACAAAATGTATACGGAACCTGCTATGCGGAAGTTATTCATAATTGACCCATTAATATTGGAACGTGTCTTGCAGCTGTCTTAATAACAGTGTGGGCTCCGAAAGTATCAGAGCGTACGCGCCGGTGTCGTGCGCGGTGCGTCCACAGCCCTATGCGGCTTAGTGTAGCGGCGCACCTGCGGAAGAACGATACAGATTTCTAAATTGTATTAGTACCTAAGAACCTAATAATTTAATTTCCAGAAATATAGTTATGTTCTCAGTCTTCCATACTTAAAAAAAAAAGAAAAAAAGAAAAAGATACGCTGCGAACGTTCGGTCACAAGTGGCAGATTTATTTATTCATTTGGATATTTTTTTGTTTAAATTATTGTGTAATTTGTATATTATTATAATATATTTTTCAACACACGTTTACACGCATGTACCATAATGTACTATTACACTTATCGTATGAAAATTAGGTAGGTACACATTATTATTATTCTTACATAATATGTATACTATTATATAGGTAGGTATAGTATAATATACGTGGTAGTAGTTTTGGGAGTATGGGGTAATGGGGATCCATTATGATCTTTGGGGCCTAACTCTACCTTTTTCTTGCGTGCATTGAGATTACTCCGAAGACGATGACAATGATACAGTCAGTTTATTACGATTGAAGTCACAAAAAATGTAATAATACGTTGTTACCTAATACGTTGTCGCAGAATTAAAAACATCTTGTCTATGATACAATACAGCAGGCGTAATCACATTGAACTTCTCTCGCGTATTTTCCGTAAGTGTGTCTGTGGCTTAAAGCTTCGTAAATACGTGCCTGCGCACATCTGCCTTTGTCCCAAAACAAGAAAAAATGCCACATGAACACCTATTATGAACCAAGCCTCGAGACTGTTTTAAAATTGAGGAGAAGCTGCAAACGAACAGTAAGGATTACTAAACTGCAGACTGCAGTGCATCTGCCGAAGTGGGACGCGTGTCCCAAAAATTAACTATATTGTGTATCATCACTACATATTATAAAACTAAGTCGCTGTCGCTGTCTGTCCGTCCCTACGGATTTCAAAGCGGTTTTTTTTATAGAATGAGTGATTCAAGAGGAAGGTTTATATGTATAATACATGCATAATATTGTAGAGAAACACTGATAAATCGGGATCAGAATACCACGCGGGCGGAAAACATGGCGGTACGAAGTTGGCCGGGTCAGCTAGTGTAATATAATTATGTGGTAGCGAGAGTGCGTTCGACTGCAAAGTCAAACGTCACGGGTTCGATTACCGTTCAGTGCAACTATTCTATTTGCATTAATCTGGAAATATCAGAACTGATAACGATATAAAAATATACAAATGCGGCACTGGCGTTTAGAAGTGGTGAAACCAAGATGCCGGACACCCTTCTGTGGATACTACAGAGATCAGGGCACCTGGTGGACACTTTCAAACAAACTGTCGATGTAAATTATTTAATACATTAGAACTTACATTAGATACCTATCTATTATATTAAGTGCCTGCGCCATGCTCATATCAGTTCTCATTAGTCTAAAAGCATAATATATACGTCTCTCATGTAAGCTTTAAGCTTCCAAGTAGAACACGAATACCCACAATTAAAATAGGTACCCATTTCAGTCTCCGTATGCACAATGCACACAAGAGTGCGTGTGTGGCTGGATTCTAACTAAGGTAAACGCTTCTAATTCCGTGGTATTTTCACCAAATCTCGAAAGAACCTCAAAAATTAAGTATTCATTGTATCTTTTTCTACATAAGGCTATTTTTATTAGAAGTGTAATCTATCTTATTTTTGAAAAATACCATCAATTTGACTCTAAAAGTTCATTAAAACTGTTAAATTAATAAAAAAATCAAAAAAGTCAGATGCGACTAATTCCGTGGTAAATATTCTAATTCCGTGGTATTTGGTTTCTAATTCCGTGTGTAAACAGTATGAACGTAATGACGTGGAGAGAATGATACATGGTGTTCAAAAATGGAATGTATTTATTTTAGCTTTGTATTTCAAATCAGTCTCTATCATTTATGTCTAACAAAATAGAATCACAATTGGCAAGCATATTTATTTGTATTAACAATAATATAATTATATATAGAACATAATATATTATAATAAGGCGGTACTCCTCGACACGGCACGTATTGTGAGGAGGTTCCTCTCCCTGGAGCCCTAACCACCGGTAGCTTGGTCCCTGTACCCGATGCCGGTGGGACACTATTTTTTATATTTATAAATATATGTTTTTATTAGATAATAATATTTATGTATTTAAAAATGTAATTTATAGGCTTTTAAAATGAATAAAGAGGGGATAATAATAAAATATAGATATATTTTTTTAATTCATATTTTTAAGTATATATATTTTTTAGATAATATATGTATTTAAAAATATGTATTTATCCAAGTCTATACTTAGGTAAGCTACCGTTTTAAATACCCACTAGCCACCGCTAGTGGTAGTAATATCTTTACAATTTATTAATAATACCAACACGTCGAGTAAAATAATGAACAGGCTGTATACAGGGCGTCCCACGGCGATGCCACATGGAGGGAAAGTACCTTAAATCCTTAAGTTAGCTCATTTTGTTTAAAGGTGACATCATTTTATTTTTAAAAAGAAATAAAACTGCATTCAAAGATTTTTAAAAATTCGCTTGCCACACCCGGTAATCGAACCGACTAAAATCCGAAAAAGTAACATCCTGTATTTTTATGGCATCAATCGTTAGTGTCAATCATAAGGATCAAATCTCTCTAAAAGACATGATAAATTAAACGAAAGGAAGTCCTTGAAATCTAAAATTATAAATTCAAATTGGCAAAATAAAACACTTTAACTCAAAGTTCATCCATCCATCTGATACCATATTAACAATAAAATTCCATATTTAAATTACTTTTCTTTTTTTATCGTGCTGAGACCGCTGCTGGTCAGCAGTAGTATTTAGGTATGTCGAACTCAAACCGACTAAAACCGCATGCCGTCTAAATTAACAGATTATAAGTTGATCCATAGGGCAATTCTCTTGCCATTTTCGTTGCCCAGGGTACACCGCGTGCAGGTTTCTAATCAAGCACCCAAAAATAACTATCTACCCTACCTCCCTACCTTACACAACACATACCTCATGTAGTTACCCAATAAAGTTACATTCTAAACAGGTAACAAAGTTCATTCATTTAGTACTCATTTTACTAAATAAATTTCATCAAAGATATCTCTAGTGTTGATCCCTACTAATATTATAAATGCGAAAGTAACTCTGGGGAAATGGGTGAAGTGGCCCGTACCAAAGGGCGGATCACCCGTCCGGCCAACGGCGCGGCGTCCCCAGCTGGCAGTAAGTAAGTAAGTAACTCTGTCTGTCTGTCTGTCTGTCTCGCTTTTACAACTAAACCGCTGAACCGATTTTGATGAAATTTGGTATAGGGGTAGATTAGACCTTGAGAAAGGACATAGGCTATGTTTGGTCGCGATAACCGACATCCACGCGGGCGGAGCCGCGGGCAAAAGCTAGTATCTTATAAGAAAGTATTTTATTTTACCAAATCGTATTTATAATTTTAGGTTTCAAGGACTTCCTTTCATTTAATTTACCATGTTTCTTAGAGAGATTTGATCCATATGATTGACACTATCGATTGATGCCATAAAAATACAGGATGTTACTTTTTCGGATTTTAGTCGGTTCGATTACCGGGTGTGGCAAGCGAATTTTTAAAAATCTTTGAAAGCAGTTTTGTTTCTTTTTAAAAATAAAATGATGTCTCCTTTAAGTGAAATGAGCTATCTTAAGGATTTAAGGTACTTTCCCTCCATGTGGCATCGCCGTGGGACGCCCTGTATAACAGGTGTCAATACCACGGAATTGGTCCCCATGTAATCTAATTACCGTCGTAAATACCACGGAATTAGTTTTTATGACACAAAATCAAGTTTTCTAATTCCGAGGTATAAAAACTAGAAGATTTTTTAATATTATACATCTAAGTTAACGTTTTATTGCGATATCATCGACATAATATATGAAACATACTCAAGGAAATATCAGAACACATCAAAAATCTCGTTTTCTGTACTTAGTTCCTCCATACAAGAAATTAAGAAAGTACCTAAGTATACAATGTTTGACCGGCTATAATTAGTAAATGCGACTTCAAAGTGTGCCACGGAATTAGTTTTTTGTATTTATTGGTTATTCAAGTTATCAGAACTGAAATATGAAGTTTGTAATAGAAAAACTACCACTAAAATTTTCAAATAAGATAAACTCTATAAAATTGTAATTCCGTGGTATACAACGGTAATTAGAAACACACAAAAATATTTGACACCTAATGCCGTGGTATTTTTAACACTTATTTTCTCCTCAATTTGTTAATAGAATACTCCAATGTTAAGTGTATTCGATACAACGTATTACCCTTTCAGTATTTTACCCAAAACCGAATCTCTTGTAGTATAAAAATATCGTTTAAAATACTATTTAGCAAATGGTAGTACTTACGCGCATAAGGTCCGAAATGTATGGAGTGTGTGTTCGACTCAGGTGGCAGTGGCAAATTAATCGATTATTTTAAAATATACACACACCAAGGTACTTTTGTCTTCACATAAATATGAACAGATAAATTATTATTTGATTAATGGGTCTTGCAGTCAAAAATAATTAGTAATTTGCTTTAAAAAGCTGTTTTTCTAAATACCACGGAATTAGTAGCGGATTTCTGCACCCCACGGAATTAGACGCGTTTACCTTAACTATGCCTGTTCATTAAGACTTTAATGTTTCGTTTAGGGCTGCACGATTTAGGATTTGTCTGGTGTAACCGTAAAGATACAAGTCATCGTTTACGGCCACATTTTTTTAAGCTATTGCATAGCTTCTATCGCGGGCCTTGAGCGTGGAGACCGAATCCAGAAATTCCGTAACGAAAAAAGCCCAACACCCCGCACTCCGAGCTCGCACGAATCGACCCAAACTGCTCCGAAGTAGCTCCGCTTAACGTAAGTAATTATAATTGCATAAGTTGATAAAAAATGCTATGCAATAGCTTTACCGCTGCAGTCCCCGAGTGCCAGACGTCTTTTTTTATAAATCTGTCTATTTTTGCTCACCAAAAGTTTGTAAAATTGCAGCCACTATTATTTCGTGCGTATGAAATAACGGCCGCAAACTGAACGGAACTGTCTTTTTTTCGTGCAGAAACCTCCACGGATACCAGCGCCGCTGGTCCCTGGAAGTGGGTATGTTGGGCAAGAACCGACTAAAACCGCACGCCGTAATTTTACAACTGACAACCGAGACGGCGCGCCGATTTTTACCCAATATGGCATTTCCCTGTTGACACTGGGTCATCTACTAATTGGAGATGACTCAAGCCTTCTCGGGCCTGTCATTGCATAAAGCCGCTTTTTTACTATCTCCATCATAGGACTGGCGCCTTGATAGAGACAGGTGTGATGATTAGATCCTACTAACTAATCCTAAGGAACAACTGATATGGGAATAATTAAAATGATGTTCCACTAATCTCATGGGACAACTGAATTTTAAATAGGCAGATTATATCCTATTACTTGCAAATTTATAAATGTTCTTAAAGCAGTTAAAGGGGAAATAAAACAGCGTATGAGAAAAACAACTTGACTGTGCTCAAGTGAGTACTCCTCGTTCTCTTTTTTTTTCATCCTAGCGTTATTTACAGTCGCAACCGAAGCTTTCACCGCGGAGTTTGGGGTCCGCTTTTTCCAGTCTAACTGCGGGTTTGGTTAATCTTGAATATTTTTCGTTAAGTTACTGCCATCTGATCTACGCAATCCATTGGTAATATCGAAGTATTGCAGTTAGACCGATTGTTGACCTTTAAGGTGATTACCTACATACGCGAATGACTTTGACCATACAAATGCTCAAGGTCATTCGCTCATATTTGAACCGTAAAAATCAGTAAAACCAATTTTAATAGATAATTTTATAGGCGACGAGTACTAACTAAGAAGATCACGACATGCTAATACACTTATTTAACATATTGTGAAATTTTAGAATATTTGGATTTATATTGTAGATAATATTTGGTTTCATAAGAAAGAGTAGAGTTATTTACGGAGCCTCTTTTTAACTATTTCCTCCTTTTTTATTTAATTTATGAAAAGAAGAAGCTATTCTCTATATTCTGTAGTATGCAGGCATGTGTATTCCAGATCTGTAGGTTTTATAGTTAATAAGAAAAACGGTTTCGAAAATACCAATTTTTCGATGCTGACCTGATTCGGGGCCTTAAGCATCTACCCTATTCAAAATTAAAGAAAAATAAATAAAGATATCAAACCAATCATATTTTGTTACTGAAAATGATCGCAAACTGACGAAAGTGGCCGTATACTAGTGTTTTGGCTACTTTTGCACTTTTTCTCTTACATATAATTATTATAAATCAGTAGATGAAAGTTCAGGGTTTATTATTTTTATGCAACTAGACCATACTCAGGGCCGATTCAAAATAATCATCAGCTATTTTGGAAATAGCCTATTTTTACCCGGCAAAGTGAGCAACTCAGCTAAAGACCGCAGTCCCGCGAACTGGCCCTATCCATTAAATAATTAAGTCCAGTACAGTCACAGGTAATAAAATAATTTATTTATTTATTATTTATGTTATTTTAAAGAAACAGTAACAAAAGCTTAAAATGTGTACGACAATGTCACAGACACAATAGACGGTGTCGTGATAAATATAAAGATAATGAAATATTTTGAATTTTCATTGCACAAAGTACAAGTACAGGGCCCATACCATGAACTCTTAAAACAGGTCAATAATTGAACTGCTGTCATCCTACCAACTGCAAATGTCACTTTGTAATCCAATATATTTATATGACATTACAAAGTGACATTTGCATTTGGCAGAATGACAGCAGTTCTATTATTGACCTGTTTTAAGGTTTATGGTAAGGCCGCAGTACTGTAAAGCCGGAAAGCGGGTTGCGAAAGTGTATCGAGATAGACATTATACTTATAGACACTAAGTAAATCCTATTCTCAACGTAAATGTGGTAGGACATACAATTTGCAATTATGTACCTACTAAAAATTCATCGTAATCGGATGAATAGTCTAGAAATGCATGATTAGGAGTTATGGAGTATGGACGTATGCAACACCAAGGGCGTCACACATAGTGGCTTGAAGTAAGTACCTATGTACCTAAATTCACAACATATTTTTGAGCGCGACTGTACAGATACAGTGGCACTGAATTCAATTAGCGTGAGCTGCTTACACAAGCAGCACAACAGTCGAAACTGTATTTCTGTATTTATGTTACTATTCACATGCGTTATTTCACTTTACCTACGAATGTTCGACTAAGTGACATGGAATAAAATATTATTATTTTTTATTTTAGTCTGAGCGAAAAGCAATTCAACCTACGAGTATAATTTGTTTGTTTGATTTTTTTTATAAATAGTTTTGGAAAAGATAATGAAAATCTTCTTCTTCATCCTAGCGATAATTCCCAGTCGCATCCGAAGTTTTTACCCAGGCGTCTGGGGTCCGCTTTATCAATCATAGTAATTCATAACTGAGTATTTGATTGGACTTCGATATTTTCCGTGAAGCGACTGCCATATGACCTCCACAACTCAATGGTGACATTAGGCTATATCGAAGCATTGCAGCTAGACCGTTGTTGTTGGACTTTTTAGGGCTCCAACTACCCTTAACGACTGCCAAACATGTTCATATGGCGACCGGGATCGACGGCTTAACGTGCTCTCCGAGGCACGTCCAGACCAATGCAAATACCCATATTCATGCATACAAATATTTGCACTGAGCGGGGATCGAACCCGCGCCTCCAGCGTAGCGGCCGCGTTCGCTACCGCTACACGACAGAGGCTGAAAAATAATGACAATCTGAAACATTAAAATTCATTTCAATTCAGTGAGATCGGGCCCAAGAGGGGTAATATAAAGCCATACGTTAGACTTGAGATTATATAAGGCGTTATTTAGACGGGGAGAGTTTCTCGTCTGCAAGATACGATTATCGAAAGGACAGAAAAAAGTTGCTTCGTCTAAACATTCGGAGAAACAATTACCGCTCGCGCGTCCACGCCTTGCGAGAATTGCCTCGCAATTGAATATTGGTAGTGTCCGTCTAGTCTAAACGGAATTTTCAAGCAATAATCGCATTTTGACATAGGCGATGTTTCACTTGCGAATATCGTATGGTATAATCATAGGTGAGAATTAAAGTGTTTGCCTGTGTGTAACATTTTGATACGACGCAAAATATATCGATACTATAATTAATTTGATATACGCGAGTCGCGTACGGCGTACGATTTTTCAGACCGAAACGTGCCTGGAACTCGACGAGCGAGCGGCAATTGTTTCTGCGAATTTAGACGAAGCAACTTTTTCTGTCCTTTCGATATACACGTAGTGTGAACAACGCGTTAGTGTCGTATCTTTCAGAGGCGAGATGTCCCTATAACCCAATTATTTTTTTAGGGAACGAACTAATGGAACGTTTGATGCGTCACAAACTAGATCGAGGTAATACAAAGTTTTCATCGGCTTCTCTTTTAAAGATTGTCACCCAGCGCCAATTTTAGACAATGATTTTTAATTTACTACACCCCGCTAGATGGCAAATAACGATAGTGAGGCCCAGAAGACACGGTTACTATACCAGATAGCCTCAACAGATGCATCTGTTGAGGCTTACTTATTTTAGTATAAGATCATAGGTATCAATAGTTAAATCACCTCGTTGTACCCCTTGAGGTATATTGCATGTCAAAGTACTTACTGAACATACAGAAACATGTTAAGGGATAATTACTTTTGCCTTGGTGCTAAGTAAAGGACCGCCGCCGGTGACACGTGACCTTACAATATGTACCTAGTACCTACCCCACTGTCGTTGTATCTCACTCATAATTATATAAGATATATATGTGAAAATACGAGTAGACACGAATGCGTATGTGCTACATGTATTGTTATGAATTCATTGCAACAGCCTCCAAGCCTTTTTACCCGACTGCGCCAGCGAGGATACTTTACGTGTGCTATGTATGTATGGAAGGCGGAGGATCGGCAGACGTGGCGCATATTGGGAGAGGCCTATGTCCAGCAGCGGACTGCAATAGGCTATTTTAATTTTAATTTTTTAAAGAATATTAGCAACCGAAATTATAATATTCCCGTTAACCCCTCCAACTAAGCTAAATTGCTTGTTCTAGGAATGGGTTCACGTCGGTAGTGTAATGGCCAGGATTCGAATCCGGGACCTCTCGATCGTAAGGCCGACTCCTTAACTAGCTACCGCTTCAGTTGTTTTATTGATTGATGTAGGTATGTATGTAGTTTTCTTTGTTCCCCTTTACAGGCATACAGATTTCGATGAGTCTGGTCTCAAATTAAACGTATTCATCTCCCGAGTGTCATGGCCTCATGGGGTAGGTACATAAAAATGTCATCAAAAACTATACAGTGGATTTATGGTGCTGATATGTTTGTCGACAAAAACTAAAAACAGAGAAGAGCCTGCCGGGCCTGCCCTCTAGCATATACTTTCGTTAACCCTTCAGCTAGGCTAGATTGCTTGCGCTAGGAGTGGGTTCAAGTAGGTAGCGTAATGGAAAGGATTCGAGTCTGGAACTAACACCTCTTTCCTTAACCACTGAACTACTGACTTGACCTATAGACAAACAAAGAACTATAAACATGCAATCGGAAGTCAAGCCCCCATAAAATTTGAGGATATCCCCATATTCCCCATATCTTTTTAAAAGTAAGCTTCCTAACGTAGCGCTCGATTTATGTCTGGCGCTAAGTTATTATGTACAGAATTATTATATACGTTATACGTTAACCCGTATCAATTTACTGGGTCCCGTACGTAGTATTGAATGACGTTGCAGCGATAGGTCGTTGTGGCGAAAAACTTTCAGCGTGGTACGCTGAAGCGAAAAGTCATTGAAGCGAATTCCACCAGGGCGAATGACATCGCAGCGACAAACATTGTGGCGAAAAATATTTGAAAGTACATTGCAACTTTAAAACTATTTTTTTTATAAATTATTTTTTTATTATTAAATATCAACAAACTTGTAATTATGTACCTAGGTATACTATACAGTGTAATATATATACTCGTACTTCCCTTTTCGATAAGTAGGTAAATAATTCGACAATAATTACATACATAGCCTTTAACCAATGCAACTTTAATTATTTTCTGTACGAGATTAGACTCAATATAAATTACATTGTCAAGGAAGGAATTCATAAAATACCTTTTTTTTACTTACCCATCTTTTAACTAAATAAATAAATAAACACGTGACCACAGGTGACAATATAAGTTTCTGGAACTCCCCTGGACCACAGTGCCCACCAGATCACCTCGCGAGGAACACAGTAGAAGGCCTTCTGCATATCTAAGAATAGGTAATGCAGGAGCGTATTCTGCGCCCTGTATTTTCCCGCCACAATCCTTAGGGCAAACACTGGATCCATGGTTCCATGCCCGGATGAAACCCATACTGACACTCCGAGAGTGTACTCTCCTGTCGGATCCGGGAGTCGATTATCCGCTCATAGAGCTTCATGGTGTGGGACATTATCTTTATACCGCGGTAACTGCCACATTCCTGCACCGATCCTTTGCCTTTGAAGACTGGCGTGATGATGCTCAGCCTCCACTGGCTCGGGATCTCACCGGTGAGGAGTACACGGTTAAAAAGATTTGTTAGAATGCTCACACCACGGGCACCCATTGCCTTTCAAGCCTCAATGGGGACTTCGTCGGGTCCGAAAGCTTTTCGGTTCTTCATGCGATGAATGGCAGTCTGGACTTAGAAAAAACTGTATTGGCGTATCTCATTCGAGATACTCCAATGGCAATGCAATGAAAATCGGGCTCCGCAATGCTGTCATCATCATCTTCATACCCGTTCTCAATTTCAAACATTTTTCGCCACAATGTTTGTCGCTGCGATGTCATTCGCCCTGGTGGAATTCGCTTCAATGACTTTTCGCTCCAGCGTACCACGCTGAAAGTTTTTCGCCACAACGACCTATCGCTGCAACGTCATTCGATACTACGTACGGGACCCCAATTACTACATGTACTAATGTATTTACCGTAAGTTGTAAATACATAGTCGTAGTTGAATATTTTAAAGGCCAATCTGCATTACAATATACCTATCTAAAACAACGATGGGGCACGCAAAAGAATTCGCACCATTTACCAGAAGCTTAGGGAAGAACAATAAAAACCTTTATACCCGATAAAATTTGATAAAAAAGTATTATGAGTATGTATCCCGTATTAGCATAAAGGGTATTTTTACTGAGAAAACGTAAATAAGAAACGAGAAATTTATCTCATAATAACGTCTTGACAAAAAAAACCACATCACAAAAAAGGGATCTTGAGTAATATCTAATAACAACTACATACTAAAATTGAGTGGGTTAACGGTCTAGACTAGAATATAAGATTATTATAGCTGGAGGAAGAATATCTACATACCATTATTACAGATTCGCGATACAGCGTTATCGTGAATCATCAAAAGGATCAAATCTCTTTTACAAACGAGGTAGGTATACATACCATTTACTAGTAGGTACATCAATAGGTATGTACAATTGTACATATTATCTACATCTACTTATCATTCTTCACCAAAATTGTAGAGGAACTAGCCTCCAAAGAAAACGAATTGACCCCCTTAATTTCGAATATCGATTCATAGAGCTGAGGGCAACTTTTTAAAAACGAGAGTCCATTTACATTGAAATATACAAATATAATGTACCTACATAATCCTTGTATTATTTTCACATATTATGAAAGATAATGTGTATTGATAAGTTCTTAGGGTAACAGGTGTAAAATTCTAATACATACTTATGTATATTCGAACTGACCAACCGCAACGAAAATATGTAGTGTGTGCTTTAGTTTTACGCCATTGTAAGTGCCGTTTTAACTGCTCTTTACAGAATGTAAAATATGACTTTGGACTTTTAACGACTTGTTACTACATCTGCCAAATATACTAGACAGGCTCTGCGTTGCGGTAGTGAACGCGGTCACTACGCTGGAGATGCGGGTTCTATACCCGCTCACTGCAAATATTATCGCCCAATAACGCTATTGGGTTGTGCAATGTGCAGGTCAGATGGCAGTGGCTTCGCAGAAAATACCGAAGTTCAGCCCAATTCCAATTAGACTGGTAAAGCGGACCCCAGACTCCGAGGTGAAAGCTTTGGATGCGACTGGCATTAACACTAGGATGAAGAGAAGTTTTACGTTATTGGTTTTATCTACTTGGGTGTATGGGGCCCTGTCAAGATCTAAAAACTTACGTATAAAGTCAAAATAAAAAAAAATCATATGAGATTTATATTTCACTAATGAATAAACATCTACTTATAAGAAAATTGATATACCTAGTCCTATAGTCAACTAAAAATAAATTAATGTGTAGATTACATTGCAAAGGATGCTGAAAGAGCTTTAAATATTACGTTTATTGTTATTTCCTCACTTTATATAAAAATCAAACACTAAAAAAGTAAACGATTTGATATAAAAACCTATGACGTCATAGTTGAGCATTTCATTCATACAAGTTGTATTTCCTCTCGTTTTCTGGAAACTTTCTCTTCAAATTAACAGTAAGTTCCGTTTCAAATTTAATAAAGAGCAACTGATATGACTTGGCAGTCAGCGGAGTATTAAATCAAATCTACTACTCCTGTCCTTCGTTGCAATGCAAATGCGTTCGAGCGAACGAGTTTTCAAACAGACGTTTATTAAATCAATTAGGTTTGCACCAACTAAGTGTATGAAATATTATTATGTCAATTCAAATTTAAAGGCGGAACCGCACCGCACTTCATATTGTGATATTTCTTATTTGTTACTACGGAGGCTGTATTCGCCCAAATATTTTTCTTAGGCTTTTTATTATTCGGGCTTATGCCTTATATAAGTGTGCAAATATAGACGAATGAGCTCTTCACACTTCGTCGTAGGTTCAGGTCATTATACGGCGAATAACAAATGACACGGGTATAACGAATTGTGCTTCTGACTTTACAAATGATAAAATTTAACGGTAACCGGTTGAGGATATATCTGCTTTAAAATCGAGGGTTGCAAGATTCCACTCTACGAACAAACATAATTACAATATACCTACATAGGTATACATTGCAAGTTACATAAAAGTTGAAAAATATGATTAACTTGAGAAAACTGATGGTTGATGTTTTTCCGCACCGTTGTAAGCTATCGTAATTGACATATCACACGGTTAAATAAGTTTTATACACTTTGACAGCAACTCTATTGTTATACAATCAGAGCACTCGACTCATAAGTTTGTGACAATTATCTTGTTCCACAAGTCAGTACAAAGAGTAAAACTTGAACCGATTTGGCTCCACCGCCGCAAGGATGTCATAACGGGTAAAACAAACTTTGTGGTTTAGAGAAATTCGCAGATATGGCGACGGAAAGTTATGTTACCTGCTCAGTGAAGCATTTGTCCCATTGACGGCGAGAAAATGATCAACTACGATATGACGGAGATCCTGTAAAATGAAAGACATGCATAATTTTACGGTGTCTTTTCAGCCTGGGAGATTCTCTTTGCTAATTTTGTAGCAACAACAATGGCTTTCAAAGCTCCAGAACAGCTTTGAAAGCCCTTGTCGTATTTTTGATCTAAAAGGATTAAAACTCACTGAATGAGAGTGCATAGACTAGTCGAGCGAGCAGACAGAAATGTACCCTCGCGCTCTTGTGACTTGATGTTTCAGCGACAACATTTCCGGAGCTACGAAATATACCTACTCGTTACTCGCTGCTCGATACCTCGTATAGTTGTTAACTTTACTCGTTTCTCGTTCATCGCCTGCGACAAGTACGAGTAAATAATATATTTAAATTATCTACTACGTGCAGTGAGTCAGTTCATCAGTTGATACAAGATAAACATATAGAGTGCAGCTGTGCTGTAAATTCTGGAGGGTTTTTCATTAAAAGCTATCTAGATTTCTAGGAAGGTAGGTATTAAATAATGAAATAAAATATGTATGAGATAATATCGATTTTTTTATTTATTTTAAAGGTATTTTAATGCCTGGAATATGACATAGTGCAAAATGTTCGCCGTCAATGCGCTAGGTGGCACACATAATAATAATATTATATACATATATAACACAACACGCAATCAAAATCGAAAATTTTTTGTGCCAAGCAACTGAATTTTACTGATTCTATGATCTATCTTGGGCCGCAGTTGGGTTTGTGGCTATTCACAATTAGACCGGCGAGAGCGGCGACGTATTTGGCTAATTTGTGTCTACGACTTCTATAAAGATTTATCCCTCGGTAATAGAATAAATTATTACTAAATAACAGAATAATAAATTTTAAACAAATCGGTTAGAGCACCAAATGGTAATAAATAAGCACCCCACGCTTTTTTTAAAAATAATTATCGATTTTGTTCTTTTTCTGATCGTGATTCTTAATTTTCTTAATAATGCACACAATCGCTCATCGCTATCAGGATGCAGATACTGGGACAAACTTTATTATATTATGTTTATAGTCATAGGTTCTTGAGCATGCAAAATTTCAAAGTAGGTAGGTAATCCCTCATCTCGAATTTGAAGTGTTCAAAAATTGTGTTCAAAGATATATAGATATTACCTGAGGTATCATTCGGCCGAATGTGTAGGCGTAAGTACTCAATGCTACTATCCTAGCCTGGCAGGTGCAGAGCAATATCTCATTAATGTGCTCTTATGGTAGCACGTTCCTTATCTGTGCTCGTTTTAACTTATCTCCGAACGAGTATAGGTATATTTAGGAAATCAATAGAATAGTTTGATTCCCTAATCAGTTTACCTACTTGTCATCATCTCTCTTCCTAAGTACCGGATGTATCTCTAGACGCGGCATCTAGTGTAGGTAATCAATTTCGGCTGAATATCATATACATAATTTGAATATCGTGGAGCGGCTGCCACCTGCTACCGTCAACCCGAAGGCATACCATCTTGACATTACGGTCATTTTTCCTTCCAAGTTACTGTAGGTAGTACCTACCCACTTTTATATTTCACTACCACTTCGATATACCTATCTATCGAATCGGTAATGCGATGGATGAAAAACGGCTGCATGCTGCCGAGATGCTAATTCTGTGATGAATGTTTGTATGGTGTGATAACAATTGAAGTAATAATAATATGTAGGATAGTAGGACCTGTGAATGGAACTGTATTGAAATATTATAAGAAGTTTCCATAGGTATTCTCAGAAATGGTAAACCCGATCTCCGGCCCCACCGCTTAGCGACAAATTGAGTGGCAGTAGCGACAGCGACAGGCGCGTACGCCTTGTCGCGAGTCGCGACTGCCACTCGGGTAAGCTTCGCTTTACGACATAGTTAATCTGCTAGATACCTATTGCTCTCGTTCGGTTAGCACACTCACGGCGAAAAGAGATCTTATGAACCTTGTACGGTACGAGAAATGCAAGACTCAGGCCCCTATTTCAGAACAACGCTCAGGTGTGAATCGACCTCACAATGACCATGAGAACTGACATCCAGTGCCTAGTAGTATAATCCCAATGTAAATAAAATTTGCCCAAGCGACTACAATATGGGGACTTTCAAGAAGGGCATTAGGAGGTTTCTTCAGGGTTGGCAGCATGACGATGAGTGTAACGCCCCTAGTGTTGCATACGTCCAAGGCTACGGTAACCATCAAGTGGGCCGTGTGCTTGTCTGCCTCTAAAGTGGTATAAAAAATCAAGATTTACAACTGAGCATCGTTCTAGAATACGAATACGTGTAAACTCGAAACTCACTCTTCTTACTGAATGACGTGCGATATCAGAAGACGAGGTAGGCACTGTATCTCAATAATTTATACTTTCTCCCTGTGTGACGTTTAACCTCAGCTAACTAGAAATTAACCACTACAAACAATATTAAACGTGGTTCAAATAATATTATGACGCCCTCCACTGTAGAAGCTTACAAAACCGGAGACAGATGTGCGTTAACATGTGCGTACAGAGCGTACCTATTTATTCTACGCCACTTCCTTCGGTCATAAACATCGGTAACATAATGACCAAAGGCCGCTTCGAACTGATATCATTGAAATAAACTCAAAGTGAGGTGAATTAACCAAATTAAAGAAACGTTTTTTTAAAATTCCAAATAGGTATAAGTCTTCATCAACCTCATGACGATTTCCCATTTTCCGGACACATTTTGAATGGGGGAGCCCAGAATTCTATTTCGTAATTTTACATTTTAACCTCGGAGCCCAGGGTGACCATTCTTATCATAGAAGTCATTACATTGAACGTTTCAAGCAAAACTGTCAATTTCAATTCATTTATGTCTCGACTAGCTTTTGCCCGCGACTTCGTCCACGTTAATTTCGGAATGTGGTTCATCCCCTATTTTATCCCCTTGGAGGTAGAATTAATCAAAATCCTTTCTTAGGAGATGCCTACGTCATAGTAGCTTTATGCATACAAAGTCTCAGCCCGATTGGTTTAAAATTGACAAAGTTTCATACAAACTTTCATCCCCTATTATATCCCCTTGGGGATCTTTCATTCTTAGCGGATGCCTACGTCATAACATCTACCTGCATGCCAAATTTCAGCCCGATCCGTCCAGTGGTTTGGGCTGTGCGTTGATAGATCACTATGTCAGTCAGTCAGTCAGTCAGTCACCTTTGAGTTATATAATATTTAGATACAGGTCATAAGATTATGTATATCCAATTTTTTTTGTCAACTCTCAGCTTGATTGCCTGGTATTTGGCAGTTTCACGGAATGTGCGATCAGTGATCACATACCTGTTACTTACTAAGCGGTGCACATATGGCGTGGGAACCCACCTGTTAAAACACCATGTTTAGTGGCTTCATATCATATTGCAGAATGCCACGTTTAATATTTGATAATATAGTGGAACAGATGACTAATAGTGGTGTAGCCGTGGAGCGTTCTACTCAGGTCGTCGGTTCAATTTGCGCTCAGTGCACATCATAATGTACCGAAATTGTACCGATATTCTTTATTTATAGGTGGAGGCCTGTCAATAGCAAAGTTTATCATTTTCCAATACATCTATTGCTCCCACCGTCGCTCTAAGATGAATATATTGGAAAATTTGGATCACTTGGGCGAAGTTCGGTGGCCCAGTGGTCAGAACATTCCCTCTGTAAGGGAAATATCGATGGTTCGAGTCCCGCCCGAGTTTGATTTCCCTTTTTCCGATTTTAAACAATTTGTTTAGGATAAATAAGTGCCCGTTTGACGGCAATAGGCTCGCCCTTTTAGGTACGTGGGACCGAAAATCACAGTTGGCGAAATGTGTGTGATACTACACCTCTGCCTACCCCTTCAGGGATTTACAGACGTGAGTGTATATATGTATTGTATGTAAGTTCTGTAACTTGATTGACCTCGAATTTCAATTTCATCCTAATGCATTTGATATTCGAGGTCCGCTCTTTTTTTTTTTTTTTTTTATTTGAACTTCATGCACATACATATGTACATAGGCGAACTTAATGCCATAGGCATTCTCTACCAGTCAACCTAATAGGTGGTGCAGAGAATAAAAAAGTAGGTGCATTAAGAAAGAAAATAAACCATTAGGTACTTTATACTTAGTAGATAAGCTGTAAGGTAGATATAGATACAACGCAGTAGATACTAATATACGCATATATATAAATATGTAATAGGTAACTAATAATATATACAATGTATACATGGAAATATACCTACATAAATATATGAATAAAATATACGTACTTACACATAATAATAACAATACATATAAAATATAGATACTAAATATAGAAAATATAGATACTATGAAGTTTCTTCCAATTTATCGAGCATGCGTTTCCGAACCGCCGATTTAAAAGTGTAACGGCTAGTGGCCCTCCTGATCCCGGGAGGTAACTCGTTCCAAAGAAATATGGATTGTACAGGGAAGGAGGAGTGAATGAAGTCAGTGCGATGAGTAGGACAGCGCAAGACGAGGTTATTTGTCGAGCGTAGGTTTCTGTTGTGATTAGAGCCAAGATATTGAAAATAGGGAGAAAGGTAAGAGGGAGAATTAGGAGAAGTTAGGATGGTATAAAGAGTGGTAAGAGCACGTAGGTTCCGGCGCTGACGAATCGGCAACCAGTTCAATTGAGATCGACAAGCAGACACATGGTCATACTTGCGAAGGTTGCAGACGAATCGGATACAATTATTTATAAGACGGTCAAATCTGTTGAGATATTCACACACGTTCAGGTCGAAGTAACAAACATCACCGTAATCAAGTACCGGGAACAACAATGCCTGCACAAGCATTGCTTTGGTGTTGGTAGGTAGAAGGTTCCGTAGACGATAAAATGCACGATAAAATTCTTTGGTAGGTACACTAGTCCCTTAATTCCTTAAAAATATAGTGGTTACAATGAACGCGGATATATTGTAAACACACATATGGACTTGGTACAGATGTTCCACATCTGTTGAACAAAAGCTCAGGTCAATTAGAGAAAGACCTTACATACTATGTTGCATAACACAAAAGAAGACTACCATGTTGTAATATAATATGACAGATGTCGTGAAGTCCCATTTTCGATTACTGGATCGTACATTGCCTTTTTTCCTCTTCTACTATATGAAGACCCTAAACCCCAAAAATTCAACTGAGTATTATGGATTCGTGTAATTTATGATTGCGGTTTGTAGCTGTCACTTAAATTAATATCTAAGCTATTAACTATATGTATCTATAATAATTGTACTTGGGAAATGTTAGTTCGCGATAGAACGGATTATGAGGCGATTTTTTTGGTGTCCTATCATTTGACAAAAAAACAAATGACAAATTTCCATTTGACAAACAACGTTTGACAAAATTATACTTGATAAATGTATCATTTGACAAACTATTGTTTATTATACTACTCATTAGACAAAAAAATATTTGGAAAAAAATCATTAAGTATATAAAACATCATTTCACAAATTGATTATTTTAGAGACTATTGAGAAAGCTGCTCATTCCGACTTGGATAGATTAGCCTTCGTGGTTATTTTTTGTTATAAACATGCAGTAGGTACTTTATTTAGTCAAATGAACATTTTCACAATATAATTTTAGCAATCGAAATGTTTTCTAAGTAATACATTTGCGAAACGTGTAATATGTCAAATGATTATTTTTAAAGTACTTTTCAACACACTTGCTTATAAACAGGCTTTTATTTCACCGCAACTAAGCACGGAATGACACCTATTATAAAACTGTGACTTTTTCATTGCTATTATTCACAAAAGTGAGTTATAGACTTCTTTTTTTTAATTTCATTGATTAAGTTGCTTTGTTCTTAAAAAAGTTTTGATACAAAAAAGATCGTGTCCAATATTACAAACGAATTAATATACCCATTGCCTGCTCATTTCATGCAACTTCGTATTTTAAAAGATAATTTCAACTTGTAGTACGTGTGTAATAAACAAAACTTTCACTAAAATGTATTTTTTTTCTCTGTGAGTATTTACAGAGAAAAAAAATCATAATTCAAATAAGTAAGTAGATGACAAGGCAGCATGGTGATGGCACCTTAGCCTGTTCCGAAAGAAAAAAATAAGAAAAATGTTGGATGCGCGCGCATATTTATGACAAGTATGACAACAAATAGATTTTTGCTATTGTGTTTTGATTGTGTTATGTAGTATTTTTAGTATTATTTTATTCGCAAGTGTGTTGAAAATAATCGTATGCCACTCGCGTGTATGATGATTACCGTCCTCGGCTCTCTTAAGACCCTCGCCTTGCGGCTCGGGTCTCAATGTCGCCTTAGCGGTAATCACCAACTTTACACGCTTGTACCATAATGTACTATAATATGTTTGCGAAATGAAAGTTTGTCAAATGATTAGTTTTTCAAACGTTGTTTGTCAAATGATGTTTTGTCATACGTTTTTTGTCAAACGAGGGTGAACCATCCACATACAGATCCACCCGGGCAAAACCGCGGGCCTCCCTCGCGAGATATCATCCGTCATCATGGCACAGCACAACAGTGCCGAAATTGGCCGGCAACTCAATATGACACATGTAGGTAGCTAGCTACCTGACCATGAAAAACTTCTTTAACCTTATATATGCTTGCTAAAGAGACTACCTACACATTATGGCAATAGAAATATGAAAAACCTCTTTAACCTGTCATGCTGGTTAAAGAGACTACACATCAAATCAGTAGAAACATAAAAAAACCTATTTAACCTTCCGTGCTGGTTAAAGAGACTACACAAACATGAACATCATGTCAATAGAAATATAAAAACTCCCTCAAACCTGTCATGCTGGTTAAAGAGGCTACACAATTGTCAGCAAAAATATAAAAAACCTCTTTAACCTTCCATGCTGGTTAAATAGACTACACATCATGTCAGTAGAAATATAAAAAACCTCTTTTACCTTCCATGCTGGTTAAATAGACTACACAATATCATGTCAGTAGAAAGATAAAAAACCTCTTTAGCCTTCCATGCTGGATAAATAGACTACACATCATGTTAGTAGGAATATAAAAAACCTATTTAACTTTCCATGCTGGTTAAAGAGACTACACATCATGTCAGCAGAAATATAACAAACTTCTTTAACTAATAGGCTTGTTAAAGAGGCTACATATTATGGCAATAGAAAAATGAAAAACCTCTTTAACCTGTCATGCTGGTCAAAGAGACTACACATCATGTCAATAGAAATATAAAAACTCCCTCGAACCTGTCATGCTGGTTAACGAGGCTACACAATTGTCAGCAGAAATATAAAAAACCTCTTTAACCTCCATGCTGGTTAAATAGACTACACATCATGTCAGAAGGAATATAAAAAAAACCTATTTAACCTTCCATGCTGGTTAAAGAGACTACACATCATGTCAGCAGAAATATAAAAACTTCTTTAACTTCTTTAACTAATAGGCTTGTTAAAGAGGCTACATAATATGTAGCCTCTTTAACAAGCCTTAAGCCTGGTTAAATAGGTTTAATTAGGTTGGCAATAGAAATATGAAAAACCTCTTTAACCTGTCATGCTGGTTAAAGAGGCTACACATCATGTCAGTAGAAATATAAAAAACCTCTTTAACCTTCCATGCTGCTTAAAGAGACTGCACATCATGTCAGTAGATATATAAAAAACCTCTTTAACCTTATATGCTTGTTAAAGATACTACAAATTATGGCAATAGAAATATGAAAAACCTCTGTAACCTTTCATGCTGGTTAAAGAGATTGCACAGCATGTCAATAAAAATATGAAAAGCTTCTTTAACCTTTCATGCTGGTTAAAGAAATTACGCAAAGAGATTACACAGCATGTCAATAGAAATATCAAAAACCTCATTAACCTTCAATACAGCATGTCAATGGAAATATGGAAAACCTCTTCAACCTTCCATGCTGGTTAACCATCAAAATCGTAGCCCCTTCAGGAACTTCGCTACGCTACGCTGTTTAGCAAACGTTTAGCGGCCATGACGTTACTTCGATTTTCTATCTGTAAGTTTTAAATTATAACGAAATCTCAATGTGCCACTTTCAGGTTTAATCGCCCCACTCGATGGAAGCATTTACTATTTAACTTGCCTATACTTGCTCCTGGCCTACACTTTTCGATTCTTCGATTTTCAAAACATTAATATTTATATTAGCGAGCTATTATACTAGCTGATGCCCGAGACGCGGCCCGCGTGGATATCTCTGATAACACGAATTTTGAATCAGACTTAATTCACCAATTACATATGGCAGCTTATAAGTGGGTTATCCAAATAAGACTTTTCGATTATGATTTATGATAAAAAAAACTTCATCAATATCCAAACAATAGCTGTAGCTTCCATCGCGATTATCGCGAACAAGATTTATAAAAATACTCTTTGAAGCATTAGTAAATTGCGTTAAAAGTGTATGTCGCCTTCATGTTAGGACTTAAGGACTGAGTTTCAGGCTCCGCTCTCCTCCCGTTTATAATTTGATTTATTTTGGTTTTTACGGAAACGACTGCCATCTGAAGTCTGAACTAGTTAGATACAGATGAAGGCGACAAAATGTTAAACAATGATTTGATATAAAATAATGTTTGCCTTCTTTACTGATCAGGGGCTGTCCAGTAATCACGTGATGTTTTTTTTAGCAATTTTCTAACCCCCCCTAGCCAAAATCACGTGTATTTTTTTATTTGTTATTTAATGCTAGAAAATTAAGAATCGTGACAAAAATCACCAGTTATAAGAAAAAATAAATACACGTGATATCCCAATATACCCCTCCCTCCCCCCAGGTGATATTTCGTGATGTTTTTCGAACCCCCCCCCCCTCCCCCTATTGAGCCTCACGTGATTAATGGACAGCCCCTCACGGTATTTTAAGAAAATAATAATATAAACAAACCAACTAGATAAGTATCATTTTGTCGTGCAACTAATCAAAATATTTGTAGCTCAATTTTGTGTAAGATAGTATCTACAAATTCGACATTCATCCATTTATTTATATTTATTTATGGCATTGGCATGGTTTCAGGTTGGTTGCTAAATTAAAATTTCCTATTAGCGGCGACTACATATAGACAGGTAGCCGTCAAAATGTCACCCACCACATGAAAATTTATAATTGAATTGGAATTTGCAAGTCAAATCAAGAACCGGTAGAGGGCGCACAGTGGTCTGTGTTATGATAGGTACTGTAAGCAGTATGCTTGTATGACCGTATACGTCATTACGCCGATTGGGTACTTGACCGTCAAGTAAAAGTTCATGTTTGTTAAACGTCAAACAGTAATAATTTCTCTTGGAATTTGCTCAACTTTGCCCAACTTCAATTTTTGTTCAGTTTCAATGTTTATACAATATGAGAAGAGAAATACTCTCTCAGTAAGTTACCACGAAGTGTAAAGTTATCTAATCAATACATACCTACATAGCTACATTTTCTTACATAGAAACATTCAGACCAATCCAAATTTACATACTCATGTACTGAGCGGGAATCGAATACGCGACTTCTTACTTTGCAGCTTGCAGCTCCGCCACACAGGTCGTAAAACCTAAATGACTGCTCTTCACTCTTTTTTCTTTACACTTTCGCATGTCTGCTGGCAAAGATATCTAATAAAAATAAGCTGAGCTTCTGTAGTTCTATTTTCACCTATGTATTTATTTATATGTTTGTTCTTGTGTTCATATAAAAAACAAATAAAGGAACATAGCACAGAGCATTGCGATTGGCAGGCTTCAGGCAGGCGACCAATCGCAATGCTCCGTGCTCTCGTTACGTTCACGATACGATTACGATAGTTGTTCGTGCTCACCCCACAAGGTGAACACGATACGAGGCAACCATAAAATAGAAACGAATCAATAAATGTAATAATCTCTGCTTTTGTTTTCGTTGGAATATTTTTTCTGCTCTACGTTTAGGGGATTTTAACTGCGAGCCTCGAGATCGTGGGCGACATGTCCACAATGCAACAAACTAAGTAACGAACAAGCACATTGCCACTATATTCTTATAGATACCCCATCTATAGATAGGTCTTTAAAAATGCTATTGAGGTTTCTAACATATTTTTTTTCTAAACTGAATAGTTTGCGCGAGAGACACTTCGAAAGTGGAAAAATGTGTCTCTAACTTCTAAACTAAGAGAATGATAAATCTAAAAAAAAATATATGTGTTGCCATGAAAACTACCACTAAAAATTGGTTCGAACGAGATCCAGTCAGTAGTTTTTTTTTAATACGTCATAAACCGCAATTTTCGCCTTTGCTACTACGGAACCCTTCATGGGCGAGTCCGACTCGCACTTGGCCGATTTTATTAATATATACAATAGCCGCTAACTGACGAAAAATGGACCTATTATCGTAGGATATTATATTAACGACGAACGACTAGACTTCGTCTGAACGCTCAAAATGAATCAGATTAAATTTATTTTTTGAACGAGAGCATCTGCCATCTGACCATCCCGAGAGGCAAGCTAGCACCAGGTGTCCCCTTGTATAGCTCCCGGTATATATCTTGACCCTTATTCGCGAGAGAAACGAGACCCTGGCGTGCACGGATTGGCTTAATATAAATCTATGATTACTGGACTTGAGATTGTCCGTCGCCGTAGTGTTATCCTCAAACGACACCCAAAAACGCGTAGGTACTGGAGCGGAGGGCCCCGAGAACTTAGCTTGGTCTACAAAATTGTGATCAATGTCTTATTCATGTCATGTCACAGAACAGATAAAGGTACTAGCGTAATCATGTGCAAAAGAAAATGATGTGTGATTTCCGGAGTTGGAGAGAGAAGGTTGAGCCCCATGGGTACGTCCATGATCTAACCTAATCAGTATGGTGTTAGACATTACGGACAGACAACCTAATGATTTGATTACTCTATTGTGAATTTATTATCTATAGACGCGGTCTACGGGTGCCGGCGCGGGGTGTGCGGACAATTGTTGAACGCATCTGCGCCCTACACACCCACGCGGTTGTATATACACGGGAGCAACTGTGCAGAGGGACCATTCCTGTTCGGACCGTCTACCGGTTAACACGCTCCGGCTTGCGCGAATACTGCCCGTAACTTCCCGACGAACGTACGGCTGCAAAATGAAGTTTATGAACTTTGTGTTAATGACATTTGTTTTAATATTTTCTGTGCAAGCCTCCCCTCACCATATGTATGAGGCAAAGTTACGTGAACTATCTGCTGATTTGGTGAGCCTCAAGGCTTCGCATCAAAAAGAAATCACAATGCTGAAAAAAGAAGTTGAAGAATTAAAGTAAGTGGAAAATTGATATCATTAATTTTATTATTTAATAGAGTTTCAAGAGATTTTGTTCGTAATTTTATTATTTATCGGATATTTTGTCTGTCAATAGATATAAGTTATTAACTTTTTTATTCGAATTATTATGTATTAAAGTTATTTAAGTTAACCTGTGAATAAAATTATAAATAATTTCAGGTATGTAATTTTGTTATGATTTTATTATTTAATGGATATTTTGTTTATCAATATAAATTATTAAGTTTTTTTTTTTAAATTATTGTGTAGGTACATATTGAAGTTATATAACTTTGTCTGTGAATAAAGTTGAAAAGGTACTTGACATTGACGTTTATCCGCCAATAGTAGGTACTTATTTATCAATTCTATAGAAAATATTTTACTTGATCTTGGGGAAATTTAGTTAAAAAGGGAAAAGAATTTTCTTTTTTAAATAGTGATTCGAATAATGATATAAAAATATTGTCTTATTCCTTGTCTGTTAAGGAGGCTGTCGCGATATTTTTCGTACTGAAATTTAATTTATTGCCTTTGGTATTGAGGGGTAATTGAGTGAAAGCTGAATGAGATTAAAATATTATTAAAATTATTACAACTCAAATAAATTATTCATCACCAACAAACATTATTAAAATATCAGATTGGATATTTAATTACTTGCAATGTAAAATAAACCGATAATTGGCTGTGCGTTCAGGATTCGATTCTGCTTTTAATCCCGGGATTTCAATATTGTTCGGGATTTCATTTAAATTAATGTTAAACAAAGTAGGTAAGAAGAAGAAGAAAATGCTTAAATCAGCTAAGTTAAACTTAAATTTCCGTGATAAATGAATTAGTCTTAAACAACAACAACAAATATACAAAAAAAAATAAACAACTTAAACAGAATTAAGTTTCCGTTACAAACACATGTTTCTATAAAGAATAATAATAACTTAAAATACTTTCAATTATTTAAAACTGTAACTGTAACTAAGTCTATCTCAGAAATCCTAAGATTTTTCAAATTTAATTTAAATTTTTACGGGATTGGAATACAACTGGGGTCCCGGGTCCACGTGATTAAGGATATCAAATCCTGAGGCTGTGCGTATTAGCGTACAACTGCGACATTAATTTTTATGTAAACTGCCAAGCGAAGTAACATTTATTAAATTATTTGATTAATTTAAGTCACTTATACTTCTGGTTTGGTTCAATCCGAGCTCAATTTCATTAGGTTAATATCTAGGCTGTATAAAATCAATGCTTTGACCATACAAAGTTATTTACACACTGTGGCATATATTATAGGCGCAGTGGAGAACCGGGGGGACGCAACTCATACCCATAATTTACAGGTTATTATTTAGGAGGCGACTTAAAATTTTCGAAATTTGTGCTGCTTTTAGGATTTCAGCCACATGAACTACCGGACATCACCGAAAAAAAATAATTTCCAGTTAAACTCATATTGCTGGATGAATTTCTTAGGTCTAGTTTATTTCTAGAATAAATAGCACAGAGTAAATCAATATCACATTCTACCATGCATAATACTATAATAAGCATAGTGACCTTGTTCGGGAATAGATCAATACTACCGTCTCTCACGGAATAAAGATCTATTCTAAGAATAATAAAATGTCATCTCAAACCAGAATAAGCTTATTATGCTTTTGACAAATTCTGTCACATGCGAGAATCCGACAAACGCGAGTTACATGACTTACGCTTATCACCGTGTCTTTTAGAACAACGTATAATTGCCGGGTATTATATTCATTCATCATTCACTTTGCTATTAGCGCATTCTACGGTAGATTGCATGTAAAAACGTCAATTGATTTACTCGAGAATAAGAACTCGCGTAGGTATAAATTTAGGTTTGGCCGAATCCACCCTTAGACATCTTTCTTTAATTTCTCCGATCGAGAACTTAAACCTAATCCCGTGATTGCACAATAATATGAGTAGGTAAGCAAACTCTTGCGGCAGATCATCTGGCAATCAGAGCAGCAACTTAAAAAAATGCAGGTTGCATTGTTGTCTCTTGCCTTGCGTCGTCGTCTATACGAGTAGGGCATCCGGTTGCAATGCACTTTGGTAAATTGTTGCGCATATAGCCGCGAAGGCTTTTCACATGTAAATAATTTTAGAGAACGTAGTTACTACAACGCATTCCTGTACAAACGCTTAAATTTCGTTTTAATCATTGGCTGAAACTAAATAATTAATTATTTTTCTGCGTGTCTGTTTTTCCGCCAACTTCTACTAACCACACATCAGATTCTCATACTGTTTTTGACTTTACATCATAGTAAGTATGCTTATCAAAACTCATTTGACAGGTTTACCGAATAGCTACCTTATTATAAAGTGTGTTTATATTTTGGTTATCGCCTTATCGCACAGAAGGGTCTTCGCAATAGATTTAAGTTTGCCAAAATGTTCGGTGTTTACCATTTCGGTTATCAAAGGTGATTGGATAGGAACGTGCGTGTATTATTTATGTATGCATGGTATTTTGTTACGTGCTCCGACGTAAGTACATAAGTCAGTACTTAGCTGACGGATGAATTTAGAATAAATAAGGTTTAAGTTGCCATGTCCGATTACATATATTATGATAGTCATATACCGCCTACTCTCGTCTGTATGTCCCTGAATGGGTAGGCAGAAGTATGTTACCGTTATATCAATTCAATTCCATTTCACTTAATAGAAGGTTCTATTGTTGTTAATGGGGAGTTTTAGAGAGTCCATACTGCTACAAAAATACTGCACTAATTGTGTCGAATAGCACAGGAACAGCCACAGTAAATGCTTAGTCTTATATTTTTCCGTAGAAAAAAAACTTAGTCTTTTTAATTCTTTTTAGGTAGGTATTGTTTTTACGAATGAACGGCTAATTGGGTAGGTATTCTAAAAGTACCTAATGTTGTAATACGTTTTAAATTTTGCAAAATATGTAAATGTTCAAGGTGACGGTGGGGTTAGTCCGTCACCTAAAAGTCGCGCAGTGGGCTATGGAGCGCGCTATGCTTGGAGTTTCTTTGAAGGATAGAATTCGTAACGAGGTTATCCGACAAAGCACCAAAGTTACCGACATAGCTCGCAGAATAAGCAAGCTGAAGTGGCAGTGGGCTGGCCACATCTGCCGAAGGACTGATGGCCGTTGGAGCAAACGAGTCCTAGAGTGGAGACCGCGCGTAGGAAAACGGAGGGTAGGACATCCCCTAGCCAGAAGGCGGAGGATCGGCAAACGTGGCGCACATTGGGGGAGGCCTATGTCCAGCAGTGGACTGCAGTAGGCTAATTGATTGATCAAGGTATCCAATTAAAATAATATAATAGAGATAGCTCTGCTAACAATGAACACCATAAGTATTGTTAGCAAAATTGTCCAATAATGGGACTATTCCAAATCATTACACAGTAACGGACAATTTTGATAAAATCGAGATTCTTTTACATTGTATTTTATTATAACATCGAGGCGACAAAAAACGTGCTGTCCGAATGACGATGATTGATGGTATATGACGAGCGAAGTTGCGAGGAAATGGAATACAGGAATCAAATTATCAGATGAAATATCACCGAAGGTATATGGTTGGTGTTGGTACACAAATTTCACCAAACTATGTTCTCGGTACCACATATCTAGTAGAGGTTTTGATCAAACATTTTTCAAAGGAGAGTGTCATCAAATATTGTAATGAATCCGTGTTTCTGTACATTTTTGAGAGAAAACTTATTTAGGCGCGTTGGGCAGTTTTCGTAGAAATTTCTGCAAAAACCATGGAACTCACGTCATCGTAACGAACCGTTACTCACTTCCGATACGGCGATCCAAATAACGAGTTACTTATATTTTGGTAAATTATGATATTTCACCGATTGTGACCATTCACGTGTGACGGTCTTTGAAGTGAAAACCTGTTTAGTTAAAATTCTTAACTTTTTCTACAAAATAATTATATATAGTTCATAAAGTATAAGCACGTGTTTTATACAGACTTTTTCACATCTGTCGGCAGTCCCGGAGTGCCACTGTATTTTTTTTCGAATAGAAAACCTGAAGAAGTCATCCCATAACATGACACACAGTAATCGCAGTGCAGCGTTATCAAGTAAAATATACACTTCAAGTTTAAATTAAAGAAATTATCAGATAATTCAATCATAATCCTAATTTTATACAATTTACGTACCTACAATAAACGATCTTCCATTGATTTGTAAACATTTTAATGTGCTGAGTTATAATTTCTGCCAACCATGTTTGGTTTATAAAAACATCAAGTTTTTTGCAAAATCAATCTCATTTTTACATAAAGCAAGTTATTACAAATAAATATTGGAACATTGGTTACGTGCTTATAATAAAATAGAAGCAAAGCAAATCATATTTTACGCGAATTTTCGCTGAACGTCTGCCTCGTCGTCCCGGCGGGCATTCCTGATTCCAGAGATATTGCGACATAAAATAAAATTCATGTATTGGTCTACTCTGAAAGTTTCATAGTTACTCTTAAAATTTAAAAGATACAACATTTTGTAGTTTCTGCTCACCTATATTTTTGACGTCACTACATTATATTCATAGTCAAAAGCAATCCTGCACGGGGCTTATAGATTAGTGGTAGCCGGCTAAGTTCACACATTACAAGGTTAAGCAATTCTTGATTAAAAATTTGTATTAGGTCACGGCAAACCGTCGGTCCCTCAGAGTATTCCGACATTACTAATTGCATAATTGTTAATTGCAATGCTAATTGCATAATGTATACTCTAAGGTCGGTCCCGGTGGCAATACGTTTTTATATACCTACATTTGTGGCATTCGTCAAAACAAAGCTGAAAGTTCTAAAGACTAATCTAACTTCGGAACTATGATGTTAAATATATCGACAGTGGGCTGTGGAGGCAATTATGACAGTCGCTTCAGAGAAAATATCGTCGTTTTGTCGTTTTGTAAGTAGTTACACTGAAGCCCAACTAAGTTAAGATAATGAGTGGGAAGCAATTCAGAAAACTTGACGATAACTAAATTGGATTTTAGTGTGGCAGTCACATTTAAATTTTAATTACCTTTCCTTTACGGTTAAAGGATCAAATACTTTATTATATTAAGTGTAGAAGGAGAAGGATAATGGAGGGCGAGGGAGTGCATAAAGCTCCGCGTTTCCTCGCACGATTGCACCTCTGTTTTAAGGGGTTTCTATCAACTTATTAAACAATAACTGCTGATCAACGGAACGGACAGAGTTCTGGTGCCGGTTTTTCTAGCGGCGTTGGGGGATTATATTGCTGTCGAAGTAAAATTGAAGATAAATTAATCCATACGAGTACGAGAGCGATCCCCGGGCGTCAAAATTCAAGCTTTGAATGCAACCGGGAGTGGCGGCGTTCCATTGATGGTAATTAGTTCTCGCTGATGGTTAGCATAAAAATCTGGTTACGGCTTTACTGTTTTAATGACCAAAAGAAAGTTTACTGGATTTATACGACCATAGCGGCAAGGTGCACTGGACGGGCGTTATCTGTAATAAATAAAACCGTGGAGTGGCTTACGCAGGTGAACCGCAGACTTGCCATCCGTATGTGTTTCCCCGGAATTGGGTACTTTCCTTATACCTACATATATTGTCGGAAGTTGACGGACCACGGATTGTGAGGCGAAGGCCTAGGATGCTACTTGAAATAATACTACATATTGTTGTATAACATGACGAGCCTATATGACAATAATATCGCCAGATCTTCTAAACTACAGAACGGATGATTATGCGATTGTAATTTCAATGTTTTTCGTGTAGACAGATGTGTAATAGATACATAACTGAAGAAAAACAGGAAATCATGTTGCACCAAGTCAGGGCGGATAACTAGTTTACAATATAACTGACAGATACTGCCATGTGTACCATCATCCTATTTATAATACAAATGGGTTATGTTTAAAAACAAACCATATTATTCATGAGCTGGCAACATTGCATTATAATCATATTGAAATAAATTGAATAAATAATTCTATTTTTGACTTAAGATCCGAAGGTGGATTTAAATAATCTTAAGATTTGTGTTACAGCGATCATTCCAAATCAAGTATTGGCACTATAGATAGCGCTGAATCATACATTTTAGGCACGGACAGCAACAAAAGTAAAGATATCAAATAATGAATTTTACATTGACTATACCTACTACGAAATTATATCGAATGCATAATATACGACATTAATCTCAGACAAATTTTGTTTAATACTAGGTTTTGTCCGTGGATGCGCATTGCATCCCATAGGGATCTACCTACTTCTGAAATATTAGTAGGGTTATTCATATTTAACATTATTTAGGGGTAGGATTTAGGACATATATTATGTATGTGGATGAGACTCGACATTGAATAAAATAATAGACAAAAAGTACATACCTCTACTGTCCTTGATAATTCAAATTAGGAGCTAAGACACATCTCATAAAAAAAGAATTTCTGCGAGCTGAAGTCACGCTCTGGATGCTGAAATTTCAGTTTATTATAAGTTGTAATTGCATTGTACGCTGCCCGGGAACACCGCACGCCAACAATAATATAAAATTTGAAAATGAAAATGAAATACGTCGACAATTTGCAAAGAATGAAAGAATAACATTTTCTGTACAGTCTCGATGCAGAAACAGGTCGAGTAGTTATTATCTCTTCGGAATAAAAATTGCGCTATAGAGACATAGGGATTGGGGACATTGAGTGCAATGAAAATAGCTTCGTAACATTTATTGCAACAATGAACTCTCAAGTCTCAAGAAGTATTGAAACCATTTTTATTCATTTTTATTTATTCCAGGTACCTACTTAAAAGCATAGTTACGTACCTGGAAACTAGAAGCTTAATTATTAAGCTTCTAGTTTGTTGCAGTCTTATTTTTATTATAGGTTCCTATATTATTCAATTGGTATTCTATAACGTTCGTTTATTTGTTATAGTTGTTTTGAACACTAGTTTAACTAAGTATGTTGTTCGATCTTCTAAAGAATACCTTAACATGTTACACTTGCGGAGGTTTTCAGTCGGTCTCGGTGGAGATTTACAGCGTCCGCTGCCTCATGCGTGTGTACGCATGCGGGCGTCTGTTTTGTGCAATAATAATATTGAGAGAATTACGACACGTGCAAAATACATACGATTTGTACGAAACAGTACGTTGACATTGACGTTTCACGACGAACATCCTACCTCCTCTGGCATCGACTTTGACGCAAATTTTTGATATTTTGTGTGCGCGCGCGCATGTTTGTGTGTGTGTGTTAGGACTCTTATAGAATATTTATGTAGTAGAGTGGAGTAACTCGAAGCGTAACGTGGTGACAGGCATATGGATAGAAATATAAAATATTTGCAGAAACCGATTTCGCCAGGACTCTGCTAATCGCTAGGAACGGTAATATGCCACTAACCTGGAATATTGAAGCGTTGCAAGGCTAACACCTTTATCAGTATTTCAACTTTGAAGTGTTGGCAGACGTGTCATAATACCAAATTTGTAAGCTCACAAGTGGTTGGGGATCGCCAAGAAACAAGTACTCTTGTAGCGAACCAGGCCATCTGATCGACACGGTTATACCTACCTCTCGGTGTTCCCCGATGCCCGAGGGGAATCTACAAACGATGCCATTTTATATTTTTCCTTCGAACGCTGCTGACAAATTAAGGTTTCGAGGGTTTGTAATGAAGTGTGTGTTCGACAATATTTTTTTAAATAATATAGCTATCTAACTTACAAACCCTGTTTGTGCTTAATTTTATAATAATATTCGAAAATCAAAAAATATAAGTATAAATATAATTATATATTATAATAAAATATAGGTATACTCGGAATCATACCTTAAGACAGTTACCGAAGTATGGTTAGTTTATACCTCTGCCAACCATTTGGGTTATATACATGCTTGAGTACCTATATACATAAAAATAATAGATAACAGATAGATTGGTATACAACATTATAAAGTAGCTAATTAAAGTTTTTCTATGAATAACACCTGCGTTTAACGAGATATGGTGACTCTAGATACAGCAGTTGAAATTGAACTTTAGTTCCACGAGCTAAGATTTAAATTAAGTTGAAGTTATAGCATCCTGTGTACCAGATGGGTTTGCATCTGAGTGGTACCTGCTCGCATACTTAAGATACAACGTGCCAGCTGTTCATATCAGTTTTACTCTTCGATTTTTAACCAGTCTTGTTTTATTTTTAAATCGAGAATTCACGACCACTACACACGATACAAAGTATTCTTAACGTTGCAGTCGGCGTAATGTTTACGATAGGTAATTATTTTATTAAAATGCGAACAGGCAGTGCGTGTAATACGAAGAAATAAACATTTACATTTTGTTATAAATGTAATAAACTATATTGACCACACTTACAAAATGTCATACAAGGGCAGTGATTATAGCGTGGAATAACACATGCTAGGTATTTCCCATCGGGTGCAGGAATGGGATCAGAAATCCACATGGGAAGTGCCATGGGCAAGGTACCCATTCCCATAGATACCCATACAATAGATTAGATCATGGTTTAGGTAGGTAGTGCCTACTACAACTACAGTACAATTAGCAGTGAGTACTTTGTTCGTCAAGATAGATCTGATGCTCTGTATCCTACACTCAGCATCAGATCTATTTTGACCTCCATCTATCAGACCGACCTATCTATCAGATCAGGACTCTCACCTGCCCGACACGTGCCATTTTATAAGCCCTGTGGATTATAATTTGGCACGTGTCGGGAAGGTGAAAGTCCGGCTAAGATCGCGTTGCTTCGGTTTGAGAATTTTTACACAGATTTCATATTTTTTATATTTTAATAACACAGTTTAATACTATTTAGTCCGATGTGCGATAGAGAGAATGCTCTAAATAACAAAAGAAAGCCGATCCTAACCAGACACTGTTTCTCCTGACACGTGCCGAATCAAAAGCCATAAACTGTATGTACCCGTATCATGATTGCCTCAATTACCTTGAATATTATTGAATGTAAAAATAATTACACTAAATTATCTACAAAACGAGTACGTATCTACTTAACCGGCCATGACAACAGTTCAAATATCGAAATTTTCGTCTTCTGATTGCTTGATAACCTTGTTTGCATAGGTCGATATTATTTGACATAAGCACACAATCGAACTTCCATAATACAAATATACCTATATAGGTATATCTATACCATTTATGGCTATATCTTAAAATATAGGAACATATAAAACTTCCTCGGTTAACAGGTGTTGGCAAATGCGAGTACTGGTCTTGTTGTCCCATCGCGGGTTCAATGTCCGAGAAAAGTGTTATCAAGACATTCTCAATGGCATAAACCTCCGGGATTTTGTTCAGTATTTTTTGTAACGAAGTAATTATGTAATTATGTTTATGGTATACGAATGTAATGAAAACAAACATCTAATAGGTAATTAACGACCACTTTACAATTTACATATAGCGTTTAAGTTTATCTATATGTATAGACAACATTTAAAATGGGAACGAGCATTGTGCGAGTATTTTGATGTTGCTGTTTTTCAAATGAATCAAATCAAATCAAATCAAATCATGATAATAAACATAACGAATTTATAAATGTATTCAAATATATTAAAAATGGTTCAGATTCAGCCTCAGATGTATGGCTCGAGTCAATAATAGTGCTCGGAATAGGGCAATAAGCTTGTCCTCTATTACGTGGGACCTAATACAATGATTGGTGAAATGTGGGTGTTAATTCACCTCTGCCTAACCGTACCGTAAAGGCGTGATATTAGAACAGTTGTCTGAAGTAGTTTTTTTGCTATATAGTCTAGAAAGACTTAATTTGCAAAAAAAGCAAGAAATGTTTAACATTTCTTAATACCTACTCATTTTATTTTTGTACCTGACATCTATTCTAATTGGATTCAGATGAGTAGTTATCATGTTCACTACAAAGCGATCGCCGTTAGTATTACTAGTATTACACTAATTCTGAAAACACAAGCATAAGCTCTTCTCAGGCTACGCTACATTATTGTGCAGATTGTGCTACAACAAACAAAAATAAGGAGAGAATTTGAATATAATATAGTACCTACCTACAGTTATGTGTGAAGTGTGTGGTGTTGTACCTGTCCATGATTAATGTATAAGTAATGCGCGATAATACCTGCCTACTATTATAGTATAATACGGTAGGTATAGTATTACTATAGCGCAGTCTAAAGAGCTCTTTACGTTAACCGGCCGAATATTTGAACGTAGGAATATACATATAGTAGGTACCTATATACTACATACCAAAATGTACATTGTTAGCCTCAGGATAGAAATTGTAACCTCATGTATATGTTCCATCGTCCGCTTCTTGTGTGTTTGCACTAAACGCCCGGGGGTTCAAAAGGGGAGCAATCTGCCTGCCAAATAATATCATGGAACATACTATTGTACAATCTGTACGGACCAGTTTCTAACTATTAATCAATCTAACAATGTTACAAGGTTACAAATCTCACGTTGTTTTGAAGCAATATCTGAAATCTGAATTAACAGTGGAATATTCTATCACCACACCATACAGTTACCATGTACCTACTCCAATAGAAACAATTGCCACCCACATCCTGCGAAAGGAAGGAAGTTCTGTGAAAACAACTTCAGCTGTTATTAATGAACTGTCTACAAGCGCACAGACAAGCGTCACTGAGCGCGGTCTACACGTGAGCAAGTCTTGTTCACGTGCAGGCCGCGAAGCTAAGCTATAAGTCGACTGTTCTTTTCTTTCATCTCTAATCGATCTTAAATCTAGAGCATGGCTATTTGTCTACAGAAATTGGGTTTAGATTTCTACAAACTTTGAGGATTGGCCGAACAATTCGTGTAATTTTTACCACCAGTTGCTCTAATTTTAGTTAATAATATGTAGATAAAAAAAACTTTTACAATAAAACATTTTATTGGGTGTGGCTTTAAAAAAAGTTGTGACGTGTATTGTAAGAATAGGCGTGAACACGATTTCTTCTGATAATAAGTAGGTATAAGACACGAATCTTCGCAATGGCATCCGCAAGACATGGCCCCGTCAGATTTTTACTTGTATTGAGTGCAATCGTAAAAGGTTCTGAATACAATTTCCGGGACGTGCAAAGTAAAGTAACATTGAATATTGGTGAAAAAAATAGGAAAAAGACAATAAGCTTGCATGCGGCTGTTCTCTCTGCAAGACTAACGCCCAGTTTCCGAAAGGCTGATATGTCAAATTAACTAATCGGCTGTTAATTTTTTTTTCAAGTAGCAATTGGATTGCTAAAAGCATGGTTAAATAGTGTAATTATTTGATCATCGTGTTGGTTAATCAGCTATTTTAACCAACACGATGATCAAATTAAACTATTTAACCATGCTTTTAGCAACCCAATTGCTACTTGAAAAAAAAATTTACAGCAATGATCAGCCTTTCGGAAACTGGGCGTAAATATTGAGCTGGCGTATTTAATTCACTTACCTTAGCAGATATGCCTATCTTCATGAAAACGCAGTAGGTAGGTCGATACCTACCTACAGTTTTAATTAGTCTCGGTTTCACATAATATGACATGAAAACTAAAAGAAAACTAAAAGAAAAGAAAATTTTCTGATGTCAACGTTAAACTATATAAAATTACGAAGAATAAAAAAACCTACTTATATTATTGCGTGCTACCTCTCAAACGTTTTATTAAATATCAAAAGAGAATTCTCGTCGCCTCCAACAAAGGCCAGCTTAACTCAAATAGAAACTAAAAATAAACTGAAGAGGCTGAGTATAAGCTTAAGAAGTTATAAGTACTTCAGGACAAATACTCACACCTTTTCACCATTAGGGTGGGTAGAGTAGAGACAACATCTTTTAATAACTTGCTACGATCCGGCACTTGTGAAGGCTTTCTCTTCTTTTACTTTCATAGTTAAAGTGACCTTTCCTGGGCAAGTTCGACCTTTACTGGGCTCCCACCCTAGCCTGCTAAATCTATTTCGTCAATCCGCTTTCGCCCATCTTCTCTACGAGTTCGAACTATCTAAATATTTTTTCTCAGTCTTGGCTACTTACGCTGATTGCTACAGCACAACGTACGCTTATCGCGCTGTTCTGCCCTTGGTCCTTCAGCGTTCGTCCAGCTATATTTCTCAGACTTCTCATTTCCACAGCACTTGTTTACCTTCGTGACCCTTCTTTCACTATCATACGAAGAAGATTCATGAAATTAATAATTCTAATATATTATGGTCACTCATCTTCTATAATAAAAAAATAATTCCTAACTGTGTTGCTAAGCGCAAATCTCGAGAACGGCTGAGGCTGAACCGATTTCGCTAATTCTTTTTTTAGAATATTCCTTGAAGTACGAGGATGGTTCTTACGGAGAGAAAAATTTAAAAAAAAGAATTGACTGTTAGGCGGTACGAAGTTCGCGGGGTCAGCTAGTATTATATACTTTTCGCTGTGATCGCGGTGATTGCAACAGCACCAACCAAGAAACTCCAAATCCTTACTAATATTATAAATGCGAAAGTAACTCTGTCTGTCTGTCTGTCTGTCTCGCTTTCACGCCTAAACCGCTGAACCGATGATTTTGATGAAATTTAGTATAGGGGTAGTTTAGACCTTGAGAAAGGACATAGGCTATGTTTGGTCGCGATAACCGACATTCACGCGGGCGGAGCCGCGGGCAAAAGCTAGTAATACATACATGGTAAACATCCCGGTATCTCTCATAGTAATTCCAAAGTTAATTGTTAACTTTAGGAGGTACTTATGTAGGTATGAGAGACCTTGACACTGCGAGCTACAGTAATTTTGGTGCTATCTTTGTCTTAATATCAATACTAACGATAATTATCAACTAAGTTTAACTAAAATAATATAGTTTAGCCGTTTGGCGTATTTTGTTAAACATGAAATGCAAAACCTTGTTTGTCTGCTGAAAGAAATGTCAACCTGTACATAACCTATAACTATCTATTATTATTTAAAAAAAATCGCATACGCAATATTAATGTCTAGTGTTATAGTGACATTAGAGTGTCCGATGGTGTGTAAGATAGTGCGTAGGATCTTTGGGCTCATCCACCGCCATAGCACCCCGTACTATCCTCCAAAGACACCCAAGAAACGTGTGCTGCGCGTATACAAGATTTATGTCCCGAGGTAGGTATATGTTTGGGTATAAACTGTATAAAGTGAGCCCATTAGAACCTTCGTAGCCAAGTCAACATCACCTGCAAGCCGGCACACCTGCTGGTTGATGAATGAGGCAATCCTTTCGGAGTTAGGGGAATCAGACGTCAGACGCTCCTGTTAAAGATGAAACACACCACACTCTGACTACAATATGGGGTTCTTCAAGAAGGGCATTAGAAGGTTTCTTCAGGGTCGGCAGCGCGAGTGTGACGCCCCTGGTGTTGCATGCGTCCATAGGCCACGGTGACCGCTTCCCATCAGGTGGGCCGTGTGCTTGTCTGCCAACTAAGTGGTATAAAAAAAAATAAAAAAATAAAAAATTGTGGACGAGACGAGTAAGAGTACTTATTACTAAAGTTATCGTAGCGTATTTAATAATTTCTTAGGATTATTTCCTTATATTTTTACAAGTAGGTACTAGTCATTTAACTTTATCACTTTCAATTTCTCTACCTTTATGATGAAATAAAAAAGAAAGATGTGACAAAATATTAAACCTCAAAGTCTGCCGGGAATACGACAGATGTGAAAACTTTTTTTGGATATCAAAGGCGAAATCAAACCATCATAACTACAAATGCTTTGAAAATAAAAAAAATAGTGCATAGACGAAATCAAATCCATAGAGCGTACCATGTATACGTAATAACAGCCATGGGGGTGAACATCTGGCACTAATGGGATGTTTATTTATATCCCGACCGGAAGTAGTGTTCTGAGCCCACATCCGGCTGCCGACAAACGGTACGCGTGCGCGTCCAATGCCTGAAAAAAAAACAGACCCCAGAAGAGATAGGCAGAAACGAGCAAATAGTTTGTGAGCCTATTACCTTTAAACGGGCACTTTTTTTCTCATGCTACTAAGGCTTAGTTGTGTTGTAGGTATATTATATCATCATCGATCGTCAGTTTAGTTATGGAAGTCATTGTAGGTACCTACCTACTGTGGAATGTAGAACAGCCTTATGCCTCAGTCGCCTATTACGACACCACTGTAAAAGAAGAGAAGCTTAATGTTGGAACAGAAAACTTGGCATCGCGATTACGCGACGGACTAGATCAATCATTAATGCCATTAGGCATAAAATTATGTTTGATCTAGTCCATAATCTATAGACTTTGATTTTGAAGTAGGGGATCATGTCTGTTTTACCCATTGTCAACGGGTGTGTGGTGTGCCCCACGGTAACCTTTTCCAGATTATTAAAAGAACTTACTACATAGTATGTTCATGTTCATGGTTTGTTAATCTATAAGAAAATAAGATTTATAAACCTCTGTTTCCAAATTAATTAAAATAAAGGAATAACAAAATATAGGTACTTAACTATTCAACTTTTCGAAACACAACGCATTCAAATTGCTTCCTCAATAAAATACCAAGAATATTATTCAACTCCTAATGCCCAACAAAGGCAGGTGCTGTTTCGTCCCGCCAACATTTGGGCCATTGACAATTAATATTTTTATCTGTGCTTCTACCGAACACTTCACTTATTTGAAATAAGAATCAAATTGGTGATCGTCAAGAACTCTCAATTTTAGACCTTTTTATAATAAGATGATACTTATCAGCGTTTACCTATGCTTTGTTATAAGGGCGATATTCGAATTGTTTTTTTTCTAACACGGTCCACAAGCTCATGCCACTAACGCATCTGCCGTTTCAATGGAATTTTCAAACTTTTTTTGATGGCCCGCTGCCACGGCCATACGCTTTTGTTAATTGGACTTACATTCGGGTATTAAAAAAAAGGCTGACAGCTGTTTGTAGCAGAACCTTGCATACCGACCAAATCAAATTAAACAACTTCGCCCACACACAATTTGGTTGTGATAATATGGGTATTGGGTATATTATCAAAGCCCTTTGGCTTTGACGTGTAGGCAGCATTGCTTTGGTTCTGAAATATACGCAATATTTATTTGTATTGTAATGGCGTTGAAGAAATAATATTACATAATTGACAGTTGGAAATGTCATCATTATCGTAAAGTACAACGTCCTGATTTGTTTTATTTTTACTCAATTACGCAATTCGCTGGACAAATGAGGCTGAAATATTGAGACAGGTCAATCGGGGATAAGACAGTATCCGGGAATGGGTTCCTTTAAGTCGCCGGGAAAGGTAAAACCCTGCCATATACTAATGTCCGTGCACGCTTATTAAACTCTCTCTATTGTCTACTGTCATTATACACACCTGTCGGTTTCGTTTGCTTCTGACCTGCCCTAACATAAAGGAATATAATCAATTCTTCACTCTATTATTTGAATAATTTTCGAATAACAATTAACCAAAATTTAAGTACATAACAGAAATATTTGAAAACAGCTCTACTAACCTGATTGGATTTGACTCACACTGACTACATATTTTTTCATAATGTATTGCAGCTCAAGTAAGTACCTATTCATAAACTATATGACGTTGTTATAAAAAATAGTGACGTAAGAAGGTACATACTTGCTTACTAAGAAAGTGTAAGGAAGTATTCGAAATTATAATATTGGCACAAAGTCTGAAATTTTGCAATTCAGGCGTAATATTTCAGATGAAGTCTTTAATTTTTTTGTAATTAATACCATAATTCCACCAGAATTTCTCTCGAGCCGCAGCCGCAGCCTCCTAGTGCCAAACCCGCAATTATTATTCGCTTTTCCATGAAACCGAAGTCCAATAAAATATAATTTACATTTAAACTTCTCCAAAAAAGCAATTTGACGCTCTCCGCAAATTGTTAATTTCAATAATGCTGCCGGAATGCTGCTCTCCTTTCCGCGCGTTTGGAGATTATTACCCTAATAAAAAGTGTTGTGTACTTCTGCCAGGCATTAAGGATATTGTGTATCCTTAATGGTTGGCTGAATTAACGAATTTAGACATAGATAAGCTGAAAGTCCAACTGATTCGGAATACGATAGAGATTTAAATTAAATTTGATTTAGTATATTTATCATGAAGTTTTGCAACAATTTTCAGCGCAACAATATTTTCCGAGAATTCAAACGAACCCATTCAATTCGAGCGTTTGCTAGTGCTATCATTCCTTATATCAAATGTAAGGAATGATAGCACTTGTCTGTATATTGCAAACACGACAATAAAATATAAAGTGAAAATATGAAACGGATAGAGTCGTGATATATTTTCAACAAGTCAATTGGAAACTTTCATTCATATGAATTCAGAAATTTATCGTGGGGAAAATAGAATCTTGGAGAGTTGAGTAAGTAGATATGACTTGAACGGGATGTCCTTATTTTTTCATACTGATAAACTGACAACGCGTGTTCAGCATGCCTGATCACGTAAAGAATTTCAATCTGGACTACATCTCTTTAACTTTAATTGTGGAGATCGCTCTACTTATCATTCGAGAATGAAGTAGATGAAACAACAAAAATGTGAAATAAAATGACATTTTTATTCATTTAAAAACTAGCTTTTGGAGAATCTAAAGAACGAAACGAAAAAAATTTAAACATGGGTATGCGATTTCGTCTCAATTGCGCGCATTTATGCACGTCTAGAGTGTCGATTAAGATCTTGTTTGAATTTCATTAGTGGAGGCAAATACTTACAGCTTACACAAGACCCGTAACATTCGCTTTGTTCTACTATGATAGTAATATCTCTGGAGAAGATACAGCTTAGGTAGGTAGTGCACTTACAATTGTGAAGATATATTTGATGTCTTAACACTTCAGGGCTCCAATCACCTGTTTAATGATTGGATAGTTGGTACCTAATGGTAATAACTGTCACACTATTGCCCAATAATAGGGTTAAGCTAAATTGCTTTGGTAATTATGTTTAGATATCACTCGTACACAAATGAAATAATGACCTAATGCCTGGGGTTCGAAACCGAGACTTGTCCACCGTTTGACTTTTGGATTGAACATGTTAAATGTCTTCTTCATCCGAGCGCCAACCCTGGTTGTGGTTTTCCATAGGCCCCGAAGATCTTGCTGGGACTTTTCTTCCGAAAGAAATATTCGGAAGAAAAGCACATCATCGGATTTTAATAATGTTCGTGTCCGCCATGTCCGGTGTGATAGATATATCTTAAGATTAGATAATGTTTGTGACAAAATAAATATTCAATATTTGTGGTGTGTACTTATTGGTTCGATAAAGTTATTGGGGATCCGTAGCGTAGCGATGATTCATATCAGAATCTTATTAAATTTACTCGTATTTAATCGTGTTGGTCATGAAAATATAGGAAGCTCGAGAAGTATGTAAAGATTCGATAGAAGCAAATTGCGGACTGATGTCTCTGCCACTCCCGGAGTGAAACAGGTGTGAGCACATTGTGTATGGTGGTCACAATGTGATATTCATTTTTGAGATGCTAGATGTAGAGATTCTTCGAATCATCTAAGCATGCCTTATTCTATCTTGGTTAGAAGACATATTCTAACGATCCCTTATAATATTACATCCCACTCATTTCATATTGATGTGTTTCATAATAGGATATTTTTAATATAAAATTTACGTTGAAAGAGAGGCTTTTCACTCGTCGACAACAAATGCTTAAAAGCACTCGCACGCAAAGCGTTATCAAAGCCGACCGTTTCCAGAGCGATCAAAGTAAAGCTCTCACATCTTCACATAATAACTTAAACGCGCCATGTCATAATTTACATGTCTATTGATAACGAATATACCTAGTATGTACCTACTTCTTACGGCTTCTTTACGGCTTATGAGTGTTAAATAAATATTCCCTTCCTTTTTTTTCACTCGCATTATGTATTACATTAATTTATTAGGTTTGTATGGTTGTTGTGATGTGGGACATAAATTATTCTGTTTGGAACCGAGATTTTATATAATAAAATTGTAACGTCGTCGATCATCGGTTGATTTCAATTGGTTACATTACGAACTTTCGTGCAACTAAAAAAATATCGGCTAAAACGAATACAAACTCGCAAGTTCACGTTTGAAGTGGTCTACCGGAATAAGAGTGCAGTAAAGACTTTAAGGGCACCCAGAATGGTAGTTCAACCTTCTGAAATTTATCTTCTTCTTACCATCTTGTGTGGTGCTCTCAAACGAAGGAAGAGTATAAGTAAAAAAGACAAACGATACTGATTGTTTTTCAAATTCGGCACGTGGTCGGAATGCAGGATATTTTTAAGAATTTTTCCAGTCCGATGTCGGCACGAGTTAGCTAGTACTTAATAGAAAAGGAAACCTGCAACTGTTAGTTCTACTCGTACCTGGCCGTTTTTATCGATAACCTATTTTAGTGAATATTTGTTGAATAGTCGTTGGTTGGTACTTGGCTTCGTAATAATGTCTATCAAAGAAATATTAACTTTTATAGTATATGTATCGAATGCCCGCGTGGAAATCCCGTGTCCACATAGGTACCACATAGGAATGGCAACTTATTCTATTCCATTCATATGATAACCTATATGTTATTGCAGGCCATAAGCTTCTCCTGTACCTTTCAATCGGATAGGACTTATGTCATGATCGACTATATTAGCTATTGAGCTATTTATAGTAGGTATCCTATGGAATTTGAATGAACCACTTAATTTTACAATTTCGCGATAGAGCAAGTATTTTCGCATCATACTTTATGTTAACCGTAAAGTGCGCAAAAATTAACATATTACTTGTAATCACTTATAATAATAATAATAATCTGAGTCTTGACTATAGAACAAATTTTGTTTCATAAAAAATAATTTATGCCCAGCGGCCCAAGGGTCTGGCTCTATTAATAATTTAAAAAAAAATGGAATATATGAACCATATTTTTAATACATGTGGTGGTTGAATGTTATGCGGATGGAAATAATGAATAATTAGTGAGTAGTACCGGAAGGGTGGCCATAGGAGGAGACACGCCGCTGGTCGTCGCTCTTGCATAACATTGCATCCTGCGCCCGCGCACCACGAATGTGACACGCTTGTATAAACATGTATAGCAAACGAACCACCGATCTCCATGGGAATAAACCGTATAATTAATATCATTAATGTTTTTATTATACACTTGTGCCTGAAGAGGTACATAGGTATAATCCCTGAAGAGGTGGACAGAAATGGATCTACATTCTGTCAAGTGCATTCATTCTCCGGTAATAGTTCTCGGTTTGAATCGCTTCGATTCCGATAGGTTAGATGGATTATGGATAGGATATTTAGGTACCTAGTTCACAGTTCGTTCCAGTTAAGTGAAGCTCGAGGGAGTCTGCACACGTAAAATCTCAGTTGTTTGTATCCTGGAGTGTCACTAATTGCAAAGACGTTACAGACTCAGAACCATTTCTGTTGAGTCTGAAACGGTTTACCAACAGTCGATTGGTCCATGAACCGTTGGTCAACATCAATTTTAAAGAATCAAGTACACAGTATATGTCATTTCCCAATTGAGACATCGTAGCAGGAAAAAAATAGAGGTTCTCAATAATCTCAAATTATTTCTCAGAACATAAGCTATTATTCAATTCACATAACGTGGGGCGGTGACATTTCTAAGGCTAAGAGGTTCAATACCGCTTCTCAATTTAGGTTCGTCGACAATGCCTGAGACTCGTCTTTGTACCGAGTCAAAAAGCCTAGCTAGTATACAGGCGCTCTTCTACATAAGTAACAATGTTATTACAAAAAGTAATTGCATGTAGGTAAAATTAATATAGTCGACTTTTTGATTACGACTCGGTCCTCTAGGGACTAACTCTGTTATAGTACTTACCTACTTACATATTCTTTGTTATAGGTATACTTAGTTTGTGACGATTATTTTAGTAGGTAGGTATAGCAATTGTAAGCACGGGTAGATACATGTCACAATACTAGGTATAGTAAATTACCTAAATGATCCTTTGATGCAAAATTATTATTAATTTATACATACCTGCCTACATCGACTTTTTTTCGACGTGTACTAAAACTCAAATAAATGACATAGGTATATATACATACACACATATTATAATCTATTAACATTATATTCTATTCTCGCTTAGAATAATAATTCATTCTGTGACAACAAACCCTATTTTTGTTTCCCTATATTTTCTCCTCTATTTCCTTTCCTCGACTCTACTTCGTGTAGAGCGAGCTTCGTAAAAGCCTGACAATGGATAAATTATATTAACATTTTGATGTGTCCAACAGGCAAGTATCCGTGATCTATGAAACTGACAACCACGATCGTAACGAACAAGCTACACTGGACTGGGCCAAGCATTCGATGGAGGAACTTCGCGTTGAATTGAGGGAGATTCGCTCTGACGTCAATAACTCCGTACTGCTTCGCCAACTACACGTCATCAGAAACGAGGTACGTCAGGCGTTTATCACTTCCCTATTTTAGCAACAGTAGCATCTAATGCTTGGTTAGAGTACGGGGTTCGCCCTCCTGCTTCATCTTCCATCACCATCACACATCGCATGATTCTCCATAACTAAGTTATAACATCAATCTGCAGACATTATACCTATTGATAACTAGGTATTCTTATACCTTCACGCACAATGGGCCAAAAAAGAGGCCAAGTGCGGGTAAAAGAGTCCTCTTTCCAACTAGGCATTGATGCTGAGGGGACGACAGCCTCCGTGGCGCGGGTTCGATCCCCGCTCAGTGCAAATATTTGTGTTCATGAAATATGGGTATTTGCATTGGTCTGGTCGTGCCTCGGAGAGCACGTTAAGCCGTCGGTCCCGGTTGCCATAAGAACATCGATGGCAGTCGTTACGGGTAGTTGGAGCCCTAAAAAATCCAAAAAACAACGGTCTAGCTGCAAAGCTTCGATATCGCCTAATATTATCATTGGGCTGTGGAGGTCAGATGGCAATCGCTTCACGAAAAAATATCGAGGTCTAGCCAAATCTGTAGTTAAGACGGTAAAGCGGACCCCAGACTCCGAGCTGAAAAGCTTCGGATGCGACTGGGAATTAACGCTAGGATGAGAGAGAGAGATTGATGCTGAGAGGAAACAAAGATATTATTATCTTTTAAAGAGCGACAGTAAAAGTGCCAAAGTAGGTTAGCAAAAGTTTTAATGATCTGTTCTGATTAGCTCCTTGTTTACAGTTGAAACAAGCTCTTAAGGAAACGTCGAACGTGTCTCAACTGGCGCGGACTCAAGAGAGCCGTATCGACAAATTGGACAGTGAGGTGGGGCGGCTCAAATATGAAGGACATCAGTGCAGAGACTCGCTGGCCCAACTGCGCGCACACTTCACCAAGCTTTCTACTGAGGTAAGTTTGTTGAAATTTTCTTTCATCGTGAAACATGTAGTCATACTTTTCTTTCTCCGGGGTAGGCAGAGACAACAATTTTATAAGATATTGAGTAGCTACAATTTGAAGATAACTCTTTGGTAACGTCTTTGAGTTTAAACTTTACAAACATTCAAAACACAGACTTTTACTACTTTATAATAATGGTGTAGAAGGTATATGAAAATACACCATGTCATACTCTAACAATATTTAATATCCAAATGTAACCTAGTTCATAGGATACAGGAACTTAATGAAACACGCGCTCAAAATCCTTAGAAACGCAGGAGTATCACGTTCACGTTCAACGTTCTGTAATAATTGCATTGGTTCCAATTTTGTTCTATATAATTGAAGGACTAAAATTGATCCCCATCTCTCTTATATAACGGAGACATCTCCTATATCGGTAGGTTTATGAATTGACAATGTTACCAGTTATACCTTTGACAATGTTACCCCCCTATATCGGTAGGTTACCTAACTACCTGCAGCTAATTTGTTCATTCTGACGTCATTCTCCATGACTACCGATTTTTTAAGTAACTAAGGTGGCCTACTTTCGTGAGTGGCAAGTAGCCATGCCTGCCCAATGGTACATACAACCCCCTGAGGTAGCTAATTCACCTTATGTACCAAGTTAAAATTTTCAATTTGTCGTATTTTGTAAAAATATCAACCACAATACATGGAAGTTGAACTTGTACATACTAGCTATTGTTCAGAGGCAGTACAAGCGTAGATATTGAACGTATTCAAGTTATTTCCTATCATATTTACAATTAATAACATGATACATATGAGTGGTGGTTAAGTAATTCCTCTACCCACATTAATTCAACCAAAATCAATATAATTGAGGTAGCTTGCGCTCTTTCTTCGGTAGTAATATTTATACGCAAGTATAATTATATACAATGGACTTTTCCTTATATCGTAGCTATAGTTTCATTTTCCATATTCGTATATCTATACCTCTAGCGACCCTTACATTACTTGCAGTCTTCTATGGTTATTTGTAAGAAATAGCAATAAATTGAACTCACACAATATTATTGTAAATTGATAGGTACCTACTCGTTAATCTTGGAAAACGGAATTAGTTTGTTTTTCCTCCACTGAAGAGTGAAACAAATTTCATTTTATGTTCCAGTAAATTAATTGGATTACATTGAAAATGTAGTCTCATTAAAAACTCCGTTGCGAAATAAACTATTCCATTAAACCACTAAACCAACATACACATTAAATTCGATAGACCATGATTGCAGACACCACCACATTTTAAATAAAAAAGAAAGTAACACTCGTACCTACAAGAGTGCGCGTGAATTGCCCATTATGTACTTCTATATAGGTATTATAAAAAGTTAAGTTGGTTTGTGTATGCTTCAATAACTCAAAAAGATCTGCATCGATTGAGCTCAACTTTTAACACTATAAACAACGCGCTTCAGAGATGGTCCATAACGTAGTCTAAATTACTCATCATCAATCACATTTGAAAACCACTAAGGCTCGGCGTAAAATTATTAGAAGACTCTTACGTACTTACTTTGAAGAACTACTTAATAGAATATATAATTTTATTAATCACACTACTAAATATGAAAAGAGAGATTATCTAAAGGTTACACGACTGACTTGCAGAATAGAGAAACTATAACAAATAAACTCCATTTTGGTACTGCTTTATTTAACCACTTAGTTAAGATGGACAGTTATCAATATTGGCAGCGTTGTCTGTAGAATAGCAAGTCAGCATCACACCCGTTTAAAATATTCCTTGATCGTCGTCCGAAGCCTACAAGTACCTCCTCCAATTCTACCCTTACGTAAGATCCTTCTTCGTTTGTCGAACCTTGCCTGTCGCAATAGACATAAACTTCACTTAGACCAATTTAGATTCATTAGGAATTTCGTTTTTTCGTTTCGAAATCGAAGATTTGTTTTCGTACCTCAATAGTTCTAATTTATGGGAAAAAGCTTTTGTTGAGTCGATGCGAATGCTCAGGAAATAAAAGAATAGGCTGAATAGGTTTCCCAAGTGCTTGGGGCGGGAAATAAAGAAGTACTATTGCGTCACAGTTTTATTACAGACGATGGCGGAAATGAAACAGCGAGAAGTCATTAGGAAATTAAATAGCCAGTTAATTACTTGTGCGAGCAAATAATGAAAGGAACAAAACTAGGTGGTAATGTGTTGCCGCTAGTTTATGCGAATGTCACACCTACTTGTAATTGAAATAATTTCAACGGATTCTATCGCAACTTATAAATTATAATTGTATTATTTATATAAGTAATTGTATTATTAATCCCTTTTTTAACTACCAAATAAACTTGGGATAGTGGCAGGAGGATGATGATGATGATACTGCTCCTTTTTTTGTCAACTGACTTAATCTAAAAAAAAAACAAAGAACGGTAATAGTTCAAAGCACTTTGAGTTCATTCTGCATTAAGTAAGTAGGTACATAGTGTAACAGTTAACTGTTGCAATGAGTACTGTAAGTGAAGTAGCAAAGTCCAAACATTGTCAAATATTACAGGTAGATGGCTCTAAAGTAAAAGTTTTAGATGCAGCCGGGATTTGCGCAAATTGGAAAGCTTATGAAATTCTCCTCATTATAATAGAGTAACGAAGAGGCCTCAAAAACTTCAATCAAATTGTATTTACCAACTTATAATAATCCTATTTTTCACAAGCAGATTTTTCTTTCGAAATTATAATAAGCCTTAACTTCGAGTCACGAAATTTCTTTGCATATTTCCTAATTCACTTTTCTGTTCAGTACGGGCACATTACTTTTGCCAATTTGGCTAAATTTATTAGTGCCCATGATGGCTTACGGTCCGGTCGGCATTCGGTTACATAATTAAGAGTTACGAATAGGAATAAGAAAATAGAAGCTTTATTTCTTGCTTTTGATTTGAGTTTCGATGTAGCCACGATTTAACTGTAAAATAAGTTTCATTGCAATGAATTATAAACCCTTAGAGACACAACACACTTGAAGGTAGCCACACTGCGGGTACCCACCACGTGCGGCTTAAAAACGGATGGACGGCTGCCCGCGTGGCTACTGCATGCGGTTCATTTTCATACAAGAGTAGACTGGCGGGTACCCGCGAGTGTGTTGTGGGCCTTACAGCCTTACACTCCTCTTCTTCCGAGCATCGAGCACCAATTTCGATTGCATCTAAAATAGTTGGACATTTTTCTTATGTGCGGCGCGTCACATATTATTACATACGTTACGTTCGAGCGAGGTGAAGTCGAGGTGACTTCATGGCCAACTATAGGGGAAGAAGATTACACAAATTATGCTACAATAATGGCAGCCCTCGGCGGAGCCCCTAGCCCCGCAAAAAAAACCTACGCCTAAAGCTCTCATCCATCAATCAGTATGTAGGTATACTGGCTTGCATGCGAGGTTGGCTGAGTTGAGCGTCAAATACTCGTAGGTATGTTGGTTGGTACCACACACCCTTGTTTTGGTTTATTTGGTTGACCTTTACTTTATAATTAGTACAAAGTTGACTAGCTCATTCCTGCGCTGATGGTCATTTATATTATCACTGCTGGCCAACTGTTTACATTAGCATATCGGAGACATTATATTTTTTTAATACATATTGAAGGCGCCGACTGTAGTTTTCTTGATCATATCTCCGTGCTTAGGGATTAAAGATGTTAAATACTAGTGGTTTAAGGTTGCAAATAGGCTGTCGTTCGTAATAACAGGTGGTCAACCCTGTTTGGTGTTCACGGTCGGTGATTTTAACCGCCAACCGATGGCCGTTGCATTTATCAGTTTATACTGGTCGATATGCTTCATAATTTATAATAGGTCCATAGTTCAACTGTCATCTTTACTTTGAAGAGTTTGTATTGCAATCGTAGCTTTACCCGTGCTTAAGTTTGTTCCGTAGCAATAATATATTATCGGGTGAAATAAGTAGGTAGGTAATCAATCACTCTTGTAAATTAGAAATCAATGAATCACTTACAGTAGTACTTTTGGAACACCTACAATTAACCCTAGCACGCCGCTAAATTATGTTGTAAAATCGCAACATTTTGTTATCATTTTTTAATACATACCTACCCTATTATACTGTACACCACAACCGAAAACGATGTATTAAATTGACTTCCAATCATAATATAACAAGGACGTCATTACTACGTACTAGAAATTATTGATTCCTAAAGGTTTGTAAGGATTATTATGTCACATCAGAGCATCTGATCAGGGTCTAAGGTGATGGATGGATTATAATCTCGAATACCCCACACACACCTATGCTTTTCATCCCGGAAATAGGTGTTACTAGGACGTAAGAACGGGAATTTCAGGCTGGTAGAATCGCTGAAAACAGTTAGTACTTACTTCATAAATAGGTTACTCATTCATTGTATTGTACTAGTTCCACACAATTATTTTATCAATTGAGTCTATCTTGCACACCCTTCTCGCCTCTTTCGCAAGAAAACTTTTTGTAGAAATACGATCCTCAATACCACATATAGAACCTCTCCAGAGAGAACAACTTTCATTGATCTAGTTCACTGGAACTTTGTTTTATAAAACTTTTCCGAAGTTCACTAAATAATTATGGAGTTATTTCTAAAACAGAGCTACCGTATCAATGATAAATCATGATAGTTAAAATGGGATGATATTTTTTACTCATGCAAGGCGTGTCAGTATAACTTCACATAGACTGATCGCAAACAGGTGAACTCTCAGGAAAACTAGAAGCTAACGTGATAGTGGGCTTCAGCTCAACAGTCTCATCAAATGATTTCACGCCCTCACTAAAGGACAAAAGCAAAAATAAAATATAACACAAAAAGCCCACTACTATGACTGACCCGGGCATCAAACTCTAGGCTTCAAGATCACGCAAACATAAATGTAAACTTATTACCTCAGGCCGAAAAATATTTTGTGAGTGTATTACCATACCTACTCCACACTTACAATCTATTTTTTTACGACATCTATCAGATCGCCTGACGTGGTAGATGGCACCCACCGTGGCGCCTTAAGACGGATGTATAGAGGAATTTGGATCAACTTCGTACGGGTCTCGGTGGCTTAGTGGCCAGAGCATTCCCCCTGTAAGGGAAAGATCGCGGGTTCGAGTCCCGCCCGAGGTCGATTCTCTTTTCTCTTTCTTAATCGATAACTATTCAAGTTAGCATAATAAATGCTTCAAAAAATTCATTCAATCTATCAGATCTGCCTGCAGTAAAGAAATGTTTCTACCTAATACATGAATAGGCCCCTAATCAGATTATAGCTCGATAGGAAAGAACGGAATAGTTTATTTTAGATTAAATTTTAGGGTAAATTGGTTCCAGTAATTGCTTTACCAACTGCAAACCTGTTTCGAATACAGAAACAGTTTATTAGTAGAGTTTATATAATTTCGACCAAAATTTGCGAGCATTACGTGAGGGCACCTCTTATTCTCGCTAACCTCATTTTCCTATACCTTAGAAAGGATAGGCAGAGTTGTACCGACACCCCAATTAAAATTTCAACAACTATTCGATTCCTTCGATATTGTTTAAAAATACTACTCGTAGTAAATGAGATGTTGGTCATCGTAAAGGGTTAAAAGGAAAACAAACATAATTCTATAAATATAAACAAAAAGGATTTGGGACAGTATGAATACAGAACGTGTCCCTCGTCGTACGAGTAGGAGAGCGGGTGCCTATAGAAATCTGTTGTAATAATTACTTAAATACGGAGGTAAAATATCGAATTGCCGATGGTTGTGGATGTGGACAATATACCTATTCGTATAATCTTCCTACACTCCACAAAACGTTATCATTATTGTATCACGCAACAAAGTCCCACGAAAATTCAATGGTGAATTTACTCACTAAAAAATATGCACGAATTTCTTAAATAGGTACATAAAATTATCCTACCAACACCAGTCATCGCTTCAGGCAAAATGTTACAAAACAGTGTACAGTGCACATTGTGGAGCTTCAAAAAGTTCTTTAGGACTCATTGTTGGCATTTGTTATCTTTGAGTTTCCTGAAATTCCTGTATTTGTAATATACTTTCACACTTGTGGCGAACCCGGTTTCTGGTAGTGAGACCATTATATACTTGTATTTATTAATAATTACATTATTGTATTATTAAACAATAGAACGATTGTGAATCCCTGTCATACAGAGCCGTGTTCATCCTGGGTGAATGTTACATTCGGCGTTATATTTTGCATTATATAAATTTTTATTTGTTATGTATGAGTGTTAATGCCCCCACAATCCACAACTAAATGCAGAAAAACATGTGCATTGTGCATATTGATGCACTGTCCTTTACAAAAAAATACACATTCCGCGAATTCCTTTTTCGCACAAAGTGGGACAAACAGCGGACTAACAAAAGTGCACTACTGCATGTCTGTTCACATGAAAATTCTGCGAACTGGTAAAAAACATGCTCACTCATGAATGAGCTATTGAGCACATCAAAAGCGTGGTGGCCTGTTGTCAGATATGCGGAGGCGCGCTGGCGCATGGCGGCACGCCGGAGCCCGCAAAACACAATACGGCACTGGCGACAAAGGAATGCCGAACCACCGTACCGCACCGCCCTTGCAAAACGTATACCGTCGCTATACAGAGCTTACAATGCTTAGATTAATTGGGAACTCTAAGGGGATACTTCGAAGCGTGGGTGTGACAGTAATGTAATCAATTAATACGCAAATTGAGAGATGGTAAATAGTCGTGCGCTTGGAAACGAACGATTTACCTGCAAACAACATTTTTCATTTTATTAATTCGATAGATTGAAGTAAACTATTAGGTATACATACATACCTAAGTTTGGATACAAAGATAGAGATGTACAAATAATATAATCAATTAGTTTTTAAATTAGTAACTGCAAGCCAGATACTTTGTAAAGAGACGCCGTGAGAACTAAGTTCAAAAGGCCTGTGGGAAATTATGGTCGACAGACGGTCATTGAAATTGGCAAAAAGTGCACTGGACCTCACACGATAAACAGCCCACGAAATTTGATCTCAATTACCCTTACTACAACACACGGTCTTACTAAAAACTAGAAGGTACTAACCACTATGAAGGCTAAAATCTAGTTCTTTTATAATTTGTTGCATGGGTAAATTAGAAGATTACTTAAATCATCAATTAAGTCTTATATTACCCTTCAGGATTTACGTATAAGGTATAAACAGTTGTTTAATAGTTTGTCATTTTTAAAGTAAGAAATACGAAAATCTATAGACGCTTTTCTTAACCAACACGCTTACACCAAACAATGTTCATTTTCTTTTAAATTTAGAACCTTACAGACTTTAAGGCACTGTAAAGTAATTACATTTTCTGTAAGGCATTGTTGGTATTAATAGTATAATAACATCAAAAATTTACGAGATGGCATATTAAGACTAAAATGCCTGCGATGCTCGGTCACTCAGGTATTATTTACTTTACTGGAAAATGTCGCAAGGAGAAATTGAATTACGCGTCGACGTCGCATCAGTAGAAGTTATTGTCTATTGTATCCGAGTTTCGAGTTTCGATCACGACACACTCTTCACTAATTCAATGAAAAATATCATTTCGGCACGGCACTAACTAACTTAGAATCCTATAACGTTGAAATCATATACTGTCGTTATTTTATTACCAACATCAATTGAGTTCAGTGTACAAAGCTTTCGTACAAAATTAAATATTCATCGAATAACGATAGGTATTGTTTGAAGTTGTTTAACCGAGTAGGTAGGTGTGGGAAGAATAGTTGCCAAATGTAACGTTTTGTCGGGTGTATGGCCCTACATCGATCAACCAAGATATGTATTTAGGGTCCAAAGAGTACGTGGACCGTCAGTGCATTTCACTCAATAAAAATACTGGTTTAGTTTCCGTATCATTGAAAGACCGCGAATTCACTCCTTTCCTGTTTTTTTTTTTTGCTTTTACATGCACACACGCACATACACACACTCGCCTGTACCTACATAGAAAAAGGGGCACGCAGAGGAATATAAGTATTATACGACCATTCAAAATGAAGTGTACGTATTGTAGGTCCGTATACGCATTTGAGTTTCTATATTTCGCCATAACTAAAATGCCTGAACAGATTTAGAGGTATAAGATATACTTAATGTCATTATCAGTATTTCACGAATGTGGAGCCGCGGGCGACAGATAGTACTCATGCATTCGAACTTGGACAGTTATGTGGAGCATCGTGCAATAAAGAAATAGTTCGCACAGAACTCTGAATCTGACGTTTGATGAAGCATTCCAAGCCATGCTTGGGTGGCACGCGTGCACATTTCATTCCGAGGCCAAATTGAAGTTGAGAAAATGTGATGAACCTACTCTTAAATTTTACTTGAGTTATAGTTACGTAAGTTAACGCAAATGTAATTTTCTTACTTTTACCCAAGTATACCTGTAGGCCGTAGCCAAGACGGGTCAATTAACATGTAGGTAATACTTATCTGATACATGAAATTATAGATGAAGAATTACTTAGTATAAGAAGTTACTTACAAAATACCATCAGAGTTTCATAAAATTTTGTAATACTTACTGGTACAGACTCCACTTGATATTATCAAATACCCAATGAAGTGTTGTTCAGGTATTGGAAAATACTCCTCATTCCTAAGTCGATACGTTCATTTCTACGAGGAACTGCAACACAGTGAAATTGCAATCTTCGAAAGGAGCTTAGAATTAAGTATGTCAGCATATCGAGCTCTAGTAGTTATTAATAAATAAAAAGAAGTCAGTTTATTTTCACGAAAGTCGCTTAAGTGGCAAGACAGGCATTTCCATTACGAATTTTCATTTTCAGTCACAAAGTGACAAGCCAACAAGTAACAAGCATACCAAATCCACTCTAATGCACACATAGGAGCACAAATACAGACATAGGACCTTACACACACACACACACACACACACACATGCACTCGTTATGATGTATATTTTTAAAGGATAGCCTGGGCGAGTCTGTCATCATACTATTGCCTATTGCAGTGTTTGAATTTGACAAAGCTTGTAGAATAAGCTCATTGCTAAGTAGTACCTAACCAAGTACATTAGCAATTCCATTCTACTAGATCCATAACCCCGACCACTCCGCGAGGAGTCCACCAATCATCTGATAAATTGGCTCTGTTCCAAAGAGTTGTCATTGCGAGGGATATGTGCAAACATTTCAAAGGTGAACTGAGAATATGCAACAATATCGCCTACAAACAAAAACAGTTTCTAAAAAACGGTTTGTAAATAAATAAGTAAGTACCTACCTACATAGGTACGCCGCCGCCCGCACCGCCACGTTTTTATTGCAAACAAATAATAAATGTTTGTCTAAAGAAATGGTCTTTGAAATCCTTACGGAATACTATAACGTCTCTTACACTATGTACATAAAGTATTCATTATTTTTATTCATTTCTATATACAAACAGATTTTTGATATCTCTACTATTGTACTTAAATAGAGTATACTTAGAGCTGGTAGAATTTCTAACAATTATTGAATAAGTTATATGTATTAATAATAAGTTTTTTCTCAACTTAGTAGCATCTACTTTAGGATCTCAAACAGTAAAACCCAATTACCCGAAATAGAGCCTACCATGAAACATACATCCGAAGTTGCGATCCAGCAACTTTGGATGTATATTTCATGGTAGGCCTACAGACAAATAAGCAAAAAAATATGTATAATATTGTGTAAGTATATTGAATCGTGGGTCTCGGCCTCGGCAAAGCAGGATACAGTGATCACCCCATCTCTTCCCATGTGTGTCATAGAAAGCTACTTAAGGCTTTACTTTCTCTACCCTTCAACCCTTCGGCGATATGCAGGTGTGATTATATTTTGTATGTGTATGGAAGAAAGAAAACCTATGATACTATATCCATTATATATATTTAGTTTGGTTTAGAGCTTGATTAGAGTTAATGAGTTATGTTTCCAGTTCAGCTCTTTTAACGAGCAAATACTACTTACACCAATAACTTAATGAGTTTTTAGGAATTATAACCGTAATTACTACCTAGGTAGTACGATCACGAGATAGGTCTCAAGTTACTGTTTTGACAAAGGCAGAAAAACACACAACGAAATCGGACCATTCGGGAGAAAACGATGCCACAAACACACAGATAAGATCCTGTCATTTGCGTGTTTGCGTCAAGAACAGCGCTGTATGAAAAAATAATAGACGTAATAAGAATATAATGGTCGTATCTTGTCATAACTCCAGGTCGTGTCATCAAGTAAACGACGACCATTCACCAGTGGGGCGTGATAAAACTTTGGCAATCCCTAAGGAAATCAACGCGTTTAGGTCTTGACAAAATTAACTAGAGGAAAAGGTACAGGAACGTAACTAACTTGTACCTGATTAAACAATCCTTGTGTATAACATCAATGGATCTGCTGAGTTCAGCGGTGCGGCGTCGGATTCATCATCTTGAGTTCATCGATCTTGGGTTCAAACCCGAGTCGTTACGCTATTGATGTGAACCCACTATTGATACAAGCGATTCAGATTAGGTGGGTGAGTTACCATGAAGTAAGTTCAGCTTAAAAAATATTTTCAGCAGACCCCATTACTTATCTCGACTCTACTCAATATTTATTTAATAATATTATTGAAAAGTACCAACGGTTCAAAAACAATGTACTACCTAAACAGCGATGTAAATGTTTCATGTGTCTAAACATTCATTAACCTGTAAACAGGAATATCTTACATTCACTGTTAACTCTACCCACTTCCTTTGATCTCTATAGTAACGTTAATATCATTTTAATTAAACTTAATTAAAATCTCCCACTGAATGACGCTAAATAACTTGAACGAAATCAGCGAGAAGTATTTGATTTAAACCATTTTCTGGTTCGAATTTAGCCAGGACATCCTTTCAAGCTGAAGTAAACGCTATTTCAAAAACCACTACTATTTTCTCATGACCTTTTATCCTTTCGCACTACGTTGAACATCAATGAAAGCAAAAACCTAAACGCGTACAAGGGTTGTATGATTGTAACTTTGAAAATCTGCTGAAGTTTGCATGCGAAATCTTTCCTTACGAGCTAGGCGTAATAGCTGAAACGTTCGTGCGTAGAGGTGAAAACAGCAATATCGGCTCTAAGTTCTGAGCTTTAAGAGCTAAGGGGGATGTCAGAAAGTCAAGCCTAGGTCGAATGATATGAATATTCTCATTGTCGCAGCCCTGATGTGTTGTCGTAGCGCAAGCCGTCACAATCTTCATTAACATTTTGTATCTTCCTTTTTGTCTACCATTCCATCTCCTTTACAATTTTACAGGTTCTCTCTGAATTTTTCATGCATATTTTTGTCAGAATTGAAAAGTGAATTACAAGGTAAAATGTTGTTAGACGTAAATATTCATGACTTGACTTGTTATACTGAATTTATGTATACTAACAGGTTTAAGTTACAAATTTTTGATCGGCGTATTGTGCAGAAATGAAAAATAATAATCTTTGTATAATAAGTCTATCTTTTGTCTTGTATATTATTCATTTTACCACTCGTTTCACTCATTCGTTCGCAAACCATTCAACTTTCCTCACTTTATTCTAATTCCGTTTTCAATGCTGTTGAATGTGTGCATCCTCTTTCTAAATATAAATTTAACTTCAAACACGTTTTATACTTTACAATAATAGCATCTTAATTTTGTTAATATAATGTACTTTCAGAATGTTTATGCCATAATCAACTCCTGCAACTGCAGTTCATGCATTTGTACATAGATGCACCCTGATAGCCATAGGTTGCCATTCATACACTCTATATATCAATATCATTGCTTCATCTATATTGAAATAATCTATTAGGCACGTCAAAGTTCGTTCCTTTGATATAATTGTATCATGTGTACGACCGTCACGAATTACTTATCCGTGCGTATACGATATGTATGTAGAGCTCAGGGACGTACGTGAACTCACTGTAAAAAGTCATCACACGCACCTTAATAATAACCGAAGTGTATACGGTCCCATAGAAATCCTGTCGACTACCTGTATTATTCAACCTCAAAGACATCCGATGCCAATGGGTTTTGCACCCGCCTTTGTACACGTACAGTGAACAGCTCTAGTCTGTGCTGACGACGAAATCAGCATCCCTTTCACAGGGACATACTCATATCTCGGTTCTACTCGTATCAATTTTACTTGGTAATGAATTTTAGTAAACTTTCTGTACAAGTATCAATTTTAGTGAAGTACCTTGCTGAAATTTTGCATATTATATGTTTGGTCAACGGAGTTACATCAGCACAATACAGTGACATGTTTCGGTACGATACGGTATACAGGGTATTACCGCTTGTTTTACGTAATGTGGAACTTTAATGTAAAATATACTATATGTAATATATATGTATAAATATATATATTTGTGTAGGTAGAGATCTAAGTAGGTATAATGCCAAAGCTTGGCACATAAACAAAGTACCCAATGATAATGAAAAGAACTTGTATAATGTCGCTGCTATTTATTGTAACTTGCAGTCACAAAGACAGCACGTCTTTTTCGTTTTGTCCTACAGTATTTTAACTTGACCACAACAATTTTGTATTCAAATATAAATGTATTGTTGCAGATAAAACAAGTTGAGGCAATAAATACTGATAACGTGATACTCGAACCTCATGAAATTCGTTCCGGGGAGCTGAAACTTGAACCTACACACAAATATCGCCATAATAAGATGTTGCATACACAGATTTCACGACTTGCCCGCAACCAAGAACAGATCGAAGAATATCAGCAAAATCTCCAAACGCAACTTCTTGATGTGCAGCGACGCTTGGACCGCTTCGAAGAACCCAACTGGAATCTGATATCTGCTCAAGTAGAATTCCTCCAATTGGAGAGTAAAATGTATATCAGTGAGTTAAAGAACATGTCACTGAAACTGTCAGATCTCGATAAAGTTCACGTCTCTATGCTGGAGTTAAGAGAAGATGTTGAAAGCATTGAGAATAAAGTCGATAAAACAATTCCTGAATTTCGCAAGGAAATTTCTAAATTGGACGTCCATGTTGCACAAGTGAGTAATCCTATCAATTCATCGTTAACTAACTACCTATACTGCCCGGGTATAAAGCTAGTCGTGGAAAATATTTGTTCTGTGATAGATAGTTTAGAACTTTGGATAATACTTACACATGCTGTTTAGAATAAAAATTGTGTCACGGTTCCTGGAACGAGGCGAGAGATTAACATTCGAATTGTGATCTTTGGCGATTAGTTGCGTATAGCCTGTTTAGTAGTTTGCATAGTAGTCATAGACGGAATGCCGTACCTAGGTTTTTTTACATTATCATCTCAGGATTAATCCCGATCGCCTCCAAAGCTTGCACTTTGGAGTCCGGTATCCGCCCCTATACGCTTCTGATGTGGTTCTTTTTTCATTTTATGAGAGGGACTAACGTCAATGTTTGTCGCTGCGGTGTCATTCATCCTGGTGGAATTCGCTTCAATGACTTTTCCCTCCAGCTTACCACGCTAAAAGTTTTTCGCCACAACGACCTATCGCTGCAACGTCATTCGAAACTACGTACGGGACCCGTCTGAAACGCTAGGGTTCAGACGTTAGTCTCTTTCAAATCAGTCCCTATATCATTATATAAACCAAACTGCTTTCTCACATTTCGTAATTTATATATATTTTTTAAATACTTACAGTTAACTGCCCAGTCGTCGTATCTTAAGGAGGATCAAGATAATCTCCGCCAATCTGTGAAGGCTATCGCGGTAAGCGTGAGCAACAACATGGACCGCGCCGAAATCGACCGCATCCACTTGAAGAAAATCAACGACTCTGTGAACGTACTGACTGCCCACACTAAGCAACATTTCCATCGTCTGAATGATCACATTCTGAAGGTTTGTAATAATAATTTCTTATAAAGTATAATATACCGATTCCCCATTTTATTAGAGCCAATCCCAAAGCAAAGCTGAACTTTCGGGGTCTTCTCTCTTACCTCCTAAACCTCCATAAACCTTCCATAATATATCTTCAATTTATTTTGCTTGGAAGCGACTACCTTCTATCTAGACCCCGAAAGGAAACCCTCGTCCACAGCAGTATAAAGGTTTGACCTCAAAGGTTTCAATAAACGCCTCCGAAATACGAGTACTACCTTACATGCTCCCATAAATTCTTCGATAGACTCTGAAATTTAATAATAAAAATAAATGTTGTTACAGAGCGAAGCTATGATCGACAGTGGAAATGAAACTGTTCCTCTGCCCGAACTTATGGGAGAAGTGAAAGAGTTAGAGCCCGTACAACACGAGTATCTGGAGCTAGTCAATCAACTTCCAAGAGACTGTACGAGCATCGCCGGCCCTGAAGGTATTTACCTCATCCACCCAGGACGTGAGCCTATTGAAACATGGTGCGTTAACGGTAATACCGTTATTCAGCGTCGTTACAACGGTTCCGTGGAATTCAACCGGAAATTTGTGGCATATGAACAAGGATTCGGGAATCCAGCTTCGGAATACTGGCTAGGACTTAAATCAATGCATCAGTTGACAGCTGATAACTGCTCCTCGATGCGAATTGATATGACCGATATATACGGAGCTAGCTGGTACGCCCAGTATGATAGGTTTTACGTTGGTGACAGTGATTCTGGCTATGTCCTCGAAGTTAATGGATTCAAAGGAAATGCTAGTGATGCTTTCGAATACCAGAACAATATGGAATTCTCCGCGATTGATCGCGACAGGGATATATCTAACACCCACTGCGCTGGTAACTACGAAGGTGGTTGGTGGTTCTCACATTGCCAGCATGTCAATATTAACGGAAAATATACCCTGGGGCTTACCTGGTTCGATGGCGCCCGTAACGAATGGATCGCAGTTGCCACGACTGAAATGCGCTTGTTCCGTAGACCTGGATGCGCTTAATTTCAAGATAACAATCACCACAATCGTTCAATTTCCAGACGTATATAATATAACACAGACGATACGAGCTATATTTAATCACTAAATGTTGTTTCCACTTTCAATTATTCAATTATACCAAAGATATCACTATAAGAGAGATGTTAATCGACTTTAATATTAAGTACCTACTATAAGTTGCATAGACAGTATTACTTATTCAGATTGGGGGTTGATAGAAGACTTTGGAGAGATCAAGGATCAGAATTCACCAATGTAAGTGCATAAGAGAAGACTTTTTAACACTAAATTGAAAAATGTATTTGAAGTTATTTCCGTTATTTACTCTACATTTTTACAAATGAATTCCCAGGTTCTCTTAGCGGGGGACAAAGTTGGTGGAAAAAAAGTGGGAATAACCTATTCGGGCAGTAACTGGCCCTTTTTATTAAGATTTAATTTTAACATTGATACACACATTCCACGAATATAAATCGGCAACATTACTAACATTAAAATGTCATAGAAAAGGACAATTTGCTTGTGAACGTTTTGATCTTTTTTAAAGTTTATTTTATATCTAAGTAGCTGATAGATAAATGGAAGTAACACAGGGACCGTTCAATTTGAATCTTTTTATCAAGCAAGTGTTTTTATCTCAAGATTTTTCTACGCACATATACCTAGTTACAGCCGACAACTCAGCGAGTTAAACTGCTGACTAATATATATTTAGTCAGCAATCGAAATTTGTAAGGTTCATTTTTACAATTTCAGGCTATCTTGAACCTTCATGAACTGTAAATGTATTTTTGTATCTTAGAGCAGCACGGCGAGCGCTACCGTTTTGCTCTTGATTTTTTGTTTAAAATAATAAGAACAGTGTGGAACTCAAATAAGTTACTTGCAAATTGCACTTTAAAAGAAAAGCACCTAATATGGCAAATCAGTGGTATCTCCATTAAAATGTTTAGTAGAAAGAACATATTAACTTTAGCAATGGACATAAAAATATAGTTCGCGATAAGCCTATTGTACTATCATGATTTGAAGAAAAATAAATTAATGAATGAGTTAAATATAATTAAATTCGATTCTTGCAAAATCAGTAAATTCTGCTAAACATACGAGAAAAATGGAGCATGCCATATAGCACACGAATTTGAATTTATTATAATTTGATCGCACCAAAATAAATTCGAATTGTAGAATCATTTTGGTGGGATAAAATATTGGTGCGTTGAATGGAACATTATAGCATTCCTGTAACTGTTTTATAATAGTGGTAAGTTTTTTTGTATATATTTTCATTAGGCAATAGAAGCCATGTTTTATTTCGCATGCCAGTTTTAGTCACGTATAATGTAAATTGATAGATAAGCGATTAGGCTGTAAAAACCGTTCGATGGTAGCATTAAATGCTAAGAAAAACCTTGTGGTGTACCGAACGCATTGAACGCTGCGTTGTACCTACTGAAAATTATCTATTGTCTAAACAATACGAAATTTGTATTAGGCTATGTATAATCTTCAAATTATAATTTATATTATTTATTAATTCATTCTTGATAAAAGATTGAAGGACAGATGACTGAATAAAAAGTGAAGTGTCAAAATTCGTGATAAATTAATAAATTAATTAAATTGCTAATTGGTTACTTAATGAATTGATTCAGTAACTAACCACATTATTAGAAAACAACTAACTTATTTATCAATTATTGTGCTATAATTAATTTATTAATTAATCGTGAATTACTTTAGGCTTAGATTGGTGGGGCTCAAGGGAGCATAATTGGGAAGACGGAAAAGTAGGGAGCTGAAAATTTTGCAAGAATTTAATATTTAAGGGAGCACTTTGGCCATATAGTAGCAGCTATCTAGAAAACGTTTCATGCGTATATTGGTAGAATATTACATTATTATCAATAATAAACTGTATAACCAATTGATGTTTTAAAAATAATCTTTAATCTGTATACCCAAAATTGGGTCTGGTCATTATAATAAGCAATGTAACCAATCAATTTAAACCAAATAAATGCATACATTAACTTCATTGTTTTATTTATATACCTATTTAAGTATTAATTTATTTTTATTTTGAATCCTTGAGGTTTAACGTCCTGATCGACCACCTGAATCTCGTGGGGGTGGACCCACGGAAACAAAGTTACTGCCATAGAGCAAAGTAATACATCGGAAAGTTACTGCCGTGGCTAACGTGGCTCTGGTAGAATATCTTAAAAACTTGACATTGGCGTTTCGCCATTAATAATTTTATGAACATTTACAAATTACTTGACATTGGCGAAATTGCGGCGATTTGCTGCAGAAGCCATTAAGAAGAAGTTGAAGTATTCCTTGAGGTTTACTAAACTGCTGAATAACCTACCTTAAAATATATTACTAGCAGATGCCGACAGTCTCTCAGGTTAGACACTTAAAAACCAAAGGGATGAAAGGGTGAAAATACGGGATGCACTGCGTCACCATCCCAGATACTGTCCAGCCTACCTTGACGGTCTAAACAGATTATTTTTACGCCTAGCATAAAGGATCCGGGATTGTAAGATGAATAATTGTAAGAAGATTTATCAATATTGACAAGAATCGAGTCCTTCTGTTCGATCAATGAAATAACAGAAAAATCTGTCATTAGGATAAAACGACTAGTTTGATTGGTCAAGTATCTTTACTAATATTATACTTAAAGCTGAAGAGTTTGTTTGTTTGGTTGCTTCAACTCGCTAATCTCAAGAACTACTATTAGGTATATGTAGAAATACGTACAATGGACAAGTTACTTATTTAGTTTTTTTTTAATTATATACGGCCAGTACTTAGTACCTTTTATCAGTAGACAAAATGTGACAATTCACATGTGACATGTGACGCCTCTTTGCAGTGAATACTTTTTACCCGTTTGCGCCAGTTTAAAATAAAATAGATTTATTACCTACAAATAAAAAACCCTAAAAACCCGACTGTTGTTTAAAAGATCGAAACAAGTATGATAGCTGGCGGTACCCATTAAATTTCTTTCGGTTTTATGATTTACAAATGGGTACCGCCTGCTATAAAACTTGTTTCGATCTTAGACAGCAGTCGGGTTTTTTATTTTTAATAAATAATTTATTTTGTGAGGTAAATAATTGTATTTGCATGTATGTACCAACGCCAAATACAACTAACGCTCAATAGCAAACACAAATAGCCATGTGGAGTGCCACCATAAATGTCATTTCAAATATTTATAACCCCCATCTGTACATATTATCATGATGCGCCATACCTAGGTATGGCGCGCATTCTTGTACAGGCATCTGTATGACAGCTACAAAAAGTTCCTTGGCATTGTTGCTGGTTAAGTAATGGTCTTTGTGATACCAAATGTTTTATTCAGTACAGTCAGTAATAAAGACATCAATTAACTATATCAAACCTAAATAATCAACAACTTGATTGTAACACGTCAATAGAAGAACGGGTTGAATCAATCCAAACCTAAGAAACATAGCTTAGGCATCATATTTTTCGTGAATTTCTACAACTTCCCGCTGGTCTTCAATTGGCACGGTCTCGAAGTCAGATTCATCACTAGATTCCGATATAAACGGTCTTAAACTATCCTGTTGTTCCTTAAACGCCTCCTCAATAGCATTCATTTTTAATTTCACACTAGGTTCCAAAGCAAATGTATCTCTTAACTTCTTATATACTTTAGTTTTGTATTTGTGATGAATACCACCGAATAGATAATCTCTTATGTCATACACATTGCCGTACAGCTTGGCCAGCTCTGAATCTACCAGCAGAATTGCCATATGTTTACCGGTGTCTTTATCTGGAGGTGGTGGTACTATTCTTGTTAAGTAGAGCCATTGTTTCAGTATGTAGGCTCTTTTTGCTTGAAATAATTTCAGCAAATACACTTTGGATATACTTCGCAATACAAACATGTTGTGGACTAGCCACCTGAAACAGAAATAATGCAAGTGAATGTTATAATAAATTTTAATTAACATTTGTTGTAACCAAACAGGTTTCAATGTTGACATTCAAAATAATGTTTATATCTACATATTATTGTAGGTACCTACATGTGAACGCAATAACGTTTGACAAACTTAACAATATGGGATGTGTAGTTACAGTAGCGACTGCTTACCGACCCTTAAGCCCTAGAGTCTATAAACATGCGTCGAGGTTTCATCCGCAATCATCAACTGATTGACATTCTTTACAATGTGATGGGATCAAAATAAAAGTACAAAGACAGTGCGTAACTAAGTATTTGTAATTAATTTAAGTCAGTATCGTGACGTCAAACTACGCATTACACAAAAACATAATTGTTTTAATTTTATTTTCCATACATCTAGATTAGTATTTTAAATACAAGTCTTTGTAATATCATTAGTTAGTATTTATCCAGGGACCCATTTAGGGGGCGGCCTCCGCAGGCCGGGTCGAGCAACAGTTGGTATACCCTTATTACGCATTTCGACTTCACGTCTGTCTATAGCTTTCATTCTTTCAAAATATAGTCCTCTCTTACGCACATTCTTGTTGTATAACATATCAGTTTTCTGTCGATCGTTGGAAGTTGATTTCCATGGCACGGCATTAGGGTTGTGTCTGCGTGATATATTGTAACGTTGTTTTCGATTATGGATAGCATGCTTGTCTGGTTCCATTTTAATATCAAATTTCTCGAACATCTTTTCCGTGTTTTGCAATTCTGATCTCATGTGTTGCATTTCCACGCATGTTCTTATATACTAAAACGTAATGAACCATATTTTAATCTAAGTAATTAGGTACCTACGTATAAATAGTATAAAATATATGCGGGGAATAAGAACAAGAATCCAGGAGACTCATCATCACTGGTATTTTGCGGCAACCACCAAGTTACATTGCTGGTTTGACGACTAAGAATGCCACGGATATCTAAACCGTGCAAAATCGTATGGTGGCGCTTCGAGCACCGCCGCGCGCCGAGAGAAAGCCTCGCGCTCGGAAGCAATCGGGACACAATGTTATGGTGATGTCAATGTCGATGATGGTTATGACCTTTAATTTAAAATAATACTCACTGAATTAACGTATTCAGGATAATTGTTATCAGAAATACTTTGGACGGTCATATTCACTTTTGTTTTATTATGTCTGATGAGCATTTTTCTAAATGTGGTCTTTGCCTGATACGTTTCTTGTGCAAGTTGATAAACATTCGATTTATAATAAGTTTCCTTTATATGCTGTACTTGTTGTACCTTGCCCATGGAGTCCATGACAATACTTGCCATCATATTATGTATCCTGAAGTACATACGTCTCTGAGTTCCATAATCGCGAATATAAGCATTTTGTGTAGGACGCCATAAAACTGTAAAAAATATCATGAAGTACCTATATATTGTTAAGGCTGTTGCTTGTGCAATAGCTTTTCTGAGTTTATAACTTAAAAAAGCTTATAGCGCAAGTAGAAAACAGAAAACAATTCGCAACGCAGGCACAACTCTTGCATAAAATTGTATTTTAATATAATGCATAATTGTATCGTTATTATGTTTTTGTTATACAACTGATTTTTCTTTTCAAAAATCGTAATTTTTTAATGCTGGATAATAATTTTATTCAGTCACTCTTCTTCATCCTAGCGTTAATTCCCAGTCGCATCCGAAGCTTCTCAGCTCGGAGTCTGGGGTCCGCTTTTCCAGTCTTAACTACAGATTTGGCTAGACCTCGATATTTTCCGTGAAGCGATTGCCATCTGACCTCCACAACATAATGGCGATATCGAAGCTTTGCAGCTAGACCGTTGTTTTTTGGACTTTTTAGGGCTCCAACTACCCGTAACGACTGCCATAGATGTTCTTGTGGCAACCGGGACCGAAGGCTTAACGTGCTCTCCGAGGCACGAGCAGACCAATGCAAATACCCATATTTTATGAACACAAATATTTGCACTGAGCGGGGATTGAACCCGCGCCTCCTGCGTAGCGGCCGCGTTCACTACCGCTACGCAATTTTATATTTACATTTACAAAATTTTATTCAGTCACTAAATAGTAATAAATAGAAAAAATATAATTAAAGCATATATCATGTTTAACTTATACCTATATTATAAATACACAGATAAAAATTATATGTATAATTATGTATCGCCATTTTTATCTCCTGTTATTGGCTAGTACACGTTTCAGGCGTTTAATAAACTAATTGGTTTGCAGCGCCTTTTCATGACCTTATTGAACGAAATGAAGTTTTTAAGTAATTGTAGTGATCAGAAATGTCTGTCGCAGGCTTTCCTCTCGAGGTAGGAGGGTCAGACAGTACCTATACTCCTTTTTGTTAGGTACCTTATTGAACGAAATAAAGTTTTTAAGTAATTGTAGTGATCAGAAATGTCTGTCGCAGGCTTTCCTCTCGAGGTAGGAGGGTCAGACAGTACCTATACTCCTTTTTGTTAGGTACCTTATTGAACGAAATAAAGTTTTTAAGTAATTGTAGTGATCAGAAATGTCTGTCGCAGGCTTTCCTCTCGAGGTAGGAGGGTCAGACAGTACCTATACTCCTTTTTGTTAGGTACTTACTAATCTTGTAGCGACTTTTTATATGAACACATACTAAACAAATAACCTAGGCTAACTGATCAGCTAGTGGTTCGATTTCGATTTTTAGTCTTCAAAATAAGTATATAAACAGATTCTAAAAAGATTGTTTACGTTTAGTTTAGTAGGTACCTAACCGAATGGAGTATAGTTGATTTAAGGTCGAGATCAATCAGGAGAAGGTTGGGTTCTAAAGTACAAACTGTAAGATTTTGCTTACCGAAAATATTGATTAATATTATGTAGGTAACCACACATCTCATGTTCCTTTTTTGCTTGTTGCAATATATTTTTTTGCTCAGGTAGTTAGGTATAAAAGCAATTAAGATCTGGCGGAAAATTGCCTGATGATTACAAAATATAAGAAACGTAGCACTTAAATTTTACAGTGCAATTAATTAACATGCAATTATTAGATCATAAAATTTCTAAATATTCTTTATATTATGCAGTTTACACCTCTTTCACCAACAGTAACAATATAAATCAACGTCTTTCACAAAATATTTATGTAGATAGGTAGATACGCTGCTGACTTTCACCAGGTTGCCCATTCGCCCTCGCCTCATAAAACTATTTTGTAATCTTCTTTTTCTGTGCCGATGTCATGAAACAACGCCTATACTTTGACCCCGGCACGTCTGCGCCCAAACCGCAACTCGATTCCATTTCCTTTCCATGTCCCTTCTGCCTCATCATGGAATAGAATGCCAAATGTATGGGATTTGACGTATACAGGGTGTCCCAAAATTCAAGGATAAGCCGGCAACAGAGGGTGGCCCTACTTATAGCTGCTCTGGAAAAAATAAGAAAAAAAATATATCTCTATTTTTTTTTTAATTATTTAAACTTTTTTAAAATCCTTCAAAATTCGGTACCCCTAATGATATTTTCAACTACCAGGACCACAATTTTGCAAATATTTTGGAACTCTTCTCTGTATTAGCAAGCTAAAAAGCATGGCTATCCACCAACACCCTGAAAAATTATAGAGTATTTGTAGTTATTTTACAAAAATAAGTCAAAATATTTTTTTGTCGTCCAATTTTCATACATTTTTACTTTCGACCCACTTTATCTTATCTCGGTGAAAAAAAAAAGTATGGACACCACTATGGCATTCTTTTTCAAAAATTGGCGCAACTATCCAAGATTTCAAAATGGTATAATTTGGGTATGATACTATAATGAAATACTAAAAAAAAAATTTTTTTGTAAATAAGAATCACATTTAATACATTGCTCTTATTGAAAATCACCAGATTTACTTTGTACACAATGCATTCATCCTCAATAAAAAATCATTGACGGGACTTGTGACAAAGTGGTAACCGAGTAGGTTATCACATTACGAGGTTAAGCAACATAAGCCAGGGTGGTTTTCGGATGGATGACCATTCTTAAGACATTAAGACACCTCTGTCCTCTGTTTCTCAGAGAGTACGTTAGGTCGTAGATCCCGGTGGCCACATGAGTATCTATGACAGTTAGTCGGACCCATAAAAGTCCAACAACTGGACTCACTACATAACTTTGATATAGCCAGTGGGTTGTGAAGGTCAGGTGGCAGTCGCTTCACGGCAAATTTCGCATTTCTGCTGTTTCACAGTTAGCCGGGAAATCCGAGGCTCAGAGTTTTATTGGAATTGTTTTAAGAACAATTAGGTTTCCGAAAGCAATTGCAACGCTGGACTAGTTTCATTCAAATATCAATGCGGCTACGGATTATATTTCTGACAAAAGAAATGCACGAAAAATAAAATGTATTAATGCCGGTGGCAAACAATTAAAAATGTAAAAAAAAAAAAAAAAATTAACAATAATGCAATAATTATAAAATTATACCATTATGTTTGTTTATATTTTAACAGTATGGATTTTCATCCTCTGAACCTTTACAAAATACAGAGTCGGATTTTATGGTTAACTGTGAAACAGCAGAACCGCGAAATTTTCTTTGAAGCGACTGCCACCTGACCTCCGCCACCCATTGGCGATATCAAAGTTATGTAGTGCGTCCAGTTGTTGGACTTTTAGGGCTCCGACTACCTGTAACAACTGTCATAGATGCTCGTATGGCCACTACGATCGACGGCCTAACGTACTTTCTGCGGAATGGAGGTGTCTCAATGTCTTAAGAATGGTCATCCATTCGAAAACCACCCTGGCTTATGTTGCTTAACCTCGTAATGTGATAACCTACTCGGTTACCACTTTGTCACAAGTCCCGTCAATGATTTTTTATTGAGGATGAATGCATTGTGTACAAAGTAAATCTGGTGATTTTCAATAAGTGCAATGTATTAAATGTGATTCTTATTTACAAAAAAAATTTTTTTTTTAGTATTTCATTATAGTATCTATCATACCCAAATTATACCATTTTGAAATCTTGGATAGTTGCGCCAATTTATGAAATAGAATGCCATAGTGGTGTCCATACTTTTTTTTTTCACCGAGATAAGATAAAGTGGGTCGAAAGTAAAAATGTATGAAAATTTGACGACAAAAAAATATTTTGACTTATTTTTGTAAAATAACTACAAATATCCTATAATTTTTAGGGTGGTGATGGATAGCTAATACAGAAAAGAGTTCAAAAATATTTGCAAAATTGTGGACCTGGTAGTTGAAAATATCATTAAAGGTACCGAATTTCGAGGGATTTTAAAAAAGTTCGAGTAATGAAAAAAAAAATAGAGATAAGTATATTTTTTTTCTTATTTTTTCCAGAGCAGCCATAAGTAGGGCCACCCCCTGTTGCCGGCTTATCCTTGAATTTTGGGACACCCTGTATATGACAGGCGTCAACGAATGTCAAAACATAAAATCCTATACATTCGTCATTCTATTCCATCATACGACGAGCAACGAATTGCCACTTGTCTAGAGGGACTGCACTAGCATTCTGTTTGTCCGTCGCCTATCGGGCACCGCACCCAACATACCCAATTGGATATTTGACTAATTTCGGGAACCTATTATCTTGAAATAGTTTTGATGCCTGTTACAATCCATTTTTTCCCGAAAAAACATTATTGATAAGAAAAAACCGCCCAAGTGCGAATTCGACTCGCCAATAACTAGCCCGCCTTGATTTATTTTAATTTAATTATTCATCTTTGAAAAAAGTATTTAGCAGTCAACCAGCTTATTCAGCAGTGTAGGTCTTTCATCAACAACGTTCAAGTTCTAGCAAATTTAATTTAAAACATGATTTTATTTTAATTTAATTATTTATTTCTAAAGTTAATGTAGGTAGGTACTACCAAATATTCTGCGAATATTTCAACCATCTAGCTGTTGCCGTTAGTAGGTAATATCGAGCAAAAAAGCGGCAAATATTTATTTTATTATGTTAGTACATAATAAAATAAATATTTGCCGCTAGTGCTGACCCCGCGAACTTCGTACCGCCTAACAGTCGATTCTTTTTTTTAATTTTTTCTCCGTAAGAACCATCCTCATACTTCAAGGAATATTCTAAAAAAAGAATTAGCGAAATTGGTTCAGCAGTTCTCGAGATTTGCGCTTAGCAACACATTTCCTCTCCTTTCCTATATAGGACAACACGTGCAATATTCGATCAAACGTTCTGTCGACTTTCCATTCATCGAACTTATGACTCTCGAAGTTTAGTTACGGACCCGCTTAGATGCCACCCGCATACGGTGCAGAATATTCCATCGAGAACTAAGCGGCTCGGCGACTCCTTCTTCTGCCGCACCATTAAGTCTTGGAATTCCTTACCAGTTCACGTGTTTCCCTCCTCCTACAGTCCCGGGTCCTTTAAGCGGGGCGTGAAAAAGCATCTGATGAGGCCGTCAAGCTGAGTGCCACCATTGTAACATGATACGTGTCTGTAATGGTGACCCTCTTTTCAGAGACTTTGCCTTCAGCTTACCATCAGGCGAGGCGAAGTCAAATTGACGTATCCTATATAAAAAAATATATTTAGGGATTAATTTTTATATTATAGATTTGGTATATGTTGTTATAGGGGCAACATCGTCTGTAAAAATCTCTACTGTCTTGCAAAATAATTGCAATCACGGTTCATGAGATAAAGATTGATGACAGACAGACAGAACTCCGTTATCTTAGATCTTCTTGTTTGGTTTTTTATTATAATTTATAGTTACCTTATAAATTATTATAATAATGGTTTTCATTTCAAAATCAAAATTTATATCGAATGTCAAATCAATACAATGTCAAGGAAGTAGCTAACAAAGGCTTTGTTAGATAAAACCCGACTCGGGTCTTATCTGGTGCAAAGGAACTCAGAACACTGGCCGCATTGCCGCGCTGGATTGCAATAGCTAAACTTTTGCACCATATATGTATAAAGGTAGATATAAATGGGATATAATAAACTGTGCGACAAAAATAATAAATGGACGCCTGATAATGAGTGACTAAAATACTGAGTGGGCGACTAAAATACTGAGTGACCCGTGTGTTGCTAAATTGTGAAGTTATGAGGATTCGAGTATAGCGCGCCCCAACTTGGATAGGTTAGGTTAGAAGGCTAACGCGGGAGCAGAGCTCCCACTTTAGCCTTCGTGGTTATTTTTTTATAACCATCCATAAAATAGTGGCTCACTTAGTATTTTTGTACGCCACATTCAGTATAATTTTGACACCCATAAATTGAATAAAATGATCCTTCACTATAGCTGCCAACCTATTATTTTTACTACCTGCTTTTCGGATTAATTTGTGGCCGCGTTAAATACAACCCGATATAAATTAAGTATATGTATATAAATAAGGGTAAAAAATAAATGGTCAAAAATAAGGGTAACAGTACTTACGGTCGATAATATTCAATATTCATATAAACCAGCGGTAGGTCTTTGTCGTGGCCACAGCCGAAGCCCCACGACAGTATTCCGACGAGGTTAGCCCCCACCACGAGTGGTGCACCCGGTACGGCCATGCAACTAGCCACTGGATTCTTTTCTCGCGCAACTCCCAGGCATAGCACGCTGGGAGGTAGAACTACCTCATCCTGAAAGAATATACGGTGGAGTGTCTCAAAGAGCACGTTGATCCGTAGCGTGGATACCGTTCGCCATACCAAAATCTATGGCTTCAGTTACGGGTGGTTGGAGCCCTAAAATATCCGAGAGCTTGGTATCCCCAGTGCCCATCTGACCTTCCAACAGTCACAACCCCGAGACAAAAATTTGCACCACAGTCTCAATCGGTATACAGCAGCCGGCAGGTGAGGTTAGCTTGATCTCTAAATATTAGGGCAATCAGAAGATGCGAATAAAAGACAAATAAGTACTTAAACAAAAAGAAAAATGTAATTAACATTTCTGATAACAGCTAAATGCCATCTTGTATTCGATAGGGACCGGAAATATCGATGGTCTATTTTCGACATATCGTAATTACCGGCAATCGTTATTAATGTTAGTTTTCACAAAAAGCACAATATCCAATATATAGATATACAAGGTAGTGTTAGAATCGTTAGTTCGGTAAAGAACGGTTTACAGCTGTCCGTCGTTTTAAGATTACATATTGCCCTGACGCATCTCTTTTGTGCCTTAAATACCGTCTCCTTCTCTGTGGAATTGCCCCAGAATATAACACCGTATTTCAGAAGGGGTGCAACGTGTCCATGATATGCAGTTAAGATTGTAGACTGGTTAGTAGTTTTTTTAAGCATATATAGTGCGTATGAATATTTATTCACTCGTGAGCATAATTTATTATATGTTATATTAAGGTAAACGCGTCTAATTCCGTGGGGTGCAGAAATCCGCTACTAATTCCGTGGTATTTAGAAAAACAGCTTTATAAAGCAAATTACTAATTATTTTTGACCGCAAGACCCATTAATCAAATAATAATTTATCTGTTCATATTTATGTGAAGACAAAAATACCTTGGTGTGTGTATATTTTAAAATAATCGATTAGTTTGCCATTGCCACCTGAGTCGAACATACGCTCCATACATTTCGGACCTTATGCGCGTAAGTACTACCACTTGCTAAATAGTATTTGCCTCTGTGGCGTAGCGGTAGTGAACGCGGCCGCTACGCAGGAGGCGCGGGTTCGATCCCCGCTCAGTGCAAATATTTGTGTGCATGAAATATGAATATTTGCATTGGTCTGGGTGTTTCTATGTATAATATGTATGTATTTACAAAAAAAAAAAGTATCTAAGTATGTTTATCTGCATTCTAGAACCCATAACACAAGCTAGTTAAGCTATGCTTACTTTGGGTCTAGATAGCGTTGTGTAGAATGTCCTACAATATTATTATTTATATTTATTTATACTACAAGAGATTCGGTTTTGGGTAAAATATTGAAAGGGTAATACGTTGTATCGAATACACTTAACATTGGAGTATTCTATTAACAAATTGAGGAGAAAATAAGTGTTAAAAATACCACGGCATTAGGTGTCAAATATTTTTGTGTGTTTCTAATTACCGTTGTATACCACGGAATTACAATTTTATAGAGTTTATCTTATTTGAAAATTTTAGTGGTAGTTTTTCTATTACAAACTTCATATTTCAGTTCTGATAACTTGAATAACCAATAAATACAAAAAACTAATTCCGTGGCATACTTTGAAGTCGCATTTACTAATTATAGCCGGTCAAACATTGTATACTTAGGTACTTTCTTAATTTCTTGTATGGAGGAACTAAGTACAGAAAACGAGATTTTTGATGTGTTCTGATATTTCCTTGAGTATGTTTTATATATTATGTCGATGATATCGCAATTAAACGTTAACTTAGATGTATAATATTAAAAAATCTTCTAGTTTTTATACCTCGGAATTAGAAAACTTGATTTTGTGTCATAAAAACTAATTCCGTGGTATTTACAACGGTAATTAGATTACATGGGGACCAATTCCGTGGTACAACAGGCTGTAACACCTGTTATATACAGCCTGTTCATTATTTTACTCGACGTGTTAGTATTATTAGTAAATTGTAAAGATATTACTACCACTAGCGGTGGCTAGTGGGTATTTAAAACGGTAGCTTACCTAAGTATAGACTTGGATAAATACATATATTTAAATACATATATTATCAAAAAAATATAATTATATACTTAAAAATATGAATTAAAAAAATATATTTATATTTTATTATTATCCCCTCTTTATTCATTTTAAAAGCCTATAAATTACATTTTTAAATACATAAATATTATTATCTAATAAAAACATATATTTATAAATATAAAAAATAGTGTCCCACCGGCATCGGGTACAGGGACCAAGCTACCGGTGGTTAGGGCTCCAGGGAGAGGAACCTCCTCACAATACGTGCCGTGTCGAGGAGTACCGCCCTATTATAATATATTATGTTCTATATATATTATATTATTGTTAATATAAATAAATATGCTTGCCAATTGTGATTCTATTTTGTTAGGCATAAATGATAGAGACTGATTTGAAATACAAAGCTAAAATAAATACATTCCATTTTTGAACACCATGTATCATTCTCTCCACGTCATTACGTTCATACTGTTTACACACGGAATTAGAAACCAAATACCACGGAATTAGAATATTTACCACGGAATTAGTCGCATCTGACTTTTCTGATTTTTTTATTAATTTAACAGTTTTAATGAACTTTTAGAGTCAAATTGATGGTATTTTTTAAAAATAAGATAGATTACAGTTCTAATAAAAATAGCCTTATGTAGAAAAAGTTACAATGAATACTTAATTTTTGAGGTTCTTTCGAGATTTGGTGAAAATACCACGGAATTAGAAGCGTTTACCTTACATTTTCAAAAAAAATAGGGATCCTTACTAAAACTTCAATAATGTAACCCAAGATGTAAAAAAAGTGACGTAAAAAATTCCTTACATCGCGTACGCTGCGAAAACTATTGAATATATAACAAAATAATGTACTGTGGAAATATATAACTTAAAAAGGTCTATATAAAAGTCCGCGATAGCATATGTCTATCTAATAAGGGTAGCCCACAGTAACCATTTTTATCTTTTACAAATTACAACAAAAACATGTGTCATTTTCGAAGTTATTTTTAACAATACAGTGTTATTTCTTATCCAATTAAATACGTTAGATACGTTGTGCATTTAAGGACAGGCTACGCGAAACAGCGCTCGAACCCGAAGGAAATCATGACAGAAAATGTATGATATTAGCGATGAACTGGAGTCGGTTTGAAAGTCAAAGAGTTCTTGAAGGGGCCGAAATAACTTATTTGATGATAAATTTAGTAATTAATCCAAAAAAAGACTCCAAAGTTATTAAAAAACGCGTAAAACTGTGTCACTTGCCTGGCACAGTTTTCGCGTGAAGTTATAATTTTCTTAAGAAATAAATATGTATATAAGTAGATAAAGAGCTATACTTGCCGCTGAACACATTTTATTAATTGTAAATAACTGTTATGATGTCGCATATCAATAAAAATAACTATGTGTGCAAATTTCCCATACAATTTTGCAGCGATCTGCGTAGATTCCTTCGGACGTCAGTTGCCCACGGGCTTTTGGCGAGAGAGCACGTCTCTTTGATGCGTGATGACAGTTCACACATACACAATAGGCATACCAACAAAAATGTGAAGTCAAAAGTGGCGACACTGTCTTCTCAGTGTTGTCAAATTTATTTAGATGTTCAATAAAATAGTATGCATTTGACAGTGAAAAACGTAGTTCCGATTTTGGCCGTTTCACGAATTCGTTGGTACATTTATAACATAGTGGTTCGATTTAGTGTCTAACCACAAGCGCCTAAAATGTCAAACTAAAAAGTTGGGGATATACTAATCCAAAATATTTTTTTAAAGATAATATTTTTGGGTCCTGTTGTAAGGAAATTATCTTCTTCCTCCTAGCGTTAATTCTCAGTCGCATCCGAAGCTTTTTCAGCTCGGAGTCTGGGGTCCGCTTTACCAGTCTTAGCTACGGATTTGGCTAGACCTCGATATTTTCTGTGAAGCGATTGCCATCTGACCTCCACATCCCAATGGTAACATTAGGCGATATTGCAGCTAGACTGTAGTTTTTTTGGATTTTTTAGGGCGCCAACTACCCGTAACGACTGCACTAGATGTTCTTATGGCAACCGGGACCGACGGCTTAACGTGCTCTCCGAGGCACGACCAGACCAATGCAAATACCCATATTTCATGAACACAAATATTTACACTGAGCGGGGATCGAACCCGCGCCTCCTGCGCAGCGGCCGCGTTCACTACCGCTACGCCACGGAGGCTGTCAGTTGTTGTAAGGAAATTATAACATAACATAACATAAACTCACGCCTTTATCCCCGAAGGGGTAGGCAGAGGTGCTAGCACCCACATTTCGCCGTTTATGTTTAGGTCCCAATGTAATAGGTGGCGAGCCTATTGCCATTAACCGGGCACTTATAAACCTGCGATAAATACACACATAACTTCGAAAAGCATCGAAAAGTCATTGGTGTGTGCCATGGTAAACCCTGGGATCGAACCCGAGACCTCGTCTCAGCAGTCCATTACCCATACCAGTAGGCCATTATATTAGACAATAAGTTCGTAGTCATACATGTATACATGTATTTTATAAACATAAGTTCCTAAAATACATGTATATCATGAAGTAGCTGTTTCCGTACATTTTAGAAATTAATAAAGAAAACTTAAGTAAGTACTTGGGTTATATTGTGCGTGTTCGTCGTAAGTTCGTGGTCTATATTATTATGTTACACATACCGGCTCAATATGATTTCTCAAAAAGGTTGCTCAAAAAGGTTGGACCAAACAGTTTGGTATATACCTAGCTAAAATACGTTTTGTGGATACTTTCTTTTTATTCTTGTTATATCTTTTTTTTTCTTTTTTCACGACTACTAACGGGCCATGGCTGCTTTAGGCAACGCTTACACCAGCTAAGCTTGCGAGTCTGCAGCATGCCCATGTAGGGAATTCGACCAGGAAAGCCGTGATTACGCACTCTGGGACTGTAAGTTGTACTACACTGACAAGGAAGTAGGTCCTGCCCCCCTAGACAAGTCGTTGCTCTGCGTATGATGGAAGGAGAATGACAAATGTATAGGATTTGACGTTTTTGACTTTCGTTGACGCCTGTCATATACGTCAAATCCCATACATTTGGCATTCTATTCCATCATACGCCGAGCAACGAATTTCTACTTGTCTAGAGGGGCTGGACGCAATACATGCGATCGAGCGGAATGTAGAGGGCCCACTATGGCATAGTGACTTGGTAAATTGTAGGGATGCCTTTTTACCCGACTGCGTCAGCGAGGGTAATGTATTTATGTATGTAGTTTTCTTTGTTTGCCAATCATAAACCGAAAGAAATGTAATGGGTACCGTACCGCCTGCTATTAAGCTTGTTTCGATCTTTTGGACAGCAGTCAGGTTTTTTATTTTTTAATAATCAATTTTATTTTAACCTTTTTAGTTAAGATACTTATGACATCTATATACTTTTGTAATCTCCTTTTTCTCTTCATTTTGATACCCTACTCGATAAATTTGAATAAAAATGTTTTCTGTCAACACATAATATATTTTACAACACACCTGCTCATAAAAGTGCTATTATTTTACCGCAATTAGGCAAGTAAGTTATAGACATACAAGTGAGTTATAAATTCTTTTTTAAATTTTATAGGAAGTGTCTATGTTCTTAAAAGAGTTTTGATACAAAAAAGAACGTGTTTAATAGTACGAATAAATTAATACGCCTATTGTATGGTCATTTGATGCATTATCGTATTTAAATAAATAATTTCAACTTGTGATACTTGTATATTAAACAAAATTTTCACTCAAACTTAACTTTTTTTTTTCTCTAAGTATAGAAAAAAAAAACAGAGTAAAAAAAGTTAAATTCAAACCTCATTTTTTTTTAAATATGGCCGACCACCATTGTTAAATGCGCGCGCATAGGAAAACGAATTAATTTGTAGTATTGTTTATTTAGTATTTGTAGTATTATTTTATTCGCAAGTGTGTTGTAAAAGTCGTATGGCACGCGTGAGTATGATGATTACCGTTCTCGGCACTCTTAAGACCAATAGCGCCTCGGCGGTAATCACCAACTTTGCTCACTTGTACCATAATAAATAAATAAATAAAATAAATATTCCACAACATTCTACACAACGCTTTCTAGACCCATGGTAAGCTTAATTAGCTTGTGTTATGGAATCTAGAATGCGGATATATATTTTTTTTGTAAATACATACATATTATACATAGAAACACCCAGACCAATGCAAATATTTATATTCATGCATACAAATATTGGCACTGAGCGGGGAACGAACCCGCGCCTCCTGCGTAGCAGCCGCGTTCACTACCGCTACGCCACAGAGAATAATGTACTATTAGCATCAAAAATCTACCGTATAGTTTTGATGGAATTTTATGTAGGTACCCTATAACACTCGGGAGATGAATACCTTTCATTTGAGACCCCATTCATTGAAATCCGTCTAGGGATTAGGCCTGTAAAGGGGAACAAAGAAAACTACATACATACATATATACGCGCGAAACACATTACCCTCGCTGGCGCATTCGGGTAAAAACTAATACCCGACTACTGAAAAATTACGCTAATATTAAACAAGAAAATATCTAAGTAGTCTTTAGGGATACTTCGAGCCCTAAAAAGTCCAACAACTGGTTTAGTTGCAATGCTTCTATATCGCCCAATATCGCTATTGGGTTGTGGAGGTCAGAAGACAATCGCTTCGCAAAAGTTTTGGATTACGCTAATTAAGAAGGAGAAGAACACAACCCTAAAAGAAAAACAGGTTTTTACGGGACTTTGTTTCCGTTCTTGTCACAGAATTCAACAAAAAAAAACTTACTCCTATATTTAATTTTGTCTTCTGAAATAAATCTGTTCATCAGTTTAATTTTCGTTTTTTTAAGCCTGGTTTTATTTTTTTAATATACCTACTATGAATTGTAAAATATTGTAAGATAATACATAAGATATAAAATATAAGTTGTATGTTTTAATTGACCCCAACATACCCTATATCTCAACTTTGATTGAAAAACTCTTGGCTTTATCAGCTGGAGAAAAGTCTATAACCTAAAGCCTAAATCTGCCTTTTATTATTACATATAATAATTGAAACATTAGCTTTCTTTGATTGACATTAGAAACTTTGACTGACAGTGGAACGAACAGTCCGAAATCGAAGTGAAGACGTCTGATAGGAATGTTTGTTTGTTTGTTGAACGACTCTATAGTTCGGGAACATTACGCGACAAGTGCGATGTTTCCAGTTCAAAGAAAACAAAGTCTCGCGTTGATAATTGTCGTTGTTGGGCAACATTATGCAACAGTTTTGCACAATATCGCCATAAAATGTGATGTCTCGAAGTGGCTTAAAAATACCTTCATGGCAATAGCTGTTTATGGCAATGTTTTGCTCATGATAAAAGAGTATAAAAGTAAGGTAGGACAATTTAGTTCTTTAAGAAACTATTTATTTAGAGTATGAGATATTCATCATCTCTCTACTATGATAATTATAGTCTTTCTACGCGGTGGGCATTTTAATTTTACGAACATTTTTAATATTTATATCAATTTTTAGGTGTAGGTATGTTACCAACCTTATTTTGTTCAATATCTCAAATCTTTGTAAAAAATTCAAACAACGTCGTGTCATGATGCCAAAACAAAAGACATGCCAATGACGTCATGCACGAAATGAAAGGGATGAATATACAAGCAAGAAAAGGAAAAGAAATATAATTTGACAGACGAAATTCGTCTCAATAAATCGTATTACTGAAAATGCACTCTAATCATAAGTAATAAAATAGCTTTTTCAGTATTCGTAAGACAATTTTCTACATTATGTTGACTTGCAAAAAGCATCTTGCAGCCCACTGTGCACCTCGGCGATGTGTGCGTGCACGTTTGCGTCTTATTTTGACAGATTTTGAGTCGTGCGCTCGGCGTAGCCGGCCCTTAATGTAGATCAAAATTGCCATTTACACTATATAATTACAATGAGTAGTTTAATAGTTATCGCAATATTAAAAAATATTAAGGCGAAATAAATTCAAGCAGAAATACCGATCAAATTCATACCACGGAATCTATACCTTTGTATTGATTCTTATTTATATAAATTGTTTAGTATTAAAGATTGTTTCAATACCTGTTGATTACTTTTTGAATTATTGAAATCGGACGTTCTATTCAAAAGATATTACGAAATTATGTATGTGAATAAATCCGTTAGATTCCCATTCATTATTTGAAAACTATTTAATTATGGGTAGGTATGGGCTAAAAGGGTGCAACGGGCGTTCGCAGTATGTCACGAGCGAAAACGGGGAGGATCAGCTGAACAGAAGAGGCAACGGGTACGGGATCCGAATACAGGGTCGGAACCTCCTTACGATACACCATGGGCAACGCGCGCATGAGGCGCTACCCAGGCGGTCATCTCACCCAGGGGAGGCGCTGCCGCCTACGGCAAATACCTGCCGCAACGGGAGCGGCTCTGTAGAGGGCTGCTCAGAGGCTTCCCACGTGCCCCTCTGACTACCAGAGGGCACAGTGGAGAGCAGGGGGTTGGTCACCGAGCGAAGGCGTGAGAATTACAGGTGTGGCTGCCTGTCACCCCTTCACACCCGCCTCCCCCCTTTCCCGGATTTTATAGGGACACCGTGCTTTCCACTCCTAAGGGGGCCATCTTAAAGTTGTAGATGGCCCAGGGTAGCGCGCAATATGCCCTAGGCAATCACCCCAGCAACGGAAGATCCGCGACGGCATGTGTTTTTAGTGACTCCGAGTCTGATATAATCACCCTGATGGCCGACGGGGGTGGTATCCGAGGGAACTTTAGCACGAAAATAAAGTTGGAACGGAATCCGAATTCCACGCGGGCGGAGCCGCGGGCAACAGCTAGTGTATTTATAAATATAAAAAAACTCTGTCTGTCTGTCTGTCTGTCTGCTTTCACGCCTAAACAACTAAACAGATTTTGATGAAATTTGGTACAGAGATAGATTAGACCTTGAGAAAGGACATAGGCTAAGTTTGATCGCGATACTCGATATCCACGCGGGTGGGGTCGCGGTTAGTAAAATATATTTTATTATTGATAAATGTTTTTTATATTTACAGTCAACGAAATGAAACTGACGACGCAATTATCGCCACCAAATGGAAGTTCCCGATTCCACGTCAGCATCGAGTTAAATCCCCCGGAATTTAACCGATGCTGACACGAAGTCGGGCACTCCCACTAGGGACGGGACCACCCGGCCCGCGTGGACGAGTCTGATACCGTCATTCAGCTTAAAATGTCTGCTATGTCCTAGGCAGGTTCAACGCTTCGATGACCATAATATGTAATTAATGTAGGTATGCGAAGCTGTTGCCCGCGGCTCAGCCCCCGTGAACTTCTGATCCCGTTTCCCGATATCGTGCATAACACTCATAAATAAATCTGGCTTTCATTTTGTTAAGTAATTTTCAAATCGATTCATTCAGAGATTTTCACCACCAACGTCACAAACTCATAAACTTTACCTCTTTATAATAAAATAGTACGAGTATACTGCAAATTGGACTTCTCGTTCTACAAAATGTATAAGTATGTCGCAGCCAAATAGCTTAATCAGCCGTTCAATTAACTGCCTAGACTGTTAACTAAACGGCGCTGTTCAATTACCGGCCTGAATGATATTCAGCCATTTAATGAAATAGCTAGGCAAATGACTTGTTTCTGCATGGCTATAAAAAAAATAACCACGAAGGCTAAAGCGGGAGCTCCGCTCTTGCATTAGCCTTCTAACCTAATATATCCAAGTCGAATTGCGCAGCTTTCTCAATAAAGCTACTACATATTATTATTTTATTATATATTGTAAAAAATTTCAAACACAATGTAAAAATTGTTCAAGAATTAAATATACTGAAAATACTAAAAAAAACCTATCACTAACTTTGGAATGCTAAGCAATGCGAATGGCCTAAGCAATAGTCAGCCAATTTGTTAAATGTTGTAATAAACATTACGGCTGAATAATAATAATGTTGTAATAATCATTCAGGCCGTTAATCGAACGGCGCCGTTTAGTTAACCGCCTAGGCAGTTAATTGAACGGCATATGAATAAAATGGTCGTTAGATTTTATTAAATGATTTCTTTGACAAAATTTTAAGTAGGTATTCAACCAGATATTTGATACCTACTTCTGTTCATTATTACCACAGTATAGAAGGTACTCCATAGTTTCACTTGTAAGAAAATAACAACAGAATTCATCTAACCATTTTATTTCTTTTCCCCTATTGATCTCTATTCACCCCGTTTTACTTGGTACTTATATATCATTATCATTTGGTTGTAACTGAATATACGAGTAGGTATAATTATGTCTTTGGGGCCCCAATAGACGGGGCTATATTAAATATATTAAATTAACAATTCTGAACCCAAAAATATTTGAAAAGGTTCGCCAAGGATGCAAAGGCATTGTTTTTACTCTAATAAAAAAAAGGCATTAGAATCTGAAAAAGTTGAGTACTTGTAGTAGGTAGGTACCATACGTACGTATGGCTAAAACTTTCATTAGTTACCTAGATAGGACAAAAATAGAATCAGCAAGGTTGGACATCCACGCGGACGGAGCCACGGCATTACCCACTACTAAGTGAAATAATTATGATCACTTTTCGAATATCCATCATACCTCGTCAACACAACAATTTACATATGTGAAGGGCACTGCAAATTGTTCAGTTGTGCTCTCAATAGGTAGGTAGGTACATAAAGCCTTGCATAACATAGTTATTAATTTCTACTGATCCCATTATATCTGCTAATAACTCAAAGCGTACCTACTCGTACTTTATTGCATTATATCTCTAGGATCACTTAATATTATAATTCTATCAGTTCACTTTGGATGCAAGGATTGAAATTAATTTATGGTCCAATCGATAACTGTAAGTTTTATGTGTGTAAGTGTCCTCGGGAAAGACAATACCTTCTGATTTAGGAACCTATTAAATTTGGTTTGACAGTAAATAACTAATTCTAGGAATATGTTATTGCCGCTAGGATACCTACTCAAGGTGTCACAAACGCGAGTGTAGTGCATACCGTTAAATCGCTCGCGTTTGAGCAACGTGCGACGTGCGATAAGTAGTTTAACACACAATAATTTAGTTGGAGAGTGAGCAATAGGAGTATTTTTACGAAAAAAAAAATTTAGTTAGTAGTTTATGCGGTATAGTTACATATGTGAGTAGTTATTATACCGGTATACCTAATTTATTATATTGGTTGACCCGAATTGACAGCTTCCGTGGCGTAGCGGTAGTGAACGCGGCCGCAACGCAGGAGGCGCGGGTTCGATCCCCGCTCAGTGCAAATATTTATTTTGTGTGCATGAAATATAGGTATTTGCATTGGACTGGTCGTGCCTCGGAGAGCACGTAAAGCCGTCTGTCCCGGTTGCCATAAAAACATCTATGTCAGTCGTTACGGGTAGTTGGAGCCCTAAAAATTCAAAAAAAAAAATCATCGGTCTAGCTGCAAAGCTTCGATATCACATAATGTTAACATTGGGCTGTGGAGGTCAGATGGCAATCGCTTCACGGAAAGTTCGAGGTCTAGCCAAATCCGCATTAAAACTGGTAAAGCGGACCCCAGACATTACTTATTCTGTGCCCAGACTCCGAGCTGAAAGCTTCGGATGCGACTGGGAATTAACGCTAGGAGGAAGAAGATATTGGTTGACCCGAACTCGCCAGAGAAACGAGGCCTTAGCGCGAACAGTTTCTTTTGATATAATCTATGATTGGTGAATTAGAGTTCCTTCGTTTACGCAGTAAAAGACAAACAAAACGCTCAATGCCCATATAGGGTATCTACCTACACTATGTGACGTGATTTAGGTCAAGATACACGCCTGGGAACTGCATTTCCAAAATTGTTTGTCATAGGTATCATAATTATTTATGTGGTAAATTACACTTTTACCTATATCTATTAGGCTTCGAAGAGAGAACGTGTAACTAATAATACCTAACTTGTATCGGCATTAGCTGCTCATACACGTTGTTCGGCTTGCTAATCCTATGAATAGGCGGCTTTCATAGGATTATCGGTAGTTCGCGTTAATTTCGGCGGATTTCAGGATTAGCTCTAGCTTCTAGTAGCATTGAGAGAGGGCGCAGTGCGTTCATGGAATATTTAAACGTTGGTATAAAGTATAGCTTACTTGTTAAGGACCCATAAAAAGATGGACCACCGATTTCAAACGCGGGGCCGCGTTAAAATCAGGTCTGAAAAGACTCCGGCAAGAAACTCACCGGCCTATTTCTTTTTTGGTCTATTTACAAACGTGTTTAATTAACTTTTAATGAAATTTTAAAGCAAGTATTATGCTAAATATTCTAATATATTAAGATTGCAAAAATTTAAACGACTTAGACGGGACTTGAACCCGCGAACAGTCCCTTACCCTCCACTGTCGCCCCAAGATGGTTGTATAGGAAAATTTGGAACACTGTAGACGTGACTCCTTCTTAGGGATTTTTTTATTCCCCCTGTAAGAGACTGGTTGGCTCAACGAGTCACTCCCGTTTGAGTCGTTTCCCTTTTTCCAATCATTCAATTTAACTATATTGAATGATTTAATATTATTTGATATGATTTATTTATGATTTAATATAATTAATCTAAATACAACGATTTATATATTGTATAATTATTATAATATACTAGCTGACCCGGCGAACTTCGTACCGCCATATATTCTGACCCTGTTTCTACTGCATATCTCTAAATTCATCAGTGTTTCTCTACAATATTTTGCATGTATTATACATATAAACCTTCCTCTTGAATCACTCTATCTACTAAAAAAACCGCTTCAAAATCCGTTGCATAGTTTTTAAGATTTAAGCATACATAGGGACGGACAGACAGCGACTTTGTTTTATAAAATGTAGTGATGATGATTACCTAGCCTAGCTGAGCAAACAGATCATATCCAAGTTGGTTGTCGAAAATTCGAAATACCTATTCATTAATTTTCTAATTGCCTTCTTGGCAAAGTTTACTTATGTTAAGACTTATCTCTAATTTTATTAGTAAGCTTGCGCGACATATAATAAAAGGCGGTTGTGTTTATTCGTCGTCGGGTGTACGGTACATCGAGTAGGTACCTGAAAGCGAACTGAGAATCGAATTATGTAAGTAACCTACTTGTCTATTCGTATACATATTTCATTAAGTACAGTCGCGTACGCTCGCTACTACTGTTCGAGGTAACATGAATATCCTTTAATAGGCCCTAGCACTTTAAATAAGTGCTCAAAGGGCTTACGTCAAACGTTATTTTGTAGCTTGAAGTTTGCTATAGATAGGTACTTGTGAAGTTTAAATAGTCTTTTGTGAGTACATAACTAGTTTAAATCATTTGGGGCCACTATACACAGCGATATATAAATATTGTAGTAGGAACGATGATTTTTTTATTATAGAAATACTTATAAGTAATTTATATTTTATTATAAATTAATGAACTGCAAAAGTTAAATATTCTTGTGACAAATGTTTTGAAAAATTAAGTCGTGCTTATAGTGACGTCAGTATGCCGAGTAAAACCGCAGGGCACAGCTAGTTATTAATAAAATAACGATTCCTATTAAAATTTGCATCTGGTGCTGACATATTAATTGAAATATAAATTAAATTGGTTTATTCCACCTTGTGCACCTGGTGACATTATTTGAGTGAACATTACCGAAATGTCTTCCGAAGTTAATTAATAAAATCCTTTTTTTTTTTTTGCAATATTAGTGACAGAAATTACTATAATATTCCCCGCAACCACTTTACTAAGCTAAATTGCTTGTGATAGGAGTGGGTTCATATCGGTAATGTAAGGCCAGGATTCGAACCTGGGACCTCCCCATCGTAAGTCGTAAGGCCGGCTCCTTAGCCACTGTAATCCACTCAAAATAGACGACATTAAATTGTAAGCTTACATAAATTCGCATTGATTCGACTTCTGCATTTTTATTTATTGAAGTTTAAGGGTCAAATATATTATTGGACTCTCGCATTTTTCTCGTAAAAAACAAATGCTATCGCAAGAAAAGGTAAGACAAAGTTGTAGATCGTGTAATTACCTACAAAACTGCTTTCATTCTTTTTTTTGTGCGGATCACCATTTCGGAGATATCGTGATTTTAAAATTAGAAGATATCATTATGTATTTTATATGAAATGTCATTCCCCATAGTAGGATTCATCAACGCAGAACCTGAAACGCTGGCCCTATGAACTTGAAATTTTGGCAGTAGATGCTTTTCATGTTGCTAGTTAGCTAGTATCCACTAATAAAGGAATTTTGGAAATTTCATTGCTAAGGAGGTAAAATATGGGATTAAAGTTTGTCTAGCTAGAACTTCATTCCTGTTCATCCCTTACTTTAGCCCCTTAGTAACAAAATTTCTAAAAATCCTTTCTTGGTGAATACTAGCAACATGAAAAGCATCTACTGCCATTTCAAGTTTATAGGACCAACGGTTTCGGCTCTGCGTTGATGAATCATACTATGGAAACGCAAATTTTTTAATTAATATATATTATGACTCTTTCCAATTTTGAAATCGCGATATTTCCGAAATGGTGATCCGTACAAAAATAAGTAGGATGCCAATTTTGTAGGTAATTTCATGATCTATAACTTTTTCTAACCTACTTTTGTGATATCATTTGCTGTTTACGAGAAAAATGCGAGAATCCCGTATATTTGACCTTTAACCTTGAATTTAAAAAAAAGCACCGATAGGACTTTTGATATTTCTTTCATTGTAGTGTATTTAAGACCTCCACCAAGCTCTATGCGAATATATGCAAGCTCAAATCTTTATTTTAACTGGATTACTGAAATACCGATGCTTTTATTATTTTATATTTGATACGTTATTTATTTTCGTTCTTTTACAACATTTTTGTACATAATTGTGAGGTCAGTGAATACCGGTGCTCGTAGCACCGGTATTCACTGACCTGAAATGATTACAACATGTACCTAGGTAAATGCAGTTATTCCGAAATTCATAAAACTATTTTGATATCGAACACGAGTTTTACTCGTACTTCACACACAATATTTTTTTAAGCTCAATTTTATTGACCCCTTTTCTTTTGGACTGTTTCGCGCTGTTTTGTGCTTTTTCCATCACGATTTTTTTCATCACGGCTTGGTCTATATAGCTTTATTGGGAGCAACTGCCAACTGAGTTTCAGCCCTAAGAGAAAAGCCATCAGGAAAGGACTGATATTTCACCGTATGATGTACATTAAAATAAAAATACTTACATGTTGATACAATTGGCAATTGGCGGTATTTTCTTCATATATAAAATTCACCGTTTTCAGCATTGGATCTAATTTTTCGCCTTGATGGTATCGAGTTGTCCGAGGCAGGCATAGCTCCTTACCCTACAGTATTGTAAACAAATTAGTAGACTGAACGCTGACCCCAAATTTTTAGTACTGCTGATTAGTACAACTGGTAGTACAAATGACTCTCTAGTACTACCAGTAGTACTAGTGACTCCTTTTGAATCAGTAATACTACTGAATAGTTCAACTAGTAGTACAAATGATACATTATTGTTTCTCTAGTACTACCAGTAGTACTAGTCCTCACACACCTGGGAATGGGCTCAGAGGAGAGAGACATATTGAGCCTCCTATATTGATTAAGAAAGGCTGATTAAACCAGCATTTCATCAAACTCTATGAATATTGAACTCCAAACTACAGGCTGTTACCTGCGATCTGTTTACTCGTTACCATTTAAGTGTAATATGTATGGTGAGCGCACCACCGGCTATATTGTACCTCGCCTTATTAACCATCTACCCTCGTATATTAAGTTGTGCAACAGTACATTTGGTTTTGCACGTAAACTAAAAGAATACTTCGTCAACTCATTGTAGACGGATAATGACTTTGTTTGTTGTTGCTTTTTGTGATTGATGTAGTACAAATGGTAATGGTTGTAATAATGTTTTATAATTTTTGTTTTGTTACATTGTGGGTAGGTAGAGATTTGGTCTTGTTGAATATTATTCTAATTTACCTATATTTATTTTAATATTCTATTATGTAATTATTATTGCATTAGCACAAATATAAACCTTCGTGGTTTCTTTGTTGCTAAATAACTTAAACCAATTTGTTATGTTTTATTTTGATAATAAATAAAAAAAAAAAAAAAAAAAAAGACGGCAGTCACTGCCCTAAAAGTCGTTTAAACCAAAGTAAAAGAAGGACTCGTGCAATCACATCGTCCCCATGCAGTTATTGCATTGCACTTTTGTTGTATGTTTATTGTAATGTAGGTACCTACCGTGCGATCACAGCGTCCCCATCCAGTCACGAACGCCTTGTGACCCTTTAACCAATCAGTTTTACGAATGAGTGAAATCGATTTCGCCGAACCCCTGAAACAAAAGGATTTAAATTGAAAAACGTTATCTATTACAAAATTAATCCTAGGTAAGTTTATGTACTGTACATACAGGGGCCTACTGAAACCTTTCACTCTAACTGCAAATCACAGACAGTACTCTGAGGTAGGTTTTCCTTTCGGGGTTGGGCATATGGCAGTGGCCTCAGAAAACCTGGCATACCAATCAATAACCGCGCAGCAGCTATTCCGCTGGGTGTTCTAATTGGATTACATCTCTATTTATTTACAATAAACAGTAAAGTGATTTAAATTAAGGTCACATCTCGGGTGAACATCCTACCTGTTGTGTAGTATATATTATAGCCGTCACCTCAGTGCTGTGCAAAGTGCTAGAGCACATAATTAACAAACAGCTCATGCGTCACCTAGAGGATCATTCCTTAATCAATGACCGGCAATACGGATTCAGACCGAAGCGGTCAACGGGTGATCTTCTGGCGTACATTACCCATCTTTGGGGTGAGGCTATGGACAAGCATGGCGAGTCACTGGCAATTAGTCTTGACATCGCCAAAGCTTTCGATAGAGTCTGGCACAAGTCGCTTCTTTCCAAGTTACCAGCCTTTGGTCTGCCTTCCGGACTGTGCGACTGGGTGGCTAGCTTCCTGCAGGGGCGCCGTATTCGCGTCCTCTGTGATGGTCGAACTTCGGAGTTCCTGCAGGTAAATGCTGGCGTGCCGCAGGGGTCCGTCTTATCACCCACTCTCTTTCTTCTGCATATCAACGACATGCTGTCCACTGGCAGCATTCATTGCTATGCAGACGATAGCACCTTACACGGGAGTTATCACGGACATCCTGCGGCCAAGCAGTCTGATATCGCGGAAAGGAGGCAGCTTCTCGTCAGTGAACTTGACCGGATCCTGAGCCTCGTTTCACAATGGGGCTCTGAAAACCTGGTTGAGTTCAATGCCAAGAAGACGCAGGCATGCGCGTTTACAGCAAAGGTATCTTCTTTCCTTCCCCTTCCAACTCTTCAGAGCACGCCACTGCCACTACAGGACAATCTCAATATCCTGGGTATGGATGTTCGCTGCAAACTGAACAACAAAAACTACATCGAGAGTATCATCAAAACAGCCTCACGTAAACTCGGAGTCCTGAACAAAGTGAGACGTTTTTTCACGCCGGAGCAGCGGTGTCTTCTCTACAAGACACAAATTCGCTCTTGCGTGGAATACTGCTCGCATCTCTGGGATGGCTCCGCAAAGTACTTACTAGATGCTCTCGACAGGTTGCAGCGACGTGCGGTCCGCATTATTGGGAATCCTGAGGTCACTAACACCCTCGAGCCTTTGCAGTTGCGTAGAGATGTGGCATCTTTGGCGGTTTTCTACCGTCTCTACCATGGTGAATGTTCTGATGAGCTCTTCCAAGTAATCCCACCCTCTCCTTTCCTATATAGGACAACACGTGCAGGACTTAGATGCCACCCGCATACGGTGCAGAATATTCCATCAAGAACCAAGCGATTCGGCGACTCCTTCCTCTGCCGCACTATTAAGACTTGGAATTCCTTGCCAGCTCACGTGTTTCCTTCCTCCTATAGTCCCGGGTCCTTTAAGCGGGGCGTGAAAAAGCATCTGATGAGGCCGTCAAGCTGAGTGCCACCATTGTAACATGGTACGTGTTGTAATGGTGGCCCTCTTTTCAGAGACTTTGCCTTCAGCTTACCATCAGGCGAGGCGAAGTCAAATTGACGTGTCCTATATAAAAAAAAAAAAAAAAAAAAAAACTGAGTAGTATAATTAGTATATATATATTGTAAGTTTTATGTATTGTATTGGTATATTATATTGACACGCTATGTAGTAAATGTATGTATTTCAATTATATCTAATCTGTGTATAAAAATATTGTACGATACCCTATCATCTCTTTTGCTTCTATCCATCCAAAGGTTGCCTGGAAGAAATCGCTGTTAACGATAAGGCCGCCCATTGTGTAATAAATGTGAAAACTGTTTGATTGTTATCTTTTAATACTTTTATTATGGTGTACAATAAAGAATATCTTATCTTATTTTATCTTATCTTATCATATATCCTCTCCGAATTATGCTTCTCAAGAACGAATCAATCAGTCAATGGGAAAGGGGTATTTAACTACTTATTAGAACCCACCAACAAGCAGGCCAAACTAAGTAAGTAAGTAAAACCAATGCCTAGGCACAGTGTAGGTATGATGACCCCATCGGGAGAGTGCACGATTTTGGCTAATTTAATTATTTAAATAAAATCACTTTTTAACGAATTCTCACGGACGGAACATCAACAAAACATCAATTTTCGGGTACTTAGAGACAGCTTTTACTTCAAGCTATATGACAGCTACCACCTTTAGTCACCCCGCAACCATGGCTGCTGAAAAATAACGGAAACGTCGGGCTAAAAGTTAATAAAAACAAATAAATCGTGATAGAATCCGTTAAAAAGTTTTGAATGAGTCGTATTCGCGTATGAACCTCAGAAATTATCATATTCTAATTATGCTGGATAGTATACATAGGTAGTTGTATCACTAGATACAGTAAAATATAAAAAAATAGTATTACTGTGTTTGTTCCAAACGTTTGTTCAAACAGGTAAGCTTTGTAAATTTGGTTCTGTTCAGTGAGTTTCGTGTTCAATAAATATAATTCGTCATCGAAACGAACAAACACACACAGTGAAAAAATACAATCCATATAGGTTACGAAATTGTTTGTCTAAGTGTACATATAGTACAGTCAGCATCAGATGGATATGGTCTACCCACAAAAGTACTCAAAATGATCTGATTACCAATATTCTAAACATTTATTTATTTATTTATTTTTATTTATATATTTATGAACAGGCAGCTATGAGCTGATGTGTTCACTTCTAGTGATTAAATGTAGGTAATAGTCTATTTTTTTTTTTTTAATTGTCCGTCACTTTTTTAAGCGCCATATTGTCCAGTCGTAGCCAGTTGTCAAGCCGATTTTTAAAAGAGTTCACTGAGGTGGCAGTAACAACCTCCTCCGGTAGAGAGTTCCAATTATGGACCACTCTATTACTGAAGAAGTGGTGGGCAACCAGCGTGTCAGTGGGAGCTCGCTTCAAACGAAGGTCGTGTCCACGGGAAGGCCGTTGACTGTCTCTTCTGAGGAGGATGTTTTGAATATCTGGCAGATTGTAGTGTGCTGTTAGGATCTTATATGCTTCTATCAGATCGCCTCGAAGTCGTCTTTGTTCCAGAGTACTCAGTTTCAGCGCGCGAAGTCTCTCCTCATAGAGCATGCGTCGTAAGGCCTGCGGTATTTTGGTGGCCTTTCTCTGGACACTCTCCAGCAGATTAATATCTTTGTGAAGATATGGGCTCCAGATCTGAAAGCCATATTCAAGGAGTGGTCTAATATAGGTCTTGAAAATTTTCCTGAATACTTCTACTGGTATGGTTTGAAAGGACTTTCGAACAACGTATACAAATGAGTTGGCCTTCTTCACCATGTCGGAGATATGTTCTGCCCACTTCAAATCAGAAGTCATACACACTCCTAGATCTTTTTGGAGAGTGACTGAAGCCAAAGTCTTTCCTTCAAGATTGTATGTTAGTCTTGGATTATTACTCCCCAAATGCAGGACATTACACTTTGAAGCATTTAATTTGATGACCCAGTCTTTGGTCCAGTTCTGGATTCGATCTAAGTCGTCCTGCAGCTGTCCATTCTGTATAAGTGGGTTGGCAAAGAACTTTCCATCGTCAGCAAAAAATGCGGTTTGGGACTCGATCAGCTCAATTAAGTCCGAGATGTATACTCCAAATAACTGGGGGGCAAGCACTGAGCCTTGGGGTACGCCACTTATAACGGGTCTTTGCTTGGAGAGCGAGTCACCCACCCGAACTTGGAATGTTCTATCTTCCAAATAGTCTTTTATCCAGTTGAGCAATGATCCACGTATCCCAAGATGTTCCAGTTTGTTGAGAAGTCGTCGGTGTGGAACCTTGTCAAATGCACGCTCGAAGTCCAGATAAATGACATCGAGCGGGTTGCGGCTGTCCAGTTCCTTGGTCCAGTCCTGTAGACATGACAGCAAATTGGTGATTGTTGACCTCCTTCCAACAAATCCATGCTGTTTGGTTGAGATAATGCCTACTCGTCCCAGAAACCCGGTCAAACTGCGTGAAATTATTGTTTCCATCAGCTTCACAACCACACCGGTGAGGCTGATGGGGCGAAAGTTAACAGGTTGTTGCTTGTCTCCCTTCTTATATACTGGGGTGACAATGGCATGTTTCCAGTCCCGTGGCAAGCGTCCGGTTGCAAAGGATGCATTCATTAAGTGTGTAAGAATGGGAGCTAGTATATGCATACAGTTTTTAAAAACACAGCCTGGTAGTTGGTCTGGACCCGGAGAGGAGTGAGCATGTAAACCTTTTATTGCTTTCTCTACATCATCAAGTGAGAAGGTGATGTCGCTCAAACTATGTTCCACACGCTTGATTGTAGTTATTTTAGGTAATTGGTTTAGAATTGGTTCCACTGTGTAAGCCTTCCCAAATTCCTCCGCCAACACCTCTGCTATGCCACTTGGATCTGTTACCAGGTCTCCATTCCGATTTCGCATAGCTTGTGGGATGCTGACCCTGGTGCTGGTACTGCGTCGAATGTGCGAGTAGAAGGCCTTGTCGCCTCCTTCTAGTATGTTGGCCTCAAACAAGCTTCTCTGTTTCCTTGTTTGTGCTACACACCTGTTACTGGTGTCCCGGAATGTCTTGTAATCATCATCAGATCCCGACGAACGGTATCGATCCCATAGTTGTTTTTTCTTAGATATCAGATCCAGTATAGTCTTGTCAATCCACGGTTTATTTTTGGCCTTGTAATTTATAGTTTTTTGTGGCGCATGTTTGTCGATTGTTTTATTAAGAGCCACTACAGTTTCTGACCATATTTGTTCGACACATCCTGTAGGGGTCAATGCTTCGAGATTATTTAGTAGATCCACTCGGAAATCATCGTAGTCGATATGCTGGTAGAGTCGTCGAAGTTTAGGAGGATTGTTTGATTTTTGTGTTAGAACCTGCATGCTAAGTTCAAGAACACAATGGTCGCTCTTGCCTATAGGTGGTTTAAAGACTATATCTTTTATCAATGTTTCATCGTTTACTAACACTAGATCCAAGAGTGACGGAGTATTGCCCAGCCTAAATCTTGTGGGACTGTTTACTAACTGGTATAGGTTGCAATTAAAATACATGTCCTTAAATTGGTCTGCTGAGCCAGATAGGTGTTGGTCTATGTGAATTGGCCATCTGATAGTCGGATAATTAAAATCACCAGCTACTATTACTGTGTTGTTTTCCGAAGCTACTGTAAGGTTTTGGAATAGTTTAGTGTCATACTGTCTCTGGGCTCCCTCATCAGCATCCTCAGAACGGTATACTCCCACTACAAGAAAATGGTATGAATGGTACTGTATGTCTCTATAGAGTGCCTCAACATCATCACACATGTACCTATGGTTAAGTTGGGCTATAATTTTAGTACCATTATGGCTACCCTTTATGTACATGGCAACACCTCCACCTCTAGTTTTACCTACTGATTTTTTTTTCTTATGTCTACGGTCTTGTCTGATCAAAGTATAATCTGGTACATTGAAGGTACTATTACGGTCAGTGCTATTTAGCCATGTTTCTGTTATGATTGCGATTGTTGGTTTTGATGTGTTCATGTATTGTAAGAATAGGTCAAATTTTGCAGGTAGTGAGCATAAGTTGGTATACATGATTGTAAGGTCGGTGTATGGGCTTGTGTTTGATGCTATTAGTTTTTTTGATCCACAATTTTAGGTACACCCTTCACGTATTTGATTGTGAGGTTAGGTTCACCCTTTTCAACCCTAGACTTAAGAACTTCTCGAAGATAGTTCAGTTCCTCGCGTTGTTTAGGTGTTTTATCATCATAAATTCTTACCTCATTGCTTGACTTGTTTTTATTTTTCAGTATCCGGATGGCTACTTGACGAGATGTTAGCACTATCTTTAATAGTCTGGTTTTACCTGCCTCCCGACGTCCCAATCGTTGCACTGCCACCACCTCTGAGCCAAGGTCGCTCTCACTGGTTATGTCCTGTACCAACTTCTTTACACTTATCTCATCGTGTGACTTTCTTTCGCTGCCAGCATCCGATTCGCACTCCTTCACACCAGCTATAATTACATTGCGAGTTCTACGTTCCCGTTCCGCAATTTCTTCCAAAATAGCACCCGTATTAAGAGGAGACGGCTGATTTACTATCGGTACCATCGTTGCGTCGTTAGCTGCCGATGCAGGCAAGGATTGCGAAATTGTTTTTTTAATGTCGTCGAGTTCCTGGCGCAGTCCATCGTAAGACTTAATCAGTTTTGGCACCTGGAACAGGGCCTCTCGGCACGCGGGGCACAAGTACAATAGGGTTCGCTTGCCCTTCAATCCCATGACACGGGCCTCGCTGGAAGTTAGACCACTACACGGTGAGCAGATGTTCCGCTTGCAACCATCGCATTGCACAGAAATATCATCATTGTGATCGTTTTCACATTGGAAACACTTCATTTTTGGCTTTAAACTCGACACTGGCACGACAATCGTTACGAAATTTTAGTCACAAAATTATCACTCAACTGACGCGGTTCTATACTTTAATGTTTATTTGTACACACTTATTAGTCAGTATTTAACATAGAACTAGCACTTTAGAGGTCGATTTTGCGAAATTTCTATTTTTTAAGACGAACTTTAACTAGGAGCAAATTTTATCACTGTTAGTCGTTCTGAGGGTAGAAGCGAAAATTTGTAAGCATATAGAGTGGTCAAACCATCTTAGCATTCATGAGGTCAAAATGATGTTAACTTTGTCATTTTCAGTACTTTTGTAGACAATATCCATCTGATGCTCACCGTACATATAGTATAGGTCCCATTAAGATGTTAGGGACCCAAGTCGCATGTATGGCCGGTACACCTACCGACGCGCGTTACGAGGATCGGGTAAAGTCTGTACTATTACAGATTTTTCCGGGACCGGCCAAGTCCCGTCCGGTAACAGCTTTTTAAAAATTTAAATTCATAAGAAAAAGTTAGCACAAAGTAAACGCTTTGAAAATTCGTTCGCATTACATTCAAGTTAGTTATGGGCCAACTTCCTCGTTAGATATCTTAACTCTACGTAATTTTACACATATTTTAAACTTTCAAACTTCCCAGTTAAGAAATTTAACAGATTTGTTGGAGAACATGCATTCCCTAAGGTTAAATCCGCAGGGCGAAAAGCTCTGCAGGAACCTGCGATATATTCCTTATACAGTCGATTTCAAGATAGCGTAGACTTATGGAAGGAAAACCGCGCGTAAATAATTCACTACTTCTGTGTTTTGGCATACCAAATTCCCTACGGTGTGAATTAAAATCGCGCTTGGGTGGAATGGTGGAAGCTTCGGATGCGACTAGGATTAACGCTAGGATGAAGAAGAAGTGACAAAAGATACGAGCAGTGTCATAATCTTATACCGAAATTTCACTGTACAGGCTTAGCCTCGTTTTCGTGGTACGAACCGTACGAAGACGGAACAATCCTAACCCTGAGTTCTATCGTGTAAAACCATAACACTGTAAAGTCACACACAGTGTTTTGTCGCAACAGCGATTATTCGTTTTCTAACACCCTATTGCATAGACCTGTGCCTTAAAATTATGGAAATTGAGTGTATTTTGCTTGTTTTCTGAACATTATTTACACCTGTATGTTCTAAACAGTACGTATTGTTATACCATAAGACTGTATCGAATCTTACGGTGTCTTGACTTTGCAAGATTACTCGCGCGCTATAATCCTACGATAATAATACAGTGTTTTGCCACAGAGCGTTCAGTCTTATTAAAACTAGCAAGGCTTAGCTCTCGTCGTATTGCTGTCTCGCTCGCATTTAGCATATTTGTATTGCTTTCGCTCATCGCGTGGATGGTGCGAGGAGATGTCTTGGACACACTGCTCTGATTCAATCACCAAAACTAAGCCTAGGTTCCCACGGACCACCCATTGATTTAAGCGTTAAAACGGTGAAGTTGAATGGGAACAGGATCCATATCATTAGCTCTGAAGTGATCATGCCCCCCAATCCTACCTGAAAACAAGATAGTTTCAACCAAAACACTCACTCCTACCAAACGTTCCCCCTGGACGTGCCGCCCGCACGTCCTCGGGGGGGCGGCAAATCGGTAGAGTTGAGTTGTACGTCAAATTTTTCGACTTCAAATCTTCCCTAGATTTGCCGCCATGTTTTCTTCGCTGACTGCACAGAATCTCTCTATTCTTGCAGGGTCGGCAGCACGAGTGTGAGTCCCCTGTTGTTGCACTCGTCCATAGGCCACGGCAACCACTTTCCATCTGGTGGGCCGTGTGCTTGTCGGCGACCATTGAACAGCTTCGCCGTCAAGTGGGCATAAAGATCTACCCGTCCTATCGGGGCCCACCAAGGGTACAATTGGCAGACATTTGTGGTTGTGTGGACTACGTAGCTTTGGCAGTTTCCGCCAAATGTGGCCGTATCAGCGAAGGGCACTCCATTTTATCTGCAGTGTCACGGACATGATGACTGCTGCGGATGCGGGAGGGGTGTGATGTACTCAAGCAATCTTTACGTGTGACTCCGCGCATCCACCGCAGCATTTCATCCTCGTGACATGCAACTCCAGCAGTCATCTCACACCACTTGACCCACTCAGCGGCAATATGCGCCTTGACGTCACAGTCGAAGTCACCATTCACCTGCAGTCCAGGTTTGAAATAATGATTTAATCTGACCCGTGCATTTGACCAAGCCAGCGCCTAGGCTATGCGGATGAGTATGGGATCTGTTGAAATCTACTACAAGTATTTTCGCCACATTAAGCTTCAGACTGCCGTTCTTAAGCACCTCCTTCTACATGATCAGACGTCGTGGTAATCTGCCCCTGTCTGCGTCTACCAGTGCGATATATATGAGCAATCGTGGAGACCGCTCATGTGAGTTTCTGATGTCCGACAAAACATACAAATATTTAGCGTACAATAAAGTAAAAACTTCTGATACCACGATGAATAGGAATGGACTTAAAACGGATTCATGGTGTAACCCGACAGTGATGGTCAGACCCATGGAATCAAGGCGGGTGGTGTCAATGAAAGCCTCTGAAACACCTTTGGACCAGACTACTAGTGCCCACCAGACTACCGCGCGAGGTGCACAGTAGAGGCATATTCTTAATCCTGTATTTCTTCGCGATAATCTCTAGGGTTAACGCCTGATCCATGGTCGGGTGACCGGTTCGATACTCATAAAGACACTCCGAGAGTGTAATCTACTTTCTGATCCGGGAGTCGATTATCCTCTCGCACATTCCCATCACGGGGGAGTGAACAGAGCACACGGTAACGGTAACGGTGTAACTGATGTTACAGAAAGAGCCAACGTACTCCAACACTGAACGTCACAGGCGTCGGGGTGGGAGCTAGTGGCGCCCCTAGGAGTGGGAGTTCTGTCGCTCGTCGCCGGGGGTGGATCCGATGCCCAAAGGAGACTCGCAGCCCATACAGCCGGTGACGAGCGGAGACGACTCGGACGTCGGAGGTCCTCCGTCCTCCATGAGCGCCGGCCTGACGAGTGGAGCAGCCTGTCACCCTAGCAGAAACAGGCCGAGGCGTTGGCACAACAAGCGTCTCCTCTTACCCGGGGGCTAGATAGGTGCTCCATAGTACCACACCAGAAGAGGGACAGCTCAAAAAAGGTGGCCCTGGATCGGGCGGGGCGCGAGAGAAGTCTCTGCCAATCTCACCAGCAACCTACAACCCACAGACGGCTTGTGTTTTAGTCGGCTCAAGTCCGACATCACCAGCTAGGAGGGGGGGGGGGGCATAATCGACCGTACCTATATTGTCTTACGATATACTATAGCTAAATTTAATGAACACCTTGTAGTTTTTTATAGCCAAGACAATGTATCTTTCAATACAGTGTCTTGGTTTTACACTAGAACCTAAATTCAATTAGTGTTATCGAAGTGAAACAAGTTTTGATATATTTTTAATAAACTACCTTATTATTTATACTCAAAATTATTTGGCTGGAAAGGTTTTGATAATATCTAATATTTGAAATAGGTTTTTTTTAGTTAAAGCTCATAACGAAAGCCAAAAATGACGAAATAAGGAAAAACTTTGAGGCGCCATTATCTCAAACTGACCATTTTCAAAATACAGTGTTTTGGCTTTTCACGATGTTGTCCAAAAGATTAGTCGCGAAAATTATTTCTGAATAATCTCAATTTATTGTATCAATCATAATAATCATTCGTGATAATGCGATGTGGTACTTTAAAGTCGTTCAAAATTATTAATGCTTTTTTAACACTTGTTTATTTGGTTAACATTTTTGGATCACGAGAAGGATACATTAAAATGACTGGGTACCGAATAGGTACATACAAAGGGGATTGGGTAACTGTGTATGGACTAACCTAACATAGAGTTAGGTCAGTCCATACACAGTTACCCAAACAGTTAAATGGAGAATAGATAAGGAAGGACTTCTTACTTAAATGTAATGTCCTCGAACGTCCTTAGTAACGCAATATCATTTTCCAGTGTTGACGGGTTGAAATTATTATGAATGATCATGAGGATTACTGTTAACAACTTGGCACCACGGTCTGAGTAGTTCTCGCCCACTACCACACTCAATTCCGCTATTGATACGCTGGAACATACAAAAATGTCTTTAGAAACCTAAATCTGATACCCTCGTTTGACATGTATGTACCTGTATAGGAGTTAACACAGGGACAGCCTCCGTGGCGTAGCGGTAGTGAACGAGGCCGCTACGCAGGAGGCGCGGGTTCGATCCCCGCTCAGTGCAAGTATTTGTGTTTATGAAATATGGGTATTTGCATTGGTCTGGTCGTGTCTCGGAGAGCACGTTAAGCCGTCGGTCCCGGTTGCCATAAGAACATCCTATGGCAGTCGTTACGGGTAGTTGGAGCCCTAAAAAATCCAAAAACAACGGTCTAGCTGCAAAGCTTCGATATCGCCTAATGTTATCATTGGGCTGTGGAGGTCAGATGGCAATCGCTTCACGAAAAAATATCGAGGTCTAGCCAAATCTGTAGTTAAGACTGGTAAAGCGGACCCCAGACTCCGAGCTGAAAAGCTTCGGATGCGACTGGGAATTAATAGATAGATAGATAGATAGATAGATAGATAGATAATTCTTTATTGTACACCAATAGATTAACGCTAGGATGAGAGAGAGGAGTTAACACAGGGTAGAGACATGCGCTATAAAACACCTGACTTCACTGAGAAGTACCAAGCTCTCGTTTAATATCTACTTTAAAGTTATATAAAGTACTGTTAAGTACTTAATAGTACTTACCCGTACCTATTGATTTAAAAGTAAGCCCGTACCTACCACAAAATAAACAAAATTACTTAATTTAAATAATTCTTGAATATTTTGTTTGACTATTTTTTTTTTTTCACGCACGGTATTATGCGTGCATATGCAAGCATGTACATCAAGCATTTTATATTGCACCACTAAATACACCACTTCGTTATACTTTTTTATTATTGTGTGCCTTAGAAAAATATTATACATACATACATACATAAAGTCACGCCTCTTTCCCAGTGGGGTAGGCAGAGACCACTGCTTTCCACTTGCTACGATCCTGGCATACATCTTTCGAAAAATATTATCTTCTTTATAATAATTTGACCAAAGTTAATAGAAAAAATATGTTGTGATAATCGGGTTTATAAAACACGATGTTCTAATATTGTAATGGATTTTTGCTCCGAGAGAGCTTTATGAGTTAATTACGTAATGGACGAGGCCATAACTCAATTTAGGATAATATTTAGTGGTGCCTGCACGCAGTGGGTGAGGTGGTACAGTAAGGATATTAAAAAACCCTGGATTGTACCTCTATATGATCAAAGCCAAACTCACCTGCAAGCTGGTACACCCAAAGCCGGTAAGTCAAATCAAGAGAAAGATGAGGCGAGCTTAAGTGCAAACTTTGGATGCAGCCGGGACTAACGCTATGATGTCGATTTCTGAACTTACTTGTTCAAGGGATGTGCAACGGTTAGAACAATATTCTTCGTCAGTATACACCCCGTCGAGTAGTGTGCGACGTTTCGCCGAATGCTCGCGACATATGGGTGTTCGCGAATTGATACTCTTCTGCCTCTGAAAATCTGCAAATACTCGTACATTTAGCCCGTTTTGTCTTAATAAAAGAACAATCCCTGGATGTGTTCCGTGATAGTGGCGGTTAGACCCATCATGGAGGAATGGCTAGAGATTCACGGGAGCCTCTCGTACCGGCTGATGCAGGCCATTGCCATGCAAATTGCAAACTGCCACTGAAAATTAGTTTGAACGAGATCCAATAAGTAGTTTTTTTTTTAATCGCTACTGATATTATAAATGCGAAAGTAACTCTGTCTGTCTGCCTGTCTGTCTGTCTCACTTTTACGACTAAACCGCTGAACCGATTTTGATGAAATTTGGTATAGAGGTAGGTTAGACCTTGAGAAAGGACATAGGCTGTGTTTGGTCGCGATAACCGACATCCACGCGGGCGGAGCCGCGGGCAAAAGCTAGTACTTCATAAACTACAATTTTCGCCTTTGCTGCTACCCTTCATGGGAGAGTCCGACTCGCACTTGGCCGATTTTTTTCACTTTGTATCAAACATCGCTGTAAGGCCATTCATGGTAAGGGTAAGTGGATCCTGTGACATGTATGAGAGTACCTATTTAAAATAAAAAAATACGCAAACAATTGTAGCCTTTATGCTAGGACGTAGGCCTGGCTATGGCGTACACGCGCTTTATCCTCAAACGGATTGTACGACACACAAAGTGAAAGCTATGAGTACCTGTACGTGACAGGACACTGAAATTTCATAGGCATTTGCCACCAATAGATTCTAAAAAAATAATAAAAATAAAGCATTGGCTGTACCTACTCTGATTAAAAACAACCTTCATTATTGAATAATATTGCTTTAACTAAGAGAAAAGAAACATTTTCTGCATCAAACGAATGAATGTATGAATGAACTATAATTTACAATGGCTTTACAATCATCAGGAGGTTTGTACAGTCAGTATCAGATTGATCTTCCAGATCGACCATCAAGAAGTACTCAAAATGATCTTTTTTTAATAAAGTACTTCAATATTTTGACAGCCTCCGTGGCGTAGCGGTAGTGAATGCTGCCGCTACGCAAGAGGCGCGGGTTCGATACCCGCTCAGTGCAAATATTTGTATGCATGAATGTGGGTATATGCATTGGTCTGATCGTGCCTCAAAGAGCACGTCAAGCCGTAGGTCCCGGTTGCCATACGAACTTCTATGGCAGTCGTTACGGGTAGTTGGCCATCATTTTGAGTACCTACTTGGCATGACAAGATCGATATGATGCTGACTGTTCCTACAAAATGAGATTAAAAAAAACTTGTGTTGAATCTTCCACGACCAGTATTTAGTGTATCATAAAGTATATTAGGTGTATTATATATAAGTTTTTATATATAAGTATATTATATATAAGTATATTAGGTACGTATGTACCTAATATGTACCTATCTACTTTTGGAAATCATCTCCACTCGTGAAAAAAAATAGTTGCTCATACCTATCAGACCATTGCAAATTCGTGAAGGGGCTGTGGGGTGTATTAACTTTCACAGCTATCGTTTTCGGTTCGACACAATACAACATTTGATGCCATCAAACGGCCACTCTTTCATGGATTGTATGGTTACTGTCAGATGAAAAACAGATAAAAGGGAAAATAGTGTTGTGCATCCATACACATACACAACTCTAAACCATCAGTCAATCGTTTGAAATAAGCAGAAGTATAAATAAGTATGAACGTTTTAAAACAAATTCACAGGTCTGCCATACCCACATTACCTTTCCAAATTTTGACGTAAATTCAATAAACCCCGGTCCCGGCGGGCATACCGATAAATAGGTAAGTAATATTTTATGTAACGTTTGAAAACTTATATCTACCTACCTCTGAACTTCATAGGTCTTGTTCTTCAACATCAAACACTAGCTTCACGAAATAAGGTAGGTACCCGGGACCACGCCTGCTGCTTAACTGGGGCAGGCTTACCTCCCGAGGTTAGGGGGTCAGGCGGCAGTCCCTCCCGTAAAGGCAAATGGTGCCGCTATCATATCGGTATTTTCTGATCATATTAAAGTTGGGGGGCGGGAGAAGGTAGAAAATGTTTCTGTGCAGTCAGCGCAGAAGACAAAGCAAGGCTTCGTACCACCACAGACAAGTTTAAGTTGTGTAGATAAATAAGCGACATCAAGACACAGTAGAACAGACCCCGGGACTACCGCTGTGATGATAAGTAAGAGTGGTAACCCGAAAATTCTAGTAGGCCTTTTAATCCAACTAAGCGAAACAGTACCTACACACTAAGAGTGGATTTGAACCCGCGATCTCTTCAACCCAATTCCAATGTTTTAGGTATTAGGCTACCAACGCATTCAACATACAAAAATGGAAATGATATAACTACTATTTTTGTGTGTTGAACTATGACGTCACTGACCGCGGAATGGAGCAGCAGAAATAACCTTAAGCCAGAACAATCAGGAAATTAGGAAATAGAGAATGAATTATGCTCACTGGACCTCTCCAGTGAGCTTTTGTGCTATCTCAGTGGCAAAACCAAAGACTTAGTAATTCTTATCTTTTGCGCTGACGGCACAGAATCTCATTGTTCTTACCGGGTTGGCAGCACGAGTGTGACTCCCCTGGTGTTGCACTCACCCATAGGCCACGGTAACCACTTACTTTCAGGAGGGCCGTGTGCTTGTCTGCGACCTAAGTAGTATAAAAAAAATCGACCGCGATTGCTGCTATCACATAAATATGCATTGTTTATTGCGAATTACGTCAATTGAAGTCGGTTTTACTGCGACGCTTGTTCGGAAGGGTGCTTACTCAATTCACACATATTATACGAAATCAGTGGCATGAGTGAGTGGGTCTGCGAGAAATAATTCTCCCTCGTGGCTCCACCAGTGAGACAAATTAGTGGATTAATAAGTAGTGGGTCTACGAGAAATAACTCTCCCTCGTGGTCCCACTAGTGGAACAAATTCGTGGGTCCACGAGAAAACACCCAATAATTCGACATTCCAATCAAACACAACATGAAGAACAAAATAGGGATCCCGATCACCAAATTAGGAACTTCGGACACATGTAAAAATCAGTACGAGGTTAATGAAAAACATTAGAGAGAAAACGCTGTCTTCTCTCGGTCTTTTTCACGACGCGACGTGCTAAAATCAAAAACGTTATGTACCTTTCGTAATGTAAACAAACCTTTCTATTGAGTATAGGAATAACGCCGTCAAGTGTCAGCTCGACGCGATCGAAAAGTCCAGGAAACAACACTTTTTTGCCGTGATTCGGAACATAGCTTGTCACATCTGAATTGGAACATCCGATGATATGTAGTACTGAAATAGAATGTTACTTATTTCATTTATCACCTCTTTTTATGGTGTAATTAGAGTAGACCCTAATTTAACACCACCAATATCTTCCAAGGCTCGGGGTTCAAGATCACCTCTGTCGGAGGTTTTCCCCTCTAGTCAGACGATAATCGCTCCTATAAAAGGCAAGTCTAGAAGTAGAGTCCGAGCTAAACTTACACTTCTCACAGTATGTTAATGAATAAATATGCATTAATCACTGATCTCTATTATTTATACCTAGAGATCAGTGGCATTAATATACAACGCAGATTTATATCTATGCCACAGTCTTAAGAAAGTATCATTTCCTAAAGACAAGACACGTTAGAGTTGATACGTTATTGAAATTGACGCCAGCCCCGAGAGGGTAGAAAAAATGGAGAAATAAATAATATACCTATTTACAAAATGTACTCACTAGACGCCAAAATCACAACAAAGGAATACATGTTACAAGTGGCACATGGGGATTAATATCGAATCTGTTTGGCTCAGGAAATGACGTTCAAATATTAGAGCAATAATAAAACGAATTATTTTAGTATAAATATTTATTACATAACACTTACAAATAGGTATAATAATATATCTGAAAAATAATATTAAAATTACCATTATAGCTAAACATATCTAGTAATCTATTAGTATCTAGGTATCTAATAATTAAAATAGTAACAATACAATACAAAAACACATTCGTAGACAATTAATACAAAAAAGGTTCGTCTTTAAAAATCCATTTATTACGTTATAATAATACTACAATATAAGTCACATCAAAATAAACTGTAATTATTTAAAATTAAATTCCATAACAACATGTTGTGTATATTAATTAACATATTCATGTATTCATGTATTATTAACTATTATTTTCGCAGATTCTATCGCGATTTATGTTGTGTCTATTTTATGTACAGTGTACACAAAGGAGACACGGTTGCACCCTTACATACTCATTATTGTCGACTGTAAAGTTATAATCCTCCCGAGCTAACACAAGATGGTTCGTACGTAGGTACCTACTAGTATTTGGGGTAATGGGGTCACGGAATATTCACTTACTCAAACCCAAGAATAAACCAAACACAGCAAGGCTGACTTCACAACACTTTGAACGCTTTCTGTGTAAATGTTAAAACCATCAATTCAAGTAAGTACTAAAAGATAATTCTAAACATTTCAACAAGTCAGACTACCTACTGCTGAGAAAGCTGGTACGACGTCAGAAACTTCCAAATGATAAAATAACAACATAAATCACGGGAGAACTAACCTAACACAAGTAAATTAGCTTAGCTATAGGGTAACCCCTACAGCTAAGCTGCAGGCATAGGAATGATTTTAGTTACTAATGCTTCTCTTTTAAAAAATAAAGAATTATCAACATGCAATAATCTCAAAAGCTCCCAATAATGCCATAATATACAATAATTTAAATCATCAATTAATTGAATAAAGTCAATACCAATGAAGCGCTTTGGTAAATTGGTTTCATTCCGAGAATAATCGCAGTCAAAATTATTTCGATGAGCTGGTATTTACCTATTTGCCTATCTGAAATTTTAAAGTGGAAATGGAAATTAAACAGCTTTGTTCGAAATGCGTTCAGGACAGGACTGTCAATTTTGTATGTCATAGATACAAAGTGTTAGAATAATTGCCAATCAACTAAGGTAAACTATTAAATATTCTGAGATACTTTCCAGAAATCCACACGACTAGCCTCTGCTGCTGCATACGTGATTACATGTCAAACACGTCGTGCAAATCGTATGGGTGTTTTACAATTTTGTGCAACACTCCGATTGTACGCAGGCCTCGATGCTGATGGTGAGCCACTGTGTACCTACTAGACGCTTTACATCACGCTGTGGAACGCCACTCAGAACTCTAATTTATCATCTCAGCGATAAATCCCGGTTGAATCTAAGAGAATCGTTTCAATTTTCAGAACTGGGAAAATCTTGTTATGCATCAATTACTTTTGCGCAAGTGTTGTAGCGTCATGGTTTTCTGTACTTGGTGTGGCGATGTGCACGAAGGCTCGGACCGGCCAGGCAGCGGGGCGTGCACGCTCCATAAGCCCAAGACATGAAGCTGCGCTACTGCCTGGGCCAGTGAACGCCTGTGTGCTCGTTGTAGACAAGGAATGCACAGAAATCACCTGCAATAAAGAGTTTAATGAACGAACATTCCGGTTTGGTCTTTATTTACTAGGGGGTTGACTTGCTACGTACTTTTTGCCTTTTCGTGGAATCCTTATCCTGGCCGTTACGATTTGATTGCTATCCATAACAGTGTACGTATTAAGGGTTCTATATTGTTTTCGCATGATCTTCGTCATCTTAGTATTGTTACATTTATGCACCAAGGTCCGCTTACTCCTTCTCATTCTTTCGTTTCCATAAAAGTTTAAACCAAATGGTTTAAACTATTATGTGAACGAATGCCATCTGACCTTCCATCACAGAAAAGGATTCCTGCTCCAGAGCCTCGTCCGAACACCTGTAGCACACCTCCGTCGCGAATCCTTGATAGCGGAACCGCAGTCATTTCGCCAAGTTTTGTCCCATGTACGAGGAGCGGAAAACTAGCGAAACGGTCTGTTCTAATGCATAGATTTAACTATCTTCTATCTCTTTCCCCATGCGGTTTCGCCGATCTGCTCCTACGCCAGTCAAACCTCCGCGCATCGGCTGCCATATTGTATAAGCACGTGTTTGTGGAAATCGACAAAAAATACAGAGCGAAACTAGATTTTTTTAATAAAATGGACGTGGAGTTTACGGAAAAACTACTTCAAGAGATCAGAAATATACCTATTATATAATTATTTATTAAGTCAAAGGCGATTGGGTGCATGAGATTAACAAAAAAGGAAAAAATTAGGAGAAAACCGATTACCGATTATCTAAGATCAAATTTTACGCCTCTTCAACGGTAAAGTCCACAATAATACTTCCTCTTCTGATTCCGATAACTACGACATTTCGCTCCGATAGCGACATTTACTAACTCGCGTCAGGTTCCGTTGCCCATTTCCGCTGCTCAAGCTACACTCGAACGCAGCGGAATTCATCTAGCGGTTCCGCTGTTCTGGTTTCGCGGCGGAGGTGTGCTACAGGCGTAATCAGTAGATGTACCATCTAGTAGACGAGGCTGATTGGGCTCCAATCTCCCTAGTTTTAGACCATCTCACATCACATCTCATATCACATAATACCGATATGACGCAAATAAAAAATAAATTTTAAAAAAATTGAATAATTTGAATAAAACTAACTTGGACAGATTCCACCGATTCAATTCAATAGCCTTATATTAGGTAGGTAAAGGTATATCACAATAGAAAATAAATTAGAGACTCGTTAAAGAACATCAGTTCTAATCCATCCCGTAAAAAAACGTACTTATTAAAATAACCGTTAATAACAATTTGCCTAAAAGCTCTACAATAGGTAATGAGAAAATCACTTTTCCGTAATAACATATTCTGGGAATAGATATTATCAATATTTCGAAATCACGTTAGGTACCTTTTAACTACGTAGGTAGTATCGATTTCAGTATCAATATGTGAGCATTGCAAGCCTTCAATAACTAATATTCTGTCGGCCGAGCATTGTTGTAACCATTCTGAAATGTTTGCAGTTCACTGTGTAATTGACGTGAATTTCAATACCTATGTACGCCATTGAGTCTGGTTGCATTATGAAAGCACCATGCATTAAACTGGTATTCGAAATACAGTATTTTAGTTTGAATGATGCTTTGAAATGAAATATCAAAGCGTTATAATCAGAAATGTAATCAATATATTGTGGAAGTCATCAGCTTTCAGTGATTTGAATGCAGCTTTGTCCCATTTATAAATTCACTGTAAAACGATACTTTATTTAACATATTATTGTTTGCAACTGTGTGTCGTGATCAGCAGATTTGGGTCAATTAAGCGACAAACCATTTGTTGGGTTGTTCCATGCTACTAGAAAAAAACCAGTTTTATCATAATACGATACGGTTAGCTGCAGGAAAACCATACAAACGATGTAAGGTGTAAGTCTTTTGCAAGTAACTGTCAACATATTATATTATTTGACATAATGAAAATTGGTGCTAGCGTAGTTATTAATGAATAAGATAAATTTCGGGCACGGTAATACAATTGAAAGTTACTTGAAAATTCTCAATACTTAGATCGTTTGGGGTCTCTACAGCTGGCCATACCTATGATAAAATTGTAAACAAGACTTGAAGTCACGATATGACATTTTTAACTGCAGGCTGTCAGTAATCGTGTGAGAAAACAGGGTTCAGAACTTTTCAAATTGTGTTAGACTATAAAATATAATGTTTCAATGATCAGAAGGTCAATTCTCCTAATAAAATCTGTAATAAATAATGTAAGTTCAGGCTCCCAAATGTCAAAAACCGTATTCACAATTTTCAAGAAAGTTGACATCGAGAACGTTTTTGACAATAATTGGGCGAACGAGATCAGATCGAAACCGAATTCTAAACAGATTTATATTACAAGATTTGACCGTCATTGTAAAAAAATGATAAGTAATGCAATTAATTAAAACCCACGCCGAGGATTTAAATGTAGCTAGAGCACACGTAATAGAGTTGTAGCTTATCCATTTGGAAAAATAAAGCACTGTTTTTTTGTTATATTTGGTATGAGATTATGGCTACTGGCTAACTTATTATTTGTATGTGATGTTCTATGGTGACGTAGTTATATAGCAACTATTATTCTAATCTGTGGTAGGTTCCCACGTACTTTAGACCGATGGTGCAACAGCGGCCGACTTTCTGACGAAGAAACATCGGCTTCAATGCTTCTGGACTGGTAATCTTGCGCCATCCGGAGAAAGAACATCATAGCTACCATCAGCATCGCTGCGTACACGAAAAATTCCTTCGCCTGCAAATAGAAAAGCATCATTACTTATTTATTTTTTCGTAAGTTCACTTTATTCAGAATTTTGCTCCATCATCACCAAGATCTTTGGGATCCAAGTCTACCTCATCTGCAAGCCGGTACACCTTGAAGAACGAGCGCTGTACAGAGAACCACTCTACAAAATAAAAGTAAGCCGATCATAGCCGGACCTCTGCGAGATGTGCCTAAATATCAATTATTATTTTACATACGGGGTGGAATTTTGTAACGTGCCAGCTAATTCTCAGTTATTGGACTACTCTGACAGTGGATATCTTTCTAATTTGTAAAGTAGTTTCACATTTTATTTACATTTAGATTTAGACCTCCTTTGTTTTCTACATTATATTCGCCCGTCACTCTCGTGGAATCTGGGTCGCTAATGAAATTACACTGGTCAACACTGATTTTGCCACACGAACTTTGATAGCTAATTTTGTTTTATCAATCTACCCTCATCATTAAATCACAGTTGTCATCTGTCAGTTAGCCTCATATTTGTTGTGATACGGTAATACTCATAACTAGTACTAACGCGGTGAATATGAAAGAAACCTATGAAAATATGAAACTTTTACTTGAAAAAATAAATTACAGTACATATTCCTTCAAAATTTGCGGTGATCTTAAAGTAGTTGCACTATTACTTGGACTCCAGCTGGGTTATACAAAGTTTTGCTGCTTTTTATGTGAATGGGATAGCCGAGACAGAACTAATCACTATATAAAAAAAACATGGCCTACGCGTGCATCGTTAGTTCCTGGCCAAAAAAATGTAAAGTATTTACCCCTTGTAGAGCCAAATAATGTGCGTTTACCACCATTGCATATCAAATTAGGATTAATAAAAAAAATTGTGAAGGGAATGGATCGCAGTGGGAGTGGATTTTTGTACCTAAAAGAAAAATTCCCTAAAATAAGTGATGCAAAAATAAAAGAGGGTATTTTTGTTGGCCCTCAAATCAGGGAGTTAATAAAAGTTTCAACATATGAAGAAAAATTAAGCGGTTTAGAAAAATGTGCATGGAACGCATTTAAAAATGTTCTTGCAAATTTTTTGGGCAACCACAAGAGTGATAGCTACAGAGAGTTGGTTAGCGAGCTCTTATTGTCATATCAAGCATTGGGTTGCAACATGTCACTCAAGATCCATTTTTTAGACTCGCACCTGGATTTTTTTCCTGACAATTTAGGGGCTGTCAGTAACGAGCACGGCGAGAGGTTCCACCAGGACATTTCTAGTATGGAAAAGCGGTACCAGGGCCAATGGAGCCCAAATATGTTAGCAGATTACTGCTGGACAATTAAAAGGGACCAACCAGAAGCTAAACATTCAAGAAAATCTTAAATTATTAAGTAATTTATAAAAAAATAAACGTTTGATTTACGAGATCTGTATTTTTTCTTAATATTTTAAATTACTCAATAGAATAAAACCCTCGGCTAGCAAATTTTTTTTAACTGTTTATTTTTTCTTACAATCACCAATTAAAGTAAAAAATATCAAAAAAGTCCGTGTGGCACGAAAAAGTTTAAATTTTGTTGACCAGTGTTATTAGTTAATTAATTAATAGGTACACTCGACAAAGGAGATTTGATATTGATATACTTAATCTTGATATTAATGTAATATATAATCTATATACATAAAAATGAAACCGCTCAAATGTATCTACGCGCATAACTTCCAAAAGACTGCACCAAATAAAATAAATATTTTTGTTTTGTGTTCGTTATTGTATGGCCAAGGTTTATTTATATTAAAAAAATGAATAGAAGGTGCAGCGGGCACGGAATCTGACTTCAATCTGAAGAAAATATGGCGGTACAGTACAAAGTTCACCGGGTCAGCCAGTAACCTATTAGACATGATAATATTCTATTCGTACACACATAGGTGGGTACGACAGTTCAAAATAATTTCTCACAAATGTGAGTACGATAAGCAACATTGTCGGCGTACACATTTCATACAACTTCGGTAACGAAACCATACCTAGATTCAGAAAATCAGCACATCGCCATCTATCGAGCGATGAGGTAATGTTTTACTGAATATAATATTATGTCACTGTATTATTATGTTAATAATATATGATAATCGATAGAAAGGTTCTTCATAGTTGACGTTAAAAAAATACCTATTTAATATTTCGTCGCTCCTTGCATGTGCAGTAAATACGTAGGTTACTCCATCTCCGTTACAATTTACTCTATGTACTTCACTCCATTAGAGTGAGATAGAATATCATATACATCACTCAAAAAACTATACCTAATTATTCCTCGGGACACGTATCTTGGACCTAAATCGCGAGACAATCGAAGCCCTGACGCCTGACGCGCGCGGATTGTTTTGTAAAAATCTATGCTTGGTGAATTTGACCTCGTCCACCACAGTAGCACTCCGTGCTATCCTCAAAAGACACCCAAAACACGTGTACAGCGTGTATAGAGCACATTTCAAGCACATTTTAGGACCAAGATATAGGTCCCAAGCAATACCTATTCTATTTAATATAGATGTGAGAGAATTGAACTGTTATGTAAAATTACTGTTTTTATTAATCGACAAAATGTAGATCTTCGGCAACATAATATTAGTACATTATGGTACAAGTGTGTAAAGTTGGTGATTACCGCCGAGGCGACATTGGTCTTAAGAGAGCCGAGGACGGTAATCGCCATACACACGCGTGGCATACGACGTTTTTCAACACACTTGCGATATAAATAATCCTAAAAATACTAACACAATAGTAAAAATTAATTCGTTTTCCCATGCGCGCGCATCTAACTTTTTTTTTTAAATTTGTTCCTTTCGGAACAGGCTAAGGTGCTATCACCATGCTGCCTTGTTATCAGTTATTATTAAAATTGTTTGGATGATGTTTTTCTTTCTCTGTAAATACTTACAGAGAGAAAAAAACATTTTAGTGAAAGTTTTGTTTATTAAACATTTATGTATACAGTTGAAATTATCTTTTAAAATACGAAGTTGCATGAAATGAGCAAGCAATAGGTAACTATATTAATTCGTTTGTTGATAATTAGGTATCATTACGTGCTTAAGTGCGGTGAAATAAAACCCAATTTATAAGCAAGTGTGTTGAAATAGTCATTTGTTATACAAGAGTGCAAAGTTGCTTTTTAACCGCGTGCTCAGTTTTGATGACCGAGCAAGCGAAAGATTCTAAATTTGAATCACGAGCGTAGCGAGTGATTCACAAATTAGAATCTTGAGCGTTAGCGAGGGAATCAAAAGAGCACAAGGTGAAAAATCTTTGCACTCGAGTGCAAAGTAAAGTGCACACGTAACTTTTCATCCCACCTCAGCGAGAAAATAATGAAATGCTTCTCCTTCCTAGCGTTAATTCCCAGTCGCAAAACAAAGGAGGTCTAAAAAATTGATGCGCGCAAAGCAAATTTAAAAAAAAAAGTACACCAAGGAGGTTCCGAGTCTGAGTTTTTCATAAATTAAAAAAGTTGTATGATAAATTCGGCACCATAGAGGTAGAAGTAAATAGGTTTAATGATGTTTTGAGTTCACAAACCTAGTACACACGATGTTCTAAATTCAAATTTACTTTATCCTCTAGAGAATAAAAACGACTTTTACGCTCAGTTATCGAAGAGCAAAAATACTCTTTCCGAGATGGTGGGATGAAATAGTTATTTGTTATACAAGAGTCCAAAGTTGCTTTTTAACCGCGTGCTCATTTTTGATGACCGAGCAAGCGGAAGAAATTAGAATCTTGAGCGTTAGCGAGGGAATCAAAAGAGCACAAGGTGAAAAATCTTTGCACTCGAGTGCAACACGTAACTTTTCATCCAACCTCAGCGAGGAAATAATGAAATGCTTCTCCTTCCTAGCGTTAATTCCCAGTCAGCATCCGAAGCTTTCACCTCGGAGTCCGGGGTCCGCTTTACCAGTCTTAACTGCGGATTTGGCTGGACCTCGATATTTGCCGTGAAGCGACTGCCATCTGACCTCCACAACCCAATGATGACATTAGGCGATATCGAAGCATTGCAGCCAGACCGTTGTTGTTGAACTTTTTAGGGTTCCAACTACCCGTAACGACTGCCATAGATGTTCGTATGGCATCCGTGACCGACGGCTTAACGTGCTCTCCAAGGCACGACCAGACCAATGCAAATACCCATTTTCATGCATAAAAAATATTTGCACTGAGCGGGGATCGAACCCGTGCCTCCTGCGTAGCGGCCGCGTTCAATACCACTACGCCATGGAGGCTGTATAATATGTGTATTAATACTAGTAATAAAATACAACAAAATAAAAATTCAACAACAATGTCAACAATATGACGTGAAAAAAATTGATGCGCGCAAAGCAAATTAAAAAAAAAGTACACCAAGGAGGTTACGAGTCTGAGTTTTTCATGAATTAAAAAAAAGTTGTATGATAAATTCGGCACCATAGAGGTAGAAGTAAATAGGTTTAATAATGTTTTGAGTCCACAAACCTAGTACACACGATGTTCTAAATTCAAATTTACTTTACCTCTCTAGAGGATAAAAACGACTTTTACGCTCAGTTATCGAAGAGCAAAAATAGTCTTTCCGAGATGGTGGGATGAAATAGTTATTTGTTATACAAGAGTGCAAAGTTGCTTTTTAACCGCGTGCTCATTTTTGATGACCGAGCAAGCGAAAGATTCTAAATTTGAATCACGAGCGTAGCGAGTGATTCACAAATTAGAATCTTGAGCGTTAGCGAGGGAATCAAAAGAGCACAAGGTGAAAAATCTTTGCACTCGAGTGCAACACGTAACTTTTCATCCCACCTCAGCGAGGAAATAATGAAATGCTTCTCCTTCCTAGCGTTAATTCCCAGTCAGCATCCGAAGCTTTCACCTCGGAGTCCGGGGTCCGCTTTACCAGTCTTAACTGCGGATTTGGCTGGACCTCGATATTTGCCGTGAAGCGACTGCCATCTGACCTCCACAACCCAATGATGACATTAGGCGATATCGAAGCATTGCAGCCAGACCGTTGTTGTTGAACTTTTTAGGGCTCCAACTACCCGTAACGACTGCCATAGATGTTCGTATGGCATCCGTGACCGACGGCTTAACGTGCTCTCCAAGGCACGACCAGACCAATGCAAATACCCATTTTCATGCATAAAAAATATTTGCACTGAGCGGGGATCGAACCCATGCCTCCTGCGTAGCGGCCGCGTTCAATACCACTACGCCATGGAGGCTGTATAATATGTGTATTAATACTAGTAATTAAATACAAAAAAATAAAAATTCAACAACAATGTCAACAATATGACGTGAAAAAATTGATGCGCGCAAAGCAAATTAAAAAAAAAGTACACCAAGGAGGTTACGAGTCTGAGTTTTTCATGAATTAAAAAAAAGTTGTATGATAAATTCGGCACCATAGAGGTAGAAGTAAATAGGTTTAATGATGTTTTGAGTCCACAAACCTAGTACACACGATGTTCTAAATTCAAATTTACTTTACCTCTCTAGAGGATAAAAACGACTTTTACGCTCAGTTATCGAAGAGCAAAAATAGTCTTTCCGAGATGGTGGGATGAAAATTATATGATATCGATAAAATAAGAGCGTTAATGTTGCCATTTACTATTCTTTATTGAATACACATAACAAAATAATTTATTTTAACAACGAGAATGTACTCAATTAGCACACAATTGGCTTACCTACCTCTTACCTGAGGCAGACATTGTTATGCCCATACAGGCAGCATTTTGAACCGCGTTCTTTTTTGATAATCTATCTATACTTATAGCTTTTACCGCGGCTTTACAGGTGTTGAAAATTTCTGTTCGATTTTTAAATTTTCTCTTTTTACTAACTCTGTCCTGAATATAACGAACACAAAAAAGAATTCTCCATTTGGTGCTGTGTTTTAGTACTTATTTATGCGCACGTGCATTTCGGCGATGCATTTTTATTTATTATAGAGATCTCTTTAGCGCAGGCTTCCCTCTCGGAGTTGGGTCAGGCGGCAGTCGCTCCCTTAAAATGCGTTGAATTAGTGGACCCTGTGTTTCGAAGGATACTAGGAATAACTCCTGCTGAAATGCAACCGGGAACAACACTAAGTTGATATTGGTGGTGACAACTTTGATATAAAATCTACCTAGTTTTAGTACGTACAGTGAAAATCATTATAAAGTATTGATGTAATGAATGAAAATATTGATAACATTTAAAATTCAGCCCGATAGAACTCCTATCAATTTTAATTTATTACGCTCGCTACATAATTGTTTCTATTTTTATAGTTATTTTCACCTCTTAAGGTATGATTCCAAAGTCGACCGCATACGAGAACTCCCGACGCATGCAGCAGATACAGCGTACCCATTACTTGTAAAACTCCGATACGAATAAAGGGGACCATTGAGAAGCCGCAATGAACTACGCGCAACTGCTGCGTGCGTCGGCAGTTGTCGTAGGTCGGCTACGGAATCAGATCTTTATTGTTTTTTTTTTCTACAATATACTACGTCAGACGCACATGAAAACTATTCCCAGAAAATAAAGTAGCATATAAATATGTTTTTCAAGAATAATCTATCCCTGCACCAAACTTCAAAGATCCGTTCAGCCTTTAGAGCGTGATTGAGCTACGAGCAAACGATCCAAACATACAAACATCTTTAGAAACTTTCGCATTTAAAGCATCGGTAGAAAGTAGGATAGTAGGATATGATAGGATAAATATTTTTTGTTTGTATTCATTTAACTTACTATACTTTAGTATAATTTAGATAGTTCATTGAATAAATAAATTATTTAGGTCCTTTGATTGAATTAATTATAACTCTTATTATTCAATACATCTTTACGACTAGCGTAAAGAGCAGAAAATTATTAAATAGGGAATTTTATTAATATCCGGCCTTCAAAGTGTTAAATGATATCGTAAGATGTGTCCGACATAGTAGATCTCATCGATTCTTGTTCTTTCTTTTCTTTGTTTTTCCTCGACCCCCGCCACACCGCGCGCACCATGGGGACGGTACAGCTCCCCCGGTAGGATTATAGTTCCTGTGCAAATCTGCAGTAGGTATATGTATCTACCAGAAATATTAATCAGCTAAATCATTCTCAAATAATGACGTGAAATTTCTTATAATGAAATATCGAATCGACCAAAACTACATGATTTCCCGTTGCCGAAGGCCCGGATACAACCTTAGAAAAAAAAGTCACTGGAAAACGGCGGGGGCCGCCTGCTTGACAACAGCCGGCGGTCTCAACGTGAGAGCGCTAAAAGCTCTCCGGCAACCGTCCGCTGCACCGGACCCGGTCCGTCTCTAAGAGACGGCAGATTTATTATTTCACCCCTTTTCTCCACCCACCGCCCTTCCACAATCGCTCCCACATTGTACTCGTATTATAAATTGAAGTAAGTTTTAATTAACCGTTTACTGCTTTTGAAAATTCTGTGTTCGAAAGTTACAATTATTTTAGTTTTAGTTACTTTTGTCAAACTAATTTTGCTTACGTAAACCTAAGACGTAACCTTAGTGAAATTAAAAACGGACACTTCAATTTTGTTGACAGCCTCCGTGGCGTGGCGGTAGTGAACGCGGCTGCTACGCAGGAGGCGCGGTTTCGATCCCCGCTCTGCCACTCTAGACAAGTGGCAATTCGTCGGTCAGTGTTTTGTAGAGTAAAATGCCAAATGTATGGGATTTGATGTACCTATATGACAGGCGTCAAAGAATGTCAAAAATGTCAAATCCTATACATTCGTCATTCTATTCCATGATACGGTTGAGGTACCTGACCTTACTGACCCGTTTACAAAAAATACATCCCGTGCACCCACTTGCTGTGTCAAAAAAAAATATAGTACCTAATATGAAAAAGTGGCACTGTAACGAAAGTCAGTGACATGAACATGACGAATTGCCTAAGTGACGAATGGAGTTTGTGAAATGCAACGTGTAGTCCATTAGCTAGTCGTTATATACGATATACTAACTGCTTAAGGTTTGTTAAAGTTAGAAGCATAAAACCTTTTATGAAATATATTGCTTTCAACAAGTTTCAATGGTCCTTGGATTTTATTTACGTTTTGCGGCGTTTTGCGGTGGTAGGTACAGTCAGCATCATAACGATTGCAGCTGTTAAAATCCGCAAAAATGTCTCAACAATAAGAATTCAAATTTATTTCAGCAAACAATGTGTCATTTTTATTGAAGCAGCTAAAGCGCCAAAAGTAACTCAGCAGGCAATGCAAAATTATTTAAGCAATCAGTTATTCAATTTGTTCTTCACATCCAATAATTCAAATATCGCCGCATCCGATGTAGCAATATATCTACGCGGTCATGGTGTTCAAAATTATGTCAACATTTTGGAAAAAATAAAGTTTATTGATTGTTTATTGCAAAGGTCCTCGAGAGCGTATGGCACCCGTGATGGTATTGAGTATTTATTTAGATTTAGATTCTGTTGTATCTGGAGACCTAAGAAGTGTTGGTTTGATGTCGTAAGTGATTGGTCTCACTACCATAGATGCCCAAGATGGTGCAAGTGGAGGAGAAAAAACCAGAGAATGGAAGCCAGGTGAAGACCTCGAATGCAATTGAGACACATCGCTGTGATGTTGTTATAGTTATCAATACAACACAATTAGCTGTTGCTAATATAATTTTAATACATCTTTTCATGTGTTCTGTCTATCTTAAATCGTGATGCATGTATAAAATATGTACCTACCTATACACCTTTCCATAGATAGTTACAGGCCCATATCAGGGTATACGGGGCAATAATAGAATAGCGAAACCGATAAAAAGTGGATATCTCAGAAGAATATAATTAGCCTATGAAAAACAAACACATCAGCTTTATTACTAGTACAGGATATGTCAGTGGAGCAACATCCATTTTCATCTGAAGGTATATGAATAGGCAAAGACAAAACAACAATTTCTATAGACAACTATAAACTAAGGACGACCACGCTTCGTTGCGGCTTTGTCTGATATTAATTAAAATATTTCCCGTTCCCGTGAGAACTTTGGGATAAAAATATGTTGAATATTCTAAGATAAAAAATATAAAATGCAACGCCTCGTTGTTTTGCGACCACAAACACGGATGCTGTACGAGCTGTTGCCCGTAACTCCATCCGCATAAGTTTTCAGAAATTTTAAAATTTTATGGTAATTTTCTTAATTTTTCTTTTTGTATGTAGCTTCTATAGATAAAATATTAGAATAGTTACTTAAAAAAGATAAGCTACTTAAATCGGTAAAGACGGTTTCAAACTATATGGTATGACCAGAGAGAACATTATAACCACAGATAAATACCCGTTCAAGATACGCTCCCTAATGAAATTTGAAATGTACCGCTAAATAAATTTAAATGTCTAATAAAATTCAAGAAAATTTAGACAACTATCAAGCTTGGAAATTAACCATTTGCTTACTATGCTGAAACAACACATTATTAATATTATATTAGGTAAACTTGTTTATGAATAGCTAGAAACCGCAGAATTCCTTGTCCGAGTCTTCTCAGGACAGTACCGCGTTGCAATTTGGTGGTACCTATATGACCGCCTTAAATATTATTTTAATCTAGTTTTGATGTTTGCCGTTTTTAGTTCACATTTTCATGGTCTATACAGAATAATTTAATCTTGACTTTGTATCAGTTTTCAGCTCTATGCCAATCTCTGTCAATTTTCAACTATTTTGTTGCCAATATTGACCGGTACTACCAAGTAATCTAGTTATTGAAACACCCAACATATACTCAATTAGAACCCTCGCAAGCGCTTGCACTCCCAACTCGATTGATGTTGTTAAAACCTGCGTTATAAAATTAAAAGGTCAGCGCAGCTAACATGAAACGTTGGTAGGTGTACCCCCTACACGAAACTTCAGACTCGCACGAAACACGAACGAAATATCTGAATTTCTTTCGGTTGAATTTTGAGTTGAAGTACCTATAAACATTTCATGGTAGCTACGAATTGCCCGAAACTTCGTTGCGCAATGTCAGATGTACGTTCAGTGGTAGGTCTTCTGTTTGTATTTTGTGTCACAGAGGGGAGTGACTATATTATGAGGTTAAAACTCGTAATGCATTTTTCCCATGTAGGGAGGCTAACTATTTTGCTTGGGCGTAGGTAGGAACTACATTGCCACGTTTTATGCCTAATTGCATTGAGCACTTCCAAAGTCCAGGTAACATAATCTTATCAGTCTTATCAATGCCACCGTTCAGATGGATGGATGTTTGTTATTAAATCACGCCTTAACGGCTAAACAAATGTGGCTGAAGTTTTACAACGCGTAGACTGATTCGTTTGTTTTTTATGATGACCTAAATTCTTGGGTCCTGCTTAACTTATTGCAATTAGTATCAAAAATATCATAATTTTTAATTACTAAGGATTATGAGATACAATTGGAGTCTTATTGATCGGGTTACCTATTAGATTGTTACCTACATCCTGGCATCTGGTACACGAGACAGCGTCCGTGTCAAGTCTGACATAACCACCCAGCGAAGTCCGCGATGGGGGTGGGGAATCCGTGTGAACTGCCGCACGAAACGATTGGTACTTTAACTTTACTGAAATGTCATATTTAGAAAATAGCCGAATATAATTTACAAGCCTCCCAACATTGAGATACACCTATGTCCAGCAGAGGACTGCAATGGGCTAATTTATTGATTGGTTGATTACTAATTATATTGAAACGTGATTTTACACACGTTAACAGCATTTCAGGGATTAAGAAACTAGCATAATGGTGCTAATTTGGATAGTGCAGTGGGTGCGTGGGTTGAAGGTGAGGCCGTTCAATTATTATTATCGGCTTAAACGCCCCTCACGTGTTTTAATCGGCCTGCCAATAATGATAGTGCCTAATTGAAAAGCTTGTATTTTACATACGAAGAGGTATAATTAGATATATATTTTGATGGTTATTCTTTAGAATTTAGATTATCCAAGAGAATTAAGTAAAGTAAACCGTGAACATAAATATTACGGTTAAAAATAGTTAACTATAACCTTATAATAGTTAAAAGACATATTTACTAGGAAATAATCCAATAATGGTGAATTAGGGGGGAAGAAGTGAATCAGGACTGCTTTACATGCAACTGGGATTAGTGCTTGGATCATGATGAGTTGTGTAATCAGTATGAAATGGACCAAAAGTTTGACAACTTCGAAGAATACTGTAGTTCGATGATTTTACTATCGGATTCATGTTTTGATTTTTTTTGTCACTATTTCGATATAATAAACGATCGTGTTTTTGACCGTGGTTGAGAAGAATGGATAAGATTGCTCTCCATCTCTCTGCATCGCCCTATGACTCCTTAGCATAGTTTTAGGCCCGCAGACAAATGTAATAGGTAAAGAGTTGTAATCTAGATAAAATGACATAATATCTCAATATGCGTTGCATTATTTTTCGCCATTTGAAGTGAGTTGACTCTAAGCGAAATGCATTGTTTTCTTTGACAAATAACCACTGGGAATGAACCATTAATTTGATTATTTGAGCACTGTAGATTAAACCCAATTAATTTAATTATTAGCGATCTATTTGACGAGGTTATACATTAATTATAATCCCTTTGTGTGGTGTAATCTGAACTTAATTGATTTGGCAATAATATTGCAACACAAAGGGATTTCTCGGTCGCATTCAGTGTCACTTGACTAGCGCAGTGGCAGTGCTCTACAGACTGAAGCATTCGATTAGCCCTACTTGATTAGCCCTAGTCCGATACATACGTCCTAGTCGTATTACTCGTAACTGTTATCTAATAATATTGTGTATTGAGCTCTCTATAGGATTAAACTGTTTCAATAATAATTTTGGTAATTTATTTAGAAATAATTTTAAAAAATCTTTACAAAAAAGAGTCATCATCATCATCTTACGTTCGTATTTTAGAATGATACTTAGTTCTGAATCTTCATTTATCTGAGCACAGATTATATAGTTAATCTGTCAGATCTACGTTAACATGGCGGCGTACCTATACATACGCATATGAAATTGATGAGATAGTCACGTGATACCTTCTTCAGCGATTTCATTGGTCAGAGAGATGTCCCGATTTTAACGATGTCCGCCATGCTGAGACTGCTGTCTTCAGGTAAATCGAGATTCAGGACTGAGTGTCGTTCTAGAATACGAGCCTTATTCCTGATTACATACGAGACTTTTATCTCGATGCCCGGTCTCCGCTAACTCCTCCTCCTTTTAGTTTGGCATATACGGCCGTAAAAAGTGACTAAATTACCGGTTACGAAATGTTACAAGTGTGTCTTGGCCCTAACACAAGCTGTCCAAAGCTGGCTTAGTGATCTCTGTCTCCCTCTAATTAAAATTAATGATCTATCTAGCCCACTTTTCAATGCAGTGAACGTTATAATAATGCAGTTCTGTGAGGCTTCAATTTATTAGTCTTAGAGTTCCTAATAAGGACAGTCTACATTTTCTTTGATATTGTATGATAAACTTTGATTTACCTTGCAACTAGTCGTTGAAGAAGCCGTTTCTATTGAGGACTTAGAGCGGATTACGCCAATTATTATCGAACAAGTCGAACTAAGTTGATTGTCATTGTTGAAATCTTAGAGCAGGGATGGCGAACCATTCCTGCTCTAACAGAGGGACATTTTTTCAGAAAGCATGATATAAAGAGGCGGACTATGCCATATTATCAGAAATTAATATTCTCCCAGCCCCAAGTAATCTCGGTCGGCCAAATGAAATGTGAAATAACAAAATTTAGGCGTGAAACCGTAGCAAACAGACAGAGCAACTTCAGCCAAACCCCTCCCCCCCCCCCTCCCCCGGCACGTCTAGGACTTCATTGAACTTTTATTTAGAAATATGGCACGTTGATGCATAAAGGTTCGCCACCCCTGTCTTAGAGTATACATAATTGTATACCTACTCTAAGGTTAGAATCCACTGTTGGCTGGATCGCTATCATTATGTTCTAGTTCTTATCCCATATTTATATGTGCCACGTATCGGCTGTTATGTTATATCACATGAGGCATATTTTATCATTACATATTTATTAAATGATTCGTTCTTTATGTACATTGCAGACGCACGGTGTTGTATCCTGCGGGCAAGACATTCATCGACAGAGTTACCATATTTTGGTAGCATACATTTACCATTTTGAGTACCAACGTTTGACGACAACATAGTAACTTTGCTGCCAAAAGATATATTTCCCAATGCACACATCATGTCAAGGACTGATGACAATACTAAGGAAAAATATGAACAACATTATCTACCCTTAGCTATTAACGGACAGCCTCCGTGGCGCGGCGTAGCGATTGTGAACGCGGCCGCTACACAGGAGGCTTGGGTTCGTTCACCGCTCAGTGCAAATATTTGTGTGCATGAAATATGGGTATTTGCATTGGTCTGGTCGTGCTTCGGAGAGCACGTTAAGCCGTCGGCCCCGGTTGCCATAAGAACATCTATGGCAGTCGTTACGGGTAGTTGGAGCCCTAAAAAGTCCAAAAAACAACGGTCTAGTTGCAAAGCTTCGATATCGCCTAATGTTAACATTGGGTTGTGGAGGTCAGATGGCAATCGCTTCATGAAAAATATTGAGGTCTAGCCAAATCCGTAGATAAGACTGGTAAAGCGGATCTCAGACTCCGAGCTAAAAGCTTCGGATGCAACTGGGAATTAACGCTAGGAGGAAGAAGAAGTTTTTAACAATGAAATATGTAAATGTTTTGTTAATAATTCTTTTTTCTTATCCCAAATTTATAACATATTGGTTATTTTTAACTTTTTAGTTTAGTTTTCTAATAAAGCGTGTTGTTTTTTTTTTAGTTTAACTAGTCGTTTTCAAATATAAAAGTAGTATTGCAATATTTCAAATATAAAGTGGGCTTGCTCGTGTTTCTGACATCCAGTTCCATACCTAAGCTCTACCTTCTAATCTAGCAAGTTCAATTTAGTTCCCGTCAACAACTATTAATTGTAATTTCCTTGAACTGCTAGTGGCGTTAAAAGTTATGAAAAAACCTGGCACTAACGTCAGGTAACTTTTCCATTAATTTGTGCTAACTAGTTTGTGTTCTCGAAAAGTACATGTGGAATATTTTTAGTGTTCATTTTCAACTACTGTTCCGCAAAGTTCTAACGTACGTACACTCATGATTTATACTTTTTTTTAAATGTACACTCGCCCTCAGTAGTTGCTGCACTCTTATAAAAGTTTACAATAACATTGAAATAAATCAATAAATAGAGGATGTGTGACTTATTTATAAATAAATTCAACATTTTAAATTTTTGATTATTTTTCTATGTAAAGTTAGAAGAAGAAGTCTTAGAAGTCAAAATTAAAAGCCACACAGGTTGTATACACTCCTTCTCCTGCTATTGGTTTGGTTGCGACTGTGGTTTTCAAACATCATAACCTTTTTTTTTTATCGTGCGAAAAATCCCCACGGATACCTCCTCCGCCGGGGCCGCAGGAGGAGGTTATGTCGGACTCGAATCGACTAAAACGCACGCCTTCTGTGGGCCGTCAGTTGCCGGAGGTGAGATTGTCATAGCCATATCCCTCGCACCCCGGCCGACCCAGGGCCATATCTCTCGATCTGGCCCTCTTCCGGTATGGGGACCACGGAGTCCCCAACGCAAACATCATCCCAATACCATGATTAGGTACGCTAATCCCCGTGACGTAGTAATTCAATTTCCGTAGCCATTACGTACCCTCCGTACCCGTACCCGCCGTCAATGGACGATCACTTCGTTCTTCTTCATTCGAAGTTAGTCGACTGTGCTTAACGTCATTGTGTGAGCGGTACACGGCCGCTTCAAAAAGCTTTTATTTCCAAAAATGTTGTTCGATGTCCATCAAACGTCTCGTTTGGTTTTGAAACGATATTTTAAATTGGTTTTGACAACGTCGCTACTTTGTCGTGGGCAAATTTTCCCAACGAAGTACCTACATAGGTCTAATTACAGTAAATGTAGAAATTATTTAATATTGACTATCCTTGGAAAGACCTTTAGGTACCTAATTATAATATTTATCAGGCTTTGATCAAATTCAATCGGATCGAATCTACAGGGATCTTACATCATTGTTTAGAGCACTTTGAAGCGTCTCGTCTGGTAGAAAATTATGGACTAAGAGCCCGTGAACGCCAGACCTCCGTCATTTTATAAAAGCTAGTTTGTCAGCACAACATACTCCTAACCCAACCCAGGTAAGAACGATGGCCAATTATGAAGTTTTCTGTTTTTTATCGAGTAACCATGAGCAATGAGGTCCACAGAATTTTGGGACACGCTATATAAAAATCAGCTTTTATGCATAACATATACTTTTTTGAACATTAAGGGTATCTGGCAAGGGGTTACCACGATGATAAAGTGTCTGGCTGTGAATGACATTATTTCTAATAATATTTTGAAGGCAATACCTAAAAATCACACTTTATTATTTGACGAAAATAGATTAATTTTTCACAAATTTAGTACCGTAAATCTGGCAAGGCCACTATGACCCAAACTTCATAATTAGCCATTGTTCTTACCTGTGTTGGGAGCATGCGCTGACAAACTTTCAGCTTTTATAAAATGACGAAGGTCTGGCGTTCAGGGGCTCTAAGTTTATTACACCTGATTGGATCTAGTAAAATTATATAGATAAACTAATTATATCATTTTTCCGCACTTTACGGCGCAGCGTCTGTAAGTTGGAAATTATCGCTGATGAAAACTGTCTGGTTGGAAAACAATGTTGTTCCGTAACAGAGGTCTTTTACCAGGGATTCCAGCAGCCTTAGCATGGCGGCGGCGTAGACATAATTATCTCTTCGTTTCTTTTCTACCAATGAAGTTGATGAATATCTTTATATATAGTAGGTCTTTCTACACGTCTCTTACACGTCTACATCATGACATTTTGGTCAAATGACACCCTTTTCAGCAATTTCATTGCTCGAAGAAATATCTTGAGTCTGTCGATGCCCGCCATATTGAGGCAGCAGGTATACCCTAAGAAAGAATTCCTCAGAAATCCCAAATAGTCTTCTAGTCTTAACTTTAGTCTTAACAGTTGTCATAAAACAGGTGGTGGGTATCATTGTGAAAAGAGGCGCGAGGATCTTTCCGCGCTACCGTATTGGTCCGGCTTTGGTTATATTCTGAATATATATTATGAATTATTAAGGCAATATACAGATATATCATGACATTTTATCTTATCATACTGTATTACCTACGTCTGGTTGAAAGTAAAAAGTAGAGCTATTAAAATATTATTGCACTCTACCATGTCAAACAGCCAGAGTTCTGTAGACAAGAACCTTTTGATTTTTTTTTATCTCATACAATAAGTACCTATATCAATGCATGAACATGTCAGACTAAACCCAGTCTTGAATTTCACTTACCCTCGATTCAAATATCTTGGTCTGCGCGACGAGGATTACGATTAAGTTGCCAAAAGCCACCGACACGTACCACGCAGCTATGGTAATTGTTTTCATACTTTTCGGGGCCTGTAAAAAAGTAATCCTACTTAAATAAAATCGGCCAAGTGTGAGTCGGACTCGCCCATGAAGGGTTCCGTAGTAGCAAAGGCGAAAATTGTGGTTTATGACGTTTTAAAAAAAAACTACTGACTGGATCTGGTTGGAATCAATTTTTAGTGGAAGTTTGCATGGTAATTTACATCATATATTTATTTTAGATTTATCATTCTCTTATTTTAGAAGTTAGAGGGGGGGGGGGACCTATCTATAGATACCCACACGTATGGGTTTGATGAAAAAAAAAAATTGAGTTTCAGTTCTAAGTATGGGGACCCCCAAAATTTAATGCAATTTTATTATTTTTGTGTGAAATTCTTAATGCGGTTCACAGAATACATCTTATTACCAAGTTTCAACAGCATAGGCCTTATAGTTTCGGAGAAAAGTGGCTGTGACATACGGACGGACAGACAGACGGACGGACAGACATGATGAATCTATAAGGGTTCCGTTTTTTGCCATTTGGCTACGGAACCCTAAAAATTTACACCGACCACTGGGGTCACCAGACAAAAGCATTTCCTTTTTTTTACGAGAATATTCGTGATGCAAAATGATGACAACGAGGTACGAATGTATATGTACTTAATTTCATCAATATAATTGATTAAGTAATATTATATATTGATTACCAGCAGGATAATTATTATGTTTAAGTTTAAAATAATAACAAATAAATCGCGATAAAATCCGTTAAAAACTGTTATATTTTGATTCGTGATATTTGCGTAAACTTCCAACAGCACAACGCTGTATTCCTGCCTCACCGAGGAACCGTGACATTTTTTGTTCCAAGCAACTTAGAAGTCATTGGGTAGGTAATTCACAATTTAGTTTACCCACCTGAGTGAAAGAAAACTCAAGCCCAGAAACCGCGAACATTATTTCAGCTACAGACACGAGGAGATATTGAGGAACTATCCACGCAAGGTGAAGCTCGTTCGGTGGGTTGGGCGCGTGGAGCACGGCCGCGTCGAGCCGACCCAGGCGCTCCCGCAGGCACAGGACGTACACGCCCCCTGGACGAACATAGCCTTCGCCGGAGCCGGACACCTCACCGTCTGCACTCGCAGCTCGCCATCTGAATCTGTACGTACAAAATTTAAGGAGCTATAATCGGTCTAGCTGCAATGCTTCGATATTGTCTAATGTAAGTAAGTAAGTAAGTAAAAACGTCTTCATTGTACACCATAGATATAACAATATAACATAGAGAACTGGGTTAGGTATGTGGTAAGTACAAATGGCGGCCTTATCACACCATTGGGTTGTGAAGGTCAGATGGCAGTCGCTTCACGGAAAATATCGAATCCGCAGTTAAGACTGGTTAAGCGGACCCCAGACTCCGAGGTGAAAGCTTCGGATGCGACTGGGAATTAACGCTAGGATGAAGAAGAAGATGTAAGGCGCTATAAGTGGGCAGGTAGGTCTGGATCGTCCTCGCAGAATATAAACTGATCAATTTATGATGTACTGAAAAAGGGCAGGTCAAAGGTACTCGAAACCAGTCAACGCCAATGATAAATAGACATGTTACCTATAAATATTTGCACAGAGCAGAAATCAAAGCTACGCCACGCCCGCCACACAGATAATAGCGGCCTTTACACGCACATTCAATCGCGAGTGAAACAGCAATCGTGCGCGAAAGAGCGCGCGTATAAAGGATGTGGAAGGGCAAGGGAAAGAGCTCGCGCCGCGCTTAACAGTCGTGCGTATATTAATCTATGGTCGTGCGCGCAATCGCGTCTCCTCAGGTTGCCTTTATACATAAAATTCTTTCGCGCACGATTAAGATGGCGGACATACGTACATGGAGTAAAGAATTAATCTTAGAGTTAATTACATTGTACAAGTCTTTTCCTTGCCTCTGGAAAATCAAGTCCGAAGAATATAAAAACAAAAATCTTAAAGACGAAGCCTATAAAAAAATTATTGACTTTTGTAAAGAACATGGTTTTCTAGACGCCAATCGTGATTTTGTGGTTAAGAAATTACAAAGTTTAAGGGGCTCGTTCCGAAAGGAACTTAAGAAACCAGTGAACATGATAACTTGCGCCACGCGATATCTTCTATCCATTTTTCACCGCAACACCCGCGTTCTTCGGTAAAACTGTGTGAATTGAACACACTCCAACACGCGCCAGTTTCACGCGATCTATCCCGCGCGATTAGCCTTTACACAGCCGCTCATTCCGCTGAGGAAAACGAACGCGAGCAATCGCGCGCGAAAGAACGGGTAGCGTAAACAAAACTTACAAAGATAATCGCGCGCGAATGAGCGTGCAGGCTTTCCCGCGCGCAATCCTGTACGCTCCTAAGAACGCGCGATTGAATGTGCGTGTAAAGGCCGCTAATGAGTCGATGATGCCGTACTTGCAAGTGATATCGAGACAAATTTCGCCTTACCTATGTGTTCTGACAGAGCTTTTGGTTTACCACGTCGGTGTCGGAAAGAGTGAGAGTCCAAAATAAGGTCAACTTCTGTCGCTTGTGTTTTTAACGCCACGATAACGCTTGAATCGAAATATTACTACGTTTATCAAAGTTAAAGGGCTCATTATACTCCCCTTAGCGCACTGTAGGTAGTCTTATAAAGGACTTATGAAGTTTTTACTTGATGTATTATTTTCTATACCTTGAGCTTGATAGAGGAACCTCGCGCATAAAATGTTCTTCACTATGAGTAATGTAACCAAACGTCTCGGTTTGAATGGGACTGTCCCATTTATTTGTTCTATGTTGCAGTGTCCTCGAAAAAATCTTCTGAATGCGAAATTGTCGAATTTTCCAACACAAAATATGAAAATTTTGTATATTTACAGAATAAAATAATATGCATCCGGGCCTTAACTGGGATTACAGTTACCGAACTTCTGATTTTTTTTTTAATTTAAACAACCAGCCCCCTAAACAAGTAGCAATTCGTTGGCCGGCATATTGTAGAATAGAATGATGAATGTAGGGGATTTAAAGTATATGACAGTCGACAGTCGTTATAAACGTCAAATCCTATACATTTGTCAAGACAAAACAAGTCTTCCCTTTAATGAACAAATTTTGACGTCTGATAAAGTCAGTTCCATATCTCAAACCAGAACGTGATGTTGATACCTCATCAACGTAAGTCCCGGTCGCATCTAAAGCACCAAATGCACTTTGGAGCCCGGCTTTGGAGATCCGACTCTTTCTTGTGATTTGGCTTATCTAAGAGGAAAAGCTACTAGAGCCTAGAGTCCGTTAAACAGCAGGTATAGGCGTACAAGGCCCATACCATGAACTCTTAATACAGATCAATAATTGAACTGCAGTCATTCTACCAACTGCAAATGTCACTTTGTAATCCTATATTCATATTACATAGGCCGCAGGAGGTTTTGAAGACCAAAGAGGGGCACCTAAACATCCACAAAAAAATTCATGTGTTAAGACTTTGTCCCATTTTGAATCAAATAAATGGTCTTGTGAACTATGAAGTTTACATTTCCACGTAATATCCGGCACAGCGGAACGTATTTTCAGTGCAGCGTAAATGTCAATGCCAGAGATTGGATCGAATAGGCAACCATTGCAACCAAATAATTAAGTACCTCTTTGAAAATCACTGTTTCAAAAGGAAATTGGTTCTTCAAATAGAAATGAATGGAAACGTTGCCTTTGCGAGTCTAGTAATTAATATGTCTTGTATCCAACTAACATTGTAAGTATATGTGAAAGTATGTGAATATGTTTCGAGGTCTAAATTAGTCAATCACGCTCAAACGGCTGGACTGATCTTCTGTAATAATTAAAGTAGACGAGAATGAAAAAAATACAATAATGGAAACTGTGGCATTCCGTATAATCTATCAAAACAAAACCTATCTACGTTTTTGTTAGGTTGATAAAACTTCAGAGTCACTTTATACTTTGATTCGTTTTCAATTAGATTTCGATTTTTTTTAAGTATGTGTAAGTACTGAAATCACGCGATTTAAAACCATTTAACTGAGCAATAATACTTACTTATTGATAAATAAGGCTAATATTTAAACTTTACGATCTCAATGATATTCAAATAGATTAGATAGACCTATTTAATAAACAAAATAAAAGAACAAAACAATATTAACCAATAATCTCTTTAACCTGTGTCTATTAGATAGGCGGATAGACGTTTTTTTAATCTATATATTATACTCAATAGGATCAAGAGCCACAACTTAAAGAGATACGGGTTGAAGAGACTGGTTAAAAAGAAAGTAGATATTATTGTAACCAGTACCTCTTTAACCAAAGAATCATTAACCAGAGACTCATTAACCAGAGAATCATTAACCAGAGACTCATTAACCAGATACTCATTAACCAGAGACTCATTAACCAGAAACTCATTTACCAGAGAATCATTAACCAGAGACTCATTAACCAGAAACTCATTAACCAGAGACTCATTAACCAGAGTCTCATTGCCCAGAGACTCATTAACCAGAGTCTCATTAACCAGATACTCATTAACCAGAATTGGTTAAATAATTCAAGATTCAAGATTCGCCTGAAATTACAAGTTATCTTTTTCATATTAAAAATAATATCATTTCATGCACAAAACTTTGAGGCTGTACCTACTTTCAAAATAAAACTCTTATTACCATATGCGGTAGTAAATTATATTTCTTTAAAAGATACTGACTTGCCAGACTGTAGGCACATGTACGCAGATTCTCCTATATGATCCACCGGAGCGTCAGAAACGTAGTAGATGTCACTGAGCCTTTTTTCGGTCTCCACCACGATCGACACGTTCTTGTTAGGGCCAGTATCGCCCACGTACACCACTCTGTAAGAAAAATACTTAATATATTGAACACAATAATCTAACCAACTTCAATTTGTCATCTGAAGTGTTACCCTCATGCGGTGCAAACTATCCAACTAGGACAAAGCGGTAGGTACCGCACCTTTTTTCTTTAGGTGCTACCTATATCATAAAGACTTGGAATTAATTACCAGCATACATGTTCCCTTCTTCGTATATTTGAAGCTTGAAGTACCCAATAGTTCAAGCAGGGCATGAATGAGTATGTGATGTGAAACACCATTGTATGTAATTAGAACTAATAGTACCTTAGTGACTCGTTATTTCTGAACCTTAGCTTACCATCAATAACACTACAAGTGACCTTTATTTACGAGTTGCCGATTGCGCTCAAAGTTTGTGCTTATCCTTGTCATATCAATCAATCAATCAATTAGCCTACTGCACTCCACTGCTGGACATAGGCCTCTCCCAATACGTGCCACGTTTGCCGATCCTCCGCCTTCCGCATAGTACATGGAAATAATTTAACTTAAATGTATTTTCTTTAATGATTATTAATGCCGGAATACGACAATAGGCTCACCCTCTATTACGTGGGACCTAATACAATGATTGGTGAAATGTGGGTGTTAATTAACCTCTGCCTAACCCTGCGGGGATAAAGGCGTGATTGTATGTATGTATGTATGTATAAATGATTATTACCTACGTTTAATCCTCACTTGACGTCGTTCCACATTCATCATTACAGATGCTGTCTCTAGAATGGGGGGTCTGTCCTTGACAGCCTGAATAGATATTTTTCACGCCCCGTTTAAATAACCCGGGATTGTTGTGTAGGAGCAAAGGAACAGTAAGTGGGTAAAACATTCCAGTTCTTTATCGTACGACAAAGCAAGGAACTACTGAACCGCACGTTCTCTATAGTATCAATTGCTTCATCATTTTATTCCCTACCCAGATCAATTCAAATAGACATGACATGTTCATGCATACAAATATTTGCACTGAACGGGAATTGGAAAAAGATTTGTATAACTCGGGAAACGTGATAAATTACCGCTGAAATGTACATAAAACAGAACAAATCCGACGGGCGAACGGTTTTCAATTGTTTTCACTCCAGTATTATACGGCTTGCGTTTATTTACGTAGTACGTGCAACATACGTGCTCGTCGCTTGAGAGAAATGCATAATAATCCACAAAACGTGATCCATATCGATAAAGCCGTTTGTCCACAACACGTGTAACACACACCATACAGGGGATTGCAGATTGCAATCCGTAATCCATTCGGATTACTTACATCGTAAATATTTTGCAATTTTATCTTATAATCCACTTAATGATACCAAATAATCAGACATAAAAAACGATGGGAAAGGGACGGACTTCAACTGATCAAACAATGTTAGAACATCGTGACATAAATAAATTTAGTAAATATAGGAAGGATGGTCTGGAGCTAATCGATTCCTTAACCAAGATCTTAAGTCTTAACTCATCATCAGATCCTAACTTGACGACAGTGAGATCAATTTTTGGGATTAGGTTATGTACACATCTTGCCATTTACTTAGGATCCTGGTAAACGTCTTCCGCTTCTATATTCTTGCTTCTTTATAACCTATCATATTTGTTTTCATACATGACGCACACATGTTATATGAAAGAAAGAGATATGATGTCACACTTTATTTTCTGAGAGAATTACCACCTCCATGGAATGAGGAGAAAGGCCAGACCTGAAGCATCCAGCGAGTGGCGTGTATGTGTATCCTACGTGGATCCGCGTGAGCGTGTGAAAGTAATTATGAAAGTAGAAGAAACGGAATACATAGGCATGAAAGGATAGACGCAAGTGGAAAGATGTCTCTGGCAGAAAGATGTGTAGTGTGTAGTTTTATGTAGTACCTACCATATGTACTCATAAAAACTATATACCAAAATTACCTTATATTCAAATACATACTTGAATACAATAAAATCAATAGCTTTAATGTTAAAGTTCTGAACATAGAGTTGAGAACATTTACAGGGAAATCTTTACAGTTTTACGTAATATTGTAAAGTGTTCATATCTGTACATTGGAGATATGTATTAAAAAAAACTTGGGTTATGCTATATTAACGATTCTGAATACAATATTTTTAATTTCGGATTCTTGTCTGTCTGTAGCTGTAGGTACGTTCGGTTCAGTAGTGTTTGCAAATTTCAATGCGGTTCATCAGACTTAAAATCTTACGTTCGTTTGATTGGAATAAGTAGAATCAGAGATATGAGCAAAAGTCGTGATAAAAGACATCCGCAAGCATTAGCTAGTGTATTTTAAAATTAAAATACCACCGTCAATCAACTGCCTCATTGAAATGTAATGCATAGGTTCTAAAGGGCATTTGATACATGCACACTGCAGGGTGAAGCTATCACCCAGCAGTGGGTGTAGGGGGAATTCCCCGTACACCCCCATAGTACCAATGAACTGAAATGTACCACGTATTTCGTATTGAATAGCTTGTCTAGTGCCTAGTACATTAATACATTGTACGCCACAGACTTAATCGCACAAAACGCTTGTCGTCTGCGCTACACCATAGTGTGTAAGTAAACTGTATAACCCCGCGTTTACATACTGCCGCTCACATTGCTCATCGTGTTGCCAGAAATATTCGCGCGATTAATGCACTAGTGTTCACACACTCCCATCATCGCGTTGGTCCGCATTACAGTATTCGGCCTGCAACGGAGACGGACGTAAACGTATGGAGGACAACGCTGTAGCAGTGTACGCATTACGCTTTTACAGCATAGCGAATTAATTAAATAGATTATTAATAAAAACTATCACTTTCAACTACTATACACTTTCCGTAGATCGATATAAATATTTTTAAAAGTAAATATTCGAGGAGCAATAACAAAAGCCGTGTTTACTGATTAGCGCCATCTAGCGTATAAGTCATCGCGCTAGTATTGCCGCTACTTTGACTCGCGCTGCCAAGCCGACATTCGCAGCAACATACGCGGCAGTACTCGCGGCATGACGAATATACCATTCACACCACGTCTCTGCCCACTTCTCTCGCCACTTTCCTCGCTCTGCCGCGAGTATGTAAACGATGCATAAGACGTTGCATTGCATACGAGGAATAGGTACTAAAGGATACCGCAATACAGAGCTACTGCCAACCACTTGAATTAGGTACTGAAGTGAAAGGCGTCGCTTCAAAAATTACCTTTAATTAACTTTAATACAACCTGTATAATTATATTATATACCTAGGTCTATAAGAGATGTACCTGTGACCAATCATACCTACCTATAATACCTGTTATTAGTTGTTCGATAAATGATTAAAAGTAAAAAAACGATAACATAAGTGCACGTATGTTAAGTACCTTACCACTCTGTTACGATTTTAATAACCCCAGTTAAATAATTTATTTTAATGATAGGAAACTACGTCACGTGCTATTGTCAACCGACATAGGTGTAATTACGAAATAACACTCACCAAAGTTATTATTAGAACAAAACTTACAATAACACCCTTATAATCAATTGTAATTACCTGATTGTATTTAGTTGCCGTGTTTCCCGGTGTAGTAGCGAGGCCACCTATCTCTTCACGTGGCAGAGGGTGTCGTAGAAGGCGACTAAGGGATAGGGCTGTCCTCCATCCGACAGTAAAACATACAACCCATGAACAAAGAACCCGCTTGACAGCGATAGACACGTTCCCTGTTACGTGGGACCGAAAATCTTAACTGGCGAAACGTGGGAGTTAATACACCACTGCCTTCGGTGTCACTAGATGTTAAATAATGTAATGTTAATAATGTAATGTAATAATGTAATGTTAATACACCACTGCCTTCGGTGTCACTAGATGTTAAATAGTGTAATGTTAATAATGTAATGTAATGTTAATACACCACTGCCTTCGGTGTCACTAGATGTTAAATCATACTCGGTTATCATCACTTAGCTACGAAGCCCTTATTTGCCTTAAAATTGGAACCAAACTAACTAAAATATACCTAGAAGCAAAAATTTGGTGTGACTACGGATCGGTCGTCAAATCATGGTAGATCATCATCATCATAATCATTTCAGCCATAGAAAGTCCACTGCTGGACATAGGCCTCCCCTATAGATCTCCAATAGGACCGGGTAGGTAGGATGGTAGGTACCTAATGGATATTAATAATACTCACTTTAACTTAGGTTTTCCCGTCAATGACTTCGAAAATGCGTTTGGGTCCATGAAATACAGAGCTATCTGATCATCTGAGTTTTGTCCAATGACGATGGGCATGAACTGCAAATGAAGGTATTAGATAATTTTATGCTTGGGGTCTCAGATGAGGCCTGCGCCTGTGTCCTTGAGCTTTCCATTCAAAATCGAGAGTCAAACGGCAGTCGCGCCCTTAAAAACCAAGATAAGCCACATCTAGACGAGAAAGCGTAGGATAACGAGCCTCGGGTCCTAAATGTAAACTTCGGATGCAACCGGGATTCACGCTTATATGATGATGATGTGATAGTTAGGCGACACCTCTTAATTTTGTATTCCGTCGTCATGTTAATAAGGGCTCCTATGTTCGAGGAATATCCCAATAGTAATTATTTTTCATCGAACTAGATTGCATCGTATAACGCACACGAGGAACTAAAAGTACCGCAAACAAAAAATCCCTCAAAAACAAATGCGTATACTGGGTACCGCCGAAGACAGAACCATTATAAGATAGGTAATTTAACAAAAACACGGCATAATTTAATAGGGTTCGTGTTACTACCTATTAGTAGGTATATCTTTTTTGCGTGTAGAAACCCTTGGGTACCACCTCACCAGGCCTAGTGGTAAGGTAAAGGCTTGATCCACACGGTGTTCCGTCATTACTGTCATTAGGACGGGTTGCGCGCCAAGGCCTAGTTCTTCTCACGACTTGGGGTCAAGATAACATTCTGGTAACGATACCCTAGGAAGGAAATTTTCAAGCACCCCAGTATGCATTAGCAGCCTATCATGCTAGCAGCCTCACCATAAAATGCGGGGAACGTGACGCGCCTTCATCTGCAGCTACTGAAGCGATGCGTAGCCTAAGGTAGGTTCGTTGGAACTAATGCTGCTGATGTATATAGAAGCTAACCATTCCGGCTACAGTTTTCAATTCTTGTTTGATGACATGCTTCTTCATGACCCTCCCTGCGCAGCTGACGGTGCAGGAGGTCGTGAGCAGTAGGGTCCGGTGCGGGAGGGGGGCCATGAGCGCGGTGCTATGCTGCTCCACGGTAGCGACGCCCACGCCGAGCACTGCCACGTTCACCGAACAAGCCAGCGTGTTCATTATCACCAGACCGGTTTGATGGTGCCTTGGTACTTGGAGCGTGGACCGCTGGTAAAATTAACATCGTAATTTGATTCAGATGGAAACCAGCGGCCTTACCATAAACCTTAAAACAGGTCAATAATTGAACTGCTGTCATTCTGCCAACTGCAAATGTCACTTTGTAATGTCATATAAATATATTGAATTACAAAGTGACATTTGCAGTTGGTAGGATGACAGCAGTTCAATTATTGACCTGTTTTAAGAGTTCATGGTATGGGCCCAGCTCCCCTAAGCTGTACAGTACTGTCACGACCTTCCTATTTAACAATACACCGACCAACGAATTGCCACTTGCCTCGGGGGGCAGATATGTAAACAGGGGCAATACCCTTAAATATACCTACATGTGACATCTGAAAGCTTGTACGACAAAGATGCTAAAACTAGCATTATATCCGCGTTCACGGGCTTGCACGTAAAGTTGGTTCGGGTTCCAACAACAGCGTGTGTATAATATACTATTTACTCTTGTGTATAATATGTATACATGTGTACAAAAAATTCGTATCCTGTAATAGCTTGCTATTCATTACCACACAAGCATAGTCCAACAAGCGTCGCGCACTCACACGTATATATAAAAGCAATTTATTTTTCATATAATGAGTATACAGGCCGGTAACAAAGCGTCGTCGATTGAAAGTAGAATACGCAATTCATGCATTACATTGCGAGTGATCATGGCAATTATTATGTTTATGCTCGTACGTAACAGTCGTTGTATATCTTATTCTAAGTTGCTGCAATAATAACTTACTTATTCGAAATTTCGTAATAATCAATACTGCCAAAAATGCTGCTGGGAACACGGCAAAAGCCCAATTGTATTTTTTATTAAACTAAAGTGTGAAGCTTATTAATTCCAATTATTGATTATCTAGCTGTTACCCGAGACTACGTCCGTCCGCGTTATGTACGATATACCTTGGTAATCGTAAGTTCATCGTGTTCATCATATTCATCATCATATTCAGGTAGGTCAACAGCTAGTGTTGTGTAAATATATACCTAGGTACCTCTATTCCGATTTGTAGGATGCCAGCGGACACGAACGCGAGCGCTGCAAGCATGCCTCCAACGAACATCTTCTGCAGCGGGGCCAGGTCAGGCAGCAGCGGCCACGCTCCGCCCGGGCACAGGGGTATCATCAACAGCACCATGGCCGGATTCATCACTTGCAACTGGTCGGGCATCAGGGTGATACCGAACACTTCACTTCGTAGCCTGGACGCTTGGAAAGTCCAACGTGAACCCTGGAATTACTTCACAGTTTATTTGACGACCTGTTTGAAGTTGTTTTAGCGGTTTAGTGTTTGACTGCTTTGTTAAAGGATGCGTAAGTGGTAACACTAGCCACTAGCTAGTGACTACAAGGTTACGAAGTAGGTTAGCACATTGCTATGTTAAGCAATGGTAACCAGGTCACTTTTAGCATAAGCCCCCCATGCCTCCGAGAGCACGGTAAGCCGTTCGTTTCGACTTCTGAATGCCATACGATTATCTGTGGCATTAATTACGGGTACAGAATTACGATATGTCCATTGTCCAATGGTTGTAGTGATCGTTTCGTAGTTAGACTGAATGCCGACCCCGAGTTACGAAGATGCCCGAAGGAAACGTAAGAACCCAGTTTAATTGAATAGATTTTTACCGGAGAAATGCAGCCGAATCCCCAAACTTCATAAGTATACAATTAAGAAATCAAATCTACTTCAGACAGAGAGTAACCTGAATAGCTTTATTGTACCTACACCAAAAATAAAATGTACCTATTAGTTTTGGGCACAGAACATGTAGGTACAATAATCTTGTATTGCGCGTTATAAATGTTATGAAATTAAAACTGCTCGTGGGCTTGTTCCCATGCCGATCGTTGGAACCAATTATCAAAAAATCAACAAGTTTGTTAAAAAATTCAACCTTCCTTGATTTTACCTGACATCCAAGTAATTCCAATGGTATAACCTAGTGGGCAGACAATCCAGATTCGACCTTATAGATCATCCTCGTACGCTAATCAAATTAATGATATATTGAAAAAATCCATCAGGCAGGCAACTTCAACAAAAAAACCCAAACCTGCTGATCGAAGAGTGACCAGAATATGGGCACTGGCAGGTACAGGTACAGAATGGAGAAGACGACCTTCATATCGGCGACCAGCTTCTCACCATATTCATCTACGGCATAGTCCAACCAGTGCTCACAGCGTGGGCCATCCGTCCTCGGGTTGTGTTTGATACGTTTCATGAAAGCGAACTGAAACGGAATTACTTATTTAAAGTAGACTATGTGGTCTTTTCAAGACACGTGGCAACCACCCTAGTTGGTGCACCTGCTTAACTAAGGACGAGGCTCTGGGACAGGCTTTACTCCCAAGACTGGACTGGACTGGACTTGGGACGCATAATGAAGCTTGTTATACTTTTAACACCTCAAGATCGGCGGGTTAGCATGAAAGGTTAAATACAATAGAGTGAGCTGGTGAACTGTGTGTAGATGGATGTAGGTAGATGGTTGTTGATGACGGGCTGTCAATTTTATTTACTCCATACTTACATACTTAAAACCTCAAATTAATCCTCTCACGCTAGCTCGTCAATTACCACTCCCATTACCCATTCTTGCAAATAAACGAATTGACTGAAATATTTTCAAATATTAACTGAGCTTGATTTTTGTTAGCTGCATTACAGAGCTTTGTATCATTTCTGTGCACTTCATTAATTTACTGACCATGTATCGGACGTATCAGTCACAAAAGAGATTTAATTAATTTTTGAAAAGAGTGCACTTCACGCATATTCTCGATATTTTTTCTACCTAGGTTTATTAAAATGCCTTTTACTACAATTATTCCAGTTACTACAATTACTACAGAACATATAAAAATGTTAAATTATTGAGCTCTTTTTAAATTTTCAATATGCAGCGTAGTAAATAGTACCTAAATGTGCTTGCTTTCCCACTGCTATATTGGAAAAATGGAACTGAAAAACTTCTGTGTAATACTCATTACCTGTCTCACTTATTAGGTAAATGATGATAAGAATTCTCTGAAAAATACATTGAAGAAAATTGCGGGGAAACTGAGTAATCGTGGTAAACGATGTATGACGAAAAAAGGGTAGATCAGAATAACCCTTCAGTTTTGCACGTTAGCTGACTGTAGATATCGCGATATAACACGTAAAAAGCTAGTTACTTACCTAAAACAAACTTCCAAGAAGTGGCATACAATTTTAAACACACTTTTATCACTCGCTTTGCACAAATTACGTAGGTACGTGAATTTCATAAAATACGTCGATAAGAATGTTCGTGCCTTAAGGGTGGACGCAGACTTAGCTGCACCGCAGTCTCCGCATTCCGTATTCTTTATATGAAGTTCTATGCAACCTCGCACACCTATAACCGTGCCGCAGTTGCCGCAGTACCCGAAGCGATCGCATACAAAAGCGATGACTGCGGCGGCGACAGCGGTGAGTGCGGTGCGGCTAGGTCTGCATTCACCTTAAATGACAGCTAATAACTTCTATGTATACTACTAGAGTGGATGTACGGTACAAAAATAAATGGTTCGGACCACTACTTGACCAGCAACAATATGCAACAGTACTAATCTGTACTGTGGTGCAACTTTTGTAGCTGACAAACAGATGGTAATACAAGAGTTTGTCAGATTGCGATATTACTATGTCACCAAATCATTTGTTAGGGCCTTTATTCTGCTAAAGAAAAACCACTGTCATACCACGGACACTGTAAAAAAATCCATTTAATTTAAGACTTTAAAGCAATGCTATTAAAGTTTATAATGAAAATATGGCTTTTTGTATATAGTGAATAAAAGAGTATAATTAAACTCTTTTGGACTTTAAAATATGGCAATAAAGGCTATACTTAATTTAATGCCATTTTTTGCAGTGTCTGCGGTATGACAGTTGTTTTGCTTTAACAGAAACGGCCTGTATCCGGTCCAGCATCCTCCTTCATAGAGGTCTTTGTTCATTATTTGTGTGAGTGGCTGGTATAACCTGGTATGGCTGGTGTATGCTCCACCAAGCTCTTCGAGGTTTTAGGATTAAATTGGTTTGTGTATGTTTTAATAACCTACTCAAAAATATTCTGCATCGACTGAGCTCAAATTTGACACCATAATAAACCTACTGGATGCGGGGAAGCGGACGATCGGGAACAATGGTGCACATTGATGAAATCCTACACTTTTCATAGATAATTTTTGTCAATAGGTACATTCCTGTTTTGAGACAGGCCGTTGTTGACCGTGGCACAGAATAAGGTAATAGTACTACGTACTGGCCGTGGTAAGTATACGTAATATGTATAACAATAATGCAACATATTAAATCGGAATTTAAATGGAACGTTAACGTGTTAAGTATCAAGAGGAAATTATTTGCTCTGTATAGGAAAAGAAAAGACAAATAAAGCCTTTGAAATGTTCAAGCACAATAAGTAAAAGAATTTATTGCAAAAATAGAACATCCTTTATTGCTCCAAGCAAAATGGTGCAAACCATAGATATCTAATTGTATAGATATGCTATCCGTGGGTGTTTTTGGCGCCCCACTAAGATCTTCAGGGCCTCCTCACCTGCCAGCCATACATTTGCTGATTAATGGACGAGGCCCTTGCGCAGGGTTTCCTCTCGGGACTGGAAGTTCAAACGACAGTAACTCCTATAGATATAGTCAAGATAAGCCAAATCGAAAGGAGAAAATGTGGATGGATAAGTAGGTTGCGATATAAAAGCCTGGACGCACGCAACTGGCAACTTTCATTCTTTCTTGCAGATAATAACTGCAGGTGACATTTAAATAAAAATGGTGCTCTCAATCGCCGCGCCGGTAAGTTACATAACAGTTATCACTATTAACTTAAATGCATGCCTAGGTACATGTCGTCTCTATAATATATTAGCTCTGTGGTGCACACTCATATAGAATTGGTCGATGGAGTTGCTGTATCTAGACTAGAGCACGATGTACCTATACAATTTTATTTAGTTTGTCTAAACTAAATAAAATTGTGAGTAAAATTTTAAATACATTTCAGACAGTATACCTAATAAGAAAAGATAGGTAATTGCCTATCTTTGTGAAAAAATATTTCAGAGCCGTTATAATAACCTAACTAATAATGAAGCTCAATAGTAAGTTTATTTTCAGGATAGCCTCCGCTTATAGTAGCTTTGTAGCAAATTTAAATGTCTTAAGGCTTGGTGAGAGTATTCGATATTCCGCTTCCGCCCCTAGAAAAAGTTTTTTTCTAGTGTTTGGGCGGAGTCATCAAAAATCAATATTTAAAAATTATTGTAACATCATACATTGGTTCCGATAGCTTGTACGAGTATCGGTAGATGGCTCCAACCGTCGGCATCGCGTCGCCCTAAGTCGGATGTGTGGAGGAATTTGCATCGGCTTCGTGCGGGCCTTGGTGGCTTAGTAGTTAGAGCAATCCCCGTGTAAGGGTAAGATCGCGGGTTCGAGTCCCGCCCGAGGTCGATTCTCTTTTCTCTTTCTTAATCGATTTGAATAGTTAGCATAATAAATGCTTCAAAATTTCAATCAATAATTTAGTTCTGGCTCCGTAATGGTAAGTAGTTGACTTTTTCGATTTAAACTTACACGAAAAGTGAACATATTTACTTACTAATTGCGTCAAAATTTAATCCTAAAAACATAAGATCCCATCATTAGATCGATGTTTCGTATTAGTTCGGCGAAATTACGACAACCTTATACACGCTCCACGCATCGTGAAAATATTAACAAGGAAACTTGTTTCATCTCAATACCTACACAATTTATTACACAGTGTTTGTCTATGAAATTGGATACCACAAACAAAAACGGGGCTTCGTATGTTTTTATTAACAGAACTGTGAATTTTTTACTCGACAGCAAATGCAGTAAGTATCTACCTACTTATATAATCTTAAATTCGATTAACAGTTAAATTATAATCGACCAAAGAAATAAATTCACTAATTATACTGGCAGAACCGTTCCTGTTTTCCAGGGCTAAAGTTAGCGTGATGGTTCCCATGACGCACCCACAGGCATTCCCGGGTTAACCATCTGAATTCAACCGCTTTTGCGTGAAAGAACCTACCTATCAAAATAGGTAAGTACCTACATCCCCAAAGACTTTCATATTTGTCGATATAGCAATTTTAGTCATCAAATAATCACCGCCTTGTGGTTCATTCTCATGCGATGTTTAATATCAGACAAGTATACAGCTCAGACTCAGCCTCAGATGTATGGCTCGAGTCAATAATAGAGCCCGGAATGTGGCATTAGGCTCACCCCCTATTACGTGGGACCAAATATGTATAATCATTGGTTAAATGTGGGTGTTAACCCTCCAGGGTTGGGGGCGGAATTGAATTCTGTATCATCAACCAACCACTCAACTTTTTACTGTCTCTGGTACCTACTGTCTTGCCCCACCACACCGAACCGCAACACATTTTTCGTTCGTACAGACACGTACGTACGTAGTACTATTACTTATTCTGTGGTATAGATGCGAGTATGATTCCGTAGTCGACCGCATACGATAACTGCCGACGACGCACGCAATAGAGGCACGTAGTTCATTACCGCTTCTCAATGGTCCCCTTTATTCATATCGGACTTTAACAAGTAATGGATAGAGATAATTTTAAAACATTTAGTATGCTAAGCAAAACTAAACAAATTATTTTAAATTGGAAAAAGCGAAATCAATACTCGGGCAGGACTCGAACCCGCGATCTTTCCCTTACAGGGTGAATGCTCTGACCACTGAGCCACCGAGCTGTATCTGCTGTATGCGTCGGCAGTTCCCGTATGCGGTCCTCTGTAGCTACCTACATAGGCAAATATAGTTATCACTAATACACTAATGGTCTCTTATAAGCCTAAAAGATTACTAAAGGGCATCAATCATCACTGATATTCTTTTTTACAGTCTATTGCGCAAAAAAACTTGTGAAAGGGATGTGCACGGCAGGCTGATGATTGATTCGTCTTACTCGCAAGGCTATTGCCATGATGAATGGGGCCAAATATTGACCCCTTTAGAATTATAAGGCACATTGCGATGTCATCAATTATTACCTGTAGTGTAAGAAATACTAACCTTCAATAAATAGAATAGAATAGAACTTCATATACCTATCAATATTATTACAACCATCATGAGATCTTTGAATATGCGATCGATTGCAACAAGGTCGCAACGTAAATAATAACTTTGACGGTTTTATAAATACATAATATACTCACGCCTGTAAATCCCTGAAGGGGTAGGCAGAAGTATATAAACCACATTTAGTGAACTATGATTTTCGGTCCCACGTAAAAAGGGGCGAGCCTATTGCAGTCTAACGGGCATTTTGTCATGGGCTGTATATTTACTGTCGGATGGAGACCAGCCCTATCCCTTAGTCGCCTTTTACGACACCCACAGGAAGAGATAGAGTGGCCTGATTCTACTCCACCGGGAACCAACACGGCATTTTTTTTTAAATAAAAGCTTGTTTGTACAATAAATATGTTTTCACTAGCTGTTGACCATCGCAACCCGCTTATAGTTCAGTGACAATCGAAAATATACATCTATCCCTACTAATATTATCCCTACTAATATTATAAATGCGAAAGTAACTCTGTCTATCTGTCTGCCTGCCTGTCTGTCTGTCTGTCTGTCTGTCTGTCTGTCTGTCTGTCTCGCTTTTAAGACTAAACCGCTGAACCGATTTTGATGAAATTTGGTATAGAGGTAGGTTAGACCTTGAGAAAGGACATAGGCTATGTTTGGTTGCGATAACCGACATCCACGCGGGCGGAGCCGCGGGCAAAAGCTAGTTACCTAAATAAAAATGAATCCCTAAATGTGTTGCTAAGCTCAAATCTCGAGAACGGCTGAAACGATTTCGCTAATTCTTTTTTTAGAATATTCCCTGAAGTACGAGAATGGTTCTAACGGCGAGAAAATTTTTAAAAAAAGGTGTACGAAGGTACGAAGTTTGCGGGGTCAGCTAGTAATTATAATAAAATAACGAAATAAATTATAAGTAGGTATAGAGAAACTAACAGTACAGAGCACTTACCCAAGCACATGCCATAAATTTCAGTGTTACGTTGTCACGAGGTTGCTTTATTCGGTACGATGATTTTCCTGCGACGAATATCACTGAAAACAAGTACCAGCCAATGAGACAAAAGCCAAACTGATCATGGAAAGATCCGTAGAAGTACGTTGTACTTCTTCTAAGTGACCTGACTGTACATGCGCTGCTGACGCTGCACTATAGATCGAACCGGCCACGCTAAAACAAATTATTAAAGCATTATTCAGAAATAATTTTTAAAATCAGTGCATATACACCGGAAAAATAGCTGAATATTCTGAACACTTCTGCGTACCCCTTTAAAGGACTCAGGCGTGATGTTATGATGTGTAATTGGCAGAAACATTGCAATAATATGCCATTGCAGCAAACGCGGCTGATTTCCTGGTACTTTTTGAAGAGTTCCTTGGTCTAATCTCGGAAACCCGTCATCAGATCTTTACGAAATTTAAATGGGACCACTTCGGAATAATCTACTTACGAACAGAAAAAGAATTTTCAAAATCCGTCTAGAATTGGCTTCACAATCGCGTAACAAACATACAAAAAAAAAAAAATTGGGTACGAATTGACAACCTCCTTTTTTGAAGTCGGTTAAAAAAGGTCTTGGTAGACTGACAGATAGACAGACGGACAAGTGATCCTAGGGTTCAATTTTGCCGGTGCGGTACGGATCTCTACAAATTAACAAATAATGGTTATTTTTTCAATCATTTTCATCAGCTTTCATTTTCGTATGCCAATCGAGACCGGCGGCTTATCATGCTCTCCGAGGCACGACCAGACCAATGCAAATACCCATATTCATGCATACAAATATTTACACGGAGCGGGGATCGAACTTGTGCCTCCTGCTGCGTAGCAACTGCGTTCACTACGGTTACCACCACCACGGCACAAAGACTTTCAAGGTTATTAACTAAATTTAAAAATCTAATCTCGTTCTGAATGTATCATGAAAATTTAGATTTAAATTTTTGGCTGCGAGAAGTAAACATCACAGAAAGTTATTATTCTGTTTAGCATACTACATTACTACCTAAAACTTTATTTATAAGATTATGAGTGCACGGAGCATTAAAATTCAAAATGACGATATAACCGTGCAAACGAAATCAACCAATGGAGGCTGAATTCACTGAATTATACCTAGTACTAGGACTTGCACACCCATATCACCGCATCTGCAATTTACCACCCTACCCGTTACAGAATCGTGCTCTCTCCTTAGCATTCATAGTGTCGTGTCGTATTTTCTATATGACTGATGCGATATGTCACTATGACGAATACGAGAAACGAGACGCTATTTTAGAATAACAATTCGTTACTTCGAGTCTGTATAAATATTGTTACCAAGTACCTCGAACCGAATTAGGTACCCCGGGGTGCAAGGGCAACCGACGGCCCACAGATAGCGTGCGTTTTAGTCGGCTTGAGTCCGACATAACCTCCCCCACGCACGATAAAAAATGGTAGGTACTCTGGTACCTACCTAATTTGGTTTCCTCTATTTTGGCTTTATAGTGAGTGAACTATATTTTTTTGTCCTACGCGACTTCATATTATGTATTATGAAGCTGCAATTAAAGAGCTCTAACTTAATTACACCAATGGTAGGTAGATAACACGCTTAAATTCAGAGAACACTAATATCCTGACGGATATCAAATTCAAATTAAGTAAAAACTACCCATAGATGCTCCGTCACGTTACAATACATTCAAAGATCTAAACATAACATAATAGCATTATTAACGATAAAAAAGAGGAAGAAATTGCAGACAAATAATTGACTTACATAGTTAAATCGTAATTCCATTAAATTTAAATATAATTTCCATTCATTTTCTTAGTAGCCCGCAGATTTTATGAAACATTTTACTCCTATTTGATCGATACATTTTGTATTCATCGAGATCGGAATTTTTAATATAGTGTAATAGCACATTCTCACTTCACAAAACAAGCTTATTTTTGAACGAAAACGTTTTCAGAATTTCGTTTCATTTTGCGCAAAGACCTTCCTTTGTGTTTTGGTTTGTAATTGATTAAATGCCTTGTTTTAGGATTCTCTTTTTTTGTAGTTTTATGAAAACTCAGTAGAGCAGTAGACGTTCATTAATAACCTCATAATCTTTAGCCCAATGCCAAAAGCGTCCAAAACCGGTACACACCTGCTGATTGACGGACGAGGCTCTGGTGCAGCCTTACTCTCGGTGCTAGTCACTATCGTAAGTGCTAAGATACATAAATAAATCCAAAGGAATGATGAGCTAAGTTAATATCGTTTGTATGATGATGAGCTAAGGAATGTGTTCCACCACTCCTCCTCCTTCCTGTCTGAGTGTGTATTTCCAGAAAACTATATAACCTAAGTATTTTTAAATCTCAAGTGAAAAGGTTCCTTCTACGCAAACATGTTTCAATGTACACCACATTTAATTGCCGGCAGGTGAAATAGAGATCCAACGAGAACCTATGAATGACTAAAAAGAGGTTTAATTAAACTCAGTACGAACCAATAGAGATGAGTACAAGTAGAGCCGGGAAACCGAAGCCGAGTGCATAGCAGGCGTCATCACCAAAGCACATGACACTTCTCCGTAGCGCTGGTGTCACTACCATACCCATAAACCCACCCAGATTCACGGTGCAGTAAAATGTCGAGAAAAATCGCTGCAGAAGGTGGTTTTCTTCAGGAAGCCGGAACTGCAAGAAATAATAATTAAAATACATCACGGAATTCAATCACGCCAATCACGTCTCTACTATGGTGAATGTTCTGAGGAGCTCTTCCAATTAATCCCACCCTCCCCTTTCCTATACAGGACAACACGTGCAGGACTTAGATGCCACCCGCTTACGGTGCAGAATATTCTATCAAGAACCAAGCGGTTCGGTGACTCCTTCTTGTGCCGCACAATTAAGACCTGGAATTCTCACGTGTTTCCCAGTTTCCCTTCTCCTAGAGTCCCGGGTCCTTAAAGCGGGGCGTGAAAAAGCATCTGATGAGGCCGTCAAGCTGAGTGCCACCATTGTAGCATGGTAAGTGTCTATAATGGTGAACCTCTTTCCAAGACTTTGCCCTCAGCTTACCATCAGGCAAGGCGAAGTCAAATTGACGTGTCCTATATAAAAAAAAACTATCTGGGATAGGCAGAGCTCTAGACAATAGCCCGCGAACAGCAACATTCTGATTGACACAGTACACTGCCTACACGAGTATACCATAATGAAACCTTCCATGCAAGCATTCGAAATATTGCCAACTCTGAATGCTTCTGAACTGTTCTCTTTTCATCAATTTGATCAATGTATGTTCTGCTAGGTCGACCCGGTTTGCCTGCCCACTTACACATAAGTTACTTATACTTAACCTTTTGTGAATTTTCTCTTGCGCACCCGGGACTTAGATCTAATATAGGTATAATATAGTTTCCAAGGAAATGTAGACAGATATGATTTGTATGCATAATGGCAGTCAGCAGTAATGAACAGTTCAGAATTGAATTTATCAAATAGTTTGCTGTAAATTCACTTTAGTGAATTAAAATACAGCATTGCAGATGAAAAATGGTCACTAAATTGAATACCTACCTAAATCGACCCAAAACGATCTCGTGAAGTGTCTCTCACACAGTCACACTTCACAGTTAGGTATATTCGTATATTATAGGTGCATAGAGTTAAAACATTCCCCAGCATACCTAGCTTGATACACAAACTTGTTCAAGTATTTTCAAGCTCCATTTCGTCCCTATTTGCCTCGTTTAACATCAACAGTCTGTGGGTAATATATTCCGGTACAGTAGACACTTTATCAATAGACGTTAACAGGATACCTACTCGTTGTCGAGAATATATCTATATCAAAGGTAAACTGATTCATTTATTGCCCTTAATTTTATGGAATATTGTGTTAAACTGAAGAATTATTTTAAGTATCTAGTGCCCGTTTTCACCAACTATACTTAAATCATCTCCTAACTAAGAGCCCCCTAACGTAGGTAGCCCCTTAATATATTACTTATCTAAATTCGTTTTCACCACCCTAAGTGACACCTAAGAAAGGGTCTCCTATATTTAGTAGTGCTGGCGAAAACCGTAAGTGTTTTCAAAATATTTTTTCTTTTGCAAAATATTATTAAATTGATTGTAATAGTTAGTTAGAAACATATACCTACGAAAACGTGTCAACTTGTTAGGGGTTAGTTAGGTGGCCCCTAAATTTTAAGTGACACCTAAGCAGTTAGGTGTCCCCTAAGGTTTGGTGAAAACGAAATGTTACTAAGGGTTACCTAACTTTCCTTAGGTGGCCCCTAAAATTTAGGGGACGTTGGTGAAAACGGGCATAAGTGTATTTATACCTACCTAATTATATAGGTACCTACTAACATATGGGTAACGGTCTTTTTTTGTTTGAACGCACCTTATGGTTTGGAACTACCTACACATGCGATTTGAAATATTTGAATCAATCAATTAGCCTATCGCAGTCTACTGCTGAACTGGCCTCTCCCATTGTTAGGAGGCTTTGGCCTACTGTTCTATTTCAAGTTTTCCTTTTCTCGCAGTGATATTGGCTGCGTATTTTACCGTTAGTCGCCTCTTACGACACACTTCGGATGAGATGTGGTGGTGATACTTGTATTCTTTCTTCGTCACCACACGGATAAGTAGGTATATTTAAATAATGTAAATTATTTTTACATTTGATAGCCCTATTCTTGGAGTTATCTTTGAATTTGAAACCATGATAATAATTCCGGTATTTCCTATTCTCACAAACGCCGTTTAAGGTGTGGTTTAAGCCACTCCAAAAGAAAGGGGAAGGAGTAAGTGACCCCTGAGTCCCTGTGCTCCTAACCGCAAGCTTTGGATGTCATTACACATACACGATGTTCCACAATGTATATAATGTTCTTCATTTATGTTCCCATATTATATTCACGCCTTTTTGGTTCGGGGGTCTATTCAGTTCCGCCCTTACACACTTCACGAGATTCCTCTACTACTACAAGACAAGCCCATCAGTTACGCCTGTTTCGAGTTCATTTCACCTGGCCGTTTTCAATACATTGTTAATTTGATCAGTAGTTAAAATATTTTTACCTGATCTCCGCCAAACGCCGCTACACAAGGTTTGATGCCCCCTGTACCTGTGGCTATCAATAATAGACCCAACATTGATGTAGACCTGTGAAGTATGATAAATAACTAGTACACAAAACGCTACGATATTATTATCTTTTTAAATGCCACTCCACAAGGGAGCTTGGGGCAAGGTGTCACAAACTTTTGTTTTCCCACAAATTACCCGTGGATTGGAAATTGACACAACTTTTACCTAGGTATTTTACGTTAGCCACTCGGGCCATTAAAACTTTTTGACATTAAGTATTTCCACAAACCATTTCGATTAGTCTATCTCAAACATATCTACGAGTATAGGGGTTTGGATTTAGTTTTGGGATTTTAAACTGTTACATATATGTATATCTATGTATAAACAACCTAGGTACTTATTGCATTTCACGTAGGATCGAATACCTAAGTGATCTTCCTGCGTGAATGTTCTAGACATCTGGTCCACTTCATACAATAAATGTTTTTATGTAAAAGTCGTAAGTAGGTACTTATTCTAAACTTACGTCGGAGGCAGCATCAGCGGAGGTATGGCAGCACAACAGGTCAAAATGGTTCCAACCAAATATATTATTGAAAAATATAATATTACTCTGCAAAATGATAAAAAATGTAAACTCTTTGACACACATCACCACGCTCGTTGATGACTATGGCCAGCACCAGGATCTGCAACACAACCATGCTTCTCCTACGAATGTCAAAAGGTCACAGCGCCGTTCTACTTTCAAACTGAGTAGGTATATAATATCTTTGGAGTAGGTACTTATTCAGTTAGGGTCAACTAGTGTTACCACTCTTTGCTTTGCCTCCCCCTCCCTGCCCATGGCAATAATTGTGTTCTGACGGATCGCTTACAAAGAGATATATACCAGCATAGCCCGTCCGTTATTCAATATCTTAATCCAATATCGAATTGATTGACTAATTAATTTACGAATGGTTAGCGATGAATACGGATGCATTCAGCCGTATTAAATCGTTTTGTAATACAACACACGTATCCAAGCCGACGAAACGCCTTCGCATCGAAGACACCATAGGTAGGTAGATTAGGTATACATTATAGATGTAATCCTTTGAGAATGCCGTGAGGTGAAACCGGTTAGGAGAACAATAAATATTGTGGAAAAGTACAAGTGTGTTATCTATAATGTATAATAATAACTTCCACCAAGTGCCATCAATCAACAGTATAAATAGATTAGGTATAGTTAAGTTAACCTTCCAATACCCGCATCCAATAATGTAATACAAACTCCCGCATGGTCTATGAGACCGGAAGTGCTGATGATGAAGGTGGCCATCCATTTTCACACCACCCCGTGAACCACCGAGGTGGATCAATCCCTGCCGCAAACATAATATTTGCTGGTGCAGCACTGATTCGAAGTTGGCTAGGAACAATGCAGCTGCTTTGTACTCTTTGGTGGGTACCACAGTTCCTGATTGCAGCCGGAGAGAAATTCTTGCTTATGCTGCTTTTATAGGAGTCCTTTGACCTCCTAACTCCGAGAGGAAAACCTGCACCAGAGCCTTGTCCGTCAATTGCAAATGCCCTGGTTTTCAGGTTAGGTTGACTTCAACTCAAAGATCTCAGTGGGGCCCCAAGCCCCAAACTGCCTAAAATGCAGCGTTCTCCAATAATAAAGCAATGTATTTCCTCGATATGACTAACCTATGCGTAGGTATACGAAGGTTAACTATCAAAGAACACGGTAGATATAGCACCTAAGTATATCTACTACCTAGTGCGAGATTCGTGCGGAAGCTATGATGTGTATAATATTCAATTAGTACTATCAACACACACGGAATATGAAATCAGGAAGCAGTATCTCGCTACTATCCCTGGTATGCTATAATGCTACGAAAATTTTCCTCATCCTCAGACTCTTTGCCCGCTCACTCGGGGTCCGCTTTCAATATACCTACGACGGAACGGCTGACATTCGATATTTCCTGTGAAGAAACCTGACCTCTACAAGAAAAGCAAGACAAGTGGCAATTCGTTGACCGATGAATGGTAGAATAGAATAACGAATGTATGAGTGACCGTGTGATGACAGTCATATACATGGACGTATATGACTATAATATGTTCGTCATTCTAGTCTACAATACGCCGGTCAAGGAAATGCCTCTTGTCTATGGGGAAAGTTGTGGAACTAATTGCACCAACAACCCGTAACGTAGGTAGACCACAGAGATGTTCGTATGACGACGACTCAAGTTATCTCAGTGTGTTAAAAATAGCTAATCGGGTCAAAATTGCACAATCTTGCAATGTGTTAACCTGCTCAAGTAACACTTAGCTACAACCTGTGTTGTAGGGAAACTGGGTAGGTAGGTACGCCCAATTAAGATATACCTACCATGATATACCTTATCATAATTGGGCCTTATATAAACTAACTAAAGCCTTTTTACTAAAAACTATACTAACAATCTTTCAATCCTAAAGTCGCCAACCTTAGGATTGAAATTAAAATAAGACAATACCTGTATCTTCCAATGAAATTGTCAGCTAATATAGCACCCATTAGCGGCATGGTGTAGCACAGCATTATAAATATGTGGTACACAACAGTCGCGGCGTTCTCGTGAAGACATAACACATTCCTTAAGTACAAAGATAATATAGCTGCAAAGAATAATATTAAAATCATGTAACCTAATTACAAAAATGCACTTCGTCCACTAGCTTCCCCTTAATCGGTTTTCGGGTGAGAGGTGGGCATGGGGGAAGATAAGATGTAGAATACCTACAGATGAACATGCTTATTTTTTTATTTCATACCTACATATTAAGCATAGAAACACCCAGACCAATGCAAATATACATTTTCATCCATACAAATATCTGCACTGAATTGAACCCGCGCCCCGTGCGTAGAAGTCGAAAGCTCTACCGCTACGCCACAGAAGCCGTCTCCTGTGTGAATAGTCTTCGCGCAATATCATCTGTATGACAGCATTGATAATGTAGATAGCTGCAAAAAGTTGTGCATTGCTGATGTTGAAATGTGGTCTATCGCGATACCAAAAAGTTTGTGCCATACAGCCAGTAAGTTCAATAGATATACATAGATATTACCAACTATTGTAACTTATACATAGAACTAAGTAATTTTTCACATCTCTGGGGCCATTGTCTTATATTCACCGCGTTTCACGGTAGATAAAAAATGTACCTAAGCCGACGTGAATGAGAAATACGTTATAATCTCATGTCAACAAAGGAACCATCTTGCCCTCCTAACCACCATTACTATTGGTATAAAAGCACAAAGAATAAACTATATACGGATTACGGTTACTACCATTCTAGGTACGTACTTCTTAATCCACAAAAAGAAAATCTTTCACAAAATTCTGTTGCTATTATACAAAATATTGATGCCGGGTGGCTCTGCATAATCTTAAAATTCTAGAACTAAAGTAAAAATCACGTTAGGTAAATCTGATTGGTTAATAAATTTCTTCTGTTAGAAATATTCACGTAAAAATATTTTGGTTTGTAATTGACAGTAGGTAAGAATTATCTGTCGTTCTGTCAAGTGAGAAGTCAAACGACTGTTTTCTTTTTCAATTGTCTATAGTGTTGTAAGTGGGCGTGCCGTGTGCACAAGGAGAGTCAAAGCATTATGTATTTACCTACATCAGACACTCGTGGATACCTACATTTTTATCTTGCGGAAACCCTCACGGGCCTGTGTGGTTGTCGGAGTCAAACGATTTAAACCGCACGCCTCCGTCTCGTGTTTCCATAAGGCCCTTAAGACATTTTCCTCGCACCCCGACGAATTCAAGACCACGAAAGCGAGGGCATGCATTATGCCACCGCGCTCTCCCGGTGTACAAATGAAAAAAAAATCACGTTTATTTCATGCCATCTTAAATTAAACCGACGCAGATTTCATATCAGTTCAAAGAGTCCGAGATTTGCAATATCTTTTAAAATTGTTCAAAATTACAAAATGAGACCATCGTGTCTATAATGGTGACTAAATTGGTGACCCTCATTTCCGAGACTGCCTTCTGCTTACCATCAGGCGAGGTGAAGTCAAATTGACATTCTTAAACAATATTTTGTATAGGACCCCACGAACTGCGTTGACATCTATCGTACGAGAAAAGAAACAAAATTTATAAACGGACGTAGAGAGATCCGTGTGGTAATAGCTGGTTCCTCAACGGGCTAAGTCGGAAATTCGTACTTTTGTGATTGACATAGATGGCACTGTTATATTATTATAACGAACATATTGGAAGAAACCAAGAGAATCAATGAATGGGTTGAACTTGGCAGCACGGAATGGCACTTTCCTGCGCTACTATCCCTTTCTTTAACTTTAGACCAGTCTAGTACGAGAACGGGAAAGAGTGCTGGAATGCGATCGCCCCGCCTACTAGTCGCACCATATAAACATTATAAACAATGAAAGGTAATGGCGCGGGCTTTACTCTCATTACTTTGACTTTTATGGGAGCAACAATTCTAATCTTTAATCCTAATTTACTTTTATCAGTACTTACAGTGTGAGAGTGGACAACACAGTAAGCCTAGTTCCATCAGATTAGGGCATCAATGTATAACATTAGACGCTTCTTTAATAAGAAAATACGAAGATTACGAAGTGGCTATGCTGCAAGGTAAAAATCCTGGTAGTGATATCAAATCCATTGTGAAAATCCGAAAAAAATCGATACCAGAAAAAACCTGGGTCATCTGAAAGATCATCATCAATTCTGTGTATGAAAACCACGGCTGCAATTCGAAAGCAGTTACGACCGTTTTGAATTGCAGCAGTGTTTGAAAGTCATAAAGGCGCCTGTTGGTTTTGTATTAGCAATTTTATCAATGTAGCCTACAGACATGTCTATCTATATAACACAAAACCAACAGGCTCTTTCTGCCACCTTCAAACGCTGCTTCCACCACTTTCACCAGTGGTTTCGTATTATATTTTTGCAATTCTGTACAAGTCCTAAATTCGTTCTTGCATGGAATACTGCTTCATCTCTGTGATTACTGCTCAGATACTTACTTATTAGATGCTTTCGACAATTTGCAGTGACGTGCAGTCCGCATTGTTGGCAGTCCTCAGATATCACATTATCACCAATACCTTCAGGTGAATCCCACTATTTCCATTATGTATTTCCATTAATGGAAATACTGGGTCAGAGTCTCCCACTATTTCCATTGCCTCTTAAGAATTTTAATTTTTTAATATTCCCCGTTGACACAAGATAGACATAGACACATAGTTAAGACCTCGACTCAGAGTACCCCGACTCGGATAGGTTAGGTTAGAAGGCTAAGGCGGGAGCGAAGCGGAGCGGAGCTCTCGCCTTAGCCTTCGTGGTTATTTTTTTTTTTTGCGTCAACGGGGAATAGTGAACAAAAAGTTCAATTATCCCCATCAACGGGGATTGTCAATGGGGAAAAGTGGAATAAGCGGGTACTAGAGGTTTTTTGCCCCAATGGAAATAATGGGATATAATTTGTACAAAACGCTTGTCCCACTTTTTCCATTTTGCATTTCCATGGAAATAGTGGGATACACCCATACCTTCGAGCCTTTGCAGTTCCGTAGAGACATTAGATACTAGTTTAGAGTGTTTAGTAGTTTCTTACTGCCTCTGCCATTGGCATTGGGAATTTTCCAATGAGCTTTTCCAATTAGAGTGGGACTAATTGGGCGAGCTCATATGCTTTTCTATACATAACGAACGACCACTATAAATACCTACCTGAAATTCTATACGTGAACAACACGAGAATTTTTATATTAGATTTACATTCCAATGATATTTAATTAAAATGTATAAAAAGAAATAATTTGTTAATCTTACCTATCATCAATTTATTATTTCTATTGAGAAGCCATTAATTCAAACAAAATAGGTACTTACTTATAAGTAAATTGTCACCAAGATTAAAAATTTGTATATATTATATCCATAAATCAGTATTGGGAGAGGTCTATGTCCGGCAGTGGACTGCAATAGGCTAATTGATTGATTGATGGAAATCAGTATTATATGTTTACAAATTACTTACTTGGAAGATGGGTAGGCCTTTGGTGTAGGGCGTGCGTTGACTCCCTTGTGCCTTCCCATCTTTCAAGTACGACGGACTGCGCTTGTGCTGCTTCGGCATCTGCGGAGACCATCAAACGGCGCAAATATGGTAATATAACCAACAATTACATAATTTGAGCCGGTTGGGTTCATGGAGCGCACGGTCGCTTTACAAAGAATGTTATGCCGGTGCTTCGCGTGAAAAAAGGGCTGGTCTCTGTTTTGCCCAAAGGATTGGCATTGCCATCCAACGGGGCAATGGCGCCAGTCTTTTGGGTAGGTATATAACCAGTCGACATCGACGGGGAGGAATTTTTCGACGCCTATAGAGAAAATAACAAACCCAGTTATGTAGTCGTAGTAATTTTACTTATATTTTACCCTCATCTGATCAGCCAATTAAGGCAAGCCAGAGATTTGCTATTTGGATTACATACTTAACATGTTATACATTTATATAAATAGAATTGTTCAATTACAAGATTCTTCTGGTCAAACCAGGTTAATACAACAATTAGAACTTTAAAACCTAATAGGGCAACACCCGTAAAAAGTCAGTAAGGGGAGTTGTAGTTATTACATTTAGCTACATTTCTACCCTCATTCTGTCAAGCCAGTGTAGACTTGCTACCTCACGGCTGCATCTTAATCTTATAACTACTAAATATGTGACTGTTAAATTAAATTTGCCTGATCTGCATGCGTACAATTATTACAGAATGGCAATGAGCGTTCGCTATTGAGCCTTTTGAGCCGAGATTAGAGAAGACTTATAGCTAAAAAGAGCTTCTATTGCGATCTCTGATAAATATGCAAAATCCAATACCATACAAAGGAGAGGAGTGGCGAATGTAGAAACCTAATATTACTGCTACATACATCACCACGTGACCCCTTCTCACAATAAATTGACTTGATTCCGTTTGACTTTTTGGTGCTTACTACGTACATAGATAATGCACAAAACATACACAGTTTCAGGCATAAGTTATAGATGAAAAAAAATATCATCATAAAACTTTTTAAAGAATTTTAAATAGCCATCTCAACCCTTTATTTTATAATGGTTCGTCGTCGAACATAATAAGTACCTACTACCCGATTAATCGAGTTGCCTGTGTAACCCAAGAACCCTAAATGGACAGATGTTCAGATGTACCCGGTGTACGTAACTAAATCAAGCGTGTTTACCTGAGCATATTGCATAGAATAAACAGAAACTGTCAGTTCGAAATAGGCAGCAGTCATGAAAATCTTAATATAAACAATGCTACTTCTGTAGACGTAGCGACATTATTTTTAAACACGCCTTTAAACTATCTAGGAATGTTAAACATTTGGGGTACCTTATAAAGTTTGTTGTCATTATAATACTGTACTGTACTAATACATTTACATTATACACGTATATGTATGTTTATTATAAAAAAAAATCAAATTACATTTGTTAAATATATCCTAAAAACATATAAATTTTAAAAAGGGAGGGACCCTACAATTGGTTCGATATTCTTTATATTTATATAAAGATTATATTCATATACATCTAATAATAAAATGTTATGCATAATGGCGAAGTTCCCACCGCACCTAATTAAATAAATAGTCAAGTCTTTTTTTGCGAACAAACCCAGATCGACAGGACGATTTAAGGTCCCTACGCATCGATCCCTACGCATCTTTTATGATATTGTCTTTTTAGGGTTCCGTAGCCAAATGGCAAAAAACGGAACCCTTATAGATTCGTCATGTCTGTCCGTATGTCTGTCCGTCCGTGTGTCACAGCCACTTTTATTATGATGCTCTTTCTTTTCTATGTTGTCTTTATGTTGTTCCCGCTAATTTTATTAAACCGTAGGTATAATTATTATCATTACCATATTCGTTATGTCAGTCTCAATATTTTTATTTAGTCTCACAGTACATTGTTATGGGGTCTCAGTCAGGGCTTATTTAAGTATACAGCGTGTTACAAAATGGTGTGGTTATATTTGAGGGACGCATTACGTATGATATAAATAAAATTATTTTTGTGACCTACCCCTTTTAGCACTATATCAAATGTAAGGAATAATTGAATTTTGTATGAAAATTTACGATATCATTTTATTACTATGTACCTACTTTGGTTACTTACTTTGTCACTTACCTACTTTAGTCACTTTTCGGTTGGTGGATATAGACACGTTATCAGGCATGTGTAACGACTCCTAAATATGACCACATTCTGTAACATCCTGTATATTAGAGCATTATATGGGGGCCCCATGTTCGTCCTCATCATCATCCAGACTTTTCGTTTCTACATCATCGTAAACAAGATCTCGAAATGTTTCTCGAAAGTTAATAGTAAAATAGGTTGAATATGGGTAGTTCGTCTGAGACTCGACATAGGTATAACTTCTACCAGTTGGATTGATAAAGGCCTCAAGATTTTTCAGTCGAAATAAATATGCCATCTTTTGGCGATACTCCTCAAGAGCCCGATTTTTATTATGGCGAGCTGCAAATTGGTGGTCAAAAGTTTTAAATTTTCTTGGGCGATCGTTTTCAACTGTGTATTCGTCTAAAGGGTATGTCGTGGTCATGGATACTTCAATCAAGCACTGCCAAAGATGAAGGACGGTTAATCTACGTTGGTTTTCAGAGTTTAATGCAGGGGGTGAAATAAACCACACCGAGGGTGGCGGCGTCCACGTTGGGACTGGTAACGGTGTGTTTCGGCGCTGTTTTCCAATTCCTATATATGACATAAGGAAGGTGTAAATATCATACGGCGGGTAACTAAAACAGAAAAAAAAGAAGTCATTGGTTCACTTGTACTTAAGTTAAGTTAATGATAAGCCACGTGGAGAACATATTATATTCTACAAGCGATATCGCAAATTGAATAGTAAGTGTTACTTTCGCTAAACTAACTAAAAAGGAAGTAGATTAAGAACCAAGTCAAATATATTACTACAAAACAGAGAAATTAAAGGGCTACAATAAAACTATCTGCTACGATCGATTTATTACCTTTTCACACCAAAAGATGCACAGTACATCGCTGTCTCGGGATTTTACGAAGAGACCCTACGTTTTATGGAGAGAGACGAATTTTAAGCGCCTTCGCTGCGATAGGCAGGTGCGGGTCGCGGACGTCCGCTTCGCGTGCTTGTTTCATGTTACTTCAAGAGCAGCGCTGCGTGAGGCGGATACCCGTCGCAGGGGCAGGGGGGCAGGGCAGGGGGCCCGCCACGCGGGCAGGGGGCCACGCGCCGTGTGTCCGCGCGACGGAGCACGCGAGCGGGTCTGTTTCAACGAAATCATCGAGCGCCGATATGTTATCCGTGTCGCACGCGCCGTGCTTGTACAGTCGTTGCAATAAACTAAGGCCCGTATTCTAGAATGACGCTCAACTCAAACTCGATTCATCTGAGGACAGATATAATAATATGAACTACGTTTTATATATGTTTCAAGGTTGGAATACAGTTCGTCAAATGTTGACGTTGACATTTTAAAATAACTAAAAATTTTTTGCTCTTTTTCTATTATAATAACGAAAACTTGGTTACAAATTCTCCACATAACAATCTAGACGTAATATATCAATAAATGATCCATAGTTATCGACTGTACACCGACGCTATTAAAATTACACTGGTGACGGACGCCCGTCGCGGGCGTCCGCGACCCGCACCCGCCTATCGCAGCGAAGGCGCTAAAAAGAGAATGATGTTTACCGATGGCTGGCGCGTACCCTGGCGAGACAGCGATGTATATCGTTGTCATTTTTGACGGCGCTTGACGCAGAGAGGCCTCGATGGCCAGTGCGAGACCTGTATAGCTTAGTGAAATAAAATTCTATATTGTCTAACAAACATGTATTTCGGTTCTCGCCATATGCACGTTCATCTAGACTATTCTAGACCTTTTACATGAAAGATGGGCAGGGCGAGGGATTGAAATTTTGCAGTAAAAATTTCAAATCACGACCACCCAATCTACGCCGCGCCTACCCGGTATGAAACCTGCTTAAGATTTAAAAAAAATGTATATTATTATATTTTCCCTGCGCAGTCAAAAGATAACTCTTTATTTTGCCTTAAAAACGTCAATGATTAGTCAAGTGCTTAAACGAAACCTCTCATGCATAATGAAGTTCGAAACCGGTTCTTTCCCACCGTCCACCTTCCCATACCACCTGGGTGTACGGTGGTAATTCTTTTTTAACTGCGGTTCACCTTTGTCCACCTAGCCCTAGGTATACCATTGAAAATATTAAATTTCCACGGTACACCTTGTTATAGAAACTATTTTCATAGGTAATCATGATATATAATAAAACTAAAACCCGACTACTTAAAAATCACGCTCTGAAAAGTATTAAACAAGAAAATATCTAGGATAGCCGTGGTCGTATGCCACTTTTCCTTAGAATAGCATGTATATATCGTTTTATTATAGTAAGTGGCATACGACCACGGCTATCCTAGATATTTTCTTGTTTAATACTTTTCAGAGCGTGATTTTTAAGTAGTTGGGTTTTAGTTTTAAACTTATTTTTTTATTTTTTTTATTTTGGGGCACCCAACAACTATAATTTATGCATATTTGAAATGTGCTAATTGAGCTCTTTAATTTGATACCATACACGGCATATTTATCTCAAATTATTTTTCAACACAGTACTTTATGGCCGCTAGAGGGCGCCACATTAGATTTAGTGACACGTCATATAGCCTATAACCATCGGACGATCAAGACGATTCTAACAATATGCTATATGTCCAGTTCTAATAAGTAGTTGAGCAGCTATGAGGGAACAAACGAACATACATACATACATACATAGCCTGTCAAAATCATAACCCTCCTTTGGCTTCACCGTAGTCGGGTAAAAAGATAGGAATGACACTGACAATGAAGCTTATCATTCTAAACTAAAGAAAGATATAAATAAAAGAAACTTGTCAATTCTGAGTATATTAACAAAATTGAAACAAAATGAGTTTATTGTGAGATTTCAACCAAACAAAAGAAGAAAAATACATATAGTACAACCGATTTAGCTCAATTAAGGGGCAAACCTAGATATAATTCCTAGTAGCAATTTTCTTTCTGAATTCGTTGAGGGAGGTCCCTGGTAGTCTAAGTTTCGATTTGCGTGGTATTCGGTTCGTTGCGTTCTCCGTGATCTTGAATTTAAGGATACATTTTTGTTACTGAATAAATCGTTTAGTTCTAATTTTACACAAAAAGTTGTTACTACAAAGTTGTTTAGAATTAAATTTTCTACAATCTAACTCTTCTTAATATTTTTCTAGGAGCGATATTTTTTGATTTATACCCCAAAAAGTGGTAAGTAAATCTTTGTTTGACTTTTTTGACTAATGAAAAATTTCTAGTAGCAATTTTCTTTCGGAAATCATTAAGGAAGGTCCCTAGCAGTCTAGATTTGGTTTTGCGTGGTATTCAGATTGTTGCGTTATCGGTCATCTTGAATTTAAGGGTAAATTTCTGTTTACCGAATAAGTCGTTTAGTTTTATTTTTACACGAAAAATAGTTACTACAAAGTTGTTAAGAATTAAATTGCCTACCTTTTAGTATTCATAAAGGAAAAACTCCTAGAAGTTTTTTTCTTTGGAAATTCGTTAAAGCAGGTCACTGGCAGTCTAAATTGCGATTTGCGTGGTATTCGGTTCATTGCATTCTTCACCATTTTGTGAAATTTTAGTTACTGAATAAGTCGTCTATTTTTAGTTTTACACGAATGATGGTGATAAAATATCTTTTTTCTTTTTGAAATTTAATTCTAAACAAATTTTGAATTACCATTTTCAGTGTAAAATTAAAAATAGACGACTTATTCAGTAACTAAAATTTCACCCTGAAATACCACGCAAATCGAAATTTAGACTGCCAGTAACCTCCCTCTATAAATTCCGAAAAAAAATTGCTACTAGGAATTATTCCTGTGTCAAATCCTAATTTTCTCGTACTAATATAGAAACAGACGATGAACTTATGCATATCCAACTACAATTTATAAATAAATTATTTCTACAATAACAAATGCAGAACAAAAATTTTTTTTTTCTTGTATAACATTAGAAGTAAAGTAGCTTAAAATTTGTATAGTTCGATAAAAAGTTGTAATGTTGATTTAAAATATTAGTGTAGGTACGCCTAGATTAAGACTATTTTTTGTTTATGTTTTTTTAACTTTCTCAAGATATTATTATATCTTAAAAAAATCTAACTATTTTAATTAATTAACAGTACAATAAGTCTTAAATGCAATTAAAAAATTATAATCCAGCCAGCAGTAAATGAGGTGGACCGTCACCAATATCTATTAATGATATATTGGAAAGGTGAACCGTAGTTAAAAAAAAATTACCACCGTACACCCAGGTGGTCTGGGAAGGTGGACGGTGGAAAAGACCCGTTCGAAACTAGATCCGCTGCCAAATCGAAGAACTACTTTTCGGTGGCTACTATAAAGAAGTCACCGAAATGAAAATCAATTTCAATTTGGACATAATTTATAGTTTATTAATCTAACGACAGACAATTTCTTGACACCTACAAGTTAAACATTATAAACATAAATAGAATAATTTAAGCACTTAAAATAATAATAAGCACTACACAACATACACAGTAGCGGGCCACGGATACTTTAACATACACTGATATTAATATTTACACAGAAAAGGGGACCCCCCCAATTAATCCGGATTAGGCCGCCTGATACTAACGTAGCAAGACATTTCATGCATTTTAAATATTCCTCGAGAAACATAATTCAAGAAACAGATTACATTGTACGTATGCTTTTTAATACTTGGCAAATTATCGCACTCTTACATAATCTCAAACTTATATATACACAATAAAACAATCTATATAAAGAAGTTACTACATTTACATTACGTCATACAGTATGATTATGTTTCAAAAGAAAATTTAATTCGGGTACACCATATTCTCGTCTTACCAAGTTAGTACATATTTCCGTAAACAACATTTTGTATGTTATCTATTAACAATTAATTATATTTTCAATTAAATTTAAATTGAACAAACCAAATCTTTTAGTAAAGAAAAAACAACCAAAAATAAAAACAATATAAAAATACTAAAATGTAACTTAAAACGGTAAAGAGATATGTCAACAGGCTATTGTCATAAGGTAATTGATTATGAACATAATATTCTGAATCTGTGAAATTTTGAAGCAAATTAATACGAAAAACAAAAATAAAAAAGAAATAACGTACTCAGTCGTTGACCGGGGGATCAAGTCCTGAATTTGGGAGCATTGAAGTGAAGAATCTGTATAACAGACCACGGCTTCCGGTAGCAGGGTTGTTCGGGGGGTCATTTGGAGTTCTGTACCCATACCGATTAATTCCGCGATCGAACAGAGGGTCCCAGCTGCTGGTGATGCGGGTGGACGGATACAACGTCTGAGGACAAAGTAACCCTATTTTACGCCGAGTTCCCAAAAGAATATTATATTTTTGTTCACTTTCATCATCATTGCAAGTTGACAACAGGATATAATACTTATGTTCTTCGAGGCTTTCAAACCGGAGCCCCTCCACTTTTTGGTTTGACGGAGTTTATGGTTAATCTGAAATCTGACCTCTCAAACCCGAAAGGGAGGTCGCGCTAGAGCATTGTCTATCAATCAGCAGATTAGGTTGTGTTGGCCGCCAACCTCATTTATACTTTCTTCATCATCATCAATACATTGGTACCCAAGAAATTTACAAAAATAAAGTGAATCGACACCTAAAATGGAATAATGGCTATTACATACCGCCTCAATGAGCAGATTGGACATGGACCGAATAACGGTGACGTGCCGCAAGATCTCGTCAGGCCAGGCTTGGAAGATGCTCTGACGCAGCGCCTTCAGTTGTCTTGCACGGACCTATGGACATACAATTTATCATTATCAATAACATACTAATTTATTAAGAGAATTATAAAAAACAAGAATTATAAAATACCTGTACGTCCACATTGTTGTCGTAGAGATTGGCAACCGCGACGATGTTCCTATGGAACCATTCCTTGACTTGTGGCTCGCGAAATTTAGGCCAGATGAGTTTGGCGTATATCATTATCAGTTCGGTAAGGGCTTCGGTAGCGCTGAAATAAAATCAAACGATATTTATACGCACTAGACAATCAATCGGGTAATTTTACGTTGTAGAACACATCAGTATTCTAGATATTCTAAAAGAACTCCATTAATTTTTTTCATCGGAAAACCTGTGATTGAAAAATACCACCGAAATTAGCAAAAAATTAGGCAACGTGAAATTACCCAATCAGTCAATCGCAGTCCACTGCAGGACATAGTACACTCCCAATATTGCCTGGCCTACTGTTTAATGGCTTTGGCCTACTGTTGCCATGCTGGCCAGACGGGTTGATACAGGGTTTTATTTCGAGTTTTCCTTATCTAGCAGTGATATCGTCTGCGTATTTTTCCCTTCGGATGCACACAGCTATTATCATTAAGCTTATTGGCACGTATTACATTATTTGCCTAATTATCGGGACATAACGTTATTAAAATGTTGTAGATTAATAATCATCAAGCTTATAGGCTGCTAAAATGCTGCTACGACTAGTCAGGAAAGAAGGAGGTAGGCAGTGCAAGCTGGTACATTGACGGACGAGAGTGACGCAACTCTGGCGCAGGATTACTTTCGGTATAGAGTAGTTACCAACAGCCGCCCTATAAAAGTTGTATATGTGAAACTTTTTTTTTTAATTATTGTAGGACATTCTACACAACGCTATTTAGACCCAAAGTAAGCATAGCTTCACTAGCTTGTGTTATGGGTTCTAGAATGCGGATAAACATACTGAGATTTTTTTTTGTAAATATGTACATACATATTATACATAGAAAACACCCAGACCAATGCAAATATTCATATTCATGCATACAAATATTTGCACTGAGCGGGGATTGAACCCGCGCCTCCTGCGTAGCAGCCGCGTTCACTTCCACGTCGTAACTTTAGATAGCTAAAAAAAGATCTTACCGTGTAACAGGCTCAGCCGTGAATAATGCGTGGCCTTGGATCCTTGGCTCGGGCATATGGCCGAATTCTAATATCTTGACGGCCACTTGTGGGTAGGACAGTATAGCCTTCTGTAGGAGTCTATCTACATCGGCAATATTGTCTGAAATAGAAATAAAGGTAAGTGCTGAAAGAACCCGCCTGGTAATTGTATTCTGATAATCTAGAAGCCAAGTGATCTAACTGACATTCTGCAGAGAAACACGTTTTAGATTATATCCATATGAATTAATGTACTTTTGTAATGTTTCAGATCATAGGCAAATACATAATTGCATTGCTGTTCCAAGTAAAAGCGCTATTATGAGATTCTAAACAATAAACATTTATTTCATGAACTTGTATGGATTATTAAAAATATGTCTTTCCTACAACATGATTTACTAGAAAATATGAAATTATTTAGCTTGTAAATGAGCTATTCGCTCTACGTAAGTTTTTTTTTTTAATTTTGGTGTTTTGTGTCGTTTTAATGGTCTATACAGAATGATTTTTGACTGACTTTTTGGGAATTTTTTTGGCGATAATCAAATAAGCGCCTCTTCACTTAATTTTGACCGAAATATCAGTTCAATCACTTGACCACCACACTATCCTATATATTCGATAACAAAGAGAAAAATAAAATACTCACCCTTGTTTTTAATAGCAACATGGTAATGCGCAAGAGCGTATGAATATTGGATATTGAAAAGCAGGCCAGCTTGGCGTTCGTAATTAAAATAATCAATAGTCTCAATAAGCCATTTATGTTCTCTAGCCCTCAACGCTAGTGTATCAATTATAAAAAGAACGGCCAATGGATCACAGGGATCTATGTTGATCAACATTTTAGCTATTTCCAGAGCTGTTCGGTGACAAGCCCTGTTTGTGAGCAAGTATACATATTTCAGCATAACTACATGGAATGGCCGATTCTCTATATAAGTGTACAAAAGACGCACGTTGGTCTGCAAAGAAAAAAGTGCATTTAAATGAAAAAATCTAAATCAAACATTCATTTTTGGTAAGCGTTAGTTTATATAGAAACTGTACAGCGTACGGCGTGAACAAATTGACAAGTCGAAAATGCGCAGCTTTTAAAGCAGTTACATTTATACTTGAATTTTGTCTGTAAATCTTATTTTGCGAAAAATCTACTTATTCATTCATTTATTTATTATTTATACTACTTCGAGTCCCGCCTGAGCTGATACTCTTTTTCCTATCTTAATCGATTTGAATAGTTAGCATACCGAATGCTTTGAAATTTCATTGAATTAAGCTACTTGTATTTTAGAACTACCCTCCCTGAGACCACGCTGACGAAGTTGCGGGAATAGTTAGTTCACAATATAAATTAGACTGCAGGTGTATGAAACATTCACACAATTTCAAATTTCGACTTATCAACGTATCAACAGCTTGTATCCAGTATATTACAGTATATTAACTAGAAATCAAGCGCGTTGTAAATAAAATAAATACAAAGAAAATAACATGAGCTTACACTGGCTAGGTTGAATGAGGGATGGGCAATATACTGCAGATATGCCACAAGATTTTCTACAAGTTCCACTGCCATAGTATTTTCATCCATACGGAACAGCGAATCGGCAATCTAAAATATTATACACATATATATTTCAACACGACACACCACGAATCAGAGTGTAAATATTAGTTTTTGTGCCCCTATAATAACTCGAAATTAATGGATTGAAATGCGTGATGTTGTTTATAATACAAAGCTCAGAAACTCCGAGAAACTCGGTCATGAGTCCGAATTTTTTCGGAGTTTCCGAGTTTAATGTTTTTACAGTGAATATAGTTCTCGGTGTCCAGCTTGTATGTAGTCAAATCGTTCGACACCCACTTGAACAGTTAATAATAACGTACCTCAAGCAACGGCTCCACGTGCATAAACTTCTTTGCATCTTCAAGACTGACGAGATTCATGTCTTGATTCATAAGAGTAAAGGCATATCTATGTAAGAATGCATTGTGCATCTTTTGATGATGCTCGTCATGATCAAAAACGAAGTATGTTACGTCTTTGTCACGATGACTAATTGACATAGTCAACCCTGGCGAAGTTGATATAATATTTAATACCTATTGAAATACTTAAATATAGAACATCACTATAGTATAATAGTAAAGAAATCTATTGTTAAAAATATCAGAGAGTAATAGTGAGATGTATTGATAAAAAATATCAAAAGATAATAATATCGCTTATATTTCACAATCTAACAATGACGTAATTGGAAAAAGAATCGATTTTTTTTTTTTGCTTGATTTTACTATCATCTCTATTTAAAATATATAAAATGTCTGAAAGCTTGAAGCTTCTGAACATTTAGAATTGTTGTTCGGTAAATACACACATGTTACAGCAGTAGTGTGAATACCTACCAGTCTTCCGAAACTCGTAAATGGTTGTGTCACTAGCTGGTTGTATCAAGACTCGCCTCAGTAGACGAGCCCTATGCGGCTGAGTCTTCAATCTGTAATAGTGTACAGACATTAATGTGTTACACGAATAACTTGTAACTTATACAATTTCAACACAGTGTATTCACATTAACGCCTACCTTTGGCGAATCTCGTCAGGTTCGTCGGGACCAAACAACCTTTTAAGCTCATGGGCTACATTCAAATATTTGACTTGTATCTCCAATACTGAATGTTCTCTTACGGTGGCATTAATGACAGGCGCAGGAGGTGGAGGCCCCAGTAAATCATTTATCTCCATTAAAGACCTGTCTATGTCATCCATCTGAAAAGAGCATATTATTATATCCATTATAGATCCTCTTATTAAGTACGGCAATAGACTTACTGTTTCGTGTTAAGTGTTATTCCAGTTATTTCACATAACATGAAATATTTTTTCACAATGATAATTTTGTCAACAGGTTTAGGTTATTACAGGTGACGAAGCGCAATGGGCAATCAAACGCTTTCACCTATCTGTCAGCATCACTTCGACTCACCACCGAAGTCGACAGTCGACCTAGTGTTTAAATTAGCTATAAGTTCGATACGAAACATTTTGAAGCAGACACCTACAGAATTTCAACACATCTAACATGATTTTAGCTCAAATATTCAAATTTAAAAAATTGAGGGGTCGTGGCAATAGACCCCGTGTATCTCAGATGGCATATTTAGATGTCTGTTCCAGTTGCCATACGAACATCAGTGGCATTCGTTACACGGATAGTTGGAGCCCGAAAAAATCACCAACCCAGTCTAACTACAAACTTCGATGTCGTCAGTGGGTTGTGGTGTGTAGTTGCAAAATAAATGCAGATAACTTTCATAACAGTGTTGTTATGAAAATTAACTTTAGGTATAATGTCATTTTTGTTCATTCTGAACCTAATCCATTTTTATGACTAACAATGTTATGCATGACATGCCTAGACTGGAAATCATGTATTTTATTTACCTCTTCGTATCGAGAATTGCGGCGTCGAGCTCCTTGGCGCTGTCTAGCATCTTGCTGGTCAGCTGCGTATGACGTGCTTGGGCCCTGTCCATCATCTCCGTTAGGGCTACAAGGGGGGCTACAAGGGGAAGCTCCAGAATCCCCCGTACCACCAGCTTTCTTATTCTTTTTGCCTTTCTTGTTTTTTTTCTGTACCTTCTTCCGAGCTCCACCATATGCGATGCTAATGGCCGCTTGAGTTGCCTCATCGGAGGCATAGTCTTTTTCGGCTTCGGAGTCGGAACTTATTTGAAGCTGAAAATACCCATTGCCGTAATTATGTCGGAAATGCATCATTTTTAATGTCATATTCTAGGTACAGATGTAAACTGAGCTTAGCTTTTAACAAGGGTTTTAGAATGATACATTCTTTCTTAATACACATAATATGACATCTTGCAGAAGGTCTGATGTACCTAGTAGTCAACCGCCACGTCAGTTCAGCAAATACTTACTACGCTAGCACTTAATATTTTATGAAAGCTATCTTCAAAGTGAAGGCCTACAGACACAATTTCATAATAGGGATGATGACAAAGTCGTCCGATTCTTCCCAATACTGTTTAATATGGATGTATCTGCTGAAAAAATATGCCTTGCAAAATTAAATATTGACAACTAAACTGAAACTAGGTATGACTTTTTATTTTTATAGTTCCCAAAGTAGGTCAAAATATAAACAATCAAATTGAGTCCAAATTTAAAACTTCAAAGATTTTTTATTAAATTTCAAATGACTTTTATTATGAACTTATGAACTATAAGTATACGCGTAAATGCAAGGCAGACTGAGATAAATGCGATATCCTTTTGCGCTCTATGCACCTTTGTAACGATTTTGAATAAAGCTTTGTCGGGCGGTTCGAGAAATTGAATTTTCAAAATCAAATAAATCTTAAAAATATATGTAAACTGGTCATTTTTCGAGAAAAAAAAATTGTCATCATCCCTATTATATAGGGACTACGCCAGCATAGAGTGAATAGTTGTATGCAGATATTAAGGTGTTTTTCTTTCTAATGTCATTTACATAGATGTATGTTCTGAAACACGTAAAAAAATACGCCAAACGATGGAGTGGTCGCGTATGTTCTTATATACTACGCCAGCACTTAATTTTAACCGCAAGCAATCATCAAATTAACTTGTACCTAAATAAATGTCAATGATATCTAGGTACCTATGTATAATACTACGCCAGCATCTAACTTTTAATCGCAAGCGACTCTTATATTATTTGCATATAGATAAGTCTAATTTTTTGGAGGTGTGCGTTACAATTTTTGTAGAGTCCAAATAATTGTTATGTAAATAAATTTTCAGTTAATTAAAAAATCCAGTTACCATATTTCATTAACGAAAATAAATGAAATGATAAAAGAGTGCAATAGTAGGATATTATGTTTGGTCAATATTTATATTACGAGTAGTAGTATACTTTTTTAACATACATATTAATACATAATATATTAAATAGTCAAATGCTGTTCGTATTTGACCAGCGGCGCTCACTATGCGACCACTTGAAGACGCTTTTCTGAAGTGATTCAAAAGGAACCTCATTGATCTGAAAATTAAAGTCAGCAAACATGCATGTTCCATCATTTAAATGATATATTTATGTAAAACAATGAATTTCAGTTTTTTTTTTCTTTTGTTAAACTCTTAAAACATTGCAGTATTGTTTCTTTTTACCAGTAGGTACCAATAGTATCAAATATACTAGACGTTGTGGTTAGTATTATAGCGTTAGAATGAACGCCAACCTCGACTTTGTTGGGAGAAGGCTCGGGTATGACAATATTATGTAAATTGTATTAAAAAAGTAGGTAGACATTTCCCTATGCCATGTAGGCATCCAGAAATAACGATAACGTACCTAACTGCAATTTCATATTACGAAACACGGAAGTTGCAGCATATATTCGTTCAGTTTCAAATTCGAAATTTAAAACTACTTCCCACCTCACTCTATTGACCTATGTAGGCAATGCACTTCCCCTTCCCCATATCCGCCCGCCCGGGCACAGACGCGCGCAGCCACCCCCTTTATGCACCACTCTCAAAAACAGATTTCCAGACTGCATGCACTCCCCAACCTCCGAAGCCTCCCAACCACCCCTTAGCTATGTCCGGGCCGTGATGAATCAATACCAATGCTCTTTGTTTCAATTAATTAGGGCAGTAATGGCCTCGCAAAACCTACAAATATTTTTAATTCTCCCATAAACATTGGCATTGGAAAAAAATGTAGTATAGTTTGGCCAAAGAAAATGTGGACCTCTAAAGTTATAATGAACATATTATCAGTACTCGATGCCCCATATTAGGTATTGAAAATTATTAATCATTCATTATACAATTGCCCAGTATTAAAAATAATTGATTCACTTTGAAAGGTAAAAAATTGTTGCCATATAAAAGTCTTGCCAAAATAATTTGTTCATCTTTTGTTGGCCAAACTATACCATTAAACTGGCTGTAGAGAACAATAAATTTGTATTCTGAAAGATCACAACCTGACCACAAATATTTTGGTGGGTATGTATCAACCAGTGTGTATGTATCAACCATTTCCACCTTACTCAGGCACTATGACACAATTTTTCTTCCCTTTCCTTTTACTTTTTTAACATAATATGAATATAACAATAGAATTGCCTATAGATGAGTGCAACAAGTAGTGTTTGTTTAGGTAGTTTGCACCTGTATGTCTGGGCCACATATTGTCGAGAGACAGAAGATACAGATATAAGATAAATATTCTTTATTGCACACCAAACATAGGATACATACATTAGATAATGTACATGATATAAAGACATAAAGGAAAAACTGAAAACATTGTAAGATTAGACATTGGACAATGCATTTCATACTTTTGGCCAGACAATCAGTGCGAAGCCCCTCCAACTGATCAGTACAGAGTGCTAATCTCTAATGTAGGATAGGAAGAATTGGTTGGGGCCGAAACAAAAGATTACTATTAAGTGATTTGAAATAGGTATATTAGTTGAGAGAAAATAAAATGCTTTTACACAAAGCTGAAGGTAGCGAGTTTTAGTAGGCAATATATATCATCACGCTACTATCAGCGATATACAGGATCAGAATTCCATGTGGTCGGAGCCCTGAGCAACCACTAGTCAAGTTAAGCAACACTGCTAAGGTCCCAATTTAAATATCCATCACAATTAAATTACTATTGCACTCCATATCAAAATTACATCATTAACAGGTGCTTCTTACATATAAATACTTACCCCTGCATAGGTGGTCTTGTTAGTTTGTCGGTTACACATCGGATCATAAGCGCCATCTGAATCGGAGTCACGATCAGGTAAAGAGCCTCCAGCCATCTTCCTAAAATTTCGGGATGACATGTTGTCTGCAACAAAACAGTAACACATTAAATCATATTTTAGATGGAAATTAACGAAACATTCACTAACAAATAAACAAAGTTAATAATATACCTAGCGCATGAAGGAAAGAAGGTAGAGCACTAGTAGATCAAAGAGGTACTTAAACCAGTACACCGCAACCGCGTCACAACTAGTTAGCGCCATGATATATACTGAACTGAACTTGCCGGTGTAGCCTCTTCCCGGAACCATTAGCTTTGTCTGGGCACCATATGCGTGCGCAGCAATCAATCAATAACTTGGCTTTAAATAGAATTCGCAGTAATGTTCAGTACAGTAGGTTGTATATTGAGTGATATCTATCATGTATTGTCATAATCGTTAACGGTATTTGCAGTTCTCCTCAACCAAAGTAAATAATAAGTTGATAAATTTAGTAAAGTTAAACATACCCAATAATTATTATGCTTTAAAATATTTTATCATATTCCTGCGGCAGCATGCAACTTGAACTTAACATTATACACACAGACACAAACGATACGTGAACATGGAACATGGAACTTGACATAATATATTATGTGACATTTCGTTAGGTACTTTTTTTAAAATTTGTTCCTTTCGGAACAGGCTAGGGTGCTATCACTATGCTGCCTTGTCCCCTGTTTACAAGTTGCTTGGCAAAAAAGTCGTGAAATTAATAGGGGCGCCACAATCGTGCATGTAGCCACCCTATATACAACGACAATAACAGTTTTGATACTTCGATTTTGTACATCATTTTTAAATAAAGTGTATCTACTACTTCTGTTTGTCAGTATATTTGCTATAAAGTTCAGTATATTATTATTTTCTCTTAATTAACTATATCTATAACTAGCCTTCCGCCCGCGGCTCTGCCCGCGTGCATCTCGGTTAACGCGGCCTTTGCTCATATCTTCGGTTCTACTCAATCGATTCCGATCAAATAAACGTAACCCTGCGTTTACATACTGCCGCTCACATTGCTCATCGCCTTGCCGGAAATATTCACGCGAATAATGCCCTAGCATTCAAACACTCGCATCATCGCGATGTTCATCGCGTTGCCCAACACTCGCATCATCGCGATGTTCATCGCGTTGCCCCGCATACAGTATTCGCCTTGCGATGGAGATGGACGACTTTAGTTAAGTGAACACCTAACCGAATGCAGTATAGGCATTTTATTAGGCTAGGCTATCTACTTAGATACTTAGCTAGTAGGTAATAAGGCTAATTTGGTAGGTAGGTGGGTACCTATACCTACCTACCTACCTATTTTAATTTGGTAGGTAATTAGGCTAATTTGGTAGGTAGGTACCTACCTACCTACCTATTCTAGTTTGGTAGGTAGGTACCTACCTACCTACCTATTCTAATTTGGTAGGTAGGTACCCACCTACCTACCTATTCTAATTTGGTAGGTACCCTAGCTACCTGTTTGGTAGGTATACTTAGGCTAATTTGGTAGGTAGGTACCTACCTACCTACCTATTCTAATTTAGTAGGTGGAGGTACCTACCTACCTACCAAATTAAAATAGGTAGGTAGGTAAATTAGGCTAATTTGGTAAGTAGGTTACCTACCAAATTAGAATAGGTAGGTAGGTAGGTACCTACCTACCAAACTAGAATAGGTACCTACCTACCTACCAAATTAGCCTAATTATACCTACCAAATAGGTAGGTAGGTACCTACCTACCAAATTAGCCTAATTATACCTACCAAATAGGTAGTTAGGGTACCTACCAAATTAGAATAGGTAGGTAGGTAGAGGTACCTACCTACCAAATTAGAATAGGTAGGTAGGTAGGTACCTACCAACCAAACTAGAATAGGTAGGTAGGTAGGTACCTACCTACCAAACTAGAATAGGTAGGTAGGTAGGTAGGTAGGTACCTACCTACCTACCTATTTGGTAGGTAATCTGGCTAATTTGGTAGGTACTACCTACCTACCTACCTATTTTAATTTGGTAGGTAATTAGGCTAATTTGGTAGGTAGGTACCTACCTACCTACCTATTCTAATGTGGTAGGTAACCTACTTACCAAATTAGCCTAATTACCTACCTACCTATTCTAATTTAGTAGGTAGAGGTACCTACCTACCTACCAAATTAAAATAGGTAGGTAGGTAGGTAGTACCTACCGACCAAACAGGTAGCTAGGGTACCTACCAAATTAGAATAGGTAGGTAGGTAGGTACCTACCTACCAAATTAGAATAGGTAGGTAGGTAGGTACCTACCTACCTACCAAATTAGCCTGATTACCTACTAGCTAAGTATCTAAGTAGATACTTAGCTAGTAGGTAACGCCACTTCTCTCACCACTTCCCTCGCTCTGCCGCGAGTATGTAAACGCAGCTTCTGTGGCGTGAAGACTACATTTTTTCTTAATGATACCGAACCGAACCGACCGGAATAATTCCGAATTATTCCGGGTCATTTGGGAATTATTCGGGATTTTTCGTTTTATCCTCATCGGAATATTTGGAATTATTCCGGCCTTACATCTATTCCGTTTCATGACTTTTTTGCCAAGCTTGTATATACAATCTTATTTGGAATGGATGTTGATGATAGTGAATAATGATGACTGATGACGATAAATGATGACTGCTGCCTCAGTAACCCTGGCGGACCCTGAGCTCTGTGTTCTTCAGAACCACGCTTGCAATACAAGAGCGGAAAATGCGTCTCTAAGAGGATGATGATGAAAAAATTTACAAAGGTATCGAGCGTCTCTTGAGTTCTCTATCTACGGTCTTTTTGTGTTAAATGCTTATTAAAGATGTTCCTACTTTAAGTAAGTAAGGTAACTGTACCAATGCTAGACACTGTACCAATGCTAGACACTTTCGAACAATACCCAGTATTTTGAGAAAATTATCCATTTGTTTTATAAGACTATTGACTTAAAAGATGCCTAATGGTGTCTATAAGATATGTTCAAATATTCGCAACACCATCCGAAGTAAATTTAGAAAGACAACAGTTGACAGCAAATAATGGGACTCCGTGAACACGGTCGTGTTATTTCTTAAGATTTTTGCCAAGGGTACTGATTTTTATAGGTGTGATTTTTTTGTTTATAAGTAATGATTATTACTAATTTTAGTATAAACGTTATAAATAGTGAAGTTATTGACATACTTGGACCATTGCCCGCGTATTTTGGTTAGGTTTTGTAACATTTATGTGCTATGTCTACTATTGGTACAAAAAATCTTAGATGTTCCAATGATAGACACTTTGGAATAATGCCTTTATTTCATGAAAATAAGATGTTATACCTACGCTATATGTGATAAATACATTGAAATTCAGCACATGTACCGGTAATAACTAATAATGCTCGCGCTAGCCCACTCTAACCTCGTGGATGTCGCTTATCGCGTAGTATTGTAAATTTTAGTGCTGCGAGTCAAGCATTGTGCACTTAGTCAACACTATTGAACCACTTGACTCTCTATTTGACTATCTAATTACCTTTCTCCCCCATCCACCCTCCCCTCCCCCATTCCCTTACCCTGCCCTACACACATTCTTACAACTCTCCACCCATCCCTTTCCGCCCTCACTATTTAGCCCACAATTTCGCCTTTCCCCACGCTCTCCTCTCCTTTCCCTACATTCCCCACACACCTACTTTCCTTACTCCTTCCCATGACCTTCTTCCTCAGCTCTTATACCATACCGAAACACACCGTAAGATTCCCCCTCCCTCTCTCACCTATTCCCTCACTCCTTCCCACACATTCCCACGCTCCTACCCCAAATTTTCCCCCACTCTTTCCATTTCCTCCACCCCTTCTCCCACTCCTACCTCTTCGTCGTCTCTCTTCTTTAGCTCAATCCTTCGTGGTCCTTCCTAATCATTTCATCAGAAAGGACCATCTTCAAGGGAAATTTTCATCCAGTATTACCCCCAGGTATCGAGGTCTAGCCAAATCCGTAGTTAGGACTGGTAAAGCGGACCCCAGACTCCGAGCTGAAGGCTTCGGATGCGACTTGGAATTAACGCTAGGAGGAAGAAGATTACCCCCCCTCCCTTTAACCCCAATAAAAAGCCTATATCCGTTCCCGAGCTCTAATCCATCTCTGTACCAAATTTTATAAGGATCGGTTCAGCCATTTGAATAATATGAGGAGTGAAAGTTGCAATGTAACATCTAATATTTTCAAATATGGTGTGTTGAGTATCAAGTGACAGGTCATAATTTATACATCACGATACAGCAAGTCTTATGGAAATCGGTTGAGTGGTTATACCTGTAAAAAGTATGAAATAAAAAATAAAAATTAAAAATTTAAAAAACCCCCGAACCAAAATGAACCTATAAAAAGTAAAACCCACCTTTTGTCATTGTCTCGTCAGGGGACCGCCGTCTGACCGTCGCTCGGGGGAATAGGGCAGACCAAGGCACTTAGCGGTCTGATATTCAATTTTGTAGAGAGAAATTAAAGTGTCTACTATTGGTACAGATAGGTGTCTATCATTGGGACAATGATGTCTAGCATTGGTGTTTTCGACCAAGTGCATAATAATTTAATTTAAAGTAAAAGTATGATAGATTTTAAAGATTTTATGGGCAAAAGTTAATGTCTAATTGTTGCTGTAACAGTTAAAAAAGAATGTAACGACCATGCTGTAATTAATTTGTTAAATTTTTTAGATTGAAATTTTATTTTTCCTTAAAGTGTCTACCATTGGTACAGTTACCTTACATAAGTAAGATTATAAAATAACCTACGTGGCAGCATAGTGATAGCAGCTTAGCCTGTTCCGAAAGGAACAAATAAAAAAAAAGTGTGTTATGTCATGACTGTCAATGTCAAACCAAACGGACAGATTGCAGCGTGAGTGACGTCTCTTCTTGGCAGATTGGCTATTTAATTGGCTGAAGAAATGACGTATTCATTTTTGAGCGCTATAACTAAAATGTAAAGTTAGTTACCAGATACTCAGTTTAATTTAGTTCGTGTAACGCAGCCGCCGGCAAAAGCTGTGTTTCAATTGTATTAAATACGGTGACGGTCATAAAACTAAAGCGGTTCAATATGAACATTGGGCAATTAATCTTTTTTATTCCTGTGTTCATTGCATTAGTGAACAGTGCAGTTGTAGTGAACGATGGTGATGTTGATCAACAAGGACTGTACAGTAAGTCGGACCGTGTTGACATATTGACAAACCGTAATTTTGAAAGAAAGATTTATGGACAGCAACATGCAGTCCTTGTTCAATTTTATAACAGCTATTGCGGACACTGCCGAGCATTTGCACCCCGATTTAAAGCCATGGCTGCCGATATTTCGACATGGAAAACTATAATAAGATTAGCAGTTCTTGATTGCTCAGTTGAAGAGAATAATGAAATTTGCAGGCAGTTTGAAGTCATGGCTTATCCTTCACTTCGTTATTTGCATGAATTTTATGTAAAGGGAAATGGCAACATTGGTGAAAAGATACAGATAGCAGACTCACCTGAAAAAGTTACAAGTAACATAGTCACAAAGATGCAAAGTGAACAACTTGCGGGCCGTTTAATTACTGCTCCAAAATTATATATTGACTCATATAGTTCCTATTCTGCGGTCTCCCAAAAGCTTCCTCTTGATACCCTCTATACTATCCTAATCTTTGAAAATGCAAATTCAACATTAGGATCTGAGCTAGCTTTAGATATGAATAATTATCAACGTGTGAAAGTTGTAAGGGTGCTGGAGACTAGTGAACTCAGCCACATTGCTAATATCAGACAGTTTCCAGCAGTAATTGGTCTAACCTCGACTCTAGAGCCTACACCAATCTATTCCAAAGAAGCTAGTAAAAAAAATTTACAAAAGGCTATCAACTCGTACTTAAAATCTAAAAATTATGTATTCCCAGCTGGAAATCAAGGTAGCCAAGAAATAATAACTAATGAGAATTCTGGTGAAAAACCAACATTTAATACTGACTTTGTTTATTATAGTGACCTAGAAAAAACTTTAAAGACAAGTTTGCACACAGAAATTACTAGATTTAAGAGCTTAAGTGGTGAACCCCTACAAGCTCTGTTAGATTACTTAGAAATCCTAATAACATCTTTCCCTTCAAGAGGAAATATTAAAGAGTACATTATGGATTTATATGCCGCTCTAAGGACAAGAAAAAGTTGGAGTGGCAGTGAAGTTTATGAACTAGTGAAAAGTTTGGAGAATGCACATACTCCAGTGTATACCACAAATAATCTAGAATATGTTAGATGTAAGGGCAGCCAAGCTAAATTCCGAGGGTATACCTGTGGACTCTGGACGTTATTCCATACCTTAACTGTAAATGCAGCTCAAAAGCCAGAGACTACAGAGGGCCCTAAAGTCTTAAGAGCGATGCATGGCTATGTCAAACATTTCTTTGGGTGCACAGACTGTGCTATGCACTTTCAAGCTATGGCTGCAAGAAATAGAATATTTGACGTAAAAGAAAATGACAAAGCTGTCCTGTGGCTATGGATAGCTCACAATGAAGTAAATCTCCGTTTAGCAGGTGATGTAACAGAAGATCCTGATCATCCTAAGATTCAATTCCCTAGTGTGAATAGATGTCCAGAATGTAGACTGGCTAGAGGTGCATGGAACTTACCAGCTGTGTACCAGTATCTACAGAATGTCTATGGTGCGGACAACATTCAAATGGTGCGAAGATCAAGGGCTTCAGTAGCTGCAAGCCCATTCTCCAATTTGGACATCGGAATGTTAAGTCTCCTGTACATATTATCTTTTGTTATTCTTATTCTAGTCATAAAATATTTCCTATCTAAACGTTACAAAAAGAAGGTATATAAACATGGGCGGAGTAAAGTATAACACATACCTAAATACCAAGTACCAACACACATATATATATATAGTATATACAAGTTTATTATAATGTATTGGCTGTTGTTCTCGTTACCTTATTTATGTAATTTACCATTTCATTCCGAATTTGTCTTTAGTCTCATGGAGTTAAATTGAAAGCAATATTAATACATAATATGGCTGGAGATAACCTCATTCCATTACATAGTTACTGCTGATATTGTGTGCAACCTGGGGACTAACTTGCATGTTGTGAAACTAATTATGTTTTGACTAGTGACTTAAGCTATGCGCTATCAAATATTCAAATATTGGTTGAACTAAAAATATAACTTACTTCTCATTTTTTTAATTGCGAGAATTGCCTATTTATTCATTATTATCTGCCTATCTTAAGTAATTTCACTTACCCCAAAATCAATGGGTCTTTTCTTCTAAATTTATCTCTAAATGCTAACACGTAATACAGACTGAATAGGATAATTTAAAGACTTTTTTTTATTCTACAATAAAATTGATATTAGTTTTGAGATTAATAAATTCTAGAGAAATTAGCTTTGCATGTCATGTAAAAGAATTCTATAAAAATATATTAACTATTGCAATAATAAATAGTGAGGTAAATATTAAGTACATTATTAAAAAAATAGGATGTACTTTTTTTGTGAAGTGTTATCTTTTTACCTAATTGAGATGCTGGGTCCAGAAGCTATATATTCTATATTGTTAAATATTTTTAAATTCCGTAGTAGTACTATTCTAATGTTGTTTAACATGGATTCTAAATGATTCTAACAATTTTTAGTATTAATTTGAATTACCATTATGACAAAACATTGCATAATAATTTAATTACTAATTATACACAGGCATTTAATGTTAAGTACATGTACATTATAACCTTTAAACACTATTCCAAGTATGATATAAGTATAACTAGGTATAACTATATATTCAGCATTGACTCTCATACATTCAATTTACTAAACAAGTGCTCTTAAATTAATAGTATGTCACTAAGACTTCAGATGCATCAACCTATTGCATGAACTATTATTAAGTATAAAGTTTATATTTACTTGCAACAAAATTATTTTTTATAGTAATGTCTAACAGATTTATATGAACTATAATTAAGCAATAATTTATCTTACGTAAAGGTCCAGAAAAGAAAAGCAATATTTAAAATAAGTAACACTAGCGTAAAAATTAAATTTAAGTTGCAAAATTAATAATTTTATCAATAATCTTTTGAGACATATTGACTCGTTAAATGAGTAAAGTAATACAGTCAGGTTTCGAGATATGAAACCATAATATTTGTACGAGGAAACCAAAAGAGCAATAAGTAACTGGAAGAATTCTTGTGAGCTGCTTAGTGCCTTTTTTACTTTTAAATATGTGATGTGTATAAGGTCAAGCTCACACTGTTGAATATCGTCTAATCCCAAGCGGTTTTTAAATCTGCGTATTTCAACTTACACGCACGGCGAATTAAATTTCTCTCGATTGTTATCAGTTTCTATATTCCTAACAGCACACCTCTACAGTGCACAAAATATTCGCAACGCATATTTAAACGCGCCCGCGCCTCAGGATCGTGGACCCTGTGGCTAAACTCAGGTTTGGTTGCAGAATTATTTTCGCACTACCTATTTTCTGCAATTACCTGCAATTTCATACGGAAAAGACTTGCGCAGTGCGGGCTTGGCCTAATAATTGCGCCTTATTAATATGGCTTCAAGTTTATATAAATATTCAAGTGCCAAATTTAAAGTTGTTCTTCCGTAGTTCCGAAGCTGTTTTCAAACTATAATAAGTATTAATTTGAAATAAAACTGTTTTTAACTGATTCCATCGCGACTTATTTAGCGATATTTTATTATTTACACTGATCCCGACGTTTTGGTTGCTTTTCAGTAGCGATTTTCACGAGGACAATAAGATTGTTATTGTCTCGTATTGTCAAGTGTAAATTTATCACGATGTTCAGAAGCTGAAAAGCAAACCGACCGTCGTCAGGATCAAGTATGAACTTATAAATAATAAAAAGTTAATTTATTTACGTACACCGGAACAATATCTTTAGTAAAAGTATGTAGTGTTAAATATTTTATAAATAATAATCCAAATGAACGGCTAAAATAATATTTTGAGATAACTATTTGCTGTACAATCAGCTTTTTTAGGAAAAAATAATTGATTTGCATTTAGCCCTAATAAAATGACACCAAATAAATCGCGGCAGAATTCGTTAAAAATAGTTTTAATTCAATGTGTAAGATTTACGTAAACTTCTGACAGTATCATATTATACTCATAGTATTAAATTGTTCTTATATAGACAGATAGTATTAATTGTTCAATAGATATAACATGACAAGCAACTGTGTTACTATTTTGTTTCTATTGTTTTCAATACGAAACAATGCTTCTACTGCATTATGCTTAGGTACTAGATGCAAGCTTTTCGTTAAAGTAAACAATTTATTAGATCATCCATTCATTGTGGTGACATTGTACTGGTCTCACGTCATTTTTATCTTACTGCTGCTGAGCACCAGGTCCCGGGTTCACTTACCGGATCTAGGTGTTGTTGGTGTTTTCTGTACCTCCTTGTAGCAACACGAAATCAGAAAATCGTATTCGATTGATGGCAATAGGCTCGTGCCTTTAAACGGGGTTCGAAAGCATAAGTAGTTGGCAATATGTATGCTGTGTCTTAATACAGCTCCGCCAAGCTTTTTAGGGTTCCGTAGCCAAATGGCAAAAAACGGAACCCTTATAGATTCGTCTTGTCTGTCCGTCCGTCTGTCTGTCTGTCTGTCCGTCCGTCCGTCCGTCCGTATGTCACAGCCACTTTTCGCCGAAACTATAAGACCTATGCTGTTGAAACTTGTTAAGAACATGTATTCTGTGAACCGCATTAAGAATTTCACACAAAAATAAAAAAAAGCATTAAATTTTGGGGGTCCCCATACTCCCCATACTTAGAACTGAAACTCAAAATTTTTTTTTTCATCAAACCCATGCGTGTGTGGTATCTATAGATAGGTCTTTAAAAATGCTATTGAGGTTTCTAACATAATTTTTTTCTAAACTGAATAGTTTGCGCGAGAGACACTTCCAAAGTGGAAAAATGTGTCCCCTCCCCTCTCTAACTTCTAAAATATGGGAATGACAAATCTAAAAAAAATATGTGATGAAGGCAAAGTCTCGGAGTATGAGTACATGTATGCTTTTTTTTAAATTTGGTAGCAGAAAAAGATTTCTAGAGGTTATTTTTAAAGCTTCATTATATTATGTAGTATAATTCAAAGTAGTGCTGTGCTGTTTATAATCGGTCGTCTATGTGGATTTCGGTTATCGCGACCAAAAGGACCGACTGTTAGACCTAAAAAATATACTTACACAAAAAGTTTCATCATAATCGGTCAAGCAGTTTCGGAGGAGTTTGGTGACGAACTTTGTGACGCGTCAATGTTAAGTTGTCGAAGAAATTACCGTGCCAAATTACATATTAATTTGCTGTTGAAAGGGCTTTGCAAATCCTACTAATATTATAAACGCGAAAGTTTGTAAGTATGTCAGGATGTTTGTTACTCTTTCACTTCACGTAAAAACTACTGAATTTATTTTAATGAATCTTTGCAATAATTAGGGCATCGAGCCCGGGTTTACTCGACTCGAAAAAACCCGGGTTTTCCGGGTTTTCGGTGCGAAAAAAAACCCGGGTTTTTTTAATCAAAACCCGGGTTTTTTCGGGTTTTTTTCTTTTCATTATTTGATAAGTAATTATGAGTATAGGACGCAAAGGGTTCGGCCGAGTTGCTTTTTACCTACAAGATTGGATAGGAGAAGACGAAGGGGGCATCGCGAAAGAAGAGAAAAGCTCAAAAAGGTCGGATGAGCAAGGGAGGAAGGGAGGTTTTGAAGGGCATCAAAGAGTTCGCTTATGGTAAAGGGTGGGTCATTATCATAATGACTCCCATCAAGATAATTACGCATCCTTACTCGAGCGAACTCTTTGATGCCCTTCAAAAGTTCAATCCTAAGAATGCTCCGCAGGGGATGGCCTCACTGCACATATCTGCACCATTGAGACCAACCGCTTGCTCTTCGTGAAGCTGCTGGATCAGTACCTTCACCACGGCTACTTTTCTAAGATGTAGGAGAAGGCTGTAGTGATGGCACTGAGTAACCAGGTAAGGATTTGTACACCGTCTCCATGGTCGATGGTCTATCGTTCGTCTTGGAGTAGGTGTACGAGAAGATGCTGGTGGCTCATCTCAACTTTATCCGCTGTTGAAAACTAGCCCTCGCCAGATAAAGTTATTTCCACTTCTCTCGATCGGAGAAAACGGATCAAGCTGAAAGGAAAGCAGATGTCTAATTCTTCAGCGGCGCGGAAGAGTGGAGAAGTGTGTAGCCGGGCGGCCTGTGGCGGTTGGCTATGCCCCGCTCGCAATCCCCGTTCCCTGCGCCTCGGTCATCAGAAGGCGTCATTTGATTGGTGGCCTATGTAAGACACAGCTCACATGTCGTCTCCGCTACGCATATCCTTTCCGCTTTGGTGAAAATCACCTGTCAGTTTCGCAGTTCCTTTCTCTCCTCTCCGCTTTGGTGGAAACCGGGCCTGAGACTGGTGGAGGAAAAGTGCCCCACAAATTTCAGACGAGTTATTACAAGGCTTCCTAAGCGACAGGAAGGTAAGGCTCTGAAGGTAAGGCCTCTGCATTCCACGACCACATATAGCGGTCGTGGAATGCAGAGGCTCTACGGAGTCCTGATGCGCCCAGGGTTCAATTGGCGGAACCAACTAGATGGTGGAATGGTGCACGTATAATGGACGTGGATGATGTGGTGATTGTAATAGATAGAGATAGCGTCCTGGAGATTGAGAGATTTCTTTCGAGCACATTAGAAGTGACTTTTAATATTAAAACTGTTTTTGTGAATTGGGAAGCACTGTTTAATTGTCCGAGCGAGCGAGTCTCCGTTTCGACAAGATGACCGATTTTGCTTTTATCGGTGTTACTGGTGTGACACAGAGGCTGAAGAGCCGCAAGAGCTTCATCGCGTACGTTGCTCCTATTATCTGCCAACCCTCTTCAGCCAGAGTTGTTCTATGGGGAGCACAGAGGCCACCTATCATCTTCGTCTTGCTATCAGAGAATCTTCCCCCCGGACGGGACCTTGCCTGGACCACTTGGAAGTCCTTAAATAGACTTCGGACGCAGGTCGGTCGAAGTAAGGAAAACCGTATTAGGTGAGGTCATTCAGACGAGATGGATCCACGGTGTGAATGCGGAGCTACTCCACAGACTATGACCCACCTGTTAACTTGTGCTGCCTGCCCAAGCACGTGCACTCCGGAGGAACTTATGAGTGCCTCTGACAACGCTATCGGATACTGGGCAAACAAAATATGACAAGATATGCCGTCGACTCGACAGAAGAAGAATGTCTGTGGTTATGTTAGTTCCGATCTGGAGGGCGCATTTCTTAACCGATTTTCACCAAATTTGGCACACATGTTCTTTGATTTAAAACACAACTTTTGTCAAGAGCTTTTTTGATAGGAGGGAAAAAGGGGGAGAAAAGGGGGAAGTTTGCTGTCACGTTATGAAAGATACTTGATGATTTTTAGCTGAAACTTCAAGGACATGATTGCACATAAGCTGTTGTGAAAAAAAATAATACGTCGTAACGTTATAGGGGGTTCCCCCCGTTTACTATTGCGCTTTTTTAAAGCTCGGATCGTCATTACTTTTTGGTGAAACATCCAAGATGTTTAAAATAAGAACGTATCGTTTTTTTTTTGGTTAGTTCTGTGAACAGTAGACCTCGCGAGCAGCCTTTGCCACATTTTTCTGGTACTGTAGTCAAATCTGGTACCCTTAAAAAGAACTTAACCCGTCAGGGGCATAGCTTATAGCTTCTTTGTAATTCAAATAAAAAAAATAAAGAGGATGAAAAAGCTCGAAAAAAACCCGGGTAACCCGGGTTTTGATTAGGATAAAACCCGAAAACCCGGGTTTTCAAAATTGGCTCGGGTTTCGTATGCCCTAGCAATAATATAGCTAGGGATTGCAATTCGAATACTTCGAAATTCGAAAAATTCGAATTATTCGAATTTTTGGGCCAATTTATAAATTCGAATTTTAAAACCAAGTATTCGAATTATTCGAATTTCGGTTACTATCATGAAAAACTACTACGCAATAGTAGGCTAGACACTCTCACCATGCACAGACGCCAAAATAAAAGGCCCCCAGTTCCCGATGGTCCCGCTATTCCCAGCCATGGTAGTGGGAGGCTACCGAAACCATCTACTGTTGGCAGCTTATAACTGCAGTACACTACGGCTGGACGAGCACCTCACCGAACTCGAGGTAGAACTAATTCGCATAAACTGGCACATATTGACACTGTCAGAGATCTGAAGAAAGGGGAGGACACGACAACCCTTGAGTCAGGCGACCTGTTCTATTTTAGAGAAGGTGATCAGCTTTCCCAGGGAGGAGTCGGCTTTCTGGTAAAAAGGACCTCATCAGCAGCGTTGTTGAAGTTGTCTGTACCTTGTCCTGAAAATCACGAACAGTCGTTCGCTGAAGGTGATACAGGTATATGCGCCGACCTCGTCTTACTACAAAGAAACTGCCGAGATGGTATATGAGGATATTGCTAAGGCAATGAATCACACCGCCAAGGCCACTTAAAAAGTTGTTATGGGGGACTTCAATGCCAAAGTGGGAGTACAAGAACGCAGCGAGACGAAAATTTGACGTTATGGAGTGGGTAGCAGAAATCGCATAGGGCAAATGCTAGTCAGCTTTCTCGAGTTACAGGGGCTCTTCTTATGAATAGTTTCTTTAAGAAAAAACCCCACAGGAAATGGATTTGTCAACGCCGGGACTCTGCGACAAAGAACGAGACAGACTTTTTCATAACGGACAGTAAGCACATATTTAGAGATGTCTCTGTGCTCAACAAGTTTAAAACTGGAGGCGATCGCCGACTTATCCGAGGCTCTCTAAATATCAACATCAAGGCTGAAAGATTCCAAATGATAAGATAAACCCTCCGACCCACGCCGTTCCAAGTAGCTCTAGGGTCCAAAAAGTCCAACTAGAACTTCAAAATCTTTTCACAATGCTGGAAACCTCTAGCAGCATTGATGAGAATAGTGGTCAAAAGATTGCAGGAAGTGTCTGGAAAGTTGTTTCCCGGAAAACGCAGACAGCAAGAGTCCAAGCTCTCTCTGAACTCTCGAACTTATGAGGAAGAGGCATGAACAACCATTCACACAGTCATCTTCATCAGATGGGAGAGCCTTAAACCAACAAATCAAAAAGCTGATACGACGCGACCTCCGACACTCCAACACTCGCATTATCCTGGAGGCAATTGAGAGAAATAGGGGGTCGTAAGTGTTCGCTCAGCAGTTGGGGAGGCCCCATCTGACGAAACTTAAAACTGGGGATGGCAAAACGATTACCTCAAAGTTCGAGATACTTGAAGAGATCGAGAAATTTTATGGACAGCTATATGCATCACGGATAAGTAAACCGATGGGACATAGCTATGAAGATCACAGAACCCCAGTCACGCGCCATTACACCGAGGAGACGCCAGATATCGAGCGGTGCGAGGTAGAGGTGGCTCTCCGGCAACTGAAGAAAAACAAGTGCCCTGGTGATGACGGAATTACAACAATCTTGAAAGAGCTAGCGATTCTCTTTATTTCTGTCATCCAGCAAGGGCTAACACCTAGGGCATGGAGCGGGAGTGCAGTGGTACTGTTCTTCAAAAAGGTGATAAGTCCTTGCTGAAGAACTACAGGCCCATCTCACTCCTGAGCCATGTCTACAAGTTGTTCTCGAGGGTCGTCACAAATCGCCTCGCGGGTAATCTCGACGAGTTCCAGCCACCTGAGCAAACCGGGTTTCGAAAAGGCTATAGTACCGTGGACCAGATCCATACTGTTCGGCAGATTGAAGAAAAGAATCAGGAGTACAATCGCCCATGTGTATGACCTTTGTGGACTACGAAAAAGACTTCGACTCTATCGAAACGTGGGCAGAGCTGGATGCCCTGCAGCGGTGTTGTGTCGATTGGCAATACATCGAGGTGCTGATATGCTTATATTATATGACACTACCACAATGTCCATCCAGCTTCAAGACCAGAAGACGAAACCCTTACTTTTATTAAGTTCAGATTGAGACTGTGATTTTAAATGTTTAGAAGAAGATTTACTTTTATTAAATTGAGAGTGAGTATGAATGAGGGAATGCTCACTTAATAAGATACCAAGATACCAAGCAAATATCATTAAGTAAAGTTTATTAAACGCAAATTCTATAAAAATGGGCTGCTGTGTAGGTATGCTCACTAAAAAATCCAAATGTAATAAAATATGGTCTTTTGCAAAAAAAACTTGGAAAAATTCGAATAATTCGAATTTAGGTCAAGTGGAATTCGAATAATTCGAAATTGAAATTTTTTCGAATTTTGCAATCCCTAAATATAGCTCATCAGAATAACACATCAGCGAGGAACGGGATCAGAATTCCACGCGGGTGGGGCCGCGGGCAACAGTTAGTTGATAATAAAACCAAGAAGACAAGGCAATTAGGTACAATTGAAACTATTCTCCAAGATAATTCTCTAACAAAATGTATAAATGTATAATATTATAAAAATAACAACTTTGAAGGCAGTGGGCGTTTATAACAATAGAACGTAATGTTCCTCACAATATACGTAAGGTAAAACAGCAAATAAATTAACATAGTATTGTTTTAGTAACTACATATCTACTTTGTTTGAACTATATTAATAACAACTGTTTTCATTCTTCACGTCAATATTTTGTTTCTCATAATTCTGTCACGTAAAAAAGTTCAAATTGTATAAAGAGCAGATATCGGAGCAGATAAACTATAGATAGAGACGGCAATGAACAGTACGACAGACTTCAACTTCTCAATGAAGTTGAGGTATTGTTCTTTTGTGAAAAATCTAAATCGTAATCTGAGTACCCGGTGAGTTTAGATTGGTTAATAGTGTTAACATAGAAGAAAAAACTATTGGAAAACTCACTTACAGTAGGGGAGGCGTAGAAGAAAATTCGGTAGTTACACGAGCGCGTCAGATTAAGATGAGAAGGGAAGGGAGGTTAGTTATTAACTAACAAGTGTATATTTTGTAAATCTGACGATTGGAGCGGTTTAAATCGTTAAATTAACAAAATGCGATTAGCAAAAGGGCGTAGGAAGGTAGCAAAATTGCAAAAAACGAAAACTGAATTTACTCAAACGCAATTTTTTTTTGTTTTTATTTTAAAAGTATCATAATGATATCAGAATAACAGAAAAACAAGACCAAAGTAATACAGAATGTTAATTAAGATGGATGACATAATGTATGTACCTATTTATTATGATTTTATGTGGATGCCTCCACCACTATTTATTCTTTCTAACCCCGCGTTTACACTCTGCTCATCGCATTGCTCATCGTGTTGCCGGAAATATTCGCGCCATTAATGCCTTAGATTCACACATTCGCATCATCGTGTTGCCCGTTGGTCCGCATTACAGTATTCGCCCTGCAATGGAGACGGACGTAAACGTATGGAGGACAACGCTGTAGCAGTGTAATCATTATGCTTTTACAGCATAGCGAATTAATTAAATAAATTATTAATAAAAACTATAATATATTAAATTTATAATAATAAAATATACGTCTTATATTTTTAAAGCCACGAGCGCTCGATGCAAAAGTGTGTTCATCGCGAGCACATCGCGAGTGTGTGAATAGTTCATCGCGCTAGTATTGCCGCTCCGGTATTGCCGGCGCGAGTCAACGCCGCCAATCCGACATTCGCAGCAACATACGCGGCAGTACTCGCGGCATGACGAATATACCATTCACACCACGTCTCTGCCCACTTCTCACGCCACTTCCCTCGCTCTTCCGCGAGTATGTAAACGCAGCATTAAGAAAGCCGAGGACGCTAATCATCAATACACACGTGTACGGTGTATCATGCATGAGTGTTAGGTTTCTCCGTATTATTGTAATAAACAAAAAAATGTTGTTATCGCGACCAAACATAGCTTATTTGCTTTCCCGTTTTCCCGAGCTCTAGTCTATCTCTATACCAAACTTCATCAAAATCGGTTCAATGGTTTAGGCGTGAAAGCGTGACAGACAGACATACTGAAAAGCAGACAGAGTTTCTTTCACATTTATAATATAAGTACCTATGGAAGTATGGATGTTTTATTACGATTAAACTATACTCATTAATTATGTTTATTATTTGAGAAAACAATGAAATTTTTTGTACGCCCAAATAATGCGTTTTAGGTTTCAGATTTCATCAAAAAGAATAAATTCAGTATTTATCATTGTAGTTATAGAAAATAGTAGGTACTTTGGTAAATGTTATAATCATGGTAAGCATGTTTATTAAATAAAGCATTAATTATTAAATAGTATTTATAGCGTAGGTACTTCGTATTCTTCAATAATATTAGATACTAGCTGTTGCCCGCGGCTCCGCCCGCGTGGAATTCGGATTCCGTACAAACTTTTCTTTCGTGCTAAAATTGCCTCGGATACCATCCCCGTCAGCCATCAGGAGTGCCATGTGGAATTCGGACTCACTAAACAGCATGCCGTCGCGGGTCTTCAGTTGCTGGAGTGTAAAATTGCCTAGGGCATTTTCCGCACCCCCCGCCTGACCCTGGGCCATCTACAATTTTAAGATGGCCCTCTCAGAAGTGGGAAGCACGATGTCCCATCGAATTCCGGAAAGGGAGGAGACGGGCGTGAAGGGATGACAGGAGGCCGGACCTATAATCCTCACGTCCGCGCTCGGTGACCAGCCCTTCCCTTACCTGCTCGCTACTGGGCCTCCTCGTAGTCAGAGGGACATGTGGGAAGCCTTTGAGCAGCCCTCTATAGAGCTGCTCCCGTTGCTGTATGTATTTGCCGTAGGCGGTAGCGCCTCCCCTGGGTGCGGGGCGTTAATGCCTCCGTTACCCAGGATGCATCACATGGAGGTTCCAATCCCGCATTCGGATCCCGTTACCGTTGCATCTTGTGTTCAGCTGACCTTCCCTGTCTTCGCTCGTGAAATACTTCGAACACCCGTGGTTGCACCCTTTTAGCCCATGCCCGTAATAATAATTAGTTTTCAAATAATGTATGGTAATTTACCGGATTTATTGACATTATAATTTCGTAATATCTTTTGAATAGAACGTGCGATTTCAATAATTCAAAAAGTAATCAACAGGTATTGAAACAATCTTAAATACCAAACGATCTATTTAGATAAGAATTAATATAAAGGTATAGATTCCGTGGTCTGACTTTGATCGGCATTTCGGCTTGAATTTATATCGTCGCGCGTTACTTTCATACTGCAATAGATTCTAAAATATTCATTATAATTATACAGTGTAAAGGGCAATTTTGATCTACATTAAATGTACAATGTATCTAACGTATTTAGTCAGATAAGGCTTAACACTATATTGTTAAAAATAGCTTCGAAAATGACACATATTTTTTTTATAATTTGTAAAAGATAAAAATGGTTATTGTGAGCTACCCTTATTAGATAGACATATGCTGTCGCGGACTTTTATGTAGACCTTTTTAAGTTACACATTTCTACAGTACATTATTTTGTTCTTTCTTCAATAGTTTTCGCAGCGTACGCGATTAAGGAATTTTTTAGGTAATTTTTTTTACACCTTGGGTTACATTATTGAAGTTTTATCCAGGATCCCTATTTTTTTGAAAATTAATTATAGCCTATGTTAGTCAGTGATAGTGCAGCTTTCTAATGATAAAAGAATTTTTGAAATCGGTTCAGTAGTTCTTGAGTTTACTCGAATACAAAAATACAAATCTAATATTAGTAAAGAATGTATGGAAATCTGCCCGATTTATTGACATTTATGCTCACTGCTCCGCTCCCTTTAGTAGTAGCGTGATGTTATATAGCCTATGTTACTCCCAGATAGTGTAGCTTTCTATAGGTGAAAGAATTATTGAAATCGGTCCAGTAGTTTCGGAGCCTATTCGTTACAAACAAAAAAACAAACAAACAAACAAACAAACAAACAAACAAATCTTTCCTCTTTATAATATTAGTATAGATATAGATTTAAGTATTTTAATATAACTGTGCATATCAGCAGTAGGTAGGTATGCCCAACGCGAAGTATTATCTTGCGTTGCGAATGGTTATCAACTTCGACAACGTTCGGTTGAGCATTTTACAGTTCACTTTTAACTTTTCATAAAAATGTTTCTTAAATAAACAAAATTGTACTTGAGTTGTCAGTAGCCCAGTGAAAGCGGTCAACTCCCGCAAACAGCCACGAAACAACTAAAATGCATCTCGCAGGTCCTTCTTTTAATAATTTGGTTAATGTCCATCATTAATCATCAAGTTAAAAAACCGGACGACGAGGACTCTCTAGGACTAGATTTCAAAACAGCTATCAATTTTATTAGTCTTTCGGCGGATGTGGTCAGCCAATTACATACTTAACAAATCTTGGTTTGGTTTGGTTATCCTGCGAGGTATAACTTTGAGTGCTTATAGGAAGACCTCATTATGAAATAAAATTAATTATTTATATATTGATTTGGTTCTAATTAGATCTATCAAATCGAATCAGATTAACCCTCCGTCGTATAATTAGTACCTAACTCTAACTATGAAACCCCTTGTTGACATTAGTCAACAAGAGATGATCGCCTCAAGCCTAATTATAGCTATTAGCACAGTAAACTATTAGGGTAGATTTATAAGTAGTTATTTAGGACCTAAGGATAGTTGACGAACAAATCAAATCAGTCTGTTATTGTCAAAACAGTAGTAAGTTTATTAGAACGTGTATGAAAATAACAAATTTTCAATATGTTATTTTCTAGCTAGCTCATCTGCCTACCCCTTCGGGGATATAGGCGTGAGTTTATGTTATATGTTACCTATTCAATATATGTATTGTCAAATATTTTGGGTAACTACGAGTATTACGGGTTGGGTGGATGTTTAAAATATACCTAACTAGCTGTTGCCCGCGGCTCCGCCCGCGTGGAATTCGGATTCCGTTTCCACTTTTTTTTCATGCTAAAGTTCCCTCGAATATGGTCAGACTCAGGAGTGATTATATCGAGCTCGGACCCACTAAAAACGCATGCCATCGCGGGTCTTTAGTTGCTGGGGTGTAAGATTGCCTAGGGCATATTGCGCGCTCCCCCCCCGGCACACCCTGGGCCATCTACAATTTTAAGATGGCCCCTCAAGAGCGGGAAGCATGGTGCCGCTATCAAAATCCCGGCAAGGGAGAGGCGGGCGTGAAAGGGTGATAGGCGGCCACACCTGTAATCCTCACGCTTGCGCTCGGTGACCAGCCCTCACCTTGCCTGCTCTCCACTGTGCCCTCTGACTGTCAGAGGGTCATGCGGGAAGCCTCTGAGCAGCCCTCTACACTCAGAACCGCACCCGTTGCGGTAGGTATTTGCCGTAGACGGCAGGGCCTCCCCTGGGTGCGAGGCGCTCCGTTGCCACATGGTGTATCGTATAGAGGTTCCGACCCCTCATTCGGATCTTGTTCCCGTTGCATCTTCTGTTCAGCTGACCCTCCCCGTCTTCACACGTAACATACTTCGAACGCCCGCGCTCGTTGTACCCTTTTAGCCCATGCCCGTAATTAAATATTTTTCAAATAATGTATGGCAATCTAGCGGATTTATTGACATTTATAATTTCGTAATATCTTTTGAATAGAACGTCCGATTTCAATCATTCAAAAAGTAATTAACAGGTATTGAAACAATCTTTAAAACCAAATAATTTATTTATATAAGAAATAATACAAAAGTATAGATTCCGTGGACTGATTTTGAGCGGCATTTCTGTTAAATTTTATTTCGCCTTAATATTTGGTTCTCCCTTGTTTGGTATAACAACGTTTGGTCGAATATCACTTGAACTAATTTCAGTTACAATAAAGTCATTTCACATAATTATTCATTTGACCGAATATTTAATTGGTAGAATTTTATTTAGCATAATTATTTAGTTGGAATAATATCATTTCACCGAATTTTCATTTGCACTAATTTTATTTAAACTAATGCTTCATTAGCCTAATAATGATTTAGTAGAGAGATCATACCGAATCACTCGGCGGCCGCTACCGCGGCACGCTCGCTTCGCTCGCTCGCCTCGTGCTTGTTGTGCTCACAGTTCTAACCTAACCTAACCCTGCCGATTGCACTGAGAGTTTTTCAATTTTACTTGTATTGTTTTTCATGAAACATACTTTTAGTGGTTTTCTTACATCACGGAAATCGGCAGGGTTAGGTTAGGTTAGAACTGTGACCACAACAAGCACGAGGCGAGCGAGCGTAGCGAGCGTGCCGCGGCAGCGGCCGCCGAGGGCCAGATAAATAAATTTCTACACTACATTAACATTATACCAATTGAATATTCGATGAAATACATAATAATATCAACTGAACATTACATGAAATGAGCATTATACTTTTTGATCAATAGCGCAAAGGTTGTTATCGCAAATAAATATTCGATGAAATGAAAATTATGTCAATCGATATTATGCAAAGCAATTATTTTCGCAAACGTTGTTCGAATTAGTAACATTCGACCAAACGTTGTTATACCAAACAAGGGAGAACCTTAATATTTTTTCATATTGCGATAACTCTTCAATTATTCATGGTAAGTATATAGGTTCTCCCTTGTTTGGCATAACAACGTTTGGTCGAATGTTACTAATTCGAACAACGTTTGAGAAAATAATTGCTTTGCATAATATCGATTGACATAAGTAATTTTCATTTCATCGAATATTTATTTGCGATAACAACGTTTGCGCTATTGATCAAAAAGTATAATGCTCATTTCATCTAATGTTCAGTTGGTATTAATATGTATTTCATCGAATATTCAATTGCTATAATGTTAATGTAGTGTAGAAATTTATTTATCTGGCACTCGGCGGCCGCTGCCGCGGCACGCTCGCTTCGCTCGCTCGCCTCATGCTTGTTGTGGTCACAGTTCTATCCTAACCTGACCCTGCCGATTTCCGTGATGTAAGAAAACCACTAAGAGTATGTTTCATGAAAAACAATACAAGTAAAATTGAAAAACTCTCAGTGCAATCGGCATGGTTAGGTTAGGATAGAACTGTGACCACAACAAGCATGAGGCGAGCGAGCGAAGTGAGCGTGCCGCGGCAGCGGCCGCCGAGTGCCAGATAAAAAACAAAATATGAAAAAACAATGAAACCACCGTCAGTTTATTAACAATGAAAGGAAACTCACCCTATTATTACTAAACCGAATATTCGGTATGATCTCTCGACTAAATCATATTATTAGTCTAATGAAGCATTAGTTTAAATAAAATTAGTGCAAATGAAAATTCGGTGAAATGATATTATTTCAACTAAATAATTATGCTAAATAAAATTCTGCCAATTAAATATTCGGTTAAATGAATAATTACCTATGTGAAATGACTTTATTGTAACTGAAATTAGTTCAAGTGATATTCGACCAAGGTTCTCCCTTGTTTGGTATAACAACGTTTGGTCGAATGTTACTAATTCGAACAACGTTTGAGAAAATAATTGCTTTGCATAATATCGATTGACATAATTTTCATTTCATCGAATATTTATTTGCGATAACAACGTTTGCGCTATTGATCAAAAAGTATAATGCTCATTTCATGTAATGTTCAGTTGGTATTAATATGCATTTCATCGAATATTCAATTGGTATGTAGTGTTAGTTAGTTATATTGTAAAGTTAGTAATAATGTTAATGTAGTGTAGAAATTTATTTATCTGGCCCTCGGCGGTCGCTACCGCGGCACGCTCGCATCGCTCGCTCGCCTCGTGCTTGTTGTGGTCACAGTTCTAACCTAACCTAACCCTGCCGATTGCCGTGATGTAAGAAAACCACTAAGAGTATGTTTCATGAAAAACAATATAAGTAAAATTGAAAAACTCTCAGTGCAATCGGCAGGGTTAGGTTAGGTTAGAACTGTGACCACAACCAGATAAAAAACAAAATATGAAACAACAATGAAACACCGTCAGTTTATTGACAATGAAAGGCAACTAATTACTACTAAACCGAATATTCGGTATGATCTCTCGACTAAATCATTATTAGTCTAACGAAGCATTAGTTTAAATAAAATTAGTGCAAATGAAAATTCGGTGAAATGATGTTATTCCAACTAAATAATTATGCTAAATAAAATTCTACCAATTAAATATTCGGTCAAATGAATAATTATGTGAAATGACTTTAATGTAACTAAAATTAGTTCAAGTGATATTCGACCAAACGTTGTTATACCAAACAAGGGAGAACCTTCGACCAAACGTTGTTATGCCAAACAAGGGAGAACCAAGTATATAGTGTATATGGCAATTTTGAACTACATTAAATGTACAACGTATCTAACGTATATAATAGGATAAGGAATAACACTGTATTGTTAAAAATGACACTTTTTTTTTGTAATTGGTATAAGATAAAAATGGTTACTGTGGGCTACCCTTATTAAATAGACATGCTATCGCGGACTTTTATATAGACCTTTTTAAAACATACATTACCACAGTATATTATTTTGTTATATGTATATTCAATAGTTTTCGCAGCGCACGCGATGTAAGGAATTTTCAGGTAATTTTTTTACACCTTGGGTTACATTATGGAAGTTTTAGTAAGGATCCCTAACTTTTTTGAAAATGTAATTTTCCTTAGAATAGCATGTATGTATCGTTTTATTATAGTAAGTGGCATACGACCACGGCTATCCTAAATATTTTCTTGTTTAATACTTTTCAGAGCGTGATTTTTAAGTAGTCGGGTTTTAGTTTTAAACTTATTTTTTTATTTATTTTATTTTGGGGCACCCAACAACTATAATTTATGCATATTTGAAATGTGCTAATTGAGCTCTTTAATTTGATACCATACACGGCATATTTATCTCAAATTATTTTTTCAACACAGTACCTACTTTATGGCCGCTAGAGGGCGCCACATTAGATTTAGTGACACGTCATATAGCCTATAACTATCGGACGATCAAGACGATTCTAACGATATGCTATATGTCCAGTTCTAATAAGTAGTTGAGCAGCTATGAGGGAACAAACGAACATACATACATACATACATACATCATACATACATACATACATAGCCTGTCAAAATCATAACCCTCCTTTGGCTTCGCCGTAGTCGGGTAAAAAGTACTATTCAGTTTAGGTAGGTTCTCGTTATAGTGCACCTGTAATCCTGCGGTAGGTATAGACCGGTTCGAATGAAAATAGACCACGGTAACCATTTACCTAAGTGGCCCGTGTTCCCACTTGCTCCCTTATGGTATGATTCCGAAGGTAACAGCATACGACAACTGCAGACGCACGCAGCAGATTCGTGTAATTCATGCGGGTCTCCTTTATCCGTATCGGATTCGGAATTCACTAAGTAATGGGTACCGGGTACACTGTATCTGCTGCATCGTCGCAGTTGTTCGTATGCGTCTTTAGTAGTAGGTACCTGATTAAGAAACTGTATATTGATGTATCTGTAGCAGTTCTTTTATTACCAATCTAACATAACGCGTAGCGAACTAGGTATACGTATTTTTATATAGTAGATGACTTTTCGAGGTCGGTCGGTAGCAGTCGAAAACGCATGTAGGTACGCAGATTTTATACGTTCCGGTAGATCTATTGCTATTGCTTTTGTTGTAATACACACATAATAAACTCGTATTCAAGTAGGTATATCATCGTCATCGTCCTCCCAACAGAACATAAATAATCGCACAGAATTTGCCATCTTTTTCTTGATTATTAATTTAAAAAATGGGTGTCAAAATCTATTCATTCAAAACCAGCATCCTGTGCTGATTTTTATAGATTTTTATTATACTTACTTTGAAACTTCTTTTACGTTATTAGAAAACTATTACATTTAATGGACAAATTTACATACCTACGGCACTCGGATATTATTTGTTGTTATTTTTTTTTCCATGTCCATTCCTTTTCTGGATAACTCACGCTTTAAATGTTATTCCTAAACGAAAGATTGATTTCAATTTGTGAGTTACCTACATTATGACTATGACGCAGATGTAGAAGAGAAAGTTCATCCAACTTTCGAATTTCTATTTATTGAATCATAGGTATTAATCCTTGGTTATAATTGATGATATTAATGTACCTACTACATATTGCGCTATCGGTCCCTTCGAGTTTAATGTGCCTTAACAACAAATTCTCTCTGATTGCGTTGACCCGAGCAGCTTTTTATTACCTACCTAGAATTGTGCAGTTATTTAGGTACATTGTAAGGTAAGATATAAGTGTGTACCTATAGCATTGACAGAAGTTTTTCTGTAAGCGCGCATGTACAGGAAACAGCAAGCGCGCTGCGGCCGAACCACAATAATTGCACTATCCGCCGCATAGCGACCGCAACGCGACCACACCGCAACCGTACCACCAGTACCGCGGCCTCTACGCGACCGTCCCGCAACCGCATCACGCGACACGCGACACGCGACTTTAGTTTGATTTTAGTCACGAACATCGCGCATATTAGGCACACACATTAGAAAAAAAAACAAAGGCACAATGATAATGCTAAAATTAAACGATAGTGCAATTATTGTGGTTCGGACGCAGCGCGCTTGCTGTTGAGCTGGGGTGTTCCTAATGTACACGTGCGCTAAAGGTGACTACGTAGACACTATATAATTATGAAATAAACAGTATTATTTAAATAATTATAGTAACTGAAAATAATATCTACATTTTTGACCTGAAATATAATAAGAAAGTAGCTACAGTAACTTCATACGTGACTTTTTTTGTTATAAAATTAATAACTATTTTTGTATTCATACAGTACAAATCGTCGTGTGAGTGGAAAAAGGACACTTGGCTAAGGTCAGTAGGTTATCTAAAAGTTAATGTATGGTGGTGGTAACTGGGTGATTGCATACTATTTTATTAGGTAAGGTAATGGATGTGTGTATAATGTATTGTGTATAGTATAACATGCGTTACGCGTAGGTACAATCGGTCCCAAGCCTGCCAAAGCCATCCTGAGACAATTACACATATAGATGTAGGTATTATATATTAGGTGGTATTCAGCTACATCTAATAAGGACATCGATTGGAATATCACGAAATCTAAAATCAAAGGGAACAGACAGAAGCCCTTAAATTTTATTAGTAGGCACGGCAACTAGTGTCCCTGAATTCTCAAATATTTATGACCAATTATGTTAGACGTGATGTGATTGCTAATTAATAATTTTACCAAAGACCAAGTCTACATGTAAAGCTTTAAGTTTAACAATAAGTACCTATCACGGTGCAACCATGATGTACGGGATGGTGCTATACACCATGTACGCAGGCTCCATCCCTCTTGCTCACCCGGGATCTGTGTCTTGGGTTTAATACATCATGGTAAGAACTCTGCATAGTATTGAGCACGTAAGTGCTGGGTACAGGGTCTTCACCTAGTTTTAAATTTCGTAGAATTACCATGCACTTTGGAGTTTTTGTGGCAAATAAGATTAGACCATTAAAATATTACGTTCCCAGCAGTCGAGCCGCTTCCAACCTAATTACATTTAAAATTGTATTATAGTAGAGTTAATTAGTTATCTTCATTAAAATTAGTTAGTAAATGTATACAAAAAAAAAAATACATAGATTAGTAGATTACCCAACAAGTGAAAAAAATGTGAATTCTTTTCGAGGCACCAAGTTATATCCCGAGAGGAGTGAAGGTTTCTCCGGTAGAATCCCGAGCGTAGCGAGGGGTTCTAGAGAGAAACCTGAGTGGATCGAGGGATACAAGAGCCGAGATGAATTCTTTTTTCACGTGTTAGGTACTCAACTTTTCACCATTGACTACGAGAAAACGATTACTCTGTGATTATGTATATGTATATGTATAGTCATTTTATGATTATGAGACAAACATAAACTTTTACAAGGAAAATTACACAGAAAATGGCGGCATTTTTTTTTCTTAATTTAAACTGAGCCACATTCCATCCAGCCAGTGATTACATTTAGGTGGCTTTTAGTACGTTTTTATAGTGAGAGTGTGCAACCTCTTTGTATGTTTCACTAGAATCCGTACATTCGCGCATGTTCCAAATTCAAATTTTTTTATTCACTCGGTGAAACAAAGAGCGTTTTATTCACTGTTTTTGATGAATCACGGGCCCTTTTTCGAGTGTCAATGGTGAAAAATATATTTTACATCTCCCTCTTCCTCTTAAAGTAGCCATTTCGCGTAAAATCATGAACAAACCGCACTACTCTTCACTTGTTATATTTAACGACAATTGGGTAAAGTCAAATCACTTTGTTTTTATTAGACATCAAAACGGTCGAGTTCTGTGAAAACTTATAACGTCATATCTATTTGGGTGGATGATTCAAAATACGTAAATAAAAGGGATAAAATGAGAATGGGTGTTATTTTACTGCTATTAGTTAAATACCTAATTTATTTTAACTATAGGATGAAACCAAAATACTTACCTTACCAAGTATAGAGGTACCTCTATTACGGCGTGAAAACTGTGTGACCTTAATTATGATCTTGACTTGAGCATTGTTTGTAGATAAAATGATTGTGCAAGTGTTGTAAACTAGATAGGTATACCGTGTATATGTACGTATAAGAAAGGTATAACCTATAACGGAAAATAATATATTCTAGTTGAATAAATCCTTTAGTCTACGTACCTACCTACAAGAAGTATTGAAAAGAGTGAGTTTATTGAGTTGTCGTTACCATAAACTTGCAACTTTGCCCAAAATGCACATAAATCGCGACTATCACGAGACAAGCGATGCCTTGACGCCCGCAGATTCTTTTGTAATAATCTATGATTGGTGAATTTGAGCTCGTCCATCGCAGTAGCACCCCGTGCTGTCCTCAAAAGAAAACAAAGAAACGTGTACCTACTGCACGTATAGAGCACATTTTAGGTCCAAGATATAAGTATGTCCCGAGCAATACAGACTTACATCAATAAATTGAAAGTCATTATTTAATTCAGACCTAGGGGAGTTGATAGTTAATACGTTACGCTGATATTTACACCCGGCACCGGCCATACCTAGCGTTTGTTTGTTTATTTCTATGGACCATTATACCTATATGCGGTCGCGTGACGTGTCGTCTCTTCACACACATTGCTTTTTAACTTCGATACGGGTAAACGGCACCATTGAGAGCTTGCAATGATTTTAAACAATAAACAATATCTCATTCAAGTTTATTTCTCGGTGCGCTGTATCTGCTGCTGTTTTATGTGGTCGGCGGTCGGCTACTACCTTTAGGGCTTTTTCACACGTACCACAACCAGACCACAACCACACCTCAACCACACCACGTGACCGGGCGTATATTTCGTATTGAAAATGAATATGACTATTCACACGTACCACATTTTGCAGTCGTTATCGACCGTGTGTGATACCGACCATTATGGCAACCACACGCAACCACTTCGCGACGGCAACGCAACTACAGGCGGCACTGCGAACTAGCGGCCGGCCACATCGCAACTACTAGCGACAACGCAACCACATCGACATTTTGTCGGTACCACAACGCAACTCTACAAAAAGCTGCAGCGACACTATTTACACGTAACCACTGCTTGACGGCATTTTATCGTTGCGACGTGGTGTGGGACGTGGTGTGGTTGTGGTACGTGTGAAATAAGCCTTACTAACTGACCCGGCGAACTTTGTACCGCCATATTTTTTTTTTTCGCCCTCATGGAATTCAGATCCTTTTCCATATTTTCTCACCGTTTAAACCTTCCCTGGACATCCACGAATATTTCAAGACTAAAATTAGCCAAATCGGTTCAGCCGTTCTCGAGTTTTAGCGAGATTCTCGTTAGCAAAAAAAATGTGCCTGTCTTAAATTAATACGGCCTTTATAGCTTTTGGTAGGCTGAATTGTGAGCAATAATATATTACCGATTAGCAAATAGTGTTGAAAATTTGTACATAATTTACTTTTGGGTTAAAAAATATGTAAATGTTAAATGATTAAAGGAAATACCTGGGTATAATGAAAAATAGTGCTCAATTTATGAAAAAAGTGGGGATTGAAAAAGCTAGTAGTCCCTTCTTCCAATATTTACCTTTCATTTTGATACGTAACAGTTAAACATTGGCTGATGTTATCAATATAATAATATATAAGTATTTAACAGTACCTAAATGTTTACACATGTGATGTGATTAGGTAGGTAGGTATACCTATTCCTTTCTATATTTTGTAAGTTGGTAGCCTAAGATACGCCTTATAACATCGGCTAGGTATCTGTTATAGGTAGTCAATAATGATTTCATAATTTTTTGTAATTGTATTTATTTTGCAATTCCAATTTTTTTTGTAATTCCAAAAATAAAAATAAAAGCTATTTAGAAAAATAATAAAGAAAAATACTAGCTATTTAAAAAAATAAAGGTTAGTCACCCTATAGGTAGAACTGATGATCTGTAATTCAGAATATGATACCTAATACCTAAATGATAATCTACTTTCGTCGTAGACCTATGCCTATGCAAGTATGCACTCAAAATAACGTCCTGTTCCTGTCCTGTCAGTCCTGTGTCCTGCACTCCTGCCACATGTGTTAATAATAATACCAAAATCTTGTTGAGGTGGCTTTTGATGGTTGTTATTGTACTTGATAATCTCATTAAGTTGTTTATTAGAGCAAACAAGAATATTGTAAGACAAGTGAATTATAGGTGCCGTTATAAGATTACTAATTTTGTTTTATTTTATCGCTTTATTATGGTTGTGTACTTACCTAATGTCTACCTAACATTGAAGATGTAGGTGGGTAGGTACACGTTTTGTTAAAAATGTAGTTTTCAATAACAATTTTATATCTATGTTGATAGGTTCGTAATAGGTTTGTTCTTATTCTCTCATGAGGACAGATTCCAAAAGAAATGTGAAAACCAATAACATCTAACGGTACCTACCTACTTGTACCGGTTACATCTTCATTCAAAGTTTTCTCTCCATTATAATACCTAATTCTGCTAATTTCCTATTAGTAGGTGTAGGTTTGCTTTAATATCTTACGGTGCTTACCTTATTATCAACTTTATGCCATTTTCTATTAGCCATTTTTCGCCATTAATCCCCCAGCTTTGCACACTAGCCATTTCCCATTGTATATTCTTAGTGATCATACATTTTAAATTAGTTAAGTAGGAAATCATATCATAACTAATATCACAAATGCGAAAGTACCTACCTATTACTTATGTCGTTTTTGTAGTTCTTTCACGCCCTCTCAAGTTGGGGCTGTACCAAAATCTTTAGCGCCCAAGCCGACTATATCTGAAATGTACCGTTCTTTGTGTGAGGAGGCTCTGTTGCAGGGTTTCCTTTCAAAGTGGCCAGGTTATATGGCAGTCTCAGGAGAGTCTTAGTAAGTAATTAGATGCCCGGCTCCAAATGTTATGAATTAGAATTATTCTAAATGTACGAGCATGGTTTATCAGCCTTTAAATGATGACCCGCGTCCAAAAATAATAAGTAGGAGCTGCAAATTACGTCAACGATGAAATAAGTTTCTAAAATTCCTATTCATTGATCACCTACCGCCAGCCGTCCGCTGCGTTGAGCGCGAGCAGCGCAGGCGTCTGGTTGCGGGTGTCGCGGTCGGGCACATCACACATCGTGTGACAGGCGAACCGCCTAACGTAGCGTTGTGGTAGCGTTGCTATAGGTATTTTATAATTGCTCGAAACAGCTCCACTGCAGCCTTAACTCTTGAACTTTTCATTAAATAAACAGGAAAATGAATAGACGTCTGGATTCTGAAACAACTTATGCTTAGGCTCAGACTAAGAGAATTCTTCTAGTCTGAGTTCTTAGGTACCTACATCGATTTATTCATAGATAGGGGAAGGTTGCTAACAATGGACCACTTAACTTTGCGACCACATATTTAAAAACATATAAGTGATAAAATGAAAGCAGGTTATTATTTATAACCCTTATGATCTTATTCAGCGTCGCTGAGGCAAGAGAGGGGTTCAACCCGTTCCACTGAGCCAGCACGGACTCCTTTCGACTAGTTTGAGTGTTGCTAGCTTGTACCTATAGTTTTGGAAATACCTTGATGGTTCAACGAAAGAGCTGGTCCAATGACCGCTACTTTCCCCTACCTGCTTGTAACTTTTGTCGTTGACTACCTATACCTGCGTCAGCAGCCTTGGCTGTAGATCAGAGTAGTGAGGAGGCGCCCGGTTGACGGTAATATGCTCCCACCCTGTGGGAAAGCAACTGACGAAGTCTTTCATATCACTTTCAATATACTTGGGTAGGTATAATATGGGCGTGGGTAGATAGGTACAGCACCGTAGTAAAGGTAAACAAGTTTATGAGGCTAAGTCGTAAATATGATATACTGTGATTTATTATCAGAAAACAACAGTCCAGACGCAAAATAACTCGCCCGTAGTAACATAGGCTTAACACGCTCAGCGCCATGTGTATCATTCCTGATACACATTGCTATAACATTGTGTATCATTTTTGATACACACGACTTGTTTCGGTAAAAGCGTTGTGTATCAGCCATGCGCACGTTTTTCATACATTTTATACCGGCAATAAATAGCCCTGGCCTGTGCGAATTTCTGTGTGTATTTGGGTTGGGGATCGGGTGAACAAAAATAGAAAAATATTTTTTTTTAATTTTTTTTGAAAAGATCAACCAAATAAGCCATTTCTAAGTCAACATTCAACGCTATTTCGACAAATAAAAATCACTAAATGATCATATAAAGTTACAAAATAATAAAAAATAAGAATGTCCACTTGGTAATTAGAAATTACCTAATGTGTAGCAATAAAACAATTTTGAAAATTTCACATACGGAACATTTTGTGAAAACTGGAGAGGCTCTACCACACTAAAATCTACCACACTAAATGGTTTTTATATGAACGTGTTGTTCCTGCTTCTAGTTGGAACCGTTTTCTTGGCAGATGTTTTTGTGGAAAGCATCCTGACATCGCGCTTGTCACGCCACTTTAGGACAACAATCCCATCGTTTGTTTGTCTTGCTGACAATTACCTCTCTTCAATTTAGCACCTATGTGGCAGGTGTTTGCGGTTCGCTCTCAATGTACCAACCAAGTGAGTTTTGCTTTGTCTCAAACGATACGCGAGTGGCACACTTGTATAGTAGTTATCGGTGCATAATGTCCTGCCCTCATCTAGCAATCCCTCCGTCAAGGACATTACTGTTTTTTCTGAAACCTAGATGTCTTTATCTCTGGATTTTCCTCAGTAAATCAAAGGGTTCCACGTATATCCTTTATCTGTGTATGAGAAAAGTGTGTATCTTTTCTGATACACATGGCCTACGAAATAGATGACGCATAAAAATTATTTCACAGGCCATGTGTATCAAAATGATACACAAGAAAAAAAGGGGCAAGAAAAAGGGGGGGATAACAGAAATATTTTTTTTTTGTGTTAGGATAACTTTCTAAAGATAAAAAAAAGCTAAAATAGAATTGTCCCAAAATGGAAGAATTTGTAAAATAGGCTTGGCGCTGAGCGTGTTAAAGCAGTATGCCTATAACTACGCAGATTAGACTTACGGACTTACCCCATCTTTTATCTTGTTGCTTTCAAATTGTTATGTTCAATTTTGCCATTTATTAAGTGAGAGCGTTATCAAAGCAATGACGAACAGAACTTTCCATCAGGGGTGGGCCGTGTGCTTATCTGCCACCTAAGTGGTATAAAAAAAAATCTGCTAAAGTCAACATAGGTACAAGGTATGACTTGATCCGGTCGTAATCTCTTTCTAGCGGAAAGACCGCCAAAGTAATGAGTTACCCGGACCTGGCCGGGATAGCTGATGATTAGATCGATGAACCACGATTGAGTAGAACCGAAGATATGAGCAAAGGTCGCGTTAACCGAGATGCACGCGGGCGGAGCCGCGGGCGAAAGGCTAGTTAAAAATAAAATGATGTCTCCTTTAAGTAAAATGAGCTAACTTAAGGATTTAAGGTACTTTCCCTCCATGTGGCATCGCCGTGGGACGCCCTGTATATTATTTTTAGACTTAGACGCCAAAACGCCATCGTCATTCTGAGGATTAGTTGCTTTTGGTTGATTTGTAGGATTCGGTTTCTTCGCTAGGGATAATGCATCATCTCATCAGCGACGCGTAGCAACCTTCGATGCTTCCTGCAACTAGTGGGGAGATGACACGTTACATTACATGCCTATAACGCCGCTACAGACAAACCCACAGTATTATATCACTGACCGTATCGACCAGGCTACCCTTAGACTTACCACACTCCACCGAAGATTCATAGCGTTGGCGTTCCGTCGCGGAGGAACCGTGATCAAAAGCTATCGGTATCAGGGACGCATATGTAGCCAATTGAGTCAGCTCTCTAATTAAACTATGCTAATAATAAGTATAGGTACATCGCTTCGGCCGCGTACGAAACTGTACCTACATCGTAACCATGGTTACGGTTGAAGAAAACATATCTTCATGGGATAACACCTTTTCGTGCTACCGCTTTTTGATTCTTAGCACACTTATAATTATAAGTACGTCGATCGTAGCCATCTATTTATTGTATAATGTAGGTACCATAGCAAAATATTCAAAATGTCCTAAAAAGTTTCAAGCAAGCCTACACAAGCGTTAAGTAGGTATAACAAAGATTCTGTCTCTGGGGCAACTGAGTTATTTTACCAGATAACAGTTAGTTAACGGTTAATACCTAGTGCCATTAAACTAGAGTCAATTGCAAAAACCTTTAGGTACCTACTGTACCTTACAAGATACGGCTTCGTATTAGTACCTATTATTCAAACCCAAAGATGCAATATTGCTAGAGTAACGCACACGACAAATGTCAAGTACATATAACGAAGCAAATCAAATAGGTACTTAGGCCATCTGCTTACTCATGCATGTGCACGCATCCGAGCGCCTGTTTCAAGTAATTAATATTGAGCTAATTCATGCATAAAATACGTAGGTAGGTACCAGGCGCGGTCCGAGGGGGGGGGGGGGGTCACAGGCGACATACCCCCCCCCCCCCCCCAAACCAAGCACGTCATATTGAAATGTCCCAGTACGAGGGGAAGGGGGGTTAAATTTCTTAAGGAATTTCCGAAGTGACCCCCCTCAAAACTTCAAGCTGCGACCTCGCCTGGTAGGTACCTAAGTAGGTAAGTATGTAGTGCGGGCGGCGATTTTCGTGTGTGCATACGCATAAGGCTGCGCACATTCTTAGGTAGGTACCTACCTGCCAACCTTTTCTTGCCCTTCTTTGGATGCTTATTTTCAATGCTTGCTTTCTGAGATTCACAGCATTTTCACCGGCACCTACCTACCTGAAATTTCGTGGGAAGCATATAACTTGAAGCAAACTCTTTTATGAAGCTGTTGTTTGTAACAGTAGGTACTAAACAGTACCTCAAACTTTACCTACTAGATATGTAATGCATAGTACGAATTACGCGCTTCGTAAAGTATCCAGAAATCGCTAGGTACCTACTTATGTTATGATTGTTATTATGATAATAATATAATAGATATCTTTAATAATAATAAATAGGTATTTTAGGACATTCTACACAACGCTATCTAGACTCAAAGCAAGCATAGCTAGTGTTATGTATGTTTTCTAGAATGCTGAATGATATATCCTACAAATATTTGCATTGAGCGGGAACCAAAACCGCGGCAGTCAAACGCTCTACCGCTACGTCATGGAGGCAAATATTAATGGGCACCTTAGATGAATTAACAAAATTAAATAATTCATCTAAGATGGGTACCTACCTATTCTGGATGCTTTTTACGCGGCGCGTGTAAAATATTAAGTACATAATATTTAGAACATAGGTACTTACTATACAGGGAGACCAATCCAAATGGGTCAGTAGGTTGAAGTCAGAAACTATGAGAGATAGCAAGATTTGTTCTTAGGAATCATGGCTTCGATTTTAGTGACATTCAAACTTTTCCTCAAACTCTCATACATAACCGGGAATCGAACCTGGTCGAAGTGTCTGTGAACAATTATCGGTTATAGCGACCAAACATCAACCTTCATATTATTATTGTGTTATGTCATTATGTGCTATGTGTACTGTGAGTGTGACTTATGATTAGCACCAACAATAACAACGAAAAAAAAACGAAAACATATCTGAATTTGTTCACAGACACTTCCAGGTTCGATTCCCGGTTTGAGTTTGAGGAAAAGTTTGAATGTCATTATTATTAAATCTAAAATCGAAGCCATGGTTCCTAAGAACAAATCTTGCTATCTCCCATAGTTTCTGACTTCCCCCTACTGACCCATTTGGATTGATCACTCTGTATAGTCTTGATAAATATTTGGGTAACCTACCTTTGAAAAGTGCAAGCGACAAAAACGTTGAAAGAACTCGCAAGTGTTTAAAGAAGTTTTATGGTCTTCCTTCGTTCAAAAATTAATGTCTCTTCAGCACTTTTCGTCGTCGATATTTATCTTGAAAGGCAAAGAATCTTCTTGCTTGAAATAGCCTTATGAACTAACCACCTCTCCACTCTCTCCACCTCACCTGCCTACACTGACAGTATTACTTACAATATTGATTTACCTCGATTTTCTTATTTCAGGTACATGTAAACATAATCGATGTTTACGTTACGGAGACCAGCGCTTGAATTAATTTTATAGTAGAGTCCTGTCGTAGGTACCTAATCATGGTTCTAGTTGTAAGCATGTAAATGTTTGATAACTAAATGATGGAATTCAGTTTCACAGCATTGTTCTCTTTGCTTTTAATGTCCAACGCTTTACTCTGGAGATGTAAATAATTGATCTCATTAGAATTCAATGTAATGCCGTCATTATAATTATAACAGTAACTTTTTCTTGCTCCATTAAGACGCAATACAATGTTTATAATATGTTTATTGTTTTATTAACCCCTGAGGTACCTACGTGTAAGTGGGGTTCACCTCGCAGAATACCTATACACTGGCCAAGGGAACAGATTCATTAGAATTACGTTTTTAAATCGCGTGATTTCAAAACTTACGAAATTACAAAATAAAATGAAATTGAGTGATTCTGAAGGTTTCATAACCTGTCGAAAACGTAAGTACCTAGGATTTTTGACTTGGGTAAATGAATACAAATTTATTTTTACATTTTTCTTTTCAATACCATTGAAATCACCCGTTTTGAAAACGTGGCGCAGGGCGCTACTGAAACAGCGGCCGTGTATGAAAGATTTATTAACAGTAGAGGAAGTTTGTGAAGGGTGTAAGGACAGAAACAGAGAGCGGGTTGTCGTCTGCCGGTCCCAGATGCAACACGGTGTGCTGACAGACTACTGGGAGGTAGAGGAATAAATAAAAGTCAAGATTGTCTGCAAATTTATAATGAATATACATTAATAAAAACCACGGCAATACACATACATGCATGTTAAAAACGTGAGTCACACGAACATAATAAAATAATTGTGTCACTCTTAGTGCATCAATTTCTTACTCTGACTGACAAAGTTGACTGCAGATGTTATACGTACATGTTTGTTCTAACAAAATAATTAATCTTAAAACCACACATAAATAAACATTTTATGTAAATTATATGTTGTAAATAAGAACAGTAGGACTTCATTTCTTAAGGCTAATTCAGGTAAGTATAAATAAAAATAAGTATAACAACAAAAAAACTGTGTGGTTACTCACTAAATTATTAGTGCTAAATAAACAAATAATGCACTTAATTTATTTGTGCTGGCAATAAGCTTTACAAAATCTATAATTATTATAAATATAAAGTAGGTAATTTACAATATTCATCTCTCTTGTCGTTTCCCCTATACTTATCTAAGTAAGTTTTGTAATAAAATATAAAAAATAAAGCTTGTTTTATTCTAGTATGGCACTTAGGCCAAGATGGGTGAGGTAATAATAAATCAAATAATATCATTTGTAAAGCTCATAATAAAAATATGTAGATAATATACAGTACATGTAAACGTTACCATCAGTGGCCCAAACTTTTATTAGAGCAATGATTTCTTTGTACATTATTACCTACTAGACAATCTATCTATGTAAATAATTAAGATTCTAGTGTTTTTTTGCAACACGAAAGAACAATTTTTAATAAATAGATAGGTATACTCGTACCTGTTATCAAAACAATTTTTAAGATTTTTGTTTTAACCCTTTATTGGGTAATTTCCCAAGTGGCTGGAACGATTTTGAAGGGATTTTACTGTAGATAAGTAATGTTTACTGTACAGCCAGTCTAGTAGCATAGATACATAGAAGTCATTGTTTTGAGGAATGGCAACGACACGAGCGGATTAGGGGACTGAACTACATTAAGTAGTCCTTATTCATATTTCATTTATTCATATGCAGTCGTGCAAGCACTGCTGACAAACATGTATAATTAAAGTACACGTACAGAATTTTGTACTAAACTTTATTATGGTAACTATTTAAATAATAGAAAACTTCAGGAAAACTATATTTCCTCTACGCAAACTATAAACGTGGAAACAGAGATTAGGCTAACTCCGCACAGCGAATTTACATCCGTACGATTATTTTCTCTGACGGATTAAAATCCGTGGGTACTTAGATACGCACGGCGAAGTTTATTGCCTGTTGTTAAGTTTTTTTTATAGTAAGTATACGCCTTCATAATAGTGCTTAAAATATTCGCACAAAAGTATGTATCTATGTAGCGGAATTTGTTTTAGTGTGGTTTTATTTTCCTACGCGCGTATAGCTCTATAAAATTGCCCGATGTCCGGCGAGAAAAATTGTGCGGAGAAATTTCGCAGTGCGGGTTTGACCTAAAGATTGCATTAAATCACTTTGTTTTGCCAGTTAGCATAAAATCGCATACTTACGAACTCGAAGAGTAAATATGTAGAATTGCTATACGAATATCAAAAACTACTACATCAATCACATTTATAATTATCAAGGATTTAACACAAGCCATCAAAACGTTATACAGGTGATTTATTTCAAGATTACAACACGCCAGAACTATAATCTTATCATAGCTCAAGTACCTATAAAGAGTTGCAAGGTAGAAACTAAATAAAAACCTCAAACATTGTGTACCTACTTTTGCGTACACAAGTATAACAATTTAATAATATTATGATTCTGAAATTGACTAGTCGACTGAAACATATTAAATTTCATACAAATACAGCTACAGTTTGTAGTTAATTTATTTAAAGAAACACATGACATCAATAATGTCTACGAACGTGTATTAAATTTTACAATTAATTTTAGAATTTCTAAACTGCACTTTTTGAACACCAAATATTTTCATATACCCTAACGACAGTTTAGCTAAATAAAAAAATAGAGGTCTCATTTTTGTATAACAGTCATTTGTAATTGTCTACCTTGAGGAAAAATGTAGTCGCTTGGTCAAATATTGTACGCAACATTGTACCTGTAGTCACTTTCAAAATAATTTCATCAATATACCCACAGGTACACGACAAATGTCCAAACTGCTAAAAAGCTGCCCCGTTTACGAAATAATTTTGATCTGTGCAATAGAATATGACTTGTACTGATGCAAGCCGCTCTAACACAGATGAATCAGGTACACAGAAGCATTGGCCATTTAGCACTCTTGACACCGCTGACACGATTACACAGATCCTTTCTAATATACTGAAGATGATTAAATAGTAAAAGTATCAATTGCAAGTACTGTCTGTGAAATCTAACCGCTATCAACACGTACGAGACATTGCCAGTATTTAAATCATTGTATAGGTTCCCTTGGCCTGTCTAGATTACTTAAATTCGAACACTTGGTTGTACACGTCATACTCACCAATACAACTGGCTACTCGAAGTATACGGATAGTTGACTGGTCGTACGCCTAATATGCAGAAAAACCGGTAACGATTCTTTATGACTTTCTATGGAATATATTTTTGAGGCCCAAATCTCGCTAGAACTAGGTTTTATTTATATCCTGGACCTCCAAAGCAGTTTAGTTTCGTAGGTACCTACTTTTAGAAAGTAGGTTCTACTAAACAATGTGGGTAAAATTTACCAGAGTACTATATAAATATTATGAGAATTTTTATTGAATTACTCGTTACATAAGTTATTCGACATGGAATAAACGAATTCTTGATAATTCATTTTTAAGAGCAGAATCAGAATTCTTCATCAATTATATTTTCCTTTCTTATTATTCACGGGACGAGAATTGGGCTTCGAATCATACACTACACACGTATTAAACTGTATTGAAACACGACATCACGGCTATTAGTACAAAAGTTAAATTTAAAACAAAATTATATCGAATTTATAGATCTCGCTTCGGTTTTTTCTTCTACGAGTACAGTCGAAAAGTGGCACTTAGGTCGAACAAAGTAATCACTATCTATCTTAATAAGTAAGTTACATTTAAATAAAATTAAATGCAGGTAAGTTTCGGTAGGTAGTATGCAGCTTTTAAAGTGCGCGAACACCCTGTGGAAAAAGAACGGAATGTCAGTGGCAATCAAAACAATTCGCTAAGCTAATACAGTTAATTAATTGAAACAAAAATGTTATCATTTCATTTGGTTACGCTATAGCCAACATAATAGTGGCTATAATTTACCGTGTTGCTTGACAAAAGAAATTTCCATTATGTTTTAAAACATGATTACCAAAAGCGTGTAAGTACATACAGTATTGTATTACTCTTCTCCCCACTTTTTACTGTATTGTAACAGATGAAAATGTTTCCGTTGAGTACCAAAAACATGCCCGACTCTCACAGTTGCCGGAAGTGGTAGGAACAAGGCATATAATATCAACGAAATTACCGTCAGCTACTGTTTCATCATCATTTTGACGTTGTTCTCGGTTGCATCTGATGCTTTTACTTCGGTGCCTGGGGTCCGCATACATAGGGAAGGAAGGAAGAAGAGGAGAATGACTCTCCTCTTGGTTTGGCTTATACGGTTCTTAAGCGAGCGACTGCTGTCTGGTCTCTCAACCCTAAGGGAAAGTCTCCGAGCAGCTGATGTACCGACTTGTAGATGAGTTTGGTTTAGCACCAAGGGTCTTAATGGGGCCCTATATATTGGTTTCCATATTAACGAAAATTAAGAACTTTTTTAAACTTGGGGGGTGGGAAGCTTACCTGCTGGCTTTCATAAATATCCTCATGTATATAAACTTCAGCAGTAGGTACCTACTGGTCGCAGTAGGTAACCTGGTCTAATTACAGAACTTCGTTATCGCCAGTGGGTTGTGTTGTGGAGGTCAGTGGCAGTCGCTTCACGAAATTAGTTAGACTGAAAGCTCTACTAAGATGGGAAAAAGGCTTAAAGGATGATGATGAGAGCTAGAGAAATTGTAGTACCTTAATTAATGATTCTCTACAAAAAAACATAACATTATTTTAGGGCCTAAGAATGCCGTCTCCTTGGATCGAGAGTCGATAGATATTCCCCGTCCTTTCTCGTGACATTTGATCAAAGATTTATCCCCTCGAGCCATAAAGGCTTGATGGACGTTTCAGGTCAAGGTCTGGACTAGGCTGACGTCTGTATCTAATGGCGTCGAGGGCGCCTTGTGCCTAATGAATATATGTAGTTGTCAAGTGAAGGTCGTGTCGTTCAACAATAGCCTTACACCATGGTAACATAATACTTATTAGATCATCCATTAGCAGCCTCACTTACATTGTTAATCAATAAATGACAATACCATCATGTATCGAAAGATATATTGTACAGCACCCGGTTTTATACGTTGCGTTGGGAAGGATATCTAAAATCGGCTAACTGCGGTTATGTAAAATAAACCATACTCTTTATTGCATAGCGCATGTTTACAGCTTGATATCTTTTTACGTTAGTTATATCCGAAGCTATAGTTTCATAATGTATTAAATATAAACGTTTTTAACTACTCTGTGAAGATATCAAATTGACAGTCCAATCTACCGACAGTGTATAGAACGCTCTACAAAGCTGGACATCAATTTCCAGATGTCTAATTAAAAGCCGGGTACTGGGCATGTTTAATCAAGTTTAACTATAATACTACGATACACAAAAACAAGCACTTAGTATACCTGATGTTAAGCGGTTACCGTGGTCTATGAACGCTTGCAACGCTAAAGGGGTAGAGCGAGGGAAAAAATGCGCTAGAGGGAAAGGATGGGTGGTCTTCGGTTCTCTCATTAACTATACGAAATGCAGCAAATTCTAATGATGTAATAGTCCAATCAGTATGTTATTAACAATATTAGCCAATCCATGGGAACTTAATTCACGGGAGAAATAAGTAATCTATTCATGTACCAAATTTCAGCACCGAACATACAAACATCTGCACAAACTTTCGCATTTAACAATAATATTAGTAAGGTTTCCACTATGTTGACATTTTATCTTACTACTATTAAATGCGAAAGTTTGAATGGGTGGATGTTTTGACGTATGTTGCTCAATCGCGTAAGAATGGCACTGAAATTTGGATTATTGCCAAAATTGCACGTAGACTACTTTTTATCTCGGGGATAGGTTCTTATAGGTTGCGGGAAGATCAGTTTCCGCGGGCAACATCCACGGTATATAGGTATTGTTAAACAAATTAGTAGTACCATATAAACAAAGTGACAAAAAAATGCGATTCTCACCCAGTAAGAAAATTCTTATAGATAATTTAAGTAACCAAGGCAATCAAGACGCCAGATAGTAAGTTATTTATCGACTGTTTAATCATTTTTTATAATTATTGGATACTTCGATCATTCTATGATCGTAGGTTGGACAGATCGATTAACGCGGTGCCGGCGTACTAACTAGGGTCTAGGGTTCGATTTTTTTTGCAAAATGACTATAATTATTTTTTTGTGTAAGTATGGATGTTTGCCAAACTTGAATTCTTATCGATAATTTAATTGACGCTGTATTGCTGCCGATTGGCAAATAGGTAAACAACATAGTTCAAACTGTTAATATGCGGTTCATTAATTCGAATAATTACCTTGTTTCCAATAAAACCTTTAGAAAGTAGGTCTTTAAAATGGTACGAGTCAGTCTAGTTCTTTTAGCACAACACTGCTCAATAATATAACAAGTATTTTACTCCACCACTACTTATTTTCTAAACAGATTTGAATATTATGGGGGCTCGTAAGGACCCCGCGCGCTAGGCAGTCTGCTGGCTGGTCTAAAATATTGACGGCGTTCGGCAGTACGTGCTATAGATGCGAAGCAGGTTATTAACGATTTTAACCATGCGGTTAAATATGCATTTTTCGTTATTAACGGTTAATTATCCGCATTTTGTGCTTATTACGGTTAAATACCACCACCAGATGCCGCTAGTGGCTTGAAAAGTGTATTGCGATATTAGCCATCCATAGCCATCCTTATGCCCTATGCGCGAAAATCGGGGGTCAAAAGGGGGGGGGGGGGGAAACAGGGGATGAAAGATTGTATGAAAGTTCATCATTTTTCAAGATAGCTTGATGCAACTTTGTACAGAGATGGATTAGAGCAAGGGAGCCCAACCCCAGGCCCGCGGGGACGAATTTCGGGTGGCGCGCGCAAGCCACTGCGACGTGTCCCACTCCCATATATATAAAAAAAGTTCTTTCGGTCCCATATCGTTACCGAAAAATGGCGCGGGAACGGGGACTCGAACCCGAGCCGTGAAGGGCACACCGTAGTAGCGGCGATAAGACCCATCATGGGGGAAAGCTAGAGAGGCCGCCATGTAACCTCTCTCGCCATTCCTCCATCCTGCAGGTTATCACCGGGCACGGATACTTCGGGGATTTTCTGCGTCGGATCCGGTAAGAGGCAACCTCCGAATACCGAATTGTCATTAACATTGCAATAAATATCAAAATGGCGGCTTTTGGCGCTAATTATGTTTTTGTCTTTGCCTACGCCAGTGGGAAAGACGCCTGATTGTATGTAATTATGAATGTATACCTACTTACATATTTATTCAAAACTTGAATTGACTCTCAATGTCGCTGGATAATTAAGTATATTCTGAAGGGAATACAAATGTAAGTTCTCCATAATCAATTCCATCAATTCCACCCTCTCCCGTCCTATCGGAACACATGCAGAGATGCCACCCGCATAATGGTGCAAACAATACAGTCTGAGAGCCTTTGTTTGTCGCACGATAAAGAACGTGTGTGTAAAAGCAGGGATGCTAAACTGCTACCATTTTGGTTAGGAACTGATACAGCATTGCAGCAAACTTTTAGACTTCACTCAAGCTACCAGATGGGGACGCAATCAAAAACCGTTAAAAAAACAGAAGATGGATTACCCGTGGGTAATTTGATCCGAAGTCAAATAGAATAGGCATATGGTTTGGAGATATGCGCAACATAATCGGCACTATTTTTGATTGAACGAAGCAAATGACGTTAATTGCATGTAAAGTAGTTTTTCATGATAGGCACGTAACCTTGAAGTGCCGAGTTAGTGTAGATAGGTACACTAATTAAGATGTTAGAAGAGATTAGATGACCGGTCCTATTTTAATGTTTATCATCTTCGGAGTGCTTATCCCGCCTATGCCCAAGCCAAAGCATGTAGCCAGTTCTGGTTTTGCCCAGCGTTCGCTTTCCTTCTCCTCCATAATTAGTTTATATTGGTTTGGGGGCAATCAGGGGCAACTTCTGACCTCCCAACACTGAGAAATCCTGCGCCAGAGCTTCGTCCTTGACCTCATATACATTTTTTACCTAGGTACTAGTATCGAAATTAATAAAATCCTGATTTCGATAATTAGATTTAAAAAAAACTAGTACCCTTTAATCCTGGCGGGTGTGGATAAAACGTAAGTATATAAAAAATCACCAAATTAAATTACATTGTAGACGCAGGAAGGGCAATTCAACATCAACGATCATCCAATTATTAAGTTAATCAATCACTAAAGAAGCCCTGTCTACAGTGGGGTCACCCACGCTCAAGAAACGAACGCCACACCCAACGGTCCTTGTAGGAAAACGCAAACGGTGCATTAAAAGCTCTTCTGAAATGGCGCGGTCGACAGAATTTTGTGTAACACAAGTAGGTACTTAGTATACTTCCTGGTATATAACTTTGCAACAAGTCGCGAGACAAACAAGCCTCTGGTGCGCGCGAATTATTGATTTAATATAATCTATGATTAGTGGATTTGACGTCTTCCGCCGCCGTAGCACCTGAAGCTATCCTCAAAAGACACCCAATACTTGCATACTGCACATAAAGAGTAGGTACATTGTGTGACGTGTTTGTTGCCAAGATATATGCTGCCAACTATACACACACACATACAACACAGTACTAAGGAAGAATATTCCTCGAGCCGATGATAGCAAAATGTTAATGACCTAACAAAAAATCTTCACAACCTTCAAGGTTACCTATGTAGTTTTTTTGTTAGGTTACGTTTGTTATGTTTTATGTTACACACAGGTTATCAGTGTTATCAGTTTATCACACACTTCATTTGCACGTTTTTGATACTATTTCATTTGTACTGCAAGTAATTTTATAGCAGATGTTTATTTACAGGATTCTTTCTTCATTCAAGCGTCGATTCGTATTTATCCGGGCTTTTACGAGAGTTAATGCTGTCTGGCCCCCAACCTTAGAGGAAGGCCTGCGCCGGAGACTCGCCTGACCTTGCAAGTAAGTTTGGTTTAGGTCCCGGCGATTTACAGTGTCTTTCGAAAAAAAAAAAGAACAGATGATCTATCCGTTTGTATGTAAATTAGAGGCTATCTCACTGATCCCGAGACATGTATTTATGAGGTTCTTGGCTCGATACTAACAAAAATTATGTTTCTGGTGAAATATAGGTGTAACACTTCTGCTTACTATACCGTAGAGGTGTAGTATATAAAATAATCATGTTTTAAAATACGAATATGGCAGGGAATTTGATACGGAAATTAACAACATTACAATACATGATCCGGTTGTATTAGTTTCAGCTAGGTATTATATAATAGACTGAACGTCAGTCATAATAACATAATAGTTAAACAAAAACATGCAAAGCGATACCGACATCAAACACGTACGAAATGTAAGCAAATGATACGAAACTACCTCACATTGAAAAGCAATATCAACAACGATCTTTCATTAAAATGAGGTAGATATATTATGTTATCTCAATGTGCGATTTCAAGAGTGCACCGCGACAGAAGTCATACTTCGTTCTCGTTCGCACTCATTGATGGAAAGTATGTTTTTGCACTCGTGATCGCGTTGAGGCAGACAAATTAACCTTGTTTTGAGATTTAGTATCCATCTCTTATTAATAGAAGATCATTGAACAGGTAACAGGCTCACCTTATGAGCAGTAAGTAGATGCCTAGATTCTTGTACAGTTATCGTTGTTTCCTCGCCGAGTCGCCGCGAGCGGTCGGCGTTGGGAGCTTGGGCGGTTCCAACGCAGCCTGGTGCCACCATCAACGCGTTAGTCAAGCAAAGCGTTATTTCGAACAAAGTATATTTTACCCTCAGAATCTGACCAACGTTAATATTTAAAATATTAAGGTGCGTGTACACGACACCGCCACCGCAAAGTGCAGCAGCGGCGCAGTGTTCACGAGCGTTTAGATGTTAAACCAAATTTCAATAACATAGATGAGGATTAAAATACTACTTGTTCATGAAAACACATAAATATTACGAAATATAAAATCAAAAAGTGCTTTGTAGTTGTCAAATGTGGCTAACAATATTGTGAGAATTTTCAACATAACTCGTAATGCAATTGGTTACTAACTGACATTTACTGTTAGGCTTGTCCTCTAAATAATAATGAATAAGTAATCACATCAATCACTGTTTTGTGTGATGCGATCAGTGATTGATTATTCAGTTTGGTCTAATAACAAGTTTACATGCTAACGGTTATTAGGAGCACTGCCGTTTGATTTTATATTCCGTATAGCTTACACGTAAAGGCACATTGAACATGTAACAGTTAGAGTAGTAATCGAAAGGCGCGAGAAGGAATGTTAGTTGTGTCATATTTAAGTAGGTGAATGATTAAGTAGGTAGGGGAAACCTACCTAATCTTGGCACTCCACCAATTATTGGCACAGCTAAGTTTTATGTAAAAAAACAAGAACTCACAATCGTCAACTTTATCAGCAATAAGTAAAGACTTTTCTATAGTTAGTCCTTTTCAAATGGCAATGGCAGACCATTGCCATTTTCCAGCTATTGGCATACATCAGAATGTATGCCAATAGTTTGGTTTACATTTATGCCAATATATGGTCAAATATATAAAATTGGATAAAACTGTATTTTTTTTAATAATTACAAATAATTAAATATTTGTTTACGATCAAAATAACGTGAAACAATATCCCTACTATTACTTTTTACTATTCTCTTCTCTTAAAAAGACGTATAATTTCCGTAGATGATAATTATTTTACAAATTTCGTTTAAGGTGCCAATAATTGGGTGTTTTACCCTATATCTGTGATTATAAAATTTTAAAGTTAGAATATCAATTGATACTGTATATACCTATATCATATCAAAGGAAAATTGTGAAAACAGTTTTATAATACATAATAATATTATATACCTAATATAAAAACAGACGTCCGACAAAACGCTTCATAATATTTATTAATATACCTCACGTTTTGTAAAAATGTATGGGATCTAGAATACGATTACACATATTTATATACTATTTTGTCAATACATATTATTATTATACATAGAAACCAAATAATATTTTTTTATATAACCGTGACAATTCGACGTTACATGTTTTAGTCATAGATGTTATATCGACCTATGCATAGAATAAAATTACACGTGATTATGAATTGAAATAACTTTCTATTGTTTATAACCCATAATGAGATTGATTAAATGTTTATCTAAAATAGTCATTTCTCTAGAAGAAAACATTTACAGCAAGTTTTGTGTAACATAGACTTCAAATTTTGCAGAAAAGTGACAGAAAATATAACGATAAGTATCTTTCTTTTTAGTGTTTATTATAGTTAAGTTATTCGAGACCCATTTTAATCAAGTATATGTCATAGGTGATATGATAAGCTACAAGTCTGACCTGATAAACTCTGTCATGATAACAGTTTTCTGAGAATAAAGGTCTTATTTACCGTTATATTATTGTTCAGGATCAGATTTTAGTGGCACTATTAAATGACCATGATAATGAGCAATTAACTGTTGTTGTTATGTATAATCACGAATGCTATTGTAATGTTAATGTAATAATTTAAGCTTTAATGGTCACTTATGAGCGCTACACTAAATAATGTAATGTGACCCTTAGAGTATCCATTACTATAGTATAGAGCAAGTCTAACACTATGGTCCATTGTGCCGAGTGTAAGCAGTTTTTTATCTGTGGTATAAAGCGCCTATAGTGATGTTTCATGTACATATTACCAAAATTATCGATAGTTGGTTATGTTGTGAATTTAGTGTGACGCATGCAAGATACAAATATTAGTATCATTGAATGAATTACAGAAATTAAAATCCCACAAATCTAACATATCAACAGACAGAGTCGTATATAATATTACGTCGTTGCGCTTGCCAAAACCTCTATGTGTTTTTGGTCAAGTTTTCAGGAGAGACAATAAGCTGTTTTATTAAATAATTGATGAGCGTATCAAAAAACTAAAAATGCAGTATGATGCCAAAAAATATTTTGAATGAACTGAGATATAAGTGAAAATCATAAACGGTACTGTCCATCCACAATAAATTGTTTTTCCCATTTTGATACACATATCAGAATTGTTTTCCTAGTGCCATTTCTTACAAGTGAAAAATGTACACATATCAGATTTGTTATGGAACTCAATAGGATTTATTTAGCCGATAAATACTGACTGGTGGCAAGGTACATTTGATGTAAATAACATACGATGTAAATAAACATAACATAACATAAACTCACGCCTGTATCCCCGAAGGGGTAGGCAGAGGTGCTAGCACCCACATTTCGCCGTTTATGTTTAGGTCCCAATGTAATAGGTGGCGAGCCTATTGCCATTAACCGGGCACTTATAAACCTGCGATGTAAATAAATACGTACTATAAACTTGATAAGGCATACAAGTAACAAAAAAGAACAATACTGAGTTAAGCTCGCCTTTGTACATCAAAATGTATCAGTTGCTAGTCGGTGCACATGTTAAACAACGGACGAGGCTCTGGTGCCGACTTTGCTCTCGGAGTTGGGAACTAATCGCTGATCGTTCCCAGTATAGCCGATAATATGACAATCAGAAAAGAAGAGCAATTCCCGAGTTCCAAGCACATTATGGTACCAATTAGTTATACAATTTAGTCCCTCTAGTCTCAGTAGTCCGGTTGCTAGTCCGGTTGATTCGCATCCGAACCCTTCACCTCGGAGTCCGGGATACGCTTTTCCAGTCTAATTGCGACGCGGCTAAGCTTCGATATTTTCCGTAAAGTGCCATCTGACCTCCACAATCCTTTGGTGAATCTTTGATATCGAAGTACTGCTGCTAGATCAGTTGTCGATCTTTTACTACGTCACGTGACCATAGAAGTTTGTGTGGTGAAATGTGTGTGTTACGTGTTATATAATACACCTTGCCCTACACCTTCGTGAGCGTTCGAGGACGACTGTATCGGGAACACATATTAGGTACACAGGCAAATATCCCTCAGTCAGCGATGGAGGTAAGTCACAAACTTGTGTCTGAAATCGAGACTACTCTCACTAGAGTATCCGATTGGGGACGACTAACCCTAGGCCAATTCAACTCGGCTAAGACACAGGTATGTGCATTCACCGCTAAGAAAACCCCATTTATTGTAGCGCCGCAATTTTCTAGACACACCGTTTACCATCTCTTCGAGTATAGGGATCCTCGGTGTTGGTATCTTCAGCGACGATCAACGCCGTAGTCACTTGAAAGACTAAGTCAAGCTGGTATCAAAGAAACCAGGAGTGCTCAACAGGACGAGGCAGTACATCACTGCGGGGCAAAGACTTCTTCTTTATAACGCGCCCGTTCGGCCCCACATGGAGTACTGCTGTCACGTTTTTACCTAGACCCTTTCAACTTGGCGCAAAGACGGACGCTGAGGATCGTCGACGATCCCATACTCACAGGCGGGGTGGTAGTCCCTCTCAACCTCAGAACGAACTTCCTTGCTGTGGGTGTTTTACCGCCGATGGTTTGTGTTCAGAAGAATTGTTCGACATAATGCCTAGAATTTCGTTACTTTTCATCGCCGCACCGCTCGCCATACGAGTAGACAGTGAATTCATTCTCACACATTACGACCGGAAACGGTGCGCACTGTGCGGTATGAAAGGAACTTCATCCCACGTACGCTCAAGCAGTGGAATGATCTCCCTGTTGTTTTTCCACGCGACTTCAATATGTATGGGGTTCTTCAAGAAGGTCTTTATAAGGTTTCTACAGGGTCAGCAGCACGAGTATGACGCCTCTGGTTCAAAGGCCACTAACACTAACTACTTTCTAAAAGGAGGGCTGTGTGCTAAAAGCCATCCCAGAAATACCAGCAGTATTCCACGAAGGAGCGAATTTGTGTCTTGTACAGAAGACACCGCTGCTCCGACGTGTAAAAACGTCTCACTTTGTTCAGGACTTCAACCTTACGCGAGGCTGTTTTGATGATACTCTAAGTGTAGTTTTTGTTGTTCAGTTTGCAGCGAACATCCAAACCGAGGATACTGAGATTTTCCTACTGTAGCAGTGGCGTGCTCTGAAGAGTGGAAGGAAAGAAGATATCTTTGCACTGAACTTCTTGGTCTTCTTGGCACTGAACTCGATCAGGTTCTCAGAGCCCCATTCGGAAATGTGCTTCAGGATCCGGTCGAGCTCAGTGACAAGAAGCTGCCTTTGTTCCACAATATCAGACTGCTCGGCCACAGGATGTCCATGATAACTCAAGTGTAAGGTTAGCATCTGCATAGCATAGCGTCTGCATAGCAATTAATGCTGTCAGTGGACAGCATACGTTTATATGCAGAAGAAAGAATGGATGATAAGACGGACCCCTTCGGCATGCCAGCATTTATCTGCAAGAACTCCGAAGTTCGTCCATCTCTAAAGGCGCAAATACGGCACACCTGCAGGAAGTTAGCCACCCAGTCGTACAGTTTGGGAGGACTGTGCGACTGGGTGGCCAGAGGCTGGTAGACGGGAAGGAAGGCGCCAGATTCTATAGAAAGCTTTGGCGATGTCAAGACTAATTTGCCAGTGACCCCAAAACTGAGAACAGCAATATTATTGTACAAAATTTAGTCACCTGTCTCGTTTTATTTCCTATTATAAGATTATTTACGTTGTTACAAAGGTAGAACACCAATTTTACAACCAACAAACCGAAGAGAAACAAGCTGTCAAATTATCTATGTGCAAACCAATTCTGACATGTGCAATATGAGGGTGAAAAACTTTTGATGTGGACACATAACCAATTTTGCAGGGTCAGAAGTGCACATCCATATTTTGTCAAATCTATTTCTAGAAGGAATTAACACTTGTTTGTTTTTTCAGCCGATGCGCAATTTTTTTTTAAGGCCGTGCGAATAAATTTTTTTTCGAAAAAATGCACATAACGACTTTGGCAGGCGCACTGAAGTATGGATAAGCATATAAAGTTTTGACGCACTTTGGAAGAGGCCAGTGGTTAATTGAAATATAAAGTTTTGCATAAGCATTTACCTACGTGGAGGTAAAGTTCTGGTACTGCATCGTCATTCAGTTTGCAAAGCCCTTTCTTAGTTACTTATTTGAAATCAAGCTTAAAATAGATAGAACAGATGAAACTTCGAATATTCGGCTCCCAATCAGGCCTCTTTATAGCTTTTAGCTTTCACTCATGCATCTATTATTATGCATCTTAGTATTTTTGTAAACCTAACAAAAATAATAGTGCATAATATATAAAAGTAAAATGAGCAGATTTATTTGTTTACGCAGTAAATACTCTATACTACATAAAAGAAAATAAACCTACAATGAAATTCTATTGCAAAAAGAAAATTATCGTAACCGAAAGTGCATGTGCTACATCACTATTCATTTATAAGAAAATATGGCCGGTGACAGCCGTCAGCTGTAACCCGCCCCGCGTTTCTCGCATCCCCCTAGGAGACCCGTATAAATTTTATGAAAACAAATAAATTAGTCATATAATACTACTCACGGGTGATATGAAATGTTATCATTCTTTTTATTTTTCTTCCGGGAATCGTTTTGAGAGCCTGGCAATGCAGAGTTCACCATTATTACCACAAAATGAAATAAACTGTTATTTGCGAAATCACTTTGGCAGATATTGTTTTGCTACTGATTGCAGTTGTCAAAAATTCTAGGCACTGTTCACACCTGTGATAGCAGTTCATACTTGCTAAGACGCGCTCTACAGGTAAGATAGATACTCTAAGAATGTGACCTCATAGTATTCATAACTTTTAATATCCTACCTAATTTATTAGCTGCAGTAAATTTATAATTTCATTTTCCTGTACGTAAAGAGTATTTATTATTTGTCACGTTTAATGCAAAATATTGAGTTATTTAAACAATACAAAACAAAATACAAGGATATAAATGTTCACTAGCCATATATATACCGGTTCGTTTTGCTTATAAATGTATGAACAATTGATGTCAGATAATTATTGGGATTTATGGCTAGATGCCATGGCTATGGTGTCATGGAATGGGCGCTACCTGTGGTGACTAGTTGAATTTGAAATAACTTTGTAGTATTAGAAAGAAGCGCCTACTCCAACTTTTACATCTATCTTTATTTTACATAACACATAGACTGGTCATAAATATTGCTACAATAAAAATAACAATAATATTTGTTAAGTATTTGTTTTTTTTGTATGTATTTAAAAATATAATTTATAAATTCGTTTGAAGTAAGAAAAGGAAAAAATAATATTAAATTTTAAAATAGAGAGAACCTCTCATTCTTGTATGAATATTCATTGTGCTTTCTCAATTTCGCGCTAATCCATGTTAAAAATTCTGGTGACATTAGAGAGTGCCGTGTGCAACGCGATGATAATTCGGAGTCACTCAAAAATCTATAAGCTTGGCGGTGACAACCTTTCTTATGGAGAGAAAGTGCGAATACGATGCGATACCTGGCCACAGATTTTAAAGGATTGTATTAAGGTCGAAGGTGATAGTTTTGAATGAACTTCGTATTATTATAGCAATATTTATCGCAAGACTAGGTAATATGCGTTATTTATCACTGTTATCAGTCATACAAAGGTAGTGTAAAAGTTGAAGTATTTAACCGATAAAACTTGTGAACACAATTACTAGCCATTGATAAAGATTAGTTGTAAGTTTTATGGTTGGAATTTCTCAACCATACCTTGATTTGATTTGCTGGCTTTATATATTATACATACATCCAATTTTAAATTATATTTTTGGTTATTTTTTTTTTACTTTTCGCATATAGCCCGTGTTTATTTGAGTATGCATTGCTAAAAATACAAAATTAAATTGTGTATTACGAATAACAATAACATTAACGAGCACATCACGATGTTAATCTTAAGAGAACAGAGTGTTGGTGGAAAGAACGGACAAAGCTGTGAGTCACGTAACACAAACGTCTACTTTTTATAAACAAGAGTAATTAACCCCTCGATAGCCTCTTTTTTAAACGAAGTACCTACTCCTTGACTGTCGGTTGTTTTTGTGAGGTCAAGCCCCAAATACATATTTCGTATTAACTAGTGTAAACCTACATCTACAGTACATCAAAAAAATTGGAGTGCCTTTTGAGTTTCGGACAGCGAGTGCGGTTGCTGTATAAGAGTCGGACATTAGGTGCTGGATGTTAGTAATTTAACAGTAACAGTGCTTTGTCGTCAGACAAAATGTCCAATTGACGGCAATAGCCTTCTATTTGGCAGTTTTTTATTGGAAGACCGAAAGCAGCTGAATAAAATCAGGTTTTTAGATAACCGTAAAAGACGGCAGTAAAGGGGTTGACGTTGATTGCAATGCCAGGGGAACGCGAGCTCGATTTCTATTGTAATTTGAAATATGGTCATCAGAAAAAAAAATATATGTAGGTTTTAATGTGTTTCAAGGCGTTGGTTAGTGAAGCATCGTATGACATGGCAGTTACGATGGTGAAGTAAGCGTTATAAACTGTAAGTTAACTAAACTAAACTTACCAAACCAGGGCTCCTCCGCGCCTAAAACAGTTGTATTATCTTTTAGCTTTAATAGCTATGATTCATGTTTAATTCGTGTGTAGTGGCTGCCTACCCAATGGGAAAGAGGCGTGGCTGTATGTATATAATATACAGTATGATAGTATCTAACGAATTAAGTTAACTTTCGCGACGCTCGATACGAAATCGAGTATTTGATCCCGACAGTCAAACTGTAATTTCGAGACTGGACACTTGGTAAAAAGTTGAGGCCCTTGAGGGGTTATTACATTAGACATTTAAGAACTTTTGTACAAACATAAAGCAACAGTAGTGAAAAGTATGAACATTATATATAATTCGTGGTACATTGCATAATTTTACTGTGTTGTGACTGCCCGAATTTTAAATGTTATGACAAAACAATTGGGGAAAATGGATTTCTGATATGCAGCTGATAAAAGAGAGGCAGGATTGAGTAACGACTTTGATTTCAGTTGCTTACACTCATTGAAAGTGGCTATAGGACTGTCATCAACAATATTCATTGAGAGAAAAGAAAGCGCAAGTACGCTTTCTTCAAAGGAGATTTAATTAAAAGGATTTTAAAATGGGAAACAATTAAAATATATGAAGCTTTTTATAAGTTTGTATATAAAATTTGGGTTCACATAAAACAAATATTATACGACAATTATGACGATTAACATAAATGCTCAGACACGCGCAACTTGAGTTAAGTCCGACTTAACCCGAGATATTGTTCTAAGTGTGCGTGCCACCGTTATTAGGGCCAGTCCACACGGCGCGTAGCGTTGCGTCTACGCAGCGCTGTGCCACTGCGTCGTTTTACATAATAATCATATAATCATAGTGTCCACACGGCGCGTTGTCGACGCAACGCAACGCGCCGTGTGGACTAGCCCTTAGGGTTTATTGCTGGTTTGAAGCAATTATACAAATACTATCATGTGTGTTTCCTAGCTATGAAGTGTATAATGAATGATGCATATATTTTTTGGTTTTTACAAAAACAATATAGTACATAATAATAACTATTCTGGTAAATCCTACTTTGACGTCAACTATCTTTCATGTTAATTGCTTTTCCTTAAGCCCATAGTATTGATCAATATTTCCATCAAGTCAATTTATTTCCTGCTAGCAACCCAAAGCTGCACCATAAAAGACCAGCTTCTGCGTCTAGGTTAACACCTGCACAGCTATTTCTTTGATAGTGTGTCCTATCTAGTGATGAAAGAGACTAAGTTGTTTAAGTCCTTTAAAATATGACTTATAAAACTTTTTCAGACTAAAAAGACTATCTTTAGACTAATAAGACTAGCTTGAAGGCTTAAAAAGCTTAAAAGACTGATACAACTAAAACGACTTAGTCCTTTAAGAAAATGCTTACACCTTAGTCGGTTAATCGTATCTTATACAGCTAGACTTTTAAGTCAGTGTCCCCATGATAATTATCCAGCACTAAATAATGAAAGATATGGTACATAAATTACATGAAAGTTGTTTTAGAATGAAATAAGGTACATATTTCACTTATAAGTTCTTCGGGCGATGTCCATAATTATATTATATAGACTAGGTGCAGTCTGTTAAAAAAAAGACACAGATCTTTTGTCTTGGTGGTCAAATCTAAAGTATCACTTACCTCGTCTGACACAAATGGCATAATATGATATATTTTGTGTGCCAGCATCAAGTGTTCCAAGCGAACAAGCTTTTTCCAAATCTGGTAATTTAATTACAAAAAAACGAAATTGCTTAGAAACGCAAAGCATAAGGCTGGGACTCCACCAAAGCGATAACGAGAGGAGCGGAGAGATGTTTTTTAAACAACTAATAGAAATGCGTTATTGATACATCTCCTCTCCGCTTTTCTTCAGTGGAGATCGCTATGCGGAGATGTAGAATATTTGTATGGCGCGATGGAAGTGGAGATGTGAGCTGCGCGCAAACGCCGCGCAGCACAAATAGACGCGCAGCGCGGACGAGACGAGAGATGCGCGCGGGTATAAAGCTATCAATTATGCTTCTTCAGACAGTAGTTCTTCTTCTTCTTCTTTTTCTTCTTCTTCAAGTAAAAGAAGACACTTTTTTTGTAATAACAGCGACATTGTCTACCTTTCCTGTCAGAATGCGCACTGAGCACTCAACACACCGCACGAGATGTGCGATAGCACACAGCACACGTCTCCGCTTCCATCGCGCTATATGTACAAATATTTCAAATCTCCGCATAGCGATCTCCACTGAAGCTAAGCGGAGAGGAGATGTATCAATAACGCATTTCTATTGGTTGTCTAAAAAACAATCTCCTCTCCGCTCGTCTCGTCTCCGCTTTGGTGGAGTCCCGGCCTTAATGTGTCTATCATCATGGATGAAAATCCTCTAACTTTCTACGTTCGATGTAACACCTACAACTAGCGACTACAATATGGGGTTCTTCAAGAAGGGCATTAGAAGGTTTCTTCAGGGTCGGCAGCGCGAGTGTGATGCCCCTGGTGTTGCATGCGTCCATAGGCCACAGTAACCACTTTCCATCAGGTGGGCCGTGTGCTTGTCTGCCACCTAAGTGGTATAAAAAAATAAAAAAACTATATTGTACAAATAAATAAATGATGATTTACAGCTTATATGGCTATTTTTATTTACCTCTGATTAGACTTCTAAATTAAATAGAATGATACAGAAGATTTTAGTTAAAAGTGTTTAGCTAGTGCACAGTTTAGTACTTACTGCAATGGGGATTAGTCTTTTTGTTATTTCTTAAAAGATGGAGTAATTCTAAGACTTTTTTATAACTTATCATTATCACTTATACACGACTCCGTAGATGAGTCTTTTTAGCTCAAACTTAAAAGCCTTAAAAGGCTTACAAGCCTTATAAGACTAACAAGACTTATAAGCCTCAAAGCACTAGACACTATGTTTAATCTATGCAAGCCTTAGTCGAGAACTAAAAAGACTTACGAGACTAAAAACTAAGGGTTTAAAGGACTAAGTCAGTCTTTAGCTGTCAAAATGTAGTCTAGTCGCTTCTTAGAAGACTAAAACGACTGAGTCTCTTTCATCACTAGTCCTATCCTTTTAACAGAAAATTCGCAACATACCTTAGAAATGTCGACTCCGGTGACTCCTTTCACCAGTTCCGGGATACATTGGACGATGTTGAGAACCTCGCCGGTGAGTTTAGCGGCTCCCACCTCTCCTCCACCGCAAGACACCATGGTCACCTTCCTGGCTTGCGACAGCGGCGCGGCCACTTCAGCAGCCACCTAAGACAAAGTAATTTTGTTATTAATGTTTTTAATAAACCAGATTTCTTTAAACTACAGTCTATGAGTGTCCTCCGACTCTTTTCCCAACTCAGAGTACTGTGTCCCGAGCACGAAAGACATTGGAATTCGTAACGTAAACCTATCAAGAGAACGAAGCATTACGATTGGCTGGCTTTAGACACACAGTTTCACAGTAGTTAGGCGGCCAATCGCAAAGTTCCGTACTCGATACTTTTACGTTAAGGTGCTGATAAACATGAGCATTCTTACGAATGTTACATCACAGAAAAATACGAGAACATTTTAGCGAGCATTCTGGCGAGCATTCTAGCGAGCATTCTGGCGAGCATGCTTGCAAAACGACTGTGCATTTTCTTCGACTGAGCGTTCGCTAGAAAGATCATGTAAATGTTCGTAGCATTATTTGGCTCTACTCTTGGCTCGGTTCGTTGTTCGGTTCGACAAATTTAAAAGCGGCGAATGCTCGATGTTCTGTTACAAGTGAATGCTCAAGTCTATCAGCACCTTTAGCAATACGAATATTTTTTGTGCTCGGGGTACTGAACTCAACGAAACAGTCGAACTTCGTTGGTAAGTTAAGATTGGTCACCTATCCTAAGACTGGCTTGTATTAATGAACCTTCCACGGCGCTTATCTATTCGCTGACTACAACGTCATGGCTGACTACATCCCCTCATTTCATACTACGATGTATATTTATACGAATGAGAGGATTTTTATTAATAGAATCATATATACGATATATTATATGACGATATGTGGCGTAGCGGTAGAGAACGCGGCTGCTACGCAGGAGGCGCGGGTTCGATCCCCGCTCAGTGCCAATATTTGTATACATGAATATAAATATTTGCATTGGTCTGGGTGTTTCTATGTATAATTATGTATGTATTTACAAAAAAAAGTATCTAAGTATGTATATCCGCATTCTAGATTCCATAACACAAGCTAATTAAGCTTACCATGGGCCTAGATAGCGATGTGTAGAATGTTGTAGAATATTTATTATTATTATTATTATATATTTATTTCATTTTCTAAATATAATGCAAAAATTGAAACAACGCCTCACGCGCAGTTAATCAGTCGCGCTTTATATTAGAAATATTAGAAAAATAAATAAATGCAAATATCATAACTAAGGTTAACTTGAGTTTAGATGAAAGACGAGCCTTCATTACGTTTATTAAGGTTTGCATTTCAAATTATGTAGAAAAATATATTATGAAAAAAAGTTGAAGGGACTACAAACACATAAATCTTGTCTTCACAAACTTTCACAATATTATTATTGGCAGAATTAGACGCAGGTAATACATGTTGCACGTTTGCAATTAGCTTCGGCTTCTTACATATACTTATTCACGTGTATATCGAGACGCGATTATGAAACTTAGCTTTTTTTTTTTTTTGACATTCTTTCATAATGTCCGATACAATATTACTCGATGCTGATGTTCTCTGTACCTGCATAATAACGTCCTAAAAAATCACATGTTTGTTATGTCAAAACTTTGTATGGAAATTTTGACATAACGGCTGTAATACACTACGTATTTTTTTATTAGTAAGGGTCTATTTTTTGCCTTATGTACAAGAAGCAGACGGAGAAATGAATAATCTAGAACCGGAGAGGAAAAATGGCAATCTGATACGATGCCTACGATTTGGTTATGAAATCTCTTTCAAAGTACCCCGCTTTCTTCTTCTGCATTCCTCGTTCTATTAACACACGTCTTAGTGATTTCACATTCGATATGTAGTAGGTATTGGAAATGGCGACTAGCGTATGGATTTTCCGTCTAGTCTGACGATAATTGACGTTCACGTTAACTCAAAATATAGTTACCGAGCTGAAATGTTGTTGTGTGACGTTCTAGTATATTAAAAAAATATCTGTTGATGAATTAAAGGCTAATCATGCCATTATTCACGCGTGTCACAAACAAAGTGTGCAATTTCTTACACATAACTCGATCAGATTTGGTATACCTATTCTAATTTAGTCAAAGCGAGAATGTATAAATATCACGTGTAACGTATAAAAATATAGGTATCCACAGACTGCGTGACGCGTTACTTTTTGTAGCAAACATACGGATGATATTACAAAAATGCACGCTATGCCTAATACCGATAGGTGCCTTTTTTTTTTTTTTTTTATCGTGCGAAAAATCCCCACGGATACCTCCCCCGCCGGAGTCGGAGGAGGAGGTTATGTCGGACTCGAACCGACTAAAACACACGCCTTCTGTGGGCCGTCAGTTGCCGGAGGTGAGATTGTCATAGTACCGATAGGTGCCAAAAGTCATTAAATCATTTATGTTGTTCCTGCGTCCCGTCCTCAATATGAAATAATTACCGCCTCACCTCTACAAGAAAACTCTTCGTATAAATGCAACTACTTCTACGTATTCTACTAGACAAGCTACTTTATGTATCACGTTCCGGGACGGGTGACTCACCTTGGGTAAAGTCTCGAGCATCATGTCCACCATTGCGGCAGATCCGTACTCTTGCCACGCTTCTGCTTTCTTGGTCATTTGTTCCGCATCAGCAACCGCCTTGGCTTTGATAGCGAACGCCTCCGCCTGCGTGCAATATAATTATATCAATACGCATAATACACCATAATAATCCAGTTAAAGGTGAAGCGTTCAAATTGCTAATGAAATAGTAGCTGTTAATCGTGATTGCGTTTGCGAAAGTCACACTTATTTTTATATAGGACTCGTTAGAAAGATTTCAGTCCAATGGATCTGCTGAGATACATACATACATACAATCACGCCTTTATCCCCGGAGGATTAGGCAGAGGTGAATTAACACCAACACTACTGAGATAGAAGGGCTAAATGGTAAGAAGCTGTTAGTCTGAAGCCTATATAGCGGAATAATCCTCCAACCTTATTGCAGCGACATCTTCTGAGTCGATTTTCCCTTCAGACAAATTTACCAAATGGCAGATGTCATTTGTCCAGCCTAAACAAAACTCGACAGTGGTTAATACTAGTGATGCACCGGATAGTTGAAAATGTATTTCCGCGGATCCGGATCTGAATAAGTACCGGATAATTGGTGTCAACATCGGCGTATACGGATCTTAAACGTTTTTCAGATTAATCGGTGTTGGTGTACGTGACCTTGAAACGATAGTTAACACAACTCGACACTGCGTGACATCTCACGAGTACATCTTCTCAAACAGTAGGTGTACTTGCAGGTGAGGTTGTTTTGAGCCCCGAAGATTTTGGTAAGCCCAATTATTAAATCTCGCGAGGTAATGTATACATGTTTATGTCTCACCTCTCCGCGCACTTTGACGGCTTCAGCCTCTGCTTCGGCTTCCAGTACAGTCTTCAGCCTGTGAGCCTCCGCCAACTTCTCCAGTTTGAATTTTTCAGCCTCAGCAGGCCTGGGAATGTTCAGAAATTATTAAAAATTTACCTATACACTATAGTGTAGTCTTATTATTATCCTATACTAGCTTTTGCCCGCGGCTCCGTCCGCGTGGATGACGGTTATCGCGACCAAACATAGCCTATGTCCTTTCTCAAGGTCTAATCTACCCCTGTACCAAATTTCATCAAAATCGGTTTAGTGGTTTAGGCGTGAAAGCGTAACAGACAGACATAGTTACTTTCGCATTTATCATATTAGTATGGATTCACCTATAGTTTAAGTGACTGAAGAATGTTGTTTATTCGTTGCAGTAGCATGGTTACACAGATGTTACAATAACAATTAAATGTCTGCTTCCAGCACGTGTAGCCGTTATAGCAGCGTGCAAATATTATGAAAAACAATAAAGGTAATTAAACTATCACGGTCACTAACATTACTATTAGTCACGGAGGAAGTGAAATACTGGCGGTTAACGATAAAAGTCCAAAGTCAAAGTCATTTATTCTGTATAGACCAAAACGGCACGTAAAAAACGTCAAAATAAAAAATATATTAGACTACTCGTAGTTTAGCAAGTGGACCACCGGTTCGAAACGCGGCCTCGACCTGAGAAGACTCCGGCAAGGAACTCAGTGGACATTTTTCTGATATATTTACAAACATTTAGTATCTAAGTCTAAATATAATAATTTGCTTAAGTACTTAGCACAGTTGAGCGAACAGATCATTTCCAAGCTTGTTCATAATCTAAATATTCTTAGATTTTATAATAGCCTTTTTGGCACAGTTCATTCTTAATTAAATACTTAAAATAAATCACAGTTAAATCCCTAATTTCATTAGGGAGCTTGTTGAAAGACATATTGTGTTTAATTCCCAAATACCTGAAATAAACTATTCTAGCCGTATCCACGTCTATTAAAGTCCTAATCTTTTCTACAGCGTAGGAAGCCGAACTTAATCTACCGGCTATTTTTTCAAAATGTGATCCCCACTGTAGTTTGACATCAATACTTAAACCTAAGAACACTAGAGACTCAACACTTATCCATTGACTTCCATCTGTGTAACATTAGGTAGAGTAAATTTTATACATTTAGTTTTGTTCCCATTAAGGCAAATATTTGTTTGTACTAAACCAATGGACCACTCTTATGATTGCACCATTATTTTGTTGCCTTTTAATTTTAAATAGTAGCGAAGTATCGTCAGCAAATAAAATAATAGGTACTATTTTTGTCCTTTACGTAGTAGGGAAGGTATATACTAAGAATAAAAATGGTCCAAGTATCGAGCCCTGTGGAACGCCTATCGAAACCACAGATCCTACTGAACGTGTACCGTTAACATCGACGATCCTCTGAATTTTATTGTTCAAATATGAAGTCAGAAGTTCGAGAATCTTGTTCCTTCTAATTTCTTGATTAATGTATCATGGTGGGCGCAATCGGAAGCCTAGGATAGATCACAGAAGACACTCAATCACTCAATGCATAAATCTTATTTTCCCAGGCTTCTTAAATACAATTACAATTCTATACCAGCATCAGTTGTCGAAACAGTACGACAGTAATCTGCCTATTGTCGTAATCATTATGACAGTAATCTGCCCATTGTCGTAATCATTACGAGTACTACCTCTAGTTTCACTATACACTCAATCTCGATCACATTCACGACACACGACGCTTATAGTATGTACCTACTCGCGATTGAGTTTGGTTTGTTCACGGACATTTTTGCACAGACGGACAGTAGGGTAGCCAGAGCTGAGCTCACTGGAGAGATTTTGTGCAGTCAGTGGGAAAACCAAAGGCTCTGACCTACTTATCTTTTGCGCTGACGGCACTCTCTGTTCTTACAGGGTCGACAGCACGAGTGTGACTCCCCTGGTGTTGCACTCGCCCATAGGCTACGGTAACCTCTTACCATCAAGAGGGCCGTGTGCTTGACTGCGACCTAAGTAGTATAAAAAAACCCAGACTTTCGACAGTTAGAACCCCTACCGCACGATTGAAATTTATGTACTTTTTCATTTCAATCGCTTCCCTGATCAATCTTGATATGAGTGGCGTTCTATCGACATCATGTATCTCAATCTAGTGGTGGGTAACGAACAGTAGAGGTTCGTAGTTTTTGACTACACCGATGTGTTCTTTAATTCGGTATGTAATCGTTCGTTTGATTTGTCCTATACAGGCAGTTTTTTTGAGACGTGGCTGTTAGGGAAGGTAATTTAAACGTTTTATAGTTAGAGCAAGACGTTATTGGGAGACTATCCATAACAATTTAAGATATTCTGAACTGCATTCAGAGATTTTGGAAAAATCGTACAGTCAGCAAAGTGCTTTTCATTTGTGCCAGTCGATCCTATGTATCGTGGGGATCAAAAGACTCTATGAGATAATTTTAGGTCATTTTGTTTTGTAAAGAAAATAAAAAATCAACGGAAATATATTTATCGCCACACGATACTACTCCTTATTGTAATGAAAAGACTCAAATAATATTACACTAATAGAATACACATCTACAGGCCCTGTACATTATTCTTGAGAATCATGTTTACCTCTTAATTTTACTTGTTACGTAAAATAACAAAATAAATAAAACAAGCAAGTACCTGCGAATTGTAGCCTCCAGTTCTTTTTCTTTTCTCTGCACTTCCCACTTCTGTACGTTGATTTCTTGGGTGCGTTCCACAACGGCGATTTGCATCTGTTCCTCCTTAATGCGCTGTTTGGTCTTGGCCGCTTGCAGTTCGTACGCCATTTCAGCTTCAGCCTAAAATAAACCATCGTTGGTGTTATTTATTTAAGTTCAAATAACGCTATATATGTGTATGGTATCTTAATAAAATTTATGATTATAAGTGTAAATGTAAAGCACCCAGGCTTTACCCTCGGGGTTGGGTGGTGCAGGTCGGTTATAAGGAGGAGGTGAGGTAAATTTAAGTAAATAGTAATAGGCACAAGACAAATGGACATTTATCCACGTTTAGCCTTACGGAATTACCTATTAAGGATATATGTGAAACAAGTAAAATTTTTTTAAAGCAATTTTATTGCCTTCGATTCAAATTCCGTCCTGGATGTTAATATTTTCATATTTCAATTTAGAAATTTTACTACTTTCAGATAAAAAGAAAATTAGAACTGTAGTTATTGATTGTGTAGCCGTTTTCAAATTAAGGTTACAATGACTCCAGCCCTGACCAGGCACTAAGAACAGGTGGATTGCCGTAAATCGACCGATATCGAACAGAAATATATACTTCGGGATTATCAAGGTCGGCACGTAATATCAAATATTAAACACGTGTCTCGTTTGACGACGAAGAGCTATCCCCAATTTAATCGTGTCGTATTTCAAATGTTTTATGGGTGAAGCATTTATCAGTATTGATTCGATTATTATCTATCGATACTGACTAATTTGCAAAATTCGAATATGCATGAGTGTAGTTACCGGTTAATAGAGAAAACAAATAAGTATAATAAAATATTGCTATTTTTGCTTCGCTTTCTAGACCCAAATTAAGTTCGTATATTGCATACGGATAATAGGTATACGAAAAGTGTCACTTTATTCCTTTATAAATGGGAGCAAATTGCTCTTTTCTGTTATGAACTCTTTAGCGGGCGGAAGTGATTTAAATTTGGAACATTCTAATATCATTCATAGAAATCGAATGATTTTTAAAAAAATACAATTTTATGTTTTTGCTCTCACCACAGCCAGATCAAGAGCTACGGATGTCATCTAATCATTGCAAGTGGGTAGATAAACTAAATATTGATAAGCAACACTCGAGAGCCGAACGCGATGATCGTTTTCAATCGTAAGTAAGATAAACTTCATCATTGCATTGAAACTTGAATTTGAAATGCTAATGTTGGATGACCAACTATGAAATACGGATATGCCTTTGTATACCTTTGTATAGAGAACAGGAAAATGGAAAAGGTGAAGTACGAATACAATATCATTAATTAGCCCAATATTATCCACACTCCTCTCAGAATGTGCGCCGTAGCAACCCATATCAATGTCCTCATATCTTCATTGTGTTGTTTCCGGTTGCATCCGAGGCCCTCACCTCGGTGCCCGGGGTCAATTTAGATTCTTCACGGTAACGGAATTTATGGGGCTCTTGCTACCTTGCTGATTGACGGAACGCTTTTCTCTCGAGCTTGGAGAGTAATGGCAGTCGCTCCGTGGAGAGTTCGACCAGCCTTCTAAGGTTTAGAGTGATGATGACGAGTTTAACAGAGTAAAGACATACATACCTTTTTCGTATGCACTTCTACGTCGTACGCCGCCTTCTTCAGTTCGAAATCTCGCTGGGCTTTCGCTATTTCGGTGTCGTTGAGGAATCTGGCTGCCATTCGTTGTTCCTCGGCCATAGCTTCCTTTATCTTGGCCTCTGCTTGTGCTTCAGCTTCTCCAATGCGTGCATCGCGTTTCACCTCCGCCGTACGTGCCATACCAAGAGCTTTCAAGTAGCCCTGTATAAATAAAGAAATCCTATTAATTTTCTACTTTTTTATTTATACCACTTAGGTAGCAGATAAGCACACGGCCTACCTGATGGAAATTGGTTACAGTGGCCTATGGACGAGTGCAACACCAGGGGAGTCACACTCGTGTTGCCGACCGGACAGAGAGGTTCTGTGCCGTCAGCGAAGAATATATGTATTCACGAAAAAAATATATCTAAGTATGTTTATCCGCATTCTAGATACCATAACACAAGCTAGTTAAGCTATGCTTACTTTGGGTCTAGATAGCGTTATGTAGAATGTCCTACAATATTTATTTAAAAAAAAGAAGACAAGCAGGCTTTTATTTATTTTTAACAAATTCTATCGCTTTTCGATCAGTATTATTACATAGTGTCGATAGGTGCTTTTTGTTTAATGTTTGGCACCTTAGAGAAAGTATGACATATTTCTCTAAAATGCCAAATAAAATAAAAAATGTTGTGAAAACCATAGTGATGTAAATCTTTATTAGATTGTGTTGCGTGTTTTAGTGAACATGTTGCAAAAAACATGAGCTCTGGACGCACCTTTAGAGTTTAATAAAAATGTTTTAAGAATAGATGGCGATGAAATAATTTCTAACAGAAACTGTTTACAACGAGGGTTAATTCACATAAGGCGGTAAAATGCTCACAAATTAAAGCGAGCAGCAGGTTATGGAGTGAGCTATACTTGGAGTTTCTTTGAGGAATCAAACTAGCAATGCCCTCTAGCTGTTTAGCTAGAGGGCATCCCACCTTCCGTTCTGATGAACCGGACTGACGAACTGCAAGGTGGCCGAGACGAACTGGTTGCGAAAGGCGGAGGATCGGGAGTAATAGTGCACATTGCGAGAGGCCTATGTCCAGCAGTGGACTGCGATAGGCTAATTGATTGATTATTTGATCATCTTTGAAAGATACCAAGATTAACATGCGCTGTGCGCAAGAGATAGAACACTTTAAAAAACCGACTCCGATGTGACAGATCAAAAGCGTACGACACATTATTATTATTATTTTGTGTTTCAAGTTAGTATTGAACTATTATCACTGTTCATCAGGTATATGACTGAAATCGAAATACAAATCGACTTTATGGTTTCAATGAGCCGTAGGTACTCAATGAGCCTTTCGCCTGTAACATTCATATATACTTAACACTATCGCCCTGGTTTTTAGAAAGCACATGACATTGCTGAAGCAAAACAGACTGTGAATAACACGATATAGTATGGAGAATAACGTTTTAAAGGGTGAAGCGCATGAGCGAATAATAAATTGCTGTAATAATGCAGTTTTTCAGAATATGTATTTATACTGATGTTCTCGTTGCAATTTAACTTTAAATTCATTCTACCCATTATAATCCTTTAAAAATAAAAATGAGCTAGTTGATAAGTGCTAAATTTGATAACGGGTCGTCCGATTTGGATGATTTATATTTTGTTGTGTTGCTTATTGTCCAGACAAAGTTTATATGAATGAATTTTTGGAAAGGCCACGGCAAATGTCGGCACCCGAGTGACGCCGGATACTAATAGCTAATTTAATATAAAGTATGGGTATGGGGATATAATATAATGTTCGCACGTATATTAAGGATTATTAACAAAGAAATAGACTACTGGCCCGTGTAGAAAAATGATGGGTCATCTGAACCACCAGGTGACCTATATAGAACGATATAAGAGCATAAAATAATAAGATTCAGCACTATGCCGTCACTTGTAAGCTGTCCAACTGAGTGCAGGTGAGCATTCAAAAGCACATGTAGAGTGAGTACATTTTGGTCATATATTTTTGTACGGCATTCTTAACCATCGATAGATCCATGTAAAATAACAAGAAAACGCGTAGTGCCGTACAAAAATGGTGATCCACAAAGTCGGAATTTTTATTTTATTTTCCGACAATTTCCAGGGTAAATTTGGTCATTTGATTTTGTACGGCATCCGTTTCATACTATTTTAATACTGCTTCTAATCCATTATTCCGCAACGCCGTACAAAAATCATGATCCAAGGGGAAATAATCGAGGGTTACAAACCCCTCTATTTCCGTGGTCCACGGGGTGATTTGAAAAAATACGGCTTTGGTTCCAAAACATTATCTGGCATTAAAAAGTACTATTATAAATAATGCCGTCAAAAAATGATTGTTCATTTGAATGTATTATCAATAATTATGTTAATTTCATCGTATTCTTGATTTATAAAGCTGTAAAATCATTTGATCCTGTACGGGAACTTTTTTTTAACATGATATTGTAAAATACAATTGTTATATAGTATTGCCGTTCAAAAGAAACCGTTCTAAAAAAAATTATAGAGAAATACAAAAACTGAAATTTTGCTAATTATTGTAAAACTTTAAATATCATAGATTAATGAAATATAGCAGTTTTCTACATTTTATCCCTTGTTTTAAATAGTATTAACATAGATAAATTAGGAAAACATGATGCCGTACATTTTTATGCAGACTATACAGGGTGATCAATCCAAATGGGTCAGTAGGGAGAAGTCAGAAACTATGAGAGATAGCAAGATTTGTTCTTGGGAACCATGGCTTCGATTTTAGATTTAATAATAATGGCATTCAAGTTTTTCCTCAAACTCTCATACATAACCGGGAATCAAACCTGGGTCGAAGTGACTGTGAACAAACAAAAATTTTTTTTTCGTTTTTTGTCGTTGTTATATTGTTGATGATGCTAATCATAAGTCACATAACATAATAATAATGTAAAAGTTATCTAAAATAATATAAAGTGGTTTTGAAAAGGCTCGTTTGATTTGAAACATAACATTCATTCCAAGAAAACAAAATGTTATTAAGTGTTCCATTTTCAAATCCATACTAATATTATAAATGCGAAAATAACTCTGTCTATCTGTCTGTCTTTCTGTCTGTCTGTCTGTCTGTTAAGAATAATAATTCATTTAAACCTAGCTGTACTTTGTGTTAATTTTAGATGACTTTCATATTATATTATTATTGTGTTATGTGCTATGAACTATGACTAATGATTAGCACCTTTCAATTATTAAGTGGTCCCTCAGTTTCGACGCCATAATAAAAAATGCTAATGAGGACAAATTCTAGAGGAATATCACATTTGTTTTCTTTGACCGGCACTTTCAATTTTGGACCTAAATAAATGGACGAAAATCAACAATATGCAGTATGGGGTTTATTTTTCATTGCTTTTATTAACTATTCTTGCAATGTAGAATAATATTTATCATTTAATTTCGATAGTTCGTATCATAAAAAGTGTATATTTTCAAGATTTTTAAACTCAAATAAAACCGTTGGAGGTGGTCCCTCAACTTTGACGCCGTACTAAAAAATGCTAGTAAGAACAAGCTCTATTGGAATATCGGATTTTTTTCTTTGGCCGGCACTTTCAATTTGGTATAAATCGATAGTATATAAACCCACATTTAACATGGTTTCTAACTAGGAACGTAGAATCACGAAAAGACTATGAAAATCAGTACAATTAAACTATCTAAATGCCGTATCAAAAAAAATTCACCTTACATTTCGTTATATGGATTTTTTCTTTTTGATTTTTTCTTTTTCAGTTTTTTTCCCCTATGGACCAACAAAAATGTACGGCATATGAAAAAATATTATCTATGCATATAATACTTTCAAAATAAATTTATTTCATGTTGTGTCAAATCACCCCTTGGACCACGGAAAGAGAGGGGTTTGTAACCCTCGATTATTTCCCCTTGGATCATGATTTTTGTACGGCGTTGCGGAATAATGGATTAGAAGCAGTATTGAAATAGTATGAAACGGATGCCGTACAAAATCAAATGACCAAATTTACCCTGGAAATTGTCGGAAAATAAAATAAAAATTCCGACTTTGTGGATCACCATTTTTGTACGGCACTACGCGTTTTCTTGTTATTTTTCATGGATCTATCGATGGTTAAGAATGCCGTACAAAAATATATGACCAAAATGTACTCACTCTACATGTGCTTTTGAATGCTCACCTGCACTCAGTTGGACAGCTTACAAGTGACGGCATAGTGCTGAATCTTATTACTTTATGCTCTTATATCGTTCTATATAGGTCACCTGGTGGTTCAGATGACCCATCATTTTTCTACACGGGCCAGTAGTCTAAAACCTTATTGTCTTTTTGCCAATTATACAATTCCTAGAATAATAAAATCGGCCAAGTGCGAGTCGGACTCGCCCATGAAGGGTTCCGTAGTGGCAAAGGCGAAAATTGTGGTTTATGACGTATAAAAAAAAAACTACTGACTGGATCTCGTTCGAACTAATTTTTAGTGGTAGTTTGCATGGCAATTTACATCATATTTTTTTTTTAGATTTATCATTCTCTTATTTTAGAAGTTAGAGGGGGGAGGGGGGGACACATTTTTCCACTTTGGAAGTGTCTCTCGCGCAAACTATTCAGTTTGGGAAAAAATTATGTAAGAAACCTCAATAGCATTTTTAAAGACCTATCTATAGATACCCACACGTATGGGTTTGATGAAAAAAAAAAAAATGTTGAGTTTCATTTCTAAGTATGGGGACCCCCAAAATTTAATGCTTTTTTTATTTTTGTGTGAAATTCTTAATGCGGTTCACAGAATACATCTTCTTACCAAGTTTCAACAGCATAGGCCTTACAGTTTCGGAGAAAAGTGGCTGTGACATACGGACGGACGGACGTACAGACAGACAGACAGACGGACAGACAGAAAGACAGACAGACGGACGGACAGACATGACGAATCTATAAGGGTTCCGTTTTTTGCCATTTGGCTACGGAACCCTAAAAATTGAGAGACACTACGTAATGTTAGCCTTTTGACATTCATGAACGCGATGAAGTGCCTCACATTTATCAATATACCGTTTGAGCTTCTATTTCTGTAATATCAGCTAACAAAAGGTTAAAGTTGAATTAAGCTAATGACACAACAGATTAAAAAGCAATCAAGTCGAATACCGGTTCGACACTGCGCATTTGAACAAAATTAAGGCAACTATCTTACTCTTAATTACGTTATCTAGTAACTAAGATACTGCGAAACAGCATCACATTTGAGAGAGAAATATTTACTTTTAAACTAACATCTCGCCAAGGTCACAATGATAAAGAGCGTCGAGGGGAAATAGCAAGAACAATGCGCGTCATGTAGGTATAATATATATACCTACACGTAGAATGTAATCGTAGTATTCGTAGTGATACCTATCTACTCAACATTCATAGAGGATTATGATATGTTGAACAAACTTTAGTATGAATCATAACTATGACTATGAACTGTAAATTATTTTCGATACAAAATATTCGCGGTTCACAATATTACATTTTAATATTTATACGTTTTTTGCAATTAATTTGCGATAATATACTCACGTCTGTAAATCCCCGAAGGGGTAGGCAGAGGTTTACTGTAGCTCACATTTCGCCAACTATGATATTCGGTCGCACGTGATAGGGGGCGAGCCTGTTGCCGACAAGCGGGCACTTAGTCATAAAAGTGGTACAAGGAAAAGAAGGTACTGACTTTTTACGGTCAAAATCTTTTCTCAAATGTTGTACTTATTGTGATGCGAATAATAATAATTATTTTATTATAAATGCTAGTTAGTAAGTTCATACATGAGCTTCTGTATAACTTAATGTTCTATGCTATAGCTGAGACAGCATCGTTCGTGACACCCTATCACTTGACACGATGGTAATCACCGCTACACTCCCTCTGTTATTCATTTACCTCCACATATTAACGAGTTACATCAGTCCCAAAGATCTTAATGAATATTTAACAATCATTTACATTTCAATAGGGCTTTCAAACAATGCCATCTTACGTTTTCTCGGCAGACTACCTGTGTGTGATCGTTGCTTATATTTATGGGTAAATCAACGACCATACAACCAAGGGTAAATATTATGATGTAAATTTACATAAATTTCGAGTAAGTAATAAAATTGTCGTATTTTTGGTAATTTCGATTTTGCATTGTGCACTTTATGATATTATACAAAATTGCGCATAGGATTTTAGGATATTTTTGGGTATATTACTGTGTTTTGTTACATTACGTTATGTTTCGTTATGGTATGTTATGTTTTGTATTTAATTGTATTGTGAAAATGAAAAAATAAGCAGTAGACATGTAGTAACATAAATAAATAGGTAGCACGAATAGAGTAAGCAAAACAATCAAACAAAATGGATTAAAATCCTTTTAAATCAAGAATGATAATGGTAAATGCCCAGTGAAAGAACATTTTGCTTTGTGTGTTAAACATAGAACGACACAATCTTGAATTCGACATACCTTAGCTCCCTGAAGCCGTGTCGAAGAAAAAAAATGTACTGGGTTGACACAGACTTCTTAATTAGGTATAATGTGTATAAGGGTACATTTATGTACAGTGTGAAAATAAAAAGTCTACTTAATTACTATTAAGAGTCTACACAATATACGGCTTTCGATTAGCTATGTCAGAAGGAGTGAGAATCCGGCTAAGATCGGCTTTCTTCGGTTCTATAGAGCGCTCACTCTATCGGACATAGGACTGACAGTTAGTTTTATGGAGTAGTTAAAACCGATTGAATTTATATAATATTAAAACGATAGCTTCGGTTTTAATTATTCTAAAAAAGATATCAAGCAGTCAGAGCGCTCTAAAAAACTGAAGTAAGTCTATCTTAGACAGATGTTTACTCTTCTTTCCGAAGTGTCTTATCGAAAGCCGGCTACTGTACATGAATCTTTTCTTGGGTAAATTTCTGTACAAAGCACCAAGGATTTTTATGTACTGCTAGACTGGCTGATCGGAACAAAAATAAATAGTGGCGCTTTGTGGCCTAAATTATTGACCACTAACGTCATACAGAATATATTACAAAAAGGTGCGCTGTGATTATACAAATAGATATCAAAATTCATTAATTGTTTCTGGCCCCATTGAAAATTCATTCTCCCACAGACTTGTTCTAAATAGATTATCTAGTGTACATTGAAGTTACTGTAAGAAACTAAATACGTATTTATAAAGGTGTTATTCTACAATTTAAAGGTCTCATCGCATGATGTCCTTTGTCATAATGTCCTTAATGTCGTTTCTCAAAATGTCCTTTTCTCGAAATGTCCTTTTCTCAAAATGTACCTTTCTCAATAATGTGCACTACAGGATTAGTCTTTATACTAAACATGTCCGCCCACAATCAGACTCGGATAGATTAGGTTGGAAGCCTAAATATAATATAAAATTTAAAAAAAAATAACCACGAAGGCTAATGCGGGAGCGGAGCGAAGCGGAGCGGAGGATTTTTTTTTATGACCATCAAACCTAATATAAGAAACTAATAAGTAAGTAAATAAGCATCTATAAAGACTGTAATCCTGTAGTGCACATATTTTGAGAAAGGGACATTTGAGAAAAGGACATTTGAGAAAAGGACATTTCGCGAAAAGGACATTTCGAGAAAAGGACATTTTGGGAAAAGGACATTTTGAGAAAGGACATTATGCAAAAAGACCAATTTATGATGGTAAGAGTGAAATAAATAAGTGTACATACCTCCTCATCTCTGATATCTTTAAGCGTGTAAGATACAACTGTGATGCCCATATTGATAAGGTCACTCGAAGCCACCTCGAACACCTACAATGAGCAATTTAAAAAATTAATGTTTATCAATTGTAACGACACGCCATTGTTCTGGTTATAATATATTACAGTCAGTCCACTAATGTACTCACGCCTAATATGTCGTTGGAGAGGTAGATATAAGTATAGCTAAGCTGTCACGCATAGCAATATAGATACACAAAGAAATTAGCAGGTGTGTTGGAAAGAAATTTACATCTGTGTCACTTTTATAATATAAGGAATAATAATATGAGGAGTAACTGATTAAAGCATCCTAAGTCCGACAATATAACTGGTAGTATTAACTCCTTCAGTTAAGTTAAATTGCTTGTGTTAGGATTGGGTTCACGTCGATAGTGTAATGGCCAGGGACCTCTCGAACGTAAGGACTGAACTAACTGAATCACTAAGCAACCGATACTTATATACAGGGTGGAAGATTTTAACCTTACCTGGAGGGCAAGTACTTTAAATACTGGAGATAGCTAATTTCACTCAAAGGAAACATTCCTTTATTTTTAAAAAGAAACAAAACTGCATTCATAGTTTTTTGAAAATTCCCTTGCCATGCCCGGTAATCGAACCGACTAAAATCCAAAAAAATAACATCCTGTATTTTTATAGCATCAATAGATAGTGTCATTCATGAGGATCGAAACTCTCTAATAAACGTGGTAAATTAAATGAAAGGAAGTCAATAAAATCTTAACTTATAAATTCCATTCCAACAGATATAATACTTTTGCTCAACGTGCCATCACATACCTTATCAACATAACGTCATTTATTTAGTAAAATGAGTACTAAATGACTAAACTTTGATTCCGATTTAGAATGTAACGTTATTGTGTGACTGCATGAGGTAGTCAAGTCACCCGATTTTTTTTTATAAAGAATATTAGTAACCGAAATTACTAATATTCCTGTTAACCCCCCCAAGTAAGCTAAATTGCTTGTACTAGGAGTGGGTTCACGTCTGTAGTGTAATGTTCAGGATTCGAACCCGGGACCTCTCGATGGTAAGGCTGACTCCTTAACCACTAAGCTACCGACGGCGACGCTACTATTATGTCGATTTAGGTCCAAGATACGTGTCTCGAGGTATACTTGGTTGGGCTTGGAAAGCACTTCGTGGTACACCGCATTGCACCCTGGGCAACGGAGATGGCGAGAGAATTGCCTTATTGGTTCGTCTTATAATACGTTAATTGAGAGTTTTGAATTAACCTGAGACGGCATGCGGTTTTAGTCGAGAGAGTAAATACCCCTGCTGGCCAGTGAGGGCCAGCCATGAAAAACAGAGACAAGTAATTTAAATATGGAATTTTATTCTTAATATTATAGGTGATGGATCCTTGAGTTAAGTTCTCTATTTTGTTAAATCGAATTTGAAAATTGAATTTTCAGGGATTTCCTTTCATTTAATTAACCATGTTTGTTAGACAGATTTGATCCTAATGATTTATACTATTGATTGATGTCATAAAAATACAGGATGTTATTTTTTTGGATTTTAGTCGGTTCGATTACCGGGCATGGCAAGGGAATTTTCAAAAAATTATGAATGCAGTTTTGTTTCTTTTTAAAAATAAAGGAATGTTTCCTTTGAGTGAAATTAGCTATCTCCAGTATTTAAAGTACTTGCCCTCCAGGTAAGGTTAAAATCTTCCACCCTGTATATAAGTATTTTTATTGTTATACGAGTATTGTATTGTTGTAACAATCCCTACTGATATTATAAATGCGAAAGTAACTCTGTCTGTCCGTCTGTTACACTTTCACTGAACCGATTTTGATGCAGTTTTGTACATAGGATGATTAGACCTTGGGAAAAGATATAGGTTATGTTTGCTCGCGATAACCGACATACGCGGGCAGAGCCGCGGGCAAAAGCTAGTATTGTGTAAAACGTTATGTAATAAAAGTTTGAATAATCATAACTTGCATTGAGACATTAGAAGGCTTATTTATTTAGGTGGACAAAGCTAATACGAGTACGTTTATACTTTTTATTAAATCATGCAAAATATTAACGGCATTTATAACTAACCTTTTTAGAAAACATTTTTCGATCTTTATATATTTCTTCAACAGTCATGGAGCCCATTATAGCACGCTGATGACCTTCCAGGGTCACCAGCGCTATATGTTGTATCTCATGCTCGCTCTTGCCCAAGAACTGTTCACAAGCAGATAACAGCATTTCTGCATTTTGTCCTTGTATCTTGACCTGTAATTAGACAAAAAAACAATGTAATACACGGCACGAGCACAGAACATAATCATCATCATCATCATCATTTCAGCCATAGGAAGTCCACTGCTGGACATAGGCCTCCCCTATAGATCTCCAATAAGACCAGTTGGAAGCGGCTCGCATCCAGCGCGTTCCCGCGGCCTTGATAAGGTCGTCTGTCCAGCTTGTGGGTGGATGTCCTACGCTGCGTTTGCCGATACGTGGCCTCCACTCGAGAACTTTTCGACCCCATCGGTCATCAGTCCTCCGAGCTATGTGCCCTGCCCACTGCCATTTCAAGTTGCTGATCCTCTGGGCTATGTCGGTAATCTTGGTTCTTCTACGGATCTCCTCGTTTCTGATTCGATCTCGCAGAGAGACTCCGAGCATAGCCCTCTCCATAGCTCGTTGGGCTACTTTGAGCTTACTCATAAGGCCCATACCCCATAGTGAGAGACCACGTTTCAGTGCCATAAGTCATCACTGGACATAATATAAATAACATCACAGAACATAATATAAATAACAAAATGTTGATTCTTAGACAGTATTGGAGTTTTGACCCGAGCCGAGTACAAAATTCTGCGAGAGCGAACGAAAACAAAGTATGACTTATGATGTCATACAATGCGGTAGCTATTACCTGGGCTGTATGCCTTCAAGACTATGCAGGTTACTTCGAGTTCATCATCAGTTACCAGCAGGTGAGATTAGTGGTCAAATGCGAGCCTAATAACTATAAAACCATTTATTTGAACATTCCACAACAAGGCGTCAGTTCCGGTTGTCATGCGAACGTCTATGGCAGTTGTTACGAGTAGGTTGGAGTCCTAAAAAGTCCAACAAATGAGGAATGCGACCGAGATGCTAGGAAGAAGAATAATTTTGTTTATTTGAATACATTTGAATATGTTCCACCTCATGATTTCAATGCACCCCGTTTTAACTGGTATTGTTATTTATTACATTGCATTTTGCGAAGTTACGTCAGGTGCGAGCGTCTACGAATACAACGTATAACGTAAACAATGTGTATTATTATATTTATTTAATCGTTGTTTCTTGGATCGGCTTGTTTTGCCAAACCCCCTACGCGCCGGGGCCACGGGAGGAGGGGTGGACTGGCTTGGCGTTATAGGGGATTTTATGCGTGCTGATGGTTCCATTACCATAGATGTCCAAGACCATGCGAAGTGGAGAAGCAAAAACCGGAAAGCGGACTCCGGACTCCGACGTTAAGGCCTCGAATGTGACCGGTACTAACGCAAAGATGATGATAACAATGTTTCCTGCATCGGGCAAAGCGTTGTTGGGGCTTTCCGTTAGGGAATACTCAATACAAGCACTGAATCTGAAAATGTGTCGTGCCGCCAGTCAGCGCATATTGACTTTAAGTTGTCGCGTATCGATTATTTAATTACCTATACAAATGTGACGATTTAATCGAAACTTAATAGCAATGCTATTGAAATTTTAATTATGATGGGTGTGGCGAACGAGACCGAACGTTCGATTGAAGGCCATATTTACAAGACAGGCACACAAGCCAGCTCTAGCGTACCTACTTATGGAGTGGATAATTGCACAGTTTTACAATATACGAGTAAATAAAATTCATGCTGTATTTTCCGTCGGTTATGCTTACAAGGTGAATCATAAGGATGCGCACTTGCGCAGTACGGGGAATTTCATAATAGGTACCTATGTACTGTTCGCGATATATCGACATAGCGGGGTAAGAGGTGATTAAGATTATGAGGTTAATCAGGTTATGAATTAAGGGGGTGGGAGTTGAGTCGGGGAATGAGCTGAATCAGGGTATGATTTGAGTCGGACAACATGCATCATAGGTAAGGTATTACTCGCACAGCTCCCGTGCTCATGAGCTCATTACTCCGAATGATTCCCCCTTTCAATGGCTCCCTTGATTGAAATTATAATTTTCACGAAATAATTTTTACACATTGAGGATTTTTTAAATTGAGTTTGACTATAAAATTGCTGTTATCAGGTAAGATAATTAACATGATGCTTATTTACGCATACCAATATGCCCGATCAAAAGTATGTCCGCGGATTAGATGATATAAAATTTGATAACGTAAGACCAGTAGGCTTGTATTATGATGTGATAACAAAAGAAAAAGGGTCTTCCCGTCATCGTCACTATCTAGTGGTATGTAAACTGCAAATTAGCAGTGTAGCTTCATGTATAAAATATTTACAGATAAATATGAAATTATCAATCAGTGGGGACGGGTACATATACCTAACACAATTCTATTAGGCTTCTTCTTCTTTTAATAATTGTGATAAGCTGATCAGATTAAGAGTAACTTTCAACTTCGGTTACCGGGGAGTTAGCGCCGGGAACTAGCCGTACCTACAGTTCGACAATTTGACAAACTTTCACCTCGGAGTCCGGGGTCCGCTTTACCAGTCTTAACTGCGGATTTGGCTGGACCTCGATATTTTCCATGAAGCGACTGCCATCTGACCTCCACGACCCAATGGTGACATTAGGCGATATCGAAGCATGTGTATTAATACTAATAAATTAATACTAATAATTAATAAAAATAATAAAATATAAAATAATAAAAATTTAACAACAATGTTCAACAATATGACGTGAAAAAAAAATGATGCGCGTTAAGCAAATTTAAAAAAAAAGCCACAAGGAGGTTCCAAGTCTGAGTTTTTCATAAATTAAAAAAAGTTATAATTATGATAAATTCGGCACCATAGAGGTAGAAGTAAATAGTTTTAATGATGTTTTGAGTTCACAAACCTAGTACACACGATGTTCTAAATTCAAATTTACTTTATCCTCTAGAGGATAAAAACGACTTTTGCGCTCAGATAACGAAGAGAAAAAATACTTTTACAACACACCTGCTCATAACAGTGATATTATTTTACCGCAATTAAGCACGGAATGACACCTATTATAAAACTGTGACTTTTTCATTACTATTATTCACATAAGTGAGTTATAGATTCTTTTTTAAATTTTATAGGAAGTGTCTATAATTGTCTATGTTCTTAAAAAAGTTTTGATACAAAAAATAACGTGTTTAATAGTACGAATAAATTAATACGCCTAATTGTATGGTCATTTGATGCATTTTCGTATTTAAATAAATAATTTCAACTTGTAATACTTGTGTAATAAACAAAATTTTCGCTCAAATTTAACTTTTTTTTTCTCCAAGTACAGAAAAAAAAACAGAGTAAAAAAAGTTAAGTTCAAACCTCATTTTTTTTTAAATATGGTCGACCGCCATTGTTAAATGCGCGCGCATAAGAAAACGAATTAATTTGTAGTATTGTTTATTTAGTATTTGTAGTATTATTTTATTCGCAAGTGTGTTGTAAAACGTCGTATGGCACGTGTGAGCATGATGATTACCGTCCTCGGCTGTCTTAAGACCCTCGCCTGGCGGCTCGGGTCTCAATGGCGCCTCGGTGGTAATCACCAACGTTGCTCACTTGTACCATAATGTACTATTACAACACACCTGCTCATAACAGTGATATTATTTTACCGCAATTAAGCACGGAATGACATCTATTATAAAACTGTGACTTTTTCATTACTATTATTCACAAAAGTGAGTTATAGATTCTTTTTTAAATTTTATAGGAAGTGTCTATAATTGTCTATGTTCTTAAAAAAGTTTTGATACAAAAAATAACGTGTTTAATAGTAGATACGAATAAATTAATACGCCTATTGTATGGTCATTTGATGCATTTTCGTATTTAAATAAATAATTTCAACTTGTAATACTTGTGTAATAAACAAAATTTTCGCTCAAATTTAACTTTTTTTTTCTATAAGTACAGAAAAAAAAAACAGAGTAAAAAAAAGTTAAGTTCAAACCTCATTTTTTTTTTAAATATGGTCGACCGCCATTGTTAAATGCGCGCGCATAGGAAAACGAATTAATTTGTAGTATTGTTTATTTAGTATTTGTAGTATTATTTTATTCGCAAGTGTGTTGTAAAACGTCGTATGGCACGTGTGAGCATGATGATTACCGTCCTCGGCTGTCTTAAGACCCTCGCCTGCCGGCTCGGGTCTCATTGTACCATAATGTACTATTTCCGAGATGGTGGGATGAAAAAGTTTTTTTCATCAAACCCATACATGTGGGGTATCTATAGATAGGTCTTTAAAAATGCTATTGAGGTTTCTAACATATTTTTTTTCTAAACTGAATAGTTTGCGCGAGAGACGCTTCCAAAGTGGAAAAATGTGTGTCCCCCCCCTCCTCCCCTCTAACTTCTTAAATAAGAGAATGATAACTCTAAAAAAATATATGATGAGCATTGCCATGTAAACTTCCACCAAAAATTAGTTTGAACGAAATCCAGTAAGTAGTTTTTTTTAATACGTCATAAACCGCAATAATTCGCCTTTGCTGCTACGGAACCCTTCATGGGCGAGTCCGACTCGCACTTAGCCGGTTTTTTTTTAAATCAAATACTTAACGCTATTTAGAAGCCTCGCACGAACGCAAAAATTCAACAAAACAAGATGCAGTGATCCGTTCACCGTGCTGAATGTAGCAAGGTATATTTTGGGCGTAATCGTAAGAAAACCATGCAACAACGCTTCAGCCACGCTATCAAAATAAATGTTGGATGCCAAAAACTAAGTAATCATGTGACTTACAAGAATAAAGAAACAATAACAATTGTGTTTTTATATTCTCATTTCTCACATAGTATTGTTACGGTGAATTACGGAGGTGCTATAACCATTATTTACGCTTTATTTTTTATTCTGTAGTACTATTACGCCGTCAGCTTTATTTTTAGCCCCAGCTATATGAATACGAGTCTATTTCCGCCTATCGAACATGTTCCCCAATTCTCACTACTGAATATTTCTTTCTTAGCCTTCCAAGGATTCAGTGTGTGGGCTAAGTGTTCAACGTGTAAAAGATAGAGGGAAGGGAAGGGAACGCTTAGGCCACCTGACGGCAATTCTGCCGCGTATCTTCCGCATCGGAACGCCAATACAATTTTATTGTTATTTCATAATAAATGACGACGCGACGGAGTGAGCGATCATCCGCGCAGTTTGTCCGTTATTTTAGTCAGGTGTTCAACACAACACTTACATTTTGTCAACTATGTTTTTTAGTCCTTAAAAATAATATCAAAGCACAATTTTAAATTTAAATGAATTCAAGGTTCTTCATTAAAAAATGTGCTTCCGTAATATGTAAATTTTTAAAAAAGAAGTAGGTAGGTACTACATATCTAATTTTATTCATGCAAAATTATTCAAGGGGTGTAAAGGTAAAGCTACGCATTTCCATGTTTGTGTAGGACGTAATTAAATCGTAACTTTTATCCTAGTAGCTCGCTGACCCCGCTGTAAAAATCACTAATAACTTTTTTAAATTAAGAGAACCCGCCCCGGAATCCCTATTTGTTGATAAATAATAGATTTTTCAATACACTTGCTCATAAAGTGTAGGTCGACTTGATAATTTCAACTTGTAGTAGGTGTAACGTGTTTAATAAACAAAACATTCACTCAATTTTAATTTTTTTTTCCCTGTAAGTAGGTATTTACAGAGAAAAATAAAATCGGCCAAGTGCGAGTCGGACTCGCCCATGAAGGGTTCCGTAGTAGCAAAGGCGAAAATTACGGTTTATGACGTATTAAAAAAAACTACTGACTGGATCTCGTTCGAACCAATTTTTAGTGGTAGTTTTCATGGCAATTTACATCATATATTTTTTTTAGATTTATCATTCTCTTAGTTTAGAAGGACACACATTTTTCCACTTTGGAAGTGTCTCTCGCGCAAACTATTCAGTTTAGAAAAAAATTAAGTTAGAAACCTCAATAGCATTTTTAAAGACCTATCTATAGAGACCCCACACGTATGGGTTTGATGAAAAAAAATATATTTTTGAGTTTCAGTTCTAAGTATGGGGACCCCCAAAATTTAAAGGGTTCCGTAGCCAAATGGCAAAAAACGGAACCCTTATAGATTCGTCATGTCTGTCCGTCCGTCTGTCTGTCTGTCTGTCTGTCTGTCTGTCTGTCCGTCCGTATGTCACAGCCACTTTTCTCCGAAACTATAAGGCCTATGCTGTTGAAACTTGGTAAGAAGATGTATTCTGTGAACCGCATTAATAATTTCACACAAAAATAAAAATAAAGCATTAAATTTTGGGGGTCCCCATACTTAGAACTGAAACTCAAATTTTGTTTTTTTTTTTTCATCAAACCCATACATGTGGGGTATCTATAGATAGGTCTTTAAAAATGCTATTGAGGTTTCTAACATATTTTTTTTCTAAACTGAATAGTTTGCGCGAGAGACGCTTCCAAAGTGGAAAAATGTGTGTCCCCCCCCTCCTCCCCTCTAACTTCTTAAATAAGAGAATGATAACTCTAAAAAAATATATGATGAGCATTGCCATGTAAACTTCCACCAAAAATTAGTTTGAACGAAATCCAGTAAGTAGTTTTTTTTAATACGTCATAAACCGCAATAATTCGCCTTTGCTGCTACGGAACCCTTCATGGGCGAGTCCGACTCGCACTTAGCCGGTTTTTTTTTAAATCAAATACTTAACGCTATTTAGAAGCCTCGCACGAACGCAAAAATTCAACAAAACAAGATGCAGTGATCCGTTCACCGTGCTGAATGTAGCAAGGTATATTTTGGGCGTAATCGTAAGAAAACCATGCAACAACGCTTCAGCCACGCTATCAAAATAAATGTTGGATGCCAAAAACTAAGTAATCATGTGACTTACAAGAATAAAGAAACAATAACAATTGTGTTTTTATATTCTCATTTCTCACATAGTATTGTTACGGTGAATTACGGAGGTGCTATAACCATTATTTACGCTTTATTTTTTATTCTGTAGTACTATTACGCCGTCAGCTTTATTTTTAGCCCCAGCTATATGAATACGAGTCTATTTCCGCCTATCGAACATGTTCCCCAATTCTCACTACTGAATATTTCTTTCTTAGCCTTCCAAGGATTCAGTGTGTGGGCTAAGTGTTCAACGTGTAAAAGATAGAGGGAAGGGAAGGGAACGCTTAGGCCACCTGACGGCAATTCTGCCGCGTATCTTCCGCATCGGAACGCCAATACAATTTTATTGTTATTTCATAATAAATGACGACGCGACGGAGTGAGCGATCATCCGCGCAGTTTGTCCGTTATTTTAGTCAGGTGTTCAACACAACACTTACATTTTGTCAACTATGTTTTTTAGTCCTTAAAAATAATATCAAAGCACAATTTTAAATTTAAATGAATTCAAGGTTCTTCATTAAAAAATGTGCTTCCGTAATATGTAAATTTTTAAAAAAGAAGTAGGTAGGTACTACATATCTAATTTTATTCATGCAAAATTATTCAAGGGGTGTAAAGGTAAAGCTACGCATTTCCATGTTTGTGTAGGACGTAATTAAATCGTAACTTTTATCCTAGTAGCTCGCTGACCCCGCTGTAAAAATCACTAATAACTTTTTTAAATTAAGAGAACCCGCCCCGGAATCCCTATTTGTTGATAAATAATAGATTTTTCAATACACTTGCTCATAAAGTGTAGGTCGACTTGATAATTTCAACTTGTAGTAGGTGTAACGTGTTTAATAAACAAAACATTCACTCAATTTTAATTTTTTTTTCCCTGTAAGTAGGTATTTACAGAGAAAAATAAAATCGGCCAAGTGCGAGTCGGACTCGCCCATGAAGGGTTCCGTAGTAGCAAAGGCGAAAATTACGGTTTATGACGTATTAAAAAAAACTACTGACTGGATCTCGTTCGAACCAATTTTTAGTGGTAGTTTTCATGGCAATTTACATCATATATTTTTTTTAGATTTATCATTCTCTTAGTTTAGAAGGACACACATTTTTCCACTTTGGAAGTGTCTCTCGCGCAAACTATTCAGTTTAGAAAAAAATTAAGTTAGAAACCTCAATAGCATTTTTAAAGACCTATCTATAGAGACCCCACACGTATGGGTTTGATGAAAAAAAATATATTTTTGAGTTTCAGTTCTAAGTATGGGGACCCCCAAAATTTAAAGGGTTCCGTAGCCAAATGGCAAAAAACGGAACCCTTATAGATTCGTCATGTCTGTCCGTCCGTCTGTCTGTCTGTCTGTCTGTCTGTCTGTCTGTCCGTCCGTATGTCACAGCCACTTTTCTCCGAAACTATAAGGCCTATGCTGTTGAAACTTGGTAAGAAGATGTATTCTGTGAACCGCATTAATAATTTCACACAAAAATAAAAATAAAGCATTAAATTTTGGGGGTCCCCATACTTAGAACTGAAACTCAAATTTTGTTTTTTTTTTTTCATCAAACCCATACGTGTGGGGTTATCTATAGATAGGTCTTTAAAATTGCTATTAAGGTTCCCAGCATATTTTTTTTCTAACCTGAATAGTTTGCGCGAGAGACACTTCCAAAGAGGAAAAATGTGTCCCCCCCCCTCTAACTTCTAAAATAAGAGAATGATAAACCTAAAAAAAATATAATGATGTAAATTGTCATGAAAACTACCACTAAAATTGGTTCGAACGAGATCCAGTCAGTAGTTTTTTTAATACGTCATAAACCGCAATTTTCGCCTTTGCTACTACAGAACCCTTCATGGACGAGTCCGACTCGCACTTGGCTGATTTTATTTAGTATTATTTTATCCACAAGTGTGTTGAACAACGTCGCATGATACACGTGTGTATTGATGACTAGCGTCCTCAGCTTTCTTAAGACCCTCACCTAACGGCTAACATTACACACTTTAACATAATGTACTATTATTTTAAATATACATAAAGATTGATAACAATACCTGTGCTATACCGGTCACCGATATAGGGACGCCCTGACTGGTGTAGACAGTAGGAGATTCCACTTGGAGAGTCATTGTGTTCAATGAAATACGCTGCACAGTTTGGATGGCCGGCCAGACGAACGCCCGTCCACCTGGCACTAGCAGTGGCTTCGAATAACAGCATCCTGTATAACGAAAAGAAAATTATAGTAACAATTGCACATCTAATGTAATTGACTGGGCTAGCGGTTACAATCGCGTTAGGAGTTAATAACAGACCTACCATTAGAAAGCAAGCTGCACAATATAATAACGTTTTCAGTTGTGGCAACATCGGATAGTATCAAATAATGTTTTACCATGCATGTATATCCAAGTTGTGTTCAAAGAACTAAAATTAATTTGTTATATTCTTTATTTAAATAGAGAAGATATGGCAAAAAAAAGGAAACAGACTAAATCAATACCATCATACGATGAAATTTTGAAGCACGTAACATGGTAAAATTTCCTATAAACCTAGTACTGTACAGTGTATTTGCGGGTATTAAACGTTTTTAAATCGACCACCAAAACCGATACGAAATTAAAGGAATGACCATATCGTACCGTACCATACAAAAATAGCCACGTAATGATGGCGAAGGCGCGTGGCAACCAAAATTTTTTAAAACTATTTTAGCTTCATACAATGCAAATAAAATGTAAGGAGAGAAACTCAACTGACTTCATTTTTTTTTAATAGGAAATCTCAACAACCACATACCTAGTTAAGTAACGTTGTAAAATTGAACTTTTGACTAGGCAGGTATAAAGTAGCTATTCAAAACTAACTAAATAAAATCGGCCAAGTGCGAGTCGGACTCGCCCATGAAGGGTTCCGTAGTAGCAAAGGCGAAAATAGCGGTTTATGACGTATTAAAAAAAAAGCTACTGAATGGATCTCGTTCGAACCAATTTTTAGTGGAAGTTTGCATGGCAATTTACATCATATACTTTTTTTAGATTTATCATTCTCTTATTTTAGAAGTTAGAGGGGAGGGGGGGGGACATTTTTCCACTTTGGAAGTGTCTCTCGCGCAAACTATTCAGTTTAGATAAAAAATATTTTAGAAACTTCAATAGCATTTTTAAAGACCTATCTATAGATACCCCACACGTATGGGTTTGATGAAAAAAAAAAATTTTGCGTTTCAGTTCTAAGTATGGGGACCCCCAAAATTTAATGCTTTTATTTTTATTTTTGTGTGAAATTCTTAATGCGGTTCACAGAATACATCTTCTTACCAAGTTTCAACAGCATAGGCCTTATAGTTTCGGAGAAAAGTGGCTGTGACATACGGACGGACAGACAGACAGACAGACGGACGGACAGACATGACGAATCTATAAGGGTTCCGTTTTTTGCCATTTGGCTACGGAACCCTAAAAATGGCCTCGAATTGAGAATTCCATATTTTATACATAATATATGCCAGTATTTCTGAAACATTGGCCTTGAAGACGAGTTGTTCGATAAAGGTAGTAGGTAGGTATATCTATATGAAAACTAGGTGTGAGGTTCAGCTCGTATGAAACAATTTAGTCCACTACCGAGCCCATTGAGCCACGCCTAATCAAACTATTTAGTTCAGCTGCTGTGCTAGCTAGTCTGTAATTATTCAAGGTCAATGTCGATGTCGAGTCTCACGCAGACAAGAGGGCACCCGTAAATCTATTGCGGGTGACTTATATCATTAATTATTATGGTTCATATCTAAACAAATAAAAAAGATTGAAGTGTCTGTTTGTAATTAAACAGCTTGACATTTTTGTTTGTCTGTCTGTTAGACTTGGCTAACCTCTAAAATGGCTGCCGGGACTTTGAGTGGTAAATTGCTGATGTTATAATATAAGACTTAAGGCGTATGTTAGGCTAATTTATTATTATAGGACAAACTAGCTTTTACCCGGCTCCGCCCGCGTGGATGTCGGTTATCGCGAACAAACATAGCCTATGTCCGTTCCCATGCTTCAATCTATCTCTGTACCAAATTTCATCAAGATCGGTTCAGTGGTTTAGGCGTGAAAGTGTAACAGACAAACAAACAGACAGACAGACATAGTTACTTTCGCATTAATAATATTAGTATGGAAGTATGGATATGGATTTCCGCGTAAAAATCTAACAAGTTCACGTACACGATGTTACGGCCACAGCTAATAAATAGTAATAGATTCGGTTATCTAGAATTTTGATTCAAAATACGAGCTATATTTTATAAGCGACAGGTATTAAGGTATAACGTATACGTATATGTCGTAGCCAACTAGCAATCAGCCGTTCAATTAACCGCCTAGTCTCTTAACTAAACGGTGCCTTTCAACTATAATCAGTGTGAATTTATTAAGTTTCACACAAATATCTATGAATATTCCCATAGGTATGACAAGGACACGCAAAGATAATTAATTCATATACTTCATTCATACAGCTAAATGATCCCGTGGCCATGGGTCACACCCGACTTCACTCTATAACTCCTACTATGTAGATAGGCAATAACACTAATTACTATATGACGCATGTCTGCTTTAGGGTGGGAAACCGACACTGGACGCTAAAAGTTCAATTAACGATCAGTATGCTGCAATTGGGCCCAACCAGTGGAACCGGGGTAGTCAATGGCCCATCTGGTAACATGGTTTCACCATGGTCACAATTTAATGTGCGGGATACAGAATAATAGAACCAAACATTTAACGAATTGGTATATTGAAAGTTAGCCCGTTGAATATGGCTGACCAAGGCTCAGTCTGTCTAATCATTTATTTAAATTTTTTGTCAAATAGTTTTGTCCTATTATTTAACTTAACTGAGACATTTAAAGATAATATAAAATCATATACTGTTGGTCCTGCCAAGATTGGAGCTTGGTTGAAGGTGAAGAGGTGTTATTGATTGTTACATGCACCACTACATACTATGAATGGTAGGTATTATGTGTGTCAACAGTAATGATTACATAACTGTATGGAATAATTTAAGCCCGCACAGCATTTCGCTCAGCCTCATAGGTTGCAATACAGGTAAATATTTAATAAAAACAACCGTAAGTAACTTTTAATTGGAAAGATAATATTTTCCTTATATTCAAACCAAGTCTTATGTAAGAACACGCTTGTTGTACAGCCAGAAATAATAATAGACTGGCTGGCCCCACAACCATGGCTGCTGATAAGTAGCCGAAACATCGGTCTAAAAGCTAATAATAACAAATATATTGTGATAGAATCCATTAAAAAGTAGTTTTATATCAATAATAATAGAACAGTTTAACTATCTGAAAGTAAAGAAATAAATTTATTCAAATTATGCAAAGGATCTTTTACAATAATTTGAATAAGATCATCATCATCTGACAGAGAATACTGATTGCACCTAAAACTTGCACTTTGAAACATAGTGCTGGCAGTTCTACTTTCCATATTTGGTTCAGATGGAGAAAAGAGGAATGCCTATGCCCAAGCCTTGTTCATTAATCAACAGGTGTACTGGTTTGCAGGTGATATTGTCTTCGGCCCTGAAGAACTTGGTGGATCCCATACACTCCAAATTTTATTTTTAAATGTCTTCACCTTTAAGTCTTACTTACTGTGTAGGAATTTGTGTATATCATCATGGGCATCCCTGCTTTTTAAATTGTAGATAACATTTTTGGGTGATGCCAATTAGAAACAAAATGGGATATATTGCTTCTAATTGGCACAGGACCTAGAGACATACAGTTTCCTATTATATCAATTACGCAAGCAGTTTAGTAATACTTATAAGCATAAAATAGAAAAAGGGTTTATTCGCATTAAAACAATGATCTAAAAGAGAAGTAACATCATAATTTGAATGAGAATGCGCATAAACATAACTTAATTTTGGACACTTTCAAGTACTGCTTTTTCATTATAACGGTTGTTTGATGATTAATGGTTTGGTTATGATAATTATCTATTAGTCATCCTAGCAAAGTTCACTACTAAATGGTGATAAATATATAATCATAACATGAAAATTAGTACAGCAGTTTTTAAGTAAGATGTATCAAAGAAATGTTGATAGTGAAATTTATTATTTTTTAATCTTTTTATCAGGCTTCTGTGTTTACTTTGTTCTACACAATCAATAACTTTTATTGTTTTATGATATTATATAGCTTGCATTATCACTAACTGCAAATGAACAACTTTATGAAATTATGATTATTTTAAAATTATTTAATCTTTTTTAAATAAGTACCTATTTAATATGAGAGGTAAAATTATTTTTTAATTGCCCATAACACAAGCAAAATAATAAAACTAATAAATGAACTGTCATATTAACGGTGTAATTCTTCACTGTCGGTGTAATTATTTACTTACTTGCATTATAGATTAGGTTAAATTCTAGCTAGACCAATACGCCCAGTACTTAAGAGCAATTTGTAATCGCATAGCCATGTTAGACTTGTTATTCGTAATTTAGAGTAAATCCCGCGTATATAATTTATCATTATAGAACGGGGATAGAATATCTAAATACCTAGTTAACGTAAAGAACTCATAAAATCAATTTTTCAAGGAAATTGTAAATAATGATAGTAAATAGTGTACAGACTTACCGGACACAACAAGAGCTTCATTAGGCCCGCACGTTACGAAACCCCAAGTCATATTTACAAGCTGAAAAGAAACTAACTTTTAACTAAATAAACTCAGGAAATCAATTAAATAAAACCATAAACTATTGAACTTGATAACTATTTTATGTCAAATATCAACACAAATCGGCTTCATGCGGAAATGGAAGGCGATATCATAAATAAACCATACCACACTAAATATACCCCTCCTAGTTTAGTTGCCATAACAAAATATATAAAATTATCAGCTTTATCAAGAAGTAAAGTAAAATTTACTTTTTATAAGAATATTTCTTGCATTTAGCAAAAGATAAAGCATATTTTCTACTAGGATAGAGTAAATTAATTTGAGTTTGAAAGTTTATTAATTCATCCAAAAGTGACCTACACAACACAAGTCTTCTAAAGTTGCTTGATAGAATTAAGAGATGGCAGCACATACACCATTTGCCTTGCTTCAATGTGAATGAAATAAATCGGGGATTCTCTCTATCACACAAAATAGAATAGGAACATTTTACAGCTAATGATTACCTACTATACATATGAATATTTATACTTGTTAGTGGAAAAGATAGTAGGTAGGTAGGTAACTAAGTGGGTAGGTATACCTACCTAGATAACATAATAATAGGTAGGTATAGGTAGGTACCTTAGAGTATCTATCTGGATACTCTAAGGTAGGTACCTTGTAGGTAGGTAGGTAGGTACAATAGATTAAAAATTGAGACCACGGAAATCCTTTTTTGTTAATTACGGTATGGAAGATCGAGGGAGGGCACGGTAGGTACCTACTCATACACTCATGAGTCATGCTCATGATAACCGCATGAGTCGTTCTCGTTGTTCAAACGGGTTTTATTCATATACTTGCGGCCTGAAGCCCGAACAGAATTGAACAGAAAAAACTATAAAAAACGTCCGAATAATCCGACTGCAGTACCTACCACCTTTCGAGTCCTATTGTGAACAATGGAAAAGATTGGATTTCACTAACAACTGGAACAATTTTGGAACTGAGATTCATCATCTTCATGTAGACGCAATTTCCTGATTGCATCTGTGGCCAAGATGACCTCGGAGCTCAGGGTCCGCTTTCCGGCTCTGCCTCCTCCACTTCGCACGATCTTGGGCATCCATAGTAGTGAGGCCATTTGCACGCATGTTACCCTCCACTTCATCAAGCCACGACTTCTTGGGCGTATCCCTTCTACCTACCTGGACCCGGCGGGGCGCCATTGCCAGGCATTTGCTACCCACGTAGCCCGGCGGTTGCCGCAAGACGTGGCCGCACCGGCGAAGGCGGCTCTCTTGCATTTTATCCGCGATGTCACGGTCATGAAGGCTGCCGCGGATTCGAGAGTGCGATTATGGTCAACTAACCTGCGTTCCCTTCAATAAGTTGAGTTCTCAGTTCACACACGTAGTGAGAAGTGAGAACTCAACTCATTCTACTTGAAGGGCTTTTCACTGATCGAAAGCCGAAAGATACGAAAGGTAGGTAGGTATACAATACTTAAAGTTAGGTAACTTTTCACCTAATAGGTAGGTTCACCGAAGGGAAGGCATCGGATCAAAGGATCAATACATAGAGGATCCCAGGGTTTGCTCTCCTTCTCATTTTATGATTTGTTTGTCTATCAACCAGCTGGAGCACCGGCTTAAAGGCCGCTTCCCACCGTCCGCGATTCTGCGGATCATCACGCACAGCCGACGATCGCGGACGGCAACGCACGCAGACAGGGCTCTTCCAACGGTGCGTGTCGATCTGTGTAGATCTTTTGATAACTTCATTTCAAAATGCAAAGTGAAAGAGAACGTGTCGTCGCTGCAGCCGCGGCTGTAGTATTAATTAACAATTACCAAATTATGCGATCTAGTAAAAGTAAAAAGAAACCACGTCGCTGGCATACAAAAAAATGTCGTTTAACGTAAGTGTACATAGACATACCTATATCTAATTTTATTTATTTTTTATTTTGTCACGGCAGAAAATTACCGAATGACATAAAATACTCCTTGTCCTGTGATCCTACCGGTGCGCGGTGGGATTATGATTCGGAAAATGATCGCGCCGCACCGCACCTTTGAAGTTACCGCCTCGCGACGGATACCGGCGCACCGCCACGGACGTCCTCTGCTATCACGGACGAGACCCTTCCCACGGTGTGCCGTGCGAGCTGGTCCGCGTCCGTCCGCGATATCGCAGACCGTGGGAACCGGCTACAGGTGAGTTTGAATGTGGTCCTTGGTACAGTAGTTTGGATCTTGGTACATTTACATGATGTTTAGTTCACCGTTGTCGTGTACATTCCATAAAATACTTTTGAACGAACGTTTTTTTTAATGAAATTTCACTTCTTCTTCATCCTAGCTGGCGTTAATTCCGAGTCGCATACGAAGCTTTCAGCTCGGAGTCTGGGGTCCGCTTTACCAGTCTTAACTACGGATTTGACTAGACCTCGATATTTTCCGTGAAGCGATTGCCATCTGAACTCCACAACCCAATGGTACCTAACATTAGGCGATATCGAAGCTTTGCAGCTAGACCGTTGTTTTTGAACTTTTAGGGTCCAACTACCCGTAACGACTGCCATAGATGTTCTTATGGCAACCGGGACCGACGACTTAACGTGCTCTCCGAGGCACGACCAGACCAATGCAAATACCCATAATTCATGCACACAAATATTTGCACTGAGCGGGGATCGAACCCTCGCCTCCTGCGTAGCGGCCGCGTTCACTACCGCAAGGTACGCCACGGAGGCTGTGAAATTTCACTTTAAAGTGTTTAAAGTGTAATAAAATGAATGAACACTTTAATACACTTTACAATCTCTTCAACCAACTTTAGTAGGTACCTACCTAGATAACTAGTTTGTACTTACCTAATTACATAGTACTATTAGTTTTCAGTACTAGGTATAATATAACCATTAGTTACAGTACCTAAGTGTCCATGCGCAATAACACATAGTCACACTTGCTCATAATCAAGAGAAAAAAAATACACCCTGCCGGGATAAAGTAAAGGCGTAATTATATGTATGTAAGTATTTTGATAAATTCATTTTAACAAAAGAGTTTAACCGACTTCAAGAAACGAAAAAGAGGCACTGAAAAGCGAAAAATAACTTATTTTACAGACTTACTGATTTATTAGAAGTCGGTGCTTAGCCCAAGAGGCCATATTTCAATTGATTGCATCATAGTACTTCAGACACAACAAACAAAGTTGGCTGGCACCGACTTCTAATAAATCAGTAAGTCTGTAGGTAAATTAAGTTATTTTTCGCTTTTCAGTGCCTCTTTTTCGTTTCTTGAAGTCGGTTAAACTTTTTTGTTATAATTAATTTATTTTTCTCTTTTTAGTGAGTTTGTACAGTCTCACGAAGTGACCTGACTGTACATGCGCTGCTGACACTGCACTACAGATCAAACCGGCGACGCGTGTCATTATTTATTGCACAATACAGTATATTTAAATCGACCACGAAGAACCATTAACCTTTGAGACTATCATTACGACGTTACCAGTGAAAACTATCCAGGAAAGGTAGGCCACTTATAGAACCGCATTCTAGAACCCATAACACAAGCTAGTTAAGCTATGCTTACTTTGGGTCTAGATAGCGTTGTGTAGAATGTCCTAAAATATTTATATTTATTTATTATTATTGTAACCTTTAACTTAACAATATACGTCACAACTACTTTCGGCTATCTTTCCTTTGGATATCCACAACCACTACCACATAAGTAGGTACTCCACAACAGGAGTCGATGTACCAGGATAACGTAAAAAATATATATTTAAAGCCCGACCAGTAAAATAAAATAGGTACCTCGCCATATTGCGGTAAACTATTGGAACTAATTTCTTCATATGGTAACAATCTATACAATGTCATTATGGTCATCTGTCAGTGTGGTGTCAATTGTGCGTGTTGTTGAGGTTGAGAGCGCTACAAAACTACAAAACTATAGTAATATGCCGAAAACTATTAAAAGCCAGTTAAGAAGAGTAATTTATAATATAACAAAGTATTTGTCGGATAAAAAGTAGGAAGGATTGGACTCTGTTTCTCTGAATAACATCACGGACCTTGTTGTCAACATGACGGGTAGGTACAGTCAGAGTTCATAAGTGCATTAGCCCAACAAGGCTCAAAATGGCGTGGCGTGCGGCCGCGCGCCGGCCCGGTCTTGTGTTTACATATGTGTGTGTGTGTCATTAGATACTAATACAGTAATTTACCAACTTAGTAAATTAACTGATAGCTAAGTGGGTTAAGCAAGATACTATAGATGCACAATGATAAGAGGTTCCAGGTTCGATTCCAGCTTATAACGATTTTTTATATTTAGGCCAAAAATATAATTTTAAATATTGATAAAGTAATTTTGCATGAAGTTGGCATTCTTTTTACATTTTGTGTTGATATTTGCTAAAATTTAACAAATAATACAATGATATTAATTTATAAATGAAACACAAAAAGTGTTATTGCAAGATCGTAGGATTTGAACCATCAACCTTTGCATTTCCACAAACCTCATGCTTTAACCACTCGGCCACGGGTTGCTTACGTAGTGACAACGAAATTATCGATAATATTCCTACGGAAGAACAATTTATGTGTGTGTGTAAATTGTCTTAAAAGAAAAAGGTCACAAATAGCGCTAGAATGTTGACGCTATAGTTACGTAGGATTGTTACTGCACTTTTGCATTCGACTGTACATCATAGAGTACGTGCAATGAAATTGGCCTAAACTACTGATTTTACTGTGACTAATTATTATTCACATTTTTAGGTATATCCCGATCTTCTGTAATAAAAATACGAAGAGAAGGTCAAACGTCAAATGTATTTTCTACGCCTAAGAAAAATAAGCCTAACGCAAAAAAGAAAATCATGCTCGATTATTTTGATCTCTGTGCTGTTAGGCATAAAATACAAGAATTTTATGCAGTCCGAAAAACAATATCGCGTGGTCCCTGTTCTTTAAATAGTGTAATGTAACTGTATGTCTAACTTGTATTTACCATTCCAAGCAGTAAACTATTATACGGATACTACTGTGTTGTGATTTGTGCCCAGTCCTTGTAAGTCTATAACTCACTTTTGTGAATAATAGCAATGAAAAACATGACAGCCTCCGTGGCGTAGCGGTAGTGAACGCGGCCGCTACGCACTAGGCGCGGGTTCGATCCCCGCTCAGTGCAAATATTTGTGTGCATTAAAATATGGGTATTTGCATTGGTCTGGTCGTGCCTCGGAGAGCACGTTAAGCCGTCGGTCCCGGTTGCCATAAGAACATCTGGCAGTCGTTACGGGTAGTTGGTGCCCTAAAAAGTCCAAAAACAACGGTCTAGCTGCAAAGCTTCGATATCACCTAATGTTAACATTGGGTCGTGGAGGTCAGGGCAATCTCTTCACGGAAAATATCGAGGTCTAGCCAAATCTGTAGCTATGACTGGTAAAAGCGGACCCCAGACTCCAAGCTGAAAGCTTCGGATGCGACTGGGAATAACGCTAGGAGGAAGAAGAAGCAATGAAAAAGTCAGTTTTATATTAGGTGTCATTCCGTGCTTAATTGCGGGGAAATAAAAGCCTGTTCATAAGCAAGTGTGTTGAAAAAATTTTGTACACTTGGCATTTTACATGTGTATCACTATATTTGGTGTTGTCATAATCTAGATGTTTTTGGCGCCCCCAGTACGGGTTTTTTATTTTATTGGTCGGACTTTACATAATATATAATTATACATAAAAACATCTGAATTGAAAACCTAATCCTTGTTTAGAAGTCGGTTAAAGGTCCAATATCAATGAAATTAATATAGAACTACCTCAAAAGTATGCCAAAGCGACCATAAAAATAAATTTTAAAATCAAAGCATATACACCGGAAATATAGCTAAATATTCTGAACACTTCTGCGTACCCCTTCAAAGGACTCAGGCGTGATGTTATGATGTGTAATGGCAGAAACATTGCAATAATATGCGATTGCAGCAATCGCGGCTGATTTCCTGGTACTTTTTGAAGACTTCCTTGGTCTAATCTCGGAAACCCATCAATCAGATCTTTACGAAATTTAAATGGGACCATTTTGGAATAATCTACTTACGAACAGAAAAAGAATTTTCAAAATCCGTCTAGAATTGGCTTCACAATCGTCTAACAAACATACAAAAAAGGATACGAATTGAGAACCTCCTTTTTTGAAGTCGGTTAAAAATACATATCATGTTTTACATGAAACTGGCGAAATGGCCAAGTTTAATCGATAGCTATTCATTAAAAAAAGAAGAAGAGGTTCATTACGTCGGTCCCTTTATATGTATAATTGTACCCACCATTGATGAAATCAGTCTTTAGTAATTGCAATCACGATTTGGCAACCATACCGTTTAAATTACGAAGGGTGATTCCGTGGTATGGCATTTAGGGTGGCTGATTGCCGTGAATAATTATACGGTTATGGGATTGACAAACAGTGAGAGATTTAGAGGGGAATGCATAGATGATTAAAATGAAACATTTCGTGCTGTGAGGTAACAAATCGTGATTAACAATTAATCATATTCTTTGAACAACTTCTATGGTAGGTATATTTTGTCGCAGCCAACTAGCTTAATCAGTCAATTAATTAATGGGCTAGGCTTAGGCTGTTAACTAATGCGGATGCGGTGCGTAGTGTTTTAGCCTTCGTGGTTATTATTTTCTATAACCATGCAGAAACAAGAGTTTTGGCAAGCTGTTTATATAAATGGCTGCATATCATTTAGGCCGCTAATTGAACTGTGTCGTCTAGTTAACAGCCTAGGGCCGCCTAGGCGCCAGTTTTGGTTGTTATCATACAGTCGAAATTACAATGAATACTCAAGTTGAAATACATAAATTTGACTACGGCTATCCTATATGCAATCATCCGTTATGTCGGACTCGAACTGACTAAAACCGTACTCTATCTTGGGATCTTCTGATGCCGGGGTATAACAAACTCTGTCAGCAACAATGTCGTAGACTATTTTTTTTGTTCAGCGTGGTATTAGACGTTTTGTCGGACAGTATCTGAAACTCACATGAGCAGCCTCCGTGGTTGCTCATGTATGCTGACAATATTGCGCTGATGGACGCGGACAGGAGCAGATTCGTGCGATGCGTGAAAGGGTGAAAAGAAGCGCTTGAGAACGGCGCGGTCTGACGCTAAATGTAGCGAAGACAGAATACTTAGCGTTAAACTCCACAAGTCCACAGATCCCACACCCGTTCGCATGGCGATGACTTGGTCGGGCGCATGGACCAGGTTAAGTACCTGGGATCTGTACTTCATGTGATTGGTGAAATCGACTACGACGTCAGGGCACGGATTGCTGCCGCGTGGGCCAAGTGGCTAGAAATGACTGGTGTCACATGTGATCCCAAAATGCCAGTCAGGTTGAAGGGGCAGGTCCATAAGACGATTATTAGGCCTGTCCTCTTACATGGTTGTGAGGCGTGGCCGCTGCTGGATCGACACAAGCAAGAGCTGCGTGCCACGGAGATGAAAATGCTGCGGTGGATGTGCGGCGTCACGCGTAAAGATCACGTGAGGAACTCTCGCATCCGCGGTCTCCATGTCCGTGACATCGCGGATGCGGCCACGTCTTGCGGCAACTGCCAGGCTACGTGGGGAACAAATGCCTGGCAATGGCGCCCCCGCCGGGTTCAGGTAGAAGGGGTAGGCCCAAGAGGTCCTGGCTTAACGTCATGGAGGGTGACATGCGTGCGAATGGTCTCACTACCATGGACACCCAAGATCGTGCGAAGTGGAGGAGGAAGAGCCGGAAGGCAGACCCTGAGCTCCGAGGTCATCTTGGCCACGGATGCAATCAGGAAAATGCGTTATATGCAGATGATGATGATGATGATGTCGTAGACTATTTATTATAATTTCACATGTAGCTACTACATTTTATTCTTCAGAGACACAAATAATAATTAAGTAACTTCGTTACATAAGGAGGCATTGTGCCTAGCTACTTTACTAGAGAGTGCCTACACAGCCCACACTTTATTTAAATTACTACTTAATATGCCAACAGCCAATAAACCTGTCTGCGATATACATACCATACCTACCTACCCAAGCGAAGTTCTACCGTATTTTTTCTAGAGTGCTGGGTTATAGTGTGGTACGGGAGTAGCATGTCCCTAAGGAAATCAATTCCTATGTTTTCCCGAACACACACGCCTGCAAATACTTACCTAGTTATTATTTAAGAGAAAGACGCAGTTCACTTTCCAACCTTATTAGATACTGAATTCGCTGAATAGATCTCAGGCCCGTTTGCTGTTTTAAAATACATACTTAAGTTACTATTATCTGTTCTGTGCTTAAGTATAATCATTTATTTTCATACGATTTTGAAATCGTCACATTGTTTGTCCCAGTTGCATCCGAAGCTTGTATACCTACTTTGTAGCTGAGGACTCGCTCTCTAGACTTTTACGAGAGTTACTCCCACCTGACCTTCCTACCCCGAGAGGTGTTTATCCGTTAATTAACAGGTGTACCAGCAAGCAGGTGAGGTTAGTTTGGGCCTTGAAGATCTTAGCTAGGCCCATTGTTCAATACTGCAATTAAAATTCTTGCGATAGAAAACTATTTAGGTTCTTAGGATAGTTGTACTTCGTAGGATTTCGTAACAATTTCTTGTGAATGAAATAATAGAACAAAATGAATACTTATCATAATTTATAGGTAACTACTTATAACCTAAAAAACATTAGAATAAATCTATACCAATAATTAAAACTGGAGTGTCTGTTTATAATGTTAAAATAACAACTTTTTTTTATGAAAGCATATAAATGATACAAGATACATAGAACGAGACAACGCTTTGAAAAAAAACTTGTCTGTCTGTCTGTTACTTTGATAATCTATGAATTGGCTAGACTTCGTCCATGAGCGCAAGCCTGGGGATGACAGGTTGAACCGCCAGGCAGGGCTTCTATCCGAGACCAGGTGGAGACACCATGGATCCTACACCCGAAGGGGCTATGCGGGATTTAAAAAATCATCCCCTGCCGACACATTTTTTGTTTTCAAGCTTATGTATCTAATAGTACCTAGCATGTACAGAGAAGTCAACGTACTTTTTATGTACAGAAATCCGTTTAAAGTCCTAAGCATCATTAACTGTATATTTATCTATCTTAAATAGCGTCCTGAACATGAACCAAGTACCCTTCGCTGAGTATATACGATACAGAAGCTGTTTCATAGTCATGTCAGGTTTACAGGCAATTATTGAAGAAAGCTCTGAGTGTGACAGCCCTAGAGTCTTCATTGACACTGTGATCGGTTTGCCAGTCTCAATTGCTGGTGGCACTGTTATACCCTTCTTCAGTTGTATCATTAAAGCATATCCGGAAGCAGTTATGGGAGGTATATTTTCTTCATCACCTGATTGGAATCCTGTTGCTTCACTCTTAGCACCCTCTGATGTAAAAGTCTCTGTCATAGAGAATGTGGGCGTTTCACTTGTGTAAACTCGTGACGTATGTGGAGAAACGGAAAAGTGGGGTCGAACTGTAATAGTTCCTTCAGGCGATGAGTATGTAGAGAATCTCTTACCGCTTGTCTGATAGATCCAATCCATTAGCTCATTGAACCTCCCATGCTCAGACCTCGGGATTCTAATACTGAATGAAGGTATACGGGTGTGATAGCTCTTCGACATGGCTTCAGTTGTCTTGCTGATAGTTTGATCTGAAACTGTAGCCCAGATTTCGTCAATTTTAGGGTCAGGATTTTCAACCTCGTCACCTGTTCTTATGAAATTAAGATCAGCTGGAGATTCTTCTTCTTCTTATTGATCTAAGCATTTTTACTTCTTGTCTTCTTCCGATAATATATTATGTACTAGTTTTTACATCCAATTCATAGTATCTCCGACTTTATTAATTGCTGTATTCGTTGATCGCTGCACTGACTACACGAGCCGCTTTCTGTAGGTATGATCTGAAATGACAATAAACTGATCAGCCGATTCAATCAAAGTCACGTGAAACTAAGTTTATCCAGTTGCTAAAGTGAAGTATCGTGTAAGTTTCACTTTTATACAATTTGTGACAAGTGAAGGTAAAACGAAACTTCTCAGTTAGTTGTCTGAGTGCTGAGACAACAGAGTCAACAGACTCATTCGAAGAAGCAATAAATCACATGGATGTAATGAAGTTATTTGTGCAGAATTCCAAGCAATACTTAACAATACAATTGTTTACGTTTAGTTAAGTACCTTTCCGAACGGAGTAGAGGAATGAAGTAAATAGATACATAATGGATGTATTTATGATTTCGAAGGTGGCCTATTAAGGCATTTCTCTCGCATCCCGGAACACGCAAACTCCAACAACATAATTATTTACACTTATGACATACTTACATTGGGTTTATTTTATCCACTTAGTTATATTATTAGTTATACGATATAACAAAATGGACTGAAAAAGTCCAAATAGTTATACTGTTCAGTATAACTATATGGATTCAATTAATTTAGGTTGTTTTAGTCCTAATAGTTATGGGTTGAAAGTTCGATAAAAGTTTGTAAAAAAATGTAAACATTATGCATTTTTCACCATGAATTAATGTTTTATGACTAAGTAGACATAGATATTTAAGTTTACCTAGTGGGTAACAGACTTTTTTTTGTATGATACCTATGGTGTTTAACGAAACAAAAAAATCTTAATACTTTTTACTTTTCTTGACTTAAAATAGAAAAATATGAATGGGTCATTTACCTGGTACTGTCAGCTGTTTAATAAATAACACTTACACTAATATACGTAATATATGTACTTTTTTTTGTAATTGGTTAGTACCTATAACATTAAAGCTTTACGATAAAGTAATACTAATAGGGTAGCTATTTATCATACAGTCACAAAATAAATATCTACAAGGAATATTGGCGGTAGGTATACAGAAAAAAATAAAAATCACCTCCTTCCCGTCCGTCCTAAGCGAAACCGTGTAGGGAACTAGGGACACTAAGTATATTGATCGATGATAAATAAAGTATTCGGAAATACCAATATTAGGTAAGTACGGGAAGATTATCACTCAGTATGCGAATAAAAACAGCACTTAATTGAGACTCATACTGTTTACTAAGTATTGTCTTACTCGTAATATTATCTAGACAAATAAAAATAAAATTGTAGTGTCTATTTTAATGATATAATAACAGCTGTTTAATTAATGCATATTCATGAGTGAATGTACCTACTTCCTTCAGACATGTACTTATAACAAAAGAATACATTTTCTTTTTGTTTGTCTGTTTTTCACGGTAATTGCCGAAATGGCTGGATTTTTACTGCAGTTTACTGATGACATAGTAAAAATAAAATGTAAAAAAAATAGCGTTTATTTGACTCAATTATACATTAGACATGAGACTTGATGTTAATAACGCTAAAGTGAAACACTTTGCCCAGTGAGGGTAAAGGTAAATCAAAGGATACAGTTACAATTCTGAATCGCGTTAGCGAAGTTCTGTTCGGTTTTCTAACGTCTATGTCTAATTTGTAAGTACTATCGGGAGGTCCGTAGCTACTGCGTTGACCGGTAGAAATACTAAACCGGTATAATTCCTTATATATATAGTTATTATATTATATGTTCTAGGTTCAAATTTATGACCGTTTAAAGTCGTATAGTTTCAAGGAATGCTTATATACAAAGGGACTTTGTCTCTACCCCACGCAAGTAGCTGATTTGACCTACCCTTTTTGTAATTAGAATTGTAAGAACAGTAATAACTATATGTAGTACCAATAGTCCTTTATTGGTGTTTTTATATATTTATCCTATTTATCATTATATTTTGATTATGGTCGAGGCATTAAATCAATAAAAGAAGGATTTATCGTTCTCGTACGCAAGTCGTACGCATTCGCTGGTTAGCATAGCATTGGCTAAGTGTGAAAATTTTCAAAGGGAAGCCAGTGGTTGTTTTTACTTCTTGTAGTTTGTCACGCATCATGCATTCAAATGGTTTGCACCTAGTACCTAGCTGCCTGCAAAGAGATGGGAGTCGTATTACAGGGACCCCTTGCCACTGCCGGCTAGTGACTGGTGCATGATCTGTAATGCAGTCGTGCTTGCGTTGAGCGAACCTGAGTGACACGAAGCCTCGTTTCAAGCGCCAATGTCGTATTACTTATCTCTTTTTAATGTGAAAGGGGGCTTCTAACAGAGAGGCCCCCGGCTGCTAGCTAGTTCTAGTGCCCACCGACTGACGAGGTTCTGACAAAGGTGCCTTTTCCGAATTCGGAGATCAGACGGCAGTTCCTCTCGGACATTATATTTTTTTTATTTTTTACATTATTATTAATAGGTACATTAACCAAATCTTACAACATGGGGGCACCAGGCTTTAAGATAGAAGCCTTGGCTGCAACCAGGATTTGGGATCAACGCTGATTACTTAATTAAAGGTGTATGTTCTTATGAGCTCTTCCAATTAAACAGGGTGGGTTCTCCTTTCCTATACCTACAGGACAACACGTGTAAGACTTAGATGCCACCCGCATACTGTGCAGAATATTCCATCAAGAACCAAGCGATTCGGCGACTCCTTCTACTGCACCATTAAGACCTGGAATTCCTTACCATTTCAAGTGTTTCTCTCTTCCTACAGTCCTGGGTCCTTTAAGCGGGGCGTGAAAAAACATCTGATGAGACCGTCAAGCTGAGTGCCACCATTGTGACATGGTACGTGTCTATAATGGTGACACTCTTTGCCAAGACTTTGCCTTCAGCTTACCATCAGGCGCGGCGGAGTCAAAGTGACGTGTCCTATATTAAAAATAAACATTTGGCTTTGCAATTACCCTATTCGTCGTTAAGTATGGGTAGGTTAAAACCATATAATCCCACTGATCAGTGACCTTTAATTAAAAACACAAAACCGAGCTGTCGATTTGGCAAAATGGACGGTTCATTTAGGTCGTTTTACGTGAGGTCACAGAATTGACGTTGACATTTCCACTTCCACATTGTGCATGCATGGTAAACCTGCAGTTTCATTTGAATTGCCACCGTTACATTTACAGTACAGTATTTCTCTATTCGTACAGGGTCGGCAGCACGAGTGTGTGTGTGTGTGTGTGTGTGTGTGTGTGTGACTCCCCTGGTGTTGCACTCGTCCAAAGGCCACGGTAACCATCAAGTGTGCCGTGTGCTTATCTGCGACTTAAGCTGTAAAAAAGAGTGTTTTTTTTTTATTATTTGTAGCATTTTTTGTTCAATCAAAAAATCTTCCACCGTATATTTACTATTAAGAGTTTTATAAGGTACCCTTATCCGTCCGTCTGTCTGCCCCTTAGCGCAGACAGCTGTGGATTATAAATATGACTATGTTGTGGACTAAGTGATTAATGGGTGCATTATGATGAATGCGCAAGAAAGTTTATTTATCCAATTCAATAATATCTAACCTAACCAAGTCAAATTGTGCGAGATGGACACTGCGCGCCTCGACACGAACAGATACAGGTTAGTTAGTTTTTTTATAGCCACCCATACAAGAACCGTAGGTGAACCTTCCATCAGTTAAAATAACCAATATCTTAAACAACCATCACTTGAATCGTTCAATAGTGCAATCCCACGACATGAACAGTTACAGGTTAGTTAGTTTTTTTTTATAGCTATCCATACAAGAACCGCGGTAGGTGAACCTTCCATCAGTTGAAATAACCAATATCTTAAACAACCATCACCTGAATCGTTCAATAGTGCAATCAAACATAGTTCAACCAAACGTGGGTAAATAAACCAGTGCTTAGGTTCACTTCAGTAGCATAATTCGCGCATTATTCATAATGCGTGAATTACTCGTAATCACTTGGTCCATAACAACTAACACATGAGTCACGTCCATTGAAAAAAACTGAAAGCTTTTTTAAAGAATATTAATAACCGAAATGATTTATATTCCCTGTAACGCTTCCACTTAAAATAAATTGCTATAAGTTACTTATAGGACCTACCTAGTGGATTATGTTATTTTTGTGAAGCCTGTACCTAATAGCTATGTTAAATTTTGAAAGAGTCATAATATTTATGTACATTGTGTGATCCACAATTAAAAATTATTTTCTTTCTTTTCTTTCTTTCTATGTATGTGTGTCCGTCCTGTCTGCTGATTTTTTGTTTCTGTGTCGGTGAAAAATTCACGTTTTGGGATATACTATACATATAAGTTTATACTAATCTGGAGAAGCAAAAAATCCCAGACATAAACAACTATAGGACCCTACAATGCGCGGAGCCCGGTATGCACTTGTAGTGCACTTCTTGGCCGATTTTATTTACTGCCTACTGCCTATCATGCGCAGTAGTGAGTACTTACAAAATATTTTGATGCGATAAACCAATAAGGCTTGGGGCGGTTTATAAGCTGACATTCACAGTCATTTATTGCAGTTGTATTCTGACTATGGTTTTAAACGTTAAAATCGTTATAATAGTTAAATAACAACAACTATCAACGCACCTACACTATTTCTACCACCTGCTCTTTTTTGCATTTTATTACGGATTCAAGTGCAATAGCAACAGACAGTGGTATGTACATAAGCATACATTTCTAATACTGGGTGCTTACTTTACTAGAAGAATCACCTTCTCTCCAAAATAATAATGGAACTAGGTAGTCCCGATCTCACCGTGTTCAAGCCGAGTTGATGATGTCGCGAATTAGGTAAGTAGCTTACGTATAAGCTTTGTTACGTTTGACCACTTGTAATTATTAAGGTATTGATCCTACAGTAACAATGTTTGGATATATTGAAAAATTAAGCTTCTTTAGTTAATACATTTTTAAAGGCTTTGATATGTAAGTCCAAGACGTTAATATCTTATATATAAAACTCTTAGTCCTGACTGACTGATTGACTTAGAGACAACGCACAGCCTAAACCGCTGGTCCTAGAGACTTGAAATTTATAGAGAGTGTATGTTTTGATGCGTGGAGGTGTACTAAGAAACGATTTTTCGAAATTCGGTCCCTAAGTGCCTAAAAAGTGCCAAAAACGTACTTTCTTATAACTCAAGAACGGCTGAACAGATTTTTATGATCTTTGGTTTTTTTAATTTGGCTTTGTCGCCGAATAGCAATTATCACAATTAAAATGTGGCAAATTCACTAAATAATGTAATATTAAAGAAAATACGAAATATGATGGCGCTAATATCGCTAGCAAAATTGTTACCATGACAACGGAACTAAAGTGATGGTGTCACATTTTGATCTGTCAAATGATAATATTCTTAAAACGTCACTCTCTGTCACGTATAATAAGCAAGAACGTGAAAAATATTATGTATGTACTGCAAACAATCTAAAAGAATAGATTCAAAATAGAATCTAATAGAATCTTCAGTAAGTTCCACGGCCTAAAAGCAATGCTACAACACGTTATCATCCAGTTGAATACTCACTTACAGGCCCTGAAACAGCAAGGTATGTGAATTTAAACCTATTGACGCTGATACAATATAAATGACAACACAAGGGACGCTGGTTCATGAATTGTCTCACGAGTAAGCTCGATGAGTTCCAACCAACGGGGGCAAACCGGATTTTGAAAGGGTTATAGTATTGTAGCCAACATTGTCCAGCAGATCATACAAAGGACCTGAGAGTACAATCAGCCGCTGTGTACGGTTTTTGTAGATTACAAGAAACCCTTCTCCGAGACCTGGGTATTTCTAGATTCTCTACTAAGGTATCGTGCTGATATGACGTATCAGTGCTGAGATGCCTACATGATACCGCCATAATGTCCGTCCAGCTCCAAGCTCATAAGACGAAGCCTTAAAAGCCTACAAAGTGGAATGAAACAACGGAGATACTCACCGCAAGGTCGACACCCGAGGTTGTTCAAGAATAGGTCTACCTTAGATCACCATAAGGATCCAATTGGGTTGAGTTCGCCGAGTTTACTCCATATTATGACTTACGGCGGGGGCCGTAACGTGAAAACCGACAATGGGGACATACAACCAGAGAAATTGGGTGGAGGATTGGGTGCTGTTTCACACATTGGACAACAGTGGACTGCAATAGGCTAATTGATTGATTGATATGAACGAAATAGTATAATTTTACGTATTCAAATTTTTTCCTACCAGTCTTTTCTTGCCATTTACTATTCATGTAAAGATACCAATGTCTTACAGTCTACTGTGTCTGTATGACAGGGCCGATGTTTCTTATTTCTTCTGTTTCAGCGTTAATTCTCAGTCGCATCCGAAGCTTATATCTCGGAGTCTGGGGTCCGCTTTACCAGTCTTAAATGCGGATTTGGCTAAACCTCGATATTTTCGTGAAGCGACTGCCATATTCTGACCTCCGCAACCCAATGGTGACATTAGGCGATATCAAAGCATTGCAGCTACACCGTTGTTGTTGAACTTTTTAGTGCTCCAACGGATTAACGTGCTCTCCGAGGCAAGACCAGACCAGTGCAAATACACATATTCATGCATACAAATATTTGCAGTGAGCGGGGATCGAACCCGCGCCTACTGCGTAGCGACCGCGTTCACTACCGCTACGCCACAGAGGCTTTCGATGCTTCTTACATTTTACATTTATTATTTTGAAAAACTCAGTTACTGAGAGGATGAAATAGGCGTTATACCACTTAGTTGGCAGACAAGCATACGACCCACCTGATGGGAAGCGGTCACCGTGGCCTATGGACGTATGCAACACCATACAGAACACAGAACATAGACCTGGAGTGCGGTGGTACTGTTCTCCGAAAAGGCCAGAAGAATTACAGACTCATCACTTCTGAGTCATAATATCTACATGTTGTTCTTGAGAGTTGTCATGAATTGTCTCGCGAGCAAGCTCGACGATGCAAATGGATCATGCAAATGGTCTCACTACCATGGACGCCCAAGATCGTGCGAAGCGGAGGACGAAGAGCCAGAAGGCGGACCCTGAGCTCCGAGGTCATCTTGGCCACGGACACAATCAGGAAAATGTGTCTATACGCAAATGATGAGCACTGAGATGCTTATGATGCCGCCACAATGTCCTCCAGCTGTGTCCAGCTCCAAGATCAGAAGATGAAGCCCAAAAGCTCATATCGTGAAATGAGACGAGGGAGATACCCATCGAAAGGTCGACTTTCGTAGCTGTTCAAGATTAAGTGTACCGGGGGTCACCAAAGGATCGAATTGGGTGGGCTACATTGGATAAATTCGTCGAAGTTTCTACTTCCCTGTTATGATATGACACACGGGGCCGGAACTTGGAACTGACAGTGGGGATATAGTAAAGCAGACTGATAAATGTAGGATATTTGTTGATGCCTAAGTCCAACAGTGGTATGCTATAGGCTAAATGATTAATTTAAATGACATTGTATAATATTTAGCAATTATTGTAATTTTTTTGGCTTAGGCCTGGCTCGCCCCCTGAATCTCGACCCTTGCGATTAAAATGCTTCACTCGCCCCTTTTTTTATTATTTTGGTGTAGTGACTCGCCCCTTGCCACGGGGCGAGTTAAAAATTGACATTTAAATAAATATTTTGGTGGTGTGAATCGCCCCTTGAGGTATTTCTTTTGAAATAAGCCGTGAAATGGTACAGTCAGACAGAAAAATGTACACTTAAATGAAAATTACCATGTTTGATGTCTGTAATATTATTATCACCAACTACGTACACTAAGTTTTTGCTACCTGGCTTACCTATTAGGTAGAACAAAAGGAACGTTTTCAAGGGTCCAATAAACAAAAGCTTTGTTAAAATAGGTCGGAGAGAGTCATATATATAATGCTTTCTCTTTCTAAGTTCGTATTATAATGTGGAAGGGATATGTTTTGCGTTATTTGCGTAGTGGTTTATAGTCTGTTTTATTTTTTATCTCAGATACTAAATTGACAAGTGCAAATGTCAAATTGTGAAATAATGATACCAGCTTTGTATTTAGTGGTGTACTCGAAAGTCGAAACTATCGACAATGTTTGAGGCCTAGATACAGGTGGTTTAGCTATAATGTATTTTAAGAGAAAAGTTAAATATAAAATGTTTATTAGTTTTTTATCCGACTGCGTGACGCAAAGGAATAGTAATGTGTTTAATTGTATGTTCCTTTATTAAACTCTATACATACCAAACGCCTGGCCCGATTTTTAAGATTCACACATTAATGTCAACAAACTATGTCAAGTGGGGTATCGTTGAATAGGTATTTAAAAATCATTTCAGTTTTTTCTCACCATTTTTCGATTTGACTTACCGTTTAGGATCTATATCGATTTAAAGTTGCGCTACAACTCATCGTCATCATCTGCATCTCCTTATTGCATCCGTGGCCAAGATGACCTCGAAGCTCAGGGTCCGTCTTCCGGCTCTTCCTTCTCTACTTCGCACGATCTTGGGCGTCCATGGTAGTGAGACCATTAGCACGCATATCACCCTCCACGACGTCAAGCCAGGACTTCTTTGGCCTACCCCTTTCACCTGGACCCGGCGGGGGTACCATTGCCAGGCATTTGTTCCCCACGTAGCCTGGCGGTTGCCGCAAGCCGTGGCCGCACCAGCGAAGGCGGCTCTCTTGCATTTTATCCCCGATGTCACGGACATGGAGGCTGCCGCGGATGCGAGAGCTCCGTACGCGATCTTTACGCGTAACGTCGCATATCCACCGCAACATTTTCATCTCCATAACATGCAGCTCTTGCTTGTGTCGCTCGAGCAGCGGCCACGCCTCACAACCATGCAAGAGGACAGGCCTAATGATCGTCTTATAAACTAACCTGACTGGCATTTTGGGATCACAAGTGACGCCAGTCATTTCTCACCACTTGGCCCACGCGGCAGCAATGCGTGCCTTGACGTCGTGGTCGATCTCACCGGTCACATGAAGTACAGATCCCAGGTACTTAACCTGGTCCGTGCGCTCGACCAAATTATCGCCTATGCGGACGGGTGTGGGATCTGTGGAGTTTAACGTTAAGTATTCTGTCTTCGCTACATTTAGCTTCAGACCACCGTTCTCAAGCGTTTCTTTCCATCCTTTCACGCGTCACACCAATCTGCTCCTGTCCGCGTCCATCAGCGCAATATCATCAGCATACATGAGCAACCACGGAGGCTGCTCATGTGAGTTTCTAATGCTGTCCGACAAAACATCTAATACCACGCTGAACAGGTAAGGACTAAGGACGGATCCTTGGTGTACCCCGACGGTGATGGGGAAGGCTCTCGAGTCGCCAACAGCTGTAGCTGCAGCAGTCCGAACCACGGAACCGGAATCGTAGTACATGTCTCGGATGGTGTCAACTATTCTAACATATTAATTTAGACAGTAGAAATTTACGATGAAAAGACGAAAACTTCGCATGACTGTATGGAAGAAAATTGAAAACGATTACAAAAATATATAACTAAAAAGTTTTAAATAAAATAAATTATTGAAACTTGTGTTGATCTTTTTAGTATCAGTCGAATTCTTGTTTTTATTTTGAATTTAAATTTAAATTAGAGTACCAAAAAATTTTAAATACCGTAATTTACATACCTACAATTTTCAGATTCTAAGACTAGTATAGCGTCATCTTTATCGATAGTCTCTGCAAATCGATTAAATGAAACTTATGAAGCCTTAAGTTAGATTTTTACAATGACAACCCAAGTGACGCAAAATGGACGCCATTTTGTTTCAATGACAATATACCTATTTAAGTTTTGTTTCATTTAGGTAACTTGCATACCGAATTTAAATTAGTATTTTATAAATTTTATAGATTAACCTACAAATATTTGTATTAAATTTAATTTATCGATAAATTTCGATACTGGTGGCACATGACTATTTTTTAATTGCAAAAAACCGACAACAGGTAATTTCAAATTAGTATCTGAGATTAAAAAACGGGCTATAGTAGTGATTAGTGACATCTAACTGCAACAGAATATGCACAATATTTAAGAGTATTGTGATATTGTGTATATGTTATAGGCAATGTGTATAATGCAGGCATTCTATACAATACCTAAGAAATGTATAGAATGCTGGGGTCGTTCAGGCAATGTATGAAATGATATTCAATGTTTAAACTATTTTACACTTTGCCTAGGAAATGTATAGAACACCTAGGCATTGTATAGAATGCCGGTTGAAGCATAGGTAATGTATGTAATCTATTTTTCTTCTCTATGATTTAATTAGATACCTAGATACTAATCTTTTGAGAGCTAATCCTAATTTCAACTTCCACCAGCAGGCAGTGCTGATAAGACATTTGTGTTCTATTGGTAGGTATGCCTAAGTACCTACGTGTTTTTTGCGTAGAATGTTTCTCACATAGCAGTGAATTTCTATTGGCCACGGCAACCACTCTCTTACCACCATCCCTGTGCTTGTCAACCACCTAACCTGATGGAAAGAGAGTTGTTACCGTGGCCTATAGAAGTTCTGCATGGTTAAAAAAAATAACCACGAAGGCTAATGCTAGAGCTCCGCTCCGCCTTCTAACCTAATCTATCCAAGTTGGAATGAACAGGTTTTCTTTCAGCAGTAATATCCATTTTTCAAATCCATAGAGGGCTTCTTAAAGGATCGCAAATAAATGACGCTTTGTTAATCTATTACTTTGTTTGCTAACAGTACTTATTTATCAAGGTGAGACGAATTTTCGCACATGAAATATCATTTTAAAGAGACGAATTTACAACAACCCGTCCATTATACACATTGCCTGATGCGCTTCGGGCATTTAATACAACACCTAGGCAATGTATGAAATTAATCGTATTATACACATTGCCTGAACGTTTTAGGCAATGTATAGAATGCCTAGGCATTCTATAGAATGCCGGATTATACACATTGCCTATAACATATATAAATTTTGGATTGAAAGTCAGGTAAGTTTGTATTACAATCGTATTATGATATTTTATGTAAATTAAATTTGCAAAATAGTTTTATTCTTTACTTTTTGTTTGGCTTTTATTTAGTAGTCGTTTTAATATCGCTTCCCGCTTTATTCACAAATGAATAATCTAATTTTTGAATTAAATATTTCTTTAGTCGGCAAACAAAATCGTATTCTGACTACTAAAACAATAGTATCTTGTTGGTATTGATAGATTGAAATAATGTTAACGTTGAAAAACGTGACGTTAAAAAAAGGATAAACAATACTACAAATTAATTCGTTTTCCTATGCGCGTGCATATAACAATGGCGATCGGCCATATTTAAAAGAATGAGGTTTGTTTTACACTGGTTTTTTTTCTGTACTTAGAGAAAAAAAAAGTTAAATTTGAGTGAAAATTTTATTTATTATATAAGTATTACAAGTTGAAATTATTTATTTAAATACGAAAATGCATCAAATGACCATACAATAGGCATATTAATTTATTCGTACTATTAAACACGTTATTTTTTGTATCGAAACTTTTTTATAAACATAGAAACTTAACCTATAAAATTTAAAAAAGAATCTATAACTCACTTGTGAATAATAGCAATGAAAAAGTCACAGTTTGATAATAGCTGTCATTACATACCTAATTGCGGTGAAATAATAGCAATGTTATGAGCAGGTGTGTTGTAAAACTCTTTATTGCTGACAGTACTTTTAACTTACTAACAATCGGGGGCGATTTGGGGTATCTAATGTTCAAGGGGGCGAGTTGCAACATTAAAGCAGTCGGGGGCAAGATCCACGGGGCGAGCGAGGCCTAAGCCATTTTTTTCTTACCAGTATTTTTCTTGCCATTTACTATTATTAATAAAAAGATGTTAACAATATTTTTATTCTGATATAATGTTCTTAAAACCTACCACTTTTTTGTATGACAGGGCCAATGTTTCTTACAGTTTACATTTTGAAAAATTCACTACTGAGAGGGTGAAATAGGCGTTGAAAGTTTATAACAACAAGTCCGTCAGTTTAGAACAAATACTAATGTGGCGGTAGCCGATATCCACGCAGGCGGAGCTGCGGGCGAAAAGCTAGTTGAACATAAATGTTTCAAATTATGTGCGTGATTACTATATGACATGATTATTGTTTGTATGATTATTAATAGTATGATGGATTATTTTATTACAATTTTATCACTGCATGCTTTTGACTAAACATTGACATTATTTGACATTATATCTGTATTCTAATTTAATCTTATTATAATCCTTAAATGGAATAATGTGAAATTTTAAATTTGATAACATTGCATGCAGAGCATCTGCGAAACATGTCGGACCTCATTTTGTAACACCACTGTAACATACCGTGTTTCGAGCAATAAATGATTTACTTACTTACTTACTTACTTACTTACTTACTTACTTACTTAAGTTGATGCTGACAATAAGGGTTTTGAAACAAAAAACTGCATTAAATTGATATTGTGAGATATTTAGTTTATAATTTGACATTTGGATCCTGCTGAGATCTGCTGATTTAAAATTAACGCCTTAACAGAACGAAACGGAATTAACTACACACCGGCGCGCGCGATAAAGCTATTTTTCTTTCGCATCTTTTTTTTTTCAATCTCTTTTACATAAATATTTCAGTGATATTCGGTTAACAAATTTTTTAATTCATAACTTAGGGGCCGATGTCCTTTCGCCTCGCATAGGGAGGCAGGAGGCAGGGTGGCTTGCAACAGCCGCCGACCACTTGTAGCAATTTGTGCCTATCAATCCCCACCGTCATGAATACCTTCACTTGTGGCTCTCGAAACTAGCCCTTGTCCGGCCCGTCACACACCTTAATTGATACTGAGATGACTTAATTGATAAATGGTGTTAGAATTAGTGCCTTCAGACAGTTTATTACTGCAGTACGTTAAGTGTGCGCCAATTATGCAACGTTTGACGAAGGCTTGAAATAGACATGGGCCATTGGTTTGGCACGAGTATTGAACTGTCTATGTAGGATTTTATAAGTGTTTTTGGGACCCACTAAGATTGTAGGTATTATTCCAAATTCACCTGAAAACCAGTACATTTGCTAATTGACGGGTGATGGCATAGAACTGGAGAGTATCTCTCTCCAATTATATGGGAGAGGGTCTAGCGCAGGCTAGGGGTTAGGATTGTCAAACGAACGATATTGTGGACAATGCTAAGATAATGATAATAATGGTATTTATTACCAGTGAGTCAACAAATAAGCTCACGATCTAACTATCTTAGGGTCAGTAGTTACCGTGGCTTAAGACAAGCAGCATCAGCGACGTCAATCGCACGTTACCCTCCGCAGAGAGGAAGTGCTTTCCTATTTCCCTTCTGTGAATGGGAAACCTCGTTACATTGAAATATTAAACGACAACGAACGAACGTGCAACCTCTGACATAGCGAAAAATAATTGCTGTCTTTTAGGTCGATACCGAGATCGAAAAACGAATTACTTAATATGAGGAAAAATACCGCGACATTATTCTGAACTCAACACAATATGTAGGTATAAGAAACCGCACTTAAAACAACGAAAATGAATAGGTATAATACTTACCTACATTTCTTTTTGCACAACTTTTTCATAACGGTGTGTAGTTAATTTGGTGTTAATTGACACATATTAGCAGGCAACATCTAGAACATACAGCAACATCTACATAATATAGAATAACGACTTCATCAGCGACAAGGCTGCAAGCCACAATACAGCCGATGTGAAGTATAAAAATGCTCAGAATTATTAATGGCGAGACGCCAGTATCAAGTTTTATAAACATCTAATTAATTCTACAATATATTTAAAACTCAAGCTACACAGGCCGTCGTAATAAAATATATCTCTCCAGAGATGTGCAGTGTGCAGGCATTGTTAGACGCTGAGCTAGTCTTTGTAACAAGATATTTTGTTCAGGCGATGCTTGTGTCACTAGGTGCTAGCAACGCATATTTTTTCATAAAATAACACACTGTTATTTTATTAGGAGGGGCTCGTATCTAAGTGGTATCCCAGTAGGTCAGGACATAGTAAGGTTATACAATACTAGCCAGGCCAGTCATGGGATGATCATTCTTACCACAGCGAGGCCCAGTTGCATACGAACCCCTGAGGAATTCTTAGGGCTCAAACGTTATTGAATATTAACGTTTGAGCCCTAAGAAGTCCGACTTGGTCTAACAATTAGTGCATTGTATGATGTTAGATGACTATCACTTCATAGAAAAATTGAAGTTGCCGGAGTTAGACCGTAAGTTGAGATGGCAACTGAGTTAGGAAAAGGTTCTAATTGACGGTTATATATGATTTAACATCTTGAAAGCCTAAGCCAACCACATCTGCAAGTCGGTACACCTGCTAACTTGTGGCACAAGCGTGAGGTGAGGTGAGGTGAGATGAGGCACAAGCCTTCTCGGGATTGTGAGGTTAGACGGCTCACGATCAGATAAACCAAGATAAAGGACGAGTAAGAGGACGGACCTCTGGCTCCAAAATGATGATGATAATACTGCCGTGTGAACCTCTAACCCTGAGAGGACAGGTTGGGCCCTGATCAGCAGATGTGGCATCTTGCAACTGAGGTTTTTGTGAGGTGTATAGTGGACAGATCTTGGTGATGATCCCATTTTCTATTACAGGGCAGTTATTGGTAATGATTAATAATATGTACAAAAAATAATGTAAGCTTTGAATTTAAAAAGGTCTAATTGGACTTATCCAATTAAAAGTTTTGGTGTACCTATCTGATTTATTTGAAATCCTGCTGGAAAATACGTTAATTTAATATCTTCGACGTCAAGCCCAATTCTTGTAATCCATCACAGAACGAGAAGTAACAAAGTTGAGATTGAATTACTATGAATTGACTGAAAAAAGTTGCTCTGCGTATAAGAAGTATAATATAGTTTTGATATGACGTATGGTTTTCATCTAATTTGAATTTATGCACAATAATTTCAGTTCAGTCAACATGACGATGGCATAATGAAGATGTCACACTTGACGTAGAGAGAAGAGAAAAGAAAAGTATGAAATAAATTCAGAAAGCAGAATTTTGATTTGCCCTGATTTGCCATTGCATTTTGTTACTTTCGGTTACAAACAAGCTAAGTGTATTGCAGTCGGTGTTGGATGTCGAAAAGTGTGATACGAGAGTACCTTTATGAGCAACAATTTAACCATATTCTTTCATTCCTTTTTGCAACATTAGGTACATTAGCTAGAAAATAGTTTTTTATTTTTACTAATTTTATATTTTTTCTAGTGGACCTGGCGGACGTTGATCTGCCCAGAAAAGTAGAGTACATAGTTTTCAAACCATCCCAGAACCCATTGAAATTTCATTCAAATCGGTTCAACCATTTGAAGGAGTTTGGTGACAAACACACGTACTTACAGAAGAATAATTATATACGTCAGTTTAAATATATATTAATAATTACCTACAGGAGGACGAGGACAAGGACGAAGGGCGGTTGAGGTGTGAAAATGAGACCCAATAAATAAGAGAATCTTCAGAAATTTAGAATTTTAGCTTATTGTATTCTGTGTTGTAAATAAAAAATAAGTGTAAAGGAATTATTTCGATTTTCGTTAGATGTAGACTTATAAAGTGATCCCGGAGCGACCCGACCAATGATCTTATATAAATAATTTCATCTTTGGACCCGACAAAATAGTTTATTTATCGAGGCGCGAACGCAAATATATGGACAATGTAGTCTGTGACCTTCCTCGATAAACGAACGATTCAAAACAAAAAGAATTCGGCAATTTGAACCTGTAGTTTCTGAGATTTCTAGTGAAACGTAGGCAACGGCAATGAAAACTGATTGAGCGGATTATCGTGACGTCACACGCGTTCATGTGCCTGTTAAGCGGGACTCGATATTTTTGCGAAATTTGAATACCTGGAAAATCACAACTACAATAGGTACTTGTTATTTTTGAATGAAATAGAACAAAGTTTATTTATATTCTCGTAAGTAGGTAGTTATATAAAAACTTTAATGTAACAAACTTTCGAATTATTTTGCATACCTAGTGACATTCCTCATTTAAGCGAGTGAAGCCAGCTCGTGGACACCCGCTGCCGATATCATAAATGTGAAAGTTTTTGAAGATTATTCGTTACTTAATCACGCTCAAACGGCTGAATGGGTTTGACCTGAAATTTGGTACAAGGATAAATTCATCGTTCTCTGAGCTTTTTCCTGACTCAGTTGGGGTTGGCTTCCCAGTCCAACTGTGATGCGGCTGAACTTTGATATTTTCTGTGAAACGACTGCCATCTGACTTTTACTACTAGTTGGCGACATCAAAGTTCTGCAGTTACACTGGTCGAACTTTTGTGGGCCCCAAGCCCCAACTATCTGTAACGGCTACCGTAGATGTTCGTATGAAAGTAAAATTCGAATGTCCAAAAATCCCTTCAGAATTCTAATTCTAATAGTTATTCTTTGAAAAAATATAAATTATCCTCAACTAACTCTTCAAGAAGTAGTGATAACTTCTGTTTGCTTGGCTTGTTTTGCACGTTGCCGCGAGCATAGATTATATTATGACTGCAAAGAATTCGTGTCACGTTACGTCAGTCTATTACCGAGAACCCGAGCTATGAAGGGAATTCTTAGAAACCACGTTAGACCTTGACCGCCGACTGCTATGGCCTCACCTTGAAGTGTAGGGCGCCGCCCCCCTTTGAGCCTTGCCTTGACCCTTTCCAGTTCAGAGAAAGCCGCGTGTGACTGCGTAGCACCACCGCATCAGGTTTTATAGTGCTTTAATAATGTATGTGTCATGTTGAGTGCTGAAATGCAGTGGTTACCTACTATTAGGTTGGAAGAATCTTCAAATAATAAACTTTTGTAGGGCACGTCAATATAGTATCACGTTCTGATGGTAGGATAAAGGTGTTATCTCAGGAATGAGGATCACCATTATAGATACCAATACTACAAGAATGGCGGGCTGAGGAGCTTTATTCGCCCCGTTTTATAGGCAGGTTGCAGGACGACGGAGTGTCGTTCGAATAAGCTCGACTCCATCCATACATATATCATTCACTCTTTTCATTGCGGGGTAGATAGAGGTAATGCCCTGTTATCTATTTCTGACCTTAACACACTTCACGAGTTTTCTGTCATTAAAAATCTTTCATGCAAACCCGACGGTTTCAAATGTTGCACCAAATTATCGAAACTTTTCAACGTACAGTACAGGTCAAATGTCATCAGCTACTTCTAATATTACACACTTCACGAGTTTCCCCTGCTGTCATTAATCTTTTCATAAAAACCTTCGGGTTTCGAACGTTTAAACAAATTATTCAGAGGATTAGGTTTCAAAGTAATCAAAGTAGGTACAGCAGGTCTAAAAAGGTCACTTCGTTGGAATTGCATATTTTATTAAGCGGCGATATTTACACGAATTGTGTTTCTGCTCATATGCGTGACCAATACCTGAATTTTATAGGAATCTATTGAGATCTACTGGGAAAGTTACTCGTTGTTAGCGGGATCGCTCAATGTGGGCTTTTTAGACCCGCAGGTTACATATCATAATGTACTGTACCCCTATCGCTGAAGCGCGCAACGAAAATGTTCAAGTGAGATGCATATTACACTTTTGACAGAATTTTCCGTATCCAAGAAATCCTGTAAACGACAGCAAAATTCACAAGTATCCGAACCCTGACACTTGGTTCTCACTTTCATTTTCAATCAAAACATAACGAACAGTCATTTCTTCTCGAAAACTATAACTTTCGCCTAACCTGCATTCACTTTCATGCCTCTCGCTTTTGCAGCCTCCGCCGACGATGCACTAATGGCTTGTTCATCACCGTGTAATAAGCAATACATTTTCAGCCCTCTCCTATCCTATCCACATGCAATTTATCTATGAAACCGTTGAATATTGTAGCTATTATCCTTACCAAAGCATCACTTTTAGACTACTATCTTATAAAACCTGATAACTAAGCTTTAGAGGCACCGTTGGATACTTTAGGACCGTAGGAAATTACTTATAGTCGGTTTACATGGTTTAGCAATACTTGCTATGTCATTCTTGGGATGAGTAACCGTTCTGAATACAGTAAAGTTCGTCCACGTCTCGGAGAGCACTAGGAGAGACCTGGTTATCATAAGAATTTCTGTGGCCTTCGTTATGAGTAGGTGGAGCCACGCCAGTGGGTTGAGAAAGTGTAATGGCATTCGCTTCACGGCAAATATCGAAGTTCTGCCGTCTCGTAGTTAGAATGAAAGGCTTGGGAAAAGCCTCAGAGCATTAACTCATGCTCTGAGGCTTTTCCGTTGCGAGATGAGTTTACAAATACGGAAAAACTTCGCGCCGGTGTGCTACGGCGCGATATCGTTTCGCGATGCGACGACGAGCTACGTAAAAAGAAACACCGCTACGGGGCGTCTTTTTCGTACTAACTTCTACCCGCCCTTTACCGTCATTTAAAATTAACCACTAATTAAATAAATATACCTAAATCTAAATCAATACTCTACAACATTCAGCATAACGCTATCACGACCCATGGTAAGCATAGCTTAACTATTATAGCTTGTGTTATGGAATTTAGAATGCGGATAAATATAATATATGTACTTAGATACTTTTTTGTAAATAGTATGTATATACAAAAAAAGTTATTACATTATAAATACTAATGTATATATACATATTCCTGACACAAAATTTTTGCACTGAGCGGGAATCAAACCCACGCGCCCTGCGTAGCAGTCGAAGGTTCTAACGCTACACCATAGAGGCTGTCAGAGATTAACTGCCAGACAATAACGAGATACGATGACTTAACTCGTTATTTCAACAAGTTTTCAAAGAACTTACCAACGTCACCAACGTTTAATAAATCCAGTGCTCGATTGTTTGATTATATCATGGAACGCGAAAGTTTTAAACAAATTGTTAAATTCGGCCGATTCTATTTCCAGATACTCTATGATTCATAAAATCTGCTATTTATAAATAAAACGTAGTCGCCTGAAGTAAAGCGTAGGGCAAATCTACTTGAGACAGCAATCTTGTGCAAAAATGGCTTTTTCTTTTTATTTCCGTACCACAAAAGAAAAAAAAAACGGCTCCTTTGTAGGATCGCATGGTTGTACATCTGTCTGTCTGACAGTTTGTCTATCTGTCTGTCAACTATTTCTCAGTAACGCATGTTGGTTTATCATCATCTCAGCGCGCATCCGAGGCTTTCACCTCAGCTGAGCAGAGCCTGCAGTCTGCTTACAATGTAAGTAAAGAATCTTTTATTGTAGGAACGCCCGTTTAGATAGTTCTATGTTTAAATTTTAAATGTAGATTGTGTCATCCACATATGAATCCACAGCATGAAGAAGCGTGTCGTGAAAGATAAACCCAACTATTCTATAGGGTTATCCTGCTTCTCACAGCTCACTGCATTTATATCAAGATGAATTCGTTCTGTCGACAAATCCGCACGACATCGTCAGTATAATGGAGATTTAAGGATAGACAGAACGAATCACGATGATTCGGGAATACAAACGGCGATTTGTGAAATAAACTATTATTATTATTATTGGTAAACTACCTACCTACTTACCTTAATACCTATCTTAAATTCTTTATAGGCAAACGTGTTTCATTCTCACACTGCCACATTATCGTTTACCAGCATGTAAGTCCATGCGCCACACGTCCATGGGCCACGGTAACCACTTCCCATCAGGTAGGCCGTGTGCTTGTCTGTCACCTAAGTGGTATAATTTTTTTTTTTAAGATCTAATATGAGTTTATCAATGATAAAAAATGAATAACAAAAATCTTAAAATAACTTCAAGAACAACAGGCACAGTGAAAAATGAAAAATGAATATTTTTAGAGATTTAATACAAAAACAATAACGCGCGTTGATATTTTCTGAAGGTAAATGTTGAACTGGTTAAAAAAAGTATTAAAATCGCTGTAATATAATGTATACCTACCTGCAATATTTGAGTAGTTTCCTCAATTCTTATTCAGGAATTAATTTTAATAAAAATGGAACCGATCGGGAAGCAGGTTTTCAAAATAAAACAAATGATTAAAAAATAAAAAACCCGACTGCTACTAAAAAGATTGGAATAAGTTTGATAGCAGGCGGTACCCATTAGCTAAGCATAATCCGAAAGAAAATAAATTTTAGTTCTTATTGTAGGTATATATTTTTGTAATCTCCTTCTAATTTCCTTCATTTTTTTAACCTTCTCGATAAGTTTGAGTGAAAAAAAATTATGACAATATACATTTTGGCACCAAAAAACCGTCATTTTGATTTTCTAGAAATAGTATACCTGGTGGCACTCACACAATCACAACGAATCAAATGACACCTCGCATGCAGTGGCGTAGCTAGATGACCAAGGGCCCTGGTGCAAAAAGAAACAGGGGCCCCCCTATTTTTTTTTTGTTTCCAAAAATTCTCTCGGGCGTCGCCCGTCGCCTTACTAAAGTAAACGATGAGGTGGGCATATCCCCTACCGGTCGCTAACGTGCTGTTGGGGATCCCTCCTCTCTCCCTCTTTTTCGTAATCCCCTCAGATACCACCCCCGTTGACGGCCATCGGGGGTGGTTATGTCGGACTCGGACCGATTAAAACCACATGCCGTCTCGGATCTTCAGATACAAGAGCTCTGTGGTGCGTCGCCGCACCAGCGAAGGCGGATCTCTTGCATTTTATCTGCGATGTCACGGACATGGAGGCTACCACGGATGCGGGAGGTCCTCACGCGATCTTTACGCGTGACGCCGCACATCCACCGCAGTATTTTCATCTCTGTGACACGCAGCTCTTGCTTGTATCGCTCCAGCAGCGGCCACGCCTCACAACCATGTAAGAGGCAAGAGGCCTAATGATCGTCTTATAGACCTGCCCCTTCAACCTGACTGGCATTTAGGATCATACGTGACGCCAGTCATTTCTCGCCACTTGGCCCACGCGGCAGCAATACGTGCCCTAACGTCGTGGCCGATTTCACCAGTTACATGAAGTACAGATCCCAGGTACTTAACCTGGTCCGTGCGCTCGACCAAATCATCGCCTATGCAAATCAAACAAATCCCACTCCCGTCCGGTGTGGGGTTTGTCGAGTTTAACGTCAAGTATTCCGTCTTCGCTACATTTAGCTTCACAAAACTATAGGTATACAAACTGCACAAAATTCCCACCAAATGAGTTGCACTGATTAGAGTTGTATTACAACCCATTTTCGCATTCCAAAAGTAAGACCTTTTTAGTAGTTCAATATGAGATTGGCTAGTTCAGGCTCGAGGGGCTCCTGAGCTTGGGGGGGCCCCCTGAGCCTGGGGGCCCTGGTGCACCGCACCACCTTGCCCACCCATAGCTACGCCAGTGCTCGCATGTCAAAATCCGTAAAGCCGTTCAGGCTGCAGGGCGTGCCAAAGAAATGGACATACATACATACAAACATAGTCTCGAAAAACATTACCCTCCTTTCTTCGGTAGTCGGGTAAAAAAGGTTTTTCTTAATATATTTGATAAGAGATATAATTACCACATACCAAATTGGGAACCTCCCCTTTTTCCTGAAGTAGGTACACTGCAAATTATAAAGTTATTATTTTGACGATTTGATCTACATACTGCTCGGAACATAATTTAATCTTGGATCTAAAATGTGCTCAAAATGTGCTCTATACGCGCAATACTCGTTTATTCGGTGTCTTTAGAAGATAGCACGGTGTGCTACGGCGGTGGTCGAGCTCAAGTTCACCTTTCTGCCTAGCGTTAATTCTCAGGCGCATCCGAAGCTTTCACCTCGCAGTCTGAGGTCCTCTTTACCAGTCTTAACTGCGGTTCTGGCTGGACCTCGATATTTTGACAAATTTTCACTTGAAAAACAAGGTTAGACAAAATTATACTTCATATTACATCATTTTATCATTTTACAAACTACATATTGTTTAATACTCATTTCATTAGACAAAATATTTTATTGGAAAAATTTCATTATTTAAGGCATCATTTCACAAATTGATTATTTTATTTTATTTATAAACATTTTAGTTGACAAACAGACAAATTAGTGATAGATTTATTGAGAAAGCTGCTCATTCCGAATTGGATAGATTAGGTTAGAAGCCTTTAGTCAGCCTTCGTGGTTATTTTTTTTTATAACCATGCAGAACTTTATTTAGTCAAATGAATATTTTTGATGTTTTCTAAGTACTTGCGAAACCTGCATTTTTTTAAAGTACCTAATATGTTTTCGAAATGAAAGTTTGTCAAATAATTAGTTTTTCAAACGTTGTTTGTAAAATGATGTTTTCTTTGATTATTATTTATTAAATAATCAAAGGATGTTTTGTCATACTTTTTTTGTTAAACAAGGATGAGCCGTCCCGAGGATATATACCCACTTACATAGATTAAGAAACCTTAGAAACTTTTTCTTTTGGTTGCAAAATTACATACAAGCAAAACATTACACCTAATACTGGTGGAACCATTTGATCGTATCTCCAAAGATACGATTAAATTAAAACGTTGAAAATGTTCAAAATACTGGAAACCGGACTGACGTTTGTCAAGCTATTTATTTACCTTGGCGTGCTGTGTTGAGTTGAGAATACACCGACGTGGAGTGTTTACCCGTGGTCCCAGTGGGTCGACCCATTACCGGGTCCATGGGTAATTTGAATTACCCCTGGTTCCAGTGGGTCTACCCATTAACGGGTCCATGGGTAATTTGAATTACCCGTGGTTCCATGGCATTAGGGATTGGTCCCAGAATTCTGACTATATCGATCAGAATGAAAACCATCAGTTACATACCTACAATATGTATTATATATTATTTTATATATTATTTATATATTATTTATATATTATTTACTCAAAAAATACACTAATGACATGACTCACACTATCTTAACATTTCTAGTGCGTATCCAAATGATATTTCGCCAGTAATTAATTCCATTAGTGTATCGGTTATGAATTCATCATTTTCAATTGCTATTTTTGTTCTAGTTCTAACTGGATTAGTCTTTTTTTCTTTCTTTGATAACACTGGTAAAACACACTTAACACTTTTTGGAAAACGAATAAGTAATATCTCATTATTTTAAATTGGAAAAAGCGAAATCAATGCTCGGGCCGAACTCGAACCTTACAGGGGGAATGCTCTGACCACTGAGCCACCGAGCTTCGCCCGAGATTGATCCAAATTTTCCAATACATACCTTAGGGCGATGGTGGGAGCAATCTACCGATATTCGTACGAACTATCGGAATCAATTAATGATGTTGCAATCATTTTTAAACATTGATTTTTGATAACTCCGCTTCAACCAATTGAAATAATTTTGAAGTAGTAAAATATTTCCAATTTAAAATATTTTTTTTAGTTTAGCATACTAAATGCTTTAAAATTATTTCAAGTAATATCTCTTTGTAATACTGTAATCTCTTTGTAAGTCTTTGTAAAACTGCCTCTGTGGATGGCGTAGCGGTAGTGAACGCGGCTGCTACGCAGGAGGCGCGGGTTCGATCCTCACTCAGTGCCAATATTTGTATGCATGAATATAAATATTTGCATTGGTCTGGGTGTTTCTATGTATAATATGTATGTATTTACAAAAAAAAAGTATCTAAGTATGTATATCCGCATTATAGATTCCATAACACAAGCTAATTAAGCTTACCATGGGTCTAGATAGCGTTGTGTAGAATGTTGTAGAATATTTATTTATTTATTTAATATTATGTGATCTCTTTTGACGTATTTGGTATGCTGTTATTACGGATTTGTATATTCTATCGATATAGTCAGAATTCCGGGACCAATCCCTAATGCCATGGAACCACGGGTAATTCAAATTACCCATGGACCCGTTAATGGGTAGACCCACTGGAACCACGGGTAATTCAAATTACCCTTGGACCCGGTAATGGGTCGACCCACTGGGACCACGGGTAAACACTCCCGACGTGTACCGTCCGTGACGCGTCACGATCATGGACGTAATTTTTCAAATAATAATCTTTAAACCAGTAATTTGTAAAATTAGTTTTCCATAAGTACTTGAATTTTTCCCATTGATCAAATTTCTATTTTTTAGGGTTCCGTACACAAAGGGTAAATCGGAATCCTGTTACTGACGTTCGTAATTGGTTATGAAAAATTAGTTAAGAAATGGACGAAGCCAGAATTCGTTGTCCGTCTATTCGATTTTCCGTTTGTCTGTCACAAGGCTGTAAATCATGTAGCTATTTCTGTTCACAACAAGTACAAAAAACAAAATAAAATAAATATCTAAGGGGTGATTTTATTGTCAATGAGCAGTTTTCCAGTAGGTATAATAATCAGTTGGTTTTTAAGTCATCTGGAGATGGCGCTAGCATAGCTTTTGGTAATTTTAATTACTCACTGCCTGTAATTTAAAATAATAATATTATATTTAAAATAATTGTATCAGAAAAAATGACAGAATATTTAAGTAAAGTAAATCATTACAAAACCGAAGAACATTTTTTCCATAAATTAGGGAACACTAGATGTGACACCACACTCTTCTTACCAAAAGTGCCGGCTGCGCCATCTAGCGCGTCTTTAGGAACCCTATAAATACCTACTGGAAAACTGCTCATTGTCTGTCTACCACCAAGCTGTATCTCATGAACTAGGGTAGCTAGACATCTGAAATATTCACAGATGGTGAAGGTATTTCTGTTGCCTCTATAATAACAAATACTAAAAACAGAATCAAATACCTAAGTATTTTAGGGGGCTCCGTTAAAACAAACGCGATATTTTCCGGTTTTATGCTCGATATTAATAACGAAATCAAATGACAAATAAACAAATTAATTAAGATAAAATAAATTGAGAGAGGCTAGATCATTATGTATAATCTATGCCATTGCACTTTACCGTTTTTATTGTTAAAGTTCTTCATTATGAAACAAAATCTGCTGACAAACAGAAGACCGTAGTTTTTGCTAGTGCATTAAATACTTATTTATTTATATTATATAGATACCTTTTTTATTTATGTTTTAGATTATTTTTTACATATTTATATTATGTATGTATACTTATTATCATTTCAAAATTGGGACACCGGAAGCCGGACGGATAATCCACCCACGAAAAAAAAATATACCTATGTAAGTACACTTATTCACCCCTACGTTATCCAATGTTCCTATAACAATTAAGGTAATTTATATTTTACATTTATTTACTTATAGCTTGTTTTTAATAATAGATACCTATTCTTCATAAGAAAGCGCATAAAACATCCAGGTCAAAAGATCAGTACGATAGCAGGGTATAAATAAAGAAGCTATCCATTTTTTTTGCCACTCCTTGAGAAAAAATCCGTTTTCTTACTGGCGTAAGATGATAAATTCTCGCAGCGAGCTCTTAATAATTATCAAGCGTGCGAATCGATGTGAATCGTCGCGGAGGGAGCTCGAAGACGTGAAGGGGCCGCATTTTGCGGTGCGGGGCGGCGAGGGACGCCGCGGTACCGCGCAAGTCGCCGTTCGTATCGACCGCCCCGGATGTGCATTGCAATGCCGCCGGAGAGATCAGGCGACCCACCTACTCGCGGAACACTACGACACCGTTCCGATCGAACATTCAAAGCCGATCCGTATGCGGAGTACCGGCGGCGGGTGGCGGCATGCGGTGTGCCCCGGCTGTCCCGTCTGTCAGCGGTACATTTTGCTTCATCTGTGGTGCGACGTGCGCCGTCCCACGTTTTCATCGCATCGTACGCGGTCAATCGCATTCTTAACTGTTAGGTACTATTTTCCCAACGTCTGTCTAGTTAACCTTTGAACTTGGAGAACAGTTTTCCCGCGATAACTTCTAGGCACTAAATCACTTTTATTTCTACTAATTATTTAAGTAGGTACGTAGGTATTTAGTAGGTTGGTAGTTAGTAATAACTCTACTTATGTTTAGGTACCTATTTTAAAATTTACTTTGAATCTATCTTCAATACTATCTACCTTTTGGGCACAGTTTCGTTAGCAAAATCGTCTTTAAATTATTATTGAAGGTATTATTTTGGGCGAAAAAAAAACTTTTATTTTACAACCCCCCTACAGGAGGTATGCCTTTCACCTTTAAATTATTCCCATACATTATAAAAAACAAAAGTTTTTTTTTTTCGCCAACGAACGGTACCTACTTTCAGGCGATTTTCTATCGAAACTGTGTCTAAAATCTTTTTATCCGAAACGACTATAATATCACTCAGTATAGCTAAATAGCTAGATTACACAGTTTTTTTTTCTTTTGACGTAAGATGCATAAAATTCAATAATAAAAATTCTTATGGTTTCCTACGTTCACATTAATTGGACCCTGCAGGCGGTACTGAAATCGGGTACAAGATATTTTCATAGATGATGCATTTCTGTTGCCGCTGTAACCACAAATGCTAAAAACAGAATAAAATGTGGACTCTCATATACGATCTAATGATGTAACTTTTGTATAATATTAAGGAACCCTTCATGATCGAATCTGAATCGCATTCATTGCTTACAAACATTTTACTTACCTACCTATATTTATTGCTTATAAATTGCAACTTAATTGTTAAAACCACAGAATTCAGATCGAATATTCCGATTTTCAGTTCGACAATTCCGAAAACTGATTCATAGCAGATAGATATTATCTAATTGGTTCCGTGGCGGGAATACTGTCGGAACTATAGACATTTAATATCTGCTCTGCGGTCAAAACTCTGGCATTGAGTTTCATCTATTTCCGATAGTGGTCGGTCAATGACACTGATCCGGAACTATACTTGAACGATTAGATGGGGTGTGCAGCGTTTAACAATTACCTACCACTCATATATTTTGTAGATACTAATAATGTTCTATTCCAATCCAATTCCACATTTCTAATACCACTCCTACGTATATTTTGTTTGTTTTTAAGTGATACAGTCATGACAAAAAGTATTCTTTATTTATGGAAACCTACGTTATATTTGTCATAGGGACAATTTTGTACACGTTTTTATTAAGTAGCTTGGTATCTTGCAAACTGTCTTCGGTATAAATATTATTTGACTTCACTTGCCTCAGGGATCGTTAGGAGCGGGGCTGTAGGCTCAGATGATGGATGTGTGAAAGAGGATATGGCAAGAAAGGCAGTGACTGAAGAGATGATATTCGAAAGGAATGTAAGGAGGAGAATGACATGTTGCGCTGACCCAGTACCAAATTGGAATAAAGTTAAGGAGGTAGATAAAGCTAGTATTTTTTTTTAATCACCGTTTTGTCAACAACATGTACACATAACATAATATCACAAATAACATGTTAACAGATAATCAAAGTGCATGCAATATTAATGAAAAACTTTCATTGAAAACTGCATCAACTTTCAGTTTTCGGTACAGAAACTACTTTTAGCATTTAGAGTTAATAAACATCCTCTCCAGTCCGTAGAATAAGTTATTTTACAACACACCTGCTCATAAAAGTGCTATTATTTCACCGCAAATAGGCACGTAATGACACCTATTATCAAACTATGACATTTTCATTGCTATTATTCACAAGTGAGTTATAGATTCTTTTTTAAATTTTATAGGTTAAGTTTCTATGTTCTTAAAAAAGTTTCGATACAAAAAAGAACGTGTTTAATAGTACGAATAAATTAATATGCCTTTTGTATGTTCATTTGATGCATTTTCGTATTTAAATAATATTTTCAACTTGTAATACTTGTTTATTAAACAAAATTTTCACTCAAAAATTTTTTTTTTCTCTAAGTACAGAAAAAAACAGTAAACAAAAGTTAAATTCAAACCTCATTTTTTAGGGTTCCGTAGCCAAATGGCAAAAAACGGAACCCTTATAGATTCGTCATGTCTGTCCGTCCGTCTGTCTGTCCGTCTGTATGTCACAGCCACTTTTCTCCGAAACTATAAGGCCTATGCTGTTGAAACTTGGTAAGAAGATGTATTCTGTGAACCGCATTAAGAATTTCACACAAAAATAAAAAAAAGCATTAAATTTTGGGGTTCCCCATACTTAGACTGAAACTGAAACTCAAAATTTTTTTTTTCATCAAACCTATACGATATCCGTGGTGTGGGGCACTGTGGGGTATCTATAGATAGGTCTTTAAAAATGCTATTGAGGTTTCTAACATATTTTTTTCTAAACTGAATAGTTTGCCCTCTAACTTCTAAAATAAGAGAATGATAAATCTAAAACAAATATTGTTAGATGCGCGCACATAGCGAAACGAATTAGTTTGTAGTATTGTTTATTTAGTATTTGTAGTATTATTTTATTTGCAAGTGTGTTGTAAAACGTCGTATGGCACGCGTGAACATGATGATTACCGTCCTCGGCCCTCTTAAGACTCTCGCCTAGCGGCTCGGGTCTCAATGGCGTCTCGGCGGTAATCACCAACTTTGCTCACTTGTACCATAATGTACTATTATTACCCTAAGCCACAAAACCTAAGCCGCGGGCGACAGCCATCTATGTAAGAGAATGGCTTGGCTTAACTCTTAACTCATAATAACTTCATTCGATGCTCGACGACTCGACTAGACGGCAAAGTTTAATTCACCCTGTTTGTTACAAACTGTATTCGAATATTGCATTTCAATCACTCCCTATTATTGTTTGAATTTGTAGGTAGGCACCATTATTTAGAAAACCTTACTCACATTCCAAAAAAGTTACGTCATTATTTACAGAAAAATATATTAAACTTAATGCCTCTAAACAATATTCATACACAATAATCCTGCCTGAACGTGCTCTAAGGACTTAGATTATTAATATGTATCTAATCTATGCAGGTAAGTATTAGATTAAACGGGTTCACTGCCTCACTGCCTCTATAGCGGGATATAAGCATCCCAGATTGCACAAGGCATGCCTGTCGTTTCGCACGCCGCAGGCTTGGAATGTGCAGTAGCATCCATAGCTCATTGTAATAAGAATTTGGCGCGTAAAAAGCTGGCCACTCTTCTGAGAAACGAGTCAACATGAAAGGTCTTCTCAGAAAGGACGAGCTTGGAATGAGCCTTGTTGTTGAGTTTGTGCGTGAAAGTAAGCTTAGTTATATTTTACACTTTTATAACAACTTTGCTAACTGTAGTTTTATCTTGTTATAATATAATCGTGATAACCGTTGTTATTTATAACGATGAAGGATACCAGCTAGAGTAAAAACATTACCTAGAGTAAATTGCTCTAATTATCTAGTATAATAGCAGAAAACTTGAAATAACAATGTTAGTAACATAACAACTAAGAACATAAATAAATATGTTCTACGGTTCATTACCCCATACTATACAGAAGTTTGTGCACATTGCGCATTATTTGTTAATTTGATGTTTATTGAAGCTAGATCCTAACAGTTGTTACGTTAGCGTTAGTGTAAACCGCAAACGTAGTAGTTACGTCATAGGTACGCTACCTGATTAGTGGGATGAAGTGCAGTGCTTTTGTATATTCAACCATATTGTTATGACCATTGAGAGTTATATTTAAGCGTGACTCCGACTAACGCATTCAGAGTTCTGAGAGGTATTGTTTGTAAATTGATATTTGTGGTTTAGTAGCAATAGAAATATTTGTAATGACTGTAACGAGTAATGGCTTAAATTAAATATGGCCTACTTGTTTACGTATTATGTTATACGGCTCCTGAAATTATTTATTTGTATGACTTCTATTTGAGATTCTGATGTAATATTTTTGAATACCTATTATTTTTTAAGGTTTAAATAGGTACCAGCTCAATTATTGATAGGAATCCTATTAAAAACACAAGGAATAAATAGGTAGGTACATACCTACCTACGTAATTTTCGTACATACGTAGATCTAACAATATCCTCTTCAAAGCACTACAGGATAAACCTTATCGACATAGGTATTTGTTGACAATTCTGTGAGAATATCGCCCATAGAATTTGTAATAACAACATGGCGAGTAGGCGAGCCGGCCCTATAGTTTGTAGTCGAGGAGCGCGCGCGTCGGCGCGGCAGGCGGCAGGCGGCGCGGGCGCGTTTCTTTTTTGTCCCCCGCGGATTCCATTGCCCCATGTCCAACCTGTAAGTCCGGCAGTTTGCCGAGCGTTGACCGCGCCTTGCCACGAAGCGCAAAGCCGTCGAACAACCTACGTTGGACGCTTTCGATGGCTCCCGTAAACTTATAAACTTGGAAAACATATTGAATCGTTTTCTTGTATTTCCGCGTAAACACCATTAAACTGTACGAATTGCTTTTAACATTTATTTTGTTAGCATCGTTTTGAAGGTTCAGTCAGTCGGGTATAAAGTAAAAGGCAAAGTTGTGTCTTTGGTTAGCACTTAGCACACATACTAAGTAGGTATTTCAGTTTAGTTATATATTTTTGTGTAAATAAAGTAGGTAATGTATGTATTATAATTGTTAATTATTTAAATTGCTCTCACGGGCACACACCGTATAAATGAATGATGTTGTTACCAGTAGTCGATACCGAATATCCTTGTTCTTACTTTGAGCATGTTAATAGTATTAGTTTAAGAGATACTTTATCTACCTAACTTTTAATAGCCCGAGAGACCTTAGTTTTTTTAATAATATTATGTATAGAAATAATATTAGTAGGTACTTAACCGAAATTACTAATATGTGTTACCGCAAACCCCTTCAGCTAAGCTAAATTGCTTGTGTTAGGACTTAGGAATGTGTTCACGTCAGTAGTGTAAGGCCAGATGTCGAACTTTGGACCTCTCGATCGTAAGGCCGACTCCTTAACCACTAAGCTACTTGGAAATAATGCAAACTGTACTCTTGCAAACTACGGACGGAATTGGCTTAACTAGAGCGGATATAACCAATGACGAGAACCGCAATTAAGAAGAACTATATTGGTACCGATATAGTACCTATAACGTTTCATCAATGAATTTCATTCACCAAAGCTTTTGAGCCCAGTTTCGTTGATCTGACTGAATGCAATATTATTATTGTCGTTGGTGAAATCCAACTTATACAGATTATACGTCCGCATACAACGTATAGATAGGTCCGCCTGTGTAGGTACATGTGTGCATGAAATTTAAATAAATAAATAATTATTATATTATGTTATCATTTTATATTTATTATTCTGTATTTACTTCTTATTGTAAAAAGTATCTTAATGAAACTTATCTATCATCACTTTTTTCAGTCAATATAAAAGTCAAATTAATTTAAGGGTTAGGTAATTAATATTTCAATAATATTAGGATTATCACTACGACGTGTTATTGTTTGTGGTTTCTTAGAAATGAAACAAACAGTTTAATAGCTTTAGTTTTTAGTAATATTAATACCGTTGTCTAACAAGTACCTACTTACTATTTAGTGTGCGTTGACCCTTCTGTAAGTTTCCTGGGTAATAACTTTGTCAAGCCAACACAAGATTTTGTCGTAATTTCCCTGGGCTATAATTCAAACAGTAATTCCTGCAGATACGTAGGTTGTAAATATATCTAATAATAATAATAACTGGCGGTCGGTCCTCGGCTTCCCACGGTCAAAATTCATAAAATACAATCTTTTCCGATTACAGCGCCACTTCCAACTGAGATAAAAAATCAGGACCTGCCATAAAAATCTTCTCTCGTATTTTCACCCTTTTCTGCCCTTTTTGGGGAAAATTTTCAAAATTCTTCCTTAGTCTGGCTAACGGGAAACCTCAGTCAGAGAAAGGCAGCCATATTTGTGGCCGGGTAATCATTTTCGAGGAAATAATTTCGGGGACACCCACTCCGCGTTAGATCAGTGAATCACCATCACAACTATCACGAGTCTGACACGTAACTACTTTTTTTTACACCACAATGCTTGAAATTCTTTACAAACACGTGTTTCCGTTTTCCTACAATCCCGGGTGCTTTACGCGGGCTGATTCACCAACTAGTGATTAGGTAGGACCTTAGACTCTAAGGGTAGGACTTATTAGCTGTTTTTAGTAACCTAATGAACATCATAGATTGACAACGCTGTTTTCCTACATACTGTCGGAATATAATATTGTCGGAACTCGGAATTGCCCGGGAATATAAAAAATTGAAAAAATAAATGGATTTAACGTAGGTAGGTATAGGTACCACCAATTGAATGCAGTCATTCAATTAGTCAATTTCAAGAAAAAGCAAAATTCATTATAACAAGATTCCACAACTCTGTTATGAGCACAGATATCCGAGTTATGATGAGGTTATTCTGCGCAAATGTGACAACGACCATCTTTTTTATAGTCTTCATCATAGCTGCGGAAAGCAACCGAGTCGTCAGGATCAGCTTAAATAAAAAAATGTAGTCAAAAATAGCTTTAGTTAATTATGTCCCTCGTGATATCATAGTCATGGTCATGGTCATGCTATCATTTCTGTCGACCACGTGGTGATAGATCGATCAATTTCTACACCGGATGTCGCGGCTCCGATTCCCAATCAGTGTAAATATTTAATACAGGAATTTGAGTGCATTGGCCAAGGTGTTTCTAAGCACTTGCTAGCGCGTCATGGCAGTTTACCTACATATTACGTGACGCTATCTACCTACACCCAACTCCAAGCGTAGCTTGTAATATGAGTTCTGGATTGAGAATAAGCTTATATTTATATCAGTTATAAAAAAAATATACGTACTTGTGCCTATGTAAAAATATACGTAATGCACATAAACCCAGAGCGATGCAAGTAGACATATATTATTCAAACATCCAAATATTTGAACTAAGCAAGAATCGAACTAGTTGTCTACTAAGTAATCGAGTGCTTCAACCACCTTACCATACATATTTAATTAAATTTGTACTTTCTGTACTTCTCCATATAAAATTGAACACTACGCTAAATTTCACGCCCGTCCGTGCGCTCAATATTCTTAAAAAGGCACCGGTAGGTTTCGCTTCAGGCATTTATAATGTAGATTTCACTTTTTGTAATTCTGAACTCGATTACCTGAATCGATTGTCGCTGTGAGTCATCATAAACACCACATCGTTATTCCCTTGCATCTACTTATCTTGCGCTTTCAAGGGGACAGCTCTTCTACCGATCTTCACCGCAGCTAGTTAGCTAAGCTCTCGCATGTTAAGATTTATTTTATTCCTCTTCAATAAGTTTGCATCAAACAAAATGTGTACTACTGAACGATTGCAGGTGGCTTTTTTATTACGAACTTCACGAAATTCATTTAGGAATATTCTCGTTCAAATTCAAATGTTTGATAAAATGCACTCATGTGGAAAGTGGATTTAGATCAAACGAACATAGAGCTAGAGCTAGAAAAAGAGCATTCTTTCTTAATATTTTAGTGTAAACGAAACCTTATTTTCAGTGTTTACTTAAGAAAGAACAGCGAACGAATGTTCTGTCACTGTTTACTATAATAGAATTTGAGATTTACATCAGACGAGCGAATGTTCAGTCTATCCCAGATTGAGCATTCGCTCGTCTGATGTAAATCAGCCTTTTTTTTTTTCACGTTAAAAAGACCATAGTAGCTATTAACCGAAGGGTGTATGTGTATACCTATATAGTGGACTACAGAGGCCTTCGGAGCTAAGCTAACATCATAAACCCTAGAGGAAAGCCTGAGGCAGAAGCAGTGAGGAAGTTTGCAGGTGAGGTTGACTTGGTCCAGAGGGTCTTAGACTTCACCCTACATACCACCCTCTTCATAACTCATACATATAATCACGCCTTTATCTCCGGAGGCTTAGACAGAAGTGAATTTACACCCACATCCACGTAATAGGCGGTGAGCCTATTGCCGTATTCCTATAGATCTATATGATGTTAAACAGCCCTATCCCTTAGTCACCCTGTACGACACCGCATGGCCATGATTAGAGATGGGGTGGTACAAATTCTACTCTGCCGGTAATCACGCGGCGCTTTATAATATAGCTCAATGACCAAAATTAAAATGAATCCATTTAAAATAATTTATAGATAATTATTAATTCTCAAAAATTTCAAGTTCGACTAAATTACACTTTATTTAAGCAAAGATTTGGCATTTATTACCAACGTTTAATCAATTATCTGTTTTGTGGTTTATTATTAAGAGGTACATTACGTCCAGATACTACCATTAACTATGGTAACAAGATAAGGCTATCTCGATCTATTTTTTCTATTGACAACCTTGCTCAGGATATCCGTTTGCATGACGTAATCGTAGGCATAGTTACACAAATGCTTTGTAAATATTCTAGGATCGAGGATTAAAGTGGACATAAAAGTGTAAAAAGATCCATCAATGGATTTTTGTAATGGATCTTAGTGGACGGAGGGTTATTAATTGCAATGGAGATAAAAATTGATATTCCTTTAACACAAAGGGAGGCTATTATACAGCAATTATGCGACTACTTTCATAAAAAAGTCCAATGAAAACAAAAAATATCGGTAGGAATCTGGAGATCAGACAGATAGAGTTCATTGGGCATGAATCTATGAATTATTAACTCAAAGTACCTATCCTGGTCTGTGTACATTACCATTAAAAAGCTTTTAGCAAACCATTCAAGCACAGCAGAATATCATTTTATTTTGCTCGTTATCTACTGTAAGACTGATCGTATTAACTCGATAGCTGTAGCACTGTGACGCTCAGCTCTGTCTCCTGCAACCCCACAGGTTGAACCAAGTGGTATGTACCTTCTGCTTCATCTTTACAAAGTAGGTATGTACAAAAGCGTTGCAGTATCTGTAGCTTAGTGGTTACGGAGTTGGCTCCACGAGCGAGAGGTCACGAGTTTTAATCCTGGCCATTACACTACCGATACGGTGAACCCACTCCAAACACAAGCAATTTACCTTAACTGAAGGGATTCAAGGGAATATTCATCAATAAATTAACCTATCGTATCGATTAAGAAAGGGAAAAATAATCGACCTCGGACGGGACTCGAACCCGCGATCTTTCCCTTAGGTACAGGGGGAACGCTCTGACCACTAAACCACCGAGACACGTACGAAATCGATCCAAATTCCCTTATACAACCGTCTTAAGGGCGACGGTGAAGCCATCTACCGACATTCATACCTATCGTAATCCACTTCTCGATATAGGCCTCTCTCGATATTGGTAGGCTTTGGCTTGGACTACTGTTTTCACAGTATGCACCTCTGGGTCAACGTGTAAACAGTAGGACAACCCCTCTACAGGGTTTTCATTTCGATTTTTCCTTCTCTCGTAATGATATCGTCTGCGTATTTTTCCGTTAGTCGCCTCTTATGTCACTCTTCGGAGGAGATGGGTATATGGATGATATTACAAGGGAATATTAGTAATTCCATATACAAACTTCATACCCTTCTCACCCAGGAACGATGCCACAATTTTTATTATAAACACTTGTCTAAAGTGGTCTCTCTTTGCTGACAGCTTCTGTGGCGTGGCGGCAGTGAAGAACGCCGCTACGCAGTAGGCGCGAGTTCTATCCCCGCTCAGTGCAAATATTTGTATGCACAAATATAGGTATTTGCATTGATCTGGTCGTGTCTCAGAGAGCACGTTAAGCGTCAGTCCTGGTTGACATGATATGAACATCTATGGTAGTTGTTACGGGTAGTTGGATCCCTAAAAATTCCAACAACTGGTCTAGCTGCAATGCTTCGATATCGTCATTGTATTGTGGCAGTAAGATAGCAGTAGCTCCATGGAAAATATCGAACTTCAGCCAAATCCGCAGTTATACTGGTAAAGTGGACCCCAGACGTCGAGGTCAACGCAGAGCCTTGGATACGACTGGGATGAAGAAGTCTTTGCTCCCGCCTTTTGTACGCTTAGAACTTCTAAACTACGAAACGGAGTTTGATACGTTATTCACTGTCACTTAGGTACTTACCTAATGATGACCGAAGAAGAAAAGGGCGGCAAAGTTACGGCGGCGGCGGCGGTTCACTAGTTTCTATACATACTTTGCCAGGATTTAAGAACCCCCGTCCATCCGTTTATTTTACTACATGACAATCAATAACCGTTATGTGTTGTAGGTGGGTAACTGTGTGAGTGTGTGAAATTGTGATGAGGTCATGACGTGTACAGCTAATGAAAGCCGCTTGTTGTTCAAACAAACTTACTCAGTCATAAAGATAAATGGTGTAAAATATACCGAGCTGCCATAATTTAAGTACTACCTAAGTATCTACCTATGTTTTTCTTCAATTCGCTGCGGCACATTTAAGTAACTTTCAAGTTATATATAAGTAAGTAGTAAGTACGTAGTTAAGTAAAACCAATTTTTACACCAATTTTATTAACAAGTTACTGGATTTACCTTGTTACAAATAAATGAAATAAATAAGAGTGTCTGTTTGTAACGCTAAAATATCTGTCTGTTTATAACGGGTAGGTACCTAATTTCTGTAGTGGCCGATGTTGATGAGATTTCCATTATGGATAGCTGATGTTTCATGGCGCAACATTAAAATTTACTACTTTTATGTTCAAAAAAGTACCTATTGGGGTTTCGCGTAAAAGAAATTAGAACCCAGATTTTAGTTCACGTGGAAGAAGTCGCGGGCACAGCCAGTAAATAGTAAAACATGAAAGAGATCGAAACTGAAAGTTACGCTGCCTGGGTAGATTCGAATTCAAACATTATTTCTTTTGCATCAATATTTTACAAATACGGTAATACGTTTCTATGATAACTTTTAATAGCAATTCATACTGTGCCCTACAGTTGTTAGCATTTCCTCGTGATAAGATTATAAAGGAGTAATCAGGAGATAAAAAGCATACAGTGGCGGGAATGAGACGGCGAGTGGACGCGGCAGTTGCGCGCGAGCCGTTCATTGATGCGCAGGCGCCGCAGAGGTGCGGGGGGCGGGGGAGAGGAATGCGGTCGCGGCGAGCAATGACCGCGCCAGGGTCGCTTCCTTTACGAGAAGCGCGGGCCGTCGTACTACAACCGATCCCCCCCACCTGCCCGATACGGGCCGTACTACATGGTATGGTCCTCACGGCAGCGACGCGCGCTTTTCGACCCGTAGTCCGTTACAAAAATTAAGTGCGCCGCATTCCGCGACCGTTTTGTTGTCTCGTTTACTCTTTAGGTATTTGTTATGTTCCTTTCTCTTCGTGGGTGATAGCTTCGTCCTCGAAGCGTCGTTCGGTTTTCGAAGTGAGGCGTAGGGCGCGAAACTTACTTCTCACCAAGTGTTCTCTGCCTCGCCGTTATTAGGTAGCTTACATTGATGTGCTTATTGTGCTTGTTATCTTTGCGAGAAAACGGCAATATTTTACGCAGTTGGTATTAATTTTCATTGTTAAATGCCTATTAGCAGTAACAAGTAAAATATGATAAACGCATCATATGCCATTACTTGCGAGATTGTAGCTTTTGTTTGAGGAATAGAATAGGTATAGTTACTTCTAAATAGGTACCTACCTACCTTTTTTAGTGCGCAAATCTCCATAGGCACCCCTCGCCACTAGCGGGGGTGGTTATGTTATGCCCGCTACAGACGCTCCAATTCGGTCGGGTCCAACCATCCGACAGCACAGCTTCCGCAAGCCGACAAGTGTTGCCGTTTCGGGAAAAATAAAAAAGTCAGTGTTGCCGTTTCGGGAAAAATAAACTTTACCAAAATGTCACTAGATTGTAAGGAATAAAATAAAAAATTAATTATTTATTATTATTATATTTTAATGAGGCTTTCTTCTAGTTTTCATTTTGATCAACAAATGTTTCAGTAAACACTCATTGATCTAAATGAAAACTCAATTCAAAACTCAGTAGATACGATGTGACATGCTCTGGAGGGCATGTCACAACGTATCTGACAGTAAACATTCGAACTCAAGCGGGCGGTCGGTATCGAGACTTCGAGAGTCGTGCTCATGCATTTTGTGTTCGCTGAATAATAACGCGGGCCGTAAACGATATCTGCATAATTGAGCCTTGACAGTATTTGAGCTTCAATAAAGTTCCTAGTTCTAAACTCAACTCAAACCTCACATTAGGAGTCAACTTATAATCCACAGATACGAGCGATAACGACTCAGTCTATTGACTCTCAGTCCCAGTGTGAGGTTTAGAGAAACGTGAACCTCACCAAGTAAAACAAAAGCAGACCGTATGTATTCCATCCAATTTATTGAAATTCGGGTTAATTACATGATCTACAACTTTGTTTAACATACATTTGCGATAACATTTGCTGATTACGAGAAAAATGCGTGAATCCAATATATTAGACCTTTAACTTTGAATAAAAAAAAATGCAGAAGTCCAATCGATGGGCACTTTTGATATTTCTTTAATTATTATAGAGTAGTTATGATCCCCACCAATTCTCAGCTCTATGCGAATTTATGCAAGCTCACAATCTTTATTTTTACTGGATTATTATTACTCGATCAATATCAATGACTAAAATGGGTGGTCGAAATTTCCACCGTCAGATGTGAATTCGCTTCCTATATTTTCGAAACATAAAATTGAATATACAATTAAGTAATTCGTAGTTAACTCTACTGGCAGCATTAACCGCCTGTTTATTTCTAAGGGCATGTGCTCGATGACTGCGCCAGTTAAGTGCAAATAATACTAAACTAATTTCGTGCAGATAGTTTGAACAAAATCGAGCAAATAACGTCCATACGATTTCCTCCACGTACGATGCGGGACACGGAGGCGAGAAGAGCAATACAGGGGTACTATTACATCCATTTTACGCCAGAGTAGAAAATGTTTAAGTTCGAAGACCTATCTGTATGAAGCTCTGTCTGGTTGTCATTCGTAATGTACTTGCAGATTAGCAGTAAAATGTAGACACTGGTTGTTAAGGGGCAGTTCCTGTATTTCATACGGTGAGGCTGAGGCCTTACCTCAGTTACCGCCTCTCTCTTGTCTCCTATACGCCTGGTTGGTGGGTGGAACCGTGGGTAAATGATTAGTCACGGTAATAATTATGACGTCATGGGGGCTGTGTAGTATAGATTGACGCAGTCGTAACGTAAAAACGTTTAAATAGGTACCTATATAGTAAAGAGGAGCTGATGGCTAAGTGGTAACCGAATAACTTAACATAGACACTAGCCAAGTCAAGCTTAGCATGGGTCGTAACCCTCCACCATTCGTGCCTCGAGGAGCAATCAATATGTCCGTCAATCAGCTGATGGCTTGCAGGTGGGCACCGAAAATCTTCAAAAATTATCCGCAATTAGTTCAAAGCGAAATTGTGATTGAAAATAAACATTTATTGACAGTTCGACATGCAAAGTCATTAGCGTTTTTATCAATGAGCTAGGTGTTATTTCTATTTATTGATCATCTATTTCGCCATCATGGCGAGGCCCATGCCCGAACTATGACACAATTATTATTTTAAACTAACTACTTACTTGTCCTGAACTTTAGCCATCAAAGTTTATAGGTAGCTACAAAGATGTATTCCGCACGTTATGACATCGAGGGCATTTGAATTTCAGGATTACTGAATTATACCAAGACAGTTCTTTTGTGAAGCGAGTGATAAAGCGTATTTAAAAATTTATGACATGTTAAATGTTTTTTATATTTATCTAATTTCCCCCCCACCAATGAACTGTGAATTTGTCTGATTGCCGTCTGATATCCCGTATTTAAAGTATCCATAAGTGGCAACATTATAATCTTATGCTAAGAAAAGTCTAATTTAGTATGTAATTTCTTTGTTTGTTACTCAATCGCGCTTTTGCACACAGGTAAAGTGTGACCAGGAATATGTTAGGAGGATATGTTCTAATGGGTTGCGGAAAATGAATTAGTATTCCCCGCATGCGGAGACACGGACATAGGCTAGCCTCCCGATAAATATTGTAAGGGCACATACGAAGTGATCCCAAACGGTCCTAATATTTAGTATATTATGTATAACAACAAACACCAACACAAGTAGTTCATGGTTAAGTGATAAACTAGTAGCTCAATACCTTGCAAGGTTAAGCCATAGTAGCCAGGGGTCATGGGATAGGTGACCATTAGGTACTATGCTGTTGAACCTAGTTGCCAAACGAATATCTCAACGAGGGTCACAATAAGTGAATGTTTTCCACATAAATTGGGGAAGTTCTTATTTAGATTTATTTACGCTATACTATTAGCAGTGCAAAATAGTCTTGAAACATCTTTTTATTTTTTATTTTTTTATTTATTACTATTAAAACAGGACAGTACATGAACTATTACTAATAATAGCACAACAAAACCACTAAGGTTTAATACCAGTGCTATGGAAAGTTATCGACGAATTACAGAGGTCTATAAAATACATATCATACTATAATACTATACATATCACAATACCTACACAACAACCATGACTACTTTAATTTTAATAATAAACAATACTTAACATATATATACAAAACAGAAAAAAAAGGAAGTAAAACAAATCTCCTACCTACAAGGAGTCTAAAAAATAAATCTAAACGTGGTTCTCGGTCACATACGAGGTTTTCACCTCCGAGCCCGGGATCCGCTTATTCCTTCTCCTCTTTGTGGTTTGGCCTTTCTTCTTCCTGAGCCTGAGATGAAAATTTGCATCAGAGACTCATCCGTCCATCAGCAGATTTGGGCCGGTAGGTACTATACGTACCCTTAAACGTAAGAAAATCACTGTAACTTACTTATACGAATATTTATTGGTAAAATTTAGCTTTTAGTGAATTTTTAATGTCTAATGAACAGCCGACAAAATATAAAATCAGATATCTCAAAACGTTTATTATATTTTGACGACCTCTGTGGCGTCGTAGCGGTATAGCGTTCTATCGCTACGTTATAGGTTTTGGGTTCGATTCCCGCTCAGTGCAAATATTTGTATTGTGTTACTATGTATAACAATTAAAATGAACGTATTTAAAAAAGAAAATGTATCTAAGTATGTTTATGCGCATTTAAAACCTATTCCACAAGCAAGTTAAGTTGTGATTATTTTGGGTGAAGAATATAGTAGAATGTGTAGAATCCCACCAAACCATTTTCATGGAAACTAACGCCATGACGAGTGAGCATGCATTCTAAAAAAATATTAGATCTAGATCATATTTTTATTGATTAGGTATATTAGGTTGTATTGTATTAGATTTTTAGGCGCGTACAGCCAAGCTCCTAACTCCACACGCTTATAACTCTCTAACTCGTATCATAGCGTATAGCGTCCTTTGTGAATTCTAGTCAATACCTACAAACCTACATAATTGTAGTAAGTTATTTTGCAAGAATGCCATAATCTCAAGTCATTGGTTAACTGCAATAGGTTGATAACGAGATGGTATAAATGCGGCCAAGCTTCAGGAATAGCTTGTGAATATTTTTGCACGGCGGCGGCGGCGGAGCCTTGTCGGACTTGCCCAACGGCATTCCCGACCGCTGCCACGCCACACAGCTGCCTATAATTATCTACTAGCTTTTGTGTTTTTGAAACACTATAAGTAATATGCGTAATTAAAAATTATTTTTTAGTATCAGAGAAGTAGCTTCCTTTACTACTTTCTACTATAGACAGAGCCGAATTTTTGAACGGCCGGCATCCGGAGGCATGGTGGTACCAAAAGTATTGGTCGAAGAAGACATTCCTTTATATCAATTAAGTTTATTTTTAAGTTCAAGATTTTCAAAAAAATTGCTTGTATACTCGGTAATCGAACCGGTTAAAATCCAAAAAATAATTCTGTCCTTTTATATCAACAATCGATGAATATGGTCAATTTACTTTCAGTACTTTCCTTTGGGGTGCGGTTAAAATATTTCGCTTTGTGCCTTTTGCAAAAGAAATGGGTGGAGTGGATTTTTTATATCTATCAGAAAATAGCAGTAAAAGTACATGCATACTTCCGGGGGTTAAGTAAATAAAAGTGCCACCATATACACATATTATTACATATAATATGTGTATATGGTGGCACTTATTCACGCACTATTGGGGTAGGTAGAAACCATATGTGCCCACTTGCTACGAACCTATCGTTCGATTCTTTCACATTCATAATTATTGTATTCTTACATACACGTTACGTGTACCTACCACGTAACGCCTTCGTCCACTTACCAATATTTCTTACATTGCCCTTTACTTCTTTCATGTAGGTGGCACTGTTATTCCAATTTTCTTATCACACACTTCTCTCGTTGGTCTTTTCATGGGGTTGCGTGCCATCTAAGCATCTTCGGCTCGATTTTCAGTGAGGGAATTATAAATATCCTCACGTAGTTTGATAATAATATGGCCGGTAGCCTCTAAAGGTATATTTTTTTTATCACTTGTAAATATGTCTCTCCAATCTACCTATCCCTTGATTGAAGAAAAAGAAACTGGTATCTATATGTTGTATTAAAAGAACAAACTTTTATCCCATATATGTAAAGGTACCTCAACCAGTGATATGTAGGAGCGAATAAGCTCAATAGCGAGAGAGGGACAGAGAAATCGAGCGTGGGAACAACTCGACTGATGGAGTGTAACTGCATTTGAGCCTGAGGCGATTCAGACAACAAGTTGGTGGAAAAAAAGTTGCCCATGTAGGAACTCAGTCATGCTTTACGAAAACCTCGTAAAAGTAACGGGCCTTCTTTATGTGCAAAATATACAGTAGAAAGTTATAAAAAAATGTCTGAAGCAACAAAATATCACTCGCATTTCCTTGGAGGTAACATTTTTGAAATGAAAAAATAGTCAACTACAGTGAAGTAAGTAGCTTAGAATTTAAATATTTACAAACCTTTTCTACATTAGAATACTTGTGGTACAGTTGCTCTTAGAAATTGCTGAACACTAACAAATCTATCAACCAACTTTAAATTAAAATTAATCAATAAATAAATTGATATATTTATGGATTTTCGTAATTTTAAGACGACGAATTGAACATTTAATTTTTTTGTCCTTCTTATTTTTCGACCACATCTCTGGTCTCTAGATGGTCGGTTACTTGCACATGATGGATGAGTACTGTAGGTAAATGTAGTTTTGTAACACCCCGAGAATTTAAGTAAGTAGAATTTCATGTTTTATTTATTACTTCGGGTCTCGGGAGAGGATAACCAGAACCAGAGCCTCGTCATCAATTGGCAGGTGAGGTTGGCCTCCGAAGATCCCATTGGGGCCATAAACATCAATGTGTTTGTGAACTACTTATAAGCCAATTGTCAAAATGCCAAAACCTTTCGTTTTATCAATTTTGGGTTTCAACCTAACCTGATAATTAGCTAAAAATTTTTAGCTTGTGCGTGAAGGAACCCACGAATGCACTTAAAGATGTTTAAGACTAATTTGTTCTGGCAGCAGTATTCCTGGAACCACTCTAAATATCTTTAGCAGTTGCTCAGCGTCTGTGGTTGTCGATACCTGTTTTATAAATGTCATGTAACGTATTAGATAATTATATTAATACACAAAGAATGACAGTATGGGGTTCTTCAAGATGGGCAATAGAAGGTTCTTACGGGGTTGGCAGCGCGAATGTGATTTTGCATACGTCCATAGGCCACCGTAACCACTTTCCATCAGGTGGACCGATTGCTTGTCTGCCACCTAAGTTGTATAAAAAGAATTAAATAGTATTATCTATTAAAGTTACGGGACGAGGTTGAGGCGCATGCTTTCTCTTGTAGCTGGTCAGGCGTTTCCATAATAACCGAATAAGCCACATCAAAAGGAGTTTCACACCCTGGCTTCGAGGTGGAACCGGAACCTCGAAAGTAACTGGCACCTCGAAAGTATCAGGCTAGGACGACAATGCAACGAATGTGCAACCTGCACCCCTCAGTAGTAGGTACAAAAGAGTTCATACTCAGAATAATCTAATACCTAGTCTTCTAGTCAACATTGCACAGAAATAAGAAATTATAATTACAAATTACTCTGGGTACCTCGATTCAATTAATGTTATCTGTAGAGACCACGCAAAGAAAGTTCTCAAGGTGCATACTACAATAGGAACGGATTTCAATACTGTCTGCAGGATTTCAATACTGTCTGAATTTCAAAAATGTCCCCTACTTCCACTTGCAAAAATTGCCGACTTGTCGTCTTTGTTCACAATCATGAATGGATCAGTGATTACACCTGGTGAGTATAATTGGTCTGTGCCTGTAGCGTCAAAAATTATTATAATGTAAATTAGTGCTATTGATATTTTCAATGAAGCTTCTCGACTGAAATCGAAATCTCGTTAATCAGTGTAAGGGTGCCCAAAGTAAACAAATGCAATAGATTCTTCCTTATATGATAATTATAATATTAGCTTTTTACTGACACCGTTGTGTAAAGTAGTAAAATGAGCTTTTTTCCGTATTTTTCTCAACATATCGGCACGTAGTTGCGTGTGCGATCTCTGAAGATCTTGGTGGGGCTCCATACACCCTTAAATAAATCTTTCATGACATTATTGTGTACTTAAACGTAACTTCGAAGATACTTATATTATAATACTTATGTAAGCTTGCTAAGTTACATTTTACGTAATTCAATGTTTCCATAAGTTACGATGAAATAGTTTATACAAATGTCCTTTATAATGTTAAAGAGGGAGAAACACTTTGTCAGTAACAATCGCTCGATATTTAATGCAAATAAATACCAAAATTCTCGAAAGAATTTTTTGGAAAATGTAAGAGATCAGTGCGTGGACCATTTTATTACAATAACAGACCTGAAAACCCTACTACAATTAATAATAGAAAAGCGAAAGTTTGTAAATAATATGAGAGGATGTATGTATGTAGGTATTTAAGAATGTTTGTTACTCTTTCATTTAGAAACTACTGAATGATTTTTAAAGCAAAGTTACAATGATATAGCTTATAACTACATCAGAACTTCAGAATAACACATAGGCTACGTTTGGTCGCGATAACCGACATTCACGCGGGCGGAGCCGCGGGCAACAGTTAGTACGAACTAAATACGAGTATTTAACAGTCAATGCATAAGATGTCCCTTTGTCGTCTCATAGCGGGAAAATGGCTGAATAAATACAATGCCGACTCGACCTTCGCCTTGAGTAAAGTTTCATATTTTATAACATAAGTAATTTCATTTCGCAGTCCTCCGAGGATAAAGTTGAGTAATTACGAGTATATTTCATGTTTTGTTTATTACTGCGACGACGCTGTTTATAGGAAAACTACAAATGTTTTGAATACATGCATTTTAACGACATTGGGTGGCTCTTTGGGGCCTAAGCAATCATCACATGCTAGCTGGTGCACCTGCATTTTGATGGATGAAGCCCCGAGGCAGGCTTTTCGTCTTGGAGTTCGTCATGTAGCAATCACTCCCAAATGTGGAATACCAAAAGCGGACTCCAGACTCCGAGCATTTAATGCAACCGATAACTCCGGTACGATGATAATGATATAAGCAGAAATTATTCCATTTCAGTTCTTCTTACCTTTTTTTATCGGTCTAAAAATCTCCATGGATACTTTCCCTGCCGAAGCCGGTGGAGGGGTTATGTCGGACTTGAACCAACTAAAACGCATGCCGTCTGTGGGCCGTTGGTTGCCGGAGGTTAGATTATCGTAGACATATCCCTCGCACCCCGGTTAACCCAGGACCATAGGTATCTCTCGATTTGGCTCTCTTCCGGTGTGGAGACCACGGAGTCCCCAACTCGCCCCCGGGTATGAGCAGTTCTTCTTGTCTTACATAACTTGAGATCAGTAGCAAGTGGCACAACCCCAACAATGCTATAGCTAGGTATCTATAGGTGCGTGTTTATAGGCTGGGATACCCACTTGCTAATTGATACATTTGATATCCGGAGCTCTGACGCAGCTACTAATCGCGAGAACGTGGGTTAGACGGTAATCGCTTCTGTAAAAACTAAGATAAGTCACTACAAGAGAAAGAGTAGAAAAGTGGACCTCGATGCAAGCTGTGAGTGCAGTTGCAATCGCGATTGGGGATCGGTTGAAGAATGAAACAACTATGAAGGACAGATGGAATGACGCGCAACGGAGACAAATATTGCTTTGCAGGCGACATTATAAATTTCTAGTATGAGAGCCGATAACACTAAGGTCTGATCAGATTCCTCGATGATATGTATATCATTAGACGCGTCTTTAATTGGGGAACACGAAATGGCTATGCTGCTAAGCTAAAAACCTGGTGGTAATACGAAAAATCAATTTTGAAAAAGCTAAAAAAATCGGTACTTGATATAATAAATACTATCTGTTTCTTCCTGAAAATAGAAGAAGGAAATAGAGGAGAGTTAGGACTATAATGATAGTGCAATGCTGCAAGCCTCCATGACTGACGATCGTAATACAAAAAGGTAGAGCTCATCATATTCATATTTAGTCGGAAACAGAAGTTATCGGCTCTCATACTATTCGTTGCAAAACGTGATACCGCGAGGACAGGCCGCATTTCCGCGAGAAGGGCTAATCCGGTCGTCAGCCTTGTATCTGGACGCCGCGCCGGCGGCGGCACTGTAAACAGGGCCGTATAGACGGTTCTGTCTCGTGCAAGTGCTTAAAGTATAAGCCGCAGAGTAGCTGTCACAGTGGAACGGCTTATGACGTTTATTTCCCGTTGCGGAATAAAGCTGTGTTATCAAAGTCTACTTGAGCGAAGTTATTTTCTCAATTCGATGTTTATAAAATTAAATGTGGTCACCCTTCTTTCCTATTGGGTTAGGTAGAGTCAACACATTTCCACTTGTACGGTCCTGGCATAGGCCTTTGTTGCTTCTACTTTCAAACTTGTTTTTATATATCATACATGCAGGTTGGTTGCGAGCTTGCGAGTACCGACTCTTGAAAAATTCAATTAAGTAATACCGTTTTCTTAAACGTAGAGAAATAACATAATATAAACCACGAGTACCTACAAGTAGACTCGTCTTATGGGAAGCCCGGGGCTCTCATAGATAATGGAACCCCTATGACTATGACAAGGGACAAATAACCACTTTTCTCAGTATCATTATGAACATAGAGGCACATTATGTTCTTTGTTCTTTAGAATACCTACCAAGAACATTTTTGTAACATTTAACCCTTGAGTAGATAGATACCTATCTGAAAATTTAAGATTGATTTACAAAAAACCAATAATATAGGCAGACAGGTATCAATTGATATTCAAAAAATATAAAATTTATCTCTCCTTCTCTACCGAAGGTAAAAACGGTGATTGGGCATATTATGACTTATTGTTTAAATAAAGCGTTTAAATAACTTGAGACCAAGACAGCTATTATGTATACCTTCAAGAAAAAAAGAACGACTTTTTTCCGATACCTACCAAGCGAAACTTCAAAGTACCTAGCTACCTTTCCTAAGTTGTCTCCAACTTATTTTATTAATGTAGTAAGCACTCGTATTCACTTTTGAGCCTCTGATCCTCATAATTATGCAGGTTAAATATCTAATTGGAATGCAGTTAATTAATACAGCATTTATGTAATTATGTTACATATTAATTAGCTTAGCAAAACCATCGAATAGAATTATTTGAATAATTTGAATTTATAATAGGTATGTCGGTAGGATCTGCGGGACTAAAAAGGCCACATTGAGCGATTTCGCTAAAAACGAGTAACTTTATGAATTCCCAGTAGATCTCAATAGATGCCTATGAAATTCTTGTATTTGGTCACTCATATTATGAGCAGAAACACAATAATTCATACTAGGCAAATTCCAATTTCGTGTATATATATCATCCTATGATAAAATATTATGCAATGCAATTCCAATAAAGTGGCCTTTTAAGACCCGTTAGAATGCAGACGAATTGTTTTATTTTCAGCCATTTTGTACACCAATATTAAACTCTGTCTTGCACCTGCACTTGATAGGCTTCGATGGTAATTATTTAAACTTTATGTACCTATGAGAGAGTTCAATGAGAATCGCAATAAGTGCAATAACTTTCTCATGCTGATACCAACTAAACGTACAGGCCGTAACCAACAAACGGGCTGTCTGCTTATTTACCGCAATTCATAAATTGCGGTATCTGACCACAATAGTTATTGAACCTGCCGCTTTAATAAATCTGTCGTCGCATAAGGTCAGCTTTGAAACTGGCATTCAAAACGCTGCACAAATTATAATAATTTACTTGAATAAATTAATTAGCATGTGATGTGACCATTTGACAAAGCACGCTTAATCGCGCAATCAATTTGACGTTTTGAGTTTTAAAATATCATCTACTTATTAATTGTATTATTTATTTAGTTAAATCATTTGATGAAATTCGAAATTAATTATAATCACAATATATTTATTTAACTATATAATGAGAATAATATTTTAAAGTTGACACTAATTTGTCAGCATTGTTAATTGAATATCAGTTATCTAGTTTTTAAGGCTACTTGAAACAATAAAAGTACATTAAGTTGTGCGTACCTATATTATATAGATTAAAAAAGAAACCAAAAAAAAAAGCTTGAGTATAATGTTAAATTATCAGTTATTGTAAAACAACAGCAACACCACGCCAAGTTCGACAAAAAGCTTAAAGAGTGCTAGTACACGACAATATCAAGGCGGTTGACCTTGTTGGGTGTTTACATCGGCGCAGATCGGTCGCGGGCGCGTCAGGGGCAGTCGGGGCAGTCAGGGCCGCGCATTGCACCGTGCGGTCACAAACAAGCAAACAACCTACATACGCATAACTACGCCGATGTAAATGCGCTCCTCTCTGCGTAGTGGCTCGAGTATGCAGGACGCCCGCCGCGCGCCGGCTGTGTCCGGTTAGGCGCGTCGCGTTCTTATCCAAGGATGCCACTGAACTCCTTGCGTGCCCATTGTCACTTGAGAGTTGAGACTCGAGTCTCGACGCATATTTTTAACTACATACGGGTAGTTAACTTTTAATTAGAACTGTAATAGAACTAAATTTATTATCTAAGAGCGTAATAGGACATATTTTGTTGGAAACTAGCTGTTACATTGTGGAATGTAGAGTATCTTTAACGTATAACTCTGTACACAGCTAGGTTAACGGTAGAATTTAGTAAAAATGTTCATGTTTAACATACACAAGTATGTTCCACTTCTATAGTGTAAATATAAATAGTTTGAAGCATTCAAACATATTTGAACGATGAAGATGTAACAGAATCGATGTAATAGAAATTTTATACAATTAAATCATTATATTATTAAAAATAGATACAACAAACATTGAAAAGTCTCTTTTAGAGGTTTTGTCTGGTTTGTACATAATTTTTAATTTCTACGACTAACGCTAATCTAGACCCAAAGTAAGCTAACCAAACTAGCTTATATTATGGGTTCTAGAATGTAAATTAGATAAACATATTTGTACACTTTTTTGTAAATACATACGGATTATACAGATGCCCAGCCAGAGTTATAAACTCATTCCGCCTTTCCACCATTTTCCAAACATATTTTATATTGTATGAGTTCGCAATTAGATTCAGACCAGAGAATAGTAAAACAGGCAGTTTCTAATTTAATTCACTACCTAACTGCACTGTGTGTTACATCTGTGGTCGAAACTTTTCGTCCCTAACTGAAAACCACTCCACTGTCAGTTTCTCCGAGTTGTCCTGGCTCTAATTTAATTTAAATCCTGATGTCGGCCCTCTACTATGGACTTGGACGTATGAAGTTTCATTGTTTCCTACAAATTGTGCAACGGCCATCGTTGGGTTTGTCAAATGATTCGGTGATATCCATAATAAAAATCAAAATAAAGCATTACAATTATTGTAAAATCCATTTTATGTAAGAACTACTGATACTAAAAACATTCTAAGTCCTAAACTTAGAATGTTTTTAGTATATCTACCTATGTATATTTTTGACAAAAAAGTTAAACCGACTTCTAGAATAAATATAACACAAAAAAATGCGCGTAGGACTTTTGTAGAAGTCCTTGTTTATCTTAAACGGGACGTAATGCTGTGCATCGCTAAGGAGTAGTCTGACTTTGTACTTAAGTTTAAACAATTTCGGCATGTCCCTCACCATAGTAATGTGCCTACAGTGTTACAGGTGGTCATAAATCTAATCGATTTAACATTTTCTATTTGATTTTATGGAGTTTCCTTGTAAATCTCCGGTACCCAAGGTCCAAAACCAATGAAATTAATATGGGACTACCTCAAAGCTAACTAAAACGAGTATCTATAGAAATATTTTTTGAAATCGATGCACAATCACCAAAAATATCGCTAAATATACTGAACACCTGTGATATTGCAATAATATGCGATTGCAGCAATCACGGCTGATCCTTGGTCTATCTCGGAAACCCATCATCAGATCTTTACGAAACTTAAATGGGACATAATCTTCTATCGAACGAAACAAAAAATTGCAAAAAATATAATACAACTTTCATCAAAACCAAATCAGACGTAGGTACTATAACAAAAACGAAAATAATAATTTCATGCAAGGGTAGTGCTGATTTCAAAAGCTTGTATCGCGTAAGTTCTTTGTACCTACTTTCCATTTACGATAAAAGCTACATAACATACGTAGGTACATTGCGAGATAAATAAAAGCTTGTAGTATTAAAAAAATAGAGTTGTCGATGCTTCAATACTTATCGTCAGCAGAATCCGTTTCTAATGACACTGTTTTGTACGAGTATGTTTCATTGCGACAAAGGGCTATTTTTTGAACTTAAAAGTATATTATGTTATTGAGGTTGTATAAAAAAAAACGTGTCGGTCCATTGGTGAATCTGACAGACAAAGTAACTTTTCCATTTATAATAATATAATATATACTATGTATTGTAGATAACATCTCTATTGACTTTGCAAGTCTGTCGACCACCCAATAACGGGTAGCGTTTAGCTTAACAAAAGCGTAAAGTTAAAATTTTGGGCGTAAAAGGCATAAAGGGACACATAATTTTCTATACTATCTTACAAAGAAGAATAAAATTGACTAGATAAGTAGTCAGATACATGTTAACCTTATTTAAATTGATGATGTTCTTAGAAAAGGGCCATGTTAGATTGACCCGAAACCTATATGGAACGTTGAACAAATGAACAATGGTAAAGAAATCTCGATATTTGTTGATTCTTCCTGTTACAGAATCATTCATCATCTTCTATATAATGAATAATGTTTGTAATATTAAAAATAGCAACTGCTTAAAAATGCATGGCAGATTTATGATAACAATATTGAAAAATGTTTGTCTGTTTGACCGTGTTTCTGTTCAGGAGAAGCTTGATTTTGACGTTATTTTACTTCGGTAACTATTGTTTTAATGTTACTAATTCGACTCTTAATATATAATATCCTTTATATTTAACTAGCTGTTGCCCAGGGCTCCGCCCACATGGAATTCTGATCCCGTTCATCGCTGTTAATAGCTTCTATGTTATTCTGATGTATAAGTCATATTGTTGTAAAGGTTCATTAATCCATTCAGTAGAATTTACGTGAAAGAGTAACAAACATCCTCACATACAGATGTATGTGAGGACATTTCTTTATTATTTATTATTTATTTCGCGTTTTTAATATTAGTAGGATTATGAAAACTCAATTTAGATAAGTACATTTTCAGAACCACATTTTATTTCGAAAAGTTTGACTCTCTAAATCTACTATCCAAATGAAACAGTTGACTTTACTGACCCATGAAATATCTACAACTACAATAATCAATGAAAGGTAAATTGTAAATGTATCCATGATTGCGATAGTGCCGGTAAACATTGTGTTAAGGGTTATCAACCATGCCTTATTTGCGATAAATACCTACTCTACTTACAAATACTCATATAGGTACCTACTAAAAAATACTACTTTAAGGTATTAATAGAGATGTCATGTTAATAAGACATAAATATCACTTTAATTGTGAAAATAGTACTTGCTTATTTGTTTTCATTAAAAGAACTTGTATAATTATTTCTATCCGAAATCTACGGAAATATAATGACAATGATAATAATAAAATAAAATGATAATATTATACTGATAATGACAAAGAATTTTCAGAGAACAGTATTGTTGTTAAATACGTTTTTTTCCTTTGAAATACTAGCTTTTTCCTCAATTTCAAAATTAGACAAGTAGGTACCTACTTATATAATTTGTTTTTGTCAAAAACAATTGGCAACCCTAATTTTGTTATTCGAAACAAAGCTACGAAAATTCGATTGGTAGGTAGGCAAGTGCCCTGCGGCACTGTGGTCGGGATTGGCATTGGAAGTTATTATCCTGACATTTACCCGCAATCAATGGTCCGAATAGTTCTCAATATTTATGTATAACGCTTGTAGCTTACAGTAGTAATAAGAGCTTGTAGAAAAGTAAAATATAGGCAGAGGAATAAAAGAACCGTCTTTCACATGAAGCCGCGTGGTTTCCGGCAGAGTAGAATTTGGGCCACCCCATCTCTTCCCATGCGGTGTCGTACAAAGCGACTAAGGGAAAGGCCTGTTTAACATCAGACAGATCAACCTCTACCTCAAATGCATCGCTCGAGTCGACAATAGTGCCCGGAATACGGCAATAGGCTCACTCCCTATTATGTGGGGCCTAATACAATGTTTTTTATAGTTAGGTATTTTAATTAGTTAGGTAGGTACGATATAGTCGGTAGTTTACGCAAATGTTACACATAGACTGTGACATAGATTCGGTTCACCCTTGTTTGACCATAAAACGTATGACAAAATATCATTTGACAAACAACGTTTGAAAAACTAATCATTTGACAAACTTTCATTTCACAAACATATTATACTTTAAAAATAATCATTTGACCTAATACCCGTTTCGCAAATGTATTAGTTAGAAAACATTTCGATTGCTAAAATTTTATTTTAAAAATGTTCATTTGACTAAATAAAGTTCTGCATGGTTATAAAAAAAAACTGTATATCACTATCTATCACTAACTGTCTGGTCTGTCTGTTTGTCAACTAACATGTTTTAAAACAATCAATTTGTAAAATGATGTTTTATTTAATGATTTTTTTTCCAAATAAATATTTTGTCTAATGAGTAGTTTATTAAACAATAGTTTGTCAAATGATACATTTATCAAGTATAATTTTGTCAAACGTTATTTGTCAAATAAAAATTTGTCATTCGTTTTTTGTCAAATGATAGGACACCCATTAGATTCGAATACCTTGAGAGAACTTACATTTCCACTATAAGACAACCACCATCTTCAGTCTTCCTTGCTTATGGCTGCTGAAAAGTAAAAGAAACGTCAGGATCAGTGATGTAAATAATGGAGTAATACGAATAAATCGCGATCAAATCCGTTAAAGTACTTAGTTTTATTTATCCAGAGCTTAGTGATTTTATTTATAGTTACCTTCGGATTCCGATAACCCTATTGTTAATGCGAGCCAATACGATTCTGGAGTGGACGTTTTGAAAAATGATTTTTATTTATTCCTATAATTACCATTATTCAATTCCGAGGAAATTTTCTATTATGCTCGGCCACTTGTCTGAAGAGTCATAGTACAAGAAAGCTAGCTGAATTATGAGGTAAACCTAGAAATATTCTTAAAAAAGAAAATTGCTGCTAGGAATTATTTCTTTGTCAAATCCTATTTCTTTTGGAGTATTAAGAAATAGGAATATAATCACAGCAACTCGCCACTCGTCTAGATGATGATGATGACATTATGATTGTCATCGACTACATCACCACATGTACCAGTAGGCGAGATAATAGTCAAGCCTCCTAACTATGATGATAAAAATATCGTTACCACCAAAAATTATATCGATGGGTCCTACATTTATAGGGGTGGAAGTGCCACTACCGCCTTTATACTACTGTTATGGAACTTTGAACGGCTTTCCTGTAAAATTTGCTTTTTTTCACTTACGCCCCTATACGTAGAACCCATCGATATGGCATCAAAATGAAATTAGCGAATATGAGCGTCAATTAAAGGGATTACTCCTCAACAAAAGAGCTGTCACGCGTACAAAGCTTCGCTTACCACTTAAGTCTACCCCGGTGTCTAGCAGGAACGATAGCGCGCGTCCCGGCGGCGGCGTCCCCTGACATCTCATCGTACTAACTACGGTAAGGAACGCTCAGCGGATTATGAGGTTTCGTCGGCAACTAAACAAGCTCTCTAGAGGACTGTTAAGCCCAGTGATAATGTTTTCTGAATTATTGTAGCATGAAAAAGTAACTGATGATAAGTAGCTTAACAATATGTGAGACACAATCTGCAGACGCTTAAAATCTGTGGAGTTACGATTGGAAAAAATTAAAGGGTTGAAGACCTCTGATAAATTTCGTAAGTTCAATACAACATACTCGGCTCTATGGAAGAATGTTCTTGATGATAATCCTCATCATTATCATCATCATCCACAATCAGCATCATCATCATCATAAAATATCATCAGAATATTAAGTAAGTATTTTCAGAGAAGAAGATGAGATCCAAGTCAGATTAGAGAAATTTTCTATATTCTCACTGTCATAACGTATGGAGTCCCCATAAGGTGGAAAAGGGTACCCGTTATCCACCAGTCTTTACGAATGCCTTTCTAGACGTTCTTAAAGGAATCTAAAATTCCGTCTCCATCCACTAGGAGCACCTCTTTAATCTGGTTCATAGCTTTATATAAGATAATAGGTGAATTCAGTGAAATTAGTGGGTGCATGGGTAATAAGCATACGCTTTCTAATTGATGCTATTAATTGATATTCTAATAATGATAATAAGTAAATCTAGGTAGGCGCTGTTAATTTGCACTTCATTTTAGGGAGTACGTGCGGTAGCATAATGAACAGATATATTAAAATAAACAGTTGATGAAGTAAGTACTGCGCCACACGACATCCCAATAACAATGCGTGATCTGTAAACGATTCTCCATTGCTCATAAAACAAATAATTTTCCTAAAAAACAAAAGAAGAATGAAAAGGAATGCAAATTTTCATAATTTAAATTTAGAAAAAAGTAAAGGAATCCCCTAAAGTAGTGGCAATTCATTGCACGGCGTATCATGGAATAGAATGACAAATGTATAGGATTTGACCTTTTGGCCATTCTTTGACGCCTATCATATACGTCAAATCCCATACATTTGGCATTCTCTTCTACAAAACGCCGGCCGACGAATTGCCAATTTGCCACATGTCTAGAGGGGCAGATGTGACTCAGAAATACAGAACTTGACCACCTCTAAGCTTTAAACGCTTTCCGTATATATCTGGACAAATAGTAAAGGGTGTATAGTATACACACCTGCCAATATCTTCGGGGCCCAAGCCAACCTTTGGCGGACTTAGCTCGGGTGCAGACCGTTTTATAATAGTGACCCTCATTCCTGAAACTGCCCATTTAGCTTACCATTATCCAAGGAAAATTCATAACAACGTGTCTTACATAAATAATATAATGGGCTGAGCGTCTAGAAAACTGCTTTCGAAATTGTTGGCACCGATAATTATAATATTTTATCATAACACTAATTATGTCCCACGGTTTCCCCCACCCCACTCAATTCTATTCCATCGCGTCATAACGCCAGCGTCTTTCTTATTTTTCCCCCAAAAACTGGGCTATTTATTTAAATCGCAGTTCCAGAGATTAGTGCTTTCAAACAAAGAAACATAGGTACAAACTCTTCTTTGTTGCAATGAAAATATAAAACAAAGTGTGTCGTTTGCTTTTGCAGTCAGGTCGCCAAGGGCTAAGTAGGTACGCTTAATATAGGCTTCGCATTGATGAAGAGCCACGGTAACACCGTTACTACCAGGCAGGCTCTTTGTCGCGTTGCTTTGCTGTGCCAAAGTGCCGTACTCAAATTAATATGTGTCCGGCGTAATGATTAGCATCGCATTAGTATGTGCCACTAGGCATGTTTGCCGAGCGTTCGACTGCTAAAATATTTGACTAACCGCACTTTGACGAACAGAAATGGCGGTTGATACGCCATCTTGGAATCGGATGTCTAAAATTGTATGTATTATGCCTTTTACGATAAACTTCATTGAGTGCTTATAGTAGCCGACTTTTGATATACCACGTCGTGGGTCACCGGTCACATCGGGAAGATGAGATAGATCTACTTTGATTTCTTTATGTTAGCTCTATCATACAGCGTATGTAAAAAGCTTGACCCGATCTTAAAGTAGCTAAATAAATAGTTTTAATATTTTAATAATATGGTATTAACTATTCTATAAAGGTGTCAAACTGAAAATCGTACAAAGTTGATCTTAACCAACTAAACCTTCCTAACGACGAAATGACAAATGAATAGTTGATTACTGTGGCGAACTATGACATCGTTTATGAGAAATGTGTTAAAATCAATGATCTTACATTTAAAAGAGGTAAATGCGGCAGTAGCGAAGGGAGAAAATTTTCAAAAGGGAATCCGGTGGAAAAATTACTTACTTAGATGTAGTTTGTCATGCACTATGCAGCCTATGGGGAAACCGGCAGGAATCGGGTTATAGGGACTCTTCGCCAGTGAATAGCGGTACATGCAAATAAGTGAGTGCGAACGACAACAAAGTATGACTACTGTCAAATAACATAACGCGGCATATGTTTGATATCGCCATAGTATGGATTAACATAATTATACAATGTACCTATATCTACTTCATCTTAATCCTTTATTGCCCGTATTCCAATATAAGATCATTGATTATAATACGTAGAAAAAATATACTTAGGTATTTATGAAACGCGATCTGTGAGCGCTGCAACTATCGTGTCTGCTGATAATATTTGAGCATCGTTTGCATATAAATAATTGTATTATGTTAACTACGGTAGACCAGTTTTGCTATAGTGGTCTACACTCACGCCGATATGTTCTGGTATTTGGACGAATCAATGTTCATTGACCAATATTACTTAGTACCTAGTATCTATTTTGGTTTTTGGGGCCCCATTAAATTCTTAGGGGTAAATTCATGGAGAAGGTTGTCTAATCATATTCTGTCCTCCGTGAGTAAATTATTGATTATGAATTATTGATTTATTGAATTATTGCCTCATTAAATTCTTTGACGCAGGTTTTTGTCAAGGGGTTGGGGATCTGACTGCACTTGTTCCGTGATATGCAAGATGGATTAATTATGGAGGAATAGTAGAGTGAAATATTTTTATAAAAACCGTTAAATAGTTGAACAGTAGGTATTTTCATCAAAAAAATATAAATATAAATTACTTTTCTCAAAAAATCAGAAAAAAATGATTATATTTTCTACTTTTGACGTTGGCTCCATCTTAATGTTTTTAATTTACAAAAAAAAAAAGTATCTAAGTATGTATATCCGCATTCTAGATTCCATAACACAAGCTAATTAAGCTTACCATGGGTCTAGATAGCGTTGTGTAGAATGTTGTAGAATATTTATTATTATTATTAATCTGCAGAAGGTAACTAAATAAATAACGAGGAATCAAAAAAATACCAAACCGAGAAATTGGACCTGAAATCTGAGAACGCACTGGAACATTTCGGGCTTGAGTAGGAACCGCCCACTCCACTGCCGACATAGTAGGGACTTTAAGTAACGAAAAAATCAATCTATCTTCCTAATTAATGATAACTCGATGACTCCCAAGTTCCAATATATTACAGAGTATGTATAGCTTTAGACGTTTTATAAGGTAGTATATCTAACTAAAAAGTATAAAGTTATAACAAAAATTACATTGAGGGTATCATAAAAACAGCCTCACGAAAACTCGGAGTCCTAAACAAAGTGAGACGTTTTTTCACGCCGAAGCAGCGGTGTCTACTTTATAAGACACAAATTCGCTCCTGCGTGGAATACTGCTCGCATCTTTGGGATGGCTCCGCTAAGTACTTACTAGATGCTCTTGATAGGTTGCAGCGACGTGCGATACGCATTATTGGGAATCCTGAAGTCACCAACACCCTCGAGCCTCTGCAGATGCGTAGAGATGTGGCGTCCTTGGCGGTATTTTACCGTCTCTACTATGGTGAATGTTCTGAGGAGCTCTTCCAATTAATCCCACCCTCCCCTTTCCTATACAGGACAACACGTGCAGTACTTAGATGCCACCCGCATACGGTGCAGAATATTCCATCAAGAACCAAGCGGTTCGGTGACTCCTTCTTGTGCCGCACAATTAAGACCTGGAATTCTTTACCAGCTCACGTGTTTCCCTCCTCCTACAGTCCCGGGTCCTTTAAGCGGGGCGTGAAAAAGCATCTGATGAGGCCGTCAAGCTGAATGCCACCATTGTAGCCGTGTCTATAATGGTGACCCTCTTTCCAAGACTTTGCCCTCAGCTTACCATCAGGCAAGGCGAAGTCAAATTGACGTGTCCTATATAAAAAAAGAAAAAAAATGGCTCAAAGCATAAACAAAATAATATTTTCTTAACTTCATTGTGGAATATTAAAATAAACGTAGAAAATTCGCACGCAACTTTTATCATAACTGTTTTGCTTTTTCATGGGTCGTGGAACTCGTGGATATAAAAATTGTTAGGAAATCATGACGTAGGTACATATTAACTGATAATAAATCATACCCTTGTAATCGACGATAAATTACAAAATTATAGTTTAGGGCCTATGTTGAATATGTAGTTTCGACCTACAACACTGGGTGCGGCAGAGCGGCGCGTAGCTTTGTCAACAGCCCTAGCGTGACCGCCTAACGTAGGAATAACGACTGAAATGACTACGTATAGGAACTTTGCTTAAATGTATAGGTTTACATTAACACCTTCGGGGTCAAGCCATCCTCACTAGCAAGACCACGGACGAAGCTTATACAGGTTTTCATCTCTGGGTTGGGAGGGCCAGACCAAGAGCAGAAGAAGGAAGCAAGCTTGGTTGGTTCTTTTCGTTACCAAATTTACTCATGCGCTTTGACCATCAAATTTTTAAAACATTTAACACTAAACTTATAAAGTATTCCAAAAGGTAAAATTGCCTTGCGTGATCGAACCGTGTTCTAAACGTGTTTACCAATTCGCTTGGGTGGTCTCGGCGTTTGCAGAACTTTAGATGTAAGTCTGCCGCGTTTTAGCTTTAGTTCCCAACACTTAGTTCTAACTTGGAGAGTTACCATATGCACGGGTTTCTCAGTTATCATACGAGACCGATGTTACAGACGCTTAGGCTTGTCGCAATACTGATTTACCAGCTGACGCTGCTTTGTTGCTTTACTTAACAAAGGACAGTTTGAACGATACATCTTACTGGTAGCACACACGCTACAAGAAATCCTTACAATCGCGTACCCGTAACTTACTTTCACCTTCTCTTTATCTTGATTTAGGTTATCTTGGCTCTTGCTAGAGTCTCAATCCCAATGTCGGTCGAGGAGAATGCCAGCGCCAGAGCCTCATCAGTTGACCCTCTCAGTAAGCCCTCGGGGGCACGCGATAACTTAAACAATGTACATAGGTAAATCAATCTGCTAGTAGATCGTGTTGAGCGGCTTAGGATTGACACTAGAGGTCCGTGAACTTCAAGTGCCTGTTTTGTCCACTAAATAAATTAGCGAACCGGCCCAAGACTGATCGGTGCTTTACGTGACCAGAATGCTGGGTTTTTTTATTTTTTGCCGCCCAACGTGGCGATGTTGCCAGCCTTTCGGGCACGTCACCAGCGATAACGCCAAAGAATTTGATGATACAAAACATGACTGTATTGCCTGTATTCAGTTTTTTTCAAATGCTGATTATGATTATTAGGTAATATGATGTGAAATATATTTATGAGATAAATATTTATATTTCATTATATACATTTAAAACACTATATCATCATGATCATCTTAGCGTAGTTACTGGTTGCAACCAAGGCTTACACCTCGGAGTCCAGGGCCCGCTTGCTCCTCTTCTGTTATTTATAGTGTTCTGCTTTATGCTGCTTTTCTGGGAGTGACAGGGACTGACAGAGGCAAACCAATAAAGGAATGAGCTGGAGATCGGACCTTGGGTGCGACCTAGACCTATGATTGCATGAAGAGGATCTTAAATGAGAAAATGGTTACTAACCGATTGTAAGCTTAGCCCTGCTACCCAGTGAGGTCAATATACCCAGATGGCTTGTCGATGGGTCCCAACCCTATAAGCTAATAAAGGCCACTGTATTCCTGGAATGTTTTATCTGTATTGATTTAATGTAACCGAATGTAGGTACTGGGTTCAGCGTTTATACCTCTAAATATGTATAGGTAGTACGAGTAAACTCACACCTGTATGTCCCTGACCTGTTGATTAGGGTTGTTCGAACACACACTTCATCTGCATACGTTTTTCAGCGTCAATAAAGAAAAATACTGCGACTATACTGTCAATCAAGTGCCCTTTACTGTTAGTACGATAAAATTAGGATTTGACACAGGAATAATTCCTAGTAGCAATTTTCTTTCGGAATTCATAGAGGGAGGTTACTGACAGTCTAAATTTCGATTTGCGTGGTATTCGGTTCGTTGCGTTCTCCGCCATCTTGAATTTAAGGGTACATTTTTGTTTACTAAATAAATCGTTTATTTTTCATTTTACACGAAAAATTATTACTGCAAAGTTGTTTAGAATTAAATTATCTATAATTTTGCTGTTCATAATTTTTTACTAGGATCGATATTTTTTGATTTATACCTACCCCAAAAAGTGGTAAATCTTTGTTTGAATTTTTTTGACTTAAGCAATTTGCAATTTTCTTTCGGAATTCATTAAGGGAGGTTATTAGCAGTCTACATTTGGTTTTGCGTGGTATTCGGTTTGTTGCGTTATCGGCCATCTTGAATTTAAGGGTAAATTTTTGTTTTTACACGAAAAATATTTACTACAAAGTTGTTAAGAATAAAATTTACTACCGTTTAATATTCATAATTTTCTCCTAGGATCAATATTTTTCGATGTATACCCCAATAAGGTGGTGAAATTGTATTCGGATTTTTTGACAAAGGAAAAACTAATAGTAGTGATTTTCTTTAGAAATTTGTTAAAGCAGATCACTGGCAGTCTAAATTTCGATTTGCGTGGTATTCGGTTCATTGCATTTCACCATTTTGAATTTAAGGGTGAAATTTTAGTTACTGAATAAGTCATCTTTTTTTATCTTTTTCATTCTTTTTATCGGCAGTCAACATATACATTGAACTAGTCTAATGTGTTATTTAATACCTACAGTTGGGTTTACTGCCGTTTTTAACTTGTTTGGTAAAAAGATAACGACGGTACCTAATATTCATAGGTTGCACTGTCTGTTGTAACACTAAATAATGAAGTAGACAGTCCGTAACCAGTCTATTCTGTAAGAATTATCTAAACACTAAATGTACAAATTCGAAATCCAATCTCACAGAGTTCCTCTATACGAAATAAGCTTACTTCGGTTAGGTTTATTGGCGTTATCAACACGCTTTTGCCACAGAACAGATAATAGTACTAGCGTACTATTGCCCAATCAATAAACGACAAGACAAATAACAATAGGTAGGTACCGCGAGGGATCGGAGGGATCAGGCGAGGCGAAGTCAAATTGACGTGTCCTATATTTAAAAAAAAAAAGACTAAAAACGATCATAACTGGGTAAACAAAGGCCCGAGGGATGAGGATTAGCAAAATAGCGATATCTAAATATACCGTAATAGGCTCACCCATTATTACGTGGGACCTAATACAATGATTGGTGAAATGTGGGTGTTAATTCACCTCTGCCTAACCCGCCGGGGATAGAGGCGTGATTGTATGTATGTATGTAAATTCGCATCCAATCAGGGATGAGGATTAGTAAAATAGCGATATCAAAATTTGCATCCAATCTAATAATTATTAGTTATTAGTCACTAATAATAGTACTATCTACTAATCAGTAGTACTACTGATCCACTACGGTTTTTATTCATATCATCGTCGACCGTCGACCCAATTCATGACAGTTTACTTACCGTTTTGACGTCTAGTTGGCTCGACAGTATAGACAATAGCCAGGGTACCTATTGAAGTCAGTTGCATCTATTCTGTGCCTATTGTACGAGTAGATACCTATATAATGGGAATATGAACGTTGAAAATATACGAAAATATACATTGTATTTTCTAGCTTAAAGGTCACACGAGGTCAAAAAGGTCCTCTGCGCGTTTTCCCAACTCAGTTGGGGTCGACTTTCAATAATTAAGTATAATTACGAAATAATCGAACTATATAATTTTTCCGGGAGAAGCCTCGAAAATTGTTTTTTTTAATGTGTGACTTCGAAAGTCACCAAAGCTCATACAATTAAACTAATATTAAAATCTAGGTATGTAATTGAAAATGAACCAATCCTGAAGGTTTAAAACCTGGGAAGCTTTTGTGTCGACGGATCATTCGGAACGCGTTAGTTACTGAATCGGGAAGTCTCCTCCAGGAGAGAATTGTTAACATCAGGCTTTTGAGCCTTTTTTTTTAGGTATTAAACAAAGGAATGGTGGTTGTGTGCCAGTCAATTAATGATTTACCACCAATTGCATCCAAAACTTGCACTAGGGCCTAATCTTAATTTTATTATTTGTTTATTTTGGCACGGGTGTACCTAGCTAATTGCGTCCGTCAAACTACAATTTGACGGACGCGAGCACGCGAGACGCTATCTACACTAATATTATAAAGAGGAAAGATTTGCTTTTTTTTTTTTTTTGTTTGTTTGTAACGAATAGGCTCCGAAACTATTGGACCGATTTCAATAATTCTTTCACCTATAGAAAGCTACACTATCTGGGAGTAACATAGGCTATATATCATCATGCTACTACAAAAGGGAGCGGAGCAGTGAGCATAAATGTCAATAAATCGGGCAGATTTCCATAGATCTTTACTTCTAAAGAAAAGTAAAGTGGTCGTGTCTGTACATTGGAGATATTAAAAAAAAATACTTGGGTTATGTTATGTTAACGATACTGAACACGAAAATATATTTCTTGAATTTCCTGTCTGTTTGTCTGTTTGTCTGTTTGTCCGCGATGGACGCAAAAACTACTGGACGGATTTTGATGCGGTTTTTTTTTGTTAGAAAGGGCTTACTCAGACTTAAAATCTTACGTTTGTTTGATCGCAATCGGTTGAGTAGAACCGAAGATATGAGCAAAGGTCGCGTTAACCGAGATGTACGCGGGCGGAGCCGCGGGCGGAGCCGCGGGTGGAAGGCTAGTAATGCTATAAAGAGGAACGATTTTAATTTTTGTATTCGAGTAAGCTCAAAAACTACTGATTTTAAAAATTCTTTTACCTTTAGAAAGCTGCACTATCACTGACTAACATAGGCTATATAACATGATTAAAAAAAAATAGGGATCCTTACTAAAACTTCAATAATGTAACCCAAGGTGTAAAAAAAATTACCTAAAAGTTCCTTACATCGCGTGCGCTGCGAAAATGATTGAATATATAACAAAATAATGTACTGTGGAAATATATAACTTAAAAAGGTCTATATAAAAGTCCGCGATAGCATATGTCTATCTAATAAGGGTACCCCACAGTAACCATTTTTATCTTTTACAAATTACAAAAAAAATATGTATTATTTTCGAAGCTATTTTTAACAATACAGTGTTATTCCTTATCCAATTGAATACGTTAGATACGTTGTACATTTAATGTAGATCAAAATTGCCATTTACACTTATAATTACAATGAATGCTTTAAGAGTTATCGCAATATGAAAAATATTAAGGCTAAATAAATTTAAGCAGAAATGCCGCTCAAAGTCAGACCACGGAATCTATACCTTTGTATAGATTCTTATATAAATAAATTAATTGGTATTAAAGATTGTTGCAATACCTGTTGATTACTTTTTGAATTATTGAAATCGGACGTTCTATTCAAAAGATATTACGAGACTATAAATGTCATTAAATTCGGTAGATTTCCATACATTATTTATTACGGGCATGAGCATGGCTAAAAGGGTGCAACGGGCGTTCGAAGTTATGTCGACGAGCGAAGACGGGGTGGGTCAGCTGAACAGAAGATGGAACGGGAACGGGATCCGGGAATGCGGGGTCGGAACCTCCATACGATACACCATGGGCAACGGAGGCGGTAGCGCCTCTCATCCACGGGAGGCCATGCCGCCAACGGCAAATACCTGCCGCAACGGGAGCAGCTCTGTAGAGGGCTGCTCAGAGGCTTTCCACATGCCCCTCTGACTACCAGAGGGCAGGCAAGGGGAGTGCTGGTCATCGAGCGCAGAGGGAACTTTGACACGAAAAAAAAGTTTGAGCGGAATCCGAATTCCACGCGGGCGGAGCCGCGGGCAACAGCTAGTGGATGATAAACAAAAATGGAAACGGCGCGGCGGTGAGACGATAATATTTTCACCAGGATTAACCGATTTTATGTCTGTATGTAAATTATTACTAATGGTTTCAGGATCCCTCTATTAATTTCAGTTACCGATATTTAATCGATTTTATTTCGGATGTTTATATCGGCAACTGAAATTAATATCGGAAGCTGATTAATAGTTATCAAAGTGTCCACGACAGTTTCAATATTTATACTTTTGTCTCTTTGACGTGAACAAACTCCAAAATCCTATCAGAAGTTATCAGCTTTGCAATGGCGATCACTAAATCACATACAATATGGCTTCTATGTTAATGTTCTATGTTTGTTGCATGCATTCTATACAATGCCTAGGCAATGTATGCTAATAAATAGAATGCCTGCTGTTCCACCGGTAATGTGTGAAAAAAACTGATTTTGGTCTATATTTTTTGTGAACGACTTTGCGGAAATTCTATTTCTGGATGTTTATAAAAAAAATAACCACGACGGCTAATGTGGGAGCTTTCTAACCTAATCTATCCAAGTCAAATTGCGTGGTGTGGACACTGCATCCCGACTAGGATAGATATAGGTTAGAAGGCTAAGGCGAAAGCGGGGCTCCCACATTAGCCCTCGTGGTTGCTTTGTTATAACTATCATATTATGATGTTTCTTGGAAACATGTCACACATTGCCGGCTGCGACTCGGTATTCTATACATTGCACAGGCATTAAAAAAGATCATTCAATCCAGATGCACATATAGTAGAATACCGGATTATTGCCGCTAAGATACACAACTAGATTGGCTGTATGATCAGGAAAGACCACAAATCGACCGGATGGATGGATGGGGCGCTATAAAGAGGTGTCGAAGTGAATTAATTAATTTATCTAGTCTGCGTCGTGTTTCGTCATTTCCACACAGTAATTGTGACACAGTTTTGTTTTTATACAGCTTGTCTAAACTACCCCAACAAAGAGTCAATGGTCACAAGGGCAAACGGTGAACAAAGCTGGCATAGATTTATCTAAGGGTTGCTTTACCTGTGGGCAGCTGGCAGCTATACATGTACGGTATATTTATGTTTATTCTTGTGTGAGGGATGCCACAAGTGCCACGAGCGTTTTGTTTGGAAGTAGTCCAGTTAGAGCACCCAATCTAAACATTTATGCAACTACAATCGAAGTTGGAACCTCCTGTTAAGTAAATGATGCCTGTATGAAGTGACAACGCTTTCACATTATTTACTTGCATTTGTGCCAAATTATTTGGGGTCGGCACACACATATTCCTATAAAATGTCATTTCCCCAGTGACTCCTTTCTTCGCTATATCCTCTTTCACGCAATCCGTACATCTTTTCTTGGGTGTCGGAGATTGCTCTCACATATTATCAGTAAATTGTGGTACTTACCTTACTTATACGAAGTCGTTTATGGTAATCATTAAAATTAAATCAAAATTAAAGCTGTAATTGAAACCCCTGGCAAAAATAAAATGAAAATAAATAAAGAAATATAGTAGCACCCATTGGGAGAGGCCTACATCCAGCAGTGTATTGCAATAGGCTAATTGATTGATTGATTATTTCAATCATTCAATCAATTAGCCTATAGAAATTACTCTATGTATGTGAGGTGTTGTATAGTTTAATAAAGGTAATGTTGAGAAGAGCTAAAGCATGGTCCTTATAACCCTTTACTTCAGAGTAACGATTGCTTCTATAGTTTTTACTAGAAATCATAAAAAAATATCATTTTTTTATTCAAGGTCGTTGAAGGGCAATCAGCTTCCTTGTCACAAACTGAGATAGGTGACAGTGAATGAATTTTAGTAAATTATTCAACATGTTAATACGGAAAAATAATTAAATGTTAGCTTATTAGTGATTATACATTTAGTGTAATAGTCACAATGTCACGTTGACGATGGCGAAAGCTGTCATTGGCGGGGTCACCAGGTCCATTGTCTTGTCTGTCGCTGAGTCATAGGCGGCGCACGCACTGCTATTTCAGTACACTATGCGTAGGCAGCGTATTATGCTTTCCTTGTCATTTGCCTCTCAGACCGCTGAGAGACACTAGGAAATGCTAAACTATTTATAAATCTCATAATCCTCACACCGAATTGTAAAAACAGTGATCTTATCATCGGTACAGCTATTATATTGAGCTGAAAGATTTTAAAGTGGTGCCAGATGTTATTTGTGGAGTCGAGGTGAAATTGTTTGATAAATTTAAGTTCAATTAGAGAAATAGGCATCGGTAAGAAGTATAAGAGTGCACAGGATGCGTGGACCCTCCAAGACTCTCGGAGTCAAGCTAATCTCACCTATATGTCAGTACACCTGCTACTTAATCTTAGCGTATGAGACTTTTGCGCCGGTTTGCCTTTCGGGATTAGGCGCCCATAAAAGGCTCATAAAGTAAATTTAAAGGATGAAAGGAATAAGTGTAAAAGCCTCGAATGCAATTGAGAACAACATGATGGCGAATATTAAAACAAAAAACCTTATTAATAATTAGTAATTGAAACCCCTGGCAAAAATAAAATGAAAATAAATAAAGAAATATAGTAGCACCCATTGGGAGAGGCCTACATCCAGCAGTGTATTGCAATAGGCTAATTGATTGATTGATTATTTCAATCATTCAATCAATTAGCCTATAGAAATTACTCTATGTATGTGAGGTGTTGTATAGTTTAATAAAGGTAATGTTGAGAAGAGCTAAAGCATGGTCCTTATAACCCTTTACTTCAGAGTAACGATTGCTTCTATAGTTTTTACTAGAAATCATAAAAAAATATCATTTTTTTATTCAAGGTCGTTGAAGGGCAATCAGCGTCCTTGTCACAAACTGAGATAGGTGACAGTGAATGAATTTTAGTAAATTATTCAACATGTTAATACGGAAAAATAATTAAATGTTAGCTTATTAGTGATTATACATTTAGTGTAATAGTCACAATGTCACGTTGACGATGGCGAAAGCTGTCATTGGCGGGGTCACCAGGTCCATTGTCTTGTCTGTCGCTGAGTCATAGGCGGCGCACGCACTGCTATTTCAGTACACTATGCGTAGGCAGCGTATTATGCTTTCCTTGTCATTTGCCTCTCAGACCGCTGAGAGACACTAGGAAATGCTAAACTATTTATAAATCTCATAATCCTCACACCGAATTGTAAAAACAGTGATCTTATCATCGGTACAGCTATTATATTGAGCTGAAAGATTTTAAAGTGGTGCCAGATGTTATTTGTGGAGTCGAGGTGAAATTGTTTGATAAATTTAAGTTCAATTAGAGAAATAGGCATCGGTAAGAAGTATAAGAGTGCACAGGATGCGTGGACCCTCCAAGACTCTCGGAGTCAAGCTAATCTCACCTATATGTCAGTACACCTGCTACTTAATCTTAGCGTATGAGACTTTTGCGCCGGTTTGCCTTTCGGGATTAGGCGCCCATAAAAGGCTCATAAAGTAAATTTAAAGGATGAAAGGAATAAGTGTAAAAGCCTCGAATGCAATTGAGAACAACATGATGGCGAATATTAAAACAAAAAACCTTATTAATAATTATCATCCATGTTGACTAAGTAGTATCCAATGCTATACTATAAATAGCATACCTTCGCTGAGTTGATAAAAACTGCAAAGTGAATTGCATCTTTTTGCTTTCACATTGCCTCGCGATTAATTCTTGAATGCGTCACAGCTTGCAAATATTATTTTAAAGTGGCCACTTTGATACTTGATGAAGGAATTCTGATCCAGATCAAGTGCCTTGTTGATTTGGCCTTCGTGTGCGGTTATTAGGATATCTGAACTGGTTTTATGCCACAAGGAAGAACAGAAAGGCCATTTCAGATCCTTCAAGGTACATCTTTTTACGTTCAGGGCAGGTAGAGACAATGACCCCACCCCACATTGAATTCCATCCATAATAGTCTACCTTAATAAAACTTATACCTGCCTACGAAACGTCAGGCAGTTCAAAAGAGTTTTATTTTCAACATTTCAATTTAAAATATTACAAACAGATACTTTCAATTTTATGCTCGTAATTTATATTTTATTACTAGCTGACCCCGCGAACTTCGTACCGCCTAACAGTCAATTTTTTTTTTCTCTTTTTCTCTCCGTAAGAACCATCCCCGTACTTTAAGGAATGTTCTAAAAAAAGAATTAGCGAAATCGGTCCAGCCGTTCACGCGTGATGGCGTGACCAAGGGAAATAGGGATTCATTTTTAAATAAATAGAGATTTTCGTCTGCGTGACGATCGAGATGTCTGAAAACTCAGTTAAGGTCGGTCTAACTGAGTTGGGAAAAGAGTCGGAATAGGAGGAGTGAAAGACAGAAAAGAATTGGGGTTCAACCAGTCTCTTTACAATGTACTCTCTTCATATTGAAGAGAGTACGAGAGTACATTTGACGATAATTTTCTTTTGTAAATAACATCATTTATTTTTTTGAGAGTATTGCTTTGAGATTGCGTGTGTGAATGGGGTAAGACATGATCTTCTGCTAGTTGGTGAGCACCAACACCATCAGCACTTTGATTACCGACGAGTCTATGGTGGAGGTTTTCCTTTTGGGCTTCTGGGGTCAAACGGCAGTCTAGACTGATGCTAGGCTTTCACCATGAAGAGAATAAAATACCTATGGAGAGTACCTGGGCTCCAGGGTACAAACTATCGAAGTAAGCGAGATTGATGCTTACGGTGATGGCAAGGATTGATTGTTTTAGTTGTAGTGGCTGCAAAATTTCATTTCGGCATTCTAAACTTGCACTTTAGAGTCTAGGGTTCGCTTACCTGCAACAACATTTATATTGTAGCGACTTCATTATCAGTACTTATAACTTTTTTATTTAATTCAGGGTAGGTTTTATACTCGTAAATATCCTCAATATTCGATAATCAAATCAGAATTGAGTGAGATAAAATCCAATTATTCTCTGTAAGTGCTTGTTGTGTTACGCTCTGTGATACAAACCGCTATTCATTCAGCGCTAGATTATCTAGTGCGAGCCTTTTATTACTCAGGTGTTGTTCCCCTCGATGAGACTGCGTGTGATCAATGCTAGGTTTTCGAGCTCGAGCTATGGGGTGTGAAGATATTTCTACCTACCTTAACTAGTCGTTAACTTTCAGTAGATAGAGAAAAAATGTCTTGAAATTTTATTAGTTGGTGCCTGCCCGGTCCGAACTGAAGATTTGTATTGAGCTAGGTTATATCTCCTACTACTTTTTTCTTATTTATGAATTAAAGCCTCATGTCGTGGAAGAAAATGGGAAGTAAGATTAGCGTAACATACGCTAATCTACAAAAAGACGCAACTAAAAAAAAATACCTTAAAAAGTTTTGTTTTCGGAAAATGTATATTATACGGCAGATATTAGGTAAAATCAGCAAAACTCCAGAGAGATTACAAAAAAGAACCACATAAAAATACCTCTTTATAAATATTAGCAATAGCAATAAAAACAACATATACAAATATCTTATAAGAAATCATTTTAACAGATTGAATTGAAATGATCCATTAAGCTGGATTAAGAAAGTCTCAGTCATAGTGTGCACTTTTGATTTCGTACGAGTCCTACTGCAAGAGCGGCGCGCGGAGCGGCCGGCATCGCCGTCTGTTCCAAATAACTACTCGTTAGAGAGGCCACAATCGCACGTTTCAATTCTTATTCGGAGGCGTATTTACTCAAGCGTCAATGAGTAAAAACTAGTTCATTGAATGCTGCAGAAAAAGCAAAGGCCGTTTGAAGTTATAAAATTTCAATGATGGATGCGGTAGATTTTATCTTTGAATACTTATTGCCATTGAGCTTGGGTGCGTCTATATGAATGGTTTTTTTTTTCTAGATATTAATAAAATGTTTAAAATAATAAAGCAGGTACTTGAAACCTATTGTATGTACGTAATACCTACACGCGAGTGCTACGAATATGAACATTGTATGCGAATGATGCCTCATCTATCAATTAAACAGTTTTATAGGTTGGATTGTGTTGTAGAGCCGTTGATCGTACGTAGGACGCGTGGTTGTTGACTCGCCGCCTTCACTTCTCAGGTCGTTACCGTGTCGCTTTGGGGCGGTCGATAGGAGGGCGGTATAGGTACAGCCGTTCGTAACGGTCTCTTTTCCTCTGACACATTATCTGCCATGACGAGCTTTCAACGTTAAGATGTAACACATTCTATCTAACATGAACATGTGGCCTCTTGGTTCTTATCAGAAGCCACAACAATGTGCGGTTTTCCCGTACGTTTCTTATAGGTTCAAACGTAACGTCTCTACATTCGGCGCGTTCAGCTCGCGGATAGGCCCATGCTCGATGTGTTTGAAATGTTTGGGTTTGCACGGCGGGTAAAGGCGCGGCATTGTTTGGTGGTGTTGACACCGGTGCTTTCTGACAATGTTTGGGCCTGAGTTGAGCGGGACCTAGTGTGTCATGCTGGATGTGGCCGATATCGCGTAGTGTCGTGTTGCGGTACAGTGAGAGTAGCATGGCAGCAACATCGTGCCGCGGTTAGGGCGAGCGCGGTCGATGAGCCCGACGCAGAGGGCAGCACGGAGCCACCGCGGGGGGCGCTCCCGCGGCCCCCTCGCTCTTTTCTCTACCCGGTCTGCTTGCGCACTCTGTATAGCCGCGCCGCGCGCTCACTAATGCGTCATACCGCCATCGAAGCCGACGCGCTTTTCGCTGCTCTAGAACTACACTTCGCGCGCGCCATGTGAACTTATGTGATAACTTATATACTGACATGGGCCGGTCCGGCGTGCTCGAGAAGCTCTATTACGGTTTCCTATGACTTTTGCTGTTAACGATAGTGACTTTGGTGCCTGTGAGCCGAAAGACTTGAGTGCTACACGAGGTTGGCGCACGTGCTTCGTGTCTGCTTCCCGAAACTGAGTAAGTTTGAAATAGTTTATTTTAAAGTGTGACTGGACCACTGACGTCGATTCGCTGATGAGTCGGTACTGTGCGCGTTATTTTCGCAGCGTACAGCGGGCCGCGGCGCCGGCCGTCCGGAATGCGGCCTCCGCCCCGCCGCGCGTTGCCGGCGCCGAGCGCGCCGCGCGTAGCGTAATAAATAAAGGCGGGGCGCGGCTGCGTGCGCGCGCACCCTCCCGCACTCTCCTCGCCCTCGGGTCATTGACTCGCGACTGTCCGCTACTACCGCGGCCGACCAAGGCGACGACGCCGGCGAAGACAACAGTTTTCTGAAGCGGTACAGCGCTCTTGGCCCTACACCGCCGCCGGCGGCCCGCGGAAACTTCAATGTCAATGCCGATGCTCAGGAGTAGTGTGTAGTAACGGAACTATCACTCACCGCTTAACATTTATAGGGACTGAATTACTTGTCACACTATTGCGGTTATTCACCCCTGTTTCTGCACCTGGCCTCATGAAATAACTCCCCTCGTTTATAGTAGCGCATCACATTCATGTGTAAAGCAAATCATTTACTTTCACGAAACCGGTTACAAAAATAGCAGACCGACCGTTTTATTTCCTGTGGACGAGGCAAGCCGATGTGTGTTTGCTATATAGGATGTCGAGCCATTTAACGTTTTAGATGGGAAAACGTTTATCCGTTTCCTCGTATGGATGCGCCCACGCGCCCGCCATACCTATTGTCCTTAACCTTTCCTGCTTATTAGGGGAATTATTTTCCGAATAAGCAGTAAAGGTTGTATAATTATCAATATTAATACCTTACATAAAAAAAGAGATTATTTTTATGATTCAATGGCCTAACAATGGCAATGGCCTGTCATTAAAAACATGAATCATAAAAATAATCTCGAATTTCTCGAAAATTCTCGAAATTCCTCGAATTAAGTAATGACTTTAATTCGCTATCGACAGGGAGCTTTCAAACTATACCTACCTATTTTTATGGCCTTAATAATATAGGTAAATACCTAATTGATAAAACCATAAAAATTCAAGATATTAAAATAAAAAATAGGTACCTATACAAAGTAACGTACCTAATAAATTAGTTCAATACGATGTAATAACTTAAAAAAACATGCCTGCATGACCATGTTCAAAGCTCTTGGCAGCTCCGTTATTTTATCAGCATTGGAAGTTCGTGGAACGCTAAAAATAAAATGTTGAACTTCCCGGTTGAATGGCGTCGCTTCGGCGGTAGAGTGCGGGGAGTGGCAGGCAGCCATTGCCCTCGCCTGGTTTGTTTACAACTTAGGCCTGGGGATCGACGTGATCCTATCTGCACCCTCTGCATTCATCATAGGGTGCATTATCGTACGCGGCCCGCGGTGGGTGCGACCCCTGCGCTCGCACCATCTGCGCACACGATTAAAATAAACTGGCAACGTTAGATAGCTAGTATAAAAAGAGCGTCGGGTCTGTGGCCAGGTGCAATGCAACCCTCCTATATACGAAGGTGTGCCTAGTGTTAGGTCAGTTATTGGTGTAAAATGGCGCGGCCGAGGAACTCGTGGCCTCGAGCCAATGACCAGCTCGCCTTGCGGGCCTCTCGGTTCAACAACGAACTTCGTTAGAATCAACGTGTTACTCACGAGTCACGACGGGTTTATGATATCTACTCAAAAATACCTGAACTCGTATGTTGGGTACAAGAACATTCAAATATTTTATTATTATTTGGTGGTTCTCTTTTATATTTGAACGATTTTTACGTTTCTTTTCATGATATTTTAATGCGTCACGCTGAAATTTTATTGTAGAGAAAATATGTTTTTGAAATGAGGGTAGTTGTAGGTAAACATTGTATCGCTTCAACAAGTTGCGGGCGGTCCCAGACTAGACTGCGCACGCAGCCGCAGTATCTAGGACGAAAAGAGGTGAGTAGGTAAACAGCATTCCGTATTCCGTTACGATGTCTTTTGACACTGATAGTAATTATTTTAAACTACGTAGGTACACGACACGTGTAGTTGAATATTTTTAGTCACTATGTAGGCTTCATGAATTGTTATCACAGAAAGATAATAAATAAATACAATGTTACTAAGAATCGCTTCACTGAGATCGTCATAGAGACTAAGAATGAGGCTCCTCTAATTTTCCGACTATGACGAAGTCAAAAAATTAAGGTATGAATTAATGTGTCAGACACCTGTATGCAGGAGGGTATGTTCCTTCGTAACAACTGAATCAAAGAACCGATTCTAATGAAGGATAAACTGTTAAATTCGTCTTCATATAAAAAAAGTCAAAATGGTGGATTGTTGGCGCCAAAATTAATGTTGTTCTCAAAAAGTACCGCACTCGAGTTTTAACTTTTCAGAAATGTTAAGTATTTTATTATCACAGCAATATTGATTTCGGTTGTAATATATTTCTGTAGAGTAAATTAGTACGGGACTACTTAGGTGTGTGAACGCAGGCCTCGTGCGAAGTGGAGTGCGACGACGACGTAGCCATTTCTGCCACATAGAGTGGGACACGCAACGCGTGGTATGCGATGAAAGCTTATCATACCCACATCGCAACCAGATTTTTTTATTATATCGTTGTTTTTATGGAGTCTTCTCAGTTTCAATAAGTAATAAGTTGTGAGTCACGTAATTGTTATAGCGTCTGCTACATTTGACTGCATAGAAAAATCCTGTTTGATTCACAAGGCGACGAAAAATTACATATCCACATGACTCCGAAGTATGAAATCGAATGCAGCGGCCAAAACTACGCGACTCAACTCAAAAATTTCGCTCATTTGGTTTCACCCTTCGAGACAGAATCGGAGGGCAAATAGATAAGGCCTGTACGAAAAGAATAACTTTCTTTTATTCGGCAATGGTTACAATGATTTTGATAACACTGTATCAGCAAGATTTCAAGGCGTGTAATCACATCCTTGAACTTGTATGGTTGATTAAAAAAGTGTCAATGATTTGGTTGCTCCATTAGACTAAACTCTAGTTGCTCCATATTAATTGTAGACGGTGTGTGATTGCAAAAAAAAATATCGGTGGTCTTTAATTATTTTTATGATGGCTTGGCCTAATAGGCTTCGCGAAGACATTTGTCAGCATGAATTTTCACAACTAGTCTTGTAAAAAAAAACGAAAACGAACCTACAGGAATTGGGCTAAAAATGAAGTCTGAATTAAGATTGAAATTAAGCAAAAGTTCTACTCCAGCTCTAGGAATCGACTCCATTTATCATAAAATACAAGCTCACCAACACCATAATCCCTACTTAATATTATAAATGTGAAAGTAACTCTGTCTGTCTGTCTGTCTGTCTCGCTTTTACGACTAAACCGCTGAACCGATTTTGATGAAATTTGGTATAGGGGTAGATTAGACCTTGAGAAAGGACATAGGCTATGTTTGGTCGCGATAACCGACATCCACGCGGGCGGAGCCGCGGGCAAAAGCTAGTACCTAATACAGAAAAATAACATGATTTTAGATCATGTTATTTTCTGTATTTTTTTAATAAAATTCATTTACAAAAAAAAGGTTCGCCGTTGTATTGGTCCTAGAACTCATGAATGCAAGACCGAAGTTTGAGAAACACTGGTCTAATATCGATGCATACGTGAGTTCGTTGAATCGTAGCGTCCGTGTGTGCATCCATGCACTCGCACCCGGCGATCCACGTAGCGTTTGGAAAGCTATTCATAATAGCCACGCTTGATTGAACCATAATCTCATCTCCTTTTCTCCAACATTATCGAGATACGACGCATTTTAAATATCTTAAGCTGAGTGTACATGTACAATGTACAAACATAAATCTCCTCATTCTTTAAATATACATTAAAATACACTATGCTAATCGAATAGAGATTAAATTAAATTGTCCAGAAAAGTTACAATGTTATTGTTTTAACAATCAATATTCATCAAAGTATCGATTATTCGTCCCTGTAGAATGACAATGGCATCAAATTGGTTTGAAGGCAGTCAATTAATAATGGCAATTGATTGAGTGACCGTCTCCTATAACCTTGATCATAACATTGCCTACACATGTGGAATCGATACCGTTCGACATCGATTGACAAAAAGCATGCACATCTATTTTAGACAAATAATTGTGCATGAATTTTATGCGTATACTTTAGTCTTATTAAACGATGCCTTTAAAAGATGCCCGTTTGAAAGGTGCCGAATAACGCGGTTTAGATTTTCCATAATTCTGGCAATCTGTGAGAAACTTTAGTGCTCGTAGCAATATTGACGCTACGGGTAGGGTTGCCAACTCTTTTTTCGAGAAAAAAAGTATATTTAGGTCTGAGAAGAAAATTGAACAGTATTCTAGAAAATAGAACAGTATTTTACAATTACATAAATTAATTTTAACAAAAAAGTTTAACCGACTTCAAGAAACGAAAAAGAGGCACTAAAAAGCGAAAAATAACTGCGGTGCCTAGCCTGAGAGGCTTTTAATTTATTTTTCTCTTTTTAGTGAGTTATAGTCGATCCATCGTCCATCCTTTGCCTAAGTTCCTATCATCAGCAGCTTAAAATCACGAGCAGATAATTTTTAAATGCAAATACTGAAATTAAATTATGTTAAAACAGCAGAAACAGTGTTTTGCCATCATTTTGAGGATTTCCCTAGATCCTGTTATCCAATCCTGACTCCCTTGATCCTGTCGTCCGATTCTGGCTCCCTGAACCAACTTTCTCTCTCCAACAAAACAAAGATCATAAAAATCCGTTTAACAAAATACGGTTTTACATACAACGGTTTGTCACCTATTTTGCCTCCTTAGGTCTGTCTGTCTTAAAAGAAAGCATGGTTTCGTAAACATCTAAAATGGTAATATGGTTCCCATCAAATTTTTTATGGATAAATTAAACATAACATAAACTCACGCCTATATCCCCGAAGGGGTAGGCAGAGGTGCTAGCACCCACATTTCGCCGTTTATGTTTAGGTCCCAATGTAATAGGTGGCGAGCCTATTGTCATTAACCGGGCACTTATAAACCTGCGATAAATACACACATATCTTCGAAAAACATCGAAAAGTCATTGGTGTGTGCCACCGGTGGATAAATTAAAAGATTTAATATATGGCTGGCAAATAGAAGATAGCTGTGAACTGTATTATTTTCTATATTATGATTTATCATTAATAAATTTTGGAATCATGGGACAATCAACACCTAAACTTATAAAATAATTGCAAATTGGTGCCCAATTAATTAAAATTGTATCAATTGCTGCAGATTTTTTTAGTGTTATTCATTTTGATGCTGAAAACAGTATTTTGGATACTGTTTATTTTTTGAACAGTAAACAGTATAATTGGGTGTAAAACAGTATAATACTGTTTTAAACAGTATGGTTGGCAACCCTAGCTACGGGGGACAGGACAAGTGAAGGAGAGTGTGAAAATAATGCGAGTTGCCATTGCCGGTTAGGGAAATCAGCATTTTTCCACAACCAACACAAATTCAATCGTCGTCAGTTGCGGTAATTGGTAACCAGTCATTGACGGCCACGAACAATAGTTGCTATTATTATTAATTAAAACTCAAGAAACAAAGTTGGTAAGTTAAATTGAGTAGCGTACATCCGCGCAGTTTTTCATTGAGATCCATGTAAAGTGTGTATACAGCTAGTTACCTGTTGCTGCTATAATTGCTCCATCTACAAAGTGCCTAAGTAAGAAGTGTCTGCAAGATCGTATAAATAATATACCAAAGCAAGGACTTCCTTAAATAATAAGACTTAAGAATGCACTTTGTTTTGGTCAATCGGAAACACTTTTATCCCACTCATTCAAGTTAAAGGGAAAAGATGAATGGAATGCGTAAGAAAGGATATTCCAAAGACTGAGAAGATGACGCAATATGTGGAGGAGAAAGACATGTTGCGCTGACCCCCAATAATTGGGACAAAAGTTTGTTTATGTATTATGTAACATGAAAGAATGAATCATTATTAAAAAAAGCTTATATATTTGGGATGACCACCACATCCATTCCGTACTCCTATTCTATTCTCCCTGGACTGAATCGGCGGGGACCGGGGATCCACCCTCTCACTTGATATCAACCGATTACGATTCCTTTTCTCTCCCCTTTAAGGTAATACGCAGATGGTAAATAGGTGTCCTTAAACTCTCAGCAAAGACCAACAAGTGACCATATGCTTGGTTGCTAGCTTAGTATTATAAAATAAGAAGGATAATGTTACTGGCATAGAATAGTACAACCCATCAATGACTAAAGTCCATTCACATGCTGTACAGAGATTGATGCATGGCGCTTGTGTAAAGATCATAAATGTATATCACTGTAATTTACCTTTGTGATTTCACTTTCGGAACTACATTGACTGAGTACGAGCAGGTATACTTTTCTTTTACCATTCTTAATTTAATGAGCTCAGTTAAATAATTTATTTTGACTACAGGAAAATACCCAATTGTAATTGAACTTTTTTATGAGGATGTTCTGTGCGTATCCTGTAGACGTTACAAAGTGAAAAAGGCGTGCCGGATACTTTTTTTTAAGAATAATAATAACCTCATCAAAATCTTTGTTTCCAAACCAAATAAATCCAACCTCATCTGTATATAGGGACACCTACTGAAGAACGGACGGTGCTCTAGCAGAGTGTTTATTACTCCCGTAGAGGTTAAAATAAACCAAATACAAGGCAAGGAGAGGTAGTAGGCGATTGGGCCTCGGCCTCCAGAGTGGGATTAGAGCTTAGGGGGTGAAGAAATCAGTTCTTATTATTATAAATGTTGAAATGTAGGTGTATGCGCATGTATACTTAGGAAACTTACGCCTACCCCCTTCAATTATACACAGGCGTGAATATATGAAAAAAACTGAACTAGTGAGCGTCGAAATTAAGCTAGTGTTATGTCAGTGTAAGGTTTAAAATGGTTCTAATTTCTTATTAGAGCGATGACCGTTGTGTTCGTAATAGAAATGCAAGCACCACAGGATGTGACGTCATCCTTTCGACCGTTTCATGCCTGCGTCTCAGCATACTGAAAGAATAACATGTTTTAGTCTGAGGCCTGAGTATTATATGACATCGTGGTCTCAGTACGGCATTCATAGAACGAACTAACACTTTTCAAAGCCACTAAAATGTTTCATATAGGTAAATGTTATGTCATAAGTGCGGTCTATGAACCCGTGGAGGTAATATAATGTGTTTACCAATAATACTGGAGGGTGTTTGTGCATATAGTTAAAATGCATCAATCTCTGGAACTACCAGTGCCACATAAATAATATTTTTGCATTCGATAGCCCAGTTATTGAGGATTCTATTATGATAAAAAATGAATGAAGAACAGATGTGATTTATATTTCATTTACACTCATTTATCTACCTATCTCAGAAGAATAGACAGTCTACTAACCACAGCTACACCAGATAAGATAAGATTATTCTTAACATAACTACGAGTATATGGGTTCCAGAATGCGGTTATACATGTTTCGAAGGATTTCATACATTCATACTTGAAACACCCAGACCAAAGTCATCGTCATCGTATTCGTGTGTCAAACCCGCGACCTCCGACGTAGCAATCGATCGCTCTACAGCTACGCCACAGAGATCATCAATGAAGTATCATTTATCAAAATCGGTTCTACCGTTGCGTAGTTTTACGAGCGGACATAGGAACGGAAATGCTGTCAAACTGACAATTTAACTATCACCGGAACTTCCCGAGTGTTATTACTCGATTTTTTTTGTTATTACTGTTGATCTTGCACAGGAGTTACCTAAATGGAAATGTAGGTGGAATTAGCTCCAAATAAAAAGTGCCGCAAAAAATACTCCGTTTTTCGTACGTAGGTATTTTACGTACAAATTTGTGCGAATGTTTTTTTTTTCACTTGGAACTTTAAAATGATAAAAAATGAACGATTGCCTATAACAGGGTGGTTACTTACATACCTAGTTACAGGCAAAGCTAATAAAAGCGTGTAAACAAATGATAGTTTTATTTAACAGTTGCTCAGATATTTTCTCAGATGTTTATTATACTACACGCTACTGGCTTCGAGCACAATATAATTTTCAAACCGAAGTTACGTGACTTGGAATTGTATGATTGGATTTGAATAAAATAACTTTGCATGCATAATAGGCCATCCGGTAGGACACCGTGGTTTCTAATTTGATGGCCGTTTAGGATACGAACGTCCCATTTGACATTTGGAATGTTTAATGAGATTGCCTCTGCTTTTTGACTGACTTAGGTAAAAAAGGAGGTACATTGTACGCCTGCTATTGACGCAAACATGAATTTACTTAAATTTTTTGTGACGATTTCACTAACATAATAATATACATACTTGAATTGAAACATGGTTTTTATACACATACGATGGTACAGCTGATAGTTCAGATGAGGTTACAGGACAAAGTAATGTAATTTTCTATGGTTGAACTCTTTAAACCTTAAACTAGCGAAATATCTAGTCGAGAACTGAATCGCATAGTAATTCTAACATAGAGCACAGTGGCAATAATTGTAGTCATAAACGCTCGAGAATGAAAAAATTGCTATCATGTGAAACATACAACTTTTCACGAGCAAGAAAAGTATTTACATGCATTCAAAAGCTCATGCCTGTTTGCCTCTGTTTGTAAAGACACAGCCCACACTCTGAATCTATCCTAACATACTTCACGAGCAAGTAATGCGTTTTAGTGACTCAACTCAGTTCAATTAGTTCAGATAACCCAAAACTGAGAATGTGTTTCTGAACGGATCTTCGGCCATTTTACAACGCCGAGTATGTTGTAGGTACTTAATTTCAAAAGGTGTGCTCAAAATTCGAATCACTTTTATGCTCGCAACAATTTACAGGGAGTTTTATGCAGCAAAAGCGCCTATTTCGTGATGGACAGGTGAAAAAGATATATTTAATTTGAACCACTTACTATCAAGCTAACTGTATGTATATTATACCTTAGTAGCATATAAAAAGTAACACAAATTCGAGATAATGATTTAGTATTTCCATCCTGAAAGCATCATATCTTATCTATTGTGGACGTAGTTGGTAAATATTGAAGACTACGTATTTCAGTTTCGTATGTGAACAGTGAGATTACCGTGCCGATCCGGAATTACGGGGTCGCAAAAAAAATGTTAAATCGGCCACGCCACGAGCCGTTACCTCAAGTAGAGCGCTTCTGCACGCATTTAACGTTATCATGCCAACATGGCCGCAGGCATCTACCTACTAAGTGCTCTACTGAATGTCTGCTTTTCGTTCGAAAACTAAGCATTCAAAAATTCAAAGCCATTATACAACACACATAGCGACTATAGCGAGTACGGCTTAACGAACCAATTTTGTCAATTGAAACGAATGTGTTGAGGTCGACAACATCCGTTTATTAATTAATTAATTGGCTAAAGTAGTCGTTTGACACCTCGTGTACCCGTTCTAGAGTATGCGCAAACATTTCATATAATATTTAATACCACATCACTATCTAGATTCTAGATATTATTTCTATACTAGCTTTTGCCCGCGGCTCCGCCCGCGTGGATGTCGGTTATCGCGACCAAACATAGCCTATATCCTTTCTCGAGGTCTAATCTACCCCTAAAATCTTTCATCAAAATCGGTTCAGTGGTTTGGGCGTGACAGACAGACAGACAGACAGAGTTACTTTCACATTTATAATATTAAGTAGGGATTATGTAGGTGTTCGAATGTGTCCAATGGTGTATTATTATGTAAATAAAGAAGAATAAATGATACAGAGTAAGGTCTACCACCCTTAAGATCTAACCCACTGTGTGAAAATATGCTCGAAGCTGCGTTTTGACTACACGTGTGTGAGAGCTACGCGGCTTTATAATGCGACGATCACTAGTGCAGCTGTGTAGCTTGTCCCTTTATTATGCCCGTGTCTTTACCATTATAGGCACACGAAGCACCTTTTCTCCTTTCTAAAAGGACCTCAATTTATTTATGGTCCAGGGGACCTCTACCTCCCTCCCTGTGGAAAAATGTGTACCACATAACTATAGTACGTTTTCCACATATCACGGTAGGTATTACCCTTTTACAAGAGTCTTCTCAAATCTGGTTTTTTATATACATAGGTAAATGAAATGTTTTAATACTTACGCTACACTACACTTTCATAATATGTAATACTTTATACTTTAATCCTATTTGTAGATACCTGTCACCTGTTTACCTCACACAGTCACATCACCTCACACTCTGGTGTAAACGTGACCTTATATTATGCTTAAAACATTTTGTTTTAAAATAATAGTTCTGTCGGAAATGGTGTCGCTGTGCGTAACGTGTGTATTTTATCTCGCCGTCAATGCAGGTAGTCGGCGCGCCCTACCAGCGAAGTCAACCCAAGCCAACGATCACAAAAAATGGGTTGGAAATTACGCAATACTTTGGTTCTTTGTGAAGGTTTATCCAGAGTGTTGAAGCGCAGTAAATAATTCATTTATACAAAGGGCTTTTGAATACAAAAGCGATGCCATGGAGCTTTTAAATATTTAAATAGAATCGATTTCTAAAGTGCTTACTAGTGGATTTTTCGTGGCAGCTTGTCTTGATGCGCATTTGTTCCTAAATTTCAATGTTTGGTTAGTTCGCCTCTTATCACTCGACTTTGGCGTATACGGGCAAATTTAATTGATGTTATAAAAATACAGGATGTTATTTTTTCGGATTTTAGTTGGTTCGATTACCGGGTGAGGTAAGCGAATTTATAAAAATCTATGAATGCAGTTTTATTTCTTTTAAAAAATAAAGGAATGTTTGCTTTGAGTGAAATTCGGTATCTCCAGTATTTAGAGAACTTTCCCTCCAGGTAAGGTTAAAATCTTCCACCCTGTATATATAATATACCTACCTACCTATACTTTCGGAATTGACAAGTTAGGTGGCAGTGGACATTTTACGACAGTTCGTAAAACTTTATTAGATTGCTCACCAGCAAATGCACGCCGTTTTATTCAACTGATTGCGATTAGATAGGTACGTACTTTTCTAAAGAAAAAGCCACGTCAAAATATCAGTAGTTTTCGTGTCGATCGCGAACAAATAGGCAATACTTCCAAAAAAAAATTTTTTTCTGATATACCGATCAGAAAAAAAGATTGTTATTGTGCTGAAATAATCCAACAAGCAAATTACATAACACAATCCTAGCCTCATTCCGCACGTCCTCGCTTCGCATAATTAAAATTCCGTCTTTCCTGGAAAAAAAAAACCTTACGTATGTATGTAACGTTGTCCCGACAATAACAAACACACAAAAAAATGTATCCAAATTGGTGCAATCGTTCAGAAGTTATGCGCGTAATACATTTTGGTATTATTTTAGAGTTATAAGACTGTACGATGCCGTTGGTTAGATCATTTTCTGCATCAACACGAACCAATTTTAAAATAATAGATTAATTAGCTTATGCTCATAGACGTCGGTTATCGTTACCAAAAGTAACCTTAACAATTCAAATTTTGGTCACATTTCCGGTTCAAATTAACCAAATTAAACAAACATATATTTATTGTATTTGATATCTAGATATTCCGCACGTCTAACAGATCAATGACATGATTATAATCTATAATTTATATAATGCTCTTTTGCGACAAAATATTGGTTTAGAATTCACTCTTCAAAATCTAAGTGATGTGTTTTTATTTTTAAATGAGAATGAATTTGAAATTATGCAACATTATTGGTGCCAGTTGGGAGGGACGTATAGTCGAGTGTGTTCAGGTAGGTCTCGGGTGTACGGCGGCGCGGGCGTGCGACACCGACGCTCACGCGTTATCTCCTCACAGGACAGTGTTCAACGTGAACATGTGGCGTTTCGTTATTGAACACCGTCCTTACTTTCAAGGACAACATGTTGTCCACTTTCTAAAAAATTCTTAGAGTTTTTTTTCAAAGAATCGAGATTTGGAGAATGTATTACTTAACGTTCGTTTTGTTTTCAGGTACAACACGATGGAGAATCGAAGCATATGGATTGAAGAAATTCTGATGATAAAACCTAGGCTTTCCCATCTCAATATGACCCGGAGTTTAGCAGGTAACGGATGTTTAGTGTAGTTCATTCAATTCCTAAAATCATCTGCCTGTTTCCGACGCTCTGTTTTCATCATCACAGCATGCAATCATTTAAATTGATTTTCATCGGTAGACAGAATATGCGCATGGTAATAAGCACCCATTAGGTATCTACGTAGATTGCTTAGATTTTTTTGAATTTGGTGTTAATGTTATTCTGATTCAATTATGAATCGAATGAAACTCGTCGTGTAGTATGAGTTCAATAAAATTTTTGAATTTTGTATATTTTTACGATTCTAATGGATTTATAGGAATACGGGCTCATCCTAACTTCTGACGGTCGCCGTCATTGATGATAATTTTACTTATTCTTATTGAAAAAATAATAATGAATTAATGGATTTCGTTAGTTGCCTGGCGTTTGTATGATTTTTATTTTTATATCATATTCAGGAATAGAAATAAATAATTATACTTTGATGTCGCCATACGTGAGTAAGCCTGTGTTCCCATAAACCCATTAGATTAGAACCTTAACAAATAAACAGTTATACTAGAATTTTTACCCGAACTGCCCATCAAGGGTTAAGGTTTTCACACGTATCTTTATATTTCTATGTAGGTATGTTTGTAAGTTTCGTTACTAACAGGTATCTTTCCAATGACTGGATAGCTAGTGACAGTTAAGGTATCGTTACGCTTCACGTGCTTTTGGCCAATAAAAATAATAAACCAGTTAATTTAACTGCACAGGCACTGAAGTATGCAGCACTTTATTGCACTATTGTGTACTGTATCCGAATTAAAAATGAATCAAAGTTAACAAGACATTCTGTGCAAAATGTCCACCTTGTGCTACAATAGCTACAAACAATCCTTTTGTACAGAATTCTCGGATTCCGCTGCCGCTGTCGTAATTACGAGCGAAGCAGCTTTAGATCGGTAAATTTTGGACGCCTGCCAACTCAGTTACTCAGACGACGGGACATAGAATGAGTCGCAATTTTGATTATAAATCTCTTTTTGTTTTAACCACTGCGTCTGAATAAACTGTTATAACAGTCTCGTGTCGGGTGGCTTTATAGACATTTCAAATGCAATAATTGTATATTACCTTTCTAATTGCTAGTCAATTACACGCTGAGCTCTCGTTGTCAACCCCAACGGATGGAATTAATTAACTGCCTGCTAATTTAGGTCTGTTACATTGTTTATTTTAAAAAATGGATGACTTGAATAATATGGATGGTTAAGCGGGGAAATTGATCGGTTGTAGCTTATTGCATGCGTCGTTAGTTTTTAGGTTACTTTATGCAGCTATTATTAGACCTAGGTTATAAATTATCTTGCAACTTGCAAGACAATTATGTGCTCAGTTCCATTTGTTGGTTTATTGCGTGCTTCGTTAGCTTTTAAGTTAATTTTATACCAGAGTCATTAATTTTCTAGCTACTTGAAGGATAAATAGGTGCGTAGAGTCAAATTATATGTTATGCTTTTTCTTCAACGATGGTTGAATAGTGAGAAAGTAAGTAGTATTTGATGCGTATTGTAGATAAAAGTATTGCTCTTGTACTCAAAGCCACTTCATCATTCGCTAGCATACTGAACGATTGGACACCCAATCAAAAAGTATATAATTTTCAGTGCACTACAGTCAGGGTTCAATTTTCTGCATGATTAATTCAATATTTACTGGAATTTTGAAGCTTGATATTTTATCAAAGCAACTTGTAGTTAGCGACATTCATATTTGGGACTTATTGCATGACTAACATTGTTACAAAACGTGAACTAACGGAATAACTGATTTGTAGGAAACACTGGAAACTGAATAAAACTGCGTTATTACGTTATACTGAATAAGTTAAATGTTAAATGTGGGAATTTAGTGTAATTCATAGCAATTATCTTTAATCGTAAATTCTTCTATCGTTATTTGATACTCCTGGTTTCTTGATATGCTATAACTTCAAGTATTAGCACATTATATCTTTAAACAATGTGTTGCATATTGTTGCACAGTGGGCCGGTATTGTAAGATGATTTTATAGTATATGCCCATATGAATATATGCGTAACACAAGCAACACAAGCAAATTACAAGAATGATAGTAATTTCGCAAAAATAATAGTAATTATTGGTGATACCCGACAGATGTTTTTTACAGTTTGGTGTACACGAGTGGTATCAAATAGTACCTATTGTTGTAAACTACGAGAGTCGCTGTACGTGCATTAATTTAATAAAGTTTGTTTTCCATTAAAATCCGGTCACAATTGTACACATTGGGCAAACAGTGCAATAATTAGTTAACTGTCATCGTAAGAGCCTTTTTTCCAACATAGTTAGAATTGACTTTCAGCCTAACTAAGAAACGGCCCAACTTTCATCTGAATTTCACAACCCTTGACAATAGCGAAGTTCTGTATTTCGACCAAGTTGTCGGACTTTTGAGGACTTCAAATACTACGGGTACTTGAAGTTCCATAGATGTTTTTATTTTTTAAAGAGTGCTAGTAACCGAAATAACTAGCATTCCCGTTAATCTTTCCAGCTAAGCTGAATTGCTTGTGTTAGGAGTGGGTTCACCTCGCCAGTATAGTGAAGTGACTAAGTGACCAGGATTTAAACGTTAATTGTAGGTATGGCCGGTTGCCATACCTATAGGACCGATGCAACCTTACGTGTTCTCCGAGGCACGGAAAGGCAATGGTCACTCATTCCAAGACCGCAATGTGTTCTCGGATACTACTTAGGCACGAGCCCCTCACGTGCGCCAATTTAGTAAAGTTTGTTTTTGATTAAAGTCTTGCCCCCACTTTGCCCACTGTGGAACAACTAGTTAACAATGTTGGTTCGAATTACTCTCATGCTAGCGCCATTGTTCGTGCGCCTTTGTACATTGATGACTTGGCTTTCTCCGTTGAATCTGAAAAAGAGGAGCAATAAATTGATTTATTCAATGGAGCTCAGCGGGACTTGGTTCATTGGAATAGCAACTCGCTAAATCTTTTTAATGCATGAGTGCAATTTCTAAACATATGGTGTAATTTAACACATCATTAATTGTTGCCGTAGTTCGTGGGAATTGCGGTCCTTCGGATGCAAGCCAACCTCACATATACACCTGTCAAACAACGGACGAGTCTGTGCTTGATTCTGATGACGGTTTTTCTTTCAAGGCTGGGAGGTCAGACGACAGTCGCTCCCGTAGAAGTGGCAAACCAATAAAAAAATCAACGTAACCTTTAAACGCAACCGCGAAATTGCTAGGAGAATGATGACGAAAGGGACTAAAAAACGTTATTGTAAATGTGGTTTGGAACTCTACACTCTACAATCTCCCACCCCCATCCCTATTTCTATTCCAGAAAACGAACGTTTATAGCGCGTAATGGTAGGGCGTATCATAATCAATCGATAATTACCTTGTATTCCTTTTGTAATTGGACCGTGGGACGCTTGATGCCGAGCAATAGTTTTTGTTGAGACAATATCAAGTATCCAATTAGAAATAGCATTTCTACAAATTGTTGGTATAATTTATAAGTGCCCTTCTAAGCGGGCCATGGTTTTCTACAATATGTGGCTGCACTATTGGCAACTGATTGCCCGGCAATCTCAAAAATATTTCATTGCAACTGATGCAATCAATGGCTGGGCAATGTGTTGCAAATATGTCTGCAATAGTATGGCTCTTGATGCAGATTCATAAACGGGCTATACAAACCGGCAACAATGGCTGACGAAATCACACTTGTTGCAGCAGCTTGTATTGTTTTATAAAAAATAAACAGAAAAAGAAGAGATTGTGGATTCGACCTTACTTAAATAAGGCGTGAAACTTTAGATAATTTAAGTCTAGAAATAAGCCTTGATAGTAAATTATTTAACAATTCGCGTAGAAAAGGATAGACTGTGCTATAACAAAGAGAGCGACTGAAACAACAATAGAACTGGCCGAGCAATATTGCAGTAAAATTGACCGCCTAGCGATCGTCCGGCAACCCATCGCGGCAACATTGGCCATATGTGGCAACACAAAACATGTTTGACTATATGGCCGGGACATTACTGCAATACTGGCCGGTATTGCTTGCAATAGTTGCAATGTTGCCGGGCCACAGTGTTGCAGCCACTAATTGCAGTAAAACATCGCCCGTTTAGAAGCACCTTAACTGAATGTTATTGTTCACCCGCAGAAAATAACTAAAATATCGTAATTTATTGTTTTGTTTACATAACATCAACTGTATGTCCCGGATAATGTTACGTCCATTTGTTATGATATTGTGATGCGATTAGGACTAATTATATAGATAAGTTTTACTAAAGATTTACTATTTTGAAATAAAACTATTTATAACGGATTCTATCGCGATTTATTCAGTATAATTTTATAAGAATAATCCTGAAGTATCGGTTGCATTGTAACAGTTTGTAACAATAACAACAAAATAAGAGGTCTTCAACCTTTCGTTTCTCAAGCTCTCTGTGTTCCTACGGCTCGACGTCCATCCTATTCCTAGCGCGTTGTGATTGTAACAAATCTGTTTACGACGAGCACATCACTGATTTGAATGCGTGATGTCATTGGCAATGGAGAAGTATTGCCGCCTGATCTCAAACACGTGAGAGAAAAGCTAGCGCCAGATCCTCACTGTTTATTTTATCAGCAAATGTACCGGTTTGCAGGTGACGTTGGCTTGGGGCTCGAAACCAAATAAAATGATATGCACCTTATAATGTAGTTGGTGATAAGGTTAGACTTGGGAGTATGCTACACGATACAGAGCCAAGTGCCGACGCTATCAGTGTCATATTCATAACAAACAAGCTTGTTATCGCGTATGACGTAATGTCTCACAACTTATTGTTTGTGACCGCCAATTATTTATCGTACGATTTCACGTTTAACCTATCGGTTTTTTTGTTACTTTATATCATTTAGGTACTCACTCCTGTATCCCTCTGGATGAACTTGGCAGAGGTGTAGGTACTAACGTTCAGGGTAATTTTTTTCCTACACGTTGGGGGGTATCGAAATTTAAAATTACTTTGCGATTAATTTTTTCTTAATTTTTGTTCTAAGCACCTTGTCTAGTCCTAGGCAATTCACATAGATAGAAGCATGATAAGAGTCATTGATAAATGTTTGCATTTATTGAATTAGGGCTTCAATGGCCACAAACTAGTGCACGACCCATTTGATGATAGGATCTATGAACTTGCAACAGGTGTCACTTGTTGACCTATTAAGAGGGCTAGAAGGGGTTGCGGTGAGGGGTGACGGTAACATAAAGAGGGATATATTATAATGCTGTAAGTGTATGGACCTCACTAATATCTATGGGGCCCAATCAAATCTCACCTGTAAACTGGTGAAACTATGTACGGACCATCCTCTCGGGCTTGAGGGTAAGACGAAAGTCACTCTCGTATAAGGCGCTGTCCATTAATCACGTGAGGCTCAACAGGGGGGGGGGGGGGGGGGGTCCGGAAAAAATCATGAAATATCACCAGGGGGGAGGGAGGGGTATATTGAGATATCACGTGTATTTATTTTTTCTTATAACTCGCGATTTTGTCACTTTTCTTAGTTTTCTAGCATTAAATAATAAATAAAAAAATACACGTGATCTTGGCTAGGGGGGAGGGGGGGCTAGTCTAAAAAAAACATCACGTGATTAATGGACAGCCCCTAAGTGAATATAAAGAAAAATATGTAAAGGCAGAGTAGGATAGCGGACTCTCAAAGTGTAACCTTAGGATTGGCGCTACGAATAAGAAGATATTTGCTGCAAGTATGACAATGATGTGGAATTTAGAATATTCCATCTCTAAATACATCGTAACTAACGTAGGAGTAACTAATAACTATATGTACTGTATTGCACATAAATGTATCCAGGCGTAGACTGGCCTACGCCGGTGCTGTAGTAGCGTAGGCAGGTCTACGGTACACTATGACGTGTTGGTACGCTACTAACAGTCTGGGATACATAAACGTAATACTATTTAGAACTAGCTGTTGCCCGCGGCTCCGCCCGCGTGGAATTCTGATCCCGTTCGTCGCTGATATATAGCCTATGTGTTATTCTGATGTATAAGTTATATTATTGTAAAGTTTCATTAAAATCCATAGTTAGTTTTTACGTGAAAGAGTAACAAACATCCGTACATCCTTCCATCTATACCTACAAACTTTCGCGTTTATAATATTAGTAGGATAGATAGTCTGAGCTATAACTATTAGCAGGTTCTAAATTAAACTTCATTTACGTATGTAGTATTGTAACTTTTTCACGGTTATGCGCGTTGATACTGGCCGAATGACATTCTATAACATTTAAAGTGGTATAGTTCAATTTTTTTGTAACTGTGTAAAACTTGTGGGAGACTCAACTCTGTTTGAAATAACAACAAAAGTTAGTGAATTCTTTTCACTTTCATGTACCTACCCTTCACCCCGAAGAGCGTAGGGTGTAACAATAGATAGATTACATCAACAATAATACCCGTGATTCAAATTCAACTGATAAGCATAAAATAACAATGTTCAAGCTTTAACTAATATTGTACAGATTCTAAATGTACATTCTCCATTATATTATGTAACCATTATTAAAATAAGAGGGTAGAACGTCCGACAGACAACGCCGCATCTCGCGAACACGACCCTAACGAGTATAATCTTGAAAAGAGCTTATGTAGAGCGGTTAGCTTCACTTTATCTCAGCATTTAGAAGTTTTTGCAGTAACACTATATCATGGACTTTGTGCTAAGAAAGAGCTTCTTCATTTTAAAGTCTTTAATCCTTTGTACTTGTCGCATGTAAGATGTAATGTACATACATGCAAAATATTTAGTGAATGCTAATGTATAGGTACATTTTAATACTTTATGATTGTATTGCACATGTAAGTACCTACTACACTACAGCGTATGGCTTCGAGTCACTGCTTTGTGAACCAGTAAATGAACCCGAGTATATGAGCACTCTTTTAGTAAATGCGTTCATGTGTGAAGAGAAACGGAATTTGCTATCTGCGGTAACTCTCAGGTGTCTAATTCAGCCGACCTTTTGTGAACCTACACCATTGACACTGCAACTAGAGGGGATTATAAAGCTAGAGTTTGTTTATTTGCTTGTACGCCCTAATCAAAGTAAACTATAGAGGCATATTTTTTTTAATAGAGACAACTGTAGTCTATATATTTGAAAGGCCAGCATGAAATCAGTTCAAAAGATTCCCGTAGGTAAATATCATAACGACTTTTATTGAACAATGTGATTTACTTTATTAACAGTGCTAGAAATACTGTATACTGAGACCTGTTTGCTTTTAAAGTTATTCACAGTTCTTTAGTCTTCTTTATCCTAGCGTTAATCCCCAGTCGCATCCGAAGCTTTCACCTCGGCGTCTGTGGTCCGCTTTACCAGTCTTAACTGTGGATTTGGCTGGACCTCGGTATTTTCCGTGAAGCGACTGCCATCTGACCTCCACAACCCAATGGTGACATTAGGCGATATCGAAGCATTGCAGTTAGACCGTTGTTGTTGGACTTTTAGGGCTTTTAGCAACCGGGACGGACGGCTTAACGTGTTTTCCGAGGCTCGACCAGACCAATGCATATACCCATATTCAGGCATACAAATATTTGCACTGAGCGGGAATCGAACCCGCGCCTCCTGCGTAGCGGCCGCGTTCACTACCGCTACGGCACGGAGGTTAATATGTATTATAATAATACATATGATTGAAGTGAAAAGAGATTATTCGAATGAGATTGCTCAGTGAATTGAACAACGCACAAATGACACCTGATTTAATATTTCATTCCCACTACTTTAGTCAGGCAGAAAATACGGAAGGAGCAAATGAGCTGAATAAATGGCTTGTCCCATCCCACCAAAGATAAGGACGTGCGGTGCGGCAATGAGCTATATTATACGTCTAACTGAAATAAACTGATAGGTATCGTATTTGTAAATGGTAAATATTGTTATCGGAGTATCCTAGTAGGTATAGAAATACTACACAGAGGTCAGGCGATACCAAATATTGAAATTTAAATAGCTAGGTATACCTCGGGACACGTATCTTGGACGTAAATCAACAGACAAACGAGGACCTGGCGCGCGCGGGGTATATTTTGTAATAATATATGCTTGATGAATTGAAGTCTTCCACCGTAGCACCTCGTGTTATCCTCAAAAGACACCCAAGAAACGTGTATTGAGCACAATTTAGGTCCAAGGTATATGTCCCGAGCAATACCATATCAAAATCTATATAAAGTCGTGACGATGTGCACAGGTCTATCTGTTACGATAACTAGTTATGTAATAGATAACTGATTTATGAACGTTATTTTGAATTTAAAACGTTTGGGTCGAACTCTTTACAATATAACACTATGTTTTTTCAATGACCATTTTATTGAGGACTCAAAGGACTTTTTTTATTTATTTATATAGGACATAAGGTTAAAATCGACTTCCAAGATCAGGTTACAATGTTTTTTACATAGTTACAAATTACGTAATAAAAACGTGCTTAAGGTAAAGCTGCGATGGCGAAAAATGAGGTTGTACATTCCACCCACCAGACAATCTAACGTAAGAGAGCGGTCTCCTAACTCCAAAGTATAAGTTTTGGATGCAACCCTGGAATGAAGTTGAAGTGGCGAAACGCCATTCTTACCGGCTTCTTAGTTACTTCCTACCTACCTTTGATTATATTACTTAATGACGTCAGCTTGAGCAGGTTTCAGATCCGATTTCCAATTAGGTTTTTGACTAAATTCTTACGGTCAGCTACACTAATTTCGGTCGGCTAGCATTAACTACCTCGTTGGTTAACTTGCGGTTGACGTTCCGGCTCCAGTTACCAATTTGGTTTGCTCACGTGGCAACTCGACAGACACATCTAATTGTGCAAGCTTCGGTAAACACTTATCCTATTTATATTATTATAGTATTTATTTGCTGTACCGTATTATAACATAGGTATAAGCCACTGGTTCCATTGATTCACTGTCCATCAAAAAAGAATAGACATTTGATATAATGGGTAGTGGGAATTCAAAGGGAAAATTCCCTTGAGCATAGTTTAAAGGTGCTAGCGCACTGCGTCGAATTTGAATTCGAGAAAAACGTGGTTTGAATTATTTCATATGCTATTTTTCAGTTCCACGTTAACCAAATATCAGAATGACTCGGAAATTTTTCGAATTGTAATTGGAAATTGAACACAATGATTGATGGAAATACAAGATTTTCCAGATTTACATTTACCTAAATTCGAATTGAACGAAGTATGCAAACACTCTTAATACAGATAATATATTTTCCTGGTAACAAAAAAGGAAAAAACAAAAATATGAAATCTCTGGAGATATTCCGGGATGAAAGCTTATCTGTGTACTAATATCACATTACAATTGCTATAGTTACGGCATTTTCCCCAAGGGCCTTAGATGTATTGATCCACAGCGGGAGGCACGTGTACAATTTCTTCTCGTCGACGACATTGTTAGTTATATAAATTAACACTAAATAAAACTATTACCTATCAATTTAAGAGAAGTAGTGCTGTTAGCGACAAATTCTCAATAACAGCAATAGCAGCATTAAGTCTATGCCCGGTAGGTAGACTACACTAGAGCCCAATAATGTAGCTGCTGAAAGATGGGCATACAATATACCTTAGAGGCGAGTAAAGAATGAACAGAGAGATTTATTTAACATAATTATTTCCATTTTAAAAGGATTTTATGTTTTCCTAAGCTATTTGGATAATTTTTGTTTTACTAATGAAATATTTCTTTTGATTCAAACTTTCAAATATATTAAGTGGATAATTAACTGAAAGGATCAAATTTTGAGACCAAAATGGCAGGGCTACAGCGTCGCCAAGCGGCACGCTAAGTAAACACGCATGCGCTGTACGATCGATTTGTAAATACGCGAGGCTTTTTCCAATATTCGGCAACACTATCTAGTTTAATCTTATTAAATTACTAATAAAAATTACTGTAAATTTTGTCTTTTGACAAGCGAAAACTGCCTGCAAGTAGCAAGCTTAAATACGGTTGAATTATTTAGACAAAATATTCTATATTTTTTTAAATTTATTAGTTTCAAAAATAAATATTAATTAAAATCCATTTATAATTTAAATAAAAAACATAATAGAAAAAATAACTGTAATAATGAGTACGTTAGAGAGGACCTACAGATCTAGGACGAGCGAAACCGAGTAAAATTTGTAAGTGAGCCGACGTGAAGCGTTTCACGTACAATTTGGAGGCGAGGGGGATGACTGTGGGGGCATGAACGACTTTGTACTCACATTGTCAGGGTAGAGTTCGCGCAGGCACCACGTAGATATTTGGGGCGACATTGTGCGGCGCAACAGCGCGGCGGACCGTCCATCCGCCCCGATCGTTAAACTTGCGAAGTTGTCACAAAAAAGTACCTATATACTTGTCAACGTATTTCAATTAGGTAATTATTACCTTTTTATTAATACTTAAATATTTATTTGTAATTAAAATTTGCATGTCTAATTTTGCACATATTTATTATTTTATTAACGTTACGGTTAGTTGCATGTGTTCGTATTGTATAATCATATTATAAGGTAAATTATTCAATAAAGCCGGAATTCACATGCACAGAAATTAGTTTATATCGGATGGGAGGGAACCTTGTTTATCGAAGCATACATCCTATGATAATAGTGCTGCAAAGCACCGCGCTACGTTGTCTATTATTGTACATGATTTATACAATATCTCATTTTAATGTACAAATGGGTTATTAGTGTTCTAACTGTTACAAATACTCGGTTGTGTTGTGTATATACATACCCAGATAAGCGATGCGTCGCGGCAATAATTAGGGTAGGCACTAGGCCATGCAGTGTTGATATCTCTACCTGTTAATTATTGACGCGATACTTGATTGATACTTTAAATATTCTATTGATGTTTTACTCGAATAAAAGCCTACTGAAGGTATTTTAAAACAAAACGTTACATACGTTACAATACACACAGGCTGTATATTTCATATAGCATAAATAATATAGTATAGTATATTTTTTAAGTTTTTACTTACGGCTCCTGCCGCATGAAATACTATTGCCGTTGTCGGAACATATTCCCGAGATACACAACAGCCTATGGGTTATTGTTATGACAGTGATCCCTGTGCTAAATTTCATATTCTCCGTTTAGGCATTCTTGTGTGATTGAGTAACAATCAACCGTTCATCCGTAAGTCTAAATTTCCACGTCTGTAAATAAAAACAATTTTCGAAAAGAAATATTCTATTACGTAGTATCGTAGCAGGTATGTACTAGCAGTCCCGAAGGTATTGAGAGTACCGAGAAAATTTTCGAGACTACCGATCATGATCGGTATCGGAAGTCTCGAGAACTTTCTCGAAATAAGTACGCTTGCTTCTAGTAGACAGAGACCTTGTTTCCACTGAAATAAATCTATTTAAACGGAATCTGTTGCGATTTATTTGGTGTTATTTTATTATTTACACTGATCCCGACGACGGCGACGCGGAGGTTTCGTTTGCTTTCGATTGGTTTCTTGCGCACACTTCTGACAACAGACGGGTCGGAATCAATTTTTACACTAGTTACTATTTCGATTTACATCTTTCAGATCTACTATTTGCCGTAATCGCCGGTTCCCGGTTATTTACTAGAGGTATAACTCTTGATCGCACTTTTATTCGTTCGATATGAAAAGTAATACAAATAAATAGTGAAGTTGAAAACATGTTCATTATAACATTCAAGGTATTCGGAAAACGAGAAAACGTAAGGGGGCTGGCTAGTCCGGCGACACACTCACACAATAAATGAATTGCAATATCCTGTTAGTAGTTCAATATTTCCTTCAGTGCTTCGTAGGAATATGACTAGATACAGCCAGCCAATAATAATATGACTCTGTACCTGTTCAGGGAAACGTGACCCCAGTAGGACTACGGCCGTTGCATTTTGGTCGATCTTTCAGACAGTTCAACGGTAAAAGCTATATCATAGATTACATTAATTGTAACTTACCTAACCGGTAATCGCATTAATGCTTGTAAACATAATAATATACTTGTGTATCATGGAACGTGAAAATTATATCTTTTGGAAGGTGCAGAAGTTAGAAATTTTTTGGTGCGGAATTTGAATTTCACTGCATGCCAGATTATCAAATGATGATGATTTTAACATTATGCCTAACAGTTTCCATAACCTAATACTAAATGAAAAAATATACGCAATTTTTTTTTAACTTTTAGGTATATACCGGATTGGTAAAATTAAAAAGAATCTAAACAGGTTAATCAGTTGTATGGACGAGCAATAAATAAAAATCAGTCATACAGACGTCAAACAGAACTGAAAATCGAATATTAACGCTTTGAATGATGGCCAAGCGCACCACGTCATAGTACTCGTAGTAGCTACGTACCTACCTAAAAATAATATTAGCATGTCTGTGACACAACCCGTCGTCGAGTTTTCACCCAATGAAAATCACTCAACGCACCTTTTCATTTTTATTTTATTCGAAATACCCATAGAAAAGTTTTCATTGTAAAAAAGTTCTTGGATTTTCTATGCCGATTCTCGAAATCAGCTTTTTGTCTGAAGGCGTGCGTTTATTAACATTGTTCAAGAAAAATAAAGAAATATAAATTGACTTTTCGATGAATGAAAAGTTTTTATAAGTACGGTAAATGTGATTGATGTTGCTGCAAGCGGCTGTTTGTACTTAACATTCGTGGGCGACTTTGAATAACCTTAATGTTTATAATAATATTTAAACATCGTGCTATTCACTTACAATTATGTGTTTCGGTAGGTGTAAATCCTCCATTGAACGAGTCTTTAGGATTGTGCCAATAAATTGATAGTATGACTTTGTCTTTTGTGAAACAATTGTGCAAGTGGATTGATTATATATTATTATTTATAGTCCAGTCATTTGGTATTTTTACCTGGAAAGTTTTCCGGGAGTTTTGAAAATTGGCAATTTTATAGATTTTGATATGCTCTTTCCAAATTTGAACTTTGCCACCTCGTATGTTTGCCGCTCGCGCCGCCATTTTGAAAAAATGGCGCCCAAAAGCAGTTTTTTGATAATTACTCCTTTCCGACGCATTTTACAGGAAAAACATATTACACAAAATAAAATTAGAGGAAATTTCCTACAATTTGTGATAAATTTTTTTTCCCTGAAATTAATAGTTTCGGTGTAGGAGCGCCGTAAAGTGTAATTCAATACACGTTTCGGCAGAAATACTCATTTCCACACCACCATGAGGTAGAGAAATCGGCGCGTTTTTTTATCGTGGTATCCCTTCTATCTACTTCATTAGAAGCCATGGCTCTGTAAATGCAAACGACACTGTGAAATGATAAACGTATACTGATGACTCAGACTAAATATTTCTGTTGAGCTCAGCCGGGGCTAGATGTTTCTTAGAAGGGAAAGAAGGAGCCTGACACAGAAGGGGCGCATTTCTTTATATCTGCGGAGACATGACAGACTATAGTTACCTATAATTACTATAGATAACCTTCGTATAATTTTTATAATTTACAAATCACAGTATGAGCAGTTTAAAGTAAATATTACACGTTGGTGTGGATGTATATTGGTTTACGGCGCTCGTACGCCGAAACTATTGATTTTAGGTAAGAAAAGGTTTGACATAAATTGTAGGAAATTTTCTCTACTTTTATTTTGTGTAATATGTTTTTCCTGTAAAATGCGCCGGAAAGGAGTTATTATCTAAAAACTGCTTTTTGGCGCCATTTTTTCAAAATGGCGGCACGAGCGGCAAACTTACGAGGTGGCAAAGTTCAAATTTGGAAAGAGCATATCAAAATCTATAAAATTCCCAATTTTCAAAACTCCCGGAAAACTTTCCAGGTAATGTTCTAGGTTTTCGCCCAAATGACTGGACTATTATTATATTAAAGTGATTTGAATAATATAATTTTTATATTCCTCTCACAATGTCATCTGAACGGGAAGGTTCTGGTTCGGGTGCTCATCGTATTCCTTTAGCCAATTGCGAACGGCTGCCGTCGACCGCCCGCGGCTATTATGCGTGATTGGGTAAAAGCGCGTCCTTTACTGTCTGCATACCGAATTTCGTCCGAATTAGAAGGTGTTTCCACAGAAATAATAAATAAGCGTCCTTTTTTCAACACCTCTCTCCTGTACTCTGTATACACTAAAACTCTGTTCTGCTCCAAGCGTTTTATCATAGAGACGGCTTGCCATCATATGGGTAGTCTATTTGTGTAGTTTGAAAAATCAAATTAGGTACCACTTGATAAAATTTCATTTCTTCTTCCACAGGTCTGACGAACGGCTGATGACACAGTTCCAAAAATGATGTATCGTACATACTTACTTTTGGTAAGTTTTCAGAAATTATAAGTAGATACTTTTATGTGTTGTAGTTGCTCAAAGCGATTTATTATTCTTGTTTATCTGTGTATATGTTATTATTGTGTAATTATAATTATGCTGTGCGGCTGCCTTGCAATTTAATTTCATTGTTGTCAATGTTAGATATTTATTATCCTTCTAGAATCCGGATCAAAGAACATTCTCTCTATTGTTACAGAGAGTACATCCGAAACTACACAAGCACAGACTGCATCTACGGCCTCCCTAGCAGTCTAACGCAGACTGCATCATCTTGCCCGCAGAACAAACGATAACACCATTTTAACCTGACAGGTAATTATCTCATCGTTTTTTCACATATTCTAGTACCTTTATATATTCCTATAATTATGTGTGATATATAAGTGATAGTTATATTTGAGTAGTTTAGCTTTGCGATACTTTAGATAGCGCTTTAAGCACTTAGCAAAAGCGATGATATAGCCTTCAGCGCGAGTTTATGAATGACACCTGCCATTGCATGAGAACAGTGATGGGAAGATACAATGGCACCTAGTACTACGTATTGTTATTGTTTCGTGTTAACATTGTGTAGCTGTTAAAACGACGATAATACTATATCATTTACGTTTTACTAGCCAATCTTCTTGTGACGTGTTGTCACGCAATGTATGACTGTCATCTGGCTGGCGCACGTGAATAAAATGAATTATTAGAATGGATTTTGTCATACCTTTTGACAGCTTGCTATTGGGAGCAGCGGAATGTTGCGGTTCGAAGCTGACTGGAGCCAGGGTCGTGCAGACATTCTAGCAGGTAGGTACCGCAATTAATAAAATGGGAATTAATCCTGAAGTATATGTTTAACTTAGAAGACCCTTTTTTTCTTTTTTGTTACCGACCATTTTTATTTCCTTTTTGTCACCGTTACTGTTTATTTTGCCAATTTTATGTTTTAAATAACGCTTCTTTATGAAAATGCTAGCGATTCAAATGCACCAGCGACTACAGATGTCACGTCACTAAACATGCAAAGAGTTTTTCGTGATTTGAATGAACTGCATGAACATTTTCAATCGTTAACATTTATTTTGTCCTGTATTATTTCAACGTCTCGTTACTCAGTTTAAACTTGAAACATAAATCAGTTCAGTGCTAAAATCCCGATTTTTATGTTAATAAATTACGAAAATAAATAATATTTATCGAAATAAAATCATAGATTTGATTTATATCTACATTATTATTAATAATTCAGAGAAAATATTCGGATAACTTTATCTGTATAGGGGCGGCAACAAGATAACCATTTTTAAGAAAATTACCCGATCAGTAAACGTGAAATTTGACATGGCTATAATTCAGGCGGAGAAGAAGTGTGTTATGCTATTTCATGTGAATTAAAATACATTAAATTAAACATACGCATACTACATGCATTTGAAACACAGATAGGTACTCATCGTTACTTTGTGTTCATAACTGTCAAAGCTGACGTTGACTGATGTACGGCTGAGGTATCAAATATATTGTTCTAAAATAAATGCAAAAATGTAACTTACTGATAAAAGAATCTCAATAGGTATGGTTCAAACTACAGAAAGTAAAGAATTAAAGGCGAAATTCGACCACCCCACGACGAACCACTTACGACATATTATGTGTAGGGTGAATTAATTCGAAGTTATTGTAGAAACATCCTTCCGACAAAAGGAATCTTAAAAGTTCTTTGTACTCAGTTTGTTGGTTTTACTTACCTATTTCTTGAGAGATATTCAACTGAAATCCAACATCTTCAATTAATATTCAGTAATTAACAAGGCATCGCTTTCCAAGCTCTAAATTTAAATTACTAGACTTTTATAAGTCGCCTAATGGACACAGAGTTTAAAATTGTATGGAAATAACTGATTACAATTAATAACGTTTATAGTTATACTATTCAGGATCATATTCAGCCAATCACCTGCTGTTATGGTATTACTACCTACTGCTATAGATGCCTGATTTTTATACCCCGTGAATTATAATTTATTCGTCCTGGGTACCTATCACTATCTGTCCCTCTCTCATCTGATATTCTAATCTTTCAAGAATATGTTTTTTTTAAACCTGCGTAGTATTTTTCGGTATCGGTGTGTAAAGATGACGAACTACCTTAAAATATTATACACTATTATCATTAGGTACATAAATATATAGGCTACCAAAAACGTTAACAGATTTGATTGAATTTAATTACGTAAGTACATACAAAAACGAACTAATGTAACGTATCAGGTTTTTAATTGATTCGCCTATTAACTGGTTAGGTAGCATACGTTAATTATGTAGGTAATAATATTGTCTGTGACTAATTTAATCGATGCAGACAGAGACGATGACGTACGTAGTTTTAACTATATATTAGTTTAAAGTACTTTAACTGTAATACTCACAATGTTTTTTATTATTATTTTACGCACTTGTACTCGTAATTGAAAAAAGAAACGATACTTCGTTAATGAAATAAAAAATTGAACAACTATAAAAAAGATTTCACGCGATTTTTATTCGCATTATTGAGTGATAATGCTGTTTGCATTTTGCACTTGGCCACAATAGAAATCATAGTCATGTCAAATTTAAAACTAGGTAGGATGAACTAATACTAGTGGAATTAGTATTTTGTAAAAGAAATAAACTTTTTTTAAGTAGATACATATCTACGTTAAAGTACTTATTTCTTGCTGTTTTTTTCTAAAATGGTTATAGAAAGTAGAATTAGCAATGATTTTACAGCAAAGACACCATGTTTGTGTTGTAGACGACATTCGATGTATCCATATTTATTAAACCCCAAATTTCAATTTGGTTATTCGTCCACGTATTGAAAATCCATCGCAGTGATGACTCGATTACAAAGAGGACTTGTGCATGAGCCGTCGTCTGATACCGCTGTCAAAGGGTTAATTAATTACTTTGCAACCCGAATTCAAAAAGCCATACATATTGGCAATGCATTTTCAATGGAGTCGTTTTTAATCCTCTCCAACGTGGCATAGGTGGGGCTTGGCTTGGCTTTCCATATTATACGTTTTCATTTTTGAACTTCATTAATTTCGTGACTGAATCCCGAATGGTGACTGTGATAAATGTAGTATTTTTATAATCTTCACAAACGTAGTTAATAATCTATGTAATAATAATATATATTTTATAAAATCTTATCAAGCATAGGTGGTGACATATCGATAATGATTACTTGTTATTATATAATAATGTGTAATAATTTAATGATTTGTTTATGTTTTGTATGTAATAACATATTATTGATGATTTCTATTTTTCCGAGTGGTATAAGTGACACTTTGCATGGAAGCGAATATTACAGTGATGTTTTCATGAGGCAATGTTTGCAGTGACGTCGCGTCGCGGTCGCAGTTATCCTGCCAATTAGAAATGTAACTTCCTTGCCGAGTTTTTCATAAGAAATACATACACTTGGATAGCAAATGAACTGAACCTGCAATGTACTACTTAAATTGGACTAAGAATAGAAATAGATTAAGAATATATCAACATCGTACTTCAAGCAATCAATCAAAACCAGTTTTTTTGCAACATACATCCATACAACCAAAAAAAAAAAAAAAAAAAAAAAAAAAAAAAAAAAAAAAAAAAAAAAAAAAATCATCTCTCTGCCGAGTGTTAGTTACCTATTTATTCTTTCCAAGTTACAGCAACATAATTTAAACACAGATAATCACAATTTAAATATAACATGTTACCTTTTCAATTAGTCTACTTTGACAGCTGCAATATGAATATTTAAAGGCAAAGTTATTTAAAACGTACCTATACACGTAATGGAGACAAAAATATCTGAAGTCAAAATACTATGGTGTGTATTTGACAAAGCCGAATTTCACTTTTGTAATAAAAATGTAACCGGGTTTTTGATCAATACACAATTGTCATATTTTAGAACTATTGATAATTACAGACGCACTTCATTAACAAATTGCTTACCTTTTCTGAAATATATTTGTGGGAGTCGCCCGGTCGGATGTCGTCATCGTCATCACAAGAATCTCCCAAGACAAGATTAAAAAAAACATTGAGTACAAGCCCACCATAGCTACGTAAAGCATCAGCCTGGTAGTACTTTAAGCATCCTTAGATAATAGTACCTTGCTAGTAGATAAAACAGTTTAACAAATAAAATAATCATTTCTTTGCTCCCAAGTGTATAAAATACTTATTAAAAGTAATCACGTTACTACATCCATTGGCAAATAGTAATGCGTAAATATAATCTAATTCGAATGCATAGTTACACTTCTACCGCGAAATACAAAACCTAGCCTAGTACAGAACGCAACCCGCCAGCTACGACATTCGCTCTCTGCCTTATGAAAGACTTGGGTAGTGAGATGTCCCTGACATCGCCCGTTCTCACTACCTTGTCTTTCATGAGGATTGGGCACATTTCTTCTCAGACGTCCCACAGAAGATATCTCCAGGAATCCGTCGGCTAACCATGATATTTTGATACTTATGTTATTTGTGTGCACATTATTCTTTTAGATTCTACTAATGTAAATACAGGTATTAATGGCTCACTCAGAAAGGTTTTACAGAATATCTAAGAACATATAGCTTACCCATTCGTCAGTCTGGATTTGGTGCGTGTACTGAAACACGGCCCTCCATCATTTGCTTATGCCCATGTTATACTAGCATGGGAACGTACAAAATCTTTCTGAATGGCTCGATTGTCTTATTGCCTACATTTTATTGAAGGTTCGATCGCAATAGAATCGTGTCTAGGTACTTACTTAGTTTTTGCAGTTACTTGTATGTATTAGGTATTTGAATTATTTATTCGTCTACAATCTAATTTTATGCCTGAAGTCAGTAAAAAATAAGTAAATAATATTTCAAATAAACATCAATGTGTTACATACGTACCTATTTTTAAATGTCTGAGTGGTAATCGTAGGTAGTACATATAGGTACTACAAAACAATACCCAATGCCTCTGCGTCTTAACTAACTCATATCTATTAATATTACGCCTACAGACTGCAATAGGTCTAATATAATCTTGAATAGTGTTAGCGGCTATCCCGTTGCATCCGAGATTTCTTTCGAGTTGAATACTCGTAGAAAGCGTATGCATTACATTAAATTATTAAACGAGTAGAGTAGCAAATGCTCGATCTGTAATTGCAAAATGCAAAGATTGCGCTCTTGTTGTTATGAATACGCGCTTACACGCTAGTATCGTTGTTATCTCTCAGTGTTTGTAAATTTGACTAAGAGAAGATTGTTGTAACAGATTTTAACAACAGCTGGTTAAATTAAATATATCGACGCTGTGTGTTGACGTCCACAACAGGTGATCTTGCGATTTGACTCTCTTCTCACTCCCAGTTACATTAGACTGAAATCGTAGCCGGGCGCTCCGGCTCGATTTACTCTTACCCCAACTTTTGATTTGGCTTATAGGTAGGACTGCCATCGGACCTGCCAATCCAAATTGAGGAAATCTTTTTTATTATTGCTGGCTTAAGATAATCGATTGCATATCGGTAGTAAACCAACTTCTTTGATGACCTATAATACAGATCTTCTCAAGCTTTTATCTCCATTCGCGCAAGTCGCAAGTAAAACTTAACGTCAAGATTAGTGCTGATAAATTTACAGCCAGATTCGCAAGAATCGCAAGGTAATAGAAGCCTGATAGAAAAGAATCTGGTAATAAACTTAAAATGAAGACAATGTCACAGAATAAGTAATAGTACTACCAATGTTGTCAATAAAATACTTAGGTACAACAGTTTATCATAGTGTAAAATTATATTCATATTGAATAAATCACTTGTACTTTTCCACAATTATTTATTTATTTGAACCTTACCGGTTTCACCTTACGGCATTATCAAAGGTTTACAATGTTACTTTTCCACTAAACATTGTAAACCTTTGATAATGCCGTAAGGTGAAACCGGTAAGGTTCAAATAAATAAATAATTGTGGAAAAGTACAAGTGATTTATTCAATATGTGTAGCAAGTTCCACCAAGTGCCATCAATCTCAAGTATAAACAGTAAAATTATATTGGTTTGTTTGATCCATTTTCCGTATGTACAGTACACATTTAACTCTAATATTACTTAACATTGAATTAGCCATTGACCTTTATTTTAAAACGATTGTATAAATATTTACCAAGTCATGTAACAAACAGTAGATTTGTTTATACCTTAATACCTATAGTTAGAGAATTTAGTTCAGCAATGCATATTCATACTTTATTAACGCTACTGAAGATGCAATTAAACAACAAAATAGATTCTTTGTCAAAACGCGTGATTATAATTCGATTAAAAATAACAGTAGGTAGTATATTTTTTTAGTATTCCGCATAATTTGGCAAAACTAAACTACGTTGCTACGTTTCTATGTTCTACGTTTTCGTGAGATTACAAAACTTACGCCACGAAACTCGGTTTGGTTGCATTTTTGATAAAATTTTGATATATATCCTCATTTTAAAAGTTTTCATAAGTAAAACGTGTGATTTTAATATCCCACGTTTTAAAAAATACAAAATGGCAATTTTTAAACTATACTTCTCGATCAGTTCATCTGGGGATGCATCGGCTAGCAGTTAGGCATGCTGTACTGTCTGAGGATCTTAATAGAACCACATAGACACTAAAGATTAACAAATAACTAAATTCTAATCTATATCTAATTCGAATCGTCGTTATTATTTCTTCAATTCGCTTAAAGCGTGGGTATTGTAATATCAAGTTCATAACGAACGAGTGAAACATTATCCGGGACCACGCAGCAATACAAAAATAAATACGCTATTTTAGTTACTTTCTGTATGAGTAAACAATATCATAGGTTAGTGATACCACCGATTACTGGGAATAATATGATTTTCTACAAACCTACTGATTGGATACGTCTACTATTGTCTAAAGAAAAACAAATAAATATTGCTAGATATCAAACAGCCTACGTTCCAAATATAAAAGAAATACCTGGAAATACAAAGCAATTATAGGTCGATTAAGATATATTTAGAGATAAAATATCATTTGTATTGATACACGGCGTCTTCGTAGCAATTCGAATCGGGAAACGTGTGTCGATACATCGGTTTATAGTAACAGCGTTTCCGAAAGGCTGTTCAACGCTAAAATTAACTAATCGGCTGTTAAATCTCTTGTCAAATAGCAATTGGGTTGTTAGAAGCATGGTTAAATATGTAGTTTAATTTGAACATCGTGTCAGTTAACATAGCCATTTTGGGTTTCCGAAACGCTCTGAATATTTTGTCAACAATGACAGTCGATAACATTTTTTCATCCGTTTTGGAACCGGCATATAGGCAGTTTTGACTAAGAATGAAAATAACGAACAAAAACGTGCAGTGTGGCCACAATTACCAACCGGTTTGTTGGTAATTGTGTGTTGGTAAATGTCAAATTAAAGTAATCATTTGTCGTTAATTTTAGCCTGATCAACGTTCTGAAACTCAAATTGATTTGACATCCATGTTAAATTAACAGCAGTTTATTAATCAAAGATTTGACAGGCCTTTCAGAAATTTTTTTTTGGCTGGTCTGCTAAAATCTGTGTGTACCTCAATAGAGTATTAGTCATAGTCATAAAATATGAATAATTATTCATATTTTATAGTCTGTGGTACCTATCCAAAGAAGCACCATGCAGTTATCGCACGCACCTATCGCAAGTAATTAGTAATAGTAATTCATAAATAAATAATTTAATTCATGCTGTAAACTGTAGTAGGTACGAATAAGGAATTTGTCTTAAGCACATATCATTTAAAATTAGACCAAAATCAATTAGTCATATATACCTAAAGAAAAAGTATGTCATAATATAATTATGCCAAAGTAGTTTTATGCCTTTGAAAGTTATGCCAAAGTTAGGTTAGGTTAGGTAAAAAAATTTTTTATATAAGAACAAGGTATCACGTACCATTTTCGGGTCCGATTGCCGGATAAATATAATGTTATGCTACCGTTGGCCTATTCTTCGGATCATGGCGTAGGCCTGCAAATCTTAGGCGAATCTTGCTTGATTTGAGCAAATAAACCTAAGCAATCATTCACACTAGATTGTTTAAACAATGGCATATTATCTCGCGATGACGTACTCGTATAGGCCCATATCAGCGGCGTCGAGGTAATCACATATTGTGTTCATTTGGAGACTTAGCCTGCGGCACAGATGGTGTGTAAAGTTACTCATACAGTTTAAAGACAATGCGTCCTACGCTGCTCTATATTCTAGAATCATTTAAAAAAAAAATAAGACCTATGTTGCATAAGTCGTTTATTTTGGGATAAATCCGACTCAGGCTCCGACTGCTGCGTATCCTGTATACCAGGATCGGTCCTGCCCTTCTAGACAAGTGGCAATTCGTTTCTCGGCGTATGATGGAATAGAATGCCAAATGAATGGGATTTGACGTATATGACAGGCGTCAACGAATGTCAAAAACGTCAAATCCTATACATTTGTCATTCTTTTCCATTATACGCTGAGCAACGAATTGCCACTTGTCTAGGGGGGTCGGTATACAGGATACGCAGCAGTCGACGATGCTGTCGACAGAATCGTCCCAGATATAATTTTGTGGAGTTGGTAATACTATTGAATTCGATAATTCGATTTTCAAAATAATTTTTAGTTTATAGACACTTATAGACTTACTAGCTTTTGCCCGCGGCTCCGCCTGCGTGGATGTCGGTTATCGCGACCAAACATAGCCTATGTCCGTTCTCGAGGTCTAATCTACCCCTATACCAAATTTCATCAAAATCGGTACAGTGGTTTGGGTGTGACAGACAGACAGACAGACAGACAGACAGAGTTACTTTCACATTTATAATATTACATAGTAGGGATTTGTATTTGACTAACACTGACTTATGGAGTCTACTTTTCGAAATACGAATCGGTCTACGAGGTTACAATAAAATAAATAAATGTAGGTACCTACCTGCAGTACCTATCTCATAAGGTAATTACATCTTGTTCAAGGTACGAAGTCTAAATAACTTGAGATACCGCGTAGGGGTTCATCCAGCGGAAGGAAATGCCAATTTTTTCTTACTGATGATTGCCACTTAACGTGATTCGAGTTATTAACATTCCACGGCAAGACTAATTCATTTTCCTCTAATCAAAACGGTATATGAAAGGGTACCTCTGAAAGAGCGAGAAGGTAACACGGCGTATTATTATTCTTAAATACTTAGGTCGATCTTTTTACTAAAAGTACATAATTTATGTACCTACGAGTATACTAAATTTGGAGCAAAAATCATATTACGTTGACTCGTCAACATGATAGTATGAGATCTCGCACAGTCAGTCAGTGATTAGAATAACGAATGCTACAATCTATGAAATTTATGTAGGTATGCTACAGTATTGTACGTGTCATAAATGAGCTGTACGGAATAAAAAACTTAGTATCACAAAGCTCAACTTTTTCTTAAGTCATACAAATGACATCACAAATATATGGTATAAATAGATTAATTAATGAACTCAACTTCATTAACAGGACGTAGAAACTATAATTTTAGTTTCTATACCCTGTTCCAGATTCAAAATTCATTCCCACCTCATCCAGAAGCCGTGACACAATTTTTGTTCTAAGCAGTTGTCTAGTGTATATGAAAGTTATTGTCTACAACAAAATATTACAATCTCTTTTTAAAATAAATTACGAACTTTCAAACAAAAAAAACCGCTTCAAAATCCGCCAACCCTTTGCATTCGCTCCATTGGAATATTGCGTTCGCTGTGTGCACTATCCTAGTGCTAAATAATCCATTATTAATACTCGTCGATCCATTTCAAACCGCAGACAGGTCTATCAGTCACCCCATTTGGGCAGGTGACAATTACATCAAGCTCCGTTGGTTTTGAACCTGCGCAGAAAATAATAAACAACCAATAATTGCCTTTCATATTTGCCCTTCTGCTGCCTGCGGCCTGCGGCCTGCCACCCACCGCACACTAATTTATCTTCACTGGATCTGACGCGCTAGTAACGTTAAAATACGGCTGATTTAATTTGCAACCATTTAATATTGTAGCGCCCAATGATATTTGAAAAAAAAAAAAACAAAAAAAAAACATGAGTTACTTTTTATACTGAGTAGCTTTTAGTTATGACATGATGTACATATACCTAAGTGCTTAAGTCAACTATGGGCATACAATGTAGATTAAGATTAGTAATACGTAGGTATAATTAGTTAGTAGTTAGTAGCGCTTGAAGTTCAAAAGTTGCTAGGTACAATTGTCTGAATTTGCCTAGAATAGTTCACGTGTGCTAGTGCGATACCTATCTTCGTCTAGAATAATTATTTTTATGAATAACTAATGGCCTGGGTTAGGGCTTTGTCTAGGAATGGATTCGTAAAAAAATCTCTTATGTAAGAATGATAGTAAAATCATATATGAGCTTTATCAACCAATACAGAACCATTTCAGTTTTAGAAAAGTAGGTACACATACAATGAATATAGATATAGTACCTATTAGAAGGTTTATCCAGTCGAGAGTAAAAAACATAAGTACGAATATGACAAAACAAATGTGACAAATATTGACAACCCCGTAAACTTTTAACCTAAGAATCTACTATCGGCGTTAAGTTCTGTTGCTAGATCTAGCGTCTTCACAAAAATGTGAAAATGAATATGAGATGAATTGGAATTGTGTTGCGAATTGACACAAGGAAGTAATATCTAATCAGTGTCATTATTTGTATCAATTGCTACTTGTCCATGGCCAATCAACTTAATTTATTTCAATGACCCGTCCTATACACAGGCAGCTCGTGTGTTTAAATTGCATATTTCTTTTTATTGCATCGCGGCACGATTATACATTGCATCGTGCAGTCTGAAAGTTAACATAAAAATAGATAAACATCGGGTTTATCTTAACTAAACCTGATTTCCAATGATAAAACATACTTAGAAATGTTTCTGAATATCCTTTTTTAGAATTGTCAGCAATGCTCAAATTAGTTAAATCTATTTTCAAATTAGTTAAATATATTAATTAATTCTATTCAAGATAACCCATAAGACTGAGATCTACGTGGTAATACTGGTAATCAAGTAAGCTTCGGTAACTTAGAGGTTGAGGAGTCGGACTTACGATAATACTACCCAACTCATTTTAGGGAACTGGACACTTATGGTAAATCCACCACAGTATCTATTAGGATACAAGGCGATCTTTTAAGTGTCTGATGTTAGTTGCAAAGAGAATAATAAAATATCGAGAATAATAATCGATAGTTTCTATCTGCATTGCACGATATTCATTACACTGTCTCAACAAAGATTATTGTGTATAGTTAAGAACTAAACATAGACATCCTGATATCAGATTTATAATAACTACACGCAGGTTTCAATTAATAAAAAAACTGACTGCAAAACAAAAAAAATATGATTTACTAATTTAATTTAGGAGATAACAAATCAAACTCTATCATTTTTCTGTATTTTTTCATTTGAAAGCGGTTCCTGTCTGTGTGTGATGCAATCAGCATGGCTCCAGCCTTCTAGTTCCCAGCTATGAATTTCAATTCATAGCTGAAAATCTGTTCAACTAAACTGGGTTCATAAGTTTTAAATTCACTGTTTGAAATTCAGAAAGTGAAATTAAAAGTAAAAAGCCATAACAAAAGAAAATAACATGATAGCCTTTATTTACGAGTAGTAACTTTGTACAAGTTTTTTTTTAAATGGGGGCACGGATCGGCTTTACCCCACACCGTGAAGTGAACATCCGATGTGAATGAACACCGGACACTTTAATATCAGGAATTTTGTGAAACAGTTGAACGTAATTACCCCTACCTGTGCTTAAATTATATGGTTTTAATTGTAGTTATATCGTCTCCAGTTAATTAGCTATTAACTGGAGACGATATAACTACAATTATAAGTGCAAAGGAACTAGTGAGAAGAAACAGTTTCAGTAGTTCCAGCAAAAATTACAACGGAACTAATGAGAAGAAAAGGTTTCACTAGTTCCACCGTGGCTACTTCCACTGGAACTAGTGAGAACGATCGCTACGTAGTAGGTACCTACACAATTGTACTCTTATATTGGTTCATACAACATAATGTATGTCCGCGATATTATTCGGGGATTCAGAATTATATAGTAAAGACGTTTGAATTTTTTACTTTTCACAATTTTGGTTATTGAAGAGGAAATACAGATTCAATGTACCGGACAGTTAGTGCATGTTTTTTAAATGATTCTAGCAGTGGTGAAGGGGGAAAATTTACAAAAGGGAAGCCGGTGGAAAACAAATTCGTGTAAGACCACAAGCGTGTAACCTAAGGAATTCTGGACGTTCTAATCTACCACGGCTTCCCTTCAAAGAGCATACCGACAGGAACAGAGAGAAGACACTAGGCACACACCACAAAGTATTCGTGATGGTCTGCCTAGAAGATGTAAGCGTTAATTGCAACTTAAATCTGAATTATTAGTAAGTAAACAAATTAAAAGTTGCCTGCTATATACGAGAAACGATTGAAAGTTGCGGACATAAATATTTATTGGTTTGTTTCTATACACTTTTACAATTTGTTAGTGTATTAATTACAAATTTAATGACGATATTTAACATTTTCCGTTCATTTAAGTTGTTATTTTTACAATAACTTGCAACTAAAATTGAAAGGAAAGCAGAAGTATGACTATTTAATAAAGTTGGCAGCAAACTGTGTCTCGTACGCCGACGGTCTAATTACATCGAATGATGATAATTGTAGTATCAATTAATACTGTGCGTGCCTACAGTTACGACTCACTACAATCCAATTGTATTATGTTTAAACCAAGCGGTCGTTAGCTTACAGTCGGAGATAAAAATAACCTGCGCGCATTCAACATGAGTTCATGAACAATCGCTGCCATTTTAACGATTTTGTCGACGACCAATAGAAGTAGTAGCATTTTTTCAGTCCCAGCGTTGAGTCCTAGGCTTTCACCTTGGAGTCCAGGGACCGCTGGGTAATGTCCACATATTTTGAACTATAAGACTAGTTTATAAGAACTAAAATTATGTCACGATTCTGAAGGTGAGGCGTAATGGCGTAAGGATACGGGACGCACGCACTACATAAATTAATTATGACGCCTGTATCTGGCTATATGTCATAGGTCACCTTTTTGTGATGTCATCTATATGACAGCTACAAAAAATTGCACGTAGTTGATGGTTACACAATAAACGTAATCTATTTTGATGATTTTATATTTCGTTTCGAATGCGACAAGAAAATCGATAGAATTGAAAAATGTCGTAGGTATAGTAGAAGAACCTTGTCCGTCGTATTGACATATCCATGTGTGTCAAAGTCAATGTCAATGCTAAATGTTGTGAGGTCGAGCCGGCTTGTGCCGGAAATAGCATGGCCTAGTAAATTATATAGTTAGATACTTTTAAATTTTGCATTTGGAAAACTCAACACCCAAAGAAAGCCGTGACTCATATATCCAACCTGATCTACTTTCCATATAGACCACAATGGAATTCAGTAGATTTATTAGAATGACTAAACAATGTATGATATACAGAATCTTGCTTGTATCGCCATTTATTGTTTTATTATATTATTTAAATAGTTTCCGAAGTTTCAGATGCTTTTCAGCATTCATGCTTATGTAGGTATGTGGGAAGCCTTGTAGAATCCGTTAAAATAATTTTATTGAGTTTGACATCCGCGCTAACTACTCATAATATCATCGAGACCGAATTTCAAACATCGTTCTGTAATGACTACTCAAAAACCTCAATCAAATTTTAAACCCTTTCGAAAAACATTCACAAACAATACTTCGCTATGCGTACTACCAAAACTGTGCAAAGAACAACAAATTCTCAGTGCGTTCGTATTAGCAAGCCTTTTTATTCATTGATAACACATAGGTAATACTTCGTTGAGGGAACGCACTGCGTTAGATACTGCTCCGTGATGCTTGTGAATTAATTTTACCAGCCCTATGCGCTCGAGCACACTATGAGACCTCACAGTATCGTTTGTGTATACGGGTGTTATTTTCTTGTATATTTGAGTCCATACTCAAGTCTAGGCTTGGAGCTTGAAGTCTGAGTTTGGTCTCGGATTGACATTTATGGGCTAACTGTGACTATGAAGTATTGTAATACTTTATCGATCAGTCTATATTTTGTACGTCTGGGGACGCATTGACTTATATTGTTAACTACTAGACGTCTTAACGACTTCTAATGGGCTTCTATAAGTATGGTAAACATTTTTACCATATACAAACATTTCCATAAAAATAGGTCATTACTTAGGTACACTGAACTAAAGGAACAAGCAAAGATAATGTGGCAAGCAAAGTACATATTACATAATTATAATATATGAGTACTTCGGAACGGTTTGTATTCTCTGATTTTGTTGGACAGCACACAAGCAGACCACGATAAAATAATATTTTATATGACAACAAATTGAATAAAAATTAACTCTAACACTGTTATATTAATTTAACTGTTATAATCATAACAAAATTATGTACTTAATTTGCTTGCAAAACATGTGCTTTCACTCGACTAAAAAGGAACAATTAAAAAATTCTGTGTGTTGAAGTATTAAAACAAAATCTACGTTTTTGTGAAATTATAAAACTTGTGTCAGTATAAAAATTTTCGTGCGTTTTCAATGAGATATTGAAATTTAAATAATAAAATTTTCGTAAGTCACACGTTTTCAAATCATAATTTTACTGAATCGTACTCGAGACCCGGTTTCTGAACATGAACAAGAAATTAGAGACTGGGCGTTTCTTGTATGTCGTCAAAATATTTTCGAATTTTCTTCTTGGGCATACTTCGGTTTTAATAAGACTTCGGTTTTATCGAGATATAGTTTCCTAATTACATTAGGGACTTACTAATCTTTTGGAGTCTATTGTCACAAACGTGTGCATTTCCCTTCTACTGGTTAGGTATGTCATTTGTTCAATACTTATACCTTTTTTAATTTCCGTCACTTAGCACATACCCTCGCAGGCCACAGCGCTCTCGGATAACTCATTAACTACAAAATTGCTGCGCTATTGACTTTTAACTAACTGTTACACGTGACTGCACCTGCGTGGAATTCTGATCCCGTCCCCGAAATGCATGGGTTTATCTTCCAGGAACAAAAAGCAGCCTATGTACATATTACTTGTGTATTATTCCAGACCTGTACCAACTTATAGCCCGTTTCGCCATTTGAACGTGACCGTAGTTATCCAATTCAAGATGTTTAGATATTGTTAAAACATCTCATAAACTGACATACCTAATCACTGATAAATAGTAATTTGTAAGTTTCAATAACAATGGTGTCGTATGAAGCCGTATCTACAAATCTTGAGAGCTTTGTAAGTACGCTAACTTAAATTGGATGTTGCCTGGCTCGTGTGTACGCGATTCCTAACAAACCCTAGATATGTCAATATGGTTAATAAATAATCAGTATTCTAGGACATTCTACACAACGCTATCTAGACCCAAAGTATAAGCTTAACTAGGTTGTGTTATGTATACATATACCTACCTATTTTTATGTAAATACATACATAGAAACGCCCAGACCAATGCATACAGACATTGCAATGTTTGCATTGAACGAGAACTGAAATTCCGAAACGTTTGGTACTGAAATATCCCATCCACGCGTTCCTATTATAGGCTCGTACATCAAAATAAAATTGATAAACATTTCCAACTCAAATTCATCCCCCTTTTACACCCCTCCTGTCATATTTAACGTTCAATAAGCGACTGCATAATATGTCTAGTCTAGATAGTTTCACGGTTCAGAGAGCAATGCGACGTACAGCTAATAAGTTTGGCGCGATGCGTGATAATTGTTAGTTGAAAACGTTTTAATAGCTGTCAACTACCGTACTATAATTGACTACGTGAGCCCTACGGAAATAGCTTTTAGCTTCATTCACGTCATCGGCACATCATCGTCGGCATGTATCCAGTAATGGCGAACGCAGACGTGGGGTTGCAGCAGGGGATGCGTTTCGCGTACCTACATTTATATCTATTGATTGCGGATTATAAATTTATAACTCATAACTCATTTATTCATAAGAGTATTACATACACGAGTGTGACTCCCCTGGTGTTGCACTTGCCCATAGGCCACGGTAACCTCTTACCATCAGGAAGGCCGTGTGTTTGTCTGCGACCTAAAAAAATATATGTCACATACACACATTCGATTAATTTAATTGATTCGATTGATTGTAAATTAGAATCACTTTTGTATTTTGTCGCTATTATTCCAAACTTAAAATATTCATATCTGAAAAACCGTCTATTTTGTATAGTTTTTATTTTTGAAGTCCAAAGGGGTCTAAAAGTGAGGATTCAAATTAGATGGTCGCAAGGGTCCGTAGCCAAGTTTTGTGTAACTTCATATCGCTGTCTGTTTTGCAGAAGTATATTATTTTATTTGATAGATAAGTAAGCAGCACTGAATGTTGATTTGTACATGAAGGTTACTAATAGAAAAAGTAGTTATTACCTTTCAAAATCCTCATAATAATATAAGCATATCGTTTAAGATATGTACATTTATTATACTTTGAGTTTAACGTTGGTACAATAATTATGAGAACATGTCTGGACTGGACTAACCCCAACCCTTGGCGGCGACTGTTTCTTCTATAACAAAGGAGGGTAGACAATAATTCGACGGACTCCCCGTCATGTAAATTGCAGGCATGTATCATTTGAAGTGATACCTATATCATAGTATACAACTATACTATACTATAATATTCTGTACTTGAAATGCATTTGACTCCTCTGCTGCTAGATTGGTTGCAGGGAACAAAATTCGTAGATATTTAAAATTAATAGGTACCTGTTCTGTTCTCGAAGAGTACCTTTACCTAGAGCTAGTCCTGGATTCCAATTCCTTGTTCAAAAACTGAACTTATTTAAACAACTGAAGTACAGAATGTAGGTGAACCTTCTGGACTTCACCCTCTAGCTTCTTACCGTCTAGCGAGGTACATTCAACTAATGAACTGGAAAATAAAAATGCCTTTATTTAAACAGCTCAGTTTAGTAATTTATTTTAGCATTTAGCGAAACCTCGGTCTGAATCCCGACCATTACACTACCGACGTGAACAAACTCCTAACACAAACAGTTTAACGAAAAGTTAACGGGAACACGAATAATTTTTGTTATTAATAAATCTTTCATAAGAAAAACAATAGGAAAGTACCGACAAAGTTAGCTTGTAAGAGTTGACCTTCACAAACAAACAAATATTGCAAGATATAAACAAGAGCTTGTTATATAATAAGCACAGGGAGGAAGGCGTCCCGCCGCGCCGTCTGCGGTCTGCCCCGACGATACAACCTTTCAATCGTTTTTTGCCACCCACTTTGTCTTTGATTCTATCTTTGATCATAACTGTCAGCTTGACTGAGTTAGATGTCTGTCTGTCCGTATTTTTAGAATCTAGCTATTAGGGGACATCGGAATAGATTATAATTGGATGTTGTCTGGACGTACTGTAAGCATTTGTGTTGTGAGCGAGTTATGCATAAGTTCACACTTTAATATATTTAAGGTCGGAATCTATAGTCACTTTATTGGTCACTTGTGAGAGTGCATGTTACGTAGTAACTGTTATCTTAACTGTACCTACCCAAGGTGACGTGCAACTGGCCGTTTTTCACGTCAGGTTCTTTGAAGTAAAAACATAAGGTATCCCATTTTTTTATTTGTTCAGTTTTAAGGAATACTTTTGTGATTTCTCAAATATTATTGAATAATGGTTAAAATGTATTTATTTGGAATAAAATGATAATAAAAATTAATAATTAGCTAATTGTAAAGAAATATATCAAGAAATTTAAGTGGCGGATTTATAATAGTATTTTATAGGTAAAAACGTCTTTATTTAAAGAGTTCAGTTTAGTAACTTATTTTAGCATTTAGTGAAACCTCGGTATTGTAGACTCAGAACTGAAAGCGTAGACAGAAAAACAGTAAAAGCTGACTGTCGAGTTAGCTAATTTTAGTGGTAGCACATGTTTATTGTGGGCATATCCCATAATTCCTACTACACCACAGAACAGCCTACACAAACTATATAATCCCTACTATCCCTACTAATATTATAAATGCGAAAGTAACTCTGTCTGTCTGTCTGTCTGTCTGTCTGTCTCACTTTTACGACTAAACCGCTGAACCGATTTTGATGAAATTTGGTATAGAGGTAGATTAGACTTTGAGAAAGGACATAGGCTATGTTTGGTCGCGATAGCCGACGTCCACGCGGGCGGAGCCGCGGGCAAAAGCTAGTATATAATAATAATAATATCCATTGAAATAAAACTAATATTTAAACAGATTCTATACGTCGGGCTAAAATAAATCACGATAAGATCCGTTAAGATATCCAATCCTTCTAACTTCGTGCACACAAAGTAGTTGTTGACAACAAAGCAGGAAACTTGAGTGTTGGAAGAAAATTGTAATGAAGGACATTATCTCGTTTAAAATGCAACCCTTTGAGAACTGAGAGCAGCAGGTGCACAGTGCAATTAAGGAAAAGACGAGGCAATGTAGGCAAGAAGTCTGCCGACAGAACTTCGGCCAATGAAGTAAAATATTGTTGAGATGTTGAAAGTATTGAAAAATACTTACTTATAAATATATAAATATAAATATTCATATAATAAATAGTAGCATTTTCCCGCGCAGGCCCCAATCCCGTGGACACATTGTGATAAAGCGTAAGTAAGAAATATCACACTGATAAAAAGTAGCTTTCTCCAATTGATTTTTTTAAATTAGTGAGTTTAATTACTTATTATTAACCATATAAAAATATAACATCTTTGTGATATTAAACAAGACACCACACAACAACACGGACAAGTACTTACCTCCGTCTGAATATTCAGTACAATACAAACCGTATCCATAGCGTTCATCTTAATAGGCTCAATTCTGTACCACTCTACGCAATCCGTTCAGTGGGATTCAAATCACACGCTGTTCAGCTTTATAGGGTTACGAGTACTATTGGAACCTCATTGTTTGAAGACAGTTTAACTATGTTGCTAATGACATTTGGGTTCGATTTAAATATTTACTGGACATTTCACAGTATACTTACAAACTTACATCTTTGGACGCTCGACTTAATACCATTATGAAATGAACTCATTAAAAAATAAACTCGTAACGTAATATTTTTTTATTGTATTTGTACTATAGAAGCACCAAATTAACAAATCCTGGTTTTAATATTAAACTTTTAATATTAAAGGTAAGGGTTTGTATTTTATGATCTAATACCAATTTTAAGCCAATTCATAATTCAACCCCAATTCGATGACATTTCGTTTCGTCCTAGTTTAAAATTACCACACGACACGACAGTATTGTTCAAATAATGCACAATTTCATGCACATCGGAAATAGTGCGATAGTTTGCGAGCATATAAATAAAGATTGAAGTGGACTATGGCGACGTAATTGAAGGATTGGATGCATAATTCAGGTTTCATGTTCGTCTAAATGGATGGGCTGTCATTCTGTGGCGTGTTGTGAATATTTTGCATTGGTTTGAAATATGCTAGGGACATTGTATACGTGAAGTAATGCACTTACGTGCATTCACGTTGATTGTCAATTATAATTGATAGATCTGTTTAGTCTGTTGAAACAGAATAAGACCCATATAAGGATTCTTTCATTTCTATTTTTTAAACAAACGTGATTGGTATCTCCAAAGATCTAAATTATATAGTTTTTGTAGTTACATTTCTGCGTGTTTAATATCGTTATTGGTGGCTCTCTGTACTTGTACCCAAGGTAGATAAACGTCATTTAAGACTACTGGAGCCAAAATCCACCGCTAACAACCTGAGGCACCTGCGTCTATCAAAATTGTGTGTGTATGTATGTAGGCAGACAATACATCAGGCTGCCCATATGTCTACTCAGAATCTCGTAAGTAGCTCATCTCACAAGCTTTGAAATATACAATATGCCGTTATAATATTTCGATTTATGGTTTAGGCACTAGAATTCTGGAACTGAAAAAGGTGTCAATAAATGTAGAAAGCGTCACTGTTAATTAGATTTTAATATATTCTTCAATCTATTTAGTCTATTACATATTATGTATACACATTGTAAGTAGTGCACATTACCACTTACCACATTCACTGTTATCTCAGATTGTTATCTAGCTATGGAGGCTTGTTGTTAGAGCAATATTGATATATATTGTCGTTATTAAAATTTAATAATAGTCTGTAAGCCTTCTTCAAAAGTAAATAAATAATAAAAAAAATACTTATTAATTACTCGTAAAATCCGAGCATGGCAGAGTAGATTCCTTATTGCAATCTATTGTTTAGTATTAGCTTATCAGTAGGTACTTGGGTTCCCCTCATCTACTCATTGAGCAACAGTACGACAGCGCCTTTTAAAATTTTAAGGGTACCTTTTTCTCGATAATTTTCTTTTATTAAATGAAAACATCGATGCTGCTTCCTATTGTTGTTATTGAATTTATTTACGAACTACCTCCTGCAAGATTATAATAAATATTTCTTTTTATATTGTACAAAGGACATTTAAAACATTCTTTTTTATTAATGTCCTTTTCATTGTACTACGACTACGAGTGAGTGATGACATAAAAATAATATTAGCTAATTGATTTTTATATTAACTTCAGTGAAATCTCAGTATAGATATCGAGATTTATTGTGTAATATTCGAAAGAACGCTATCCAATTCAAAAGAATATATTTTGTATTTTTATTCAGAAATTTTACCCTTATTAATAGGTATGCTTTGAAGGAAATTAAATTTTCAAAATATATTAACGGATTATGTATATAGGTATACGCTGGCCTTAATTATGTCGAGGGTGAGGCCGGTTCCTATGTTACAGCATAACTTAGTAGGTAGGCGTATGTATTACTCAACAGCCAGATACTTTTTACATTTAAAAATAAAACAAGTTAAATATGTAAGCTCAAAATATTTCAAGATGAATAAAGACTTCTGTGGTCGCCTGTACCTCAGCTGAAGTATTTATTATTAAAATTACAATATAGGGGCACTGTCTTATCCAATTTATTTGCGCAAATTGTTGGAATTTAAAACCGATTGTAAGATCCGATTAAATCAAATTCCTATTTAGGGGACTGAACCTAAAGCTAGATTTTTCCAATTTTTACAATTACCGTTGAGACAACGTTATCAGTGTTTTGATTTTCTCAGTAGATTCTTGGTTATCTTTCATTCGATTGAATACATCAAGACACCGGCGGCGGCAAGGGGTCCCTTTAACTTGATTACCGACGGTTTCTCTTTGCAGAGACGGTACAGATGTTTAAAGTTATACTTTACATACATTAATGCTTATAAGTATTATGTGTAGATATAGTGAAGGTGGCGAAAGTAGAAACAACGGTGGCAGATATACTAACCAATGCTGCAATGGTTAGTATAACTATAGTGTATGACAAACTAGATCTAGATTAAAAATGTTTCCATCGGTTTTTCTTTTGAAATTTTCACCCTTCGTTACTGCAAGATACCTGTACAAACTTTAATCGTCAGAGCTATCAATTTCCCTCAATCGAAAGCGAAGGATAAATATAGGTTTAACTGAAGTTCTAATCGCGAGCTGAGGTTGTAGCTAATCGGATTAACGCTGCGGAGCTCAGACGTCTACAAATCAGCGGTAAACCACCTTGCAAATATAGATACTATTTCATCGACTAAATTATTTCAAAGAATTGAATGTGCCGTATCCATTGAACATAGAAATTGAATGAAACTTAAAGGTAAATTAGCATGCTAATTGTGCGTCTAATCTGATCGCGATAAACAAAAGTTGTACTCTAGCCATGCACACTAAATAACCTTATCACGTTCACGGTTCAACTAACAATTTTATAATTAAATCACTTCATTTCATTGAACTCTCGTGTCCTGACTGACTATCTTTGAATCAGTATCTGTACTAAATATATCACATAGTTTCCTATTTTAAATAAATAATAAATATTGTAGGACATTCTACACAACGCTATCTAGACCCAAAGTAAGCATAGCTTAACTAGCTTGTGTTATGGGTTCCAGAATGCGGATAAACATACTTAGATACTTTTTTTTTCGTAAATACATACATATTATACATAGAAACACCCAGACCAATGCAAATATTCATATTCATGCACACAAATATTTGCACTGAGCGGGGATCGAACCCACGCCTCCTGCGTAGCGGCCGCGTTCACTACCGCTACGCCACAGAGGCTGTCAAATGTCTTTTATGTCACAACATGAGCGAATGTTAAGTGGGTGATAGACGTACGTACTTTAAGCACGTGCTTTTTAAGTACGCGAACTTACTCGGCTCGCCGTCGGTGACAGACGGCAAGCTTGCTCACACTGTATTGCAATGTCGTCGAGACAAGAGGCTTTGTGCTATCTAGAAATTCTATCATGTCATATTTTTCTAAGAGCTTGCTAAAACACCGGTGTTTTTCACCGGTTCACGAAATTCCGCACCGGTGCAAAACTCTAGTTACGAGCAAAATTCCAAACCTGCTAGATCGCCAACGAACTTACTTAGTATTTCCCGACGTTCTCGTGACAATTGCAGTTAAAAAGAAAGTGAAACATCGGGAAATTATATACAATAATAAGACAATATAGAATAATATAAATCGCGATAGAACCTTTAAAGATTTACTTATTTCTATAAGCAAGTACCTAAGTACCCTCTGCAGTGGAACTCATAATGATATGAAAAGACAAATAGAGAGCAAGTTGTTTATAATCTAATATATTTATACCAGTAATGCAATACAATAGTACCATGCCCACTTAAAGGTGGGTATTAAAAAAGGAAACACAGTACACCTACTACTGATTACAGAAAACGATATTCAACTCCAATATCACGTTCGTCTTAATGTTTTAACAACTTATATTTCTTTACTTTATTAGGGTCTGCTCTCTCCTTTAAACTTAGTCAGATTTTCTATCGCATACTGAAAAAAAAAACTGTATTGGAATTCATTTTAAGTAACTCTAGATATAGAATGTAACAAATATTGTCATACGTCTATGCGGATTTTCTAACGAATCCCATTACCACTGTGCAGAAATTCCTTTCATACACAAGAAAAATAATTGTAAGGCCCCTAATCAGGTCAGCATCGAAAAATCGGTACTTTCGAAACCGTTTTTCTCATTAACTATAAAACCTACAGATCTGAAATTCACATGCCTGCATACTACCTACAGGATATACAAACTAACTTCTCCTTTTCATAAATTAAATAGAAAAGGAGAAAATAGTAGAAAAGAGGCTCTGAACATCACTCTACTCTTTCTTATTAAACCGAATATTTTCTACAATATGTTGAATAGGTGTATTAGCATCACGTGACCGTCTTAGTTTGTTATCGTCGCCTACGAAGTTATCTATTAAAATTGGTTTTACTGATTTTTACGGTTCAAATATGAGCGAATGACCTTGCATATTTGTATGGTCAAAGTCATTCTCGTATGTAATCACCTTAATTTTATCGTAATGGTGTTATGAATATGGAGCAGCGAACCTATTTATTTTGAACTTAATTAAAATGTCGAACTCAGTAGACGGTCCATCGAAACTTTGTTACAGAATCGATCGGAAAGTTAGTGGTGCCTTCAAATATCATCAACCCGATATACCTATCGTAATGACGGCGCTTCGTAGAGGAATGTTGTGGTCGGTGTAGTACAGGGAATGCACCGCTGTGTGTACAGTCGACTTCGTCCACGCCTGCGCGTAGTTCAGGGTTGGATGGAGTACTACAAGCGAACTCCGTACTCGTCGTCGGCACTAGACAGCCAGCGGCCCTCCCGACACGTCGCGACGCTAGCTCTCCGGGACATTTGCCACATCGTCACCGTAGTGCACTTTGCACCGCTCGAACTTTTCATTGATAATTAAAATCTTTGTTCACGCATCTACTTTATGAATGAACTATGCTGAATTGTTCTATCATAATTGTTGAATTTCAAATCCGATTCTTTCGCGCGAATTCTGCAGTGTTGTGTATTAGTGGCAATTTATCGTTTCACTTCGGTAAGTGAGATAGGATAAGTAGTCTGTCAACTGACGTTATTAGATATTTCTGTTTGAAGTGGAGCTGAATATTTATTGGATCTTGTTATACTTATCCAATTTCATGAGAGGTGCTTCTTCGCGTTTAATAAATATGAACGGAATTATAATTAAGTTCGGAAGCTGTGTACGCGTTTATCTATAAATAATACCTATTTAGTATTCTACGTGATTTTTGAACTGACTTAAGCAATTAAATTTAAAATCTAAAATATACACAGGTAGGTACATACAAGACACTATAAAAGATTTCACAATTCTATTGCGATCAACTTTTATATCTATTGTAATTTATATGTAACAAATTTGTAATATTTTACGTGTGATATTTTATCTTGTGATTTTATTAATTGTATAATTAATATTTTACTTTGTAATAGACTTCATAACTTATTCAATTCATATTCTAAATATATACAGATAAACAAAACTAAATTAATAAATAAAAATATTTACAAGATCAAAAAAAAAAAGGGAAAGGAAAAAGGGATAATTGTAATTGTATTGTATTTTTAGTATTAATTGTATTATTTTCTCTTCTTCTTTATCTTAGTTCTAGCTGTTTTCCCATTTTATTTGGAGTCAGCTCTCTTAGTACTGCTGCACCGCAGTCGTTGGTGGTATGGTAATAATGTATTGAATATTAGATACTGTATATAATTGATTAAAATTTTGTTGTATGTGTGTATTATGTATGTGGGTTTATGTATTTCCTTTGCGTTTTTGTAACTTCATAAATGTCACTTTCAGAAATCCCAAGGCATTGAAGACAATAACTGAAAGCGATGTGTCCTTGCCATCAAAGTCGGTTTGTCATAGGTCATTAAGTAGCTATCACAGCCAGCTTTGATGAGCATGGCTCATACGTTAACCCGTCCATACAAGAAGAAAATGGAAGATGCTTATCTGCTTGTCGTTTTTTTATTTTGTATATATTATTGTTTTATTGTTGGACCTGCATAGGAATTGATGTTTCCCGGGCCTAGCCTGTCAAAGCGGCGGTGAAATGTAACCGTCATCATATCACAGCCACTTTGATGTGGTCGGTTCACGGGAACTCTCGACGTTGCCGCGCCACACTGTCCATCCGAGTCCGTGGCCCATTCGTAAAAACGGTTGTGCAATGGTTTCTATTCACATATCACAGCCATTTTTGACGAGTTGGGCTGAGAGACTTCACACCGGCGTCGTCAGCGGGTAACTGGAAGATACGTCGCTCACAAAGTGGTTGTTATATGTGTTGATGAATCATATCACAGCCAGCTTTGATGAGCGACGAACCTTCAAAAAGGAACTACGCTACGATTGTCTTTATTCATCAAGAATCATCTGCTTTTCATGTCGTGTAATGTATATTTGTATTTACTTAATGTGTATGTTTTTGTATATAGTTCCCACTAGAGGATGAAGAATATTGCAGAAGAGTGATATAAGCACCGTTAGGAGTCGGCAAAGTGGCTGTGCCTTATGAAATTATGGAAACATATCACAGCCAGCTTTGTTGACTTCTTCGATGTTAATTAGTCTTCGGAGAATGCACCAAGAAGAGTCTATCTGCTAGCGCAACAAGAAGCAGACGATAAATTATTATATATATAATTATATATAATAATTTTGATAACATAATATATTATTAAAATATTATTTTGTTATTATTTGTGTATGTGTAGCTAATGTTATAACAATATTCTTCTAATGTTTCTACTTAATTTTAGGACCGGGCTAATCAATTATTAGCGTGCAAGTTGAATCGTGCCCATACTCTTCCATACGTAATTACCTAGATGTCATTCTGGTGTGATTTGATTTGGTGCTATTCAATATGGTGACCCAATGGCATGCCCCAATTCATAACTATAAATATGCTCGTGTACTTTTACTTTTTGTTCTAAATACCTACTAATTCTGTGATTGACATCAGTCTCATCACTTGTAAAAGAAGCCGTTGGACTTTATGCGAGTAAACCAATATTTATACCTATTCTGTAACTTTCAGGTTACATCAAAGTCACGGGAGCTGCAACCAAGACTGAGTGAGCTACAACCAATTTGAAATAAAATGATTTATTTATGAGTTATGTTATATAAATATTGTAAATATCAATAAATTTAAAATGGTTAAATATGCTTATTTTTCTCAACCCCCCAGTAGGTTTGTACGATGCTATCTACATCACGATCTTCATCTACTATCCATTGATTTAAATACTTACTTAATAATCTCATTGCTACTACCAATATAATATCTGATATTATAATGATATTGGAAGAGACCTGTTAAAGGTCGTGTCAGATTCGTCCTTTAAGATATTTTTCATAAATTATCATAAAGTGGCTTTAATAATGAAAGTTGGTTATACGCAATATGTAGTATTATTTTTAAAGAATGTATAATCTTTAAAATAATACTATTGCGTAATTATTTACCAACAATACCTATCAGCAGCGAGGGGTGCATATAACACGATGCTCCGGAAAGGGAAACCATGGTAGAGATGCTTAGGAGATGCTAGATGTACCTGAAATTCAATAGGTAAGTATCTAGAGAGAATTTCGTACAAAATTGCCATGGCTTTTCTTTACGAGCTAAGATTTATTTTTCCACCGGCTTCCCTTTTGAATACTTTGAACCTTCGCCACTGATAGCAGTAAAAACCAGTACGATTAGGTAATGTACCTACTGTACATGAGGTTCCAGGTTCGATGCCTGGGTTAGGCTAAAACTGTTCAGTATTGGCTTTTCCGTTAGGAACTTTTCAGTATCACCGCCTAGGATTGGGTAAGTATAAACTGTAAATAGCAGGCGACATATGGGTGGTTAATACATCTCTACCAATCTCGATCATGACACAAATAAAAACCTGATTTTCTAATTTCATACTAGAAATTGTCTGTACCAGGACGAGATTGAAAGTCGTGGCATACAGGAAGGTTTGAACTAGCTTAGAGTGGTTTCCAAAAGCTCTCTGTCAACCCTGTTGAGAGTATCGGGTGTGTTCTTTTCACTCATTCACTTGCGATTAACTACGTCATATTGATATGAGAGGAAATTTAAAACTCGAACTCACGAAAATATCACCTCCACGTGGTCTTAATTCAATATCGTCCAAATCCAAATTACAATTAATATTAATAACTCACTCACAAATGAATATACGCTAGTGTACGCGTTTATTCAATCGTAAACGACCGTGAACGTGATCGGGCAAAACGCGCTAGACAGCGCTAACAGGTTGTAATTATGGTGCCTAGGTTTTGGGGGTCTAGCCTCAGGTTGTCATTTTCATCGACAATTTGTCGGTTAAGAGATTGAATCCCTTCTAAAGCGTCATAAACACTTTCATTACCAACTAGCTGACCCGCCCCTGCAGGCTTCACTCGTGGCATTCTTCGAAACCCCGCATCACCCCTTCTATAGGTACTAAACTATACTATTATATAATATTGTAAAGTGGTCGTATCTGTACATTGGAGATATTTAAAAAAAAACTTGGGTTATGTTATGTTAACGACACTGAACACGAAAATATTTTTTTTGTATTTCCTGTCTGTTTGTTCGCGATGGACGCAAAAGTTACTGAACGGATTTTGATGGGGTATTTTTTGTTAGAAAGGCCTTGGTCAGACTTAAAATCTTACGTTTTCTTGATCGTAATCGGTTGAGTAGAACCGGAGATGTAAGCAAAAATATAATATTTGAATTTGACGGTGTTTTAAAGATGGCGCTTTATTCCTTGTGGATAAATTTTTAGATATAGCTTATTACATCCGGGCCACCAGGCATGAAAGGTTTTCAGTCTCACAGCTTTTTAGCTTGTTAGTCCATGGAAAAAAAATAGTCCTTCCGTATAACCTATCTGCCTTTTTAACTCCACTTTTGCCACAAGTACCTAAACCTCGACACTTCTACAAGCAAGAGCTTAGAGAATTTAATAACCTCAAATACGTCTCTCATTATAAAAAAATATGCCTAAATATCGACGTTTGAAAGTCAAAAACGTGCAAACGACATCAGCTTAATAAAGAGAAAACGCCCTAAAGGACATCATAAACATTACTAAGCAAAGTGATTTTCCTGTCAACTGTTGTTGTGGTAACCTTTGAAAGCTAAAAAGGTGCCTTTTTAGCTTTCAAAGGTTATAACAGTAATGGGTGCCTGAGGCAAAACGTGAACTTATTATTGAAAGCGGATACCCGTAATTAGGCAGCTTATTGATCAGGTATTCTATTAAAAGATTTATTGGAGCATCGAGTAATAATGGTTAAATATCTTTATACCTTATGACGAAATTCCTAAAAAAAACCTTCACGATTTCCAAATGGACTCGGTATTATCTATTTATACTCGTAGTATGGTATTACGTAGGCCCACGCAGATTATCGTCATGTCCGGGATGTGTATGTACATACGTTCCAATTCACAGACTAATTGCCAAGAGCCTCAAAATAAATATTAAGGCACTTTAGTTCGGTAGATAGTTGAAGGGCACATCTGCCAGTGGACTTGAACCGGGTTATTTCGGAGTCGAACTGACTAAAGTAGCATGACCCAATTACCGGGGTGTAAGGTTATCCAATAAGGTGTTTCCCTCGGTTTTCAGCTGACCAGGATCCATCCACGACTTTTGAGATGGCCCCATCGGGTGTGCGAACTGCGGTGTCCCCATTCTGCCCAACAAATAAGGACGTTTGTTTTTTTATACCGCTTAAGTGACGGACAAGCCCACGGCCCACTTGATGGAAAGTAGGTAGTCACCGTGGCCTATTGGCGTACCTATGCAACACCAGATGGAGGTTAAGTTCTCAACACGGTATGATATACGATGGCTGTGCAAAGTACTTGTTAAACGCTCTACGCTCTCGACAGGTTGTAAAGACGTTCTCGTTAATTTCTCATTATTGGAAGTCCTGAGTTCACCAAAACCCTAGAATAATTGCAGTTACACAGAGACGTTATCTCGCAATTGGGTGTACTGTAGGTATACCACTAAAATCTTCGGCCGCGGCGCCCTAACCAACCTCACTTACCTACATTAGTTGATGCATCTGCTAAATAAGGGTCGAGGTGAGGCTCTGACACAATCTTTCCTTTTGGGTTCGGGAGGTGTCGACCTCCTGACCTCAAAAGGGAAACCTACCAATCAGTAATACGTGGACTCCACCTCAAACAAAACCTGAACTTTGAACGCAACTGGTAAACCGCAAATAGTAATAAAAATAATACGTTAAGAGACATTACCTCTCTGCCAATAATTAATTTGCCGCCCCCACTGTGACGAGTGTTTCGATGAGCACGTTCAATTAATCCGATCCGACTCTCCCCTTTAATATCTGGAACAATACGTGCAGGGTTGAGGTGTCACCCTCGCACGGTGCAAATCATTCCAACAAAAATGCAACTGTTCAACACCTCTTATCTTTTCTGCATCGTGAATAGGTAGGTACTTGAAATTCTTTACTATTATTCCGGATCCTGAAAACGGGGCATGACAAAATATATAACAAGGCCAAACTGAGTTTGATCATTGTAGCAGCTTTAGCATATTATATACCTACTTAAATTACACTTAATTACATTCTTGAGATCAACTTGAGTCCACTAACAGGCGATGTGAAATCACGTTGACGTGCCTTTTTTTTAAGCAAAAATGCACAGATTATGTACCAATATAGGTAATCTGCCTTTTAAACCTTGTAGTGTAAGATGATTTATAACTTGGAATGTATCTAAGTACTTCTAGGAGAGACTGTACTTGTATTTGAACTAAAAAAACAGATAGAACTAAAAAAACAGATAGGTATATACTATTTTTATATAACAGTCAAGAGTAAATATACCTAAAGCTGTTTGAATGGATTCCTGATCAACCATCTAGCCAAACAGCCGGATAGACGGATATCCGTCGCTTTGATTTCCGGCCCCTGAATGTTGATCAAACATCGATGGACAGGCGATGGACGAACGCAACAAGCTAGCCTGCGGCGGATTTTATACATACACAGATATACAAACTCGGGTAAATTTGGCTGAGTAACCCCTAGTAGACATGAGATAAACTAATCAGAATTAACATTTTTTGAATTTGTCCAATGGCCTGGGCCGGTTTCACCCGGGAATTAATTCGAAGAAAATTCTATAATCTGTTTGCACCACCTCCCATCGAGTCCCATTGCAGCTATACCTAAACCAGAAAAACCTTTAATTTTTTATGATTAATATCTAGGGTGGTTGGGAGGTGGAGCACGCTCGCCTAGAAGTAATCTGTTCACTCTAGATTTCGAGTCTTCCACGTTAATGGAAACACAGAGTCGGGTAGGGCATTCCACTCCTTAGTACTTAGTCCGCATATTATTGAACGTACCTATCGCTGAAATGTTGTCTGCGTATTAGGGGAATATCCACCATGTAACGGCGGTAGATTGCCGTCGGATGTCTGGTCGTTCGATGATGGAAGGTCTTTGGAGTCCTAATTACGCGCAAGTTATGCAACCGGTGTGAAGTAGGTACCATCGCACCTTCGATAGAACGCACAGCTTTTTGGCAGCTCACTGTGGCTGGAAGTGGCTCCGCTTGATAGAGAAGAGACACGCTTGGGTCTTAGTTGTGTTGAAGTTAGCAAGTTCACATTTTCTCAATCAATGACTGCCTTACCTAAAGGATACTTAAGTACAACCGCTCATTCATGACTACTTGGAGATAGTGTATTTAATTTTGAGCCATACTCAAATACAGAATTTTAGTTCGGATAGCAGGCCATCCTGACAAAGGTTTTCAAGATATCGAAGGTAACGCGTGGGTTCACACCAGAGAGGTGCGTAGGATGCAGGAGAAGGAGACCTCCAGTTTTAGCAAAATCACAGTGCCATTCAATATACCTAGGTTTTTAAATTTTAACGTTTAGCACTTGTTATGTACCTACCCAACGGACTTCCATTCAACGGCTCATCCATGATAGGTAAGGTAGCTTATGGAATGAAATTTCGGTTTAGCTTATTCCTGCCTGAGCCTGAGCCTCATCTGTCATGAACGAGGTACCGTCTTGCAAGTGAGGTTGCTTAAAGGTCTTGGTTGAACACTTGCTCCATCAGTAGCGGTTTACCTTCAACATCAGCTTCTAAGATAAGCTCACAAGAGATAGAATAAACGCTTAGATAACTTAGGTAGAAGTACAGAAGGTAAGTAAGTACATAAATATACCTACGCAAACAAGTAGGACAATTTTGTGGGACGGAATCAACAAGTTAATTATCTAGGTACGATATTGCTTTGCACGCTAGTTACCTTTTCACTGTACCTAGTTATGTATATCTTCCTCTGTACCCGCTATAGATAATAATGTTGGGGGAAACGAGGTCGGGGAGCTGGCGGCTAATTTAAGAACTTCTTTTTTCAATTTTATTTTATAAAAAAAATTGATGTTTTAAAATAGTAGCAGAGTGAGGTATGAAACAATGAGTACCTATTTTTTATTATTGTCTAGTAGAAATTTTTCATGAAATTTGTCCTACACGTAAAGCTGTCCCAGCTTTACGGTGAGGACTTTAACACGACAAAATTTCGTAAAAAATCTTTTAACCCGCATGCAGCACCGAGTTGTGCAGTTATTGGACCCGGCGGCGCTATTATATTAGTTAAAACTACCTATAACCTACGCCATTGATAAAACTGTCAACTTGACCAATAATTTAGTTTAGCAGGTTCAATTAGCTTGCGCTACACAAAAGTTGACAAAACCTAATCACAATCGGACGAACAGTAAGTAGGTACGGCAACCTATAAAATATTAATATACAAACAAGCATTCATTCATGTATACCTAATCAGAGCACCGTCGCCGTCGTTCATAATATGTATTAGGTAGGGGAAGGTGGGGTATGACGGGGAAGCGAGGTAAGATGGGGACCATACAAAAATAGATTATGCAATGTCGCCAGAAAATTTGTTTTAACGCCATCTAATGGTATTTAGCAAGAGTTTTTAGTGTCACAAACAGTTTGATCGATAGTATGCACGATATAATTTCGTAAGTATTTTTTTTAATTTTGAGTGGTTTTATCTAATTTTTGATGTTTACTAAGTGCGTGACTGTTCATAATGTATGGTATACAATATGTGTGTCATATTTTTTTATTGATAGTTGCCTATTTTACTACTCTAAACTCTTAAAATCGTTCCGGCTTTGTTGTTTTTATTACCGCAAAAAATTTACGCATCTTGCGAGACTACTTTGGGAAAGATGGGGTACCGATCTGAGGGCAAGACGGGGTGGTACCCCATCTTACCCGCTCATGGGTCACTTCTTTTATTTCGATATAATTAAATATGATCGTCACTAGTTAGGTTAATTTGATTTTAACAGGGATCAATTTCTGGGAAAGTAGAGACCCAATTTCAAGTAGCTGAACTCTTCGGGCAAGCATTCATTCGAGCAGCATCAATGACAACTGCAATCAATAAAGCATGTGGGATTTCACCTTACAATGCACACATTTTTACTGAAGATGATTTTATTGCTGCAGGGGCCACCTATATCATATTGGACGCTGAAATAGAACCCGTGGCTGATTTATCTTCAACATCGATAGCAGCAACATCACAACCAACACTGACAATCACACCATTAGTAACATGATAACCAAACAGCCACCTGCATTGCCTCAAATTCTACAACGAACACAGCAGCACCTTAACCAACTCCTCAATCCTCATCTTTCAGCAAACAATAGTAAATGACGCTCTGGATAATGCAGCGTTTCATTTGGTTAGCCCAAATCAGTTAATAACCTTATCCACGAATAGAAAACAGGACAAGATAAGTTAGAAAAAGAGGAAAAGCGGCTATTATCACTGCTTCGCCTTATAAAGCTAAGTTAGAAGAAAGAAAATACAATAAAAAACAGAAACTAAACAAAAACAAATTAAAAAACCAAGAAAGCTCAGACATCAGATGATGAAGATACTACAGAATGTCTGTATTGTCACGGCCTATATTCCGAGTCTATTGAAGGTTAGATCACATGCCAGACTTGCGGTAAGTAGGCGCATTGTGGCTGTGCAGGAGTGGGAGATGACGACGATAAAGCCATCCATATTTGCCCTGTTTGTGAAGATGAAGATGATTAAATATGTCATACCCCATCTTATCCCAGGGGGTACCCTATCTTGCCCTATAGGTGGGGCAAGACGGGGAAATTTTGATATTTTTTTTAAGTTGATATTTCTATGAGAAGACTTTAATATTTTTGTTTTTTACTGATTTTAATTTAAAAAAGAAATACTGATAGTTTACGTAATAAAAGTTCCTGGTTTGTAAAATAAAAAATAGAGGGTTTTATTGATGAATTACCTTAAGGTCACCGTCTTACCCCACCTTCCCCTACCTATCACACTTTGAAGAATTTTATTCTGTAAGAATTTCAGAGCGTCTAAATAATAAGTAAATACATCTCTATATTTAGGTACGTAGGTACATTTTTTTTAAAGTTTTATGGCAGTCTTCGTGATTTTCAAGTTGCCAAACACCTAACTATTCGCTCAAAAGGGAAATTTGCCACAAGCTCTTTGACTATACAGCATTTATTCAAATATACCTAGGTACAAAAAATAGCCAAGTCCTCCCAACACTCACGGAGGGCCGCTTAGGACCAAGCCGCAACCTGTGGCAAAACAAAATGGACTGCAGCCACTTGTTTGACACAGGGGCTACAATAACATCAGCCCTACACGTGTTTTTCGCGATAGGAAGGGAGAGGGTGGTTAATTAAGAGTGCTTATCGGAATACTCGTCATTATTGGCAGTAAATATTGCTAATGAGGTAGTATTTATCCACGCATTGGCATAGCATCAAGGGTGTTTGTGTCCTGAAGACGCCTAATGATGCGGTGAGCACGACGCCGTAAACATCAAAGAAAGAATTGTAAAGACCCGAGGTAAGGAGGTATTCCATGAAACGTGTGCCCGCAACACTAACGTAAGTCGCAATATTTTGAACTGTTTGAATTTTTTTAGGATTCCTTTATACTTAGGATTTAGGTCCAACGATATGTCATGAGCTGTCTTCGGGCCAGAATTATGTGATTAATACGATTCATGGTAAGTATCTAACAATTGCCCGAGCCTCCGGTGTGCAAATTTGGAATCTACGAATACCTACCTACATATTCGTAGTTTGGAATATATATTTCATGGTATGCCTTCTGTATCCTACGATCCCAATCCGAACGATCCTATTTTTTAACGTGTGTCCTGAGTGACGGCGCATAAAACAAATGTCCAATGCGATTGAAGATGGCTGGAGTGCGAGCGGGCGTGCACCATTCGTGGCGCACTAGGTACCTACTGGTGAATATAATCACAATTCTTCTTAGGTGTTCGTGTAAAAGCCATGCTAGGTATTAATGAGAAAATGAGAACTAAAACACAAATTCTTTGACAAACTTTATTTTGTGACTTAAACAATCAGTAGGTATGTTTTACATAGATATGCGTATCATCATTTTTGATTAATGTTGAATAAGTACAAATCATGTCATTTTCACTAACATTGATAGTTTACTAAATATAATAGAAAAATACACTGACATTGATCCGTAATTAAATGGGTTACAAACATTCTAAGTCAGTGGGTATTACTAGTGTGCTTATGTCCTTTATATTCCGCTTGTGGACTGCTTAAAACCGTTCAGTCTTCACCATAAGTTAGACTACTTAATAGTTTACATTACCAGCTTCATAAGGTCCCGAAATAACGAAGCTGTTTGGCCTAACTTGACTGAAAATTGTCTATTCAAATTGTTAATCAGAAACTAAAAGGTTTCAAATATTTATAAACATTTGAAATTGCGACCTAAAGAAAACCCTGACTGGAATGAGTGCATTATGCAGACAGTTTATAGACATACAATAATATAATTTAGATCTCTTTCGATTTTATAAGCAAACGTTGAATCAGAAATATTCATAGGGGACGTTATTTTGTAGCAATCCACGAGAGACCTTAACGAGGGCAAAGGTGTTAAAGGAAAGGAACACATTAGGTGAAGAGCGTAGGACCAAACATTTCTATAAGAACATGATATAAATATAGATATTATCGCTATTGTCTTATAACTACTTACTACAGACGAAGGTTATGTATGAAAATAGAATTTGATGTCTACAGATAAAGATATCTTCAGCGCGCTATGTGCTTGACTGTTAAGGTATGATTCCGTAGGAGACAGCATACGACAATTGCAGACGCACGCAGCAGATACGCGTACCTAATTCATTGCAGCTTCTCAATGGTCCCCTTTATCCGCATCGGAGTTTAACAAGTCATGGGTACGCTGTACCTGTTGCATGCGCCTGCAGTTGTCGTATGCGGGCTTCGGAATGATACCTTTAGGGTGAAATCATATCTATTCTAATAACAATTAGCTATATTGATATAACAATTTGCTAAACTTTCTAAGAGCGCGTTTTGCATGACTTCGTTCGCGTGGTTACGTTATTAATTTTTTAATTGGAATTTCTTACTTGAATCCTTATGCCAAAGGGGGTTGGGTAATGTTGGCGTCGTGTTGGAATTGAGCGGCCATCAATGAAATTGGTATAATATGAAAGTACAGTATAAAGTGATCAAAAGTTACTATGGACAAACTTCTCTAAACTATATCGGGACTTAGCTATACAGGGTGGTATTTTTCAACTTTACTTAGATGGAAGTACTCTAAATACTGGAGATAGCGAATTCCACTGAAAGGAAACAATCCCTTATTTTTTAAAAGAAACAAAACTGCATTCAAAGTTTTCTGAAAATGCCACACCCGGTAGTCGAACCGACTAAAATCTTCCTAAACCTTCTATTTCATGGATTTCCTTTTATTTAACTTACCAAGTTTGTTAGAGAGATTTGATCCTTATGATCGACCCTATCGATTGATGCAATAAAAATACAGGGTGTTATTTTTTCGAATTAAGGTCGGTTCGATTATAAGGCGTGGCAAACGATTTTTCAGCATTCCTTAAATGCAGTTCTGTTTCTTTTTTATAAACATACTAAACTGTATTCAAAGTTTTCTGAAAATGCCACACCCGGTAGTCGAACCGACTGAAATCTTTCTAAATCTTCTATTTCATGAATTTCCTTTTATTTAATTTGCCAAGTTTGTTAGAGAGATTTGATCCTAATGATCGACCCTATCGATTGATGCAATAAAAATATAGGGTGTTATTTTTTCGAATTGTTCGATTATAGGGCGGGGCAAACGATTTTTCGGCATTCCTTAAATGCAGTTCTGTTTCTTTTTTAAAAACGTACTAAACTGTGTTCAAAGTTATCTGAAAATGTCACACCCGGTAGTCGAACCGACTAAAATCTTTGTAAATCTTCTATTTCATGGATTTCCTTTTATTTAATATACCAAGTTTGTTAAAGAGATTTGATCCTTATGATTGACCCTATCGATTGATGTAATAAAAATATAGGGTGTTATTTTTTCGAATATTAGTCGGTTCGATTACAGGGTGTGGCAAGCGATTTTTCGGCATTCCTTAAATGCAGTTCTGTTTCTTTTTTTAAATAAGGAAACATTTCCTTTGAATGAAATTCGCTATCTCCAGTATTTAGAGTACTATTCCTAGCGAGAAGGAAAACGGAAAGTAGCCCCCCCCCCCCTCCCCCCTAGCCAGATGGACTGAAATGGCGCACATTGGTAGAGGCCTATGTCTAGCAGTAGTCTGCAATAGGCTAATTGATTACAATTACTTCTTGGATGTCAATATGTAGGAAAAGTACCTACTCTTACTACCGGAAATAGCTAATTTCATTCAAAGGAAACACTCTCTTATTTAAAAAAATACAAAGCTGCATTTAAGGAATTTCGAAAAATCGCTTGCCACGCCCTGTAATCGAACCGACTAAAATTATAAAAAATAACACCCTGTATTTTTATTGCATCAATCGATAGGATCGATCATAAGGATCAAATCTCTCTAACAAACATTGTAAATTAAATAAAAGGAAATCCATGAAATAGAAGATTTAGATAGATTTTAGTCTGTTCGACTACCGTGTGTGGTATTTTCAGAAAACTTTGAATACAGTTTAGTATGTTTTTAAAAATAAACAGAACTGTATTTAAGGAATGCTGAAAAATCGTTTGCCACGTCTCACAATCGAACAATTCGAAAAAATAACACCCTATATTTTTATTGCATCAATCGATAGAGTCGATCACGACGATCAAATGTCTTTAACAAACTTGGTAAATTAAATAAAAGGAAATCCATGAAATAGAAGATTTTGAAAGATTTTAGTCGGTTCGACTACCGGGTGTGGCATTTTCAGAAAACTTTGAATACAGTTTAGTGTGTTTAAAAAAAAGAAACAGCACTGCATTTAAGGAATGCTGAAAAATCGTTTGCCACGCCTTATAATCGAACCGACTACAATTCGAAAAAATAACACCCTGTATTTTTATTACATCAATCGATAGGGTCGATCATAGGGATCAAATCTCTCTAATAAACTTGGTAAATTAAATAAAAGGAAGTCCATGTAAAAGAAGGTTTTGTAAAATATTAGTCGGTTCGACTACCGGGTGTGGCATTTTCAAAAGTCTTTGAATGCAGTTTTGTTTCTTTTAAAAAATAAGGTAAAGTTTCCTTTAAGTAAAATTCGCTATCTTTAGTATGAGGGTATTTTCCTTCAAGGTAAAGTCGAAATGTTCCACCCTGTATATCGCAGCTCCGATATAACTTACAATGAAAATAATGACATTTGTACGTGTGTTTAACACAGTACAATGAAGTGGTATCAAAATTAATTATGGCCGCTGAAAAAATTAAGAACGCCACTGTCCATACTAGATTACCCAATCCCCTTTGTGCTCTGCGTTGCTTTCTTCAAAGTGGAAGAGAATTAAAACAGCAGGGCAATCCCACAAACGTACCGAAATGCAATTCAATGTTCTATTCCAATCTGTTCTCATAAAGAGGGTGACTTACCAAAGAGCAGCCGATACCTACTGAATTTCTTTCTGAGGAGAGGTCCTTAGCAATTTTAAAATTGATCATAGGTAATGCTTGGATTTTTGGTCGGATCCCTTAGACAAGCAGGGAGATGATGCTGGTTAATGAAATTAAAATATGCTTTCACCCTAAATATATATTATTATATATAAATATATAGGTCCGTAAAATAAAATTTATTTCTATTTAATACAAGTTTTCATGTAATCGGCAGCACGCTCTACTATCTATCTGTTAGTTTCCAAAATGGTGTCGAACACACGGAATATTGTACAGTTGTAGTATAATATGTATGTAGGTACCAATTACAGAAAAAAAAAGTATATTTATCAGAAATCTAGAACCCATAACTTACATATATTTACGTCCAGAGAGCGTTGTGTAGAATTTCGTAGAACATTTATTTACTGAGCTACCGATTATATGAAATTAGTAAAAACCTAACAGAGCCCGCTTTTAAAAAAAGATGTTAAATATCACAGCTTAATAAGTTATAGACTTGCGCAGAATACATTCATTTGCGCGGGTTTAGAAGGGAGCAGACATATGGGGTCTCTCCCAGAAACGGCAATTTTTTCAGGATTTGAGCTGTAAATGACGATGAAAGAATCGTGAGCATTACTTTTAATTTATCGTGGCATTTACTTTTTTCACGATGTTTTTAATATTACCCCCAACAATCCTATCTTCAGATCATCAATTACCCGCTCCAAACTCCCTGAACTTGATCACTAGATCCTCTCTGATGCTACGCGCCTCAGTCTGAACGAGAAAGCTCAAAAATCGTTGAAATCATATTCTATTTTTTGGTAAAAGGAAAAGGTTTCTTCTATATCTAGTCACTAAGGAATTCATTGCATATATAGTATGCTATGCCTATTTTAATATTACGATTAAGTTTAACAGACGTAGAAAGTAAGTGGGGTAGGGTGGGGTGGGGACTAGAGGTTTATAATATACTGTTTAATTACATCAATACAGAAAACACATTGATAATTTTGTGACAACATAAATAGTTAAGACAACCACTAGTACTAATACGTAATTGTCGCTAACCGGCGTAAGAATGACCAGATTCTCAAATTACGTGACGTTGGATGAACCGTTTTAAAAAAAATCTTAATTTTTTGAACTAGTGCGAATTCTTGAGATCATAACCATTTTGTGTTACAACTAGATTACAACCACAAGTATTTTTACAGTTGTCAAGTAACTAATATAACATTAATATTGTAATGAAACTTCAGACAAGTATCAAGAATGAAAGAGCCACTTGTAAAATAACCAAAGGATCGCTTTGATAATAAACTATTGCTCAAAAATCGCATCAACTGTTGCTACACTGTTCCTAATTTAAATGACTAGTTTGTATATCTTATTGGTATAAGTGACCCTGAAATAATACGTCATAGGTACAGGGAAAATGGAATGTAGTCATATCAATTTAATCTGTAGGTACTATATTAAAAGCTATGTGTAATAAAATGTAATACCTGATAGATGGACGAAATTATTTTGAATCAGTTTACTTTTTAAAGCTGGTATAATTTCTTTGTGAATTGGTTATAATTGTACTATGTTCTAATATAGTAAATATATTTTTTTAATTGCACCAAAGCCGGAGGGAATTTTTAGAAATACGAGAAAATATTTTAACTGTGCGAAACTTCACGGAACTGGTGGCACGATGATACATTGATTTCTTTACTTTTCAAGTTCACTTGAGATACAAAAGAAAACTGATTTGATATTATTTTAAGAAATCGCACAGTCGCTGTCTGTATTACCCTAACACAAGTTACTGACAACCTTAGCTCTAACCTAAAATAAATCAGCAAAATTGAAAAATGTATAATTCATCCCGTGAAAATTAGGTACAGTTTAATTACATATTTATGTACATCAATCTATTTATTGATTTATTTCAACACAATTCTGTACGTAATTCGTTGCAGATTAAAAAAACTATTATTACGGAATTAGTGTTACTTAGATAAGTAATAGAAACCATAATATCAAAGCGAATGAATAAACGTTACCTACATTATGTGGCACATGAAGGACATAATATCTTAATAGTTATTATATCTATAGTATTTTATATCTATCGGCAAATTTATTTAAAGCGTGAAAGCGGTTCCTAAACGTAATAGCACTTAAATCACTAAAATTATTAAAAAGCATTAACTGTTAATTTATACGGTGGACGATACATATCCATGAAATATACACAAGCTTCACATCAGCTTTATGCTAAAAAATATAATATATATTAAGAGCTAAATTAAAATATTGCCAGTAATTATGCTTTTATGTCTATATTATACCAGAAACTTACAAAATACCTAAAGTTAAAGTTTAGAACACATGATACTAGAGAATTTTACATTTACTAGGCCATTGTTAGGTTTTATCTTTACTAGACCATTGTCGGGTATTACCTTTACTAGAACATTGTGGGGTAATGCTGTGCTCAATGGGTATGTAATGTGAAATAGGATATTGACAATAAAGCGAGAATCAATTATGAAAACTACCGGAAGATTCTATCCATCAATTTGCTCAACATTTCTGTAGGTAAGTACTGTACCTACTGTATGTCTATTGTTTGTGTGTGCGTAAAGCCCCGTCCATAGCTCATGTTTGCCGCAACATTTTCAATAAGAACAGGCAACAAAACATATATAGATTTTCACAACATTTTTTTTATTTGACTTTCTACAGAAAGTAATATTTCTCTAAAGTGCCAAATAAAATAAAAAAATGTTATAAAACATGAGCTGTAGCTGTACTTTTATTCTATTGGTGTACAATTTGTAATATGCATAGACATTTATTTAATTAAAAAGTTTCCAATACATCATAATATTTAGCTACTTATGTTCCGCGCTCAATTCAATTTTAATTATTATTTTTTTATAACAAATCGCAATCGCAAAACCTAAATCGACGCCATAAGAAGTCAGGTAAGTCACTCATAACTACCTTCGTAGTCGAATGGTTACGAGGTTTGCGATTACTGTCTCGAAATGTTTATTAAATTTCATAACAATACAACAATTGCATTACAACACTAGATATATATTCAATAAATTGGATAGGGAAGGCGATTTTACTTTTTAAAATTCATCTATAGTTAAAAAAATATCTTAATAAAAGGCGCATGCATCGCAGTCATTATTCAAGGCTATTTATGAAACCAGATCTCGTAAGCTGTAAATATGCAGCTTAAGGGATTCATAGGCTAATAAACCGCAACTAGCGTATGTGACATTTTCAACGGACTGGCTGAGGCTCTCTGCAGGTGACAACGGTATTATTTATAGAACAGTGCACCTTTGGTATATCTTGGCCTTTATTTGCAATCAACGGCGACACCTGGCGTTGTGTTATTCACTGAACATGTTGCAACAAAATATTATTCAATATTCGCGAAACATTTAGCCAAACCCGTATTGGAATTTAAGCTGGCTTTCACCAGTAATATCCCGATCGATTAAAGTGAGTTTTCAAATTTTACTTGCAAACATGAATAAAGTTTTAGATTATAACCTTAGATAAAAATTTAAACTTATATAATCTCAGTTCTTATATGTAGTAAAATATTAGGTCAAATGTTGCACATGAACTATTTGTATAGGGCAGTAATGTCTCTTAATATTACAATCGTTTAATTTATTAACCAATTTAAAAAAAGAAACATATTCTTCGTTCGTTAGGATACTCTAAATAATTTTTATATTTGAAATATATTATATTTACAGCTAATTTTAATTATTTTGGTTGAGATTTGTGGGATTCAAAAGGAATGAAGGGGAAACTCATCAAATTCTTAAATTTGACCAGAAAATTCTGGGAGATAAATATGCCTAGAGAATAGTTCCCTTAAATGTAAAAAGAAAAAATTCACCCCCCTAAGGGTTAATAATTAAAATTCATTTAGGTATTTTGTAGTGTCGTTAATTAAGTTTTAACAAAATTCATTTCAAATATACAACGTTTTATATATATAAGCTATGTAAGCATTTTAAAAAGCACAATGTCAACTTTCAATTTCTTACAACCTAACTATCATCATAAATCGTCTATAACATATCGCACCATACTTGTATCTACCTACCCGTGTCTAAAACGTACCACAATTGACGCACTTTTCACACTATCTCACTCATCAATCTTTTTTTTAATACTACCAAGGCCTTCTTCGATAACGCGACATTATAATTTAGAATTCATTTCGATCATTCAATTTGACACTAGCGAAATTCAACTAACCGACTCTTTGCAGACAAATGCATTCAACTCCAATTTACCTAGAATTCAATAAATTATATACTAGACATTTAGTACATACTGATTGTGAAGGTATTGAGTGATAATATAGACAGCTATAATAGTCCAGTATACTTTTAGAACACGTAATAATCTCATACTAACCTGTTAAAAATTACATTTCATACATTTTTTTTAATTGTATGATTAAGAAATGCGATAGTTATAATATGCAATACTGAGTATACTGCATAACAAGCAGTGTCACGAATGTCTGGGTTAAATAAAAACTGATCATGTGTAAGGTCAATCGAAGATTTGCACGACCATTAGACATTTGAAAATGTCCAATTATAAGCTCTATATTGTCCTTTAGACTATAAGGACGTATTAATATTTAGACATATTTCAGATTAGACGTTTATCTAGTTCGGGTATTGTTAATTTTTTTTTGGCGATTGTGCCTTTTTTTTTTTGGACATAAGTCGTGCAAACGCAATCGAAATAATATACCTAATCGCAATTTGAAAAAAAAACTGAGACCGGTCGAATGTGCAATTAAAATTGACTCCGTAACCGAATTTCAGATGTACGATACGGCCTTATCCCTGATATATTGAAATCTTCACGTACTACACGGGCTCTTACTGCCCAAGTAATATTGAAACCAATAAGGCCTCCACTGCGTTTTACATGTGCACGCATGCGAGCACCTGTATATCTTAATGTTTCGTGCAAATTATATATATTATCTGTACGAAATAGGCGCCCGCATGAAGCAGCGGACGGTCTAAGAAAAAGACTGGTTGTTTGAAACGAGCTCACTCGTAAATATCGGATTACTTAATCATGTGGGCTATTTTGTAACTTCTTTTTTGAGCCAATTTCAATACTCAAAGGGAACAGGCATGACATGCTCTGTACAGAAAATCTTATTGTCTAAGAACATTCATGAATAATCACATTATATAACAAGCTCGAAAATTTTGTTTCACACATTGTTCTAAACATACCAACGCTGTGTTGGCTTTAAATATAACAATTATAATAAATACACGTATACCACAAACACACATAAATACTACGTATATGTTTATGTTTATATACCGTGTCGTAATTAGCTACGTTACACATTCATGATATAATGCACCAAACGCGGGAAGAAGCGTGAGAATATAACACTAAACCTTATGTCATTATGTTAAATCTGCTTATACAACAGCAGTTTAAAGACATTGGATAAAGAGGTTCTTCAGTCTAAAGTAAACCAAAATGACGTATATATACGTATTTTGTGTAATGAATTCACTGCTAATACATTGCAATGATATATAATAAGTCTAAAAAATACTTAATATAAATATAATTAACAAAAATTGCGTAAAGACCATGTTCACTTGAGATTGATTTCAGGTGCAGACTCGTGACATCATCACACATCAATCAAATAGCACTCCCCTTTAAATAATTTGAAGAAGTAAAAATAAAATATATGTAAAGTTTTTCCAACGTTGTGACGTTGTAAAAAATTAAAAATAAGACGCTTGCTCATGTGCCCTTCTGCCACATATCGACCAGTTAAAGTCTAAATAACACACATACTTCAGCAGTGCTTACTCGTTGAATTGATACAGTAATATAATCTCATTTTATTTATACAAAACCATTAAGAAAGCTATAATAAATAATAAACAGCTATAAATATTTCTTTCGCTAGTTACTTCGTTGTTATATTAAGCCGTAAGATTGGTCAAAGTCTGTACTGAAAAGGGATAACTTTGTCGAATTTAACCCCAGAGGTCAAATAGATCAGAAAATAGATCTGTATTTAACCTAACAATACTAATAATTTCTATTTAAAGTCGAATTAATTTTCTATAGCTCATGGATACTAAAATTACGCAAAGGAACTTATTTTAGAAAACGCTGTAATTCATTTTTAGTATTTTTGGCCTCTACTTGAAGTGAAATTCGCTAAGTTTGTATACGTCATCATTTCAGAAAACATATCCATTACACTAAAGATAGATAAATGTGTAGTCACGAAGTTCTTTCTCACATAATAATATTATATTTGATAACTAAGTCATCTCGTTACTGGATCGTCAAATAATTGCATGCATTATTTACAATTTGTATTTCAGTCAAAACTATGCACAAATAAAGAGTACTGAAAAACAGGGTGAATAGGGATTAAGTGGTGAATATGGATTAAGCGGAAAATGAATAAAATCGGCAAAGTGCGAGTCGAACTCGCCCATGAAGGGTTCCGTAGTAGCAAAGGCGAAAATTGCGGTTTATGACGTATTAAAAGAAAAACTACTGACTGGATCTCGTTCGAACCAATTTTTAGTGGTAGTTTGCATGGCAATTTACATCATAATATTTTTTTTAGATTTATCAATCTCATATTTTAGAAGTTGGGAGGGGGGGGGGGGGGGGCACATTTTTCCACTTTGGAAGTGTCTCTCGCGCAAACTATTCAATTTAGAAAAAAAAATATGTTAGAAACCTGAATAGCATTTTTAAAGATCTATCTATAGATACCCCACACGTATGGGTTTAATGAAAAAAAAAAATTTGAGTTTCAGTTCTAAGTATGGGGACCCCCAAAATTTTATGCATTTTTTTATTTTTGTGTGAAATTCTTAATGCGGTTCACAGAATACATCTTCTTACCAAGTTTCAACAGCATAGGCCTTATAGTTTCGGCGAAAAGTGGCTGTGACATACGGACAGACAGACAGACAGACAGACAGACAGACGGACGGACAGACATGACGAATCTATAAGGGTTCCGTTTTTTGCCATTTGGCTACGGAACCCTAAAAATGAGATAAAATGGTCATTATACAGTTTTTAAAAGAAAAAATTTCTAGGAGGTATCTAACCAAATGTTATGATTCTGTGCAATAAACAATCTACAGTATTACTTAAAAGAAAATGACCACAAAATTTATTTGACCATTTTGTTCATATTCACCCCGTTTTTACCCATTGGTAAAAACGGGGTGAATATGAACAAAATGGTCAAATAAATTAAAATCAAATAAATTAAATTAAAAACAAAAAAATGGCAAAATGTCAAAGTCGCAAAATGTCCAAGTCTCATTGACTTGGACATTTTGCGACTTTGACATTTTGCTACCACTTGACATTTTGCAAATTGGACCTTCTGCGACTAAACGGTTTGACCAAATAACGATTAAGCGTATAGAAGCGAAAGTATTTAGTTTCGTGCGGTGGATGTGGTGGCGATGGGCTCTCGTTGCGGGGCGGGGACGAGGACTCGTCGTACGTAATGTAAAAGAAAAACGACCACAAAATGTATTTGACCATTTTGTTCCTATTCACCCCGTTTTTACCAATGTTTGACCAAATCACGATTAAGCGTATAGAAGCGAAAGTATTTAGTTTTGTGCAGTGGATGTGGTGGCGATGAGCTCTCGTTGCGGGGCGGGGACGAGGACTCGTACGTAATGTAAAAGAAAAAGGACCACAAAATGTATTTATGTATTTGACCATTTTGTTCCTATTCACCCCGTTTTTACCAATGTTTGACCAAATAACGATTAAGCGTATAGAAGCGAAAGTATTTAGTTTCGTGCGGTGGATGTGGTGGCAATGGGGCTCTCGTTGCGGGGCGGGGACGAGGACTCGTCGTACGTTATGTTCAAGCTCTCGCAGTCGCTGCCCGGCGAGCAAGCGTCGGTCTCTGGTCAGGTCTCGTTCCGCACGTTCAGTATCGCCGCGCGGCACATTGGACATTCCTTCAGTTGCGACGTGCATAAGGAGCAAAATCCCCTGTAAACGAATAAAAGTTATATGAATTAAATTTTGAAGCAATTGGGCATTTGAATTCTATGAATATTAGCATGAAAGTAAGTAATATGAATCGCATCGAAAGAGGTCCCGGGTTCGATCTCATCTTAGCCCTCCTAAACAAGTGGCAAGTCTTTGTAGAAAATGTATTGTAGAATAGAATGATGAATGTATGGGATATGACGTATATGACAGTCGTCAAAGTATGTCATAAACGTCAAAATACGTGTCATATTCGTCAAAACCTATACATTCTTGCATATAAATATATTTGTCTGGATTTGTCTCGATGTATACATAATTATATAATCATATATGTATTTGAGTCCATATGTGTTTACAAAGAAGTATCTACGGATGTTAGTTTGCATTCTACGAGTAGAACGAGAACCCATAATACAAGCTATGTTTAGTTTAGGACTAAATAGCGTTGTGTATACCTTCGCTTATCCAAGTAGATGTCAAAGTCAAGTCAAAGTCAAAGTCTTTATTTCTCAAAATAGTGCAACACTGTTACAGCTTTTTGACGTCAAAAACTCCTTAAAACTAAGTTTACCACCGCTTCCTAAGCGCTAATGGAGAAGAAACGGCGCAACAAACTCCACTGCGGCATTTTAAGGACGTCAGTTTACAAAAAATAAAAGGGTTTTTAAGACTAAATATGAACGTATGTACATTTGTCTCGCGTCAAGTAGGTATATAAAAAATAAAAAAAAACCCTATATAAAATAAAAATAAGACAACTTCAAGAGGGGCCTGCACCATGCTCAAGCCATACATTTTTGTCGTTAATATAATCGTCTGTCCTATAGTATGCTTTTTTGCATAGGGTGGTCTTTACATGATTTTTAAATTGGTTTTCAGGCATACCAAGGACCGATTCAGGCAACTTATTATAAAATCGTATACCTTCCCCTTTAAAAGAATCACTAACTTTGCTAAGCCGATAGCATGGAAGGAGCAGTTTATTTTTATTGCGCAGATTTCTGTCTGTAATGTCACTGATGAATGTGTTAATACAATTTTGGTAGCTATTGCATGTTTTGTGCGGAATTTGAGAGAATTAGATAAATCCCTAACTCACACACCCACACACATACATATCCAAACGAGAACAATTAGCAACTTTTCTATTTATAACATTAAACACATTCGTCCGCAGCTGTACGGACGCGTTCGTATTTGTACGCAACCGTATCGGAACCAGCAACATGCAATTAAAAACTGTTTTTAATCTATGGCACGACAGCACTATACTCTACTTGTCAAAGTAGTACCTATAGTCGCAGTCAGATAGGTATTAAGTATAGGAGGTAAGAGGGAGGGTTCGTTAAGATGGAGCAAGGACAAAAAAAAAACAAAATGTGCATAAAATGACATTATTACATATGTTAAAAATAACAGGTTGATTTTGCAGATTGCGATTTATGCACTAGAGGTCTCTGTAGACATTACTTTTCGCATTTGTTGCTCGACGACAACCAATAGGTTCAGCCATGCCGGAACGTGTTCGCTACCGCGTCGTAGTCGCCACGTCGTCGATGCGATAGATTGTGCACCTACGGCTTGTGTACTTTTTGCATAGTTAAACTTCGTCGAAAATGTGTCTCCCCCTTACAAAGTGCCCCTCCCTCCCTTATTAACACATTGTAAGAACGAATTTAACCTAATGACAGGACCTGCGATCAAGGCGAATTAAACTGTTCATTTCATTGAGCAAAAAGAACAACTTAGTTTAGTTGAACGACTGGTGAAATCCAGCCTCAGAGAGAATTTCTCCACTGAAAATTCTTTCGACTAAAATTTTTTATTTATTTTAATTTCCCTATGTTCCTTTATAATTCTTGTCAAGACAGATTACAGATTTTTGTCTGTTAAGTGCTAAATGGTAAAGCCATTTCATACCAATATTCCAGTTGTTGTCGATTAATTCAGGTATGCAGAGACTCCAGCTGTTCAAAAGATTATGCGGGAATATTTTTATAAAACTTTAATTATTTATAGAGCACATAAAATTGCAAGTACCTGAGACCATTTCAAAACTGCAGGTTTACCGTGAAAAGTTCGTCCAAAGTCGCAGACCTGTTCTGTTCAATCACTGATTGATGTTAATCTACTGATTGGAAGTAGAATAACATCAATCACAACAATCTACTTCCAATCCAACGCCCATTCGTATATTTGCAAGACTCGCTCCAAATTTCTTGTTAGTAAACCGTACTACTGAAATTTGTTCGTTGATGGTGCAGCATAAGAAGAACTAAACTAACCAAGAAGTCATTGGTATTAGCAGGATAACACTTACCGGAATATTTACCATGCTTTTTGGGATTTTCGAGTATCCAACATTTCGGCAATACAATTATCTTACTAATGTGAATGAAATCACAGTCATTGGTTATTGTTATACATACTTCTTCAAGCCAACTTCACCTACCAGTCACTACCTACACCTGCCGATTGATAGACGAAATTCTGCGGGACCTCGACATTCACTGCCGGCTTTAGATGCAACCGGAATTGGTGCTCGGATGAATTGGTAGTAGTATTATCTATACTTACTATGTATTCGCATAGTATAATAGTAAGCACATAAATGCAGCAATTGCTGTCAGGAAGTACTACTTGTTTTTTAAATCTCGTGGGGAAGGTAGATGATTTATCCTGTTTTATTATCTTATATTTAAATTTTGATATACAAACAAGAACCACACAAACGCATTTATTAAGGCAACTATAGCACACAAAATAACTAAAAATAGTTAGTCTAAACACTACATAGTATGCTCATTACAGGTAAGTCATGATGAGTTAAAGTGGATTTCAGGTGGAACAACTCCGTACTGATGACAGACGGGAGTTCGAATGGTCTGTCTATAAATTGTTCGTTTGACCAACCAGCGAGATTCGTCAACTTGTTTAAGTCTACTGGCGTGTTTTGCTTGTTTGTTCAAAAAAGCAGTGCGTATACCATTGCCTTTAAAGGAACTAGATAAGTACAAGTACAATACTGAAAATAAAAATGATGAGTAGGTATGTGCATTTTATTCTAAATAGACAAACGAGAAGAAGCCGGACAAACAAATAGACAAAACCACTCGACCTTCAAAGTTACATAGGTACTGTTACTTTATGTAATAGGTTGACTGTTCTTGTCGAAGAGATGAACCTGATAGTCGTGCCAGGGTTATTGTATGTCATCAACCGGATGGATATAATTATGATGGTTACAAAATGGGTCCTTGAAATTTTATGTGCTCCGTTACCAACTAAAATTTTACCAAATTATTACATCTTTAAACTAAGTTTACCACCGCTTCCTAGGCGCCAGTAGAGAAGAAACGGCGCAACAAACTCCACTGTGACCTTTTTAAAACGTCAATTTTACAAAAGGGAACCATAAGGGTATGATTCCGTAGGTGACCACATACGACAACTACAGACGCACGCAGCAGATGTCGTAGCAGGCTTTGGAATCATGCCTTAAGTACCGTAGTAGGTATCAATAGAAGATACCATAAGTTTTTCTACCGCCCAAGAACCGTTGTCGTTGCATTCTTGCAGACTACTGGCTGTAGACATGCCGTCACTGGCTAGCGGTAGATGTAGTGTTGTGTTTATAAATATTTATGTAATAAGGTTAGTCCTTAAACGAATCCTGGCACATGTTGTACCAAGTCATTTTCGCCACATTTGAGGGGGACGGAAACCTGTTCATAAAATTTTGTAATTTAAGTACTTATCTATACAGAGTGGAAGATTTTAACCTTACCTGGGTAATTAGGTACTCTAAATACTGAAGATAGTGAATTTCATTCAAAGGAAACATTCTCTTATTTTTAAAAATTTGTTTTTTTTTTCGTTTTTTATAAATTATTTAAATGCAGTTTTGTTTCTTTTTAAAAATAAAGGAATGTTGCCCTTGAATGAAATTCGCTATCTCCAGTATTTAACGTACTTTTCCTCCAGGTAAGGTCAATATCTTCCATCCTGTATAGAAAAGCGAAATACCACTCACTGAATAATCACGAAATCTCAAAATAACACCTACAAACTTGCAATTTGACATGTAGGTTTCCTTTGGTATATTATTTAAGGATCGACTTTACTGATATCATCTTTTCTAAGGCTATGTAGAAGGCTTCTTCGGTAAGAAGGAAAGGAAATTGCACAATGTGCAGAAAGAGTGTCTTACGGCGCCAGAGCATAAATGGTTCGTTATGAACATATGACGAGCGTCCAATAAGTTCTCGCTATGGTCATGAAAACAAAGATAATTTACACTTATTGCCATTTTACCCCTTTCAAGTTCGCGTCGAAGAATTATTTCAATAATCCTTTACCAGACTGCAGCGTTACCTCCGGGTCCAATAATATCATTATACCTATAACATTTGCCTAAGTGCAAGCAATATGCCTATAACATTTGCCTAAGTGCAAGCAATAAGTTGACAAAGATTTATCGCAATCGGGTGAATGGTACGCCAGTAGGTACAGAAAATACAAAAATACATTTTTACATATTTAGAACACAAGATAATTCATTGCTTATTAGGTAATTAAAATGATAATGATTATGATTAAAAAAATAACTTAATAAATTAAAATATTGGTAACATAAAAAAACGATATTCGTCAGCGCTGAGGGTTGTTACCGCAGTCATAGAAAGTGTTATTCGAAATGCAACGTCAGGTCATACGTAACATTTCTAATAACAGTTCTCTCGAAGATTGCATCAGGATTTGTACGCTTGTTCCAGGTGCGGCGTCGATATTTCCTAAAATCTTGAGGGTCCACCATAAATCTTATAAACGAAACTTCGGGCCCGAACGAAACACGAACGAAAGGTATCGTCAAGTTACTTCGGATCTCTTTCGGTAGGGTTCAGGAAGAAAGAGACTCCGTACCGTTTTGGATCCGATTGCGGATAAATATATTGCAAGGTATATAATTTACAATGTAATGTATACCGAGACTTATTGAGCGCCCTACCTAGTTCTTCCAACAAAACAATTATCTTTTAGATATTGCACATTCAACGTTAATTTTAAGTTGCACTCCTAAGGTGGTTTTATACCGCCGCCGAGGCGTGGCGTGGATACTGTGGTCTCTTGCAACAAAAGATTATATCGCTGTCGGACGATGGCATCGCGTGACAGCGATGACATGCGAGATTTACGTATCAGATTTACTAGGTAACGCATTCTACTCTTAGAGAAATACAGTTCAATATCGTACTATCAAACATTTTCGCCTCGCACATCCATGCTCATGCTAGACGTTTGACACCAAATGTACACAGTGTGGATAAAAATTTTGCCATACAAATTTCAAACCTCACTCGGCTCATCCTTGCCTCGCGTAGCCGGTATAAAACCACCTTTGGGTACCTCTACACCGGATATGCCGACACACACAATAGTTAATTGATTATAATGAGAGTATTATAAGAATTATTCAAAGTTTTGACAATAGGAACAGATGAGAAGTTCATTTAATTAAAATATTACTACAGAGGTACTAAGAGTTCGGTTTCGGCGGGGGAGGTATCCGTGGGGATTTTTAGCACGATTAAAAAATGGTACTAATGAAAACGTTTCAGACTTGTTCTCAAAGGCTTTACATAAAGTAAAACACGAGTATTTACCCAACTGCGCGACGCAAAGGGTAATGTGTTTAACAGCCTATGTATGTATGTTCCTTTGAAGCACTATACAGACCAAACGCCTGGGTCAAATTTTTATGATTCACACGTCAATCGATTTATCTTATTCCGGTGAGTGTCACTAAAGACATGACGTTAGTGAAAATTCAATATGGCGACTCCTGGACGCCATATTGTGTAAATGAAAAAAAAATCAACAAACTATGTCAAGACGGGTATTGTTGAATAGGTATTTAAAAATCATTTTTAGTTTTCTCTCAACATTTTTCGATTCGACTGACCGTTTAGGATCCATATCGATTTAAAGTTGCGTAACAACCATTCTAACATATAGGTTTTTAGACAGACGACGACGACAGACGTTTACAAAAAAATAAATAATAATATGTTATAACTAAAATGATTGCGTATCGCGACTGTGTTGAATATCGCGAAAAAAACCCGACTGATACTAATAAGATCGAAACAAGTTTGATAGCAGAAGGTACCCATTCATCAAGTATGAGTCGGGGTTTTTGTTTTTATTTTATTACTTTATTTGTCACTATGCTCAATTTATAGTGAATGCTATACATGTCTTGGTGTTATAATCCGAGGACGAAAGTTAAGTTGTATCTACTGAACCCAAGTCACAGTCGTAGGTCTGGATATAATTCTTGAAATAAAAAAAAAAAACAATAGTAAGTATACTGTATCTCTGAAAATACAGAGAACTCGGACGATACAGTTTAGTTTTGTAATATAGGTTACTTGTGTTATTTTAATTCGAACTAAACAACTGTGTTGAATATCGCAACAATACATTTTAGATTAACTTTTTAACCAATCTGGTACAAGGCATGTATGTAATCTCCAAAGTGGCTGGACCGATTTTGACGGGGTATTTAGGCTACTTTTATTTACGAAAAAGTATGAAGTATCCGCGAAAAAGAATTCGTAGTCCAATTCAGATAGTAGTTCTCGCGGACGAAGTCACGGGCACAGCTAGTATATAATAATATAGATGTGTAACGATCGTGTTTAAACAAATTGAGGCCAGACCGTCTCCTAAGATTCGGACTATGTGGGTATAATCCGTGCGCGATGAGAATGAGATGGAGCTTTGTCAAAGGAAAGTAAATCAAGTCAAAATAACTAACATTCATCGAGAAAAACGTTCTGCTCTCAAGATCAACTTAACTGACTGAACGCGATTTTAATTTGTCCAGAAATCCAACCGCACTGAAAACCCAACTTCGTCTCGTGAGCTTCGACATGAGTTTGCCGACGCTACGGCTGGCCGGCGGACCACATACGTATCAGTTCCAAAAGGTCGCATCCCATTATCATCGCGCGCGGATTATAGACTACTGGCCCGTGTAGAAAAATGATGGGTCATCTGAACCACCAGGTGACCTATATAGAACGATATAAGAGCATAAAATAATAAGATTCAGCACTATGCCGTCACTTGTAAGCTGTCCAACTGAGTGCAGGTGAGCATTCAAAAGCACATGTAGAGTGAGTACATTTTGGTCATATATTTTTGTACGGCATTCTTAACCATCGATAGATCCATGAAAAATAACAAGAAAACGCGTAGTGCCGTACAAAAATGGTGATCCACAAAGTCGGAATTTTTATTTTATTTTCCGACAATTTCCAGGGTAAATTTGGTCATTTGATTTTGTACGGCATCCGTTTCATACTATTTCAATACTACTTCTAATCCATTATGCCGCAACGCCGTACAAAAATCATGATCCAAGGGGAAATAATCGAGGGTTACAAACCCCTCTCTTTCCGTGGTCCAAGGGGTGATTTGACACAACATGAAATAAATTTATTTTGAAAGTATTTTATGCATAGATAATATTTTTTCATATGCCGTACATTTTTGTTGGTCCATAGGGGAAAAAAAACTGAAAAAGAAAAAATCAAAAAGAAAAAATCCATATAACGAAATGTAAGGTGAATTTTTTTGATACGGCATTTAGATAGTTTAATTGTACTGATTTTCATAGTCTTTTCGTGATTAGCATTCCTAATTAGAGATTCCTCATTAGCATTTTTTATTATGGCGTCGAAACTGAGGGACCACTTTAATAATTGAAAGGTGCTAATCATTAGTCATAGTTCATAGCACATAACACAATAATAATATATGAAAGTCATCTAAAATTAACACAAAGTGGTTTTGAAAAGCCTCATTTGATTTATAGCGCAATATTCATCCCAAGAAAACAAAAAGTTATTAAGTGTTCCATTTTCAAATCCATACTAATATTATAAATGCGAAAATAACTCTGTCTATCTGTCTGTCTTTCTGTCTGTCTGTCTGTCTGTTAAGAATAATAATTCATTTAAACCTAGCTGTTGCCCGCGACTCCACCCGCGTGGATGTCAGTTATCGCGACCAAACATAGCCTGTATCCTTTCCCAAGGTCTAATCTATCTCTGTTCCAATTTTCTTCAAAATCGGGTCAGTGGTTTAGGCGTAAAAGCGTAATAGACAGACAGACAGACAGAGTTACTTTCGCATTTAGAATATTAGTATGGATATGGATTTGAAAATGGAACACTTAATAACATTTTGTTTTCTTGGAATGAATGTTATATTTCAAATCAAACGAGCCTTTTCAAAACCACTTTATATTATTTTAGATAACTTTTACATTATTATTATGTTATGTGACTTATGATTAGCATCATCAACAATATAACAACGACAAAAAACGAAAAAAAAATTTTTGTTTGTTCACAGTCACTTCGACCCAGGTTTGATTCCCGGTTATGTATGAGAGTTTGAGGAAAAACTTGAATGCCATTATTATTAAATCTAAAATCGAAGCCATGGTTCCTAAGAACAAATCTTGCTATCTCTCATAGTTTCTAACTTCTCCCTACTGACCCATTTGGATTGATCACCCTGTATAGTCTGCATAAAAATGTACGGCATCATATTTTCCTAATTTATCTATGTTAATACTATTTAAAACAAGGGATAAAATGTAGAAAACTGCTATATTTCATTAATCTATGATATTTAAAGTTTTACAATAATTAGCAAAATTTCAGTTTTTGTATTTCTCTATAATTTTTTTTAGAACGGTTTCTTTTGAACGGCAATACTATATAACAATTGTATTTTACAATATCATGTTAAAAAAAAAGTTCCCGTACAGGATCAAATGATTTTACAGCTTTATAAATCAAGAATACGATGAACTTAACATAATTATTGATAATACATTCAAATGAACAATCATTTTTTGACGGCATTATTTATAATAGTACTTTTGAATGCCAGATAATGTTTTGGAACCAAAGCCGTATTTTTTCAAATCACCCCGTGGACCACGGAAAGAGAGGGGTTTGTAACCCTCGATTATTTCCCCTTGGATCATGATTTTTGTACGGCGTTGCGGAATAATGGATTAGAAGCAGTATTGAAATAGTATGAAACGGATGCCGTACAAAATCAAATGACCAAATTTACCCTGGAAATTGTCGGAAAATAAAATAAAAATTCCGACTTTGTGGATCACCATTTTTGTACGGCACTACGCGTTTTCTTGTTATTTTTCATGGATCTATCGATGGTTAAGAATGCCGTACAAAAATATATGACCAAAATGTACTCACTCTACATGTGCTTTTGAATGCTCACCTGCACTCAGTTGGACAGCTTACAAGTGACGGCATAGTGCTGAATCTTATTATTTTATGCTCTTATATCGTTCTATATAGGTCACCTGGTGGTTCAGATGACCCATCATTTTTCTACACGGGCCAGTAGTCTATTATAACAGTTAATTGCTTCGTATGTCTAGTCACGTGACAACTGTCATGTCATAAGGTAGAGCCCGCGCCAAAGTCCCGCGGCAAATCTAGGAACTATAATGACATCGCCGCCATACCGTGTGATGATTGGTTCAGGCCATGTAACTGATGACAGTTACATGGCCTGAACCAATCAACACACAGTATGGCGACAGCCCCTTCATGGTCAACTGAGCCCACATCCCATTGAGCCCGCGGGCTCAGTAGATCACGTTCGTTTTTTTTTGGTAGTGACTCAGCCCACTAACCAACCAAATTTAACCTGCGGGCTCAGTTAACCACTTGCTACGGCTATGGGTCTACTCAGCCCGTGGGCTCAGTTAACCACTTGCTACGGCTATGGGTCTACTCAGCCCGTGGGCTCAGTTAACCACTTGGTACGGCTAAGGGTTTACCCAGCACACGGACAAAATATCCATTTAAACTGCCGAATCTAGAATTTTTGCTCACTTTTGCATAAATTAAAACATTTAAACAAACAGCGAATGGTTTTTTATTCAAAAATTATTTAAAGAAAAATAATTGAGATTTACTTCATTATCCATTTTTTTTATCTTCCAATAAAACTAAATAACTAACGCAATGGCATACTGCGATCCATTCAATCAGCCCAGGGCAAGTAATTATATATATGTTATAGGCAATGTGTATAATCCGGCATTGTATAGAATGCCTAGGCATTCTATACATTGCCTAAAACGTTCAGGCTATGTGTATAATGGACGGGTAGACATTATTAATTATTGAAAGCATCTTATAGTAATTCCCTTAAATCTGCCAATTTGCATATTGTGTCCGCGTACTGGGTGTGTGCTGGGTAAACCCTTAGCCGTACCAAGTGGTTAACTGAGCCCACGGGCTGAGTAGACCCATAGCCGTAGCAAGTGGTTAACTGCGCCCGCAGGGTAAGTTGGCTGGTTAGTGGGCTGAGTCACTCCCAAAAAAAACCGAACGTGGTCAACTGAGCCCGCGGGCTCAATGGGATGTGGGCTCAGTTGACCATGAAAGGGCGACAGCAGTAGCGATTTCTACGCCGCCGCCTGCAAGGGACTAATTTCTTGGCGCGTACTCTATTTCGTAAGTACAGTTTCACTGTGACCGCGATACCGCGCCTTGGGTATGTGCGCGGTGGAACGGGAGGAGTATCAACGTCAGATTTGGTCAGTCCACCGCCAGCGCTCACGGCGGTATCTCACTCGCTCTCGACTTATACTCTTTCTTTCTTTTTCTTTACCTCGTCCCCAACCACACTGTGTGTACCTAGATCACAGCGGTCGCGGTCGTCTATGTCTTTTAAAGCCAGTAATTATTTGTGGTAATATTAAAATAGAGTAGTAAAGGAATAATATTAACTGTACTGTACTGTGTTCTGGGATATACACGATGTGTGCTAAATAGACCCAAACTAACAATAGCTAAAAAAATGTGTTTCTAGAACGCAGACCAATGCACATAGTGCCATCATTATCACATCATTAGAAGCTACGGCGCAGGCTTTTCTCTGGGGGTTGAGCAGTCAGATGCCAGTCACTCCAGCCAACCAAGCCAAGTAATGGCAAGGAAGAGTTAGAAAGTGGCCCCGGGCTCCTTTTTTCTCCTCCTAAATTCCTTATTGCTAGGACAGATTTTTTAACTGCCTGATAGTGGATACCTTACCTATGCATGCACGGTTCAAGCACGCAACATGCGTCCTCATCGTAACACAGAGTGCAGCAATCTTCCTTTACGCTTGAGCACCTCAGCTGCTCCAAATAAATGCGGCGCGGGATCACCTGGAAGTTAAACGTTATATCATGACTACTTCGAGCTTTTGTTGAGGCTTCACATAGATGCGACAACTGAGCGATATATCAGTTACATGACCTTGAGATTATAAAGAGAAAGGCTAAGAGGCTCGTCAAAAACGATGCATTAGTCGAGAGCTGCAACCCTATCATTGTGTTATCGGATGTACTTCGGTGAGTGTTTTCACTGGCATTATATACCTAATCTTGATGTCACCAAACTCTTTCCACAAACGAACGACCAGATGCATAGCGAGACGTCATCCCTACATAGTACCTAGATAATAAGCCCGCCATACTCACTACCTGAGTTTGAGACCTCCTGTGCCGACATCTTTTCTTGAATATTGAGCAATTAAAGTCAGCTTCTATTGGCCTGGGATCTCTCAACAGCGGAAGTACGCGATTAGAAAGGTTTGCTAGAATATTCATAACACGAAGTCTATTCGCCTTCCAAAAATCCGAATGTTTATTCCGAAGCCGGATCCGAAGACGGTATGTGATACTTTACGTATTCTGTCTGTCTGGTGTTCTTCAGGACACAAAAGGGGCTTCCTCAAAGTAACTACTAATATACTCGTTTATTATTTCGACAGTAAAATCCAAACCGTATGAGAAATAAGAAAACGTATAAGTACATGATAATTTTACCTTTTTCTGTTCAGCAGTGAGATATCCGAAGTCATTGAACGTGTAAAACATACGGTCAGGGGGTGCATATCGGAATGGTTCGCTGCCAAAGTTGAACCGGCACTGCTGAAATGCCATGAAGCTCGCAGCTGCGAAAAACCCTTGCCTGTAAAATAAAGAAACTCATTTATGCCTATTAAAGCAGGCAGTGAAATAATACCTCTTCGTAATAACTAGACATCTTAAGATCAAGAGAATGTATAATTTTCTTGTTAATAAGTACAAATTCCAAGGGTTATAATATGATTCAAATAGGGGACAAATCTATTTATATACCTACCCAATCAATTGCATATAATATTAATATTCTTTAATTAACAGCCTCCGTGGCGTAGCGGTAGTGAACGCGGCCGCTACGCAGGAGGCGTGGGTTCGATCCCCGCTCAGTGCAAATATTTGTGTTCATGAAATATGGGTATTTGCATTGGTCTGGTCGTGCCTCGGAGAGCACGTTAAGCCGTCGGTCCCGGTTGCCATAAGAACATCAATGGCAGTCGTTACGGGTAGTTGGAGCCCTCAAAAATCCAAAAACAACAGTCTAGCTGCAAAGCTTCGATATCGCCTGATGTTACCATTGGGATGTGGAGGTCAGATGGCAATCGCTTCACAGAAAACATCGAGGTCTAGCCAAATCCGTAGTTAAGACTGACAAAAAGCGGACCCCAGACTCCGAGCTAAAAGCTTCGGATGCGACTGGGAATTAACGCTAAGAGGAAGAAGATTAATATTCTTTAATTTCTGTGGGTAAGATTTCTCAATTTTACCGACAAAACTGACAGTGGAGCAGAACGAAAAAGGGGTGTAAGTAATTAAGCCTGAATGTAAAATGAATGAAAAACCGGATGTAACATCTACCGACATCAAAGGAGTGAAAGCTGCAAGATTTCTGCTTTGTTTATTGCTTCTGAACTGCCTTATATTAATAACATTGCCGATTCCAACAAAAACTGACACCAGCTTTTATTTCCTGAGTACATACGATCGACCAGTTATATTTGCAAAATTATTTTGTCATTCGTTCAGTATTCATTCGTTTTATGTGTCACCATTTTTATGGCACCCGTCCACTATCTAATCTTCCTTCACACATTGTTCCCAGTGATATGAGATGAGATTTCATCGTTTATACAACTTTCACGCTGTTTATACTATGTCCCACTTGCGCTACCAATATATCAATGGTGAGCAGTCTACCCTTATAAACGTCATCATATACCACTGCCTTCAACGCCATCATTCCTAATATTATTCACTTTCATTTCAATATAGGTATTTAAACTTTCATGGTCGTTCACATTACTATTAGAACTATCGGGATAATTTTCCATACTTCCCTCATATCTACTGTACACAACCTTCATTCATACGGCTACTCACATTTTGCTGCAATTACAGACTTTACATCTGCTGAGATCAAAAAAGTGAAAGCTGCAAGGTAATTTATTACCTACATGTAAAAACCTATTAGATCTCACATTAAAACATATTAGATCTAATAAATAACTTATTCGTTTCTGTATAACTTTTATTGATAATCGTACGAAACAGCTGCGAGACCGACAGGACTTACTATATTTTAGAAATATATTTCATCATCTTCTCATACATACATACAATCACGCTTCCTTTCCCCGGACGGTTAGGCAGAGATGAATTAACACCCTTATATCACCAATCATTGTATTAGGTCCCACGTGAAAGGGGGTGAGCCTATTGCCGTATTCCGGGCACTATTGTCGACTCGAGCCATCATATTCTCGTTGGCATTGTATTCTTCTGTTATTATTCTTCTGTACTTGTTTGTTGCGACTTATCTTGTTTGCCTAATTTGTGTGTTTAGGTCTCAGGATGCTGTTACCTTGAGTCTAAGGCGATCATGGGTTTCTCCGGTGTAGATACTTATGTATTATAGAGTAACAACATGCGGCAGCGGCCGCGTCCACTACCGCTACGCCACAGAGGCAGTCAAATCAGTTTTATACTGTACTCCTATAAAGTGAGTGATAGACGTACGTACTTTAAGCACGCGGTTTTTGGTTCGCGAACTTACTCGGCTCGCCGTCGGTGACAGACGGCAAGCTTGCTCACCTGCTTGCTTGCCGCCAAGCTTGCTTGAGAGAAGAGGCTTTGTGCTATCTAGGAATTCTATCATGTCATATTTTTCTAAGAGCTTGCTAATACGCCGGTGTTTTTCACCGGTTCACGAAATTCCGCACCGGTGCAAACCTCTAGTTACAAGCAAAATTTCAAACTTGCTAGATCGCCAACGAACTTACTCGGCGGTTTTAAAGTACGCGAACTTATGGTGACAGACGTGCGAGTAAGGTCGCCGAGCCATAAGTCCGCGTACTTACTCGCACGTCTGTCACCCACTTTATAAGGCGTCTAAACGACGCCAACGTAAACGGGGAGAGTTTCTCGCTAGCAATAATCGCTATACCATTATCGTATCAAAGTGTTTACAAACAAGCAAAGACTAAATTTTCGTCTATACGATTATATCATACGAGATTCGCAAGTGACATATCGCCTATGTCAATTCTGATGAGAATTCTATTTAGACGGACACTACCAATAAATTCTCGCCAGGCGTGAACGAGCGAGTGGCAATTGTTTCTGCGAATGTTTAGACGAAGCATCTTTTTTCTGTCCTTTCGATAAAATTGTAGTCGTCCATTTATTATTTTTGTCGCACGGTTTATTATATCCCAATAAAAATTATACCTAGTCACACTAGTGTGACTACGGATAAATAAAAATGAACCATAGTCACAGTGTGACTAAGGATAAATAAATTTATCCTTAGTCACACCAGTGTGGCAGTTTTGTGTGACTACGGATCGGTCGTGGTATCTTGCAGGCGAGAAACTCGCCCCCGTCTAAATGACGCCTGTGATTTAGGCGTCATTTAGACGGGGGCAAAGCATTTTACCGCTAAAAATTCTAACCAAAACTTTATTCAAGTGTTTCAATTTAAAAAAAAAATTCAAGGTATATTCACCTCGTGGTCTCGAAGAGTTCAGAGCATGATTTCAAACGTACTCCGTTGAGCGAGAATATTGCCTCTCTGACATCCATGTCGATGAGGCAGCCGACGATGTCACCCGGCTTCCAACTTGGGACTTCGGTCACGGGAGTCGGCTTCGCCTCATGCCATATAAGCCTGCGGCAACCGTCGTATGACAGCGAATATAGGTCATCGCCTATACCGTAGCCCTCCTATAACGTATATGAAATGAGTTTCTTTAGGTAAGTATAAATTGGAAGCTTATGTGTAAGGGCCCTATGAATTTTTTGAGACCCTAGTCAACCCAACCTGCTTGTCCGCGCCCTTGTTAAACAATCCAGGAATACGGGCTCTAAAGTGCAAGTTTGGATGTTTAGTTACGTCCCGCTGTGATGATAATGAAGCTGACTCATGAACCTCTTCGACCAATAAAGCAAGTAGTTTTAGCCACTTGGTCGATTATCTTGATATTGCATTGCGAGAAGAGACTGGAGACGTTATTTTAAAGTATGACGTCATTGTAAATTTGGCTGATGTCATTGTCATTGTCAACTAAATAAAACTGTTTATTAGGTTTCCTTTGAATAAATAATACATTATTACGTTAGACAGTTAATTGAGGTAATGAGGCCCATCAAATCCTCGGAACCCAAGACTGACGAACGAGGTTTGCAGGTGTTCGCATAAAAGCCAATCAAAATCACAACCCGAAAAGAAGGACTAAGAGAGCGGATCCTAGGCTCCAAAGCTTAGGATGCAACCGGCATTGGCGCTCGGATGAAGTGTAGCTTTCGACTATCGAAAAATCATCCTATTAGAACAAAGTTATAAAGAAAACCGCCATTGTAGATTCAAGTACTACTCGTATGTTAGAGAATTGCCTTATAAAATGATATAAAAAAAGTTTGAAAATAAGTGTCTACATATCAATATGTATATCCCAAAAGAAAAGTGGAGTAAGTGATAATAAATGTTGCTATAACTTTCGTTCCATGTTATATGATGCAAGTTTAATGGCGTCTTACAACAAATAATCTCAATAAAGTCGGCTCTTGCTGTTTGACATACGAGGCTTTGGCACTACACGGACGGCAGTCACCCCCGTAAAAGCCGTATAAGCCAAACCAAAAGGAGCAGGAGAAGGAATGAGCGAAGTCCCGGCTCCAAGATGAAAGCCTCGGATGCCACCGAGAGCAATGCCAAGATGATGACGATTTATCTGCATCGTATCCCGTAGAAACAGTTGGTAAGTTCTACCCCATTGGGAAAGAGTCATAATTGTGCGTATATATAGCACAAATTTAATAAAAATTACACTATACAATTAATAATAATATGGAAAGCTGTTCATTGGTTATACATTTGCAGTTTATACGCGCAAAGCCCGCCAGCATAATATATAGGTACTTATATATTCATGGACATAGTGTATAACGCCAGCTGTACTATATACGAAACCAGGGTACCACTGACATGGTTCAAGAAGTGGCTGCTCTTGGTCGCCCAGCCGATCTGCATCACTCCAGGGGTGATGATCAGGCACTCGTAGTACCAGGTACCGCTGTTCACCTGGAATAAGTTTATGACAATACATATACATTATTATACCAAGCGTGTACACTTACAGTTGTAACTTTGTGAAGTTATTCTTATGCCTGTGTGCTATTCTAGATAAATCTATTTCTGCGAAAAAGGATTTAATCGATCTTGAACTAACGAAAATTCAAAATGCTAAACAAACGAGTGCACCTTAGACAGTACGACTGAGGTAAAACTTCTGTCTTAGATATACGAAACCTAACTGGCTATGAGAGAAAGAGAATAGGAAATGTGTAACTATATCTATAATATCTCCCACTCAATTTCCGTTCGCCTCACCCGATATAACATAATTTTCAACACACTTGCTTATAAACAGGCTTTTATTTCACCGCAATTAAGCACGGAATGACACCTATTATAAAACTGTGACATTTTCATTGCTATTATTCACAAAAGTGAGTTATAGACTTCTTTTTTTTAATTACATTGATTAAGTTGCTTTGTTCTTAAAAAAGTTTTGATACAAAAAAGATCGTGTCCAATATTACAAACGAATTAATATACCTATTGCTTGCTCATTTCATGCAACTTCGTATTTTAAAAGATAATTTCAACTTGCAGTACGTGTTTAATAAACAAAACTTTCACTAAAATGTATTTTTTTCTCTCTGTGAGTATTTACAGAGAAAAAAAATCATAATTCAAATAAGTAAGTAGATGACAAGGCAGCATGGTGATAGCACCTTAGCCTGTTCCGAAAGGAACAAATAAAAAAAATGTTAGATGCGCGCTCATATTTATGACAAGTAAGTATGACAACAAATAGATTTTTACTATTGTGTTTTGATTGTGTTATGTAGTATTTTTAGTATTATTTTATTCGCAAGTGTGTTGAAAATAATCGTATGCCACTCGCGTGTATGGTGATTACCGTCATCGGCTCTCTTAAGACCCTCGCCTTAGGACCTCGATACCTAATAAGAAAGGAACAATAAAAACAAACACAAAATCCTACCTGGAACGTACACCGCACACTTTCGAAGGAGTAAGAATCGCAGCGTGCCTCGAGTCCATCGCATGATATCTTCAGATACTCGCTTACATCTTTTGAATTCAGAATAGCGTTGATAGAAGTCATGTTCACGGTCTCGTACGACAGCTTCCGGTCTTCTTCTATGACTGAAACAATAAACATAGGTACATAGAAATAAGCCTTTTTACCATTGGAGTAGGTAGAGACAATTAACTTGCTGGGCATACGCCTTTCGCGTCTTCGTCTTTTGAGGACGTTTTCATACATGCACGTCGTTTGCGGGTACTGCCGGTCTTTCCACAAAGCGTCTTCGATCTGATATACATACATACGCCCAGCTTCAGATCAACCTTTATTGGGTTGCCTATTCACTACACTCAATGGAACATTATAGTTATTGCGTATAATAGGACTCATTGACGTTAAAATAGAGTAAGTTAGACTGTCTAATCTAGAAGAAAATCTATAGAACTTGGCGATGCGATGGTGTGATTGCTCAGACTTTGTTGTACCCCGGATAGCACCACACGAAATAACATTACATAATTATGCAACCATCCTCAACTACAAAGTTTGAAAATGTAAGCCGGAAGGCATCTTATACGCTGGGCTTCAAGAAATAAATGTCGTAATAATTGTCACCGTTAGTGTCAAAAAGTGCCAGTTACTCACAAATGTTATCAAGTGCCCACTTGGCACAGAACCCAACTTGGCGCCACGGATAATCGTCACTATTAGCCAATTCTTCTAAAACTAGAAGTGGATTCTCGTCTAGTTTGGCGATTTTGGTTTTAATGGTCAACTTGTTTTCTGTCGTGTGGGCGAACTTCTCCAGCGCGATTAACGCGAACAGCACAATGTCTGGCTCGCGGCGAAGTACCTGCAGGAAACGAAAAATTAAGTACGGATAGATAGATACAATAGGGAGATCTACCGCCTTCCGGATGTAAGCGCCTTCGCTGCGTTTAGCGGGCGCACGGCGCGGACGTTCGCTTTGCGTGCTTGTTTCATGTTATTTCAAGAGCAGCGCTGCGTGAGGCGGATACCCGTCACACGCGACGGACAGGCGAACGCACTGCGCGCGCATCCGCGACCCGCACCCGCTAAACGCAGCGAAGGCGCTAAAGGCGCTAATAGATTTTTTTTTTTTGTTTGTAAAATATCCATAGTTCCACCTAAGGAATCTATAAGTTGTCAGCTATTGAAAGGTGACGTGTATTTTGAGATTATAGTCACGAAACAGGGGGCTATTCCGTATATAACAATTATTAAAAATTAGCAACTTTACTTGTGATTTTGATATACAATACGATAACAATTATAATATACCGTGATACAAATATAATGTTCAAAACTTATTTGTATATAGGTTCTGGCAAACGCAGAGCCCAAATAGAAAAAAAAGTAATCTTCGGGCTCGATTTGGACGGTATTAGTGCATTCTGTTGCCGCCGATCGCACACAATTGCCGAAACGTTTCATGGCAGGCCTGCAAATATTGTATAACAGAACTCACCAAGAAAGACATCATATAGTCAAGCACGTTTTCAGTGAGCACGGCGACGCTGTTGGGCCCCGCAAGCTTGTCGGCAATGCAGCCGAGTATCACGCAGAGGTTGCGCTCCACGCGAATGTACATGTCGCCCATCTTTGCACGAAGAGCGCACAGACCGAAGAGCTGAGTCAACTGATAAAAATACAAGAGTCAGATGAAATGCCCATTATGGAGAAAAGTTGCTAAAAATATAGTAATTTAAAGAATGTTCCATATTTGAATGTTTTGACGGTTATGAGCATTTAAGGTTAACTGCAAAATTCTTAATAATATTGACAATAACTCCCTAAATCATATTACCGACCGTCATCATCAGGTCAACATCGAGTCTCGAGGTTCTCAGATCAGGATCCGGGATCCGCTTTCTACCTTTACCTTTTCCACTTGACACAGTCTGTCAGACCATTGGCGCGCATGTCATCTTCTACGACATCAAGACCCCCTCTTACCGAGGCCAGGTGGAGGGGTCATTTTTTGATTATCACTCATACTAACTGAATACAAAAAATATCTTTAATACCAAAATTACTGTTACCTTAATGACCGAGTCCTTAGACGGCAGCGGGCAGTCATCAAAAACAATAGTGATGGCAGACGGGCCGAGTGGATTTTCTAAAGGTATGACGTGTACCATCGAAGATACGACTTGGAACCATCCCTCTTCTTTATCAGCTATTACATGCAACTTTACCAATGAGACTGGGGATTCTTCATCACTAAAACAAGGAATTAAACGTACAGTGTATAAACACAACTGTCTGAATGAGATTATGTAATAAAATTGGAGATTACTGAGACAGTAATATAAACCAAAAGTGTGCATGTAAGCTCAGGCAATCCTAGTTCCAGTCGCTTCCAAAGTTCGCAACTTGTAACTGGGTTCCGCTCACTTGCTCTTTTATTGGTATATTTAGGCTGTTACCCTTAAAAGCGTTGAGAGAAGTGACCGTCGTCTGACCACTCAACCCCGAGAGGAGAGCCAGCCTGCGTCCAAGTCTTGTCGGTAAGAAAGTCTGCGTCTGAGGCTCGTCGGTAGGAAAGTCTGCATCTAAGGCTCGTCGGTCAATGGAAAACGGCTTGCAGTTGTGACAGGGCCTCACTTGTTAGATGTTGATATATATGTTACAGCCCTTCTCCTGGCTAACTTACAAATATTAAAATCTAATTAAACTTATTTTTTATTTTATTGTTTAACTTAATTCAACGAGACAATGAATAAAAGTGTGAAAATAAAAATTATTCACTTACTTGTCCACAAATGTTGCAATAAGTGTCAAGAGTTCCAAGACGAGTTGATCTATAGCTTCAGGGTCTATAGCCCTTGGGAAATTAACACATTCCACAGTACTTGTGTTTGCACGCAGCCTTGGTGACTCGTACGCATCTTCTGCAAGAATATCTTTGCACCAGCAGGCACCCATTATCTGTGAAATATGGTTGGTTAGTTTAAAGGTCAACTTTAAATACTGTAAAGTAAACCATAGATTCTATGCTGTAAATTGTAAAACCTTATTCTTCTCGGATATAAGTACTATCCTTGTCTTGGACCTCGCACGGTGAGCTGGTGGGCACTGCGGTCCGAAGGAGTTCCAGAGGCTTACATTGACACCATTCGAGACATGTACCACAATTCCGGCTTCGTGGTTCGGACCCCTGTGTTGGCGACACGAAAACCGTCACCGTCGAAATAAACCAAGGGTCCGTCTTTAGTCCTGCAGCTAAACATGCTGTGCTTATACATTATTGTAAGATCCATGTTACCATGTTTAAAAGCAATAAAATTATTCTTATTCTTTGTTCTGTGTAACTGTGTAAGACGTTTTGTCCGACAGCATCAGAAAACACAACTCACATGAGTAGGTAGTCTCTATGGTTGTACAAGTATGCTGATGATATTGCGCTGATGGACGCGGTCAGGAGCAGATTAGTGCGTTGTATGAAAGTGTGGAAGGAGGCGTTTGGGAACGGCGGGCTGAAGCTATAGAATACTTGGCGTTAAACTCAACGGATCCCACACCCGTCCATAGGTGTAGGCATAGGCGATAACTTGGTCAAGCGTAAGGAGCAGCTTAGGTACTTAGGATCTGTACTTCACGTGACTGGTGACATCGTTTGAGACGTCAAGGCACGCATTGCCGCCGCGTGGGCCAAGTGGCGTCGCATGCGGCCCTTAAATGCCAGTCAGGTTGATCGGGCAGATCTATAAAACGAAAATTAGGCCTGTCCTTTTACACGGCTGTGAGGCGAGGCAGCTGCTGGAGCGACACAAGCAGGAGCTGCGTGTCACGGAGATGAAAATGCTACTGTAGATGTGCAGATTCACGTACTCGAGAAACGAGATTCAATCAGGAAAATACGCCTCAATGAACCTGATGATGATGATGATGATAAGTAACTAGCACGCAATTATTATAGTGAAGTTTCAAAAATAGAATTGTGTAGAAAAATTCATGCCTTTCTTTAAACAACAGACAAAAGAAGAACTATTTAACTGACAAAACTCTCTAGGGGGAGTATGAGGCTTGTCAAAGAAGTGATAACAGAAAATGTCTAATGTGATAATAGTAATGACTAACTGAACAGGTATGTGATATTGATAGGCATGCCCAGAGTGCATGGATGGTGATGAGACCAACCACCACCTGGTCACCAAGTGCTCCATGTAGTCACTATGCAGTCAGAGACACTCACTAGAAACTATGCAGTCAGAGACACTCAATATACATAGAAGACTAGGAGCATCTGAAGGTGGACCAAATCATAAGATTTTGCAAGGAAACAGGTAGGTATGACTTAACATTGTGATTGCTTGATGTCCCTCAGCCTCAGCAGGAGAGGAATAGGGGAATTGGGTGAATAGATCCACACAAAATGGCATATCAGCTGTCTGGTCAATGGCATCTCCTACTGGAAGTAAGTAAGGAAACAGGTAGGTATAACGGAATCTGATATTTGGACAATAGATTACATAAGATAAATCTCTATTGTACACCAATAAATTACAGTACATGTACGAAAAACATATGAAATTATGTACAAATGGGCATTCCCAAAAGGAGGACAAATAAAAATAAATGAAATGGCCAACATACAGAGAGAGACAGAGAGTTCCATGGAAATAAATATACTCTTTCATACATTTCATGACTAAATTACTGGATGTATAAAAGTACCAGAGACTCAACCTTACTTACCTCGAACATAATTAATTTTCCCAAAACAGCTGAATGCAGATGTAGTTAACAGTAGTGAAAATTTTAGTTACACTTTTCTTAATAATTCTAAGAGATGTGGTACTTGGTGTAACATCAAACGGAGAGTGTTCATTTTATTTTCCGTATTAGCACAAGTAAACATCACTAATAAAATTACCAATTAATCTTATCTTCATCTGGCATTGGTATTGTTTTTCAAAATTAGTCTCACTTATGTCAGCCAAATTTTGAATAGAGATAGGGTCAACGGTGACTGAATAATCTGTTTTCTATTGTCAGCAACATCTCAGTGTTATTTGGCAGTTATATCAATAGGTACATATTGTTATGATCAGATTAGCATTATACATAACAATGTATGTAATTGCCAAATCTGTATGGATCACAACAATGGGCTGTAAGATTACGAACAACTACTACAAAAGACTTCCCTGTACAATTTTGGCAGATGAATACACACTAATAGTATTTATCCATATTATAATGTAAATTACCCAAAAAGTATTGTGGTTATGGTATTCTAGTACATTTTGGTGGTGCAATGAGAATTTAAAAGCTGATCTAATAAGAATAAAAATATAGTCATAAATTATAATAATGAAACAGTGAAATGAACAATGCTGTGGCCATGCTAAAGTATTGGGCCGACAAAATTTAGTGAATTTTATGCACCATTGACTCAATGAAGAAAAGCAGAATGATGAAACTTACAATTAATTCAGCAAAATAAATCACATAGGTATTACTTTCTTCACAGGTGCGTTATAACTAACTGAACATAACATTAACATGAGTTTTATTTACATTTTGTAGACCTGGAGTGCCAATAAATAATGTATTTAGACTAAACTGAATACTATAACACTGGTAAGATCTCGAATGTTTTCATCTCACTAAGGACACAGAGTAAGACTAAGTACCTAATAAGGATGCATTCGTAATGCAATATTGATTTGTTGAGCAACTGAAAAATGCGTTGCATAGTTCGGTATTACCATGCCCACGTACACATTTTTTCTGCTACACCTACGAAATCGTAAATGCATCCAAAGAATCACTTGCTTCAATTGCAAATATTTTGATGAAAGCGTAAACTCGGACAATCAATGCATTATTTCACCATCTGTTCGAATAACAAAAATTACTTACGGCGGTTTCCTTTCCATTGGTTTTCTAATAACTAGTTCTGTTGAAAGTCTCTGGTTTAAAAAAATAATTAATGATCTAATATTTCAGAGTGAAGACGATAATATTTGAGGTTTTTATTTTTCACAAAGCTCTCTTATTTTTGTAAACAATTCTTTTGAGAGCAGATTGGCAGATGTCAAGCATAGAACGTCAATAGTGTTGCCGCTCGATTGTCGACTATTGTTAGACTATCGATAGAAATATCAATAGTATCGATATTGTAGATACTATCGATTGTATCGATAGCACCGTTAGTATATTAAATACTATCGACACACAGTAATACTATCGATAGTATCGATAGAATCGTTTTTCAATACCCAATGTACTATCGATAGTATCTGATCGATGCTGAACATTGCAATGACAATCGATAGTATCAATAGTATCGATACAATCAATAGTATCGATACAATCGATAGTTTTGTTTTATCGATAGTGACCTTTCCTTCAATAGTATTTGTTGGAGTCTGTAGTCTAACCCCGCGTTTACATACTGCCGCTCGCATTGTTCATCGTGTTGCCGGAAATATTCGCGCGATTAATGCTCTAGCGTTCATATGAACCTAAAGTCTATGATCATAGATTATTATATATATATGAGATATAGCTTTTGCCCGCGGCTCCGCCCGCGTGGATGTCGGTTATCGCGACCAAACATAGCCTATGTCCTTTCTCAAGGTCTAATCTACCCGGGAACACCCAACAATTCCGAAATATTTAATTCCGAATTTCAATATTCCGATTTTCAAAATTCCGAATATTATAATTCCTAAGAAACAAAACTCCGAGTATTCAAAAACACGATAGTTCTTTATCCGAAAGTTATAAATACGAATGTTCATTCTTCCGAATTTCATTTTTACGAATAATTAAAAATCCGTAGTATTATTGGCCCGAAAAACGTTATTCCGAATTTCAAATTTCCGAAAATTCATTGCTCAAATTGAAAATTTGTATCAAAAATAGGTAAAAGTTAAAATTGATTTGACATGTTGAGCATTTAGAGTTGATTTTTTATAATAATAAATTAATTTTCTCGCCAATTATTACGTATAAAAATTAAGCCAAACCCGACTTGCCGTGGTCCTACTGCCGTGGTACTTGTTTGCCCTACACTAGAGTGTTATTTAAAAACTGGAGGCGCGGAGGGAGGGCAGTCCTCGCCCGCAGTAACGAAGCTCAGGCGCCCGGGCGAGCTGGAGCGGCCGAAGCTGCGGAAGCGAGCATGGGTGCCCGAACTTTGTTACGCAAGGGCGGAAGGACTGCACATCCCGTAGCGCCGGAGAAGAGCGAAACTAATGCATGCCTGCATGCTTGCCTGAATGCATGCTTGCCTGCATGCATGCTTGCCTGCATGCATGCTTGCCTGCATGCTTGCCTCTGAAAGTTGCATGGCAACGTGTATTTTGTAATCATTAGCACCGTTTCGTTGCAACAAGTGACAACGGTCACTTTTTTCGGCCAAGGTCTTAAGTCACATGCATTTTTTAGTCATCACACACAAGTCAAGCGGAATTGTTCCCAAAAGTCTATCTGTATGTCAAGCGGAAAAGTTCCCAAAAGTCTTTCTCTTTCTAATCGAGTGGCGTGACATGTAATCTATGTTTAAAATGCGTGGACAAACCGTAAATCGGTCCGCTCCGTTCAAAATACGAATGTTTACGTCAGTGTTTCGCGCGCCATTTCGCGGCAACAACGTGCGAGTCGGTTGTGCAGTGTTTTTATTCATTTTTCTTTAATTTACGTGTATTTGCAATAATATATTATTAAAAATAGTAGTGTGTGTATACTGTGTGTAACTTAAACTAATAATTTCGAGAGAATTGTCAGTATAATTCTACTTTTTTATCATTTCAAGTGCGTGCGGTAGGTAGTCACGTGACCAAATTTTGCAAGTGAGTTGTGCTGTGTTTTAATGCATTTTTCTTCAAATTTACGTGTATTTGCAATAATATATTGTTAAAAAGTGATGTGCGTGTATACTGTGTGTAAGTGAAAGCAAAGATTTCCAGAGAATTGTAAGTATATTTCTACTTTTGTATCATTTCAAGTGCGCGTGTAGCTAAACAGCTGACAAAGGTCAAAGGTCAGCAAAAATTCCGTCCCAGTAATATGCATGTAACCAAATATTGTTGTACTATCACATATGTTTTTATTATTTTATCGTGTGTAGTTATAACCGCCGGTCTATTTAAGTTACAAAAACAAAACGGTAAACGAAATCTTGTATACATTAAACGTACTTAAAATTTAAATGTAAACATTTTCAACGTAACCTTTGTTCACAGCTGTATATAATAAATCAGACGATAACACTAACAAAACATCTGGCACTACTTGAAAGAATGACTCATAAACTCTAAGAATAACATCACTTCAGTCTCGTATTCCACTTGTAATTGATAACAAAGGCAATAATAACGAGTGTCGGCCCGGCGCGCGCCGCATGACGTCACCAGCTGTGAGTGTAGCGCGTGTGTGTCGTTTGACAGACCGCTCAGTCCACTCACCGGCTATGTAAATTAAAATAATAGTTCAATAATTCTATTTCCTGTTTATCTCGTGTACCCCGAAAATAGCAACTGTCCTACTTACCTCATGCAGGTTTACAAGGCGCTTAATTGTCGGGTTTGTATTGTTTCGGAGTTTTGATAATCGGAATTCGTATTTATGATATTTCGTATTATTAATAATTCGGAATTGTAATGGTTCGGTATCTTCAAATTCGGAATTTTAATATTCGCAGTTATAACCGTTAGGAATTTTGAAATTCGGGTTTTCAATAAATAGGATTTATGATACATCGGATATCTGACTTTCGGAATTTTGAATGATTCGGAATTATGAAATTCGGAATTTTGAAATTCGTGATTGTAACTTTCGGAATTAGGCTTTTCGTATTTATGTAGTGTACCCAATCTACCCCTACACCAAATTTCATCAAAATCGGTTCAGCGGTTTAGTCGTAAAAGCGAGACAGACAGACAGACAGACAGAGTTACTTTCGCATTTATAATATTAGTAGGGATGATCGCGAGTATCACTTTACTCTATGGCGAGTACCGCGACTCGCGAATCTCTGACTCGACAATCGGTTCTGTCCACAGGGGGGCCCCGTTCAACATATAGAAATTCTAGTTATACAAATATGAGGCAAACATGAATTGAACCTTGATTATATCACTTTGTCTCTTTTTTTCCAATATACAGTTGTGTCTGCTAAAAAGAGACAAAAAATTTAAGTTATTGCTCACTTGGGAAAATGAGTATGAGAATTTGACAGCGTGCCGACGGTGCCAACATTTATGAATGATTTGCGCCAACATTATGAATGATTTGCGACAGCCATTGTTGAATTTTTCTAGAACATACTACTACAAGCATAATAGTGATGTACTCCAATAAAAGATTTGACGACGAAACTATTCTTCTTTACAAAAATGTACTCTTTTGAAGAAAATACGAATTGACAAAATTGTAATGTCTTCTGTTTTTCCGTATTAGAACTGGGCAATTGTGGTATTGTTAGAAACGTCTTGATCATCCGCTGGTTATAGGCAATATGACGTGTGAATGACTCTCTGAAACTCTGACTATAATGAAAAAAAACTTGAGATATATAGACCGTGTTTGGTATGAAATTAAAGGGCTCAATTAGCACATTAAAAACATGTATACATTATTAGGTGTTGCTTGCACCAAAATAATACAAATAAAAATCAAGTTTCAAACTAAAATCCGACTACTGCAAATCACGCTCTAAGAAGTATTAAGCAAGAAAATATCAAGAATAGCCGTGGTCGTATACCATTTACTCTAATAAAACAATACATTCTAGAGATTCGTGATTTTGCAGTAGTCGGGTTTTAGTTTTAAAGTTATGGTTAGTACACTTTAACAGGTAGTATAGAAAGATATCGACAAATGTTACGATAATAGAAGGTAATCCCTAGCATAGTAACCGTCGGCAAACGTTCATTCATAAAAATGGATACACGTTAATTCTGTAGGTATAACCTATCTGTTCTATTATAAATTTATGGTTCTGTCTGTCAAAATCAAATTAAATGTCAAAAATGTTTATAGTAGGTAAAGGCCGGTTTACATTCTGATTAGTGGGAGTACGAGTGCTAAAGCCCGGTTTACGTTCTGATTAGTGGGAGTGCGAGTGCTTAGTGCAGGTGCTTAGTGATTAGTAATAAACACGTTTGGACAAAAAATTGTGAGTGTAAGTGCGAGTGTGGCTGCGAGTAGCATGATTAGCGCAGTCCACACCTTGATTAGTGTGAGTGTGAGTGATTAGTGTAGCTGCTTAGTGATTAGTACAAAACACGTTTGGACAAAAATGTGAGTGCGAGTGCGAGTGTGAGTGTGAGTGAAACTGTGAGTAGCGTGATTAGAACCACGTTCTTTTTTTTGCGAGTAGCCTTTCCCCGTACAATCCACTAAACAGGTGGATGGTTTTGTTGGTCTCAAAATATTGGTTTTCGGGATTTTGACCTTCGACATTCTATTATTGCAATGTTTCGTTGCCTTTGTAGATATAGTAGCTAGCCCCGTGTATAAATCGTCTACGTAGTATTTTTTTTTAGATAGGACACGTCAATTTGACTTTGCCTCGCCTGATGGTAAGCTGAAGGCAGTCTCAGCAAAAAGGGGTCACCATTATAGACACTTAGGTACCTACCTTGTTACAATTTGACTTCACCTCGCCTGATGGTAAGCTGGAGGCAAAGCCTCGGAAAAGAGGGTCACCATTATAGACACGTACCATGTTACAATATGAATTCGCCTCGCCTGATGGTAAGCTGGAGGCAAAGCCTCGTAAAAGAGGGTTACCATTATAGACACGTACTATGTTACAATTTGACTTCGCCTCGCCTGATGGTAAGCTGAAGGCAAAGTCTCGGAAAAGAGGGTCACCATTTATAGACACGTGCCATGTTACAATTTGACTTCGCCTAGCCTGATGGTAAGCTGAAGGCAAAGCCTCGGAAAAGAGGGTCACCACTCACCATTATAGACACGTACTATGTTACAATTTGACTTCGCCTCGCCTGATGGTAAGCTGAAGGCAAAGTCTCGGAAAAGAGGGTCACCATTATAGACACGTACCATGTTACAATGGTGGCAATCAGCTTGACGGCCTCATGAGATGCTTTTTCATGCCCCGCTTAAAGGATACGGGACTGTAGGAAGAGGGAAACACGTGAACTGGTGAAGAATTCCAGGCCTTAATGGTGCGGCAGAAGCAGGATTCGCTGAACTGCTTAGTTCTTAATGGAATATTCTGCACCGTATGCGGGTAGTATCTAAGTCCTGCACATGTGGTCCTATATTAGGAAAGGAGAGGATGGGATTAAGTGATCCGTTTCCCATAGAATGCAAACGTGATTGACAGCCTCTGTGGCGTGGTGGTAGTGAACGCAGCCGCTACGCAGGAGGCACGTGTTCGATCCCCGCTCAGTGCAAAAATTTGTATGCATGAGTATGGGTACCTATTTGCATTGGTCTGGTCGTGCCTCAGAGAAGCACGTTAAGCAATGCTTCGATATCGCCCAATATCGCAATGTTTTATATTACTTAGTTCCCAGACAAGCACATGGCCCACCTGATGGTAAATGGTCACCGTGGCCTATGGGCGAGTGCAACACCAGGGGAGTTACACTCATTCTGGCGACCCTGTAAGAACAGAGAGATTCTGTGCCATCAGCACAAAAGATAAATCGGACAAGCCTTTGGTTTTTCAACTGACAGCACAAAACCTCTCCAGTGAGCACTGGCTACCCTGTTCACCGCCGGGAATAATGTAACAAATTTTAAAACTACACGAATTATTAGGTCTGATAGTAAATTTCTATTGCAATTTTCCCGTACTTATTAATAGGTAGGTCTGTACGAATTATAGCAGTATTTTGTTCGCCACGTGACAACGTGCTTTCGATCGAATGTTCTTGGAATTCATAGCAAAATAACTTACATAATAAACCGTACTGTTATAAAGACTTCAGTCTATTATTGTACGGCGGTAAATGGGATTCTGGTTGAGGTTCGAGCAACTATTTATGATAATTGCAGGTAAATGGGTCATCTAAAATTGTTTTGCAAATTTTTACTGGACCATGGCGCAAGTAGGTAGGTGTTCTTAGTGCTGTTTATAGTAGGAATGAACAGGAATGAACCGTTTATGGTTATTTAAATGTCTTTTATCGAAGTTTGTTGAAGCTGTCATGATTTTGTTTTCAACTGACTTCCAAAAAAAGGAAGAGGTTAAATGCGATTTTAAACCCAATTATGAATGGATGTTAATTTTAAATTTTTAACCCAACAAAAAGTGTTGGCAGGCGTTCGCATGAAGTTGGACATACCCATGTAGATTTTATAATAGGACATACCTATCTATGTACAGTGTGTTGGCTAGACCCAAAGTGAGCCTAGCTGTGAGTTTTAAGTAAGTAGGTACTTATATAATAAGATAGAGAATAAAGATATTATAGGCACTGGCGTAGCTATGGGTGGGCAAGGTGGTGCGGTGCACCAGGGCCTCCAGGCTCAGGGGGCCCCCCAAGCCCGAGCCTGAACTAACAAATCTTATATTGAACTACCAAAAAAGTCTTAATTTTGGAATGTGAAAATGGGTTGTAGCACAACTCTAATCAGTGCTCATTTGCTGGGAATTTTATGCAGTATTGTCTCGTTGAAAGATTCGCCATCACATTTACAGCTAGCTTGGAGGCCCCCCTGAGCCCCCAAGCTTAATGCTAGACATTCGACTAGAGAGATAATAGCTGGTCTTCTATTGAAGACCATTTGTGCACCCTGAGTAACGGAGACAGCAGCAGCCTGTCTCAAGATGGCATAGACGCTGCGGCCTATGGCCAACTATGAACTTTCCACGTGTAACTCTGATTAGCAACTGTCGCAGAAGAAAGTAAGGGTGTGTGATGGTTCTGGGGCAGATGGAGATATCGTTGGTTCCCATATTTGAGGGGCCATCTCAAAGTCGTATATGGCCCAGGGTCTGTCGAGGTGCAATGGAATTTTCTTATTGGTTCCGCTTACACTCCGGCGCTTGAGACCTTAGACTGAATACAGTTTTAGTTGGTTCGATTAAGGCCTAAACACCTTCACCGAATGTTTATGTCGATTCGACATAAACACGAAATCATCATCTTCTGCATATAGACACATTTTCCGGATTGCATCCGTGGCCAAGATGACCTCGGGCCAGTGTGGCGAGAATAACCCGGGGTGCCAGTGATATGCCCTCGGTAGGGGATATGCCCACCTCATTGTTTACGTCGGTAAGGTGACGTCCGACGGAATTTTCGGAACCAAAAAAATAGGGGGGCCCCCTGTTTCTTTTTGCACCGGGGCCCTTGGTCACCTAGCTACGCCAATGATTATAGGGAGTTATAATAAGATAAACCCAAGATATTTATATAGTATACCTACATACGAGGGTCATTTGAAAAGTTCTTAGCCTAACATAGTAAGTTAGAGTCATTGGTATGAGTATGTTTTATAACTAGCCTCATTCTGTAGCTACATTATTTAGTAACAAGTATTCCCAGTTTAGTTTATAATTGACTAGCTTTTGCCCGCGGCTCCGCCCGCGTGGATGTCGGTTATCGCGACCAAACATAGCCTATGTCCTTTCTCAAGGTCTAACCTACCTCTATACCAAATTTCATCAAAATCGGTTCAGCGGTTTAGTCGTAAAAGTGAGACAGACAGACAGACAGACAGACAGACAGACAGAGTTACTTTCGCATTTATAATATTAGTAGAGATTGTTCATTTACACATGATACTGTAAAACGTGTTAGAGCTATTTTTGAAAATGGATAAAATTGAACATCGTGCAGTGATAAAATTTGAATGGTTTAAGTTACTCTGAACACGAATTCTCTAAGGAGTCTAAGGTGTCTGCGCAGTGGGTACCGCGGCTGCTTTCAGTGGATTAAAACGTAACCGACTCACAACTTCCCCCGAGTGTTTAGAGTTATATGAAGCTGACACACTATGTATTGAAAGATTTATAAACAGGGATGAATCTAAGTTCACCAGTAGACGGTGTAGTACGGCAGGGGAAGTATTGGATATTATTCAACTGTTCCTAATTACCCGTCGTTCTCCTACTCTCCCCTAGTTAGCATACTACTTAATTGTTATAAAATTTCATACATAAAAGTTTGTTCATTAAAAACAAACATACAATATGCATTTTACTTCCTTATATCATTAATAAAAACTGTGAGAAAAATTCACCTGCAACATTTGTTTGATTGCATGACAATTTAGCATGTCCTACCGTCGCGTCGTCGGCCGAGGGGTCCTAGTCACTAATTTAGTCATTACGCAGTGTGACATAGTATTGCCAGTAAACACTACCTTCGTTACTAACAAATTATCGATGTATAAGCCGGGGGAGTAGGAATAAAACTGTTCATTACAAAGAAAAAACCAGGTTCAGGAAAAATAAAAGCATTAATAATATTATGCTATTGTTGTAGTTTTCGGATTGGTAGTTTCGAAACGGGGCTTTTTCCTATATCAATGTCTACCTAAACTTTTATAATTATGAAATCATGTGTGATTTACACACACAGTCACAGTCACAGTTTTTATAACCAAACTGATCCGATTTTTTTTTGGAACTTTTAAGCAATATCTAAGAGTGGCCCTCCCCAAAATATCTGTACCTATGACTTACAATGTCTGTTATATAATACCTTTTTCTCAAGCATACGAAATACCTTACCTAAGTCGAAAAACGTTTCGGAGCTATGAAAAAATGAAACTTTTAAGTTCTTCTTCTTCTTTCATGTCAATGATCCTCTTTTTTAGGGTTCCGTGGCCAAATGGCAAAAAACGGAACCCTTATAGATTCGTCATGTCTGTCCGTCCGTCTGTCTGTCTGTCTGTCCGTCCGTATGTCACAGCCACTTTTCTCCGAAACTAAAAGGCCTATGCTGTTGAAACTTGGTAAGAAGATGTATTCTGTGAACCGCATTAAGAATTTCACATAAAAAAAGCACTAAATTTTGGGGGTCCCCATACTTAGAACTGAAACTCAATTTTTTGTTTTTCATCAAACCCATACGTGTGGGGTATCTATAGATAGGTCTTTAAAAATGCTATTGAGGTTTCTAACATCATTTTTTTCTAAACTGAATAGCTTGCGCGAGAGACACTTCCAAAGTGGAAAAATGTGTGTCCCCCCCCCCCCTCTAACTTCTAAACTAAGAGAATGATAAATCTAAAAAAAATATATGATGTAAATTGCCATGAAAACTACCACTAAAAATTGGTTCGAATGAGATCCAGTCAGTAGTTTTTTTTAAATACGTCATAAGCCGCAATTTATTCGCCTTTGCTACTACGGAACCCTTCATGGGCGAGTCCGACTCGCACTTGGCCGATTTTATTTATACCACTCAGGTAGGAGACAACCACACGGCCCACCTGAACCCACACTCGTGCTGCTGACACTGAAGAAACCTTCTAATGCCCATATTGTAGTCGCTTGGGAAAATCATCGCGGGGAGGAATTTTGTAAAGTAGCTGTGTTTTTTTTATTCTTGTCAGTTTATTTGTTGGTTCTCGCGATGGATGCAAAAACAACTGAACGGATTTTCATGTGGTTTTTTGTTAGAAAGGTCTTCGTCAGACTTAAAATTTAACGTTTATTTAATCGCAAAGGTTGAGTAGAACGGGAGATATAACCAAAAGTTTCTATTACCGACATCCACAGACAGACATTAGCTAAAGCAACATCAATTAGACAGAATCTGGATGATGATACATAGATAGCGTTTCATGAAGTGAGTACCTATTTTAGTTATGACATCAGTCCCCATCGTAAACTGTGGTCTGTTGAGTATTTTTCACACACAGCTAACAACACCTGAATACGATTGCTACTACATAGGTGTGACAAAGAAAGGAAGTTATTGATCAGGCATGGAGAGGGTGGGGCTCTAGGGCGGGTCGTATATTCGTGGGCGTCAGACTATTCATGGTGCATCAGTCTGCTCTATCATCAGACTATTTTGCTTAGTTTGAATTATAGGTGGGTATAAATTATTAAAATTAAGACTCCTGCAACAACAGTTCGATTCGATCATACTTTCCACGTTGAATTCAAATACACAAACTCTTTCACATGTTCCACTTTTTCCCCTTCAAATTAAACAAAAATGAATGACCAAGAAAAGACCAGTTTACAAATATATATATATATATATATATATATATATATATATATATATATATATATATATATATATATATATATATATATATATATATATATATGTTACGGCTAATACCCGAAGTGCGGCTGCACCTAGTTTTAGCCGGTTAGAACTAGGTGTAGCCACTTAGGTACTCTTGGTTAAACCTAATACGAGCCGATTGTTTTGCGGCTGCACCTAGTTTTAGCCAGTTAGAACTAGGTGTAGCCACTTTAGAAATTTACATTAAATTAGAAATTTCAATGTCGAAATTAAAAGGCGGGAGCGAAGCGAAGCGGAGCTCCCGCCTTAGTCTTTGTGGTTTTTTTTTAAACCTCCCAGATGTAGGAGCCCCGCGATGCGGGGCTCCGTCGAGCTTATTTATTTAAGATTACCCGAAAACAATCGGCTCGTACTAGTTTTAACCAAGAGTAAGTGGCTACACCTAGTTCTAACCGGCTAAAACTAGGTGCAGCCGCACTTCGGGTATTAGCCGTAACATAATTGAACTGCCAGCTGTATGTAGTGAAATTTTATTACAACAAATATTTCGCTTTAAATATATTTTATTTACGCTCTATACAAATCGTTATGCTATCACTTCACTCTCGTCGAGGTTAGGCGAGGGAGCGCGAGCACGAGAGTGTAGTCGGAGCCCTCGCGTCACATCGCCACGCCACGCCTCGCCTCGCCTCGCCTGGCCTGGTCGAGATGAATGTTATTGTCGAATAATTTAAAGTAGGAAACCACACGGATATTTGAAAACTTTAAATTTTTCATTGCCATTTTCGCTCCTCATATCTTTCAAATGGCTAAACCGATTTTTATGAAACATAGCTCAGAGAGAACTGAACAAAGGCGAGAGTGAAGAGGGGTACAACCTCGTGTTGTCTCGCCTCGCATAACTTTGTCAAACCTCGCCTCACCTAACCGACGAGATTGAAGTGCTAGCATTACAAAAGCGTGACTTCACACCTTTGTAACGTAGCGTAGTTCAAATTTCAAATGCATGAATATCGCATTTAAGTTGACCTGTGTTACGTTTAGGTAGGTACGCGTATATAGTTCATAATAAAACTTTCTTTGAAATTTAATTAAGCAAGAATCTAAAAGTTACGACTCAATTTGATTGTTCATATTTTGACCTACTTTGAGAACTGAAATAATAAAAAGTCATAATTTCAGTTTAACTGTTACGCGATGTATTCAAAAACTATAGCTACATACCTACAAAACAGAATTTGATGCGGTTTTTTATTAGAAAGATCTTGAGCAGACTTGATATCTGCCTGATATTGTGATTATGTTTGATTGCGATTGATTGAACCGACAATATGACCAAAATCATGATAACTGACATCCACGCGGGCGGTTCCGCGGGCATTAGGGATGCACGATTTTTCTCTTTGAATCGATTTTTTGGATCGTAATGGATCGTAAGCCCTTGAATCGATTCGTGGATCGGATCGTATTGTCTTGAATCGATTTCATGAAAATCGATTCAAAAATCGAATCAAAATTTGCATTAGATTTAACAAATAAAACATTATTTTTACACAAATTTAAACTTTAGTGAAGTCTAAAAAAGAAAAAAAAATCAAAAATTTTACTTTTTTAAACATAAAATAAGGTATATATTATCTTCCTATTTAAATGCACTTAATATGAATATTTTTTCAGCGCGAAAATAAATCGTTAAAAAATGCGCGTATGAATCGTTTACCATTTTATTTTTATGGCACTTTTAAATCACAACGAAACAAAATAGCAGTGCGCGCTTAGACTAACGTAGATTAACGTAGTAGTAGTATACAAATTATTCATTGCATTCACGTTTATATTTCTCGTTTCATTATTTTGCGAAGACAAAGGATGATGCCTTTTCATGTGGTTAGAAAGGTTTGTCATGTTACCTTTTGTTTTTACGACACATTGACATATTTTGCATTTTCCAACATTATCAGTCTTGACAAAATTAGATCACACACTGGATTTGATAGGTGGAGCCATCGGTAAAGCACAATAGCACAAATAATATGGCGATAGGTGGTAACTAGTACGGCATAAATGACCATGACCAAAGCAAAATAAAATCAACGATGACTTTTCTGAACCACCTTCATCATATTTCATTATTTTGCCTATCGATTTGCTTGCTTCGCTTCGTACCGTCATAAAATAAACATTGATGATTAAGATAAATTACAAACGAATGGCGAAACATAAATAAATTTAAAGTGTCGGCATTACTTTATAATCGAACTTTGTTTATTAAAAATAATAAATCTTCACAGTAATACATTGTCGGTAATACGATCCAAAGGATTCGATTCACTATACTTTTGAATCGATTCGAATGAAGATCGTATTGAAGTGAATCGATTCAAAAAATCGCTTGATCGTATTCCCTTGAATCGATCTTCACAAAAATCGCATCGTAACGTGCATCCCTAGCGGGCATTAACTAGTAATATAAACCGTAAACAACTAGAAAAGTTATGTGAGTTATGTCTGATTACTGCACTAAAAGGAGTCAGTTCAGTGACAATACTTACTGAACACAGTTCAGTAAGTATTGTCATTAGTTAAATTAAATGTGCATTGCTGGCTTTGTCTTTTATTTTAGGATTTAAGTAACCTACCTATAATAAGCATAATTGGCAACTTTTCACATTTATAGTTTAAGCTAATAATATTTGTGAATTATTTAAACTCAGTTGTAACGGGGGGGGGGGGGGGAGGGGGGGGGTAATAATTATGTGGTGCAAGCAGCAATTATTGATTTTTAAACCTCCATAGTTTTTACGTTTCCTAGATTAAAATTTTGTTTTAATTACAAAAGTTATACCTACCTGACAATAAAATAGGGTAATCATTGTTAAAATAACAGTATTATGAGCCAAATACTCTGAAAGCAGTGAGTTTTTTTATACTACTTAGGTCGCAGATAAGCACATGGCATGGCCCACCGGTTGGAAAGTGGTTACCGTGGCCTATGGACGAGTGCAACACCAGGGGAGTCACACTGTTAGAACACAAATATTATGTTCCATCAGCGCAGAAGATAAGTTGCTTGCTTTTTTAAATTAATAAACTTTGGTATATTTCGGCATAACCATAATAGGTACATAGGTACTAATAATAGACTGATTGATAATGCAATAATCACAAAGCAAGGGGTGCCCCTCAGGTGCCCTTCACAGCAGGCGGTTCCTAGTCCAATAATTGTAGATAATTGACTAAAATGTTCAGATAAAAGAAAAAGGATGAACCTAGTGCTATTCGATGCTAGTGTTGATTTATGTCGATGCTTAATAAATCTGATACCAAATTGTGACTTTTTCATTGCTATTATTCACAAGTGAGTTATAGATTATTTTTAAAATTTTATAGGTTAAGTTTCTATGTTCTTAAAAAAGTTTCGATACAAAATAGAACGTGTTTAATAGTACAAATAAATTAATATGCCTCTTGTATGGTCATTGGATGCATTTTCGTATTTAAATAAATAATTTCAACTTGTAATATTTGTATAATAAACTAAATTTTCACTCAAATTTAACTTTTTTTTCTCTCTAAGTACAGAAAAAAAACAGAGTAAAAAAAAGTTAAATTCAAACCTCATTCTTTTAAATATACCTCATTCTTTAATATATATCGCCATTGTTAGATGCGCGCGCATAGGAAAACGAATTAATTTGTAGTATTGTTTATTTAGTATTTGTAGTATTATTTTATTCGCATGTGTGTTGTAAAACGTCGTATGCCACGCGTGAGTATGATCATTACCGTCCTCGGCTCTCTTAAGACCAACTTAAGTCTCAATGGCGCCTCGGCGGTAATCACCAACTTTACTCACTTGTACCATAATGTACTAATACCATTGCGCGCACGACAACTGAAAAATTTCGACTGAGAATTGCGCGGGGCCGCCGTAGCACGGCGGCAGACGGTGCCTTGCCGTGGAGATGGGGCCGGGGCCTTAGAGCGTCATTGATTAACAAACATCCAAACATCTTCACGAACTTTCACATTTTATAATATCAGTAGGATTGTATCCAATACCTGGGGAGAATAACTGATGAAAACCCATCATATTATACTAATTTATTATAACAAGTTATTATAATAATTATGATATCAATATCGTTAATTTTATTCTATCGACATTATTGTTGCAACCCTTCGTCACAGTAATACTATCTAGTAGTATTACCGTGCCTTCGTGTATCATATTTTGAGTAGAACCTATGTTCGAATTAATTGGTACACGAGTACTTTTTAAATTACAAAGCGCTCGAGTGTCATGGGGGGAGGTGCACGCATAATAATATAGGTACACAATCATAAATATTGGCGGCGAATTTCAATCCTCTTCTGACTGACGAAACGAAATGAAATTTTGTTTGTATTAATACGTAGTTCAAATGTTACACGGTAATTTGTTTTAGCGAAGGGAACGTGTAGAGGGAGATTAAAGTGAAGTAGCTTGAATGGCATATTATGAGTTATTTAGTCAAGCAAGTCGGAATAGTAAAATTATTCATGATTTTTATAAGGAAAGTTTCAGTTCTTTATTTGTGAATTGTGTGATGTTACATTCTAATGTCCTTCAAATATATTATCATTATTATCCTTCAAATTCCATTTAAAAATGTCAATACCTATATTTTTCCAACTATTAGGTTGTAACTTATTGTATATTTTTGGAGCTGAGCAAATACTACTCCACAAATATGACTTGTCTTAGCTCTTCCGAATACATACTTAGTGCATTTTTACGCCTATTACTATCTTCCAGGCTCTTTCAAGCTGATTTTCTTTCTCTGCACACTGCATTTCAAACACTATAATTTTTAACCTAAAATATTAGGTGTAGTCCTGTGTGTTGTTCGAGAGACATAGATGAAAATAGTACATTATGGTACAAGTGTGTATGCCAACACAAAAATAGTCGTATGCCACTCGTGTGTATGGTACACCATACACACGAGTGGCATACGACTATTTTCAACACACTTGCGAATAAAATAATACTAAAAATACATACATAATACAACACTACCTACATAACACAACAGTAAAAATTTATTCGTTTTCCTATGCGCGCGCATCTAACTTTTTTTTTCATTTGTTCCTTTCGGAACAGGCTAAGGTGCTATCACCTGTGCTATGCCTTGTCATCAGTTATGATTATATACTTATTTGCATGATGATTTTTTTTTCTCTGTAAATACTCACAGAGAAAAAAAAATACATTTTAGCGAAAGTTTTGTTTATTAAACACGTACTACAAGTTGAAATTATCTTTAATATAAGAAGTTGCATGAAATGAGCAAGCAATAGGTTTATTAATTCGTTTATAATACTGAACACGATCTTTTTTGTATCGAAACTTTTTTAAGAACAAAGCAACATATTCAATGAAATTTAAAAAAAATCTATAACTCACTTGTGAATAATAGCAATGAAAAAGTCACAGTTTGATAATAGGTGTCATTACGTGCGTAATTGCGGTGAAATAAAACACTATCAATAAGCAAGTGTGTTGACAAAAATATTTATAGATTTGTTTTCAGTCATGTCTCACAAAATATTATATATCCGAACGATACAGACTCTTGTATCGTATTTGGCAGAAATAAGTACCTACAAACCATGGAGTTTGCTAGACTTGTGGTACAGTCACGTGCACTGATATGTATACAGTGATAACTTTCAAAATGCAAAAACTAAATTATTTATTTCTGAAATCTTCATAGTAAATGAATATTGATTCAAAATTCTGTCCGTGTATACATTTTATTGCACGTGACTGTACTACTCTGGCTTGATTTACTAAACAACGAATTAATGATAAACATTTGAATCCTAGTATAATTATTGATTAAATAGAACTATATTTTAAAAAAGAAACTAAAGATCCAGGTTGCGTTCCGAGTCGGTAGGAAAGTTAGATTAAAGCAGGTAGATACCATCTTTTAGTATAACCTATTGCGATTATAGGAGTATACAATTTTACTACACATAATAAAACTGTATGAATATTAATAAAATCGTACATGCGAGTAATCGGCGATAATTTCTACTTACGTACACGGTACAGCCTAACTCAATACACCTATCTCGTTTATAGAAAACAATGTGTGTTTGTACCTATGTTGTCTATTTTTACAAAAACGCAGTAGGTAGGTACTAATTTTTATACTATTAAAATTTTTGTCCGTCTATCTTTCTGTCTTGTCTGTTCCAGGTATTCTCAAAACCGGCTGGGCAGCTGTTGTTATAAGGCTTAACTAAGGCTTAATTTTTTTTTAAAAAATATTAAGACTCCGTGCAATATAGGTAAAGCCTAGATGAAGTTGCGGGCACAGCTAGTTCTTATATAAAATCACTTGAACGTAGCGATCGCATGCAACTGAATTCTTAATTTAATATTTAAGTACCATGCATTACGCCGTATACGATCATATTTCTTTATCCGTTGATTAAATAAAATTTCTTTAGAAATGTATTTACGCATACTTTTTATAGTATTTGTATATATGTTGCTGCGGGTCCTAATAGCAGACTATTCTCTAATATCGCAACCGAAAGAGCCAGTAATTTTACAATTTAGAAGTAGAAGTGTCACGGAACAGTCAACAAAAGACAATTTCCCATGTCATTACTTGGAAGACAACGGTGTTCTTCCAGATATTAACAAAGCCCCCCCTTTTCAATTGGACTCAATATTTTTCATAGAATCTTCTTGCAAAGATATGACATCTCGTCAAGCTTGCTCAATTGAATCAGCCGCTAGAGCGAACCCTAACCGGGAGGTCAACGTGTTGTTCACATCACCCATGAGAACCAACCACACTATCCTGGAGATTTTACTTTCAATTAGCAATGTAAGAGCTCTAAGGATTCACCTTGAAAATTATGCTGAAGGAACACCTCTAGATGGAAAGTTTGCGAAGAAACCGCTAAACCCTGATGATCTGAATATGGAGCTAGCTGACGTGCTCAAGTTCCTTACTATATTCAAGTACACTGGCACGTATTTGTCGACGGATGTTTTGGTGGTGCGTAACTTCGACAACCTACTGAAGAACTGGATTGTGAAGGAAACACTTGCAATTCTATCCACAGATATGTTTACTTTTTCGCAAAATGATAATGGGAGGGCGATGGCCCATGTTGCTTTAAAGTACGTATTTTTATACTCATAAGCTCACGATCTCTCAAATGGTAAGCCATTAGCCTATACAGGGAATACAACAGTTAAGAAAAAGACCAAATTGATGATGGCGCTGCAACCAGGTCATAGGATTTCTTATGGATTTATTCCCCGGCAAGACGGAACCCGAACCGCTAGTCTAACCTTTATAAAAATGTTAAGTTGGTTCCTGTACGCCTCAAAAACTTTGCATCGATTTTTGTAATATACATATCCTTATTTGTCCTCAGCGTCATCGTGAGCAACCTGGCGATGGTCGAGGGGAAATTCGCATATCATTTTGACAATGATTTTGTAATGAAACAATTCGTTCAGTTATGGTGCGGAGTAACTGACGTATTGTTCCTCAATTCGTCTAACTGTCAAGGTCAGCAGTGGTCACTATAACAATCTCTGAGGATCTTGGTGTGCCATATACCTGCACATCCAAACACGGTTGATTGACTGACATTTGGTTTATGGATAGATTATACGAGTACTCTAATAACACATAGGATATAATTATCCCGGGAGTAGCTTTCCATGAGTAGCGGGAACAGGGTCAACATTTCACGCTGGTAGAGATGCGGGTATTAGCTAGTTAATAATATTAGTACGATTGTAGAACGTAAATACCGTACATTTAAATATATGTTTATTACAGAACTCGAAGTGGGATCACCGCAGAGCTTCTTTCCAATAAGTTTTCGTAAGAGGCAGAACTACTTCATTCCTGGACAGTTGAAGCAATGGAATGACCACGAGATAAATACATTTGTCACTTGGGAAAGTTACACGAAAAATTATCTGATGAAAGAAGACTCTTTGTATGCGGTACTGGCAAGGAAGCACTGCCCGACAACATACAATTTCTACGGACATAAATTTGGCAATGAGTAGTGTAGTGACCCAAGACTTCTGTTATCTTATAAAAGCTGATAATTTCTCAAAGCATCCCCCCAACATAAGTAAGAACAATTTGTGAGTATGAAGTTAGGATTGTGGTAACGTGGGCAAGTATCATTATATTGTTCTTAGCTGTGTTGAGTTTGGAGAATACTCTGTAAAATTATCAGCTCTTATAAAATAACGTAAGTCGAAGAAGTTAACATATTAGTTTATAGGCTATCGAAAGACCTTTAAGGCCAGCGGCACATTGAGTGAGATGTTGAAGGATATATACAGTCCGCATCAGTATCAGCTTTACGCATTCTAAAATAATGACTTATAACTTTACTTATATAAACCAAAAGTAGAAAATGTTAAAGTTTTCTGAAGATAACAGAAATAACTCTACATTATTTACTGATTTTTTTCAATGTAAGGTTCGTTTGTAAAGTTAGTTTATACCTAGATAGTAATATCTTAGGGCGGTTGTACTTAGTAGTATAAAATTACCACTTCTTTGAATTTACATGAGTACAACAGTAAACTACTCAACATAATGGATGACAACAGGCTGCACGCAAAAACATTGAATCGTTTGAGCCGTCAGAATAAATTTCATGATATATCTTAGTAGTTTTCTTGAAACCCTTTAAGTATTGAAAATTCACATAATTCTTTCCAACAACGGACCGCAACCTAATAATGAAAACCACCAGCGTATATAACTCGCGCCACGTATCTTGGACCTAAAATGTGCTCAAAATGTGCCTTATATGCGCAGTACTCATTTCTTGGGTGTCTTTTGAGAATAGAATAGCACGGGGTGCTACTGCGGTAGACGAACTCAAATTCACCAAGCATAGACTATTACAAAGCAATCCGCGAGCGCCAGAGCCTCGTATGTCTTACGATTTAGGTCCAAGATACGTGGCGCGGGTTATACCTAGCGCGCTAGAAGCATGTTCGTAAGGCCACCTATAGCTATCAATCCAGCAGAAGCAGGCCGACACGATATGGTGGGGCCATCCAAGCCTGAGGGAGCCATTGTAAGTCGGGGAGCCATTGAATTAGGTACCTTAATAAGTTACCTTATATTCGGTAACTTGCGGTTTTCACCCAGCCTTTGCTTAGAAAAAAAAAAGAAAATTTATTTTATTACATACAACACACCTTAGGTCCAATTTCTAAATAAAAAGAAAAGAAAAGTTCACATACTTTTCTTTTCTTTTTATTTAGAAATTATCAGTGTAGAAATTAACAGCTAACAGTGTAAAAAATGAATCGATAGTAAAAATAACATATCACATTAACATAGAAAAAGTTTTGATAGCAGGTGGCAATTTGAAAAACCATAACGATGTAGCTATATAGCTTTTATAGGGATGACTGGCGCACATTAGGGGAGACAACAGTGGATTGCGATAGCCTAATTGATTGATTGGCGCGACTGTGTTATTATGCCCCTTTGCTGCCAGCTACCCAGCCATTGTTTAGAATTTTTAAAATCTATAGATAGAATAGAATAGGATACAAAAAAGAATTATTTATCGTCTATGGTCGTATCGATGGCCACGCGCCTGAGTTGCTGACGTAAATGACAATAATATATACAATACATTATTTAAATTAGCATTAGATATATCTTGACGTGCCCCGTGTACGTGGCAAATCGTGGTACGCATTTTCTTTTCCCACTAAACTTTGATCATGTAGGCTGTGTGCACAGACACTCAGCGTATACTGAGATGGACAGTATCCACCTCAACACTGATTTTCAGTACCAACTTTAAATGGCATTTAAAGCCACCAGGCAATATGGCGTCATCTTTCGTTTTGCAAGAGACCACCAAAAGAAACAAACACAATAAGGTACGTATACTCACTACTTTAAGGTTTACTCATTTACGAAAATTAAACAAAAATGTACATTCATTTAAACATCTATGACTCACTTCTATAACTAAACCATTACAGGTCCAAATACCAGGATTATCAAGCAAATATAATATGTGGCACCGTACTCAAACGCATAGGTAGCACCCTCATCTGCCAGCCATACCGACGGGTAGATCTGGAGTGATATAAGGCTAAAGGGCCAAAAAAGGTATTTAAATCTATTTTTATTTTAGTAAACCGCTACGTGTAATTTCAGCACTTCCAGATATTTCAAGTCGATATTAGCTGAAAGTAGTAGGATAACATCAGTACTCTTGTACAATGCAATGTTCTCCATGTCTACGGCGTAAGCTCTGCAAAAATATAATAGACTTGTTGAATTCATTAAAACAAAAAGTATTCTTGGAGATCAATTTATTTTTTATACAGGAACAATCCATACTTTCAAATGTAAGACAAAACAAAATACTTTTTCGTCTTACCATGTTTTTGCTATGGTCCACAAATCATTATGCGTATTGGTCAATTTGTGTCTATGACCTGGATATTCAACGGTTACCTAGCTTGACGGTCCATGGAACGAAGTATTCTACACGTAACTTGAAAAGAAAACATAACGTCGTTAAAATTCTAACACCAAGTATGTAAAAGAAAACTTCGCTATAGAAGTGACTGACGTACGACTTTCGACTAGATTACCTGGCCTGGCCTGGCCGTGGCAGACAGGCAATTAAAAATGTACCTATACCATGATTGCGTTAATTCACGTTAAACATGTCTTTCAGTTTATTTTTCTAATCTCCTTCGCCCCACGTGTTGCGTTTTCAGTAACCATCTCTTACTGAGGTACATATTCATTAAATAATTTCAACGTCAATTTTAGTGTATTTCTCGTAAACACTATTACAATTTGTTTAAGTAACAGTATAAATCTTTTGAACATAGTTAGGTTAGATACTACTCGGTTTGTTATTGAAGCCGTTTTACAAAATTACACTGGACACAAAATAATTACAATGTTTACCAATTACAATGATATTAACAACAACATAGTAATTTATAATGATTGTTCACGTTACAAAGTAAATAAACACGTCAAAACTGTAAGCTTGTTCCCAGACATCCACAACCCAGGGATATTTAACCTTTTAGAGATACTTAACAAAAAATCTACTAAACATTATCTACTTAAAACATAAATTCATATCGAATTAAGACAAGTAATAAAACACGAGTATTCTTAGTTACTAACAATATAAATCAATGTCTCGGATATTATCATAAAATTAACAGTATCATTTTGACAATCCAATAAAAATTCTGCAATAGTTTTCAGATGTTTACATTACTATTGATTTATTGTCAGCCATGTATCACGGAGCATTTGAGGTTAAAAACTGAAGGTAGAGAAAGGAAATCGTGTGATAACTTGAAATTCCTATACGTATTTAATAAATCGATATAGTCATCGCAAGTTACCACATAATTCCTTCATAACATCTTCCAAGATCCTCGTCAGTTCATAGTTTCTTGCATTATACTGGATACCTCACGAAAATCAACTAGGTATCTAACACAAAATAATAGGTAATATTTACGGAACATAAGGACATTAAATCGTCGCTCACAGTTCTATAAACAATCTCACCAAGTACACTTGAGGTTGATGCCTGTAGTTTACTATTCTTGAAATGCAGATCGCAGAGGAAATTGGGCGGTGATTTCAAAACTGTCTTCGAATTTAAAATCAAGACAGTTCAGGAATTACCGGACATTTTCGCAATGCTTTCCACGAAGTGACGTAGTTCTTCTGTATAAAGTAAATCATATAAGATTGTTCTACACGCACACACACCCTCACACACACTCACACACACTCACACACATTTTTCTATTTAATTTTTTTTTTTTTCATAAATGTAAAACAAACGTGTACAAAGGTATCAAGGAATTTTCCTAAAGGTGCGTACAGATCATGTAACATGTTGTATAACTTGTGCTATATAACACGTCCACATTATCTAACAATGTTTTATAACTTTGCAACATTGTATAGACTTCAGTGTCTACATTACTGAAACATGTTATATAACATTGTTATATAACATGTTATGCTAGATATTATTTGTACGCACCTTAACACAGGCATTTCTAATATTTGCCTATGAGGAGTCTTTCTTTTTCTTATACATACATAATCTATGTAATAAAGTTATTTTTTGAAAACACACTTTATTATTATTATTCTGAATAGAAACAATATAATTTTAAGACAAAAACAGTGGCACTCCGGGAATGCCAACAGAAGAAAAAACTTAAAAAAACGGGGCCAATATGACATGATATACATATATACAGAGGTATCGGTTACAGTAACAGTGTAATAAGTTTTTCATCCCACCATCTCGGAAAGACTATTTTTGCTCTTCGATAACTGAGCGTAAAAGTCGTTTTTATCCTCTAGAGAGGTAAAGTAAATTTGAATTTAGAACATCGTGTGTACTAGGTTTGTGGACTCAAAACATCATTAAACCTATTTACTTCTACCTCTATGGTGCCGAATTTATCATACAACTTTTTTTTAATTCATGAAAAACTCAGACTCGTAACTTCCTTGGTGTACTTTTTTTTTAATTTGCTTTGCGCGCATCAATTTTTTTCACGTCATATTGTTGACATTGTTGTTGAATTTTTTTTTTGTTGTATTTTATTACTAGTATTAATACACATAATTATACAGCCTCCATGGCGTAGTGGTATTGAACGCGGCCGCTACGCAGGAGGCACGGGTTCGATCCCCGCTCAGTGCAAATATTTTTTATGCATGAAAATGGGTATTTGCATTGGTCTGGTCGTGCCTTGGAGAGCACGTTAAGCCGTCGGTCACGGATGCCATACGAACATCTATGGCAGTCGTTACGGGTAGTTGGAGCCCTAAAAAGTTCAACAACAACGGTCTGGCTGCAATGCTTCGATATCGCCTAATGTCATCATTGGGTTGTGGAGGTCAGATGGCAGTCGCTTCACGGCAAATATCGAGGTCCAGTCAAATCCGCAGTTAAGACTGGTAAAGCGGACCCCGGACTCCGAGGTGAAAGCTTCGGATGCTGACTGGGAATTAACGCTAGGAAGGAGAAGCATTTCATTATTTCCTCGCTGAGGTGGGATGAAAAGTTACGTGTTGCACTCGAGTGCAAAGATTTTTCACCTTGTGCTCTTTTGATTCCCTCGCTAACGCTCAAGATTCTAATTTGTGAATCACTCGCTACGCTCGTGATTCAAATTTAGAATCTTTCGCTTGCTCGGTCATCAAAAATGAGCACGCGGTTAAAAAGCAACTTTGCACTCTTGTATAACAAATAACTATTGATGTTCTACATCCCAAAATGAAAATTTCATGTCAAAGTCAAAAATACGAGGGCTGCTACTTATGTATGCGGAATAGAAAAAATAAACAAATGTATATGGCTAGGCTTTTATTGTTTTTCAAAGTATTCTTCACTATGATCGATGCACTTTTGCATTCGATAAAACCAATTTTTAAAACACTTTTTCCACTCTGATTGAGGTATCTCCAAAACGTGCTGTTTGAACGCGTCTACGGCATCTTCACGGGTCGAAAATCGTTGACCACGTAATTTATTCTTTACATTTGGGAATAAATAGAAATCATTGGGAGTCAAATCAGGGCTGTACGGTGGATGACCCATTAATTCTATTTTTTGACCATCCAAAAATGTAGTTGTTTCCTGAGATGTATGACAGCTGGCATTGTCATGGTGAAGTATAATTCTGCGTCGCTGGTTGTTATTGCGTATTTCTTCAAATACTTCTGGCAAACAAAATGGTCGTGTACCACTCCGAATTAACCGTTCTGCGATTCTCCAGTGGTATTGTAGCCACATGGCCATTAATACCAAAAAAGCAAATGGTGGCCCATTTGCTTTAGAGTGCTTTTTGCACGAGCCACTTTCGTAGGGTTTGGCTCATTTTGAAACACCCAAACTGTTGATTGTTGTTTAGTTTCGGGATCGTACGCGTAGATCTAGGATTCGTCACCTGTGTAGATATTATAAACAGGTTTTGAGTCTCCTCCGTTGAATTTTTTCAAGGTTTTCTTGCACCATTCGACGCGAGCATCTTTTTGATCCTCAGTTAAGTTGTGCGGGATCCAACGCGAACAAATTTTTTTTACAGACAAATGTTCATGTAATATCCTATGAATGCTCGTCATACATATGCCCAGAATGGCCTCTATCTCGCGATACGTAACATGGCGGTCTTGCATTATTAGTTTTCGCACAGCTTCAATATTTTGTGGCACAACCACCGATTTCGGGCGACCTTCTTTAACTTCGTCCGTGAGCTTACTCCGCCCGCGATTAAACTCACTAAACCAGTGATACACAGTTGTTTTTGATGGAGCTTCACCACCAAAAGTCGAAGTTAATAACGCATAATTTTGTAAGTCAGAATCATCTTATGGCTTGACTTTCATGATAATCAAAAAGTAGAACCATCTTGTCACAGAAAATTCACTCGCAGAATCGTCATTTGGCATACATTTCACATCCAATCAAATCAAAATCTTCAAAAGCAGAAAATATACAGTTAGAATCATCCTTTGGCATACAAAAGAGGAATAATAAAGAAATAGTATATTTATATAGATAGAGCATGTATGTATAATGTATAATATGTCAACTTGTACCGAAGTAGTAATACCTATTTTTTACACCGCGTTGAATTTACACTTACTGCGTCTATGTATAGAGTTTATATAAGTCTAAGGATATTCCTATCCACAAAGCTGTAATATTCGGATCATTTGTCTTTCACCAACTCCTATTTATATACAGCGCTTATTCAGATCATACGGGTGCGTTGTAATAATCAACTAGTAATTAATCATCTATTTGAGTGTTACATCGATTCATGTGCTCTGCAATGTATCAACATGAGGAAGAAAGAAGACTCGAATTGAACGATTAAAGTGAAAGATCACCGATGATCTCTGTGGCGAGATGGCGTGGCGGTAGTGTAGGTAAGTCTAACTTCTACATCTAGGTATATAACTTTTCTTCTACATAGTTTAAATATTTTTATGCATGAATTTGAATTAGTTTGAGGTGTAGTCTATTCATAATAAATTATGTTGTTCTAGAGCTCATAAAGCTAAGCTATTACTTAGTATATATTATTGAGTCTAGTCTACATAGATAGCTATAAACTATCATGGTTATTCACATTACTATTAGGCGTAGGTACATTACACGCTCATGCAAGCGACATTCATGCCAACAGTCATGAATTACGTTTGAATGATGGTTTTACTGTCGACATTACACGTTCATTCTGACTGATCGCCAGTCACACTAAACATTCCACAGGGAATATATAATTATGTTTTCCACGAAATAATATACTGGCTGGCGGTAAACAGTGTAAAAGTTTTTGGGCATGAATATATCGATCTACCCTCTTTTGAGTTCTCTTGCTACGCGTATGAGCTCTACCACTGGTTTTAATCGCACTACAAGCTCGAACTCGTTCTCGATTAAGGCGAGGTTCTAGTGAGACGAGTAGGTATTTTACGTCACTTCAAATCAAACCCTGCAGCACATGCGCAATCGACGCAACATGTCACGCCAATGTATAGAAAAATCAGTAGATACATTCTTAAAATAAGATTCAAAAACGTATTATAAAAATTACAAACTATGTATTTTTTTTTTCATTTTTCGTTTTCACTCAAAATTACATATCTCATTAAGTCATTATCAAAGTAACGATAAATGCCGATTGAACTACCTAACAAATGACAAGATCTAACCGTGTTGAATTGGATCGGTTCAATTTTGGTATGTGGTGTCTTTCACTCTCGCTCCCATTGAACGCGCAATGAAAGGTCTGAACACTGATTGAACATTAATTCGGGTTCGGTTATTTTGTCTCGTATGCTGCAGGCTGCAGCCCACGAATATAAAAGTATCATGTTCATAACATTGCTTTTGAATCTTGTAAAACTACTGTGTTTAATAAAGAATAATTCGGAACGGACTAAGATTCGGACTAGGCGCCATACTAGTAACTTATATTCAGCTCAAAAATACCTATCCAGCGATGTGACACACATAGCTATTGAAGGTAGGATCAGGTTTCATACAAAAACTGGCATTGTCCAAACATACAAATAAATATTGTTATTCCCATGCATGTGGGAGATTTAAATTAATGAGGAGAACTTCTTTACTAAATTTAAACAAATATATGGGATATACTTTAGACAATAACAATATGTATAATTTAAATAACGGGCCTGTCCAGATCGAATGGCAAGAGGCCGGACGGCTTAACTCTCGTGCCGTGGAGGGGGGTAAATGCTTGGTTTGGGACGCGACCTGCGTCAGTACTGTGGCTGCGAGTCACCTGGGCCGCACGGCTCTTTCCCCTGCGGCTGCGGCCGAAGATGCAGCTAGCAAAAAGCACCAGAGTATCCAGCCTTAGAACCGCAATATATTGTGGTACCAGTCGCGGTCGAGACCATGGGTAGTTGGGGCATAGAAGCCAAAAAAAATTTTGTAGATAAAGGCCGAAGAATTAGGGAGAAAACTGGTGACTCTCGCTCTGGCTCGTACCTGGTGCAAAGGTTGACTATTGCGATCCAGCGTGGAAACGCGGCCAGTGTTCTGGGCTCCTTTACACCAGATACGACCCGGGCGGGTTATTAGGCTAACAATGGTTCTGTTAGCTGGTTGACAATTTTAAATTTGTGTAGTTAATATATCAATTAGCCTATTGCAGTCCACTGCTGTACATAGGCCTCTCCCAACATGCGCCACGTCTGCCGATCCTCCGCCTTCCGCATCCAGTCCGTCCCAGCCACCCTTCGCAGATCGTCAGTCCACCTGGCCTGGGGGTGTCCCACCTTTCGCTTTCCTTCTCCACTCCACTCTAGGACCCGTCTGCTCCAGCGGCCATCAGTCCTTCGACAGATGTGGCCAGCCTACTGCCATTTCAGCCTGCTGATTCTGCGAGCTATGTCGGTAACCTTAGTTCTATGTCGGATGATCTCGTTGCGAATTTTATCCTTCAAAGAAACTTCAAGCATAGCTCGCTCCATAGCCCGCTGCGCAACCTTCAGGTCGTGGACTAACCCCACCTTCAGTGGCTACATTTCGGCACTGTAAGTCATATAATAACAGGTAGGATGCACTGGTCGAAAACCTTTGTTTTGAGGCATTGCGGTAGGGGTGCGGAGAAAAGTAGTTAATATAATATAATTTCAAATTTTATAAAACGCTAATTAATTGTGCATAAATAGTTTGAAATCTGGAAAAGACAGTTAGTCCTGAAATACTGGCTGTAAATATCTATTATAGGTCCAAAAATAATTTAAATAATACTATTTATTTTCGGTATCTGAATATCCAAGACGCGCAGTGGCGTGCACTTTTAATCAGTTCGAGTATATAAGCGGTAGGTTTATGTCCATTCATGGGTATCCGCGAGGATTCCCGCACGATAAAGAAAGAACAGATTTATACTTTGGATGAAATATAGGCTACATTTTATCCCTGTATAGGTTCCTCTAGCTAGTTTTTATAATGATTATCGCATAGGGATTAAAAAGACCGATGGCAAGCTACTTTCGACCTTAATGGCATTGCTTAATAAATACGTTTTTTAACATCTATAAATGACGCTGATCAACAATATGAAAAAAAAAAAACTGGATTCTAGTTGCCGTCAATAAGGTCGAAAAGGGCTTGTACATATTTTTGGAGGCTCTGGGTTATGGTCAATGTAAAAAACAGGCGCAAGCCATTTTCGACCTTATCGACGGCAACTAGTACCCAACTTTATTTTTCATATTCGTAATCAGCGGCATCTATAGTTGTTAAAAAACATATTTTTTAAGAAATGTCGTTAAGATCGGAAGTAGCTTGCATTCGGTTTTATTAATCTCTTTGCCATAATAATTATAAAAACTAGTAAAAGGACCCTTTTAATTGGTAGACGAGCACATGGTCCATACGATGGGAAGTGGTTACCGAGGCCTATGGATGTATGTAACGCCCTCTTAGTTTGAAATAGTACATTAATTTAGGTATCCCGAAATAGATTCTTGGGGTAGCGGGAACAGGATCTCATTATTTCATTATAGTGGAGCCATGGCCAATGTCTAGTTATAATATTTATTAGTTATAATATATAATATTTACATAAAAATAGAAATAATAGTAAAATCCGTTACAATTCGTTTGTCTAAGTAATTTAAGTTCAAATTGTAATTTATTTTTTATTCTTATTCACATTATGTGGTACAGCTTCATTTTCTTTTTTACATCTAGGTTTTTATTTTATCAGAAAAAGAATTAATCGTGATAGATTATGTATTTCAGATGTAATTTATTATTCATTATCGTATAGGGGAAATTTTATGTGGTAGGTATGCCACACTGAATTTTTCTCTGAAATATTAATATTATCAAACCATTTATGTCAAACTGGGACATCATTCGTGAAACTCGCGACTAGTGTGAAACTTGTGAAAGGGATAAATATATTATTAAGTTTAAGTTTACGGGATAAATAAATTATTAGTTTAGAATTTTTACGTTCTTTCATGCTTCGTCGTCTACTCGTTGAGTCGTTTCTAAGGTTTCCAGTTTTTTTGTATCAACTATTTATGTTTTTTGATAACATTTCATACATTGTCTAGGCATTGTATAGAATACCGGCCGAAGTTAACCTACTTCTATTTTTTATACTATGATCGATATTGTATGTATACGTAATAACGTGCGGGGTGCGGCGCGAGGGGGGTTTGCCGAAAAAACCAGCACACGTCCAACCTCGAACGCGCCTCAGCGGCGACTGACTGATGGCCGGGACAGCTCGAATACAGCAAATTTGATGATTTTTGCGGTTTATAGAAAAAAATAATACCTGCTTGATAAAATATAATTTTATCATTCGCTAGATATTTTTATGCTCTATTTTTTAATACAAACTTCGGCATGATTTGATAATGGTGTCTTAGTGAGAAACGTCTTTGAAATAGAGATTTGGAGCGTTTTAGACCCATGTTTGACGCTAATTTCTATCGAGTCAATTATCATGAATCGTGTTTCTATTTTTATAATAAACTTGAAGGTTTAGTCTATTTTATGAATATGCTTTTTATTTGACGCAATTTGCTATATTACTTGATATCCAGACGTTTAAAAATGTTAAAAACTACTGCAACCCGGCCTTAAGTTCACGACACTCTATACTTACCGTATCAACTCACGATTTTGTTCTTAGGTACTTGTTCCCGGTTGTTTTTGCAAAGACATATCCTGTAGCTCGATCGAGTAATTGCGTTTTCTAACATATTAAGAATATTATTTGTAATTGTCAGTAACCACAATTAATTCATCGAGATCCATTTGAAATCCAACTAATTAATAGCTGGTTGAAAAGCAAAGGGTGAAAGCGACATTGCAGATTCAAAGTAAAATAGCCCAAATGACTTCATTATCTAAGTAACAATTTTCTTGTTATAGTCGTTTACACTGCCTTCCAACAGTCCTGTAAGTCAGTTATTTTTCATTTTTTTATGTATGTTTTTAAGTGAAAGCTTTTTAAGTGTGTTGGGTTTTTGACTTTGATATGAATATTTTCGTTTTGAGACGAAAAACACCGTTGAACTCTTAACACAGTAGCTGTAACCGACAACTCCGATATCTGTATAATAATAATAATAATAATAATAATAATAATCTTTATTTCATAATTGTTGTACAGTATTTTACATGGGTTCTTAATCTATCGTGCGTTGATACATTGTGCATGTGTAGTTATTTTAGGTATGAATTTAATAATAATATTTGTGCATTTAAGTGTCTTACATAGGTCTTTATTTAGGGATATTATCTAACTTGTGCCTGAACTAGGTAATCCTGTATTTCAGGCGTCAAGTGCAATTTATTGATACTTCTCAAATACTATTACAGATACAACTATTTACTAAGAAATATACTAACTAATATAAGAAATATACTATGCTAAAGTGCCCCACTACTACTAAACAAGTTAACCCTAAGTTAACTGTTTATTTCAAAACAGACAATAACTCCTCTGTGTCATCGTAGGACAAACTTTGGAGGACATTCTTTACAACTTGCTTGCAACACACATAATTTAGAGAATATATGTTTGCTATAGCGTTTATTCTTTTGTACAGAAGTGGTCCTAAAAACAAATAAAATTTGCCCGTGTACTCGTGTTTTATCGCAATCCTTTCAGTGCATACAATATCTTTACGCCTTTTGTTAGTAATATTGGTGCTGTAGGGCAGCGCTGCGTGCTGTTTTAGTATTGTACTCAATATAAACAGCTGGCGGACTGTTAGTACTTCGCAGGATTTGTATAGGAGATCGGTGGGAGATAAGAAAGAGCGGAACGTTGCTACCTTGAGGATCGCTCTCTGAGCTCGCTCGACGGGCAGTAGCAATGTCTTACCCACTCCTCCCCAAGATGTTATGCAATATGTTAATATTGACTGACAAAGGGCATAGTAGACTTGCTTAATCAATTTTAGTTCGCTAATATATCTTATTTTTTTAAATACAAATATTAATTTGCGTAGTCGTTTAATTAATGTTTCGCTATGTTCTTTAAACGACAGGGTTTCATCTATTACAATGCCCAGATATTTTATCTTGTCTGTTATAGCTATAACCGGGCACGTACATTTATTACCGCTATTATTGGGTTCTCCACAATGATGCGCGTAAAGCATATCATATTGGCCAATGATGTATTATTTTTATAGATACGTCATACACGAAGATGGCGGCTTTCAAAAATGGCGCAAACACAACATATTAGCTACTTCTAAAAATACGTCAATGTTATTAATTTATATGAATTATATTATTATTTATATTAATAATATTTTATTATTACGTATTTATTATTAAAAACATTTTTTTTTTGGGTGGCGCACTGTCGCGATTCTGATTGGTGCATAAAATGATGACCAAAAGTCATCATTTTTTGTCGCCATTTTAGAGTGTGGACAACATATCTATAGTTTATAATATATCATTGATATTGGCCCCATTTTTTAAGTTTTCACTACTATTGGCATTCCCGGAGTGCCACTGATTTTGTCTTAAAATTGTATGTTTGTATTTAGAATAATTTTATTCTTCACAATAAGGTGAAACTGCACTATAGCAACACTGCAGTGGAGAGGCACGGCGTTACTGTAGGTAGGTACTGTACTGCACTGCAGCACTGCAGTGGCACTACAGTAAGCGACAAAAAAATTCTTTTCATTTGTTACCTGACGTACCTACATGATGGACGAAATAAGCGATGAAGTGATAGTGATAGTCATGTTATGCGAAGAGGCAGGAAAACTAGAAAGACATAAAAACTGTCGACTATGCATAATATTCCAAATTATTGATGTAAAGAGAGAGCATATCACACTCTTCATCCAAGTCTAATGAGACCCTGAACGGTCTCATACTTAGTTACTTGATGACAAAAGAGTAGTTTTATGAATTTAGCGGTAGGCACAGAACAGACAACCCTTTACATCGAGAATTTGGAATATTTTGCACCCATGTCGACTGCTTGCTTTCTAGTTTGTCTGCTTCTTCGCATAACGAAGCTACCACTGTCACTTCATCGCTTATTACGTCCATCATGTACACACCAACCAAAGGTAAACAACAAATGAATTTTTTTTTTGCCGCTCACTGTAGCGCCGCTGCGTACAGTGCAGTTTGGTAATGTCGCGCCGCTCTGCTGACGCGACGCGCCTCTCCGCTGCAGTGTCGCTGTAGTGTAGTTTCACCTTTATACAGGAACTACGTCACTCCGTGGAAAGCATTGTGAAAATTTCAGGTAGTTTCGAAACTGTTTTGATTTTAAATTCGAAGACACTTTTGAAACCACCTCCCAATTTTCTCTGCGATCTGCAGGCACATGCTGTAACAAACATCTCGAATGATCGAAGTGAGCTCGATAGCTGAATCCGCGGTGATTGGTCAATTTCGCGAAATTGACAAATCACCGCGTATTCAGCTATCGAGCTCACTTCGATCATTCGAGATGCAAGTTACAGCATGTGCCTACTGCATTTCAAGAATAGTAAACTACAGGCATCAACCTCAAGTGCACTTAGTGAGATTGTCTACAGAACTGTGTGTGTGTGACGACTTATTGTCCTTATTATAATTATTTTGTGTCAGATACTTAATTTTCGTAAGGTAAGTATGATCTAGTGTATACAAGAAACTATGAACCCCCGTGGAACTTGGAAGACATAGTTTTAATTCATCTAGATCTATCTAGATTATGACGTAGTTGTCGTTGGAATACTAAATGTGTAGTTATAGACCAATGAGCGGATTGCTGGAATGATATTAATAATAATAATAAGGTGTGATTTTGTAGCCAACCGCAGACCGCAGCAGCAGTTACAGGGTAATAGATATATTATTATTGCTTGTTTTTATTCATGGCGGCTTCCTAATAATATGTATGGCACTATTTTTAAGTTGAATAAAGGGAATATTAATAATAATAACCCTGCAGGGGCAGCTTGTGGCGAGCTGTTTGTGAGTGGCGACACCACGTATCCTGATTCTCCCAAGGCTCGGATTTATTCCCCCCCTCCTCATGTGCTTGCCTTTATTGGCTGGCCATGAGTGGAGTCGCAAGAGCGGAACCTATGCTCCAGGTTGGAAGTGTAAAATGTCATAACGTCGGGGTATGCTGAACGACATATCTTGATCTTTTGTCCCGCTGACTCACCTCTCGACAACCTTAGCCGCTCAACGGATGTTGCCGTATGGCCGCACTACATGTGGCTATTTTAATGGGGCCCATGCAATGAGTTGGCAAGTCACCACCTGCCTTTTTAACAATTTTGAGACTTATTGTCACGGCAGGCGTCCGTTAGTCTCCCCTATAGCCCATTTGCCAGTGCATCCAATACTCAACTCTATAGTCCAGGTCATGGGCTATGGAGTTGAGTTTCCATACAACAATAGTCTCTGCACCTGGCGTAGTCCACACCCGGGTGTACCATATTGTGCACTCGGGGATGGTATCCGTCATGAATGTGTATCCCTAGCATATTAAATCATCTTGAAAGGCCTCTACGTCTTGGGTACGGCCCGACGCACGCCTTCCAAAGGGCCGGGAATCCATAGTTCCGAGAGTTAAGGAACGTTATTTGTGGTAAATACAGATGGCGACCTTATCGCTCTGCGGCAATCTCTTACAGGCAAATACTCTTTTATTTCTATGGACCACATATGCGGTCGGATGACGTTACTTGTTAAACCACAGATTAATAAATAGTTACTACGTACCTAAGTTAAACTTCAATTCGATAGATTCATTGCATGGTGCCGTTGATGCACTATTAAGAAGCCGCCATGAATGAAAACAAACAAAATTACCCTGCTACTGCTGCTGCGGTCTGCGGTTGGCTACAAAATCACATCATAACTCCCTTCACTATAACAATGGACAGCAGGCGCGTAATAAAATTGAGCTTTAAATGGTTTAACATCTAACAATTTTTTGCCGTCGTGCACAGTGCAGGACATTGGTATTACTTCGATAATTAAGTTCTTAATAAAAGCGAGGGTGGACTTGACTGGATTGGACTTGATTAAAATTGTGTTCATCTACTGTTATGGGTAGAGCCGGATTCACCCCTTGCATTTTGCTTTGATGTCGTTGATGTGACGTATCCAGCTTATTGCTTGCGTTTTACATAAGGAATGTAATATTATTATACTTGTGTCAAGGTTTTTTGAATGACAAACAAAATAATAGTTTTAATAGTAATTTGAATGACCATGATAGTTTATAGCAATCTATGTAGACTAGACTCAATAATATAGGTAGGTATACCTACCACCTTAGCTTTATGAGCTCTAGAACTCAGGTAAAACATACTTGAATTTTCGTTGTAATTATAGAATTCATTAAACATAGACTACACCTCAAACCAATCAAATTCATACAGACAACAATATTATGCATATCGATGTGTGTGTGTAACCATGATAGTTTAATTACCTATATATTATTTTTATTGGACTTATGAGCTTATTATTATTATTGTTTTAATAGAGTTGAAAAGAGAGTTTACTAAATAGTCGTAAAAGTGATACTCCGACGCCCACAAACCTACTTTGAGTCCCGCCCCCAGAGCCCCCGCCCTTTCACGGCACAAACTTTGTTCCTTTGTCGCACGTAGTAGTTTTGTATTTCACTTCAATAACGTCATTTCCTCGATTATTTTAAAAGCTGGTGTGAAAAGGTATAGCTTGTTTAAACCCTAATGAAGCACCCCATTACCTCCCTTACGCAAGCATATTATATTATTGACGACAGGGAACTATTGGTAGTAGGTACAAGTATTATAACTTAGCAGTTAAGACCGACCGCACGAGTGAGTGGATGTCTGGTACTATACAATAATATTATGTCCCTCGATGGCTAGTCCAAGCACAGAGCGTAGGTACTCGGAATTATCACGTGACTAGTGGAGTCAACGATCAACGATCAACGATCGTCATTTTTACAAGAAAGAAGTGAATATGTGGGGGGCGTTCATTTTTGTTTTAGACAAGCTATAACCTAATTTGTGGATGTCACACTGACCATCATTATTTAGCGTTGTTTCCGGTCGGTTCCGATGGTTTCACCTTGGAGCCCAGGGTCTGATTACTCCACCCCATATTGGTTTGGTTTATGCGGTTTTGACGGTTGCAACTGCCGACAGACCTTCCAATCGTCACACTTATATTAAGATAATTTTAATCAAAGACTGAGTCCACTTTACATTGAGTGAAGGTGATGAAATTTTTTTTGTACAAAAGCGGTAAATGACTACACTGCCTACCTAACTACTGGTGCTAGTATTATTATCTGTAATTTGGTAGGTAAATGGACATTGTTGTCTACGAATTATGCGATTTTCGTATGGGTGAACAGAAAATGCAAGAATGAAAAGAAGTGAGTTAAGGCTGTGGCATCCTCCTAAGTAAGTAAAGCTCGGGTATTCAAAGACTTTTGACATGAGATATAAATTAATTTGCAAATAAACTTTCAAAAACCTCATAACAAATTAGATCAAGAGCCTCTAGCTAGCTAGACGGTAGACCCATCGATATATATAGGTATATACATGGTAGACCTCTCAGAAATTTATATTAGGGTAGAACGGCCATGTGAACGGGAAACGCGTGGTAACTTTTTAAACATTGAGTATTTATTTACAATGAAAAGGTCGCCACGTGCGATATGTGAGTAAAGGAGCATGCAGTTGGAGGAAGTAGGATACGAATGTATTTTCGTACCAATCGAGTAGTCCGACTAGGGAAGTACCTCCACCCTACAGAACACCCGCGGCTGTCTTTGTGTTATTTCCGGCGGATTCTTCAATGAGTTGGTTAAAGTAGGTCGAATGAAATGTCTATCGTCATGCAAAAACTGCGCCTTGACGCGGAGCTCAAAATATCAGCCCGTGATACCATAACATACCATAGGCGTTCTCTGTACCTATTATTCAATTTTATGGAGAACATACTCAGTATTCAGTGAGTATGTTCAGAGTGGTGCAACAACATGTAATGAATTAGCTATAGCAGTAACAAGTTAGATACTTCACACGCACACTACCAAACATCAAATCATACGCGTAGTGATGTGTAATTGTTGGTTGTTACGAACGAATTAAAGGGGTGCGCAAAGCTTAGGCCAGTGGAGTGGGCGGTCGCTAGGCGATACGCACGTACGTGAAACGGTCATTATGGCATATGATATATTATTATCGCTTGCTGATTATACCCTTTGTTATAAATTTGGATGTGCGCCAAGGACTGAGCCAATTCATAGTCAAAGAACATTTTTTCTATCATCATCATCATTCTCACTGCTATTTCTCAGTTACGTTCAAAGTATGCACTTAGAACCCGAGGGCAGCTTATAGTTTTAGATTTGTATGTAGGCTTTTCCGAGACCTACACCATGTGCTATGGGTCACTCCTCTGTAAAACGACATCTGCGACAACATGATGAGAAGGGTGGTAATATCGGATATTGGAGGCGGGGAGAAGGGTGGTCTACTGAGCTATACCTACTGCACCCACTGAGCAGTGATTTCAAAAGCTTATAATATTGCACAAGATATTTTTGTGTTCCGTTTGCGTTTATCCGATTTTTTTTAGAAGTTTTCTAAGATTCCATCCCGACAAACATGGTTAGGTTAGTTAAATGCAAGTTAAACGAATACTTGTAAAAATGACATTGCAGCGCTTGGCGGGTATATATGTACGAGTAGTTAATCACAACAAGTACAACAATAAGTGTGGTCTGAGAAATCAATTCGCTTAAAGCATAATTAGACGATTCGTGAAAAATTGTAGTTAACTCATTATCATTTGACGTTTACTCGTTCGCGCAAGAGGTTTGAAAGATTTCGCTGAAATTTTGCGCACAGGTACAATTTACAAAGGACAACCACATAAAATTCGGTTACGTACCTATAAGTTCTTATCCGCTACAGCTAGCTAGTAATGAAATACATACCTACCTACTTATTACCTATTTTCGACCCTTTTGATTTTTGATTGTCAAATCGGCCACTTCGTTTTAATTATCCCAAAATACACACTATACTCGTAGCCAAAAACAATACCGCCACGCGCGTACTAGTCGCATTGATCCTTTGATGAGTGGAGGCTTTTGAATTGACATGAACAGTTACAGACATTGGGTAGGTACGCTAGTGTACGCTAGTCAATATTTGTATTGAAGAGCCGTTCCTAATAATGAATTTGTGCTAGCCGCAAACCAATACGGGGTGCGATTGCAGCTACAGAATCGTGCTGTAGATACATACCTACCTACAATCGTGAATCCATTTATTACCGTAAGTAACGGAGACAATACACCAAAGCAGCATTTGCTTCGGACACAGTAAATTGTCAAAAGTGTCAATACTGACAATGTCAAGAATCATTTACTGCGTAAATCTAGGTAAACTGCTTTGATGCATTTGCTGCTTTGATGTATGGCTTTCACAGACCCTTTGGTAGTTCCTATAATTACGATCAGCCCTCCAAGACAAGTAATTGGCAATTCGTTGGCCGGAGTATTGTAGAATGGAATGAAGTATGTATGGGATTAGACGTCATCACACATTCGTCAGGCAGGGACCCAAGAGCACTAAAGACCTTACCTATATTAGAGCTTTCTTTACTGCTAAGTCAAGCTGCCAGAATAGCGTATATTTGCACTATTCTATTCTTTTTATTTATAATAGTATTATGATTGAATTTAAAGAAACGTCGTAGATTATTTATTTACAACCAACCAGCTTTAATTAAAAGTTCTTTATTAAACAGTACATACAAACAGTTTTGCCAAGAATTAACAATCCTCAAAGAAGTTAGGTACACTAGATTTCTGTTACAATTTTGGTCCATTTGAGCTTTGACAAATGGTATTAATAAGTCAAGAGACACCTCAATGTGTAATAGCTCCCCATGCAATAAGCTCGTAAAAATACGACGTCTTCCTACAGGCACCGAACAGTGACAAAACCACACAAACGATATTTTAATGACGAATATGCAGCCTGGTAAAGCATAAGGCGTCCAAACGACATCGACAAAACGATGCACTCGTACTTGCACCCTTTTCGCTTTCACGTCACTAGCGATCACTCAAAATTGAAGATGACAAGGGATTGGGATTCTACCCAATACTGCTTAATATCTTGGTTTTGCTGAAAAGATACGCATTGCAAAATAAAATATTGAATATGTAGTTTCAATATTTTATTTTGCAATGCGTATCTTTTTACTATGACTTTTTTTTATTCAAGTTTCCAAAGTAGGTCAAAATATAAATAATTAGGTATATAGAGTTCAAATTTTTAGGTTTTTACATTCTTTATTAATTTTCAAATAACTTTTACAACACACCTGCTCATAAAAGTGATATTATTTTTATTAGGCACGTAATGACACCTATTATCAAAATGTGACTTTTTCATTGCTATTATTCACAAAAGTGAGTTATAGATGTGTCTATAATTGTCTATGTTCTTAAAAAAGTTTTGATACTAAAAATAACGTGTTTAATACATAGTACAAATAAATTAATACGCCTATTGTATGGTCATTTGATGCATTTTCGTATTTAAATAAATAATTTCAACATGTAATACTTGTTATAAACAAAATTTTCACTCAAATTTAACTTTTTTTTTTCTCTAAGTACAGAAAAAAAAACAGAGTAAAAAAAAGTTAAATTCAAACCTCATTTTTTTTTAAATATGGTCGACCGCCATTGTTAAATACGCGCGCATAGGAAAACGAATTAATTTGTAGTATTGTTTATTTAGTATTTGTAGTATTATTTTATTCGCAAGTGTGTTGTAAAACGTCGTATGGCACGCGTGAGCATGATGATTACCGTCCTCGGCACTCTTAAGACCCTCGCCTGGTGGCTCGGGTCTCAATGGCGCCTCGGCGGTAATCACCAACTTTGCTCACTTGTACCATAATGTACTATTATTACGAACTATAATAATATACATGTAAACGCAATGCAGTCCGAGATAAATGCGATATTCTCTTCTGTTCTATGCACTTGCACTACGTTACAAACGCGTAACATCAATCTTTTTTAAAGATTTTGTATGGAGCGTCTTCGGGTGGTTCGAGAATTTGAATTTTCAAAATTAAATTATCTTTAAAATTATTTTTTCTAGTAAAATTTCACTTTAGCAGTTCATTATAATATTATTGTAAACTTCGAGAGTAAAAGAAAAAATTGTAATTATCCATATTTTGATGGTCTGACGGGAACTAAATTTTTCGTAACAATAATGCTGGTTGCAAGTTTATTAATCACCCAGGGCTCCCATAGAAGCAGTAGAGACAGCATATTTTAGTATAACGGCATTAACAACTAACCTTGTAAAAATCAGCGTCTTGACGGCATTCACACTATAGTCACTTAAGAAAATCACGCCAGAAGTTGTTCTACACGACGTTGTGACCTACACGAGTCGCCCGCCCGTCCTTTACTGATCATTCATGCATTACTTCGCTGTACTGAGCACGTCGAGATTTGCAAACTCCAGCTTGACCTTCTCTGCTAGATGACCTCGATTGAAAAGAAATCAAGATTAACAAATTTAGGGTCCAACCCCATCAATTACGAACAGTTTTGCATCTGCCACTTCTGAATGATAAATATATATAGGTATAATGATATGTTTCCCGTTTATCCTTGTCGGAGTCAAGGCAATAGGTACGCTGGTGCTTCGTCTGCAGTGGTCGCATGCATAGACTAGGTCGCATGCGGTCGGCTGCGGCGTAAACTTCGGTTTTATCAAAAAACAAAATAAATATAGCAAATTGAAACTTTGGAAGCCTCTAGACAAAGTGGCAATTCGTCGGCCAGCGTTTTGTAGAATAGAATGTCAAATGTATGGGATTTGACGTGTATGACAGGCGTCAACGAATGTCAAAAACGTCATAGTTATTTGTTATACAAGAGTGCAAAGTTGCTTTTTAACCGCGTGCTCAGTTTTGATGACCGAGCAAGCGAAAGATTCTAAATTTGAATCACGAGCATAGCGAGTGATTCATAAATTAGAATCTTGAGCGTTAGCGAGGGAATCAAAAGAGCACAAGGTGTAAAATCTTTGCACTCGAGTGCAACACGTAACTTTTCATCCCACCTCAGCGAGGAAATAATGAAATGCTTCTTCTTCCTAGCGTTAATTCCCAGTCGCATCCGAAGCTTTCACCTCGGAGTTCGGTGTCCGCTTTACCAGTCTTATCTGCGCATTTGGCTGGACCTCGATATTTTCCGTAAAGCGACTGCCATATGACCTCCACAACCCAATGGTGACATTAGGCGATATCGAAGCATTGCAGTTAGACCGTTGTTGTTGAACTTTTTATGCATCCATTATTTGCACTGAGCGGGGATCGAACCCGCGCCTCCTGCGTAGCGGCCGCGTTCACTACCACTACGCCACGGAGGCTGTATAATATGTGTAATAATACTAATAATAAAATATCAACAAATAAAATTCAACAACAATGTTCAACCATAGGACGTGAAAAAAATATTATGCGCGCAGAGCAAATTAAAAAAAAATAGTAGGTACACCAGGTTCCGAGTCTGAGTTTTTCATAAATTAAAAAAAAGCTGTATGATAAATCGGCACCATAGAGGTAGAAGTAAATAGGTTTAATGATGTTTTGAGTTCACAAACCTCACACGATGTTCTAAATTCAAATTTACTTTATCCTCTAGAGGATAAAAACGACTTTTACACTCAGATATCGAAGAAAAAAAGTAATCTTTCCGAGATGGTGGGATGAAAAATCCTATACATTCGTCATTCTATTCCATGATACGCCGAGCAACGAATTGCCACTTGTCTAGGGGGGTTGTAAAGTTGTCATTTTCATTTTGGCCCATATACATAGGACCCATCGATATGTAGATGTAGGTACCTACTGTAATATAGGTAATGCAAAATTAAACTGGTTCTTTGTAGCTTTAAAGGCCTGCGCAAACGAGGGATTTTTATCCGCGGCCTTTTTAGTCCTCTAAAATAGATCGCTTACAATTGTATCGAGTAACGCAAACGAAGGATTAAAAGTACCGCGTACAAAAAGTCGCTCGAATTACCGCGGACATGCAGGGAGCGGACCGGACAAAAGTACGGGGGAGTCCCCGAAAAAAATAGAGCACGTGTGACTGTGCGATGCAACGCACATGACGGATTTTAATCCGCGTTGTGCGCTCGATAGTGATGTATCGGTGCTTCCTCGTAGTCAAACTTTTTGGTCAAACTTCATTGACATTACACCTTTTTATCTCCCTGTATGCATGCAGTTTATGTATGTACAGTCATAGATAAATAAGATAATGTTAAACGTCAAGTGCGGCGATTTCTTTCCTATATATAATTTAATTATTATTCACGACGATAAATGATGACCCAGGAAATAGAATGTAATATTTTAATAAAAGAAGTCGAAAAAAGAACTGCTTTATATGATACGTCAAAAAAAGAGTATCACGACCGAAATTTAAAGAAAAAGTTATGGAACCAGGTATGCCAAGAGGTTTATTCCACTCCTGTATGGGACTTATTATCGAATTAAGAAAAAACTAAATATGGTAAGTTTTGCTCATTTATTATTGTAAAATAATTAATAATAACAATTTCATATTAATTTTATAATTCACGTTGAGAAAGTTTGAATTATAGTGACGTCCTCTTAGGACGTGCACATCTCTTCATTTCCGGACAGCAAATGATCGCACACCGTGTGCGTTGAGTACGTGGTAATTCCGCAGAGGACTTTTTATTGACGGAGCGTACTTTTTGCTCCGCCGCGGAGAAAAATCCCTCGTTTGCGTTGGCCTTTAATAATAAATTTTAACACAAATGAATAACGGTCGTATCTATTCATTGCCGTACTTTTGCCGTATCATGAAGACTTGGAATTTCTTGACCAGCACACGTAAGAAAGAAGTAAGAAATGAAATAATAATACCAAGTAAATCACGATACAATACGCCAAGGAGTGGTTTTATTATAATGAGTGATATTCGCGTAAACTTCAGACAGTATCAAGAAAGACAGATTAATATACATATTATTCAAACGTTAGCTAACATAATATTACAAGAAAAAGGCTTAGGTATTGAAAAAGGCGACTTAAAAATACGAATTTGAGGTAGGTACGTGTTATTCAGAACGATCAGTGTAATCAGCTTTTTTGAACGGTTTTTTAAACGAACGAAAAATAAAACCTTTCGGAGCTATCACTTCTGGATGGTTATAAAAAAATAACCACGAAGGCACAGAACAGATAATAGTACTAGCACGAAGGCTAAAGCGGGAGCTCCGCTCCGCTCCCGCGTTAGCCTTCTAACCTAACCTATTCAAGTTGGGACGCGCTATATTCGAATCTTCATAACTTCACAATTTAGCAACACACTTTAAACACAGTATTTTTTTGCCCAGTTTAATATTTTAATTCTGTCACTTGGAATTTTAGTTGCTAACTGAGATTAACTGTTTCACACTATTAGTAGCCCATTTTACGATTTTTTAATCATTCACGATTATCGCTAGTTTAGTAAATGTTTCGCAAAAATAATTTAACGCTGCTCGGTTTATTATTAAAGTAACTCTTTATCAGTCATCCATTTATTATTTATTTGCGCGATTTATTATATCCCTTTTTTAAATAAATATAATGAGGCAACATAAGTTTGCTCAGAAGGCATGTAGGTATGTGATTTTTGTGTTGACCCCGCTCGCATCACATCAGGCTTAGGGTGCTTTTGTAAAAAAACAGACTACCACCGGTATCGGCTACCGGTTGCCATCATGTCTATTCGTCGTTTGTCAAAAATAAACGCAAAGTATATGAGCTCATGTGTTTTTAAACTTAAGGGCGCAAATGCGTTGCGATTATGTTTTACGAACGTAAAAGACGAACTAACATCATTTTTGTTACTATGGAAACTTGATATTTTGCAAATTGGACCTTCTGCGACTAAACGCGATTATGGTATAATATAGACATAAATATTTCCAATTTTAGGCCGTCATTCGGCAGTTACATGTGTACATGATAGACAAAACATTACGTTTGTTTACAACCAAAATACAGCCGCTTATATTACATCAGATTTGCTAATGGCTAAAAGCCTGTTAACAGAAACAAGGCATTTAGCATCACTGTCATGGTACCCCACGCCACACTCCCTTGGGTTGTTATTACCGACGAGGGGAATGTGTCTAAAGGTAAGTCCCAATCAATATTGTACGTTATATAGGTACCTATGTAATTTGAATGTATTGTGATGCATCACGTGTCGGGTGACGAGATGGAGAAAGGGTTGATGTTTTCGGTTCGCTTAGGCATATTTTTATACTAGCTGACCGGGCAAACTTCGTTTCGCTTTCAATTTCATAATTATATTGCAAACGGATTTCAATTATAACATGACATAAGTGTAAATATAAATTTGTTCCATGAATTGCTCGATCGTTTCCTCCCATTGAAACACATGACTTCTTCCAATTTTGAAATCGCGATACTAATTTCCGAAATGGTAACTCACCCCACCGTAAGAAAAAAGTAGCATATTAATTTTGTAGGTAATTACATGATCAACAACTCTATTCTATTCATATTGGCTTGTACGCGAAAAAATTTCATTTTTTTTAACGTAAATTCCAATTTTTTGATTATTCTGTTAACCAAACAAAAACAAATCCATATTATAAAAATCCTCAAAATCGGTCCAGCCTTTCTCGAGTTGTGAAATTATCACGATTTTCCACTTTATTTTATATATTATAGATAGATAAATAGATATAGATGACCACTCTGTACCTAGTAAACAGACACACGTTCTGTGATACAATATATATTTGTACGCAATAAAGATCAAGTCTGATCATTGAAAAAAAGAAAACTTCGTTTAATTTTTTGGACATTATTCATAAGGTACATTTTGGTCATGCAGGGTTGCTCGTAGTTCATGGGATGTTACTAGCCTATTCTGCTGATTGTTTGTCTCTCCGCTTTATAGGGAAGTGAATTTATAATATTTCGAACTCCTACGTCTTCTCTTCAATTTCGTGCCGGGTCCCAAAACACTTCCTAAGTACCCCTACTAAGTAAGTTGATGGATTGCTACTACTATTAATTAGAGTACTACGAGTAGTAATTATAAATATAATGTAGGTAACGTGCATAATGTAACTGCAGCACTAAACTGTTATTGTGTATTGTTATTTGTTCTAATTATGTTTTTTATTTCGATTGTTTTGCCTTCATTTGTACATGTGTAATCCGCAATAAAAAATAATTTTCTTTCTTTCTTTCCTTCTCTTTTTCGTTCTTTCTTTCTTTCTTTATCTTTCTGTTCACTTTGGTGCTTATTTATACTTACATTGTATTTTTTTTGAGCTAATTTGTTGTAACTCACCTTGTTGACTCACCAATGTTGTGAAACGGTTGATCTTAGATATTTTCCGTGAAGCTACACTGCCATTTAACTTTCACGATCTATTGACTATGTAGATGCAGAAGTTCTGTAATTAGATGGATTGTCGAATTTACTTACGGCTGCAACTACTCGTAACAAACGTTACAGATGTTCCATGGCAATCGGTTTCGAAGGAGTCTTCATGTTTTAAGAAAGGCCCCCTATCCTAAGATAGACTTGACCAGGTTATAGTTTAACCTTGTAATGTGCTAGTCTAATCGATCCTACCACTTAGCCAAGAGCCCCCTCTTCCAGTCAAGATAACCATGTTACTCTTACAGCTTACTTCTGGAATGGGACAGCTGCGCATTCAAGCTTGCAGCCACCTGATGTCGCCTCAGCAACTGAACAGGTAGAGCGCCCGCGGATGTGCATAAACTTCATATACGAGTACCTTTCAGTATCTTAATGCGGTATATACACATAGCTGTGTCTTTATCATCTCCCTACGCTAAGAATAAAGAAGAACATAAGATTGGTAATGACGTATGAAGCTTTTTTTATTGTATTTCATCATCTTTACTCCCCACTCATAGTTAACTTTAGGCACATTGATAACTGTTATTTTTTGACCTTCACGATCCACTGGGAATATACCTACGTAGAAGTAGAAATTCTGTAGTAAGATAGATAGTCGGACATCTTTACGCCTCCAACTACTCGTACGTAACGAATAGTGCCCACAGATACTTCTGTGGCAATATCTCAAAAATGGCCACCTATGCTAAGATAGATTTGGCTAGTTACAATTTAACCCTTCGATGCGTAAGTTAAACGGTCCAATCAATTAGTCACGAGCCCCTCATTCTTATCTAGAAAACCGTGTTACTCTCACAGCTTACTTCTATTCAGCTCTTGAGTGCGACAGCTGTACTTTCAAGCTTGCAGCCACCTGATGTCGTTGAAGCAATAGTAGAGTGTACGCGGATGTGTATATACTTCATATACGTTTCAGTATCGTAAAGAGGTCTATACATATCAGAGCGTGACTTTATTTATTATCTCTCTAAGCAAGGAATAAAGAAGATAATGTGGCGATTTCACAACCAAAGAAACGAACAGTGCACCGCAGCTGAAGGTAAAGTGTAATAATTAATGGGTCTACTTACTTTGGTAAGTCCTACACTTGGAGATAAATTTCATGGCGTTTTCTTCCAAGGCAAGGTACGTTACCTTTCATCCCCCTGGTATTAGTTAAGTTGCAGTGCGTGAGATAATACATTGTAAATCGCCGTTTTAAGAATAGTCCCTAGCCTAAGATAGACTTGACTAGTTATAGTTTAACCTTGTAATGTGCTAGTCTTATTAGACTAGCACATTAGAAGGTTAAACTATAACTAGTTATAGACCTATTGGACCTATTAGACCTATTGGACCTATTAGACCTATTGGTCCTACCACTTAGTCAAGAGATTTTTTATGATAAAGTCACAGCTATGTGTATATACCGCATTACGATACTGAAAGGTACTCGTATATGAAGTTTATGCACATCTGCGGGTTGCCGAGGCGACATCAGGTGGCTGCAAGCTTGAATGCGCAGCTGTTCCATTCCAGAAGTAAGCTGTAAGAGTAACATGGTTATCTTCACTGGATGAGGGGGCCCTTAGCTAAGTGGTAGGACCGATTAGACTAGCACATTACAAGGTCAAACTTTAACAAGTCAAGTCTATCTGATAGGAGGCTTTTCTTAAAACGGGGATTTACAATGTGTATCTTACGTACTGCAGCTTAGCATAGGGAGATGTCCCTACGCTAAGAATGAAGAAGAACATCTGATTGGTGATGACACATACCATCGTAGCTGAAAGTAATACGTAATGAGGATATTTTCACTTAATATTTTAATCTGCTGTCTGATCCAAAATATTGAGCACTTTTTTCTTGATTGCCTCCAGATCAGGGGCAGATCAGGGGCAGATCAGGGGCATCTTAAACACGTCAAACGTTTAAAAAATTGGTCTGAGCCATGCTTAGCAAGGTGATAGTGTTATTGTTGCAGGTTACTTGTTTTTTAGTTATAGATAGAGTGCAACAGCGGCACTTTCAAGCCTGCAACCACCGTTTGTCGTCGCGGAAACAGCAGAGCACACGCGGATATACAGGGTGTATTTTTGAAACGGGGCAGTAAGGGCAAGTACCTTAACCGTTGTAGTTACAGCAAAACGTCCTTAGGAGACCTTCCCTAACTTTTCGAGTCTTTTGATCCCCACATGAAATAGAATCGATTGGCACTAAAAAAAAAATTTTGGACTTTTAGCATTTTTTTTGGTAACTGTAAGATTTTTGCAAAATCTGTAAATGCAGTTCAAAATTACTCAAAAAGTTAGGGAAGGTCTCCTAAGAACGTTTTGCTGTAACTACAACGGTTAAGGTACTTGCCCTTACTGCCCCGTTTCAAAAATACACCCTGTATATACCCTGCATATACCACGTTTCAGCATCGTAATGTTCAGCATAATATAGATCTGAGTATGACTACGACTACACAACTACGTGCGTGAAGAATGTATAGAAGACCAATTAGAAGACAACATGTATGATAACGTATCATCCGAAGAAACAAACAGTACAACGCACTTGATAACGACATACCTAGTAAACTGCGTTTAAAAACTGTCATTTTAACAGACACTTCAATTTTATTTATTTGCATAGATTAATTTACTTTCGTACTTACTTAAGCTTGAAGTTCTATATTTTGTTTTAAACTTATTTAATATTGTACCTTATCATGTTTACTCCCCACTCATAGTTGACTTTCGGCAACAGAATAGAAAAATCTAAACGTCGGTATTTTTCATGAATTGACTGTTATTTCTTGACCTACACGATCCACTGGGAATATAGAAGTAGAAGTTTTGTAGTAAGACACGTAGTCGGACATTTTTACACCTCCAACTACCCGTACGTAACGAAACACAGATTTGTGGCAATATTTCAAGCATGACATGCTAAGACAGATTTGGCAAGTTACAATTTAACCTTGCGATGGACTAGTCTAAACGGTCCAACCAGTTAGCCACGAGCCTCTCATTCTTATCTAGAAAACCGTGTTACTCTCACAGCTTACTTCTATTCAGCTCTTGAGTGCGACAGCTGTACTTTCAAGCTTGCAGCCACCTGATGTCGTTGAAGCAATAGTAGAGTGTACGCGGATGTGTATATACTTCAAATACGTTTCAGTATCGTAAAGAGGTCTATTCATATCAGAGTGTGACTTTATCATCACCCTAAACTAAGAATAAAGAAGATAATGCGGCGAAAACCGAAGAAAGGAACAGTGCACTGCAGCTGAAGAAGCGTACGCGGATGTGTATATACTTCATATACGTTTCAGTATCGTAAAGAGGTCTATACATAGTATACATATCAGAGTGTGACTTTATCATCACCCTAAACTAAGAATAAAGAAGATAATGTGGCGAAAACCAAAGAAAGGAACAGTGCACTGCAGCTGAAGAAGCGTACGCGGATGTGTATATACTTCATATACGTTTCAGTTCGTAATGCGGTATGTACACATAGGTGTGACTTCATTATCTCCCTAAGCTATGACGAGGTCACAACCGAAGAAACGACCGGTGCACCGCAGCTGAAGGTAAAGTGTAATAAAATGAATGGGTCTACTTACTTTGGCTAGTGTGCTTACTTGGAGATATATTTCATGGTGTTTCTTTCCAAGGCAAGGTACGTCCTTTCATCCCCCTGCTATTAGATAAGTTGCAGTGCTTGAGATAATACACCCCGAGCATTGTAAATCCTCGTAGAGCTAAAGATTTGTATACCATTAGTTAAATCACTATCACTATATTATAAAACAAAGTCGCTGCCGCTGTCTGTCCGTCCCTATGTATGCTTAAATCTTCAAAACTACGCAACGGATTTTGGAGCGGTTTTTTTTAATAGACAGTGATTCAAGAGGAAGGTTTATATGTATAATACATGCATAATATTGTAGAGAAACACTGAAACGCGAAGTTCGCCGGGTCAGCTAGTAATAATATAATTGGTGTTGCATACGTCCATAGGCCACGGTAACCGCTTCCCATCAGGTGGGCCGTGTGCTTGTCTGCCAACTATGAGGTATAAAAAAAAATAATAACTATTTTTGAAGTGACTATCGTGTCACTTCAAAAATAGTAAAAAAAAAAATAGAACTTCATTGTTCAGTGGGGTTCGTGGCGTTGTTTCGTATCCTAAACTATGTTTAACAGGTTTATATTGTTACTCTTCTAACTTACTTCTGTGTAGTTATGTAATAGGACTTCTGCGCTTTCAAGGTTGCAGCGATCTTCTGTCGTCGCAGAAACAGCTAAAGGCAAGGCAGACCCATGTATGTGAAGTACTCGTAAGGACTTTAATGTGAGTATAAATAAATATATGACGTGTAAGTATTAGATGTAGAATGTACCTACCTATGTGAAGTCTACGATGTATTAAATATAATAAAATTAAAAGTATTTGTTTCCAACAAATAAATCAAAAAGAATGAATCGTGATAGACATGATGTAATTTAATAATTATTTGGACAAATTTTCATAATGGTTCGCCACACTGAATTTTTTTGATGTCAGTTAATTAGCATGGTTTCGTCGGCGGCCGAAGGGGTCTCGACGTCTCATTTGATACGAAATTTATGTATGCTAAGGGCTGCTTTTTTATACCACTTAGGTGACAGACAAGCACACGGCCCACCTGATGGAAAGTGGTTACCGTGGCTTATGGACGTATGGACAAATAATTTAACGGTTTCAAAAATATTAAATATTGAGTGGTGAAAGCCCCTTTTTTATACCACAGGTGGCAGTACAGGACAGCCTCCGTGGCGTAGCGGTAGTGAACGCGGCCGCTACGCAGGAGGCGCGGGTTCGATCCCCGCTCAGTGCAAATATTTGTGTGAATTAAATATGAGTATTTGCATTGGTCTAGTCGTGCCTCGGAGAGCACGTTAAGCCGTCGGTCCCGGTTGCCATGAGAACATCTATGGCAGTCGTTACGGGTAGTTGGAGCCCTCAAAAAATCCAAAAAAAAAAAAACAACGGTCTAACTGCAAAGCTTCGATATCGCCTAATGTTAACATTGGGTTGTGGAGGTCAGATGACAATCGCTTCACGGAAAATATCGAAGTCTAGCCAAATCCGTGGTTAAGACTGGTAAAAGCGGACCCCAGACTCCGAGCTGAAAGCTTCGAATGCGACTGGGAATTAACGCTAAGAGGAAGAAGAAGGTGGCAGTCTATTCAAGCAGAGTTTCGTTGCAAATGCCTGAAGGTTTCACCTGGGAGCCTGACGTCTCTAAGCTGTACCGTAGTAACATTTTGTACAAGGACCGTTTTCCAAGGTCCACCCATGCGGTCTGCGCATGTGGACGTGGAAGTTATTTTTAGTGCTTACATAAAGGTATCTTTATTTCATCATCATCATCCGAGTCGCATCTAAAGCTATTCGGGACTTTCATGGCCGACTGCCGTGTGGCCTCCAAACGCTAAGAGGAAATCTTGCACAAGGGCTTCGACTCAAAATCTGCAGGTGTAGCGGCTTTATCATAATATTATATATTGCCTTCAGTTGGAATTAAATATAATCAGGGTCAATCAAAGATAACGAAATTTTCAATTACTAGCTTTTATTTCATAAAAAGCATACACTGTTACAAAAAATATTAGCAAAATATAAATATTATAAGCTTCCTAATATTATGTAAATCTACAGGTACATAGTAAATTCTCACATTCTTAGTAATTAGAGAATAATATGTTCTCACTCAGAGAACTGACTTATCCCATCCATCCCCCGTGTTAGACCATCCGCTGCATTGAGCGGGCAACCGCAGTGGTCTACGCTGTAAATAATCGCGCATAACGCAGTGACAACAAGCAACGCAGTTGCTTTTGTATGAAATACGCCCGCGATGGATGCCCACGCAACGCAGCTGACGGCCTAATCATCAGAGAAATGACTGTCGGGTTTCTAATAAATGTGAATAATATACCTAGCCTAGGTACTGTTCTCTGTAATTCCAGGCTCCACGCAAGTACTTCGTGCCAGCTATATGGAGACGAGGCACACAGTGAAGGACCTGGAGAACGCACCTGCACAACACTTTGTGTTGTAAGAGGTACAGTGTTAAATTTAATTACTAAAATTTAGTCCCTGAAATTAACCTCTAATCACTTTTCCAATACTGATACCGATTGCATTAATGCAATCCATTCTTTTGCAGTCTTATCTCTCGAGTAAATTAATTTATAAAAGTTTTACTAATATTATTTAGTAACTTAATTTTACCAGAATATCTTTTTGTTTACAACGTAAGTATTTGGTTCTCCCTTGTTTGGTATAACAACGTTTGGTCGAATGTTACTAATTCGAACAACGTTTGAGAAAATAATTTGCTTTGCATAATATCGATTGACATAATTTTCATTTCATCGAATATTTATTTGCGATAACAACCTTTGCGCTATTGATCAAAAAGTATAATGCTCATTTCATGTTATGTTCAGTTGATATTATTATGTATTTCATCGAATATTCAATTGGTATAATGTTAATGTAGTGTAGAAATTTATTTATCTGGCCCTCGGCGGCCGCTGCCGCGGCACGCTCGCTTCGCTCGCTCGTCTCGTGCTTGTTGTGGTCACAGTTCTAACCTAACCTAACCCTGCCGATTTCCGTGATGTAAGAAAACCACTAATAGTATGTTTCATGAAAAACAATACAAGTAAAATTGAAAAACTCTCAGTGCAATCGGCAGGGTTAGGTTAGGTTAGAACTGTGACTACAACAAGCACGAGGCGAGCGAGCGAAGCGAGCGTGTTGCGGCAGCGGCCGCCGAGTGATTCGGTATGATCTCTCGACTAAATCATTATTAGTCTAATGAAGCATCAGTTTAAATAAAATTAGTGCAAATGAAAATTCGGTGAAATGATATTATTCCAACTAAATAATTATGCTAAATAAAATTCTACCAATTAAATATTCGGTCAAATGAATAATTAGGTGAAATGATTTTATTGTAACTGAAATTAGTTCAAGTGATATTCGACCAAACGTTGTTACACCAAACAAGGGAGAACCTATTTAACTTGGTTCTCCCTTGTTTGGTATAACAAGGTTTGGTCGAATGTTACTAATTCGAACAACGTTTGAGAAAATAATTGCTTTGCATAATATCTATTGACATAATTTTCATTTCATCGAATATTTATTTGCGTTAACAACGTTTGCGCTATTGATCAAAAAGTATAATGATCATTTCATGTAATGTTCAGTTGGTATTAATATGTATTTCATCGAATATTCAGTTGGTATAATGTTAATGTAGTGTAGAAATTTATTTATCTGGCATTTATTTATCTTGTTGTGGTCACAGTTCTAACCTAACCTAACCCTGCCAGATAAAAAACAAAATATGAAAAAACAATGAAACCACCGTCAGTTTATTGACAATGAAAGAAAACTAATTATTACTAAGCCAAATATTCGGTATGATTTCTCGACTAAATCATTATTAGTCTAATGAAGCATTAGTTTAAATAAAATTATTGCAAATGAAAATTCGGTTTAATGATATTATTCCAACTAAATAATTATGTTAAATAAAATTCTACCAATTAAATATTCGGTCAAATGAATAATTATGTGAAATGACTTTATTGTAACTGAAATTAGTTCAAGTGATATTCGACCAAACGTTGTTATACCAAACAAGGGAGAACCATTTAACTTTATGTCAATTTTAAATTTTTGTCAATAGGTTTAATTTTAATTCTTGCTACGCTTTGGCAGAACTAAAACGAAATAGTCACTTTCGGAAGTGGAGGTTTTTAAGTAACTTTCAACTCTGAAACGAACAAGAGAATGCCTAAAAATAGATAGACCACTTTACAATTCATATTATAGTAAATGTATTAAAATATCTTAGTTTCTATGGGAGCAAGAAATTATATCCTAGCTAGAAAGTAGAATTCACAGAAGATATACGTCTATATATATATAAAAATCAATGCCACTTTTTGTTGTTAGTTTATAACTCAAGAACGGCTGAACCGATTTGGCTAATTTTAGTCTTGAAATAATCGTGGATGTCCAGGGAAGGTTTAAAGGGTGAGAAAATAGGTGCAGCGGAACGGGATCAATAATTCACGCGAGCTGAAAAAATTTGGCGGTACGAAGTTCGCCGGGACAACTAAAGTAAGTTATAAAATGTAAATAAAACTTTTACACAAACCTTGCAAATTATTACGTAATGGAGTTTCTAACATATCAAACATCTCGTAGGTACTTGTAGGACTTATTTCTAAAAATCTATTTCCCTTTATGTCAATTTTAAATTTTTGGACAGAATTAAAACGAAATAGTTAGGTACTTTCGGAAGAGGAGGTTTTTAAGTAGGTAACTTTCAACTCTGAAACGAACAAGAGAATTCCTAAAAATAGATAGACCACTTTACAATTCATATTATAGTAGATATAAATGTATTAAAAGATTTTAGTTTCTATGGGAGCAAGAAATTATATCCTAGAAAGTAGAATTCACAGAAGATATACGTAAGTCATAAAATGTAAATAAAACTTTTACACAAACCTTGCAAATTATTCCGTAATGGAGTTTCAACATCAAACATTTATTTCTAAACATCTATTTCTTAGAACATCTATTATGAAATGTTTTGACGACGGTAAGGGAAGGGCCCTCCTAATAAAAGGAATTAATGTGTAAAGATTGAAACTATTAATATTGTTCACCAAATAGCCATCGTATTATACCAGGCTACTCCACGGAATTTTCTTACTGTGTTCAGTTGTTTGACTTGGACACTAACATTAAGTCAAGTGCTTCTGGTAGCGTGGTACTGTGGCACATATTTCCCAGGATGGTGCTTCCTGCAATAAAATTGATAGAGAAATTTACTAAGGTAAAAAAGTATAATATTATTATTCAACAATTAGTCAACACCTATAATCAAACTGTTAATTTTTCATTGATATAATTCATAAGTGAGTCATAATATATAATTTTATAGTACATTATGGTACAAGTGTGTAATGTTGGTGATTACTGCAGAGGCGCCATTTAAACCCGAGCCCTTAGGTGAGGCCTTAAGAGAGCCGAGCACGGTATGTAATCATCAGTAAACACGTTTAAGATGTTTTTCAACACACTTGTGAATGAAGTAATACTGAAAATACTATAAAATATTGAAAAATTTTCAGTATTTTTGAGCACATTGGAAAACGAATACATTTAATGTAGGTAATGTTTTCTTTCTTTCTTTCTTTCTATTACTTTGCCTATGTGCTCACGTCGAACAATGGCGATCGGCAGTAGGTAAGTATTTAGCAGAATTCAACTTTCTTTTTTCTAGAAAAGTAAAATTTGACTGAAAGTTTTGTCTATTAAACACGTACGTAAGTTGCGTAAGTTGAAATTTTGTATTTCAATACGAGGTTGCATTAAATGAGCAAGCAATAGGTATACAAATTTATTTGTACCTACCATTGAAAATGATCTTCTTGTATCAAAACTTTTTTAAGAACAAAGCAACTCCTACCTATCTCTCGAGATTAGGTCAGACGGCTGTCTCTCTTATAAAAAAAATAGAATCTGCTAAACGGCGGGGCTCTGATGCAGGCTTTCCTCTTAGGGTTGGGAGGTCAGACGACAGCCGCTCCCAGAAAAGCCGATTCTCCTTCGGTTACTAAGTGCAAACTTGACGCAACTGAGAAATTGATAATTTACGTAAAATTTACTATGACGTACGTCTACTTAAGTTACTTTGGAGGTGTATGTGGCCTCTTCATTTTGGACTGCTCGCTCTTCTTTACTCGTTGTGGAGGATAGGTCCGTGTTGGTGGTGGAGCCTGTGTCGCCTGCATCCGTTGACCTCCCCACTGCCCCCTGTCTGTTGAGCCAGAGCCGCTAGGGCTCTCTCCTTGGCCAGGTTGAGTGACGGTCAGCGAGGTAGACCCTACTGTTTGTGGTCTAACGATAGGTGCTGGTGGATTAATTAATTCGGCTTCATCTGTTTCTGATGATGATGTGGGAGTTGGTGTTTCTGATGAAGACGAAGATTCCGGAAAAGCTGTTTTTTCTAATATATTTTTAAGGATGTCTTCATCTTCGCTACTACTCTCAGATGATCCTAAAACAAGAAAAAACTCTGATATAAGTTTTCTATTATACTGTACTTTCATATTATACCAATTTCATTGATGGCCGCTCAATTCCAAAACGACGCCAAATTTACCCAACCCCCTTTAATCTCAATTTTTTTTGAGCAGCTCGATTAATTTATTTTTAATTTGTATCATTGAAGAGTATAATTATCGATAACAGGCGTATTTTATCGTGTTCTGATTAGTATCTGAACATTTTGCGTTATGAGTAGTTCAAAGAGACACTGTTTAAACGAATCCAGATCATATTTGCTATGTATTATACTAGATTTTGCTCGCGGCTCCGCCCGCGTGGATGTCGGTTATCGCGACCAAACATAGCCTATGTCCTTTCTCAAGGTCTAATCTACCCTATACCAAATTTCATCAAAATCGATTCAGTGGTTTAGGCGTGAAAGCGTAACAGACAGACAGACTTACTTTCGCATTTATAATATTAGTATGGAGTATGGATATGGATACGGAGAATGTGTTTAAATTTTTTAGACTGTTATTCTTGTAGTGTAGACGTAAACGGTTCAAAAACTAAAAATCGAGCAAAAATGGCAGTACTCAAGTAGGTACTAGATGTGTTCAACGTCCAGTGCAGCGTTCACCTGACTTTTCAGTGCTTAAAAATATATCCGAACCCTTAGAACTGAAGGATCAAGCTTATCAATGAAATGATGCTGATTTTGAGGGTATGTCAAATGAGCTAAAACGCTTATCCCAAAATGAATTGTATCTTGGATCTTGTAGGAGATTTAAATCTTTCTAAATAAGCTATTATGAAAGATACTCAGTTTAGAAATTCTATGACTGAGTTAGAACACTTGAACAGCTTTCGTATCTGTGATTCAGAATTTAAAATTATATTGAATGTGTAGAAGACCTGCTACAATTAAAAAATATGGGATGCAATATGAGTATAAAACTTCACTTCCTTCATAGTCACCTGGACAGTTTCCGGAAAATTTACGAAATATGAGCGAAGAGCAGGGAGAGTATATGCATCAGGACTTTAAGCATCATGGAAAGGATCTCTGGGAAGAATCAGGGTTTTCTAGGATACGAACATGATGTCTGACTACTATTAGTCTCTGATACGTCATGTTCCAAAGTCTACACTGATTAATTCTTTTTTAGTAAAGTTTTTCTTCTCGTGGATATAGGCGTGAGTTTATGTTATGTTATGTTTTTCTTAGTAAATATATTATGTTTTCTTTTCTGTTACCCACATAGCTGAAACTCGGAAACTAGAGACGATAATAATGTTCTAATTATATATATTTTAATGTATGTAGTCAGCGACAGTTAAAAATATTTGGACAACAGATGTACTGTAACCTAGTGATTATCTGTTCGGTGGTTTTGATTTAATTTTTAATTGTTTTTTTTTAATTTTCGCATTATTTAATTTCGATTCTACTTTGTATTATATTTTTTACTTGAATATTTATTTTGATTTAAATATTATTTATAATTTAAAATTGTATTAGTATGTAATATCATATTATTATAGTTATCCATAGTTACGTTAGCTGCGCGTTATTCTAAAAAGGTCTTGGTTATTTGAATTAAATAATATGGATTATTGTTATTAAGGTATCTTTATTTTTTTATCTAATTAATTTACCTAGAAACTTCGAATGCACAGTTATTATTAATTATGTGTTCATTATAATTCCCGGTGAAGTAAATACTAATTCAAATCATTCAATGCCTAGGTACCACGGAGGACAGAATATGATTAGTAAATCATTTCCTTCTCCATGCTAGGTACTAAGTGTACATAGATCTTTACAAAATTATATTGCACTACTTAGCGCCTTTTCCAGACATTGTAATATTTTATTTATATAACTAGGTATACTAAAATCTACTCAATTTTACAGACTCAAGCGAAATTTCATGGAATAATAATAAATTAGACGTCATATACAAAAAGGATTTCATAAAGTATAATAAATAAATTAAGTAAGTGTCAAGAACACAGTTAAATTACATGCAGAAATTATTAAATTTCCAATAACAAAAACACATTAATGATTAGATGTCAATATACAATACTTAAATATAATGTTATTTTATGCTCATTAATAATACCAATTTAATATGATAGTGCTTAACCGCTTAATGCCATAGCTAGATTTTTCAATATACATTATATATTTACTTAATTATCTTCTAACTGCAAAACTGCACTTATTAGTCTAACTGCAAAGCTTCGATATCGCCTAATGTTAACATTGGGTTGTGGAAATCAGATGACAATCGCTTCACGGAAAATATCGAGGTCTAGCCAAATTCGTAGTTAAGACTGATAAAGCGGACCCCAGACTCCGAGCTGAAAAAGCTTCGGATGCGACTGGGAATTAACGCTAAGAGGAAGATTTACTTAATTATCTTCTGAATAATCGCTTAAGTTGTAGCATTTTCCTATTAAATGTATTATAGAGTAGGCGAGAGTCAATCCATCACTAACCTTAGTTTTACTACATGTCCCATGAATTTCACTCGGCTAAAAATTCTTACGCAAGCATAATAAAATATTCGCCAAAACATATTTTAATAATTTACTAGAATATATAAAGCATTGCTAATTGTACAACTATAAAGTTTCAAAAAATAGTAATATTGAAATCTATTTGCGTAATTTTTGTACTTAGGCCAACTTTGGTGAAATACGCTCAGCTGCTAATAGTTATAACTGTATGTATTTTATATTTTTATTTTTTATTTAATTTATGGACAGAGATCATACACAAAGAAAAGTACAAGAAATATGTACAAAGGCGAGTTTAACTCAACATGGGTTCTCTCCTAGCAAACCTTTAGGTAGCAGAGAAGTAGTTCTGTTATGGTGATGAAGAGATGTGAACATTAGGTACATAAAAAAAAGAGATAATAAATGAGATGAACATGTTTCGTGAATGTTTTATATCATCCACTTTATACTGTTTTTCACGCAAACCAATTGTTATTCACTTATAATTAGTAAACTATGAACGAAAACTGAAGATGTATTTGTACTGTCCGGGATAGAAATGACTTGCGGTAAATTGCAGTGATATAATAAACCTTATCATAATAAGATTAGTGTGAACAGAAGAAATTTCACTAAGTTTTACATACCTGAATATTCACTTTCGTCGGATGAACTCGGTTCACTTTCAGGAGCCCACATTTTACTAACACGCGTGCGTTCGTCACCCCGTTCGCAAGGGGAGTGGGCGTTACTATGTTACAGGGAATGAATTTGGCAAAATGAACGCAGATAATCGAAAGCAAAATGAGGCAAGTTAAAGTTCACTTTGATTGATATAAGTATATCGAGTTACTCATTTCACACATTTAAATATGTATCAGACTTTTCAAAATCGATTCTTTAACCCTTTTTCCATAGCCTAAATTTTAGTTATTATTTAAAAAAGGATTAACCACAAACCAAAGAAATGACATTGTGTTTGTAAAGGGAGGCTGCTCAAAGAAATCACCTCAAAGGCCATACTCGATTTTGATAGCTGCCGTTGACTGGACAATATTATACTCGTAGACACGTATGAGAAGCACTATAAAATACCGGAGGATATCTGTGTTTCATCATCCAGACACGACATATTCCTTTTTTCGCGATCGCATAGGCGTGCAGTGCTTGTAGAACTCATAGTAACGTGGGAAACTAATATAACTATAAAGACAAACAAATACTTTGACTTGACTAACGAGTTAACCACAAACGGCTACGTGGGCTTCAGTAAGCTCGTTACTAAATCGAATATCAAAAGCGGCATGATAGGATCTTACCAAATTTGGATAGGTAAGGGGGGGGGGGGGGGGGGGAAACACTACTGACGGTGGAGGTGAGCGCTGATGCATCACAAGGTGGCCACCCTAAACCTATTTGTATGTATGGGTCAAATATTGGAGGTCATTTATAACCACTGTCTGTCGTTCGATTGTACTAGTTATGTATCTTTGGGTGACATGCAATAATACGATAAAATGGTACCATGGGGCTTGAATGTTAATGGAGTTTGAAGGTGTCTAACCACCGGTATCAACGATAGATAGACACATTGATATTATTGCTAACACAAAGCCAACAGGCGCTTTCTGCGACCTTCAATCACTGCAGCAACCACTTTCGCCAGTCTTTTGTCAGAATTTGATGGTTTTTCAGATGAGCTGGGTTTTTTTCTGGTGATCTTATAATATGAGATACCGATTTATTGGTTTTTTTTAAAGGTTATTTGGTATCACGACCAGGTTTTCCTCGCAGAATAGCCAGCCAGAATAGAATAGCCATTTCGTGTTCTCCCATCAGACGTATCTAATCATATACATATCATCTGGTAATCTGATTGAACTAGGTTTAGTATCTACTGTCCCCTCTCATACTACGAGTATTATGCAATACTAGCAGCATGCACAATTTAGTATCTACGCGCGTAGGATAGCTAAGGCGCGGGTAGCCACTTCTAGTAAGAAACTATTTCGTACCCATGTCGAAACCGATTATCATGGCAGGAATTAAGCGATTTGAACTCTGAAATCCGTCTTTAGTAGATTTTTTTTAGATTAAGCATTCTCTTATTTTAGAAGTTAGAGGGGGGGGGGGGGAGGGGGACACACATTTTTCCACTTTGGAAGTGTCTCTCGCGCAAACTATTCAGTTTAGAAAAAAAAAATATGTTGGAAACCTCAATAGCATTTTAAAAGACCTATCTATAGATACCCACACGTATGGGTCTGATGAAAAATTTTTTTTTGAGTTTCAGTTTTCAACCCCAACTTAATACTTTTATTCTATTTTTGTGTAAAATTCTTAATGCGGTTCACAGAATACATCTACTTACCAAGTTTCAACAGCATAGGCCTTATAGCTTCGGAGAAAAGTGGCTGTGACATACGGACGGACAGACAGACAGACAGACAGACATGACGAATCTATAAGGGTTCCGTTTTTTTGCCATTTGGCTACGGAACCCTAAAAATGAAAAGCCCTCAACAAAAATCACATCAAAACGTCAACTTATTATGTAAAATATGTACATGAGCTACCTACACGGAGGATAGAATATGATTGCTACGTACAGTTCGTAATAACACGAATGCACCTAGCCACTAGCCACCCTCACCCTCACGCTAAGCTAATTCTATTTTGAAGTAATTACACTAATTTGACATAAAAACCATAATTATTTAGATACAATGTTAGTGCCAAATTAGTATTCCGGTACACTAACTATTTCCGGCGTAATGTTTATGTAATTAGAATTAGCTGCATGCGACAAAGGGCGATGAAATAAATTGTTGTTGGAAAAAAATTCAACTGTCACCGAGTCCATAGGACCGACGAAGGGTGTAAACGATGTAATTAAATAAATAATAGTCTATCTATACCTACTACGAGTATAACCATAGCCCACTATAAAAAACAATAAACGTGTTAACTAATCAATTTACATTTGTATCAACAAATTACAAAATCCAAGATTAATTTCCCATTTTTTTAAGTTTATAATATGAAAATCCGATATGCCGATATAAACGACTGTAAATCTAATCAAAATGCATAAACTGACGAGATTTTCACATTAACTGACGAATTAGGGATAGTAACGAATTAAGGATTTTAATGAAATTGACCAATTGCAGAAACTGACCAGTTGGTGAAAATGACTAATTAACCAAACTGTCGAGTAGATAACTAACTCCAATAAATAGGTATTACGATTTGACGTTTATAGTCTAGGGATGAAGTGTCTCAAATTAGTTGTCAAAATAATCAATTCAGGTGCCTTACAAACGATTAACTAATCGTTTTAATATTTAACATTGATATTAAGATTAGGATATGTGTGTTAGTTAATGAAAATATGAAATGGGTATTAATAATTATTATTTATTCACTTTCTGTGCTACTTTTGCCTTCATTATCAGAAACAAAACAAAAAATCGTTATCTATAGTATGCGATACTGCCAAAGTACCATCTTAGTACCTAACATTTTGAGTTGTATAACGTAGAAAAAACATAAGAGGGTCAAAAGTAATGCAAAATATTACAAAAGTTATATTCTGGCAACACCGACCATAAACCTAACAAGTAAAATGTAACAACCAAAGATAATACAGCAACAACACATAATTTTAAAAATAAAGCAATATAACGTAGCTGTCTTACGAGGTCTCACATTAATGAAGAACAAAATGAACAAAATGAAGAATCACGTCGTAGTTTAAATTATTTGTAGTAATTCTTATATTACTTGTAGTATTTTAAACTGGATATTTTTTAAACTTGCTATTATAAGTTATTACGTATTTACATTACAAATTATTTAACTTAATTTATAATAGTTTTATGTTTCGTTCCAAAAGTGCCAAGTTACCTTCTATGGCTCCTGAGGTCTGCCATAGTGCACGTATTAAATTATTTCAACTAGTGTAAAAATAATTACCTAACAGAAGCTGATCTGCCAAAATGTTAAGTTTGTGGCCCTGATAAATCAGTCAGCCAGTTTGTAAGATAATTACATGCAGGGAAGATATAAATTTTGATCGGTACAGCATAGATCACTGTATTGCCATTGTTTGATTCGAAATCTATACTATAATTTTATAAAGCTGAAGAGGTAATTTGTTTGGTCGAACGCGCTTTCAGGAGCTCCTGGTTCGAATTAATCAATTCTTTTTGTGTTGCATTATCAATTTATCAAGGAAGGTCAAGCATCACGCTTCTATTCAAAGGAGCGGAGCAATAATCATAAATTTCAACAAATCCGGCAGATTTCCGTTCAATATTTGAAAATTCATAAATAAGGAATATATGGTTAACAAAGTGCTTTGAAGTATAGCATGAGCGAAGTCGGGGCGGGTTGGCTAGCTTATAATAAAGAAATTAGATTCTTGGGGATTGCGGAAATAGGATATCTTTTATTTCATGCAAGCGGAGCCATGGTCAATGTCTTGTTATAATATTTACATAAAAATAGAAACAATAATAGAATCCGTTACAATTCGTTTTTTATTCTAATTTAAGTTCAAATTGCAATTTAGTTTTTATTCTTATCCTTATTTTTTGGTATAGCTTCACTTTCTTCTCACATTTGCGTTATTTTATCCGAAAAATAATTAATCGTGAAAGACATTTCAGATGTAATTTAACAATAATTATTTAGGGAAAATTTTCATATGGTACGCCACACTGAATTTTTCTCTGAATTAATATCGCCATTTCAATCAAACCGAGACGTCATCCGTCAAGCTCGCGACTAGTGTGAAAGGGATAAAATATAAATGTTTACTTCAGAATTTTTACGTTCGTAAAGCTTCGTAAAGTTTCGTTTTCAGGTTACAGTTTTTTGACGTCGAACTATGAAGTCGACTACTCTAATTGGGGAATTGCCCTCCCTTATGTCACACTTTCCACGGCGCCGTAGCGTAGTAGAGATGTAGCCGGGGCCTTAGGGAGGTGCAAGAGCATTTGTGCAATAACCGACGGACTTTTGTAATAACAATCGATTCTGTAAAAGTTAAGCAATACTAGTCAGGTCAATCTTGGGATGGGAGAGCCGGTTGACCCTGGTTGCTATGAAAACATTTATGATCAAACAACAATTGAGAGAAAAAAATATTTATTTAGCACATTGAAGCAACTAGGTTTACATTTCTCTATTCATGCAGCATAGCAATAAAATTTGATTGAATAAAATAAATAAAATTACATAAGAACATCTTCTATATTCTGATTATCATTATCATGCTCTTCCTCCTCAAGTTCCTCGTTTTTGAGAGCCAAACGTAAGAGCATGGTAAACAAGAATACCGCCAATAAAACATAAAATAGGAAAACCATATCTTTGGTAAGTTGGCCAGAGCCCTTACTGTCCATTCTAGTCTGTGTGACCGTCCTGACCGTCTTGTTGAGTACTTTTATGAGTTTATTGTTACTCTGAAAATAGAAAAAAAAAACTCTGTTATTTCCAGTTCACTGTGACAGTCCAGGTTTTTTTAAATATAGGACACTACAATTTGACTTCGCATCGCCTGGTAAGCTAAAGGCAAAGGTTTGGAAAAGAGGGTCACTATTACCCCCTCAATCTCTTCACCCGACCATGATATAGAGATAAAACAACTACAAATAATTAATTTATAGTGCAAAGCCGCGGTAACCTCTTTCCATCAAGTAAGCCAGGTGCTAGTCTGGGTAATTTCACGATGCCAAATTTTTTGCTAATTTCGGTGGCAGTTTTCAATCATAGGTTTTCCGATGAAAAAAATTTTCAATGTTCTTTTAGAAAACTATATACTACTAGATATTCTAAAAGAACTCCATTAAATTTTTTCATCGGAAAACCTATGATTGAAAACTGCCACCGAAATTAGCAAAAAATTTGGCATCGTGAAATTACCCGTCTGTCCTCTAAGTGATATAAAATAGAACAGATACAACCAAGGTTAGCCTATATATCGCGGTTTCGTCGAGCAAAATGGTAATGTGCGCGGTATCAGAGGTGGCCGAAGTAAAAACATTGATTTTTCACTGTTAATTTCAGTAATTTGAAAAAAAAAAGACGAAAAATTCTTGATTTTATCGAGTAAACCATTCCTTACGCACGTTTGGCATTTTTCGAAGAACAGTTTTTAGATGGGAAAAACATTGAGCTCGTGAATTCACATGTGACACCCCTGTTATAATGATAAGTTTGGCCAGTTTTAACTTCTGCCTGCGCTCCTGGAGTGTTTTTTTCTCTCAGATTATCATGTCAGACGTTCAATCTAGAAGTATCGTATCGAGTACACAATTTACACATTTCTGTTACTGAAGGTGCAGTCATTTTGATGACCTAAATATATAAATAAACACATCTAACGAAACTGGCACTTTCAGTTAAAATAATTGATTCACCTTTACTTAAATGATGAATATATTTCACATTCTATGGCTCAAATTATATAGAGGGATTGAAAAAGAAATGTTGAAAAGCTCATCATCGTACAGGTGCTATACATATTCTCACGCCTTTCCTATCCAAGGTAGGCAGAGATACGAAGTTTTTAAGCGCTGATAGAATATTCCTACATCCAGAACCAAGGGTCAGATAATTTGAATTGAAATCTATATACTCGTATATATAAAAATCAATGCCACTTTTCGTTGTTAGTTTATAACTCAAGAACGGCTGAATCGATTTGGCTAATTTTAGTCTTAAAATATTCGTGGGTATCTAGGGAAGGTTTAAAGGATGAGAAAATAGGTGCAGCGGGAACGGAAAAAATATGGCAGTACGAAACATTTCAGTCTATGTTCTTATAAGGTCTTCGTTTGAATAAAATTCATAATAATAAATGTAAAAGGGCAACAAATGACGGTAATCCAATACGCACCAATGGCAATGTCATCTTTCACTGATGTAGAATCAACGTTTTAAACAGAACTACTGTCGTATCAGAAATTTTCAGGTGAAGTGAATGCAACTGGCAATATAGGGGCGGCGCTTGAAGTTCTAAACTCACGCCTACACAAATTATAGTAACTGCAACATAGTGAGGAGAAAATTCGATAAAAATAATGTAGTTTTGTAGAATTTCCTGTTAATGCAGGTTTTGTCTTTTAATTAAGGTTATTTTTATATCTGTAGATATCTAAGGTCTTTCGATGCGTTGAGCAAACTCATCACCATCCACATTGATCTACCTTCCATCTTCCACAATACACGCCCATGTGATAAAAAGATATGAAAAGTAATCTATTTATAAAAGGCTATAATAAAACCCTGCACCAAATTTCAGATTATATACCTACATAAACACATCTTAACAAACCTTCTCATTACATAGTACAATACAATAATATAAGTTATGATGAAGAAAACAGCATGGATATGGTAACGTGTGGTAACCAATGTCCATAAATTTTGACCATACCATGCCACGACCTGTATTAACTGGTCCTACATGCATCAACCGATTAACCAACCTAAACCTCAGCTGCCTCAAAGAAAAGGAAAACTATCGACATCGATATGTGCACATTTAGTCACCTAACTGACATGCGCTGTCGATAGAAGCACTACTTCTTTAGCTATCTTACCCCTACTCATGGATTACTCGGTGGGACTAGTTGCAATTGATTCGTAGTTCCCGCTGACGAATGGTGTTCAAGCACCTTGGCATAAAAGCGCCGTGGCTGGATACAGATCAATGGCCTGCAGTAACCTACTTACGGATAAATTATCGACATATACCCGCGGCGTCCGCCACGTATTTTATTTATGGTTCTATTTTCCGTCAAATAACCGGTTCTACTTAACAATTTGCAATCAAATAGTTAGAATCTACCCATGAACTATTTCACACCCCAAAATCCACCGCGTCTCAACCACATGAAAATCCATTCAGTAGTTTTTGCGAACAGACAGAAAGGTATTCAAAAGTATTCAAAAATCTGTTTCGTCACCTTTTTCGTCCATTCTCTCTAGTTGTACAAGTCATTTCATTTGGTCACTATAGCTACCATACCACAAAGTTATCTTAACATACTGTTCCTCACAAATTTATAATGGGTCTTACATCACCGTTCCCATAAAGTCGTCTACTACGTCTGACAATTGATTTGAGACTCTCCAACCCTAGTCTACAAACGTCAAATCGTACCTATTAAATTATTTCAACTGTCTACATATATACATCACGCCTTTATCCCCGGAGGGTTAGCCAGAGGTGAATTAACACACACATTTACACTACCTATTAAATTATTTCAACTGAAGACAGTTTTTTTTATTATTATTATAGATTGTCAGAATAATCGATTCAGGTGACAAACGATTAAACGTTTTAATATTATTTAGGGTTGATATTAGGAGAAGGGCTAATATAAAATGGGCATTAATAATTGTTATATATTTATTTACTTTCTGTGCTACTTTCGCTTTCATGAGAAACAAATAAATAAAAATTCGTTGTCTCTAGTATGCGATACGGCCAAAGTACCATCTTAGTAACATTTTCAGTTGTGAACATAGAAGAAACATAAGAGGGTTAAAAGTAATGCAAAATGTTACTAAAGTTATATTCTTGCAACGCCGACCATAAATGTAAGTAAAATGTAACAACCAAAGATAATACAGCAGCAACGCTAAATTTAAAAAGCAAAAGTGACATAATGTAGCTGTCTTACGACGAAGTCTCACAGAAATGAAGAATTACATCGTAGTTTAAATGGTTATTACGTATTAACAGTTCATTTACAATAACTTAATTTATAATAATTTCTTGTTTCGTTTCAATAGTCCTAAGTTACCTTCAATGACTCCTGAGATCATAGTGCACCTATTAAATTTTTTCAACTGTAGTGATCCTTTCTTGCCCGTGATACTACCATTCATACTACCAGTAGTAACACCGGTAATTAGTTTACCCGTGGTACTACTGCAGGATAGCACTACTATCACTACAGTTGAAATAATTTAATAGGTGTGTGACGATTACTCGAACCAAAACTTCGAGAAACTCACCCCGTCGCGTCGCCGTCGTCGAGTTGAACATTCCCCACGTGATCGTCGATCGTCTATTCCAGTACCAGGGTTTCATAGCAATGTGGAACTTACATCACTGCTTTTGCAAAATCAAGGAAAAAGGAACTACTATTTTGATATCAAAATAAATTCAAGCGTATTCTTATGATTTTAAAGTCTATTATTGTACGTGGTTAAACGAAACTTTGGCTTTCGAGGTTCGAGCAATAGTTAATAATAATTGCCGAGTAACTAGACATCTACAATTGTTTTTCAAATTTCTTATAGTTTATGACACAAAGTAATCATGTTACTTATTGAGTATGAACTATTATGAATTGCTCTTAACGCATTGGTTAATTAAACTTCTTTTATTTCATGCTTTATGTCATGATTTTGTTATTTTCTCGGAGCATAGCGCTAAGCGTAGCGTACTACGCATGCGCTTCCATTACTCTTAGTGGAATGAGTACGGGGCGAGGGCATGACGGGCTAGCTGTGAGGTTGTCATGTGGTATGGGCAGGTGGGCTATAGATGCCCGCTCAATTTAAATGTTTGTGAGGATTAACAACTTAGCGTTGATCTCAGTTGCATCCGAGATTTATACCTCCAGTTCTACGGCGTAGCTCTCGTAGCAGTCGTAGCTCTTTGGGCTGAAACAAACCTCGCTATCGATTACTGTTTGTAAGGATCCGAGCCTTGTTGTTTTGTTCTTGTCTTACTGCAATTGTCAAATTATACCTATTACTATTAATTCTGGTTGCTTCAGCTGGGCTGCTTCAAGAACATGATCATCACAAGGTGTACTTCCGAGTACGCGGTTATCTCCCTTACTCTTTTCCTTGATGTGCTTTATCTTATTTATTACTTCACAACCCATGGAAACTAGAGAAACTAGAGTTAAAAAGTAACCTCTAAACTATTTATATCCCTGTATTTAATTTCAACGAAATCCTGTCAGCCTTTTGAACGTTATTGAGTATCAAACATCCAATCATCTATAATCCAAACATCTTCACTCATATACAAATAAATCTTTCACTGGTATGAAAATATGTTTATGATGTTCATACGGAAAATAACCCGCTATTATCATTTAGTAGTGATACAAAAAATGAAAGAAATCACAGTACTACTCACATACATGCTGTTTTAGTACCAGGGACTCATAACAACGAAGAGCTTAAACTACCAGAGTTAAATAGAGAAAATGAGTACTGCCATTTAAATCTAAACCTTATTCGTGCGCACTCTAGTGTAGTATTGTACGTAAATAAATGGCACTTGAACCGTCAAGGATTGAGAGGTAATGTAAATTGATTACTGGTCAAAGGGTATCTTGCTTTAAGGGTGTGGTTTGATATTAATAGTGGGATGAGTAAGGGAGGCAGGAGCAACGCTGTGAGATGGAGAGGCTTCGTGATATTCAGACTGTTACCCTCAAATTCGCTTGAGTAGTCAAAATAGTAATCAAAGCAGATAAAGCTATTAATAATAATAATAATAATATACGTCTTTATTGTACACCGAAAAATATCACATTACATATAGAAAAATAGGTGAACATGTGGCACATACAAATGGCGGCCTTATCACACTGCGGCAATCTCTTACAGGCAACCATAGGATGGAGACAGAAAAAAGGAGAAGAAAGTTTCAGGGCAGTTTGATGTACATTGAGTAAATATTATAAAGAAAAGAAAATAACAGTTATGAGAAAAATCAAATAAAAAACGAACAAAAACATAATAGCTACCTAAGTATAGGCAAATATTATTATATAAAATACATACATATATATCAAGTATAAATAAATATCCCAGAAAAAACTATAATAGGTAGGTAGGACCTATGTTAATACATACACTTACATATACTACAACCTTGTTGTTCCATAATCCATAATAACAGAATTAGCGAAACTAAAGTCAACATTATTTTCATAATTTCAACATTTTTTAAGCATGTAGGCAGACTACGACCCTATTTATTGACATTGAATACGGTCGGTACGGTGAATCATTTATTGTTAGGTACTCGATTCCCCTCTTTTCGACTCAGTGACTCCAGTAATTAGTCCTCAGAAGACGAAGATGAAAAGAAATGTCATATTACCACTAATACGTATTATAGTAACTATTTACAATATTCACACGGAACAGATAATAGTAACATTGATTTTGTAAATTGCAGTAAAACTATTAGCGACGTAAAATAAGCGACGCGCTAGTGGCTAAAGCGTGTGGCTTGTAATCGAGAGGTCACGGAACCGAATCCTAGCCATTTATCTCGAGAATACTAATAAAAAAAAAGAATTAGAAAAATGCAAACTAGCCAAACGGAGGGATAACACACCCCCAGCCGCGCACTACTTGCCTCTTACCTGTAGAAGTTTGAAATCTAACCTTCACCCGCTTTAACTTTTCAGTTCCATGGGTTGAAAGTATTAACGTGGTTAAAGCGGGTGATGACCCATTTTAAGTAGCGTCTAAGATGGTTCCATTAAAAAAAGGGTTTTACTTATGCTTCTTAATGAAAAATACGTGATAAATAGTAAGTATTAATTGAGTGTTCATAATTTTCAAGAATATCCTTAATTTTATAAATATAATAATTATTTAGCTGCCTTTGACGCTGACTGTACTACTCTCGTCGTACTTTACCTGTGTGCTTTACATCCATATCCATCGGGCCGTATTTGCGTGATTGAACAACAAACAAAGACAGAAACTCGCTCTTGCACGTACGAGCTTAGTTTAGATTATGTCTAATATGTCCATTTCGCAAATGGGGCAACGCAGGCTGGAGTTAATTCAAAACGAGTTTATTACGAACAGGATTTCTGCATGACCTTGAAGGGTTACTAATTGTTCGAGGCATTGAGTAACCGAATTTGCATGTGTAATCTAAAACCTTAAAATGTTAGTAGACAGTACAAAGCACTCAGTAGACGTCGAATGGAAATGCTAATCCCCATAGTCAATGCGTAATCATGAGTGACACGGTGTGGACGAGAAACTTTTACTCTAACATTAAGACTAGCGGCCAAATTCACACGAGAAATTTGGTGGCAAAATATCCTATAATCTGTTTATAGCACTACATACTGGTTCTAAATACGAAACTTTCATATTAACATGTGTGCTTGTTTCTTGGACATTATCAAGTCCATAATCTTCTATCTAACTGGGTTATCAAACGCGATAAGAATTTATAAAATAGCTAAGTAGCTCTCACGTGGCAGACAAAAGACGGCCCACCATGGGAAGTGGTGACGGCGACCTATGAACGTGTGAACGTGTGAACCAGAGGCATCACCCTGAAACAAACAAGTTTTAGCTTTCAGTTTTATTTTAAAAGCTTTTTAATAACTTGCTTACTTAATTTGTTCGGGTCTAATCTTGCAACTTGATTTTGAAGCAGATATCCTCAACTATTTTACTAAATAAGTTGTTTTTAACAAAAAAAAATGAACCAACTTCTAGAACAAAAATACGTCGATAAGTAAAAAAAAAATGATAAATACAACTGAACATATAAAAATGCGCTTAGGACTTTTGTTGAAGTCGGTCAAAGTCAAAGTCAAAGTCTTTATTTCTCAAAATAGTGCAACATTGTTACAGCTTTTTGACGTCAAAAACTCCTTAAAACTAAGTTTACCACCGCTTCCTAAGCGCTAATGGAGAAGAAACGGCGCAACAAACTCCACTGCGGCATTTTAAGGACGTCAGTTTACAAAAAAAATAAAAGGGTTTCTTAAGACTAAATATGAACGTATGTACATTTGTCTCGCGTCAAGTAGGTATATAAAAATAAAAATAAAACCTTATATAAAATAAAAATAAGACAACTTCAAGAGGGGCCTGCACCATGCTCAAGCCATACATTTTTGTCTTTAATATAATCGTCTGTCCTATAGTATGCTTTTTTGCATAGGGTGGTCTTTACATGATTTTTAAATTGGTTTTCAGGCATACCAAGGACCGATTCAGGCAACTTATTATAAAATCGTATACCTTCCCCTTTAAAAGAATCACTAACTTTGCTAAGCCGATAGCATGGAAGGAGCAGTTTATTTTTATTGCGCAGATTTCTGTCTGTAATGTCACTTACTTTTGTAAATTTAGTAGTTTAGCCAAGCCTAAACGGTATTAGGCAGGTATGACCATAATCACTATCCCACCACATCATCATTGAAATGTGTAAGTGTGTATGGGGTCTTCTGTAAAACTGCAAGGCGACACAGTAGATACAAATAAGCAGGCAGGATTAAAGTCATTCCCAACCGCCTCGATTGAATTTCTACCTGTTTGTCTTGGCTTAATTGGAGAACACGTAATGGATGTGCTGCAATAAGTTTTAATATTCGTAGAATCGCGGGAAATTTAACAGGAACACAAAACCTCTACAGTAAGTATGGTCACAGATAACATAATACTGGTATTTTATGATATACTTATTTGTTTTCTTCTTGAAACTTGAACGATGTATAGTAGCAATGTCGTGTTTGGACTCATTTTGTTCAGCGTTAAATTTCGCATACACCGCTGTTATTTGTTCATCTAATTTAATTGCAGGCACTCCTGTGACGCAGGGTGACGCGCAACGTGTTGTTATTCTTAGCAGTGAGCGGACACGCAATATAAAATGAAAAGAAAAATCTATAGCTATATAAATAAAATTTTAGCAAAAAGGCGATTTGACTTCAAGAAAAAAAGAGTTACAGATTTAGGTACTGATCTGTTAGAAGTTTAACTTGGTTTGTTGTGCGTGAACTATTACAATGCAACCAATTGAAATATGAAATCTCCAGCTAGTACAAAACAAACATACCGATCGAATTGAGAAGCTCCTCCTTTTTTCAAAATCTATATCGATCGCGCTCAAATTTTGACACGCCATACAATCCGTTTCATAGATTGTTCTTATCTATTTAAAGCATGGACATAACAGTAGAATGAATCGGGTGAACTTGGGACCTGGGTCACAAGAATAGTATAACAACATGATTCGGGTAATGTCAATTAAATTAATTTTTTAATTTTAATTTTTTAATTAATTTTAATTTTTTAAGCTACGACAGCTACGCCGTAGAACTGGAGGCAAAGCTTAAAGTGCTGATAGACTTGAGCATTCACTTGTAACAGAACATCGAGCATTCGCCGTTTTTAAATTTGTCGAACCGAACAACGAACCGAGCCAAGTGTATAACCAAATAATGCTACGAACATTTACATGATCTTTCCAGCGAACGCTCTAGTCGAAGCAATTTTACAGTCGTTTTGCAAGCATGCTCGCCAGAACGATTGATAGGAAGCTCACTAAAACGCTCTCGTTTATTTTTCTGTAATGTGACATTCGTAAGAATGCTCATTACAAGTGAATGCTCAAGTTTATAAGCACCTTTAGGATGCAAGTAGGATCAATGCTGAGATGAAGAAGATACACAGGAAATGGAATGGAATGGAAAGAGGACTCTTTATTCCGCACAGCCTCATTTTAGCTCATCCTGCCCACGCCATCCGTGAGTTATCAAAGCGCATGCCCAGTACTGTTTGTTGTGCTCTATGATTCGTAAAAATAACAAAATCATGACATAAAACATGAAACAAAAGATAATAATATTAATATGATATGCAAATCATAACGTCTCATATTCACCAAGTAACATGGCTACTTTGTGTCATGAACTGTTAGAAATTTGAAAAAGAAACTGTAGATGGACCATTTAGCTGCAGTTAACATTGATTGTTCCTCGATCCTCGATAGCCAAAGTTACGTTTATTCATGTACGATAATAGACTTAAATTCAGAACGTATTGTTCTGAATTTAAGTCTATTATCGTACATGAATAAACGTAACTTTGTTGGTTGATTGTATTTTGAGATAACGATAGTAGTTCGCATTTTCTTGCTATTGTCACAGAACAGATAATAGTACTCTATTGTGAAAGTTATGTATTGAAGTCCTCATTACTATGATTCCCTGGTAATCAAAAGGAACACACGATGGAAGTACGTCGTCGATCAAATGTGAGGAAGGTCTGTGACAGCGCGGTACCGGTGCATAGGGTACTAACTTTTTTAATCACTACACAAAGCTGTACTGGGAGGTTGGGAGGCTAAATGGCAGTCGCTCCCATAAATGCTATGTAAGTTAAACCAAAAGATAGAGAAGAAGAAATCGGACCCCGGCCTCTGAAGTAAAAAAGGCCTATGTAACCGGGAGGAATGAATAAGTACTATGCTAATATTGGCGGTTAATCCAAACATATGCCATCAGCTAATATTGTAATTCAAATTCCTTATATCTCTTGAACCGTTTGAAGTAGATATGTCTTGTTTGGATTCATTTTGTTCAGCATTTCATTTTCTACAAAATGCGGTTATTTATTTACCCAAATTATTTACAGACACGTTTATGCCGCAGCGCCTCGACGCCCTCGACGCACACCATAGCACTGCAAACAGCAACGCAATCACAACTTCACGGTCTTTTCACACATTGGTAAAGAGCCATGTAGCGAGCAGTAGAGAGTACGGTTGTGGTCCATGAGTTTCATTACAGGACCCATTGATGTTGTTAGAAAAAAGAATCCGTAAAAAAATATGGTATTCCATATTTGAAAAATTGACGAATTAAAGAAATTGACCAGTTAGGAAAATTGTCGAACTAGAGAAAATGACCAGTTCGAGAAATTGACTAATCAAATATTTTCATGAAATTGACGAATTATGGAAACTGACGAATCAGGGAAAATGACCAGTAGTGCACTAACTGAGCAGGGGAGCGGAACTCGGTTGCGACCGGTATTCGTACACGGATGAAAATGTTTATGTTTGTCTCGAAAACCATTGTACCAAAAATCATCAAATATATTGAGACAGGGTTTTGACTTTTCAGTTCAATCACAGGCATTGTTCACGAAGTAAAAGTACGCTAGTACTATTATCTATTCTGTGGTAAAAGCCTCATTCCGGAACAAATGCGTATTTTTTTTTCATAAAAGCATGTTTTTGTCGACAACGCCATCTTGTCATTTTTCAAGGTACTAGCTTGGACGTTACTCACGCAGTGTTTACTGTCGGGAAGTTGAAAGGGGCGACTACATCGAGAGGGCGATGATAACTTTTCTATATTTCAATCCAAATTCTTTATTTAATGATAAACTTAATTAATTAGGTAATAATCCATAACTTAGTTTCCATCGCGGCCGCAGCGCTATACATCATAAGTCTTTGCACCTGGTGGGGACCATTGCCGGGTGTATCATTTTGTGCACTCCGGCATATGTTTGGGTATACCTAGCATATTCAATTCTCTCGAAAGGGCCTCTCCATCCTGGCTTCGGCCCGACCTACGCCTTCCAGGAGGCCCGGGACTTCATAGTCCCGAGAGTTATTATTTATTTGCCAATTTTCCAATTTTAAACGTTGTTCTGCAATATGTTTCAGTAAAAAGAATCGTCCCGATTACTACCCATGGAGCATTTTCAATTTCAAATACCTAATTAAAATACCTTGCGTAATAACTTCTTCTCATCTTCATCGTAGCGTTAATTCTTAGTCGCATCCGAAGCTTTCAGCTCGGAGTCTGGGATCCGCTTTACCAATCTTTACTACAGATTTGGCTAGACCTTGATATTTTCCGTGAAGCGATTGCCATCTGACCTCCACAACCCAATGGTGTCATTAGGCGATATCGAAGCTTTGCAACTAAGCCGTTGTTTTTGGACTTTTTGGCTCCAACTACCCGTAACGACTGCCATAGATGTTCTTATGGCGACCGGGACCGACGGCTTAACGTGCTCGCCGAGGCACGACCAGACCAATACAAATACCCATATTTCATGTACACAAATATTTGCGCTGAGCGGGGACCGAACCCGCACTTCCTGCGTATCGGCCGCGTTTACTACCGCTACGCCACGGAGGCTGGCTTGCTTAATAACTTCTGTTCCTACAATATTGAATTGATATCTTACTGCACAGAATAATTACGAAATTAATACAGCAATTTAAGTGAGGGTAACACATTGACTCTCAAGCGAAACGGAGTTTGCCGCGGTTGTTATAATGAGGGGAATGATTCACCATGGATTCACCCTAACCAAGGGCTATAATTCCTTCATGTTATAAGCCGATATAATTGAGATATTCAAAAGGATACAGATTAAAAGGGGGACCAGTACTGTTATTATTTGATTTCAAAGTGCGTGCAGATGGATGTAAGATAAAACTGGACCGACGAGCACCTGAGGATAGGGAACGATTGATATTTGGTGTATTTATTTGAACATTTTAGTCATGTCATGACCCACCAACAAGTAAACTAAATAAAACAGTTTTAAAATACAAATATCTAGCTGTTGCCCACGGCTCCGGATGTCGGTTGTCGCCATCAAACATAGCCTATGGCCTTTTCCAAGATCTAATCTATCTTTGTCCTTTTGATATTTTGTGAGTACCCTGTAATAAATAGGTGCACGGTTAAATTCCAATTCGTGAATTAGGTACACTTGTCTGCCATTATTATCGGATGTACTGGCAACAAGAATGAGTTCGCGTTTGTCAATCTTCATTGTTTCCTCTCAGGCTTACAATAAATTTTATCGATAAATTGACCTTACGATCTAGAGGTTCCGCGTTCCAATCCTGGCATTCCCACTACCTTTTTTTTTATCGTGCGAAATACCCCACGGATACCTCCCCCGAGGAGGAGGTTATGTCGGACTAAAACGCACGCCGCCTGTGGGCCGTCAGTTGCCGGAGGTGAGATTGTCGTAGCCATATCCCTCGCACCCCGGCCGACCCAGGGCCATATCTCTCGATTTGGCCCTCTTCCGGTGTGGGGACCACAGAGTCCCCAACTCGCCTCCGGGTACAAATAATGGGTAAATACCGCCCGAAGCATCCATGCTCGGTGATAATCTGCGTCAGCCAGAACGAGAGGCCGCCGTGTGGCCTCTCTAGCCACTCCCCCATGATGGGTCTTACCGCCGCTACTACGGCGCGCCCTGGGCATTTCCACTACCTGCGTGAACCAACCCCTATTACAATTTAGCTTAGCTTGAAGCGTATAATTATGCAAGCTGTCACCTTGGTGGTATAAAAAAAGGTTGAAGGAAAACATGACATTTCGGTAAGTATATTATTATAGGTATTCTTTTAAAAAAGATCTCGAAACTGTTATGTTTACTTTTATGTAATTATTTTTAGAATAAATGATGAATATGCAAGTGAGCAAATCTGACTCAGAGCATACAGTATCTACGTGTATTTTAGTAACTATCTATTTATAAAATCTGACTTTTCGTAAAAAAGTTGTTAACAAAATAATTCCGTGTAGCTAAAACATAGATAGAAGCGTTCTTTTTATCATTGAATATTGAGCACCTTTTAAGGCCTGTATTCTAGAACGAAACTCAGTCCTGAATCTAAGTTTATCTGAGGACAAATTATACGAGTATAGATAGATTGACAGATTTGATAGATTGTATAAACAATCCTGTCCTCACATAAAACTAGATTCAGAACTAAGTACCGTTCTGGAATACGGGCCTAAGACTTACATTTATAAATATTTTAAAATATCATATACTAGCTGATCCCCACGGCTCCGCCCGCGTGGAATTATGCCTATATGTTATTCTGATGTATAAGCTATATTATTTTATCGTTGAAAGTTTTTACGTGAAAGAGTAACAAATATCCTCACATACTTACAAACTTTCGCGTATATAATATTAGTCGGATATATCATTGAATTATTGATAAATATTTGGTTTGAGAAACACTGATCTAGGTAGGTGCGTATTGTAGTTGTGTAGCTTCCACCTGTCTGTGAGCATGGCAACGAAGGGTGACTCAAGAGGGCTGATGGGCGACGGGTGGGCTTACGGCTCACATCCACACCGGATGCTGATATGTGTTCTGAATATCCGACATATTTATTTTTATACCCCACACGTAATCCTCAGTATCCCGTCCCATTGAACCAATGATTTTTTTTACACAAAACTATTATACTAGAAGAAATACAATTGTATTTCCTCTATTATAATAGTTTTGAACGTTATTAGGTTAACATACCTAATAACGTTCAAAACTATTATATTTAGTTATTTAAAAATATATATAAAAGTAAAAGTACCTATATATTTATAGTTCAATAAAAGTACAATGGATTGTCTTGTTATTGTTAAAGTAGGTACAGTGTATTGTCCATTTCATTACACTTGAAAATATTTAAGAGATACGATTTGACAGATGTCTGGATTCATGGTAGGTAACTAGGCACTATTGAAAGGATACATGAAACTGTTATAAATTAAGTTAAACCATTTCTAAATACGTAATAACTTATAATAGTAAGTATAAAAAATATGGTGTGACATATTTCACTTTAAATTACTACAAATATTTTAAGAATTGCTACAAATAATTTAAAATAAGACGTGATTCTTCATTTTTCGAAATCTCGTGTGACAGCTACGTCATATCGTTCTTATTTTTTCATTTGAGTGTTGCGGCTGTGTTCTCTATGGTTGTTACATTTTAATCGTATGGAGTTTATGTCAACTCGTTACGTTTATGGTCGGCGTTGCCAGAATGTAACTTTTGTAATATTATGTATTTCTTTTTACCCTCTTATGTTTCTTCTAAGTAATACAAATGAAAATATTGCTTAGATTTTTCTTTTATCGTATCGCATACTAGAGACAACGAATTTTTTTTATTTTTTTTCTGATACTGAAATCGAAAGTAGCTCAGACAGTGAATATATAAAAATTATAAATACCCATTTCGTATTTTCATTTACCCTGCTTTATTAACATTATATATCCTGAACCTAATATCAATACTAGATAAATATTAAATTGATTGTAAAAATGCACCTCTTAGATTATTTTGCCTACCAGCATCATCATGCGCATGGAGACGTATTTTCCTAATTGCATCTGAGGCCAAAGCTTGCCAAAGCTATAATTTTTAGGTTTTTAGGTTTCCCGTAGGAGCCGCGTGGTTCCCGGCAGAGTAGAACTTGGGCCTCCCCACCCCATCTCTTCCTATGCGGTGTCGTACCAGGCGACTAAGGGATAGGGCTGTTTATCACCAGACAGTTATATAGGTACAGCCACAACTTAGCCTCAGATGCATACCTCGAGTCAACAATAGTGCCAGGAATATGGCAATAGGCTCACCCCCTATTACGTGGGACCGAATAACTACAAATACCTATTTATCTATTATTTTTAACCTATTTATCTATTTTTTTTGTATGTTTGTTATGCGATTGTGAAGCCAATTCTAGACTGATTTTGAAAATTCTTTTTTTGTTCGTAAGTAGATTATTTCGAAATGGTCCCATTTAAATTTTGTAAAGATCTGATGATGGGTTTCCGAGATTAGACCAAGGAACTCTTCAAAAAGTACCAGGAAATCAGCCGCGATTGCTGCAATCGCATATTATTGCAATGTTTTCATTAAGCCTAACACAAGGTACTAATCCAAATATCAATACTAGATATATTACATGATTAATCAGTGTTGCCAGGGCCAGATAGTCTAGTGTAAATGTAAACAAGATAGCTTAAAAAGTTACTTAACAGGGAAAAAGTAACGTTGTTTTATGGTATGGCAATCTTGTCGGATAATTATTATATTGTGCGGTTATGATGAATAGTTTTATTTATTTACAATGTTACAAAAGTTACATTTTGGCAGCTATGCGATTAATCTTTTGTTACTTGAATCGATTATTCTGACAATTGATTTAAGAAGCTCCATCCCTAGACTATAAACGTCAAATCGTATCTTTTAAATATTTTCAACTGTAATTGATTATAGAATCAGGTAAGGTTCTGACTCTATTGATCGGCTCCTCTAGACAAGTGGCAATGTGTTTGTAGAATAATAGATTGATTAAAGTATGGGATTGATATACGTTGACGACTGTTATAACGTCAATTGCTACTTGTCTGGGGTGCTGGTCAACTTCATATGGTTTAACCAAAAAAGGTACCTACCCAAAGATAATAAATACAACACCAACACTAAAATTAGAAAATAAAAACGATTTTAGAAAGAGAAAAGAGAATCGAGCTCGGGTGGGACTCGAACCCGCGATCTTTCCCTTACAGGGGGAATCGATTTGAATAGTTAGCATAATTAAATGCTTCGAATATTTCATTCAAATAAAAACGATAAAACAAAAATAGTTTTACGTTTTGTTCCAATCGTACTAAGTTATTCTTCTATGACTTAGCTTAGAGCATCTATCAAAATGCATCTATTAAATTATTTCAACTTTAATGTCAGCTTTCTTTTTCTATGTAGGGTGGACAGGGCCCACGGAGAACAGAATATGATTAGACAAACAGGGCCCTACCAACAACTTCAGGGCCGAAGTCCACCTCGCACGAGGGCCTCATCCGTCTCGCCACTTAGGTCCAAGATAGAGAGATAGATAATTCTTTATTGTACACCAATAAATTTACAGTAATACAAGTAGGTAGCATGTTACGGTTCAATGTACAATGGGCGGCCTTATCGCTAGAAGCGATTTCTTCCAGGCAACCTTAGGATGGACAGCAATGTGATAAAAACAAAAGATATGAACTAGAAAATAAACTAGATACAAGATGTATTAAAAAGAGAGAGAGAGAGAGAGAGAGAGAGAGAGAGAGAAAAGTATAATACAAGATAATTATGTGTTCCGAGGTATATAAGCGAAATTGCCGCTTATGTAGCGCCTCAGTTTCATAAGGAGCCATTAGTGTACGATCCTGACTCACACTTGCCTCATTCTAATAGATGATTGCATGATCTTTAACAATTGTCTCAGACATTTTTTTCTGAGTTAGTTTATACTTAAAACTTACCAAAATAAATGTGAAAACACCGTTTTTATGGTTTTTGACCCCGAAAAAAAAAGCCATTTGTCGTATCGATGAGGACTTCTTACAATTTATTCATGATGGTGTTTTGAACGAGCCTATATACCAACTGTCAGCTGGTTGCGAATTATTGTAGAAATCGAATTTTTATAGATATATTGACCGGAGTTTTAAGATTTTTGCGTTGGTTTTACTCTAAGGTGTTACTATAGTGTATATAGTTACTATAGTATATTATATACTAGGCAGGAGGCGCGGGTTCGATCCCCGCTCAGTGACAATATTTGTATGCATGAATATAAATTAATATTTGCACTGGTCTGAGTATTTCTATGCATAATATATATTATGTATTTACAAAAAAAAAAGTATCTAAGTATGTATATCCGCATTCTAGATTCCATAACACAAGCTAAATAAACTAATTATAATACAAGCTAATTAAAATACCATGGGTCTACAATAGATAGCGTTTTTAGAATGTTGTAGAATATTATCCGCTTTATGGTATTATGTATGTCTTTGCCTCCAACTAGATTATAGAGTATTTAATCTGTCCGATGCTTAGAGTATCTATCACCTGTCCGATGTATTACTTTACTCTATGGAATAATCTATAGGTTCTGTCAGTAGGTCTTTGTTATGGTATTGTATTCTCTTTGATAGTAGGTATTGACATTTTAATGTAGGTATTGTGAAATCGTTTTTAAATGTAATAAAATAACACTGAAATGTTCTTTTTTGATTTTACTTTCCGCAAATGTTTGCGATATTTTAAACCCCCATGTCTATGTTATCTGGTAGCATTTCATCAATTATATACAATGGTAAGTTTATCCGAACTTTTGCAGTTGCGTAGAAACAATTCGTGTTGTGTATTTATTTAATATTTTGTCACCTCTCCGATTCCGAGAAAATAATTCCGATGAGCTCTTCCAGTTAGTCCCACTGTCATCTTTTCTATCTAGAAAAACACTTGCGGGGCGAAGGTGTCAACGATGCAACTAATTTCAACCCGGAGTAAGTGTCTTAGCATCTCTTTTTTCCAGCACAATAAAGACTTGGAATTATTTATCAATACACGCGTTTTCTTTTCTCTGCTGGTTGATGGACGTTATTCTCAGATTTAATCGTTAGATAGGTATCGGTCGTTCGCGTTAAAACTGATATAAAGCATTAATGGAGGAGTAGAAAGTGGACCCTAGATTCCGAAGGCGGGCTGGATAATGGGTACGGAACCATTAGTGCGCGAGTTCGACTCGCAATTGGCCAGCTTTTTTTTGCTCACTATTAAAAACGGGTTGCCGTTTTAATATCGAGTAGGGGTTAGACACTTGAAACATTCATGGAAGATTTAGTTGTACTTACATATAATATTTACATCAAAAATGAATATGAAATATCGTGTATGCAAAATTTCAGCTTATTTAATTTCTTACACATTATTACATGTCCACTATGTTCAGTCCTTATTTTCATAACTGAATTATAGTAGTAGCATAAGCATAAGCATATTTTAAAATTCTCCTGAGTGAGGTCAGACACATCCAAAGGAATATTCATTTTAATTATGTTACTTATTTATCTTTGGAAGAGCCATATTAATTTATTTTGATGGGGGTGACTACCGTCTGAATCTCCCGACCTCGAAAGCAAAACCTGCACTGGAGCCTCGTCCATCAATCAGCAGGTGTACCGGTTTATTGATTTAATTGAGTTTGAATCTATCCATATATAAATTCTGGCTCGCTAGCGGAATGAACGTCGAACACTGGTTTGCGTGGCAGCAGCACATAATTTGTACGCACCATAAGACCTGAGTGTAGTCTCATATAAACTAATTGATTTTTTTACAGTTTCCTTTACACGAAGTTATAGTCGTTGTCAAATGTCTACCACCAAACTTGGGTAGTTTGGTACGTACTCTCAATTACGTGGTATGTGGAGTAGCTGTTCTGATGGGAATTATGTTAGTGATAGGAATGAACGAACGGGTGAGTAACGTGATCTTCTTTTATTTTCGGTGACATGTTATCTAATGATCTTATATTAAAACTGTAGACCGACCGCGAGCGCTGTGCTGCTTCTATGGTACGCACGGCGCGGCGTGGCCGGGGACCAGGTAAAAAAAGAGGAAGAAAGAGCGAGCAAGATACGGCCATGAGTGCTGGCAGCGGTATCTCACCCGCTCTCGTCTCATGGTTTTTCTTTGTGTTGCTTGTATTTGTATTGTTCGTTGACGACTGTTCATGTCGACAGCCTCTTGTGTGGCGAAAGTGAACGCGGCCGCTACGCAGGAGGCGCGGGTTCGATCCCCGCTCAGTGCAAAGGCTACTGAAAAGTAGCCGAAACGTCGGGATAAAAGTAAATAAGTAATAACGAATAAGTCTATCGCGATAGAATCCGTTAAAAGGTGGTTTTATTTCAATGAGTGAGATTCGTGTAAGCTTCAGACAGTATCAAGTTTTGTGTAAGACAAACTTAAATCACTGTTCTGTAAGTAGTGATTTCATTTTAGAAGTCTTTAAGCCATGGATTGGTTAAGATATATTATTATATTCTAGGACTGATGCTTGTGGCACCATTATGTTTGACTGTATTCACTTCATAAAATCGTTTTTTTTTAATAAAAACAAGTTAGCTCTAAGATGGCTATGTGTACGTATGACCTTCAAGTTCGAACCTCATCTATAGGTAAACGTATCTTAAAATAGTAATTTCTGGTAATTGAGTAACCAACATCTAAAGATAAAAACTTTATTTTTATACCATTTAGGTGGCAGACAAGCACACGGCCCATCTGATGGAAAGTGGTTACCGTGGCCTATGGACGCGTGCAACATCTTCACGAATTGGCATAATATATGTAGGATTGCGCTCTATGATGTAGTTAGTAATTTTGATTTTTTTTTCACAGAAAAAGAGATGGATGATCCTGGCTTACTTACTTGTTCAGAACATATCGATAATGTATGCTTTCGTCGTGGGGTCGCTCTTGTACGGAACCTATTATGTAATGACCAAGCCATGTATACCGCCATATGTAGTAGGCCTCTTGAGCATTTTAAACTTTCTATGTGAGTAGTATCTGCTTGCTTTATTTTTATTCAGTAGTACCTACAGTTGGTGGTTTTGTCACCAGGGTTCATCATCTCTGATGTACTAACAACACTGGAGCCCACAACACAGGGTCAAGCCAACTTCACCCGTGAGCTAGAACACCTGCCGATATAAGGACAAGGCTTATCTCAGAATTGGGAGGTCAGAGGGCAGTCACACAGATACTAATCGAAAACTATACGCGGACCTCGGGTTCCAAGGCAAATTGGACGCAACTCGGAAATCAATATGCAGACGATAATAGCTCTTTCTTTATCAGTATTTGTAACATACTTTACTTGTGCAACCTCGTAGTTTAGGTACCTATTTGCATTACATATGAATATTTATTTATGTAACGTAGGTACTGATTTAATTTATTTCTCATTACAGGGCAAATGTACGTCTACGTAGTAGTAAATAGTTATCGCGCCAACACTGAAAAAGTACTTCTCAAATAATACCAAAGAAAAGATGAGTTTCATAATAATATGCGTAACCAAATGAAAATCTTGTTAACAATAAATACCGAAATATTTAAGAGGATATTTTTGTACTAAACATTTGGTTTTTCAATCTTTTGTAGTACAAAAGTCTTATATGTAATAAACCAATATGATTATTGATATAGTATGATGATTCTGATGATGTTATTATTAGAAAAATATAAAAGTGATCATTATTATGTAAAATAGTGTGTGAAATATTTTCGAACTTGCTATAATAGAACTAGCACAGGGTTATTTATGCGGCGTGTCAGAATAAGTTGGTGACTGCAGCGGTATCTTTTGCATAAAATGCAATATATTTTTTGCGTAGAATTCTGTAAATTCTTCTGCACTAGATTCTCTCTATAGCCACAATCATTGGAAGGTCTGACGCGCTGAGCACCCACCAACACCAATTAGTGTTTTATGCTTCTATCATAGTGAATGTTCTAATGAGCTCTTATAATTAATATCTACCACCTTCTCCCATCGTAAGTGCTGTCTTGACAGCACATGCTGGTCTGAGGGTCACGATGTAGTCGAGTTGAAAATGCCGTGAGCGTCATTCAAATGCATGTGTTATGGGTTGACTGACAGTGGCTAGCGCAATCTCGCTAACCAAAAAATGATCTGGATATCAGAGAGTTCATTTGACACTGAAGATACAATACAGATAATGTACCTATCTTGAGTGTTGGATGAATTCGCTGGTATCTAAGCACTTGCCCAGCCCAGGAGTTCTTGCTTGCAGCCTCTACTGTTTATTAGTATAACCTTCATTACTAAATAGAACAAAAATTTTATACCACATAGGTGATAGACAAGTAAAGGCTCATCTGATAGAAAATGGTCATCGCGGTCTTTGGATATGTGCAACACCAGTGGAGTCACCCTTATTCTGCCAACCTTGTAGGAACCTAGAATAACCCGATATTGTAGTCGGTTGGAAAACTCACAGTAGGGAGATCATTTCAGTGCTTGAGCATACGAGGAATGAAGTTCCTTTCGTACCTCATTGTGTGAGGATGAATTCCTTGTTTGTGGCGAGTAGTGCACTACTATCAGACTGGACCTAATAAGTATTTTGTGATGACTATAATCCGATTTGATGCAGATGAAAAAAAAATATTCACCATTGGTATGCCACATTATCTTCGAATAATCTTGTTCTGCTAATAATTTTTATCTCGCCATTATTCCCACAAGATTATTGTAGAACAGAATGATGTAGGTATGTATGGGATTTGACAGTCGTCTACGTATGTCATAAATATCAAAATTACGTCGAATCCCAATGAGGATCATTCACGTTTTTAGCTGAGTATGCAGATTTATAATGAATAAAAAAACAATAAACACTGTGAAAAAATTATTTCAATCCGATCAAAAATGACGAAGATACAGCAATTTTAATGCAGTAATCTCAAAAACGCTCGCCGCCGCGCCAAAATACTGTGTGACGTCATCTGTTATGACAGCGCGCGCCGCCGCTATGGAGAGTATGAAGACTTAGGGCTCTTTTGGGTTAAGACTCCATAGCTGTTTTATTTCGTAACGTATAATTTTGAAATTTTGTACTGATTTTAAGTAATTTACAAAGCTTCTAATAATATAGTTTTTGTGCTATTTACTTCAATACTTTTTTTAATAAAAATAACTATATCTATACCTACTTATAATATTATGAAACTGAAGAGTTTGTTTGTTTGAACGCGCTAATCTCAGGAACCACCGGTTCGAATTGAAAAGCTCTTTTTCTGTTGAATAGTCCATTTATCGATGAAGGTTATAGGCTATATAACATCACGCTACTACAAAAGGGAGCGGAGCAGTGTTCATAAATGTCAACAAATCCGGCAGACTTCCATACATCTATGTTAACATAGTAATAAAGAGGGAAGATTTGTATTCGATTAAACTCAAAAACTACTAAACCGATTTCGAAAATTCTTTTACCATTAGAAAGCTGCATTATCACTGACTAACATAGACTTTATTTTATTTTCAAACAAATTAGGAATCCTTACTAAAACTTCAATAATGAAATCCAAGATGTAAAAAAATTACTTAAAATATTTCTTACATCGCGTGCGCTGCGAAAACTATTGATGATAGAATAATATAATGTACTACGGAAATATATAACTTAAAAAGGTCTACATAAAAGTCCGCGATAGCATATGTCTATCTCCTAAGAAAAACCCACAGCAATCATTTTTATCTTTTAAAAATTACAAAATAATAATGTGTCATTATCGAAGCTATTTTTAATAATACAGTATCATTCCTTATCCAATTAAATACGTTCAATATATTGTGCATTTGATGTAGATTAAAATTGCTATTCAAACTATTTGATTACAATGAAGAACTTCAGCGTTAGGTAAGCGTAAGAGCGGGAAACGTGCGGTGCGGTGTGATGCGAGCGCTCAGGCGGGCGTTCGGCAGCCCTCTCTCTGCCAGTTTGTATCGTCGACGACTCACCGAGCGGTAGGTGTATAGCGCGCGGCCTTGAGCGAGTGACGGAGGCCTGACGCAACGCAGCAAAGCAACGCAGTCCACTGTAGTGTATAGACTGGAACGTTTGTTATTGTTTCGGTGGTAATAATGCCCCCATACAAATATTGTATTGTGCCAAAATGCAAGAATACAAGTGCTACTACGCCTAATAAACTGTTTTTTCTTTATGTTTCGAGAGATGCAAAGATAAGAAAAAAATGGGTTAAAGTAATGAGAAGAGATGATAAAACTCCTCTTTCAAGCGAAAGTGTTTTACATTGTTGCGAAAATCATTTTGACTTAAGTAGGTATTGTGTACCTATTACTATTAGAACTATCGAGATATTTACCATGTATTGTTTGGAGCTTCCAATAAAGGTCCAACCCCACCAAACGGACGGCATCGGCCCGGATTTTACAATCTTTAAACAAAATTAAATCTTATTATCACAGTGTTTGAAGTTTATATTACCAAGTCACGCACAACAGCTTGACAGCGACGTGCGGCGGCATGACGCACGTCAAGCTGTCATGCGTGACTTGATAATATAAACTTTAAATGCTGTGATATAAGATTTATTTTGTTTAAAGATTGTAATGTAAAATCCGTTCCGATGCCGTCCGTTTGGTGGGGTTGGACCGTAATAGTAATGTGAAAGGCCATTAAAGTTTAAATACCTATATTGCGTACCTACCTATGTCTATACATGATAACAAAATTCAGTCTAGAGATTATCCTGCAGGCGTATACTATATACCTACCTATTCTATCATTTTTAAAAGTTACAGACTTGCACCACTACGATTAAGTCTCCTAAATACTTTTGAAGTGGTCATGACGGCAATACCTACTTAAGTACTTCATCCCTACTTTATTATTATTTGTTATTTATTATATATTATTATATTATATATTACATATTATATATTATATATTATTATAACATAACATAACATAAACTCACGCCTTTATCCCCGAAGGGGTAGGCAGAGGTGCTAGCACCCACATTATTTAATAATAAATAATAATTATTATATTATTATTTATTATTATTATTTTATTTATTATTATAATATTATAAATGCGAAAGTAACTCTGTCTGTCTGTCTGTCTCACTTTTACGACTAAACCGCTGAACCGATTTTGATGAAATTTGGTAAAGAGGTAGGTTAGACCTTGAGAAAGGACATTGGCTATGTTTGGTCGCGATAACCGACATCCACGCGGGCGGAGCCACGGGCAAAAGCTAGTTTTATTATAAAACTTAATACCTTTTCCTTTTCTGAACCTGTATTATACTAGCTTCAGTTAGGTATTTCACGTCATTTCTAACGTGGTTTATTACTCGCTTGACAACACAGTAGGTACAACTTTCGACAGAACATCATAAGGTAGGTAAATAAGTAGGTACAAGCGTTAGGACGAACTACGTATATTATAAAGTATTTTAAAAACAAACTGTATTTGAATAATCACCAAAGAACTTAAAACACAAATATAAAGTACTAAGAAAAACCAATAAAATAGTACCAATAAATAGTAAATATAGTAAAAATAAATAATAAAAAATAGTACCAAAAAAATAAAAAAAAACCAATAAAATAAACTAGTCGATCCACGAAAGAATTGGTACTGACTGACTGGCGACTGCGCTAGTCGGGACGCGTTCATAACAGATGACGTCATCGTCTAAATCGCAGTGTAAGCGGGCGTTTTTAAGTACTCGTTAAGAAATCCCTAATAGCTTCGTCATTTCTTGACGGATTTTGATTATTTAAAAAATAGGATACTCAGAAATGTATAGCGCACCTGGTATACTGATTTAAAATACAATATTCCATTATGTGATTCATCCTCATTGTTCATCATTCTATTCTACAATACGTCGGCCAACACATTGCCACTTGTCTAGGACCCTCGGTCGCATAATGTACAGTAAGCTTCAGAGAAAAGGGACCCCCCTTTTTAATGATATGAAAGCATGAGGGGGGTCTGTTTTCTCTGACGCTGACTGTACCTTTCGCAAAATGCACCCCATGCGCAAAGCGTGCCTTTCTCAAAATGTACCTTTCTCAAAATGCACCTTTATCAAAATGTACCTTTCTCAAATTGCACCTTTCTCAAAATGCCTTTTTCATATTGTAGGTACTTACCTTTCACAGAATGCACTCTTGCGATATTTTGAGAAAGGTACATTTTGAGAAAGGTGCATTTTGAGAAAGGTACGTTTTGCGCATGGAGGTGCATTTTGCGAAAGGTAGGTACATTATGCAACGGAGCCGTCTAGGAGGGCAGGCTGGGACTTATGCGAATGAAATCACGGTGTGATGCTCTGTCATTTAATTAATTTTAATAGCATCCATTTGCAATTTTAGTGAAGGCTTTTTTATGGTGCTAATCAAAAGATTTTATGAATCGGAACATACCATTCATGATTTAATATTTCGTTGCATAAAATTCATAGAAGATGTTTAAGGACGAGAGAGTCGTAAGAGACTTCGGCGGCTTCACGTTGCCGACAACATTTGTATAATGATCGTCCGACTAGTAATTCTCAATTTATTGCCATGTAAGTTTAATATTACACCCTTTGCAATTTTGTGATTAACTGAACACATAAATTGCATGTTGTGTATACACGACACGTATCTACTGATTAAAAAAAAAAAAAAAAATGTCCATTTATTAGACTTTAATAGGTGGAAATGTTGCTATAGACATTCTCTACTATTTAACCAAAATATTTAACTAATTTGGTGTAGTCATTTGGAAATTATGCGTGTGCATAGGTACATTTCAGTTGTTCTCCTTCATTTTTACGTATTATTAAACAGAACAATAGCGTGTTTATCCTGGTCCGGTCACAGTCCCAAAAGAGGTCATGGTGAAGGCTGCCTTTCCACTACCACATACGTAGCGAGTAAAATGTTCTATGACACTTGTTTATATTTACGTCTTACTTTGAAGCTTAAAAAAGAGACCACATTTTCAAACGAAAATGTCTAAGTCAAAAACTGCGGTTTTTTTTAAATAATGTATTTATATTGATTAAAATAGTCTATTTTTATATTATTGTAAAGAAAAATTACATTTCTGTAGGGAGATTTTCCAGGAAATGCTATAAACTAAAAATGCTAAATTTCAAAAGTCACATTAAAATATTTAGGAAATTATGCATTATTTACTTTATAAAGCTATTTTATGATGTTACATCAATAAATTATGTTATAAAAAATCAACTACATACCTAATGGCTCTTTAAAAAAATACGCAAATAGTTAATTATATGAACTATTAAACATCAGATTATAATGGATTCAGGCACAAAAATTAATAAGCTATGAATACTTGCAACTCGGTTTTTCTTCTGTTCATTGATTAACAATATCTACGTACAGTCAGCTTCAGACCGATCTGATGCTGACTGTACCTAACTCGCAATACTTACTTGTTTGAACGATCTCATTACATGAGACTCGTCCGTGCAGTATTTTGATACAAACTGTAACCGGAGGAATTACGGGGTGTAATCCCACGTCACGTAATTCCCGTTACATAATATGGATATTTTAATACTTAGACCTTATGGACCTGAAGGATCTCAGCCACATGCTTGAAGGTTATTCTACGACCTGCTTTGAGTTTTTTCTCTTTATTTCGAGTGAATGACGTGGATCCTTTCGGAACATGCCATCCGTTTCCCAATTCACCCGTTCCCAAAACATCCGTTCCCATAATGACATTTTCCTAAATTACCCGTTTCTTAAAATATGCGTTTCCTAAATTACCCGTTTCTCAAAATATACGTTTCCAAAATAACCCGTTTCTCAAAATATACGTTTCCCAAAAGATCCGTTTTTTCAGATCAGTCTCCCAAAAACACGGTTCCCACGTGGTGTTGTGCTAGTCTGTCTAAATAGAGCTTAGAAACCAATCATCATCATCATCATCATTTCAGCCGTTAGACGTCCACTGCTGGACATAGGCCTCCCCCAAGCGTCTCCACCTAGACTCCACTTAGCTACCATCATCCATCGGTTTCCAATTTAGATTAATTATTTAACTATTACCTGTGACATGTATACGTGCATAAATCCTCTTTGTCCTCTTCATAGCCTCTTCATGGCTTTAAAAAAAAACAGGAGGAAGAGTGACATCGTATTCGATTTAGAGTACAACAAACTGTTACTTCAATTACAATGTGGCGATATTGATTCGTTGTCGTTTCTAACGCCCGTAGCACATCTCCGCTGTTTCGCGGCGGACAGCGGAACTGCTAGTTGAGTTTCGCTGTGTTCAAGTGTAGCTGGAGCAGCGAAACATGAGCGGAACTTGACACTTGTTATCTAATATGGAGCGCGTACCCGAATCTAACTGGTCCGTGTAGAACGCATGCGCCAACTACCTGACTTCTGATTGCTCCGTTCAACATGATAACGTCTTTTTCGCATGCGCGAACTTGATACCGTGCGTCAAGAACTTTCAAAATCAACAGGGCCGAAATTGGGTAATTGGCTGTCTAGTTAAATTATTAGTTACTTTATGGTGAGTGATAGGGAAAGGAGATGTTCACTTTTTGTATGGACAATGGGGACACTAATTTGCACAAATATAATATATATAAATTAGTTTTATATTTGGTACCATTATACGTTAACATTACATTTAGATAAATATTATATTAATACAATTAAGTTATAAATAATAATATGTATACAAATATAATAAAGAGAAAAGAAGATGTAGCGACGGATGTGGCCCTGTAGAGAGGTTCCCTCCATCTGGCAGAAACTTGATACTCCGAAATTCATTAGGCATAACACATTAGACATTATTGGTGGACTGGTCGCCGAGTGCAGACCGAGGGTTCAGATTCAGCCACCTGTCACCGCTTCACCCCGCTGGTGAAGTGGTGTGACATTCATATCCTTCCTTTTCGGAGTACAATGGGGACACCGTGCTTTTCACACCTGAGGGCTCTTAAATTATGGCCTAGAATCAGTCGGGGAGTGCGTAATAGGAGGCGTGCGGTTTTGAGTAGGTGCGATGGCCGACCGGAGTGGTATTTGAAGGGACTACCGAAAAAAAGTAGGAGCGTGATCAGAAATCGACGTGTGTGGAGCCGTGGGCAGCAGCTATGTATAATACTAGCAGTTGCCCGCGGCTCCGCCCGCGTGGAATTCGGATTCCGTTCCCACTTTTTTTTCGTGCTAAAGTTCCCTTGGATATGGTCAGGAGTGATTGTCGAACTGAACTGAACTCTGACCCACTAAAAACGCATGCCGTCGCGGGTCTTTATTTGCTAGCCTATGTTACTCCCATTATTGAAATCAGTCAACAACAAACAAAAAAAAACAAGAAAAGGACTTTCCTCTTTAGAATATTAGTGTACCTAGATGTAGGTAATACCATCCTGTACAAAAAACTGTAGACGGCGAAAAAATAATCAAAGTAAAACTTTTTTACTGATCTTGATTCATTTGGAATTTAAAAGACCCCTAATGCGGCCCTGCAATTTACGTGTTACGTAAAATTGTCACGTGACAACACTGACAAAATAGCGGACGAAGCGCGGAGGTGTGAACGGCATAAGGCGAAACTGCGCGGCGAAAGAGATAGAAGATAGGTAAATCTATGCATTAGAACATGCCGTTTCGCTAGAGTTTCGCTCCTCGTACAACTGACAGAACATGGCGAAACTACCGCGGTTCCGCTATACGCGGTTTCGCGGCGGAGATGTGCTACAGGCGTAAAAACCATTTTTTCGGATAATATGGATGACACTGATCACGAATATGTGAAAAAATCAGGAAACTGTGCAAAGTCGATTAGGTCGAAAATTGTTTGCAATTATCATATCACTTTCTTTAGTTTTTTCAACATTCATTTGTTTTATCGACGTTCATTTGTTTCGCGATGTTCATTTGTTTTTTAACGTTGCTAACTGGATATATCTCGAAGTGAATTCGGATGTTCTGGGAAACGTTTTTCTTGGCATAAGGGTATTTTAAGAAACGGTTATTTTAGCATACGGATGTTCTTGGAAACGTTTTTCTTGGTATAAGGATACTATGAGAAACGTCTCTAATAGAACGGATGTTTTGGGAACGGGTGTATTGGGAAACGGATGGCATGTTCCGAAAGGACGTGGATGAATACCGGTCGCGATGTCTATCCATATTAGTCGTAAAGATTTTTTTCCAAGAAAGTCTGCAAGCGGCACACATGCTCTACTTCTCCCTTTTATTGTTTAGTTCATTTTTTTTTTACGTATTTTTATTATTTATTTTGTTAACCTAAGTAGAAACGAACTCAACAATATAAAAATTATCAAAATGGGTCCAGCCGTACTTGAGTTATAAATGGTACTAATATTTATTTAACTTTTATATACTTCAAAACAAACATAACTTCTTAAATAAAATAAAATTTAGTTTAGTTTAAATTTGAATTTAGCAATATTTTTTGTTTTATTTACGAAGTTATGTTAGTTTTGAGGAATATTTAGCTATATAATGTACAATAAGTAAATAAAACACTATAATTACTCAGATAAATATATTTCAATTCCTGAGAATCTTATGTTATTTATTTAGGTTTTTATGCTGAACTCGTTGGTATTTATAGACAATAAAAAAGATGTTTATTTTTATATGCAGTGAAAATAATCGATTATCACTATTTTTGACTCGTAGGTCTATCAATGGCAATCAACGACAAAAGTGGTAATTCACCTGAGGTCTCAATTCAATCTCAATTGGATAAAAATTTGCAGTTCGATAACATACCGACAGATGCACTTTATAATGTTAATATAGAAAATATAGATGTTGACAGATTGAGAAGGAAGGTGGATGAAGAATTGCTGAAGGTTGAAAATAAATTAAAACCAGTCGAGACCCGACGTGCTCCTTACTTTTATTTCCACGAAGGTGTGACAGCCTACTATCAGGCAAAAACGGTTCGAGTGCGCCGAAGGACGATTGACAATATGGTACAGATCCTTTACATGGCGCGGTACGCGCTAAGAGAAATGCAGTCATCCAGTGCCTACAGTACTACCGATACTAACTTTCGTATGGCTTATACATATCGAACGAACCAGAAAAACCATCGAAATATGCATATTGCCTATAAACAGTCATTAGATAAAGCTCCATATTGGTGGAATATGTCTTATCATTTAATTTTACACTTTAAAGTAGTGAGATTGCATTTGGACTACGTGTACCTGTACTGGATATCAATCAAAATTGACCACGCTAGGAAAGAATTCCAGAGGAATAAGCAACGTGTAGCGGCTCAGAAACAAAGAAGACAAGGGAAACAAAAACTAAAAAAGGCTTAAAACTGATCAACTTATTACAATTGACTTGGCATCATATTCATTATTGTTATCCTTCGTGAATCATCATCATCATTTCAGCCATAGGAAGTCCACTGCTGGACATAGGCCTCCCCTATAGATCTCCAATAGGACCGGTTGGAAGCGGCTCGCATCCAGCGCGTTCCCGCGGCCTTCGTGAATAAAATGAATTATTTTAAGAATACTAAATAAGAAGAATCTACCTCTTAAAATAATAATATATAAAATATAATATGTAATATTTTCATAGAATAATAATTACAATATGAAGATAAAAGATGGAGATTCTATTGTTAACCAAATTACGTTTTCCGCAGCCAGAGGGTACAAGAAGGAAACTAGAATCACTTAAACGAGATTTATTTTACTTATTTAATTAAATCTAACTAACCTAAAGGTGGTGAATGTACTCGATGTTAGAAATACATTACACCGTACTAGCCTAAAGGTGAATGTACTCGATATTAGAACTACATTACACCTTACTAACCTAAGCGAATGAGTTCGATATTAGAACTACATTCTTAACTATACTAACGACTACGTTCGATGCTAGAACAGAAGTGAGTTATCTTTATTTTAATTAAAGATGTAAAATCAGTTCGCGTATTGATGCAATCGATTCTCAAATCTGCTGACGGTGCGGCACGAGGCGAATGCACGAGGCTGCTCGCTGCACGCGGCGCTGATGCTGCAACTCGTACTTGCTCTCCTTATAATCTGGGTCGTTATATGTATAGCGGGTTCATGCGGGTTTGCCTATGTAATTCCTCCACCCTCAGAAAAGCAATTATTTTCCAACTTTCAGTGAAAATATTGCTGGTATAGTCGGTTTTCCAGGTTCTTCATGTGTCTCAATTTGTTGGACGCTGGGATTCTTTTCTGTTGAATTTTGTTGTTTCTTTCTCCAGAACCGGCGAACTATGATGCTTGAGATAACTATGATTGTGCCAGTTATAATATAGAGTGGTATAGTTGTGTGATAAATTGTTCCAGAGGAATTTTCCAGTTGCAGCGGAGGCTGGGTTATAATTTTATCTTGACTAGTATGTAGTGATCTTGACTGGAGCGCATGAGTTATTAGAGGGCTGATTAGAGATGATTCCCTGGATACAGTCGAGAAGTTCTCCCATTGGATAATTCATCTCTTCCTCGCAGAGATGATACTGGTTCAACTTCGGGCATTCAGCCTCTATGTACTCAAAAGCTTTTACCATATGTTGCTAGGAAGGGATAAGGAGGGATCAAAGTATATTCTAGTTTGTTGGGAACTATAGTTATTCTGTATAAATCGAACTTGGTGGGAGAGATTATTGGTCATTTGAATAATAACTATTCTTTTTCCTGTATAATAGTAACCGGGTTTTATTATAAAGTAGTATTCTCTCAAGTCTAGATCTAAAATCTGTTCAGAGCTGTAAATTAGTTTTAATATGTTAACTATGATGTAGAGTTAGCAGGAATTGTTTCCTGAAACTTGGGTAATTTACATTGGTACAGGTGAATAGGGATTCTAGTACAGTCAGTAATTAAATAATTATCTTTAAGGTCTATTTGAGCGCCATCTTACTGATCTAATCCTATTTAATCGTCGAGATGGTTATGGAATTTATAGATAAAAACTTTACATTAGACTGGTCATTAAAAATTTTGATATACTAGGTAAAACTGGTAAGGGAAAGACAAGGAAGCAACAGTTTAGAAAAGTTTCAAGTACTTACAAATACAATTCTTCTTGCGTATCGATAGCTGGTTATTCTCCCTTCTTTTGATGGCTGCAGCTCTCGTAGGTAGTAAATTAAATTCGTTTTATATAACTAGTTTTTTTTCTTTTTATACTATATTCCGGATCCTTCCTGTGCTATCAATGTTTGGATAACCTCCCCTGCGGCTTCACGTAGATTCTGGATATTCGATGAGGTATTAGGATACCGACAGCGACTATCGGAGTCAGCACTCACCAGGTTAACGATTTTTGGAAACCTATGCTGCGCCGCGCACTGCCTCGAATATCCTACCGACTGCGCCAATTACGTTTTCCGCAGCCAGAGGGTACAAGAAGGAAACTAGAATCACTTAACCGAGATTTATTATACTTATTTAATTAAATCTAACTAACCTAAAGGTGGTGAATGTACTCGATGTTAGAAATACATTACACCGTACTAGCCTAAAGGTGAATGTACTCGATATTAGAACTACATTACACCTTACTAACCTAAGCGAATGAGTTCGATATGAGAACTACATTCTTAACTATACTAACGACTACGTTCGATGCTAGAACAGAAGTGAATTATATTTATTTTAATTAAAGATGAAAAATCAGTTCGCGTATTGATGCAATCGATTCTTAAATCTGCTGACGGTGCGGCACGAGGCGAATGCACGAGGCTGCTCGCTGCACGGGGCGCTGATGCTGCAACTCGTACTTGCTCTCCTTATAATCTGGGTCGTTATATGTATAGCGGGTTCATGCGGGTTTGCCTATGTAATTACCACTAGGTTTGGAATATGTTTTATATCATGTGGAAGTCAGTAGCTAAGAAACAATTCTGTTATAATATGTATAAAGGATCTTGACCAATAAAAGTGGCACGGATTTGTTTGATACTTCAGTATGAAAATAATATCAAAATTATTTTCTTTATTTTTGAGGTCGCTCTGCCATCAGAATGCTAAATTCGTACTGAGGTTTCATTTTAAAACAAATAAATGACATTATTTGTAATGATGAGGTCATCAAGCTGAGGTTCACATTGTTGGTATACTGGTGTACTCGTGACAGTGGTGATTCTCCATCTTAGGAGGACTACCATCAGGCGAGGTGATGTCATATTTAAGTGTCCAATATAAAAAAGATATAGGTACAATATTTTTGTAAGCGATTTGAATAATGATTATAATAATTTCTTTACATATTGTTTTACTTCAGTTCAATTATGATCTAAAACTTGCTGATATATAATTAGGGGAATTACATACTTACATAATGAAGTGTTTATTAAAATGACCGATTATTGGGTGAAAATCTGATGTGGCAACATTGGCGTCTACGCCGCATCCGGCATTGCTAATTAATTTGTCTCCGACCAAGGAAGTTATTACATGGACTTGGTATTTTGATCTATAGATTCCCCTTCTTACCCACCACACTACCAAGCCACACTACCGGTAGTTCAGTTCAGTTAGTTATTTATAACTAGCTGTTGCCCACGGCTCTGCCCGCGTGGTAGTCGGTTATCGCGACCAAACATTGACTATGTCCTTCCCCAAGGTCTAATTTATCTCTGTACCAAATTTAATCAAAATCTGTTCAGTGGTTTAGGCGTGAAAGCGTAACAGATAGAGAGATTTCATACAATTTTTTATCCCCTATTAGCAAACCTCCCCCCCCCCCTTAACCATTTTTTCACGTAAAAGGTAGCCTTTGTCCGTTTCCATATACCACTTAGGTGACAAACAAGCACACGGCCCACCTGATGGGAAATGGTCACCGTGTCCTATACATTAAAATTTGTCTCCTGCAAGTTCGTGTAAGTTACGTAAAAAGAGGTTTTTACTATGTAAGGTTTATAAGACGTTCGTCTCGTTGTCGCTATCGAACCTGTCTTTCAACTCCAACCAACTAAACAAACCAACTGAAACGGATCAACTTTTCGCCCCTCAGGAGGTATTGTTTTGTTATCATTTTGGAATCCAAATCAACTGTCGTCCATGCTACTGTAATCCTGTCGTTTGATTATTGCGCCCCTATCACGCGATGCCGTAGAAGTCTCGATATCGCGAGCGATACCTACGTAGTCGAACGATAACGTACAAATTAAAGATATTTAATTCACACAGATCTTGGCGACAAATGAACGACGATGCTTAAGTTTTGATGAGTTAGATGTATCTATAGGAATCATAATAGAGAGAATATTATATCAAAATGTATTAGTCTGCAAAACTCTACCATGACTTAGATTTTACACATGGCAACGTCTGTGTAACAAGTAAATTACAGAATTGTAAATTGCCGCATTAGGGAACATAATCTTTCAAATTCCAATGAATCAAGACAGTAGTAAAGAACGCCTAATCACTTTCTACTTTTAATACTTAAAACTTGCAGGGCTTCATGCGGCAATGGTTAATGGGGATACTTTTATATCATTACGAGACAAAGACTTCGTCGGACCGGATAAGCGTCTTGAAGAGAAACTAATACAGCGTATGGCTGTACCGGAAGAACAGTTTAAAGCCATAGCTACCCAGCCATCACTCGGATTACCACGTGTACATTACTCAGTGTATAACATATCAACAGGGCGATTTAACTTTAATAACAAAAAGACACCTAAACACCAGGTCCTCTACCTTATGAAGTTTATTATATACAGTATACAGAACAGAATGGAAGACCTGGAGCCTATAGTGCACAAATATTACAGCGATGAGAGACTTCGTATAGGGCACATATTTTGTAAACTCGATTTTTGGCAAACGCAGATGATGACACTATTTGCTACAGTTTACCCTAAACACCGCTTTAGCGATCACTTCTGGTTCTATCAACATATACTGGCTACGAATATAGATATCACCTATACTATTGAGTTCCTTATACATATACAAAACGCCATCGGCAGAACGAAAATAATGATAACTGACGATGACAAACCAGATTACTCAAAAATATCGCAAGATCCTAAGGTCCAAGATGAAATTGCGAAGTATAAAGGAAAAAATCTCACTGATGAAGATATCAAGGAGATCAAAGAAAAACTTAAGGCAAATGGTATGTATTACGATGAATAATAAATAATATGGAAATGATTTTGTAATTATAATATGTATAGCAACTGTTTATCAAATTATATAACCATTAACTGTCTGTACATTGGAGATATAACAAAAACTTGCTTTTCATCCCACCATCTCGGAAAGACTATTTTTGCTCTTCGATAACTGAGCGGAAAAGTCGTTTTTATCCTCTAGAGAGGTAAAGTAAATTTGAATTTAGAACATCGTTATAGGTTTGTGGACTCAAAACATCATTAAACCTATTTACTTCTACCTCTATGGTGCCGAATTTATCATACAACTTTTTTTTAATTCATGAAAAACTCAGACTCGTAACCTCCTTGGTGTACCTACTTTTTTTTTAATTTGCTTTGCGCGCATCAATTTTTTTCACGTCATATTGTTGACATTGTTGTTGAATTTTTATTTTGTTGTATTTTATTACTGGTATTAATACACATATTATACAGCCTCCATGGCGTAGTGGTATTGAACGCGGCCGCTACGCAGGAGGCACGGGTTCGATCCCCGCTCAGTGCAAATATTTTTTATGCATGAAAATGGGTATTTGCATTGGTCTGGTCGTGCCTTGGAGAGCACGTTAAGCCGTCGGTCACGGATGCCATACGAACATCTATGGCAGTCGTTACGGGTAGTTGGAGCCCTAAAAAGTTCAACAACAACGGTCTGGCTGCAATGCTTCGATATCGCCTAATGTCATCATTGGGTTGTGGAGGTCAGATGGCAGTCGCTTCACGGCAAATATCGAGGTCCAGCCAAATCCGCAGTTAAGACTGGTAAAGCGGACCCCGGACTCCGAGGTGAAAGCTTCGGATGCTGACTGGGAATTAACGCTAGGAAGGAGAAGCATTTCATTATTTCCTCGCTGAGGTGGGATGAAAAGTTACGTGTTGCACTCGAGTGCAAAGATTTTTCACCTTGTGCTCTTTTGATTCCCTCGCTAACGCTCAAGATTCTAATTTGTGAATCACTCGCTAAGCTCGTGATTCAAATTTAGAATCTTTCGCTTGCTCGGTCATCAAAAATGAGCACGCGGTTAAAAAGCAACTTTGCACTCTTGTATAACAAATAACTATTACTGCTTCTACAATGGTTTGTGGTCAGATGAATTGTATAATAGTACATTATGGTACAAACGTGTAAAGTTGGTGATTACCGCTGAGGCGACATTGAGACACGAGCCGTAAGGCGAGGGTCTTAAGAGAGCCGAGGACAGTAATCACCATACACGCGAGTGGCATACGATTATTTTCAACACACTTGCGAATAAAATAATACTAAAAATACTACATAACACAATCAAAATACAATAGTAAAAATCTATTTGTTGTCATACTTGTTACATATATGCGCGCGCAACTAACATTTTTTTTATTTGTTCCTTGCGGAACAGGCTAAGGTGCTATCACCATGCTGCCTTGTCATCTACTTACTTATTTGAATTATGATTTTTTTTTCTCTGTAAAGAGTGCAAAGTTGCTTTTTAACCGCGTGGTCAGTTTTGATGACCGAGCAAGCGAAAGATTCTAAACTTGAATCACGAGCATAGCGAGTGATTCATAAATTAGAATCTTGAGCATTAGCGAGGGAATCAAAAGGGCACAAGGTGTAAAATCTTTGCACTCGAGTGCAACACGTAACTTTTCATCCCACCTCAGCGAGGAAATAATGAAATGCTTCTCCTTCCTAGCGTTAATTCCCAGTTGCATCCGAAGCTTTCACCTTGGAGTCCGGGGTCCGCTTTACCAGTCTTAACTGCGGATTTGGCTGGACCTCGATATTTTCCGTAAAGCGACTGCCATCTGACCTCCACAACCCAATGGTGACATTAGGCGATATCGAAGCATTGCAGCTAGACCGTTGTTGTTGAACTTTTTATGCATACAAATATTTGCACTGAGCGGGGATCGAATCCGCGCCTCCTGCGTAGCGGCCGCGATCACTACCACTACGCCACGGAGGCTGTATAATATGTGTAATAATACTAATAATAAAATACCAACAAATGAAATTCAACAACAATGTTCAACCATAGGACGTGAAAAAAAAATTATGCGCGCTAAGCAAATTTAAAAAAAAAGTAGGTACACCAAGGAGGTTCCGAGTCTGAGTTTTTTATAAATAAAAAAAAAGTTGTATGATAAATCGGCACCATAGAGGTAGAAGTAAATAGGTTTAATGATGTTTTGAGTTCACAAACCTAGTACACACGATGTTCTAAATTCAAATTTACTTTATCCTCTAGAGGATAAAAACGACTTTTACACTCAGATATCGAAGAAAAAAAGTACTCTTTCCGAGATGGTGGGATGAAATAGTTATTTGTTATACAAGAGTGCAAAGTTGCTTTTTAACCGCGTGCTCAGTTTTGATGACCGAGCAAGCGAAAGATTCTAAATTTGAATCACGAGCATAGCGAGTGATTCATAAATTAGAATCTTGAGCGTTAGCGAGGGAATCAAAAGAGCACAAGGTGTAAAATCTTTGCACTCGAGTGCAACACGTAACTTTTCATCCCACCTCAGCGAGGAAATAATGAAATGCTTCTTCTTCCTAGCGTTAATTCCCAGTCGCATCCGAAGCTTTCACCTCGGAGTTCGGGGTCCGCTTTACCAGTCTTAACTGCGGATTTGGCTGGACCTCGATATTTTTCGTAAAGCGACTGCCATGTGACCTCCACAACCCAATGGTGACATTAGGCGATATCGAAGCATTGCAGCTAGACCGTTGTTGTTGAACTTTTTATGCATACAAATATTTGCACTGAGCGGGGATCGGACCCGCGCCTCCTGCGTTGCGGCCACGTTCACTACCACTACGCCACGGAGGCTGTATAATAATTATGTGTAATAATACTAATAATAAAATATCAACAACAATGTTCAACCATAGGACGTGAAAAAAAAATTATGCGCGCAAAGCAAATTTAAAAAAAAAAAGTAGGTACACCAAGGAGGTTCCGAATTGAGTTTTTCATAAATTAATAAAAGTTGTATGATAAATCGGCACCATAGAGGTAGAAGTAAATAGGTTTAATGATGTTTTGAGTTCACAAACCTAGTACACACGATGTTCTAAATTCAAATTTACTTTACCACTCTAGAGGATAAAAGCGACTTTTACACTCAGATATCGAAGAAAAAAAGTACTCTTTCCGAGATGGTGGGATGAAAACTTAGAGTATCCATTACTATAGTATAGAGCAAGTCTAACACTATGGTCCATTGTGCCGAGTGTAAGCAGTTTTTTATCTGTGGTATAAAGCGCCTATAGTGATGTTTCATGTACATATTACCAAAATTATCGATAGTTGGTTATGTTGTGAATTTAGTGTGACGCATGCGTGGATGAATGGATAAAATTAAAACCAAGATACAAATATTAGTATCATTGAATGAATTACAGAAATTAAAATCCCACAAATCTAACATATCAACAGACAGAGTCGTATATAATATTACGTCGTTGCGCTTGCCAAAACCTCTATGTGTTTTTGGTCAAGTTTTCAGGAGAGACAATAAGCTGTTTTATTAAATAATTGATGAGCGTATCAAAAAACTAAAAATGCAGTATGATGCCAAAAAATATTTTGAATGAACTGAGATATAAGTGAAAATCATAAACGGTACTGTCCATCCACAATAAATTGTTTTTCCCATTTTGATACACATATCAGAATTGTCTTCCTAGTGCCATTTCTTACAAGTGAAAAATGTACACATATCAGATTTGTTATAGAACTCAATAGGATTTATTTAGCCGATAAATACTGACTGGTGGCAAGGTACATTTGATGTAAATAACATACGATGTAAATAAATACGTACTATAAACTTGATAAGGCATACAAGTAACAAAAAAGAACAATACTGAGTTAAGCTCGCCTTTGTACATCAAAATGTATCAGTTGCTAGTCGGTGCACATGTTAAACAACGGACGAGGCTCTGGTGCCGACTTTGCTCTCGGAGTTGGGAACTAATCGCTGATCGTTCCCAGTATAGCCGATAATATGACAATCAGAAAAGAAGAGCAATTCCCGAGTTCCAAGCACATTATGGTACCAATTAGTTATACAATTTAGTCCCTCTAGTCTCAGTAGTCCGGTTGCTAGTCCGGTTGATTCGCATCCGAGCCCTTCACCTCGGAGTCCGGGATACGCTTTTCCAGTCTAATTGCGACGCGGCTAAGCTTCGATATTTTCCGTAAAGTGCCATCTGACCTCCACAATCCTTTGGTGAATCTTTGATATCGAAGTACTGCTGCTAGATCAGTTGTCGATCTTTTACTACGTCACGTGACCATAGAAGTTTGTGTGGTGAAATGTGTGTGTTAAGTGTTATATAATACACCTTGCCCTACACCTTCGTGAGCGTTCGAGGACGACTGTATCGGGAACACATATTAGGTACACAGGCAAATATCGCTCAGTCAGCTATGGAGGTAAGTCACAAACTTGTGTCTGAAATCGAGACTACTCTCACTAGAGTATCCGATTGGGGACGACTAACCCTAGGCCAATTCAACTCGGCTAAGCACAAGTATGTGCATTCACCGCTAAGAAAACCCCATTTATTGTAGCGCCGCAATTTTCTAGACACACCGTTTACCATCTCTTCGAGTATAGGGATCCTCGGTGTTGGTATCTTCAGCGACGATCAACGCCGTAGTCACTTGAAAGACTAAGTCAAGCTGGTATCAAAGAAACCAGGAGTGCTCAACAGGACGAGGCAGTACATCACTGCGGGGCAAAGACTTCTTCTTTATAACGCGCCCGTTCGGCCCCACATGGAGTACTGCTGTCACGTTTTTACCTAGACCCTTTCAACTTGGCGCAAAGACGGACGCTGAGGATCGTCGACGATCCCATACTCACAGGCGGGGTGGTAGTCCCTCTCAACCTCAGAACGAACTTCCTTGCTGTGGGTGTTTTACCGCCGATGGTTTGTGTTCAGAAGAATTGTTCGACATAATGCCTAGAATTTCGTTACTTTTCATCGCCGCACCGCTCGCCATACGAGTAGACAGTGAATTCATTCTCACACATTACGACCGGAAACGGTGCGCACTGTGCGGTATGAAAGGAACTTCATCCCACGTACGCTCAAGCAGTGGAATGATCTCCCTGTTGTTTTTCCACGCGACTTCAATATGTATGGGGTTCTTCAAGAAGGTCTTTATAAGGTTTCTACAGGGTCAGCAGCACGAGTATGACGCCCCTGGTTCAAAGGCCACTAACACTAACTACTTTCTAAAAGGAGGGCTGTGTGCTAAAAGCCATCCCAGAAATACCAGCAGTATTCCACGAAGGAGCGAATTTGTGTCTTGTACAGAAGACACCGCTGCTCCGACGTGTAAAAACGTCTCACTTTGTTCAGGACTTCAACCTTACGCGAGGCTGTTTTGATGATACTCTAGTTTTTGTTGTTCAGTTTGCAGCGAACATCCAAACCGAGGATACTGAGATTTTCCTACTGTAGCAGTGGCGTGCTCTGAAGAGTGGAAGGAAAGAAGATATCTTTGCACTGAACTTCTTGGTCTTCTTGGCACTGAACTCGATCAGGTTCTCAGAGCCCCATTGGGAAATGTGCTTCAGGATCCGGTCGAGCTCAGTGACAAGAAGCTGCCTTTGTTCCACAATATCAGACTGCTCGGCCACAGGATGTCCATGATAACTCAAGTGTAAGGTTAGCATCTGCATAGCATAGCGTCTGCATAGCAATTAATGCTGTCAGTGGACAGCATACGTTTATATGCAGAAGAAAGAATGGATGATAAGACGGACCCCTTCGGCATGCCAGCATTTACCTGCAAGAACTCCGAAGTTCGTCCATCTCTAAAGGCGCAAATACGGCACACCTGCAGGAAGTTAGCCACCCAGTCGTACAATCTATTTCTAGAAGGAATTAACACTTGTTTGTTTTTTCAGCCGATGCGCAATTTTTTTTTAAGGCCGTCTAGCGAATAAATTTTTTTTCGAAAAAATGCACATAACGACTTTGGCAGGCGCACTGAAGTATGGATAAGCATATAAAGTTTTGACGCACTTTGGAAGAGGCCAGTGGTTAATTGAAATATAAAGTTTTGCATAAGCATTTACCTACGTGGAGGTAAAGTTCTGGTACTGCATCGTCATTCAGTTTGCAAAGCCCTTTCTTAGTTACTTATTTGAAATCAAGCTTAAAATAGATAGAACAGATGAAACTTCGAATATTCGGCTCCCAATCAGGCCTCTTTATAGCTTTTAGCTTTCACTCATGCATCTATTATTATGCATCTTAGTATTTTTGTAAACCTAACAAAAATAATAGTGCATAATATAAAAAAGTAAAATGAGCAGATTTATTTGTTTACGCAGTAAATACTCTATACTACATATAAGAAAATAAACCTACAATGAAATTCTATTGCAAAAAGAAAATTATCGTAACCGAAAGTGCATGTGCTACATCACTATTCATTTAAAAGAAAATATGGCCGGTGACAGCCGTCAGCTGTAACCCGCCCCGCGTTTCTCGCATCCCCCTAGGAGACCCGTATAAATTTTATGAAAACAAATAAATTAGTCATATAATACTACTCACGGGTGATATGAAATGTTATCATTCTTTTTATTTTTCTTCCGGGAATCGTTTTGAGAGCCTGGCAATGCAGAGTTCACCATTATTACCACAAAATGAAATAAACTGTTATTTGCGAAATCACTTTGGCAGATATTGTTTTGCTACTGATTGCAGTTGTCAAAAATTCTAGGCACTGTTCACACCTGTGATAGCAGTTCATACTTGCTAAGACGCGCTCTACAGGTAAGATAGATACTCTAAGGATGAAAAATACATTTTAGTGAAAGTTTTGTTTATTAAACACGTACTACAAGTTGAAATTATCTTTTAAAATACGAAGTTGCATGAAATGAGCAAGCAATAGGTATATTAATTCGTTTGTAATATTGGACACGATCTTTTTTGTATCAAAACTTATTTAAGAACAAAGCAACTTAATCAATGAAATAAAAAAAAAGAAGTCTATAACTCACTTTTGTGAATAATAACAATGAAAAAGTCACAGTTTTATAATAGGTGTCATTCCGTGCTTAATTGCGGTGAAATAAAAGCCTGTTTATAAGCAAGTGTGTTGAAAATGTGATTTTTTTTGTTGAATGCAATATTGCCTTCATTTTGGACAGTCGGGTAAAAATAAGTAGGTATACGATGATGTTAAAATTATTTATTTCATAAAATTTGTTCAACAAATAGTCTAAACATTGACGATAACGGGTATGAAGTGCTACCGGTAGGTGTTGTCTTTAGCGGTTGCATTGTTGGCGCAAGGAGTTTTGCTCAGAGGGGGGTAGCGGACGCGATCGAGCGCACGGTTGAGCCGGTCGATGTGCCTAAGCTGCCTTAGCACAAGCCGCACGTGTGAGTCACGTAGTGCACGCACGCCGCCTAGCCATTCGTCCGCGCTGCCAACCAAGCTACCGCACGAACTGACGGTGCGCTCATTCAGCAGATTTCTGGAAATTAAGCTTATTGTAATAAATTCATTTAGCATAAAACAAAAAAGGCTGATACGTTTTGTGTAAAACGTATCGACTGATAAAATTTCAAGCTTGTAATCCTAGTGGATGGTGTCATATAACAATAGAAAAGTGTACTCACTCGTTTGTGTGCGCCTGTGTCGCGACATGGCATTTATAACCTCCGTAGCCACCCAGAGATGACTCTGAAGATAACCTGTCGGTTTATGACGAAACTGATAATTATAAAACAAATCAGAAAAATACAATGTGCGCTTACGTGTTTGCTCATCGTGGGTAGACTGGAATCATTCTCAATTATCGGTGTACCTAATATGTCGGCGTTTTATGAGGTAAATGACAGTGGCTAACGTACCAACTAAATACATTATAGTCTCAATTCACACTTGGAAAAGTAATACTACCTCGAGTGTTTATAACCGGAGACTGGAATCGCGTCGTGCACCGCGGCTGTGGTACGCGGCGTCGACGGAGCCAGCACAGGCAGCACATTTATTAAGCCATTCAGTAGAGTGCGCACCATTCTCACATTCTTCTCAAGTGACTCCTTCTACAGAAATTAACGTATATCAATAATAATATGAGGCTTCGGAAAGGTCCTTGTGACCAATTCAACCACATCTGCAAACCAGTACGAGTTGTAAGTAGTTGACAGACGAGGCCCCGGGACCGCATCTCCTTTCGGGGTTGGGAGATCAATCCATAAAAGCCGCGTAAACCAAATGTAAAAGAAGAGGACTGAGTAGACTCCGGGTTCAGGGGTAAGAGACTCGGATACAAGCGGGATTATAATACCTATATATTATAACGAACGAATATAATATTATTCTCATCAGAGTCCTTTGCCAACTAGTTGGGTCGGATTTGAGTCTAACAATGAGATGATTGAAATTCGATATTTTACGTGGTCGATCTTAAATAACTTGAATGATATGGTTCGAACAACCCATAAAGAATGACATATTATGTTGATATAGAACCAGAACTGACGGCAGAACGTGCTTTAGGAGGTACGGACATGTCACACATCCTAAGACTAACATGACTATTTATTTAATCTTGTAATGTGAGCCTCCCTTAGAGAATATAAAAAAGAATGTAGTTACTTGAATGATAGTAGTACAGTCGCAGGTCGTAGCAATAGTTGGGGACAGGGAGACCGGGACAAGCATCAGTGGTACTGGTGGAGGCCGAGATGAGTAGTGCGCCGTGCTTGCAGTAAGCGCGCCATCTACACTGTGAAATGAAACATTCACATAGTTATACCTAAGTACACCTTAAGTTATTGATTTCATCAGTTCAAGATTATATTATTAATGACACGAATTTATTGACTTAGCTCATCTAAAGTATACAGTATACACAGCTCTACTATTTTATATTTATGTTAAAGAGTACATACAATTTTCGGACACACTTTGCTTCCGTTAAGCTTACTCTAGGAGATTGGCCGCAGTTCAATTCAAATTTCATTGAAAAAGCACGAAAAGGTGTCTTACTATTTGATACAATACGTTATTGATGTATTATAGTGGCGGTGGTGTATTATAACCACTTCGGGGGTCAAGCTAACATCACCAGCTCTCTCTGGTACAGTCTCTCAGTTTGGAGACAACAATCGCTTCCATTGCCAATAAGTTGATCGTAAAACGCAAAGCTTACCCCAGGCTCCAAGTCGGGCCTTGGATGCCACTGAGATCATCGTTAATGGTGCTAACTGATCTGTTATTTTCTTTTTGTATTTCATTGTTGAAACAAATAATATCCACTAGGCAACATTTCTCTGGGCCATGTTGCTCAACATTATTGCGCAAGGTCGCACAATAAAGACGCATAACATTACAATATTGGCTGTCCACATATCGCAATTGTCGAACAAACAACAAGCCGCGCTATTTATTGCGCGTCAGTAAATAACGAGTAGCTAATTAGCCTATGTCCAGCAGTGTACTGCAATAGGCTTTGATTAAAAATCTAAAAATCAATTGATTGATATGCTTGAAGTAACGTTGGGCCAAACAGGCAATGTTGTCAAATTACAGGTGTGGCTAACGTTACCGTAGGTACTTTTGGAACAGCACGTGTTGTGCGTCAAATGTTGTCTAGTAAATGCGAGGTTTAATTCTCAATTATATTATAGGTACTTAAAAAAGACAATGTTAACGTGAAGGTAATGTACGTACATGGATGTGGGCAAGGATGGGCTAGTACTGAATGGTGGACGAAATTCGGGTCCAATGCTGCGCTTCGGTGACAGTGGCGGAGTAAACACTTCTGTCGGTGATGACGATCGAAACACTTGTGATGGCGACGACGGCAATAAAGTAGTGGGAGAAGAGAGAATATGACTCTTCATCCCACGTTTGCTATAAATTTGTAATAAGAGTAAGAATTGGGTCTAGTGAGTAACAATCTTATAGGTATAAATATAACTCCGCTAAGATTTTCAGGGTGCAAACCAATCATACCTGTCGGTACATCTACTGATTGATGGACGAGGATTCTTTCAGGGTTGAGCGATCAGACGGCAGTCGTTCCTGGAAAAACCGACGTACCAATAAAAACCAATAAGCTTACAGCCAGCTCCGAAAGCTTGTTTAATTTGCAAACTTTGGACTAGGAAATCGTTATGATGATGATGACGAGATAGACAATTATTTTATTTACATCAACATTATTACAGATTATACAGGTGATCACATGATCAAGGTTCAATTCACAGAGAACAGCGGTATTGCTTAGGAAAATAAAATGCATTGTGTCACTTACCGAACCGGTGAGGAATGCGGCCGCAAGCCTCGTTTCCTTTTACCTAAAATTTTGTAGCAAATAGATTAAAAATACTACACACTACGAATATGACAGTAGGTATAAGTTAATTTCACAAAGAATATTAAGCGTTGGTAGGTCAGGTGGACGTTAAGGAGTCAGAGTTACGATGGAAGTCCCGGGATAGAAACCTGTCCATTACACTACCAATGACAATACAAGCAATTTGCATAGCTGGAGGGGTTAGCGGGTACTTTTGGTTACTGTTCGATGGATGAGGCCTTTGTCCAGCAGTGGGAATGGTAGACTCGTTGACTGATTAAGCAGTTTCGACCGATCATTGGCGAGTTTTGTATAACTCCCCACCCAGAAGATACTATTGTCGATGCAATAAGCATTAGCTTGAAACTGGCGAAGCAAAATTTCTGAACAATAATAATATCAAATCTCTCTCAAGATTCTAATTGGTACTTACTAGTATACATAGGCTCCGCATTGGACGACAGCCCTGCCGTGACGCAGGATGAAGCTGCATGCGCCCAGGGGCACTCGTATCTGTTTTATTAACAAATACTATTTGTAGTTTCTTCACAACTATAAAGCTAAACTAAGTAAGTTAAATTAAATTTATGAGGATATTAACAGGGACCAGACCCGTCGGCCCCTAGATGATTCATAAAGATGGTGGTGCCATTTCCTTTCACTCATCATGCTGGATTCTTTTCACAGGGCAGCTTTCTTTCAATTTCTCCTTTGCTCTTAAGTAGTCTCTCCCATATACCTATCCAATACGTTATTACACTTGTTACCCATAAAGCGTTAATAAAGTGTCTGGTGTTGACAACTATTTAAAGATGTTCCAAGAAGGTTATTTATATACTACCTACGTCAGCTATCAAAGGTCAAAGGAAACGCGATCCAAGGTACATACTACTCAACTGTTCTTACCTATTGTGTAGTACTTACACTCTATATTTATCAAACTACTAGCTTTTGCCCACGGCTCCGCCCGAGTGGATGTCGGTTATCGCGATCAAACATAGCCTATGTCCTTTCTCAAGGTCTAACCTACCTCTATACCAAATTTCATCAAAATCGGTTAGCGGTTTAGTCGTAAAAGTGAGACAGACAGACAGACAGACAGACAGACAGACAGACAGACAGACAGACAGAGTTACTTTCGCATTTATAATATTAGTAGGGATGTCGTAAGTCTAGCGTTCACTGTTCATATACCTAATATACTAGAGCAAGAATAGGAACTAAAAAGTGTGCAAAAGTAGCATTATTAATGTGAAACATCACAATTTTGTGGTCTTTATATTATAGTATTTATTATGGACCGACCTAGCAATGAAACCAACTGATTATATCGCAATTCTTATCCGATAATTAATAAATGAGCAAATAAATTTCTTACATAACGTCTCCTTTCATTTTGATTAAATGATAATAAATACTAAGCCCCAATTAATTGTTTTTCCTACTATAAATGTACTATAAAGGAATACTGAAATTTCTGTAAATTGACATCTAAAAATGGCAGATGGATGTCAGATGGTAAGAGAATATTGGAACTTTGTATTGTACTATAGACGTTGAGACTTTCAATCACATCTTCTTCTTCTTTCTTATTTATGACAAGTGTGGGACTGACATTGCCAATGACCGAAATGAAATATATTATCTGTGGTCTGTCAAGAAAGTCATAATAGAGGCCCGTATTCTAGAATGACGCTCAACTCAAACTCTATTTGCCCCCTAAAATCCAACCACACGTCCTGATCGATCACCTGAATCTCGCGGGGACACACACGGAAATAAAGTTACTGTAGTGGCTAACGTGGCTCTGGTAGAATATCTTGAAAAACTTGACATTGGCGTTTCGCCATTAATAATTTTATAAACATTTACTTGACATTGGCAAAATTGCGGCGATTTGCTGCAGAAGCCATTTTAAGAGAAGAAGAAGCAAACTCTATTTACCTGAGGACAGATTGTATAGAACTTTAGATAATCTGTCTGACAGCCTGTCAAATCTGTGGAATCTGTGCATACAATTTATCCTCAGGTAAATCAAGATTCAGCTGAGTGGCATTTTAGATATCTATGGTGGCGCTGCTACTATTAAAAATACGAATGAACAAAAGTCCAACCAAGGTCCAACCCCACCAAACGGACGGCATCGGCCCGGATTTTACAAATCTTTTGTTTTTGCTACGCCGTTTATTTTCATCGGCAGATTATCGGACAGCACGTCGAGACATAAAGATTAACCAAGTGTAGATATCTCAATCTCTCACATACTTACCAGAATAACTGAAAAAAAAAAAACTTATCACATACAAAACGTTTTTTTTAAAGAATACTAGCTGTTACCCGCGGTTCCGCCCGCATGGATGTCAGTTAACGTGACCAAACATAGCCTATGTCCTTGCCCAAGGTCTCTATCTGTGTACCCAAAAGATCGGTTCAATGGTTAAGGCGTGAAAACGTAACAGACAGACAGAGTTACTTTCGCATTTATAATATTATTAAGTATGGATTAGTGACCGAAATTACTAATATTCCCGCTGACCCCTCCAGCTAAGCTATATTGCTTGAGTTAGGAGTGGGTTCACGTCAGTAGTGTTATGGCCAGGATTCCAACCGGAGAAATGTCGATTATATTAATCCAGGCAGACTTCTTAACCGCTAAGCTACCAACGGTTAATGTTAATTCAGACGGATAACATTATGTAACTATTGATAGAACCACGGACAAGTAAAAATGTCCGTAGTACTTTAGTAGAACAAATAGTAGAACATATGGTAATAACCCCTGGCAGTAGCACTACGGGTAATGTTATGTGATACTGATAGAACTAGGGGCAAAAGGAATTACCCGTGGTCCTACTAGTAGGACCAGGTAGTAGGACCACGGACAATGAAATGGTTGTACTAGCTGTTGCCCGCGGCTCCGCCTGCAATTCTGATCCCATTCATCGCTGATATAGCCTATGTGTTATTCTGATAAGCTATGCAGTTTCATTAAAATCCATTCAGTAGTTTTTACGTGAAAGAGTAACAAACATCCATACATACAAACTTTCGCGTTTATAATAATTAGTAGGATAGAGTGTCGCGTCACTTTGATAGGTATATTTTTTATTCTGCATTTGATACCCACCCTCGATTTAATTTTCTTTTATAACTTAGGGGCAGAAGTATGTTTGCCAAGTCATTTTGTAGTAATGTAATAAAACTAACAAGAACATACTCCAGGCTTTATTCCACAATTTTACAAGACTAATCGATTTTCTACTTGATTTCTTGACTAAAATTACACATAGAAACAGGGTTACCAACAGAGATTTCTTTATAATATATCATCAATTATTGAATTACAATGGCAAGTGCATTAACTATATACTTATGTATTCACATTATTCATATTATACACACGCCGTCAGCACATTAATATATCATGAAGGAACCAAAAAATACCGTCTCGTTTTAAGATTGAACAATCACACACAACGCTTTATTCCACAACTTTATAAAACTAATCGGTTTTCTTATTTAAACGGCGATACCATCGGGGATTCCTTCATTATATCAATTATTTAATTACGATAGCAAGTGCATTAACTATATCTTAATTATGTACTCACATTATTCATATCTTTCATACACTGTCATCATATCAATATATCTCGAAGGAACCAAAACAATCTAAACATTTTACAATTGATGATACATTTCGTTTACGCTAACGTAGACACCAGAAACTAAACACAAGGTGCCGGTAATAACAATAAAAATATCACGCAAAAACTTATAATGCAATCTTCCGTATCGGTTCGGGTAGCATAGGCAGAAATCCATAACTCCTGGGAATATAATGGCCAGGAGCGACAAGCACAGAGCACCCATCAGCGAAATAAATGGACCAAGATTCGGTAGGGCGACTGCTGCAGAAACTGTAAAAATAAATTAGTATTATTATACGAATAAGTAAATATGTTTAAAGGGTACACAGGCTACCAGGTGTACAGGTCCCCGACATCTTTTTTTTATACCACTTAGGTGGCAAACAAGCACACGGCCACCTGGCGGTCAGTGGTTACAGTGGCCTATGGACGTACATCCAACAACAGGGGCGTCACTCGCGCTACCGACTCCGTACGAACCTTCTAATTCCCTTCTTTACTTGAATTCCAACAATAAAATGTGTTCAAGATAGTTAATAAGTAATATAACCCAAGTTTTTTTAAATATATCTAATGTACAGTATTACAGATAAAACTGAGAAGGTATAAAGAAGTAGGCACTTTTTTATACCGTCTTAGTTTTGGCACCAGTCTTCCACATGAAATCTATAAGACAACTCTGATTGTATAATCCAATAACGTGGTGAGAAAACAAATGATTTTATTATTAACTAAACCGTATCGCCCGGCATTTGTAGGGCATTGTTGGAAATGATTTGTGATCGGATAGACTTCGAAATACGACTTGGCAGTTGCCTTGTGAAAAAAGAATCTTAATATGCATGATACTTAATAATTAGATGGACATTACAATAAAAATAATAGGTAGCTAAATTATGTCTTTGTGGCAGACTTGTTAAATTATTATCCACAAAATTATCTAGGTTGTTGCTAGGTCCGGGATTGCCCGGGCAAAGGCATGCCGCGCAAGTGCAGCGCTACTCATAAATCAATATCCGATAGCAGTTGCATCTGACCTCTCTGTTTCGTACTATCCATTGATCTGACGAGGGTAGCTAATTAACTACCCTCTTTAGATGAATGCCAATTGGCTAATAACGTATCTACGTATACAGATGAATCGTACGGCTATTATATTTGAACCAATTTATTCGTTTTAACTTCCCAGTATAAATGCGAAACTATGTAATATTCAACGGCCAGATAGCTATATATCGTGTTAGTTTATTAGACGAGAATGAGCCAGGTCAGTTCTTGGATGAATGACCATTCTCACTACAAGGCCAAACAAGCCTAAAGAAGTCAGTCTTAGGATGGCTGTCCATTCCTTACATTTTAATAAATATACAGTCAGTCTAACACAAAATGAAAATGAGCACCTACAAAGAATTACCAGTATGTGATGTTTATGGCTAACAAATTGTATTACTAAAAATAATGATGATAAAGTAATACTATTTCGGTCGCACTCGTTTATACTAACCCACATCAATAAGTTCAATTTATTGTATTGTTCATAGATTTAGTGTTGAAAGAAGAAGAGGCCGGATAGACTTACTGAGCGTCGCATTGAACGATATATTGCACCGTCCATTATTATAAAATATTTTGTAATAGAGAGTAATCTATCTTTCTTCACCGCTTTTGACATTATTATTTATACTGATTAATTTGGGCCTGCCTGTCCACTTACGCGATTCCATATATTTGGATCTACTCATTAGGTTTCCAGAATTTATTTTTCCTTATAAGGTGGTAAACATGCACATGGAATTATGGAAGGTAAGTAGTTGTAACATATTAACTGTTGGACACCATAGGAGTAGTCATCCCATAGTTCCTTTGAAAGGCCTCAGTCAGGACTCAAGCAATCATCATCAAAGCGTTGTATCTCGATTGGATCCGAGGCCTTCATCTCAGAGCCCGGAATCCGTTTGCTGGCTTTTCCTCCTCCACTTAACACGACCTTTGATATCACTAGCAGTGAGCCCATTGGCATACATGTCATCCACTACGATGTCAAACCAGCAGTTCGGTCTACCCTTTATCTAGCGGAAGTGACATGGCATTTGACATATTTTGTTACCCTCGTAGCCAGACGGATCCTATTAAAGGATAATAACTAAGTAGTAAACTAAAATGTGTTAGTTGCTTACATGGCACCAGTACCAATACAATACGTAGTGTATAATCCCAGAACTTGTTCATTTTATTTGGAAACTTTTTGCGAAATTTTCTCCACAAAAGCTCGTACGCAACATAGTTCTGCAGGGGAAATGAAAAAAACAGCGCGAATGCAAATGATATTTGCGCCGCCTGCGCCTTCCTGTGAATTAAGGGGTTCTCTATTTTTATTCCTACAATTTTATGTCATAATTTAACATTGCATAATGTTACTTGTCCTAACATTATTTACGCATAATACTCATTTGCCATAACTTTTTAATCATAATTTTTTTAATCCTATTTACTATAAGCATAATATTTTATAAGCATACTGTCCCAAAGCATAAGTTTACTTAAGCATAACGACACGTAACCATAACTATTTTAAGCCAGAATGTTCATTTGACTAAATAAAGTTCTACATTGTTATAAAAAAAAATAACCACGAAGGCCTAATGCGGGAGCTTCGCTCCGCTCCGCTCCCGCATTAGCCTTCTAACCTAATCTATCCAAGTCGGAATCAGGGGCTTTCTCAATAAATCGGCCAAATAACTATTAGACAAATAAACAATATGCTTTACAACTTTATGCATATCAAAGTTATGAATAAAAACATTAGGATATACAATATTTATGCTTAATAACATAGTATGCTAAAAACCAATTATGGCACACTATTATTATGACAAAGAAAATTATGCCTAACTTGTTATGACAATTTAAATTAGGACAAAAAACATTATGAGAAAAAATGGAATCCCGAATTAAGGTAATGGTGTTAAAATCATTCCTGATCATTATCTTGGTGTTGTTCGTGGTCGTTTTCGAGGTTTCCACCCCGAACCCTAGAGCCCGGGATCTACTCATTTTCATACCAATTAGATTGGCTTGGGCCCTTAGGTTCTTAGTGCTGCCCAATACATCCACCAACGCCTTTGTATTAAAATGATGTACCTATTTAAGCAAATATGATTGAAGAAACACTATATCTAATGTACCATCTAAGCCCAGCACGTGTTCTAAATTCAGTTGTGCGATGCCTACAGAAGGACGTCGTACAACTGAATTTACAACACGTGCTGGAGTTAGATGGTACCTTTATACAGTACCAACAATTCAAACAAGAACCATGCGGTTTAGTGCCTCTTCTCTTTCTTTGGTACGTCATTCATGGTACACCAACCATAAAAACTTCTCAGATCCTATAAGCGGGGCGTGAAAAGAATCTAATGAGGTCGTCCAGCTGAGGGTCCCCATTATGACATGTAATGGGTCAATTCATGTGTCGTATATAAAAAGAAAATATCTTTATTAAATGACCCCTTCTCATAACGGTGCATAGAAACAGTTCAGTTAGTCAAATACGTCAGTTTTTTTTTAAAACGTTAACCGAGACAATACCATAATTTAAAGTATAATAATGTAACAGGTGTATCGGGCTCCATCAAGATCGTCGCGGCCAGGCTAACCTCACTTGCTAACCGATACACCTGTTAATTAGCTGACGAAAACCTTAAGCAGGCTTTCCCCTTGGGGTTAGAATGTCAGACAGCTAATACTATATCGAGGAATAGAAGAGCGGACTTTGGGCTCTGAAGCTATGGATGAAACAGATTGGTATTTGGGTAAAAAAATACATGTTATACTTACTTTTGATCAGCCGGCAGATTCAGCGTAATAGAATCTTTTGTGGCTTCGCCGTATTTAAGATAACCAGGTATACCTAGTGCTATAAACAGTCCCAGGATTATCATCATGCCACGGCTGAATAGTCCACAAACGCCGACAAATTTTCGCGGGTTATCTATGTTATATTCGAGTGCCAATACCTGTGGACACAAAGTCTATACAGTTTTCGGTACAGCTACTATCGGTTACCAGTATTAGCTAGTTAAAACACGTTCCAAGTTATCGAACACCTTTTTTATAGCTCTAAACTTTGTAAAGGTACATTAAGGAAGATAAAACTTTAATATTTTAAAAAATAATTGAAATTAATTTTGCTCGATTTGCAAATAGGTTCCGCCTGCTGTATCAAACTTGTTCCGATCTTTTTTGCAGTATTTATTCTTTTTTAATATTTTATTTCATGATGATAATTTATTTTATTTTACACATTTTAGTTGTGAGACCTCTATACTTAATAATATTATAAAGTTTGTATTTTTGATACATAACAATATCCAAAATTCTTTAGGAACTTCGATCGGCCCACTCCTTAACCACTAAACTACCGACGACGCCTCTACTCTACCTATTCATTCTTATTCAAGTAAATTATTTCATAATCAAGACTGGTTCAATACATGTTGAGTGTAGGTACTCTTTTTGAATTATTGAAATCGGACATTCCATTCAAAACTTATTACGATATTATAAATGTCAATAAATCAGGTAAATAGATCCTCATGCATTATTTTTGAAAACTATTAAAAATGGGCATAATAATTATTATCAGTTTAAGGGTTACAACGGGGGGTTCGAAGTTTGTCACGAACATACATAGCACGTTTGTGCTCAACCAGGACTGGTCAACCAATAGTAAATATAAATATAAGCTCACATACCACTCCCACCGCTTCCATAGCGAATAATGTGGTGCCGATAAAATGAGGAATCTCAAATATATCCTTCACTACAAATTTATCACTGTCCAATATAACATCGTCTTCAATGATATAAAAGAATACGAGACTCATTCCAATAAGGGTGACAATATTAGAAAAGGTTGACAATGGTGTCAATAATTTCAATACTTTCACCAAGTTTAACAGAATCTGCAGTGGTAAACTGTAGATTATTATCCATCGCACTGAGAATATCACACCGTGGTAATCAAGCACCTGCAACATAACGCTTTATTTTGTAACTAAGCAGAGCTAGTCATATGGATTGTGGAATGCGGGTAAAGAAATCTAAATACTGTTTTTTATAAATAACTTTGATATAATAACATATAGGTAGGTACTAGATGAAGCCCGCGGCTCGGCAAACGTAGAATACTGATCTCATTCTCACATGTATTAAATATATAAATCTACCTCTTGAATCACTATCTATTGCTGAAAACGTCACAGAAATCTGTTGAGTATTTTAAAGATTTAGATCTTTAAATCTTTAAAATAATCAACACTTAGGCGAACAGACAACGAAAGCTACTTTTTTACTATGTAAAGAATGTAAAGATTAACATCTAGACCAAAGCCAATAGGTATATATTTTGCATTGGGCGGGCATCGACACCGCGGCCTCAGACTTAGCAGTAGAACGTTCATCTCATCATTATACTGGTGGTTATCCTGATTTTTTAGAGATAATTTAGTGATCATGATTATCATCATCATGTCTCGATTGCATCGGAGACACCTGGGATGGGTTCCGCTTGCCAATTTTGTTTCGTCCTCCATTTTGTACATTCTTGTGTATCCCTGGACCTGGTTTGCTTCAGTGGGCAACTAAATTAGTACCAAAGATTTATATTAAGCTGTTACCTATGCCCCAGGCACTTACCTGTTTCATATTGACACCGACAAAAACAAAATAGATACTACAAACACCAAGTTGCCATAAAATAAGCATTGTGTCCACACCATAGTAGAACGCGGTCGCCATGCAGCGCAAAGACTTCGGTCCGTCTAGTACTGCAAGCTTCATAGCCTTGTTGTAAGCTACGTAGCCTCGTCTTTGCCTTTTACATACTTCGTACTCCGAATAGATCTGCATGTAATATTGTTTTGTTATTAGCAATTGTGAGTATAGATTGTATTCTAGATGACAGTTCTAATGTTATTATGAGAGTCGATTCACAATAAGCGTTGTTCTGGAATATAGGTCTAACCAGAGTATCCAGAAATCCAGACTTACATCATAGTATACAGGTTGCTTTCTTGTGGATCCCCTCACCATCTTTTTCTTTTTTTTGCATATCTTAGGTTTTATGGAAACAATCCCCAACCCCGAGAAGATAGTATACGTCATTCATCCGTTAATCGCAATTGCAGGTGAAGTTAAATTTGTACCCAGAGATCTTGGTGACTGCGTGCATACACACCTTTTACTCTCTGTACTTCGCATAGAAATCATCAGCCTTTATACCATATGGTAGGTCAATTGTTTATGAAATCACAGTACAAGTAAGTACGAGTACTAACCAATAGCTGTAAACAGTAAGTGGCAAAGGCACCAAGCGATATTATGCCAAATAATGCAAGGATAACTCCTACTCGGCTGCACGCTTCTGGCATGGCCAGTATCCCGGCCCCAATGCTGCCTTTCAGCAAATGAATCATGGTTTCACCATACCTGCCGGAGAAATATCGTACCTTTTTATGAAGAAGAGACATAACAGAGATAGAGAGAGATGGAACAATTCAATAAGTCGATCGCTGAACATAGATTTAATAATAAGAAACGACGCGACGTGGAAAAACAAAAGGAGAAGCGTACCCCGGTCTCCGAGGTGAGAGCCTCGGATGCAACCAGGATTAATGCTAAGATGCTGAATTAATGAAGTGGTGCTAAATTAAATTACTAGGACTTTTTATACCATTTAAATGGTAGACATTTAGACAAGCCTCCGGCCCGCCAGACAGGAAGCGGTTAACGCGGAATATGAACACCAGGGGCCTCACACTGGTGCTGACGACTCTGTAAGAACCCGCGTATCAATAGAACGCTCTACTGCTGCGCCACAGAGGACGTCATCTTGAACAATTATCGTCGTATTACTACAAACTAACACAAAAGTATCAAACTATAGAAATTATTCTTCTCTTTGAAGCACTGATCACTATTTTCGAAAACCGAATCTTAGTCTGTTGGAAGCAGCAGTTTAGAAGATCTCAACAAACAGACACCGAGGAGCGACTTCGTTTTATACTATCTAAACTATGTAAAGATAAAGATAAGTAGACTGCTTCTAGGACATATTATAAAGTTAATTGAAGTTGTACTTTACATTCACCTGTAAATAATATATGTTACCAGATCTATAAAATTATATCAAATGTTCATGTATTACGTGGTTGGGCGCGGCACTTTCCGATGTAGGTATGGGTCATAATCATCAGGAGATTCTGAAACAAAAAGTATTGGGAGGTACGCATGGGCTAAACGGACAATATTCTACACATCCAAACACCCTTGCACGTACCTCCTCCGCCGAGGGACTCCACGAGGCCGGCCATATACTCGTAAACAAACATGGTGATTTCCGTTTTAAATTATTTTTTATTTCATTTTTACAATTATAATAAATTAGACATTACAAAAAATTTAGCAAAAATGTTATTTGATTTTGCATTGAGTTTATTATTTGATTACTGAACTGTCAAACTTAAAATGTCAAATCGTGAAAGGTATACAAAGTTCTTTCCTTCGTTCGTTCTCAGTCGTTCTCTTCTTCTTCTTTTAATTAATGGCTTCTGCTATCGAAACTACTAAAAGTTTTACTATAGTTCATGCATCCTATAATCTTAATAATTGCATTAACTGGTAATGAGCATTTACAAAAAATAGGTGTGATTGTTTTATCGAGCTTTTTATCGACCGTTCTAGCGAGCATTCTCGCGAACCGACAGAGAATAATTATGCATTGACTAAAGCGTTCGCTAGAAAAATCTTGAAAATGTTCGTAGCAATATTTGACTCTATACCTGGCTGAACGAACAACAAACCGGTTGTTCAGTTCGATATTATTATTATTCAAAAAAACGGCGAATGCTCGATATTCTGTACTTCTGTTACAAGTGAATGCTCAAGTAACATTTACAAAAATGCCATTACAAGTATCCACTAGATGCTTATAGACTTGAGCATCCGCTCAAGGCTATCAGCCTCTTAATGCCAAAGGTGCTGATAGACTTGAGCATTTACTTCTGTATTGTGACATTTACAAGAATGACATCACAAGTGGATGCTCAAGTCTATCAGCATCTTAATGCCAAAGGTGCTAATAGACTTGAGCACTCACTTCTGTAATGTAACATTTACAAAAACGCCATTTCAAACAGATGCTCAAATCTATCAGAATCTTAATGCCAAAAGTGCTGATAGACTTGAGTACTCACTTCTGTAATTGATATTTACAAGAATTCCATTACAAGTGGTTGCTCAAGGCTATCAGCCTCTTAATGCCAAAGGTGCTGATAGACTTGAGCACTCACTTCTGTAATGTAACATTTACAAAATCGCCAATTCAAACAGATGCTCAAATCTATCAGCATCTTAATGCCAAAGGTGCTGATAGACTTGAGCACTCACTTCTGTAATGTAACATTTACAAAATCACCATTTCAAACAGATGCTCAAATCTATCAGCATCTTAATGCCAAAGGTGCTGATAGACTTGAGCATTCACTTCTGTAATTGACATTTACAAGAATGCCATACAAGTGGATGCTCAAGGCTATCAGCCTCTTAATGCCAAAGCTTATAAATACTTCTGTAATGTAACATTTAAAAGAATGCAGGGCTCAAGTATATCAGCATCTTAATGCTTTTCACAAGCTTGTTGAATCGTTCCTAAAGCCATCAAGGCTTTGGCACTGGGCTAGTTTACGAGCTGCTAGTCGGTGAATTGAAATTTCCTAAGTAAAGTTCGCTTGAGGAACTTCTGCGTCCGCGACAGTCTTCATGTCTGTGACTTTGAGGATAATATGCAGGAGAATCGCCTTCGCTACTTCCATCATCAAAGACTACCTACCAGTCTAGGTTGGTAACAGATGTTTGATCATACCAAATCCATCGGATTCTGGTTGAAGGGGCAGGCTCCTGATGGCAGGTTTGCCATCGCCACGTCGTATAAGATAATAATCATGCGTTACGTCCAGCGATGCCCGAAACCGTGCAAGGTAGACAAATAAGAGCTGGGCCAACCGGGACTAAAACTGGGACGATGTTGATGATTAGGGTTTATTGTAAATAGAAAGACAAAAACATATTATTCGAAACATTTATTGATTACATCTCTTTTTGATTATAACATCTATTACACTGAGTTTTGATCCGGAAACATCTACATAAAATCTACGATGACACTGAACAGCTAACACTGATATTATGATGAAATACAATAAAACATGACGATCAAAATACAGTTAAAAGGTTAATATATTAATTGCCTGCTCAGTCAAAAAGTGAGGTCAAATTTGTTGTAACGTTAGTATAAATCAACCACGTGTTGTATTTCGTGGGGTAATAGAACCAATCTCCAAAATTGAGTCCCTATCTACTGCTGGTAACTTACTGCAGAATCGTTACAGTTTTTATTTTATTTTACTTGTAATTTAAGTACTATTATGGCCTTCCAGAGTTGCTTGAGCAGGGCTTATTTTTAATTCTAACACTTATTTATTATAACACATACATAAATATAAGTTCGACAAAATCTACCAGAAAGTAACCAGTGAAGTACTATTACATTACTGCATTGTCAGTTCATACAACCATGTTTAGAATTAACCTACTTATACATTCAAGACATATCTAATCCTATAGAATGCTATAAAAAGCAATGAAAATCTACAAAAAAAAACTTATTACACTTAGAATGATTCAAAATGAAACTTGTGTGTGTGATTGATTATATATATGAGCAATGAGCATGCTTATTTTTGAACGTTTGTGTACATATTTGTGTCTTGGGTATTTTTAAGGTAGGGCTATAATTTATATACGGCGACATTAGTATTACATTTGTAATGTAATCATAATATTATCAGTAGCATATCACTAGTACTTCAGTGTAGTGTTACTACACTAAACTTCTCGTAACTAGTATTTATGCAATGCCAACACACTCAAATATCAATACGATCCAAGTAACTGAACGCAAACTAAGACAGGAAAAATGGAAAAAGGAAGACTGTAAAGCATTAAAATGCAGTTTGATTACAGGATAAAAAGAATCCCATAATGTATATAAATATAGAGATACATACTTATGCTTAGTTTAGGTAGTTAGTCCCAAAATACCTATTTAGATATTAATTTAATTAAAGAATTTAATTAAAATAAACCTCTAGTCTATTAGAGTCCCTTTTTCAGTACTTTCCTTTATGTTTACGGCGTATAAATGCCTTCTCACTCATTATTCTCTTACATTAATTTGCTTCTAAAGCAAGATGGGCCCAAAATTCGAATAAGTTTTGTAAAGCAAACAACCTATGACTTAATTTATATCCTAACTATCATTGAAATATTATAAAAGTAAAAAGGGTGCATCTCTGGATGCACAATTATCAAGAGTATTAAATGTACCAGCGTATCTGTGTGGTAAAATGGCAAAATACAGTTACTCTTTCGATTATTATTCTACAGAGCAAGTAATTTTAGAGCAAGTAGCTCAGCTCAAAACATTTCATGTATCAAAATGTATATATTAGATTTTGGAAACTACAGCTTAGTATTGTCCGATTTCATTACATAAATTACCTAATACAATTTACCAATTTTCCAAGTAACTGTAGTTAATTTTATATAATATTTTATTTATTCAGACATAGACTTTAGTCCATACACATAAGTAATAATAACTTGAAAACTTTATTATAAAATAACACAAATTAGAGTTATAACTAATTAAATTCGATTGATGGGTTCATTTAATTCCATGCACCACTTGTAACTTGATGATCCTTCCTATATTTATCTCTTCGTCCGTGTCGATGATCTTAACATGGAGCTTTCATCCGGAAATATTGCAAACCATGATTCCTATAAGTTATTAACACATCGTTTGTTTCTTTATTTTTTCTTACATGTAATAGGCACATGTAAGATAGGCCTTTCGTTATTTTTAATAAGGAAGTTTTATGACTTACAGTCTCAATGCCAACCTACATGGAGGATCTTCATTTAAAATAAAATATCGACCAGTAGATTGTTAGAAGAATAGGTACCTATATTAAGTGCCTTTTTGAAACTGGTGAAATACAAACATACAAATAATAATTATAATATTATTTGCCTAAATTTCCCATTATCAACTCTAAAATAATGACGATAACGCCATTCTGTAGTTCACAGATACGTTGGTAGGACTATTAGTAGGTAATACCTCTAAGGTGATCATTCTTTTGGCACGTTAGGAGAAATTGATAAAAAAAATTTCGGTTGGGGAATCGTTATAAACAAATGCTGACCCGTCCGGTTGTCAGCGGGAAAATTGAATAAAAGTTAAAAATAAAAAATATACCTTTCAACGTTTCAATCTACATAATACTTTTCAATTTATATGACTCGGATGCGACCACTTTTTTATGCATTTAAATTTAGTAAAAATATTTTAGAAGTTTTACCTCTTTAGGTGGTTTAATTAATCAATTACAAAAATCTTGATAACTTTTTTTTCTAACACCTAGTAGGGAATACACACAACCATTTACTTTTAAGCGAAATTACTTTTTTTGTTAGCAAATAATAAAATTAATAACAGTGTTACGTATGTTTAATCTATGATGTCTTTCCATTGCCACGAAACTTCTCCTTCCAGACTACAAAAATAAGATTTAAATTTCTCCCTGTCGTTCATTGGCGTTTTTGGTAGTAAACGTTGAATTGCTTCCAGTTTATCCACACTAAGGGCTATTTCTACGTCACGATAGCGCTGTGCAGAAGCTGGCTCGATAGGGTCGCGGGAGGCTGGAAACAGATTGTGTAGGCAACAAACTGCTCGAAGCATGTGATTGAGTTGTTCGGGAGTGACTGATAGAGGCTTTTGGAAGACGCGCCATTTTCGTTTCAAACAGAGCATCGCTCTATTTACTGTGCTCCTGGCTCTACCTACACGGGTATTAAAGACCTGTTTAGTGTCGTCTTTCTGACATTCAGCCGCACTGTATTTGGTAAGAAGAAAAGATTTTCTCGGGAAGTATGACCCTCCAACAATCACAAATGGTAACGGTTCGGAATTCTTTGTTAAAGGTTTTCCTTCTGGAACGTGGTAAATATTCCTTAAGAAATCGTGTCCAAACTTTGAGTTGTCAATTACGTTATTACGGTAATTGTTTCCGTTATAGTTGCCCACATCCACTAAAACAAATCTATCCTGAGCATCGACCACTGCCAGAAATACCATTTTCTGGTCATTTATAAGCAATTTCTTTCCCTCAAGGGCTCCAATGCAGTTGGGCATATCAAATTTCTCTTGAAACTCCATAGCGTTGTTAAGCCATGTTTCTTTGGTGGGAGTTGGCATTACTTTGTGTTCCAAGTGCCTTGTGAGTGTTTTGCACATTTGTTGTATTATGATAGGAATAATAAAATCGGGTATATCATACTTTGTGCTCATCTCGAGTGGAGTGTTGCCAGTCGCGAGATATCTGAAATGAAGAAACACTATATTTATTGAAAGTTCCCTGTAACTGGAGGCTTAGTTGAATATCCTCGACTTGTAAATTTATTTGATCAGCATACACAATGCATACTACGGCTTGCCCACCAAGTTGCACTACCCTTTGTTTTTTTTTTTGCGAAAATCCTCTTAGATTCTCTCCTCTCTTCCATCATCCGGAGGGTGCAGTTATGTCGGACTCGAACCGACTAAAATAGTACGATGTCTTGGGTCTTCAAATCCCGGGGTATAAAATTGCCTAAAAGCATATACGTCACACCCCAGTTGACCCAAGGTCATCTCCAGTTTTTAGATGTGGGGTGTGGGAATCGCGGTGTCCCCATCTTGCCCCCAGAAAGGGTCTGTAGCCTCCGCCTACAATACAATACAGAGCCTATGTCTCTCTTGGCCCGATCCGTCGTCTCAAGAATTTTCCAACAAATAAAATTAGCTTTTAGAAAAGTTAAGTAACAAGCAAAAACATGCTTTAAAAGTACCGTACATACACACGGACGGAAAGCGGAATGTATCGTCTTTTATGTCCAAAGTAGCAAAAGTACCTACTACATTTATCCAAAAAATTACATAATATATAATTAAAATGAAAATATCTATGATATTATAATAAAACAAAACCAATTATGCATTTAATAACCCTTATTGGCAGGCGGGTAAAACACTTAAGTGAAGTGCAATTGAATATAATAATAATGAAATAAAATGTCATTAATTTACTGTGTTAATTGACGTCCAACAGAAAAGAAATCGCGCTCGTAAAAAATATGTATAATAAAACTATGTATTAAATATTTTAAAATAATAATATTAATCTTTTAAACGCATTCTAAAATATGCCCAGCTGTTTTTTGGGTATGGATTGAAGTATGTGAAATGGGTTACCAGGAATATATTTTAGTAAGTAGTAGTCGCGAGTTCCTTTCCTGCTCAAAGCAAATGTTTGTATGAATGAATAATAAAATAACTTCCTACTGATATTGTTCGAGGGTGATTCTAGGTATGCACAAAGTTGTAGGTGTTTAGTAAAAAAAAATCTCAATTTATGTTTAATAAATTTTTTATCGTGTAGTATTTCGTGTGTGCTTTGTTGTTTGTGACATTTATTATTGTAATTTGTTAAGTGTTAATGAATAAAAAGTTGGCATTAGAGACTCGTAATAATAAAAAATATGGAACCTCCCTTTACGGAAAGGATCTTATGAATCGTTTCTTGCGATGGTTTTTGTACTTTAAAACCAAACAGCAAAATGAAACCGAAGCGTTTTTAAATAGGTACTACTATGGCTAGTAAGAGTCTCTAATAAAACAAAATTACCTAAATTCAATCCAAGTAGGTATAAGATAGGTTCAGTTAACTGCTTCAACGGGGGCTTGTTTCTTGCCTTTTCAATAGCAATCTGGTCATAAAACGAGATACGTATTTAAAATTAGTACATCTATTACAGTCATCTATGTAGGTCTTAAAGGCGAAAAATTAGGCCTATTTTTACGCTGCCATTTCGCAAAAATGATTAGTGTGAATAACGCAAATGTGAAGTGTCGTATCCGCTCAGCAGTTGATGGTTGACGCAACAGCTATACCGCAAAATAAAGACACATAACATGCGCACAGCCTTTAGAAATTCAAGACTTAGTAATCTACATGATGTTCTATCCTAAAAACCTTCCTCATACACTTTCCTTTCTTAGTCAGAACAAATAAAATAAACATACCTCAGGCAAATAGCCAATCGATCACGGCTGCCAATATTGTGAGAGAACCTGGTGTGATAGTTCAGGATTCTGCGCTTAACCATTACATGGAGCTCTTCAAATTCATATGGATCAATTCCAAATATTTTTACGAAATCGCATCTGTCCAAAAAAAAGTCCTTCATTAGTTCCGGAATGAAGCGCCCATATTCTTCGATAGTCGGTGTACTGTATAGTGTAAATTCGTCGATCAGACGAAAATCATCGCGACTCGGGCCCGGTATATCGTCGAAAAACATTTTTTCTTTTTTTAAACACAACACGCACTGCGTAGATGTCTTACGCGTAAGACTGATATCCTTGGACTGTTAGGGAACTTACTCCCTCCCTGCGCTTCTGCGCATAGTGGCTACGCAGATATCCGAGTCGATAAATTGTTCAGGTAGCCTATCATAAAGTTTATTCTTAAAATGTATTAATTGAAATTGAATTCAGTAAGATCGGAAGGCCATGTAATGTTTGTTTTCAATAAGTAGCACCCAAATCTTCTATAATATAAAAATTAATCCTTAAATGTGTTGCTAAGCGCAAATCTCGAGAACGGCTGAACCGATTTCGCTAATTCTTTTTTCAGAATATTCCTTGAAGTACGAGGATGGTTCTTACGAAGAGAAAAATTTTAAAAAAAGAATCATCTGTAGGCGGTACGAAGTTCGCGGGGTTAGCTAGTTATAAATATAAATGAGGTAGGAGTCGTGCCAGGAAAGTGCTTATTACATTGTGTACTCTATAGGGCTAAACACATATACACAATAATATTGACAATAAAGTACATTCTGTGCGTGCCAATAAATAAATTAGTTACCTACAGATTAATACTTACCTACTTATTTATTAATTAAAATAGTTTTAGTTTATCTGTAATTACTCATTAGCTTAGTAGGTGCGAAATAATATTAAATTGTAAATACTACAAAAAAGTTCATTTGAATTAATCTCTACTAATATTATAAATGCGAAAGTAACTCTGTCTGTCAGTCTGTCTGTCCGTCTCACTTTTACGACTAAACCGCTGAACCGATTTTGATGAAATTTGGTATAGAGGTAGATTAGACCTTGAGAAAGGACATAGGCTATGTTTAGTCGCGATAACCGACATCCACGCGGGCGGAGCCGCGGGCAAAAGCTAGTAAATAAATAAAACCGACTTCAAAACTAAGATACGTAAGGCTAAAAAGTGAAAAATAACTGAATTTTGAGAGAGAATTTAGAGATTTCTAATCTGTTAGTAGACGGTGCCACTTACTTGCTGTGCTTGAGCTACTGATACAATCAATTAGATTAATTATGATGTGGTAAGAGTAGACTTATCCCATTTACCCGTTTGACTTAGAAATATGTACCTACTATACCTAGTACCTGGTCACAGAATGGTCATAAACCTGACAACTATACGATCATCTTTCATTTCCTATTCAATTTTAGGTAGTTTTCTGTTGTATCCCGAGTCCAGTGTCCAATATCAAATAAATTAATGAGGGGACCACCTGTAAGTTACACCGAAACCAATGAAAAAATACTTTTTGAAATCTGTTCGTAAACGACGGACATATCGGAGAACACACATAAAAAATAAAGATAAAATTGAAATAATTTTAAAGCATTTAGTATGCTAAACTAAATAAATTGTTATAAATTGGAAAAAGCGAAATCAAGCTCAGGTAGGTTTTCGCTTTTTCCAATTTATAACACTAAAAATAAAGGATGGATGTAGGTACCGACGAATTGATAACCTCTTATTGATGACTAAATATTCTCGAATTCTCTGTATTTAATATATTAATATAAAATTTAATAACACCCAAATGATTCAAAATCTTTTTTTGGGATTTTGATAGGTATCCGGGCGTTACTGCACAGGCGCACTGACCTAAGTTATTTTTAATCTGCCGTGTCGCTATGGCAACGTGAACAATCCATACCCCCTAACCCTCTACCCCTAAGCACGCCCGTGCCCCCGTGCTCTAAATATGAAATTGAGTACCTATGCCCAGGCTAGCCCAGGCTAACAAACATTCTAGATAATTATTTCAGTGCGCCTACGGAATGCGCTGCCAGAAACCACTATAAAAAATCCTCAGATATTTAAAATTATAACTAAGGAAATAAACTAAAATATGTGCAAGAATAAAAAGAGGGGTTAAAAGTTCAGGTGTCTGAAAATTCGCCATCGGTGTCGACTAGTAACGTATCCAAAAGGCTGGGGGCATTACCCCGTTGCAGTACATCGAAAAATATGGATCCTTTATATATATAAAAACCAAAATTTGGTAGGATTGTTATTTAACAACTTATAACTATTATTCAATTGTAATTTCTTAATAAAAAGTCATTAGCTTCAATAATATTGTAGTACCATTTTTCGTGTAAAACTAAAAAAAAAACTACTTATTCAGTAAAAAAAAATTCACCCTTCAAGATAGCAGAGAATGCAACGAACCGATTACTACGTAAATCTAAATTTTGACTGGCAGTGACCTGCTTCCACGGATTCGGAAAGAAAATTGCTACTAGGGAGTTTTTCTAGGTTTACCCCTTAATTCAGCAAATTTTCCATTTACAAACAATTTGAAGGTGTAGGACCTCTGCTAGACAGTGGACGAGGCTCTGGCCCAGGGTTTTCTTTAGAAGTTCGGAGCTCAAACGGCAGCCGCTCCTGGAAATGTCGAAATACCGATAAAAAACAATAGGCAGTCTACGGGCTGAAGAGTGCACAACTGTGGCACAACTCTTTGAACACAAATAGAAAATTGCTATGAGTATGATAATGATTTACAAACAAATTGAGTAATTATATTATTACAAGTACAATATAAACAAGTGGCATGTTATTATGTCAATGTTTAAGATCGTTTCCTTGTATAAATAGGTGACAGTTGTAGAATTCGTCGCAGTCGGTTCTTGTTATTCATACAATGGCTACTAATCTGTTGTTAATATGCATAATACTAACTTCAAGTATGTTAACTGATTTAAATGAGTGTTATCATCATATTCCTAACCTAAAGTTTGCGCATGTGTAATAATATGATTAGTTTAAGCGTGATGTAATATTTACCTGTTCGAGAACAATTCCATTATTTGTCTCTTTCTTTTTAAATTTGGTTTTCAAGAGTAATAATTATAACCTCGGTGTTGATATATCAATTTCTCAAATAATAGTGATTTAGTTACCTATTGTGTAAAGTTTCAAAAGTGTCTTCATGTACATTTGACGGCCTCTGTGGCGTAGCGGAGAACGTTCGACTGCTACGCAGGGCGGGCGGGTTCGATTCCCGCTCAATGCAAATATTTGTACGCATGATTAAGTATATTTACATTGGTCAACAACAAAAAAAAGAATCTAAGTATTTTTATCCGTATTCTAGATTCCATAACTTAAACTATGCGTACCATGGGTCTAGATAGCGTTGTGTAGAATATTGTAGAATATTTACTTTATTTATTTATTTACAATGCCAATTTGTAAGTGTTGTCGGTAAAAATACCTGTGCTTCTCGGCTTAATCTTCTACGTACTCAAAATGTTCTTAAGATGGCATTTTGGTTGTACTCGTATGGGACCCCACCAGGAGGAGCCTCCCCCCAGCCGTTTGACGAACTGAACTCTGTCGCCGGCTTTCCTCTTGGGGTTCGGAGCGCTTCTTCCTGTAAAAGCCGCGTAGACGTCTCGAATGCAACCGTAAAGCCTAGTTGACATGATGATGATGATCATGACATTTTTTCACTGTCTCTCAAAACTCTACTACCTACATACTAAAGTTAAATTTTCAGCCCCCTTTGGTGACTGTTGGATGTATTTTGAAACTTATCAAGACTATGCGCACCTTATGGTTAATTCGCCGCCAGACGAAAGTATGTATGGTTAACGTAGTTTTCAAAAATACGCACAATGATGTTATACCAGACACTACTTGAATTTTTACTATACCTAGTTATTTTATTTTTTTCAATTAACTCAGAAACATTTAACTTTACCCTGTGGTTAAATATTATAATTTATATTATTATGTATGTTTATATAATAAGAATTTACATTTTTTATATTATTTTTTACAGAATCTGTACATTCTGAATATAAGTATGGCGATTGTAATAGGTACAATATACAATTTTACGGACACGTTCACTTGGATGGTTTGGAAATTTTAGGAAAATTCTTAGTACGGGTAAGTAGCAACATAATCTATCTATCTATACATGCTATACTATTATATTAGGCAATGATATATTATAAGCGACAAAAAAATGATGACTTTGAAAGAAAGAAAAATATATTTATTTTGGCCCGCAGGCCCCGCAGCACACAATACAGTCAGTTTGGTCATCATTATAAGCACCAATCTAAATCGCGACAGTGCGCCACCCAAAAAAAGCCTTTTCAATAATAAATTCGTAATAATAAAATAGGTATCTATCATTAATATAAAATAATAATACGAGTACCTATAATTCATATAAATTAATAACATTGACGTATTTTTAGTAAGTAGCTATATTATTATAATATTTAGTGTACGCGCCATTTTTGAAAGCCGCCATCTTCTTGTATGACGTATCTATAACTAAAATACATAATTGAATATAGGAGTAGGTACATAATTATAATTGAAAATTGATAATGTCTGTACATTGGAGATAATAAAAAAATACTTGGGTTATATTATGTTAACGATAGGCACTGAACACGAAAATATTTATTTTGATATAGCTGTTTATGTTTGTTCGCGATACATGGCTTTTTTTGTTATAAAGGGTTGAGTAAAACCGGAGATGTGAAAAATAATAATTATAAAAATGAATTATATTTATTGACGTAGTTGCGCTATATTACATCCACACTACATATTATAAAACAAAGTCGCTGTCGCTGTCTGTCCGTCCCTATAGTATGCATCTGACTGACATAAAACACTTTTCGAACGTGGCCACTACGCAGGAGGCGCGGGTTCGATCACCGTTTAGTGCAAATATTTGTATGTATGAATATGGGTATTTGAATTGGTCTTGTCGTGCCTCGGAGAGCACGTTAAGCCGTCGGTCTCGGTTGCCACACGAACATCTATGGCAGTCGTTACGGGAACCCTAAAAGTCCAACAACAACGGTCTAGCTGCAATGCACCGATATCGCCTAATGTCACCATTTTGTTGGTTGGTGGGTTGTGGAGGTCAGATGGCAGTCACTTCACGAAAAATATCGTGGTTCAGCTAAATACGCAGTTAAGACTCCAAGGGAAGAAGAAGCGCTCACCTAAAAACAAATAAGAAATGGTTTCTTTGCTATTTAGTGTAAATGACACCTTCGTTCTCAGAATATTATATTCTCAAAATATTACATTCGCAAAACGTTACATTAGCAAAACATTATATTCCCAAAATATTACCTGTACAATGAAACAGAAAATGTTTGTTCGCTTACATAATTATGACAACGCAATTTTTTTTGTGATTCTTGCACCAGGGACCTTCGGGATCAGTTTAAATTATAAAATAACACCAAAATAAATCGGCATAGAATCCGTTAAAAAGTCTTATTTCAAAACGTTCACACTGTCGGTTATCGAGACTTTTAATTATAAATATCCCCGGTTTCATTCAACCAATTGCAATTAAACATAGGGCAGATTTTAAGACTGACCAAAAGCCTCAACATAATTTTTGTACGCGTATCCATCGTGAAAAAAATAATGTAAATATCTCCAAAATGCAGACGCATCTGATTTACGGCCGGCCATTCCCAATAACCTATCTATCGCCAGTTTTGACTTTTGACATTAGAAAGGATAAAAACGTCATTAATCTCTATGGTAACGTAATTCATAGTAGCAAAATAACAATAGGATTTGACAAAGGAACTATCTCTACCATTACCTCTATCTGTAGATATGTTATTGTTTTTATAATCAGTATCTGTAGATAGGTCTACTGCAAAAAAATCTAATAAGTTTGTTCATCTTACCAGGGTTGGCTGCAAATAAGAAGAATACCTACATGTATAATACTGCGAGCCAGGTCGTTTCACTTTGACCAGGTCCAGACTACAGCGTATCCATTTCAGATGTGCGTCCCACGCATCGTTTATTGTCATTCGCATAATAGATATAGGTATTACTACTATGAATGGCACATACCGTTCCATTATGCTGGAGGCATGGATTGGGACTTATATTTTTATGGAAGGGGTGGTGAACATTGGTGATGAGCGTTTGGTCTATGCACCATCTGCTGAATGCCGTACAATTAAGAGCTATAAGCCTATAATGCAAACATGTAAAAATGTAAATCAGTCTTATTTTTCTTGTAATGTTAAGATAGTTTTTAAGAAAGACACAATTGCGTGTATGTGCTATGGTTGTGGTTGTTTATATAATTAATTATAAGTCTACTAAATGTGTTAATGTTTATTGCTGTATTACTTTATAATAGCTTTGTTAAGATGTACATATTTGTTAATTGTCTAGACAAGATGCCGTAAAACTATTCTGGAATTTGGCAACTGATGTTTTCATTATAAGTCGCAAAGTTTATTAAAGAATATTGAATTTTATAAAAAAGAATAACTTTTTTACTAAGAAATTACAAATACAATCATTTACATAAATACATCACTAAAATAAAAACAATACCTATATACCTATATACAAAGCTGCAGGTTTAGGCGTCAAAAAAATCCTCCCAATCGAAGTCAACTGGGAGGGTGGCCAGAAGGCTGGCGGCATTGCCACGTTGAATGGCAATACCAATCCTTTGCGCAAGGAATAAACCAGCCCTCTGGTCACGGGTAGCATCTATAAACCGTTTGGAAATTTCTTTAAATAAAAGACGGGCACTTGGACCCCATTATCCCAGCGTCTCAAACGGCTCAAATATGTAATTACCACTAAAATTACTATATTTGCGCCGTTTAAGGGTCTCTGCCGAAGCAGCGGCAGCGCAAGCGCAAGTCCGCAGTCCCTGGAAGATGTGAAGGCGCAAGGGTGTTAGCAGATGTTGCATCCCACACCAAATGCCATCCCATCTTCCAAGGCACTAACAACATTCCATCCGGCCTCTTGCCATCGTTGCGCGCCAAACCAGTAGGTTCTAGTACGGCTGGAACGCCGGTGGTGACAAGAGCCCGACGGATTATGTCATTGATGTACCTACGCGTGCCGCGAAAGCTACTGATTGAGGTTGAGCAAGGATCCTCGGTTCTGTTCATACCCTATATCAATGTATACTCTACGCTAAGATGAAAATGACGAGTTGTCATCACTATTTAGGTATATGTCATGTTATGAAATAAAAGTAACATACCTACATTTAACGAACTTCAGAGGTACTGAAACTATTTGAGTGACTTTGTTTCTTACAATTTATCCATGTCTAATAATATTACAAATACGAAAGTAACTCTGTTTGTCTGTCGTCACACGTAAACCGACTGCACCGATTTCGATTTTGTGAAATTTGGTGAAACCTTGGGAAAACAGACAGATTGAAGGTTATAAAATTCTCGTGTCAGTGTTTGTTTGTCTGACACGGTCTGACCGATTCTTACGAAAATTTTTGTTCAACCAGTCCTAAACTATTTGTTAAGCCCTACAATTATTTTATTTTTATTTTATTAGGATTTGGCATTATAATATACATACAACCCATTTGCTAAGCTAGTCTTTAGTACATATATATATTTTTGTCAATTTGTAAGTGCCGTTTTGATGGTCTATACAGAATAAATGATTTTGACTTTTGAGTTTTTGACTTTTGACCCTAAAGTTTCACAAGGTACAGTAGGTACCATACCGCACTTTTTAATATCGGCAAAACAACGTTTACCGGATCAACTACAACCCGAGTTTGGGCCCAGATCAAAACTTAGAGTAAACCGGCTAATACATACATAGTAAAATATAATATCCTATTGTTGAACCTATCTTGTATACTACATGACGTATACCAGATAGTTTCAACAATCCGATATGGGAAGGAACTGTCTCCTGAGATACAGGTGAACAACTTAGTTCATCATTCTGTATACCCGTGTAACTTATGGTTTTAATAAATTGTTATTATTAATAATCTCTAAATATAAAAATTAATCCCTATTTCCCTTAGTCACGCCATCACGCGTGAACGGCTGGACCGATTTCGCTAATTCTTTTTTAGAACATTCCTTAAAGTACGGGGATGGTTCTTACGGAGAGAAAAATTGAAAAAAAAAGGAATTGACTGTTAGGCGGTACGAAGTTCGCGGGGTCAGCTAGTAACAAATAAATCGCGATGGAATCCGATAAAAAGAAGTTTTATTTCAATATTGATACATTGTTAGAATGTGCTCATCTCTGATCTTCAAAGCTTCTGCATGCTTATTTTTGCCTGATCTCTCTCTCTCTCTCTCTCTCTACAGAATAGATAATAGTCCTATCCTAACTAAGCTAATTTTAAGCACGTAACGTTTTGGGTCAATATACCTTTTTTTTTTTTTTTTTTTTTTTATCGTGCGAAAAATCCCCACGGATACCTCCCCCGCCGGGGTCGGAGGAGGAGGTTATGTCGGACTCGAACCGACTAAAACACACGCCTTCTGTGGGCCGTCAGTTGCCGGAGGTGAGATTGTCATAGCCATATCCCTCGCACCCCGGCCGACCCAGGGCCATATCTCTCGATCTGGCCCTCTTCCGGTGTGGGGACCACGGAGTCCCCAACTCGCCCCCGGGTATGGGGGGGGGCACGCAATGCGCGCCACCGCCGTGGCCTGCTTCTGCTAGGGTGACAGACGACCCCACCCGTCACCCCCAGGCCCGCGCTCATGGGGGACGGAGGTCATTCTGCGACCTCCGACGCCCGAGTTGCCGCCGCTCGTCGCGGGCCGCGCGGTTTGCGATTCTCCTTCGCTCCTCGCGGACCGCAAGGTCTGCGATTCTTCTTCGCTCGCGCTCCGCCGCCCACTTCACGAGCATCACTTGCTCGCAGAAGGAGGCGCCGGCGGCCCACGCATCCGCGCAGCGAACCATCGCTGCAAGCAAAGTGGCGAGCGTGAGAGCTCTCACTCCCAGGGTCGCCACCAGCTCCCGTCTCGGCGTCTCCCACGCCGGACACTCAGTGAGCGTGTGCAGCGCCGAGTCCTCGCTCGCGTCGCAGTGATGGCACTCGGACGTTGGCTCTTTCTTCGCGGTCCGATGCAGATACCGCCCAAAACACCCATGGTTGGTGATGATCTGCGTCAGCCAGAACGAGAGGCCGCCGTGTGGCCTCTCTAGCCAATCCCCCATGATGGGTCTTACCGCCGCTACTACGGCGTGCCCTGCGCGTGGTTGCCCAAGTTGTAGCTCCCACTCCGCCACCATGTCCCTGTGGAGCCGGGATCTCACGGCCCGAATTTCTTCAGGCTCAGGATCGTGTCCCCGCTCCCGCGCCGCCTTTCGATAGCGGTATAGCGCCGAAAGGGATCTCGCTTCCAGGATCCACGGTAGCGATCCGGCGAGGAGACTCGCCGCTTCAAAGGATATCGTGCGGTACCCCCTGATGGTCCTGATGGCCATTTTCCGCTGCGGTTTACACAGCAGGTCCACGTACTTGGCTCTCAGGTTGTCCGCCCATACGGGGCACCCATATAGTGCCATGGACCGCACGATACCCGCGTAGAGTCTCCTGCAGGAGTCCTCCGGGCCCCTCAAATTGGGCAGCAGACGCGTCAAAGCGTTAACTGTGAGCACCAATTTGGGGACCAGGCTTCGGAAATGCTCCCCGAAGTCCCATCGACCGTCGAGCACGAGCCCCAGATATTTCATCTGGGGCTTGATGCCGATGAGAGTGCCTCCCACTGTTATGCTGGATCCCGCTGGTGGTCCGCGCCGAGGTCCATGAAAGAACATGGCCTTGGTTTTCTGCGGAGACACCTCGAGACCCAACCGCCGGATCCGTTCCACGACTTGGGCAACCGCGGTCGTGGCCTTCAGGGTTGCTTCGCGATGTGTAGCCCCGCTCGCCATTACTAGCGTGTCGTCCGCATAACACGTCACGGCGGCACCATCCAAGAGCTCACCGCGAAGCACCCAGTCGTATCCGATGTTCCACAGGAGCGGCCCCAGGACCGATCCCTGCGGAACACCGCACGACATCTCTCGCCGACCGACACCGGTCGCACCTGGGTAGATGACAGCTCTCTCCGTCAGGTACGCCCCGACTATGCGGCGGCGGTAGGGAGGCACATCATGGTACACGAGCGCCTCCATAATGCAACTCCAGGGCAAGGTGTTGAACGCGTTGGAGATGTCTAAAGACACCGCCAACATCACCTCGCCCCGAGCGACCGCATCCTCCGCCAGAGTCCTCACGCGCATGATTGCATCCACAGTGGAACGCCCTCGGCGGAAGCCATATTGGGCATCCGCCAGATCCGGCCCTTCTCTAGAGATGGGTCAATATACCTACTTATGTATTTACAAACAAAATGAATGAATACAATAATAATAACAAATATTTTAGGGCATTCTACGCAGCGCCATTAAACATATTATTAAAAATATAACAAACAAGTGTCATGTTATAAAGTCAATGTTTTAAGATCGGATTCTTGGTATAAATAGATGACTCCTGCCAAATTCGTCGCAGTCAGTTTGTGTGATTATTGATACAATGTCAAGTACAGTCTTTTTAATATGTGTAATCCTAAACTTAGGTAAGTTATTCGGTTCGTAGCACCTATAAAATACTATTATGAAATTGTAATTATCCGTGGGGATTTTTAGCACGATAAAAAAGGTAACTAAGTACGTGAATTCGGATTTTTTTTCTTAATCGGTTATTCTGTTAACTCAGGCAGAAATTAATGCAACAAAATAAAAATTAAGAAAATCGGTCCAGCCGTTCTCGAATAATAAAATGGTGTGTAACTAACACAATTTTCGACTTTCTTTTATAAATACGTAGGTATAGGTTATCTAAATATTTTTTCAATTCACTGTCTGTTTGTTCGCGATAGATGCAATAAAATACATTATTATGTACGAATTTTGATGCATGTCTTTGTTTGAAAATCTTAGTCAAACTTAAAACCTCTCTTGTGTTAGATTGCAGGTGATTGAATAGAATCGAAGATTATGACCAATATTGATTACTGATATCCACGCGGATAGAGCCGTGGGCATCAGTAGTTAAATATTTGAATGTTTTCACTATTATCTTCCTCCTAGCGTAGCGTTAATTCCCAGTCGCATCTGAAGCTTTCAGCTCGGAGTCTGGGGTCCGCTTTTACCAGTCATAGTTACAGATTTGGCTAGACCTCGATATTTTCCGTGAAGCGATTGCCATCTGACCTCCACGACCCAATGTTAACATTAGGCGATATCGAAGCTTTGCAGCTAGACCGTTGTTTTTGGACTTTTTAGGGCACCAACTACCCGTAACGACTGCCATAGATGTTCTTATGGCAACCGGGACCGACGGCTTAACGTGCTCTCCGAGGCACGACCAGACCAATGCAAATACCCATATTTAATGCATACAAATATTTGCACTGAGCGGGGATCGAACCCGCGCCTCCTGCGTAGCGGCTGCGTTAGATAGATAGATAAATCTTTATTGTACACAAATATATTACAGTACATTTGCGTTCACTATTATATCTGATTTAAATAGTTCTTTTTATTCTTTTCAGTCCCGTTTGGTAACTGCTGGATGTATTTCGAGACTTTAGCGGATTATGGGGCTAATTTCTCAAGAACGGCACCAGAAGAAAGTAATGTATCTTCCTTGAGCATATTTTTTTAAAACTTATCTTGAATTCTTCTTGTTTATTAAATGTAAGTTCTTCACAATAGCATGAATATTTTTATTAATATGAAATGGTGATACATTTATTTTTCAGGACATACACATTCTGAATACAAATATGGTGATTGTAACAGGGGCAATATTAAATTCTATACACACGTTCACTTAGACAGTCTGGAATTTTTAGGAAAACTTTTCGTGCGGGTAAGTAGATAATATCAACGCACACATGACCAGCTGGTACACGTTGCTCATGAATGATTGAAGTTCTGTCACAGGCTTCCCTTTCGAGGTTGAGAGGTCAGATGGGATTCGCGCCCGTTACGGCATGAATGTTAGGCTTGACTATGGATATTCTTACATAAGGTCGTTTTTTAGGGTTCCGTTACCAAAGAGTAAAAACCGCAATTTCAATTTCAATTCTTTATTTGCAAAATAGTACAACACTGTTACAGCTTTTTGACGTCAAATTATCCTTAAAATTAAGTTTACCACCGCTTCCTAGGCGCTAATGGAGAAGAAATGGTGCAACAAACTCCACTGCGGCATTTTAAGGACGTCAATTCATTCACAAAATGTAGTCTCTTAAGACTAAATATGTACTATGTACATTTGTCTCGCGTCAAGTATATAAAAAAGCCTTATCTCTAATATATAAAAATGAATTTCCCTTGGTCACGCCATCACGCGTGAACGGCTGGACCGATTTCGCTAATTCTTTTTTTAGAACATTCCTTAAAGTACGGGGATGGTTCTTACGGAGAGAAATATTGAAAAAAAAAAAAAAAATTGACTGTTAGGCGGTACGAAGTCAGCTAGTATAAAATAAACATAAACGGCGAAATGTGGGTGCTAGCACCTCTGCCTACCCCTTCGGGGATACAGGCCTGAGTTTATGTATCATGTATGTATGTATATAAAATAAAAACTTATAATAAAATAATTCACCTAAGATTAGATATGGTAAAAATAATTTAAGAGGGGCCTGCACCATGCTCAAGCCAGACATTTTTGTCTCTAATATAATCATCTGTCTTATAGTATGCTTTTTTACATAGGGTGGTTTTTACATAAGTTTTGAATTGGTTTTCAGGCATACCAAAGACCGATTCAGGCAATTTATTATAAAAGCGTATGCCTTCCCCCCCCTAAAATAATCACTAACCTTGCTAAGCCGATAGCATGGAAGGAGCAGTTTATTTTTGTTGCGCAGATTTCTGTCAGTAATGTCACTTACTTTTATAAATGTAGTTATATTTCTCCTGATATATAATACGTTTTCAAATATAATATTGGGAAGCTACAGTTAAAATATTAATGTCCCTAAATTGTTCCCTAAGAGAATCTCTCTTGCCTAAACAATAAATGGCACGAACTTTTTTTAATATAAAATTATTTTGTTAATGTTATAATAATGTTGTTTTTAATATAAAAAAATTTGTAATATAAAAATAGTATCTAAATCGGCCGCATTCCCCCAAAGTAGTATTCCATAGGACATCAAGCTATGAAAATAACTAAAGTACACCAGTCTAGCGGTAGCTACATCTGTCAACTGCCTTATCCGTCTGACAGCATAAGCAGTCGAGCTGAGTTTATTGGCCAAAATAGTGATATTGTAATTTTTTTTCACCCCATTGTAATTTTGAATCTATGGTGATTCCTAGAAAAGTATTGCTACTTACAAATTCCAATCTTTACCCCCCCCCAGCACGACATCAAACTGAGCTTGCCTTACATTAGGCAGTATAAACCTAATGCATTTGGTCTTTTCTGCATTCAAAAGTAGGTTGTTTGCAGAAAACCAATTTGAAATGGCGTTTAACATATTATTAAAATTATTCGCATCTGTATTACGCCGATCCACTTTGAATATTAGTGATGTATCATCTGTAAACAATACTATGCCAGGTTGTGTCTCGATCATATAAGGCAGGTCATTTGATCCATTTGACTTAACGTTATTCACATCAACAGTCTGAAGCCTGTCAAGTAAGATTCTATAGTTTTGTAGATGTCAAAACCGTAGCGACGTAACTTGAGTAAAAGTGTTTGATGGTCAACACAATCAAACGCCTTAGAAAGATCACAGAATACCCCAATTAGCATCCTGCGATCCCTCCCAAGCGTCGCGACGCTATTATCCACCTGGTTCTGTGCTAATACTAAGGTTCCACTGTTCTCTGTCTGTCTGTCATTAGGCTGTATCTTATGAACCGTGATAGCTATTATAGATAGTCAATTTTCACAGATTGTATTTCTGTTGCCACAGTAAGAAAAAATATCAAAAAACAAAATAAAATATTATTGCAGTGAGCTTCTCATACAATAAAATATGTTTTGTTTTGTAATTTTTTTTGCTTGATACTCATAACTGAAACAGGTAAACGTGTGAAATATTTACCGAATACTTGGTTGCATATTCACTTGAAAAATAAAAATAACAAAAATAAAATTATTAATAGGGGACAGGTGACACTAAAAAAGGGTATGATAATAGTGTCTTGTGTTGTATCGCTCTTAGCCGGTTTTTTTTTATATAGTATTCTGAAGTCTGAAGCTATTGTACCTAATGTAGGTATTTCCTTGATCGAGTTTTACCATTAGTGTAACAAAAGCTGCTCTAACAACACAATAGTGTCCTGAAAAAAAAAAAAAAATAATAATCTGCTCTTATGTTTCCAGGGTTGGCTAGATATAAGAAGAATACCCAGCTGTATAATATTACGCGCTAGGTCGTATTTGTATGACCAGCTCGTGAGTACAGCGTATCCCTTTCAGATCTGCGTGCCACGCATCGTTTACTGTCATTCGCATATGCGATATAGATATTACTACTATGAATGGCACATACCGTACAATTATGCTGGAGGCATGGACTGGGACTTATACTTCTACGGGACCCCTTGGCTTACGTGGTAATGAGTATAATGGTTACAAGACATTTACTTTACATAGTACAACTGAAAGCGATAATGCTAACATGGACCTTGTCTCTTGTGAAGTTTAGTATAATTTCTGTTTTGAAATTCAATAAGTGATTTTATAAAAACAATAAACTTGTCATACTTGAACCAAAACCTGACATTTTATTTCAATTTTGTACGAAATATACCAGAATTATAAGAATTTAGGCAGTATACCATATTTTTTGCATCACGATTGGATTCCACCGGGTAAGAATGAATCATCCTCTCACTTAACATGAATCGACTGATGCAAGTATAATATAAAGATATTGCATTACATTGCCTTTTGTTTCCTTCACTTTTGCCATTTTCCTTTCATCTGTATCCAATTACCCTTTAGCGATAATATGGGATTAGGGATTTGTTTCATGCATTAATATTAATACTTACGGGAGTTGTACTTTCTTTGAGTGATTGACCGCCTCTGTGGCGTAGCGGCAGTGAACGCGGCCGCTACGCAGGAGGCGCGAGTTCGATCCCCGCTCAGTGTAAATATTTGTATGCACGAATATGAATATTTGCATTGGTCTGGGTGTTTCATTGTACAATATGTATGTATTTACGAAAAAATATATATCTAAGTATGTTTATCCGCCCTCTAGAAGCTATAACACAAGTTAGTTAAGCTATGCTTACTTTGGGTCTAGATAGCGCTGTGTAAAATGTCCTACAATATTTATTTAATTATTTCTGGTCACACTTTCAACAATTAACTTTAAAAAAAAAGTTAAATAACTTCAAGCTTCAAAGAAATGCGACACTAAAGGATAGTATAATTGCAAAATTGCCAATAGAAAGCAAAATAATTTCTTATCCTAGATTTGCAAGTAAGGGCTTGCGCAGACAAGGGATTTTTCTCCGCGGTGGAGAAAAAAAGTACGCTCGGCGAATAAAAATTCTGCTACGGAATTACCACGAACTCAACGCACACGGTGTGCGATCATTTTGTTGTCCGGAAATGTAGAGAAGTGCACGCTATGCAAGCAAATATTCAGAGGTTACGTTGCGACAAAATCCCTCGTCTGCGCAAGCCCTAATAGTACAGGAAATGCCCTTGTACCCATTTTAGTTACAGAATTAGTACCGTATGTATAGTGATACAGAACAATTTATCTGATTTTAATTTAAATGAATTAACAGTTGAGCTCAAAAAGCAACCTTCATCGCATCTCTGCTTCATCTTTGGATTTTCTTCATCTGTTTTGAAGGACAAAAAGATCGGATCGGAGGATTGGGATATTTACCGAGTATTACTTGCAGATGCCGACATTTCGGAGCTGTTGCAAGCACCATGTTCACGGACGAACTAGAGTACTACTACTAGAGGTGGTACTGGTAGAAAAAGTTTTTAGGAGCAAATATATCGAGTTCGAGTTCTCTTGCTACGCGTATGAGCTTGTTGCAAGAGAATGAAATAAAAGAGTAAAGTTATGATTCCAAATCCTACCGCATATGACAACAGCAGTTACAGCATATCCATTGCTTGTTAAACTCCGATACGGATAAAGGGGACCATTGAGAAGCCGCAGTGAATTACGCGCATCAGCTGCGTGCGTCGGCAGTTGTCGTACCTATGCTGTCGACTTCGGAATCAATGGCAGATATAAGTAGAAGAAAAGGACGAAGATAATGTTTGCCGAGATCGCTTTAAAACCATAGGGTCCGGTTAGCTAGTATAACGAGTAATCGACCCCACGTCTATTTACCATTATTGACTGGAACTGTGAAGCTAAAGCGAGTAAGTAAATGACAATGAGTCTAGAGATTGAAGAGCTACGACAATAGCTTCAAGCTATAATTGTCTATAGGCAGTTAAGTGTATAATTTTTTTTTATACCACTTAGGCGGCAGACACGCACACGGCCCACCTGATGGGAAGTGGTTACCGTGACCTATGGACGTATGCAACAATGACCGTATGAGTACTGCCAACCCTGAAAAAACCTTCGAATGCCCTTCTTGAAGAACCAATTACGATTAATGAAAGGATTCATGACAGTAGAGGAAGCCCATGAAGTATGTAAGGATAGAGTCAAATGGCGGGTTGTTGTCTCTACCAATCCCGGAGTGAAATAGGCGTGAGCGTATGTATGTATAAATAAATAAAATAAATATTCCACAACATTCTACACAACGGTTTCTAGACCCATGGTAAAGCTTACCATTAGCTTGTGTTATGGAATCTAGAATGCGGATATACTTAGATACTTTTTTTTGTAAATACATACATATTATACATAGAAACACCCAGACCAATGCAAATATTTATATCTACAAATCCTAATCATATTCTGTCCTCCGTATTCCAAATCAATGAATATTTTAATCACATGACATGATGTGCACTGACACGTGAAACAATTTATATATTATATTGTCTATACTATTATAAAATTGTAAAGTGGTCGTGTCTGTACATTGTAGATATTAAAAAAAAAATACTTGGGTTATGTTATATTAACGATACTGAACACGAAAATTTTTTTTTTTCATTTCCTGTCTGTTTGTCTGTTTGTCTGTTTGTCCACGATGGACGCAAAAACTACTGGACGGATTTTGATGCGGTTTTTTTTGTTAGAAAGGGCTTACTCAGACTTAAAATCTTACGTTTGTTTGATTGCAATCGGTTGAGTAGAACCGAAGATATAGCAAAGGTCGCGTTAACCGAGATGCACGCGGGCGGAGCCGCGGGCGGAAGGCTAGTAATATATATTCTTAAACATTCTACACAACGCTATCTAGACTAGACCCATGGTAATCAGAGCATATCTAGAAATCTGATAAACATACTTATATACTTTTTTTTATAAATACATACATATACTTACAAAAATTTGCACTAAGCGGAAATCGAACGCACGCCTTCCGCGTTGCGGCTGCGTTTACTATAATCCAGTCAAAATAGACGAAATGAAATGGTAAGCTTGCATAAATTCGCATAGAGCTGAAAATTGATGAGGGTCTTAAATACACCATAATGAAAGAAATATCAAAAGTCCCCATTGATTGAACTTCTGCAATTTTTTTAAATTCAAGGTTAAGTGTCAAATATATTGGATTCTCGCATTTTTCTATTAAACAACAAATGCTATCACAAAAGTAGGTTAGACAAACTTGAATATCATATAATTACCTACAAAACTGGTATTATTCTTTTTTTTGTGCGGATTCATTTCGGAGATATCGCGATTTTAAAATTGGAAGAAGTCATATAATTATGTATTTTATATGAAATATGTTCCCCATAGCACAGAACAGATAATAGTACTTAACCTTAACCGCTAGCCCTATGAACATGAAATTTTGGCAGTAATGCTTTTCATATTTCTAGTATCCAAGAAAGAAAGAAAGGAATTTTGTAAAGTTTATTGCTAAGGAGGTAAAAGTTGGAGGTATGAGATTAAAGTTTGTCTAGAACTTCATTCCTGTTCATCCCTTATTTTAGCCCCTTAGTAACAAAATTAAAAAAAAATCCTTTCTTGGTGGATATTAGCAATACGAAAAACATCTACTGCTAAAATTTCAAGTTTACAGGACCAGCGGTTTCGGCTCTGCGTTGATGAATCATTCTATGGGAAAGACTAATTTTGTATATAAGTTATGACTCTATCCAATTTTGTAATCTCAATATTTCCGAAATGGTGATCCGTACAAAAAAAGAAGTAAGATGCCAATTTTGTAGGTAATTTCATGATCTACAACTTTGTCTTACCTACTTTCGGGATAACATTTGCTGGTTACGAGAAAAATGCGAAAATCCAGTATATTTGACCTGTAACCTTGAATAAAAAAAGCAGAAGTGCAACCGATGGGGACTTTTGATATTTCTTTCATTATGGTGTTTTTAAGACCTCCACCAATTTTCAGCTCTATGGGAATTTATGCAAGCTCAAATCTTTATTTTAACTGGATTACCTACTACTGCTACGCCACAGGCCACAGTGGCTGTCATGATTCCTTGTGCTGCGATATGAGCTGTTATGATGTCATTTAACCAGTAATACATCTGTCTTCACAATCTAATCTATAAATTAATATCATCGACCAAAATAAACAGTAAGTCAATGATTAGTAATAACACAATACAATTATTATAAATGTTTATAAATAACAACAAACCATTTTATAACAAAATGTGAAGAACATTAGATAGAGATTATGAATGTAATTTTATCAATAAGAGTTATGAACTAAGATTATTTTATCACAGGAGAAATTGGAATTCAGGTCAAATATGTATTGTCTAAAAATACTAGCTGTTGCCTGCGGCAAATTGGATTGACGTTATTGTTAACCTTTATTCATTCAACTTTATCATAGACACAATTTCCGAGATCTTAAATATACCAATTTACGATTAAATATTGTTATGCATGTTTCAAAATAACTGTAATCAAATTAGGTATGCATGTAGACTTAGCAACCAGAAGCTAGGCATATTTTGTATTGCTTGAAATAGAACTTTATAAGTAACATATATGTTTTGTTGTATGAGTACATATTGTGATATTTATAAGAAATGGCAAAGATGAGTTGTCAAGATTCCTCTCCTATAAAATAGTTGCAATGCGTGTTTTCCTTACATTGTATCTGATTATTAGCACAATGAGAGTTATAATACTCTCAATATGTTTTATTCTAATATGTGGTACGTACTTTCTTTATCTAACACTATATAATATTGTAAAGAAGAAAAATTTATATTTTTATATGTAGGTAACGAATAAACTCAAAAACTCTGAATGGATTACAAAAATTCTTTCACCTAAAAGCTACATTCAGATATCAATATAGGCATGTCATCATGCTTCTATCAGCGATGAACGGGATTAGAATTTCACGCGGGCCGAGCCGTGAGCAACAGCTAGTCTTCATTATTAAGGCTAGATTTCAGGGCGTAAAACAAAACCAAGATTCTGGGGTCCAAACCGACTTCACCTGCAACCTGCAGATTGACGAATGAGGCTCTAGAGAGCAGACTTCGCTCTAGGGGTTGGCAGGTCAGACGGCAGTAGCGTCAGTAAAAGCCAAAACAAAACATATGGCTGATAAAATCCAGCCTAGATATAATTAAGTACCTACTTAAATTGGTCAAAATTGAAACCCGTTTGTATTTGCAGTTACACAAGCTTTTGGTTGGCGATTTTTTTCGGATATGGCTGATGCTCCACAAATGGGGTTTGATGCAAGTGAGTGATTCCGTTTTTTAAATGGTCGAGGCCTTTCGTAATCTCCAAAATTAAATGCGCTGAGTTTAATTCATTAGTCCTCTAGAGTCAACCGCTACGATCTCTTGATCTCTCTGGGGTTCACTGCAAACAACTGTTGCTCTTATGGATCTTATGATACGTGCAGCAGTTTTAGGATCTACTGTCTGATCCACAGTTGGGTTGAACACTGAACAGCCCTCAAAGAGTATGGGCAATTCAAAAATGACCCTACTGGAGCTAATGTCTCTTGTATTTAGTAACGTCAGCTGCGTATGAAGACCCTAGTACTCGTACTAGGGTCGTAGGATCATGTGCTGAGATAGTAGATAATATGTTGAATATTTACCGGTTTATTTATTTTTGTAGCAAGTCATCACAGCTCTTACATCTATGGCGATTGCGGAAGGCCAGGCCTCGCGTTATTAAGCCACGTCCATGTAGAAGGTATTGAAATCTTGGGTAAACTTTTTGCACGGGTAAGTGATCACAATGTTATTGAACTCAGATGTAACTAGAAACGATGTATTTGGAGCCCCACCAAGATTTTTGTAGCCAACCCAACAAGAACTGCTAACTGGCATACCTGTTGATTGACGGCCGAGGCCCTGGTGCGAGCTTTTCTCTCAAAATAAAAAGTCGCAAAAGAAATCAAAACAAGGAGTAGTGAAGTAGGAGAGAGAGGATACTGCGTTCCAAAGTGCAAACTTTGGAAACAAGCTGGATTGGCACTCAGATGAACAAAGTAGGGTGAAATGAATATAGAACCTCCCGATGAAAAGAGGACTATAGCGAGAGAGGGAAAGCAAAAGCATCTCAAAGTGGAAAGCCGAAATTAAGTGTACGAGGGGGGGGGGGGGGGAGGACACATTTTTCCACTTTGGAAGTGTCTCTCGCGCAAACTATTAGAAAAAAAATATGTTAGAAACCTCAATAGCATTTTTAAAGACCTATCTATAGATACCCCACAGGTATGGGTTTGATGAAAAAAAAAAATTGAGTTTCAGTTCTAAGTATGGGGACCCCCAAAATTTAATGCTTTTTTTGTGTGAAATTCTTAATGCGGTTCACAGAATACATCTTCTTACCAAGTTTCAACAGCATAGGCCTTATAGTTTCGGAGAAAAGTGGCTGTGACATACGGACGGACAGATAGACAGACAGACAGACGGACAGACATGACGAATCTATAAGGGTTCCGTTTTTTGCCATTTGGCTACGGAACCCTAAAAATGAGTTCAACAGTCTTTCATTGACGTGAAATCATTTAAATGAAGTGTGGCGTCACTGACATTACATTTAGCATTTTTATACTTAAATATAAAACAATTAAATGGCGAATTTTCATTATCAAAATATATTTGTTGTTGTTCATGTTTTTATAAGAAGGTACATTATGGTACCTTCTTACCTACCCCTACTTATAAAAAACTTGACTTGTTTACCTTTAAATTATTATTTACTAGCTTTTGCCCGCGGCTCCGCCCGCGCGGATGTCGGTTATCGCGACCAAACATAGCCTATGTCCTTTCTTAAGGTCTAATCTACCCCTGTACCAAATTTCATCAAAATCGATTCAGTGGTTTAGGCGTGAAATCGTAACAGACAGACAGACAGACAGAGTTACTTGCGCATTTATAATATTAGTGTGGATATGGATTTCCGTGAGCAGGAAATTCGCATATTCACTATTCGTTCTCATCTATTAAGTATATCTGATATTTACCTAGTCATGTTTTTGATAAGTACTTTACTTTCAGGGTTGGCTGGATATAAGAAGGATCCCTACGTGCATTATAATGAAAGCGTACAGCCACGAGAGAGATTTGCTCCAAAGTACTGGAGAGAGGTTTCAAATATGTGTTCCACGCATCTCATACTGCCATACACACAGGAGATATTTATATTTTTACTATGAGTGGCACATACCATATTATTATGCAGGAGGAATGAACTGGGAACTTTATTTTTATGGATCGCCGCGCATGCAATGGTAGTACTATGAATAAAAACAACATTATGAGTAATTGTTACACATACGAGTATTATGGTGGTACGATATTTTACCTATACACACAAACTAACGCCATTTTTCTTTATTAGAGCTCAGAATACAGAACAACTAGCTGTTTGTTCTGTATCTCAGAATACACAACAAACAGCTAGTTGTTCTGTATTATAAAATTCTGTATGTATTAATGTACTTATACATTCTGTACTATCTTTATATATATATAATTCTACTAGCCGTTTAGGAGGGGTTCAGTGACATACACACGTACGTACAGTAGAATTATATAACGGACCGGACAGACGTTGTCCTGCATGTTTTTGTTTTTAATTTTTTTTGTGACATAGGTACATATAATTCTACTGTACGTGTGTATGTCCTGAACTCCTCCTAAACGGCTGGACCGATTTGAATGATTTTTTTGTATGCGTTTGGGTGGCACCCTGTATCCAGGGTGCCACCCAAACGCGTTTAGATTCACAAAAAAAAATATCATGCAGGACTACATCTGCCCGGTCCGCTAGTACTCGTATAATATATTATATTTGTTACTATACATTCGAGCTTATAGGATTTTTTATTTTTTTTATTTTATTGTAGACTAAAGATAATTATGTAGGAGAACATTTTCTATAAGGCCCCATATTAATTGTGTTATAGATGTAGCATATTTATTGTTATTAATTTAATTACTGGCGATTAGATAATAGTCGCCGTAAGTTCTCACAGGTTTTATTAAGTACATAATCTGATTTAATTAAGTAAGTAATAATGCATACATAATAGTTTTTAAACATAAAATAATTGTAAATATGTTATTATAGAAACTGTACTATTGAACTTGGTTGAAAGTATTTGCATACATTTTTAAAAACTTTAACCAGAAATCATAATAATAAAGTGTAAGTTAAGATTTTTGATTATTTATTCTTTGTGTTGAACAAATTACATCATTTACCTTTAGATACCAGTGTAATAAAATAAGCAACCAATATAGTCGTTTTTATTTCAATCCAAAACAAAAATTAATCGTGCAACTTATTGGTGGATTAAAAAAAAAGTGTGGACCCCACACAAATCTTCAGAGCCAAATCCGGTAGTCGTAGTTGGACTTGAAATCATACTTTGTTTCATCGTAATCGGTTGAGTAGAACCGGAGATATGACCAAAAGTCGCGATAACCGGTTTCCACACAGGCGGAGCTGCGGCACTAGGCTAGGAAGTCATATGAAAGTAGAAGGAGTAAAAGATGTGTATGTCAAGATCGTAGTTGAGAGTAGAAAAGCCTATGCCGATGGAAAATGCGTAATTTCATATAGGTGAAACATACCTAATCTTGGCACTCCTCCAATAATTGGCACAGCTATGGTTTAATGTAAAAAAACAACAACTCATAACCGTTAACTTTATCTGCAAAAAGTAAAGATTTTTCTATAGTTATTCCTTTTCAAATGCGGTAAAAGTTTTCAATGGCGGTAAAAGTAACAATTCGATCAACGGCTCTGCATAATTTTGTTTCCAAACGCTCATATTGCTACAGTTTTGACAAGGTAAGTAATTGCATTGCATTTCAAATAACAAATTATTGTGTATAATCATATTGATTATGTGGAGATTCCTTGTAGAATCTAGACTAATTGTAATCAACGTTATCCATTATTTTGCTGTTATGTTTTGTGGTTGGGTTTAAAAATGGGATGCCAACAAAAATGGTTCCAAGTGCAATGATCATTCTTGGTAGAACCATTAATGGATCCAGCTACTTATTATAGTTCCCAGTAGAACCGACAACTCCATATTTGGTTCTAAGGAGAAAAAAAAGTCTTTAAGGCTAAGGTGACCTTAGAACTCAGGGTCCACCTTCCAGCTCTTCCTTCTCCACTTCGCACGATCTTGGGCGTCCATGGTAGTGAGACTATTTGCATGCATATCACCTTCCACGATATTAAGCCAGGACTTCTTGGGCTTACCCCTTTACCTGGATCCGACGGCGGCGCCAGCCATTTGCTACCCACGATGGAGCGTGACGGTTGCCGCAAGGCGGCTCTCTTGCATTCTACCTGCGATGTCACGGACATGTAGGTTGCTGCAAACTTGAGAGTTCCTCACATGACACCACACATCCACCGCAGCGTTTTCATCTCCGTGACACGCAGCTTCTGCTTGTGTCACTCATGTAAAAGGACAGGCCTAATGATCGTCCTGTTGAATGATAGACCTGCCCGTTCAACCTGACCGGCACATTAGGATTGCATGTGACACCAGTCATTTCCCGCCCCTTGTCCCATGCGGCAGCAATGCATGCATTGACCTTGTAGTCGATCTCACCAGTCACGTGAAGTATAGATACTTTACCGAAAGGCTTACGTTAAACGTTACGTTACGTTGTTTTTAACTTAAGTCCCTACAGTATAAAAATACAATGGAACCGTTTTTAGAGTCTATAAAAATTAAGATATAACCTAGATTCTTAAATTATGAATATGTTATACGTAACATATTAATAATCTAAGCCTAGATTCTTCCTCCTGCTGAGGCATGCCAATAATTGGGTCTGATGTATGTCAATAGTTGGTTTACTTATGCCAATATATGGACAAATATATAAAATTTGATAAAACTGTATTGTTTTAATTATTAAAAGTAATTAAATATTTATTTACGATCAAAATAACGTGAAACAATATTCCTTATTCCTTTTTACTATTCTCTTCTCTTAAAAAGACGTATAATTTCCGTAGGCGATATTTATTTTACATATTTCGCTTAAGATGCCAATAATTAGGTGTTTTACCTAATCAAATATTTATTTACGATCAAAATAACTTGAATCAATATTCCTACTATTAGCTTTTACGATTCTCTTATCTTAAAAATACGTATAATTTCTGTAGATGATATATTTTACATATATTTCGCTTAAGATGCCCATAATTAGGTGTTTTACCTATGTATGTTTTGATGCAATGAATAATTTGTGATACAATACAATATTATTTGTAAATATCAACAGTTTGTTGTATAATTAGAGCAATATGTATTATTATTTATGAATACCTACTATTATATTGATCAACACAGTAGTTAACAAAACTGCACTACTAACTGGTCAGTGCTTACTAAAGATATTCAACTGTCCAGTGTCAGTACATACAGTTAAACTCGTCCGAGTTTTTATAAAATAAATAATTGCATTATGCGTATATTATTTCTTCTCGAAATCTCGACATATATTATAATACTCAGTCGAAGTATGTACGAATATAACTGTAAAATAGTGTTGGAATAATTCATTATGGGTGATTTGATTAGTGATTATGTAATGCGTAGGGATGAAAGTAATGTCGTAAGGAAGGCATTAACTATGGAAGTGGATGGCTACAAGGGTAAAGGAAGACCTAAAAGGAGATGGAGGGACTGTGTAAATGATGATATGGTTAAGAAAGGAGTGAATGCTGAGATGACTGCAAATAGAGACGAATGGAGAAAGCACACATGTTACGTCGACCGCCCCGGGCCCGACGCCGACCCCGATGATGATGGGTGATTTTGAGAGGCCCATCAAGATATTTAGGACCTAAGGCTACCTCACCTGCAATCCTTGTCGTTGAAGTTAAATAGTGAAACAATAAATAGTACAACTAAACGATGTAATATATAGAATCGAATTGATTTTTTTCATTATTTGCGAAGTCACTTTGACGGTTATTGTTTTGCTACTGATTTACGTAGAACCACGATTATCGGTAGGTACTGTTCATACTCGTGCGTACGGTTCATACTTAGTGGGGCGCGCTCTATGTACAATGTATACCGTAATATAAGGACTACTCTCTCTACACTGAATGAAATACCTGCCAAAGCTTAGCGCAAAATTAGCTGGTGGTACTACGAGCAGTAAGGCAGGCCTAGGCCCCAATATCAATATATCCTTGTAATATAGTGTTCATTTATAAAATTTTCAGTTAGACCGGGCTCATGTTGGAATTCTTATTACACCACGGTGATTAGTAACTACGGTATGTATACTATACTAATTATAACACTTTTACCACTTATACCGCTCCAGTTTATCAAATCCTTGTTCCTGTCCAGAACATTACAAATGATGAAGGTATCTCCTTCATCCTTCGTAATCCAACCTAATACCGTCGTAGTTCGATTGATCGAACTATACGATCGAACCTGGCGGCCGGAAGGGTAGTAACAATACTGTCACTAAATCAGTACCTACTTATTCACACCCATGTTTCTCTTCTTATGTCTGTTTATTGGTGTAGGTATGTATGAATACATACATCGGCTCCGGCGGGGAGGTATCCCTGAGGATTTATCGCACGATAAAAAAGTATGTATGAATACAAGTAGACTGGCTATATGGAAAAAAATCGTAACGTGAAATACTGATGATGATGGACTATCAAAAACGAGTAGTTTATACCTAGTTGCTGTCATTCGGGCGACATTATAAAAAGAAGCGCTAAGTCTAAACCGAGGGGCGTCAAAATTCATCGATTCCTAGTTTTTGCGTCCAATACCAAATTCTCATCTAGGAACCGTGAAGCAATTTATGTACCTAGTAAACAGCTTATTGCTTTGTATTGTATAAGCATAGAAGTTAATGGACCAAACTTAAAAAATGTATAAATAGATAAAACTTAAACATGATTATGATATTTTCATATTATGTACAAACTAACAGACATCATTACTTCACCGATCCCCGTAGTTTTACTTTTCACGACGGAGCCAAGATTCAAAATTGTCGGCTCTATTTGCACCACATAACCCATTCTTCCGATTCCCTGGCAGTAAGGTCAATGGCACGCATTCTTTGTAATGTCAATCAAGTAAACCTCAATCAAGTAAGCCTGTAAATCCCCAAAATTGGTCAGGTTAATGACCGTATTGTATAAATTGTTATTTTCTGTTCTAGGTGCAGCGCGCACTGATTACATTTTCGGTGATTGTGACTTCACTAAAGATTTACCTACGAAAGCGTGGACCACCGTTTATAAAAAACCTCCTGACATTAAGAACAAAGTGCTAACATGGGTAACGTGTATAACATCAGCCCCTTTTCCACCAGTAAAATGAATAATAGTACATTATGGTACAAGTGTGTAAAGTTGGTGATTACCGCCGAGGCGACATTGAGGTCTTAAGAGAGTCGAGGACGGTAATCACCATACACACGAGTGGCATACGATTATTTACAACACACTTGCGAATAAAATAATACTAAAAATACTAACACAATAGTAAAAAATAATTCATTTACTATACTATGCGCGCGCATCTAACATTTTTTTTGTTCCTTTCGGAACAGGCTAAGGTGCTATCACCATGCTCCCTTGTCATCAGTTATTTCTATTATTATACACTTATTTGGATGATGATTATTTTTTCTCTGTAAATACCTACTCACAGAGAAAAAAATAAACATTTTAGTGAAAGTTTTGTTTATTAAACACGTACTACATGTTAAAATTATCTTTTAAAATACGAAGTTGCATGAAATGAGCAATAGGTAAATTAATTCGTTTGTAATATTGAACATGATCTTTTTTCTATCGAAACCTTATTAATAATAAAGACAGATGAACAATTAAATTAAAAAAGAAATCTATAACTCACAGCAATGATAAAGTCACAGTTTCATAATAGGTGTCATTACGTGCTTAAATGCGGTGAAATGAAAACCTATTTATAAGCAAGTGTGTTGAAAAATAGATAACTCTATGGCGTGAGCTTTCTCTGTTAATTTAGACGTCGAGGAATCATTTACTGCTCAGTGCAAATGTTAATAATCATGAATAATTATATTGTATTGTAGGTATATCAAACTATTTATAGAGTTAAGTCGCACGTTGTAACATAGTATAAATAGAGGTTGTAAGATGAATGAAGCATGCTACTATTAGTTAAGAATCGAGGATCTACATTAAAATAACTATTTTTTTCAGGGTATTTTAAAAAACACACACAGACAACCTACTTGTGCAATACTCCGAGCAAAACCAGTAAAACGTGACATGTATCCAGACGCTCCATTCAACTTCCTGATTTGCGTTCCACGTATCACTTTCTTATTTAACCAAAAACGACATTTGATATTTCTTTATGAATGGTACATTCCCCCTGGCTTCAATAGTGAAGGAGTTTGGTGGGAAATAAATTTTTATGGAAAAATGTTACGTTTACGCCAACAGTTTTGAGTGCTGTAAACCAGAAAGAAAAACTATGATAAACCTGCTTAATGTACAAATCAACTGATTTTTAAGTTATTGCATAGCTTCTTTCGCGGGCCTTGAGCGTGGAGACCAAATCCAGAAATTCCGTAACGAAAAAACCTAAGCTGCCACTCCGAAATCGGCCGATTTCAAAGCAGCTCGGCTTGATTCGTGCGAGCTCGGAGTGGGGGGATAATTGCATAAGTTGATAAAAAATGCTATGCAATAGCTTTACCGCGGCAGTCCCCGAGTGCCACACGTCTTTTTTTTATAAATAAACAATAAAATTAAGAACCAGTACTATGTTGGTTTATTTTTAATTAAATGGCAACAATTATTCTAATTTGTAGTAAAACTATCCCTTTGCATCCAAACTAGCTTCATTGTAACTTGGTAGGTAGTAAGGACAGGCATTTATGGTCTACTTCCACTTATTCTTCGTCTTTATACACTGCACCACTTGGTTCTTTCAATAAAACCTGCGATGAACACAGCAAATTGATGTTATTAAATAAATCCTTTCGCATTGGCTAACTATATTCGGCCCTACATCATGTGACACTAGCCGATTGCCGTCTGCCGAGCACATTTTATTATTTTAAATCTGAGTATGCAATGATAAAAGTAAACAAAGTGAGGCGGTAATCATAAGTACCTACCTAATCCAAAATAACTATTTTCCTCTTTACAAATAAATAAAATAGAAGTATCAAATACTTCAACTTCAACAAGATTTAATACCTACTGCCCATTTTGATGCCCGTAGTTATTATAAAAATGCAAGAAGTCGCGGGTACTGTTAGTGCATTAGAAATATTTCAGAACATCAATCGATAACCATAGGGTTGTTCAACTCATGGTAGAGCTACAGTACGGCCGTTCCCAATATTCTATAATCTACAGCCAGTTTGACATTATACAATATGGATACGACATATAGGCAATAATTGGAACCATATACTAGGTACCCCCTAAGCTTCAAGCAGGCAAAGTTTGAACAAAATTGGTCCAGTATTAAGGGCAGAAACTAGAGTTTTAATTTTATAGAATTTGAACAACTTTGAGCACTCTGTAGAATCGCATGTTGCCGCTTAGCTGTTCAAGTAAGTTACCTACTATGCCTATTGTTGTGTGTGTGTGTGAAGTTGTTGTGTGTGTGTGTGAAGGTGTGTGCGTATTTATTAATGACTTATGACACAGTCAATGACTTTAAAGCAATGGATGAAACTATTTAATGACTTATACAAGTGGTTGCATTTTCTACATTTATTTTAATAATTATTTTGTTAGAAAATTTCGGATTTTATAAATCAGGGAATTTAAGTTTAAAGGAGAACGGGCACTTTTGTATGAGCTGCGTCCCAACCCTTGTAACAAGTTGCGACTAGTGTAAACATGTTCATTTAGTCTATTTATATGTAAAAATGAAAGATTTTTATCAGAAATTCGTGCAGGTCCAAAGTTATAAGGGTGTAAGTAAAAAATATTTTTTGTGCAATTAGGCTTTGCAGTATAGTTCTACGGTTTTGTATTATTTCGCCGACGGTCATTACAACTACGGTTGACTCAACTAGGGTTAATTCACCTACTGGTTGACATGGTTCATGGTTGTACCGATCACATATTTTTAACAAAAAAAGAGGGGTGTTATAAGTTTGACGTGTGAGTGTGTGTGTGTGTGTATGTGTGTGCGTGTGTGTCAGTCTGTCTGTGGCATCGTAGCTCCCGAACGGCTGAACCGAATTCAATTCTGTTTCTTTTGATCGAAAGATGGTTTAGTCGAGAGTATTCTTAGCTATGTTTCATAAAAATCGGTTCAACCATTTGAAATATATTATGAGGAATGAAAATCAATCCAAAATCTAATCTATTTTCAAATATACCCGTATTGGGTATCAAATGAAAGGTCATAATTTATACAGCAGGTTTTATGGAAATCGGTTCAGCGGTGGTAACCTGTGCTATTATTATAGGTATATAAAAAGCATGAAACAATAAAAATTAAAAGCAGAAACCAATATTTTAATTTTCTCTTTCTAAATCGATTTGAATAGTTAGCATAACAAATGCTTCAAAAGAACATTATTCACGCTGCATACATTTTTGGTCCAAAATTGAAAGTGCTGGCCAAATACGATATTTCGTTAGAACTTGTTCTTATTGGGGCGTCAAAGTTGAGGGACCACTTCCTTCGGTTTTATTTGAGTTCAAAAATCTTGTAAACATACATTTTTTATGACACAAACTATTGAAAATGGATAAAAAATGTCGTGCTACATTGGAAGAATAGTTAATAAAACTAATAAAAAATAAACCCCATACTGCACACCGTTGTTTTTCGTCTATTTATATAGGTGCTAAATTGAAAATAAGTAGCGGCCAAAGAATACAAATATGACATTCCGTTAGTCGGGCAGTGGACCCTCAGCTTTGACGCCATAATAAAAAATGCTAATGAGGACAAGCTCTAACAGAATATCATACTCGTATTCTTTGGCCAGCACTTTCAATTTTGGACCTAAATAAATGGGTAAAAAACAACGGTGTGCAGAATGGGGTTTATTTATTATTGATTTTATTGACTATTCTTCCAATATAGAACAATGATTTTTATTCGTTTTTAATCATTCATATCATAAAAATGTATGGTTCCAAGATATTTGAACTCAAATAAAACTGAGAGCAGTGGTCCCTCAGCTTTGACGCCATAGTAAAAAATGCTAACGAGTTCAAGCTCTAACGGAATTTCATATAGGTATGTATAGTTTATATATACTTTGGCCAGCACTTTCCATTATGGACCTAAATAAATGGACGAAATACAACGATGTGCAATATGGGGTTATTTTTTATTGCTTTTATTAACTATTGTTCCAATATAGAATAAAGTTTTTCATTTATTTTTAATAATTCGTATCATAAAAAATGTATGTTTCCAAGATTTTTAAATTCAAATAAAACCAAGCGCAGTGGTCCCTCAACTTTGACGTGGTAATAGAAAATGCTAGCGAGGACAAGTTCTAACGGAATATCGTATTTATTTTCTTTGGCCGGCACTTTCAATTTTGGACTAAAATGGGTGATGTCCTTTCATTCAAAAATCCCAATAATTTATACATATTTGAAATGTACTAATTAAGGCCTTTAATTTGATATCAAACACGGTATATTTACCTCAATTTTATTTTTTAACGCAGTACTTTATGACCGCTAGAGGGCGCCACATTAAATTCAGTGACACATTATATAACCTATAATAAGTGGACGATCAAGACACTTCTAACAATACCTTACTTGTCCAGTTCTAATTAGTAGTTGAAGAGCTATGAGGGAATTAGTGAATAAACATACATAGTTCATACATACATACATAGCCTGTCAAAATCATAATCCTCCTTTGGCTTTAACATAGTCGGGTAAAAATAGCATAAATAAATAAGTATTTTGTCATAAAAACACTAATTATTTAAAATAAATTAAATACTTTCTTAGTAACTGAAACCCCCACAACTTTTACCCTGCACGAAATACAGATTTATGTCCATACAAAAAAATAATACACTCATTGAGACCTTTCATTTGATATAGGTCAAAAAGTGTTACACCATATGGGACGAAACGCCCATTCGCCTTTAATTTGGTTCTATTCCTACGGACCAGGATGCTTCGCGGTTTCAGTATTTGCACATATTATTATGTCGTATCCTTTGAGTATCCTCTAAGGTCGTATCCATATCGTATAGGATTAAAACGTCATAAATCTCTATGGTAACGCAATCAATAGTAGTACAAATAATAATCACCAAATTAAAAATTTAAAAAACCGACTACAACCGATTTTTGTTGATATTTCATAAATTGCTTAACCGATTTTAATCAAATTTACCTGGGAAGTATAACCTATCAAACAAAAAAATAATTTTGCAAATCGGTCCAGGCGTCTTTGAGTAATCGGTGAACATACATAAAATAATACAGGACTACCTCAAAAGTAAACCAAAACCAAATTAAAAATCAACGCATATTATATGCGTTTCCGGTGTATAATACACCGGAAATATAGCTGAATATTCTGAACACTTCTGCATACCCTTTCAAAGGATTCAGGCGTGATGTTATGATGTGTAATGGCAGAGACATTGCAATAATATGCGATTGCAGCAATCGCGGCTGATTTCCTGGTATTTTTTGAAGAGTTCCTTGGTCTAATCTCGGAAACCCATCATCCAATCTTTACGAAATTTAAATGGGACCATTTCGGAATAATCTACTTTCGAACAAAAAAAGAATTTTGCAAATCCGTCTACGCATGGTGGAGCTATGAGCGAACAAACATAAAAAAAAAAAAAACATATAAACATCCGAATTGAGAACCTCCTCCTTTTTTGAAGTCGGTTAAAAATAGGATTTGACAAAGAAAAAAATCCTATTAGCAATTTTCTTTCGGAATTCGTCGAGATAGGTCACTGGCAGTCTAAATTTTATCTGGGGCTCGTGCTCGACGGTCGATGGGACTTCGGGGAGCATTTCCGAAGTCTGGTCCCCAAATTGGTGCTCACAGCTAACGCTCTGACGCGTCTGCTGCCCAATTTGAGGGGCCCGGAGGACTCCTGCAGGAGACTCTACGCGGGTATCGTGCGGTCCATGGCTCTATATGGGTGCCCCGTATGGGCGGACAACCTGCGAGCCAAGCCACTATCTGCTGCGTAAACCGCAGCGGATAGTGGTCATCAGGGCCATCAGGGGGTACCGCACGATATCCTTTGAAGCAGCGAGTCTCCTCGCCGGATCGCTACCGTGGATCCTGGAAGCGAGATCCCTTTCGGCGCTATACCGCTTCCGAAAGGCGGCGCGGGAGCGGGGACACGATCCTGAGCCTGAAGAAATTCGGGCCGTGAGATCCCGGCTCCACAGGGACATGGTGGCGGAGTGGGAGCTACAACTTGGGCAACCACGCGCAGGGCGCGCCGTAGTAGCGGCGGTAAGACCCATCATGGGGGAGTGGCTAGAGAGCGGCGGCAACTCGGGCGTCGGAGGTCGCAGAATGACCTCCGTCCCCAATGAGCGCGGGCCTGGGGGTGACGGGTGGAGCCGCCTGTCACCTTAGCAGAAGCAGGCCGCGGCGGCAGCGCGCATTGCGTGCCTCCCCACACCCGGGGGCGAGTTGGGGACTCTGTGGTCCCTACACTGGAAGAGGGCCAGATCGAGAGATATGGCTACGACAATCTCACCTCCGGCAACTGACGGCCCACAGACGACGTGCGCTTTATTCGGTTCGAGTCCGACATAACCTCCTCCCCCGGTTCCGGCGGGGGAGGTATACGTGGGGATTTTTCGCACGTTAAAAAAAAAAGGCAGTCTAAATTTCGATTTGCGTGGTATTCGGTTCGTTGCATACTCCGCTATCTTGAATTTAAGGGTACATTTCTGTTTATCGAATAAATCGTTTAGTTTTAATTTTACACGAAAAATTGTTACTACAAAGTTGTTTTTTGCCGGGGCGCCATTTATAACTTGACCCCTTAGATTCGGTACAATCTAAGGGGTCAATCAACGTGTCAGGATAATGTGCGATACAGTTAAGTTAAGCTGATCTTATCCAGTCTCTCACTCGTCTTCCCGATGTGTCAAATCAAACGCTGTGTGCCGAACAGGTGGTGAGGTACCTACTGGATGCAAAGCGCTTGCGCGGATATCGTAATTAGGGTGGTGATCGATAGATTGTGTTAAAGATGACGAATAAGGAAAAATTATCAGCGGGGTATACACATCCCAGAATATAGAATAAACATTCGTGACAATATTTTTACCCGACTGCGCCAGCGAAGGTAATGTTAGTTTTCTTTGGTCCCCTCTAGAGGCGTAACGGCTGGACGGATTTCGATGAATCGGAACTCAAATGAAAGGTATTTATCTCCCAAAGGTTATAGGATACATAAAATGTCAACAAAAACTATAGGGTAGATTTGTGGTGCTAAAATGCGTGTTGTCATTTTTTTAATTCAAAATTATCGAGTAGGGTATCAAAATTAAGGAAATTAGAAGAAGATTACAAAAATATGTACTTATATGTCATATCATAACTAAAGAATTTAAAATAAAATTAATTATTAAAAATAAAAACCCAACTGCAGTCTAAGCGATCATAACAAGTGTGGTAGCATGCGGTTCTGGTAAATGGGTTTATTACTTTTAATAATTAATTTTATTAAGTTAGCAATTGTTCATTACCCAGCGAGTTCGTTAATAAAATGAACTAGTTAAGTGACCGGTTACAAAGGAAGTAACTAAGGGATGGTGCAGTTTTTTTTTCAGTTATCCTAAATGTCATGTTTTTTCAAAGTGGTATTCAAAGATTTTTCAACTACTGGCCACATTCTAGACCAAATTATAGATAAATACAATACAATCTCTGTAATATATTAGTCCGGTTAACTTAACCCGAAAAATAATGACCGAATAACAAAAACTTGCCAGGGCTAAAATTTCGTAGAGACCTCGGGCATACCATTACATTTAAAATACCGCAAAATTTTCCATCAGATTCATGTGTGTTAATAAAATAATATGAACATTTTTTTTGCTTTTAATAATAATTTAAAATAGTAGTACGCTCCATATTAACATCTTTTATTGACAGATTAAGAAGTGTAAGTCGACCTATATTTACCTTTTGATAATTTATCTGTAAGTACATCCCACGGTGCGCGAAATGACCGGCGCATAATCATTGCGATCGTTACGTCTGGTCGACCATGTTGTTGAATTTGACCATTCATATTGTGTTTTTCTGTATTACTGTAACAATTGCTAAATAGGTATATATTTAATTCATGTAGATTCACACAAGTTAGATATAAATATTCAGTCAACAAATACCTATTTGCATCCAGCACTACCTTCTACGTGGCAGTCGAACGTTCTATTGGCACGTCTAAACCTTTGCACGAACAAATCTCCGCATCATGGCAAGATCTTCCTCATCGTCTTCAGGTGTAGAGGCAAGCAACCAGCCAAAAGATCGTTATATATGTATGGAGTACTTTATAAAAAATGAAATCTTAAATGAAGAAATTGAAAGCCCTGAACCGATATTTGAGGAATTTTTTGGAATCACACGCTTTTCATTTGCAAAATTGCTCAACATGGTTGATCAACATATGGTCATATCTCTACCGATCATGATGGAAGGGCTGGACACCGATTACGGATTTGATGGCCCGATCAACCGCATGGAGACAGTCGCCTTATGTTTAAGGTATCTTATTTTATTTATTTTTTGTTTACAAAATAATGCTCCTTTCACTGATTTTTTAAGTTACTTTGTTCTCAGTTTTAATAGTGAACCTTCGCATGGTTAAAATTGGATTCAAATGTTCTTAAAATACAGCGCCATCTACCGAGTTCAATTGTGAATGTAAGCCTAAAATTGTACTAGATTAGGTTCTAGTATTGTTTCCAACCAATTATAACGATGCTACATAACAGGTACATTTATAAATGTGTTAGGTATATCATCATATTCATCATACAGAAACCCATTTAAAAATAAATTGTTCAGTGAATAAAAACGATAAAAAAATACAGTCAGCCGGTGACTTCACTTGCCTTGCCTCTCATAAAATACTACATAACTTTATAAACAACTAGCTGACCCGGCGAACTTCGTACCGCCATATTTTCCGCCCGCGTGGTATTATCTCTAAATTTATCAGTGTTTCTCTGCAATATTATGCATGTATTATACATATAAACCTGCCTCTTGAATCACTTTATCTATTAAAAAAAACCAGCTTAAACCAGCTTAAATCTTCAAAAAAGTTTTGAAGATTTAAGCATACATAGGGACGGACAGACAGCGACAGCGACTTTGTTTTATAATATGTAGTGATGATAGTGATGATAATGTAGTGATAAACAAACAGGTAAAATACCAATGACATAAAGTGACTATGCCCTTTCTTTTCTTTTTGAAGTTTTCTGTATTCTGTAATTTGAGCATAGTTTAAACGGAGTTGTACTTGCGTATAATAATAATAATTATTATATTGGGATCGATTTATTATCACTGACAGGACTATTGTCCCCTCCGGACCATCTGACCACCATGAACTTGCCACCGGTTGTCAATTGAGACGGAAACCACCCCATTTTACCACTAATAATAATAATAATAATTTATTTCCATAATCAATGTACAATAAATTACAAAGGTTCTTAACTTTATCGTGCATTATTACATTGTGGTTATTGCTTAAGTAGGTTTTCTATCTCCTGGTTGACTGGTGGTCAACTGGGAAAAACTTATTCCCAATTCACCACTAGTGATAAAATGGGACGATTTTAGTTCTAATTGACCATCGCATCGGTGTTGAGATGGTGTAAAATTTTACCAGCAGGGATGAAATGGGACTAATCTGCTATCCGTAAACACTACCTAGCCTGTTACGATTTGCTTTAAGTAGAATCCTCCATAATTATTTTATTGAAAAGTAAACATGACTAGATTGACACACGTCATTGTGAACTTTACTACTACTTGCTGGACTTGTTCTGATTCCACCAGAACAACTAAATGAGGGATGGCAATACATACTTCAATCGAGTCCTTGTACCGAAACAATTCTAAATGAACCGGCCAAGTGCGAATCGGACTTGCCCATGAAGAGTTCCGTAGCAGCAAAGGCGAAAATTGCGGTTTATGACGTATTAAAAAAAACTACTTACTGGATCTCGTTCAAACCAATTTTCGGTGGAAGTTTGCATGGCAATGTACATCATATATTTTTTTTAGATTTATCATTCTCTTAATTTAGAGGTTAGAGGGGGAGGACACACATTTTTCCACTTTGGAAGTGTCTCTCGCGCAAACTATTCATTTTAGAAAAAAATGATGTTAGAAACCTCAATAGCATTTTTAACGATCTATCTATAGATACCCCACATGTATGGGTTTGATGAAAAAAATAATTTTGAATTTCAGTTCTAAGTATGGGGGACCCCCAAAATTTAATGCTTTTTTTCTATTTTTGTGTGGAATTCTAAATGCGGTTCACAAAATACATCTACTTACCAAGTTTAACGGCTTATGCCATACGGACGGACAGACAGACGGACAGATGTGACGAATCTATAAGGGTTCCGTTTTTGCCATTTGGCGATGGAACCCTAAAAATGAGTATTTCAAAAAGCAATGGCTTGATAATAAATTATTGAGTAACATGTGGAATTGTGAAGGCGAAGAGTATCGAACAACAAATCATTTAGAGGGGCGGCATTCAAAAATTAACAGATTCATAGGCCAAAAAAATTCTACATTACCACGACTGTTAATTTTTTTTAAATACGACGCTCAATATTACTCAATATTCGAAAGTAATAAGGATTTTAATATTACTGTCCTACAATATTTATTTATTTATTATAACAATGTTACTGTCGGCCACTGTCTAAAGATAGTTAGCCCCTTTGCTTACTAATGCCAGAAACCTAGAAATAGATACTTAATATTTTTTTTAGAATAACTTAAAGAATCATTTTTAAATGAAGTACCTAACTTAGATCCAAATAGTTTATAATATAAATATAGGTTATGATAGCTAAGAGCGGATAGCGGATAAATAACATACCGTTTACTAAAACGGTATATTATTTATTTTATTCCACTTGAATAGATAATCTTGATTTTACTAAATTGAAACTGATCTTATAATTTGACCACTGGTGGTAAGGTGCTAACTGATGTTGTTTAATTTACCACTAGTGGTAAAATGAGACAATTTTCACTACTGGTGGTGATATGGGAGTAGTACTGTGTTATTTGGTCACTGGTAGTCAGTTGGGATATAGAAATCCCAAGTCAACACCAAGTCACCACCAGTGGCAAGTTCATGGTGATCAGATGGTCCGGAGGGCTATTGTCGCCAATAAGCCTGATATAGTGGTGATAGATCGATTAGAGCGCCTTCCAATGTTTGTTGATGTCACATTCCTCATAAAAACCGAAAAAGACTACAAATAAAATATTTGGATCTGGCTCATGAGTTTATTGACATGTGGAATGTTGATTCAGCAATCATTATCCCGATAGTCATATCGGTCCATGGGCTGATTGCTAAGAGCCTCGACCAACACTTTAAGAGGCTCTTGTTAGGTAGCTAGATCTAGGGCTTGATGCAGAAGGCGGTACTCCTCGACACGGCACGTATTGTGAGATTCCTCTTTCTGGAGCTCTAACCACCGATAGCTTGGACCCTGTACCCGATACCGGGGGGGCACTATTTTTATATTTTTAAATATATATTTTTGTTGTAATGTATTTAGAAATATAATTTATAAAAATTTTCAAAGAATAAAGAGGAATAATAATATATTATACCTATGTAATATAAGCATAATTATGTGTGTATAATTATAACAATATCGTAGGTTTTTGAACCCATCACTTCGTGCTTGCTACAATTTTGTTCTCCTCCTCCAAAATATATTTTACTGATTTACCGTGTTGTGAATATTTCAGTCTTTCCCTTTCTGTTTGAATATAAATTAATGTCATGTACATTCACATAACGTTGATGTTAATTATATTTATATAATAATTTGAGTTATTAACAGAAGGGAGCGACAACAGAACAAACAAACTGTGACATAAGCATAACACCTATAGCATACAATATTATAGCGTTTGCGAGTTCTTGCTTAGCTGGCGTTATTCTTTGTAATACGAGTACTCGAGACCGAGGTTCGCTTATATATATTTACTCACCTTCAAGACCTTGATGATTTGGTGGGTTACCTATAACAACCAGCCAACTACCTACATCCTGAGTTAGCGAGTATTTGCGCTTAATTAGTTGCTATTTAAATAAACAAGGTGTTGAGGCTCTGATTCATAACATTACAACTCTCATACACACTTTTATATTTTATCTTCATTTATATGTACCTACGAGTATTATGCAATTTAGGTACACAATTATAATATCTATTATTTTTATGGGACCTTGTCGTATCCTATCTACATGGGGAATCCGCGTCGGGACGGAGAAACAATACAAGTATCACCCTCCCATCTCATCCGAAGGGTGTCGTTTGTCGTTTACGGAAAAATACGACATCACTGCAAGAGAAGGAAAACTCGAAATTTTATCTCTTTATAATTTTATTTACCCTGTACTAACCCGTCTGGCCGGCGTGGAAACAGTACTCGTAGGCTGAAAAATAAAAAAAAAAATTCAAAATCTTGCTTAATAGACGGAGAGGTTTTGAAGTGGCTAGTTTTTGGAAAAATAAATGACTATAGTATAGTTAAAATTTCGCTGCAGACTCGGTCATAAATCATAATCGGCGTAGGGACGTGCGCTAGTTGACCGACGGCATCTGTGGTTCGGTAGTAGAATGCTCACCTGTCGATTTACAATAAAACAGTTTATAAGGTTTTATACTACTGTAAGAGAGCGAAACACTCGAATGATTTATGACCGAGTCTGCAGCGAGATTTTAACTATACTATAATATTATACCGTTAACCACTCCAGCTGTCCTAAATTGCTACCTACTGTGAAGGAGTGGGTTCATACCAGTAGTATAAAAAAATTGCAACCTAGATTAAGTACTAATATTTCAAGCGAAACTAAATTGCTGATCTAATTTTGTTTCTATGCCCTATTTTCCCTGTTTTCTTGTTTCACGTAAGTGCGCACGTGTAGTGAATCTCGGACCACTCGGTTGTAAAGTCAATTCCTTAACTACTAAACTACCGACGTCGATGCTTTTTTTATTATGTCCGTATGGATTGAGGAGCCACTTCAGATTTAAAATGGAAACTTGCCCCCTTATTTAGTAGGGAAGTAAATAATTTTGTAGGCCAAAATATACATCTAATAGGGTAAATGTGTTCATAAACCTTAACGTATTATTTACATGCCTACATATTATGCCGATCAACCGTCGAATGGGGTAGGCAGAGATAATTAACATCCACATTTCATCAATTTAATTCAATTCAATTTTTTGGTGTGGCAAGCTATGCCGAAGTTGTCGGCAAATTTGGCCATGTACAGACGTGCGAAGGAGTATAGTCACTTAAAGGCCGCAGTCAGTATACATTTTGAATTTGGCAATTTTGTCATATAATATGCTTTTCAGTTCTATATGTGTAATATTTGATGGAAAACAGCTCCATCTTTTAATTCCATTCTACAAAATATTCTACAACATTCTACACAACGTTACCTAGATCCATGGTAAGTTTAACTCAATTTGCTAGTGTTATGGAATCTAGAATGCGGATAAACATACTTACTTAGATACTTTTTTTTATTGTAAACTAGCTGACCCGGCGAACATCGTACCGCCATATTTTCTGATCCCGTTCCCACTGCATATCTCTAAATTTATCAGTGTTTCTCTACAATATTATGCATGTATTATACATATAAACCTTCCTCTTGAATCACTCTATCTATTGAAAAAACCGCTTCCAAATCCGTTGCGTAGTTTTGAAGATTTAAGCATGCATAGGGACGGACAGACAACGACAGCGACTTTGTTTTATAATATGTAGTGATTATGATACACGCATATCATATCTACATAGAAATATCTAGACCAATGCAAATATACATAGTCATGCATACAAATATTTGCATTGAGCGGGAGTCCTACTCACGCCCCTTGTGTAGCAGACGTAGCAGTCGAACGTTCTATCGCTACGCCACAGAGGCCTTTTTTGCCTTGTCATATACCCACAGATGGAGAGTGTCATTTTGGTGAGATAATAGTAAGAAAAGTTAATTTATATTGCATGTTCTTGCTTCTATACTATATATCATCGGCGCCCAAACCAACCCTACCTGTAAGCCGATACTTTGTTTTTGTATTGTATGAAGTTTAATTTAGTCGGGATCACATTACAGTTGAAATAATTTAATAGGTGCATTATGACAGATCCCTAAGTCATAGAAGGTAACTTGGCATTATTGGAACGAAACATGCACTATTACATAATTCACAAATTTTAAGTTAAATTATTTTGTGAATACGTAATAACTTATAATAGTAAGTGTAAAAAATATAGTGTGACATATTTAAGTTTAAATTACTACAAGGACCTAATTTAAACTACAGCATGATTCTTCGTTTCTGCGAGACCTCTTAAGATAGCTACGTCACATCTATTTGGTTTTTTAATTTTAGTGTAGTTGCTGTATTATCTTTGGCTGTTGCATTTTAATCGGATGGAGGTTTTCTGTACTCGCCACGTTTATTGTCAGCGTTGTCAGAATGTAACTTTTGTAACATTATGCTTGTTACTTTTAAACTTTAATGTTTGCTATGTTACTCAATTCAAAATATTGCATCGGTCATTCTCACGAAATGGTGTTCTTCGTATAATTTCCGTCACGATTTTTATTTTTTATCAAATTCTATAAACTAGTATTTTAATTGAAAGAACACGTCATTCTTTACGAATTGGTATATTTGGCACTGCATTTAAACACTTAGTTTTTTTTATTTATGGAGTGATATATTTTTGAGGGTGACGGAAATTAGGTAGGTATGCGGGTCAGAAATTAGTAAATTCTTTCTCTTGTAATATCTTAGACGATCTTTTTCTTTGCATGCCGCGTATAAAGCAGAATCATTCTTGATCTTTTCTCTTCTCCGTTGCTGTCTAAGTTTTAGTTGCTCCAAAATATCCTCTCGGCTCCTCTTCGGTTTACCCATAATATCTGAAAATAATCGAGTTTATTGTTCAAAAACATACATTTAGTATTATAATTTTGTTCGGCGGGTAAAAACAACGATTACAGGGAGTTTTATAATTTCGGTCACTTTTAGCGTGACGGAAATGTGTGACTGAAATTAGGATTTTTTTTTAATTTAAAAAATAATTAGAACATAATTTTAACAACTATTTCTTTTCATACATAAAAGATATAATAATTACGTAAGAATTGTTTGATTGATAGTTATTTCGAGCAAGAAGCCATTAATTAAATGAGCGAACAGAAATTAGAAGACTTGTAAACCATGCGAATGGAAATTAGGTACTTACCTCACTGAGACGCCCGGAGAACATGGTAGTACGCGTGCAGTTCGCTGGATATCTGTGGCACTACTAACGCTTGCCGTACATGCGATAGGGATGGGTACAATTTTCATATCTAGGGTTGTTTTCACGAATTTGTAGTGGGTGACAGAAATTAGGTATAATGAAAGGACAAACATATTTTACGTTGTAACTAAATAAGTAGCCATGTTAACGTTATTATATTTTTAGTATAGCTCGATTAATCTATCTAATTTATAAATAAAGGGCAATAAATGTATAAATCAAAGCTTGTCTTGCACTTTTTAGGCTCAGAAAGTGTTATTCTGGGTTCTGGACAGTGAACGGAAATTAGGATAATGAATCAAAAACAATTATTCTGAGGTATTTTTTGCACCAAAGTAGATGTATATAATATCATTTCTTATTAGATAATTGCCAAAACTAGCCCCCAGAAAAAGAATTAATCCCAAAATTTTAAAAATTAAGTAGATAATTGAATGGACGTTCGAAAATCTCACTCCCTGAGAATGACCCACTTAGATGTTACTTTTGCCGTATCGAATGCTGGAGACAACGAATTAATATTATTTTTTGTTACTGATAATGAAAGCGAAAGTACTTAACACAGAAAGTGAATAAATAACAATTACTAATACCCATTTCATATTTTCACTAACCTTAACACATTTTCTAATCCTTCGATACTAAATATATTACAATTTTATATTTTATATGAATCGATTATTCTCACAACAGAGACAGAGACACTGCAACCCTAAACTACTAATGTCAAAATGCATATATTAAATTATTTAAACTGTAGCTATGTTTTATGTAATTCGGTCCATGATGGCCGCCACCACAAAATTCCTGTTTACATATTCACAACTCCCTCAAATGACAGGGCTTGACTGATTAGAGTAGATATATATTATATACACATATATATATATAGAGCACGCATTACTAAGTATTAACGTTGGCACGGGTATGAACAGTACCGTCCTCGGTACTGTTCATACCTGGCTCAATCTCAATCAGTAGCAAAACAATACCCGTCAAAGTGACTTCGCAAATAATATTTAATTCGATATGTTAAATCAATATTTTATATTACATCGTATATTTGTAGTACCTACTTATTGTTTCTGTAACACACAAAACGACACCATTTTTTTATCTTGGCTTTAATTTTATCCATTCATATCAAATCGAACAAAAAAATAGCATAAAATTACACTACTTTCACAAGTGCAACTATTGATAATTTCGGTAATGCATTAAACGTACTAAACGTCGTATTGAACGTAGGTGCACTATACCATCGCAACTACATAATATATCTCCCTACATTCGGTGCCAAAGACCTGAGTGATACGCGCGCTCTATATAATGAATACTTAGTTACCTAAAATAGTTTCACTTTGTGATGACCTGTAATACCCTTACCACCTTAATTATGTAGTCCTTAGGAAGAGCGGGACGACCCAACACAAGCATTACTACATGCTTCCTGGGTTGTTCCGGTAACTGAATAACTTTGTAAGAGAAATGTTAAAGAAATTATTATTATACTCTAAGCTATACAATGACAGATTTCAAATCCAAGATGCCCGCCACCAGAAAATGCCATAATTACAATTTATTTTTTTCACAATCCCTCAATATGGTTATAAAATAAAAAGGTTTGACCAGTTCAATAATTTTTCTGATAACACTTTGATAACACAGCCTTACCACTTTTGGGGTTCCCCGACACGACAACGTAAATCAAAGTATTTCATTAGGGAAAAAGATAGTAAAATCTATCTTTTCCCCTGATGAAATATTTTCGCCAATGAATTAGTTATTTAGTTGAACGTAGAAAATCACGCTTATAGACTAGGTAATGCCTATATTATTTTGTATGCCATTCAAATGTTAGAACAGTTTTATCTTATTTAGTTATGATTTAAATAATTATTGTAGACCGATAGAAAGTATAATTTTCAACACACTTGCTTATAAACAGGCTTTTATTTCACCGCAATTAAGCACGGAATGACACCTATTATAAAACTGTGACTTTTTCATTACTATTATTCACAAAAGTGAGTCTGTGTTATAGACTTCTTTTTTTTAATTTAATTGATTAAGTTGCTTTGTTCTTAAAAAGGTTTTGATACAAAAAAGATCGTGTCCAATATTACGAACGAATTAATATACCTATTGCTTGCTCATTTCATGCAACTTCGTATTTTAAAAGATAATTTCAACTTGTAGTACGTGTTTAATAAACAAAACTTTCACTAAAATGTATTTTTTTTTCTCTGTGAGTATTCACAGAGAAAAAAAAATCATAATTCAAATAAGTAAGTAGATGACTAGGCAGCATGGTGATAGCACCTTAGCCTGTTCCGAAAGGAACAAATAAAAAAAATGTTAGATGCGCGCGCATATTTATGACAAGACAAGTATGACAACAAATAGGTTTTTACTATTGTGTTTTGATTGTGTTATGTAGTATTTTTGTATTATTTTATTCGCAAGTGTGTTGAAAATAATCGTATGCCACTCGCGTGTATGGTGATTACCGTCCTCGGCTCTCTTAAGACCTCAATGTCGCCTCAGCGGTAATCACCAACTTTACACGCTTGTACCATAATGTACTATTAACACATTGTGTATTTACTTTAATTTACAGATATTTGAGAAGTGGAGGCGAATTCAAAGACTACGCGCGCCATTATAACTGGCACGTGTTCTTAATAAAATTTATCGTGGATGCAGGTATGCAGTTGATTGCAAATATACCTGTTAACGCCTATCACAATGCCTTGTCCTACAGAAAACCAATGGGAGGAAAAAATGGCTGCAGGCTATGTAAATAAATTCAAAGTACCAAACAGCCTAGGGACCCTTTACAGTGAACCAGGGCATGCGAACGCGAGAGAGTGATCCAAACCTATTTATTTTTACGACGCTGCGCGCTGGTTGACTACAAGCAAAAAATTATGATAGATGTCACATCACAAGATACAAGTTTTGTTTTTCAAAACTCGAGAATCTGAATGCTAACGCAAACGTACCTGCACCTAAAAGGTCAGCAAGAAACGTGGAAGTTCTGCCTAACATGGTTATTGGCCAGGACAACATGCCAGCAGCACATACATGTTATTATCAAACCAACAACAATATGGAGATACTACAACAATAATCTAGATAAAATATTTAGAAGCAAGATACGAACTGTACATCGTACAGCAGGGGAAGCTGTAAATTACATCAAACGCCGGTGGAACGTACTCGGAAGCAATTACAATGCAGTATACATAATAATAACCTGTCTACACAATTTGTTATAAGGACCGGAATTTTCATTGCAGTTACCGCCTGTCATTCAAATGACAGGCTACCAATTAGGTATACTGAGAAGAATGCCAGGAATGAGTTTGAATTTGAAACAGAAGTATATTAATTGTTTTTAAGTGTGCACGGACGAGTTTCGATGCAGTATGGTCTAGTTAAGAGTCTACATGTGGAATTAGGCTTCAGCCGTTCAATTAACTGCCTAGACTGTTAACTAAACGGCGGCGCCGTTCAATTACCCTAATCAGGTCAACATCGAATAATCGGTAATTTCGAAACCGTTTTTCTTATTAACTGGAAAACCCACAGATCTGAAATTCATATGCCTGCATACTACCAAATATACAGAGTAACTTCTCCATTTCATAAATTAAATAAAAAAAAGCGGGATATTGTACAAAAGAGGCTCTTAACATCAATTTACTCTTTTTTTACGAAACCAAATATTTTCTATAATATGTATCGAAATAATCTAAAATTTCACATAGGTCTTTGTTAAATAAGTGTATTAGCATGACGTGACCTTCTTAGTTAGTGATCGTTGCTTATATAGTTATCTTTTAAAATTGGTTTTACTGATTTCTACGGTTTGAGTACGAGCGAAAGCCCTTTAGCATTTACATGGTCAAGATCATTCGCCTAGGAAACCACAATAAGAGCCTAGGCAGTTAATTGAACGGATGATTAAGCTAGTTGGGTGCGACATATTATATATATATATATGACAGTGACAACTGTGGTTTCTGTTCTCACTATTTCACAGAATCTCGAACGCCTGTGATATGAAGAGGCATAGAGACTGTGCCTATATCTAGGCTAAGGCAAATAGAAATTTTCAATATTCATTCATAATACCTACAAATATTTGCACTGAACAGGAATCGTATGTGCGACCGCACGTGACTTAGCAGTCGAAGGCCTGCTACACCTTCTATGCTGTACACCAATTTATCAAAATTTCCACAAAATTACATTAAATTTCAAAATATTGACACAAGTTTATGGTACATAAAGTTTAAAAACTAATTCATAATAATAGAAATATTTCAGAAAACCACTAATCCCGGAATTGACACAATACTCGACGGCATCATGTTAGATAAATCTATTTTTGCCCAGGCCATCTCCTCCGGACGCCATCTCGACGTGAATGCCACAAAAGCACTGATAATAATTATTGTCCACTCCCAGACCAAGAGCTTAGTAATTACGCAAATGTGAAGCGAAAAATTGTCCAGTGTAAAAATAAAACTCAGCAGTCGCAGACACGTCGGGAGGACGCGCTGTGCGAGTCCAGGAATACTTTGCGTACTCCGAAAATATTTTAAGATTACGTTTGAGAGAGCGCGCTCGTCGACGGTGCTAATGCTCCAACGAAAAAAGTACCGTACATAAACAACGTGAACCGGAAAAGTACCATCTTCAGCACTTTGTGTACATGTCAGTGTCCATAAATGGTGTGTGCTGGAGCCTTAGTGTAGTGGTGTCATAGTGCTTTCGCGTCTGTGATGTTCGCGGGCGGAGGAGCCGGCTTCCAGAAGCAGTCCAAGCCGCCTTGGGAGAACACCAACAACAACACAGCCGCTGACATCCCGCAAACCCGGTAATGCAACAAGTATATCTACACACGCATTAAATACACGTGTATGTACGTAATCTTACAACTCGCAATGAACTTCACTAATAGCATTCGTTTTGTCAGAGCGAAACTATTTATTGTTTTAGTTTTAGCACATTTATAATTAGAGCAACTTTTATTTGCTCAGATACAATAGTTTGTTCAAATGACACACTTTCGCGACCGCGCCATGGGCATCGTAGTACTTAGGTAGTTCGTATTAAGTGTTTATATTTTGAATAATTAATACTTGTTGCAGATATCTTATTAAATGTATCTATGTTTATATTAGAATTGGTCTGTGTTTATTTACGAAGTTATGTGTTCACTATAAGCTCTTGATTGATTTAATGTAAAATACGGGGTCCCTGAACCGGTCTGTTATCGTTCACGTCTAACACTCGTCAATAATATCTATCATTTTATTCATAGGTATCTGTTAGGTTAATAAAATATGATTATAAGTACAGAGTTGTTGTATTTAGTTCTAAGTATTCAGGTGTTTGAAGTATGCAGTTTAGCTCTAGATAATTATTATTGACATGTTTTGATTATTATACAGTTTTAATAACAGGTAACAATACCGCCGTATTCATCACTTTTCTTGAAATTTAATGTCCGCGTAGCGGTAACAGGGTTTTTTGTACGGGCTTGAATTGTAACCAAGCCATTAGCAATTAGACCTCGCACGATTAGATAATAAATAAAATATCAAAATATTCAAGATCCTCTCAATTTATTGAAGTCATCGGATTGTTCCTAATCATATCATTCCTTCTCTTCGTGACTTTGCCAATTTTTACTTTTACGAGAGCGACCGCCGCCTTTATACTCGTATTCTGCGGGGAAAGCCTGCGTCAGAGTCAATTTTGATAATCTACAAGTGTACCTATCAGCTTGCAAGTGAAGTTAGTTAGGCAACAAAGATCTTGATGGGGCCTCACAGACCTGGATTTTTCTTTATCAATTTTTACCTAAATCAAGTTTGTATTATCTGTTGGCTGCCTTTCTCTATATCTCTCTCTTAGATTGCCACTGACGACACCAAACCCTAGTCTTAAATACTATGAAGTCATACGAGAACTTATGACAACTCACTTCTGCAATACTCATACAGTAGGAAATGAATGAACGTTGGTCGATTTGCTATCTACAGTGCTTGCGATTAACCGCTAACAAATAACTGCATTTTTAACTATGCACACTAAAGTAATTGAGTAAGTATTTTCATACTGCATTCCAAAGTTTGTTCATCAATTAAATGTTGGTAAAAATAAAACTTTATTTATTTATTGTATTATTTAGCCATTGGTGAAACTGTATTGAAATCAGTGAGCATATTGGTTTTGTTTATTTAGTTTTAGATAAATGTTGTTTGAATTTTGACTCCGCTTGTTCAGCAAATATGTAGTTATTCTAAAGGTATAATTCCGAAACGGACCGCATACGACAACTGCCGACGCATACAGCAGATACAGCGTACCCATTACTTATCAAGCTCCGATACGGATAAAGAGGACCATTGAGAAACCGCAATGAATTATGCGTATCCGCTGCGTGCGTCTGCAGTTGTCGTATGCGGTCACCTTCGGAATCATACCTTAAAATAGACATGAAAACTTACTTACTTACTACATTTTGATTGCTACCTTTTTAAGTAAGCTTTTCATAATATGTCTAAACGACAATTTTATAATTATCTGCCTATACCTACTACAATACCTACTACCTACTAGCTGACCCAGCAAACATTATTCTGCCATCGCTAGATGTTGCCCTCGGCTCCACCCACGCTAAAGTCTGATCCTGTTCCAGCAACCCATGGTAACGTATCCCAGGACTAAAAGTATCTTATTTGTTGTTCAAGAGTTTAATTTATCCCTGTACCAGATTTCAACCGTTCCGGATATCCGTTCAGCTATTTGAGCATGATTGAGTAACCTTCAAAAACACAGTAAATAATTCGCAGGATAGGTGAGTACAGATCTCTTGGCACAGGATTTATATCTAGAAAATATCAATACTGTGCGTAGGAACATAAAACTCGAGTTATTTCTGCAGTTACACGACCTAATTGTTAATTAATGTCAGTCGTTATCATAACAATTAGCCTAGTGTTTATTTGCCATCAAATACAAATTTTATTGAGAAAATCGTAAAGATGAGTAGGTACTACTAGTAAACTTCACGGAATGGCCTGTTAGTAATCATTCATCTCTATAAAATACATGTTATGGGTACTGAACTGTTGCGGGGTTAGGTACCACGAATTTCCTGTACCTACTTGCCAAGCGCTGACTCGCTGTCTGTTCAAAGAGAATATAACAACTACATTCTAAAAGACGGGACTATGTGTGTAGTGAAATCAAAGACAATTCATCACGATTTGATATAGTTGAAGGTGTAGTGGTGCTGCAGTTCACGGTATTTTTGCTTTTAATCCTTTTGGATCAAAATATATCATTTCATCTCATCATAATTTATGAACCAGAGGGCGCCTTCAAATTAGAGTCGCGGCTAGCGCCACTGCAGAGCTACCTCATGCATTTACACCAAATGAGAGAATGCTCATTCTCTCCCTTCTACGTCAAAAATTATAGTGTAAACAGTGACAGAAAATTCGTTCATTGTTCTTTCTTATGTAAACCCTGAAAACAAGGTTTCATTTACACTTAAATATTTAAAAAAATGCTCTTCTTCTCCCTCGCTCTATCTTCGTTTGGTTTAAATCCACCTTTATGTAAACGCTGTAGACAAGGTTTCGTTTACACTAAAATATTAAGAAATAATGCTCTTGTTCTATGTTCGTTTGATCTAAATTCATCTTAAGAAACGAAACAAAAAGAACTGCCTCTTCCAGCCTCTTCGATCAGGCATTAGAACTGTCGTCCAAAAATACAATCTGTCCTCAGATGTATAAAAATCGAGATTCAGGACCATTCAGGACTGAGTATTGTTCTGAAATACGTGCTTCAGTTTAATACAAAATTCGAACACGGTTCCTGATTACAAATATGTCAAAGCGCCATCTTCACTCGGTGGTTAGTATTAACAAGTGAACAGTGTTTCATTCAACCCTTACCTTTCATAACTCTATTCGAGTTAGTACTCTAATTGACAGATGGCAAAAGTGAAGCATAAATACTAAAGAATTTTACACTATTTTTAATGATGGGCCACCGGATAGGTAAATCAAGTCCGAAAACAAGTCAAAGGGGGTTGGGTAATGTTGGCGTCGTGTTGGAATTGAGCGGCCATCAATGAAATTGGTATAATTATGAAAGTACAGTTTAAAGTGATCAAATCATTAGGTTATTTTCCTTCAAGGTAAAGTCGAAATGTTCCACCCTGTTTATCGCAGCTCCGATATTACTTACAATGAAAATAATGACATTTGTACGTATGTTTAACACAGCACAATGAAGTGGTATCAAAATTATTGATGACCGCTGAAAAAATTAATGACGCCACGGTCCATACAAGATTACCCAATCCCATTTCCAATGAAAAAAAAACACATGAATTTTATAGAACGGTTTTACTAGGTGGCTGGCAATGGATGACGTGATTTCTTATATTATACCGAAGTAGATAACTATAAAAATCAGCTTACATTAAAGAATTTCAGGTACTACACCTTTACTACTTGATACCTGCAAAAGCATTGATTTACATAGTTACTTTGCAAAAGTAACCGCAATCCCAACTCCATATGCACAAATATTTTTTACCTGTGGGGATGCTCTGAGACATTTTTCAGATTTTATAAAATAGTGAAAGTTTGGCAGTCGTTGGCTCTTACTCTATATGACACAAATCAAAAAGATCTGCTTCTACCAACCTATTCGATAATTCTAATAAGACCGTATTCCAGAACACCGCTCATTTCATTTCACATTTTTATTAACCTTAACACATATTCTAATCCTAATGTTAGAACGATTAATCCAACTCCAACCCTAGACTATAACTGCCAAAATGCACTAATTAAATTAGTTTCAATTATACATTATACTTAATTAGTTTCAATTATACATTATACATTACACCCTACCCTAAATTTAACCCTTTTTGAGATTTTCGACTTTTAATTTTTTATTGAAAATGGCCGATTTTTAGGCTACTAAATTTAATTTTGTTTATTTTGTGTGCTTTATTATTCTTATTATTGCATTTTTACATGTGTAATAAGATGTTTTAGGACAATCATTAAAATAGTGCATAAGTTAATTGAATAGGGCGTAGTAGACAAGTGAAAGTTAAGAAATTACAAAAAATAATTAGCAGGTTTATTTTTCTCTAAGGAATATCTGAAAAAAATATTATGGCAGTTGTTCGGCAGATATGTTTTAAAATATCTACGTTTCATCAGCTATCTTACGAGGTATAACAATCTAGGCTTTGTATTACATTTCATGGAAAAAAACTTAAGTTTAATGGGCGATAGTGGGGAAGAAAGTTAGTAAAACAATAGGTAAGCATGGAATGTCATTTATTAAATAAGGTTGCCTACAATTCGCTTATTTATGAGGAGAAAATGACCAATTAAAATATTTCAAGATACGTGTAGCCATAATGTATGTAGGTACATAAAATATGTAGGCACTTAGCTTAATAGTCATTAGTAAAATGATTATCACAGTTCGAAACTGGGCTCGAATGCATGTCAGGCCGCAGGATCGTGACTCGTGACCGAAGGACGCCGCCCGGGGGTGGTGGAGACCAATGCGACACTGAACACGCGTTGGCTATAATATACTCTAATTATTATAGTCAAATGTTATAGTTTTGAATAAAAGTTCTGACTTTTTCTCCATCAAGTGATATTTTTTCTTCATCTGAGAATCAGTCATTTTCAATCTTATTTTGTAACTTTTATAATGTGAATTCGATTGTCGCTTTGTTATAATGGATAAGCAGTAGATATCTCTCACTATATTATTACAGTCTGTGTTAGATGTATTTATTTTATTTGGTTTGTTAGTTTTACAATAAACAAACTCTACCTTGATAAACTTGATACCCTTGTGTTGTGTACGACAACGATATGGTCCGAGTGCGATAAAAACTATGAAAGTTAAATTAAGATTGAAGTACCTAATATTGCTAGAGATGATAGTAAGCCTTTAGTAGGCCCCCTATAACTGATACAAGTATTGACGGTGCCATTGTAATTACAGACTATTATAAACAAGGTGGAGAAACCTTTTTTTCTGATTAAACAAAACATAAATGAGGCATCTTCTTAAAAAATCATTTTATTTCGGTAATCAGATCCATGTAAATCAACATTTCAGATTATAGATCTGCATGAATTTTAATGCAACACATGGCTGTGCGCTTGCAGGCGCGAAACGTCCATCCCAACAAACGTATCGGAGCAGTGTCATGTAAATTCGTGCGCCGCCGGGGGGATGATGACTGACCACATTTAGCTGAGAGACGAATCTATAATTAACATTAATGCTGTATATGAAGTCTATTTTCGATGTACACAAAGCAGTGTGCTTTAACATTACACTGAAGCTTTGATGAGGCAGACCGATGTGATAAAACTTCGAGCGGTTTTAGGCGGTTCGCGTCCGATATACCCATTCTGCTATACCGAATTATCAAACAAAAAAACTTTACGACTCATATCTACCAAAAACAGAAATGATTAGAATCTGTGGAGACGTTTTGGAAGAGTGCGACCATAAACTGATAAACACCGAGACATGACATTTCGACGGGTGCAAAGTAAAAAGAGACATCTGCATAATAGCAACTTTACAGGAGAGCGAAAAAATCGAAAAAGTGTATTATTTTCTTAATGAGTGGGCCAATATTTCTGAAAATTTTATCATAATTTATTTATGCTCTTATTTATTTTTATATTAAGTTAATTAAGCTAATTTATTAATAATTTACGAGATTTTGCAGATAGCCGTTTTTTCAACAAACTTTATAAAACGCTAACTGAGCCAACTACCAGTTGGTCGTATATGCTTGGGACTTTAAATATCGTGTATAAATAGTATTCATATCGTGTATAACTAATTAACAGAATATTAATAAAACATTATTAGAATGTGCTTTTAATTACTGAGATAAACAGCGAAAATCGAACAAATTTTGGTAATTTGGCTAAGTAGCCCAAAATCATTATGCGAATATAATTGCAGTTATAATACTCTTAGCCTGTTTTTTATAAAGTCGTTTATTAAACAGAAAATCCTACTACGTGATAAATATTTTGTATAAAGTTAACCGATGTAAATCATAACATCTACAGACCGCGAAGCAATGACGCGAAGTAGAAAGAGTCAACTGGCAGATGACATTTTGTGTACGCTCGGAGCCCGCCCCGCGTTCCGCGCAAAAACGACCAACGTTACTTGGTCGCATTAACTTCGTACTATTTGCAAGATTGAGTGTAGATGGCTTTTTATACTTTTGAAAATTCATTGAAATATAATGAAATCTTCAAAACCAAATATGCCAGGTTGTGGAGTCTTATTTGATTACTACGAAAATGCAATAAAAAGAAAATCGTGAATTTGTAGTTGACTTTATTTACTTTGCACCCGTCGATTTTATGTGGTAGAAGGATTACTTGAACACTACCTAATACTACGTATTAATAATAATAAATAATAAATACGTCTTTACTCATCGGACACGGGTTTCATTGAAAATACGGCCAATGTAATATATGCATACCCTACCTAGATGGGGACTTAGGTACATTTGCCCTGCTGTTTGTATGCATTCATTTTGTAAGCTAACATCGACCAGTAGCTATTTTCGTGCTAGGTAAAAAAAATCTGCATGTATACTGTTACCAATTGCATGACGGCCTCCCTCTATCCCTGACACAGTTACAGATACCCTAGGACATCGTCACATATAACTTAACCTAACATTCAGTGACGTCAAACGCCAACTAGGTACCTACTCCTTAATGGCTTTAAACATGAAAGCTTCATGTTAGAATTCAACATAAAAGTTGTTAGGTATTATGGCAACTAAATAACCGATTGGGCACAGGGCTGACTGCCTTTGTTCATTATTTTTCATTTTACATTATACAAATCGGCAAATTGGCGATTATTGTAATCGTATGGTTCGATTTAATATCCAGGTACCTGCTGGTTTGCTATCTATGCAGGTATGCAGAATTTGATTCCAAAAGTATTGCCAATGATGCGAAGTTTTCTAAGGAATCTCAGAAACATCACCATAATAGTATCGAGCCCTGGCTGTCGTGTTTGTGGTTCTCACCTTGGAGCCCGGTATCCATTTTCCGGCTTTTAAGATGTGACGTGCGGTGCAGTGGAGGTGTCTGACGTCGTAGGTCAACGATCTCCGTCGTCGCTGACCTTTGCGTAGTTTTGAAGATTTAAGCATACTTTGGGACGGACAGACAGCGACAGCGACTTTTTTTTATAATATGTAGTGATGTCTGCCATTGAATCAGCTGCGCAACCGTATTTTATTTTTTACATATCTTTATTATTTTTATAAACAACATACTTTCATTCACAAAATGTTGGTAGCATCTGGAGCTATTTTGATCTATAATTTGATGTGAAGAGTGATTATAATACAGTCTACTTATCTAATTCAGAAATCAAAATGATCCTTCGTGAGTAAATTAGCAGTTCACTAACTTAGGTAATAATAGTAGTATTTTATCACCTTCTTTATTCTTGTTGGTGAAGTCTGCCTTTCATGTCGCACGATAAAATTACTAGACTATTTTACTCACACACATCCGTCCATCCTACTTGCTACAATGCCGAGTTCTTTGAGGAGGGTGCCAGACCGTCTAAATAAGGATAACCATTTCAGAATCTCAAAGCAAGCGATATCCTTACTTTTTTAATATGAAATCTTAAAAAGTTGAAAACTATTTTGTTTGAATAAAAAAATATTCAAATGGATTGTTTTGAACATTTATAAATGGAAGTGAGGTGAACAAAAAAAAAATTAAAGAATATCCTGGAACGTTAACAACATTCGTTCTAGGATAATGTGCCACCTGTTGTAGCGCCATGTTGAATATAAATACTATCCATGAACTTACGAAATATCAAATGCACAATAATAATAATTATTATTTTAAATCAAAATAGGGTCACGAGTTTGGGATGGTTTTAATGGAACCATTTTAAAGATACGTCATAATGAGGAAATTATGTTTATCCGCGTTATTAAGTGCTGTAAGAAATACACCAGAGCAAGTATTCTATTAGGATGTTTTTAATAGTTTTAGTTGTAACCAAGCGTGTAGGTAATAATTACGTAGGTATGTATAAGAATTATTTTCTGACGTTCTGTCTCTGTTTAGTGTTACTACGGTTTTACGTTTTTTTACTGACTGACTAGTGCAGTCATAATCTCATGGATTTATACCGTAGTTAGATTGATATAATGTGCGTTAAATTACTATTCGATCAAATCTTGTTTCTGCACTTTTGTTTATATTCTTTTTTACAACATCTCGATAGCTGTGAATAACATATCTTACGAGTATAACGGGTGTTAATGAAGTTTTGCATGAGTTATGCCATGTAGGTACATAACAACGGAAATAGGACGAATGAAGGCTATAAAAGTGAAATTTATAGTAGTAGGTATTTACTGCCTTTAATTTCCATGTAAATGTACATAAACTTTTATTAATTGTACATTTTTAGCAGATTTTTTCAGCACTTGTACTTTACCACAATTATTTATTTGAACCTTACCGGTTTCGCCTTACGGCATTCTCAAAGGTTTAAGTTTGAGAATGCCGATTTATTCAATATGAAACAGAAGGAGATTCACCTGAGTATACACCATGTTTTTTTTCTTCGATGTCTAATGACAGACCAGAGTAAAAACGGCCGAAGATAGTTCGGGTCCGGTTTCTTTGACTATGACAGAATGACGTCCTTTATGGTTCATTCGTCAGATATATTGTTCGTTTTCGTCCGCCTGGCGTAACACAGACTTTGAACAATCAAGCCTTTATCAAAAAAACTTTGAGCCATAAAGTGTTTAATTTGAAACAGCAATTTGGTTCACATCCATCTGTACCCATTAAATAGAAACCGAAGCTCAGCTCAAACCGAAGTATAAAAAATAGACAATTGTATTATCATTAATATTGAAATTCTCAAATTGTGTTTAGAATGTGCCAGATCTATAATCACTTTTTAGTTCGCCTTTGACATGCAATATAAACAAAAAGAGAACTGTGCCAAATGGCTATTTGATTAAAAATTCGTGGCATTCGAATGGTTTGTATGATCCGCCAAACTGCGGCAGCGATGTGTAGCTGCCATGTCATGCACGAAGAACTTGAAGGAGAACTTATAAAACAGTCAGTTAGTGTTTATTATCCTTAGTCCGTCTCTTCAATCGATCGCCAATACGGATAGATCTTGTGCTTATCCCCGGATTCCAATCTTCTACTTCTCCTTCCCATTATTTGGTTTATTTTGATTTTTACGCCAAGCTAAGGTAATGCAAATCAAGAGGAATACTAGGATAATGGACCCTGAACGTTAAAGTACTAACTTAATTTGATTGTTTATTTTTAAACCATTTTAGGAACCGAAAAGTCATAACTTCAATATCTTATATTGCAATGCATTGCAGGCATCAGCGATGCGATTTCTATGTGTGTACTTTTACCTTTTTATATAATTAACATGCGTGGGGGTTCCTGATCTATAGGTATTACGTCAGTCATCCACTTAATATCCGTTGCTGCGATCGGTATGTTGAAAGTTATCATTCCTTGTTTTAGTAATACATAATTGTTTCTCTGAAGTTGTCTTTTGCAGTAATTAAGACGTCTGTTATTTTTACAACACACCCCCTATCAGGATTCTAAACGGTACATCGCCATCTATCACTTATGAAGGTAAGGTTTCGTAGGCCACCGTACGTTTTACCTTGAAAACTCGTTTTTGTCATTTGTAATTTTTATTTTCCTCATTCAAAGACATAAACCTCAACTGAATCAGCACCGAGACACTACGGATCGATGTTTAACATAAACGGGGAAACTTCAAATTTAATTATCTAGACTAGAGAATAATAATTATTATTCTCTATTCTGGGTCTAGAGATCTCTTGATATTTTTTTTTCATCGTATACATACAGGTGAAGTAGAAGTAGAAGTATTATGTTACTTCATCTGTATGCACACAAAATAATGCTTGTCGAGGTAACGCACGCTTATAAATTCGGACTGTAACGAAACCATAACGGGATCAAAAATTTCGGTACATCGCCATCTATAAAGTTAAGAGGTAATGTTTCGTAAAAAGTTGTCTCCAAAAATCTGAGAAATTTTATTGTTGACTTGGTGTTGGTTGTTGGTAGGAAAATGTTGAATAGGTATTATTATTAGTTTGTACTTCAAATTGCGATCGAACAAGTTTGTTTTTATTGTCTTCAACCAACGCCCAGTTTCCGAAAGGCTGATCAATGTCAGTTTTTCGGAACACGCCTGGGCGTAGTCATCTTCAACTGGCTGACTTTCAATATGCCAAATCATTAGATATTGAATAATTTGATTGAATGTCAGCATTTAATGAATAGCTTCATATTAGTTACCGGCTCATCGTTGCCTTATTATTAGCTCAAGGCTGAGAGGGTTCCCCGCACGTGAGACATAATGTATACCTATCTTCAAGTCGTAGAGATACAAGATGGCAATCCACTCGTGCAGTTTAATGGTTGGCCTCTACACGGTAATGAGTAAGCTGAACTATATTCGCAACGGAAATTCCAGTGGCCGCAGTTTGTCCGAAATTTACTATTCATGAGCTAGAATATGAAGTTTCTTTCTTTTTAGTTGACGGTCAAGGCCGTGCGCCAGTCTCGTGTTAACTTTTCTTTTATGAATACTGCTTGTATATTCTTTTATTCAAAACATTATTGTGCCTACTCTTTTTCGGGTACATGTGTATTATTCTGATAAAACACCACATAATTTGTAAAAACTCATATTTCTATATATTCTAATATATTATTTCTTCTTCTTCTTCATCTAGTACAGGGTAGATAAATTTCCAATTCTTAAAGATTCCACGATAACTTTTTTGTGCCCGTAAGTTACCTTTCAAGGGAACTACGGTTAAAAGCTATGGTGTATCTATTTGATAGATCATATACATTTATAATAAAATTGAAATTGGTTAGAATATAATTTGAGATATTTAAAAAAGCAAGTTTCTATTAACGATACACAAAATCATTTATTTAGAACTCTTGTCTATTTGTTCGCGATAGACGCAAAAACTACTGAACGATTTAGAAAGCGTTTCTTTTATTACATACATACATAAAATCACGCCTTTATCCCCGGAGGTTTAGGCAGAGGTGAATAAACACCCACATTTCACCAATCATAGGTCCCACGTAATAGGGGGTGAGCCTATTGCCGTATTCCGGACACTGTTGTTGACTCGAGCCATATATCTGAGGCTGGGCCCGGGCTGTATATATGTCTGATGTTAAACAGCCCTATCCCTTAGTCGCCTTATACGACACCGCAAGGGAGGAGATGAGGTGGCCCAAATTCTACTCTGCCGGGAACCACACGGCGCTTTTATTAGAATGGACTTTATCAGACTTAAATTCTTACGCGTATTTGCAATATTATACTCATAGCAACCGGTTGAGTAGATTCGAAGATATGACTAAAATATGTGAAAACCGACATCCACGCGGGCGGAGCTGCGGGCACAGACAAACTTTGTAATACAAAGAATATAAGAATTATAATCTCTCTAAACACTCGTTGCGGAGGATTGCAACTACAAATACCGTGAGATTTTCATAAAAGTTAAATTAGCCCATCGCAGTTCACTTTTTGGACATAGGCCCCTCCTAATGTTGGCAGGCTCTGGCCTACTGTGTCCACGCTGCCCAGACGGGTTGGTACAGGCTTTTGTTTCGAGTGTTCCTTCTCTTGCAGTGATATCGTCTGCGTATTGTTCCGTTAGTCGCCTCTTACGACACCCCTCGGATGAGACCGGGTGGTGATACTTATATTCTTTCTACGTCACCACACGGATAATTTTCATACGGAGATTTTCATACAGATTATTATTATTTATTACGTCCCCTTAGTAATGCAATAAGTTAGATTATGTTATGTAATAAAACCTTGACCTGTATCAACGGCTATGATGAAGATCTCTTTCGACAAACTATTACTCTTCTCCTTTATTTACTACATTTCCCCGAAATAGCATAAATACGTCACTTGCACGAGCCGTTAGAACTCTTTATCTCACATCTGTATTTTATCAAAACCGGCGTTGTCCAGCAGTAAACTCCAGTTTTATGGCCGCATCACCATTATGCGGGCTTGTGTGAGACTATATTAGTGCATGTAATAAAATTCTAGCTGCAGTTCACAATGTCTATTCAATCATTTCGCCACTGTTTGAATATACTGTACGAACATAATTCACATATTAAATTAAATAGCGTTTGAAGATGAATCTTCGTTCTTATTATCACGGATAAATTTCTTACATCTTTCAAATTTATGAATATTGAGATTGTCAATACTGATCGAGTACCTACCTACTTTAAAAAATATTTTGTAAAATAAATTCTTCATACCTTTCACAATACGGGTTCATAAACCAATATTCGGTTTTAATAGCTGTATTGAAAGCAATCGTATTATTGCAGGAAATTAGGTTATTACGATTTTCTTAAGATACCATTACCACAAAATGGTAGGACCAAAAGGTACTTATACATTCTAGAGCTTGACTTGATAGTTCAGCCTGCCTGCATGAACATCATGATAACATTAGTTTACAACACACCTGCTCATAAAAGTGCTATTATTTCACCGCAAATAGGTACGTAATGACACCTATTATCAAACTGTGACTTTTTCATTGCTATTATTCACAAGTGAGTTATAGATTCTTTTTTTAATTTTATAGGTTAAGTTTCTATGTTCTTAAAAAGTTTCGTTACAAAAAAGAACGTGTTTAATAGTACGAATAAATTAATATTCCTATTGTATGTTCATTTGATACATTTTCGTATTTAAATGAATAATTTCAACTTGTAATACTTGTTTAATAAACAAAATTTTCACTCAAAGGATGATGGGCACAAATGTATGGAACTTGGTCCCATCCTCCAATCGGAATAAATGACCATTGGAAAGGTATTTTTGTGTGGATTACGAATAACTATGGCGCTAGTCCCGATTTGCTGTCTGAAAGCAGTATTTTTTGTTTTTTTGTAGCATCCTGCATACACTTCTATTACTATTGGTCTCGATTATGGCATGTTATAAATATAATAATAATAATTACAATAAGTAAGATTTTCGAGAAATAAGTGAATATACACTTTATTTCTTGTTTTATTTTATACCACTTAGGTGGCAGACAAGCACACGGCCCACCAGATGGAAAGTGGTTACCGTGGCCTATGGACGTATGCAGCACCACACACAACCCTGAAGAAACCTTCTAAAGCCCTTCTTCTTCTTATTATTATTCACACTAATATTATAAATGCATAGTAGTAATGCCAAGTGAAAATAGCTTGTCTGTCACTTAAGTGGTATTAACAATAAAAATTTTTTGACAAAAAAAGAAACCGACTTCAAAACCCCTTTAAATAGATAGGTACTAAAAAGAAAAAAATAATATCAAATGTAACAAATCAAATATAGAACAATTAACATAATTTAGCCTAACTTTAACCTTAACTTGTAACAAATTACCAATTTTTGGAGTCGGTGCCAAGAAAAATATCACCGATCTGATGTATATTATTTCCTTCCTTCATCTTCCTTCCATCCATCCATACTTACAAACTTTCGCGTTTAAGTATAATATTAGTAGTATATACCTACTTAGAATATTAATCTAATATAGGAACAGACTTGATATTATCAATTAAATTCTTAGCGAATTAGATAAAAAAAAATAGTTTATTAAGTTAGCGACATGTAATTATAGCATTTAAATCTTGACCATCAATGGAAGAAAATAGGTACAAGAGAACTCGATAGCTATAACATATAATATATGAGAAAATATTCTATTAGGTACATATGTATTACAATATGAAAGAAAGGAAAACGGAAGGTGGGACGCCCCTAATCAGGTGGACCGACGACCTGCGAAAGGTGGCTGGGACGGACGGGATGCGGAAGGCGGAGGATCGGCAAACGTGGCGCATATTGGGAGAGGCCTATGTCCAGCAATGGACTGCAAAAGGTTAATTGATTTGATTGATTGATTGATTGATAAGACTAATAAAAGAGTTGCGTTACATTCATTTTTGATGTGTTTAGTAGTTTGTATATCTGTCGTGTAAAATTGGCCGCGTAGAAGATTGGCACCGACTCCAAAAATTGGTAATTTGTTACAAGTTAAGGTTAAAGTTAGGCTAAATTATGTTAATTGTTCTATATTTGATTTGTTACATTTGATATTATTTTTTTCTTTTTAGTACCTATCTATTTAAAGGGGTTTTGAAGTCGGTTTCTTTTTTTGTCAAAAAATTTTTATTTCTTTCTTTTTAGTGCCCTTTGTGTTCTAGAATTATTATTATTTGAGATTGTAATGAATACACCATTTGTAAGACTCACACGCGTTTATTACTCATATTACAATGCACAGGTAGAAAATAGGGCTCTATCACTCGCAGCGAATGCTCCGATATATGAATCGATGAGATTTATATTTACGTAAGTTAACAACTTTATCAGCGAGTTTGATAGAGAAGTTGTCTTCACGAAACTCCTTCCCCATACGTTGAAGGAGAGCGTAAAGCGACCTACCCGCCAAGCTTCTACGAGCAGCGGTACCTATCTACCAACGCGGTACCCCTATAGGTTTCAATACCTATGCGCAACAGTGGCCTGCCTCGCTGGGTCTCGTATCTCTCGATACTACACGAGCTCAAACTCATTCGCTCCGAGTAGTCAGAGTCCACACAGTCAAAAGAATACAATTCATCAGTTGCAGGTTTTACATTATTGCTAACATTATTTTTACACTTCGGACAATTCGCGCGAATATAACCTTTTTCACCACAACCGTAACACACAATATTCGGTTTCACACTTTTCGCCCTATCGCACTTATCTTTCTCGTCCGTGGGCCACGCTAGTAACTTCCTACACGCGTCCTGTAGGTGCCCAAACTGTTTGCAGTAGGTACAACACGGCGGTAACATGCCCAGCCCGTGTTTTCAACGGTCGCGTACCTTAGGACTTGGGTTATGTACGCTGTGGCGACCTTCATTATACATCTCTTCAATACGGCGAGTCAAATGTAACATTTCGGTGAAAGTATTATAGTACTAAAAGGCTACATTCTATCATCGCGCCTCTCACCACAGACAGGGAATTCATCCCCACACGTTGCGACTGGAAACAGTAGGTACGCACAGTTAGGTATGAAAGGAACTTGATCCCCCGCACGCGTATACTGTGGAATGAACTCCCTGTCGTGATTTTTCCAAGCGATTACAGTATGGGGTTCTTCAAGAAATGCATTAGAAGGTTCTTACGGGGTCAACAGCGCGAGTATGACGCCCCTGGAGTTGTATACGTTTGTAGGCCATGGTAACCACTTTCCATCAGGTGGGCCGTGTGCTTGTCCGGCACCTAAGTGGTATAAAAAAAAAGAACCTCAGAAAGGGTGCACCCCTCCCGGGTGCATCCCTCGTGCGTTTGAGGCTGCGGTAGTTAACGATACAGCAATAAAAGTAACTCGAACTATTGTTATACCTGCGACCTATACGAGGTTACAGTGGTATTGTTGTGTACAGTGTATAAATAAACTTCTTTTCTTTCTTTCTGTCTTTCTTTCTTTACCTTTAGTTTACCATCATAAACCGGCCGTATCTATGCGAGTATATATACAAGAACCCAAAGAAACTGATCCGCTATAAAGTGATACCACTTATGATTTACCATTAATAAATAGAAATTCAGCATCAGATAATTGTTGAAAACACATCTGCTGTCCTCTTTAGAAAGTAGAGGCGTGATGTTAAAAATATATGATAAGGTGCATAAATAGTGTAAAAATATCGGTTGGAGCAATCCGAACGGGTGAAGATGCGTGCTACGGCTAGTATATTATTAACTAAACACGCCTAAGAACCCTTTAAAAGGATACAGGCGTGATGTTATGGTATGTGATTGCATAAGCAATGCAATAAAATTAATACAGGACTACCTCAAAAGTAAACCAAAACGAATAATTAAAATCAACGCATACCTATACACCGGAAATATAGCTGAATATTCTGAACACTTCTGCATACCCTTTCAAAGGATTCAGGCGTGATGTTATGATGTGTAATGGCAGAGACATTGCAATAATATGCGATTGCAGCAATCGCGGCTGATTTCCTGGTATTTTTTGAAGAGTTCCTTGGTCTAATCTCGGAAACCCATCATCAGATCTTTACGAAATTTAAATGGGACCATTTCGGAACAATCTACTTTCGAACAAAAAAAGAATTTTGCAAATCCGTCTACGCATGGCGGAGCTATGAGCGAACAAACATAAAAAAAAAAAAAAAAAAAAATATAAACATCCGAATTGAGAACCTCCTCCTTTTTTGAAGTCGGTTAAAAATCAAGCACATAATTTCACAAAACCGGTGCCAACTTAATGCTTATCTGCTTACGTACACTTAGAGTTAATAAGAATAGTATCATCATCAAAATCGGTCAAGCCAGATATTTTTTTTTTTTAAATTCTATTTCGAAGTAACTTCTGAGGAGTATATTACAAAACGGACAATAGATACAGGTTAGCTGCCATAGTCGTTTTTTATACTCTTGATAAGAGCTATCCAACGATGGTAAATTCATTTCGATTGGACAATATTGTAAGTGGGCCCAAAACGCCCATCCTCCTTTGTCTTTTTTTCTTCTCTAAGTAAAGAAAAAAAAACAGTAAAAAAAAGTTAAATGCAAACCTCATTTTTTTTAAATATGGCCGACCGCCATTGTTAGATGCGCGCACATAGGAAAACGAATTAATTTGTAGTATTGTTTTGTTTAGTATTTGTAGTATTATTTTATTCGTAAGTGTTGTAAAACGTCGTATGGCACGCGTGAGTATGATGATTACCGTCCTCGGCTCTCTTAAGACCATCGCCTAGCGGCTCGGGTCTCAATGGCGCCTCGGCGGTAATCACCAACTTTGCTCACTTGTACCATAATTTACTATTACAAATCTGGTGTAGGTACTAGTAACTGCTTTTATAAAGAGGCCATTAACAACCACCAAATAATAATTTTCATAACGAAACCAAAGTCTAACGAACGTTCTACTGTGACAAAACTATCAAAACACTCCAACCGACTAATTCGAAATATTAAGTATTTCGAATTCGTTTTGAGAATTATAATACTTTTGTTAAAAATAATAGGTAAAATTAACCCACATTCTCCTACTGCGGCCTAAAAGACACACTTACTTTAAAAAAATATTGCTCTTTATAAGAATAGTTTGAAGTATTTTTTGATATTTCAATTAATGGTCCAGGGTTTTACCTAACTTTTAAAAATGATAACCAATATCTAGACCTAATTATTTTTGTATAAATTAAGTTTGAGTTTGCTTGATTTTTCAACGAGTAATTCAAGGTAAGTTAACGTTATGTTACATTCTGTTTTTAATTTATATGTGATGTAATTACAAACCTTTAATCCGTATATATTATGAATGCATTAAAAAATCAATTGATTTTATAGAATTACATTAATCTCAATTATTTTACCTGTTCCGTAAAAGAGCCAGTAGGAGAATGTACTACCATGTGTAGTGTATACTCAGTCATAATAAAAATTACACAAACAACGAGGTAATTGAAGAAACTAAATAAAAATGCAGAAAAGAACGTACCAGGCTATATAACTACCAATTCATCCGATTTTGAGTTGCCTACTTCAGTATTTCCCTGAATCCCAGTTCAGAACAAGTAAAATCCAACATGCAGAACCTGTTTCCAGATGCTAAAGGACATTGCTGTTGTTCATTGAGGTCCTGCATCATACATTTCAGGAGGCTACAGTCCAGGAGGCAACATCCAGGTTCTACTATGGCTGGGGTTATTCTGTGGACCCATCCCTTCATTTACTGATACGAGTGACCACTTGAAGTATAAGCGTCAGTTCGTAACAGCCCTTGGAGCAGAAAGCCTCATGCTACAGATCCAAGCGTTAGCCATGGTTAGCAGTGAGGGAAGGTGGAAAGCCACGATAGCATCTTGCGAAGTAGTAATGACTGCCAAAACATGGTGAAAAAAGTATGGTAAAGTGTAGGTTAGCTAGCCATATTCAGCGCCGTATTCCAAAACAGGCTCCAAGAGCGCTTGCCTGAGGACGATGGGTCGGGCTACTCATTGCCCTAACAGACACAGGCCCTGGGTGGTAGCGTGTCATAACCACGTGTATCTATCTATAGGGGAATGGGATTTAATCACCACACAATGCATCGGGTTCGCCAGGACTGACAGCCAAGGCCAATCGAATCCTAAGGATACTAGCGCGCACTTAGGTCTCTGTCTCTAATAAGTAGTATGTTCATGAAAATCTATGAAAAACATACTTTTCGTGGCTTATATAGCTTTAATTTAAGTATTTCCTGATTAATCGGGCATTCAACTGAAATCAATAAAATGGAAGATCATGGTAGTGAATTCTCCTACTGCGTCGTTTACGACACGGCATTTTCCGACTTGCCCTAAAGTCAAATATTTTTTTCATTATTTTTTATGTGATTTTAACGACTATTACACTACGTATACGAAATTTCAATTCTATTGTACAAAAAAAGTTTTTCAGGAGTAAGCGGGTTAAAACAGGTTATTACATAATTTTCCTTATTGCAAAGTCAAAAGTGTAAGAGACTAACTAAATTCGATAGAAATCAAAACAGGGTACATTGAAAGCCTATCTCAACCGGAAGAACTGAAATCGAGAAGTTAATTCCACGGGCAGACAGTGAGAGATGTTTAATGTCATCTTCAAGCGATCTTTCAGGAAAATTAGAAAGACATTATATAAAATAGAAAGAGGTAGGAACGCAAGCAACGCGAGAATAACGTATGCAAAACCGTTGGTATCTTTCAAAAGTAACATTAAACACTGCTATTATTGTTGCTAAAAGTTTTTGATGAATTTTAATGTTCAATAAATCAATGGAAACAAAACAATGGATGACGCTTGTGTTCCGTGTGTTTATTGGTGAAACAGCTGGAAGTGGAACAAAAGCTGAAAGTGCTAAGGCAAACTGCCTTAAGTGGGTCACTGTCGCTTGCTAACACGAACGAGGCCATTGAATTCGCAGTAAAAACTCGAAAATGATCGGAACTATCAACACAAATTCATACATTGTTATTCATATGCATTTAGAGACGATAATAGAGTGCTTTATATTCGACTGAAAACTAGAATAACTACAGACTGTAAAACATTTAAATCATAATTTGCATTATTAATTTCACTAAATTTATTCGTTAATAAAATAGTGTAATTCGTACTTCCTTACTTTACATAGACAATGATAGACAGAATAACATCATCTTATCGTTGTTTCTGGTAGCATCTGAGACATTCATCTTGCTATCTAACTTTTTTATTTATTTGTCTTACACGGAAGTGAGAGCCTCTTTCGTCAATCTGTAGATGCACCGACTACATGTGAGACTGGCCTCGACTCGAAGTTCTCAGTGGGACCCCAGTACCTACACCCATCGGTGGCGCACTGAAGATATTGCACTATAAAATTCGTTCACTATGGCAAGAAACCTGTGATTTAATCGGAGTGCGATTTACATGCGGCTCTTCTGTAACAGCAATATAATAATAATATAAATAAAGCTTTTTTCACAGAATTATTGATGTCAGAGCTTTCAGGTGTGAACAGATTTTTATAATGATGAACAATTAAGTTGCGTAAAGCTTTTAGAGATTTTCGATCCTCACAATAAGACAGTGAAATATTGCTTTTTTCTTTGAGATTATTTAGCGATATTATTTTTTTTTAATATAATGTTATACGTATTACCTAAAAATATGCCTAGATTTAATAGTTCTAGAACTGTACTGTCTGGGTTGAGTAAAAATCACTCGATGACCTGATCTAAAATTAGGACACATTAATAATTACATAACCACTGTTAAGTATCCAAGTCATTACCTACACCTAGGTAGAACTTTATAGTGCAACAATGTGCTTTGATTATTTAACTGTGCAGGGTTGCATTTGGGGATTAACGTGGTTCTATCATATCTTTCGGGGCCCAAGTCTACACCACCTCCATGTTGGTACTTACTGAACAACAGACGAGAAACCATGTTTCTACCACTTGGTACGACCCTGTTGTTACTTTCATAATAATTTGTTTTCATTCATGCTAGTCGGTTATGGCTACTCTTGACTTATGTATTCCTCCTGCAAAGTGTCTTTGATCTGATTGACATACGTGCACAATTTTTATAGATATGACGATAATGTGAATGTCTTACTACTCCACATTAAACGTCATAATTTGATTTTGCTTTATAATTTACATAGCGCGACAAGCTCCCAGCGTAACGTCGACAATTTAACGCAAGTATACTCAAGTCAGGAGGGTGCTTAATCTAGAATTCTATCAACATTTTTAAAGACAGATGCTTGATTCTACTACACTATGTTTTGTACTGATTTATGATTAGATATTTCATTTCAATAATTGGAATACAATCACATGCATTACTTCCTATCAGTTAATTACTTACCATTAAGCAAGATAAACTTCCAGTCCGCATTATAGACTATACAGTCTGATATTATATCAGTGAGAATCTATGTAAATAGTACGACTATCAGTAAATGGCTTCCATTGTCACCCCGAGATGGTTGTTTAAGTGAATCTGGAGCACCCAAGGCGTGATACGACTGGTCGCGAGTTCGAGTCCCACCTGAGTCGTTTCCTTTTTCCTATCTTCATTAATTTGAATAGTTAGCATACTAATTGCTTTAATTTCATTCAAGTGAGGCTCTATAAGTGGCTGTATGCAACTAATTTCTTTTTGTCCGATATTAACAAACACTAGCTTGAAATTTTTAGGATGTTATTAAAAAGTTATACTCCTATAGTTTCCTCCCACGAATGAGTTTGAGCATTCTTAGTATGAGCAATGGGAACTTTCTTTTAATTTACGTTAATTTCGCTAAGCTTTTAGTATTCACGGAGTAACCTTACAAACGATTACTTTTTACCTGATTGCATTTACATTGCAAATAACATAATTAAAAACCTGGAACATCACGTTTCAGGTCTTCATATACGTACGTACGTATGTAACATTTTAATTAAATGACAAAGGAAAACGTAAAAAATACCATTCGTTATCAGCTGCCATTGCTACCTATTTAGGCTTCAATTAAACTTCGTAAGTTTTATTTTATAATATTTTGTAAGTTTTCAAATCACACGTTTTCGAAAAGTCGTTTCACAGAATCAGCCCCTGTATTGGGATCCGATAGAACTTCGGACTGCTATGTCATAGGTCACGGAGTCAATTCCGGCTCATTAAATTTTTTGTATGCATGAATAGGATCATAGTAAGTGGAAAAATTATGATCTCCCTCAATTTTTTGCAATATGGTTGTGTTGTTTTTATTTCACAGTTTTTTACATTGATTTATACTGTTACTATTTAAAGTAGGTACCTAGTATTTTCAACAAAAACTTTTTTCGCATTTTTGTACACATATTAATGATAAAAACCTCTGTTTGGGTCTAGACGACGCTTTCTATGAGGACAGGGACATTAATAAAATTCTTGGACAGATCTAACATATTATAAGAGCATTGGTCTTGCAAGAAACATTTATATTTCTAAAGCATCTTAAATTGTTTTTTAGTTCGATTTTACGAAACTTCACGTGAAAAATTGTTTCCCTGGAATCGATGTGATGTCATCTGTTGAAAACTCGATATTCGCTCGAGAGACAATCAGAGCTTATAGAAAACCGCTTACTCGCATCTACTCCTTACCGATTGCCGTCGATATCGGATAAGTTGAAAATGAAGTGGGGCAGGCGTCTAAGTGCCTACGTTATTATATTTCAGCAGCTAAATGCATCCCGCTGACGACGCAAAGACGGAACGAACTGGTTGAACGGGGCGCTCGTGATTTAGCAACAACGTGTTATAATCACTACTAATATAATAAATGCGAAAGTAACTCTGTCTGTCTGTCTGTCTGTCTGTCTGTCTGTCTGTCTGTCTCGCTTTTACGACTAAACCGCTGAACCGATTTTGATCAAATTTGGTATAGGGGTAGATTAGACCTTGAGAAAGGACATAGGCTATGTTTGATCGCGATAACCGACATCCACGCGGGCGGAGCCGCGGGCAAAAGCTAGTCATTTATAGAGAACTAGCTGTTGAGCAGGCTCCGCCCGCGGGGATATCGGTTATCGCGACCAGCCTATGTCCTTTCCTACTGTCTAATCAATCTCTGTACCACATTTCATCAAAATCGGTTGTGGTGTAGGCGTGAAAGTGTAACAGACAGACTGAGTTACTTTCGCATTTAGAATATTACTATGGATTTTGCCAACCTATATGCGATTTGTTTGGATTGGTATTGCCATTCAACGTGGTAATGCCACCAGCCTTCTGGCCACCCTCCCAGTTGACGTCGATGGGGAGGAATTCTTTGAAGCCTGAACCTGCAGCTTTGTATATAGGTATATTATGTATTGTTTTTTTATGTAATTATGTAAAAAATGATTACTGATTTGTTAATATATTTCATCTAACATAATATTATGCACATTGTTATAATCAAATAAGAGATGAGGGCATAAATTTCTTAATGGGATCCTAATTTATAACGATTTCAACATTTAAATTTGACCCTTATTATAAGGGTACATTTTAAGAACCCACCTAATAAGGTGTAAGGGTATTCTTAAGAACTTTGGGGTCAAACTAACCTTACTTGCATGCTGGAACACCTGCTAATGATGAATGCACGGCCCGGCCGTGTAAGCTTATCAAAAGGAGGAGAAGGCGCGAGCATAACCTGGGCCTTGAGGTGAAAGCCTCGGATGCAATCGGGATTAGCGCTAAGATGACCTGAAATTACTAGTTTCTCACTAACCCCTCCATCTAACCTCCTCTTGCTTGTGTTATTAATAGTGTAATGTCTAGGTTTCAAACCTATGACCTCTCAATTGCAATTCCGGTACTATGATTAATAGGGAACCACCGCTTTTGTATTTATTCCTTTTAGATGGTTCAGTTCCAATATAACTGCTTATTTCAAACACTTTAACTAAGGTTTTTAATACATAACATTGTTGGCAATTAATATTGATTTCCATAAATTAAATTGGGCGAGTTACAATAACCGTTGCCTACAAATCCATAATGCAATCTGTTGATTTACCCACGCAACCGTTTAGAATAAGGGATTAATCCATGGGCGGCGGGCCAACAACTACCTGTTACTCATTTACTGCCACACAAATACATTTTCAGTCGATAAGTTGTCCTTAAGTGTTATGGATATCGTGCTCATGCCTTCGGATTCTTCGGAAGCAATATGCCCATCGAGGAAGTAGTGGGGATATATTTCTTACTATAGATGCAAATCCATGGTAAATGCCAATCGTCATCATTATCATAACGCTAATTCCTTCTTCTCTTTATTTGTATAAAATCATTTTCAAACCGGTTTGGATCATGATGAAAGCATAATTGAACACATGGATAATAATGTGTAAAAACTATTCCAAGTCAAGGAATAAATATGGACTGTAAACAGTTTCATATACCTACTTACTATTAAAATGATATCCTCACGAAAATGTGCTTTAACGTCATATAGTTAAAGTTGATGGTTCCCTGGAGTAATACTGCAAAATAATATTCTCAAATGGAATGATTTATTTTGTTTTGATTGGCAACGGAAGATCTCATGTCATAATTTCATTGCTCTCTGAGGCGTCATAATCTACTCCGCCTCATAACGAAACGAGTCACTAATATGAAGCAATTAATAACTTTATATTTCTAAGAACAATCATATTAAACTTTAAGCTATCATCCCAAGGCAAATTTCGCTCATCATGCTATAAAATAACGACTCCTATAAAACCTTGAACAAGAAAACTGTACATTTCACCTCACTCACGTAAACTACTTTCTGAATCAAGACCTTGAAAGTAGGCAGCAGTTGTAATTATATTCAGCAAAACGTTAACTGTGGGGCCGCACACGTAACGTGTCAAGTACTATGTCAAGGTCAAGCGCGATCGTATCTAAGGGATCGCCAGAAATTTGAATTTTAAACGGTTTTGCTACGCGCTGTTACTGCCCTTGTAGTTAGCCACTTGATTTGTGTGATATAAATTAACGATAATAGCCTGATGTGCCTGCTGTGCCTGATAAGTGCCTGGTGATGAAGACCAGGAGGTTATTATCACTAGGCACTCATCTGGGATCATCTGGAAACAGGAGTTTTTGAACTAAACAAGATAGACTACTTGTTCGTTTTACTGGATTGTCTTATTTAGCTAGAAGTATTCCAGTGCTACATGATATTACTAAAACTAAAAAGTAAAAAAAAAATATTAATAAAAAACCATTTATAATCAAGCTTCTAAAAATATAATTATCTTCTTGCAATTCAAAGAAAGTGCTGATGCATAGCAAGCGTGAGTGCTAGGCTAGATTGCCTAGCACTGTGAATTTTGTAGCACCCAGCCAAGCAACATACCTATTAAATATATTCTCGTAGTTTACACTCAAGAAGGTAACACTATACTCCTAAGCTTCCAAGGTTTGCCTGAGTAAGCAGTACCTCAAGAGTAATGTAATCTAACCCTCAGCACTCATACCTATTTGTCGAACCAATTATCTACTAGAACCTGAATATTCACGCTCGAGAATTTAGTACCGAACAGTACAAGACTAATAATGTAATCGTAGCTAACATTCTAATCGGGAAAGGAACGGAATTACTACCGCACATTCCTCGTATTCTAAACATGCCGAGTGCCTTATCTACCCTTTAGACATTTGTATTTTCTTGTGGAAATATCATTTGCATTCACAATTCACAATTTTTAAGGATGTACACTATAAGAGACTTAAATATTTTTTTAATTTACAATTAGTTATATTGACTTATCTTGAACGTGGTCTTGTAATAGCTATTATATCTTGATATGCAAAAATATTAAAATACGAAGTTAACGTTGTTTCTTGCCTTGTGTTAATTTAATTATCTTCCAGCAGTCTTACTAATACTAGTTTGGTGTATTTCTAACGGAACTCTTAATTTACATCCGAATAAAATAATAAATGGTCTTTGTTGAGCTTTTGAACAATCGACAAGCCACTCTGCATGGTGTCCAATCACTTGACAAAAAACAAAATAACAAATTTTCATTTGATAAACAACGTTACAAAATTATACTTATCTAGGTATATAATATAAAAATCAATGCCACTTTTCGTTGTTAGCTTATAACTCAAGAACGACTGAACCGATTTGACTAATTTTAGTCTTGAAATATTTGTGGGTGTCCAGGGAAGGTTTAAAGGATGAGAAAATAGGTGCAGCGGGAACGGGAAAAATATGGCGGTACGAAGTTCGCCGGGACAGCTAGTTTAACATAATTATATAAGGCATCATTCCACAAATTGATTTTTTTTAAACATGTTAGTTGACAAAACAACAGTTATTAATGCTTAATAAGTAAATAAATAAATATTGTAGGACATTCTACACATCGCTATCGACCCAAAGTTAGTATCGTTTTTTTTTTTTATTTATTTTTTTATTGAAATAACAAAAACACTATAAAATTGAATAAAAGCACCCATTAAACCCTTATGGGTTTATCTTGGGTGTGACAGTCTGTACATTCATAATAGAATTATCATTATACATATGACAACACACACAAATTCTTACAATTTCACCCGTAATAACTCCCGTAATAGCTCGTTTAACTAGCTTGTGTTATGGGTTCTAGAATGCGGATAAACATAATATTTAGATAGGTACTTTTTTTTGTATATACATAGGCAATACATATATTATACATAGAAACACCCAGACCAATGCAAATATTCATATTCATGCATACAAATATATTTGCACTGAGCGGGGATCAAACCCGCGCCTCCTGCGTAGCGGTCGCGTTCAATACCGCTACGCCACAGAGGCAGTATATTACAGCACAGTTAGTGACAGGTTTATTGACAAAGTTGTTCATTCCGACTTGATTTTTTTTATAACCCTGCAGAAGTTTGTTTAGTCAAATGAAGATTTTTAAAATTAAATTTTTAAACAATTTTGAAGTATTTCTTAAGTAATACATTTGCAAAACATGTTGTATTATATCAAAATATGATTCTTTTAAAAGTAATATTATATGTTTGCGAAATGAAAGTTTGTTAAACAGTGTTTGTGTTTGGCAAACAAGGGTGAACCACTGTTTGCATTGAAATCAACAACGTCAATAAAATAGAGATGCTCAATATATGACAGCGGTCTCAAATGTCGAAATGTCCTGTATCGTGATCGTGACTGGTGTCGAAGTGTCCCGACTATTACCCATTTTATGGTCCCAGACCGGGCAAGTATGCCTATTGTCGATTTAAGACCGATGATGTTGATATGAGTTCTGCTATATTTATTCTTAATTTCTATATCAATCAATCAATCAATTAGCCTATTGTAGTCCACTGCTGGACATAGGCCTCTCCCAATATGCGCCACGGTTGCCGAGCCTCCGCCTTCCGCATCCAGTTCGTCCCAGCCACACTTCGTAGGTCGTCAGTCCACCTGGCTTGGGGCTGTCCCACCTTAAGTTTTCCGTCTCGCGGTCTCCACTCCTGTCTGCTCCAACGGCCATCAGTCCATCGATAGATGTGACTTGATTTCTATAATAATATGCCATTTAAATATATTCATTCATGGTTTCTATAGTCCTACTATTTTCTTTTTTTTTGCACTTCTTATTAATTAGCACAATAAATCAATGACTTTTATGTGTATAAATAGAAGGTATGAAAAATAGCTTATGTTATTCCAGACCACCTATAATTACAATCTATCTCTGTAAGAATTTAGAGCCGTTTGAGCGTGATTGAGTAACAAACATTTTCACAAATCTACATATTTATAATGTTAGTAGGATTATTAAGATAATATTATATAAGTACATAGTATGTAGGTAGTACAAAAAATATAGATTATACAACTGGGTATCGGTACGATGTTACCAAAAGAACGTCAACGCGTTCGGGCCGGTAACCGGAGCAAGGCCGCTCAATGCGGTGTTCCCCAGCAATGAATAATAAAAATTTCAAATCGCACCGAACGTTGTCTGGTGTTGCATTTTTAAGCTCTGCGAACATTGCCGATGCGGCTCGTAGATATTGTTATAAATGTTATAGATATGATATCGACGATTAGATATCGATTATTTTAATTTAGTGATTGTCTGTTTTCATCAAATAAACGAATGTAAATTTGGTGCAAATATAATTCAAGAGCGTGAGCATTAAAAATATAGGTGGAATAATAAAAATTTCGGATTTCGAAATCCGAAATTTTGTTTGTTTATTTCTGTCATGAAGTTTGTAAGGTTTGTTACCAATCTTGACGTATAGGTTTGGATAAATTTTGGTGCACAAGTACCATGGATAACGACATAAAATGTACATGAGAAGATAGTTGTAGTGTACACACTTCTTCGAAGGATTTTAATTATTTTCTTTTAGATTTCTGTATTTCTGAACATTGATAGTCTGTTTGATCACAGTCTCACCTGCTGATAAATGATGATCACGTAGACCACCATGATGCAATGAAACTTCTCTGTTTAGAAATATATCCAGGGTATAGCATTCCGAAATCATAGATTCAGATAGGGTGTTCATTTACTCCTTTATGCTCAATGAAGGTGATTTCTTGATCTACTTGTCTCTCTAGCAGAAGTTCTCGGTAAACAAAAGGGTTCGATGTAGTAAGTAACGTAAATCTGACTCACCCAATGAGTAAGGAGGTGGCTGATTACAGCTGTGCCGGTCGAGAATCTAATCGCAATTTTATTGTAAAGATGATCTGGGGACAAAAGATATCTGTTAGTCCTTGACAGAATAGGCTGAGTGCTACTGTTCTCCTATGTCACATACACAGACATTACACAGATCCATTTCTATCTTCTTCTATCCATCACTTTACCGTAACCACTAAGGGAAACGGCACCAGCATGGCGACCTCCGCCACAACCATAGCTGCAGTCTATGTAAAAGTATCTATGTAAACTGTAGCTACGGTCATTCAGCGCTTTTCGCTTTTCTTGCCACTTACCATGCTATCACTGTCGGGCACGAAATCACCGAATTGTCAGTGAAAAAAATTGACATTCCGTCTCATGAAGAATTTTATATTTACTTTATTTACATTTCGCATTTCGCGGGAAAATCGATACTCCGGCCAAGATAAAATTAGAATAAGACCATTAGGTTTCGAGTCCATTTTCTGATTTTCTGCAGAGCACGGACTTTAGCCGCTCGTTCACCCTTAATATATATCATTGGGTTATTCTTCTACAATGAATTCGTCTGTTGATGGAGGTGCATCTTGAAATGTGGCAGAACTGTTGTTTCGTACATTTCTTATTTCATTCGAATTATTACTTACTAAATCATTATTTGTTGTAGATTTGTACATATAGTATCTAATATCTTCACTATTGTTGATCATGATTACATCTTCGTCTTCATCTTTTTGAATACATCAAAACTTTCCCTATGGATATTAACAATCGGGCTTATTTTTTTGACTGGTATAGTATCTAATTCCATTGAGATCATATTTGTTGCTTTTTCAAAATTGATTTGTTTTTCATATACCTACTTGATGTGTTGATATTGAATCTTGTTGTTGATTAGATTCAATCTCCAATGGATATAGAAGTGATATCGACTGTGTAAATACCAACCTTGACTTGGGCAACTCTACATAAACCGTTATTTCTTTCAGCTATAGAAATGCTGCTTCAAACTTTCCAATCAATTTTTCCATTCCAATTCAAATTTGTCACTTTTAATTTGAACCAGTTGACCTATACACTGAGCTAAACTTGAAGTTATAAGAGGTTGTTTTAGAGAATGATTAGCTATAATATGTTTCACGTAGGCTAGGTAAATTGCGGTTAAATTCTTCTAACATAATTATTAGGTACTCTTTGGAATCTTGCTACTTGCCGAATCCTTGCTAATGAAGTAAATAGGTACAAAACTGGAAAATTAATCTAGGACACTCAACTAGTCTCGTCCGATGCTTAATCTGTTACAGCTCTGGAAATCCATAACAATCATCCAATATTCATAATAATTTACATAAAAGTTTAAATTATTGTACACTAGCTGACCTGGCGAACTTCGTACCGCCATATTTTGTTCCCGCGTAGTATTCAGATCCCGTTCCGCTGTACCTTCTATTAAAATTTCCATGTTAGATTCTGATCCCGTTCCCACTGCACCTTCCATTTAATTTTCTTATTCAAACCTTAGCCACACAATACCGAACACAAAACAAAAAAAAAATCCAATTTGGTGCAGTCATTGGGAGATTATGGAAATAACTTGAAAAATTAACACATATTCAACTTTTTAAGCAGACTGCGGCGTTTACACCTCGCGACGAAAGGTCGCAACAGAAGAAAACCCGATACATAGGCTCTTTGTGTTCCTTGTAAAAGGGGGCAAGTTTAAGATGCCTAGTGAGGTTCCAGACTTCCGTTCTAAAGGTATGATTTCGAAGCCAACCGCAGACCGCAGCAGCAGATATAGCGTACCGAGAAATGGACCCGGTTGCAACAACATTGTTTCTTGTTTAAATTCATTATGGCTTCTCAATGGTGCCGTTTTTCTCAAGATACACACGTCATCTGACTGCACATAATATGGTGAACAGAAATAAAAGAGTATCAGTCCCGCAATCCGGTCATATATAACTACACATTTATATAATATTTTCACATTTAGAGATGAGAGGTGTCAATACTAAACCAAGTCTGATGAAATTAACAGATGATAATGTCATTAGACGTGTCTTTGATTGGAAAACACGAAATGGCACGATTTTAGCCTTGCAGCATGCCAGGCTAAAATCCTAACTGGTGATACTAAAAAATCAATATTGAAAAACAAAAAAAAACATTTGTACAGTAAGCTTCAGAGAAAAGGGACCCCCCTTGTTAATGATATGAAAGCATGAGGGGGTCTGTTTTCTCTGACGCTGACTGTACCTATCTAATATGATAAGATTACCAGAAAAGACAAGGCTCATCTGAAATATCATCCAATTCTGTGTAAGAAAACCCACTACTGCATTTTCTAAACACTGGCGAAAGTGTTGGCAGCAGCGTTTGAAGGTCGCAGAAGGAGCCCTGATTCCGCTTTTCAGGTTTTCATCCGCCACTTCACGCGATCTCCCGCATCCCAGGTACGAGTAGTGTGAAAATGTAGTCTTAAGCTCAATACAGTACCTACCTACATATCTACAAAGAATTAGATAGGCTTAACTTTGAGTTTTATTTTACCCGGTGCTAGTTTTATTCCTGATAGACAGAAATAAAAATTCACCTTGACGGCGAAGTCGTGGCGAGTAGCCATTCTACACCTTACAATAGCCGCTAACGAGCGGGCGGAGAAGCCTTCGTGTGTTAGTCAAACAATCAATCAAGCACTGTACTTTACTTCTACCGTTCCTCGTCGATAAGGAACTGTGCTTTTAGAATTTATAACTTTTAAATTTTTTATGACATGCAAATCTTTTATGTGATTCTTGTAACTGGAGAGATGAGTTTCACAGGAACGGATTAACAAAGAATGACCAGACCCCAAATTAAATTTGGTGTAAAGCTGACGTCACGTTGTCGAGCACATAGACATACATCACAGTTGACTTGTGCTCATGTCACCAAATTAACAGCACGTGAAATTGAAATCTTACCGCGGATTCAGCTGTGGAGTTTGTTCGAACGAACGTTTGTAACGCTCTTACAGCACGTGCCTATATTCCATTTAACGAGATAGGTACCTACTGTTGTAAATATCTAACGAATGCAGGGAAAGGGAAACGTACGGAGAAATATCAGAAACTCGATATACCACATTTACATCGTAAATACTCCTTTTCGCGAGGTGAACAAAGCCATTGTGCCTATTTACTGGCGATTAGAAATGAATGAGCGTGAGTTTTGAAGCCAGATTTTTGTGCTTTGTTTATCATAGAGAGATTTATTAGAATATTTATTAATTTCAAAAGAAGTAACATAATGATCGCGGTGATTCAAACCAAAAAAAAAGTAGAAACGTATGTAAAACTAACCAAAGGCTAACAAAGGTTTAGTGAAAACCATAGACCTACATATATACGATATTAGTCGAATATTAGTCAGAAAAGGGTAAATTTATAATGCTTTAAATAGTAAACGTAATCAGACCTTGAAGCATACAATTAAAACTAATATGGGCAAATCATGAAAGGTTAAAATTATTTATGAAAATATCATATTCCCTTAAGCTGTGTAACTGTACTGCTACTGATATCACTCCGATGGTCAAAACGGGGATAACACCTTCGACTAAAGGTAACAACTACTGCAGTATCTATGGGTCGTCAGGTCAGCGATAATCTGTGACATTAGGGGAAAACGGTTATAGTAGTTAACTCTATTTGAGCTGATAAAAAGTGAATCGTACATTTCATTTATAAATTACCCGCACCGAAGTAATAACGCGCAGCAGGGACATGTTCCCTGCAGGATAAATGACTCATGTTATGACCCACTGTACCTCCCCAATCAAGCTGCCAATATTATAAAAACGTGGCGACTAGCGAGAAAAAAAATACGCAGAAACAACCGGCATACCAAATAAAAGTGATAAATCATTCATTAAAAATGCATATTGCTAAAATCGGCATCTCAAAACAAAACAAAACTTAGCTCAGAGTAAAAAAAGCGAGAGCCGGCCCATTCGCACTCTCTCCGAGCCTAAAAATCCAAATTTAACGACTGCCCGGAGGATGCAAATAGCGTCTAGCTACGTTTTCAGGAAAGTGGAAACACATGTTATGGTCTCAGTCTCCGAGACTCGGGTCAAGGTCTGCCAGACCCACAGACCTATTCGTGCGTTGTGCGCGGTAAAATATTATGAATCCATTTAACGAGATTTTATACACGACTAACACGACATGCCAAAGTGGGCGAGGGAGTGCGCCGACAAATGCGGCGTGGTTTTATGAAATAGGTCATTTTTGTAGTCACGATACGTTAATAGCTAAGCCAATTCGCTGTTACTCAAATTGACCAGCTTAAGCAAAGTGAAGTGGTAAAGCGTAGCACCTATCGCTGAGGTATGACAAATACATTTACAACACACCTGCTCATAAAAGTGCTATTATTTTACCGCAATTAGGCACGTAATGACACCTATTATCAAACTGTGACTTTTTCATTGCTATTATTCACAAAAGTGAGTTATAGATTCTTTTTTAAATTTTATAGGAAGTGTCTATAATTGTCTATGTTCTTAAAAAAGTTTTGATACAAAAAAGAACGTGTTTAATAGTAGATACGAATAAATTAATATGCCCATTGTATGGTCATTTGATGCATTTTCGTATTTAAATAAATAATTTCAACTTGTAATAATTGTATAATAAACAAAATTATCACTCAAATTTAACATTTTTTTTTTCTCTAAGTACAGAAATAAAAACAGTAAAAAAAAGTTAAAGTCAAACCCAATGATATTAAATATAAATATATGTGTTATTGCTATTTCTACGTTGATTTGTAAGCATATGATATATCTATGTTATGAAAATATCATTGGCCTCATTCTTTTAAATATGGCAGATCGCCATTGTTAGATGCGCGCGCATAGGAAAACGAATTCATTTGTAGTATTGTTTATTTAGTATTTGTAGTGTTATTTTATTCGCAAGTGTGTTGTAAAACGTCGTATGCCACGTGTGAGCATAATGATTACCGTCCTCGGCTCTCTTAAGACCCTCGCCTGACGGCTCGGGTCTCAATAGCGCCTCGGCGGTAATCACCAACTTTGCTCACTTGTACCATAATGTACTATAATATAACAGTACCGGAAACAATTTCACGTCATTTAGTTCTCTGTGCGGAAATAAAATCCTCTAGAGCTTTGAACTGGTTTTTATTTGCGAAAAAATTAAACTATTATTTTCATTATTTGAGAAAAACCTTTGCTTCTTAACAAAATCAGCAAGCAGTTTTCATATATAGCATAGTAATTTCAAACATACTTGTTTTAATCAGTCATTATCATCACACCATTGTACCTAGTTGCATCCAAAGTTAGTATTTATTGGCCCGGAGTTCGCTCCTTTATCTGATTTTTGCGGGAGCGACTACCATCCAAGTCTTAACCCGAGAGGAAAGTCTGGGTAAAAGCCACGTTTTTTAATCAGTACCTGGCATACAGTATGATTCACAGGTAAGCCTTGCTTTGGGCTCCAACCTTTTGTGGGGTTCCATGTACCCAAAATGACTTGGGTCACTGCTGTTATACAACAATCCCTGACGTACTATACAGAAAGGGCTTTTTGGGCTGCAGTATAAGCTAAACTCACCTGTAAGCTGGTTCACCTGCTGACTACTCGTAACTGATAAGGTTGTGGCATAAACTTAAAATAAAATTCCAGTCGAGAATGAAAAGTAGTATAAGCCGCAAAAGTCACATCAAAAGGAGGAGAAAAAGTAAGTGGAGCTCGGGCTTCAAGGTAAAGGCTTGGATGCAAGCGGGTACAACCCTAATATAATGAGGATGATAACTATGACGAGGGTAAAAATAATTACCAAAGTGAACCATCAGTAATTTAATACCAACTATGGATGCAATTGGTATTGGCAAGCAGTTGTAGAGGAAAAACTAGTAACTTATTACAGTTACACATAAAATGTGGCCGTGTCAAATTCTCCAGCCATATTGACGTCAATTTAAAAGTTCTTTTGGTCAAATTTAATACACCGAAGCGAGCTAACTAGACTCGTTATTCTAAATTCCAAGCGTAATTTACGGTTACTTTCATAGCCTGAAAATTTACCAACTTACTGTTGTAATTTATATTGAGTTAGGAGTGTATAAAGGGCTAATACGAATTTCAATGGTCTCGAAACCTGAGTTGTACATATATGAATTAGTGACAGTTATACCGGTGGCTTTTCTGAGGGCTCGGGTGCAAAAGAAATTACGCAACAAACTTTTTTCTTCTTAAAAGTATTACAAAACCATTCTGCACATATTTTCAGAGTACATTGATATATTATTGAACTGTAAAAAAAATATAAACTAATTAAGTTAAATCAAACAATTCATCCCGTATCGTTCCCGGTGCAAAGGTGCCCGTGATGCTGGCGGTGTTGCCTCGCTGAACCGCAATGGCCATTCTTTAACCCAGGAACGAGCCGGAGCACCACCAAGCACTTGGTTACTGCGACCGATTTCTGCTATCAGCCCCTTTGCCTCCAATACCCAACTGCCCAAAGTCTTGACTGCAAACGGCACAATATAATTTTGTGTCTCCATTGCTACGTATTTTAGTCTTTTCCTCCTCACCACGTCCTCAGCCGCCGCCGGGAGCGTTGACTGTGCAACTCAACTTTCAAACTACTTACTTTAAAATAACTTCAAATAAATTTTGAAGAAGGAATAAAAACAAACAATTTAGAATTCTGAATAATTTGTTATTTTTTTTGATAGGGAGCTGCTATTCCACCTGTCACGTTTTTGACACTTAGAATATACGGATGTGTGTGTTAATAATTAGTGTGGAATTAATATACCATTGCATGTCTTTGCCATGTAATGTGCAGCATTCATGCAGAGATAGCGACCCTTTTATGTCTCGCACATACTTTTTTTTTTTTTTTTTTTTTATCGTGCGAAAAATCCCCACGGATACCTCCCCCGCCGGAGTCGGAGGAGGAGGTTATGTCGGACTCGAACCGACTAAAACGCACGCCTTCTGTGGGCCGTCAATTGCCGGAGGTGAGATTGTCATAGCCATATCCCTCGCACGCGTTTGATTCAATGATTTTGTTAAGGCGTAATAATTTAATTTGGATTCCATGCAAGCAAGAAGTAGACAAAGTTTTGCAATTTTCAACGGTACGGCATTTTATAGTAAAAACGAGTAAAGAAACAAAAAGTATTTCTTTGAATTAGTCAAGAGACTCTTGACTTCCCATATCCAGGGACTATGTACGGGACGGTGCAAGACGGTGCAATTTGAGTGCCCGTTTCTCTTCGGTTTCTTCATGGTTTAAACGTTTTCTGCTTGCATCTCCGGTAACATAATTTACTTATAAACTACTTTTTTCTGATGCAATCAAATTGAATACGAATCCCGAAAATCAATTACAATAAATATGATGATGAGATGAACACTATCACAAATAAGCTTATACATATTTGCGATAGTTAAAGCGCGATATTTACGAGTATGCATCTATATCAAATTGCGAATGTAAAAAGTAGATAAACAGGGGTTTTGGGGCCTCACCCAATGAGATTACATAATAAGTAACATTTAAAACAATGGCCTCACCAAAATAAGCTATCACGCCTGCTGGTTCACGGACGAGACTATGACGTTGATTGTCCTTGTATATACAGGGTGTCCCGAAATTTCTGTTGCAAAATTGTGGACCTGGTAGTTGAAAATATCATTAGGGGTACCGAATTTCCAAAGATTTTAAAAAAGTTTAAATAATTAAAAAAAAAATAGAGATTTTTTTCCAGAGCTGCCATAAGTAGGGCCACCCTCTGTTACCGGCTTATCCTTGAATTTTGGGACACCCTGTATATACAGGGTGTCCCAAAATTCAAAATCATCAAATTCATCCCGGAAAATATCGAAGTTCAGCGTTTCACAGTTGGCCCGAAAATCCGAGACTCGGAGTTTTATTGGAATTGTCTTAAGAACAATTAGGTCTCCGAAAGCAATTGCAACGCTGGACTAGTTTCATTCAAATATCAATGTGACTGCGGATTATATTTCTGGCAAAAGATAGGTATGCACGAAAAATAATGTACCTATTAATGTCGGTGGCAAGCAATTAAAACAAATGTAAAATAAAAAAATATTAACAATAATGCAATAATTATAAAATTATACCAATAAGTTTGTTTAATTTTTTAACAGTATGGATTTTTAACACTCATCATCCTTTGAGCCCTTACAAAATACAGAGACGGATTTTATGGTTAACTGTGAAACAGCAGAACCACGAAATTTTTCGCTAAGCGACTGTCATCTGACCTCCACAACCCATTGGCGGTATCAAAGTTATTACTTTTAGGGCTCCGACTACCTGTAACAACTGTCACAGATGCTCGTTTGGTCACCGGGATCGACGGCCTAACGTAGGTACTCTCTGAGGAATGGAGGTGTCTCAATGTTTTAAGAATGGTCATCCATCCGAAAAACAACTTGGCTTGTGTTGCTTAACCTCGTTATGTGTTAACCTACTAGGTTACCACTTAGTCACGAATCCCGTCTATGATTTTTTTATTGATGATGAATGCATTGTGTACAAAATAAATCTGGTGATTTTCAATAAAAGCAATGTATGAAATGTGTTTCTTATTTACTTAAATTTTTTTTTTGAGTATTTTATTGGATTATTATACCCAAATCATACCATTTTGAAATCTTGGATAGTTGCGCCAATTTTTGAAAAAGGATGCCATTGTGATGTACATACTTTCTTTTTTTCACCGAGATAAGATAAAGTGGGTCGAAAGTAAAAATGTATGAAAATTTGACGACAAGAAAATATTTTGACTCATATTTGTAAAATAACTACAAATATTCTATAATTTTTCAAGGTGGTAATGGATAGCCATGCTTCTTAGCTTGCTAATACAGAAAAGAGTTCAAAAATATTTTTGAAATTGTGGGACTAGTAGTTAAAAATATCATTAGGGGTACCGAATTTCGAAGGATTTAAAAAAAGTTTAAGTAATTAAAAAAAACTTGAGATATATTTTTTTTCTTATTTTTTCCAGAGCAGCCATAAGTAAGGCCACCCTCTGTTGCCGGGTTATCCTTTAATTTTGGGACACCCTGTATAATATATATACATATACAGGGTGGAATATTTTAACCTTACCTGGAGGGAAAGTACTTTAAATACTGGAGATAGCTAATTTCACTCAAAGGAAACATTCCTTTATTTTTAAAAAGAAACAAAACGGCATTCATAGTTTTTTGAAAATTCCCATGCTATGCCCGGTAATCGAACCGACTAAAATCCAAAAAAACAACATCCTGTATTTTTTTAGCATCAATCGATAGTGTCAATCATAAGGATCGAAACTCTCTTATAAACATGGTAAATTAAATGAAAGGAAGTCAATAAATTCTTAACTTATAAATTCCATTCCAACAGATACAGTACTTTTGCTCAACGTGCCATCACATACCTTATCAACAATAACGCCGTTTATTTAGTAAAATAAGTACTAAATGACTAAACTTTGATTCTGATTTAGAATGTAACGTTATTGTGTGACTGCATGAGGTAGTCAAATCTCCCGATTTTCATTTTTATAAAGAATATTAGTAACCGAAATTACTAATATTCCTGTTAACCCCCCAAGTAAGCTAAATTGCTTGTACTAGGAGTGGGTTTACGTCTGTAGTGTAATGGTCAGGATTCGAACCCGGGACCTCTCGATTGACTCCTTTTATCCACTAAGCTACCGACGGCGACGCTACTATTATGTCGATTTAGGTCCAAGATACGTGTCTCGAGGTATACTTGATTGGGCTTGGAAAGCACTTCGTGGTACACAGCATCGCACCCTGGGCAACGGAGATGGCGAGATAATTGCCTTATTGGTTCGTCTTATAATACGTTAATTGAGACTTTTGAATTAACCTGAGACGGCATGCGGTTTTAGTCGGTTTGAGTCGAGAGAGTAAATATCCCTGCTGGCCAGTGAGGGCCAGCCATGAAAAACAGGGACAAGTACATAATTTAAATATGGAATTTTATTTTATTCTTAATATGATAGGTGATGGATCCTTGAGTTAAGTTCTCTATTTTGTTAAATCTAATTTGAAAATTGAGTTTTCAGGGATTTACTTTCATTTAATTAACCATGTTTGTTAGACAGATTTGATCCTTATGATTTATACTATTGATTGATGTCATAAAAATACAGGATGTTATTTTTTCGGATTTTAGTTGGTTCGATTACCGGGTGTGGCAAGCGAATTTTCAAAAATATATGAATGCAGTTTTATTTCTTTTTAAAAATAAAGGAATGTTTTCTTTTAGTGAAATTCGGTATCTCCAGTATTTAGAGAACTTTCCCTCCAGGTAAGGTTAAAATCTTCCACCCTGTATAGTAGGGTAGGGTGGTATAAGATTGCGCGGGCGATAAAATTGCGCATACGTCATAGCAAGGCAATGGAGTGACCTACGAAGCCAACTTCAGCTGTGTTTTCTTAGCCGTCGCAACCGGCACGTGCCCCCAAAAAATAATAATAAATAAGTGGAAAACAAAACAGATACATAAGTACAAAGTTTTTATTGCCTTTTGATCTATTTTTTTGATGAAATGAATGCGTTACTGTACAAAAACTCTCAGTCCTTTTAGTAATTTGTTAGTACTTTGTCGCGGCAGTATCACTCATATTTCGACCTGATAGAACGTAGTTTGCACATTTTCTATGAGATGGCAGTAATATCACGATGTTTAGAGTGGTATTCCGATGTGTAAAATTGCGCAATTCGGGTGTGTGTAAAATTGCGCGCGCAATTTTATCCGTCCGAAATTTTAGTAGGTAAATATAAATAATATTTTTGAATCGTACCGCCAGATTTTTATTTTTCCACTCAATTTCGATCCATTAATTAATTATTCTTTGTTTTTTCTTTTATAATTCTATTTATTTTATACAATGTTCAGAAGAGAAAATAAAACAGCTCGATAGGTTTGTTCTGATGAGGCCATCAAGATCACCTCGGGCCTACCCTAGCGATCGTTCCGTCAGTACAAACATTAAACGTAAAATGAATGAATGAATGAAACAACAAAATGAAACTTTTGAAATTGATCCATTACAGCCTGGGCCTTCTCTATCTCAACTAGTCTCTTTGCCCCCTTCAAAACCGTTTATAATACCTGCACCTATATTATATCTGGGAAGCCATCACCTTATTGTGAAAGCAAGGTCTAGTATTTAAATAAATTCAGCACTGCTGGCTGACCTTTTTTTGCTTTTATTTGTGATATGTGTAGGTTATATAGTTGCGCAATCTTATCGATCTCAACGCGCAATTTTACACACTAGGGTGTACAAAATTGCGCAATTCCCGATTCGTGATTTTGCTTCAATTACTTAGAAGATTGTATGTTTTTTGTTACCATTCGTATAATAATTTGTTGCTATATTAATAAGGATAAATAAAGAAACGTTTCTTCTCAGGTAGGATTAACATTTTTTATTTTATGACCTATTGATTGTAAACTGCGCAATCTTACACCACCCTACCCTAGGTATGCACGCGTTTGATGATTTACGTTGGTACATTAATGTCAGTTTGCAATAGGATGTTTTCACCATCGTCGGATTCTTACTATTACAGCTCAGATTTGTTATCTTTCTGAACAATTCGGTAGAACGACCTGTCCTGTAGTCTTTATTTTCAATGTCAGCTTTCTTTTGTTTCAGGTAATGTGTCCTCTTCCCAACTGCATCTGAAGATCGTTTAATCAGATGTTGGGCCCACAAGAAAAATGGTGACAAAATAACTTTTTAATCTGCATTGCACTCGTTGACTACAAACTTGAGGTAAAGGTATCTTTCTAGCCAAAATATTAATATGTGTTTGGATATCAGTTACTTTCAGAGATATTTTTCTATGCTTTGTTCCCCTACAAACTGAAGAGATTTTTCTAGATATTATTATTCTGTCATATTGATTTTATACAACGGTTTTAAACATTCACTGTCAAAAACAGCTGTTTTATAGACTGACATCATTAATTTATATTGTTACTAAAGTCTCATTACTGGCACCAATTAACTAACTTAATCGAAAACTAGTCTTAGATTAGGGAAAGAGTACTGTGATAATAGGTATGTCCAATATGTCCATTACTATATCACTGTCAGTTGCATAATAGAAACGACATCTGTTGCTCGCGGCTTCACCCGCGTGTAATTCTGTTCCCGTTCATCGCTGATAGAAGCGTAATAAAATATCTTAATTGTAAATGAAATGAATAGGTATTTTAAAGAAATAAAAAATCCCGACTGCTAAAAAGTAAACTTAAAAGCAGTATCTTAAAATACCGAAACTACTTCAATAGCAGGCTGGACCCATTTTTTTTCTTTCGGTTTATGATTTGCAAAATGATCCGCCTCTTGAATAGCACATATCGTTTACTGCAATAAATAAGATGAAGAAAAGAAAACAATAAGTGAGAGTGCGATTCAGTGATAAAAGCTTCAAACAATTTATTAGGTAGGAATAATTACCACGCAGAAAACATCATAAAAGAGATTCGTTTTAAGTAAGGTTTTAAATTACGTGCTGTTTGAAAGCAGGACAGCCCATATATAGCTATGTCTTAAATTAAACTACTGCGAAAATAACAATCAAGTTTTAATATGTTGCCACAAGAACATAAATTATATCGACGTTTGACCGGATTATTCATAACTGACGCATTTTAAAATTAATGGGGTTTTACATTTTCTTGAGTAATTGAGTTTGCAAATTGATCTTAATTTTGTATTATTAAGTAGTCTAAGTAAGATAGTACGAGTCGTCGACAGTTGTAATATTTCAGTCTTAGGCGGCCGGGCTGGGCTGATTTAAATATATACCTAACCCGAGTAGATCGGACGGATCAATATCGTGTTAAAACTTTTAATTAATACTGTTCTGGCATCACATGGGTATAACATATAATATATATATATATATATATATATATTGAGATGAACTTAGTTCAGAGTTGGTACGGTAGATGTTTCTCATGTAGATGTACATGCTTCAAAAGAAAAAGAAAACGGCAACCTCAAAGGATCACTGCGTTGTCCATCTTCGTTTTCTGTCAAGACTTTTTTTCTCAGGAACGTGTAGGTTATTATGCCCAAGAAAAAATATTCAGACATCAATACAACGTATTATTAAGACCATTGTAAAGGAATTAAAATCTACAGGATACTTTTTTATCGTGCGAAAATCTCCACGGATAGCCGCCGGAGCCCTGGGTTATATCGGACCCTAACGCACGCCGTCTGTGTGCCGTCGGTTGCCTGAGGTGAGATTAACCTATAGCATACTTACCGTTGAACTAGATGGAATTTACCGGGAACAACGGTATCGCACATGTAAGGAATTTCTCTGATTTCATCTGTTTTTCTGGATATTATTATTGACCAATATTTATAAATGACCAATATTTATAAATGACTATTCTGGTCTTCATGTACTTACCAGTGGCAAGAAATGCGATGGCAACAATATGCTATAAAACGAATAATCTTTAACACTTTTCAAGTATAGTATCACAGTATAGAATGCAGTCTCTAAAGTATAGACAGTTAGACTGTATTTCATGAGGGAACAACCCTGTTCCTGTTCAACTAAATTGGGTTCTCACAATATACTCAATAAATGTTATTGAGTAAAACGTGACATCTTACAATCCCGGATACTTTAAGCGGAGCGTGAAAACGATCTGTCAAGGTAGGGACAACCATTTTGAATCGATTGGAGGCCCGTATCTTCTGGATTGCTTCCACCATATCATCATCCAGTGCTGTACATTTAAGGTATTTGACATAAAAAAGCACCTTGGTTCAACTTAGTACGTAGAAATATAATAGTTTCAAATCATTGTAAACCTTTGAGAATGCCGTGAGGTGAAACCGGATAAGGTCAAAAATAAAAAAAATGTGGAAAGGTACAAGTAGCACTTGTATGCTACTATGTACTTTTCCACAATTTTTATTTAACCATACTAATATTATAAATGCGAAAGTAACTCTGTCTGTCTGTCTGATGAAATTTGGTATAGGGGTAGATTAGACCTTGAGAAAGGTCATAGGCTATGTTTGGTCGCGATAACCGACATCCAAGCGGGCGAAGCCGCGGGAAAAAGCTAGTTCAATATATGTGTAACAAGTTCCACCAAGCGCCATCAATCTTCAGTATAAACATACCATATTGGGTTTGAATCTCATCCAACATAATACCTAGGACTGTTGTCTACGATAGGACAAACTTTGTGACAGTGCAATAAGCTGCACTTCTTTTATGTCTTTCTATATCCAACAGAACCGACCGATAAATCCGTGTCACTGACGTGAAAACAGAAGGGACAGGATAGTACTGCCACGTGACTTGCGGCATCAAACGTTATCAACACTGGGCTCAACTCCGGTGTCAAGCATAACACTACACTACAATCGTAAAGTAGATAATATTTCGAAGAATAAAGACACAAAAACAGAATGATATAACTTCGGAAAAATTACAAAAAAAATGTGGTGAAATGTGGGTGCTAGCACCTCTGCCTACCCCTTCGGGGATATAGGCGTGAGTTTATGTTATGTATGTAAAAAAATTGAATTGCTGACTTTTCCTTTTGAGGTACCTATTGAGCTTTTCCACAAAACTATATGAAACTAAATTTAAGAACTCAACTTTCCTACGGCCTGAATTGCTACGAAGATAAGCGGTAGGAATTTCGAAGAAAAAAGCAACTATTTGTTTTTTAACAATTATTACAATCAATAGAGATCCGATTCTCAGCACTCCATGGATTCACCGTGCGGTCGCCGGGTCCATAGCGTGATACAGAGAGGAACACCGTGACGGCGACTGGGACTTGCGACCCAGATGTAGGTTTAGGGTGGCCACCTTGTGATGCATCAGCGCTCACCTCCACCGTCAGTAGTGTTCCCCCCCTACCTATCCAAATTTGGTAAGATCCTATCAATGCCGCTTTTGATATTCGATTTAGTAAAGAGCTTACTGAAGCTCTTGGCAATCCGAGGTCTTTAAGTAAGTTGTACAGGGATTTAGCTGGAATTCCCCTTGCTCCTACTTCTACGGCGTAAAGTTTAACCACGTAGCCGTTTTTGGTTAACTCGTTAGTCAAGTCAAAGTATTTGTTTGTCTTTAAAGCGTGGTCTTTAGGTACGAGTATATTAGTTTCCCACGGTACTGTGAGTTCTACAAGCACTGCACGCCTATGCGATCGTGAAAAAAGGAATATGTCGGGTCTGGATGATGAGGCACAGATATCCTCCGGTATTTTATAGTGCTTCTCATACGTGTCTACGAGTATTGTCCAGTCAACGGCAGCTAGCAAAATTGAATACGGCTTTTGAGGTGATTTCTTTGAGCAGCCTTCCTTTACAAACACAATGTCATTTCTTTGGTTTGTGGTTAATCCTTTTTTCGCTCTAGCTACCGCCAAACTTACAGCCTCACGTATGATTTCTAATACCTTATCATGTCGGCGCGAGTAATGACCCCGGTCTAATAGCGCCCTACAACCCACTAGCAGGTGCCTAGCCGTATTATCTTTATCATTTCTCCAGTAAGTAAGTATTGCATCGTTTTAGCAATTTACGAAAAAAGAAGTTTCATTTTTTACATAGGTGGGATCGATGACCACTTTTCACGATTTCATCATGGCGGTATCCCTAACAAACAAAAATTCAGATTTCCACTAATTTTTTAGTGTCTATTTTAAGTCACCAATATTCCTTTGGCTCACTTCGTGCTGGGGTATTGTGTACAAAGGATAAATGAAAGGTCTCACTGAATTTACTGAGTATAATTTAGACTTTCCAAAAGTACAAAAAGTAATTTTTACTAATATTAACTACCCACTGTAATCTTTTCATCCGAGAGATAATCTCAGTCACATCTAAAGTTGCAATTTGGAGCTGGGGCTAGTCTGAACCTCCTTTAATTGGTTTGTTTTGGTTTTTATGGAAGTGCCTGCTGACTGATCCCTTAACGATGAGAGAAAAACTTTGTCCTTCAATCAGCAAGAGCAACGGCTTGCAGATGAAGTTGGGATCGATGACCACTTTTCACGATTTCATCATGGCGGTATCCCTAACAAACAAAAATTCAGATTTCCACTAATTTTTTAGTGTCTATTTTAAGTCACCAATATTCCTTTGGCTCACTTCGTGCTGGGGTATTGTGTACAAAGGATAAATGAAAGGTCTCACTGAATTTACTGAGTATAATTTAGACTTTCCAAAAGTACAAAAAGTAATTTTTACTAATATTAACTACCCACTGTAATCTTTTCATCCGAGAGATAATCTCAGTCACATCTAAAGTTGCAATTTGGAGCTGGGGCTAGTCTGAACCTCCTTTAATTGGTTTGTTTTGGTTTTTATGGAAGTGCCTGCTGACTGATCCCTTAACGATGAGAGAAAAACTTTGTCCTTCAATCAGCAAGAGCAACGGCTTGCAGATGAAGTTGGCTTATGAATGAATGAATGAATGAATGAATATCCTACACTTTACAATTCTGGTAAAGTACTAGAGTTGGTTTATGATTGCTACTTATAACTACACTGCAATAACTTGACTAAACAACTCTTTCATTCCAACTGGCTAATAAAATGTAAAGTGCGAAGCTTACAATACTCAGAATTTAGGTAAGCATTTTTAAGAGCTTTTTTAAAGAGAAATGACTAATATTCCCGTTAACCCCTTTAGCTAAGCGATATCGCTTAGGAATGGTTTCATGTCGGTAGTGCAAACCAGTTGCTTAATCAGTAAGCTACCATTGACACTTACTCGATGTTAATTTTACACTAGAACAATTAATTAGATATATAGATAGATTTGATATTAATATACTGGGACACTTCATACTACACAGTGCTATCAATGAATCAATTAGCCTACTGCAGTCCACTGCTGGACATAGGCCTCGCCCAATACGCGCCACGTTTGCCGATCCTCCGCCTTCCGCATCCAGTCCGTCCCAGCCACCTATCGCAGGTCAGCAGTCCACCTAGCTAGGGGGTGTCCCACCTTCCGTTTACCTTCGCGCGGTCTCCACTCTAGGACTCGTTTGCTCCAACGGCCATCAGTCCTTCGGCAGATATAAACAGTGCTATATAAACCTAAATATATGCAATCCGCATCAGTGATGGTTCTTAGCAATTTTTTTACCGTCGATAGATGATACAGCAATCGGGTTATAGGGTTGTTTCAACAATATATTCCCGGGTGAAGACGAGACTTGAGTCACTAGGCATTATCCTAGTTGCCCAAGTCCCGTCTAACTAAACTAACTAACTCTTAAGTTATTGAGCATTGTACATAATTATTAGTAATACCGACGTACTATCACTGCTATTAAGTTCTACGTAACTTTTGTTTCTACGACGGTTCTACGCGTGGTTCTACGCTTCTGCTACGCAACTCCTACGCTCGTTGAAGTCGTGTAGCAGAAATAATGAAGACTCCCGGATGTCAAATAGATGATCGAACTGCAAACTGCAATGCATGTTTCGAAGTCTACGACGTGCAGTCCCAGGCCCGGGGTTCTCCTTCTGGTACTTTTGATTTGGCTAATACAAGCCTGACCTCCTGACCTCGAAAGGAAAGGCTGCGTCCTTCAATAACCAGGTATTCCAGCTTTTAAGTGAGATTAGCAGACCAAACTTTGAAATAAGAAGACAAAATATAAAATTTAGTAATTAATGCACGCTATCGCTGTTAAACTATCGTTATAGTAAAACATAAAAAATATAGACGAATAAGGGTATTATTTTATTATTTAAAAGTTTTGTTTGTTTTAATAGTCCAAAGCATCCTTTTTTATATACACACTAGCTGACCCCGCGAACTTCGTACCGCCTAACAGTCAATTCTTTTTTTTTTTCAATTTTTCTCTCCGTAAGAACCATCACCGTACTTTAAGGAATGTTCTAAAAAAAGAATTATCGAAATTGGTCCAGCCGTTTTCATGCTATGTCGTGACAACGGAAAACGGGTTTCATTTTTATACAACGTGTTACAGAAAGGTGTGGTCATATTTAAGGGGCGTTACACATGTTTGATAAGGAACGCCTGTGCACCGACTAAAGTACAAATAGTAATAAAGTGATGGCATCGTTATTCATCGTACAAAATTTTAAAATTCCTTAAATTAATCGATACATTAGTAAACGGGGTAGGTGACATCACTATTGTATTTTGTCCTTTTGCGATAAGTTCACTCAGCTGTTCGCCTGGTAGCCGAACAGTAGTTTGGCTATCAGGCGAACAGCTGCGTAGAGGTGTAGTGTAGGTACCTACAATGGAGCTTACGAATACATCGGAGATATTTTGATTATCACATACCGGGGTCTACTTTCAGCGAAGCGGTGGTATACCTAATCAGGTAAGTGTACATACAACCACAGGAATGCACTAATTTATCACTTCACGAGCACGAATCAAGGAGTTTTAACTATCACTCACAAACACAAGTACTGAAGAGTTCATGACGCCACAGCATGCTTAAAACTCGACGGCATGCGGCATACGTTTTTAAAATGACATACTAAAGTAGTCTCAACGTAAGAGGCCCACTATGACATTTGTCATTTGGACGTAACTAGGGATGTAACCACACCACTCGGTACACGATACTCAAGATAAATCGATTCAAGTTTGTATGCGTATTTGATCGATTAGAATATGTATTGTATTGTAGTGTAAAGTTCATTGGCTTAAAGTTCTAATTAGAAAATTTAATCTAAACTTTGATATTGTAGGTATTTTTAAACAATACAATACTGCAAAAAGTCAATTTTCTTTCATTTAACATTTTTATTACAATAATATTCACTCAATAATAACCAATAGAAATCGCATGAAAATGAATCTTTAGTAAATCATTTTCTTGATACCTACTGTCTGAAGTTTACGCTTATATCACTTATTGAAATGAAACCACTTTTTAACGGCTTCTATCGCGATTTATCTGTCACTATTTACTTTTAACCCTACGTCGGCTACTTTCTAGCAGCCCTGGTCCCGGGGTGACTTAAGATGATATTTGAAGCCTAGGAATAAAAAAACCTAGATAACAGCAAACACAACAAAGTCACAAATTGGGATAATGTCATATTTGTCGATGAGACTTGGCTGAACTCGAATCATACCGTGCCGCAGTCATGGACAGATGATACCAAGGCCTCTTGCTCAAAAGTGCCAATAGGAAAAGGTGGATAATCATCTGCCACGTCGTCGGGTCAGCTAGTGGTGGTTTTGTGAATGATACCTTGCTCGCATTTGAGTCTAAAAGTACAAAATAATATCACAGAGTGGTTTACTAACCTGTTAGCAAACCTCTCTGAACAGTGCATAATAAAATTATTGTGTACAATGCACCGTGACCACTCAGTTCAAATAAATAAAGCACCTACTCAAGCAAACAAAAAGGCCGATTTAGTAGCATGGATACAAAGATCAGGCGTTGAAGCTGATACGAAATAGTTAAGAGCTGAATTGCTGTAACTGGTAAAAAAATTAAACCTGCAAAATTAAAAAATTAAATTGATGAATGGGCACTTCAGCATGGACATAAAGTGACAATGACGCCGTCATACCATTGTCAGTACAATGCTATTGAGCTGATCTGGGCTCAAATGAACGGAAATGCAGCACGCCACAATACAAAGCGGCCATTCTCCACTAAGAAAATGATGACATTGCTGAATGAAGCTTGTGCCAAAATTACTAAAGAAAACTGGGTAATAGTTCTGGGGGTCCAGGGCTAGGTTTCTAGGCTTCCAGGCTTCTAGACATAATTAAACCTACAAATCTTGAAGTCTACAAGCCTAAAATTTAAAAAAGACCTAGAAAACAGCAAAAAACAGTCAGACTTAATGAAACCGCGAGCTCATTCTACGTAAATAGTCGCTGATGTTTAGTCACTCCGCGACCACGGTTGCTGAAAGTTAGCCGAAACTTCGGGTTAAAGTATTAAAGAATTAATCGCGATAGAATCCGTTAAAAATGGTTTTATTTCAATCACGTTCTTCTGATGATGAGCCAAAATCGTCTGTTGAACTATCGTCTTTTTACAGATAAGTGTACGATCTTTAACTTTGTCTTAGACATTTTTATGATAAAATTAAAAAAAATATCTTAATCGATTTATTTTTACCATAACCAATTTATTAATAGTCTGTGGAGAGTATAAAAAACTCGTTATGGACAGCACTGAGCGGAGTGGGCGGTACCCATCAATGAAAAATGTCATTCTACGTTTGAAAAATATCATTGTTTTACGTTCTCAAAATTGAGAACTTCATGGACTTGAAATGTCCAAACGGGCTTTTTACATAGCGATTACTTTAAGTATGTTTGCTATTTATTCAGATAGAATAGCTATGTTTACCCTTTTTTTCGTAATATTTTTATAAACTTTAGATACACTGACTAAACAACGTGGTTGCTAAGAAACCACGTCCAAAAAGGTAAATCTTACCAGGATTGCAGAAAAAGTTTTTATTATCAATTATTTTAGGGTACCGTAGCATTTGTTATTTCAAAAACTTTGACGAAATCGCTCTTACATGTTATGTTATCCTGGTATTTGAATATGCTTTTTGTTCTATTTTTGCGTAACATTTTGCAAAAAAAATGTAAATAATGGATGCAAAAAATTTAAATTGGGTACAGAACCAATTTTAAATGGTATAATATTAATGGGCGTGGCTGGAAATTCGGTGGTCCACGGCTCCTGGTATTGAATGTAGGTTAACCTTAAGTAAAGGCAGCGTTTGAGACAGTCTCACATTCAGCATGAATGATTTCAGACACATAAAAATGTTTTCTTATTAATTAAGTGAATTTTATTATCATTTTGAGACTATTTAATAAGTTAGAAGCTACTCCAGATTTTTTTTGCCCGATAACATCATAAAATTAACTTACCTGGAAATCGAGTAGGACGATATTGAGACTGTCTCACCAATTCAGATCGTTTGGTAAACCTACTCGGGTTCAAATGGTAGTTTATTTGTAAACAGCTCTTAACAGCGTGCTGTAGCCCCGATTATTTTGTAGTGCGGTACGTTTATCGGCAATTTTCACCAGTTTACAAATGGTCGATAAAAAAGAAAAGCATTTTTCTACGTCATAGCAAGTAAATCGCATTTGTGCCCCACGCCAATATGTTATTTATATGACACTTAATGCGTCCCCCGAATATGACCACACCTTTCTGTAACACGTTGTATATATAGATATGGGTATTTTATACCACTCAGGTAGCAGACAAACACACGGTCCACCTGAGGGAAGGTGCTTAGCGTGGCCTGTGGACATGTGCCACACCAGTGAATTCACACTCATGCTGCCGACCCTGTAAGAACTGAGAGTTTACCAGAGTAAACAAGTACAGTTTAAATATAGTCTCAATATCATCCGTTTCCATTCAGATTATGTGCAGTGATTTGACCAGCAGAATAATAGATAAGAATATCTGCAATAATAAATAAGAAGTGACCAACTAATAAAGGGAGTTAATTTTTTTTTTTTTTCAAAGTAAAAGTTAATAAAAGTTTATAGGCTAATGTATTCCTAATTAAGGTAAAGATGTGCACAAACTCACTCATTATATTTAATACCATTAAATGTTACGCATTGCGTCCAATATTATACACATGTCTGACTCTTAAGAGAACTCGTAAACTAAATCGAAGTGAATGTTCTCTTTGCGACCTTGAGACCCCGCGTCTGACCCAATAAAAACATTATTGCCTGGCTCTCTCCGCACGCACCCAGCGGCCGCAGTCTAATTTATCATGACTGCAATACATAACGGCCTATACCAGTTAAACTAACACTAGCAGCAGGGCTGTTTGACCGAAAAATGATTTAGTAAGGACAATAGCGCGGCTACAGGTACAGCAAGGCAAGAGCCAGTGGCGGGCGGGGTGGGAGAGACCGCGGCGGCTCCATGCGGCGACGGCTTCGCGGCCTGAAGCCTCCGCGGCACTCGCGCGCTCTACGTCGTCGCGCACACACGGCCGCGCGCTCGGACGCCCGCGTTACGTAACCTGCCACCCGACATCTGTTGAGTGAGGGCACGAGCTAGCTCGCGAGACACGCTTGCACCGCTCATCATATCGTGTGCACCCGTCATGTCGGCACCCGACACCACTGACAACAGTGAAGCGGTTGCCATGGCTACCGCAGAAGCTAGGAGCGGCAACACTTAAATATTATGTAGATTTAAAGAAAATATACAACCATATAACTTTATACTGCCGTAAATTAAAACTGCCATAACATTCCTGCCAATTATATTCTAAATTATTCTAAACTTAGATTATATAAGTAGTGTTACTAAACCTCGCTTGTTGCTTGTGTTACGAACTTTTTGGAATAGGCTAGTACGAATTCATTGAAGCGATCACAATTGCTGGATACAAGATCATCGCTTTCTGTCAGCTTGCACTGCCAGTTAGCCTGCCGTTATGCATCACTTAGATATAAGAGGACATCTATAAACCGATATAATGACACTAGATCCCGTAACCGCTGTGGACGCGGCGCCGCTGAGGTTAATTCGTCGCCGGCCGGTTCTTTGTCAAGATTCGCGACAACATCAGTTCGTGGGTGCTGTGGTGGCGTCAACGCCATCTTCGGATGGGCGCACCGCAGACACCAAAGCCTATTGACGAGGATGAGTGCATACCACGAGTGGCGGTAGTTGAACCCATCCACGAAGAGCAAGACCGCAAGATGGATCGACGACGCGCTAATCCAGGTCCACGGCGTCGCGGCCTCGAGAATGAATTGGAGGGCGAACGGAGAAGGCCTCGGCGTAAACCAAGGAAAAGGTGAGTCCAAGAAACAGTCCACCAACACTAGCAACGTTTTCACCTTCGGCTCCTTGACGATATCAAACTTGACTTTATAGAAACTTCCCTTTAGGTGAGGAGGCCGACGCCTGTATTATTATAGCGTTTAGGTAACGTTGAGTCAATCCGTAGCGTGTTGAAACATGAAATTGCGGCGGCTGCGTGCGATGTGACCAATTTAGTTCTGCGGTCGTTCTGACATTGAACAGTTTTAACGTAAAAAGGTTCATGTGGTGTTCACCTTGAAATAGTGAGTTGTTTGCGAAATCGGCAGGTCTGCCGCATCGGCCTCCGTCTGCTATCGATCTTCGTCGGGGCCTCTTCCCAAGTTTTTTACTACAACTAAATTATCTTGCTGTGCAATCTTGGAGACGCGCTCCTTTGAAATTTAACACGCGAACCCCACTTTTTGTAACTTTAAACTTATTTCGTAATTTACGAAACACTTTTAGTTACTTCTATTATTATAAACGGTTCACACTTCATCTCAAGGTAGCCTAATATCGTTTACATAGGATGAAATAAATAAGTTGAGCAATTTCCCAACTTACCTATTTTGTCTTCTCTCGGCAATGAATGTCTGTTCTTGTCATTGGCCTGTAAGTAAAAGCTTTATAGAGACGATATCAGTTTGTCTTTCAAATCTAGGATACCTACACTTTCCGAATTTATGTGATAAAGAACAAATAGATTACTGTACTAGTTGGCTAATTATGTTCAATTTCGTACTATATGACATGTAGCTTAAAAATATTGCCTGTTGGAAAAAATCGCTTTCATGTATTTATGTGCATTAACTGGACGTAGTTAAGTAGGCAATTAGAGTTACTGTACGTAGTAGTTAAAAAAATAGAAGTGCAAACATAGGAATGTAGGAATGGTGAAAGAAAAGCAAATATGCTCTACCATTAAAATATTACTATTAAAATGAATGAAAAAGCTATTTTACACACGGTAAATTATCTTTTTTGTTTATTTATACACAAATAAAAACAACATGAATGTTTAATATAAATTGAAAAAAAAAAAATATTTGTCATTTGGGAAACAGTGAAAAATTACAACAATAATATGGTTAAATCGATTAAGGTATAAAAAAGAGAATCGACCTCGATCTACCGTTGGCAAAAAACGGAACCCTTATAGATTCGTCTGTCCGTCCGTCCGTCTGTCTGTCCGTCCGTATGTTACAGCCACTTTTCTCCGAAACTATAAAGCCTATGCTGTTGAAACTTGGTAAGTAGATGTATTTTGTGAACCGCATTAAAAATTTCACACAAAAATAGAAAAAAAGCATTAAATTTTGGGGGTCCCCATACTTAGAACTAAAACTCAATTTTTTTTTTTCATCAAACCCATACGTGTGAGGTATCTTTAAATAGGTCTTTAAAAATACTATTGAGGTTTCTAATATAATTTTTTTCTAAACTGAATAGTTTGCGCTAGAGACACTTCCAAAGTGGAAAAAAGTGCCCCCCCCCCCCCCCCTCTAACTTCTAAAATAAGAGTATGATAAATCAAAAAAAAATATCAAACTTCCACCAAAAATTGGTTTGGACGAGATCCAGTAAGTAGTTTTTTTTAATACGTCATAAACCGCAATTTTCGTCTTTGCTGCTACGGAACCCTTCATGGGCGAGTCCGACTCGCACTCGGCCGGTTTTTTTATATCATATTCGATTTGAATAGTTAGCATACTAAATGCTTCAAAATTTCATTCAATATACATAAAAATGGGTTTCGACCATTGAGAAGGAAATTATATTCTTTCCTCCGTGGTTTTGACCAACCGAGAACTTCGGGACCTCACCTGCAAGCCGGTGCTCGAGTTGGTTGACCTACGAGGCATTAGCGTAATGCATTGGTATATCTTGGCTTTTGTGAGAGCGAGATGTCTGTTGAAAGGATAGCTTGTACCTGAGCCCCGTCCTTTAATCAGTGGTGTAGGCTCGTAGGTGAGGTTGACTTAGGCCTCAGCGATGTTGGTGGCACCCCAGATAGCCCGACATTTAGTACATATCAATATATCCTACTAGCTGTCCCGGCGAACTTCGTATCGCCATATTTTTTCCAGCCCGCGTGAATTTTTGATCCCGTTCCCGCTGCACCTATTTTCTCATCTCTTTAAACCTTCCCTGGGCATCCACGAATATTTCAAGACTAAAATTAGCCAAATCGGTTCAGATGTTCTTGAGTTATAAGCTAACAACGAAAAGTGGCATTGATTTTTATATATATAGATATATATAAACCTCTTTGACGCACACACAGATTTGAAAGTTAATTTAAAACGCGTAAATGTTTTCACTAAATTTTATTTACAAGCCAGTCCTTTGTCAACTAATTTGTCGACGTTACACCGCCGCTGCTGGCAAATGGACGCCTTCCGGCGCCGCTTGGTTTTGTTTATCCGGTAAACAACTGCATCCTGAAAGACAAATAAGTGTGCGTTTTGAATTGGCTAATGGCTAGATCTCGGGCAGGCTTCCAGCTGCAGTCAAACTATATCTAGTGGTTTTTGTCACTTTATTCATAATAGGTTAGGTTCGACAATTCTTGAACTCAAGAACAATCTCACTTTTGAGAGCGATTTATTAATACGGGCCTAAGACTAACCTGGCTACTATTACTCAATCTTATAATGTGCTCGAAAGAAGCCAGCTGTGTTGTAGATGGTAAAATGTAATGGAACCCTACTCGTAGTAATTGGTGACACTTTTGATGATAATAAAACAACTTACAAACTCATTATCGCATTTATTCGTAAACGATATTTTATGCATGACGCATCACCATAGCTACATCAGAGGGTGCGGGTTTGATTGCCGTTTAGTGTAAATCGTAATTCCATTTACATGAATCTCTACATTTTTCTGAGTAATTATTTTTTATCCGAGTTTTAGAACCCATATTAAAAGCCATGCCTTTAATGTAGATTTCGCTGTTTAATAATGTAGTATGTAGTAGAATATTTATATTAAAAAAAACGAGTCCGGTTGTCAATACCTACATTGCACAAAACCTATGTAGTAAATAATCCACATATCATATTATTATTCTCTACTTCGCATTATGACTAAATCGCATAATGACATAGTAGTAAAAAAGCAGTCGTATAAAATTAAGCCCTCCAGCCAAGATATATTGCTTGTGTTAGTACTGTAGTGGGTTCGAACCCGGGACCTTACACCACTATGCTCCCGACGCGACGATTCAATAAGATAAGTACCTATAATTTGTTATATTGAAATAACAACTGCTCCGTTAAATAAAATTGTTACGGTGCGTAAACAAATAGTTTTGTTGTTTTACCAGTTTATAATAATGTCCTAACTTGTCGGTTCTAAAATATATGTTGGCCGCTAGAAAGTTTTGTTAGTGTATTTATTCAAAATAACGAGGACGCTTTTCATTTCATGTTATTTATTATAACGTGTTTATTATAACGATGTTTACTTTTTACTCATTCTGAATATCCTAATAATCATACTTATGAAAAAGAAATCGTATCAACAAATTCGATATGAAATTTATTTTTAAGGTTCTTTTTAGAGTTCCGTAGCCAAATGGCAAAAAACGGAACCCTTATAGATTCGTCATGTCTGTCCGTCCGTATGTCACAGCCACTTTTCTCCGAAACTATAAAGCCTATGCTGTTGAAACTTGATAAGTAGATGTATTCTGTGAACCGCAATAAGAATTTCATACAAAAATAGAAAAAAAGCATTACATTTTGGGGGTCCCCATACTTAGAACTGAAACTCAATTTTTTTTTTTCATCAAACCCATACGTGTGGGGTATCTATAGATAGGTCTTTAAAAATGCTATTGAGGTTTCTAACATCATATTTTTCTAAACTGAATAGTTTGCGCGAGAGACACTTCCAAAGTGGAAAAATGTGTGTGTGTCCCCTCTAACTTCTAAAATAAGAGAATGATAAATCTAAAAAAAATATATGATGTACAGTCAGAGTTCATAAGTGCATTAGTACAACAAGGCTCAAAATGGCGTGGCGTGCGGCCGCGCGCCGGCCCGGTTTTGTGTTTACATATGTGTGTGTGTGTGTCATTAGATACTAATACAGTAATTTACCAACTTAGTAAATTAACTGATAGCTAAGTGGGTTAAGCAAGATACTATAGATGCACAATGATAAGAGGTTCCAGTTTCGATTCCAGCTTATAACGATTTATTATATTTATGACAAAAATATAATTTTAAATATTGATAAAGTAATTTTGCATGAAGTTGGCATTCTTTTTACATTTTATGTTGATGATAGCTAAAATTTAACAAATAATGATATTAATTTATAAATGAAACACAAAAAGTGTTATTGCAAGATCTTAAAATTTGAACCACTCGTCCACGGGTTGCTTACGTAGTGACAACGAAATTATCGATAATATTCCTACGGAAGAACAATTTATGTGTGTGTGTAAATTGTCTTAAAAGAAAAAGGTCACAAGTAGCGCTAGAATGTTGACGCTATAGTTACGTAGGATTCCTACTGCACTTTTGAATTCGACTGTACATTGCCATGTAAACTTCCACCAAAAATTGGTTTGAACGAGATCCAGCAAGTAGTTTTCTTTTAATACGTCATAAACCACATTTTTCGCCTTTGCTGCTACGGAACCCTTCATGGGCGAGTCCGACTCGCACTTGGCCGATTTATTTCATAATAACAAATTTAAGTGTACAGTTATAAAATTATGTAATACTTTAAAAATAAGTTAAATATACTGACAAGATCCTAACACAAGTAAAAAAAAATTTCTAGCACGGCCGTCATAAACACTTTTTTTCTATTATTTTCATATCTACTACCTACATAGGTACCTACATACATATATTCAGAGCTGTAAATATAACAGAGAAAATAATATCCACGGACGAATTTTCTGTTTTTATTATCACAGTGATTATACGCCCCAGTGATGTTCCCACTTGACTCGCGATATCAAAAAGTCTTCAAAAAGATTGGATTGAGGATCTACGAGAATGAGAACTATTAAAAATATATTTAAAATTTGACTTACACCACCAGTTTTCCCAATCCACACTATGGGAAGCTTCGGGAAAGGATTTATAGGGTCGGTAGCGCGAATGTGATGCTTCTGTTGCACCCGTTCATTCGTCTTGCCACGGTAAACGCTTCTTATCGGGTAGGCCGTGTGCTTATCTGCCACCCAAGTGGCATAAAAATAAACTTGTACTAGCCTTATACGTTATTCGTATGCTATTCCTCCCTTCTTGTCCCCTAAGGAATTTTATCGATCTCAAGTGGGTCATAGTACTGCAAATATTATTTAATAGAGGTTATCTGCTGGGTGGGAGTAGCCCGGACGGGCGGCTCTAAATCATATGGGGAAACCCCTCGTGCCTTACCTACTAACTGAACGCCGTGTGACAAGAATAGACAAGATAACGAATGTGTCTGTTAGACGGAGTTTGAAAGACGCTAGGGGCGGAAAATTTTAAGGACATGTGATTAGGTAACGTAAAAGCTATGTTTCAGGTTTGTCCTTTGTTCAATAATTACATAATTTGATAATTTAATTATTCAACAAATGTATGTATATGTCGCAGCCAACTAGCTTAATCAGCCGTTCAATTAACTGCCTAGGTAATTATCTAAACGGCGCCGTTCAGTTAACCTGAATGATATTCAGCCATTTAATTAAACGTCTAGGCAAATGGCGTGGATCGATGATGTTTAATTACCTGCCTAGCCATTTAATTAAGCACAAATGACTGTTTCTGCATGGCTATAAAAAAAATAACCTCTAACCTTCTAACCTAATCTATCCAAGTCGGATTGACCAGGTTTCTCAATAAAAAAGCAACTATTATCTACTATTTTGTTTGTAAAAATACTGAACAAACCTATCACTAACTTTGTGTTTTATTTCGGGGTGGTGCCTTATCGTGCGAATGGCCTAATGGCCAGTTTGTTAAATGTTGTAATAAACGTTACGGCTGAATTTTAGTTAACAGCCTAGGCAGTTAATTGAACGTCTGATTAAGCTAGTTGGCTGTGACATTATACCTACTCCTAGTCCCATGAAAGAGTTTGTGAGCTTTGTTATGAGCGATGGGACCTGCCCTTTAATATACGTTAACTGAAAACTGTATCAAAAACGGACTTGTAGTTTTGGAAATAAATGGCAACATTGATTGGCTAGTAAAAAATTAAGAATCCGACTGCTGTCCAAAAGATCGGAACAAGTTTGATAGGCGGTACCCATTAATTATCTTTCTGTTTATGATTGGCAAATGGATACCGCCTGCTATCAACCTTGTGTCGATATTTTGTTAATTATTTTATTTTAACCTTTTTATTAGTTATGATATTATGACATGTACCTGTAAATATTCTTGTGATCTTCTAATTCCCTTAATTTTGATACCCTACTTGATAAATTTTAATTATTTTTTGACAATACGTATTTTCGCACCAAAAACACCGTACAGTTTTTGTAGACATTTTATGTATCCTATAACCCTCGGGCGATAAGTACCTTTCATTTGAAATCTGATTTATCGAAATTCGTCCAGCCGTTAGGCCTGTAGAAGGGAACAAAGAAAACTACTTACATAACAAAGTATAAAATATTATTTTACTATACCAAACGGAACTTCTGTATACATATACTTGGTCGCACTCGCAAAATGACAAACCTTTTATTCCCATTAGCACCAGGCTCTGATCTCTCACAATAGGTGCTTCTCTTCACAATTTAAAAGCTGTTGTATCACACAGAGTAAGTCAGTGACAGGTCGTATGAGACGCTTACGTAGTGATGTGCAAACATCAGTCATGGCGTTATGCTCTCACAGCGAGGCGGCCGGCGCGGCGGAGGGAACACTTTGTCACTCTTGCTTTACAAACTTTTGTGTTGGTCTAGGTGACAGTTTCACGAGACTAATCTAAGCTTGTGTATCTTTTGCTTTCAGCGGTATTGATCTTTAGATTATTCTACAGAGCGCAATTTAGGAAATAATGTGTTTCACTCGATGAAGCATTAAAGGAGGATTACTCGGATTATGATGATATTGGAATTAATTTTCGTGTTTTTAAAGGATGCTTAAGGCATTGACCTCAGATCTTAGGTATCAGTATACACCTCTACATCTATTCTATGTAAAAAGTGGGTTCCAAGCAGCACCTCAGAGCTTCCTGTTCCTGAACAACAATAGAACACAATCGATTATACAGGCCGTAGGACGCAAATATATACAATAGGTATATTTTTTTTAAACACTTTTATCGTTATTAAATAAATTAATAAATAATAATAAAATCATTTAAACTCAATACTTAGGTACGCCGTTTCCGAAAGGTTGATCAATGTCAAATTAACTAATCGGCTATTAATTTTTTTTACAAATAGCAATTTTATTGGGTTGCTAAAAGCATGGTTAAATAGTATAATTTGATCATCGTGTTGGTAATCAGCTATTTTAACCTACATTCTACACGGTATCTATTTGAAGATCTTTTGTCATTTGAGTGAAGATTTACCATTGTATATGATTTAGTAGGTCTTGAGAAACCAATATTGGCTATGTTATAAATCTATCTATCTATCTATACTTACTATTATACATATAATTGTAAAGTGGTCGTGTCTGTACATTGGAGATATTTAAAAAAAACTTGGGTTATGTTATGTTAACGATACTAAACACAAAAATATTTTTTTTGAATTTCCTGTCTGTTTGTCTGTTTGTTCGCGATGGACGCAAAAACTACTACTATAACTAGATGGCGTTCTCGCGTTTAAATTTAAGCTATTGTTTGGTTTCAAACTCCCGAACCGGTATTTTATTGGTACTTCTTTTTTAATTTCTAATTTGTCAATTGTGAAATAGATGTCGGTACAGTCTTAAGATCCGTTACAAAATCGTTTTTCACACAAAGACAGATTAGAGCTTGGTGAAGTATAATTGAGTAGACAAGAGATACAACGGGAAAGGAGAAGGAGTTGGATAGATATCCAGATAGAAATATTCTTTTATACCACTTAAGTAGCAAACAAGCACGCGGCCCACCTGATGGAAAGTGGTTACTGTGGCCTATGGACGTATGCAACACCAGGGGCGTCACACTCGCCCTTCTTGAAGTACCCCATCCCAATAATATAGTCGTGAGTACTGTTATAGTGAAGTCGAGTATAGTGGCATCGAGTAGAGAGGCGAAAACAGAGTGGAGTACTAATCTGTCTAATCTTTTTTTTATTATATACTACTTAGGTCGCAGACAATCACACGTCCCTCCTGATGGTAAGAGGTAACCGCGGCCTATGGGCGAGTGCAACACCAGGGGAGTCACACTCGTGCTGTGCTGTAAAAACAGAGAGATTCTGTGCCGTCAGCGCAAAAGATAAGTAGGACAAAGCCTTTAGTTTTCCCACTGACAGCACAAAATCTCTCCAATGGGCTACCCTACTCACCGTCGAAAATACAACACGAGGTTATTAAACCGCGATCTTCTGAAGGGCGGAGGACCCAGTCGGCCTGCTCGATTGGTACGGATAGGTATACCTTCGTGTCCTACCTCCTCATAAAGCTCCTCTAATCAGCGTTCAACGCGCAACTCTCTGCACTAAAATATATAGCACCACGCGATCAACGACCTCCATGCGGGCGGAGCCGCGGGCAACAGCTAGTATAATATATTTTGACTTCTAGGTACGATTTGCTATTTTATTTTCCTAACAGTTCTATTATAAATTAGAATAATAAATTTTATATTCGCTACAAAAGCCGTCTAACTATAATATTTTCTGTAAGTATAATAAACAAGATGAGGAATAAAAACTCTTAGAAGTAGCGCGTATCCTTTAGAATATTCTTATTTCTCTTTATTGGTATAACTTCAGTAAGAATAATGGTGTCTTTATCAATAGGTAAGTTTTCACAGTATCTCTTTATAAGTCGTGGTAAGTTAAACATTTTTAGACCTTTTAACAAGAAATTGATACTGTTTTCTTTGTTAACGACTTTATAACAACTTATTAAAAAAGCTCTAGTTACTGCTAGGTTAGGTCAAAAATATATCATAATCCAGCTTCACTCAGCTTTTCATGCGATGTATGATAATGAGAATTGCGTTTATTTCTTGAAATGAAAATGTTTTTTTTTCTGCACTTTGCCTCTTATAATCTTTTTTCAGTCATTGATTTACATAATTACTAGTTAGTGCGAGTATATAATTATATTTTATGGGCTCGGAAGAGTGATTGCTTTTTTTCCTCCAGGGTCGAGGTGTGCAGAGAGAACGGCTCGCCGTCTTCTACGGTATGTTCGAATAGCAGGTTTCTTTGAATAGGCTGTCTCGATATATAAGAAAATAATAAAAAATATTGTACGACAATCTACACAACGCTATCTAGACCCAAAGTAAGCATAGCTTAACTAGTTTGTGTTATGGGTTCTAGAATGCGGATAAACATATCGATATCGATATTAAGGGGTATGTTATTATATGTGGATATAAACATATAATAACATATAATTATTACATGACTTGTAACTTTTCTTAAGTAAGTCCTTGAGTGACAAGATATTATATCTTTTGAAGTCACTTAAGCTGATTTATCAAATAATTCCTACAAAGTGCCATGACAAAATAAAAATTACTTACTTTGAACGTTAACAGAACATCGTCAGGAAGAAATAAAGACGATACTGGAGTATATTATATTTTTTGTTGAAAGTAATATAATTGTGTTTAAGGAAATGTGTCAAAATTTGACGTTATTTCTCACTTCTTGTGATAAATATTAAAGGTAAAGAAATTTCCTAGTTATTGTGGTACATATTTGAAGTTATAAGTATCATTGTCAACGACTAAAGTAGCTTAAACACTAAATAATAATTACTCACAAATCCTTCTTTTGTTGAAATACCATGTTTAATTAAATCGATACACAAGTAGTTTTATAAATTATCAGAGTACAAAGATTTATACTTCATGTTTTCAAGTCACTGAACAAATTCAATATACTCGTGATAGTAGTAGACTCATGATGGGCAATCGGATGTTGTGCCAGAAAACATTTTTATGGTGCACAATGTCCATTGATTTTTCTCCATTTTCCTTGTACTATCTAAATGTAAATTCTTTAAGCTATTACGACCTGACGTCTTTAGGGGAAACAACCCCAGTATTATTTTACAGGTTATATTCTCTTTCATAAGTATAAGTATAGTGAGGCAATACTAATCTCCAAACAATGTCCCATTGTATTGTTATCGTGCAGGCTTACTGTTCGCCGAGAATGTCGAAAATTAGAACTCTAAACCACAGACTGGCAATAAATGCAGTTAAGTACACTGTGCCCATACAATTTGGAACAGGTCTATGTTATATAATATCGTCATTGACACTTAAATACTGTAACAGTGGTTTAGCCACACGTGTAAATGTAAATTAATGGCGCAATATTATGTACTGACACATATGTATATCTATGTTATATTCTCAAAGGAGTGAACAGATGTGGATTAAAATCAACATTTTTCCCCTACTGCTTACCTACAAACAAACTATTTTCCACGAGCTATATATTCACAGAAAGATGAGAACTATCTCTTAGCCAGCTTGCATTGTTCTTCACCAAAAACCCACACTATTTTAATGATTCGTCATAATGAAAGAACTTAAAAAAAGAATAATCTAAGCTGTTTATGCTCTTATTTACACCACGGTATCAACCTGAATACTAACAACACTTGTGATTATTTCCGTACTCTTTCAATGTTTTAAGAACATTTTTAATCAGACTGAATTTTAAACTCGAAACCAATGAGCCTGCATGAAATAATGACAGGTAGAGGAAGCTCGTGAAATGTGTAGGGACAGAAGTAGATGATAGTCTTTTGTATATGCCTACCCTAAGGAAGACAGATGTGAGTGTTTATATGAATTTGAAATTCCAAGGGTGAATGAAACTTCCATTCTAGCTTTGCGGGGCTGATTGTTTGTATTTATTCACGAAGCGCAGCGTCGGGGCTAACCTCTATAAATTGCAAAAACAAACGGCATTGTTTACAATTTTAATTGAAATATTTGGGGTTTTATTACTTATTGCCAATGAAAAACATTGCCTGCTCCAATTACGGTAATCTATTAAAAGAGTATGCTGAGGTTGAACAAAAAGCAAATTTAACACCGTATAGAATGTAGTATTCTAATACTTTTTACGAAAAACTACTAATCAAGAAAACTGTATATAAAATTAGAAAATTTTACAAATAACAACTATACACATAAAAATTCCACATGGGTCAAGATGATCAAATCAGATTATACGCTGCTAAATGAGTAAAAATTTAAATTATGTAAAGATTCCTTTATAGTCCCAGAATAAGGTTACGTGAATGTTTTTATAGGGTCGGAACCCCACTAGTAGTGCCTTAGATTTCAGACGTCCATATACGTCTCCGATAGTAGCCGACTATTTGAAGAGACGGCTCTTACTAAACTTGGCGGCTGTTAAAGTGGTGCAGTCAACCTCAAAAGTAACTTACTCATTCCCTTAGAGAATTATATATAGAGCGCGCGTATCACTCTGGTCTTTAGCGCCGAGTGTAGGCAGATACTTTGCGATGGTATAGTGCACCTATACCTAATGACCTTTAATGCATTACCGAAAATATCAATAGTTGCACTTATGCACGTTGTATTAATTTTTTTGTTCAATTTGATATGGATGGATAAAATGTGTGTGACGCCCCTAGTGTTGCATACGTCCATAGGCCACGGTAACCACTTTCCATCAGGTGGGCCGTGTGCTTGTCTGCCACCTAAGTGGTATAAAAAAAAAAGATACAAAAAAATGGTATCATTTTGTGTATTACAGAAACAATAAATACTACAAATATACGATGTAATATTGTGGAATATTTATTATTTTTATTTTATTTTAAATATAAGTTGCGAAGTCACTTTGACAGGTAATTGTTTTGCTACTGATTGAGGTTGAGCCAGGATCCTCGGTACTGTTCATACCTGCGCCAACGTTCATACGTAGCTAGGCGCTCTCTCTATATTTATACTCTAGCTAGCTCATTCCATGTCACCAATCAACTTAAAACGTTTAAATTTTCATAAAATGACGAACGAGGCATAATATTATTTATCTTGTCCTCTGATTGCTTTCCTTAATTAATTTATTTCATATGTTATAGTCAATTCCCGAAGCTCCGGCGCTCCTAGTTTTGACTAGTTAGTCAATCCTCAGGTCTGACTTGAAGTCTTATTCAAAGCCCAGACAATCGGCCTCTGACTAAAGAATTTTGGTCAATATTATATACCGAAAGTACAAAATTCCGAAGTAAAAAATCCCGAAAATTAAATTTTTGAGTGGACACAAAAAAAAGCCAAGCCGAAGGCACCGAAGGCTAGCCTTAGGCCTTAGCCTTCTAACCTAATCTATCCTAGTCGGATTGCGCGGGGTGGACATGAGTGTATTCCTTGCATTGACCGAATCTGCCAGTCTCTTCTAGGATCGACTAGGCAAAGCCTGAAACAGATTATTTTACTTTTGATGTTTGACTGAAAAGTTAGAACTTCTAGGTTTGACTAAAAATACTTAAATCAAAGGCCGAAATTGAAATTTATTTTGGGCGTAGCCCGAAGACGTTGGTCAAACCTAGGATAAATCAGTCACTCCGCAAAGAGACTGCATATCGACCTTTGACTATATCAAATCAAACATAAAGTATCAAGGTACTTTTTCAATTCGAGGTGATTTTTCTCAGCGAAGTCACCTTCTCACTAAATAAAAAGCAGTGAATATGTAATTTGTTCTTAATAGTTCAAGGTATAACAATATTACCTTAGATGTATTCCAAGTAACCAAAAGGCACGATCTTGGAACAAATCGAAAAAGAAAAGATTTTCCTGGTACGCGGATGCCGCAATTCCCATCTGAAAAAATATAATATCGGAGACTTATATTTTATCTGTTCTATGTTCTGCTTGCGTGGATACGATTATGTTGTGCGTTTTCAGTAATCGTTTATGCTTTCCAACGACAATACTGTATTCATATCGACTGCTATCACCTAAGGGATAAAAATTATTTTACTTTCCGAAAGTTTCCTTTATACAATTACGGTTATCATCAAGAATAGGTGGAACTAACATTACAGTATTAGTCCCGATTGCATCTAAAGCTTGTTGCTTTGGAACTCGGAGTCCTCCCTCCATTTATTTATCGTGACTTGGCTCATCTTTTCTTGGAGGGACTGTTGTGTGTCATTTAACCCTCAGAGAAAAGCTTACAAGTACTGTAGGCTTTTCGCGCTACACGCTGGCAAACGTGATTGGCTTGGGTCCCAATGATCTTTGCGAGACCGCTATACACCTTGGTTGTGTCTAAAATAACCTATATTAAGTTGAGTCGAGAACTACGAGTGAGGTACTACGAGTCTATATACTCTCCTACTCCTTTCACATTCCTGTAATTATCACCTGATATTTCAAAGCAATCTCTATACAATGATTTACAAAGTGCTCACCAAAAATTGCATTTAAAATAGTTCCTACCATTTGGGATCGTTTCATAAAACGGAAGTATACTGCAGCTGCGACCTGTTTCAGTATATTAACTGAGAGTTTTTCATGTACCTATTTCTTACATCACTTGTAATAGTTGTTTGAATAGAGACAATTCTATTTTTGCTTGTATGTATTTTTTATGTACCTACGTCGAGCATGAAAAGAAAAAAGTGGTGGTCTTCTATATTGTTATATTATAATTGAATATGTTTGCGATAGACGCAAAAACTACGGCACAGATTTTTATGCATATTTTTTCTTGGAAAGTTTTTAGTCAGACTTAAAATCTTACGTTTGTTTTATTGCAATCGGTTGACTACAACCGGATAACAGTAACACGCTAGAGGAGCCGCGGGCGGAAAGTTAGTAAGTAATATTTTTGCGCAGACTTTTCAAGTCTTGCCGTATACATTTTATTTAAAAGCGAGTATCCGAAATTATTAGTGAACCCGTTATCCTCTTCAGCTAAACTAAAATGCTTGTGTCAGGAACGAATTCATCTACCAGGAATAGTACCCGGAACCTCTCAATCACAAGGACCACTCCATAAATATTAAGCTACTGACGCTACTCTTCCATTCATAGTTATAGTAGTCCCTGTTTAATGATGCAGGCACAGCAACAACTAAACGAGATTATTCTTAAAACAGATGATGTAGCCGTCACCTGGCGCATTTACCGGGTTGATAAGGATCAACAACGAAATATATTTCATGATCATGCCTTACGGGACTTAATACAGTGTGTTTAAAAAAAGTTTTTGTTTCGCACAGTACTTATTGGTTACTGTAATTGAAGGACTTACTGTAGATATGTCAGCACTTTTAGTTTTTGAATATTTTATTTCGTAGCTTGGTGGTTAAAATATGAGCTTTGCGATTTTGCCAGAGGTTCCGGTTTCAAATCTATATTACACTACCGACGTGAATCCACTCCTAAACCAGCAATTTAGCTTGAGGCGTTAGGTTACGTTAGTACAAAGGAATACTGCTAGGTAAATACGTTTACTAAAATTATTTAGGAAAATCTGGTGTTGCTACCAAAATACCACCATTTTGCAATTCAAAATTCAGCAAATAATGGAAATTAACAAAAAATATAGATATAGATAGATAATACTTTATTGTACACCAATAAATTTACAATAGAGAGAAGTAGGTATCATGTATACAGTTTAATGTACAATGGGCGGCCTTATCGCTGGAAGCGATTTCTTCCAGGCAACTTATAACAATATACTACTGTTCATGAATAATGACAATTATCAGTGGGGTAGATAAATAAGATACTGGACTAGTTTCCGAGGTGAAACCAAGGATGCAACCGGTACCATCACATAATATGATAATGATGAGTCAACAACCCAAAACTAACTACCCTATCAATACATTACTAGAGAATGTCTACCAACATGCGAACCTTATGCTTATTTGCTGACTTATTAGTGTACAAAAACCTTTTTACAGAAATAGTCGAGAAGTAACCTCCTATCTGTAACTTCAGTCTCATAAAGTTTGATAATCACGAACAATGTGCAGACGGAGTTTGGAAAATCGATACGGGCAAAGGCATATATTAGACGAACGATTCTTGAACTCTTTATTCTTTCAACTCAAAGTTTGAGTAAAACAGCATCGATTTTATTAACATTTGACATCGATTTTGGTATAATTTACGCGAAATCATATGATTTCGTTATTGAACAGATTTCATAGGGTGCCGGTAGTGAACGGAAAATATCGAAGTTCAGCCAAACCCGCAGTAAGACTGGAAAAAGTGAACTCCGGACTCCGAGGTGAAAGCTTCGGATGCAACCGGGATTAACGCTAGGATGATGAAGAAGAATACGATTATGTTATTAGGATTTTTGCTGTGTTCTGGGATTTTTGCATCTTATGATCCAACAAATAATAACACAATATCGATCATTAAATATAACTTCACGGACGTTCAGTATTCAGACCTGCGATTTTTAGTATTTGATCAATTGATAGTGAAATATACCATAGTTTAAATTTTTGTTTGTTAAAAGTAGGAAAGGGTTATTAAAACCCTTTCTATATGTTTGGTTGCAGAGGAACACATATTCGGTCTTTTTAGATGTTTTAAGCTCTCTGTACAAGATAGGAGTCAGAGTCGAGTGTTTGTGAAACAAATCCCTTCAGCCAAACATTAAATCAAGTTCATGCGGGGAACATGCTGTGTTCCAAGAGCTCTCTTGAGATTCCTTGTGTTATCAAGTTGCTTCCGTACACTGAACGTACAGTCAATATTTCTTTGAAACGTTTGATGAATAAACTATAAAACCTACATATTTGTGACGTACATGATTGCACCTTGATTGATATGAAAAGTAATATTATACTCTGTTATTTGAAGTAATCGTCATGCAGTGTATGTACAGCGGTGACGAGATAATAGGATTTATATCGAACGAAGGCGAAGAAAGCCAGCTAAAGTTGATTCATTTGAAAGAGAGGAAGGAGCGGAATAGTAATGTGTTATAGAGCGGCCCCCTCTGATGCGGTTCCAATTTTTTTGAACTTGGAGGGTTGGCAGAAGAAACGTGTCTTTTATGTCATACTAGCTGTTGCCCGCGGCTCCGCCCGCGTGGATGTCGGTTATCGCGACCAAACATAGCCTATGTCCTTTCTCGAGGTTCAATCTACCCTTATACTCAGTACTGAATTGATGCCGACTCTTGACCAATAGATGGCGCTGTATGTCCGAAATAAATTTTATTTTTTATTTTATTTTTTGTAATAAAAACTATCCTATGTCCTTTCTCAAGTTCCAAACTATGTCTGTACCAAATTTCACACAAATCGGTTCAGTAGTTTAGGCGTGAAGCAAAGACAGACAGACAGACAGACAGAAAGACAGACAGAGTTACTTTCGCATTTATAATATTAGTTTGGATGTGCAGTTGCCTTTCTCGTTACTAATTAAGCGTGGAATGAATGAAAGGTAATGTACATTAGAGAGTCCATTCACAACTCATAGAATGAAATCTTGAAAACTGAAATCGTCTATCCCGGTGAATTCTAAGCGGTTTTTTATTACTTATTAGTTATAATAACACGTAAATATTCAAGGTTTATGTTTTTAAGGTATTTTATCGATCGAATATGTTTAACGGGGGACTACACATCAAAGCAGCAAAAGCATTTTACTGCTTCGGTGCTTTACCTGGTGCCTATATTTACGCAGCAAATGCTTCTTGACAACTCTTGTCAAGACCTGTATTTAGTTGGTCATTTGCTATGTACGCAGGTTTGATGTTCAAAGACCATCAATAGAGACAATATCTAAAAGTGACAATATTATGTTATCTATTTACAGTACATCCATTTCCTTCAAATAGGTATATCTGCCACTGGCAAAAACGTACATTAATATTCCGAACCATAATCCATGTTAATCTGAGGATCGGTTCAATTTAGAAAATGATTCTGTATTGGATCACCTGTTTATTGATGAAAAATAGCCTTATAACTAACATCGTGCTACAAATCATAATACAGCAGAGCAGCCACGATACAAAAATTGATAGAAATTATTATAAATGTAAAAGTTTGTGAAGATGTTACGATATTTTTTACTCAATCACGTTCGGTGAAGCGGTACTGGCTGAAACGTGGTACCAGGGTTAATATATAGTCTAGTACAAATATTATACTTCTTATTCCTGCAATAGATTCCCATGGGTTGCGGGAACTCGATCAGCGTTCTACGTATGCGGAGCTACGGGCAACAGATAGTTGATAGACTAAACCAACTGAAGGAGATATTATGGTTTACTAATGTTTGGCAAAAAACGTTTCCCAAAGTGTCACATGCCAAATTATGATTCCCAAATTTTCATTTGGAAAAAAAGCATTTGGCAAAACAACTTTTCGCAATTTTACAGTTAGCAATACTATTTTTAGCAAATTATTGTTTACCAAATAATTACATGGCAAAGTTTCATTTTACCAAGTTAATATGGTTTGGCCTATGATTTTCTTAGAGTCTAAATTCACTGCATTAATTTTTTTAATTTTAAGATCCAATTTTTAAAATACACTGCTGCATGGATGTTTTTTTCACCTTGGACAAATAATTTACAGGTAAGAACTTCGATAATAATTATATTGTTATTATACAAATCATTTCGGGCGCTTCTTCGGCCGCTGCCGCGGCACGCTCCCTTCGCTCGCTCATCTCGCGCTCTGTGGGGTCACAGTTCTAACCTAACCTAACCCAGTTTTCTAGCAGTTCCAATCAAGCCTACGTACGTTACAAACTTCGTCTTTACAAAATAAAGCATTTGCTAAATGTATATTTGACTTAATGAAAATTGAGCAAGTAAATATTTGCCAAATGAATATTTGACCAAGTGATTAAAGTGCGAAATGTAAATTTGCTAAAGATTCTTTTGGGAAATGAAAATTTGCGATAAGTTTTTTGGGAAGTGAAATTTGACGAAACATATTTTGCCAAACGGCAGGATCCCAGATATTATATTTATGGGTACAGTAAGCGATTTAAAGGTTTCGAATATTTGTTGTACTGATTGAATCCATTTCATAATTGTAAACCCAGCATTAGATTGACATATCATCAAGATTAAAATGTATTTTGAATATGAAGAGCAATCAATAACTAACGTTCAGTCAACCACAAAACTAGATTGCACAGATTTTCAAATACATTTTTATTGAATTGTGGTATTGGTTATTTATTTTTGAATAGTTTCGTCGTGTGTAATCTGAATAATTATTAAAATATATCTGGCTAAGTAATTAACAGTATTTTCATTGTAAAATATGAATTAGTTTGCACAGAAACAACATTTTTAAGTTTTAATATCAGCTACTTTTGATGCTGACTACACATACACTGGAACGACGAATGAAAATAAAATGTGCGTAGCAATAATATTTAAACCAGCCTAACCTCTTTTTGTACCCGGCTACTCAGAATGAATGTCCGGACAATAATTTACTTTCACAATTTTTCAGTTTCACTTTTTTGAATTTAAAATTATACACAGCGCATATTTGTAGATTACTCTACTTAATACTATTTTACTTTTTCTTAAATTCTTAACTTGAAAAAGCTATGTTGGGAATATGGCTACTTCCTCGTACCACTTGAGTGTTTTTGTTAAGAGTTCCCAGTTCCCACACTTTAAAGTACCCTACTTAAGGATTATTACTTCAAGTTCAGATTCATAAGTTTACGCAAGATGTTGTCAGTCAGACTAATGGCGGGTTCGATCCCCGCTCAGTGCAAATATTTGTGTTCATGAAATATGGGTATTTGCATTGGTCTGGTCGTGCCTCGGAGAGCACGTTAAGCCGTCAGTCCCAGTTGCCATAATAACTTCTATGGCAGTCGTTACGGGTAGTTGGAGCCCTCAAAAATCCAAAAACAACGGTCTAACTACAAAGCTTCGATATCGCCTAATGTTAACATTGGGTTGTGGAGGTCAGATGACAATCGCTGCACGGAAAATATCGAGGTCTAGCCAAATTCGTAGTTAAGACTGATAAAGCGGACCCCAGACTCCGAGCTGAAAAAGCTTCGGATGCGACTGGGAATTAACGCTAAGAGGAAGAGAAGTTGTCAGTCAGACTAATTTCCAATAAAGTAAATAACTGGGAGAGTTCAAAGTGAGCTCACCTTGTAGAATGCACATTTAGAATTGGTAAATGTTAGGTAAATAAATCAAGAAAGCAAAAGATGATTTTTCTCTTACTGAAATTACTAGTATTTCCGCAAGTTCCACCAATTAAATTAAATACGTCGATAGTGTTTAAATCTACGACTACTTTCCATGAATATCATATAAATTTTAATGTCGAATAACGAATATAATTAACAGATTCTCAAACAAACCCTAAAATTGTCTAAAATCGGCTTTAAAATTGCTACGACTACCCGTATTTAAATCATACAATCATACACCCCTACCGGTTTTAAATCACATAACAAAAAGACTCGCCTCATAGCTGCATTAATTATTTAGGAGAAAATTACGGATTTGTCAACGTCAAAGGGTTAAAGTCGTAATCCCAGTATATTATGTACTGTGCTTATAATTGAAACAAAAAGCCTGTTAACTAGACCATTTTGTATAGATCCGATTACGTATATTTCATAGGTGACGCCGGTTCTGATTCTCAAGTTCAGGTTTTGTGAAGTGTTCTGTCGCTTGAACTTTAATTTCTCTGAATATTTTTTTACTGAATCCGTTTTATTTTGTAATAAAGCAATTATTATGCAATTTTTTAATGAATCGATTTCGAAAAAAGTTAGGATAGAAAACGTTAAAACAAATGGCAAAGGCGACGTACGAGTAATCTGTTGAATCTTACTTCTTCATCATCCTAGCGTTAATCTCAGTAGCATCCGAAGCTTTCACGTCGAAGCCTGGGTTCCACTTTTACCAGTGTAACAGCGGATTTGTCTGGATTGCAATATTTTCTGTGAAGCGATCTACGGAAATAATAAAATTTAATGATGTTACAATAATTATTTTGAAACATTGTTTTTCTTTATGACTCTTCCATCTATACCTAATATAAAAATGAATCCCTAAATGTGTTGCTAAGCGCAAATCTCGAGAACGGCGGAACCGATTTCGCAAAATCTTTTTTTTTAAAACATTCCTTGAAGTACGAGGATGGTTCTTACGGAGAGAAAAAAAAAAAAAAAGAATCGTCTGTTAGGCGGTACGAAGTTCGCGGGGTCAGCTAGTGTTAAATAAATGAAAAATTTCCGTGGCATTCAGGCGTGTATAAACGAAAATTTCAGCAATCTAGAATATATCCAGGAAGCTCAGTTATTCAAATATTCACCCTAGAAAGCGATTATAGTGATTTTCACTCTAGAAATTTCCACCTGTGTGTTGAAGTGTTCTTTATAACTGTAATGTCCTTGATAAGTTAATCATTTGGATATTTTAATTGTCCTTCATGTTTATCATCATCTAACCCAATGATACGACCTAATTGTTTGTATTAAGAGTGGGTTCACATCGGTACTGTAATGGCTGACGTGAACCTACTCCTAACACAAGCAATTTAGCTTAACTGGAGGGGTTAGATGGGACGCTAGCTATCTAAACACAATGTCTTTGAAAGACTTTTAAATTTTTATCGTGAAACAAACAGAAACGGCACAAAGAGGACTTTTTGCTCTTAGTACCATCCGAGCATAAAAGGTTTTTATTGCTTGTTTTCATAATAAATTAGGACTGGATCACTAACTAAACGTAAAAGCTTTTATAAGAAAATGATGAAAGTGAAACTCTACTGTACCGATATTTAAGTTATTTACCGTTTCTTTAGGCAATATTATTAGTTTAACTTTCATTAGCATTGTTCTCGTAGTTTTTTTTTTTCTATAATATCTTATCCTTTATAGTTTAAATAATTTAATAGGCGCCCTAGACAGATACCCTGAGTAGTATTAGGAGGTAACTTGGTAGTAATGGAATGAAATATGAAACTATTATAAATTAAGATAAATAATTTGTAAATACGTCACAACTTAGGAAGTTTAAAAAAATATAGTGTGACATACCTATTTCAGTTTAAATTACAACAAGTAATTTAAACTACGATGTGGTTCTTTATTTCTGCGAAACCTCGTAAGACAGCTACCGTACGTTATATCGTTTTCGTTTTTTAATTTTAGTGTTGTTGCTGTATTATCTTTGGTTATTAAATTTTAATCGTATGGAGGTTATCTTATTTATTATTCTATTATATTTATTTATTCTATGTTACACAACTGAAAATGTAACTTATATGTTACTTTTGCCGTATCGCATATTAGAGACAACGAAAGTGAATAAATAACAATTATTACTACTAATATCAATACCTTTTTACTGTGCGAAAATTAGTAGACATACCCTTCGCACTCTGGCCGGCCCTTCGAATCAATTCAGGTAATCTGTTGACAACTGAATCGATTAATATTCTCACAATCGATCTGACACTCCAACCCTAGACTAGAACTGTACTGAAGCACCTATTAAATTATTTCAACTATAGTACCTACCTATTACGAGTATCTATTCTATACAATATCCAGTATCCAATATTTAATCCAGTTCAAAAACAGCACTGAGTACCTATCTCATGTCAATCTGTATATATTTTATTGACGTAAATATTTAATACTGAACTCATCATAGTTCTGATGTTGGTACATATTTTAAGCCACGCGTATAAGCCAAGCCACGAGAGCATTGAGGCTTATTGAAATATAATATCAATTCATGTTTATAAGCTACGTTATGACACTGATGCAAAAATAATGTTCATGCAAATATGAAATGAAATGTGTAAATAATTCATTGGTCATTTGTACATAAACTAGTAATATTTGCTATTTTGATAAGTAGGCCGGTGAACATTGATAAATATAGATCAAAATCTATTTAATAATATTCACAATATTTCATACATTGCCTAATACCACCCGAAGCCGCTGGAAAATAATCTTTACACCTTATAGAATGACCATAGCAATTTTGTATGGAATTAAAAGAAAAATTCTACCAAGATTTCCCTTTGCAGAGCAAACCTACAGGAATTTGATTACAGGAACCGCTCAACACTGATAGGTAGGGTTTAGGTATTTTAACTATCATGATAATAAAATATATTGGGATATTTACTATTTTGGGACATTGGGATATTGTTTGGAGTTACCGATATTTTGTGGCGTATTGTCCCTGCGCGATCATGGCGCTTGTAATACTGCCAAAATATCAGAAACTCCAAACAATGCATAGTAAATATCCTGATATCGCTTGTAGTAATAAAGATAGGGTTATTCCCGACGATACTCATCATCATCTTCATGTAGACGTATCCTCCTGATTGCATCCGTGGCCACAGTGACCAGTGAGCTCAGGGTCCGCCTTCCGGCTCTTCCTCCTCCAACGATACTATCTATCTTAATACTTAGACCTTAGATCTACACTGCAAGAATTTGAAAATTAAGTTTAAAACTAAAACCCGACTACTGCAAAAGCACGTTCCAAAAAGTATTCAACAAGAAAATATCAAGAATAGCCGTGGTCGTATGCCACTTTTCCCTAGAATATATTGTTTTGTTAGAGTAAGTGGCATACGACCACGGCTATTCTTGCTATTTTCTTGAATAATGCTTTTTGGAGCGTGTTTTTGCAGTAGTCGGGTTTTAGTTTTAAACTTAATTTTTTATTTATTCTATTTTGGGGCAACCAATACCCAAAATTTACACATACTTGAAATGAACTAATTGAGCCCTTGAATTTGATACCCAACACGGTCTAATTACCTCAAGTTTATTTTTTAACGCAGTACTTTATGACCGCTAGAGGGCGCCACATTGAATTCAGTGACACAGCATATCGTCCCATAAGAGCCAAACGAGCGTATCACCAAAATATCGATTTTTTTTAATTTCAGAAATATGTTGTCTATGTGGTCCTACACCATCTGCCAAAAGGACGTATTTATATAGTCTCACGACTGTAAATCGCTGTAAATCGCATGTATAGTGACCTGACTGTACATGCGCTGCTGACGCTGCATTACAGACCGTACCGGCGACTGAAATTAATATAGGACTATCTCAAAAGTATGCCAAAACGAATACAAAAAGAATTTTTAAAATCAATGCATATAGGTACACCGGAAATATAGCTGAATATTCTGAACACTTCTGCGTACCCCTTCAAAGAACTCAGGCGTGATGTTATGATGTGTAATGGCAGAAACATTGCAATAATATGCGATTGCAGCAATCGCGGCTGATTTCCTGGTACTTTTTGAAGAGTTCCTTGGTCTAATCTCGGAAACCCATCATCAGATCTTTACGAAATTTAAATGGAACCACTTCGGCATAATCTACTTACGAACAGAAAAAGAAAATCCCTCCAGAATTGGCTTCACAATCGCGTAACAAACATACAAAAAAAAAATAGGGTACGAATTGAGAACCTCCTTTTTTGAAGTCGGTTAAAAAAGGAGTACTTTCTCTTAGCTGTGTTACCTAACCCCGGGCATCACACTGTCTTCTTAGAACCATTCATATTTAATGTTGAGGTTATCCAGTTTTGGCATATTTATTAGCCGGATTTCAGTTTTCTTATGAATTAAGAATAAACCATAATCAAGAATTTGTGGCAAATTAGTCGTTCAATATTGAAGAAATTTTTGAGTTAATTTGAATTGTTTGTTTTAAAAAAAAAAATAAACATGATTGAGTGTAAACTGTATTAACTATAAGTATTTAACAATTTATACATTATTGATAACACACTTGTACTTTTCCACAATATTTATTGTTCTCCTAACCGGTTTCACCTCACGGCATTCTCAAAGGATTACATTGATGATTAAGAACATTTGGCTTGTTAAGCCGAATCTTTGATTGAAGCCGTAATCTTTAACAAGCCAAATGTTCTTAATCATCAATGTAATCCTTTGAGAATGCCGTGAGGTGAAACCGGTTAGGAGAACAATAAATATTGTGGAAAAGTACAAGTGTGTTATCAATAATGTATAATAATAACTTCCACCAAGTGCCATCAATCAACAGTATGAATATTTAACAATTTGCAAATTGAAGACACTACTCTTTTACTTGATAAAAAATAAAAGGAGTGTATACTAGAAGTGGGGGACTTTGGATCATTCCGATAATATCTGGAAGTGGTTTACCAGGTACAGGTCACCGATACGACAACACTTGAATCACAAATAGGTAGCTAAATCAAAGTTAAAGGGCCAAGCAAAAAGATTTATTCTTACTTTTTGGTGGTATTTTTTGTGTTGGGGTTTTTTTAATAATAACTACCTACTCAGATGTTTATAGTAAAAGCACCAATTTGTATACTGAATGTTCAATACAGTTAATCATTTTCCTCAATTCATCCATATCCTTCAAGACGATATTTCCTTTTCTAGCGAATATTGAATAAGCGGCGAAGGAAACCTTACCTAAAATATAAATAAGGTATAAAATAATAATGATTTTGTCACCCAGTATACTAGTGACGTCAACGAGAAGCAATGTTGATGCCCACGCCACCTTTTATATGCCAGTTGTTTTCTAGATGTTTTGCAAAATACAAAATAATTATGAACTTGTTTGTTTGTTTGACATTTAATTTACTACTAAGTTACACTATTAGGCAAATGGATAGCCCATTTATGATTAAACATTAATTAACAAGAACGGCAATTCAAAGTGAAACATTATAGGTATACCTAACAAGGTTGCCTGAAAGATATCATTTCCAGCGATAAGGCCGCCCATTATATATTAAACTGTATACTCGTACATCCTTCCTACTTGTCCTACTCTAAATGTATTGGTGTACAATAAAGAATAATCTATCTATCTATCTACTCGTACTTATTATTTAATATTTTTGTGTACTTTGTTAAACAAATAATACTTAGTTGACGACATTTTAGGAACTAGACAATGGTTATCTTTGTCGTTCAAAGGAACTGTATTAGAGGTTTTATAAATATGAGCCACGTCAACCCAAACAAACTTATACGAAAACAAGAATAAAGTGAAAAATAGCGGCCATATTGTGCCTCGTAGCAGCTGCGGCGAGTTCCTCTGCTGCTTCGTTTGGCAATCACTATTTATTGACCTTTGCTTGTGTTATGTTTGTGTGCGGCGAATGTTTTTCTACGTTTAGGCATGCTTAACATATTATTAGGAATTCTTGGAAACCGCTTATGATAATAGCATTCTGCTATGGTTTGTATATACGTGGTTCTAATTATATTATATGAAACTAAGCATAACTGGTTTTATGGGTTCTAGATTGAGTATAAATACATTTAGATACTACATTATTTGGGTGACGGCAACGCCCCCTATTACGTGGGACCAAAAATCATGCGGAATGTGGGTGATAATACATCTCTGCCTAACCCTTCGGGGATTTACAGGCGTGAGTATATGTGCGTACCTATGTATTTGGGCGGCAAAAATAAAAGAAAATCGACTTCGTTCACATGAGTGGAAGTGGAAGACAAAATAGTAATATGAATCCTAACTGCCTATCAGCAATTAATCATGTTCAAAGCGCTCTTAAACCTCAAATGGTTACTTAGAATAGGGGAGAATGGGGTAATGGGAGCCAATTAAGCGAGACCTCAAATAGAATTCTAATCATAAACAAATTATTGCAAGCGCCTTTAAACATTATTTATTTAATTAATTATTATTTGAGGTCATTTTCAATCACTTTGATAATCAACTTTGGATGTTATAAAACATTTAAAAAAAAAAAACAGGTTTGACTCTCATTACACCAACATGCGGATAATTGGGTTCACCTTGGGGGTAATCAAAGTCAAAGAAAATTTAGCACATCTCGCAGACATAACCTACAGCTGAGTCCCAACCTAAGCATTCTGCGTGAGCCCATATAGTCCACATGAGATGCATCTAAACCACGTCTCGTTGTCTCTTACTGTTTCCAGCATTTTCTGCGTCGTCATTCTTATCGTCCTGGTATAAATCGTCAGTGCCAATATCTGAGGGTGAGATATCGTTTGTTTCTTGTAGTACTTAGCGCTTGGCCTTTTCAGGGCCCTTCTTCTCCTATTTTGGCCGTTTTCGCACTGACTCCCATTACCCCATTCTCCCCTACACTTTTCCCGGGCGAGTATCGAAAGTCGAAACTACTCTAAGTACTTACCGCTAGCATAAAATTATAGGTCTTGGAGACTGACTAACGACCTGCTCAATATAAATGTCATTATACATTTTATTGCTCTACCTTCAGACATGGTGTTTGATTCGAAACTTAAAACAGTTTGTTATTATGTTTGTATGTTAGTGCAATAGTAGATCTCACTTAACTAAAGTATTTAATAAAAATAAAATAGTCTTAAGCAATTTGGTATCGCATTGGTGCCGATACTAACACTGACATTGATTTATATTGTTACTAAAGTAACTACACCAAAAATAAGTCATCATTTCAACTTAATATTAATAAAATTTATGCATAACCAGGGGATTGCCCACCTGACGGAAAGTGCTTACCGTGGTCTATGGACGTATGCAACACCAGGGGCGTCACACTCGCGCTGCCGCCCCTGAAGAAACCTTCTAATGCCCTGCTTGAAGAACCCCATATTGTAGTCGCTTGGGAAAACCACCGCGGGGATTTCATTCCACAGCATGTAATAAATAGGAACAACACAAAGAGAGGATTACTAATCTGTGATGTAATCGACGAAGAAATCAAATAAATAAGTTTTCGAAGCGTATGCAAAGCTTCAATAAACATTTTTATATTTAACTAGCTGACCCGGCGAACTTTCTACCCCCTCCCCCCCCCCCCCCCCCGTGTCCATATTTCACATCCACGAATATTTCAAGACTAAAATTAGCCAAATCGGTCCAGCCGTGCTCGAGTTTTAGCGTGACTAACGAACAGCAATTGATTTTTATATATAAAGAGAAAAAAATATAGATATTGAAAATTATACCCCACGTAATTATTTATTATCACATATGAATACGGTAGTTATTAATAGCTGTCGTGAAGTTTGGGTAGTTAAGTCACGCACGCGGCGCAAGATATCGTACGTTTCCAATTTTACTACGTCTTTGTTCTTGCTTTAGTTTTAGGAAAAGGCTTTTCATTACCATCATGTCGTAGATTCTATGTAAATTTCTAATTTAGTTCATGATTGCGTATTAATGTGGGCATAAAAATGACAACCCTTTTGTATGTTACTCCATTGCAATTGCACCAAATCGTAGTAACTTAACTCAAGGCAAATAATATTGTAGCGACTTTTTATAAAATTACATATTGAACTAATTAACTAGACTAATTTTAACTGACTAACTTTAGTTGCGGCACGTTATGATGGCCGTTTTGATATGACTGGTTTTGCTCGTTTTCTCTTTTTTGGTGCGCTTAATATTGGGCAACGAACTGTTAGACGAATAACTAAAGAAAAATGTGAGACTGGCACAAAAGAAAATAAACTTTACACACCAAAAAGGAGAAAATGAGCAAAACCAGTCGTGTCGAAATGACAATTATAACGTGCCGCAATTATATTGGTCCGATTTCGGTTTTTGGTCTTTAAAATGAGTTTCAAGACATAAAAATATTAATAAACCGAGTTTTTAAACATCGAGATTGTTTACGTTCAGTAAAGTACCTATCCGAATGGACTATAGGTCTACTATAAATAGGTCTACTATACTTTATATTATTTATGTTGATGACAAAAAGTGTATAAGTGTAGGTCGACCTACGCTTAAACTTTTTTTCATGAATATTATGAACAAGGTGAATTTCCTATTTTCGGAGTTCTACAGTAAAAATCTGTGAGGTAAGTTTAAAAATCAATGTTTAGTATCATATTATATACTACTCTACCTTATAAAAGAAGTCCCTTTTAAAATTCAGTCCATATAATAACAGGCTTGAATCATTTACTTTGCAAGGTTACTTTGTTACGAATAAGTTTTGGTTATTTATATTTTGTACTAGCTGTCCCGGCGAACTTCGTACCGCCATATTTTTCCCTTTACCGCTGCACCTATTTTCTTTCAAACCTAAACCTTCCCTGGACATCCACGAACATTTCAAGACCAAGATAAGATAAATCCATTCAGCCGTTCTCGAGTTTTAGCGAGACCACAGATTTATAAATAGTTACTACGTGAGACTAACGAACAGCAATTGATTATTTTTTTTAATAAATATTCTACAACATTCTACACAACGCTATCTAGACCCATGGTAAGCTTAATTAGCTTGTGTTATGGAATCTAGAATGCGGATATAAATACTTAGATATTTTTTTTTTTTTGTAAATACATACATATTATACATAGAAACACCCAGACCATTTATTTTTATATATTTATATAGGTATATAATATAGATAGATATATAGATAGAAGATTTCTTCTGACCTTTATAATATTAAAATTTCAGGATCCTTTTAAATAACTTAAAATAAACACCGATCTTTTCATTGATGTTGGAAATTATTTTGCTTTCGAAAAGATAAAAGTAAGCAAATATTCAACGTGTATGAATTTATACTTAATGAGCGAATTGTAAACATCACTGAGAATTTTGAGTTGATACTCATACGCCTACACTGTTTTCTTGCCAATAAGCTATCCAACATTTCATAAGATATCATATCGAATACTAGCTGTTACCCGTGGCTCTGACCGCGTGGATGTCGGTTATCACGACTAAACATAGCCTATGTCCTTTCCCAAAGTCTAATTTTTTTCTGTACCAAATTGCATCAAAATTGTTTCAGTTTTCAATATCGATCCAATCCATCTCTGTACCAAATGTCACCAAGATACCTTCAAAAATAAACTTTCATCCCCTATCACTATTCCTTTCGTAATAAAAGGCAACCTATATCCGTTTCGAAGCTCTAATCCATCGTTGTACCTTTCATCAAGAACTTTCGAACAAATTCTCATCCCCTAATCTCCCCCCCCCCTAACCAATTTTAAAAAGTAAAAGGTAAAAGGTAGCCTTTGTCCGTTTCCAAGCTCTAACCTATCTCTGTACCGAATTCCATCAGGATATCTTGAAAAATGACCAACTTTCATAAAAACTTTCAACTCCTATTTCCCGCCTTTGAACCCCATTTTCGCGAAAAAGGTAGCCTGTGTCCGTTCCCATGCTTCAATCTATTTCTGCCAAATTTCATCAAGATCGGTTTAGTGGTTTAGGTGTGAAAACGTAACAGACAGACAGTTACTTTCGCATTTATAATAGGCGATTAATATAATGTATGGTATGGATAGTATGGATAGTATGGATATGGAACATAGGTATGGATTTATCACTGTCAGTCGTGAACCATTTGCTGCTTAATTTTTTCCAACAAATGCTTAGTCTACTTGTGTAGCGTACAGTTTCACTAATTTTATTTAACCCCAGTTGCATCCGGGGCTTTTATCTCGGAACCCAGGGTCCGCTTTTGAGCCGTTACTCTTCTACTTCGCACGGTCTGCACTATTGACCTCTTCTACTTCTACCACAACGCCAAGTCAGCACTTTTCGAGTGTACCCTACCCGTCAGTGGACAGATAATTATTTTATTAGTCTGGCGGTCGACGCCTAACGATCGAAGGGAAATAGGAGGTAAAGAGGCTTGACTTTTATATTTTTGCTTTCTCGTGGCATTGTCTATACTTAGGTATTATATTTATTCTCACAAATTAGTTACGTATCATTTCCTTGCACAATTTTTTGCGATATACTTAAATCGCCATTATGTCGACAACGTGTTTATTTCAATCTCAGGTAATAGAGGAAGTCTTTTTCATCTACCGTACCTACAGTGCGACCGATCGAACAACAAGGATTCAAAAAATCCTCATAGTGCGACCAATCGAACGATGTTGATTTATAAATCCTCATAGTTCGATTGGTCGCACTATGAGGACTTTTAGATACTCGTCGTACCCGCGTAAACGCTCAGTACTTTACGTACGTTGCACTCTACTGCGTCTTCGACAAGAGACAGAACAGTATTCGTACCGAACTCCATGCTTATAGCACCACAATCACGCGGCCATGTTTACAATATCATTACTTACCGCTTTTTCACTCCTCCAATTGTGTATGTAAAATAAAATAGTATGTGCGTGTGCTGATAAACACACACACGCGCGTGTGTGTGTTTATCGTGTGGACATCACATTTGTTAATTCATTTCCATTTGGTAACCAAATGCTCCGATAATGTCCAGATCACATTATACAGTACCTACACTTTAGTTCCTATACACATTCGCCAGCCTGCATGGATGAATAAATACGTTCGGTCAGCCGCGGTCGCTTGCACCGCAGAGTTGGAGCGACGACTGCATTACTGCTAATAAGTACGGAGAACATTCTATTGCGATGCAGGGTCAATTCTGGCCATTGCAAAATAGTTTCACTTATGTCTTCCCAACCCCGAGAACAAAACTTACTTGTACACTCCATTTACGAACTATTTAATAGGTGGATATGAATATTTGTCCCAACCAACCCGTTTATTTATAATGATACTATCTTTTGCCCGCGGCTACGCCCGCATGGCTGTCGGTTATCGCGACCAAACATAGCCTTTCTCAAGATCTAAGCTACCCCTATTCCAAATTTCATCAAAATCGGTTCAGTGGTTTAGGTGTGAAAGCGTAACAGACAGACAGACAGAGTTACTTTCGCATTTATAATATTAGTATGTATACGGATGGATATGGATATGGAAGTATGGATAACTCCGGACACGTATCTTGGACCTAAAATGTGCCCAAAATGTGCAGTACACATTTCTTGGGTGTCTTTTGAGGATAGCACGGGATGCTACTGCGGTGGACGAACTCAAATTTACCAAGCATAAAGTATTACAAAGCAATCCGCGGGCGCCAGAACCTCGTTTGTCTTGCGATTTAGGTCTAAGATACGTGCCCAGAGTTTTACTATAACAAGTGACAGTTACCAGCTTATAAGTTTCTGAGAAAAAAAGTAAATTTTCTGTTTTGTGTACGCCTCCGTTAGAAAGGATTGAATAATGTGTATATAAACATGTGTATATATGTATGTATTAATGTATTAAAAGTGGCTTATAGCGGAAAAACGTTCCACATTCAGTCCATCGAGATACGAGCTTAGTCTTTGTATAAAGCTGTGCCAAAGATCGTTACCACAGCCAAGCAGCTTAGTTCTGTATTATGTAAGGTGTAAGTGTGGAGTGGTATGCTTCCGTTCTTGTGTAAATCTACCCGATTAAGCTTAGAGATTGTACCTATGTTACGTATTTCTTTTACACTTGAACACGCTTTTATCAGACTCACATTTATTAATGACTAGCTTCCGCCCGCGGCTTCGCCCGCGTGGTGTGTTGATAAAAAGTAGCCTATATGTTAATCCAGGGTATAACCTATATACATATCAAATTTCAACCAAATCGGTCCAGCCGTTTATGCGTGAAAGAGTAACAAACATCCACACATCCACACATCCATTCTCACAAACTTTCTCATTTATAATATTAGTAGGATGTATGTAAGTGCAAGTACTGAAATTTGAATTCAACCAATTTCTGGATGACACAATTTGAAATTCTGAAGATCTTTGTGTATCCGCACATCAAGATCACATGCAAACCGGTACATTTGCTGATTAAGAGTCAGACGATACGTTGCCATAAAATCCATATAAGCCCAATCAAATGGAGGAGTGCACTCAACCGGGACTAAGATGATGATGATGATGACTTCACAGAGGTCAGAAGTTAGGTGGCAGTCGCTTCACGGAAAATTTCGAAGTTTAGCCGCATCACAGTTACACTGGAAAGTTGGGTTCCAACTGATTTGAGAATTGACTCAGAGAATGATGATCATGATGACTTCTCAACAACACAAGTGTTAGTTAATTAATTTGAAATTAATAGCTTATTATTTACTGGCAGAAAACGTGACCCAACTAAATAATGTACCCATGTTATGACGTTACACCAACCAACTTTGTTAATGATGAAGTTAGACACCTGTTGCTCTGATAACCGAGCTAGTTACCCACTTATACGCCATTGTCGTACCCGAGGCAAATTTTAAGCTTACTATAAATAATTTAACGATTTTAAATACCTACAATAGTGTTTTGCAGTATTACGTATAGTATTTATTACAAGCTTTCATTTAAATTGTAATGTTACAAAGTACCTATATCAGTTTGTTTGTAAATGTTAAACGTTGTGAGGTAATTAGTATGTGATCTACGAAGTTGATCTGTTATATAAACAATCGGAATTAATATTCAGAATAAACGCCAGATAATGAAACCGTTCAATGGTCAACGATACGAATATTAAAAAATAATAAATACATCATTAAAAAAGTTGGTCTGTGTAACATCATGACACGAATCTTGGACCTAAACGCGAGACAAACGGGGCTCTGGTACCCGCAGATCTATGCGTAGTAAATTTGAGCTCGTCCACCGCAGTAGCACCCCGTGTCAAAGTCAAAGTCAAAGTCTTTATTTCTCAAAATAGTGCAACATTGTTACAGCTTTTTGACGTCAAAAACTCCTTAAAACTAAGTTTACCACCGCTTCCTAAGCGCTAATGGAGAAGAAACGGCGCAACAAACTCCACTGCGGCATTTTAAGGACGTCAGTTTACAAAAAAAATAAAAGGGTTTCTTAAGACTAAATATGAACGTATGTACATTTGTCTCGCGTCAAGTAGGTATATAAAAATAAAAATAAAACCTTATATAAAATAAAAATAAGACAACTTCAAGAGGGGCCTGCACCATGCTCAAGCCATACATTTTTGTCTTTAATATAATCGTCTGTCCTATAGTATGCTTTTTTGCATAGGGTGGTCTTTACATGATTTTTAAATTGGTTTTCAGGCATACCAAGGACCGATTCAGGCAACTTATTATAAAATCGTATACCTTCCCCTTTAAAAGAATCACTAACTTTGCTAAGCCGATAGCATGGAAGGAGCAGTTTATTTTTATTGCGCAGATTTCTGTCTGTAATGTCACTTACTTTTGTAAATTTAGTAATATTTTTCCTGACATATAGTATGTTTTCAAATATATATTGGGAAGCTACAGTTAAAATATTAATGTCCTTAAATCGTTCCCTAAGAGAATCTCTCTTGCCTAAACAATAAATGGCACGTACTGCCCTTTTTTGTAATATAAAGATAGTCTCTAAATCTGCCGCATTTCCCCAAAGTAGTATTCCATAGGACATCAAGCTATGAAAATAACTAAAGTACACCAGCCTAGCGGTAGCTACGTCTGTCAACTGCCTTATCCGTCTGACAGCATAAGCAGCAGAGCTGAGTTTATTGGCCAAAATAGTGATATGGTCACCCCATTGTAACTTCGAATCTATGGTAATTCCTAGGAAAGTAGTGCTTCTTACAAATTCCAATCTTTGTCCCTCCAGCACGACATCAACGTGAGCTTGCCTTACATTAGGCAGTGTGAACCTAATGCATTTGGTCTTTTCTGCATTCAACAGTAGATTGTTTACAGAAAACCAATTTGAAATAGAGTTTAAAATATTATTAACAATAGTCACATCTGTATTACGCCGATCCACTTTGAATATTAGCGATGTATCATCTGCAAACAATACTATGCCCGCTTGTGTCTCGATCATATATGGTAGGTCATTAACGTAAACCAAAAAAAGAAAAGGTCCTAGGATTGATCCTTGGGGTACGCCTATTTTGACGTTACATCCGTTTGACTTTACGTTATTCACATTAACAGTCTGAAGCCTATCTGTCAAGTAAGATTCTAATAGTTTTGTGGATTTCTTGTCAAAACCGTAGCGACGTAACTTGAGCAAAAGTGTCTGATGGTCCACACAATCAAATGCCTTAGAAAGATCGCAGAATACCCCAATAGCATCCCGCGATCCCTCCCAAGCGTCGTAAATTAGGTCAACTAGGCTAACTCCCGCATCGGTGGTAGATTTCCCGCCAGTAAAGCCATATTGTTGGCTGTGGAAAAGATTATTGGTCTTGAAGTGTTGTTGCATCTGACTGAGCATCACTCTCTCAAACACCTTACTCAGAGTTGGCAAAATAGAGATGGGACGGTAGTTCCCAAGTTCTGACTTAGATCCCTTCTTAAATAATGGTATTATTTTACTATGTTTCATTAAGTTGGGAAACGTGCCTTCATCTACACATTCATTAAATATAAGTGCCAAATCAGGTGCAATGATATTAATTACATGACTAATTAAACTAACTGATATGCCCCAGTAATCTATGGACTTTTTCATTTTCAGATTTTTAAATGCTTTTAAGATGTCATTGGGATCAATATGTTTGAAGCTAAATTTATAAGAACTAATATTACTGTCGAGAAGGGCCACAGCACTGTGAGCGTTAGAATTAATAGAGGAAGTGAGTTTAATCGGAATATTGGTAAAATAATCTTCAAAAGCATTGACAATATCTTTTGAAGAGGTAATATCCTTGTTTTCTAATTTAATTTTAGTAACACTATCCCTCATTCTACATTTACCAGACTCTTTGTGAATAACTTTCCAAGTTTCCTTCATTTTGTTAGGGGCCTCAGTTATTTTTCTTTTAATGTGAATGGCCTTTGCTTGTCTACATACTTTTTTGAACACCTTGGAGTAATTTCTAACATGTTCAATGAAACTACTGTCAAATCTGTACTGTTTTTGGGCGTATAAATCGAATAGCGTTCGTCTGCTTTTATAAATGCCTACAGTAGCCCATTCACAGAATTTAGATTTCGCACTATGCTTTTGACATTTTTGTTTGAATATGTGCGAAAAAGCATCAGTTAATGTACTGAATAAACTATTGTAATGAATCTCAGGATTATTACCTAAGTAAGCTATAGAATTGAGTTTATTCTCTAACAAGTCCTTAAATTCTTTGATCTTATTAGAAGTTATGGGTCTACACATTATTTTCTCTTTAGGTTTACTATTATTACCCTTACAAAAGGAGACTATTTGACCACAGTGATCTGAGGGCAGCTTGCTTATTACAGACTTGTTTATGTACACGCTATCACTAAAAAAATTATCCAGACAACTGGCAGTGGTAGCAGTGATTCTAGTTGGTTCACAGAAAATATTTGACATCCTCAAAAGACGCCCAAGAAAGGTGTATAGCACATTCGAGCACATTTTAGGTCCAAGATTTAGGTATGTCCCGAGCAACACATTATTTACCTGGGTCAGGTTTTCTGTCAGTGATTAATTTAAAATTACACGAATATTTAAAAACGCATTCATAAGTTTTCGTCGCATTTTGAACATTGATTTCTTCAATAGACATTATGAATAATTAGTAAGTACTGTAGGTAGGTACCTATTTGACCATGTACAACTGTACATGTATCGTACACGGTAAAATACAGTACGTAGTCTTCTTCCTCCTAGCGTTACTTCCCAGTCGCATCCGAAGCTTTCAGCTCGGAGTCTGGGGTCCGCTTTACCAATCTTAACTACGGATTTGGCTAGACCTTGATATTTACCGTGAAGCGATTGCCATCTGACCTCCACAACCCAATGTTAACATTAGGCGATATGGAAGTTTGCAGCTAGACCGTTGATTTTGGACTTTTTAGGGCTCCAACTACCCGTAACGACTGCCATAGATGTTCTTATGGCAACCGGGACCGACGGCTTACGTGCTCACCGAGGCACGACCAGACGAATGCAAATACTTATATTTCATGCACACAAATATGTGCACAGAGCGGGGGTCGAACCCGTGCCCCCTGCGTAGCGGCCGCGTTCACTACCGCTACGCTACGGAGGCTGTCACAGTACGTAGTATCGCGACAATATTAATTTGAACATAATTTCATAACATTATGAAAATGTACAACTGCGAGCACAATATTTGATTATGTAGGTAATTACTGTTAATTTATTGGTTCTACGGAATCCACTGTATAATAATTATTTATACTGGTGTACCGTAATTAGCATTGAATGGTCTTCATCTGGTTAGTTCGCGTGTTTAACAATGTGGTTATGTTTACCGTTTAGGGTTCAAGATAATATTTTAACTAACTGTTGACATCAACTGAAATTAAGATTCTGGTCCCGTGACTCACAGAAACCGAGTACAATGAATCTAGCGTAAAACATTAGCTAAAATAAGTTAATGTTTACGTGATGGGTAAATAAATACCCATCCTTACAACGTTTCGAAATTATTTTTGCCTGGTCAATAATTGAACGACTGCTACCAACTGCATAAATAACTTTGTATTCCATATAAATATATAGGACTAGCTTTTGCCCGCGGCTCCGCCCGCGTGGATGTCGGTTATCGTATCGCGACCAAACATAGCCTATAATTTGGTATAGGGGTAGATTAGACTTTGAAAAAGGTTCAAAGTCTAATCTACCCCTATACCAAATTGCATGAAAATCGATTCAGCGGTTTAGGCGTGAAAGCGTAACAGACAGACAGACAGAGTTACTTTCGCATATATAATATTAGTATGGATATGGATATGGATTACAAACTACATTTACAGTTGGTTGTATGGCAACCAATTTATTGAACTATTTAGCTGTTTTAAAAGTTCATGGTACGGACTCTGAAGTGTTGTTAGATCAGATTTACCTGACTTTTTAGGGCTCCAACTACCTGTAACGATGGCCATAAAACACATAGCCCAAGTCACACGTTAATATTATTTTCAACGTTCGTTCCACAGACGCCGCCGAGTCTAATCCCGTCAACAGGATGCTTTTAAAACTCCGTGCGGCTATTAAGAACCCCCTTACAGAAAAACTCAATGTCATTTTGCCTGATCGATAATATAATTTGCACTCAGGAAGTCAGGACTGCACAGTAATTGCATTTGCTACCACAAGCGACCAAGGAACCATTGATTGGGTACAATATTAAATTATTTTTCTCATTTCACTGACTTGATTATATTTCTAGGAATCTTTTACAAATATTGAGTACTGCGATAAACGAGAGAGCAGAAAGTTGAATAGTTTGCAAACCCTATAATTTTTGTAGGTAAACTTTCTTTAAATCTTTATTTATTTATAGGACTTTTATCTGATGACATGTCAATCCTATTATAACATTATGGTACAAGCGTGTAAAGCGACATTGAGACCCGAGCCGGAAGGCGAGGGTCTTAAGAGAGCCGAGGACGGTAATCACCATACACGCGAGTACCATACGATTATTTTCAACACACTTGCGAATAAAATAATACTATACATAACACAATCAAAACACAATAGTAAAAATCTATTTGTTGTCATACTTGTCATAAATATGCGCGCGCATCTAACATTTTTTTTATTTGTTCCTTTCGGAACAGGCTAAGGTGCTATCACCATGCTGCCTTGTCATCTACTTACTTATTTGAATTATGATTTTTTTTTCTCTGTAAATACTCACAGGAAAAAAAAACATTTTAGTGAAAGTTTTGTTTATTAAACACGTACTACAAGTTAAAATTATCTTTTAAAATACGAAGTTGCATGAAATAAGCAAGCAATAGGTATATTAATTCGTTCGTAATATTGGACACGATCTTTTTTGTATCAAAACCTTTTTAAGAACAAACCAACTTAATCAATGAAATTAAAAAAAGAAGTCTATAACTCACTTTTGTGAATAATAGCAATGAAAAAGTCACAGTTTTATAATAGGTGTCATTCCGTGCTTAATTGCGGTGAAATAAAAGCCAGTTTATAAGCAAGTTAACTATAAACTAAACTTAACCTAGGTAAGGTAATGTGATCTGATGATGCATTTATCTATGCAGAAACACATGTTAACAACTATTAAACATTGTAAACACACTTTGCAGCGTCCGAATGAGATGCCGAAAAAGTGTGGTATGGGCTTAGAGTATATAGATAAATACTCTAAGGGTATGGGCCTATGTCCTCTATTCTTATATTAAAATTTAAAACTAAAGGTCGCTGCATACGTAAGGGGTTTTTTCACGGACGGGACGGGGACGTGAAGTTTTGGAAATATCTTTTCATACAAAATGTATGCGGCAATACATTATGTCACGGGGCCACGGATGAATACCGCTTCTTCTCTCTCTCTCTCTCTCCCTATACATAGGTATATACTCGATCTAATACATAGGTATATACCTATTTATATGTATACGTATTTATTGTTAACTAGCTGACCCCGCGAACTTCGTACCGCCTAACAGTCGATTCTTTTATTTTTATATTTATATTTTTCTCTCCGTAAGAACCATCCTCGTACCTCAAGGAATAATCTAAAAAAGAATTAGCGAAATCGTTTCAACCGTTCTCGACATTTGCGCTTAGCAACACATTTAGGGATTCATTTTTGTATTATAGATGGGCTGAGCCGTGAGCTGCTGCCACCGGTAGGTACAGAGCGCTTGCATCGCTTGCATAACTATTTTGAATGAACCATCATCAATAGTCAGGTCGTTTCCGAGGTAGGTACTTGTACTCTAGACTAGACTTATAGAGTGTCTCGCAGGCGGTTTGGGGACAGCATGTCCAACTAGAGATATTCTGTTTGATAACCAAATCAAAGCCAGAATGTCAGTTGAATTTTAACTATTAACTAATTCTTTGTTTATTCTTCTATTTCATTGTACAAACTATCATTAAAGTCACCATTATCGTAACAACGTTGGTCCAAAGCTTTTATTTTGGTGCCCGGGGTTCGTTCTCCCAACCACAAAGGCAATCCTGCGCCAAGGCCTCGACCGTTAATCATTAGGTGTACCGGTTAACAGGTGACTTCATTTTGGGGGCTTTAGCCAATAATAACTACTAATACCTACTACTGGCGTAAAACTAAACTAGCATAATGTATATTTATTTCATGTGTGACAACGTGAAAGCAGAAAGATGCGGTTTACAATGATCATGGGTAATTAAAAATTTAAAAGACCCCCGACCCAAAAAGATCCTTTATAAAGTAAAATAATAACTATTACCTTATGACCTACCCTAAGTATTGACCCTTTTGTCATTTGTCTCGTCGGGGGACCGCCGTCTGACCGTCGGGGAAAATACCAAGGTGCTTAGCGGGTCTTCTTTTTGGGTCGGGGTTTTTTATTTTTTTTATTTCATGCTTTTGATAGGTAACTGCTTAACCGAATTTCTCAATGCCCTCTTTTAACCTCATCAGTTGCTAACAGTAGAGGTCAGAATCGATAGGTTTACCCGGCGGCAAAAGCTCATAGTGGACAATTTCTCGCCAATCCCACCATACATACAGCATCACCTTGATCCAACTCAGGCCAGGCTTTGCCACGGTCTGTGGGGCATATCCATGCTTTGACCATGATTTTTTTTGCACATTCTTATCATAAGTGACCCATTTTTCATCACCTGTAATCAACCATGTAAGAGATGGTTCGGAATTGTTACGATTCGACCAAAAATCACAAATAGAAACACGTTGCATTAGGTTTCTCTCAGTGAGATCATGTGGTACCTAAATATCAAGATTATTTATTGTACCCAGACTTTTGTTGATGACGTAATACTGTTTTGTGATCAACATCCAGTTCTTCAGCAATATCGTAACTAACAAAATGTCGATCTTGCTCCACTTTTTCAAAATTGCACTGATTTTATCCGTGACATGGCGTCCGGAGCGAACCTCATCTTTTACATTAAAATTTCCAGACTTGAAACGCTCGAGCCACCTTTGTGCCACTCTTATTGATACCGTATTAGGTCCGTTAACCGCAAAAATTTTATTCGTGGCGTTCGTCGCAATTTTACCTGTTTCGAAATAAAATTTTAAAATGTACCTAATTTCTTCGTCACATTATGTTTATTTTCCTTGCTTGAAAAACAATTGAAAAATGGCGGGAACTAGTTTTTTTTAAATTTATTGCATCTTTAAAATGTCAACATTTAATGGTATTAAAACCAGCTAGTTACATTCAATACAGTCAAAGAGGTTTGACTACAAATAATACATTCAAAATACGAAAATACTTTTTGTCCCCACCTTATACATTTGGGGTATAAGTCACGTCCCACGGGAACATGATAAAAAGTATCCTATGTCCTTCTCCTGGTTCTAAGCTACCGTCCCACTAATTTTCAACCAAATCAGATCAGCCGTTCTTGAGTTATAAATAGTGTAACTAACACGACTTTCTTTTGTATAGATTTTCTTTTGTACTCGTATATAGATAGATGTATTTATCTTGGAAGTTTTTCTAACTAAAACTATTTTTTTTTTGTATTTTTGCAAAGTTTTTCTACTTGAGTTTATATACACAGTTTTCTTTTGTAATTAAACGCAATTTTACCCATAAAACACCATCTCGAAAATCTTTGAGATACTGGTAATGTCAAGTAGGTATTAAGCTGGCGTTAAAAACAAGAAGAGTTCGAGTGGATCTGGGTCTCATAGGTACTCTTAATAAACCCGTGTAATTTATCAGATTGAGGAAATATAGAGCAAAGTGCATCTACGTTTTGTTCCAATGAGTGATAGCAGCTACTTTGTTAGCTGACAATGGCTTTATTGCGAAGTTTCTCTTGACAAAGTTAGCACATCTGCCCCCCTAGACAAGTGGCAATTCGTTGCTCGGCGTATGATGGAATAGAATGACAAATGTATAGGATTTGACGTTTTTGACATTCTTTGACGCCTGTCATATACGTCAAATCCCATATATTTGGCATTCTATTTCATCATACGCCGAGTAACGAATTGCCACTTGTCTAGAGGGGCTGTTGCTGGAGACGATACGACAGGGTATCGCTGAGGCACATAACTTCTTTAATCTTTATGCTATTCTCATATGAGATACTATTCAGAAGAGGAGTTTGAAATGTAGTATATCAAATGTATTGATTGAACAAGTGTAAAATTATATTAAGGACTAGCTATTGCCCGCGACTTCGTCCGCGTTAAGTTCGGAATGACTCGAACCCATGTATTAAGATACTTCATTCATTTATTTATTTTAACTTATGTACACACAAAAAAAAATAGAGAGATACATAGGTGGAAATAGTAGTACAGAGGCTCTGCTTATTTCTATTAGAAATTTACTCCAGCAGACCTGCGAGAAGAGAGAGTGAGAAGTAGAGAACTTAGTGAAATGTGTGTAGGGAAGACGAAAGACAGGTATATAAATATACAACAATATAAAGATATTTATGATATATATTATAATAAATATAAAAAAAATGTGTACATATAAGCAATATAAAATATAAGAATACACAGTTACATAATATATATTATGCAAGAGTATCTTATGGGTTAGAGGAATGAGTCAGTCATAAATAGAGGATAGATCGTTATATTCTCAATTATTTATTATGAAGAAAGTCTTTTTTAAGTGTCTGACTAATACATACAGGGCTGAAGAACAAAAACTACGAAATTAGACAGGCTTCTTCTATGGGCTAGGCAAATGCTGCGAAATGGTTTTGAAAAATTCAACTTTTTGATGACCAAACGTTTTGTATACACATTTAGCAATGCTCATTAGTTATAATGGTTTAAATATCCTCCCTTTCTCCCAACTCCTCAGAATACACTACTCTACCACTTACGAACTGAACAGATAAAACTACATCGAGTAGTGGTTCAACTGTACCGAGTCAATGGCTGATTATCCTAGTTCTGTATGCACATTGCACATGCCGTCTAAGTCGTTTATATATTTAGTTGGTTGAAGCTTGGAAATCAACACACTCGTCTACTTCATATTCGTAGAAATGCAACATTATGCGGGACGAATTTAACGTTTTGCGGCTTATTTGATTATATTACTGAAATGTGTGACGGTCTCCACTAATGGGGGCTGTTGACCACCTTATTCTTGATGTATTGTGTAATGTGCTGGAACGTGGCTGGTTGTGATTTTTGGGTACCTAAATTGCATTTCTTCATGCATACTTCACTCACGCCTTTTTTCCACCGAGGTAAGCAGAGACAGCAGGCCACCATCTACCTCTGTCCTCACGTACTTCACGAGCACACTGGTTTCAAGTGCTTTTGACTTGCCCATTTTTGCATAAATAATTTGATCACTTTTATGTAATGTTCTGCGACGTCGACCTCGACCTTCCTGTCATGTCATACGCTCAGTACTCTTTCAATAGACGTGCCTTTAACGTACCTACACTTTCTAATTCTCACATTTTCTCGTAGGAATTGAACTCGTGACCTCTGAGGTCGAAGCTGAAAGAGTTCCCGCCACGCCATATGGGTATATTAAAGCATTAAAAACCACATTGACCGAAGGTAATGACACGCCCACAGCCATTAAAATATGCACAATAGTGAGCAAATCGCGTGATATAAAGGTCACTATATGCCGACATTTTTCTTTTATTGATATCCTGAACAATGTGGAACATAGTTCTTTAGACCGTGATATTTAGCAGCAATCGAGGACGGTTAGTTGAGTTGCGGCAAAATTTTGTTCACAAGATATTGTTACTCACACCTGTGTATTTCCACCTGCGTGGTGTGACTATAGAACATTCGACTGGTTAATTAAAAGACGGTGTTATGACGCAACGTGAAACCAAAATTTACAGACCCGAGCAAAACGCACATGCAAGTCAGTACACCTGCTGATTGGCGGACGAGGCTCTGGTTTTGACTATACTCTCGGAGTTGGACGGTCAAGCGACAACTGCTGTCATATAAGCCAAAACAAACCACTACACCCAAAAGACAACAGAAGAGCGGACTCCAAGCTCCAAAGCGCGAAGTTTGGGTGCAACTGGGATTGGCGCTCGGTTAAAGATGAACCAACCCGAAAATTAACCTCTATGTACCTACGAACACAAGTAATGAAATGACATTTCAATTAATTTCTAATTACAGTATAAATAACTAATTAGTCCCAATAAATATCAGCATAAAGGGATATACCCCAGGATAAAAGTTCACTGTCTCGTTTATAAATACAAGTAACTTTGGTAAGTAATGTACCAGTCAAAGTAGTTTTGTCCCGTAACCTTGTGGCTCTCTATCGTAATATTGTAACTTCCTGCTTAATAATATTATCTTGTCAACCGCTGTATGAAGTTTTCTTAGCTAAAATTGCACAATAAAATACTCATCCTAACTTATGGAGTATTCGCTGTCACTTATCAGAACAAAAAGTGAATCATCGTCACTCAATTCAGACATTTTTTCTCAGCCCAATAACTTTTCCTGTTTATAAGAGATTTGGCCGACTTTTACTCCCTTTAGATTAAGCACTCAATCGGACGAATAATTCGGATCAACTGCGGAAGAAGGTGTCGGGTCAATCTGTCAATGAGCGTTTGACTCAGTGACCTCAATTTCTCAACTTTTTGCCGCGGCTCTGAACTGAATGCGATTTATTCGAATGATATCAGCGTTTTGTATATTTAAGTAAAGAAAAAATAAATAAGAAAATATTAAACAAGTTAATGTCTATAGTACGCGCCAGTTAGTGTGGCAATACGAGTCATTTACATTCCCCCATACAGTGGTGTAGGTATACGAAATTTGCAAAAACGACAGTTTCAATGTTAAAAGATAATGTAATAATTATTTAATTTTTAATATTTTTGATTTACCTTTCTTGTTACTTCTTATTCGTAAGACTTTGTTCCACTCGTATTGCCACACTAACTGGCGTGTACTATAGTTAATAATAATAAATAAATAAATATTCCACAACATTCTACACAACGCTTTCTAGACCCATGGTAAGCTTAATTAGCTTGTGTTATGGAATCTAGAATGCGGATATACATACTTAGATACTTTTTTTTTTGTAAATACATACTTATTATACATAGAAACACCCAGACCAATGCAAATATTTATATTCATGCATATAAATATTGGCACTGAGCGGGGATCGAACCCGCGCCTCCTGCGTAGCAGCCGCGTTCACTACCGCTACGCCACAGTTATCTAAGGTATATATTGTTATACTTCCAATCTTTGATTTATATAATACTAGCTGACCCGGCGAACTTCGTACCGCCATATTTGCCGCCCGCGTGGTATTCCGATCCCGCTGTACCTTCTATTCAAATTTCCATGTTAGATTCTAATCCCGTTCCCGCAGCACCATTCCCGACCCGTGTTATGAACAAACATGCCACATTATAATTGACCATGGGAAAAATATGGCTTTTCTAGATTCAGACCCGTTCCCGCTGTACCTTCTATTCAAACTTCCATGTTAGATTCTGATCCCGTTCCCGCTGCACGGTCCCCGACCCGTGAACAATGTGAACATGCCACATAAATAATTGACCATGGGAAAAACATGGCTTTTCTAGATACAGACCCGTTCCCGCTGTACCTTCTATTCAAATTTCAATGTTAGATTCTGATCCCGTTCCCGCTGCACCGTCCCCGACCCGTGAACAATGTGAACATGCCACATATAATTGACCATGGGAAAAACATGGCTTTTCTAGATTCAGACCCGTTCCCGTTGTACCTTCTATTCAAACTTCCATGTTAGAAGATTCTGATCCCGTTCCCACTGCACCGTCCCCGACCCATGAACATGCCACATATAATTGACCATGGGAAAAACATGGATTTTCTAGATTCAATGTGGTCTTTTATGGATTGTCCTTTGTGATTTGTTTTTGGTCATGGCCAATGCAAGACGGATCGAAAATTGAAGTCTTTTAAAGTCAAGCGGCATGTCGGTTGGGATCATCGGGATCCTTGGAATGAGAACTTCCTCACCTTCTAATTTTCCTTAGAGTGAAAAAAAAAATTTAAAAAAAAATTAAAAGTATACTATGTCCTTCCTGGTTCTAAGCTACCTCTACCTCCCCACCAATTTTCAGCCAAATCAGTTCAGCCGTTCTTGACTTATAAGTGTTGTAACAAACACGACTTTCTTTTGGTATACCGCCGTTTGCCCGAATTTTATTTACCCTAATATCGTTTGCCATAATAGTCAACAGCCATAATATTAACAGACATAATATTCATTTGCCCTACTCTTATTTGCTATATTAATCACGTGCTAGAATCTTTGTTTCCCATAAAGTCACTTACCATAACATCATTTGTCAGAATCATTGTAAGCCCTAATTATCACATGCCATATTTATCACATGCCATAATTATCACATGCCCTAACTATCACATGCCATAATTATCACATGCCATAATTATCATATGCCATAACATCAACTGCCATCGACATTGTGTAACAGTGACAGTGTGTAACGGTTGTTATATCAGGTGAAACTGGATGTAATCGGGACTTTAGGGCACCCCGACTCGGATAGGTTAGGTTAGAAGGGGATGGCGGGGTCGTTTGAGCGAGCGAAGCGAGCGAATAGACCCCGCTATTCCCTTCGTGGTTATTTTTTTATAAACCACCCAGAAGTAGTTTGGTTAGGTGCCATTTGAGTTAGGTTAGAACTGTGACCATTAACCCATCCACCCATCACACCCATCGGCATCGACAGCCAGAAAGAGCAAGAAGAAAATATTATGTCTAATAATCATTATGGCGTTTAAATATTATGTCTAATAATCATTATGGCGTTTAAATATTATGTCTAATAATTATTATGGCAAATAAAAATATGTAAAACAATACGTATGGCACTCGTATGTTATGGTATCTAAGTTTCGGGCAATTAAAAGTATGTCATATGTCTTTAAGGTCAAACAAAACATTCGGGCAAATGAAATTCGGGTAAATGAAATTCGGGAATATGATGATTATGGCATATAATCTTCGGTTAAACAATAGACAACCCTTTCTTTTATATATATAGAAGAAGAAGATTATATTATTGTTAGTAAAATCTCATTACTTTCAATGGACACACAAGTACACCGTCAACCTCATACCAATTATTGACAGGTTTTATTTATTGGAGGTTCGTACCCGTGGGAGTGACGCTGAACTTCACACGTTCCTTTATCTAACTTCAGATTTTAAATTTTAATAAATTAAATTCACCTACAAATTCATTGACATAATGTAACTCATTTTCCATCATCAAAGGATGAAACTTCTTAAAACTCGACATAACTACCTATATTATATATTATCAAATCTTAGCAAACATTAAAGTTAAAAATATGTAAGTTTATTTGCTTCTTAGTTGGTACGACGAAGTTAGAGGAATCGAAAGTAGCTCATAAAGGTTCGTGTAAATATGCATACTGCCAAAATGTCTCGAGTTAATTTCTTAGCGAACACACGGTCGTATGTCTAAATATCACTAGTTTCTATTACCTAACTTCAAAGCTTAACTTTTTTTGATAGATAATACAAATATCAGTAAACAATTATATAGGTATTTCCCTACTGTGATTTTTTCAAGCGACCACAGTGTGTAGTTCTGCCGTTAGGCACTTCTACAAAATAAAAGACTTTCATTATTACAATAACAATAAAGTAAGCAATAATGCCTTTCCATTAGCACCATCAACAATAACAACGAAAAAAAATCTGAATTCGTTCACAGACACTTCGATCAGGTTCGATTCCCGGTTATGTATGAGAATTTGAGGAAAAGTTTGAATGTCATTATTATTAAATCTAAAATCGAAGCCATGGTTCCTAAGAACAAATCTTGCTATCTCTCATAGTTTCTGACTTCTCCCTACTGACCCATTTGGATTAATCACCCTGTATGTATAAAAATCAATTGCTGTTCGTTAGTCTCGCTAAAACTCGAGAACGGCTGAACGGATTTATCTTATCTTGGTCTTGAAATGTTTGTGGATGTCCAGGGAAGGTTTAAACGGTGAGAAAATAGGTGCAGCGGGAACGGAAAAATATGGCGGTACGAAGTTCGCCGGGACAGCTAGTTTTAAATATATATTGATAAATGATTAATGAATTTCAAAGTAGCAATTGGATCTAACTGCTATTATAAATACGAAAGGCAGAAAGAACAAATTAATTGCTTCTGGGAAATGGTGTTAGCTTTTTGTACCGAGATAATCCAATGAAGTGAATTTATTTAGTATACAGTGACAAATTTCTTAGAAAAGAATTACATTAAAATTCATAAATGCCGTTATACCAAGGTAGAGAAAATGGAGACCGGATATGGTAATAACATTTTTGACTAAGCTATTTATGTTTCAATGAGATTATCAACGCACAATAATGTTCCAGAATAACACGTCCACAAACGTATTTTCTTTTGTAGTTCACCTTTATGTGTTATAATATATAAACGAGGCAAAATAACTCGCTCAATCGACATAACCCGGAAGCATCGCGATATTCCAGTAGCAGTTCGACATAACCTGTTGTGATACGCATACATAAATGCCAGCTGAATACTTATACTGAGACTAGATGCGTCGCTTTCTTGACTTTGCTAAAACACAATTTCTGCCAGAGTTATGAAAATTGAATGTGATATCGGTTCATGGATAGACAATTAGATAAAATATTTGCACAGAAATACGAGTATATTAGGATAGAAACGGCCGCATGAGCGGTGAACGCGTGGAAGTTTTTAAGACAATTCTTGCCTTTTAAGACATACCGAGTAAGCGTTAGAAAGTAACGTTTACTCAGTAGGTACCTACTGTTATGACTGAATTGTAATAACATCATAAAAAATCGTGAAAATGCCATAATGTGCTATTTTCAACGGTAGAATAAAAATGGAGAAGCATATTAGAAAAATTAAGGCATTAGGTACATACTTATCATTCTCTTGTGAGTATTTATTTACAGTGAATGTCGCAACGCGCGACTTGCAGATGAATACTGCTATAAATAGCCGTTCCATCTTAATATATTTCAGTGTATTGCATTGGATCTACGTATGCGCTACCGTTGGGAACTTAATATTATTATTACAAGTTAAGCTAGTTTGGGTACATTAGTAGGAATCTGTCGTGTGTAATATGTCCTAGGTTATTTATTTATAAATCATAGCCATAATCACCATTGTCTTAGCGTTATTTTCGGTTGCATTTGGAGGCTTTCATCTCAGAGCCTGCTTGCTCCTATTTCTCTGCGTTTTAATGTTTAGCGTTTGCGAAACTGACTGCCTATGACCTCCCAAGTCTGAGAGGAGAACTTGCGCTGCAACCTCGTGCATCAATCAGTAGGTGTACCAGCTTGCAGGTGAGACTGCAAGTAATATGTTTCTGTTTTTGCCACGTATGAAGGGGAAGAAACAAAGTAGTGAAATGGACCTGTCGTTTGGGATAAGTTTAACAACAAACGGTTTAAGTTTACTCAATGCACTGCTTTGTTTACTTAAATTAGAAAATATCCGTAGAAAAATAGAGTTAGAAGTCATAGTCAAATCTAACATTCACACGCACTTTATCGGGCGTAACTTGATCAGAAAGCACAAAAGTTTTTATTTATTTAGGTAGTAACGGATAATGTGATCGGTTGGCCCTAAACTTCTGAATATACTAAATGGAAACGGATCACGGTATGAGATGTTACTACTTGTCATGATCAGTTACGAAAACAATCGGATCGCGTGATACGATTCTAAATACAAACCAGAATTTGCAATTTGCTCAGAGATACTCCTTACGTATTCAGTTTATCTTTCTCTGTGGCTCTTCCACCATCAAATATCCATACTCGAATTATGTGATGGTCTGTCTATGACTACGCCTAGCCTGTACAAAAATAACCATTACAGAGGGAGGTACCTAGCTAACCTAAGGGGGTAGTACAGATTACAATCAGTATTTAACCTTGAGCGCTACCGCATGAAAAGACCTTGTGCCATTGTTATAATTAAAGTAAATTCGTCAACTAATATAATTGCTATTTCGTGTTCACCAGTGATATTTTTACGATTTACTTTATTGTTGTTTATGTAACTGTGAATTTGCGTTATTCTCACTTTTATGGAGGTCACGGTGGAGTTAGAAATAGAAAATCGGTTACAGCTTACTTTAATAACTTTTTTGTCTCCCTTTGAAGACGCTTTAACCGCGTAACAAAGTGAATGTTGCGTGTTAAATGAAATATGTAATTCGTTAAATTATTCTATCAAGCTATCTTATCTAGCTAATTAATAGGCACGAGTTATTATTTACTTCATTAAATAAATGTAATCAAACTTTATATTGTTTTTTCTTTATATTTTAGCATAGTAGATACTCCAAAAAATTGTTCCTCAGCAGTATAATAATGTATATCACTCATCATACAAAGCTCAAAGTGTATGTCCATTTTGGCAGCCTAGTCAACAATTTCAAAAGTGGTGAAATTGTACCAATGCCTATAAACGGCGACTCTAATTTACTCTCTGATAAAAAATGCTTCCATTCTGATAGGTAGGTACCTCTAAAAAACACTGGCATGTTATAGTTATTCCATTTTCAGTTGTAGTCGTATGTACGTTTAAGTGATTAATATATTCACTTTCTACAGAACAAACTGCGAGTATCGAGTACGCTCTGAGAAATATTCTGAATTCACCTATACCTACTTGCAGCCGTGGTAGTCTAGTAGCCAAAGTGATGAAGACGATTCATTTCGGGTGCATACAATAATGTTAACGGGAATTAACGCCATATTTTTATGGTATAGGAAGAATTTTCAGATACATAATTAGTTTGTTTTCGAAAGATGTTTATACTTACTGTAAGAAGAACAGCCTTCCTTAAATGTTAAAGTGTTTCTACTTCTGTTTTTCTTTGTGAGTGACAAATTTTCAACACTACTAATAAACAATAATTTTACGTTTCAGCGGCAAATAACCTGAAAGTTACAAAATTACAATTCGAATTCAGAATATTACACAGGTTCTGCGAAAGAATTAAAACTATAATACAGATGATTTGCTATACATTTTCCTGTCAATTTTAGAAAGAAAATGTCTGTGGTATATTAATACAACAAGATAACGAATGGTCACAGCACGAATATGCCTCAATACAAACAAAAATGTTGACGTAAGAACATTTTAATTTCAAAATGTTATGCTTCTAAAATTCTATTATCACCACGTCAACGCGTCAGACTCGGTGACTGAGGCGAACTGTAGTGAATTCACGCTTATCAACTCAACTGTAAAGATCAAAAAATGAACTCGTTAAAATTGTTTAAAACTACTTCCTATTTACATCACAATCATTTAGAGTGTAATGCTTAGCAGACTTTGACAGATAGAATCTATCAGTGTAGTGAGTGCTGCTGGCTAGACTGCAATAATTATGGGGAAAATCAGATCCAGCATGGGTTCATCAATGTGCCCCAAAGTCAGGTATGAATATTTCTTTTTATGTGCGATCGATGCAGGGAATATAAAAATAAAATTTTATTTAAAATGTTCTTATTACTTTTTGATGACTACACGCATTACCCGTTCCTTCAGATATCACTTCGCTTAATATTTAACTATCGCTACTAATTAGTACCTACTTACAACAGACCAGGCTGGTTACAAATAATTCTATTCTTAAAAACATGTATAGATCTATTCACTGCGAATAAGTTAAATTGTCCAAAAAGTTTGTTCACATTTGTGGCATAATGATTGTAATAGCCAACACCTTGGTTCTACGACTACTATTAACTAAAAATATTGTTACACGAGAGAGTTTAAATGTAATGTAAAAATGAAATACCAACAAGTGTTCCTTTGAAATAAATTGAAATCGCGTCCGGTTCAGTGAAACATGAACGTAAGCAATTAAAAAGATGAAACTGTAGTCTTATTTTAATAGTTATGTACATACTTATGTGTGTGTGACTCGACAACGAGCCACTCTTGATATCACTGAGAGAAACTTGCCGTATTTTCCTTTTAAAAGTAAACAAAATCTTCATATCTAGGGCCTTCAACGCAGACTTAGGAATATATTTTTAAATTACGTAGGTATAGAATTACCTATGATTTGTTGAATTACTTATGATGATCGTAGCAAGTAGAAAACTGTGGCCTCTGCCAACCCCACTGGGAAGGAGGCGTGACTGTATGTATGTATGTATTAACATTATACTATCAAGAAGCAAGTACACGTTCCACTGTAATTTTGGTAGTCTTTAGATGCTTGTGAAAGTGGCTGTCTACTGAGGGTAGATACGACACTGGACGGAAAACCTTTGTGTACGTAATAAATACACAATTACGTCATTCTCTTCTGAAACATTCCTGCCAGATATTATCCGAGCCTTGTCGCGATTTCTCCTTGATGTGTTCTACCGAATAAAAATATGTGCCACGAAGTTGTTATTGAGTTTAGGAAAGAGAAAGAAGTCGACTAAAGCCATGGTTGCTCGAGAGCATTTGTTGAGATTTTGGTCAAAACTTCATATAAGAGATGAATTCTTGGTGAAAATTCAGATCTTTTGGGGCTAGCCCAGCAGCAAGATGTTTCATACTCAAGTGATTATATTAAGTGATACGGATCGACTCGTGAGACACAAAAAGTTCAGCGGCTATGTCTCTCAAGTTGCAATAAGGATTTTCAGTCACTATTTCCTTCAATTCGCGATGTTTACTTTAGTTGAAGAGGTTGATATGAACAAAGGCAAATCTACTATCACAGCTCGATCGCTTTCAAACGTTTTGTACCACTGATTAGCACGTGTTTTTGATAAAGTCCATTTACCGGGTAGGCCTTCAGCAACATTTGCAGTGACTCTGGACACGAAACTCCTTTGGCGATGCAAAGCTTAAGACAGAGACTCTTTGTTCGATATTTTTGTCCATAATGGCAATACACGCTAGATATGATCGAACTAAAAACAGCACTGTAATAATTATAAATAACAGATGCAAGTCTAACTCTGCGCCAAAATGGAAAATAGTTGTGCCAATCTAACAGCAAATATAAAAGCAACATATTGAATTTGGAACTATAGATAAGAGATAGAGAACTTTGTATTATCTTTAATAAAAAGTTAGTAGACTTGCACGCTCGCAAATCTGTTCTAGCATGGTTTTACTAACATAGGTATAAGAAAATTTTGACTAACATAAAAAATGAGTCTGTGTTACTTTAATAAGCAATTTAATTATTATAGACAAATTATCCATTCCCGATACTTTTTTTACTGACACTAAAAACTACAAAATCAGTGTTAGGTTTGCAATGTAGTATGGATTTGGCTGGACTATGATTATGTTTCGTCAAGCGACTGCCATTTGATCTCCACAACCCAATGGCGATATTGGGCGATATCGAAGCATTGCAGATTCGTTATTGTACCTTTGGTAAACTTTTTAGGGCTCCAACTACCCAAAACGACTGCCATAGATGTTCGTATGGCAACCGGGACCGACGTGACGACGACGGCTTAACGTGCTCTCCGAGGCACAACCAGATCAATGCAAATTCCCATACTCATGTATACAAATATTTGCACTGAGCGGGGATCGAACCTGCGCAGTGTGGCAGTAATGGTGACTAACTCACATAATATACGAATCACGTCACACAACACAGCACACACTGTGGGGTGAGCACGAACTACTATCGTAATCGTATCGTGAACTTAACGATAGCACGGAGCATTGCGATTGGCAGGCTTCAGGCAGGCGGCCAATCGCAATGCTCCGTGCTCTGGTTACGTTCACGATACGATTACGATAGTTGTTCGTACTCACCCCACCGATAGCTTATGACAAACGTTAGCTAGCTGTGAAACACGTTACTAATTAAGATGATCATCTTCACAGCATTGTGGTTCACAAGCGATAGCTGATTGCCGATTGGTATACATGGAAACTACGATAAATGTAGATTGTGGACTTTTAAGTTCATCTTTAATTTGTGTCATAATCATCTTAGCATTATTATATTACTAGTTGCATCCGAAGCTTTCAAATCGGAACCTAAGGTCTACTTACTCCTTTTTTCAGTAGGAGCTAGGGCACTAGCTCCTACTGAAAAAAGGAGAAAAGGAGAAGAGAAGCCAGAAGGAGGACTGCCGTCTTACCTCCCAAGCTCGAAAGAAAATCTATGCCAGAACCTCATCCACTCCTACGGCCACTTAGGGTGAGGTAACCCGAAGGTGTTGATAGGGCTATACATGGGGATACACAGACATTTCTTTCCATACCGTTCGAAGGTATTTTTGGTAAAAAGAATTTTTTTTAAATACCATTATTCCATATTACCGTATTACCAGTAGAATACAAACTTATGTAACGATGCTGTTTGCTTATTGGAGCAAATAATTAGCGCAGGTTTATTGTAAAATTGCATAGGACTTTGCTGGTTAATAATTCGGTTAGTTGAATGCGAGCTAGTTAATTATGTTCACATTTTAGCACTAGAATTGCGATGAAGGTAAATTCGAATTTCATATTAGTGGACATAGCAGTCTAATTAAGAGCGTTAATTACCAAAATTTAAGCTTTTATTGGGATATTAGGTGCTAACCAATAAATAGAGATTAATCTCTTTGGGAGTAGATAATATAAATAAACTAGCTGTCCCGGCGAACTTCGTACCGCCATATTTTTCCCGTTCCCGCTGCACCTATTTTTTCATCTTTTAAACCTTTCCTGGACATTCACGAATATTTCAAGACTAAAATCAGCCAAAACGGTTCAGCCGTTCTTGAGTTATAAAATAACAGCGAAAAGTGGCATTGATTTTTATATATTAGATATGCCTAAACCACAGAATAAATATCATTATTTTCAATTATTTTGTGCCTAAACTCACCAAATAAATTAGTAGAGTGATGTGAATAGTAAGGTCAAGGAACAAGTTCAATTATCATCGGCAGATCATTAATAGTATCTACCTGACTACATCTTGAACAGCAATTCATTCAAAAATACATTATAGAGTTGTATCAACGTCGTATTGCTTCACGATGTTATCGGATCTATAAATTTGTACCACCGAGTGGTACACTACAAATAAGGTTTTGATAGCATCTGTAGACTGCGATAAGATGATTGATCAAATCAAATCAAATCAAATCATTTATTTTGCTAAACATGGGTACAAAATATGGTGTTAGTAAGTAATTGTGATGTCCGAGCCATGTTTTACCATTTTGGTGTGCAAAAAAGTATTAGTCAACGGTTACTTATATAGAAAAGAAAAAGAACTTATTAATATTATCATGTGAGAGTCGAGACTAGTCTGTCATTAAACTCTTATTCCGAACATGCTCATAATTATTTAATCACCATCTAAACTTAGTCAATTTAATAAAATTATGTCAGAATACAAAAAAATAAATTTATCTAATGTCAAATAAATATAGAAAATGGAATCAAATGTCAAAATTTAGTTAATTGTTTAGATGTCAATTATAATAATAAATATATTACCTATGTCAAGACAAGAATCATGCATTATTATTTTATTTTGAATGATATTAAGGGTTTACTTTTGTATCATCAATATACTCATTAATCGTGTAGTACACTCTATCTATTGATCTTTAATATGCAGATTAAAAAGAAAAACAAAGTTAAAGAGGATTTAAGAGGTTATCTCTATATTATTTTTGTGTAACTTTGGTTTTCCTTTGCAGATTCTTAAATCAAATTAAATTTGATTGTTCTAAGTTGATAATATTTTGCATTGTGTGGACTTAACCAATCCTAACGGGAAAGAGACACGCCGAGGCACTGTAGGTGCGAGTATCTGTGTATGTATGTATGTAATTAGTCAGTTTTGACATTATTACGTATTAGGATAAGTTTAGTCAAAAGCTACGTCTTTTCTCTTCGTACTATAACCAATAAATTAATACGTAAGAATGGGTACCATTCATAAATCAATTAATTAACTTTTTAAAGAATTAATAGCTAATAATATCGATATTTTTTACTTTGATTTTAAACATTCTAATAATAGAAAAGTTATATTTTCAACGAGAATCACTGAGATATATTTTTACGAAAGGAAGCGTGCGTGACGAATTTCTATCGATTGGTATAAAAAAGGTGGCAACTTACCCCAAGTTGCTTGTGGTATTCTTTATTCAGATTCCCGAAGGTTACTATGTAATTTGCTACTTTGATTTAATATAGTTGGTGTATTCTTTCAGGGCATCGTGCACTTATTTCATTGTTTAGGTATTTTTTTCTATCACGATATAGTCATAAATAATTGTATGATTTACTACACAGGAAAGTCCCTTTTGCATTATAAATACATTGATGGTTACAATAATGGTTGAGAGTTCTTTGAAATAGCTCCTGACGGTAGTCGCGTTAAATAATATCAAGCAAAATACGAATGGTTATTTTAGAGTACAGCCTCAATGATGATAGTGCAGCCAGTATTGTACTTAATGCTCTCACTGCCAATCATTTTGTTTTGCACAAAGGTATAACAACTACCGGGCTTTTGTTTCGTACAGCAGTGTATTTATCCAACATTAGACTGACAGTTTGATGCCTTTATAGAGTAGTTAAAACCGTCTGTATTTGTAAAAAATTAAATAACTAGCTGTTCCCCGCGGCTCCGCCCGCGTGAATATCGGTTATCGCGACCAAATATAGCATATGTCCTTCCGCAAGGTCTAATTTACCCCTATACCAAATTTCACCAAAATCGGTTCTGTAGTATAGGCGTGAAAGCGTAACAAACAGACAGGCAGAGTTACTTTCGCATTTATAATATTAGTATGGGTTATACAGTTTCCATTTTAACCACTAGATTAGTTTAACTATATATTACTACCGGGAGCGATCAGGGGCGGATTATTTGATTAGTACAGGACAACACTGTACCCTGTGTGTATATATTGGACTGTTACAATTTTGGACAATAAATATATTTATTAATGTTTTAAACCTATATCTTTATCTACCTATTACTCTTTTCTCTAATCTTCTTCCCGATATACGTGATCAAAAGCGAAACTATTTTAGACTGGCTGGAGGTTGAAAGATCTGTGTCCAAATTATTGTCTGCAGCAATAAAATACATAATCGGTTTTTAGGTAGGTATAGAAGGAACACATTTAAAATACTATACTTACGATCTAACCGATTTCTAAGTGATATGCATAACATTTACATTACATTAAAAGACACAGTTTTGAGAGGCTCATTACCTATAATCGTACTTCATATAAAGCTATTATCTTATGTACGAGTACCTTAATTTATATTCATGTTAACACTGGGAGTATTGGTTTCTTAGAGAAAATATTCTGTTATAGTTGATACCATTAATTAATAATATTAGGAATATATATACGCCTCCCAAACATCTGCGTAACTCACAAATAAAATAAAACATTTCACAAAAAAAATAATGGAGTTCTCCTATCAATATGTTTTCTTATATCTAACATTTAATTATAAAGGTATGATTCCGAAGCCTACCGCATACGACAACGACAGACGCATGCGGCAGATACAGTGTACCCATTACTTGTTAAACGTCGATACGGACAAACACCATAGAACCCGCAATGAATTACGCGCTTGTGCTGCGTGCGTCGGCAGTTGTCGTATGCGGTCGGCTACGGAATCATATCTTATTAGTTATTTACACGTTTACGAACGTGTCTCACGTTTTAGGATATTATATTATTAGTTGCCTACTGAATTTCCAAGCAACTTCACGAAGTAAATGATTGGTCAGGTCAGTAAGGACGTGCTTCGCCCGAGGCAAACGCACATACCTACTATTGAATGGCGCCAAGGCCCGATCCAATAGTTATCGGTTTTCATCAAAACAATACTCTATTTTCGGAAGTGGGGAGTACGATGCTCCTTTCGTATATTGAAAAGAGAGGGGTTTGATTTACTTAATTTTCCTCAACATTTTTTCATTGTATAATAAAAGAAGCTACGAGTCCACCCTAATACAAGTACTCGCGCCTCGTCGACACCTCTCCAAAGTGGGGCCGGATCTGGTGGATGATAATATGGCTTCCGTTCCACTGAGGATACCATCATGCGCGTGAGGGCTCTGACGCAAGATGCCATCGCTCGGAGCGAGTTGATACTGGCGGTGCACCAGGATATCGCCAACGCGTTCAATATCTTTCCCTGGAGTTGCATTAGGGAGGCGCTAGTGTATCACGATGTGCCTCTCTGCCTCCTCCGCATAGTCGGGGCATATCTGACCGTTATCTACCCAAGCGCTACCGGCCTCGGTCAGCGAGAAATGTCGAACGGTGTTCCCAACACAAGAACTTACACTGCATGCTTACTAGGGTCACTAAAACATTTCTAGACACAATTAACACAAATTTAACATGGCACGTGTCAATAGTAATAAAATTTTATTACTATTGACACGCGCAATGTCCATTTTATTCCATTGAACACCTTCTATTACTTAAACAACTTAAGTTTAAGTGAACTTGAGGTGTTTAACGGAAAATGCTTAAGTGTCTATATTTCTTAAATAAAGTCCTGTTAGCAGAATGAGAACACAAACAACAATACTATCTAAGTACTTAAGACTGGCTGAAAAGCTACTCTGTGCGGTCACAAAATCAGTTGTGCTCTCTGTGCCATTGTGTGTTCCCGGTATTGTGGGCGGGCACAACACCTCAATGCATTGTTGGAATAACATAATTGTTAAAGCCGAAAATACGAGCTAGTAGCCGAACACTGTAAACTTTTGTTAAAATAATTTTTCATTGCTTTCCTCTAATACATTTTTATTAATTTTCGTCCAAAGTAAAGTGCAACCATTTCATTAATTAGCGTTAAAAATTGCACTAACCAAATATTTATCTACATTTACTTACTTTAGTCAGAGTAAATTTCTTAATAGGTTAAATCTAATTGAAATAACAATATACCTACATTTGTATACCTACTTAAGTAATTGATTTAGTCCCTTTTCCAGGCATTGCAATGTTGAGGTCACGGGTTCCTTACATATTAATTAAACAAATATAAATCCAATGTTTCATCCAAAGCCTGTTATTGATTCAACATTGGCAGATCAATTCTGCCACTCCAGGGAGGAGGGAACAGATAGGAATTCAGGAATACCGTTATCTATTAAGATTCCACAAGCGCCGCCCTGATTTACTATGCCAACTGATTTACGGGAGGATGCAGACAGAATTAATGTTGAATATACATTATTGTGGCAGGGCCTTATTGTGTGGGCTTTTATATTTTATACGCCTATTGATTCACATGTTGATTTTTTGTGACTTGTACTGTGACATTAATCGGGGCATAAATTAAGACTTAACAATAATTTGGATTCATTCAATGCACGGGTCGTTCATTCAACGCTGACATCCAATTACATGGTTAGTCTGAAAGATCAAGTTCATAATACTAGAATCACTCAACGTTTGACGACTTGACGTAACTATTGAAACTCAAACCTTTGATATGACTAACCAAGACTAACCAAGACTTCAGTTCAGTTAGGCAGTTCTTTGAAAATTGCTGATTATTTATTCCACTATGACGCCAGTAGTCATTAAAATGGATAGATACAGAAAAAAGGCATGGGAACGCATGACTCTATCGTGTCGACTTACGCCATACCCCATTCCAATACATGTTAGGTTAATCGAGACAAAACGTAAAAGACATCCGTCAAAAGCGCTTATTAAGTCATAAGATAGACAAAGAACCGTATTTGAAAAATAATAATTAACTAGCTGTCCCGGCGAACTTCGTACCGCCATATTTTTCCCGTTCCCGCTGCACCTATAAACCTTCCCTGGACACCCACGAATATTTCAAGACTAAAATTAGCCAAATCGGTTCAGCCGTTCTTGAGTTATAAGCTAACAACGAAAAGTGGCATTGATTTTTATATATTAGAAGAAAAGAATATCAGAAAACAGACAATTCAAAATTCAGTAAGAAGGTAGATATGTATGTAAAAAGTTCTATTAAAGCTGGTTAAGATCAAGAGGATTGACTTTCACCTCCTTACAAGAACCTATATTCAGTATTATCGTGAAATGTCGTGAAGAGAATACAAATAAGCGCTTAATAAACAACTTAGAACGGGCTTACATAAAACCGAGATGCACAGGAAAATTTGGTAGAAAACGGACGTAATGTACCTATAAGAAATTTTAAACCTGGGACTTTACTAACAGAAGTAAAAAAATGATTACTATAATAAGTTTATTTATGACGAGAAATACGATAAGCTTGGTTAACTTTATAATGAAGGAACCAAGCTCTATCCTATTTCTCGGCACAGACTTCCATTGAAAACCTAAATTAGGATAACTTATTGTTCTGTGAGATGAAACAGCGCACATCAATGGTTTATTCATCATTGTTGTTTGGTTAAAATCGTTGCATGTAATCTGTTCATTATTTATTATTTTGTCTTTAAGTAATAGCATGCTGCTAAAATGGTGAGACGTACCTACAGGACAAACATTTAATTGTAACATCGATTCTTAGCTATGTTTCCGCTATAAATAAACTGTTTTATGTGTGTCAAAAACAAATAGTCGATATATTTGGCATGTTTGGCACATCAGCACAAAGGAATGATATTGCTGGAATGTTATTCGCTCAAATGTGACAAATATTTCGACGAATACGAGCTAGACGCATATCAAATAACACACTACGAAGTGAGTTGCCGCCTTTATTGAATGTTTGTGTGCGTATGTGCGCCTGATCTGCCCCCCTAGACAAGTGGCAATTCGTTGCTCAGCGTATGATGGAAAAGAATGATAAATGTATAGGATTTGACGTTTTTGACATTCGTTGACGCCTGTCATATTATACGTCATACTGGATTGTTTGTTTCATAAATTTTATCTACCTTACGACGATTAATTTCTACGGATTTTGTAATTAATGTTTTAGGTCATGTTACATTGTCATTTAAAAAGGAGTTTTACTACCAAGGTGCTGGAAATTAAGAAGTGACTCTGATATTTATTCACTTAGATAATTTAATTCTTGTAGGGGATGTGGAGCGTGAAGTTACGTTCGTGTTTTAAAGTAATTAAAACCCGTTTAACTTTGACTCGCCTGTTTGGTGTCACATATTGAATAAAATTATGAGTCAGGTCGTAGCGCAACAATCAAGGAACAATTATTATTATTGTACATACTAGCCGATATTTCGATTTACGTACTTATATTATGCATACATCAAATTCAAATTCAAATTTATTTATTTCGTGAAACATAGGTATAATAGATGTTGTAAAAACAATAGTGGGTACAAGTGTTCCGCCAAAAGCATACAAAATATTGAAATGAGATCATCATAATTCATAAGATTATTACACAACACATACATACATACATAATACCTTCCCCCTCCGGGGTGCTTTCTATCGTTATACGGTTTATGAGCTTCCTCTGCCTACTGCTACTAAACTTTGGTATTTAAAAAAAAAGTAAACAACACATGATTACAAATTGAATAATATTATCATAACCACGGAATATACAATCAAAAGAGAGTGCCCTTAAACTTCAAATGCACGATAATTTGCACCGCCAAGCATTCACCAATTAGAACCAAATTACATAACATCACACCCAACAATAACATAACATCATCGTAACTTTCGACAGAGAATAAGTCTAGCTGCAGTAGATGTCAGTTAGTAACCAACCATATTGCAAATTATGTTGAACATCTTAATAGTTTTCTGGCACTCGAGCAGAGGCTCGAGGACAATTTCTCAAGATTTTGTATTACAGAAATGGAACTGATGCCGACAAAGAAACTGAAATTGAAATAATAATTATATTTCAATTGATACTATAATGGTAGAAGTGATCAAAATGTGAGTGTTTGGTTATTAAATTTTTTTATTGAATTTTATCGTGACTTATTATTCGTTATGTTTATTATTAACACTTTTGTCGATGTTTTAAGTTACTTTCAGCCACCATCATCACCACAAGAGTGGTGCTTAAGATGGTGATTGAATTATGTTATTATGTCACAATTTATTACATTTAGTTTTTTTATATTTGAACTTCTATTATTTATTATATACAAAGAAATAGCAAAGCAACTGGTCGATGCTTCGCGTCACCAAAGTGCTGGCCTCTGTTTTGCCCAAAGCATTGATGGATAATGCCGCCAGTCTTTTGTGTACGCTACCTATCGACATCGATGAATTTTTCGCCGCCTAAACCTTTTTATTCTTGTAAATATTTTAGTCTTAGTTTATATGTAATTAAGTTATTGTGAATTATATTGCTTATAAATAAGAAATAAATGACAATTCTCAAATTGAAATTCGGATGTTTTAATTACAATGACGGCTAATGTCATTTAGCTAGTAAAATTTATATAGCGTATACATATTTATGGCATTTGATATAGCGACCATCTTAATCGTATCCTCGGCGTTATTGTATTTTATTCGTTTAAATTGACTATTTATAAAATGACAGAATGTTTTGTAATAAATATTATGAATAAATAATAAATATATTCTAAACCAGCTGACCCGGCCAACTTCATACAGTTCATACCGCCTTATTCTTTTCTGTCCATGTGGAATTCAGATTCCGTTCCCGCTGCAACTTCTATCCGATTTTGTTTATACAAACTTTGTTGTGTATTTGTTATTGGCCAACCACACATTATCGAACACAAAACTAAAAGAATTATTAATTTGATGTAGTCGTTCGGAAGATAAGCGCGTTTCGGTAAACAGTTCGGAGCTCGTACATTTAAAGGGATTCATTTTTAACTATATGTAAGATAAAAATATTCTAGAACACCCTACCTACACAGCGTTATCTAGATCCGAAATAACACAGTTTAACTAGCTTGTGTTATTAGTTCTAGAATGTCTTGAATCTATATACAATTACCTATATTTTTATTCATGCGTATAAATACTCGACGTAGCCATCCAACGTTCTACCGTCACACCACTGAGGTCATCCCTGTTTCTATGCATCTTTTCTGTGGATGGAATGGATAATAATTTTAATGCACCAGACTCTGACAAGTCGGCAATATTATTACGATTTAAGCATATTTCATTTATAATTTACTGAAGAGAGGTTTAAAAACATCACAACACACGCCACAGTTCATAAGAATCCTTGCCTGTTTCAGCATATATGTGATAGCTATGTCTACTACAGCGGTCTCACAAGAAAACAATCGATTCTAAAGCCTGAGGGCATGAATAAAGTGCTTTCTAGACAAGCACAGAACTTTACCCTCGTAACTATATTACGAGTAAGATACTTGTGTTTACTCTTGGTTTTTAATACCTTGGCTTTTGACATTAGCATCTGCTAAGTAAACTGTGTTTTAACGTCAAGTATGTAACGTTTTTACTTTGTTGTTGTTGGCTCACTGTTTTCAATTACCTTTACTGTCATAAGTTCGTATAATTTACTCGTTTAGTTGAGACTAGCTGACCCGGCGAACTTCGTACCGCCATATTTTCCGCCCGCGTGGTATTATCTCTAAATTTAACAGTGTTTCTCTACAATATTATGCATGTATTATACATAATATAAACTTTCCTCTTGAATCACTCTATCTATTAAAAGAAACCGCTTCAAAATCCGTTGCGTAGTTTTGAAGATTTAAGCATACATAGGGACGGACAGACAGCGACAGAGACTTTGTTTTATAATATGTAATGATGTTGCATGAAGAAGCAGCTATTTGACAGAAAGTTCCATCAACAGTATCGAAGTCCAGTAATTTTAGTGGATACAATTTTAAAATGGTTTTTCATTTATAATGGTGGTTTTTATTGATTAGACTTCATTTACATCGGATGTGGCGAGACTATAATTATTAAAACAATATACATTACAGTTTCATAAACCTAGTACTAATTTTGTAATTAGGCGTTTCTAATTATTAAAATAGCCTGAAGTCTTGCCATAAAATTTTCGTATTTTAATTAAACATATTTTTTTACTCATCTTTTAACGGAATATGATTCTGCAGGTACAAAAAAGCCATAAGTGGTTTTTAATTAAAGTTTTTATTCTTATTTTACTCAGTTTCATAAGTTTTACGGTATTGTATCTTCAATCTGTATGTGACAGAAAATTTAATGATTTAGAACAGTAAAATTATATGAGAAGAAGGTACTAACCTGTTTTACTTTGCACGAATAGGCCAGCTTATATTACTACTTGTATGAATGAATCGTGAGATCGCCAGAGGCTATACAGGGCCCTTCCTACAAACAAAATGGTGCAAGTTTAGACTTGGTTTTGTACCTTCTGCTACATTTGTTTTATAAGTCATGGTAGCCGTTTGCTTGGTAGCTTAATCTTATAATTTAATATAGGTACATAAACTTTATTATAATAACGTTACACCGGTAAAAACTTATTAATGTGACGTACTGTCTCGTGTCTCCTGTCGCTCTATCCAAACGTTTTAGTTTATTATCACCTCGTACTTACCAGTGAAAATTTAAATAAATTTCGGGCACAGCTTCAGCTTGATCATTTAAGTCTTTTGTCGGAACAAGGTTTATACCAAAGAGAATTTTGGGATGAATACTGACGACGACTGACGCTAGCAACGAATAACTAGTGAAGAAGTAAAAGTTTTCAGTTAAGATTTGAAAATTTGCAGTTTGCATATTCGTGGAAAACTTATTTCTCCTACGAGTGACGCCTCTGCTAGTATTTTTACGCTCCGGTGCACTTTCGTCAAATATTGCTGTTATACGAGTATATTTTAAAAGACAGTATTTTGGTGAAATACTTTATACGGCAATCGCTTCCAGTGAACATCTCAATCAGAAGTAATTAGCTTACCTTGGCCTTTGATTCTGAATCCCTTTGTGAATGACGATGAATTTTAGTTAACAATCAAATTTCTTTGTAACTGACTGTAAAGTTAAAATTAGGGGACCCGCCGGGTCCAGGTAGAAGGGGTAGGCCCAAGAAGTCCTGGCTTGACGTCGTGAAGGGGGACATGCGTGCAAATGGTCTCACTACCATGGACGCCCAAGATCGTGCGAAGTGGAGGAGGAAGAGCCGGAAGGCGGACCCTGAGCTCCGAGGTCATCTTGGCCACGGATGCAATCAGGAAATTGCGTCTACATGAAGATGATGATGTAAAGTTAAAATTAGTCACTTATAGTTTCGTCAATTTCCGAATCATTTTAAGCGCAGTACATTTATGTAGCATTCATTCTGTTGGAACAAACATCTTTTGTGTATCATTTGTGAATATGCTCAAGTTTTATGTACACACTTATCCTGCTAGAACGGACACGGACAATAATATGCTCTGTGACCGAGTATGCAAAATGGCGGTTTTGAATGGCGGCGTTATAACAATAGAACACACAGTTACTATAGACCTGTATCTATCTAATACTATTAAGCGAACCATTTAGTACACCTATATATTTTTATACAATACTATCTCTGGAATTGTAATGCTTTAATACGATATAACAATAGAACACAGTCACTAGTCACTACAGACCTATCTATTTACTTAATACTACAATAAAATTGTTGTAACATTTTTGACGAATTATTGTATTTTGCTTTTTAAGTATAAGTTATCCACATAAAAATTATGGTTATACTAAAAGTTCACCGTCACCGTATTACCTATATTGGTTCAAATTGCGAATATATTACTATAACAGATAATATTATAATATATACTTAACGCTATATACTGTAGGCACAAAACGGTAATTAAAATACGAGTAGGTATACTGTCTAAGAACATAGTATCATAATCAAAGACGGTATTAAATTTACTATTATTACATATTGTTTATTCTTGTATACAATTACTTTTATCTGATCGTTGAATTATGTGAAATATTTATGACATTTTTATTCATTTCAGGTAAGACCACCATGATTGCATCATTTTGAAGTGGTATGTTGCTTTTAATATTGGAACGAGTTGAGTTGGAGCCACAAATGGACAAATAAAGCTACCGTTCGTGAACCAAGTATTGTATTTTTTAAGTTTCTTACTGTTCTGACAGATCCACTGCTTTTATTTTAACGCAGCTAGTGAAAAACATGGTGTGAACAGTTAACGCCGTTTATAGAACCTATGACAAATTTATTACCCACTTGTTGCATATTTAAGTGCCGGCAACCCCTACCAATACCGAAGCGGTTAATGGAATGAAGTGGCTATTTAGGAGTCGAATCGACTAAGACAACACACTGTTAGGTTACGGAGAGTGCATTGTTCAAAGGTAGACAACAAGTGGCCTTGAAATCAAGACGGTGTCACCCTACTCCAGTGAGCAGTCGTATCGTGCTTTCTCCTATGGGATAGCACAGACATTGACCTGCAAGAGAGTGTTTGTAACGATTAGAGATCGTTGTAATTCTTACATTTTAAGTTACATTACAGTATAAGTTCAGCAAGAGTGAGTAGTTTGATGTCATGTTTTTCATTAGATAACTACTCCTGTGCATAATGAGGTGGATCTGCGCATCATGGAAAGCTTCCAGCATGAAAAGTTGCTGTTTATTTGTCAAAAATATGTTGTCTTTTTTGACTAATCGGCAACGACATTGGATTCTAGCAATAAAACTAATTGTGAAAATAATGCACTGTAGCGCTCGTTTAATAATAATATATTATCGATTCTTATTATCATTTGAAGAACTCTGTGATCTAGGGGTGAATATTTTATGACACTTGTGATCGTAAACTGTCAACATTTCATTGCTCTGAAATTTATAATTTAAAAAAGCAGTGTTTTAGACTAATGATAGACTGCAAGTCAAATAGGAGAATAAATCAATCAATGGGAAGTCTTATACCCTCTGGGAATTAGGCCACCACCGTTTCAGTAGTTCGTTCTTAGCTTTATCCTCTCTTACCCCCCTCATAACTTGATTGTCGGGCAGACGTTATTGATATGACTATTAGAACAGGAAAATTAGCCTAAAATTGACGATCATACCAAATAATTCATATAGTTTTGAAAATTGTGCACTTATTCCTTTTTATTTTACTACAGGATCAATACTCGTACTTTAATAAATACGAGGTCAATTTAACAAAGCTTCACTACAAAATAAACTTAGCTTCACCACAGAGAGATCGGCATTTGTTTCATTATATTATGGAGAAAACATGTTTTTGCAAGTATACCTAGCACCCAGTAGGGCTATATGATAGACACAATCTATATCAACGTTAGATATCTAAGAAATCTATATGCATTTTACAAATCTACGATGGTGGTTAGAGGCCAACGTGTTTGTTTATTTGTCACCTGAGTGATATTGAACTGTACACAATTTGGTACATCTAAAAAACATAAAAATTCAGAAAAAATAAGAATTTTGACAATTAACGAATTTGGTTGTTTACGCTGATATTTCGCCGTAATTTTGAAGAATATATGGTTGTATTGTACTGTTATATAATATAACTGTAATACAGCCCTTCACCACTACCACCTTCTGATATTCGTCCATCAATTTGGAACTTTGTATGTAGGTATGTAAATTATCAGATATTATCAGACATAAAACCATAAAACACAGTCAAACGATAAAACCTGTGTGGGTGGATATGGATAGTACTAGCCTATGTGTGGCATTTATCAGTAGTAGATGAAAGCATCAGGCGAACTCCAACACAGGTTTATTATTTAACTCAGAGGTATCAAAATAGATACCAGACGTCAATTTATAAGAACATCAATCAACTGAGGTTAGGTTGACAAATAGCTAACCTATGTTCGATCTACGATCATCTCTGAGAGCCAAATTACTAGAGTTACGTTACATTGAACATGGAAAGCCTTTTATCTGCTTTTAAAGCCAGAAGGTATACGTGAATAGTTATAAGACGCTACTTTTAAAATTACCTTTTAGAAGTGTACGATTAAGTGCAATTTAGAATGGCACGAGATTATGTAATTACTGTAGTGTGTGACCAATCGACCCCTCTGTGAACGCTGGTTGCATTTACTGCGTGCTTATTAGTTATTCATTCATTCCAATTATTTTTGATTAAATTCATGAACAGGTATTTTGTATTAGGTTATTCAATGTTTATTTTGATGTTTTTGTATTTGTTTTTATCATAGAACTTGATTGAGGGTAAACCACCATACATCACAATTAGTATAAATTTATTAATACTAATTGTGACGTATGGTGTGTGTGTGTGTGTATGTGTGTGTGTGTGTGTGTGTGTGTGTGTGTGTGTGTGATTTTGTGTGTGTTACAGCCTCTTAAGGCCCCTAATCAGGTCAACGTCGAAAAATCGGTAATTTCGAAACCGTTTTTCTTATTGCCTATAAGACTTACAGATCTGAAATTTATATGCCTGCATTCTACAGGATATACAGCGGAACTTGACCTTTTCATAAATGAAAAAAAAAAGGAGGAAATAGTAGAAAAGAGGCTCTGAACATCACTCTAAACTTTTTTTTGAAACCAAATATTTTCCCCAATATGTATCCAATTAATCTGAAACTTCACATATATGTTAAAAAAGTATATTAGCGTGACATGACCTTCTTAGTTTATAATCGTTTCCTATCAAATTATTTCTTAAAATTGGTTTTACTGATTTCTACGGCTCCAGTACCCCTTGCTCGTTCAAAATTCAGTCTGCGCTGAGGCGCGTTGCTGAACGGACCTATGTTTGGTTGCTGAAACCTCCCCTCCCGCACCCCGCTCACCAGTGTCAGTGTGTGAGTGTGTTGTATAAAACGCTACAAAGATTATAGCCTCCATAGATTAGGCACTTACGATTATACGCGACTATCGTGGCGTAGCGTAAGAGCGCTTGTAGGGCTTGTTCCCAGACCTCCACAATTTTATTACCACCACCTCCACGACCTTTATTTGTGTACAAATATAATTCTCAGGACATCCAAGAAATATAATTATAGTACCGTCAACATGTACAAGGTTTTATGATTTAGATGAATCGCGAAGATAATTTTGAATAGATATCGATTTAGGTACTACTTAAGAATCATCTTCCATTTATTTTGACTTTGTTTTTTGTTGTAAAAGGTCTTGTCTAATGAATAATAATGAATGAATAACTTTTTATAGTTGTTTAATTCATACGACAACAAGCACAACTCGTTAGAATCTATAGTTAGTACAATATTTTGAGAGGAAAAGAAAAAGATGAAGGTGCTTTTCAGAATTTGCTGAAATTAAAAATTGATACTGGTGATGAAATCTTGCGAAAACACATGAAAAAAAACAATGCTCAATATACATCCCCACAAATACAAAATGAGATTTTAAATATATGCGGAGTTCTAATTAGAGAAAAAACTGGTTGCAGATGTCAAAGCTGCATACAGTATTTTTATAGGTTTTCTCCAGTTGCAAAAAATGGATGCTCAAACAATAGCTACTGAAATTAATGGTTTTATCAAAGCTGTTCAATGTTTAAACATTGATGTTAACAAATGCGTGGGACAAGGCTACGACGGGTGTGCTACGATGGTGGGAAAAGATGGCGGTGTCCAAAAAATATTGAAAGGAACGTATAAAAAAGTTTACATTTTCGCTATGCCTGCCACAAGTTAAACTTAGTAGTATAGTCAACGACTTGAATCATGTTCCAGAAATCCGAAACTGTATCGGAACGCTAAAAGACACCGTAAATTTTTTTCGGGAATCGGTTTTACGCCAACAATATGTCCCTAAAATATCACTATTATGTGAAACAAGATGGTCACATAAATATAAGATGTTTAAAAATCATTTTATACAAATAGTCGAGGGTTTGGACAGCGTCCGTGGCGTAGCGGTAGTGAACGCGGCCGCTACGCAGGAGGCGCGGTTTCGATCCCCGCTCAGTGCAAATATTTGTGTGAATTAAATATGGGTATTTGCATTGGTCTGATCGTGCCTCGAAGAGCACGTTAAGCCGTCGGTCCCGGTTGCCATGAGAACATCTATATGGCAGTCGTTACGGCTAGTTGGAGCCCTCAAAAATCAATCAAATCTAACTGCAAAGCTTCGATATCGCCTAATGTTAACATTGGGTTGTGGAGGTCAGATGACAATCGCTTCACGGAAAATATCGAGGTCTAGCCAAATCCGTGGTTAAGACTGGTAAAGCGGACTCCAGACTCCGAGCTGAAAGCTTCGGATGCGACTGGGAATTAACGCTAAGAGGAAGAAGAAGTCGAGGGTTCGGAAAAGCTTTCTAAAGAAGGGAATTCTGGAACGAGAAAGAAATTATTACCAGCTGTAGGACAAACGCAATTCATATTAGCGTTATGTGTCATTGATAAATATAATGCTGCAACCCGTAGCATATAGTTACTTTACAATCCAAAAGTTTGGTTACATATCAAAATCCCGAAGCTTACAATATCGAATTTCATAATACCGACGTACGAAAGACCGAAATTCAAAATCCCGAATATTGGCCTCCCTTGGGCTAGGCACCGACTTCTAATAAATCAGTAAGTCTGTAAATTAAGTTATTTTTCGCTTTTCAGTGCCTCTTTTTCGTTTCTTGAAGTCGGTTAAACTTTTTTGTTAAAAATGAATTTATTTTTCTCTTTTTAGTGAGTTTGCACAGTCTCACGACTGTACATCGCATGTATAGTGACCTGACTGTACATGCGCTGCTGACGCTACACTACAGATCGAACCGGCCACGCTAAATAAAAAAAATATTAAAGCATTATTCAAAAATAATTTTTAAAATCAATGCATATACACCGGAAATATAGCTGAATATTCTGAACACTTCTGCGTACACCTTTAAAGGACTTAGGCGCGATGTTATGATGTGTAATGGCAGAAACATTGCAATAATATGCCATTGTTGCAATCGCGGCTGATTTCCTGGTACTGTTTGAAGAGTTCCTTGGTCTAATCTCGGAAACCCATCATCAGATCTTTACGAAATTTAATGGGACCACTTCGGAATAATCTACTTACGAACAGAAAAAGAATTTTCAAAATCCGTCTAGAATTGGCTTCACAATCGCGTAACAAACATACAAAAAAAAATAAAAAAAATTGCGTACGAATTGAGAACCTCCTTTTTTGAAGTCGGTTAAAAAGGTAGGTATATCTTATCAATGAAGGATAAATATATATTGTGCATTATATTTTTCTATTGTCTGCATTCAACTGAGTTTTCCATAAGACAAATGATGTCCTATCTAGTATCACATACTCTATGTTCCATGATTTTTTATTGTTTAGCACAGCGGCTGCGTTCAACGACGTGGTTGTATGCGTGCGCGAACCCCGTCGATCCCGCCCCGCACCTCTCGGTGCCCCGCTTGACCAAATACCTAAACGCTCAAAGTCATTCGCGTAGGTAATCACCTTAAGTAATGCTAACAGCTTCCGCTTCTAGTTCCTACTAGAAGAAACCCATTCATTCTAGACTTGATAAATGCTACGCTACCAAGCCTTTCTCATAACGAATAGGGTGGATGATACTACTGGAGTAACAAACGTTCCTAGACCGAAGCAACCACAGACATGATTGTGTTTGGTTTCTAAGCAGTACGACAGTGCTTTTTCACGCCCCTATTATTTGCTTTGTATGTAGGTTACAAACCTTTTTTTAGTTTGCAATTGTAATGGTGGCACTTCACATGGCTATTTGTATTTGCGTATTTGACTTATTTGACAATCAATTACCATGTTTGGACTGTGTATTGGAGAAAGCATTGGCCTTATTGCCTATTTGATAAATAAGACTAATACCAAATACATACAATTCACAAGTTACATGGTTAGTTTTAAAAAAAATTATGTACGGCTAGTACTTAGTACCTACCTTTTAACAGTGGACAACATGTGACAATTTCCATGTGATACCTTTTTGAAGCGAATACTTTTTTTGTGAAGTCAATTGTATTTTGTCTGTATTTGCATGAAAAATATTGGAAGTGCATGCAGATTTACGTCAAAATATTTTGCTAATATTAACGATGCGTCCAATAAAAATTAGCCCAGTAAAAATTAGCCTAGTGGTATGGGTAATGGACTGCTGAAACGAGGTCTCGGGTTCGATCCCAGGTATTACCATGGCACACACCAATGACTTTTCGATGCTTTTCGAAGTTATGTGTGTATTTATCGCAGGTTTATAAGTGCCCGGTTAATGGCAATAGGCTCGCCACCTATTACATTGGGACCTAAACATAAACGGCGAAATGTGGGTGCTAGCACCTCTGCCTACCCCTTCGGGGAATATAGGCGTGAGTTTATGTTATGTTATGTCCAATAGCAAACACATAGTCATGTAAAGTGCCACTATAACAGAATTTTTAACTCGATTTTGGGGCACTTCAAAACATAAGATGAATTGGTAATTTTGCTCAACCAAGATTTAATTAAGTAAGTAGTAATAAATTAAAAAGACATAAAAAAACATATTTTGAGGAAACTACTAAAATATGCCATAAAAGACTTAAAAAATATTTGAATGCGAACTTAAGCCATAAAATATTTTATTTTAATACTAAAAGTCTTGAAATTGTGCTTGTAAAAATAATCGTTAAGCCCTTTTCCCATGTGTGCGCTGCCAGCCTCGAGCTGTTCGTAGATAGCACAGTACGAGAGGAGCTCAGGTACAGATTACATAATTGACTCGAGTAACTGGGACGTTGACGGACGAGCCCTTTACTTCTAATATATTTAGTCTGAAAGCCAACGTGTGTAATGTCACGATGCGTGTTCGTACAAATACGTTCGGTACATTGTGCCCTGAGCGATTTCAGATGTGAATGCTGAGATGGATGTGTGGTGAACGAAAATGGATAGGATACAACATGATTATATTTGAAGAAGGCTTATTGACAGAGGAATATAAAGCAATCGTATACCGAGTTTGGTGTTACAGATAGGAATTGAAAAGCCAATATTAGATCAACGATATAATACCTGTATAGATGAAAGGATCAGTTTTCTAGGTAATGTAAAGGTTCAAGTGGTGAGGATTATATAAAAATGACAATAGATTGAGTTAGCATACACCCGATGTGTGTGTGTGTGTGTGTGTGTGGGCGTGTATGTGTGTGTGCGTGAGTGCGTGCGTGCGTGCACTTTTTTTTCTTTTTAGAGGTACTTTTTTAAAAATAATTTAATTTATTTTTTTGGAAGTGTCGTGTTGTGTGTCGTGCGTTCACCTCAGAGACCGTGGTCCGCTTTGCACTTTATGTTTGGTTTATTATAGGTAACACGGGAGGGATGGCCGTCTGACTTTACGACCCCGTGAGGAAAGGCGTCATTCATCAATCAGAAGCTGTACCAACATGGGCTTGGTCTCCGGAAATCTTGGTGGGGCCCTAAAACACGCCCAATGATTCATGGCACCTAGTGTACGAAACTTCGATCCAAAACTTCAGTACGAAGTTTCGGTGCGCAATTACGGGCCGAAACTTCGGTGCGAAGCTTCGGTCCGAAACTTCGTACCTTCATAAGTGTATTACCGTTCATGGTAGGCCAAACTGTAAGGCGGTGACTGACTAATGACATGAAGTCATCGTATAAAAAATTGTCTAACTCAAAAGAAAACTAATTGTGAATTCCAGTGTTTGTTGTAAAACAAGAGCAAAAGTTTGCTACAGAATTCTTATATCGCCTCCTCTTCTCTTTTATCGAGAGGCAACGGGTCACGCATACTAATGCTGTCCGTATATTGTGATCGCCGTGCGCCGAGGCAAACAACTGAAATCATATTAAAAGCTTGTGGACGTTGCTTTGCTACGCTTACATACATAGGTACATAACGAACAGTGACTTTCATAACTAAATAAACACAACAATAAACGAAAGTACCTAATACCTATACACACTAAACAGGTTTAGAGCTCACTGGAGAGGTTTTGTGCTGTCAATGGAAAAATCAAAGGCTTGTCCTACTTATCTTTTGCGCTGACGGCATAAAATCTCTCTGTTCTCACAGGGTCGGCAGCACAAGCATAACTCCCCTGGTGTTGCACTCGCCCATAGGCCACGGTAACCAATTACCATCAGGTGGCTGTGTGCTAGTAAGTAATATTAAAAAATCTCTATATACAGTTTTATATTATTGATAGCAATTTTGCACCAGTTATGGTATAAACTGACATGATTGCAAAGAATTGTTGTAAGTTCCTTTTTTTTATAAAATCGAATACTCCAAATCCACTCCACTCTGGTCGAGTGCAGTGGATTTGGAGTATTCGATTCGGAATATTCCAACTTTTCATTTTTAGTTTTTTAAAGCGGTTTTTGTTAATATCTCATTTTTAGGGTTCCGTAGCCAAATGGCAAAAAACGGAACCCTTATAGATTCATCATGTCTGTCCGTCCGTCTGTCTGTCTGTCCGTCCGTATGTCACAGCCACTTTTCTCTGAAACTATAAGGGCTATGATGTTGAAACTTGATAAGTATATGTATTTTGTGAACCGCATTAAGAATTTTATACAAAAATAGAAAAAAAGCATTAAATCTTGGGGGTCCCCATACTTAGAACTGAAACTCAAAAAATTTTTTTTCATCGAACCCATACGTGTGAGGTATCTATAGATAGGTCTTTAAAAATGCTATTGAGGTTTCTAACATCATTTTTTTCTAAACTGAATAGTTTGCGCGAGAGACACTTCCAAAGTGGAAAAATGTGTGTGTGTGTGTGTATCCCTCTAACTTCTAAAATAAGAGAATGATAAATCTAAAAAAAATATATGATGTACATCGCCATGTAAACTTCCACCAAAAATTGGTTTGAACGAGATCCAGCAAGTAGTTTTTTTTAATACGTCATAAACCACAATTTTCGCCTTTGCTGCTACGGAATCCTTCATGGGCGGGTCCGACTCGCACTTGGCCTACTTTTATATTTATTTATACAAAAAAAGTTACCATTTTGACATGACCACGCACAATGATTTGTATGTGTTTTTTATTTGTGTATCCCATGATGAGCTAACCGGGGACTTTTTCAAATCGTCAAGCTGCTATAGATGCTGGTTGTATTGAATAGTAGGGTGGTAATTCAAACCCATGGCCAGCTTTACACTTTTTAAATAAACCATTATCAAATGAAATTCGATATTACGGTTCAATTCGTTATTCAAACGTGTTTTATTTATGTATTTTTTAAACTGCAATTTATTCATAAATAATGTTTCGAATACTTTCGAAAACTGCAGATTCATGTTAGCCACGCTAACAAAAATCACTTTTTGGATCACGATGAAGATATTTATTTATTAGGGCATATTCTTGCCTAAACGAACTTGGTACCGTTCAGCAACCCAAATTATTCAGCGCAGATAAACCTCACATAATAGTTGGTAAATGTTCTCTGGCACTTAGAGACTACATCCATTAATCGATCAGACTGGAATCCATTTTCGCAAAACTAGGGATAGGGTAGTAACAAACAATATACCGAAAACCGGTAACATCGATGACATCAAAGCAAAATGAAATATAATACCTAGTGAGATCGGTAAAATATAAATTAGTATTGTTGAGATTTTAACAATTATATTCACCTTTCGGAGATATTCATACAAATTCCGGTATTTTTATATACTTTTGCGTCCAAAAAAAGTGTGTGAAACTTATACGAACTATTTTGTATAAAATATATCTTTTCAATTAACTATTTGACAAGGTTTCTATTAAGCTATTGAAAATAATGACGGCGCTCTAATTGTTTTTATATATTATAGCCGAAAGAGTTTCTGGGCATGCGTTGCTCCCGCTGATGGCGATCCCTCCAGGGCCAGAATTTTTAAAAAAATATTTGGAAATCGCGGAACCATGGCCCATCTGCTAACGTGTGCTGCATGTCCATCTACCTGTACACCGGAGGACCTAATGAGTGCCTCCGAGAATGCGATTCAGGTAGCAGCATACTGGGAAAATAGAATTTGAGAGTAGAAGCACCATCGATTCGACAGAAGAAGAAGAATTGTTTTTATAAAATATCGATAATATCTACATAGATGTTCAATTTTATCGATCTTGTAGATATTGAAATAAATATCGACATTTAGGTATATCGACATGGAAAAAACTTTTCATCCCTCTATGTGGATAGTTAGGAGTTGTAAAGTTGTTCTTCTGCCGTTGAAGCACGTAGTTTATAGCAGTTGTAAAATGGTGGAAGTGTGTTCCGTTAGTTCACGCAATTATTCTCATCATATTGCCAATCGCTCTTTTTATGAAATAACTACCTTATGATAATTATCACGTAAACCAAATAATAACCAAAGAATACATTTTTGTAGCTAGTTCTTTCATCAACATCTGCCTGACCTATTTAGGGTTTCTGTAAGTTAAGCTAAAGATGAACGTTATCATTAAGAGTTCCCAGATATTTAGCGCCTAGATCACAAGTGTCATTCACCACTACACTTACATGCTACGATACGTCCTGTATGCGGTAACTATACGTTTTACGGAGGTTCGGTCTACCCAACGACATCTAAATAACTACACAGTCTATCGATTGTAGACTGTAAGACTAGGCAGGAAAACAAATCTTGTAATACTGGAATTATTATGTTTTATTGATATTTGCCAAACCAAGATAATTCATAACTAAGGTAGCTACCTAATTTAAAAAAAAAAATAATTAAAAATCTAAAACTCGACAGCTGCTGATACGACAAAAACAACTTTGATAGCAGGCGCCATCCATTCATTTTCTTGTTCAAATCAAATCAAAGTTGTTCCTGTCATATCAGCAGCAGTCAAGTTTTTGATTTTTTATGATTTATTTTTTAAATTGAATTACTTATGTACCTTGGTTCTGCAAAAAATTGACAAATACATAATGCTGCTAAACTGCTAAAATTACAACAGTGATTTGGAAATTTTATATAAGAGAATATTTAAGATTACTTGACTATGATAATAAACAATTAAGTATGTCATATCATTGAGCAGGTAAAAGACATTATTTGTGGATGCCTATGAAAATTGAAGAGTTTGAGGAATATCTCATGGTTCATCACAAGTTTCGATTACATTCCATACCTGCATTCCATACATTCATTTTTTTTAATGTGTTTCGCATCATAAAATGTTATAACAGTGAAGATATAATTGAAGTAGGTAATAGGACTCTTATTGAGATATGCACGGCTAAATTTGTTTTCGGGGGCCTCGTCCACGGGGCCGTCGACCACTGGGGGCGTAAGCCACGAACCCAAGGAAACAAGTATATAAACATTGACAAACGCATACATGTAAAGGTGGTTTTTATAGTTAATTAAACTTACCGCCACAGTTTTTATTGTCAGATTCTTTTATCACGGGATTTAATTTCTCTGGCTGTAAATGGAGAAGCATTGATCTTGATATTCATAAGTGTTACTACTTTGTTACATATTATGAATACAGATATTTCATTTCCATTGTATGTGGGACTATTCTCTGTAGTCCAATTATTTTATAAGAACGATATTCACTACATAACACAAATAAATTATTTCAGTAAATTAATCATTTTTTATTTACTCACTTTTTCATACCGCAATTTTTGTTACAGCTTGACCCGGAGAGAAAAAGGCGTGAGTGTATGAATGTTGTTAAAGCATGACGTGATTGAGAAAACATTGTTTGTATGGTGTCTGTAGTGTGTAATAAAATTCCCATAGAAATTTGTAATCCCAATAGAACTGTCCCTTAGAAAGTGTATTTAATGTCTAGTACAAACCAAGCTGAGACATGGTGTCTAACACGGAATATGAAATCAAGATAAACAACCCTCAGTTTATCGCTTGTGTTGTGTGGCACATTGTTGCGGTGATAAAGTCCAACATAATTCACTACGTGCTAGAGCCAATTCAGACAGGTGGCAAAATGCTCGTGCGCTTTTGGCAGTAGGTGATATTATGTGGGACTTCACATACATTTACCAGTCCTTTCGTGAATACAGGCATAAGTATATTGTACAGACATTTAAGTGTATTAGTTATGTACAATGTTTGTAATAAATATTTTAATCATAGACTTATTATAGGAGGGTACGGTCTTACAATAGATAATTATGTAATCGGATTGGCAACAACCCATTGGTGTAAGTATATTTTACAATTTCATATTTTTCTGCTTTTTATTTTACGAAAAAATTAAAAAAAGCGCGAGCTAAGTTAATTCACGTGAGTGAATAAACTGAGCTCGCGTTTTTTTTTTTCATTTTGGTGTACTTCACCTATAAGATGATAAATTTTAATCGCCATCTATGAGTAATAAGTCTATGATTTAATGCATGTCCCTGAAAGATGTTAGCATGTCTACAACCCACAAATAATTGAAGTGTTTTTATAGTGTGTATGTGTGTATATTTGTGTGTGTGTGTGTGTGTTTCCAATGTAGCCCCTGCTTTTCATGTATTATGTATTCTGTAAGTCGGTTTGTAAACTAAATATGTTATTGTTAGTTCCTCCTCATGCATTTATTTGATAACAGTATTAACTGATGTGTAGACTAGCAGGTATACTAGGTATATGTAGGTATATTCTTTTTACAATTACTAATAAAAATAATTGAAAAAATTAACAGAGTATTTATACTAAAAAAGATTTTCATAAATGGGAATCCAGATTTGAAAACCTTTACATGCAAAGCTGCGGGTAAACGGCCTGCGCAGGATTCGACAGATCCCTTCCTTCGCTCAGAACTCTACATGTTCCACAATGAGCTCGTGTGCACCTCGACCTAATGGCTTAAGTAACTGAACGTAAAAATAGATAAGTTGGTACCATTTTATCTCAAGAAAAGTTTAGGTTGTGACATTGTGAACTCTAAGATTGTTCATGAAACTTGGTATTTAAATGCATTTGTGCATAATATTTTTTTCCTGATTAGCATAATTGGAATTGATAAACTATAAGGTAACTATGAACTACAAAATTTTATGTACGCATTTTAAAGGATCATTTTAAGATTTAATTTTTGTTAATTTATTTGCTACTAAAGTAATAAGCGTAGCAATATATGGTTTTCCGGATTTTTCTATGTAAGTTGGAGAAATAAGAAATAGACGAAAGGAGAAAAACAACTAACCTCGTACGCCCAGTAGGTAATGACCTGAAAAAGAACCAGATTAGTAGCTCGGAGAGACTTGCGTGGAAGTTTAATATAGTAGCAGAAGAGGCTGCTTGCTAAGTGTGTAAGAAAATAAAAATAAATGGGTGGTTATTGTCGCTGCTTGGACGTCGTCGCCGTATTTTCCTCCTGTGTGTACATAAGGGGTTATTAATGTCTAAAACTTGATCGATACTCGAATTAAAGAAGACTAGGCTATCAATTTCCGTGGTAAATTTCATAGTCCAGCGTAATTCAAGACTAGATGACAGAGTATTTTGGAGGCCCTTTGGCCTAGCAAGGGCCAAAGGAAGGGTCAAAACTTTGTAGAAAATAAAAATGTGTTTGGGTGATTGTTACACAATCAGACAAAAACAGTTATATAGATTTGGCCAAACTGTTACACATAGTAAAACACACCCCGCGGAAGTAATATTCCAAGGCTGGTATTCATTATTGCTCAGTATTGAGCCAATCGAGAATTTTAATGGGTCCAAACTGTTATGTTTATGAAATTGTTATGGCGTTGAACTTCTTTTTACGATTGATTTACAAAGAGAAAAGAGAATCGACTTCTCTTTTCTCTTTGTAAATCGATTTGAGCAATTAGCATAATAAATGCTTCAAAATTTCATTCAATTCTTTTTACGATTTTGTACTAGCCGATTGTTTTATATATTTATCAATTTACCTTGGACACATGTTCCTATACTTATAGTAGAGAAAAAAACCCATTCACAAAGAGAATTGAATTCTAGTTCAATAAATAACGAAAAGTGCCTCGATAACCACATAACCAGAACACTAACTTTGTCGCCGAAGGAAAATCCGCCGCGCAAGGGACAATAGTTTACTGTTATGATTGAGTTACTCATTCTAATTTCCACTCCATTCCATCAGACTGTTATGGATTAGTTGTATTGGAATTGGTAAGAATATAAATTAGTTATACCAAGTATTGCGGATAGTTGGGATTCTGTGCTACGTTCGTGAGTCTAACAAGACAGCTTAGTGCCACGAGGTCACGCTCATGAACTTAGTCACTATGATGACCTACATGAGGTCTAAATCACTATGACATAAGTAATCTTTAAATTTCGAGGGAAATCGAGAGCAAATAATTTTCAGGGGTAATCGGTAAAAGGGGGAAGTGGGAACAAGCCAATAATATGAACCGCGGGTTTCCCCTTGTAAGATAGTAATGCAGCCAGGATTAGGTTTTAGCCGGTGGTGATGAAATGATGTAATGATAGAATGATTTGAAAGTGAATATATATTTGTAATTGGTATATCTATGTACCTAATAACCATGGTAGATCACTATTTATATTTGAAAAATGTACTTTGACTTTTAATTTGCGATCGTTGCAGTTAATGTCGTTTGTTTTCTCAGTCTGCACTATATCTGTTCTCTACATCATCAATGGATATTTACGAATGGTATGATCATATAATTATTGCAGTACATTAGGTGGCTGCAGAGTGTGACGGTCTCCAGTGAACGCATCTGGTGTCGGTTGGCCAAACGCCAAACACAATTTGTGAATTTTAGACACACGTTTCTGTGATCGTGTACGTAATGCATTTCGTCTAGGACACAAGTTTTCGATGAACTAGTTTCTAAAATTACATCGATCAGCGTGACCCATCTGGTGATAAAGGTAGTAAAAGTCATATTGGTGACAATCTAATTCTAACCTTATGCTTTTCAGGGTTAAATACAGATTCGAAAGACCGGGACACATTGTTAATGTTGTTATTCCAAGGGTTGAATAGTTCTTATTTGAAACATTCAGATGAATGCCAAAATGTTTTTAGTATTGTGATGTTGAGGTATTTAGTTAATCGTTATGTGATACGTTTGGGTATAGGAGGTCTTGCATCACTACGTATTGTTGTAGTTAATATAAACTGGTTACACAGGCCTTATCAGGTCACTGCAGTTTCGTTACGTCGGGTTGTTATATTACGTACGAACGAATTTCTTGTATGTGCAATATGACGCTAAAATCATAATCCAAAATAGAATAAATAAATGATTTGAGGTACCTACTCATAAAAGATCATTCCAATGACAAGATTCAATAATGTTAACGGGAATTAATGCGATCATGGTATTAGATCATGGTATAGATATAAATACCATTGATTTGCCTGATGTTTCGTCCAGGTTACACCGGCCGCAGTCACAAGTTGACTCAATCCAATCAAATCAAAGGTGTGTATGCACCTACGTATAAGGTATATACCATGATCGCGCTAATTCGCGTTAACATTATTTTATATCATAGAACGCGAGAGTTCAAAAGTTAGTATGTCAAGTTTCTTTGATATCAGGCATCTTATTTTTACTATGCGGATTACCACGAATCTATCCAGCCGACGACGGACGGGGCGGGTATATCGGCTTCAAAGCGGATAAAACTCAAGCCATCTCCGGTCTCAAATGCCTGGGGTGTAAGGTGGCCCAATAGTGGATCCACCAGACCGCCTCCCTCTCATCCATTACTTGCTCGCAGAAGTACTCCGCACCATAGCTGCTAGCACCGCAGGGCCCGCTCCGAAAGTTGTTACAAGACTGCTCCTTCTTCATATGACATCGTCATCCAAGTGCCTTCATCCAAGATTCGGTCTCCTATTCCTTCTCATTGTTTTGGTTTTCACGGCAGAGACTGTTATCTGACTTTGAGAAGATAGCGTCTACAGGAGCCTCGTCCCTCAATTATTGGCAAATGTACCAGCTTGCAAGTGAGGTTAGTTTGGGTAATGAAGAGACACAATCAATTTTGAATGAAATATAATCGTAAAACGTATTTTTTATGATGTAACAAGTATTTTATTCAAAAAAACACCAATCAGAGGCAAACAATAACAGTTACGTAAAATTCAATCAAATTTTCATTAGGCGGTTTCATTCGAAGATGTAATAATAGCCCATATCTTTGGGTAACTAACGTAATATAATTAAGATCTTCTGTCTCGTACCCACACCTATCTTGGTGATATTAGATATCGTCAAATAATAGGTGTCAAATAGGTCATAGCGATTTCCCAATCGTAGCAAGGTTTGCACTTTGTAACCAGGTCCACATCACACGTCACGTCCATAGTTACTCTGTCGCGTCCCTGCTACTGACAGATATGACATTGACTTGTCAAATGTCATATTTGTCAGTGTCATCAAAATGACGTGGCACATCACCCGCCATAGTATATAAAATTATATTGTTTTTTTATTTTATCTTTTTGCGTTCTGTGTTTTTTTTTGTAAGTACTGTAAGTAATAATCCTATGCTGTGTATCACAATAAACATTTTTCTTTCTTTCTTTCTTTCTTTCTTTCTTTCTTTCTTTCTTTCTTTCTTTCTTCTTCTTCTTTCACATATAGCTTTGATTGTAATGTCACTTTTTTCAGGGCCCCCAATGACCTTCCAACCCTTCTAACCCGTTCGTTAATTAGTAGTTCCATCGACTTCCAGTTGAGGTTGGCTTGGGACTCAAGGATGTTGGTAGAACTAGTAAATACAAAGTTTTTTTGCTATCGATTGATGAAATTCACACTATGTTTAATCAACGTTTTTATTCTATACACGTACTCGTATATTTTTCAGAATCAATCATCTAGCGGTCTCTCACACAGTAGACAGAAATAATATTTTGTATCCATGAGTATTATGTCCATTTGCATTGGTTTTAATGTTTGTATTCACAAAAAATGTATCAGTATGTATATCCGTAACCTCGACAATAGTAATAATTTTACTACTGGCCATATTTCTAGTTGGGCGTATTTATATTTGGATATACATATTTCATATTAGGCGTTTCTCTAGTTGGGTATTATTACGCGATAGTATCTACATTTTTCTTTTTGGACATAAGTCGTGCAAAGAATATTTATATTGCAGACAAGCACACGGCCCACCTGATGGAAAGTGGTTACCGTGGTCTAAGGACGGAGTAAGTAAGAACAGAGTAGGTAGTTTAAATATTAATTTGTTTTGTTGTAATTAAATGTTAATTGTTTTAATGTTAGTTAAAATGAGAGGTTGCCCGGAGTAAGAGGCTTCATTTTCATCTTTCAAAGAAATCTTAAAATACCCTCATAATCTGAAACATCGAGTGAATAGGTTTTCTCCTCAAAGTTACGCTGCACTGTAATGTGCCGGCTCCGTCTACTCTAGAATGGTGAAGAGCTTGAGGGATAATCTACGTATTATAATGTACATGTGAGTTAATGCTACATGTGGTGACTGATATGACTTGAGTGGTATATTCCTTTGAGTTGAGTTATGTCTTATTTTGTACTGGCACTGTTACCAAGCTTTATCTTATAGACCGGGAATGCCGTGATAGCTCGATAATTGTTGTAATTTTTACAGATAGTGCGTTTTTGTTGCTGTTGTAATAACAAAATACGTACTAAAAAGAGAATTAAATAAATATTTAGGGGTGGGGGATCTCATAAAACAAACATGATTTCTTTGTGGTTTTTTGCTCGATATTAATACGGGATAGGTGAAACTAAAAAAAGTTAATATTAAGGCCTCTACACACCAAACCCGGCGGGTCAGGCCGCCGGCCTTGTTTTGCGATAATCATACCGCAAAAACCAACCCGCGGGCAATGCCGGCGGGCCGGCGGGTTTGGTGTGTAGACCGCATTATATAGTGTAGTGTTGTATAGATAATGACGAAACCCTGCGAGCGCTAGCGAAAGCCGAGTAGTACAAGCTACTTTGCTTGTCAAAACATCAAATTAATAACTTGCATGTCTGTCCGCAATTCAAACATTATGACATGGGATGGACGAACTAATGCTTCATTATAACAGTGGGAGTACAGGTTGTATCTGACTAGCGCAATTATAGTAACTAGATTATAGAACAAACACACCCATCTGTGGGGTTAGAGGGGGTGAAGCTTCGAGTGAATAATTCGTTATGTAAAGTTATTATATAAGTGGTTATTTTAAGAGATAAGAAAATTGTTTGAACAAACATTAGAACGTTTCGAAATTGAACAAAGTACTAGTTCTGTCGTACAATGTGGTTGCTTGACATTGAGATATCCCTCACTTTAAACCTCACCTGATTATAATAAATTACTACCACTATACATTAAGGGTGAATATCAAAGGTATAAATAGCTATGTATTGATTCGATTATTTCTCACATCTTCAGATTCGTATTTCTGCAGATCGCTGCAATGTTATAAAATCTTTCAATGTTCTTCATACGTTATTCAATACTAGGTTCGGTAAATTGGCTCAGAGACCAATCAGATCGACGGAATAACGTCTACCTTCATAAGCCTTGTTAGGCAGAGGATATCGCAATCACCTCAGGGAATCGATTAGTTTCATTCTATATGGATTAAAGGTAGTATGTGACTGTTTTGAAGATATAATTTTTATTTATTATGGTTTGCCTGCCAACGAGATTAGATTTCTGATGAAAGTTACAGGCAAATAACGGTTGATGATGGCAGGCGACATCAACTTTTCATAGACAAGATCCCAAAATGACAATATTACTACATTTCATACAATATTTTTCATCTTTTGCATCCTTTTGCCTCTCACTACTTACTTTATCGACTCTACCGTACGTGGAATCGATTCCTGCTCAGTGCAAATATTTGTATGCATGAATATATCTATTTGCATTAATCTGCCTGGCTAACTAATATCTATGTTACTGGTACTTGGAGCCCTAAAAAGGCCAACAACTAGTTTAACTGCAATACTTCGGTATCGCCAATTGGTTATGGAGGTCAGATGGCAGTCGTTTAATGGAAAATATCAAAATTTAGCCAAACCCGCAGTTAGACTGGAGTAAGCGGGCCTCGAACTCTGTGGTGAAAGCTTCGGATGCTACCGGCACTAATGCTGAGATGAAGAAATGGGTTTCAGTAAATCTAAAAAAAATATTTAAAAAAATTCTCAAACCCTATTAGAGTGCTACTTACCAGGACAGTTGAGAATCGATAGCATTTTAATGACCTGTTCAACTCCACACATGAAATGTTATAAGCGGTTCAGACGTTTATAAGAAGTTTAGTGACATATATGTACTCCATTCGAAAATGTAGACTACCTACTTGATTATACATACCTACATAGCAAAATTATGCGGGCTTTTCTCTCTTGTCAAATAAAGTTTGTCAGGTGATCTAACATCATGACGTGTCCTACTTTTCTAACGTTATAGGCAAAGACACTGTGACATTTATCTTCTCGCTTGTTTAATATTTTATTTGACACTGAAGGAACAAGTCTTTAACTACTTTTTTGATTAACTGTCAACCTTACCTGCAAGTTCCTATCTGCATGACGAACGAGGCTCTGAGGAATGCCCCTCTCTCAAGATTAGGGTGGCAGAAGTCAGCCGCTTACTCAATACAATAATAAAGGGTCCGCATCCCCGGGCTTTAAAGAACACCTAGCTTGGTCACCAACATTTTTTTCCTCTTTTCGTCAGCTCGAATAAGTCAGTCGGTTGGAGAAAGATGAACCTCTGATATAATTCCAACTAACAATCATTATATTGGTGAAATTTGGGTGTTAATTCACCTCTGCCTAACCCTCTGGGGATAAAGGCGTGATTGTATGTTTGTATTAACAATCATTATTTTTCCAGTTTAGATAGGTGTAGGTAACCGACAGTCGTAACTCGTTATACTTATACTATATATATACTTATATATTAGTTCAATAAGTTCGGTACGGTAACTTTGCGTTAAAGCAATATTATTGAAGGAAACGTTCTGCACGAAGCCAAAACTTTTACCACATGCAGCATCTAGAGCAGCTAGAGTACAAGTTGTCTAGTTTGGTATTTGTCAGACATTTTTCAGCGATCTCCTATAAATTGCTATATATCAATCTTTAAGATATGATTCCGTAGCCGACCGCATACGACAACTGCCGACGCATGCAGCACATACAGCGTACCCATTACTTGTCAAACTCCGATACGGATAAAGGGGACCATTGAGAAGCCGCAATGATTTACGTGCATGTGCTGCGTGCGTCGGCAGTTGTCGTATGTGGTCGGCTACGGAATCATACCTTTATGTTAATCTCAAATACTGGTAGAAGCGATGACACTATGCTTGCAGCTTAATACGTAGATAATAAACTATTAAGGCACCGTACGTATTGCTGTAAGTGAGTAGGTAGTTAGGTTAAATTAGTGGTGTAAAATAACAAGTCAAAATCACTTGAAATCGGCAGTGAAAGCTTGTATGAAAGGTTTTACGATAGTAGTGGAAGCTCGTATATTGTGCAAGGACAGCACATGGCGGGCCATTGTATTTGCCCACGCCGAAGGGGAAAAGGCGTAAGTATATTTATGTTTAGGTATATAATATGTATTTATATGGATATTGGTGTAATATAGAATTAGACAGCCTCCGTGGCGTAGCGGTAGTGAACGCGGCCGCTACGCAGGAGGCGCGGGTTCGATCCCCGCTCAGTGCAAATATTTGTGTGAATAAAATATGAGTATTTGCATTGGTCTGGTCGTGCCTCGGAGAGCACGTTAAGCCGTCGGTCCCGGTTGCCATGAGAACATCTATGGCAGTCGTTACGGGTAGTTGGAGCCCTCAAAAATACAAAAAAAACAACGGTCTAACTGCAAAGCTTCGATATCGCCTAATGTTAACATTGGGTTGTGGAGGTCAGATGACAATCGCTTCACGGAAAATATCGAGGTCTAGCCAAATCCGTGGTTAAGACTGGTTAAAGCGGACCCCAGACTCCAAACTGAAAGCTTCGGATGAGACTGGGAATTAACGCTAGGAGGAAGAGAAAAAGAAGATAATAGTACATTATGGTACAAGTGAGCAACGTTGGTGATTACCGCCGAGGCGCCATTGAGACCCGAGCCGCCAGGTAAGGGTCTTAAGACAGCCGAGGACGGTAATCATCATGCTCACACGTGCCATGCGACGTTTTACAACACACTTGCGAATAAAATAATACTACAAATACTAAATAAACAATACTACAAATTAATTCGTTTTCCTATGCGCGCGCATTTAACAATGGCGGTCGACCATATTTAAAAAAAATGAGGTTTGAACTTAACTTTTTTTTACTCTGTTTTTTTTTCTGTACTTAGAGAAAAAAAAAAGTTACATTTCAGCGAAAATTTTGTTTATTACACAAGTATTACAAGTTGAAATTATTTATTTAAATACGAAAATGCATCAAATGACCATACAATAGGCGTATTAATTTATTCGTACTATTAAACACGTTATTTTTTGTATCAAAACTTTTTTAAGAACATAGACAATTATAGACACTTCCTATAAAATTTAAAAAAGAATCTATAACTCACTTTTGTGAATAATAGTAATGAAAAAGTCACAGTTTTATAATAGGTGTCATTCCGTGCTTATTTGCGGTAAAATAATATCACTGTTATGAGCAGGTGTGTTGTAAATTATTTTACAACACACCTGTCTATGTTCTTAAAAAAGTTTTGATACAAAAAATAACGTGTTTAATAGTACGAATAAATTAATACGCCTATTGTATGGTCATTTGATGCATTTTCGTATTTAAATAAATAATTTCAACTTGTAATACTTGTGTAAACAAAATTTTCGCTCAAATTTAACTTTTTTTTTTCTCTAAGTACAGAAAAAAAAACAGAGTAAAAAAAAGTTAAGTTCAAACCTCATTTTTTTTTAAATATGGTCGACCGCCATTGTTAAATGCGCGCGCATAGGAAAATGAATTAATTTGTAGTATTGTTTATTTAGTATTTGTAGTATTATTTTATTCGCAAGTGTGTTGTAAAACGTCGTATGGCACGTGTGAGCATGATGATTACCGTCCTCGGCTGTCTTAAGACCCTCGCCTGGCGGCTCGGGTCTCAATGGCGCCTCGGCGGTAATCACCAACGTTGCTCACTTGTACCATAATGTACTATTATTCGCTTAATTACTACCTTTTCAAATCGATTAGGATTAAGCAAGTGGGGAATTATCAATCTGGATATGTATTAGCTTATTCAGATGCAATGATATATTACACAGTTAATGGAACTATATAATTGAGCTTTTGCGTGAGATGAGAAATTTACATACATATAAATTGTATATAATCACGTTTTCTTTCATTTAGGGGAGGCAGATACAACAGCATACCATACCATCTACTTCTGTACGGAAAGAGCACAAGGGAGACTCTGATGTTTATGTTTATAGTTGAGTAAGGACTCATAGAGGTTTACATTCAAGACTTAACTGTTACATACTGCGTCATCTGCTTGTGTTTTAATTTCAGTGTTCACAAAACAATACCATTTTAATCAATCCAAATACTTAATCGTGATTCTAACTGCACATTCGCTCGAAGTAACTCAACAACAAAAAAGGGTGGACAAAAATACGACTGTTATTTATTAATCTGGACCGCCTGGCAGCTGAACTAACCGAAAATATCTGAAAGCAAATACAGACAATTGATGGATAGGTTTGACCTAATTGACATTTGCACATCAGGAGCGTGGCAATAGTTAAAATATATTACGTAGAACGTAATATAAGGAGGTACTTTTTCTAACATATTCTAAAATTCGAAAACTTTATTGATCAATAACCTACATTATCATACAAAGTAACTTTACATCTCGATAAATAATAAACTTCCACCTTCTTAAAAATTACCTCCGAAGTAGTGAGAGTTCGGCCGTAGGTGCGGAGCGGGATTGTCTTCAAAGCGGCGTACTTGGCCGGCGATGTTACGCAAGACTGTTGCGTAACCTCGCCCGTACCGCCCTTCCAGTCTTTGTACCAGTCAAACTTATTATTATTTGTAATTAGAATACAACGTGATTGCTTTCTTTGCAATTTGTTTGGATACCAAAGTAGCTACCATGATTTATATAACAGTAACAAAAATAATGATTTTGGTTGAAGAAACTGTGAAGAACTTTACACAGTTGGTTAGTTGATTCTATTAAAATATCTAAATTAATTCTAGTAAAAGGGTAGATTATTGAAGGAGGTAGTAATTAACCTACTAGATTAGATACCCTAATCAGGAAAAGCTTGGATTTTTCTATTACTGTTAGTATTTGTTTACTACTTAAGTGGTAAAGAATAAACGATTTTCAACCAAGGGGAACTACTACGAGTATAATATTATGTCCTGGTCAAGGTTCAAATCGGTAACCTCACGGTCGCAACTCTGTCACTAAGGTTGAATGGAATTTTTCTAAGGGCACTGAAACAATAAGTATCGGTAAGCCCTAATCGATTACTATTAACGAAATTATTTAAGCTATCAAGGGCGAATAAGTCTGGCTTTACGGGATGGGTTAATGAAAGCATTAATTGGATGGAACGGAGTTTGCTTTCATTCTGTATAGAGCTTTCCACGGAGGTATAATGACAATGTGTCTGAACATCACTCAGTAGACAACCCTCGCATGCCATGCCCTCTTGCCTGCATGTCATATTAAAAGTTTCATCTGTGGCCCGTCATACTCCGTTAGAAGTGGGCAGAGATACTCGTACTTAGTTAGCCAATAAATGTAGATTGAAAAAAAAAAACAAAAATGTGTTAAGGTTATTTGTGAGCTGGCAGGCATAAGGTGGGTAGGTACACGTATGTTTTCAACTAAATATGAAACATATTTGTTGAAAATTTCGATAAGATACCGATGTATAGAAATAAATGGAATGACAATAGTGTTATTCCACTTTACTGATGAGAAAACTGCAGTAGCAGCCCTAAAAAATTCCCAGTCGTCGTAGGCAGGTTCGGGCATATACAAATGTCGGCATATATTATGAGGCCTAAAACACTCAATGCATTAGTAATTCAATACCTTTACTCCTCCATCCTCTAATGGGAAATAAATAATATGTTTTATATTATTTTTCTAAGTAAGTCGTGGCATAGGTGTAGTCGTGGGTAAGAAAATTGATAAAGCAATGTAAAATACCAAATTTATGTAAAACCTTACTAGACCTGTAGGTATAAATTATTTATTACATTTTATTAGCACAATTTATAAGGGTCTTAAGTTACATGCTCTTATATTGTCTACTTCATACGATAAGTCCCCTGATGATGAGATGCAAACAGATATATTAATTTGAAGACGAAAGAATAACGTTTACACATAATTTAGTATTAGCGTACTAAGCTACGAAGTAGATTAAATCGATACAGAGCTAGGAGATGAGTAACAGAGCTACAAGGTACGCCGAGCTAGGTATCATAAGATATCATAGATTGAAAAAAAAAGATAGATTTAAAAAGAATAAAGCTCCCTTATGAAAGAAAAAGCTACCTGTAAATAATATAATATAATATACAGTGCAACAATGCTGTAATAATGTTCAACTCGCTCTCACGTTAGGGCTACTAAATGACATTTACTATCAGCCTATTCTCGGTTGAATATTATACCCAAAGGCGTCACTCTCTTGTGTAACGTGATTCACGTAACCAATCATAATCTGTGAAAATTTTGAGGCACTATTTTCTGTAGGGCACTTTTTCTTGTAATATCATTTTTTTTTTGCATTCGGTGGACAAAAGCGTACACAGCAAAATTTCGTTAACTAGTTGTTATTTCCCTAGAGAAACGGGGACGGGTCAGCTAGTATAATGCTATTTACATAACAATAGGTTCAACTAAAATTCAATTGAGAGAATAACTGGCAGTAAATTCGTACTTTTAAATTGTTAATGAACTTCGTTAGCGGTCCCGATGTACTTCAGTTGTGACTGGCTGCAGGATATTATCTAGAACATGAAAAGAGATAATTTAATTATAAATACCTCAATAATTAGGTAATCACCATCTTAGCGTCAGTCCCGGTCGCATCGAAGGTCCGCTTGCCGACTTTTGCTCCTCCAGTGTCTTAGACATCCATCATTTTCTACAATGTCAAGCCATCTCATATATATATTTAGACCCAATAGGGTCTACCCCTCCTACAGGGGCCCGACGGAGGCAATGTGGCTAGACATTTATTACCTACGTAGCCTGAAGATCTTACTAAGCTTCAAAAACACTCTCTGTATATGTTTCTTCATACTGTTATATTTTATTGAGAGAACTTACAAAAATTGTAGTTATTTTTGTAGGTACCTATCTCGGATGTGTTTTTAAACAATACCGTTGACGGGATTATTACGTTGCGTGCGGACTGTGCGTGTGATCTGACAAGTTTCTCGCAATACGAACCTTGTTCTTGATCATAATATCTGTGGATACGAATTCACAGTCACATAGAGGAACATAACGCTTGCCTGATACTCCTGATCCTCTAAACGTCTAACGTAGATGTCCATTACGTTAAGTACGTGAGACGTATGTAGATGTAACAAGGTGATAATTAAAAGGTTATAATCATGTAAGTCCCAGTCGTATTCTACGTATGGGCAAAATTTCAGCCGAATCCATCGAGCAGTTTTTGCATGATTGGGCAATAAACATACTCTAGCATAAATAAATATTAGTTGAAATTACTGTAGCTATTAAACACATACTACACACACACATTACCCTTAATTGCTGGTACTCATAAATATACATTTACGTATATTACTGTGGTAGTGGTAGTGATGTCCAATCGCAGTTGTGATCTAGCTTGTCCTCGCACGAACGAGACGGACAGCCAGCAGTAGGGGTGCGTTATCATGTTTTGTATCGCTTGGGGTGTAAGTTGCACGCTGTCGGCTGTAGATTTTGTTTATCTGTTCAAAGCACGAAACCGTCACAGGGTCACTTAAAGGCCGTCAAAATTCAATTCAATTGTAGGCCACCGATTTAGCTTTGTTGGATAATATTCTGATGGTCTTCATTATTTATTTCGACTTTTAAAAAAAATCGAGTACCCAAAATCACTAGTATTCCTGCTAAACTCCGCAGTTAATTTAAATTACTTACTAGGGTTAGGAGTAAGTTCACATCGCTAATCTAGTGGCCTTCCGTTCGTAAAGTCGACTCCTTAATGACTACCAACGCTTACCGACGATTATTCTGCTATTTCATTGGTCGAAGAGATTCTAAAGACTTTCCTGCCATCTTACTCCTGAGGCTGCTAGCAGGATCGTGCAAGTTATATCTTAAGATAGTTAATTAATTAACTGAAAACAATTAACTATTCTGTTCCAGTAATTACATCTTCCAAATAGTATTTTGTGTATAAAGCGAAATTGTTAGGATAGATTATATCGGATAAAATCGTTTGAAGTCATTTTCAGAAACGTGTATTCCCTTTACAAAACTTATTACAAAGCGTGAAATGGCACAAACCTCGGTTTGAGTCTCATGAAACAAATCTAAAATTACTGGTGAGGCTGACTTAATAATAATAATACTTATACAATAATGTTAACGGGAATTAACGCGATCATGGTATAGGTACTTACAATACCTTTGATGTGCCTGACGTTTCGACTAGGTTACCTACACCGGCCATGGTCACAGACTGACTGTACTTAGGTATACCATGATCTCGTTAATTCCCGTTAACATTATTGTATATCATGGAACGCGAGAGTTTAAAAGTTAATAATAATACTGTATTCACATAATAATACTTTATTGTAATAAAGTGTATATTAGGTATCAGCATCACAGTTTCCTGCCAATATTCAAAGGAGATATTTATATACCTACTCGTACCAACTTCTAAAGTAACACTGAGATCGATCGTTCATTGCATACAATAACCAACATTAATATCTGATTTGTGTAGGTATTGTGGTGTAAATGAGCCTTGACGCTGAAGCGGTTAATTACGCTTGAGATACACAGACACACGCCTGTTATTGTTCTGTTATCTCCTAAGAGAATTTGCTCAGTGATGCAAATTAAATGCGATCGCTATCTGAAGCTTCGTCTCTATTATTAAATATATCACACTAGCTGACCGGGCAAACTTCGTTTCGCCATAGAATCAATGATATTGTGTTTACCTTAATTAGCTGTATCAATTACTTAATTATTTTGAGAACAGAAAGCATTAGGACAGGTATTTCAATTATTTGATCTTAGTGTAAATATAAATTGCAAATTCTGTCCTCCGTGGTACACATGATATACTTCTCTCCTTTCATCTTCTTCATCCTAACGTTAATGCCAGTCGCATCCGAAGCTTTCACCTCGGAGTCTGGGGTCCGCTTTACCAGTCTAACTGCTGATTTGGCTGGACTTCGATATTTTCCGTGAAACGAATGCCATCTGACCTTTACAAAGCAATGGCGAAATTAGGTGATATCGAAGCGTTGCAGCTAGAACAATTGTTGGACTTTTTAGGGTTCCAACTACCCGTAATGACTGCCATAGATATCTATCTATGACAGTTCGTACGGCAGCCGAGACCGACGACTTAACGTGCTCTCCGAGGCACGATGCATGAAGATGGGTATTTGCATAGGTTACCCTTTTTATTTTTTTTGTTTCATAATACCCATATTCATGCATACAAATATTTGGACTGCGCGAGGACCGCGCCTACTGCGTAGCACGTGCCACAGAGGCTATCATACTTCTCTCTTTTATCGTTTGGCTTCCTCTCTGTATCACATGCACCCGGCGACCGCACGGTGAATCTATGGAGTGCTGAGAATCGGATCCCATTCTGATAATCCAGGCAAAAAAGAACCCAACAAAATCATTAAAATGGGTCCAGCCGTTCTCGAGTTATAAATGATGTAACTAACACGATTTCCGATTTTCTTTTAGCCTACTAAATATTCGCTCCCTTTCTGGTCTATCAGTTTAATTTCTATGCTACTACTTGTACGTAATGTGCTATTTATACTTAATCCAACCCAAGAAAATCAAAGCATGGCACGATTTTCAAATACTTTGAGCCGCGTAAATAACAGCTGAATATTAAATTAAATTATATAACTTCAGATAACTTTTCAATATATCCACCTGTACAAATCGATTAAGATATAGAAAAGAGAATCTACCTCGGGCGGGACTCGAACCAACGATCTTCCCCTTTTTTATACCACTTATTTGGCAGACAAGCACACGGCCCACCTGATGGGAAGCGGTCACCGTGTCTATATCTATATCTTAATCGATTTGAATAGTTAGCATAATAAATGCTTTAAATTTCATTCAAATATTCACATAGATACATAACTTTAGACTTAAAGATACGTGCCGAACGCTCATCTTACTTAACCTCTCCATGACTATACCATAACTGTTAAAAGACACGGAAAAGTATAAATACAACGTGACAAGCAATAAATCGCATAAATTATTGCAGTACATTCTGTATGAACGTTGAATGGAAACGTCAATATATCCCTCTACCGATTTTTTTACTATGAGCAGTCCAACATTTTGATTGACTTATTTATTACCCGACTGCCAAAGAAGGGTTGAGTTTTTCACGCGTGTCTTGTAAATTCCTATTATTATCAATGCGTATAAAACTCAGACCTACTTAAATACTTAGTGTCATAGATGTCGACAATTATTAAGCTGAATGGACCCTGACATTCAGTTTGTACTTTCTTTCTTTGTTAAAAGAATATAAGTAACCGAAACTCCCTCTCTAACTCCTTCAGCTAAGCTAAATGGCTTATGTGAGGAGTCGATTCACATTAGTAGTATAATGGCCAGGTTTCAAACCTGTTAATCGAAAGGTTGACTCCATAACCAGCAGCAATCTAAGCAAATAGATAATATACTATCATATAGATTTTTTTTTAAATGCAAGCTTAAAACAGTGGAGTCTTGCCTAGAAAAATACCATATATGTATACATAATTTACCTGTATGGAATTAGAAGCATCGAAAATACTTTTTTATAAATCTGTTTTGTCTCGAGAGTAATAATAATAATAATAATAATTGTTGTTCCGATAGTCGTATCGGCTCACGGGTTGATTGCCAAGAGCCTCGACCAACATCTTAAGAGGCTCGCGTTAGATAGTTGGATCAATGGCCTGATGCAGAAGGCGGTAATCCTCGACACGGCACGTATTGTGAGGAGGTTCCTCTCCCTGGAGCCCTAACCACCGGCAGCTTGGTCCCTGTACCCGATGCCGGTGGGCACTATTTTTTATATTTTTAAATATATGCTTTTTCTTTTAGATAATAATGTATTTAAAAATGTAATTTATAGGTTTTAAAAAATGAATAAAGAGAAAATAATAATTTATTGTTTTCAAAATAAACATGTACATTAAGGTGTCATATGCATACAGTACCGTGAAGACATAACCTTGACACAATACATACCTACTGATTCTCTGAACCCCACACTAGGATACCCTGTGTTGTAGAGTTCAGTCTCTTCCCAGGTAAGTTAATTTACAATTATTTCCAGAATAAAGTACCTAATTTGAAAACATAATTATTGCCAAACATGAGTTAACATGAGTAAATGAAATAGGTATAAGTTCAATTCACTTAGTTTAGGTACATTGTGCACCGACGAAGTGCAATATATAAGTGTATGCATGCAATGTGTGTGTGTGTGTGTGTGTGTGTGTGTGTGTGTGTGTGTGTGTGTGTGTGTGTGTGTGTGTGTGTGTGTGTGTGTGTGTGTGTGTGTGTGTATGTATTGTGTGTGTGTTCCAACCAATTAACTATCGTTCGCTTAAAGTTTAAATAAGTCATATCCAATATAGTGCTATTCATGTTATAGAATTTGGAATATAAATAGGGCCCGAGGAACGCAAACGACCTACGCGCAAAGGAGGTGCGTACCCGGGGTCGATCCCACTTCAATGTTCTGTATGAAGAGCGGGCCACTTCTTTAGCTTTCCTGTGGAATCGAAGCAAGGTCGACACAATAAATAATTGCCGCACTCTTAACACGCTACATTCCGCATAGAGTAAATCAGTCGGATGGCGCCATGGCTTTCCATTACCTATTTTTAGGATAGCTTGCTGTGCTCTCTCTAACCTAAGTAGATGCGTCTTTTGAGCTACTCCCCAAACCGATATACAATAATTCAATATTGACTGACACAGAGAGAGATACACAATTCGCATCAGTTCAGGTTTTGCTATATACTTGAGCTTCCTAAAAACATGTGACAGCTTCTTTACACGTTTCACGAGTGCGTCAATCTGTGCTCGCCAAGTCAAGCGCTCATCAATCAAGACACCTAGGTATTTAATGTATGATGGAACCTGTTCGATAGGTGTACACTGGCATAAGAGATGTTGACTAGTATCGGCATCACACGAATGGAGTTTTATAAAAAGTGGCTGGGCAGGTGCCGATCTGTTGGATATTCTGAAGGCTATTATTTTGGTTTTAGTTACATTAACAGTCAGTAAGTTGTTCTGTAGCCAGTCACATGTTCTCTTTAGCCCCTCCTGAGTCACACATGCGACTTCTCTCCATGTTCTGGCATGGAATATTATGGCTGTATCATCAGCAAATGTGAAGATTTTGGCCTTAGGTAATTTTAAAGAGCACAAGTCGTTTATATATACCAGGAAGAGCGTGGGTCCCAATATACTGCCTTGCGGCACACCATAGATGTTATCTGCGAATTCACTAGTGTACTGTCCAATACGAACGCGTTGTTTCCGTTCCTTTAGGTATGACTGAAACCATTTCAATGCCAGACCTCTGACTCCAGCTGCCTCAAGTTTTTTTAGAAGTATAGGCCTAGACACAGTATCAAAAGCTTTTGCGAGGTCCAGGAAGACGCCTGTACACTTATGACCTTCATTAATTTTTGTCACTACAAAATTAACGAGTCCTGTGACAGCATCCTCCGTGGACCTCCCTGCACGAAAGCCAAACTGATTCTCGTCTAGTAATTTTTTTTTTTTTTTTTTTTTTTTTTTTTATAATAATTTATTTATTTCATAAGCCATAGATTAATAATAATAACAAATACATAATACTTTAGTGAAATATTTTGGCTGTTTAGTTTGTACTAATTTTTATATTTCTGACACCTAAACTAGGCCAGGGCCTGTATCTTAGGCATCAGCATTATACTACAGTTTCTTTTCTATAATAATATGTTTCTGTTATAGTAACTTTTCCATTACAATTTCTCAATATCATAATTACAATTATAATAAAATAAATCATCATAGTAGTCATAATTAACTTTAAATACTACAGATATTAAATTTGAATTTCAACGTGATTTACCAGTTTATAGTTAGTTAAAATAAAAAATAAAATTGAGGTGAAAAAAAAAAAAAAAAAAAAAAAAAATAATCATCACAAGAAGGCAAAAAATTAAATTAATCAAAACAGTCAAAAACAATCAGAATTATTAAATTAAAATAATCAAAATAATCAAAATAATCAAAATAAACAAAATAATCAAAATAATCAAAATAATCAAAATAATCAAAATAATCAAAATAATCAAAATAATCAAAATAATCAAAATAATCAAAATAATCAAAATAATCAAAATAATCAAAATAATCAAAACAATCAATATAATAAAATAATCATAATAGGTAGTCAATATATAATAAAAATAATCATAATAATGTCTAACTTGGTCTATTTAGTAGCAGTTCTGTATCCTCATATGAGAGTCCCTGCAGATACTCGAAGATTTTCTGTTTGCAAGGTGCTGTCGCGAGTGTATATATGTTCAAAATACGATTAATCTTGTTGTAAAGAAATGGGCCCAAGAAGTCAATAAACCTAGTGTAGAAATTAGTCCTAAATTTATTTAGGCGCTCACAGACCGCATATCTTCTTCTCTTGTTAAAATTTTGTGGATCAAATGTAAGCTGCTTATGCTGTAAGATAATTACATTTTGGAAGAACAGCTGCCTCACCGTTAATACCCCCCACATTTTATAAAGTTGTGAGGTGGAGAAGAGTCTCCTTTTGAAAGCACTAACTTTTAATATAGCGCGTTGAGCAACTTCATTCAATTGTTACTTTCGAGGTATTTGGTCAACCGGGTGTCCACGAGTAGAGAAGCTACCACTTTAGATAAGGCGCTTAAAATAGATATAGGCCTATAATTAGAAGGTTGTAGTGTATCGCCTACTTTTGGAATAGGGATAACGTCAGCAATTTTTAAATCACCAGGTACCTCACCCGAAGACATACTTAGATTGCAAATGTATGCTAGTGGGCTAGCTATGGTGTACTTGGTTCTTTTTAACATGTCGTTGCTTATACAGTCATGGCCAGTTGCTGTACTAGATTTAAGGGAAGCGATTAATTTAATAATTTCAACCTCATCTGTAGGGTCAACGAACAATTAGCCTGGTGATTTGTTAACCGTGGCGTTAGTGGCATAAGCTAGGTCAGTTTCAGTTTTGCCTAACCTATTCAGCATTTTATCTGCTAACTGACCTCCGACCGAATTAAAGTAGGTATTTACGGCATTTAACGAATCAGTGGGATTGCTTGTTATTTTAAGGAGATCTTCATTTTATTATTTGTCCGATTTATGTTACAAATAGTTTTAATTGAAGCCCACGTCTTTTTCGAGTTATTTTTAGAATCCTCGAGTAGCTTTCGCTCATATAAAAATTGAGCCTGACATTATTTGGCATACGTTAAGGCATGGCATAGTTTTTAAATACTTTGCTAGCCAAGATTGATCCGATGTTGACAATATAATATATTATACCCTATAAAAATAGTTTCTGACCTAAGTGATTTATATTTCTTAGTGAAAATGCTGTTTAAATATTAAGTGAGCTCTAGCAGGAAATCTTTATTAGTTTTTGACCGGTGATCAAAGTTTTTACTGGTGCCCAGATACCTTAACCTTTTTATGAGAATAAGCAAATCCTAGCATTTTTCGCCTCATCACTGGTCCTCATCTAGCACAAAAGTCGCAATCGCTAGTGTTATTGCAACTGTAAAGCCAAGCAGCAGAAAAAATATTAAACCAAAAAAGATGTGTGATGTTGAATTACGTACAGTGCATATGTCCCTAAAGTAGCTACGAATAATCACAAAGGAAAAAAAATCTGATAAATTACTGACATTGTAGTCTCCAAATAACGTAACACCTATTGTTTATTCCGCAACAACACATCGCCATCGATTATTGAATCGATGGCAAGTTTCGATACATTTATATCGATCATAATAAAGTAGGCATATTGTACACACGTCATGCATGTCACATGAATAGAGTCACTAATAATTTAAGTATCATTTTGCACGAATTCAAACTCATGCATCACGTTGTGAGTTTCAGTCTCAGTTTTGAGGTATTACCCTGAAGTGTGTAATGAAACCCACATTTTGGTCACTGTTTCTAACCGCCATTATTATCCCGTCCCGTGTCGTTAATTAGGCACTTCGGTCAAATTTCTCGCTACTACTACAAAACCATTCCCAATTTTCCCGACTCCAAATAATATTTTGTACTTGCAAGGCATAGTTTTTATTAGTTTTCCCAGAATCGTCATCTAGTTAAGCTACGAAAACGAATTAATAAAACTAGTTTGTACTTTCTACGAGCCTCAACTCAACGTGCTGCGGATTTATACGATAAACGAAAAAGGATTTCTGAATATTTATTACGAAAATAGGTCAGACGTAATCAGGCCACCTTGCACCTTCAGATGATTCAATTCTCTAGACCTCTAAAAAGTGAATACTAGGAATAAAGAATTTCTTCGGAATAAATAGATTAGGACCGCTTTGCCCGTGTCGCCTGACAGGAAGACACAATTTTTTTAACAGGAAAGCACTTAATACTGGTCTATGGGTACTGTCTTTTATGTTTATTCTATTTAATTTAATTTTGTCACCAACATACCTATGTGTCAGGCATAGCGCAACTTTTTATATTTCCATTTATATGTCCACGCCTGAAGAAATACAACATTCTGGACATATTAACGGTCACGAAAGATTATTAACGGTCCTTCAGCTAGGTCCACACGGCAGCGACTCACCGGTAACGTCAAAACCAGCGTGTGGACGTAAATATGACAAGTGATTTAAGAAGCAGTGACGACAAGAAAGGCGAGCCGGCTTGCCTGTCGACGAAGAGTAAATTTCACCAGTCAAAGAGATAACCTTTATGCGAGGCGTGAAAAGCATCTGATGAGGCCGTCAAGCTGAGTGCCACCATTACGTGTCTGTAATGGTGACCCTCTTTGCCGAGACTTTGTCTTCAGCTTACCATTAGGCGAGGTGAAATTAAATTGACATGTCCTATACAAAAAAAAAGATCAATTAAAGCTAAACTGCGTTATCACATTCCACTGAATTAAATACTTTAGATGAATGAATTTTCTTTGGTGAAATTCAGTCTTAGTAGTATGAAAATTACAGATGCGTGAAAGACATCTGTTTATCTTGTTAACATAATATTACGTCGATTAACATTGAAAAAAGTGAAACGACCCAGCCGGGACCTGAACCCGCGACCAGTCGGGGGAATGCTCAGTGGTCAGGGCATTCGCGCTATAAGGGACTGGTCGCGAGTTCACTTTTGAAGTCCCGTCTGAGTCGTTTAATTTTTTCCAATTATAACAGATTTTAATAGTTAGCATACTAATTACTTTGAAATTTCATTACATAATGATATAGGTAATCAGGTAGGATAATAATAAATTAGTTTAGGGATCTCAATATTTTTTGATTATTTACCGCTCTTGTATGTTCCTTACTTTGTTATTGATATACATAATTAAGTTTCAGCTGAGCTAAAGAACATGCCTAGAAAAATATAAAGAACAAATAATTCCGTTTATAAGTTATTTAAAAATATTTCCTACAATAAATCACATCTCTCGTTATTCTGGAGTAGAACGCCCAAGCTCATGGAAATAAGAAATGCCTCCACTTGAAGTAGTACGTAATAACAACGTATTTTTATAAATGAAGAAGTATAATACTTTTCGAGTGCTCCGTTTGGAAAAGTCAATGTCTGAAACTTCTTGGATCGTTATCGGCATAAATATCAGTCCATTGTAACGGTCTTTAAAGCGTCCGTACTACTGTAGTAGTGTAGTATCCTGATACTACCCGAGAATGTTACTTTACTCTTTGTATCTCGTATCAAAAGAAAACCATTTCTGTTCAGTGTAATTTTTAGTACCAATAGGATTGAATTCACTTTGTAATGAGAATTTCTGAGCACAAGATGTAATCCCAAAAAATACATAGGTAATATTCTACAACAAGCTTTTTTTAAAATTATCTCGCAAAAAATGGGGAGCCCCATATGCCCATGGATACTCCAACACCCTTAGGTCATCGAGGCCCATAATATCCGTGGGCCTCCAAGATCCATGGGGCCCCATACGCCCACGGAGCCTCAACGCCGATAAGTCAATGTAATTTGCATATACTCACGGGGCCCATTTAACCACGGGGCTGTTTACCCACGGGTTCATATACCTACGGAGCCCGTATACCCACGGAGCCCATATACCCACGGAGCCCATATAGGTAGGTACGTAAGGGGCCTATGCTCCTATAGGGCCCAAGGTCAATGGGGCTCATATACCGGAGGGATCCATAATATACCTACTTATTAGGCCCATAATAAGCGTATGGGGTCCATATACCCACGGAGTCCCCTACACCCACCTATAAAGAATTCCGCGACCCAAGTGAGTCGGCAAGTCGTTACACATATTTAATTCTACTTCTCCCTTTCATCGTTTGGTTCATATTGGCTTTTACGTGAACAATAATGGTATTATTTATTAAGTAAATTCCATTTTTTTTGGTAATTCTGTAAACCAGGTATAAACGAAGTCAATAAATAAAAATCATGAAAATCGGTCTCAGCCGTTCTCGAATTGTAAATGGTGTAACTAACACGATTTTCGACTTTATGTATGAATGTATGGATAGATATCTGTCAGTGGTGAGGGGTCCCGATAACTCGATTCTTTCTGACTTCTTACTGGGTTGCATGGTGCATGACAAACTAGATCTAAGTAAGGTTCTTTTTCCACCGGCTTCCCTTTAGTAGATACTAGCAGAAGTTATAAGAAAATTGTAAAGTGAAAGACTGATTGAGTGCTTACTTCCATCATCATCCTCATTATCCATCTAAAACTAATTCGTTTACCTAGAACGAGGAAATTGTGCACCGGAATGTTGTACGTCAATCAACAGGAGTACTGATTTGCAGGAGGGTAAAAGAGATTCGGTCATGACAACCGAACGAATAAATATGAAGATTATCTAGATATTGAAACACATTATTCAGAAGGTGATAAAGAGACTGTGTATGAACACTATTTGAGACGTTTCTTTATTAAAGTTAAGTTTTATTGATTCCACGTGATAAGAATTGCTGTGCCACTCAATTGCACTGGCTTTTCATAGCTTTCGTGTCTCAAATATATACCAGAACATATTAGCTCCCCTAAATAAATTCGAAAAAATTAAAAGTGCCCACTTGTCAAGGTTTCTCTACTTACACACATTAGGTACAATAATGGATCATATATTTTTTATCAAAATGTTGTAAAAATAACTGATGAAACTCCACTAGTACGCAGTCCACATCAGTGCGTTCATGGAATAAACTAGTCAAATGATGACCATTGTATCTCTCGACGAATTTGCTGGCATTGTATTGTTGAAGTGTTAGTTAGCACTAGTTAGTACGGGAGCTGTGTGTTGGTTTCACGTATTTTGAAGCGAGATAATTAGCTCCGACGCTCGGGCGAAGTTTGCGACTACAGAGGGCTATAACTGGAATTTAATTTTCGTGACAAAAAGGCTATACACGCCAGCATTGCATGCGAAACCACGGAATTCGTTTTAATTGAAGCAATTGAAAGAGCGGACTTCACCAAATAAATTTTAGTAAGTAAAGTTTAGTTGAACAGACTCTCACTGATAAAATCCAGCTATAGTAAATTTCAACAATGAAGCAAATGCGCTTTAGAGTAGAGCACGCTTTGTAGGAGGTAGGAAACGAAGGTATATCCGTACCAATCGAGCAATCCGATTTGGGAAGTACCTCCGCCCTACAGAAGACCAGTAGGCACATGCTGTAAGAACATTTGGAACGATCGAACGAACTCGACAGCTCAATCCGCGGCGATATTTCCATTCTGCTTGCTGTAAATTTTGTGTCGTCACGTTCTTGAGCATGAAGGTGATGTATGTTTACGTGTTCGACAACGTGACATCACCAAAACAGCATGCGATATTGAAATATCACTGCAGATTCAGCTTTCGAGTTCGTTCGATCGTTCGAAATGTTCTTACAGCATGTGCCTACAGGGCTTAATAACCTCGTGTTGTGTTTCCGACGGTGAGCAGGGTAACCAGAGCTCACTGGAGAAATTTTGTGCTGTCAGTGGGAAAACCAAAGGCTTTGTCCTAATTATCTTTTGCGCTAACGGCACAGAATCTCTCTGTTCTTATAGGGTCGGCAGCAATAGCACTCCCCTGGTGTTGCACTTGCCCATAGGCCACGGTAACCTCTTACCGTCAGGAGGGCCGTGTGCTTGTCTGCGACCTAAGTAGTTATAAATGATCACAATAAAATTACTATCACTAATTAAATCCAAATTAATACTAATTAAAAACAGAATTATTAGCCTTTAGTTGTACTAACTAAATTACAGTTGTTAAGGGGTTTCTAGTTTTTCCAATAATTGGAAATGTGTTTCGTGGAACACATGGCCACGTGTTTAATTAGCACACTACGGGTAGTGTTTACAGGGCACGTGTCAAGCTACCTTTGATATAACTCTTTACTTATGACGGAGCAAGGAGAAGCCGACACAAGTACAAAACTTATAATAACTTTGCTCGAAAACCTTCATACTTATAATGGCGGGTCACCTTCACAGCTGAATTTGACTGCTGAGTAACATTGTAATAACTAATGAAATGTAACAAACACAATCAAAACTAATACCTAGGGTAAAGTTTACATTTGTAAGACTTGATATTGGTTTTCATAATACAATGCTTGTAGGTATACCGTATACGTAATACGTAGGTATTGTTATACTCAAGACGAAAATTAAAAGCACAGATATGAATGCCATTTACGTTCCAGTTGTGGGAAGCAGAGTCTCACCATTTGCTTCTTTTCTTCACGAACTACCTCTACTGTCACTAAATTAACTGTCACTTTTAATCGATTTTGACATTTTTGTCCTGCTTTTTATCGATATGTTTTAATAGCATTTGAGTCAAAGCACACGGCTTTATAGATAGCAGTTACCGTAGCCTTCGGATTTAAACAATACCAGGGATATCGCACTCGCACTGCCGACCCCATAAACGTCCATATTGTATCTATTGGAAAAACCGCAGCAGGGAGATCACTCTACACTACAGCCTCAGCGTGTGCAGAATGAAATTTCTTTCATACCTAGTGAGGTATGAAAGAAAGTTATGCGTCGATCACATAATATAAAAAGAAGGTAAGAATAGTCGCCTTCTTTTTAATTAAGTAAAGATGTTTTAAGTTAGCCTAAATAAACCTTCTAAAAATTATAACATAGATCTATATTATTATTATAAGTAAGTAACTCTGTCTGCCTGTCTATTGCGCTTTCACACCTAAAACCGTTAACCGATTTTGATGGAATTTGGTACGGGGGTAGAATATACCTTGGGAAAGGACATAGGCTATGCTTGGTCGCAATAACCGACATTCACGTTGGTGGAGCCGCGGGCAACAGCTAGTTGTAATAATTTTCAGAAGAACTATTCTAGCCATAAAACAATTACGTTCAAATAAGAGCAATCATGTTGAACAACACATGGACAGTGACCCTGAAGCAGCTGTTTCAGTATTTGTCTTTAATGCTCATCTATTTTAAGTGAGCAGCGCAAAAATAACTGAACTGGCGCAGTGCCAGGTTATAAATGTACCACCCTTGTACACTAAACCTCCTTGTCAAGGCCGCTATTGTAAACAATTAAACCGCTGTACTCGTATTACTATTACTTTACGATCTCGTACTGTTGAATAATGATAGCGTTTAAATCCTACTAATATTATAAAAGTCTGTATACTTAGATTTAAAAATACTTTTACATACATGTTAGTCACGTCTCTTTCTCAATATATAGGTTAGATAGATAATCTAAGTACTATCTTCAGGATTAATTTACATAATTTACATAAGAATTATCAAAATAAAAATATAAAAACAATAAAAATAATATATAATATGTACAATTCAAGTGTCAAAGAATTCCTCCCCATCGATTAGAATGGCAATAACAATCCTTTGCGTAAGGATAAACCAGCCCTCTGATTACGGGTAGCGTCTATTACGCGTTTAAGAAATTTCTCTAATTATTAGACGAGCATTAAATTTGACCCCATGATCCCAGCGTCTCGACCCCAAATGGCTCAAAAATGTAATTACCACTTAAATTATGTACTATATTTGCGCCATTTAAGGGTTTTTACCGAAACATCAGGCTTAGTCCGCAGTCTCTGGAAGATGTGAAGCAGGGGTGTCAGCACATGTCCCATATACGAAAGGCAAACGGCTAATCTTACCCTGACCTTTCCTTAAAAAAACTGGAAGTTATAAAGATTCACTTTCTAACGAAGACATATTTAACTAGTACTAAAAATCTCATTGCTATTTAAGGATCAAGATTGTAATTAAAATTAAATGTCTCCCACTAATCTTCGTCAACGAATCACAGTGCGATAACGTACAAACGTAAGCGTGTCCCAGATATATCCTTTGGGTGGGAAATGTGCACACGTTCTTTATAACTCCTATCGGTTAATACATAACACAACGAAATATCGCATTGCTCCCAACTTGAACTTTCGTCTTCACAGGTTTGATCTTCATTATTATCTAGCGGTTGCCCGAAATTTACACTTTGTACCCCAGGGTCTGCTTATTGTTACCCGAGTGGGCCATCCCGAAATCGGATGTGGTCCGTGGTCAGTCGAGGTGTGGGTGACATCCAAGAATAAATTCCTACTTAAAAAATCAGAGACTAGACATCCTTTGTGACGCGGTGATAGTACTTCACAGGAAGCGCAGGTTCGATTTCCACTCAGTGCAAATATTGGTAAACATGATTAATGAGTATTTCCATTGGTCTGGTCAATCTCGAAAAGCACGTTAAGCCGTCGGTCCCGGATGCCAAACGATCATTTATGGCAATCCTTAAAGGTAGTTGGAGACCTAAAAAGTTCAACAACTGTTGGAACTAACTGCAATGCTTCGATAGCGCCAATGGGTTGTGGAAATTAGAAATAGCAGTTGCTTCACAGAAAATATCAAAGTTCAGCCAAACCCGTAGTTAGACTGGAAAAAACGATCCCTTTACTCCGAAGTGAAAGTTTGGGGCACTTATCGTTTTTGATTGGGATGTCGGGTTTGCCAGAAGTGACTGCTGCTACTATGTGAACTCCCAACCCGGAGAGAAAACTTTGCACCGGACCTTGCAACGGAGTCTCGTCCTTTATTTCACTGGCGGTGCCTTAACTAGCAGGAACTAGTGGTCTTGGGGCCCGAATATGTTGATAGGGTCTTTTGTAAAGAAGAAATGTCTACCGTTGAATATTTCATTTTAACTGTAAGGTACTCGTATTTACCTAACCTAACTTCAATTTCCTTGCTAAATTTCACCGAGATCCGTTTATTTCAGTCGTAAAAAATTTATAAATTGTGTCATAAAAATATTCATTATCATTTGTTATGTATCACTGTCTTTTCAGAAATAAATGTAACAACATAATATGTTAATGTCTTTCCAATGACTAACAAGTGGACCCGAGGTAAAGTTTAATAATATAGTATTAGAAGTAAAAGAGTGAGCTAGTTTCAGACTCAAAGGTACATCATATTGCAAAGGCTATGCGAAACTACAAGGACGCATATGCATAAATTTACATCAAAAAGAATAGGTAGTGCTTATGGCGCAAGCAATGCTGTTGGAGAACATTTTTATATAGTTCACTATGCATGATTGCTAATGTCAGTTGTACACATAACATAACATAACATAACATAACATAACATAACATAAACTCACGCCTTTATTCCCCGAAGGGGTAGGCAGAGGTGCTAGCACCCACATTTCGCCGTTTATGTTTAGGTCCCAATGTAATAGGTGGCGAGCCTATTGCCATTAACCGGGCACTTATAAACCTGCGATAAATACACACATAACTTCGAAAAGCATCGAAAAGTCATTGGTGTGTAATATAAAATATAAAAATATAAATGTAATAATGCCCTTTTTTAAGGAAGAAAATGTATTATGTATTTTATGAATGCAACTAATTCATATGTATTTAATTAGGTAAGTATGGGTTGAACGACATTGGTCAAATCAGATGGTATTTATGACCGTAAAATCAAATAAGTTTATAAATCGATTAAACTCATAATACGAAACTTATATGAAATTCACAGGTGAGACGTCGTATTTTTATTGTCAAATAATTCAATTAGGTATTAAGTAGCTGGGTGAGTGTTAATTCACCTCTGTCTAACCCTACGGGGATAAAGGCGTGATTATATAAATGTATATACATTAATCATCCACCTAACTACGAATACATACATACATAATAATTTAATGTATTAGTAGTTTGGTGGATGATTAAAAATGAATAAAAGCGATAAAATAAATACGCATGTTTTGCTGCTCTTTTACTATTCTTTATTTGATAAGCTCAGTTAAAAATATTGTAACTATAGGATTGTAGCCTGCGTCAGCTTTCAGGCGAAGTTTTTTTCGACCCCGAAGATGGAAATGGAATTTTTGATCCAACTGGGCTGGTTTCACACGCGTCCTCAAGAACTGGTTCTTGGGAGTCGTGTGAAAAACAAACACACTCTTCAGTTTTATAATATTTGTATAGATTATGATTTGTTTAAGATGAAGGTTAATTCGCATCCGTGGGTTGTAAAGTGTGGCATATTATTGCTATCCTATTCGGCAGGCTGAAGAGGTACTAAAATAACGTTACACATTAGCTAAGCAAGGGAAAACGAATGCTATTAAAGCTACTTATATCTACATTGAATTTATTCAATCCATAAACAGCTGTATAGTTTGAGGTTATTTTTAGCATAGCAAAATTTATACAATCGAGTGATTATCAACGTAAAAGCGTCGGATTTGGTAAAATAAAACATATAATGGAAATGACGCCACATCCATTAATTACTTCCTTACCCAATCTTTCGCAAATTCTACTCAATACATAAGATTAAGAAGGCATTTGGAACATTACCAAGTAACTGGTACTCTCGTCTAGACTGTCTAGCAGAGTTGATAAATATTATGAAAATGTTTTACAGCAATGGCAGTTGCGTTGTTGTAAAGCTAAATTAATGAGATAGATTCAGTTACTGGTGACACTCATGGTGTCAATAATACTCGGTACAAAGACTAATAGTCTGGATGGACTATTGGTCTTTCAAATTGTCATTCACAACGATCTTCATCCCCAGTTAGGCCTCATAATACTAAACCGTAGTCCCGCTAAAATTACGAGTATGGGCTGTATGCATAGGCATGTATTATGCTAACGCATGTATTATGCTAACTATTCAAATCGATTTAGAAAGAGAAAATTAAAATATTGCGTTTTGCTTGCCCTAAAATAATATAAATAAAAAATTAAGTTTAAAAACTAAAACTCGACTACTGCAAAATCACGCTCTAAAAAGTATTAAACAAGAAAATATCAAGATCTATCACCAATCAAAAAATATCAAATAGCGGCGCTCCACTATATCCCCGAAGAAGAGAAAAAGGCTAAGCTTCTAACCTAATCTATCCAAGTCAAATTGCGCGAGGGGTGGATACTGTGCGCCTCAATATAGATAGATATTGGATAGAAGGCTAGCGGTTAGTTTTTTTAACCTTATTAAAACAGCATATATGAATAAACTGTAACGAACATGAACCACAGATTATATCGATACCTCCCACGTAAGTTGTTGTAACCAACAAAATTGCTATTTTGTGTTTTTCATGTAAAAGTGTCTAATTTTATGTATAGTATCCTGTAACAATTAGATCAAATCCAAAAATCTATTAATTTCGGTAGTTTTCAGAAGTATAACATCGTATGTTCCGAACTATCCCGGCGTATATTGTGGTATTTATTACTTGCAATAGTTTACGGCGGGCGGTGGGAGTCCGACGAGCGCGCTCACCCCGCGTATGTGTGACATAAAACAGACTACGCTGGAACTCGCTGTAGGTTGCATGTCACGCGCGTATTTTTTGTGTTGATTTGATATTTATTACGTAATACTACTAGCACATATTTTTCGTATTTCAAATATTGCTTATATAAAATGTGGTATTGATTACATACAACAATATACGTTGCTGAATTTACACGTATTTTGTTGTAAGTAATACATACAACATTTTACTTCGGAATTAGTTATACTGAAGCACATGGCAAGATGACTTACAATGTTTTACGTGGTAAAATTAACAATTTTATGGTTACTAAGTAACACATACAACAATCTACTTCGCTTATCACTGACATTGTGTAAGTTGTAAGTAACATTTGCGGTTATCAAAAATCTATAGAAATAAATAAAATTAAAGTGTCTGTTTGTAACGTCAAAATAACAAGTGAATAAACATTTTGAACCCAAAAAAAAAACAAAAATAACAAGTTGAATGAAATTTTGAAGCATTTATTATGTTAACTTAATCATCTTATCATCTTGTCTTCTTCATCTTTTTCATCAATCTTCTTCTTCGATCATCAATCATCATCATCTTATTCAAAATAACAAGTTTTTACTAAATGGGTATTCATGTAAATCAGGTACCATTAACAATAACTTAATTTAAATGTCTTTGGTCTGTCTGTCTGTCTGTTCCGCTAATCTCCTCCCTCCTCTCGAAGGTGACGGAGCGTATCATTAATACATAGCTCCTGGGGTACTTTGAACTGTATGATCTACTGAGTAACCGACAGTACGGCTTCCGCCACCGTCGCTTAACAGGTGTATCTTATCTTAACCTTCTTGTGTATCTCACAAACCGTTGCGCGCAAGCTATCGAGACTTGAGGTGAAGCACTGGCGGTTAGTCTCGATATCGGAAAGGCCTTTGATCGGGTCTAGCACAGAGGTCTTCTTGCAAAGCTCTTATGGACCAAGGGATTATGGGAATGGATTGCCAGCTTTTTGTCCAACAGAAGTATCCAATCCGTCGTTGATAGCAGTTGCTCGGACCGCATGGACATAAAACGCCGATGTCCCACAAAGTTCCGTGTTGTCTCGACCCTGTTACTGCTGCATATCAATGACATGCTGTCGGATGACTCCATTCATCACTATGCGGACGACAGTACCGGAGACGCTTGTTACACGGACCGTGCAAATATCCCTCAGTCCGAGATGGAGGAAAGCCGCGAACAACTTGTGTCTGAAATCGAGACTACGTTATCTAGAGTATCCGATTGGGACAGACAACCCCTCTAAGACACAAGTATGTGTATTCACCGTTAACAAATTCCCATATATTGTAGCACCGCAATTCCTGGGCACACTGCTTACTATTTCCTTGCGTATTGGGATCCTTAATATCAATATCTCCAGCGACGTCCAATACCGTAGTCAATTGGAAGACAAGGTGAAGCTGGCATCAAAGAAGCTTGGAGTGCTCAACAGGGTGAATACTTAACTGTGGGGCAACGACTCCGCCTACATAAGGCACAGGTTCGGCCCCACTTGGAGTACTGCAATCACCGTTTTGTCGGAGCGCCTACGTGCCAGCTTGAAGTGGTCAACCCCTTCGACTCGGTACAAAGACGAGCATTGATGCTCGTTGACCATCCCATACTCGCAGGTCATGTGGAACCTTTCAGTCTCAGAAGAGACTTTGCCTCACTGTGTGTTCTACCGCCTATACAATGGTTTGTGCTCAATTGAACTATTTGACATGATACCAACAGCTACATTCTATCATCGCATCTCTCGCCACAAGCAGGGAATTCATCGTCACACTTTGCGTCCGGAAACAGTGCACACTGTGTGGTATGAAAGGAACTACATCCCTCGCACACTCAACCTGTGGAATGAACTCCCTGCGGTGGTTTTCCCAAGCGACTACAATTGATTGATAAATTGATAGCTGCCGTTGACTGGACAATACTTGTAGACTACACCTATGAGAAGCACTATAAAAGGAGGATGTCTGTACCTCGTCATCCGGACCCGACATATTCCTTTTTTCACGATCGCATAGGCGAGCATTGCTTGTAGAACTCACAGTAACGTGGAAAACTAACATACCTAAAGACCACGCTATACAGACGAACAAATACTTTGACCTGACTAACGAGTTAACCAAAAATGGCTACGTGATTAAACTCTACGCCCTAGAAGTAGGACCAAGACGAATTCAAGCTAAATCCCTGTACAACTTAAAGACCTCGGATTGCCAAGAGCTTCAGTAAGCTCTTTACTAAATCGAATATCCAAAGCGGCATTGATAAGATCTTACCAAATTTGGATAGGTAGGGGGTACACTACTGACGGTGGAGGTGAGCGCTGATGCATCACAAAATGGCCACCCTAAACCTACATCTGGGTCGCAAGTCCCAATCGCCGTCACGGTTTGCTCTGTATCACGGGTCCATAAGGACACGGCGACCGCACGGTGAATCCATGGAGTACTGAGAATCGGATCTCTGGGTCTCTTCAAGAATGGGCATTAGAAGGTTTCTTCAGGGTCGGCAGTGCGAATGTGACGCCGCTGGTGTTGCATACGTCCATAGGCCATGGTAACCACTTCCCATCACGTGGGCCGTGTGCTTGTCTGCCACCTAAGTGATAAAAATAAAACATACCACACTTTTTTTCTCTTGAATTTCGGCGTAAATTGTTGTATCTGGTACATACAACTGAATGCGACTCATGTGTTCCGGTGTACATTATTGTAAGTGACTGATACAACAATTTGTAAAGGTCATATACCGCGGTAAAATGTTGTAACAACAAAATCTCTAAAACTTTTGGTATTTTTGAATAATACCGTGAGGTAAACGCTAAAGTATTATTAACTAAAGTTACATGTTGAATTTTATAAAGATTAGTTGAAAACTGCGGTTTTTATTGCCAATAGTACCTTTGAAACGCTCTCCTGTAAAATCACAGTTTTGAAGTTACAACAGTTTACGTAGGAGGTATCGATATTAAAAAATTGCATTTTCGGCATTTTGAACTTTAGGATTGTAATACGTAACCCAATCAATGGTTACTTACCTAGGTGAATAGTTCATTATTTCATATAACCTTAGGTTAATTTAATTGTACGTGAATAAAACGTAGATGAGTTAACCGTAGGAGACTTAAACGTCGGTTAGTCAACCGTCGCATCGGTGAATCGTCCATTATGTATTTCATATATTATAGTTATTATGAAAATATGTGATCGGTACAACCATGAACCATGTCAACCAGTAGGTGAATTAACCCTAGTTGAGTCAACCGTAGTTGTAATGACCGTCGGCTAAATAATACAAAACCGTAAAACTGTACCGCAAAGCCTATTTGCAAAAAAAAAATATTTTTTACTTACACCCTTATAACTTTGGACCTGCACGAATTTTTGATAAAAAACTTTCAGTTTTACATAAAAATAGACTAACCGCCTCATTGTGGCGCAGACTGATTCAGTCTGCGGTCAACATCCGTCAACTGTGGCGCAGACTGATTCAGTCGACGAGTGTGACGTCAGCGCGGCCCCGCGCATTTTCGATTGTAATGTACCATAAACTGTGTCGTTCTTAGTTTTATTTGATATCTATGATCAGAAGAACGTACTAAGAAACCATAGAGTCATAAGTTTAAGTTTCTGAAACACCTGATCGACGATTATTTGACATTTAAAAGTCACCGTTTTGCCTGCGCGTTCGGGTCACCTGAATGAGGCCCCTTTTGTAATGCTTGTGAGAAGAAAAAAATGTATGGCAAGATGTGCTGTTTGCATTTTATTTATGGATATGGATGGATATGTTTTTAAAAAAAATAAAACATTTACAAATGGTGGTTTACTTTTTTCTGTTTGGTTTACAACCTATATGTAAAAAACCACAAATATGTAAAAAACACCAAAAGAGGTATTTGAGGCCGCTTGTAATAGTTGGCGTTAATCATGCTGGAAAATCTAAATATTGTTCAATTTTTGCATTCACTCTACCGGCAGCTCATAAAGGTATGCGTCAGTTATTTTTCATTTCAAACTAGCTTCAGCATTTTTTTAATTCAATCGTTCAGGCAGTGTTCGGTGTAAAAGAGAAAATAAAATATATCTACCTGTGTTTGAGTGAAGCCATGATGTAGAATTTATAACCAGATGGTAAGCAGACAGTTCTTAAGTCGCCTTAACTCATATTATTATAAGGCGAAGATAATTTCAGTTCAACAGACAGGTCCTGTAGCTCTGTTGACTGAGTAATCCACCTCGAAAGGGACGGTTGCGAGTAAACCGAGTAAAAATAAAGTTAACTTATACAGTGGAAAAACAAATTGTAACATATTTAATAAGACTAATAAATCATTGAAAAAAAAAAATCCCATGGCTTCAGCTTCATTGAGATAACTGCTGCGCTCCTATGGTTTCTAGGATGATATCATAGACATTATTTGTTTGCAATGATAACTTGAGTTTAATATCCACTGGGCTAGTGGTACATAATAAAAATTGCGAACCACCAATAATGGACCGTCAATAACGTTCAACTTTTACAAGACAAGACATTTAAAAACAATGTGCTTCTTCATACAAACAATACATAAATCGCGGATCGCGGGTTCGAGTCCCGATTGACTGCGCGATTCTCTTTTCTCTTTCTAAATCAATTTGAATAGTCAGCATAATAAAATAATGCTTCAAAATTTCATTCAATTGTTTGACAGGCTTTATACAAACTGTTTGCTTCTACTATACTCGTAATAGACCAAAGAAGATTCTAAATACCAAAGTAATTTTCCACATCGAACTAGTAATTCCTGAGGTTAGCTAATGCAATTTAGACAAACACTTTTTTTTTATTTTGTTGAAGGTGCACTCTGATGCAGACTTTTTTCTCGAGGTTGGGAGATCAACCGGTAGACGCTCCCATAAGATCTAAGATAAACCAAACTAAGAGAAAGAGTACGAGAGCGGGCACCGGATTTCAAAGGGTCGAATTTCAAAGTGCTTCAAGCCCTAATCCTGCTCAGGATTAAGACTGCTATGGATGCATTTAATATCCACCAATAATAAATAATAAATATTCTACAACATTCTACACAACGCTTTCTAGACCCATGGTAAGCTTAAATTAGCTTGTGTTAGGGAATATAGAATGCGGATATATATACTTAGGTTAATATGTTTTATTAAGAAATTACAATTAAGTACAATTATTCACATAAATTAATTACTAGTATAAAAACAATATCTGTATACCTATATACAAAGCTGCAGGTTTAGGCGTCAAAAAATTCCTCCCCATCGACGTCAACTGGGAGGGTAGCCAGAAGGCTGACGGCATTGCCACGTTGAATGGCAATGCCAATCCTTTGTGCAAGGAATGAACCAGCCCTCTGGTCACGGGTAGCGTCTATAAGCCGTTTAGAAATTTCTTTAAATAAAAGACGGGCACTTGGACCCCATGATCCCAGCGTCTCAACCCCAAACGGCTCAAATATGTTATTACCTGTTAAATTACTATATTTGCGCCGTTTAAGGGTCTCTGCCGAAGCAGCGGCAGCGCAGGCGCAGTCCGCAGTCCCTGGAAGATGTGAAGGCGCAAGGGTGTCAGCACATGTTGCATCCCACACCAAATGCCTTCCCATCTTCCAAGGCACCAACGACATCCCATCCGGCCTCTTGCCATCGTCGCGCGCCAAACCAGTAGGTTCTAGTACGGCTGGAACGCCGGCGGTGACAAGAGCCCGACGGATAATGTCATTGATGTACGCGTGCCGCGAAAGCCGTCCTGCGCTCCTGCTGCATGAGAGGCCATGGTGTCCAAGGCTACCCACTTCTTCTCCACAGCGACAACGATGCGGAGAAACGCAAGGAGCACCCAAACGAAGGCAAGTAGCGATACGGAAGGTGTTATCGTCCAACATGGTACCAATGTTGGGCGATGGTAGGGCTTGAAGCCAGACACCGGATTCCCATTCCCCCACAGCCAAAAGGCGAGCACGCTCCGCAACATTGGTAGAAGTAGAAATGAGATGTTTTCTTACCATGTTGCAGAGCGGCACGTCCCATTGCCTCTGGGAAGATGGGTTCTATGTATAATATGTAAATACATACACCTTCGCGTCGTGTCACCTTACGGCTACTCAGAGGGTGGCTGGTGCGGGAGCCGAGTCGGCGGCTTTGCTGAAACACAGCAAATACGCCGACCTGGAGGCCGCGGGGTACGACTTTGTCCCGTTCGCGGTGGAGACGGCCGGTCCATGGGGCCTCGAGGCCAAGAAGTTCGTGGCCGACTTGGGGTGCCGTATGCGGAGGGAGGGGCGTGATCCGCGCTCGGGCCAATACCTGCAGCAGAATATCTCCCTAGCCATACAGAGGGGCAACGCTGCCAGCCTGATGCGTACGTTTGGGCGGGGGGACGTGGTTTCGACTTGATCCTCCGGATCCAGAATTTGTGTCGTGCATTTGTGTTTTTATGTATATTTATTTTGTTTGTAATCATAAAATGCTTAAATGTATTAATAATATTATAAAGTTAAAACAAAATACATACATATTATACATAGAAACACCCAGACCAATGCAAATATTTATATTCATGCATACAAATATTGGCACTGAGCGGGGATCGAACCCGCGCCTCCTGCGTAGCAGCCGCTTTCACTACCGCTACGCCACAGAGGCAGTCGTATTCATTGGTCTACATAGCATGGCACTGGTGGAAAAGGATTCAGCTAAGCTATTTTTTTATATATAGAAAGATGCGTGCTATGGATGTGTGCTGTGGAATGGTTGTGTGCAATGGATGTGTGCTGTGGATAATTACTCATGTGATTGATACATCGCATATATCGAGCTGCACATTTTCATAGCACATCTTACTCGCTACGCTACATGCATAGCACAGAGGAAACTGTCACATAGTTTCATAACTTTAAATAAATATTGTAGGACATTCTATACAACGCTATCTAGACCCAAAGTAAGCATAGCTTAACTAGCTTGTGTTATGGGTTCTAGAATGCGGATAAACATACTTAGATACATTTTTTTTTGTAAATACATACATATTATACATAGAAACACCCAGACCAATGCGAATATTCATTTTCATGCACACAAATATTTGCACTGAGCGGGGATCGAACCCGCGCCTCCTGCGTAGCGGCCGCGTTCATTACCGCTACGCCACAGAGGCAGTCAAACTACCGTAGTTGGCGCCCTATAACTTAGCTTTTAACTCCTCGTAGCATACCTGCATAGCACATATCTGGTGGTAAAGCAACACTGATTATGATGATGATGATGATAAATAGACCACGAACGATAAATATATAACTACTAAATATTCGCATCCTTACACGGGTAAACTATGAAATAAAAATAAAATAAAAATTGACGTAAATACACATCTATGGCAGACTTACAGAATTTACGGGTTGTATGTTTATACAGGTTTATACATATCATTCAGGCCGTTAATGAAACGGCGCCGTTTAGTTAATGGCCTAGGCAGTTAATTGAATGGCTGATTAAGCTAGTTAGCGGCAACATATATATAAAGTTCAATTCAATTCAATTTTTTGGTGTGGCAAGCTATGCCGAAGTTGTCGGCAAATTTGGCCATGTACAGACGTGCGAAGGAGTATAGTCACTTAAAAGGCCGCAGTCAGTTACATTTTGAATTTGGCAATTTTGTCATAGGGTCAAATTTGACTGATTGTGAGCAGGTCGTAACACTTAAGAAAATACAAATTAAATAATAATATATATCCATTCACGCATAGAAATAATACACGCATACAAACAATAAAGAGAAATGAGCAAAAAAAGTACCATACTAAATAAGCTAACGAGGCAGTAGTCTGCAACAGAGTTTGATATCGTTTCGTCTAATGAAGTAAATCAACAACCTAAATATATATAAAGTTACTGCAATCTATATTTCCCATATTTCCGCAATAACGACATTTTAATTTTATTTGTCAACCTTTACATCCTTCAGCTGTCAGCTCAGGCTATTTGCCTGTCAATTCGAATCAGTATTAAACGTCAAAACGGAAGTTTTTTGATAACTGGACTGTAAATAACAAAGTATGACGTCATATCTTGCCTACATTTCGTCCTCCGTATATCATGCTCTTGTATACTTACTTATTTATATTATTATATTTCCAACCAAGTATTTAACTTTTGACTATAAATTTTTCATCAAATAGTTATAACCCAATTTAAGTATTGCGTAATTATACCTACATAAAAACACCCAGGCAATACAAATACATAATTATTTTCATCCATACAAATATTTTCATTGAGCAGGAATCGAACCAGAGGCCTCTACCACTTTGCTACAGCAATTGTTAAATAATAATAATAGTTTGCCATATTTCAAACATAAATTAATAACAAATATTATTAATATGTCTATCTTTCTCGTAAACTCGACAGATATAGTTAGCGGCATATTTGACCTGAAATTACAAGAGAGCACGCGGATTGGTTTGATATAATATAAGATTATATAAGATTGATGTATTAGAGCTCCTTCGCCGCCGTAGCACCTCGTTCTATTCACAAAAGACATCCAAAAAAAATGCGTACTGTGCATAACGTGTACATTTTGTGACTTGACTGGTGTCAAGATATAATAGCCGGTAACTACACTCATTATTTATGCCAATGCACTAAACTCAGAGTAAAATTATCGCACAATGCGTTTAGTTATCGTAGCAATCGTAGCATACCTTGTGCGAGGCTACGTTGCTACACGCGTAGCTAAGCTCGTAGCAACATGCGTAGCCGCATACGTAGAGGAGCTAGATTTAACATTATTATTAAAAGTCAAAGCTTATCCGCGCACCATCTTTCCGTTGATATAAGTAGTAGGCACCTACATGATACGATTAACGAACGCTAAAAAGTAACTTAATGGTTAATCTATTAGACACACAGATAACCTTTGTTAACATTTTGTATATTTACTTAGGATGCACTCACTTTTTTTCCTGGAAACTACAAAATATACGTATTTCTGGTCTACTTTGCAATACTTTGACAACGCCAATGGGTTGCGGCGGTCAGATGGCAGTCGCTTCAGAGAAAATATCATACATTATCATACCAGCCAAACCCGTAGTCAGACTGGAAAAAGCAGACCTAAGATGAAAACCTCGGATGCAACTGTGATTAACGAAATTCTCCTCACGATTCTTCTTAACTAGGATTAAGAAGAAGACATAATATAGATATATTCACGCAAATACTTGCACAGAGGAGGATTCGAAGTCGTGACTTATGACTTAGTAGTCGAATGCTCTACGCGCTACACGAACGGTTGTGATCAGCTACATTCATTGGTTGTACAACCCGCTGCCTTCAAGGTATGGATCCCCAGGTACATATAAAATTGATAGTCAACATGGCTCGCCGCCGGCTTCAGTACGCTGCGTCACCTCCCCGCAGTTATGTCGACATACCGGAGACGTTGAAGTGCTCAGTGCTATACTGCGTCCAAGGAATGTTTTCTTTTGACAGTTCATGTAGTTATGTCCCAGTTTGATTTTATATAACAGTCGACTTTGTTCATGGAGAAGTTTCAACCGGTTATACGGTTCAATATTTTTGATTTTACCGAAAGTTTACGCGAATATTACACATTGAAATGAAACTATTTCTAGCGATTTCTTCCCCTACGCTATAACTATACTATGCATACACACAAAAGACTATAAATCCTACTAATATTATAAATGTGAAAGTTTGTGAGAATGGATGTGTGGATGTTTGTTACTCTTTCACGCATAAACGGCTGGACCGATTTGGTTGAAATTTGGTATGTATATAGGTTATACCCTGGATTAACATATAGGCTATATACCAGCGATATACGGGATCAGAATTCCACGCGGGCGGAGCCGCGGGCAACAGCAAGTGTATAATATAATGTCAATTTTCAATACCTATACAAGACAACTTTCACATTTTGTTGTTATTTACAGGTAAAATATTTCTCGATTATAAAAACCAAGCTATATAATAGTTGACGTAGTTACGAATATATGCGATCCCTACCTACGATACCGAAGCATTGCAGCTAGACCGTTATTGTTGGACTTCTTAGGGCTCCAGCTACCCGTAACGACTGTTATAGATATTCGTATGGCAACCGGGACCGACGGCTTAACGTGCTCTTCGCGGCACGACCAGACCAATGCAAATAGCCATATTAATGCATATAAATATTTGCACTGAGCGGGGATCGAACCCGCGCCTCCTGCGTAGCGGCTGCGTTCACTACCGCTACGCCACGGAGACTGTCGACGGATAATGTCGCCGACAATTATTAGGCGGAAATCAAACACACGAATTACGTGCAGTGAGCCTCAAACTCAGCTTACGGGTAATTCAATACGAAGTGGACAATTAGACACTGGTCTATCTATCTATGTGCCGACAGCCAATATGCAAGTGCATTATTACTAATCTGTGGATACGTTACTATTGATGCTTTTATAATAGGTAATAATTTTAAATAGATAGACAAGTGCTAAAATTTAGTGTATTCCTTGCAAATAATCGATTCGCATATTATAATCGTTCGTACTTAATTGCAGTTACGATAACTATTATTATAACTAGTTTAAATAGTTAATAATTATTTTACCTACTTTCAATGGATAACATCAAAACGTGAAAGGATTTAAAAGTTTTCATTATATTATATATCTGCTGAGACGAGGTCTCGAGTTCGATCCCAGGTTTACCATGGCACACACCAATGACTTTTCGATGCTTTTCGAAGTTATGTGTGTATTTATCGCAGGTTTATAAGTGCTTGGTTAATGGCAATAGGCTCGCCACCTATTACATTGGGACCTAAACATAAACGGCGAAATGTGGGTGCTAGCACCTCTGCCTACCTCTTCGGGGATATAGGCGTGAGTTTATGTTATGTTATGTTATACTAGCTTCCGCCCGCGGCTTCGCCCGCGTGGTGTGTTGATAAAAAGTAGCCTATATGTTAATCCAGGGTATAACCTATATACATACCAAATTTCAACCAAATCGGTCCAGCCGTTTATGCGTGAAAGAGTAACAAACATCCACACATCCACACATCCATTCTCACAAACTTTCACATTTATAATATTACTAGCTTCCGCCCGCGGCTTCGCCCGCGTGGTGTGTTGACCGGGATAAAAAGTAGCCTATATGTTAATCCAGGGTATAACCTATATACCTACGTACCAAATTTCAACCAAATCGGTCCAGCCGTTTATGCGTGAAAGAGTAACAAACATCCACACATCCACACATCCATTCTCACAAACTTTCACATTTATAATATTAGTAGGAGTAGGATATCTATAGTAGTACCTACTATAACTATTTTAAGGGATCCTATCGCATGTTAGCAAATTAAGGTGATTACATAAGCGAATGACTTTGACCATACAAATGCTCAAGGTCATTCGCTCATATTTGAACCGTAAAATCAGTAAAACTAATTTTAATAGATAACTTAATAGGCGATGGTTACTAACTAAGAAGGTCATGTCATGCTAATACACTTATTTAACATATATGTGAAATTTTAGATTATTCGGATACATATTGTAGAAAATATTTGGTTTCATAAGAAAGAGTAGAGTGATGTTCAGAGCCTCTTTTCAACTATTTCCTCCTTTTTCATTTAATTTATGAAAAGGAGAAGTTACTCTGTGTATCCTGTAGTATGCAGGCACGTAAATTTCACATCTGTAGGTTTTATAGTTAAAAAGAAAAACGGTTTCGAAAATACCGATTTTTTTATGCTGATCTGATTCGGTGCCTTAAATGTTAGGATCAGTGTAAATAACAATCATGGTAACACAAAATAAATCGCCACACATGAAACACTGGATATATTATCACTATCACTAATAGCTATAATGATTAAAGACTGTAGTGATAAGTGTAGTAGCTGTAATTATAAAACGTTTCTAGCAATATGGCTAAGTGTACTAGTGTACGTAGTATAAAACCTCGCGGAGGGTAGCAGCCACGAGCTGAGTAGTTTAATGCAATTTGCAGCCACATTGACATAATCCTGTTAGTCAGGCCAAGGTGCAACAGCACAAATAATACCATAACCAGTCTAATAGGTCGTTTTGTAGCACCTACTTACTAAAATTCTAATAAAGCCAGACAAAAAAAAATACTTTGAGTCTGTCAACATCATGGTCTTAGTCTTATTCTCGGTTGCAACTGCATGTTCACCTCACCTCCTCCTTATGATCTGGCTAGCCTCCCAAACCCGAGAAGAAAACCTGCATCAGAGCCTAGTCCATCATTCAGTTGACATACTGTCTGACTAGAAAAGCCAGACACCTTTAGACGTAAAGGATCTTTTCATCCCACCATCTCGGAAAGACTATTTTTGCTCTTCGTTAACTGAGCGTAAAAGTCGTTTTTATCCTCTAGAGAGGTAAAGTAAATTTGAATTTAGAACATCGTGTGTACTAGGTTTGTGGACTCAAAACATCATTAAACCTATTTACTTCTACCTCTATGGTGCCGATTTATCATACAACTTTTTTTTAATTTATGAAAAACTCAACTCGGAACCTCCTTGGTGTACCTACTTTTTTTTTAAATTTGCTTTGCGCGCATAATTTTTTTTTCACGTCCTATGGTTGAACATTGTTGTTGAATTTTATTTGTTGATATTTTATTATTAGTATTATTACACATAATTATTATACAGCCTCCGTGGCGTAGTGGTAGTGAACGTGGCCGCAACGCAGGAGGCGCGGGTTCGATCCCCGCTCAGTGCAAATATTTGTATGCATAAAAAGTTCAACAACAACGGTCTAGCTGCAATGCTTCGATATCGCCTAATGTCACCATTGGGTTGTGGAGGTCACATGGCAGTCGCTTTACGGAAAATATCGAGGTTCAGCCAAAACCGCAGTTAAGACTGGTAAAGCGGACCCCGAACTCCGAGGTGAAAGCTTCGGATGCGACTGGGAATTAACGCTAGGAAGAAGAAGCATTTCATTATTTCCTCGCTGAGGTGGGATGAAAAGTTACGTGTTGCACTCGAGTGCAAAGATTTTACACCTTGTGCTCTTTTGATTCCCTCGCTAACGCTCAAGATTCTAATTTATGAATCACTCGCTATGCTCGTGATTCAAATTTAGAATCTTTCCGCTTGCTCCGCTTGCTCGGTCATCAAAACTGAGCACGCGGTTAAAAAGCAACTTTGCACTCTTGTATAACAAATAACTATTACCTACGTCTGCACGTACGAATTTATGAATCAATTAGTACGCAATTTGCAAATGAGTTTCTGAACCCCCAATAGTTTATTTGGAGGTGGAAACCTGTGGAAGCCTTGAGCTACCTAGAACTGTCCTGAAAACCTCAAGTTCTTAGTTCATGTCTACATTCTTAGGGCAACGTAGAAGTCATAATGATAATATTTTTTTCGATTACTTCATCACAAGCCATAACGAGCCCATTATAGCATGAATTGAACCAAATATTTTCAAAAATGTACGTATACCTAAACTTTCCTTCATTGACGTTGGTACAAAATTATAAAACATAAATATTTTAATAATATTGTGTTAGTATGTTCTACAACGACGCTGTGTTATAGAAATATGGGGTCACATGTTTGAAGTAAACCATGCTACTGTTTAATTCCTAGGAATTTGGCATAAGTGGGTCACTGCAACTCATAGCAAAGGTAATGACGCCATTGAATAAAACAATTAATAGTCTTTTATACTGCACACGTTATGGAGTACCTATACATTTTAAATAAGCAATCGAACCCACAATACCGAACGTAATGCAACAGCAAGGTCACCTCTAGTTTGTTGATTATAAAAGTTATAGGCTTTTTTGTTATATAGTGTGGTTAGATAAACACAGGTATTGAAGAGAAGCAGGTCCCGGGGTAAAGATGTGCGATGATATAATATTACATTAGATTGTTTCTACTGACGTAACACCTCGATGCTACTCGTTGGTTTTTACGAAGAGAGTTGCAATGCGAGTGCATTCGCAATATTATAGGCACCACTAGGCTTCACAAAGACCCATTATTTTAAACGCTTTCCTCACTACAAATGTACCTCACTACAAATTCTACGGCGAGTCATCGAATGTATTTATATTTTCTTTCTCGCCTCCTTAAATAGCTAATCAGTCTAATGAAATTATGGACATAAATAATACGAGTATACATTCCAAAACGCAAAGTTCAAAATGTTGTAAGTATCTGTGTGATGATGCGTGAGCTACTATTAACTTCGATTACCAAACACCCCCAGGCCTGTGTTTAAAAAAAGCGGCCAACTTAAATTAAGCCAGGTGAGGTTTGTCACGCCAAAGAAAGTCGTAAATCATTTAGTTTTAACGCTTTAAATCCTTGCAAGGCTTCAGAAGATACCTATCAATGAGTTAGGGATCGTAAAGTCAACTTTAATTAGAAAACTTTTTATAAAAGTCAACTGAAACGTTTACCGCCATCTGGTGAGTGAACCTGGAAACAAGTGAAAGGAAAATAAAGTTCACGGTCTCGCTGAGACCTCTAAATGACAATACCAAAATTTTGGTGCTTTGCCAAAGTTAATAAATATGACTCAATCCTCTGGGAAGCCCAATAAAAATAATGTACTATATTATATTATGTCTCCTCTACGAACATATTATTTTGTTCCTCTAACAGCGACCACGGAAACTTGCTTCTCATATGAACATAGTCAGATATCACGTCAGCAAGTCTAAATACAATATTGACAGAAGGAAACTTTCGTCATTTACAATAAGTTGTGTAATATTTCTGGTGTCGGAGAAAAGAAAAAGTAAGTTGTACAAACTGTGTAACAACGTCACCTGACAGAGGGTCAGGAAAACTCATGCAACTGGCTCAAGGCCAGCAAAGGCCAAGCTTAGGTCGTTAAAAGGGAAAATCGGAGAAGATTTGGGGCTTTGCCAAAACATCTCTAATGAGGTACGAAGTTATTTGAAAATATGTCGCGGAGGCAGCGTTATAGAAATGTAAATGTCCGTAAAATCATGATGGTCCACTTCGGAGTCAGCTGAGTTCTTTTTGCGGTGGCGTTTTTATTTAACGTTACATTTTATTTCTTTCGCAGCTGTTCGTCAAATAATAATATTATTTTCTTTATTATAGCAATTAAAAAACAATCATAATAAAATTAGTAAGCTATAAAAGTTAACATCCAATTGAAACGAGACACGAACGCGATATGTTTACTACTTATTGCGCCATCTACTACAAAACGGGGGAAGCGTCTTGAGATTGTTCAGTACCTTAGGAGTACCGCACTTAACGTACTGATGGCACCACTTTCGTAATTCTAGGAGGAAGGTAAGATTGTAAGTGTTGCCGTACTTCAATGGTAGATGGCGTAGATTTCATCACAATATGATGTCTCTTGTTCCTTTTTTGGCACTACACATGGCTGTGTTTGCTGTTGGGCGTTATTTGTTGTATGGCAAAATATTTGCCGTACATACAAACATGCAAATATACGTAAATACGACCACTTAACAATAAAGCAGCCAAATAACAAATACGCAAATATTTTGGCAGCAGACGGAAATGTATTTACCAAAACTATTACTAATATGTGTTTCAACTTTCAATGGGATTTTATTATGTATTTAAAATGTGCATCTGGATTGAGTGATCTTTTTGCGTACGTTACGTTGAATTACGTTACGTTAGCATGTTTGTAAATATTAGATGCAATGCGTGAAAAAATACAAAAATCGGACCAAGTTAATATATAATTATCTTCACAGACTTTGTAGATTATGCGTACCTAATTGAAGATATTTTCTTCACCCCGTTCAAAATAAATAAAATATACCTAGGTACTTCTGTTTCTAGGATATCTATAGAGAATTTTTTTCAAGAAATATTGAGCTCACGAACGAATTTAATAATTGCTGCCGAACGTCAATTACGGATTTCGATTTTTTTTGCGATTGCGAAGCACTAGAAAGGACTCCAAGTGGCAAAATGCTATTCCTTCAAAAGTGATACTGGCAGTTACTTCATGATTCCTGCCTTTGGGAGATAAGTAGTCATAAAAGCCTTCATCTTACCTTTAAAATATCAAGCTAAATCATATCAAAAATAAAGTTGTAGGTACTCTCTATTATTCTGAAGGAGGAAGTTTAAGAACAAAATGTTTAATTTCAATCAACATTAATATAGAAAGTCAAAGATATATTTCTGTTACCATTTAAACGCCTTTTGGGACTTTTTAAAAAGTGGTTAAAGGTAACTTTTTTAAGGTTCCGTACACGAAGAGTAAAAACGGACCAACGCAATGAGTGAATGAATCACATATTATCAGTGGTTCAGAATACTACAACTACAATAAACTTTTAGCATTATTAAATTAGCTTTAGAGCTGTAAAAGTAACGAAAACAAGGATACTCGTATGTATTCGTTACTTTAAAAATTAGTAACTACTTGTTACTATCGTATCGGTTCGTTACTCGTTATTGCCTCCATGCGCTATAGAGTAATGAATTAAGACGTATGGCGTATGCGTATAGTATGACGTGCTATGCATCGATATAATGAAAAAGCAACAAAGGGTTGAAAATTGTTCAGAGACTAAACCAAGCTCACCAGCAAGATTGTACAACTGTTGATTGCTGGATGTCATCGCTCTCGTGAAAACCAAAGTGAAATAAATCAGGAATAGGAGAGTGCACCCCGGGCAACCAACCAATACGCATTGGTCTGAGTTTTTCACTGGGTTATTCCGCCTTCATACCACGAAAACTCCATACCATTTCGAAATTTATTACCTCTAATTAATAGAATTAATTTATTAAATTTATTTTTTATAATAATATACTTAATTTAATTTATTTTTATTCCTAATTCATACCACTGCATTTTTTGTACCAGTTTTTGCATGCCAGTTTTTGTACTTTATTAATCTCAATTCATACCATTATTGTTTTTCTTCTAATAAACATGTTTTACAACGGTAAAGTATGGTTTACAAAATGTGGTTATTTAATATCGTGTGGCATTGACTAACAGGGGTTATGAATTCTACTAAATTCTAAATTCTAAGTAATACTAAATTCTAATTTCTGAAGATAAACTTTTTTAACCGACTTCAAAAAAGGAGGCTCTCAATTCGTACCCTATTTTTTTTGTATGTGTACGCGATTGTGAAGCCAATTCTGGACGGATTTTGAAAATTCTTTTTTTGTTTAAATAGAGGATACTTTCAGAATGGTCCCATATCCTAGACGTCTGGATCTAATGCTACGATCCTGGAGAAATCAAGGGAAATCCTCCAAAACCGGGCTAATGTGCCTAAAAAGGGTCGGCAGCATGAGTGTGACGCCCCTGGTGTTGGTGGTGTCGCTCTCTAATTATAGTACCTATAGTGAAAATTAATAAAAAAATACAACTTTAATAATGATACTCACGTACGTAATAATCGATATTTATGATAAAACATTAGTTTATTATTATAAGTCACTAGCCTTCCGCCCGCGGCTCCGCCCGCGTGCATCTCGGTTAACGCGACCTTTGCTCATATCTTCGGTTCTACTCAACCGATTGCGATCAAACTAACGTAAGATTTTAAGTCTGAGTGAGCCCTTTCTAACAAAAAAAACCGCATCAAAATCCGTCCAGTAGTTTTTGCGTCCATCGCGGACAAACAGACAAACAGACAAACAGACAAGCAGACAAACAGACAAACAGACAAACAGACAAACAGACAAACAGACAAACAGACAAACAGACAAACAGACAAACAGACAAACAGACAAACAGACAAACAGACAAACAGACAAACAGACAAACAGACAAACAGACAAACAGACAAACAGACAAACAGACAAACAGACAAACAGACAAACAGACAAACAGACAAACAGACAAACAGACAAACAGACAAACAGACAAACAGACAAACAGACAAACAGACAAACAGACAAACAGACAAACAGACAAACAGACAAACAGACAAACAGACAAACAGACAAACAGACAAACAGACAAACAGACAAACAGACAAACAGACAAACAGACAAAAAGACAAACAGACAAACAGACAAACAGACAAACAGACAAACAGACAAACAGACAAACAGACAAACAGACAAACAGACAAACAGACAAACAGACAAAAAGACAAACAGACAAACAGACAAACAGACAAACAGACAAACAGACAAACAGACAAACAGACAAACAGACAAACAGACAAACAGACAAACAGACAAACAGACAAACAGACAAACAGACAAACAGACAAACAGACAAACAGACAAACAGACAAACAGACAAACAGACAAAAAGACAAACAGACAAACAGACAAACAGACAAACAGACAAACAGACAAACAGACAAACAGACAAACAGACAAACAGACAAACAGACAAAAAGACAAACAGACAAACAGACAAACAGACAAACAGACAAACAGACAAACAGACAAACAGACAAACAGACAAACAGACAAACAGACAAACAGACAAAAAGACAAACAGACAAACAGACAGGAAATTCAAAAAAAATATTTTCGTGTTCAGTATCGTTAACATAACCCAAGTATTTTTTTTAATATCTCCAATGTACAGACACGACCACTTTACAATTATATAATAGTATAGAAGATAAGTACGCGTTCTACGTGGCTATCCTAGGGAGTATAATATAATAATATTATACCTACCTACTTCCTAGTAGAGCCATTTTTTTGTATGTAAAAACCGTATTTTGTGACACTAATTTTTATGATCTTTATTTTGTTGGGGAGAGAAAGGTGGTTCAGGGAGCCAGATCGTATGACAGCATCCAGGAAGTCAGGATTGGATAACGAGGTCTAGGGAAATCCTCAAAATGATGGCAAACACTGTTTCTGCTGCTTTAACATAATTTAATTTCAATATTTGCCTTTAAAAATTATCTTCTTGAATCTGCTGATGATAGGAACCTAAGCAGAGGATGGATGGAAGATGGATCGATTTTAAATTTATAACTCACTAAAAAGAGAAAAATAAATTCATTTTAACAAAAAAGTTCAACCGACTTCTAGAAACGAAAAAGAGGCACTGAATAGTGAAAAATAACTTAATTTACAGACTTACTGATTTATTAGAAGTCGGTGTCAGCCAACTTTGTTTGTTGTGTCTGAACTAATATGATGCAATCAATTGAAATATGGCCTCTCTTCTTAATAAATCAGTAAGTCTGTAATAGTACATTATGGTACAAGTAAGCAAAGTTGGTGATTACCGCTGAGGCGCCATTGAGACCCGAGCCGCTAGGCGAGGGTCTTAAGAGAGCCGAGGACGGTAATAATCATACTCATGCGTGCCATACGACGTTTTACAACACACTTGCGAATAAAATAATACTACAAATACTAAATAAACAATACTACAAATTAATTCGTTTTCCTATGTGCGCGCATATAACAATGGCGGTCGGCCATATTTAAAAAAAATGAGGTTTAAATTTAACTTTTTTTTTATTGTTTTTTTTCCTGTACTTAGAGAAAAAAAAAAGTTAAATTTGAGTGAAAATTTTGTTTATTAAACAAGTATTATAAGTTGAAATTATTCATTTAAATACGAAAATGCATCAAATGAACATACAACAGGCATATTAATTTATTCGTACTATTAAACACGTTCTTTTTTGTATCTAAACTTTTTTAAGAACATAGAAACTTAACCTATAAAATTTAAAAAAGAATCTATAACTCACTTGTGAATAATAGCAATGAAAAAGTCACAGTTTGATAATAGGTGTCATTACGTGCCTATTTGCGGTGAAATAATAGCACCTTTATGAGCAGGTGTGTTGTAAATTAAGTTATTTTTCACTTTTCAGTGCCTCTTTTTCGTTTCTTGAAGTCGGTTAAACTTTTTTGTTAAAATGAATTTATTTGCATCTCCCTATGATATGTGAGAAAAGTCAGAACGATTGTGTTATCATAATAACACAATTTATAGGTAACTAGCTTTTGCCCGCGGCTCCGCCCGCGTGGATGTCGGTTATTGCGACCAAACATAGCATGTCCTTTCTCAAGGTCTAATCTACCCCTATACCAAATTTTATCAAAATCGGTTCAGTGGTTTAGGCGTGAAAGCGTAACAGACAGACAGACAGATAGACAGACAGACAGACAGACAGACAAACAGACAGACAGCCTCAACTCCAATATGTCCAACTATCTGTTCAACCGGTTGAACAAATTGGACAACTTTTCTCCAGACAGACAGACAGACAGAGTTACTTTCGCATTTATAATATTAATATGGATATCTTATACTCGTAGGTAATACGTATATTTTTTCGTTTCTAAGTATGTTTATCCGCATGTCACAAGCTAGTTTAGAGGCATGCTTATGCCTTGATCACACGGCCGAGTAGAGTGGCGAAACAGTAATGCAGAGTGCGATCTACATGCAAAATACTCGCCGCTGTGTTCACACGTACCGACCGTGCATTGGCCGAGTTCACTGTCTTAACACTCCACTCATTGCGTGTGATCAAGGCCCTTGCTCTGGGTGTAGAGAACCATACGTAGCTTGTTGTAGACTCAGAGCATTATAACAGTTGCTGTGTACGTGTACTTATTGGAAATTCAATTAGTTTATTAACTTTTTCAGGTAAGTCTTTCTGACGCCCCTAATGATGAACCGCAGCGATGGTAAGTATATTTTATATTTTTCTAACACATTCTATCTCAACAACGTCGCACTGTCTGATAGCCTCATATAGTCTGGTTGTAACTTTGTCACAGGCTGCGCTTGTGGTTAGGTGCGCTCACTATTCGGTAAACTATCAGTGATCGGTAGGTTAAGATACCTAGGCGCGGTGGCCATTTCGATGGGTGACCGCTAAGTGGTATTTCATCTAAGCGTTTGTGTTGCGGAATAGTCGTTAGGTCGAGACGAAGACCTACATAAGTGATCCAGACAACTCTGTCAGTGGTCACTATTATTTTTCGCTATTCGCACGTTAAACGTGCTAATTAAGCATGGGTAAATAAACCCACCACTCTTCCTCTTAGACAACCGAATAATAAGAACAATATTCTTTTTATATACCTACTACTTAGGTCGCAGACAAGCACACGGCATTCCTGGTGGTAAGTGGTTAACGTGGCCTATGGGCGAGTGCAACACCAGGAGTCACACTCGTGCTGCCGAACCCGCAAGTACAGAGAGATTCTGTGCTGTCCACGCAAAAGATAAGTAGGTCAAAGCCTTTGGTATTTACACTGTCAGCACAAAACCTCTCCAGCGAGCTCTGGCTACCCCAGTCACCGTCGGAAACACAACACGAGGTCATTAAGCATTCAATCTTCTGTAGGACGGAGGTACTTCCCCCGTTGAACTGCTCGATTGATACCGCCGAGTCCTGCCTCCTCCAAAATGACACATAATTTGAACTGTGATTCCGTCTTTACACGTGCACTTCGTACTGCAACACCTGATGTTTTCAACAGCTCAACTGCAATGGATCGGAATAACAAATAAATACTGAGTATATAAATAAGTACATTATTACTGAGAACGATATAAGTAATTACGGCCACAAATGAAGCATTTAATCTCTAATGGTTTAATACGAGTACTCTTTATTTTAACACTGCCAGTTATGTTTAATCGCTTCTTACCGGAGCCCTTACTTTTTCTCGGCAATTGTTAATAGAATTTGTAGTTAATGTTCCTATTACAGCTTAATGGTGGAGACTAAAATAGCTGGTACAATTTTATTTACCGTTAGATAGATTATATACTTAATGAATGTCCTTCACGAATGGGGAAACAAATTAAAAATACAATCATTGTAATTACGGGCGATCGAAAAATTGTAAATGCGAATCTTGTAGCAGGTAGGTATATTCTACTGTTAGTTTGTTTATCGATTAAGGCTAGGCTACACGATACCTGATCATCATTATCTACCTACACAACGCTAGTCTCGGTTACACTTTGAATCCTAGGACCTACTCTTCTGCTCTTTCTATTGATTTGCTCTCTTACAGTGAAATGGAACATAACTGGATGTCAGATCCAATTATACCATTTTAAATATTCATTGTTTAAAACTCAATTACACACAACACGAGACCGTGGTATTTTGGGAATGCTACGTCTGTTAGAAAGTCTTAAATAGCCATTCGGTTAAATTCCAAAAGAAAAGAATCTGTTTTATATAAGCCAAATAAGGTCAATTTGTGACGTCGGTAGAAAGTCACGGGTACGGACAACATTTTAAAAAACATTCTATTTTTAAATATACACAAAGCGATAAGGTTAAACGGTTGTGATTCAAAGATTTTTTGTTTTTGATGATTTCAATATTATGTAGGTATGTATTGACTGACAAATTAATCATAGCGAATATTATCATGATGACTCGTTATAGTGGATATAGTGGATTTTGATAAACGTTACTTAACGATTAATCAAACCTTTACCGCATACGAAGCCGTATATGGCTTCTCGACTTTGTGATTTTTATGTGTCGGTAAATAGTTCATTTTTAAATAAAACTTATTGCATCCTAATAAAAGTTTCGTTGTCAAATATTTCTTTCATCAACTCTAACAAAAATATTTGCAGGTCGGCTCGAGAAATAAGTACAACCAATTTTGTGTGACTTGTGGCGAGCTGTTGGTGAGTGGCGACACCACGTTCCCTGATTCTCCCGAGGCTCGTATTTATTGCCCCTCGCCTCATGTGCTTGCCTTTATTGGCCGGCCATGAGTGGAGTCGCAAGAGCGGAACCTATGCTCTAGGTTGGAAGTGTAAAATGTCATAACGCCGGGGACGCGCCCCGCAGACTCACCTCTCGACAACCTCAGCCGCTCAACGGGTGTTGCCCCATGGTCGCACTATGTGTGGCTATTTTAATGGGGCCCATGCAATGAGTTGGCAAGTCACCGCCTGCCTTTTTACAATTTTGAGACTTATTGTCACGGCAGGCGTCCGTAAGTCTCCCCCATAGCCCATTTACCAGTCCATCCAATACTCAACCCCATAGCCCATAACCTAGTTTCCATCGTACAGCAATAGTCTCTGCACCTGGCGGGGACCATCTCCGGGTGTATCATATTGTGCACTCGGGGATGGTATCCGTCATGTGTGTATCCCTAACATATTAAACTCTCTTGAAAGGGCCTCTACGTCTTGGCTTCGGCCCGACGCACGCCTTCCAAAGACCCGGGACTCCATAGTCCCGAGAGCTAACCAGAGAAACAAATAATAATAAATCGCCTAGGATCTTGAATAAAAATTGTTAGCTTTTGTAAAACGGAATTGAATTAATTGTGGGCAAGTGGAGGAGTGCTTGATCTTTTAATCAGTCATCAATTCTTCAGATTTCTGAGAGGGCTTGAGATAATACGAATTAAATAAAATAAATAATAAATAAATATTGTGAGACATTGTAGGTACACAACGCTATCTAGACCCAAAGTAAACATAGCTTAACTAGCTAGTATTGTGGGTTCTAGAATGCAGATAATCAAATATTATGCGGATAAAAAAATTTATGTACATTTTTTTGTAAATATATACATATTATACATAGAAACACACTCCAATGCAAATATTCATATTCATGCATACAAATATTTGCACTGAGCGGGGATTGAACCCGCGCCTCCTGTATATTGCAATAAGTACACAAAATTATAATTGATCCGGATCACAGAACAAATCATATATTAAAACATATATGTACAGCTGAAAAAACGCCCCTGTGGATAACACATAACACAAACATCGAACTTCCAAAGACCAAGAATAATTTATTTAATTAAAAACAATCCACGGTCCCACTATACTATTCCGAGTATCTAAAACTGATTTAGGATAAATATTTAAAAGATAGGTTTAGAGACATACGATTTGAATAGGCGCCAATAACATCTATTATTCGACTATCTAACGATCATTAATTAGTATTGAATGATAGCTAAGTAGGATATTCATTAGGGCTTCAAGCATAGGTAATCTAGACGACAGCTATACGTAGCGTGGGATTACACCCCTGTATTTCCCGTTACAATAGTAGTAACTACAGTGTGACCGATATCTGGTCCATATAGGATTATATTCAGATAACATTATGTTAAATCTAGGTGAAGAATAAGGTATCAAATCTATTCAGACAGTTCCAATCTAAGAATCTATTATTAAAAACAATCATATTCATTTCTGGAAAAGTATCTAAGCTATGATGCAAAAGTGCACCGGGTAGCTGTTACAAAACTAATAATCGTGCCAATCGATAACTATCCAATTATTATGAATAAGTATAAAACGTATCTAATAAGTGAGAAATGGAAAAGCCGTCGTGCATTATAATCGTTTCCTTTGTTCGATAAAAACTAACAAAAGATTTTAATTTTAAATGAACTAAGTAACTGACGTCGTAAGTAGCGACTTGTTCAATTCCACTTTATCTTTAGATTATTCATACTAAAGTCATCACAAAATAAAATGCCCGTTTTGACATTTGCTTTCGCGACGTAACTAGTGATGTAACCATACACCTCGGTTGTCGATACTCACGATAAATCGATTCAAGTTTGTATGCGTATTTGATCGATTAGAATATTATGTATTGTATTGTAAAGTGCAATACAATACTGCGAAAAATCAATTTTCTTTCATTTAACATTTTTATTACAATAAAATTCACTCAATTACCAATAGAAATCGCGTAAAAGTAGTAAATCATTTTCTTGATACTCTCTGAAGTTTACGCGTATATCACTCATTGAAATAAAAGTGAAACCACTTTATAACGGATTCTATCGCGATTTATTTGTCACTATTTACTTGTAACCCTACGTCTCGGCTACTTTCTAGCAGCCATGGTCCCGGGGTGACTAAAGATGATATTTGAAGCTTAGGAATTTAAAAGAAACTTAGTTAACAGCAAACACAACAAAGTCACAAATTGGGATAATATCATATTTGTCCATGAGACTTGGCTGAACTCGAATCATACCGTGCCGCAGTCGTGGACGGATGATACCAAGGCCTCTTGCTCAAAAGTGCCAATAGGAAAAGGTGGACGCTTAATAATCTGCCACGCCGGGTCAGCTGGTGGCGGTTTTGTGAATGATGCCTTGCTCGCATTTGAGTTTCTAAAGAATATCACGGAGTGGTTTACTAACCTGTTTACAAACCTCCCTGAACAGTGCATAATTATTATGTACAATGGCACCGTAACCACTCAGTTCAAATAGATAAAGCACCTACTCAAGCAAACAAAAAGGCCGCATAGATACAAAGACCAGGCGTTGAAACTTGCAAAATTAAAATATAAAAAATATATCGTGATCGATTTATTTTTTCCTTAACCAATTATTCTCTTGTCTATGGACAGTATGAAAAAATCGTTATGGACAGCACTGAGCGGAGTGGGCGGTACCCATGCGGTACCCATCAATGAAAAATGTCATTCTACGTTTGAAAAATGTCATTGTTTTACGTTCTCAAAATTGAGAACTTCATGGACTTGAACTGTCAAAGCGGGCTTTTTATTTTGCGATTACTTTAGCAGGTGGGAATTTCTCACCGGACTTCGTTTTATAACGCTAACGTGATAATTTAGCAACCATTTCATGTAGTGAACTATTATAGAATAGATTATAAAGGTGCGGATTTTGTGAAAGGTATTGCGATTGAAGTGCGGTGGATAATAATATGAGCAGGCAATGAGACGAGAGCTGGGTAACGACATCGAGCGATGTGTGGCGTAATGTACATTTCAATTGGTTATTTGACAAATTCCGGAAACCTAAAGATGTAGAATTAATCTTTTCCCTTATAAATAAGATAATAGTACATTATGGTACAAGTGAGCAACGTTGGTGATTACCGCCGAGGCGCCATTGAGACCCGAGCCGCCAGGCGAGGGTCTTAAGACAGCCGAGGACGGTAATCATCATGCTCACACGTGCCATACGACGTTTTACAACACACTTGCGAATAAAATAATACTACAAATACTAAATAAACAATACTACAAATTAATTCGTTTTCCTATGCGCGCGCATTTAACAATGGCGGTCGACCATATTTAAAAAAAAAAAGAGGTTTGAACTTAACTTTTTTTTACTCTGTTTTTTTTTCTGTACTTAGAGAAAAAAAAAGTTAAATTTGAGTGAAAATTTTGTTTATTACACAAGTATTACAAGTTGAAATTATTTATTTAAATACGAAAATGCATCAAATGACCATACAATAGGCGTATTAATTTATTCGTACTATTAAACACGTTATTTTTTGTATCAAAACTTTTTTAAGAACATAGACAATTATAGACACTTCCTATGAAATTTAAAAAAGAATCTATAACTCACTTTTGTGAATAATAGCAATGAAAAAGTCACAGTTTTATAATAGGTGTCATTCCGTGCTTAATTGCGGTAAAATAATATCACATTTATGAGCAGGTGTGTTGTAAAAATTCTTATTTTTACAAGTAAAAATATTATTAATATTTTTACTTCGTTAGCTTAAAAAGTGCACGAAAAGCGGTCGGTATATAACGTGACATTCCGAGCGTAACGTTACTAAATATTTTTTTACGAAGAGACTAACCATCCAACGAGACTTTCCATTGCACTAAGTAGGTACATTTTTATAGTCACATCTTTTTGGCGCTTTGCCTCATGTAAATTACAGATACAAAAATCACAAGTGAGAGAACTCTTGCTCCCTGTAATCCATAAGTTAACAAAATAGAAACCTTAAAGTACCTACTTATATAGTTTTGCTGTTTGAGCTGTATCTGCTTAATTCTAGCATCTTAATGCAAACTAGCCTAAGCAGGCAGTACGTTAATCAGTGCACTGACTAGGATATTAGTTCGTCGCATGTTGTCAGACCAGTTGTTATTGGACTTTTTAGGGCGCCAACTACTCGTAGCGACTGCCATAGATGTTTGTATGACAACCAGGACCCATAACTTAACGCGCTCTCCGAGGCACGACCAACGACCAGCCCAATGCAAATATTCATATTCATGCACACAAATATTTTTCAGAGCGGGGATCGAACCCGCACCCCTGCTGCGTGACGCACGCGTTCACTACCGCCTAGCTACTGAGGCTTTCAATTCCTCAGTAACCAATTACATTTTAATGGCGGCAGGTATATAATTTTGTAATTGTATGTAAAAGTTTGGTTTTAATAGATCTCGGTGCCTATCATCGAATTAAAATTTGCTGTAAGACGATACTTTATTATAAAAGCAGTAGGTAAAGTAAAGTACCATCATTAACAACGATATGCAAGCCCTAACCCATGTCAATTAGGTTTCCATGAAGCTGAACGCCGCTTTCCTATTCGTAATTATGGCAAATTACGTTAAAATGCAATATTCTACCAATACGTATTGTTAGAACTACAGAAAATTGAATACTTGATTACATAAGCGGTAGATAATAACGACGAGCAAATCAAATATACAAATTGAAGTACACTACTTCTACTTTACGTAACTACCTTTTTAACATTTACATTTTCTAGAAATTTAAAGTCCATATTGCGTCGCACAAAGAAGCCAAAGAACAACACAATAAGAGATAAATTAATTTTAACAAAAAAGTTTAACCGACTTCAAAAATCGAAAAAGAGGCACTGAAAAGCGAAAAATAACTTAATTTACAGACTTACTGATTTATTAGAAGTCGATGCTTAGCCATATTTCAATTGATTGCATCATAGTAGTTCAGACACAACAAACAAAGTTGGCTGGCACCGACTTCTTATAAATCAGTAAGTCTGTAAATTAAGTTATTTTTCGCTTGTCAGTGCCTCTTTTCCGTTTCTTGAAGTCGGTTAAACTTTTTTGTTAAAATTAATTTATTTTTCTCTATTTAGTGAGTTTGTACAGTCTAACGACTCTACATCGCATGTATAGTGACCTGACTATACATGCGCTGCTGACGCTGCACTACAGACCGAACCGGCGACGCGCGTCATTATTTGTTGCACAATACAGTTTATTTAAATCGACCACAAACCAATAACCTTTGAGATTATCATTACGACGTTACCAGTGAAAACTATCCAGGAAAGGTTGGCCACTTAATTATACTGTAACCTTTAACTTAACAATATACGTCACAACTACTTTCGGCTATCTTTCCTTTGGGTCTCCACAACAATTACCACTACCACATACTCCACAACAGGAGTCGATGTACCAGGATAACGTAAAAAGAAATATAAAAACATCCGAATTGAAAACTTAATCCTTGTTTAGAAGTCGGTTAAAGGTCCAATATCAATGAAATTAATATAGGACTACCTCAAAAGTATATATACACCGGAAATATAGCTGAATATTCTGAACACTTCTGCGTACCCCTTCAAAGGACTCAGGCGTGATGTTATGATGTGTAATGGCAGAAACATTGCAATAATATGCCATTGCAGCAATCGCGGCTGATTTCCTGGTACCTACTTTTTGAAGAGTTCCTTTGTCTAATCTCGGAAACCCATCATCAGATCTTTACGAAATTTAAATGGGACCACTTCGGAATAACAGAAAAATAATTTTCAAAATCCGTCTAGAATTGGCTTAACAATCGCGTAACAAACATACAAAAAAAAAAATTGGGTACGAATTGAGAACCTCTTTTTTTGAAGTCGGTTAATAAAAGTAAATGAATCGCGATCTATGTCCATTACGGGGACAAAAGTTTGCTTAAGACAAATTTAGGTTTATCCAATAATGTTGGTAGGTATAGCTCCCAATATCCTGGCTCGTACATGACCAGTTTGTTCCATAATATCAGTGATATTCTTTTACTAGTGTATTTGCCTTCTTTACAATTTTATCCCGGGGTAGGGGCGTATGTAATAATGAACCAATGGGAACCAGAGCAGTGAGCCTCGAATCGAATAATTATGACGAACGTTCATGTGAGATACATCATTGCAAATTATCAAATATCATAATTTAAAATTTAGTAATATTCAATTACATCGGTATCAATTTTCTGAACCTAATTATATTATTGGATATTTATTTAAAGTGCTGCTTTGACTAGCGAAATATCGTCATACTTCTAGATACAGCCCTAATTCTACGTCAGTAAGTACTGACTGTTATAGTAGGTACTATGTATTATCTATATTACCTTTAACTGATATTTATGAACGACGCTGACATTTTAAAAAGTTCATGGTTTTCTGGAAAAAATGATTCATTTTATTTTCATTTTTATTACATTTTCTTAAAGAATTAGTACTAGATTATAATAGTAAAACCAACAATCCCGTGAACTGACGAAGACCGGCACTGTCCCTTCAATATTTGTCAAATCGTACTAATAATTACCTTTCATTTGATCAAGTAAGAGCGTTTACACACTGTCTGATATCCGATATAGGAGGAAGTCAAATGTTAATGTATGACTTATGTATCTATTTTTCACATTGTCCGGCCCGCTATCGGATATTGGAGTCGGCACCGATGTGCTGGTAGCACCGTTTCATTTTGGCACCGATATTGGATATCGGATAGACAGCCTCCGTGGCGTAGCGGTAGTGAACGCGGCCGCTACGAGGCGCGGGTTCGATCCCCGCTCAGTGTAAATATTTGTGTTCATGAAATATGCTTAATAACAAACTTCCAAAACAGATTAAACATGTAAAATCATTTAGTGTATTCAAAACTCGGTTAGCTCAATATGTACGTACATCAGTACAATAACTTGTATTCGAACGAACGATGCGCGACGCACTAAATTAGTAATAATAATAATCATTTATTTAACAGATAATAAAATCCATAATTTGTTAGTATTGTTAGTTACAGTTTTTCTTAAGATAACGTTAGTTGTATTAGTAAGTAATTTGATTTTGTCAATACATAATAATATGAGTCCCAAATACAATACAATTCACATAATTCAATTTAATATAATTCAATTCAATTCAATTCAATCAAATTTAATTTACTTTAATTTAATTCAATTCAATTTAATCCAATTCAATCCAATTTAATCAATTCACCACAATTTAATTTCATTTAATACAATGCAATACAATGCAATGCAATTTAGTATAAATAATTAATTAAAAACAGTTCAATTCTACATAATCTAATTTGATTCATCTATTTATCTGATTAGGTGACCGCTCCGGTCGTTCGCCAAACAAGGTGGCGATACATAGCTGAGTCGTAGCTGCCATCTATTGTCCTCAGAATGCTGTTGTGACTACCCCGCAGGTTGTTCAGTACGGACACTGTCTTCTTGCGAAATATGGCAAAGAAGTCCGCAGTGTAGAAATTTGCGAACATACCCGACGCACTGCAGTAACGGGGCAACCCCAACAACATCCTGAAGCCGTGCCTATTAGTGCCTACCCACATTATTATAATTATTGCATGTTATCGATTGTTTCTGTAACGAATATACTAAGTAACTGTTTTTATTTTTTTGGCATGTTGCATTCATGATCATTATTATTATTTATTATTCTTAACTGGTCCAACGACGAACTTGTAAATTTACTTTAAGTTATTAATGTTCTCAAGTAAGTAACTGTGTTTTTGTTGAGAATAAAGAATCATTAAACACAAATATGGGTAAGTATTTGCATTGGTCTGGTCGTGCCTCGGAGAGCACGTTAAGCCGTCGGTCCCGGTTGCCATAAGAATCATCTATGGCAGTCGTTACGGGTAGTTGGATTGGAGCCCTAAATATTAAAAAAAAAAACAACGGTCTAGCTGCAAAGCTTCGATATCGCCTAATGTTATCATTGGGCTGTGGAGGTCAGATGGCAATCGCTTCACGAAAAAATATCGAGGTCTAGCCAAATCTGTAGTTAAGACTGAGAGGACCCCAGACTCCGAACTGAAAAGCTTCCGATGCGACTGGGAATTAACGCTAGGATGAGAGAGATTGGATATCGCATAGATAATGTGGAAACGCTCTAACAGTATACTAAAGGAGACGGGGACTTCTGGGCCAAAATTGTAATGAGTTGAGATATGACTTAAAAAAAGCGGTATTTTTTTCTATTTCAAAATATTAAAAACCAGCTCAATTGAAAATCTTGAAGACGAGAAATCTTAAAACTAAATTTATTTCACTAGCAAAATAAAATATCGATTACTAAAAATTATTTAAACAATATTGCGTATTAAAACACTTGCATCACAATTTGATATTATATCAATCAGAGTGAACAAAACTTAATTATAATAATAATAATAACCATTTAAAATACCAAATAATAGTGTAATAAAAATAAATTCTGAATCGATTTCCGTTAATCGATTAATTATTTCTTGTGTTTATCAACTGTATTTTTAAGCTGTGACAGCTGACAGCTCCATTTTCTGTCAATCAGGCCCACGAATGTATGGAAGAGTATCCGTCTCCTTTTGTAATGATTTTGAGAGTCACTTCTTTATTCGAGCGCCGCGCGCCGGTCTTAAGCTTGGACTTTGAAGCCGAAGCCCACTCTCCTCAATATCATCCTACCATGGTTTCTGATTGCATCCCAGGCTTTCACCTCGGATACTGCTTTTTGCTTTTAGATAAGCTTAATATGCAGTTTTATGAGACAGTCGTCTGATCTCCCAATTCCGGAAAAACCCGAAGCAAGTGCAGGCTTGCAGGTATAGTTGGCTTGGCCCTGAAGATTGCGATGGGGCCATTCACCTTCTTCTTCATCCTAGCGTTAATTCCCAGTCGCATCCGAAGCTTTTACTTCGGAGATGGGGTCCGCTTTACTAGTCTAAACTTAGTGCTTAACTTAGACACACATTATATAAACCCTGAAAACATTACCTTCCTATTTTAAGTAGTCATGTAATAAACACTGGTCATCCGGCCTCCCTTCACTCGTGAGATTCCGCTCTCTGAAGTCCTAACTACCAGCAGCTTGGTCGCTGTATCTACCCAAAGCCGGTGGAGTACCTACCTACTACTTTTATATTTTCAATAGACTTTGGTATACTTTTAAATGTTTTTTAAATATAATATAATACCTATATTTAAATTGTATAAGGAAAATAAATTGAATTTTTACTGTTTAACTATGATGAATTTGCATAACAACTGAAATACACGCCTTCCATTTCGTTATTAGGTACTAAAGTGTATGCTCTACATTGTATTTATTGTATTGTATTCATTTCAAGATTATTTTGATTCAAGAACCCTTTCGCATTATAAGAGATTTAATTTTCAATTTCATAGTTCTATCTTGGGTACTTTCGGCTCTGCGTTAATGAAACTAATATTTTTCTTTGGCATTCTTCTGTGTATTATTTATTATAATGAACAACGGAAATAAAGTTTTCATGTTCTGCAAACACAAAATATTCACGGAATAATGCAGCGCATGCGTGTTGTTCAGAAACACACGGATGATGAGCGATGATACAGCACACTCAGTAGACAGAAGGTACCCGGTGCGACGAGTCGCCGCCTCCTTTGTCCACGTTTCGCGCGCAATCTTTCGCGGTATTCACCTGAAGTTTGAACTGTGTCAAGTTGCATTATAGTTAAAGAGTTTGAAATACTGCTGGCAAAGAACTTGTAGCTAGTTTCATTTGCTTTAGTGTAGTAAAAATCTATAACCATGTTTGACCTGGACTGGTCTATAATCTACTCAATTTTTCTTTGCGCGCTGCTCATCTTATTGTTCTTTGATTTCATTAGAAGAGTAAACATACTGTGGCTAAGGTGCTTAACTTGCTGACGTAAGTTTTGAAATAATATTTCAATGATACCATGTAATTTTACTTGTGATTTTTCAACCTATCTATCGAATGAAGATATTTCTGTAAAATGTCGACTATTATTTGAAGTGTCGTACTGTATTTTTTTTTCATTATCTTCTAGAGAAATTATTAACTTACATGGGGAATAAATAAATAAATAAATATTGTACGACAATCTACACAACGCTATCTAGACCCAAAGTAAGCATAGCTTAACTAGCTTGTGTTATGGGTTCTAGAATGCGGATAAACATACATAGATACATTTTTTTTGTAAATACATACATATTATACATAGAAAACACCCAGACCAATGCAAATATTCATATTCATGCATACAAATATTTGCACTGAGCGGGGATCGAACACTCGCCTCCTGCGTAGCAGCCGCGTTCACTACCGCTACGCCACAGAGGCAGTCAAATTATCATTATTTTACATGTTTGGGGGCATAATAAGATAGGTACTGCCTCGATGTCCGGCGCGGGAAGTTTGGTTGGAATGGACCCGACTAAAGCCGCACGCCGTCTTAGACTTTTGATACCAGGGTGTACCTACCTAAGATTGCCTGAAACGTATCCTTCACAATTATTTTTTACTCTTTTAGTCACATTTTTACTCATTTAGTCATTTTTTCTCAGGTGTACCTATTATAACACAAAATAATTATTAAGATAATATTCAGAATTGTATACAAGTAAAAGTACCAAAACATAAAAATAAGAAACCAGGAGAAGTGACTTCAATTCTTATTGAATGCAATAATAATTTATAGTCAGAACAAATTAAACAAAAAATTAGTAGTGAGAGTAGATCAGTTCGCACCCAGCTGAAAGTTGGCAGACTGTTAGATGACTTTGGCATTAAGTCCGCCTTTTTACAATGTAATGTGCATAAAGTTTAAAATTAAAATAAAATAAATAATAGGATTGTCCAAAACGATCGCCCCCTGTTTCACCGAATTTTTTATGTCATAATTTTGTTTCGCATTACAACGAATAGAATAAACTTCATTTCGCAGGAAATGGTTTGGCTCATTGATCATACAAACGCATAATTTATTAATTTCGGGATATCAAGTTTCTACCAGATGGTGAGAACCCTTTCAAAACATCGTTAACTTGCAGGTTATCACTATTAGTCCACCTATTTACGGTAGCAGTAGGTACGGTACGATACATTACAGCTACATATTTACGGTTTTCGAACTCTTCCCTTTATTTGTGCTAGAAGATCTTGTATATCCCCAAATTTCATGATTCCCTAAAATCTAATTTGTAATTGAACGCAATCAAAGTATATTGCCGTTTTTGTAGCACAAGTTCGCGCCTCAACTCAGTTTCGTAAGGAACCCTTAATGCACGAGCCTGACTCGCACTTGTTTGGGTTTTTATATACAACTGCATGATCTTTCACTTTGTCTTTTCACGACATTTTTATGTTGAAACTGGCCGTTTTGCTGAAAATCGCTAAAAACCCGTTATTGTGACCTTTGATGCCAAATAGTAGCCGCGTGGTTCCCGGCAGAGTAGAATTTGTTCCACCCCATCTCCTCCCATGCGGTGTCGTACAAGGCGACTAAGAGATAGGGCTGTTTAACGTCAGACAGATATATACAGCCCAGACTCAGCCTATACATGGCTCGAGCCAACAATAGTGCCCGAAAAACGGCAATAGGCTCACCCCATAGTACGTGGGACCTGATACAATGATTGGTGAAATGTGGGTGTTAATTCACCTCTGCCTAACCCTACGGGGATAAAGGCGTGATTGTATGTTTGTATGTATGATGCCAAATAAAAAAATCCAGGTATCGGATCAATGAGGAGTTTTAAATTTCATTTATAATGATGTTTTGAACAATAACAATAAACTTTCAGCTGGGTGCGAATTATTGTAGCCTCGGAAGTGTAATTGACCGAACTATAGTAGTGTCTGTACATCGAATCGATCGGAATCAAATTATCGATTCTGAATCCAAAAACATATTTTTGGAATTCTTGTCTGTGTGTCTGTTCGCGATGGACGGAAAAACTACGGAATGGATTTTGATGCGGTTTTTTTGTTAGAAAGGTCGTTTGTCAGTTTACGTTTGAAAAAATTAACATTCAGTAGGCATATTTAGTTATTGAAATATCTATATATTCTCTTTATGACGGTACTATATATACAATACTAAAAAAAGATTAAAATAAAACTAAAACTAAAAGAACAACTTACTACAAAACAAAATTAACATAGTTTTTGACAATTAAATAAAGATATAAGTAGAAAGTCTGTTCATTTAACATTCTTTCGAAACTGAACATTTAATTAATTGATATTAGCAATAAACTCGGGTATATCCATAAAGCAAACTCAACGTATTAATCTCGAGATGTCTGAGAGCCACATTATTTTTTGCTCGTTAATCCTGTCAATAATTCAAATAGACTTCAATCTCAGTCACTGGGAGGCCATACCATAAAATCAACATAATGCGTTGGACCGGTGCCATGAAGTCCTTGAACGTGGAAATGATTGCTTTAACGATTCTTCATAATCTGAAGATTTCCGAGTGGCGCTAAAACAGTGTTGTCGGCGTAGTTAAATAGCCATATTGGAGATAACTGCGATTAAATTTCTCTTTTAGAATTCTGCCCACAGAAAACAGTAAAAATTAAGTATGTATTCACAAAAATTAAGTATTTCACTTTACATTAATTTTACTTTGAAATCGATCATTACAAATGATTCCGAAATTAATCAGCATCCACTAATACCATTTTCTTTGTTTACACAGCGCTATGACTTTGACTTCGACATTAAGAAAAGTGCAGTCTGAAAAACGGTTTTATTTATTCGAAAACTTATCGATGTTAAGCAACTACCAGATATGACTTGACAATAAATTCTGTATAAGCAAAATAGACAAAATAAGGGCAAAATAGGCCACAGGCAATTGTAGCCTCGCATATAAACGGCGATGAGAGTACTGATATAGCTACCGTAGTAAAACTGTTGCAAATTATGTTATGATAGCTAACTATGTTATGGTAAACAGGATGCATTTTTCCCAACGGATATTAAGCTGGAAATTTACATCGATTATGAACTCGACGAGCACTGCACAAAATTCAATTTCTATATCGGATACTAACATACCTATTTACTTTGCCGGTAGTTTTAAAATTGAAATAAATGCACAAAATAGGTACTGCCGCAAAAAATTCTAACTTTAAAAATCATGTCTTGTACCCAAAGACTATAATCGTGGTCCGTTTTTTTATTAGGGTTCCGTAGCCAAATGGCAAAAAACGGAACCCTTATAGATTCGTCATGTCTGTCCGTCCGTCTGTGTGTCTGTCCGTCCGTATGTCACAGCCAATTTTTTTCGAAACTATAAGGCCTATGCTGTTGAAACTTGGTAAGAAGATGTATTCTATGAACCGCATTAAGAATTTCACACAAAAATAAAATATAAAACATTAAATTTTGGGGGTCCCCATACTTAGAAGTCTTAGAACTGAACCTCAACATTTTTTTTCCATCAAACCCATACATGTGGGGTATCTATAGATAGGTTTTTTAAAAATGCTATTAAGGTTTCTAACCTAATTTTTTTCTAAACTGAATAGTTTGCGCGAGTGACACTTCCAAAGTGAAAAAATGTGTCACCCTCCCCCCCCCCCCCCATCCCCTCTAACTTCTAAAATAAGAGAATGATAAATCTAAAAAAAAAATATGATGTAAATTGCCATGCAAACTTCCACTAAAAATTGGTTCGAACGAGATCCAGTCAGTATTTTTTTTTTATACGTCACAAACTGCAATTTTCGCCTTTGCTACTACGGAACCCTTCATGGGCAAATCCGACTCGCACTTGGCCGATTTTTACCATAGAGAGTTTAGCGGTTGCGTAATAGTAGCTAAGGCGGACATAAAAAGAGGTCGTGGGTTCGGACCCCGACAATTTCACTAATGATGTTACCCAACCCATCAGTATTTTACTTATATTGTAGGACATTCTACACAACGCTATCTAGACCCAAAGTAAGCATAGCTTAACTAGCTTGAGTTATGGGTTCTAGAATGCCGATAAACATACATAGATACATTTTTTTTTTTTGGAAATACATACATATTATACATAGAAACACCCAGACCAATGCAAATATTCATATTCATACATACAAATATTTGCACTGAGCGGGGATCGAACCCGCGCCTCCTGCTTAGCAGCTGCGTTCACTACCGCTACGCCACAGAGGCAGTCAACTTTAGTTTACTTAGCTTCAGTTTACTTAGCTGGGGGGTTAACAAGAATATAAGGCATATTCGATTTCTTTTTTTACTAAAAGCAGGAAATTCTCTATCACGGATATCGGGCCATAATCTGTTGGTTAGATCGTGATCATTTGTGTACTATCGTGATGGTTTTGAATTCCATTCCCAGATATGGCAGTGTCGTCGATATTTATTTGTTAGAATGTTTGTCAGTAGCATCACTGGGTCTAGGATACCTCATAAGAGCGATATGCAATATGAAGTAGAACCCACTTCATCTCTTCCTATGAGTGTCGTAGAAGGCGATTAGGGAGGGAGGGAGGCGAGGGATGGGGCGATACTCCATCCGACAGTAAAAACATACAGCCCATGAACCAGTACCCGCTTGACGGTAATAGGCTCGCCCCTCTATTACGTGGGACTGAAAATCATAATTGGCAAAATGTGGTTCATAAGATAATAAACTTCTGCCTACCCTGCGGGGATTTACAGGCGTGAGTATATTCATGTATGAATTTTTGGTATAAATACGGCCCTTTCCTCTTATGGTATGATTCCGAATCCGACCGCATACAACAGACGCATGTAGGAGATACAGCGTATTTACGGATAAATGGGACCGTTGAGAAGTCGCAATGAATTACGCGTATCTCTGCTGCGTGCGCCTGCAGTTGTCGTAGGTATGCGGTCAGTTTCAGAATCATACCTTACAGAAATTTTGACAAGTGCTATTGTTAGAGATATACAAAACCAAACCAAGTACTAAGTTCATTGTTCGGCATGTCGTATGATATGTTCGGCGAAAAACGGACTTATGTAAATGACACTCTGGGAAACTTTGTACGATGGTAAAGTAGTCATTTGGGACAGTGCCTATTCTACTGGGTAATACGATTTGTTAATATTACAGATAAATATGTAATGGGGACTTTACTTATCAACAAATATATTACGTTTTTTCTGAAAACGATGTACCTAATATTTTCTGGAAGACTGCCATATCAAGTTTAGTATAAAGTTGCTTCTAATAAATTTGTGAACATCTTCAAACCTCATGACCTCCTTGTAAATAATAGAAACACAGTGTCGTATATATTATCTACATACCTACTTTATTATTTAGCTTACCCCTCGGGCATTAATTTAGTGATCAATCTATTTATTTATTTAAACTTCTTGCACAAATACAAAATAATCGTACAAAGGCGGACTTAATGCCCAAGGTATTTTCTGCCAGTCAACCTTAGGGTGTTGCAGAGATATGTCACAAGATATGCACTATACTTACACATAAATTATTATATATTTTACGCATTACTAAAAATTTATCATTACAAGAAGTAAGTTTACTACATTACAAACATAGAGAATTCTATTAGGTGAAGGACATAGTCCTACAGATGGCTAAGTTAATTTCACCAAAGTGAGTTCTAAGAGCATTCCGTTTGTATTGGTGGTGGAGATGATACGAGTAAGGGGTGTCTCCAGAGAACCAATACTAAAAATGTTTGTTTATTTAGGTGCCCGGGTAACTCTTAAGAGTCAAAATTGATTGCGCCTGTGTTTGCTTTTATTGCCAGCTTCACAATGCAAGTAGAGCCTGTAAACTTACAGCCGCTCTTCTTTAACAGTAAAAAACTTAATTGATTATAACAATTTATTTTGTTGGTAAGGTGAAAAGATTAAAGAAATCAGACCAAGTAATTCTTGTAGTTTTGAAATTTGGTACAGTTATACCCAAAATACTGTACCAAAAAAACGCAAAAAAACTAAATACTGAAAAAGGGGTCTTTCCCCCATCCTTCTTCGTCGGCTCGTGTCCCACCATCGCGGCATCGGGGACTTTTAGTATCTCCATCAAAACTATACGAATTATTTGATCTAAACGTCTAATAAGTACCTATGTTAATTTTCCCATCTCACACTATGGATCATTGTTTTATGACACGTAGTAGCGTGAGTATAAAATTAATACCAGTAACCCTTCGTTGTCACCAAGAAACAAGTTGTGTTGTAGACTCGTTTTAGCCACAACCTGTCAAAAGACTATTATTTGTATTAAACATGTCATTGAGGCTTGTCTCAAACACTCTTTTATTCACACTGTGTCGCTGACTTGTTAATAGGAGAGGTTCATGTCCAGCAGTAGACTGCAATAGACTGATCGATATATAATTGTAAACTGTTATTGTCTGTACATTGTAGATATTAAATAAAATCGGCCAAGTGCGAGTCGGACTCGCCCATGAAGGGTTCCGTAGTAGCAAAGGCGAAAATTGCGGTTTATGACGTATTAAAAAAAACTACTGACTGGATCTCGTTCGAACCAATTTTTAGTGGTAGTTTGCATGGCCATTTACATCATATATTTTTTTTAGATTTATCAATCTCTTATTTTAGAAGTTGGGGGGGGAGGGGGGGGGGGCACACATTTTTCCACTTTGGAAGTGTCTCTCGCGCAAACTATTCAGTTTAGAAAAAAATTAAGTTAGAAACCTCAATAGCATTTTTACAGACCTATCTATAGATACCCCACACGTATGAGTTTGATGAAAAAAAAATTTTGAGTTTCCGTTCTAAGTATGGGGACCCCCAAAATTTTATGTATTTTTTTTATTTATGTGTGAAATTCTTAATGCGGTTCACCGAATACATCTTCTTACCAAGTTTCAACAGCATAGGCCTTATAGTTTTGGAGAAAAGTGGCTGTGACATACGGACGGACAGACAGACAGACAGACGGACGGACAGACATGACGAATCTATAAGGGTTCCGTTTTTTGCCATTTGGCTACTGTAACCTCCCTACCTAACTACCTGTACCCCTCTTTAACTCCTGACCGTTTTCTTCTACCTTACCCTCTTCTTTCCACTCTTACCATGCTCTTATCCCACACCCATGTGAAGCTCACAATTCCTATTCAACTTCCTAACTAACATTTGATGTCAAATCTATCAATACAATACCTACTTACTTATCAAATAACTCTATCATGATACATATAAATTCTATTACGACTTAATATTAATTTGGCCAATGAACGTCGTAGTGGGAAAGGACTCTTATCATGATACGTAGTTACCCTATGCTCTATAAAGGGGAGTATGTGCTAATTCTTCATTAAAATAAACGCCTACTTAAATTAATATACTACTAGTTTGTAAACATGAATAGCTAACTCTCTAATTAAGATAAGGATCCCTCACTTTCTATAAATATATTACCTGACCTATTTATATTTGTTAAATTGGATACCTACTTAATTTACTACTGAAACTAATTATGATAGTTATAATGACTACCCATCTAAATAATTCTGATATTATCTAACTTATTAAACTTCTTCTATAGTAATACCTACCTAATCTCTTACTGAAATTAATTATAGTTCAGTTATTATACAACTAATGATTTCAACATGTTATATGTTTATTCAGTTCAATATATAGACTAATTGAATCCTGCACTTATGTGATTTATTCATAATTATTAATCTCATTGGATCAAATACCTTATATGAGTTATTGATATATTACCAATGATTGTACTCAACATGATATATTTGTTTTTCGGTCTAGGGCCCCATGAACACACGCCCAAGACAGTACAGTTCACACCAACTGAGGAATAACTGTTCCTATGTCTATTATAGGTAAGGAATAAGTAGTTTTACTCACTCCGCCTGGCCAAGACATCTGGCTCCCATAACAGACAAACACCAATTCGAATGGCGTGGAATTACAATATATCATTCCCTTTACCTAATTAAAGGCTTAAGGTAAAATTATAAGAGTATTCTCTTTTATATATTCCCCTTCTAGAGGTGTAAAAATATCATAGAGATGTATATAACAATCTTTTAATGTAGAACCTAATTAAAGTAGGTATACAATAAACGGAGAGAATAATAAGTATCCTTTATATTCCCTTTCATGTTAGAGTGCATATTTGCAGTAGATACTTAAGAAATTTACAATAGATTTCATCTTAGAACTAATGTCCATTTCACCAAAACCAATCTAAAGTTTTAGGTAGGTAAAGTTGAGTTGTAAACTTATTAGTTACTCACATCACCAAGATTGCCACAAGTCATTATTAGACTATATATGTGTACGGGTCTATTGCCCAAGTCTAGGAGTTTTGAATCTATTCCATAGTTGGAAAATATCATCTATTGTGATAAGATTCTCATTCTCCAGACCATACTCGATTAAATGAGCAAATACTAAGTCAATTGTTGCAATTGAGAACTATTTTAGTCACAGTAGAATAGACATAAGTCCCGTCATGATAAACTAAACCTTAACGGTTTTCTCTGGTTATTTGCATATAAAATATAACTAACTGCAAAACTACACAAGAACATGAATGACTCAATCTACAATCGGTTATCAATCACCAACCCCATTTCGTTACACTTTCCGTTAATAGGTAGGTACTATGTTTATCTTTTGTTCATAATATTACTATACCCGTTTGGCTAAACAAATAGTCTAGTATATGATTGAATACTAATATTGTAATACTATAAGATACTTTATTTGACTTTTAGTCTTGTTTTTATTCAAATGACCAATTTGACACTTTAAATTACACTACAAATTATGGTAGTCTCTTGATTTAGAATAACAATAATAATACTTTTCTATAATGCCTTTAAACAGACAATTCATCTTTTGTCAAGGAGTTTGAAATTAATAATACTTGTATCAACTATTAGCTAGGTTGTTTGAATAGTTTCTGTATTGAATTAAAGAGTATAACAGTTAAGATTCTGAAATATTACTTTATCAATAATTCGAACTGACCTTGAGGGAATTCATGACTGTATCATTGAGTTAAAGTCAGATTCAAACACAAAGCCACACACACTCGTAACTTCTTATATCACCGTATCATATTGGTCTAACACTGAACTTTACATAATAATTATAGCCCCTTCCTACAACAAACCATGACGGTTATTAGATTCCATAACAGACGTAATTACGCTTAAAAGTTAGTTTATTCCTAATCCCGGTTTATCAAGTGTACCTACACCTACCTATAAGTCTATTCCCTGTGTTTGTACAAATTATACCCATTTAGACTAATTGTGTGGTGTGTTATGTCCCTAACTATTTTAATAAAGATTACAGGTGAGTCAAGCCTGATTTTGGCGTACCTAAGACCCGTGTTTTGTCACAAGAACAACGACCGTAGTCTGGGATGTTGCCTCATGACGACCCTACATATGTATTGTGTGCATAAATAAATATATAATTATATAAGACTGAGCTGTTGACTTCAATAAATGTGACTAGGTCAAACTATTGGGTATCAACACTCAGATGGCTTTTTCGACCCTGAAACTCAGGTAAAGTCGAAAGCTGTCCCGCCATTTTGGATTATCAGCAAACTAGCTAAAAGTGGTCACGAGCTTAGTTAACACCGTCAGGTCTCCACTCGTGGCTGCCACATCGACAGACTTACCTATTGGGATTCCCTAGCTATTCCTATGGCCTCAGCCCCTAGCCCTAGCCTAACCTTTTATACCTACTATCCCCATTCGAACTCCTAAAACAACATCTCGCGTTAGGAATGGCCGTTGAGCAGACTCACTCGAACGAACTACGCTTCATATCTAGATAATCAGCGAAGCCAGGAAAGGAGTCTTGCTACCATTCCAACAAGATGCTGTTAACGCGACATTTCAACCAATGTTCGAGCTAAAATTTCACTAAAGAATCATGATTTTACACAAATGCAACGCGATTTTATCAATTATAATGAATTAACACGAATTTCAATATAAGAAAATCATTTCAATCAATTCACAAAGCAAAGTTTCACTAGTTTACCACAAATTTTCCAAAATCCCGCTTGGTAACCCGCACTCAGTTGTTCCCCGTTAGCTATCCCCGAAGAAAGTGAACGAGGATCGCGCCAAATCCCAACTTTCTCACTATTTTCGCGGTCTAATTCGGCGGGAGTCTCCTTTGCACCAATCAGCGTCTTCTAAATCCTCTTTTTAATTCCTACAAACCCCGCAATATTTCTAGACCAATCCAGTACTGCTTCCCAATGCTCGCAACTTAATAAATATATTTTTTCTTAATTATTAATATTAACTCCCTGTGAGAAATATTCACTTTATACAATTTAAAATGCCTAACTGAATTAACTTCCCTTCTCTTTACTTCAATTCACCTTTTTTTTGTAATTCATTCTATTTATTTACCATTATAAATAACTTCCAAACCGGAAACTATCTAAACATCTATCAATATCCCCAACCTAACAAAATATACCAAGTATTTCTTTCCTTCCCTTTTTTTTTTAATAATATTATTTAATAATAAAAACCCTTTTGTACAACCAATTTAAAACATTAAATTAAATTAGAATTCCTTATTATTAGAATATCTCTTCAAATAGTATAATTATATCGATTTAAAACCATCATAATCTGATAAGAACAGCGCCATCTACCAGAAACCCGTATTATTACTTAGACTAGTCAATATGATGATGCAATATGAAAAACCCTATCTTTCATTACATTTATCAACAATCCAATTTCATTTATTAGCTTTTCCTCTAAAACAGATTATTTCATGAATCGTATTGCAACAAACCTTTGTTATTTTACTTCTAAATATTAATTTTATTATTGATTACAGCGCCATCTCTTAGAAATCGATTTATTACTTATAAAGACATGTGACGTTCTGTCTCGTTACAATCTGATAAGAATAGCGCCATCTACCAGAAACCCGTATTATTACTTAGACTAGTCAATATGATGATGCAATATGAAAAACCCTATCTTTCATTACATTTATCAACAATCCAATTTCATTTATTAGCTTTTCCTCTAAAACAGATTATTTCATGAATCGTATTGCAACAAACCTTTGTTATTTTACTTCTAAATATTAATTTTATTATTGATTACAGCGCCATCTCTTAGAAATCGATTTATTACTTATAAAGACATGTGACGTTCTGTCTCGTTACACTACGGAACCCTAAAAATACGACTAAAGATACAACAAAAATAATACTTGGTATTTAGGTGGTATTTAGTAATGAACGCAAACAAATTTTGTAATTCTTGTCTGTTTGTATATTCGTTCTCAATGGACGCAAAAACTACTGAACGGATTTTGATGCAAATAGTGTGATAACTATTCAAATCGATTAAGAATGAAGAGAATTAGTAATGCTTCAGGCGGGGCCCAGTAGCTCAGTGGTCAGAGCATTCCCCCTATAAGAAACAGGTTCATGTCGAGTGTGCATGTTCGAGTCCCGCCTGGACGATTCACTTTCTCCATTGTTAATCGAAAAATAGGGTACGAATTGAGAACCTCCTTTTTTGAAGTCGGTTAAAAATGAATTTTGCTTTTGTTGTGTGCCAGGCAGACTCTTCTTGCTATCAGATTTAACGCCAACGTGACTATTGGACCTCATTAAAATGTTTGTCGTCGGAAAATTAGCAATTATTAGAGCAAATAAAAAGAAACATAATATCATTAGATATTATTTACGAAAGAGAGATATATCACTTAATTATCTTGATCGGTAGGTATCGTAAAGGTCATTGTTATGATAGCTGATGCCTAGTGTGTATTTTTCGTAATTGATGGATTTATCATAATTATTGACACCATTAAACGTTACTGTTGAAAATAATTTGTTTTCAGTTATATAAATTGAGCTTAAGTACACTTGTAAAATAACAGTCTTTTCGAAGTTACAATCAATGAAAAAAAAAATTACTAGATTTAGAACATCATTTTTTTCCAATTATATTACCATAGTGACATAGAATTAGAAATTCATATATACAAGATTTTAAGTAACTGTACCCACGGACATAATAATCCTTACATGGAGTTTGACCGAGTAGGTAATCACAAAGTCAATAAAAATAAGAAATAATATTATTTAACATTTTATAATCTCAACGTAGATGACATAATGATTTATATGGGAATCGATCAAACACATTCCCCTCTGACTCTCAAATTGATGTTGACAATTTTTCCCGCACCTTGCTTATTATAATTCAACGTCATTGCGTAAGTAAATTAATGATAATAAAAAGGGCACTAAGTTTGATAAACTGATCCTTGAAAAATTGTATACGTTACGTTATTCAGGCTCCACCACCATTAATTTCTAAATCATAAAATTTTAAACTAGCTGTTGAAAGGACAGCGAGTATATAATAGGTCCCGGGTTCGAATCCTGTCCATTACACTACTGACGTGAACTCACTCATAACACAATTTTTAGCTTAACTGGAGGGGTTAGAGGGAATATTAGTAATTTCGGTTGCTAATATTCTCTTTATTAAAAAAACTGTTAGTGACAGCGCAATTACAGAAAAGGTTAATTGATGACAAAAAAGAGGAAGTAATGGCGCCGCCGCTCAAAATCACTTACAGACAGCGCTAAATGTTTATGAATTATAATTTTATCACAGTGCAAATTGTATCGGCGCGGTCGCGTTTTAAATAGGATACGTAATTTCTAATTCTAGGAGCACTTGCAACACTTCAACCGTACCATACAATAATATAATGATGTAGATAATGTATAAGTACCATCATGCGAATTCAGAATTCAAGTGGTTACCGCTATTCATTCGGACTTTGCGTCATCAAAATATTGTACTATAATAGGATTTCTCTAAGTTTTGTTATAACATCTGGAATGATTTCAATGTATTTACCTGTTTTGCTCGGATCTCGCTTTGTGTCGGAGTGCTATTGTTTCCCAAAATATATAAAAGAAGGTTTTTGCAAACATTATGTTTATTGTGGATATTTATTTTTTTGTACTTTGAATATTGTCCTGGGTAAAAAATGCAAGTTGTGGAAGGAGCATCTATTAAATCACATTCAATTTTTATTATTTGTGTTTTAGACATGAATGTACGGTACGATAATAACTAATAAGTCGGCTCTTAGATATGGGCATAAAATACTGTATATTGTAGTATTAAGACATTTCAACAGTGGTTCTGTTTCTGTACCATACGTATGAGTATGACTGTACATCTGAAGTATTTTATTGTCTACCGTCCACAAAACGATTCGGTACAAGGCACGAACCCAGGACGGGGACGAAACGCGACGATATCAATTTTTATTATGTATTTTCAGTAACACATTGTCATGGTTACCAATATTAAGTATATTTTTGTACGAGCATAGTTCTCTCCGTATGGAGAATACTTACATCATTTCCGAATATAATATAATTGTGTCATTATTTATTCTATCTGATTTGAAGTGTTAACAACATCCTCCCTCTAAACATTCATTCAGCAATCTAGATTGCTTCTTCCGTAAATTGCTCGTTCAAGTCTAATTCAATAAAATAAACGGATAATAACTTTAGTAAGATATAGAAAACTTCAATAGGATTTGATTCTATTGCAGACGATTGCCTACCTAAAATCTTAGTATGTTTCGCGCCTTAGGAATCACCTATGAAACTAATTGAAAGATAAATAAATAAATAAATAAATATTGTAGGACATTCTACACAACGCTATCTAGACCCAAAGTAAGCATAGCTTAACTAGCTTGTGTTATGGGTTCTAGAATGCGGATAAACATACTTAGATACATTTTTTTTTTTGTAAATACATACATATTATACATGGAAACACCCTGACCAAAGATGCATGCAGATTTTATTTCATTGCTATCACGACATTCGATAGCTCAAAATGCTAAAATCTTCTAATATAGATATTCCACGTAAATAATTACAGCAAATATTTTTACGAAAGCTTTTGTTTTAAGGAAGGCCGCTACACACACACACACAAAGTTTAAATCAGTGCCAAGCTGGCCAAGCTCCAATGCTTCGAAGTTCGTGGTCACAATTTGTTAAAATTTAAATGGGACCGCCACCATATAAAACTCTTTCAAATAAAAAAGATTATCATTGATAATTAGCAAAAATAATGGCTGTACAAGAAAATATCAATTTTTTTTAATACAATTTTTTTGAAGTCGATCAAAATTGAATAATAAGGAGCTATTAAAATCGGCATGTCAATATACTTATTACTATAAAAGAACTATTCACATCCTTAGGAACATCGACATTTTACATTACCTTAATTTTTTCATCAGATTGCAAAACCAATAGTTTTCTCGTACTGAAATCCTCTTATGTTTGTAGTGGTTTTGTTGTGCCGAAACTCGATCTGCCGTATAATGAACGGTACGTAGCTGTTGATGCCGACTTCCTCCCCGGGCAGTAAACGTAATCCAAAGGTAAACCTTACTTGGGCACTGTTATTTACTGCCAGAGTATCATTATTTTGTTATTGCGTCAGATTTTGGCTCACATTTTCCTTTATTTATTGAGTATAAGGTCCAACTAATTGAAATAACTTTCGCTAAGTTCAATTAATAAGGAAATTGGCCTATAAACAATGTCGCATCTTCCTAAACAAAGGAAAATTATAAACAAACAATTCAGATTCATACCATGCCCTTTAGGGAATTAATGTTTCCTAATAAATTTTGCATACATTATTTGAGTGCCGGAAGATAACAATAGTACACCAGATAGTCAAGTCCAAGAATAGGGCCACTCTATTTGTAAACTTGAAACCATCCCACGCTCCAAAATGTATTTATTCACATCGAATCTCGCGATAATTGATTGGTACATAGCAGTCCTATTCTTCAATTGCGGTCTTATGTTTTAACGTAAAGGTGTATCGGCATGTTTTCAAAAATATACCTCTAAAAGGGTGGATTAGGGTTAAAACTGTTGAAGGAAGTAGCATGAAATTCAATATTAAAGCTTATTAAGCTGAACTGTAGCTGTATTTTTTTTTCGGTTCAAATCTTACAACTCGATTTTCAAGCAGATACCTACCTATTCGATTTTGATGAATTTTGGTATACAGATATTGAATAAATCACTTGTACTTTTCCACAATTATTTATTTATTTGAACCTTACCGGTGCCATCAATCTCCAGTATAAACAGTTTGGTATACAGGTTTAGTTTAGATGGCAATGCATTATAATGGTGCCATGGAGCTGGTCTCATGATGGAATGGGTAGGTGGCCATAAGAACTCCTAAATTAATCCTATCGAGTTTGGGTTCATTCGTTTTGCATTAGTACTACTTTCTAGTATTACTTATATGGTATTCAGGGTCTGAATATGGAATCAGACGTTGATCATAGTAAATATGTATGATAATTATTATTTTGATAAACGAATAAACAGAATTTACTTGGGACAGTATAAAATCTTCCTTTCAAAGTTAAAGTAATGAATAGAATGATTTATTGTGGCTGTGAAAAAATCCTGTTGTTCATTACCTTAATTAGAGCTATTCCTTTTAAAAAGATCTGTTTCATGAAGAATATCCAATATCATTTTAGATCTGTCTTTCCTTGTATCAATATTCTCTTTTTATCATTAGTAATCATTACTCTGATTAATTAACAGAGGATTCAGCTACCGGGACCACTGTGCGATGTATTTGTCCACGGCGTTTGTACAAATATTTTACTTTTAGCACGACTCGACCTATGCATAGAGTTAAGTAACGTGTTATTATGAAGTGAAATCACGATTTTGTACTTTTGTTGCCAACAGTAACCATCCTATAAGTATTGAAACTTTCATGGTCACATTACTATTAGAACTATCGGGATATTTACCATGTAAACTAAACAACATTAAACAATACATGGTAAATATCCCGATAGTTCTAATAGTAATTACCCATCCTGTCAAATCGTCATAATGTTAGCTAGCCTGCCGCCCGCGGCTCTGCCCGCGTGGATTTCTTATCTTCGGTTCTACTCAACCGATTGCAATCAAACAAACGTATTTTCATTCAGTAGTTTTTGGGTCCATCGCGAGCAAACATTTCTCTAATTTCCAATTTTTTATTAGTAGATAGATATAGATAACGATTCAAATCTTCATACAAAATAATAATTTCTTTATAAGGCAAAAAAAAATTATCCGTAGCAAGTATTGTGTAATTAGATTTACTTGTAAAACCTATGTCCTGATAATTAGTGAATTTATAGAAATATCTTCTGCAGGTTGTTTATTTGTGTGAAGGCTTTTAAGACAGTCAATAAATATAGCGATCCAGCGTCATGATCCAATAATATAATAAATAAATATTTTAGGGCATTCTACACAACGCTATCTAGACCCAAAGTAAGCATAGCTTAACTAGCTTGTGTTATGGGTTCTAGAATGCGGATAAACATACTTAGATACATTTTTTTTTGTAAATACATACATATTATACATAGAAAACACCCAGACCAATGCAAATATACATATTCATGCATACAAATATTTGCACTGAGGGAAGGATCGAACCCGCGCCTCCTGCGTAGCAGCCGCGTTCACTACCGCTACGCCACAGAGGCAGTCAATATGAATATTAATAGTATTTGCACATCCATGTTATACTGACAGGATCACGAGATGAATATCTATTTGTAGGTACCCTTCACTTCATTGGTAAATAGGAGAGTAAAGGTTGATTTGAACTAGGTGGAGTAAGTAGCGTGAGGTAGGTCATAGTGCCAACCCGTAACTGCAATGGGATCCCGGAATTATGTCAAGGCCAGTTCATTCGGAAATTGTACAATAACAAACTATTACAATATATTATAGTATCTCATATAACTATAGAAAAGAGAGATCATCTCCCCTCTAGACAAGTGGCAATTCGTTGCTCAGCGTATGATGGAATAAAATGCCAAATGTATGGGATTTGACGTAAATGACAGGCGTCAACGAATGTCAAAAACGTCAAATCCTATACATTTGTCATTCTATTCCATCATAAGCCGAGCAACGCATTGCCACTTGTCTAGGGGGGCTGTTCTTGTAAAGGAAAGAGATATATTATGATCGGCGACAAACGACGCTGCTAGCATCTGCTCCCAGTTAGCGAATCACTAAAAAAGAATAATAGATTGCACGACGAACAGAATGCACTATTGATCATTATGATCACATTGAGACATCCCAAACCTTTGCCAAACTCAATTTTCAGCTGCAGTATCAGCTTTCAGTCGAACTACGAAATAGCCGAACTTTGATATATTACGGAAAGCGACTGCCATATCGCTCAACAGGAAGTTTTCATCAGAATATTTAAACTTGTATTTATTTTCAAACTCAAACGTTCTCCTGAAAAATACCTAAAATGCAATTACATCATTGTTCTATTGCATGAGCGATAAATGACTTATGTTCGTATGGCAACCGCGGATCTCGATACCTATTATAGTGCCTAACGTGCTCTCTGATGCAAAATATCATGATTGCATTGAAGGTAATCCAAACACTACTCTTCTGAGTATCAACACATTTCAGTCTTCTTTGTTACAATTTATCTCTTCACAATAAAACTTACTTTATATCTACATACGTGATAAGTCGGCACAAAAAGGCTCACCGCCCTGGCTCGGTTGGCCCTTAGTCATCCCGCTTACATTGTACAAAGAATTAAATATTCTAGAATATTCTACACAACGCTATCTAGGCTCAAAGTAAGCAAAGCTTAACTAGTTAGAAACCCACATTACCAGCTTATGCATATTTATGCATAGAAACACCCAGATGAAAAATATAAATATTTGCACTGAGCGAGAATCGAACCTGAGACTTCTGACTTAGCAGTCGAATGCTCCACTCTACCGCTCATTAAGGTCGTCTTTTTCTTTGCCGTCGACTTTTTAGTTGAACTCTGCTTTAGCTTTAGCTTATTAAGCATCATGTTTCGAAAAGTGATAAAAGCTAATGCAAATTACCTCAAGTAGTTTGATTGATGAACCCGTTGAAAGATACAGTGGGCCGAGGCCGGGGCGCAGATGCTTGGCACGGCGTCGCTCGGTCTGGCAGTCCGGCGCCATCGCGTCTGCTGTATACTAACATAAGCGCGGGCTTCTATTTTTCTTAACCATAAAGGCACTTACAATCACGGAGTGCACACTAACTGCAATTTACGAATAAATATATAAATTAAAAGTCTGAAGTTTGAGTGAAGTGACAGAAACTAATGTCATTGAAGACGTGACGACAAAGTGACGTTTGAGTAACTCTCAAATCCCTTTTTTATGTAAGTACGATCATTTACATTGGTTGAAATTACATCATTTCTCTTCATACCTCATTTCGTTCCGAACCAGTGGTCAATTTGCTAAACATTATCTCTAGTTTTTTATCATTGACGTTTTGTAAGAAGCGTTTTACTTCTTCTTCTTATAATAGCTTCTGAAGCAAATCGCCGCAATTTTGCCAATGTCAAGTAATGATCTGCACTGGTACCTACGCACAGAATAAAAATGATTTTTGACTTTGACTTTGACATACAGTTCATAGTCTGTTGTAGTATGTGGATGTGACATTTTAACATAATTTAATTGTACAAGATTCAAATTCAAACACGAGTTTAGAAAAAAATACCAAATGATATATTTAACTTTGCAAATGTACTATAGTAGAACTAATGCATTGATTTGAACTCAAACAAAATTTCGTTTAAACAATAGCAGTAAACATTTTGCTATTTACAATATCAACTTCTATAAAGTTAATATATTATATCTAAAGTCAATTTAAAGTAGATCAAAATTATATCATCTAAATTAAAAATCCCTGTACCTTTAAACATTTGAAGGAACCCTAACACTCTTTTAGGTATCGACAAACGTCAAATACACGCTTAAATAATTCAAATACAAAGAATTTCCTTCTACGCTGTGGGCGGACGAGGCCAGGAACATACGAGTACACATAATATGCTATTAAAACTGGTTACATAATAATTATTGTTTATTTATGGAGTTTATAAATACATTCAGCTGTTCATTCTTAAGGTAACTCCAGTAAACTATCCCCTAAATTGTTGTCACAAGAATTATTTATTTTGCTGTTTTAGTATTGTTAAGGTTTTCGATGACAGGCTGTTCGGTGACAGAGTTGAATTCTGTTATATCGAATTCGGCCGAGAAGCCTTCATTAACTTAAGTAGTCAATTCGGCCATGGATCAGATATTTTGCAACCGAGTTGGCCGCCGGCTCCCCAAGGCCCGCATACGAGGTATAGCTGCCAGTTAAAGTTACTAACATGAACATAGACTTAGATACTACAAATCTACAACAAACTAAGTATCTAACTTTTAAATTTATATGTGAACTTTTCCATCGAATTAAATTATTATATAGGTTTAAAAAAAGATTTTTTTCACAAGATTAATCTTGGTATTTTTTCCTAACTCCCGCCCTGAGACTCTCAGGGAAGAGGAGGTTCGGATTCCCCATTATATATATTATTATTATTATAAATATATATTATTATTATTATATTAAATTCACATTGAAACTTATCATGTAGGTATTAGACAAAGACGCAAAGCGAGGTTTGTAGTGCAAAGGTAAGATATGAAAGTTACTGAAGAACGTGTAGGTAATCACTCGCTCCTGACATGCCTTTCAAATATCACGTGGATTAAATTTAAAAAAAATAGTAAATTTAAAAAAAGAATAATAGATAGTATAAAAGCTTTGGTATTATTTTAGTCTACCTTTAGCTTATCACCAGGCGAGGTCAAGTCATATAGACATGATGGTAATAAAAAAAGAACACACTTCCAGGAAAGGTTTAAACTCTGAAGTCACGTGCTGTCGTAATTGTAATGTACTATAGAGTATGTATGAGACATTATTTCTGAGTGTTTAGTAATAACACCGTAATTTGGTATTTACGATTAATAAAAAAACTGATTGGACAGTAACAAACTATTATACAGTATAGCGCCTGACACCGACGCGACAGGCCGCTTCGATTCATGAAAGTAATGGAACTAAATATTTATGTTTTCACTATTATTTTCAATACGTGTCCCTCATTCCCCAGACACGCTCGACTTTTAAGGTTACGACCTAGACCTTGACAATATGCCGATACATTTTAAATTAAATAAAAAAATTGTCTTCAGTGATATTATTATTATTATATTGAGGTTATATTACCCCATTTAATATAAAAGATAAGACATGTAGCTATTATAATGATTATAACCCCGTAAAAATGACCCGCGGAAGCAATTATATGAGAACCGAAATAAAGTGCTTTTAACGCGTTATTAATCATTTTAAGAAGTTGTGATATAGATAATTATTGTGATAGGCTACAATATCAACCACATTTGATGTATTGTTGTTACGCTGATTTTGCAAATAAATGAATTCGATGTCACCTACAGGCTCTCAAAAATGAAGTGAGTAAGATAAATAATATTAGTGATTGATTACAACGACTAGTGACGTCACTAAGTTAAAATTAACAAGAGGCAGTAATGGAGGGTAGTTTTAATTATACAAATGGATCATATGTCTGTTATACAATGTTTATTCTTAATTTATGGTCACGCGAAATTAATAGCCGCTGTTTGACCGCATCGTTGTACGGTTAATAGTTTTGACATAAGTAAATAGCAACATAATAATATGTGTCAATAGAAGATGGGGAAGTGATAAGAAAAATCTGAAGCTAGGTTAATGACGTAGCAGAGGTCACCGCGAGTTTTGGACTGTACGTATACATGCCTTTTATAAATAGGTATAATATTTATAAAAGGCATGTATTTACACGAGCGAAAATAAATTCAATATATGGGTGTCAAAATTTTACATTATGAAACTTGGCCCAACATACCCCGTACTCATAAATGAATTTAAGGTACGTGTTTATTCAGAACGATCAGTGTAATAAGCTTTTTTGAGTGGTTTTTTAAATGAACAAAATTGTAGGGTGACCATGTTCGATCTAAGTGAAAATAATATAACCTTTCGGAGCTACTATTTCTGGATGGTTATAAAAAAATAACCCCGAAGGCTAAAGCGGGAGCTCCGCTCCGCTCCGCTCCACTCCGCTCACGCGTTAGCAATCTGTCACTTGGAATTTTAGTTGCTAACTTGGATTAAAATGACGAGTAGTAGCTCATTTTACGTTTCTTTAATCATTCACGAATATCGTTAGTTTAGTAAATGTTTCGCAAAAATAATTTAACGCTGCTCGGTTTAGTATTAAACTAACTCATTATCAGTCATCCATTTATTATTTATTCGCACGGTATATTATACCTATGCCTTTATAAAATAGAGTCATTTACGTGAGGAAGAAGAAGATGATTCGAATGTAAAACCATGACAAATAGCTAACCGATTTCGCTAATCCTTTTTTTAGAATATTCCTTGAAATACGAGGATGGTTCTTACGTAGAGAAAAATTACGCTATCACTTAAGGGAGCGGAGCAGTAATCTTAAATGTCAAAAAAATACTTTGCGGGCCGAGATGACTGAAAGGGGTGATACGGGACTTCGAAATGTACCGCGAGCGAAGCCGGGGCGAGTCGGCTAGTTTAGTAATAAAATAAATTAACTACAAAGTTTACATTTAATTTTATTACTAATGTATAATTTTAGTATTTTCAGTCGAAGCACCAAATATTTTAGTACATAACATTGTTTTCGCTCCTGGCTTTAAATTTTCTTATAAAATAACTATTTCTCTAAAAAAATAGTAGAAAAGTTTCAGCAAGTGTTTGCTGCCTTGTTAAATTTTGCAAAAGTATCTTTGTTGGATATAACCATGTTAGTTGAAAATAGGTTACTCATTCGTTGATTTATTTAACCACTACCATTTTCTTCTACGACCAATATATGTATACTGAAGCAACTTTGGTTCCAAGTTGCACCGAGGAATGAAACATAAGCTTTGACTCAATACAAAAATAACCCTCTTTTGTAACCAAACTTAAAATCAATAAATGATAAATGCTCTAGAACAGATACATAGAGCTTGTAATAATGGGCACTAGAACTTGGAAAAATATACTTAGATACTTTTGATTAGTAAATAAATATACAGAAACACCCAGACTAATACAAATAATATATGATTGCACTGAGCGACAATCGAACCCTCTGACCTCAGACTTTGCAGTCAAACGCACTACCTACGCTATGGCACCGAATCCCAAACAGAGAAATCTCATTTTGGCGAGCTATACAGATCCTTTTGTCTGGGATCAGATCTGTATATATGGAATTAATCTTCTATTTCATTGGAACTATCTGTGTTATAGCTCTATAACTCTAACGAAACAGAAGATATTCTAACTACAGCTGCTACCATTTAAAAAGACTTGATAATAAATAAAAAGTAGAGGAATTTGCATTTAGAACTTCACTTTGTTTCTGCTTGGTACTTCACCGTTATTATCTAAATACGGGCAACAACAATAGCCTAAGCAATTTAGTTTTTTAGGTGCAATACTATATAGTTTATCGCATTTGCTCAAAATGGTAACACAAGTAAAATTACATAGTCTGCATTGATATCTGATGATTCCAAGAACACCATTACTTCTTTATTTTCTTTCTCAGATTTGCAGAACGTCGGCGAAGAGTCTTATGACCTCGCCGACGTCTACAACCGCACGCATAGACCAGTTGAGACTACCGTTACAATGGTATCTGAAACTGCTGTCAAAACAGAATGCAGGGTAGCCTTGTATTCTGAAACTGCTGTCTAAAGAGTGCTGGACTGTCGACAAAAACATTTAAACTTTAGTGCTATGTGACTCAAAAACTTACGTACATTACTCATTATTATACTGTTTATCATAAAAATTGAACAAAGTGTTTGTAATTACTGACTGAGTGAAAGAACTCTATACTAGTGAAGAAAAACCTACGATCAAACCTACGGCTATGCAGATGATCTTAGCAGCTGGAGGCGGGTAAGTTTTTATTTTAATAAAAGGTACTATCACATTTTCTTCAGGGTGTTTCTAAGAATTCAATGACTTGAGATTGTGGTCGTATTATTGGTATTGTATATTTTTATATTTACAATTATTTTGCGCCGTATTGCTAATATAAAGAGATGATGACATTGATCGTAAGTTGGTAGTGTGGTAGAAACTAGACGCTGTCGAAGTTCGAAGTCTAAGGCCCATATTCTAGAACGATACTCAGTTTTTTTTCTAAATCTCGTTTCATAACAAGATAGATATGTGGATAGATTGTATTCTAGGTGGCAGTTTCAAGAGTCAGCTTGAGTGACGTTAGTGAATCAAGTAAGGAATAGCGTGAAAAGGAAGATGTAATGGTCAAGATAAAAAATAATATCCAGATCAGGCCAAGAGCATCTACAAGCGGGCGTTTATAAAAACAATTATAAAATAGAGGAAGCGAAGGTGTATGTCGTCCTTTCTTAACAGAAACAACAGACGCTCCGTTGTTGTGAATGAAACATATTATGTGGGTGGTATTAATTTTCCAACTAACACATAAATTGAACTAGAACTGGATGGTGTTAAAAAATAAAATGAGAAAATCCTGGTGGAGTAGAATAAGAGCCACCCCATGTCTTTCCGGGGTGTCGTAGAAGGCGACTAAGGAATAGGGCAATTCTTCATTTCGCAGTATCTATTGTACTACCCTGACAAAGTGCCCGCTTGACGGCAATAGGTTCGCCCCTGAATATTGTTGGTGAAATTTGGGTGTTAATAGACCTGTACAAGTGTACACCTGGTACGAATGTGTTTGAAAAAAAATTAGTTAATTAAAGATTTGTGGCTGAATTACAGTAAGTTGAATGTACAAAATTATCATGTTGTATCCAATTTAAAGGGGAAAAGAGGAGCGATCCTCTACAGTGATGAGACCATAATATGTAAGTTCTATCACATTATTTATAATCTGGTGCTACCAGGATTTTTTGACATCGTTCGTGAACTTTACGTTTGGATATATTTCATAGCATCAGAATAATAATTATGCTATTTCTGAGTTCAGGTCGTGCAGCTTTTAGCCATAACCATATTATTATAGTCGATTTATGTAAAAACAAACGAACAAACTTTCTTTAAAAATAAAATAGAATTGCTAATTGCAAAGATTGAATTGAAAGAAAACTTGAGAACGGTTACATTGATTTGGATTATTTGTTTACTTTTCTGGTGATTACCAGACAAGGTGGTACTTAAAAGAAAATTTAGGTAATTCAGTCCCGAGGTTTAATGAAATGTTACTCTATCACATTAAATATTATATGTACCGGCAAGACAACAACAAGTCTATCTTCCCGGTGAACAAGGGAGGGCCATACATACCAGCCCCTTCAGAACTCTCACAAACCTGTTCGAAACACTACTTGTAGGTACTTTGTTTTAGTTTCATACGTAACATGATGTAGGTAGGTATTATTTGCTGACGAACCATGAGTTGAACAATCTATCCTTTACGCACTGATTGTCTCAGGAACGTAACTCAGGCGAAAGTTTGTTGTTGAGGGTGCATCGATAAATTGAACGTGGCTGTTGACAATACAATGGTATGTGGTTGTGTGTTGCACCTGCTGTTATGTTAGCTTTGGATGCTCCAATTGTTTTGATTAGCATCGATTGTAATCCTGGCAATCAAATACTCGAAGGGCGGGGCTAGTTAAGCAAATTTCTACTTGAGCGGATATAGCTCCTCAATGATGTCTCAGTGAGTTGTTATATGACCTGGTGTATAAGTAATTTATAAGCAGATATAAGAGCTACAGCGGTTTATGGGCAGAAAGACAGACATGCTCAACGTACCCATAGGTAAGGTAAGTTGAACAGGGATATGAAGTTGAACCCTTAGAATTTCTAGTCAAAACATGTATGCCAATTAGGGAATGCAAATCTCGCGAGATTGGGGGTCAAGCGAGATCTCGCGAGATTATGAATACCAATACTGCGAGATCTCGCGAGATTGGCAGTTTTGTGTGTTTTTTCACAAATAATCACAATATTGGAATAAATTAGGGAAAAAAAGGTATAAGGATATACTTTAAGCATCAAACATTGTTTGACGTATCTTTATTATTTTTTATTCTTTTTTAACTTCTAAGTGGTGAACTTTGACGCACGTAAATCAAATAGCAAATGAAAGAAACAACCAATCTTTTCTCCTAATATCAAACAAGAATATTTTAGTAATAAAACAGTTCTTTTATAATATAACAAAAAAAACGAGAAGTCAATTATAAATAGTTGAGTTGACTATTAAACTGAGATATTATTATTAATTAAATAAAACTATATCTACTCAGTAGATCCATTATATATTACAGATTCATTAACAAAATATAGCAATTAGTCAGACTATTAGAGACTAGCTGTTACCCGCGGCTCCGTCCGTATGGATATCGGTTATCGCGATCAAGAATCGTCTGCTAAACGCTTTCTTATTCCGCTGAGAAGGCCCTTTCAGATTCAACGCTAGTTGGAACCACAAATCTCCGGCAGTTAGTTATCCACGAACTGTAAAAGTTCGCCTTTAGAACCCCCAGACTCGTATAAATCGTTTCCTTATTGTTTAATGCTCCCAGAGAATTTCGTAGTTAATTTTCTCATAGGTTCTTTGAACGCAGCAGTCCGAAGCAGTCAGCAGCAAACCGACAGATAGCAACGCAACTCCGTCCGTGTCAGTCCGCGCTTCAAATAAAACTTTTTTGTGCTCGAGCGCAATCTCGTTAATCTCGCCCTTTTTTCGGCTTCTACGTCACCAATCCAGCACTTCTTGGGTCTACTCCTACTACCGAGGCCCATAGTTGTAGTAGAGAATCTTTAGATTAAACATAATAGGTAGTTGTTTTAAAGTTAATAGCACAAATAAATCAGTATACAATTTACTGGGAGTTGAATTTATAATTGAGCTTGATTATAAATTAAACGTTGCAGCAAATTTGATGTTTGGTACAACAAAGTGTATGTGGAAATGGAATACATAATTGCATAGCAATGTATCACAAAGACTCGCTTAAACCACAATGATGTTGAATTTCGATTACGCATGATTTCACTGAAATTATGAGTGTTCATTTTACACTGTTAGCAGAATATCATAGGTATTCTGTTTAATTATTATTTTAAATCCTTTCATTATTGCTAATGGTGCAGTCAGCGCTCGAAATTCAACGATATTCAATTTCATTATTCACTGTTGAACGATTTTATTTTCGTTATTTTGACAAAGAGTGTAGGTAGCTACCTGTTATAGGTATTTAATTTATTCTCGGACTGCCCGATATAAGGATTTTTAAACAGTGTTATTTTCTTACTGATTCCATAGAATTATGGGTTCAGGTTTTATACATAATATTATACATTTACGTACACCTTTGTCCCTTTGGGGTAGACAAAGTTTCTCCTGATGTCTGTTTTCGAGTACTTCTGAGCTACCCTTATGATCAGATTCAGGTTTTGTCACCTGTCTTTTACTCGTTTGAATGATAAGAAATACAAAACTTATAATATTCTAAGACCACCGCTGGGTCCAGGCAGGAGGGGTAAGCCCAAAAAATACCTGGTTTGACGTCGTAAAAGGTGACATGCATCCCAATGGTCTCACTACGAAGACCCGGAAGGCGAACTGAGCTCCGAGTTCACCTTGGGTTGGATGCAATCAGGAAAATATGCTCCATGATGATGATAATATGATGGACACATGCGAAGAAATTTCTTATAATTTCTATTATTATCATTAAAGCCTCGCCTAAAGTCTCGGTCGCCCATATTATACAGCGTGCTCCTGATACTTTGCGAATACTGTGTGAGGTGAACAAACAGTGTCCTAAATTGACGTGTCCTAAATAAAACACATTATGTTGTATGATCATTCTACCATTATCTTATAATACAGGTAATTCTTTTTTATCCTAAAACAGTTTTTATTAATTTTGTTGTGTTCTGCAATACAGTCTTAAAATTGTGTTGAACAATCTGTCGTTCATTCAGGTAAGTATAGATTTTGAACAGATATTCGGGTCTAAAAAGGCAAACGTTATAAACGAAATTAGAATCTGCTTCGTAAATAAATTGTTGCGACTCTGCTCATATGAGTGACCATTTACGAATTTTATAGGAATCTATGAGATCTACTGAAAATTCATTCAGTCTTATTACAAAAAACGGAACAAAGTCTGGTTTAGACCCGAACTACAGAGTCCAGGCTTAATCTCAAGACCATGGTTTAAACCTCTCCTTATTACAAAAGCTGAATAATCCGGAGACTACTAGTACCTTAGTTTAGACCTTGGCCTAAATAACAACCACAGATAACTCCAACTATTGTTCGTTCATTATGATATCATTCGGTCGCAACGTTTCGTTTCTAAAATTTCTGAAATCACTAATAAATAATATTTACTAAAAATGCTGAAAAAAAGGTTTAATCATAAATATTTTAATTAAATTCAATTGCATGAATAATAGTTATACTTTATTTTATAATATAATATATCATTATTATGTTATTCTTTAGCAATCATTGTTTTGTTATCATTGTTATAAGACGTTAAATGGAACGAAACGTAGTTTGCCGGAGTTCGCGCGTGCTCTTCTAAAATTTTTCCAATTTTTATACCCACTTTTAAATTCAGTTTAGCATACATAATATACCTATTGCAAGTTATTTTACGAGTTGGAACGAGAAAAGAAAAAGAGAGCCGAAAATTGGACTTCCGAAAAAAGTACCTATGTCAAAATTTATAGTATAATATCCGATTGATTTCATAATTGACTAGTTTTAATCAAATCTCAAAGGAATTATCAATCCAGGTTGCAATGATAATTCCTTTACCAATACTGTAGTGGTATTTTTAGCTTACCTTTTCCACCGCAAACCTGTCAAAAGTTTTCATTCCATGATGTATAGGTTTACTGACATGTGTTTTCCATTTGCATCAACTTGCTATGGCATTGAAAATTGCAGAACGCTTGCATATTACATATTACAGTACATTTCATACTCACCCAGACACACCCTCACACACATTTTTCTATTTAAATAATTTTTATCCTATTAATATTATAAAGGCGAAGTAGGTATGTGAAGATGTATGTGAGGATGTTTGTTACTATTTCACGTAAAAACTACTGAATGGAAACTGAACTAATGAAACTTTACAATAATATAGCTTATAGGTACATCAGAATAATACATATGCTATATATCAGCGATGAACGGAATCAGAATTCCACGCAGGCGGAGCCGCGGGCACCAGCTAGTATTTTTATGAATGTTTAAAATAAATGTATCAAGAAAGTTTCCTAACACAGGCATTTCTAATATGTACCTACCTAGAAGGAGACTCTCCTATGTTCAGATAACATTGTAATACCTAATGTTTTCATGGGCAACAAACTTTATCATTATTATTTAGTTTACTACGTCTTGAAACGTCTTTAACTTTATACGAACCGCTATACCTAGACCAAGACTGAAATTCTAGTTCACGGAATAATATATTAAAACTTCGAAGCTTAGCTCGTATTTACACGAGCATGGCATATAGGCAAATATGGTTACCAAACTTCGATTGTTTCCAGTTTCACGAACTACGAGTAAGGTGAGATCCTCCATTATTGTATGTGACACTGAGTTGAAATAGGCAATTTTGACTTAAGATTAAACCGTGCATAGCCACATTCCCGATAGTCAGACTTGAAATATTTGAGATTCTTTTGATTTCCATAAAGCCCACACGGCTTGCTTGATTGTTAGTAGCAGCATCACTTATTGATTCTCTAACCTCACCTCCTCCAAAATAATCATGATAACTCAGTAAAAACTTAGTGGAAACGGATAGTAACTATTATTGTTTAGCTACTTTACTGTGGAATTATGAAGAGACCAGAGACTATCACACAGTTGAGGTATCAAATCTAATATTTTTTAGAACTAGAAGCTTGGCTTGCCTTAAAATCAGACAACAACACATTGACAACGAAAAGAGTATTATATACCCGTTTCGGAGTTACTTTACATGAAAAATATTTTGATAGTATTTATTTTGACTCGTAGTTCACCTGAACAAACTAAGATTTTATGCAGTAATTGAATTAATGTGTTCTGAGTTTATGTATGACTTTACAAAAAATCATCCACGAATGTGTTATGTATAGATTATGCTTTGCGGACTCATGTCAGTGGATGTTATATTGAAATCATTGGGTCTCTACTAATTACTTAAAAAAACAGTACTCAACTTGAACACTGTTTTGTATAAATATTATGTACCTATATTGTGTGCGTTTGTTGAGTGCCACAAACACATACAGGACACATACAAGGTTCGTAATGTTCGTATAAAAAGTATCACTTATTCAGCTACCGGAAAGTAAGGTCGACGCATGTCGTTAACTTTTATGGTCACCGAAAATGTTTTTCAGTGATCTACCAAAATTCGTTTTTTAACTTTCGCGTGGAGAGAAGCATGATGCATTGCTTCTCTCCGTCACGTCCCCAAAATATTACGGCGCCGAGCGTGAGGACTCCCACTGTGAAGGCCGCCACGAGAATTCGCCTCAGCACCCCCCACGCAGGACACTCTGCAAGAGTGTACAGTCAGACGTTGGCTCCATCCTGATCCGACACAGATAGTCCCCGAAGCATGCCATCCCAGAGATCATCTACGTTACGCTACCTTACGCCGGTACGTGAGGCCCCCGTGTCACCTCTCTACCCAGTCGGCCATCACGGAGAGTCCTCCGTTACTACGGTGTTCAGTCGCCCAAGTCGTTCCTTCCACTCCACCATGATGGCCTGGAGGAGTTAAGACGTCACGGCCTCGATTTCTCGAGGTTTAGGGTCCCATCCCTGCTCCCGCACCTCCTTTCGCCACAGATATACTTGCAAAAGGGCTCTCGCTTCCAGGTCCCATAGTGGAGTTCCGGCAAGGATACTCCGGCAAGGTAACTCAGGAAGGAGATCGTGCTGCAACCTCTGATAACCCTATTAGTACCTAATCACAGCCAGGTTAGCTTTATGGGACATAGTTAAGGCTATTTAATTGATATAATTATATAACCAGTGGCTAAGGCTCTAGGCTTGCAGTCAAGAGGTCTTGGGTTCTACACCAACCATTGTACTGCCAACGTTGACTGGTGGTGATATGGGAGTAATACTGTGTTAATTGGTCACTGGTAGTCAGTTGGGATATAGAAATCCCAAGTCACCACCAGTGGCAAGTTCATGGTGGTCAGATGGTCCGGAGGGCTTTCAACAGCACCGACTTCGATGTATTACAATTTGTGGGCTAGGCCGGATTTTTTATGTTGATTTTGAAAGGTTATAATTTTATTTAGTTCTAATTATAACTCATAACTCATTTATTCGTAAGGATAATTATTACACGAGAACAAGTTTGTCATTTAACATTACAGTCTTAATTATACCTAGTAGTCTTTTGTCAAAATGTACAATAAAAAATCTAAAAATTGAAAGTGTAAAAATGTCACAATATCTATCATATCGATAGTTTATGAACTTGAATTGAATTTTTGAAAATGACAAATTTAAATATGTAGGTATTTAATAACCGACGACCTGCGAAAGATGGCTGGGACGGACTGGATGCGGAAGGCGGAGGATCGGCAAACGTGGCGCACATTGGGGGAGGCCTATGTCCAGCAGTGGACTGCAGTAGGCTAATTGATTGAATAATCCATATACATCTTATTGTACAAAGTCAAAGCTAAATATTCAACATAATATAATATTATGTAGGTATGTGTTCGTGTGACTACCAGTGCCGATAGCTTAGCCTTCTCTTCGAAGATGGGTATCTCAATGTGTTTGGAATGATCGACTCCTAGGCATTTGGTCAAGAATTTATAATTCCCGACGATACTAGACTTCATAAGATTAATGATTCATTCCAGGGTACCTGAGTACGCTTCTACAACAATCTCCCTAATGATATTAAGGACCTATGTATAAATAAATTGGAAAGCTTAATAAAACGGAAACGTTACCAATAAGCTATTATAAAAATTAAGAATATGTAGACCACAAACAAGCTTGGAAATTGAATGCTTGCTCAACAATACTATTCAAACAAATCATTGTACTACCTATTTACTTATTATAAGTAAAGATTTTTATAAATAGGCCTAAAAAAGATCACTGAGTTTCTTGCCGGAGGCTTCTTAGGTTAGGGCCACGTTTCGAACCGTTGCCGCGGTGCAACTGTAGTCCATTAGCTAACAAGTTTTTTTTCTTTTGACGTTTTGTGAGGTACGCTTTAATGGTTTAAACAGAAGAAATTACTTTATAAATTCGACTTTGATGGTCGGTACATTTCGGAATCTGATAGCTCAGCTCCAAATAGAACTCTATAAAAGACCTATTAATTTATTAGTTGAAATTCCAGGTACTAGCATCCAATTACATTTCGTCGTTCTGTGCGTATGTGGTTGCGGAATGCAACGGTATAGTTACTATTTACTTTGTGACAGATTTCAATCAAATTTATACATATGGTATCGGTAGTAAAAGCCGAAACGAATATGCTATCTGTAAAATCAAATTTGACTACCTAATATTTAGAGGTGTGATTCCGAAGCCGACCACATACGACAACTGCAGCCAGCAGTCGCTTAGATACAGTAGATACAGCGTACCATAAAATAGACTTGAACATGATAATTTTGTTGTGTTTTAATTCATTGCGGCTTCTCCATGGACCCTTTTATGCGTATTGATGTTTAACAAGTAATGTATGCAAAGAGACAACACGTCATCCGACCGCACATAAAAATAAAAGAGAAATTCCGCAATCCGCTCATTTGTCTAATGGATGCGTAATTGCGTATGGTACCCCACTAAGATCTTAGAGGTCCATAACCGCACTCGTATGCTGTGCTGATAGGTATACTTGCTGATTGACGAACGAGGCTCTGGCGTAGACTTTTCTATCGGGGTTAGGGTGGGTCATATAGGTGTCGCATCTGTAAATGTAAGCGACATCAGGAGTAGGTGAAAATACCAGGGGCTACTTGTAGTTGTGATACTGTGATACAACCGGGATCAGCGTTGAAGATGATTAATGATGATGATGAAAATTATAAGTGCAAATTCATCACTTCTTTAGAATTAATTACCTATAAGGAGCCAGTGCCTGTACCTTATGAATTTTGAACAGTGGTTTGTCATATCCACTGCTTTTGAGATGAAGGTGCTTCAGCGGAGAACACTAAGTACCTAATATATAAAACTAAACGAGGTTCTATAAAATTATAAGGTAAAGTTTGTGAGTTTATGACGTTGTAGGGGGTCTCTGGATAGAATTTTCTAAATCGGTTCAGATTTAGAAAATTCTTTTACCAATAGAAAGCCACATTATGTGTGAGTGTCATAGGCTATATATAATCACGCTATCGGGGAGGGTGCTAAGCAGGAAGGGAATCAGAAGTCCACGCGCGCGGAGCCGCGGGCTACAGCTAGATATGTCCCAAAAAGTGATGATAATAATATTATAAAATAGGTTTAGTTTTAATTAGGGAGCGTGTCACAAAGTTGAAGCAACCAACGCGCGGCGCGTTGTCAGACACTGACATAGGAAAAGGAAGTGGAGGACAGGGTTGTCCTATATAGTATTCGTTTACGGCCGTTCCCAATAACATATATCTATAGATAAAGGTAAAGGTAGAGATAGTTCCTTTGTCAAATTCTATTGTTATTTTGCTACTATGAATTGCGTTACCATAGAGATTGATGACGTTTTTATCCTTTCTCATGTCAAAACTGGCGATAGATAGGTTATTGGGAACGGCCGTTAGTGATGCGCTTGAGTGGAGGTGCGTAACAATTTCGTTGATATGTTTATGAATAAATGTAATCCATACTAATATTATAAATGCGAAAGTAACTGTCTGTCTGTCTGTATGTCTGACTGTCTATTACGCTTTCACGCCTAAACCACTGAACCGATTTGATGAAATTTGGTTCAGAGATAAATTAGACCTTGGAAAAGGACGAGTTCGGTCGCGATAACCGACATCCACGCGGGCGGAGTCGCTGGTAACAGCTAGTATGTATTATAATAAGGACGCAACCATTATTTGTTTCATAAAATCAGTTTAAGCGCCGCACTACCAGTAATTTTAATTTATGTTGTACCTATCATACCCCTCGTTTACACCAAGAAACAAGTTGTAGACTTGTTTTAAGTTACAAGTCGTCAAAACACAATTTTGCGTATTCAACATGTATTGAGACTTGTCTCAAACACCCTTCCGTTCACACTGTGCCGCCAACTTGTGTACATACAAGTTTACAGCACATTTGCGTTCACACTGAAGTCTGCGACATGTTGTAGGTACTTTGTCTTTGTCATTGATCGCGTTCACACCTACACAACACTGTCGTGTTTTAGACTAGTCTTGTTTATTTTACTGCAATTTCTGTCTTGAGGCTTGTCAAAAACAAGTTTTAAACTGTATCCATGATTGATGGATAACATGTTTAAAGACATCACATGTTTACAACTTGTCGTACAAGATTTGTTGACAACTTATCATAAAAGACATGTTGTCTTGTATGATAAGTTGTCAACTTTGCATATTGTAATTAGATATCTGAATTCTCGAGCATTATGCTACAATTAAAGAAGAATAGATGTTACAAACAGAAAAACACACGATACAGATTGTAACAACTTACTCGTAGTTTCTGGTAAACATGTTTTCGCACCTAACTTTCTTAATGCTGCACTCTGCGCGACATAGATTTGAAGTAGACTTGCAACTACCATTTTATGGCGAATAATACTGATATTAAATAATTTAGTATCTATTCAATAACTTTTAAAGCGACAGAAATAAAATAGACGAATTAAGAGAGTCCTAGTAACCGAAATTACTAGAATTGCGTTGAATTAAGAATTGGTTCAGGTCGGTACTTTAATCATTAGGATTGGCACCCCGGACCTCTCAATTGCAAGGCAGATGCTCGCGAACGCGATTATCTACATAATAGAGAATAGTTAGGAATGTTAGACTGGTCAAGGAAGCATCCCACCCGTGTGATAAAAAAGGTCTCTACCGCTGCTACCGCAGAACCTGTAAACTTTTCAAAAACACACATTTCTTTTATGGAGCGTTTTATGGAACTTTGTTATCAAGTTTTCCTTTCTATCGAGAAAAAACAGTTTTGGTACTTTCTAACCACTTTATTTGCCCTTATGCTGCCGATTAAAATTCCTCTAAAGTTGATCGCTTAGTTGTTACATCAAAACCTAAAGAAAAAAACGAATAAATCGCTACTTACAATTTTTTTCTTTTTTTTCTAAAATAGTTCGTCAACAGATTATGTTGTCCATGTCTTTCTTTGATGAACACGGTTAATCAATTAATGAATTTGACAATATCATCGATATGATTGATTTAGGTACGCTAAAGCGTAAACTTGTCTATTCCGACCTAACACGGGAAGACTCTAAGTACATCTTATGAAATGAATCCTATTATACTATAAGCCTCTATCCTATACATTCATCATTCCATTCTACAATAGGTACGTCCGCGGGGCTGGTTTATTTACCATGTGAACCTATCCGAGGAAAACAAAACAACGGAACAAAGTTAACAGTAGCTATTTGATACACTTGCCAACTAGTGGTACATCCGTACAGGCAGCGGACAGATGACATGCCGGTGCCCGCCTATGTTTGCCAAAAGTTCAGGCACAGCAGCCATTGTTATTGACTCTGCCAGATTACTTGCTAAAGCGCAAACATTGATACTATGTGGATGTCTCGATGTGTGTAATTATATAATACTAGCTTTTGCCCGCGGCTCCGCCCGCGTGGATGTCGGTTATCGCGACCAAACATAGCCTATGTCCTTTCTCAAGGTCTAAACTACCCCTATACCAAATTTCATTAATATCGGTTCAGTGGTTTAGGCGACTGCCGTTTCGCTCCCCCAATATCGAGAGAAAATACACCAGCGCGCAGCGTCCAGCCCCCCTAGACAAGTGGCAATACGTTGCTCGGCGTTTGATGGAATAGAATGACAAATGTATAGGATTTGACGTTTTTGACATTCGTTGACGCCTGTCATATACGTCAAATCCCATACATTTGACATTCTATTCCATCAAACGCCGAGCAACGAATTGCCACTTGTCTAGAGGGGCTGAGCCTCGTCCATCAGTAAATGTTGCCATCAGTAAACACCTGCTGGAATGCTGGGACTTACAGATTAAGTAGACTTGACTCGTGAAGACCTTACAAGGGCCTGTGCAAATAATTTGTATTGATGTCTCGACGCAGAAAAAACGTTACGAAATTCACATTCAGTGTAGTGCTGGCCTTATTAACAGCAACTAAAGGCTCGCTTAGACGAGGAGAGTTTCTAGCACGTCTGAAAAATCGTACGCGACTATCGCTAGCAATAATTGCCATACCATTAGGTATCGTATCAAAGTGTTTACACACAGGCAAACACTACATTCTCGCCTACGATTAGATCATACGAGGCTCGCATGTGATGTAAGATAATTCTTTATTGTACACAAACAAACTACAGTACATTAGGGACAATATAAGCCTATTAGCCCAATTAAATAAGGATAGAATAGAATAGAATAGAAATAAACTTTATTGTACACCAAACAGAAAGAAAAGTATACATAAAATAAATGGCAAACATAATTAGGTAATGTACAAATGGCGGCCTTATCGCTAAAAGCAATATCTTACAGGCAATTTGACATAGGAAAAATTCCTAGTAGCAATTTTCTTTCGGGATTCTCCATCTTTTGGTGAATAAATTGAAAAATACTCATCCTACGAAAAAATGATTAATACCAAAATTGTAGAAAATTTCATTCTAACACGTTGTAGTAACAATTTTTCGTGTAAATTTAAAACTAAACGACTTATTCGGTAAACAATAATGTGCCCCTAAATTCAAGATGGCGGAAAACGCAACGAACCGAATACCACGCAAATCGAAATTTAGACTACTAGTGACCTCCCCAACGAATTCTGAAATAAAATTACTACTAGGAATCTTTTCTATGTTTGCCCCTTAATTGAGCTAAATCGGTTGTAGGTACTATATTATGTTTGACACGATTATTGCTTGAAAATTCTGTTAAAGCGTCCTTTATACGAGTTTTTTTTCTCGTAAGTTTTTTCTGTATTTTCGATATTCTTTACATGCGGGCGAGAAACTCCTCAAGTAAACGAAGCAAGGTTTTTCAGTCCTTCGATATAATCGTATCATGCGGGCTAGAAACTCTCCTCGTGTAAACGATGCTTAATACATTTATGGTTATAAAAACAGATTTTATTCGCTCCCTTCAATGTGTCACTTACAGTATGAGCGTTTTATATCATTACCGTTTTATATCAGCTAACTGGTTTCTGTGAAAAGTACGGTCTACCTATCTCCAATTATAAATATGGAATTGTATGAATAAAACGATTCGATTTTAATCAGTCTTTGAATAGCTTTGGCCCGAATTGAGATTCCTTAGGCCTTAGGCCTTAAAGGGTGAAAGTTTAGAGCTAGGCCTCTGAATTATATAAGAGGTAATAGGTGATAGTGATTAATGCGTCATCCAGACTCAAATCAATAGAAGCTATTCTTATTCATAAAGGTCACAAAGCACTTATGAAAAGAAAGATTTTCTAGTTATTAGGTAAAACCTGTAAGAACAGGGCAAAAAACTCACAACCAAGTAATTACTTGATTTTAATTACTTGAGATCATAATCATCTTAATAGTGTGTCACCCGTTTGCATTGGAGGCTTCTTTACGAACTCCGGGATTCACTTATTACGAATGTCCTCTTTTAAATTTGGCTTGTGCTGTTTTTAAGAGAGCGACTGCTGTCTAAAATCCTTATTAAAAGAGAAAAGCCTGCGGCAACGCCAACTCACTCAACGTTAACTCTGTAGGTGTACCGGTTTACAGGCGAGATTTCAAAGAGCCTTGATAGCATTGAATTAATAGAAAATTATATTTAAATATCTTAAGGTACAAGTTGGAAGCCGACTCCATGTCGCAACAGCAGACGACGTGTCGTCGCTGTCATGGAAATACATTGAAACCAGTAGTGTCGCTGCGACACGTCGCGTCGTCCGCTATTTCATGGAAATAAGGTACCTACAAGTTGGTAGCACCAGTAGTGTCGTTGCGACACGTCGTCCGCTGCTGCCTAACGTCGTCGTCCGCTGCCAACTCGTACCTTTACTCTATTTCTGAGCTCGTAATCGATATTAATATAAAGTACTTACCTCATAGAAGGTTCACAAATCATCCAACGCTACATTTTTATATGCCGGATAACCCATTTACTGGATAAACAGTGCAGTAATGTTTACGTTTTATGAGTCCGCCGTTAAAAAAAGTTATTCGATGTCTGCGTAACATTTAATGTGATAACTAAAATAATACCGAGCGTTCCATTGTCATCACCGAGGCCCACACGCATCAACACTATTTCGGACACACTTCGATAATTTTACGTTCTAAGTTCTAACTCACATAAACTTTTTGTGATATTGTGTGATAAACGGTTCTGCTGTTGCAATACTCTAAACTAGACTATAATAGTTAATTTTGTCATATATAAACACAAAGTTTACCTAATTCCGTGAAAATTTACATTTATAGTAAGTACAGGTACAAGATCCATGGTCCATTTTTGCACTTGCTTGCAATCGCTAATTTGCCGTGAGTAGCTTAATTTTGATGACCCCCACCGATATTATTAAATAGTTGAAGTACAAAAATGAACCATGGATCCTGTACTACATATTACTTGCAAATAATCTTACAGCAAGCCTTGAATGCTTTCGAGACAGGTGTTTGATGTTGAAGAGACAATAGTTCTATCCCATAGTTGTACATATTGTAAAATACCTACCGAAGGTGAGAAAAGAGCTGCCAATCGGTATTTTACCCATTTAAAGAGAGGCCCAACGTGGGATATATCGTATCTTATCTTACTATTATACTACCTATCATCAAAATATACAACCATTTTAGTGACAAACTTTACCCAATGCAAGGGCATCAAATCTAGAATCTGGACAAAGAATATAACTAGACTATCTATAATGCCCAGTTTATGTACCTACTAATAAACCCACAGCATAGCTCACGCCATAGCCCGCTGATAACACAAGTTTCAATTTCACTATAGTGAAAACAAATACGATAATTTTCAATTGAACTGAATTCTCATGCTTGCACTTCATTCTCGTCGAGGTTAGGCGAGGTAGCGCGAGCACGAGAGTGTGGTGGGATCGGGCGGGTCACATCGCCGAACAATATTGAACCTCGCTTAACTTCGTCAAACCTCGCCTCGCCTAACCTCGACGAGACTGAAGTGCAAGCATCAAGGTTTTAGTTTAACTTTGCTCGAGGTTCCAATTGCAATCTAAAGGTGCGTACAGATCATGTAACATGTTGTATAACTTGTGTTATATAACACGTCCACATTATCTAACATTGTTTTATAACTTTGCAACATTGTACTAACTTCAGTGTCTACATTACTGAAACATGTTATATTATAACATGTTATGCTATATAATTTGTACGCACCTTTTTAATCCGTTAATCTAGCTAGATAGCGCCCTTCCTCAAGAGACTTTTTTTTATCAGCGCCACCTGTATATTTTTTTGTGTACTATCTTAACGCTATGCGAAAGCAAACTGTTTTGTATCAGCGCCATCTGTGTAATTTTTGTATGAACTATTTTCTTAACGCTAATCCCTTTCGTGGCGAACATTGTTCTGTCCTAGAGTACAAATAAATAGGTAGATGGCGCTTTACAATGTGCCAGGTTCATCAGGAGGTTCAGTTTTGTTTTCGTTTCAGCGCCATCTACCCTCTATATTCTATACTAATTGAAACGCCATCTATATTCCCGCAATGCTTTTTAGATTTGCTATTGGCTACTAGATGGCGCTAATAGTTTAGTATGCAGCAATAATATTGACTGGTTCAGTACCCGCCGTTTTCATATTACTTGCCAAACTATGTGAAGTCTATACCTACTATTTATTTCTATGATATCAGCATTGCATAAAGAGACCTACCATCAGCACTGCGGTTCTGTTTTCTTGGGAGTTTTAGGAAAGATTTCAATGACGTACAAATAAGTTACCTATTGCTGGTTACTGTCCATCGTCATCGTAGCGTAGGGACAAAGGCAAACATTACTATGCATGTATGTATCTATGCATCATTATTGTGGATACCTGCTTAACCCGTATTTTGAAATGGTACCTACTCAGTTTTGATTGTTCTGAATCTCGATTTATCTGAGAAAAAATTGTATAATGTATAGACAATCTGTCAAATCCATCAATACTATACAATCTGTCTTCAGTGCTAACCTTAGTCACAGATTACTAAATAGTTACTACGCCTTAGTGTTCCAACCCTATGGAAATTCATCTTTTAAATAATAATAAACTTAACTGCTAATAATAATAATGAATTATTATTATTATTGTCTAATTTATCTACCTATAATAGAGACAACATTGTCTCTGGCTCCACTCGGTAAGGAGCAATGTTATGAGTAATCAGTTACGTTTGGTTTTATCCACATAATAAAAATTATTTATAACACTTAATTAAATTCATTACAATTTATTATTGAACTAGCTGTTACTCGCGGCTTAGCTCACGTGGATGTAGGTTATCGCGACCAAACATAGCCTATCCTTTCTCAAGGTCTGATCTATCTCTGTACCAAATTTCATCAAGATCGGTTCAGTGGTATAGGCGTGAAAGCGTAACAGACAGACAGAGTTACTTCGCATTTATAATATTAGTATGGATAGATACTTACGTTCATCATCTTCAGCTTGCTAGTCCGGTTGCATTCAAAGCTTGTATTTTCGAGCCTGGAATCCACTCTCCTATTCTTAATATTGATTCAGTTACCTTGGCTTTCACGAGCACGACTGCCGTCTGACCCGCACACTCCTAGAGGAAGGCCTGCGCTAGAGTCTCATACGTTCATCAGTAGGTACGCGTACCGGCCCCCATACACATTTCATACCTTTGATTACCTACAATCTTTTGTATTCGATTAAACAGTTAAACTCCCTCTAACAACTTGGTGATCTTCCTATAATTAACGCGTAGGTCCCCTTCGTTAGCAGGGGTACACGTTAACTTTTTTAATTACGTAATATTGTTATATCCGCATTTTAATTGGAATTAAGTTAGATGTTATGTTTTTGATAAGAGTGCATGGGTTGTAAATATAAAGCTATTGCGGTGTAGTACGGTTTATGTAGGTAGGTACGTAAAAAGTGTAGATACAAATTATAAAATGAAAAATTATTTTGTACCTTTTACATAGACCTAAGTTCTCATATTTCAAATAGGTTGGTAGTATCCCAAATGTAATTTAATTAAATAGTCATGGATACCTAATTAAACTGCTCCCAGCTTAGCTACATTGCTGCATTGCTTGATATGGGTTCACGTAGTAATCCAAGAGCTGGTACGATTTTTTGTGTACCTTCTTGAGGCAAGCTGAAAATTTGTCACACAACTCTCCAACACGAAGCTGCACACCTAGCTGGTGGGTACGGGGGCTAAATTAACCCCTGAACTTTTTTAAATTAAAAATATCCAAAAAACCTGTTTGAGGCAATATGCAATTTTTATAAGGAATACATAAAAAAAAAGACAGATTTGGTTTACAGACTTAGAGACTAATGTTTTTTTTTTTAATAATGTATATTGTTAACAACAAACCTCTATAACTAAAAACAACACAATCCTAAAGAATTAAAAACTTCCTCCTAATCGGTTATTAACAAACAAATCTAACCACATCTAATGATCCAATGTGTGGCACGTCACACTCAATGTCACATTAAGTGTCAACACCCAGAAGGGTGTCCACACTTCAGCGGTTCGTCCCTTCGAGCACTTAGTTAAGTGATTGGATACCAGTTACCCGCGCTGATACCACAACTTTTGGCACACAATAATTCCGCTGTGTTGCCGAACGAAAAGGTACCGAAGTTCGACCTTAAATTCGATCCATTAGTAACGGATTACTTGAATAAAAAAGTTGTTTTGTTTTTACACCGACAGAGTATTTCACTAACTGGAACTAAACTGCTTTAACAAATTTTATCAATTAATTGAGTCGTACTTTGAAGCCCGGGGTCTGCTCTCCTTTCTTTTCATGAATGGTTTATTTCCTTTTTCTCAGTAGTCCGGTTGCTAGTCCGGTTGATCGGACTACTGCAACCTTTCAGTAGCAGTAGTCCGGTTGTCAAACGGAATCGAACTATTGCTACTTTTGTGCAACTCTTCAGTTGCATGATTCTTGTGCCGACGTCGTCGGTCTGATCCTCCAACCCAAGAGGAAAGCCTCCGTCAGAACCTTGTCCGTCAATAATTGAGTGTATCGGCTTGCAGGTGGGGTTGGCTTCCGCCACCTGGGTCAGACTGTACCTATTAACATAGAATTTAATGATTTCTTTATGTTTCCAGGTAAGTGCATCGAACTTATTCCAAAACATCTGTAATGGTAAGTTTAGTTATAAGTAACCCTCATTTGAAAGTGTTTTATTGAATGATATATAATGCTCGAGAGTAAGTGCCTACTTACTCTTAGGCCCGTCTTCTAGAACGACGGCTAGCCCAGAATCTCAATTTATCTGAGGACAGATTGTGTAGACAGATTGACAGATGTGAGAGATTGTCTATAACCTGTTCTGAGATAAATCGAGATTCAGAACCGAGTGCCATTCTAGAATACGGGCCTTAAAGTTTATGTGCATTATCTTTAAAAGAGTCTCATTATAATGAAAACTATTATAATAAATCTTTCACAAATTCGACCATACCACATACTTTTAACCTTAACAAGCGGAATATATTAGAAACTAGAACGAAGCTTGTATTAATTACTTTAACGCACATGAAACGCGAGAAACAAATTTATTCATTTACAAAATTATATCAAATTAACACAATACATCACCGTAGATAAGAAAAGCTGTCTAATAACAGTAATAACTTAACAACCATACATTTTCAGTAATTATCTAAAGGTAGCATACAGGATACAAATTCATGCACTTATAAAAACCTACTCACTGGATTATATTTCGTTATTTACTAGTATTGTCAGTCATTATTGATATTCTACTTAACTAGGTGGGTTAAAGAGATTTCCAGTTTCAGGCATATGAGAATTTTATATGTTACTGCAAACCATGATTCATTTGAAAAACAACGTATTAAAAGTCCTGTAGTAGCTTTTAGATGTCGCTGCGGTTGAATCTAACAAAGAAGCGTTCCTTTCCGTGACAGATGTCCTTTACAAGGGCTGTCACGGGGCCGACGTCAACATGGCGAGCAGACTGACAATGCCAACGTCATGATAAACTGTGGACGCACTCCGTCACACCCACGCATAAATCAACGCTTATCTTCTAGTGCAGAGCTTAGATGATTTGAATTTATAGTACCTATAGCTGAATATACACGTAATGACTGTCATCTTATAGAGAGCTCTTTTTGATGCTCTCTTAACATGCGCACTGTTTAGTTTTATTCGTCTACTTCAATGTCAAATTTTGATTTGAATTTTGATTTGGTTTTTCTGAACCCGTTCCTGTGAACTACAGGAGCCTATTTTAGTTATCTAAGACCATCTTTGCAATATTGCGTTACTAATGAAACCATGTTGGAGCACTTCGGTTAGATGGTCTCAAAGTCTATAACGGATATACGTAGGAACAATTTATAGGTATTGTTTTACATAAGCAAATACAGTAGTTTTATGTAGGTATATATTTTCATTTTCAAAAAAGAGTTTCACTAACTGAAACTAAATCACTAATGGAAACCGGCATGTATGAAAACAACTATGAAAGTAGAAGAAGCGTAAGATGTATGCCAGGTTTTTAGCAAGTAAGCTATGGTCTCTGCCTACCCCACTGAGAAAGGTGTGACTGTATGAATGTATGTACTATTATAAAACATACCTGTCATATAAAGTCATCAAAGAAATTTTAAGTCGTAAGGACGTCTAAACTTGGCAAAGTAAAGATTGAATATTTACATACATCGCGTGAACTTGAATTCTCCATAAAGAAGTCGTGTTTAACGCACTTCAATTTAAAAAGTCTTATTCGTCTCAATCCAAAGTAAGCAAAATGACGCTGAGCTCAAATATTATTTGTCAGACGGGGAACAGACACGACAAATATTTTTTATCTTTGTACATAAGATATTTTTTCAACTTTTAAAAGCGTGTAGAGTTGATATATTTAAGTATTCGTTTTGAGCTCAAATTTTGTGTTAAAATTAAAATTAAAATATTCAATTTTTTACGTACAAAATTGGTCTGAATTTATGAAAAATAAATGTAGTTTTTCCTTTTACTGTTCAAAGAATCAGTAAAAGGAAAAACTGTTAGTAAAATGTAAATTCTTGAAACAATTCGAAGACTAATATCCAAACCACAAGCCGAAGTACATTGTTTCTTTTTTTGGGTTATACTATACGGTACAAGAATTCCACTACAAATTGCCAAGTGTATCTCAAACGGTTGTATGCATAGATTAATATACTTATATATATTATTAGAGGTTGTATGTTTGACTCACATAAGAGTCGTGTGACTACATAAGTTTAAAAAAGTACTTTCGATTTTGATATTAAGAAACGGATATTAAAAAACTATTTTATATTACCTACTTCTCGACTGCCAACTGCGCCCACTTGCGACTCACAAAGGCGCAGCTCCTCGCTACTCGAACGCGTATTGTTGTCTAAAAGATTCAATTGTCTACAAAGACTCACTCCTCTTGAGTTGCCGGGCTGTAACATTGTTCACTTCAAATTGCAGTTTATTTCAAAAAGTCGGTTCACAATTCATAATTAAATTAAAGCTGCCAGCTGAAATGGAAAACAAACAAACTCTTTTGTGGATTCGCATCGTTCTCGAGTTAATATACCTATATTTGTGTATAATTTTGTATAAGTTGAATCGTGAATGAAATCATACGATAATGGACGATCAATGTTTAGTCCATAGAATATTTCTATGACTAATATATTATATTATATTATTAGGTAGAGCGCTATCTAGACCCTAACATCGTTCTAGTATGCATGCATACGTTCAAAGATTTACACTAAACGAGAATCAAACTCGCCACACAGGTGGCGATGTAGCAGTCGGACGCTCTACTGCAATATTGTTGTCGTAACTTAGTGAAGTTGTAAAAGTTGCACAGAAATATTTCACCCTATTTCTTTGGAGATGAAAACCGTCGCTTGTAATCTTGAACCCTATTCAAATGAAATGTTACGAAGGCCTATCGATACAGTACAATGTTACAATTCGCTCGATAAATAAATTACGCACAAATACCTCGCGGCGAGCCCCGGCTATTGAGATCCAACCCTAACATGACTACGTATCAATATTTTATTCTAACTTTAGATTGGACCCATGGGCATGTAATTGAAGTGAAACAAATCCCAATAGCTGAAACTATTCAAGTAACATGTTTAGGTAGCAATATGGGTTTTAATACACCAACCTGCAGGCCTATGCATATATACCTATCTGTAAAAATCTAACTTAAGGCGTAGAACTTTAAAACATTTACAAATGTATCATTAAAACACAATTGTAGAACGTTAAAGCTCGTTAAGAAACTGAAATAAGTAGCTATTAGTGGGTACGTCATTAGTGGCTTGTCGCCAACGATTATCGACGGAAAATGGCTCAACGAATCTAATCGTCACTTCCTCCGCTCTTCCGTTTGGAGCACGCTAGTGTAATACTAGCTTTGTAAATACTTATATTGTGTTGCACGACAACATTATTAGTGAACACTGGTATCGTGATTATCCTAACCGTCATCGTTATAATAATAATAGATGTATACGGAAGAGGAATTATTTAAACTTCAGTTTTTATTAAACTCTAGTTTATTTAGTCTAGGTAGTTTAATTTCTAACTCTAGAACATTATTATATTTTGTTATTTTAGTTAGAGTATATATGCATTATCCTAGTCGTGATTAATAGGTAATCAAGTAGGTTTGTTCATTGTAAGGTTAAGCATCAAAAATATAATGCAAACTGATGATGGGTGACCGTTTTTAACACATTCCGTCGGTCGGCGTCGGTCCTGGTAGTCATACAAACATCAGTGGCATTCGTTACGGAGAGTTATTCCGGTTGGATCCCCAAATATGATCCACTGATTGTTAGAGCTCTAAAAGTCCAACAACCTTGTCTAACTACAGAACTTTGATATCGCCAGTGGGTTGCAAAGGTCAGATTATTAGTCAAATGACATTCACTGAAAATATTGAAGTATTTCGTAGTTAGAAATAAAATGGATACCATCTGAGATGAGGATGTGATTGTGTCAAGATGGGTGGGATATACTGGATGCGGAAGGTAGAGGATCGGGATGAATGGCGCACATTGGGAGAGGCCGATGTCCAGCAGTGGACTGCGATAGGTTAAATTGATTGATTTATATTAAAAATATCTTCTACCCACATTTCATTATTATAGCTACTAGCGGTATAAGAAATGTATTGTGGTATGCAATGATTCGAATAAATAATTTTAATTTTTAATCACTTTAATTACCACGTGTTATCTCAGTTTATTTTTATAAACTGAGATTTATGAGTTTAAGTGAGCCAGATATCATCCAAATTTGTTGAGCCATTCAACAAACTTCAACATTTCTAATATTAGTAGGATATACCTCAAAAAAGCTGCAGAGAGTGAACTAATGTCAGTTTGATTTATGTTCATTAACAGTAACATCGAATGAAACTGCGAATATCCGTTTTCAAATTCAGTAAACATTAAATATTCATGTTCTGAAATTAGCAAACTGCACAGTCCGATTATATTATAACTTAATTATGCCACTAAAGAGCGAACACATGTCATAATCAATTAATTTAATGCAATTTGAAGCAATTAGTTTGCTAACAATTCAAATGAATTAACTGGTCGCGAGTTTAGTCCCGTCTGAGCGTTTCACTTTTTCAATGTTAATCGACATTTATGTCAGTTTACGGCTTAACTTCCCTTATTTTCGGAATAATCCCGAACTATTGTTACCATTTAAACACTGAGGTAACCAGTGGAAATATGGAAGTAAAAGCGTCTGCCAGGATCTTAGCAAGTGGGAAGATGTTGACTCTGCCTACCCTAATGATAAAGAGGCGTGACGTACGTATATTATTGTAATACCCTTATGGTTACTCTTGAAATGATAAGATATATTGAGAAAATATTTGGGTTTTTTATAATAATTACTTATAGGTACAGTCGTCAGATCGCAAAGTACTCAAATTGATCTTAATACCTTGGTATTTTCCCCTTTTTGTCGACTGATTGTTCTGATATTTGGTACACAGCCTTAGTTCGGACGATAATACAATTTAAATCAATAAAAAAATTGACTTGACTCATAATAATTGTTGGTGTTGAGATAATTTTGAGTATTTTGCTAGTCAAGATCGTTCTGATGCTGACTGTACAAATGTATATTTTATAAGTACATGTTAAACAAAAAAAAGAATCAGCCTTCATAACAACAGGTATTGAAAAGTGAAAACGATTTTACTTTCACGCGACATACATATTAGTTAAAATATCTCAATAGATACACCCCCCTAAGGTCCGTAGCATTTGTATCGTAAGGGGTCCATTTCCTGGTAAGAAAAGTATTATTGTAGTAAATATATTTTACTTATAATTTCGTAACAGAATATCTAATTAGATTGTCAGAGAATCGAACCGAGGATCTCCATGTAGGGCTCAAAAAACCAGTTCATATACATTTAATTTTAAGTAGCTCCATTGTATTCAGTTACATTACAATACCTTCCTTTTTGCGAGTCTTTTCTTCACTGTTAAGATATCCTGATATCTTATGTAGGTAGGTACCAGAGGAATCCTGCTTAAAATCGTTCAGACGTTCAGTCGGCATTAATGGAAGTAGCTTTAACACATTTAGATCGTATTAGTTCTAAAACCGTAGATAAAAATATAATACACATAAAATGTAATATCAACAGAGGATTACAAAAAAAAAATACATGTATTTTTTTATACTCCTTAGGTGGCAGACAAGCACACGGCCACTTTGTGTATAGTAGTTAGGGCGCTTTCAATTTATACGTTTCGTGTCGGACCGCTGTTGCACGTTTACCGTACCGCTGGTTAAAGCCCGCTGCCGTGCTGCTGCCGTACGGTAGCAGTCCGATACCAAACGCCTAAAATTGTAAGCATATCTGACTACCGTGCGTTTGTATGCTAGTGATGTTTTAAATGTATTTGATAGCAGTTAAACCATGGACTCTGACGAAGAAACATTACTGTTAGTGCTCTTGTTGAAAAAGATCAAACAGAAACAATACCGACGCCCCCGTAAAAGAGCATCACCAATGTTTTCGTTAACATGTAATTTTGGTGATTTTCATAATCTTTTCCCTAGGCTAAAACAAGATCCAAGCAATTTTTTTAATTACCTTAGAATGTCTAGAGAATGTTTCTACGAATTACTTGAATTAGTTGAAAGCAAAATTCAGCGGCAAGAAACTATATTCAGACATACTATATCAGCTGAAGAAAGACTAGTGATAAATTAGCTCTGAAGTCCAGTCACCGCACTATTCAACAGCGAAATGAACACGTCATAACACGTGAAGCTTACTATGTTGCCGTCCGGTCGTCGCGCGTTCGCGGTACGGCGCGCCGCACTGTTGCTGCACCGTTGCAGCTCCGTGCACTTTGTACTAAAACAAACGACCGTGCGTGCGTCGTACGAGAAACGCACAGTTTCGGCACTGCTGTGGTCCGACACGAAACGTCTAAATTGAAAGCGCCCTTAGTCCCGCGATTTCACCCGCGTAAATCCTGATCTCGTGGGAATCTATCTATACTATTATATAAATGTAAAGTGGTCGTGTCTGTACATTGGAGATATTTAAAAAAAATACTTGGGTTATGATATGTTAACAATACTGAACACGAAAATATTTTTTTTTAATTTTTTATCTGTTTGTCTGTTTGTCCGCGATGGACGCAAAAACTACTGGACAGATTTTGATGCGGATTTTTTTGTTAGAAAGGGCTTACTCAGACTTAAAATCTTACGTTTGTTTGATCGCAATCGGTTGAGTAGAACCGAAGATATGAGCAAAGGTCGCGTTAACCGAGATGCACGCGGGCGGAGCCCCTAATAATGGTATAGATAAATCTTCCCTCTTTAAATATGAACAACTAGTAGAACACATTTAAATAATTAATATAAATTTAATTTGACAGCCTCCGTGGCGTAGCGGTAGTGAACGCGGCCGCTACGCAGAAGGCGCGGGTTCGTTCCGCGCTCAGTGCAAATATTTGTGTTCATGAAATATGGGTATTTGCATTGGTCTGGTCGTGCCTCGGAGAACACGTTAAGCCGTCGGTCCCGGTTGCCATAAGAACATCTATGGCAGTCGTTACGGGTAGTGGGAACCCTAAAAAATCCAAAAAAAACAACGGTCTAGCTGCAAAGTTTCGATATCGCCTAATGTTATCATTGGGCTGTGGAGGTCAGATGGCAATCGCTTCACGAAAAAATATCGGGGTCTAGCCAAATCTGTAGTTAAGACGGTAAAGCGGACCCCAGACTCCGAGCTGAAAAGCTTCGGATGCGACTGGGAATTAACGCTAGGATGAGAGAACTAGTAGAACAAATTTAATAACATATTTGAATATAAATCTCGATAACATGTTAGTGTTTCACTACTCAGTAACTTAGCTACTATAGATCTAAGTGAACGCAAATTTCAATTATTTTCTTGTTAAATAAACATTTTTTCAACACACACAGAAATTCTATTCTATGTTACAGACTGTACCAGTAACCTCTGCTAGACACTGCCCATTTAATTTGAGGGGTTCGGTTTGGCACTCCTTTTTGTAGCAATTTGTTAATCATTGACCGTTGCTATCGTGGGGTCTGACAAGCCGAGGGTGCATGGTGGGTTCCTTTATTACTTTTGTCTGACCCCGTAGCTCCCAACCCAGAGAAAGTAATCAAACGTCGAACGTCGTCTGTCAAACGGCAAGTGTGTCAGCCAGTTGGTAAAGTCTTGGCCATGAAGATCTTGGTGGGGCTCTGGTACCCAATGTTACTCATTCAGTACCGATTACTTGAGATTGATTTGCTAACTTAAAAAAAGGTTTCTTGCGGCAATAATCCAGATATATACATAGATAAATCCAGACACCTAATAGGAGTTTCCTCTAAAAAGGGCCTTAAAATTTCTTTCAACTAGATATTTTGTCATGGTTTTGAATGTTACATACAATTCTCAAGCAGAAAACCTATTAACGCTTTGTCCGAAGCGAGAATCGATTCGAAACACTCCAACCCTTGGCACCGACGAACCAACGACGGCGCAGCCTGTTATACGAGAGCTATTACGCCGAATAAAGTGGTGTAAACTGTAGTGAACCATATCATAGCAAAGTATGATCTTAAAAACAAGCCTTACAATAATAATCTTAGTAGAATAAGGAAGTTATTCGACGCATTTTGTTACTATCAACGTTACAAGTTGGAAAGCATGCGAGGCTGTATAGTGAGACTAACAAAAATATAATATAACAAAATAAAAATTTGGACTAATTAGCGGCGTGTGGTGCGGAACGATCGATATTTGGCGACCGGCCGACGCACGTGCTCCTACCAAATCGATTGCTTACATGACATTCTAAGTGTGAAAACATAGGGGTAGTAAGTCGCATCTTATAGGAAATGCAAATAGTCCCCTAACATTACAGGTGCGTCAGGGAGTTCCTGTTGCCTAGAAACGGAGGACAAACAAGTTTGTTTCAAGAACGAGAAAACTTGTGACAGCACATGTATATACGGACTATAATAGGTACCATACCTTCACTTGACTTTACTTCATGTTTAATGTTGGTAGTTTGTTTTGTAATAACTTTAAAACCGCTGGATGAAGTTGACTGAAATTTTGCGCTTAAATAGAACGATAACAATATAAGCTAGATAGATACCTTACAATTGCTCATTTGTGCTGTTTTTGATAATATTGAATAGGAATTTGAATGGTTTATATTTCGGTAATAGGTCGCGGTAGCGCCGCAACGCATCGTGTGCCCCGCTGTACCACGAAGACAGTCGTGGCTGACAGCTAATATTATAGCTACTCCGAGCCTTTCTAATACTGCACTGGTTATATACATGGGACTTAAAGATTTTATTAATAAATGGGGTGGCAATGTGTAAATAACGAGTAACTTACGTTTGACAGCCTCTGTAGCGCGGCGGTAGTGTATTCAACTATTGCGCCTGAGGGCTCAGGTTCCTTTCCAACTCTGTAATTATTTACATATTATGCATGAATATGTCTATTTGCATTGGTTTGGGTGTTTGTATGCCTCGGAGAGTACCTACGTTAAGCCGTCGATCCCGGTTGTCATTCGAATATCTATGACAGTCGTTACGGGCAGTTGGAGCCCTAAAGGGTTTGAAAAATGACCAAACTGCAATACTTTAATATCGCCAGTGGGTTGTGGAGGTCAGATAGCAGTTGCTTTACGAAAATATCTAAATTGAGCCGCATTGCAATTAGACTGAACTTCACCTCGGAGTCCAGGGTCCCTGACCTTGGATTCCGAGGTGAAGGCCTCGGATGCGATCGGGATAAACGCAAGGAGGATGAATCAGCAACTTAAACAAGTGTGGTATGTACTCGAAAAACTATAAAGTGCCGACATACGCCGCGCTACATGTTTATCCCGTTGTCTATCACCTTTAGAATTTTCATGATTAACTATTTATTCTCTTACCGTTAGAGCCAAAATTTAATTGGGATGTAGTGTAGGGTTTTTGCTCCACAAAAACCAGCGAAGCCCAAGAGAGTTTCCGCACGTAAAAAAGTAGGTACCTATCTTAAATATTTTTCTGAAAAAAAAAAAAAAGAAAAATCCACCCGTGTGTTTTCATACATACCGTTACAACTAACAACTGAAGTAATACAAACGTTGAAACGCACAAGTACGCCCCTTACGGGGAAATTCTATCATTCAAAAATATGTACTTAATTTACTATGATTCCGTTAATTTTGGACTAAGAATTAGAAAGTTTATTCAAACTAATTACTTTTTTTCTGTGTTATTCCTGCTTGTACCTATTCCGGCTTCGAAGCTCGGAGTTCACCGACTCCTGTAAATCCTTTTAATACTGACACGGTTTTTATGGTAGTAACTGCCTTCTGATCTCCCAAAACTAAGAGGAAAGCCCGTACCCGAGCGTGTGCGCGCATCATTCAGGTGGTGTACCGGCTTGCAGGTGAAGTTGGTTTGGTCCCGAAGCTTTTAATGGACCACTATACATTTCAAACTACTAACTTGTATAATTATCTCTAACTACTAACACGTATAATTAAGTTTAGACCCCTACTATGGCATAGATTGCAGAATCGTAAAGGAAGCGCACGTACAAAAACTACTGAAGAATAGAATAGAATAGAATGACGTCATAGATGGTACTGATCACGTCTTTCGCATATATGTGAACAATAAGTATCTAATAAAGAAACATTAAAACTCTAAACAAGAGAGATTGAGGGTAGCTTCTTTGTAGGATGTAATGTAGAGGACCAGGCTGGCCAAAACCCTAATTAGATGTAATTTTCCAGGTCCGACTATATTCAGACAGAATATATTCGCACAGAAATATTAGGAGATAAAGAAAAATTAGGAGATGTAAATAGGTTACTTGAATAGGTTAAGGTAATCAATGTTTCTTAACACCTTTTATAACCCTTTTTGTACATATAGCAGTGGATACTCCCTGTGGGTTCACCCCATGAAAGCTAACGAAGAGGGAGGTATACTTATTGAACTCGACTCGAATCGACTCAAATTGCTTAATTTTTTTTTCACCTCTACCTGTGTGGCTGGGGAGTCACCTATGCCCTAGATTCCCATCATTTCGGGATCTTATGCTCAACCCAAAGACCCTGACCCACTTTCCTTTAGGAAGGCCGTGTGCTTGTCAGTCATCTAAGGAATATAAAAACCATTTATACCCCTTTTTACACATGATATTACTAGTATTTTATTTGTGAGTATAATTGTATACTTAAATGTTGGACCTATTCTATAATTTCTTATTACCTCATCTACCTATTACAGTAGGTATCCGAGATAAATCATTGTTGTTTCAGCAGAATCGACAAAGTCTTCTTAGTGTTGTAAATACCTGATAACACAAAACCCAATGTTTGTTTGTTTGTTCGTATTTTATGCGCCGCCTCGCTGCCGCAGTTACAGTTCATTCGATTGCGACTAAACTTCTGCCCTCTTAGACATTTATAAGACTTTTTTACGATTATTTTCCGTGTGAAGCCGGGACAAGTCTGCTAGTAAGATATACAAATTATTGTTTTTCTTGGAATTAGGTTGAAATAGATTGTCTAATAATTACGTACATAGGTAGGTATACCTATTTACGTCTTTTTCCTTACTTACTTCAAAAGCTTCCTCTACTGTCTTATTTTTTATGTCAACCCGCCGATTTCGTGTGTTTGACCTAGTATTTTTAATACAACATCAATATCCTCAGTGTGTGCCCTGCGATGACGACCCCGGCCTGCATGCACACTCACATATGCCTCGCTAGTGTATCATTTACTCAGTACTCATTCACTCTACGTGCTCAAGACACTTTAGCAATATACCCTTTCCAATTACAACATTCTCTTTAAGGCCACACGTAAAAAATAAAACGTTTCAGCAATATGTGATCAACATGTTGCACGTGGAAAACGTTCACGACGAGTTCTGCGACGTGTGACAGCCTACCCAAAGGAATACGGCAATCGTTTCCTAATCCCGCGTAGTCTTGGCCTCTGACGTGTTAGAAAAGGAATCCTTATTTAACGTGGTTAAATATGCCTCGCATCACAATATATGAATTCACTTCTGATATATAATAATATAAAGTTATAGAATAATAGCTGTTGCGTACGGCTCCGCCCGCTTGGAATTCTGATCCCGTTCATCGCTGATATAATATAGCCTATGAGTCATTTTGATTCACTGACTCCTTCTTGTGCCGCACAATTAGGACCTGGAATTCTTTACCAGCTCACGTGTTTCCCTCCTCCTGCAGACCCGGGTCCTCTAAGCGGGGCGTGAAAAAGCATCTGATGAGGCCGTCAAGCTGAGTGCCACCATTGTAGCATGGTACGTGTCTATAGTGGTGACCCTCTTTCCAAGACTTTGCCCTCAGCTTACCATCAGGCAAGGCGAAGTCAAATTGGCGTGTCCTATATATAAAATAAAATAAAAAATTACGTAAAAGAGTAACAAACATGTCCGTATGGATTGAGGAGCCACTTCAGATTTAAAAAGGCAGCTCGCCCCCTTATTTAGTAGGGAAGTAAATAATTTTGTAGGCCGAATTCTGAAATTTGTAGTAAAATATGTCTAAAGTTATATCAATGTGAATGTGGCTCCTCAATCCAAACATCTGAATTGAGGAGCCACCTGAAACACGGAAAGTATTTCATGTATATTTTTGAAAATTTTGTATCATTCAGTAGCAATTGTGTATAGTGTCTACTAAAAATACTAATGTACTGTTTATATTCAAGAATATACAATACTTTAAATGTGGCTCCTCAATCTATACCTATGAGCGTGAATTGCCATGAAAGTTATTGGTCAATTTATATTCCACTCTAAAGACATTTAGTAGTAAGTGTGTTCGAATTTGTAGTATATGGACAAAGTAGTAGAACTGAGTGAATTTAATAAATAAACGCATTTCATTTGGCTCCTCAATCGTGACGTCTGCATAATAAATAATTGACTGTACCTACCTGAGATTAAAACGGAATAAAATACCAGAGACACTAACATTTAGTATAAATGTCTACTAAATACATATGCACAGGTCAACAATGTATTTGTTCGGTATCTGAAAAAGAAATTAATTCCGAATATTCCTTACGAATTCGCTATTATGGGTGACCATGTTGTATGAATTAATCTAGGATGTTTCATTTTTGAAATTTAATTTTTCGACTATATTCGGTACAAAGATTCTTACTTACAAACTTTCGTGTTTATAATATTAGTATTCATTAAATTATATTTAATTTTATAATTACAATAATTTACATAAATACATTACTAAAATAAAAACAATACCTATATACCTAGTAAGATGCAGCTCTACCTGTATGTACTTAAACTGAGATATAACGATAGAACTCATATTACAAGACTAGCTATGTCTTGTAATATGAGTTCTATGATACGGGTTTATTCCTTTGTTTTGTAGTACATACATATTTTACATAGAAACACCCAGAACAATGCATATTCATATTCATGCATACAAATATTTACATTGAGCGGGAATCGGAACCGCGACCTCTGACTTATCAGTCTATGCTCTACCGCCACTTTACGCAGCTCGTCATAAATCTGTTTGTATTTTGTTTGCGCGTTGTTTTGTTTTGTTTATGCGTTGGCGTACCGTTCATCCAATCGCAACAATATTATGGCAACTTATTGTTTGGTTTACAACGAAGGTTATTTACCTTTATATTCTCACTTTCTCTCACTGGATCAGTAACTGCTGCTGCCATTAGTCTATAGGAATTTCAAAATACTAACATATAGATTTGATCACTCACCGGTGTTGAAAATCTGATATCATCTAAAAACATGGTATCATATTATGACTATGAAAGAATGTAAGTACTACCGCTCAAACTATATTAGATATTTCTTATAGATATTTAATCGACTGAATAAAAAATCTTTTGTCATATTTTCTCAGAAATATTATTTTATTCTGCGTATCCATGCCCAAAACATCTCGATACGATTCGTAAGATGCTGCCTATGATGACGCGATTTATCTTCGAACGAACAATTATTGGAATTCTACCCAAAATCTATTATCATATTTTATAAGAATATACCTACTTATGATTACCCACCAGATTCTTTAGATACATAATTATGATTTATTGAGGTAAACATTCCATGTTTGGAGTTTTATCGTCGTAGTATACAGTACTCAATATCATCACCATCTTTAGAAAACAATAATTCTTTAATAATTGTAACAAAAGCCCAAAGTCTCTCCTGAGATGGCCGCAAACGGAAGGTGTGATGGAGCTGGCAAGATGGACAGAGGAGGTCCGTCCCAGCCAGTTTTCACCTGAAAATGGTGGCTGGGACGGACTGGATGGCGCAATGCCAAGAATCGGGTGCTATGGTACATATTGGGAGAGACCTATGTCAAACAGTGGACTACCCGTACAACAAATACAATAGGCTTATTGATTGATTGAAGTCATAGCAAGTGGAATCCGTGGTCTCTGCCTACCCCGCTGGGTAAGAGGCGTGACTGTATGTATGTATGATTGATACTAATGCTGATGACGATGTTATAATAAACATTTATCATAATATATTATAGCAAGTGTATCTCACCATTAAAGATACTCCAAAGAGAAAATTGTATTTGCTCTTTACAAGTCGTCTATGAAATAAATAAAGTGCCTACGAGTCCAAGTATTCATTTCTTCTTCTTTTCCCTACATTTTCTCTTAGAAGCTTTCGATATGGCGCAACATTTAAATTTTAAATCCTCCATTGTAAAGTGGTCGTATATGTACATTGGAGTTATTAAAAAAATACTTGAGTGTTATTCTATTAACGATACTGAACACAAAAATATTTCGTTTGGAATTATTTTCTGTTTATCTGACTAACCGCAATGGATGCAATAACTACTGAAAGTATTTCGATGTGGTTTTTGTTTGAAAGGCCTGACTCGGACTTTAAATCTTATGTTTGTTTGATCGCTATCGGTTGAAGAATACCGCAGATATGAGCAAAATCGCGTTAACCGACATCCGCGAAGGCTAGTTAACTATACAAATCAAAAAAAGACTTCTAGTAATAAACTAGACTAGATAAAACCCGCTTTAAAAGTAAGACCCAGAAACGAAATTAAAAACATTCAAACAAAGCGATGTTTTCCCCGAAATTATACACATATTTGCTGTTAACACTGATGAAACAATAGCTACTTACATAGAATGGACGTGAGAACATGTTCATAAATTGTATGAACCACACAATAAGCTTAAACACAGAATAGATTGAACATAAGTAATGAATCATATTGAGCTTAAGTAATGTAAGACATAGCACTACTCGAATTCACTCAGCCTTCGGCCTGGCGGGCGCTTGAACCAAGGAACAGCAACCAATCATTAGAGCTAGCGCGTTCAATTTCACGCTGTTGAATTTAAAAAGTTCAACAGTCGCATTTTTCAATACATTTTTAGAGACCCTCAAAGTCTTAACCAAAGCTGTCTATAATGAGACATTGGCACAAAATCATTTTAACGGTGTCTATTACGATTTATTTTGTGTTCGGTACCGTATTTTCGTTGCTTTTTAGCAGTTTTTAGAGATGTAATATTTTTTGCATTTTATTTATCAACTGACAGTTTATTTATCAAATTAAATTAAGTTGTTGAAGTATATATTACGTGTGTTGAACAATTTATTCAATAGAAGTCTAAATTCACAAAAGTTAGGTAGAATGAGTCCAAACAAGTTGAATTATATTGACCGCCTTTAGTGGCAGATTCAGGCAAACAATGGCACTCGTTATACCATAATACCTGGATAACCTGGTAGCTATAATTATGCTATATTTCAAACAATTAATAAATAAAACTAAATAATACTAACAAATAAACATTAATCTATATAACCAGAGTAACCTCCATTGAAAAAATTCCATATTATAACACCGATATTCTTAACCTAGGACACAGTAGGTATTATTCCTTATCCAGTACTGAACTATAGGATCGAAAAAATATCAATAACGCCATATAAATAGAAAGAAAACTAATATCGTTATCTAAATTAAACAGTCGAGCTTGAAATAAGTTTCGCTCAGTATTATTTCTGTGAAGAGTCTGGAAAACTAGTGCGGTTAACTGAATAGAAACGGATATCGATGGCAGCTAGACGTATTATCGCTCGAGCATGTGACACATTTGATTTAACTCATCGCTTTATGTTCAACGATTAGCTCAGCAGAGTGGACGCTCATAAAATCTGCATATGTTTAAGATATTTTTTTATATAGGACACGTTAATTTGACTTCACCTCGCCTGATGGTGCCGATGCGAGCTTACAGTTGAGATTGAATTGGTCCGAAACGTAAATTGTAATATGGGTTCTATAATACAGCAGTCATACATAAAAATACAGATTTTTAAAGCTTTATTTATATTTCATTTTATTGTACCTACACAAAATTTACATGTATAGATTTACATTGATAGATCATGCACAAAGGCGAGCTTAACTCAAAGATGAGTTCTCTTCCAGCAAACCCGGGAGTGCAAAGCTATGTGAAACCCTGCTTCATTATCTTCTTTACTGGTTACTTTTTCTCCAGCAGACGACCCACAATAAATACATGTACATTATCCGACCTGTGTAATTATTGTGGAATTGACAATTTGATTTTTGCAGTATATGCTATGATTGTATACCTGTTTAAAATTCAAATTCAACCTAAGTATATGTATATTCTATAATTGTATGACTTTTTAATATCATTGATTGTTGACTCAGAAAGCTAGATTGGACATTTGAACTGACATTATAATAATTATAGTATTATGTGGCATGTACCGGACATTATCGACTTGTAGAATTATTGTGGAATTGATAATTTGATGTAAACTGACATGTAATATCCTTACGAATAAATGAGTTATGAGTTATGAGTTTTAAATAGTGTAACTTAACAAAGTTTATATAGACTGCTAAAAGCCTACATCACCTTAATGATAGTTGCAGAATAATCAAAGAATCTAATCCAATTTTCTGTCAAGTTTTCAATCTACAAGTTAAGACCGATTAAGCCACCCCATCGCTTCGCGCATCGGGGTTTTAGATGGCAGCGAGGAGATTTCGCCCCAAGGGACGGTACTAATGTTCTGTCCTTTAAATGTCATGCCTTGTTGTTGTTCACGGAAATGTAGTAATAATATATGTCTTCGAATGAAATAAACACATCGGAACTTAATATAGGAATCGTAGCAACTTGAATATGTATCATTATTTAGGTCCACGTTATTGACTGTAGCCTTTTGCAGGCACTCCGATTTCCGAGTAGAGCATAGAGATATACCTATAGAGCAAATCATGAGGTAGCAACAGTCTTAATAGGCTTAGGAATTCAAATGTCTTTCATCTAGCTACATGGACAAATTATCACATTTTTCAATTAACGAAGTTGGTACTAGATAGGGCCAATTTTTTGACTGCGTGTAAACACAGAATAATAGAATTATCTTTTCCTAATATGATTTATCTATTAAGATTTAGGTATGGTCTTTTTCCACTGGCTTCCATTTTGAAAATGCTAACCCTCGCCATTGTTTGGAGATACCACTAATGGATATCGCCTATGTAGTGATTACTAGTTTCCACGCTGCAGGTACTCTAGAGATTGAGAGAAGATCCGTTCTGATCTGAAGACCCGATCTGTGGGTACCACCACAGATTTCCTACAAATGACACAATACACACGACCAAAGAAATAAATATACACCTTTACACACACTTAGTATACTTATTTACGTAGATACCGCTATGCAGAATGTTGTAGAATATTTATTGTAGACGAGTATAGTAGAGCATAAATTTACTTTCATCATTCCCGGAGTAGTGGACCTCTACAGTAGGCTGGAATTTACCATTATCGAGAATATAATGTACTTAATACCCAAATAAAAGTTTTATAGTTATGAATACATAATATGATATTAATGATGTATCATTAATAATATAATATATGACAGCGATTATTCAGTATCCGTGAGAATCCACTCCGTCGGTGTCGGGACGCGGCGGCATGATCCTATAATTTACGTCCGCACCGATGCCCAACAGAATGCACCACTATGTACTTTATTTATAGCACAGCTTATTCACTCGTATCACGTCCAGGATACCAAATCCTATACTTAATTGTATAATAAATTTTACAATTGTAAACAATTTAGATCCATTTATATAAATAATACTGAAAAATGAACTGACGACCTGAATAATGTAGCTGGGACAGACTGGATGCGGACGTCGAAGAATCCGATAGTGTAGTGTATACTGGGAGAGATCTATTTTTAACACTGTGCCAATATTTAAGTCCGCCTATGTATTTGTGCATAAAGTTCAATAAATAAATAAATATCCATCGTCTTGGGAATCTGGTTGTAAACGTAGAAGCTCTGATCTTGACGTTGATAAGTTTAGTAAATGGACAAAGATATTGTCTACTATTATTATATTAGATATTTGTCTTTATTTTTTAGAATACTAGATTCAAAGTAGGTAACCACTTTCCATCAGGTGAGCCGTGTGCTTGTCTGCCAACTAAGTGGTATAAAATAAGGTATACATGTTACTTTCCCACATTCTAAAACGCATATTACTTACTATGTTTAATATAAATCTAAAAAGCACTATGTATTTACTATATCCTAGAAACATTTTCTATTTTTGACGCATTTCCAGTATCACCAGATTTTTTAATAGGGCCCGAGTAGGGTTCCGACAAAAACTGGTTATTCTATATCTTAGGTAGTATTGTTTCACTGCACATCGTGAAGCATGGTTACATGACCACTTTTTATTTATTGTCGGCGACTACGCAGTAGGAATTCACCTTGTATTGTTCACCGGTGCGTGAAACCATTTCTAGATAAAACTTTGTCGGTTTCCCAGCGGACAACTATTGCGGCCCTCCCCACCAAGTTAGACAAACTTGTCTTGAATACATCTTTGTTTGCAATCGCTTAAACTGTTTGAAGAATAATCGTATAATTATGTGACTCGCTTACTGTAACAAGCTTAAAGAGCTAATTAATGAACGAAAGAGAAACTTGCTGCTTTAAAAAGTTATTTAGGTACTAAAAATGTCAAAAACTTCAAGGCTTTATTTAGCAAGTGAAGATATAGAAGCACTCTGTAGTAATAATGTCTGATTTAATCGAATCAGGTTCAAAGCAACAAAGAGATCGATTTATTTATCAGAAGGCTGGATTACAAACCACTGTATTTGTCGTTAGATGAACTACGTGTCTGTCATTATTTCCGTATAGGTAGTCGACCGTTTAATTCAAATTCAAAAGGCATTACACAGTACTAAACAGTGGATAATACCTCTGTGTTATGTGCGAATTTTTTATAATATTATGTCAAGCGGAATAATAATAATTATTATGTATAAAATTTTTGAATACTCCAACCGCACTAGACACCTGTCAGATGATACCCCAATCAACATACAGCGGATATTCCCAGTTGACGGACGGGGGACGTTAGTTTTTGCTAACAGTTTCACATTAAAATTTTAAATTTATGTCGCCCTGGAGGTTTTGTGGCGAGATAATATCTCAAACTCGGATTTTAAGTGACAGTATAGTTGGCGCATTGGCGTATTTATTACGATAGCTTCCTCGTTAGTTCGCAATATCAATGTACATTAATTTGCCCCACTAAGGTAAACGTCCGTAATTCCGACAGTGTCCGAGAACTCGTCATTTTTTTTTAAAACCTTAATATATTTTTTATATGAACATTATGGTGCATTTTTCTAGTAGTCATGTATTTTCGATAGCATTATGTATAAAATAAACAACAACAATAATTACGAAAGATCATAACAATAGAGATATCCGACTGCAAAGTTGTGCTCTTTGCAAAATTTCAAAATCGGCCAAATTCAGTAGCTGAATCGGGGTCCTGTGTAGTCAAACAACTAATTGTAGTATGCCGAATTTGGAGATAGTACAGTAAGTTTAGTTATTTGACATTGAAGACCGATAAATTATCTACCAAAATAACCTATTATTTGTAGTTAATTTAATGTTTATGTTATTATTTTTTCCTGTGACATTTATTGGTTCATCGTAAAGCCAACTTGCCCCAATACCCGTCAAAAATTTGACGGTTTCTGGGACACGCACCTAAATCCGTCATCCTATAGATTATACTAGTGTTTTTGGTTCTATTTCAACATTTGATAATTATGTTACTGTTAAAATATAAAAAAGAGGTGTTTTTTCGGGATTGGACAGAATAGATTATACTAGTGTTTTTTGGTTCTTTGATAATTATGTTACTGTTAAAATAGAAAAAGAGGTTTTTTTTCGGCATTTTTTTTCCGTGTAATTATGTATTGTGTTTAAATAATTATTGTGTCTAATAAATCCAAATGGTATTGTTAGGCTCCCCAAGAAACCTTGGTAGAAATTGGTTACCTACCACACAGCAGGCGGTCACATGGACGAGTGTGGAGGTTACCTCCCCCTCTGTTTAGAAAGGCGCCCGTGTTCTCAGGATTACTTCTGCTAGGGCAACAGGCAGCTCTACCCTTCCTGGATTCATCGTTAAATCTCGTTTGCAACTGAGGCTTTCACCTCGGAACCCGAGGTTCGCTTGCTCTTGTTCTCTGAAGATGGAATTAGAAGGTGGCCATAGGAACTCTTAAACTAAACAAGACAAACTTATCGAGTCTGGGTTCATTTGTTTTGTCTTAATATACTCTCTTGTATTACATGGTATTCAGGTTTTGAAGACGGAGTTAGAAGGTGGCCATGGGAACTCCTAAACTTAACAAGATAAACCTATCGAATGGGTTCATTCGTTTTGTCTTTACATAAACTTTGGTATTACATGCTATCCAGGGTCTGAAGATGGAGTCAGAAGGTGGCCATATGAACTCCTAAACTAAACAAGATAAACCAACCGAGTTTGGGCTCATTTGTTTTGTCTTAACAAACTCTAGTAGTAATACATGATATTCAGGGTTTGAAAATAAAAATGGCGGTAGGGGTCATGGGAATTTCTGAACTAAACAAGATAGAGTAGTTGATTAGTAGATTGAATTGTATTTGGGTTCGTTAAGCCTGCTTATAAAGACCATCCGGTCTTCATAAGCAGTCAGTCAGACACTTCTGCACCAACCCGTTGCCCTTGAAGACTGGAGTTAGGATACTCAGTCTACATTGGACTTCGATGTTCCCAGTGAGGAGAAGGTAGATGAAGAGACGGCTAGGACGGCTTTCTAATTCCTTATGCATCTGGTCTGCACTGCAGGCGCCACCCTCGGCAATGATGGGTTCACGATATGGACTTCGCTTGTTCAACAGGTCGTGCTCGCCTACAAACTGGTGGTACACCTGGTGGTGGTTGTGTAACAGGTTACTACACAGGGATTTTAACACAGTAGAATATATACTGTGTCAGTTTGACCCTGGAATACGCCAATTATAACTTTCTACCCATCAGGTAGAGATCAGGGCTTAAGAAAGTCCTCTTTAAAAGTGGCAAGCGTCCCAATCTCCCGAAGAATCTTTAAATTGGCGCGTTCCAGGGCCAAAGCGGAGCAGGCCCTATCCAAGTGTCGCTGCATTAAAGACCCTGGGGGCAATCTGTTATACGAAGGCAAGGAATCGGGGCAGGACTGAGGCAGTTACCGCGGTATAAAGGTAATGTCTAACACCATGAAGCTCTACCAGAGGATAATCGATTCCCGATGAGTTTCGTCCCGGGCCTGAGACCATAGATCCGGCGTTCGCCTTAAGGATTGTGGCGGAGAATTACAGGGCGAAGAATACGCCTCTGCACTCTGTACTCTGCACATGTTCTTCGCACCTGCTCCTTCTGGACTGTGTCATTACACCACCAAATGTTCTTGTCACACTTCCTTCTCTTAGACATGCCTAGCACAACCTTCACCGCTCCAAGGATAGTTGCCTGAAACTTGTCCAAACATTTCACTTTCAGCATCAGCACTAGGACCAAAAGTTGAGAAGCACCACGGAGGTCGCTCTGAATCCCAAGGCTATATTAATGAGTTTTTAGCCATATCCAATGAACCGGCATTTGCTGCCTTAACTAAGTCTCCTGCAAGAATGCCACGGCCACTCTCCACTTGGAGAGTATATCAGCTAAATCTCATGCGCGAATAGTCAGCTTGCCAATCTAGGTAGCGACGCGGATTTTTAGTGTTATCCATGTTGGGCGTAGTTTGTTGAGCTTATCCCATTCGAGACTCACTAGCTCTTGCCCACTTGTGACAGGAGTCAGATGAAGCTCCTGAGGCTCCGCCCTGTCCATGGCATATATTTACAAGTCCTTATTATATTTTATTTCTTTCGCGGGAGCGACTACCATCTGATATCTAATTACCTAATGTTGATTAAATAAAACGTTTTAATGAAATTTTGAAGCATTTGTTATGCTAACTATGCAAAGATATAATCGATTTAAATAAAACGTATTTTATTAATAGGCAATGATAACTCTATTATTATTATATTATTTACATGTTATCGCATTGAAATAAATGTATTTGTTTATTACTAAAGCCCTGTATTTTTCTTTCTGTTTACTTAATTCATAAAAAAATATTGTTTATTTTGAGCTTTATGTTTATGGACAGAGAGTTCATGTTAGCCTGACAAATTGACGACTACTGGGACAAAATGACGATTACTGCGGCAAAAGTGTCGGAAATAGGAGCAAATGGTCATTTTTTACAATTAATTTTGTATAAATTATTCCAGATTTCATTAGTTATCAAATATATTATTTTCCAAAAGCTTATTAAATTCTTAACAACCCAGTATTTTTCTTTTTCTTCTAAGGTTAATACTTTTTGAATAGGAGTACGGCAAACTCGGTTTAGTGCAAAATGTGTCGTATATTGGGACGTTTACCTTAATACCTTCGGGGCTAACCTTACCACAACTGCAAGTCGGTATATCTGCTGATTGACGGACGAGGTTTTGCCGCAGGGTGCCACTAGGGGTTAGGGGGTAACGAGTAGACACCAAATCAACCGACTTGAAACAACTATCTAAAACATACAAATAACTGTCCATGTTGGTGAAGTTATAACATGATGGGTTAGGAAAGATTAGTTGTATACAAGTTGCAAGACGAGCGTTTGAAGTACTAATATCACATTTGAACAGGAGCGTCTTATAAGCCCGGGCTCTGGTACGGAAACGAAAAAAAAAGAGATGACCGCACTGCAGAGGCTATAAGCCAGCGAATCGTAGAAACGTAACACTTCGAAAAAATTTATTCAGTGCAGGCACTCAGGTCAGCTGTAGTACATTTTGATAATGTCACAAGATAAAATCAAATACATTTCGTGTATCGCCGCGGCGATGCGGTGCGGCAAATACTCGTGTTTATAAAAGTTTGTTTTCTTGTTTACGTCCTCGCCGTTGCCGCACAAGAGCGACCCCGACCATAGATTTACAAGTGGTTTTGGACCTCTAGGCCCAGGGAGATATTTTGCTCCCCTCTTACGTGTATTTTACTGATTATTATACAAATGGTCGTACTTGAGGAAGTTAGACACTGTTTCATGTTCATTCTAAAAGTAAAGTGATTTGGCATTACCTATTTCATGATTTTCCCAAAAGGGACAAAATAGGTAACTATTATGTTGTATTATCTTGTACAACCTTCGTGTGTGAGCCCGACTCGCACTTGACCGGTTTTTTTTTTAATTTGTCAAGTGACTACACGGATATACGACATATTAATCAAACATTGACATCTAACATGAATATTATATCCAGTCCGAGAGAGATGTGATGCAATTATGCAAATCAAATTAATGAGTTTTCAATTCCATTAAGTAATTCTTTTTATTGAATGCTATTCTTTTTTCTAAATACGTATAGATTTCTTCACCACTGCCATATTATCTGTTCTGTGCCACTGCGGTGGATTTTTATTGCACAAACCATACCTACATACAGTAATACCACAGAACAGATAATGTAATACTTATAGATATACATATTACATTAATGTAAACATAGATACTATGTAGTCTAGCATTTACACTTATGGTAGTTTTTGGGCAAGCATGATTTTCTGTGTAGTTTTCATTTAAAATTAACATTTACATCGAAATTATAAAACCTCCAAAACTGATATTTTTGACACTTCAGCCTAGTACAATTTTCTTAGAAGACACATATTTTAGACACGTTACAAATAATATTTATAACCAAGATATGAGGTTTTAAAAACTTGTGTGTAAAACAAAATCATATCCGTTCCTCTACATTGTTTAAAAGTTTAGCTGTGTGTGTGTGTGTTTAGCCATATATTAATAACATTTACCTAGGTGGAGCACTTGCTTTTAGCAAGAAATTTTTTAAGTAATGATGTAAAAGAGAAAAGTGCTTCTTTCAAAGAATGTGAGCGCATTCTGTGAATGTCCGCAGGTAGGGCCCGCTAGAACATTTTAAGCCAGCCAGCCTGCCAAGCTCTTAACAGAACCGTGCTATCTGCACCATAAATAGTTTCTCTGCGGTGAGCGTTCTTGAAGGCATGTAGTTAATATAAATAGTTTTGTTGGCTGAACAGCCACAGCTAAAGTGCAATTTTTCAACTTGGCGCAGCATAAGTTTAGTGTTTAAATAATACCTATCGAATTACTATTTGCTGTTATACTAAGATTTCACCCTAAATCATACAGCTGTTAGTTCTGCACACCATTATCAGCACCAATCTCAGGGTAATTTACATACTTTAGAACCCGAATTGAATTAAGGAAGTAAGTCAAAATATTAAAATCACAATACCTAAAAAAAATAAAAGTCACCACGGATGCATATCATAAGGGTTCTATAGCACTCATGTTGGTTCCAATATCAGGTGTGCCAGAACGTCTAGGTCCACGGAAACCACATAGGTAACACAGCATTCTGTTTACTACACATGGTGATTAATAAGCGTGAGTTGATTGTATAGACAATCAACTCACGCTTATTAATATTTCAGTCTTCGTCATCATGATCAATTCTATTTGAGTATTACAATTCTTTGTAGAATATAATACTAAGAATTTTCTCAGCTTAATATTGATATACAAATCTCGACTTTTATGAAATAAAAATCAACAAAAGCTTCTAACCGTCTTAAGAAAATAGGTACTGGAGGGTACAAATCTTGGTGCAAGCAAATCAAACAAAGCCAGTTCAAGTTAAATGGATTTGTTCGCTTGAGAGACGTTGTACCTTACTTTATATTTCGTACTTTCTTGTTATAATAACTTGACAGTTTTATTATTACAAAAATGTCTAGGTTCTTTTTACAGAATATAAACGAATACTAAAAAAAACTACGAAACGAAAACCCAATTAATATGTATTACAATAACTGAAATAACAACTAGAAACGCTTGTTATTTCAACTCATATTTTACCAATGCTATGTAACTAAGAAAACAGTGAAAGTAAAATCGAAGGAACGATATTAAAACTATCTGGCCTATATTTATGGCGCCAGAGGATATTGGAGCCTCGCAGTCTACGGGGTACCTGCCAAACGGTCTTTGGTGACCGACATCGATACGATATTCAAATCACTCCAGAGTAAAAATAGAAGAGGCATTAACCCCGACATTAGGTCTCGTATTTTTGACAAATTGAGTGATTAGGGATTTAAGATTAAAGATGCTCATTGCTTATTTTTTGTTTCTTACCGATTTCATCTTCAAGCAAACAAGGGTGGTCGGGTAACAAATCAAATCGTTTGGCATAGTTTCGGTAGACCTAGATTTATAAAATTTGGCAAAAAGCAAGTCTTTTTTATACAATATAAAGTCAAACTCAGGAGAGTTTGACTGGGGTATAGTAATAATATAAGTAGTAACTTATAACGGTGTTTTCATACATACGTAGAGTATCAATCACTATTTATTTGCGAATACAAGTACGTTCATTATGATACTTCACTGCTTTATAATTTCTATCATTCATTTTAATCTACTAGTAAGGTTCCGTTTCATTAATTCACATCTATGTCTAATGATGAGAGTAGTAGAAAAAATTCAAGATTTTTACTAACATTCTTCTGTAAGATCTACTACCTCAGAATATCAATGGCGATATCATAAAACTGGGTTTTATTACGTTTTATCGTAATAATGGTTTGATAGCAGATTTTATGATTATTTTGTAAATAAATACAGCTTGGTCTAAAAAGTTCAAAAAACAACGGTCTAGCTACAAAGCTTCGATATCGCCTAATGTAACCATTGGGTTGTGGAGGTCAGATGGCAATCGCTTCACGGAAAATATCGAGGTCTAGCCAAATCCGTAGTTAAGACTGGTAAAGCGGACCCCAGACTCCGAGCTGAAAGCTTCGGATGCGATTGGGAATTAACGCTGACGCTGCAATAAATTTGTAAGCATTTTTTTGCATTCGTATCTAGATAGCAAATTATTGATCACGCAGGCTCTACTGGGTCCAGGAGGAGACTAGACAATACACACTACCAAGATGGATAGCCCAAGATCGTGTGAAGTGAAGGAATATAAACCGGAAAATAAACCCTGGGCACTGAAGTGAAGACCTTGGTTGCGGCCCATGTTGACGATGATGTTTAGTGTTTTGTAAATTGCTCTCTCATAGCTCGCAGCATTCATGCAATTGTAATGTACATTTTAAGATTATGCACAACAGTAAAGTGCAACTAGGCACATGTAACTAAATGAAGTAAGAAAAAAAAACACATTTTAAGGGACATGATTTTGTTTGCTGCTCAAAGGGGTTATTTGCTTAAGCATTCATTAAGTTAAGATTAACTTCTACTTGACTTCTACTTAACGGTTCATTAAGTTAAGCTTAACTTGCCTTTACGTTGAAGAAATCCGTGATTGGATTCTCAGACAAGTTCGTTCATCTATTTAAATAATCACTAGGTAATTGCTGTTTCGTTGTTCGAATAGATTGGATTGTACCTACTCTTAAAATAAATACTATAAATACTCGTACTATACGTCAGCGAAGTCTTAAAACCCTTAGTTCCCTTATTCTGACTTATCCGACTGCAGAACGAAGTGAGGATTTACTTTTCGATGCAAAACATGAACTGAAAATTAAAAGCCCATATGCAGCACCATATGTTGTGCGGTATGAAAGAAACTTCATTCCACGTACACTCAAGCTGTGGAATGGTTTTCCCAAACGACTACAACAGGGGGTTCTTCAAGAAGGGCATTAGAAAGTTTCTTCAGGGTCGGCAGCACGAGTGCTACGCCCCTGGTTTTGCATACGCCCATAGGCCACGGTAACCACTGTCAGGTGGATCGTGTGCTTGTCTACCGTCTGAATGGTATAATAAATTAAGAAGATTGATGTTTATTTAAATATAAAGAATATTAAGTTTAACCCACTTGTTACTACCGTCCTTTATAACGCCACTAATCGAGTGTTAGATGTAACCGCCTAATTTATTATTTATTGTTGTTTTATCAAAGATCGTCTTACATTACCGTAATCAGAAACGGTCCTTCTATAGTGTGTTAGTACTATTTGTCACAATGCGTGTATTATTTAGAAGTTCTGACATGTTTTAAATTGAAAGCGAATTTGCTTTGCGACTTGGTTTCAAAAAAGTAAGTTTTAAGGTACATAAATTATGTAATAAATACTATAACGTAGATTATCATAAAGTGTTGTTATTACAATATAAATTTGAGATAAAATAAGTTCGAATTTCACAGTTTTTCATGAAAATTATCGTTTGTAAAAACTGATGGCGTTATAACGCCCGGTAGTAAAATGTACGTCTGTTTACTACTACTATTAAATTTTAGATCACGATGACAAGGCCTTGTAATCTCAACGAAATAGTTGACGAATTGCAAAATGTTGATTCGGATGACGACCTGCCCAGTGAGATTACCATTTTTCCACTGGAAGATTCAAATACCGAAGTAACAAACGAAGATTCCGGCGATGAAGAACTTGTAATATAATCTTCCAGGTTGGATTATTGCTTTTGAGCATATTACGTATTTCATTTCAGTCACTGAAATGACTACAATATATTGCAATGTCAATATGAGGTAGGAAACGACGGTATTTCAGTCCAAATCGAGCGGTCCGACTGGGGCAGTACCTCCGCCCTACAGAGTACCGCGGCTAAATAACCTCGTGTTGTGTTCCCGGCGGTAAGTAGGGTAGCCAGAGCTCACTGGAGGGGTTTTGCACTGTCAGTGAGAAGACCAAATGCTTGTCCTACTTATCTTCTGCGCTGACGGCACAGAATCTCTCTGTCATTATCGGGTCGGCTGCAGGAGTGTGACTCCCCTGGTGTTGTACTCGTCCATAGGCCATGGTAACCACTTTCCATTAGGTGGGTTGTGTGCTCGTCTGCGACCTAAGTAGTATAAAAAATGTCCTTATTAGGTAATTTTCATGTTCCCAGCTAAAAGCTCCATCAGAAATTGGTATAAACTTTGGGTCGGTGCAAAGGTTAGGGTATATTTTATGGTTTGTTTGCCAAAAATATGTCTAGTTTCCTATCATACCAATGTTTACTTTTTAAATGAATAAAGTTTCATTATAAGCGTTTCATTCAACAAGCATTCGGTGTTTCATTTCATTCCAAAATGTCTGCAATCATAACTTTGGCTTGGTAGCCGATCTTACTACCGGGCGTTATAACGCCACTCGTTTTCCGGCTTTTCCAGACCACGAATATTTTTTTAAGTATTTTTCTAATAATACTATATTATTATAGTACAACATATTCAAAAATTATTGCAATCCGAAACAAAAAATAGTTTCAGTAATATCTGGGTTAATTCGAAATTATTAATATACTCTCTAACCCCTCTAGTCAAGCTAAATTGCTTCTGTTAAAAGTGGGTTCACACCAGTCAGTAGCATAATGACCAGAATTCGAACCCGGCACCTCTTGATCGTAAAGTCGACTCCTTAACCACTAACCTACCGAAGCTTTTATTATTCCACTTTTCTCATATGGAGGATTACATTTATCAATACGAGTATATAAACTTTAATATAATTTAGTAGGTACCTGTTACAAACAGTATTATAAAAACAGTGAATAACGAAAAATTTAGCTCTATCTTCCTGTAAAGGTTTAACGGTTGTCCGGTTTAATTGACCAAACTGGTTATAAAAATTGCCGTACTGACAGAAACAAACGCTCTCCCCTGAAATTTCAGTAAATTTCTAAAACATATAAAAGCATTATATATTATTATATTATTATGCAGTGTTTGTTTTTCACTTTTCGCATAGATAATTCAGTCAAGTATATTTCAAGAGTCATCCAGTAACTTTGAGACATAATAGCTGATCTACCACAATATACGAGTAGGTATAGGTACCTACTATCGTCAACTGTGTTTTGCTGGCTCTTATTGACAGACAATTAAATGTTCAAATAACAAAATAATCACTTTGGTAATGGCACACCAGAATTATCAAAAATTCGCAGGGAAAAATAACAAATTAAATCTTTGTGTAACGTTCTTCGAACACAGTCCCATAAGTACCCTTGTCCTCTGCGCGCCTAAACGAGACAACCCTCGATAAATAAAAGGGAATTTAAAATTCAGCTATTCTTCAGCTGACGACTCGAATTCCTTTCAAAAAACAGGATTCGTTGCGAATCTATTTGGACTAGTGTGGCCGCTTGACAGGGTTTGGTTGTTCCTGTAAAATTTTAAAGGACATCATTCAGATTGGGCTAATTTTTATTTTGCCGGCCAAAGAAAAAAAATACAATATTCGGTTAGAGCTTGTTCTTACTAACATTTTTTATTAGTGCGTCGAAGTTGAGGGACCACTTCCAATGGTTTTATTAGAGTTTAAAAATCTTAAAAATATACACTTTTTATGATACGAACTATTCAAAATAAATGAAAAATATTGTTATACATTGGAAGAATAGTTAATAAAAGCAATAAAAAATAAACCCCATACTGCATATTGTTGTTTTTCGTCCATTTATTTACGGCTAAAATTAAAAGTGTCGATTAAAGAAAATAAAATCCGCTAGAATTTTTCCTTATTAGCATTTTTTATTATGGCGTCAAAGCTGAGGGACCACTTCCCTCAGTTTTATTTATATTCGAAAATCTTGAAAACATACATTTTTTATGATACGAACTATTGAAAATGAATTAAAAATATTGTTCTATATTGGAAGAGTAGTTCATATAAGTAATAAAAAATAAACCGCATATTACATATCGTTGTTTTTCATCCATTTATCTAGGTTAAAAATTGAAAGTGCCAGTCAAAGAAAACAAATGTGATATTCCGCTAGAGCTTGTACGCGTTTGCATTTTTATTATGGTGTCAAAGCTGAAGGACAACTTCCCTTGGTTTTTTTTTTTGAGTTCAAAAATCTTGGATATAATACATTTTTTTAAACGTATTATTGAAAATGAATGAGAAATATTGATTTATATTGGTTAAAGGTGCATTTCCAATTATTGAACTTAGTAAATGTGTTGATCATATTCCACAGTTACAAGGCACTAATGGCAATGCCATAAGGTAGATTCGTGGACGATAGCAATCACGTCATGTCCAGGTTCGTCAACATTATATATACATTATCATAGATAAAACAAACAGGGTTGAGTGCAATGAAACAGTGTTATTGCTCGTGTATTTTATTTTTAATTGCTTATTTTTATTGCTTTATTGCTTTTATCAACTATTCTTCCAATATAATACAACATAATTTATTATTCCTTTTCAATTATTTATTTTATTTAAAATATACGTTTCCGAGATTTTTGAACTCAAATAAAACCGAGAGCAGTATTCCCTCAGCTATGATGCTATAGTAAAAATGTCAATGAAGACAAGCTCTAACGGAATATCATATTATTTTTCTTTGGCTTCACTTTCAATTTTTGGACCTAACTAACGAAAAACAGCGATATGCAGTATGGGATTTATTTTTTATTGCGTTAAACAACTATTCTTCCAATATAGAACAATATTTTTCATTCATTTTCAATATATAATATCATAAAAATTATATGTTTCTAAGATTTTTGAACACCAATAAAACTGAGGGCAGTGGTCTCTCAGCTTTGACATAGTAATAAAAAGTGCTAATAAGGACAAGCTCTAGCGGAATATCATATTTGTTTTCTCTGACCGGCACTTTCAACTTTGGATCTCAATAAATGGACGAAAAACAACAATATAAAGTACAGGGTTTATTTTTATTGCTTTTATTAACTATTCTTCCAATGTATAGCAATATTTTTCATTTATTTTCAATAGTTCGTATCATAAAAAGTGTATATTTTAAGATTTTTAAACTCTAATAAAACCGTTGGAAGTGGTCTCTCAACTTTGACGCCATAATAAAAAATGTTAGTAAGAACGAGTTCTAACGGAATATCGTATTTTTTTCCTTTGGCCGGCACTTTCAAAACTAGCCCAGATTTGTATGGAGAGTGAATGTTGTCCTTTCTTTATTTATAGCAATATTTCGTACATTGAATCACCATCCTCTACGCTGAGCAGGCTGAGGTCAGCTTTCAGTCATGGTCAGTGTGAAAAATACGTGAAAAATAATCAATTATAGGCATAAAAGTTTTTATAATATCATGCGGAGTCGGGTTTCTGAGTCTGCTTCTACCACCTCCCCCCTCCTCCCAGCTGAATATCTTTAAGATCCACCGCAACACCTTTGTACTTAATATCAACGTTTAGACTACGAGTCACTCTCAGATTTGTCTTCTCTTTCTCCTTCGACTATCTGTCCCCTCTTTAGGTTGCAACATTTGTTAGAAAAATCTGATGTGGAAAACGTTTATCGGCCATTTTAATTTAACTATCACTTGGGGCGTCGTTGTTTGCTATCTCAGTAGGACTTAATTGTGGGTATTAACTTTTTCACCATCTTCAAATTTAATCAAAACATATTACGTATTCCGTATAATTTTGTTAAAACAATAAATATGTTGAAGAAATTACTTTCGAAGGATCCAATAATAACGTTTTCAGTTTTATGTACACAATAATAATATCAAGTTGATCAAAGTTTGTGTATTCAAAAGAATTGTTTTTCGTTTCCTTTATATCTAACGTTGACTTAAAGTAATATATATGTCGTAATGTGCCCCTGTGACTTGAGCTTACGACGAAAACAGGCGAGACATAAAATAAACAACCGTCTCGTTATTAAAATAAGGATGTGCTATTTACAGGCCGTAATAAAATATGTATAAATTGCATTGTTATTTTTGCGAGCAAAATCGGCAACTGCATGATGCACGCGCGGTGCAATTCTAAAATTGGACCCTCATGCATAATAAACGAACCACTATGCCATCACTGGTTCTATTATGGGCACTGATAACCGAGGGTTCGTGATGGGTTACCTTTGTAAACTATTTTTGTACAATGTATTGCCGTAATATAAATCCTTATTCACATTTCTACTTTGATTCTCAAGTTGTAATCGATTTACAATGACTTTGTAATTCCCCTTCTAAAACCAGAGATAGGAGGATACGTTAGTTTATAAAAATTACATTCGATATCGCAAGCCCGCAAACGTTTCGAATAAACTATTACCCGTCGAACCTAGCCACTAGGCAGATATTTATTTTATAAATCTCTCGGATTTGGGATATGCGCAGCTTGACGAATATGAGCACCGACCTCATCACGGTTAGTTGTCGTTTTAGTTGCGGAAATCGTGGGACTATTTTTCATTCAAGTCTTATGGTGTGGATGACAAATTAATTTCTTGCAACGACACTTACGCTCGACATTACTGAATCCACTTTTCAATGTATTGTTCATCAGCGTTTTGATGTGTATATAGCTAAAAGAATCATGTCATGATTTTTTTTGGCTGCTAGACCTTGAGTCCCAGTCTAAAATCTTTATATTTAACTAAGTTGTCTTTTAGCCTGGTGGTGGCTACTTGACTACTATGAGTACTACTTACAGCTTATAAAATAATAACATGTGTGACATAAAATACACACAAAGACTATTGTGAGGACTGGAATCAGGTTGCCACTTACCACTTTACAACCACGGCGTCAAGACTACACAACAAACATAGACTATTCAATTAATGAAGATATGATTCTGAATTGAGCTACGACTGTGCTCGCGTAACTTATTTATACGATGGTTATATTTGTATTCGTAGTATAAATGTGAATTGTACATCATCTTTAACGAATGATATAAATAAGTCCAAGGAATATGTTTCTGTCACATAGCTTTATAACAACTTACAGTAACAGATGTATTAAAAATCCGTTTGAGAGTTTCGTTCGGTAATCAATTATGTATACGCCAGTTAAAACTGAGAGGAATGTCGCGTCTGCACATTTACGAGCCAACTATATCAAAACAAGATTATAATAAACGTACATATTACGTGATTCTTTTATAATATATGAGCGTGCGTACAACGCGCGAGTGGCCCACTCTGCCGTCTATATCTGACATAATATTATTTTTATTATTGTCTTTCAGATTATTTTTGTTGTCAATGTCAATAAAATGGTTTGGGAAGTTCGAGTTAGGGTTTGTACACCTATGTGATTCTTCTTTTTTCTCTCAAGTAATTAACGGTCTTATTTTTTATAAAATATAATAAAGTCGCATTATATTAAAGAACTGACGATGAAAAACTTCAAATGTAATAACTAATATATTGCAAAATATGCATATTATTCACTGTTAACAACTATTGTACCTTTAACCTGAACCAGTAATAATAAAGCAAAATGTTCACAGTAACCTAATAGACGTCTTCCACTTCGCTGTCATCAAGTGATTACGTATTCAGAAGACTGACAGCATTGACATATTGAATAGCCATGCTAATCCTAAAGTTCACAGAAAAAGCCTGCCCGTTAATCATGACAGGCATCACTGATTGTTGCCTGTCGTATGGCAACTTCACTGCCGATATCTGTCATCGTCTGCATGTAGACGCATTTTCTTTATTGCATCCGTTGCCAAATTGATATCGGAGCTCAGGGTCCGCCTTTCGGCTCTTTCTCCTTCACTTCGCACGATCTTGGGCGTCCATGGTAGTGAGACCATTTGCACGCATATCAGCCTCCACGACGTCAAGCCAGGACTTCTTGAGCCTACCCCTTCTACCTAGACCCGCCGGGGGCGCCATTGCCAGGCATTTGCTACCCACGTAGCCCGGCGGTTGCCGCAAGACGTGGCAGCACCAGCGAAGGCGGCTCTCTTGCATTTTATCTGCGATGTCACGGACATGAAGGTTGCCGCGGATGCGAGAGTTCCTCGCGCGATCTTTACGCGTGACGCCGCACATCCACCTCGGCATTTTTATCACCGTGACACGCAGCTCTTGCTTGTCGTGTCGCTCCAGCAGCGGCCACGCCTCACAACCGTGCAAGAGGAAAGGCCTAATGATTGTCTTATAGACCTGCCCCTCAACCTGACGATATCTGTATATTCTCTCATCTTGTTTCCTTACAGCTGAAAGATATAAACATCAATGAGATTAGATTATACACGCAGTTTGAGTGTCGCAAGTCGCAATTAATATGTATAGTGATGATGTAAGGGCCGACATCAAAAACGTACTCTCAGGTCTCTTCCTGTCGCCATGTGCCAAACCATTTGGTTTAAGTATAGTTGGCACACAGGCAGTGACAAAGGATACGTGAGATAATCTAAATTGAGACAGGTATACAACAATTACTGGAGAAAGTTCCTGCTCCAGGTCATAGTCATCATCATCATCTATGAGTTTGTCCCGGTTGCATTCGAGGTCCTCACCCTAAAGTACGGGATCCGCTATTTTTCATTATAACTGCAAGGGGCCTATGTGACCTATGTGACTAGTGTTACTTTACTTAATGGTAATCGAATATTACTACTTAACCACGAGCCCCTCCTCCAAGTCATAGTGTTCAAGACACGCTATACGTACCTTGAACACTATGACTTGTGTCACGCCTTTTCCCATAATATGGATTCGAAAGATACAACATCGCTATCTGCTTCTGTCCTAACACACTCCACTTCACTTTCTCTTCCGACATTTAATGCAAGGTCGTCGATTTCAAGTGCCTGTGACATGCCCGTTTTTTTAATACATCATCAATTGGGTCAATGTATATTCTGTGAGGTCAATTTCCGTCTGTCTGTCTGCTAACACGGACCTTACATACCTACTTGGTATGCCTTCCCTGAGTAGTCTTTTGTTCTGCCTGTCCAACCTCCGTAGCTTACCCTTTTCAATTTCTGTTACTTTATATGGCACTAGCTGTTGCTCGCGGCTCCGCCCGCGTAGAATTCTGATCTTGTTCATCGCTGATAGTAGCGTGATGATGAGATATAGCCTATGTTGGTACCTGATAATATGGCTTCAAAGAATCTTTGAAATCGGTCCAGTAGTTATTGAATTTATTTGTTACATGCATAATACAAATCTTTCCTCTTTTTATTATTCGTATAGATAACATTGGGCAAATATAGTCTTGAGAACTCTCTCGTATGGTCTGAGTAAATTGTTCATACGATGATGTGTGAATGAGGCAAGTTAAAGCGTGAGAGATAACTAAGATCTCCTGACAGTGTTGTTGAACTGTAATTTATATTGAATAAATCTATTCAACTGTATATTGAGAATGACCTTCCCCTTTCTACAATTGGCAATTAAAATACACACAGGTGATTGAATAGACACATAATTGAATAGCTTGGAGACAGAAAGGGCTACTACAGGAAGGAGGTAAAAAAGATTGGCCGTGAGTTTTTATTGCTAGTATCTTTTCTCACAGAATTAATCTATTGCCTTGGGAATCTGACTGTAAATGTAAAAACATTCATCTTGATGTTCATGAGAGTTTGTGACCTAAATGAGTAAATATATGGAAATGGAAATAATATGAGCTGCTTAAACAAAAGCCGCCCGTCGGGATACTGCCGAAATTGCCTTGCGTTTTATTCTTTGCCCGTAGATTCGCCCGCGGTTCGGGAGTAGGTGCACCGACAACGATCGACAACCTCAATATCAAACGATCGAAGACGGATACGAAGTACGACACGAAACACTTTCGGGGTAGCTAAATGGCCGAAACGTCAACGAATACGATAGTTTCCGATTTTCGGAGTAAGGCCCCTGATCCCAATAATGCAACCCATGGAAAAAAAATCAACTGATAAAATGTAACCTATGTGTTATACTAAATTATAATCTATCCTTACACCAAATGTCATGATCATGATCTTGACAATGACCAGCCAACCTCAGCTTTTTTCAAAATATCATGGCCAGATATTAATTTATTCTGAACGAATATGATCAAAACTTCAGACAATTACCTATAGACATGAAAATTACTAAGCACGTTGACATACCAAGGCGACGCCTGCTCCCTTGTTGTTCGTCTGACAGAAGATTTATCGACGTAACACTTTCCTCTTGATGGTTTTCCGGTTACGCTGGCATTTTGGAGCCTAGTTTGTTGGCTTTCTTCTTTTCTCCTTCTCGTGTTAGTGGCAACAATTTCAAATGTCTAGATGCCTTCGGGTCAGCAAGTGTACAGATATAGGTGGTCCATCAACTGCAGAGGTGCACCACAGTCACAGCCACAAATGTTTTTTTGTGAGTAACTACTGTCTGACCTCTCAACTCTGTTGACTTGGGTCACAAAGGTGTTAGTTTCTAAGTATGCCGTGTATGTTGTGTGCTGTAGAGCGGACCGTACGACGTAGCAGTAGAGCGTTCGACTGCTACGCTTTCACGTAGCAGTCAAACACGTAACGTCAAGGGGCTCGACTCCCGGTCTGTTCGAATATTTGTAGTCACGAATATTGATTTCTAATTATGTATGTAGAAACACCGTGTTAGGGGACATTTTATATTATGTCAGAAGATGTAGTGACGAATGTGGAGAAAGAGATGCTTAGTTGTTTTGGACACGTAAAGTGGTTAGATGAAAAATTTCTGTTGATACAGATTAATGAGGCTAGGGCGATTGGACAACCCAGTAGGGTTCAACCTACGCATAGGTACGTATGCCAAGTAGGTCGAGGTGATTTTAAAGAAAGACTAGCCTCCCTAGTTAGGTAGCACAACGTTAGTAGAATAAGGTAGAATAGTATAATCAATGTATGGAACTGAAAGGTATGTTATAACGGTTATGACAGCGGTAAATATATATCAATCTCAGACATGGATTGTTCTATTATATTCTACAAACATTGTGCCACTTGTCTATGGGGTTATATTGCTGAGCACGTAGCCAAACTCGTAAATACCTTGTCATACCAAGGGCTCGACACGTGCTCCTTTCATCGTTCCTTACGTTTTTACAAAGAATAAATACTACCTATATTTCTTCTCATTCTAGAGCCTATTTACGAACTATAGGTACTTAACTTCAATATAAGGAGTATACAATATGCCCACTTTATTTGATGTTAAGCTAAAAGTAAAATCTACAGAATGAAAGCTACTTTCACACATAATATACGAGTATGAAGTCGATAAGTCTACTGCAATGATCACACATGTCTATTTGCTACGCTCCCTGACACACAATAGCAAGAGCCCCTATGAATGAATGAAAGAAGCGCTTCGAAGATTAGTCGGTAATTGCATGTCGGGACAAATACATTTATGTTATATTACGTTTTTCAAATATCTCAGATTATTTAGTATTTGTATGTATGTAAATCCCTACTAATATTATAAATGCGAAAGTAACTCTGTCTGTCTGTCTGTCTGTCTGTCTCGCTTTTACGACTAAACCGCTGAACCGATTTTGATGAAATTTGGTATAGGGGTAGATTAGACCTTGAGAAAGGACATAGGCTATGTTTGGTCGCGATAACCGACATCCACGCGGGCGGAGCCGCGGGCAAAAGCTAGTAAATAGTATATATTTGAAATTAATACTATTAATGTAGTCTCTTATATTTATACTCTGAATAATTATTTATAGTTTCAGGTCACCAATACATAGATACTATTTGTTACACGTATTTGGGACAATAGAGGAAGCTAGCGAAGTGTGAAAGGACAGAAGCAGATTGTGAGAGTAATATCTGTCTACACCAGAGGGAAAAAGGCCTGATTAGGTATACGTGACGCGCCCACACATTTTGATCACTATATACAAAAGTAATTGTAAAACATTACGTAATAAAGTAATATTTTACAATTATTTTCGTACATGCTCGCTGGTTGCGGGTACTTCTAGTCTTAGTTTAAAATATCCACAATCTGATCGACATTCGTATGCTTAAGTTGACTCTTACTTAATATGATTTTCTATTTTGGTCACTGCACCTTATGCCATATCACAAAGTTAACTTAACACGCTGTTTCTCATTTTGGTCCATCCATGTCACTAAAACTATACTTCTCAGGCCTTTCATAGAGAGATTCTTTCGCAGAGATCAATTTACTTTCATGCTTCTTGTACCCAAGCCAGTATTCACTACCGTATATAAGAGAGGACAACAACATTCTTCTATGTATGTGTCAGTCCCTCTTTTTGAGTTCAAGTGTTTTGGCGGCGTCGTTCACTTGATGTCCTGCCAAAACTCTTCGCTCAATATCACAGTCATAGTTTCCAACTCTCGTAAACTTATACATGATATCGATGATAATAAAAGTTGTCAATAATAGCGAAAACAAAAGTAAAACTGTTGACAGACAGACGAGAAACAGGTACTAAATTATTTTGTCTACTCTGCGTCTACAGTCTATGTCTATTTAGATATAGATTTCGTAAACCATAAACAGTTGACATAATTTATGTGATTTATTTATTCCTACTTTACATTACATGTTTTAAGGAACGGTACATTTTGTTATTTTGTTTCTAGACGCGTTTCACTAATTTTGCACCGAATCATCATCATCTTCGCGTCGGTTCTGGCAGCATCCGAGGCAGGCGCGGATCCACCTCGGAGTTCGGGTCCGCTCTCCTAGAATTGCAACGTGGTTAGCTCGAATTGTAGTTTTATATGTAATAGGATTAAGTATAGCAATTACTATTGCGACGTAATTGCTATAATCCTATTTATAATTTATTGTAGGTTAATTTGTTCCTGGCAATGCTCGGAGTTTGAAGTTTATCAGACTATTAACTGTTGTATAGATATAGAAACAGAACTTTACTAAGTTTAGGGTACAGCGTATTATCCACACTCTAACGTGACCCTGTTTCATTGCAGAAAAAACTCCAACTACAACTATAAAATTTAAAAACCCCTGACCCAAAAAGAACTTATAAAAAGTAAAATAATAACTATTAGATTATGACCTACCCTAGGTATTGACCCTTTTATCATTAATTTTGTCTCTTTGGGGGACCGCTAAGTACCTTGATATGCCCTATTCCCCCCGAGCGACACTCAGACGGCGGTCCCCCGACGAGACAAATGACAAAAGGGTCAATACCTAGGGTAGGTCATAATGTAATAGTTATTATTTTGCTTTTTATAGGTTCTTTTTGGGTTAGGGTTTTTTAAAAAAAAAAATTTTTTTATTTTATTTCATGCATTTTAAGTAACCGCTTTAAGTAACCGCTTAACCGATTTCCATAAAACCTGCTGTATCGTGATGTATAAATTATGACCATTCATTTGATACCCAACACGGGTATATTTGAGAATATTAGATGTTGCAATTTTTGCATGCCTATTCTAAGGTCGGAACACTTGGAACTAACTGTATTGTATTGACAACATCATTGTAACAGTGATTTCTGCAAAATAATAAATGATTTATGATTTATGATTTGCATTGCCACTTTCACTCCTCATATCTTTATGAAACATAGCTAAGAACACTCTCGACTAAACCATCTTTCAAACAAAAGAAATAGAATCGAAATCGGTTCAGCCGTTTGGGAGCTACGATGCCACAGACAGACTGACACACACACACACACACACACACACACCCATACACACGTCAAACTTATAACACCCCTCTTTTTTGTCGGGGGCTAAAAATCACTGTCAAGAGAAACTTTTGTGTGAACTGTTGCCATGAGTAAAGTCACCAAAGTTTCTTAATGAGGTACTACGCTGTTGACGAAGGAAATTTCCCTTTGAGGTGGCAACGAACCACTTTAGTTATTTCACCTTTTTGGACGTATAATTGACAACGCTTCAGTGATTGCTGTGACCTACGTGGGCTTCGCTGATGAGAACGGTTTAACTTCAGATTAAGTTAAGTATCTAGTTACATTTATGGTCTTAATTTTGAAAAGTTACCTAGATGCGCATAACCTAATAAATTAAATTAGGGATACTGAAATATTCGGCATATTCTCGTGATAAATTTAATGGCATTAGATGAAACTCATGAAAAACAATTTGCGAGACGTCCCTACATACCTGAACGGGAAAAGCGTAAGTGTGGATGCACTTAGCAAACAAATTTTGTCATAAGCACAGAAATATGAAAATATTGTTATTGTGTGCAACTCCTTATGAAAATCAACAGTTTTATGAGTACACCCGTTATAAAGTGTCGACACAGGTAGCCCACGCCTCAGACACGACGTCACATGCAGTAGCACGCTCTCGTTATATTAAATATCTACGAGACACTACGTGCGGCTGGTGCGTACGACACAACCACTATTATTTCTCTTCTAAAACTAGTTCTCCTGACCTTGGCACCTCTGAAGAAGAACTAATCCGAAGCTTTCCAAACTTATTCTTGTCTACCAAATTTTTAACCTACATAGATTGCTTTAGTTCACAATAGGTCTATTTCAGGAGATTTTCGTGAAAGTTAGTTCCAGCAAGTTATTACTGGATGTTTGTATGGATATTCCGCATAGGTCGCTGTTTGTCGCAGGGCGCTTATTCTTGAATGAGGGAACCGCGGGTGCCATTTTAGACGGTGAGCATTTTGTTTATATTCTGACTATTTATCACCCTTAATGACGGCTGATGTCTCAACATTTCCGCTATGAATTTTTCAATGTTTAATATCTTACATTTGTAAATGATTTGATGACATGCTGAGTTTTATAACAAATGGAATAGTATACCTACAATGTGAAGATTTTGAATTGGATTGCTTAGTAATTTCAGTTATTCAATGTTTTCAACATCTAGAATCATTACAATATGACCATATATCTTATAATTCTAGGGCAGCAAATGAGTGAGTGGTGCAGCACCCCTAAGCGGTGGTGAATTGCAAGAGCTGCTGCTGTAGCCATTCACGTTTGATACATAAGACCTTCAATGTTACAGTCACGCGTTGCTAACTGATAAGCGAAAAGAAGCAGAAGAAGTAGAAATAGGAAAATACTCCAAACGAAACGAAAGGATTAAAAGTCCTCGTTGTATTTCAAATGGCATGGAATACACACTACATAAAGCTGTCTAAATTCTGCGATCCTTCTTAATATGTGCTAGCAATGCATGACTCCTCCACCTAGCAAAATGAGTCGTTCTCCAGACTGTCAGACACTTATTCTTGTCACATAACACATAGCACGTAGTATTTCGTTCAAGTAACTTCAAGTAAGTATCTAGCATAATTCTAAAAAAATAAGTTGACTGAAATCTTAAGTTCGTTATCTGCTAGCTATTAAATATATTTTTGTAATAACTGAACCTTTTTGAAGTGTTACCGTCTCAAGTACTTATATCTATCACCTGCTAATTCAACGAAAACCTTTTTGATACTCGGCTATTTAGTTTTAATTGAGTGCCAATTTGTATTTGACGTAATTAGCGAAGATTTTAATATAATTGATGAAGTGGATCTATAGCGGATTAGGTTTATTCTGTAGATTTTAATTTATGAATTTCCACTCAATTTTTATTGGGGGACGGAACTTTATGAAGGGTTAATACCTTCCTATCTCTCTTGCCGGGTTAAATGTTTTCGATTTGGTGAATATCGCACTGTTAGTGTAGTGTAACATCTACAATATAAACTAATTACCTTTCTTATCACAAGCATGTATTTTCGGCAGACTTTCTTACGAACTGAGTTTAGAACTCAGTTCGTAAAAAAGTGCGCTGGCAGTACTGCAAAGCTGGCAGTGGCACTAAGTATTCAAACCTCGTAATCCACAAAACGTTTGCATTTTCAATAGGTTCTAGTTCCGCACTAGTAGCCTCTCCGCATCCCGTTTGCCAGAACTAAATTACTTTTAGGCGCGCTACGTCAAATTAATTGCACTGCAGTGAATTTTCAGCTGTTCAAATCAAGCCGTTAGAATATGTTCAAGAACACAAACTTAAAATGCAACTTTATATTTCCGTATTTATATACTTTTTAAACTGTAATGACATCTGCAATGTAACATGTGGCTAGCTTAATGCCCGTGAGCGGCGTATTGCAGAAAGCTTGGCTAAAGTCGATGTGACGTAGACGCCCCGAAAGCGGTCTAGGCTCTTTGTGCGGGTCGGATCCGCGCTTGAGGGCGGGCTGAACGCAAGAATGCGGCGTGCGTGCGGGTGGTAGCGCGGTAGGGGTGCAAGGCGGGGGGCGCGGCCGGGGGATGCGTTGCGGTGGTGCGGGGCAAGCGCGGGCCGGGCGCGTGCCGCAGTAGCGTGGAGGCGCCGTCGCGGCCGCTCGGCACCACTCGCCACCTCACGGCGTCCAGCTGCCGCCCGATGCGAGCGTGGACCATCGCCGCGCCGAATCGGCTCCGTAACGTCGCTTACGCTGGAAGGCCAGTTCAAACTTCCCGCCGGTGCCGCGGTTGTTCCCGCGTGTAGAACACATAGGGAAACGACAATGTGCAAAGTGACGGCGCGTTGATTAAAATGTCGCCCTCGTTGCCGCAAAGAGCGAGTTCGAACTTTTATCAGGTTGAGTGCATGTAATTCTCTGAGAAGACGGGTTCGGTTGGACAAAGCGAGCCAAGCAGGAGATGGTAGTTATTATAAATCTCCTTATCTACGAAAGCTTTCTCATTCTTACTGGTTATTGTAGTAATAAGTCTTTTCAAGGTTTGTGTCATTGTTTGGAATTTGCAAGTTCAAGCACTCTAAGTTATTATGCCAAATACTGAGCGTCTTAGTTATATAAATGGTAATCGCTTCCAAATATGTTCCATGAACAATAGATTAGCGCTTGCGGTCTAGAAATTGATACGATGTGTCGATAACTGGTAAGCGAGGGATTATGCGTTAAACATTACGAATTCTGCACAACGCGCTTAATAAAATCAGAGATCCCTGTTGCAACGTACAATGTACATTCCACATAATTGATATAAGCGACGTTTTAATTGAATTATTTGGCGGTACTATTTGAAATGCCGCCAAGATTTCCACTGACAGTACCATCTAATTTGAATAACTAAATATGCTATTAAATTAAAGACAGTTCCTTGTGATAATATTCAACGTACAGCAAATATAAGGTAGATCATACGTAATTCCAACTTTTACCTACTAACCTAAGCAGGACAATAAGTAGGTACCTAATATTACTTTAAGAATTTAAAAATATCTTTACATTAGGCCAATGATAATGTCTCTTTTAAAACACGTAAATATTCTGAAAATTCTGAAACCATCCTGTTTCTCGGCATATTTCCCAAATCGTTCATTTCCATCGTAGCATCGTGGTGTGGGAGTTTGAAAACTGTAGCGTAAGTTAACCAACAAACCTTGGCATTCTCATTGGTCCGGTATGAAACCGTGTTAAGTATTTAAAACTACCTGCCGTACACAATCCACTAACGAAGCTAATGGTTCGACGAAATAACATTAGTTTACGAAGTACCTACCTATATTTTAAAGCTAAACTTTTATCATCAGTTTTCCATTATGTAACATTTTAACGTACCTTTTAAATGTTTATTTTGGTTGTTACTGACATTAGTATTACTATCTATCCATAAATAAATAATAATCGTATATAGGTACGTGTACAATATAGCATGTTTATGCAATGATTTATTTAAGAAGATTTTGAAAGGCATTTTAGGCAAAAAAGTTGCAAGTACTATAAAAGCGTACATACAGTACTTATTTCGATTTTAATTTATGATTGTAAAATGCAAATAATATTCGGTTCTATTTTTGTTAAATGCAATCTAGGTTCGCAAAATGAGATGTGTCATTTTAAATTGATATTTATATATCATTTAAAAATTGTATCTATTCCTGTGAAGGTATAGAAAAAAAATCGATGATTAAAACATCAGAATTCATTTTATGTAGATTTTCCACGCATAACTTAGGCAGGTGCCTACTTCAAAATGTGGGTTGATATTGCTTCAATGTTAGTGATAACATGAATTAATTAACGCAAACATATTCAGGAATTTAACTCGTAAGTAAACGTTTATTATTTAAACATTCAACCAAACAGACCACCTCCAATAACAACAGTCTATGTTGGATGCCGAATTCAGTAAGTAGTCAATAACTGTTTTAATGAGAGAGAACTTCGAGAGTTGCCTAGAAATACTTACAAATACACGTCTCAAGTTAACATAATATTATCATTAATAACGAGCAATAATAATTTTGTTAAGTACTCGTACTTCAGTTTGATACAATATCAAACAAAAAGCTGTTTTTTAACAGATTTTTGGTACTTGACGGAATTTCTTAGAAGAAAAATGAACGTAATTGACGTAATTACTTTCATACCGAATTCTTGTAGGGTCATCATTACAATTTATTATGAAATAAATATGTGCTAAAAGAAATGACAAACTTAAACTGCTACTCGTTTCAATGGAAATTATTATCAACAAAATTATTACTATAATAGGTTTTCAGACAGCCTCTGTAGCGTAGCGGTAGTGACCGCGGCCGCTACGCAGGAGGCGCGGGTTCGATCCCCGCTCAGTGCAAATATTTGTTTGCATGAATATGGGTATTTGCATTGATCTGGTCGTGCCCCGGAGAGCACGTTAAGTGGTTACGGGTATTTGAAGCCCTAAAAAGTCCAATAACTGGTTTAGCTGCAATGCTTCGATATTGCCCAATACAACCATTGGGTTGTGGTGGTCAAATGGCAGTCACTTCACGGAAAATATCAAGGATCAGTGAAATTCGTAGTTACGCTGGTAAAGTGGACCCCAGACTCCGAAGTGAAAGTTTTGGATGCGACTGGAATTAACGCTAGGATGAAAAAGAATATAAGGCTTTATGTTACCGATAATTGCAGACAATTTCAGGAAGGCAGTGTGCTTGTCTGCTTCCTAAGTAGTATAAAAAAAAACTTTTCTAGGTACTATTTAAATTCAATGATCATTAAATAATCAATACATAGTAGAAAGGTAGGGAATTGTATCACCAGTAACAATTTACTCAGTAAAGTTTATTTCTATGGTCTTTCAATAACACATATTTAGGATTTACGTCTTCATAAGACGTAAATCCCAAATTGCGACCATCGTCAATTTAATGATATCGCAATAATTTGGAACTATTCCGTCATTTTAATGAAGTTGACATGATCGATAGCGTAGATAACATCCTCCTTACTCTTAGCTCCGGTAAATGAAGCAAGTATACTTCACAATTAGTATTTCTCACACCGAGCCCGTAATATGTTATAAATATTCATACATATCCTTGTAACCAACATTGCCGAGTCTGTACTCATGGTGTGCTTATTGCTACCTTAGTAGACTGAAAATTTACAGTCGTTGTAGTAAAGAATTTTTAGAGATCGCGTTTTCGAGGAGGTCTTTTTAGGAAGCCGCCATTACTGTAAGTAGTAGGTACATAGCATGAAGAGGAGGGCGTGTGACTCCCGAAGATCTTGATGGGCTGATGGCCAGTCAAACCAGCCTTCCCTGCAATATGTACACTACACTTGTTGATTGAAGAACCTCTGCAACATGACTTTCCTGATAGGGTTGGGAGATCATAGGAAAATTTTATTGCTCCCGCAAAGTCAATATACCTAAGCCAAATAAATAAATGACGTTAGTTATGATGATGATGATGATGCGTAGTACTCAGTCAATTACATTCACCTCAGTCTAGTATTTGATTCTATCAGTAAACTGTTACCTGTACACTCATATGACTATGTGACTACATAAAAGTTTAGTCTAAATATAGATACCTACCTAGATAAGTACTTCTTAATAATTATTATAGTCTATACTTCTGTGTTACTGTCCCATAAAGAGAATATCCAAATGATATTTCTGACAGACAGTATGATGGATCGTGACAACTTAATGAGAGGTTCGCAGTTCAAACACGAGTTCTATCAAAGGAGGTGGTGCCACATGAATTTAATAACAACAGATCGCGGTCTATTATCAGCGTCGTTATTGTTGGGCTAGGCAACATGTAAAACGTGTGTCATCAACCGTATATAAAAATAAAATTATAAAACTTTAAACAGAGATAACATAGCAACACAGAGAAGCAAGTGAAGATAGAAAAATCAAGCTCCATACTTGTAGACGCTGGGGAGATATCGACATTTACAGGTTTCAGCAAATAAAGAATTCCTCCAATTCAATCCGCATTTAAACCTATCCAAAATATGTGTAAATTTCTGCATATTCACACGCAATATGTGTGCTAAGGGAAGCTTATAGCTCCAATTTGATATCTGTTATATTCACTCGGTTATTGATTGCGTTATATATTCTATTTATTTCTTCTATTTCAATCAAGATAGACCGAGCATAGAAACGATCTGAATAACAAAATTAAATTTCTTCTTAACTTGGCATAGGTAACTTGAGGGAACCCATCTCCTGACTTCCTTATCGTTCGAAACTATTTGGTTCCAAATGTATACTCAAGGAAAATGAATGTTTAGAGGTTTAATCGTCTTCGTAATTTGTTCGTATTATAATGATGAACTCACGTCATGAAGTTTCATGTAAGGATTTATTCAAGTAAGTCGCTGTTGTCGATTATGGTAATAGGACCTGGTAACCTGGCCCCCTAGATAAGTGGTAAAATATATTGTAGAATAGATAGAATGATGAATGTGTGGGAATGTATGGGACGTATGGGAATGTATGGTCGTCAACGCATGTCATAAACGTCAAATCTCATACATTCGTCATTCTATTCTACAATACGCCGACCAACGAATTGCCACTTGTCTAGGGGGCTGATCAATTCCAGAATTATGTCAACTGCTAAACTGCTAAACATTATCATTTTCTTTGAGGCAGTCTTAATGGCAGTCATATCTGTCACTAAAGCATTATGCACAATACTGAGCAATTTTCTGCAGTGAGACAGGGATAAAACACAAAAGACAATGAAAAATTATATGCTGCATACTCCGCGTAATATAAAGATACTATGAGAATACACCAGTTATGACAAATGTTGGTTCACTAAGCTACCCACTAAAAACAAGGTAAAGTATCTTGTAAATCAAAGTGAAATGGCACCTTGTTTCTTTTTAATATCTAGAATGAGCAAACGGTGAGGTGTGGGGACGACGGTTGTTTTGTGTTTGAGATCATAACAACTGGAGTCGGCCCATTAGCTTTTTAATATATAATTCAGGGCCTTGCAATGGCGAACGGTGTTATGCGGCAAACCGCAACGACTGCGAGTGGTTAGTGACTGATTTAGTTTTACTTTGCTAAATAGTATTAAACTTATTCTTACAGTAATTAACGATTAATTCATGATATCAAATAAGATAGCACAATTAATGCTTCAAAATTTCATTCAATAATTAGTGATACTCTAAATAATGTTTTCTTATTTTAATGATTCATATATAGCAATTTACGGAACAAAATGAAGTTCACGGATTTATTTTTAAATCGCAGAACTATATTGAAAATCTATAGATTGTACTCGTAGCAGGTATTCATTGCAAATAGAGTAGTTATTGATGAAATTAAAACTTAACGAGATTATTTCAATTTTCAATTTCAATAATCTGTACCAATATTATAAAGAGAAAAGATATTTTGTATTTTTGTATGTAACGAATAAACTCAAAAACTACTAGACCGATTACAAGAATTCTTTCGCCACCAACATAGGCTTTATATCATCACGCTACACTGTCAGCGATGAACAGAATCAGAATTCCACGCGGGTGGAGCTGCGAGCAACAGCTAGCACCTAATATAATAGAAACAGTTAACTTGTGCAATGGACTGGCATCAGCTACTTAATCGTGAGAGTGAACTGGAATAATATCTCAAACACATACATGAGCAATTCCATTCATTTCGCTCAAGATCTAATATGCACAGATTCAATGCTTCACCAACTCCACTGCACAGCGATCAGATAATATAATATTCTATACAAACTAAATTCAACCTTTATTTATTCAGGTAAATACAATTATTGTGTATTTGAAACAAAGTCAAAGTCAAAGTCAAAGTCAAAATCATTTATTCTGTATAGACCATCAAAACGGCACTTACAAAACGTCAATAATATACATATATGTACTAAAGACTAGCTTAGCAAATGGACCACCGCCGGTTCGAAACGCGGCCCCGGCCTGAGAAGACTCCGGCAAGACACTCAGCGGGCTTTTTTTTGGTCTATTTACAAAAAATGCTTAGTCTACTTATTCTAAATACAATCATTTGTTTGAGAAGCATGCATGAGTGAACAGCTCAATTCCAAGCAAGTTTATCATCTAAATATTCTTGTATTTTATAATATCATTTTTGGCACAATTTCCTCTTAACTTCATTTTTAAATTTATTTATAGGTAAATCCCTAATTTAATTAGGGAGCTTGTTAAAAAAGCGTATACGGTTACCCTGGCAAGAATTACTAATTTTTTGGAGTCTGCTATCACAGACTACAAGATTGTTTTTATGTCTCGTATTTATGTTATGCCTGTCACAAATTTTTGGAAATTTGGAAATATTTTTCCTTACATACATTAGGTTCTCGAAAATGTATTGTGACACTACGGTTAGAATGTCTATTTCTTTAAACTTTTCTCTGAGGGAGACTCTTGGGCCCAAATTATAAATAGCTCGCACAGCCCGCTTTTGTAATATAAATATTGTATTCAAATCCGCGGAATTACCCCAAAGGAGAATTCCGTAGCTCAAAATACTATGAAAATAACTGAAATAAACTATTCTAGCCGTATCCACATCTGTCAGAGTCCTATGTGGCAGATGTGGATACGGCTAGAATAGTTTATTTCAGTTATTTTCATATAATATATTCATATATTCATAAACAAAAATCTATACTTGATAAGATAGTTTTTTATGTAAAAGAATAAAAAGAAACGTATCTCACTCTCACTCACGAATAATTTATTGTCCTTTAAATATTTTGGAAATGTAATCACTTTGTGTCTTGTACAGCTTAGCAATTTAACATAAATCATATTTGGTATCGAATCCCTTGTTAAAATTTATGAACGTTATTTCAGTATTTGTTACATTGCCAAAATTTATATTAATGTACCACCAAGATTACCTTCAAATTACTAAGAAATAACAGTTTATATCAACATAACATAACATAACATAAACTCACGCCTATATCCCCGAAGGGGTAGGCAGAGGTGCTAGCACCCACATTTCGCCGTTTATGTTTAGGTCCCAATGTAATAGGTGGCGAGCCTATTGCCATTAACCGGGCACTTATAAACCTGCGATAAATACACACATAACTTCGAAAAGCATCGAAAAGTCATTGGTGTGTGCCATGGTAAAACCTGGGATCGAACCCGAGACCTCGTCTCAGCAGTCCATTACCCATACCACTAGGCTACCGCGGTTATATCAAATGAACGTAATTTGCTTGGAGTTAATACAGGAATAGGCGATACGTGTCTATATAAATAGACAACATGAAAAAAAAAACGCAGACGAGATTCAAAGTGAGACATTTAGAATAAAATAAATGGTCCCTATATTTTACGGGCAATTTAATTATAGATCCGGAGTGCGCTATTACGTAAATATATTTTGAGACTATTGCAATACATTCAAAGTCGCGTCTGACATTCATTACGGACTTCCTGTTACAGTCTTCTTCTCTACGTCACCCTCACCGTTGCTCGACTAAATGATACTTAATTACAGAGATCAACTTGATATACGACCGAAATATTGTGTCACCACGCTGTCTGTGTTACGAACATGGGAGCAAATATAAACGATGACTACTTTTGTTTTGACAAATATGATACAGTTTAAGTTATTAGTTAGAACATCATGTCATTTTAGCTGTCAAGCTATGTTACTCAATCACACTGTCAAATACCTACATTTCATTTTCCAGATCTGAAATAGGTATAGAAGGGTAAATTTTTTCCGTTTGGTAGGTAATAATATAGTCTTCATCAGTTCACCTGGAAGATATTGATGCGTGGCGTACTAGTTTTGTAACATTGTCATTATTCTCGACATATCTGAGCCCGCATGCTGAAAATGTACCTATTTTCAGCATGCGGGCTCAGATATGTCGAGAACAGAAAGTACCTACTGAAAACTATGTCAAGCCAAAGTACTCGTACTTACCTTTCATCATTGTTTTAAGTATAATACGTACCGCTTTGGGTGCAATATTGATGGGCACTGCTTTAGAACTCTTGTGTTTACCCTGCCGCTTTTCAAGTTGAAGCCTCGAGGTAACCTAGAAATGCCTCATGAACGTTTCAGCGTTTAAAGTTATTTCCCTAGATTGTGCGGCGTTTTTGGAAAATATCAAGGTCTAGCCAAATCTGTAGCTATGACTAGTAAAAGCGGACCCCAGACTCCACCAGATTGTGCGGCGTTTTTGGTTCTAAAACAGCCATGTCAAGTGTAGCTTATGACAAGATTCCGTTTACAATATCATTTTAATCATTGACCAGGTAGCGGTTGGTGTCCGAAAGTTTATTACAAATTAGGTATTTCAAGAGCCATATTATTATATTCTCTCATATAATTAATTGATCGCTGTTTAACAGTTCATCATAACATTTACAGTATACTAATAGACGTGAGGAAGTCTCAGCTTTGTTTTATTCAGTTTTGGTGGAATAGAATAAAAGGTTCACGCTATTTTGTCCCGTCATCATCATCTTCATGGAGACGCATTTTCCTGATTGCATCCGTGGCCATATTTTCCTTTGAACGTCATAAAAGGCGACTACAGAATCGAGTTGTTCGCCATACGACAGTTAACATAATTAGCCCATGAAATACTAACTACCCGACTAAAGGTGAAACCTACGATTCCTGCTATGTGGAACTGAAAAACAAAGTTGCCAAAATGTGTTGTTAATAGAAAGAAGTGAGAGATATTTGTATACAGTCAGCATAAAATTGATTTTCACTAGTAAAGTACTCAAAATTATCTTAATATCATGGTAGTCTGATATTTGGTACACACCTTTAATTCGGAAGATCTTCTTCTTCATCCTAGCGTTAATCCCAGTCGCATCTAAAGCTTTTCACCTCGGAGTCTGGGGTCCACTTTACCAGTCTACCTGCGGATTTGGCTGGACTTTTAATTCGGAAGATTATACAATTTATATCAATAAAACAGTTTGCTATTAAAATCATTAGTAGGTAGGTATTAAGACCATTTTGATTACTTTGCTAGTCGAGATCGATCTGATACTAACTGTATGTATATATTTACGCAAAAAGCACCATTTGCAGTCTCATATTATGTAATTCCTTTTCTCAGAATATAAAGTAATCTAATCATACTCTAAAGAGAAACCAAATTAAGATTTAGGATTAAAGCAGCTAGCTCCTGTTATATCCTTCCAATTGAATCGAGAAAGAATAGGAATACTGCGGGCACTGATTACATTTCTCATTCATACGGAACTCAACACCCTTTTCTAGAAACAATCGCTTTTTCTAGCTCACCCGACCGTTTCAAACTTCCTAATGGCTTGATGAGTATCGGGTCGCTAGGTAAATGGTTTTTTATTCATTTTGCAGTGTTCCTCTCACCTTTGAATCAAGAGTGAATAATGTCAACTGCACTGCTGCTGCATTTACATAATATCTCTCCATTTCATTTACTTGGCAAGGCATTTAACTTTACATACATACATACATAAACTCACGCCTATATTCCCCGACGGGGTAGGCAGAGGTGCTAGCACATTTAACTTTAGCCAAACAGATACGCCGCCGCTTTGAACTAGGTCCAGAATATTGATGTTATTATCGCAATAAAGATTATCCAACTTTAGTGGCAGCTGCCCGAGGGAACTGTATCAAATTGCTATTTTCAAATTCCAACGTCTGTTTAAGAGAAGGATGCATTCGAGAGTTTCGAATGACGCAGCGAATTCGTTACCATCTGGCTGAAACCGTCCTGTCATTCCCACCGCTTCTAACGCCCAACTAACAGTAACAATAAATTTGCCAATGTCATTCAAGATTTTCTCGGATACTATTTTGCAAAGTTCCTCAAGTCTGTATTTTAAACATGAAACATTTTAGAGATTATTGAAACATTTTCGTTACTTACATGAAATGATTGGGATTAGCGATTTATGCGACACCTTATTAAAATCAATTGATTAAATGACTCTAAGTTAGTACAAAGATAGAGGAAACTGTAATTCAAATCATAAACTTTATACTTTGTTACAAAATATAAAATCAATAAATGCGATCAAGTTTTAAACTCACACCCTTAAATCATCAACGGGATAGGCAGATGTGTATTAACACCCACATTTCGCCAGCTGTGATTTTTAATCCCACGTAATAGGGGCGAGCCTATTACCATCTAGTAGGCAATTTGTCATGGTCTGTATGTTTACTGTCGGATGGTGAACAGCCCTATCCCTTAGTCAGTTATGTTCAATTCCAAAACGTTTACACATTTGAGATTAATACCTGTTTCGGATACAATTTAACTGCTACCGAGAAACAATGGTCTATTCAATAACGTTATATAATAATATTGTAACCCTTTAACAACATTTGGATCTTTGCGAATTTATGAGCTTGACTAAATGACAGCACTTTGTACAAGGCTTCCGGATGTTAGTGAGCTTACATCAAAATAATCTTACCAGAATTGAATGCGGCTTCCAAGAAAGCAGTTATTTTTTTTGAGTATTATGGTTGTTGCACAAATTTCAATTATATCATCATTAAATAATAAAACATTAAAAATATAAGCTGTTCAAATAAGTAGTAATAAAATTTCAAATTTTCGAACATTGCCACACGAATCTGCCTCCATCTACGAGTAAATAACCGTTCTTTGGAAATCAAAATTATTTACTATTTAATTCACATAGTCGCGGACTTATTAACTTTAGAAAACGTTTGTAATTAAATCACAAGAGTTTTCTTTAGCATAATATGCATCTCTCGTATGGTAGTTCTTGCCTCGGGATCGGGACATGTACCTAACTTTTAAATGTACACTATTTACTCGACGTTTTGACACAATTATTGATAAACTTGATTCCCTTATACACACGGACTTGAAATTGTTACTGAAGTGAAAAATGGACAAAAATTATATCACAACAAAAGGTTTCTAAAAATCCAATATCCATTTTCAAACCTACCTATCAGCAATAGCCAATATGATTGGAATTTGAAGAACTCTTCATACTCGTAGCTCTTCTATTGCCAAATAATTTACTCGCACCCTTCCTTTTAAGAAAATTAAGTACATAATCATTTTCCTATATACACGATATTGAATCATTTTGCTACTACCAATAAAAACTTTACTGTTAATAAAACTCTGCAGAAATCTGATGCCAGTACCATAATATAACTTGGAACTGTGTATTTCATCTTGATTGCAATGTGTTAATTAAATGTACCTATCAGCAGAAAGAGACTTTCAAAACAGGGTTTATTGATTTATTCACTAAAATCGTACAGATTTTATGAAAAAATTCAAATGTTGTGAGGAGACTTTTCAAATAATGAAGATATAATATCTTCATTATTTGAAAATTCTATTTATTTACACGAAATTGTGGCTGGGACGGACTGGATGCGGTAGGCGGAGGATCGGCAAACGTGGCGCATATTGGGAGAGGCCTATGTCCAGCAGTGGACTGCAGTAGGCTAATTGAATTGATTGACACGAAATTAAATACATTGGTATTGTTTGTATACATTTTTTCATTCCATTGTGTTTAAACAACTTATAAAGCTTCCCTTTTTACAGTTTTTCACTCTTAAAACCATAACATTCGCATAATCCCTTCGATTCACCTTATAAGGGATTTCACAGTAAATTTAGAGTTACTGAAAGCTTTACCAGTTTTTTTATAGTTTCTCATCAAGCTTTTTATAGTAATTTTTAAAGATACTGATTTAGCTCAAGTTTTAGAGTTAATAATTTTTTTTAACCATTTATTTAGAAGAACATCGCATTTAGGTATATCGGATTATGTCTACATCCAAAACTAAGTATCTAGGAGGAATACTCTGAGAGCAACTGAGCTACCTGGACCCGTATTCTGCTAATTTTCAACCAATATCATACCACAGACATTGTAAAACGCCATTTAATTTTGGATTTCACTATTTTTGCTATTCAAGTCTAAAATTTAATGATATCTTGTAGAGTGAGTAAAAATGTAATGAACTGTTTTCCATTTAACTAGGGCAACTAACTAGGGTATCTACTATTATATAATTGTAAAGTGGTCGTGTCTGTACATTGGAGATATTTAAAAAAAAAATACTTGGGTTATGCTTATGTTATGTTAACGATACTGTACACGAAAATATATTTTTTGAATTTCCTGTCTGTTTGTCTGTTTGTCTGTTTGTCTGTTTGTCCACGATGGACGCAAAAACTACTGGACGGATTTTGATGAGGTTTTTTTGTTAGAAAGGGCTTACTCAGACTTAAAATCTTACATTTGTTTGATCGCAATCGGTTTAGTAGAACCGAAGATATGAGCAAAGGTCGCGTTAACCGAGATGCACGCGGGCGGAGCCGCGGGCGGAAGGCTAGTTTAAGCATAATAATGATATATTATATCAATAAAGTCTAAAATTCAATGGCTTTTTTGCATGGCAGTGATATGACAATGGTTGACAATTAGCACAATCGGGGTCCTCGAAATTTCCAAGATATTTGAAATTCCCCTTTGAGTCTTGTTTTTTTTATTGTCGATATTTTCCCGTCCCATGGGAAATACCACAGTTGTCAATTAAGTAATTCTTCATTTCATTGAAGTATAGGTACTTGTCGGCCGCATGAACATAAAGTTAGGGTAAAACTGGGATTCATGCCCCAGTTGGATAGTTGCCCCAGTTTTTAATACTATATAGGGACGTTAGTGACATTAACACTTTACTATAATTATAAGAGCTCCTCATGTAGACTGCAGTGTCATAAAAATCATCAGAGTAGTCCTTCTTAGTCTTTTCATGGTGGGGCAACTATCCTTAAAGTGAGACATCCATCCTGCCATTAACGCTAGGAGGAAGAAGATCCATCCTAAAGGAAGGTGGTCTAAAAAAAAGCTAGGTCAAAAAAATAGGCCCAAATGATTAAACCAGTAGCATTCTTAGAAATTATTCATATAAAATTAATAGTTTTTGAATTAGGAGCCTGTTTTCAAAAAGTGGGGCATTTATCCCGGTTTTACCCTATAGGTGTCTACCTTGGCAACAAGCAAGCTAGGCACAAGGTGTCGCCTAGTTAATTACATACGGCAACCATGTGTGTGTGACATGTGGGCCATTAAGCTGCTTCGTTGTCGTTGCGGTTAGCTGGTCACACAGACGAACACTTCCACACACATACCTATAGGTATCCTTTGATAGCCGTGCCTCGTGGCTTCGGAATGTTGATCGAACGATCCCTTAATTGTTTAGTGTTCGACAGACAGAACTTATGTTATTAGTATGAAGACAGAGACAGATTGAGTTATATGCCTTTAGACAATATAGGATTCGGGCTATTAAGTTGAAAATTTAAACGAATTTAACGCAGTTTACTTATGACTAGCTGTAGCCCCGGGCTCCGGCCGCGTGATATTTTGATTCCGTTTTCACGATGTAGATATCACTACATATTTTATAACAAAGTCGCTGTCGCTGTCTGTCCGTCCCTATGTATGCTTAAATCTTGAAAACTACGCAACGGATTTTGAAGCAGTTTTTTTAATAGATAGAGTGATTCAAGAGGAAGGTTTATATGTATGATACATGCATAATATTGTAGAGAAACACTGATAAATTTAGAGATATGCAGCGGGAACGAGATCAGAAAATATGGCGGTACGAAGTTCGCCGGGTCAGCTAGTAATATATAATTAATAAAATAAAATAAAAAATAATATAATTATCTCTGTACAAATTCCAGCCAAATTCGTTCAGCCGTTTGTGCATAAATGAGTAACAACGTAACGTTCGGTTTCCGCTGAGTGAAAATATTTGTATGCATGAATACCTATGTAAAATTGCATTGGTCTAGGTGTATGTATGTATATATGTTTATTCGTATTCTAGATCCCATAACACAAGCTAGTTAAACTATGGTAGGGTACTTTGGTTCTCGATAGCGTCATGTAGAATTTATTTAAAAAAATTCACAAACTTTCAAATCTTTCAGGGATTTACGTGTGCCCATTAGCTTGTTTACCACCTTAGTGATATAAAATATATATGACTAAGTATTTTGTGGTGTTTACGGTAGTCTCACCGTATAGGGTTATTTAGTGAGGATATAAAATGGTTTATACACGGTTTTCATTTCACTACAGGCGTTTATTAGCATGCGAATGGCACACCTGGCATAATGTCCTTCCTAGGTACTTTTTACTTCAGGGATGAGAATTTTACTTTAGTCGAGAAATGTTTGTATCTTGCAGGAAAGTTATCAAATCGTATATAAAAATATAAACATCATAATTTTTTCAATCATTGTGCAATGTATTTTTGTATTTCAACTGCATTGAGTTTTTTTGATAGAGACTAAATATTATGTTTGTATAAATATCTACTATAATTATGTGTACTATACAATCGAATTTTGTTATATTATATCAGGTGCTGCACGCACAAAACGATACCTATAACGTGATAGACATCAGTAGCTTGTAAATTTTAATTATATTACACATAATATCTTCTATAAACAAAATTTAACTTCGCTCACTCCTCCAAGCAATATGCTTGAAAAGGGTGCAATATTGTCACTAACAAACATTCAATTTATGTAGTTTCAACGCTCGTAGTTATTAAAATTACGATAAAATACGGTAACTTAGTTTATAAGTTCAGGAACTGATTCTGAAATGAGGTTACTAGTGCAAAAGTCCGGGCAGGCTGTACATTAACAGTACAAAAATAAATGGGGTCGCACAAATCCGAAGTGCATGCGGCCTCGTGGGGTCGTGGTTAACGTTGCCAAATTTGAAGACAGCTAAGACTATTTATTACACGAAACTATTGTATTCGGTTCTAGGTTTTGCCTTTTTCTCAAAAATATGAACTGTTAAACAATTGAGTTGTAACTGAAAGCTCAATTTCGTTGCAAACGGCGCACACTGGGGCGTCGTATATGGCGGTCGTACCCAAAACTCTAATTATACGAGAATTTTTTTATATTTTTTTTTGTTTTTAAAATAAGTGATTAAGAATGAAACTTAATAAAAACGACTTGTGAGTAATCGTCATGTCTATAATTCTTGTTCCAACATATTTAGTACATCAGAATCAAAAAATTTTTTTTTTCATTATTAGGTAATTTTCTGTTAATGGTTACAACTGGGTCGGGAGAAACAATTATACGATTAATTATGTCTGTAAAGTTGTTTGTTCTTGAACTTTTCCTAGCAAAATGTTCTCTGTAGGACTAAAAGTCTTTATTCCGGGCCTCTTGAGCCTCCTCACTCAACATTCCTATGTGTCGGGTTACCACTCGTCAGTTTCCTCAATATGTCAGTTTCTCTAACCGGTCAGTTTCCTTATTCGTCAGTTTTAATAATTCGTTAATTGGTTTAGTTGGGCAATAAATCTGAAAAAAAGTTGAGCGCCTTAAATTGAAGTATAGCAAAAAAATACGATTATTTCTATTTTCCGCAACAGGCTTTCACTTCTGACTTCAGATCGATAAAATGGAGGGTTCAGAGTACCTAACTATGAATTTAGATTCAAAAGCCTGTTGCGGAATTTTTAAATATCGAGCCTTAAAATAAAACATCATCTCATCTTCAGAAACCTGTCATATCTCCGACTTTATTCAATGTTTATTTAAATAAAAATAGTTTTTATATTGGGCTTACCTTGATCTATAATCGACATAATAATGTTATAATGTAAACAGAATAAATATATTATTAAAAAATGTTGATTGCGCTTAATCAATCGCAGAGATGCACCAAAATGACTAACAAGGTCCACTTTAAATATTTTTATCGCGTAGACAGCTAACTTTTCATTGATCGAAATATCACCAACAGATGTCGGAATACCTTGCCTATGTACAAAATGAAAAACATACCAAAATACCTTCATTTAAAATTTTGGGTTTTGGGTACGACCGCCATACACGGTGCCCCATTGTGCGGCGTTGCTTGCTGTGTTCTGATGAACTATGGGGTAGATCCCGTGTAGATAAATTTACAGTTGAACACGTATCATTAAGACATAAATTAAATGGATTTATTATAACACGTACCTACTTAAGTGTCTTCTTACTTGTGCTACTGTCTATAAAGTCTAGGGATATTTTAAATAATTTTCTTAATTTTCATTTTTTTTTTTCAAATTCATTCATTTCATTTCAAAAACGGATTTTTTGAATAACAACTTATAATCCAAAGTTTTTGCAATTTGAGTGCGCGATTTAGTTATAAGTGACGGACGTATGCAACACCAGGTTCTTACCTAAGTTTGTTTTTTTTTGAGATCCGATTTATAATCCAAAGTTTTTGCAATTTGAGTGCGCGATTTAGTTATATGTGACGGACGTATGCAACACCAGGTTCCTACCAAAGTTTGTTTTTTTTTGAGATCCTATTTATAATCCAAAGTTTTTGCAATCTGAGTGCGCGATTTAGTTATAAGTGACGGACGTATGCAACACCAGGTTCCTACCTAAGTTTGTTTTTTTTTGAGGTCCGATTTATAATCCAAAGTTTTTGCAATTTGAGTGCGCGATTTAGTTATAAGTGAAAAAGTAAACGAAATGTAGAAGAATATTACTTTTGATTACAAATCCTGATAGGGTATTAAATAAGGGATAGGGTAGGGTTAGTCCGTGACCTAAAAGTCGCGCAGCGGGCTATGGAGCGAGCTATGCTTGGAGTCTCTTTGAAGGATAGAATTCGCAACGAGGTTATCCGACATAGAACCAAAGTTACCGATATAGCTCGCAGAATAAGTAAGCTGAAGTGGCAGTGGGCTGGTCACATCTGCCGAAGGACCGATGGCCGTTGGAGCAAACGAGTCCTAGAGTGGAGACCGCGCGTAGGAAGGACGGAAGGTGGGATATCCCCTAGCCAGGTGGACCGACGACCTGCGAAAGGTGGCTGGGACGGATTGAATGCGGAAGGCAGAGGATCGGCAAACGTGGCGCACATTGGGAGAGGCCTATGTCCAGCAGTGGACTGCAGTAGGCTAATTGATTGATTGATTGTATAAGTAAGTCTTTACCATTTCCTTGTATATTTTTAGCTATGTGTGAAATCCCTAGGCAGTTCTGAATTGTATATTTTTATCTTTCCCTTAAAGAAAGAAAGAAAGGAATAAGCGGAAATCATTTTTTTTTTTATTTCGGCTTATTCCTTTTTTCCCTTTTACTAAGAGTTATTCTTAGTTTAACCAGTATGATTGGGTCGGCTTAAACTTGTTATGCCCGTTAAGTTTCAGTATGTGAGATTCCTTTCTTGCTATCCCTTTTCTATTCTTGCCACATGCATATACCAACATGGGTGTTACTTCTGCTTCTGAACTTGTTCATAGGCCCAGATAACCGCATCAGGCAGGCAGGCTGAAAAAAAAACATTTGTTAATTAACTTTGCAAGCAAATCAAGCAATATCTATTTGGATCATACATATTCCAGAGATTTTAAAAAGTCAACACTGCGAGTGGTGCGTCCGCTCGCGTTTGGGCCAATATCGTTGGATTAACTGCTCAACATTTCTTTTTAATAACCCGAAAAATGCAGGAATAGTTTACAGTACAAAATGAACATAATATGCCACAAAACAGGGGTTCTTTTTAAGCAGCACTTGGTTACTAATTTTTTTTTTATCATTTTCTTCCGAGCTGATTTGAACATAGCTTACTTACTCGTACTAGAAAGTTTGTTCTTTATAATAAAGTGGTATATTAATAGTATTAGAACTACTTATATTGGATTATACTGGCGCTCTAAGTGGCAATGCTTGCTGAAGAGAACTAACATTATTATAAATCATGACATAATAAGTAAAATAGTTTTATTACAATGTGTAATATTCACGTAAACTGCCGCTAGTATTACATGGTAATATAACATTATAATACCTATAGGAAACAACAGCTTTAGTAGCGGGCGGCTACAGTACTGTGGATTAGGTTCTGAGATCGACACCTAGGTCAGCAAAGTGCTATAGGGTTTTCTAGGAGGAAATGGTAGTTCGGAATAGAGATTGGTAAACAGTGACTTCATTAAACCATATCATTGATGAAATAAAAAGACAAAAGGACTCCTTTGACTATTCTTTTAGTGATACCTACAAAATAATAGTCTCCCTAGCCTTCCACCCACGGCTCCGCTCACGTGGATCTTTTATCTCCGGTTCTACTCAACCGATTGCAATCAAACAAACGTAAGATTTTTAAGTCTGACCAAGACCTTTCTAAAAAAAACCGCATCAAAATCCGTTCAGTAATTTTTGGGTCCATCGCGGATAAACATTTCCCATTTACAATTATATGTTAGTACTAGCCTTCCGCCCGCGGCTCCGCCCGCGTGCATCTCGGTTAACGCGACCTTTGCTCATATCTTCGGTTTTACTCAACCGATTGCGATCAAGCAAACCTAAGATTTTAAGTCTGAGTAAGCCCTTTCTAACAAAAAAAACCGCATCAAAATCCGTCCAGTAGTTTTTGCGTCCATCGCGGACAAACAGACAAACAGACAGGAAATTCAAAAAAAATATTTTCGTGTTCAGTATCGTTAACATAACATAACCCAAGTATTTTTTTTTAAATATCTCCAATGTACAGACACGACTAGTTTACAATTATATAATAGTATAGATAATAAATAAATAATAAATAAAGATAGATAATAGAATAGAAGATAGATTACTCGTATATTATGGTGCATATAATACCTAAGCTTAATGCTCTTAAGATAGTAGATATAATACAATTCGTCATGGAACGTGACAAATCAACAGAAATAAAATATACCCGTATTAAATGAAAAAGGTCATAAACGAACAATAGATTCAAGTCGACTTTTTGATCCAGGATAAACTAAAATGAATAAGATGAAAAATGCCTGCGGGACGTGGTCTGCCTCACAATGCAAGCGTCAACATGCAGGAAAATGAATTCTGTACCTAAGTTTATATCACAACTTGAATGTTATAGTTAACGAGTAACTAAATATGAACGCTGTTTTTCACACTGTTGTACAGCACATGTGGTGTGTTGGTACAACAAACATTTACATAATATCGATTGCAAAAAAGTTCGTGAAAGGCTTTCTTGCCTTTTGTAGTTTTCGTGACACTTTTTGTACAGTGTTTAGTGCTATTGTTAGTTAAAAGAGTGTAAGGTGATTTTTGTAAGGGTTCTTCCTCACAGCATCGAAGAACTGCCGTTACCTATTATGGTTTTGAGTCAAATCGGCTGAAGTCATATCATACTTGTATATAGCTTAAAGAAGGGTAAGAATAATGCCCGCTACAGACGCTCCAATTCGGTCGGGTCCAACCACCCAACCGCTTCCGCAAGCCGACAAGTGTTGCCGTTTCGGGAAAAATAAAAAAGTCAGTGTTGCCGTTTCGGGAAAAATAAACTTTACCAAAATGTCACTAGATTGTAAGGAATAAAATAATTAAAATATAATAATAATAAATAATTAATTTTTTATTTTATTCCTTACAATCTAGTGACATTTTGGTAAAGTTTATTTTTCCCGAAACGGCAACACTGACTTTTTTATTTTTCCCGAAACGGCAACACTTGTCGGCTTGCGGAAGCGGTTGGGTGGTTGGACCCGACCGAATTGGAGCGTCTGGTACGGGCTTAAGTTTCACTACGGTTAAGTTTTATAGCCCACTCACTGAAGTTTCAACATCTTAACATGCTAAAGAAAACACCAAAACACAGTGAAATATTAATATCTGTCATAATGTATTGATATTGTGTGTATTGACTGCCTCTGTGGCGTAGCGGTAGTGAACGCGGCCGCTACGCAGGAGGCGCGGGTTCGATCCCCGCTCAGTGCAAATATTTGTGTGCGTGAATATGAATATTTGCATTGGTCTGGGTGTTTCTATGTATAATATGTATGTATTTACAAAAAAAAATGTATCTAAGTATGTTTATCCGCATTCTAGAACCCATAACACTAAGCTATGCTTACTTTGGGTCTAGATAGCGTTGTGTAGAATGTCCTACAATATTTATTATTATTATTATCATCATTTTTTACAAACTTTGAATCAATCCTCTTATCTGTCAAGTGGATTTATTCAGTTTCTAAAACACAAAATAACACTACACTACACTACATTATCTACACTACATTACACTTCACTCGATAACACTATACTGCATTTTTATAATAAGTGAGTATAACTTGAATCGACATCCAGTTTTTAGATCCCCATGTCACTTGAATAGCCATAAACCGCCAACCCCGATTAAGTAGCAGTAACTACTGCGTAGAGACACTTCTAGTACCAGGCTTACAAGTCATGGGTGATACAAGGTCAAAGTACATAGCTTATGTTGCATAATTATTCAAAAGACAAAACTGATTCCCCCCTGACTCTTTCAATAGCTCAGACGATCCTATTTGTCATTTCGGCAGTCTACAAAGATTGTTTTGACGGGTAAACATTTCAACACAGTATAAAATCCTCAGCACACTTCTTAAATGGATCAAAAGTAAAGCTCTTAAACTGGTTAAACTTCGTTCGGCAAATATTTTACTTCAAATGCTTATAATCTTTTTACAGCTCTATATCGATGCTGCGAAACTAGGGTCAATATACACTGCTAGTTATTTTTAAAACGGGATACTGATGAAATTTCAATTGCAACTTAATATTTTAGGGTATAATTTTTGTAATTAATATACCTATTATAACTGTTAATATACTTTATCTCCCCTATTCTCAGTAGTTCAAGGAACAGTTCAATTGATTGAACTAGTGATACTTTTTCGTATTGGTAGTTCAATTTGTTTACATCATTGAACTATTGATACTCTCATACTGAAATGTAAACATTAAAAAATTAAAACCAGTTGACACTCTTTACGCATTGAGTGTCAAAATCAATTTAAAAAATTACATTATGATACTGCTCTTCTATGGGGAACTGTATCATAATAATATATCTTTTTTTCCATTACGATACAGATTAAATAGGTTTCTATGTAGTTTGTCTCTAGATAATCTGTGGTCGCGGCGCAAATCGCAATCGCGCATGCGCGCGCCATCAACAAATGGATTTTAGCCAATGACGTATTATCGTTTTTTAATAATAAATTCGTAATAATAAAATACGAGTATTATTAATATAAATAATAATATAATTCATATAAATTAATTACATTGATGTATTTTTAGTAAGTAGACATTTTTTAATATTTTGTGATAGCGCCATTTTTGAGAGCCTGGCCATCTTCTTGTATGACGTATCTATCAACCGTCACTGAACGTAACGTTGTAATTTTATGCAAATTATTTTAAGTTTTTCGTGAGATTAGATAAAGTAGTGTATGAAACAGCACATAATTTGGTCTTAGAACACTCGTGTGAAACTATAAAATGACGAGCCGCCAGTTTTAAGAACCCTTATTATGCAACAGTTTCATATACTACTATAATTACATACTCTGTAATGTTTTAAGGCATGTTTTGTTCTTCAAAATTGTAAAAACACGTTTAGATGGACTGATCAGGAAATGACTAATCTATCTAGAAGCGGGGAAACTTCCTCAAAGAACTTCCGCGTTACTAACTAACTTCCGGGTAGCCTATTAAATTTCTATATAAGTAAAACAATTTTTGTTTTTATCAGAAAACCGGATATTTAAGAAATGTCTCACAGGTATAATCATCAAAAATCCGAATACTTGAATAAAAATTGTCAATTACCTATCACATTGTGCAATTTTCATTTTAAATGAACCGTTTTGAATGTATTTAAACAAAAACTTGTCGTAACTTTATATTTGTAGTGTAGAACATAATAAATTAACTGATTGTATTGATAATACAGACAGCCTGTCACTAGCAGTAGGTATGTAGTATTAGAACTGATTGCAAAAATGTGTAACAAAAGAGTGGTAGGTATACCAATAAAGAAGAGTTCACATAGCTAAGGGGGTGGTATAGTATGTGCGGGTACTCGGTGGCGGAGACACGCCCGCAATACACTTGATAGTCGTTCGAGGAATGCGTGAAATGAATGTGGTGTGCCTCGACTGAGATAAATCTATTACCAATGGTAGCTGCATTAAATTGGCAAGGAATTTGTGATAGTGATGCCGATTTGATTTTATCACTACGAGTGGGTATGTGTGACGTTGGCCACAAAAATAATGGGTCGCTGTCATCTATATTAATCACAGTCACAATATTCGAAATTGATGCTTCAAGTTCATAATTAAATCCGTTACTGTTACCGTACGTAATACCATCACACTAAAGCTCATCAATAGCTGCTACCAAAAAAACTTAATTTACTACATAAAGAAACGAGACTATTTGAAATTTGAATGAACTCAATACTTTAATAAAATAAATTTCTTGGAGTTTATTGAAATTAAATGCCACGGTTGGCTGGTCCTGTTTCTGACCTAAATGTGCAGTGTGCTTATCTGAGAGATGCTGCTCCAACACTATTGCCTTCCATAGATAGCAATTTTGATTATTTTCCTATCAAAGCGCTTGAATGCAAATAGAATTCAATTTGGGAACTACTACCGGCACTCCTACAACTTACAACTGGAACTTTGAAACTGAACGCAAAGTGTTTTCCACGTTACACTGCACTTTTTGATAGTCAAAGCAGGATTTCAGTAGATATATTAGATACTTATTCTGAAATATAGAATGGCTGAATAGAAGAAACTCGAATTCAGCGGTCATCTATCAAATAAATCGTCATATTATAAAAAATCTCTGTGAATATTTATACGCTCACAAAATTAAATAATGTAGAAGTACAATTTCGACGATCATCGAAGAGTAGCATCGAAATTAAATAACCGATTTTTAATGAGACAAACGTTGTCCTTCACAATGATATCGCTATTGTCGTCCAGGTACCTTAGTAGATATTTAATTTAGTAACTGTATTTAGAAAATGGCTACCCCGCTTTCAGTACGGCACGTGGCATAGTACACAAAACCTGCTATAAATAAAAGTTGGCCAACTAGCTCAAATTGTATCGTAGTTTTGTCGGTTTATTTTTCGTGCATTCAATGAATTCATTGGTTCCTAGTTCAGTCGTTCGTTCGTCGTCGGTCGTTCATTATCATCGATCGAACTACTATCAATAAATCAATGACTACTTATGGAACAGTGAGTAGTAGTATTCAAAAACAGCTTTAGGTCTCATTTACACGGGTTCCATCATTGACAATTCGTCAGAAAACACGGTGGCGAATGTACGTACAACATTCACATTGCTTCACAGTTACAAACTAACTTTGGAACTGTGGTTTTTAAAATTTTAACCTATTTAAACATAAATTGTCGTTACATGATATACAATTAAAAATAATTGAAATAAAGTTCAAAGCAGTTCAAAGGTACTTACAAACCCATATCACGCTTGCGTTAATTCCTCGAAATATATTATTATTATTATATACAATACCTACATTATTATTCAAATATGATAATAACTTTAGAATCGTTCTCATTTGTTAGTATAATATTTATAAGCCAAATAACTCAAGTACTCAGTTTGCTCTTCAATCTGCTTCGTCAAATTCAACATAATTTCTAAATGTACTACTAAATATACTTCTAAATGTAGGACTTCTAAATGTACTAAATACCTTTGTAATACCTTTGGTCAGCAATAAATTATTTTGATTTTTTTTTTTATTAAGTTTACTTATTTTATACAATACTAGCTTTTGCCCGCGGCTCCGCCCGCGTGGATGTCGGTTATCGCGACCAAACATAGCCTATGTCCTTTCTCGAGGTCTAATCTACCCCTATACCAAATTTCATCAAAATCGGTACAGTGGTTTGGGCGTGACAGACAGACAGACAGACAGACAGACAGACAGACAGACAGAGTTACTTTCACATTTATAATATTAGTAGGGATAACTGACCCGTTTTAACTTCGCATGAGAATAATGTATTTTGTAAAAACAAATCCTATGACCCATTAATTTAAATGTTACGTACTATGACCCGACTAGAGTGCCAAAATAATAACGGATCCTTAATATAATCTTACCTTGTCTATAACCTCCCTGAAAGAACAAACCAAAGTAGGTTTATATTTTTTTACTACGATTCGCAACTGCGGATGTTATATTGTAGGCCTACAGACTGATAATATTATTTTCTGATAGGCTCCTCAGGTTGCGAACAAGTAAATGGTATGTGATTACAGGGCCTATGAATGCATACAAGTATCTAAGATATTATCCTCGCCTCTCTAATTATGAAAAAGAAGTTAGATAGGTAGAAAGGGGAGAATATAAAGGAAGATCAGGCCCAAGATACATTCACAGACCTGTGAAAGTGTCCATAATTCAAATTTCAACGCTTGATAAATTGACAGAAGTAAATTGGAATAGTTATATAATAACTAGCTGCCCCGGCGAACTTCGTACCGCCATACTTTCGGCCCGCGTGGTATTCAAATCCCGTTCCCGCTGCACCCTTATCACTTAGGGGGATGAAAAATAGATGTTAGCCGATTCTCATAGATACCGGATAAGCACAAAAAATTTCATCAAAATCGGTCGAGCCGTTTCGGAGGAGTTCGATTACGCACCCCGTGACAGAAGAATTTTATATATTTTACCAAATAAAAAATAAGGGTTGATCGTAGAGGGGTGAAAATTTAGGGTTGCATGTATTTTTGTATGATGTATCATAAAAAAATAAAAAATAAAAATTTTGTCTGAAAAAAAAAAAAAAAAAAATTAAGGGGTGGACCACCCTTAACATTTAGGGGGATGAAAAATAGATGTTGGCCGATTCTCATAGATACCGGATAAGCACAAAAAATTTCATCAAAATCGGTCGAGCCGTTTCGGAGGAGTTCGATTACGCACATTTGTGACACGAGAATTTTATATATTAGATACACCTTACTCTTTCCCTCCCGAGACAAAAAAGACAAATAGGCAACCAGAGCCGACGACTAAACATACTCTCTGAGGCATCGATGAATGATTCGTTTCTTTTTTTATTTTCTTTTTTCCCACCGGTGGCAATATATTATCATCTTTTAGTCTATCCTACTAATATTATTATAAACACGAAAGTTTGTAAGTATGAGTGGATGTATGGATGTTTGTTACTCTTTCACGTAAAAGCTACTGAATGGATTTTAATGAAACTTCACAATAATATAGCTTATATACATCAGAATAACACAGGCTATGTATCAGCGATGAACGGGATTAGAATTCCCGCGAAGCCGCTGACAACTAGTCCAATATGAACGCGATTCATGGTTACTACGCGTGGGCGGTGCCCATACGCCTACAAATAACAAAACTGATAATATTATAATTTCCTACAAACGTTAAAAAGCACCGAAATAACGCACAAGTTTTCGTATTAAAAGGTAATAAGCACTTTAAAAATAACTCGACTACAATCATGTCATGATGTGTGGTCACGATCGAACAATTGCTTTTACGTCGTTGTAAGCAACAGACTGTGTGGTTGCGTGTGATGTCAACACCAAACTAAATTCTTACGATAGCTTTAACGACGTTTTATGGTCACTTTGTGGTTTACATATAAAATAGAATAGAATAAACATTTATTTTCTCACCACATATTTGGAGTATACTTATCAATATGTAGATTAGATAGTAAAAATCAGATAAATAACCCCATGACTGAAAACTCTCTCTCTCTCTCACACCATGATCTGGATCCGATTGGATGAGGAATGGATTATCGATGACAAAATGGGAATATGTTTTACTTGTAGTAGTTTTATGAGAAATTAAACCAATCTATAACTACGACATTATTGTCGTCAGTCAGTAAACGAAAGCAATCACTTAATTTTTTTTTTGTGTTTCAATTTATATCTGCGATCAGCCTCTGGCTTTTAGCGGATGTGGTGGAAGGTTTCACTTTTCAGAGCGTGTCCTCCAGCGAGGACATCAACTCCCTATTCGGAACAAGAGACAACATCTTTTCTCTTGAGGCTCTTGTTGTAGTTAGGTGTTAGTAGCCTTGTTGCCAGTGCATTAGGATGGCTTTTAAGTCTTTGTTCGTATTGCTCTCTTGTCCTTGAATTTACACTCGTAGTCTCGAGTTGCTCAAACTGTTTTATTAAGCAATCACTTAATAAAACAGCTTACAGACAGAATTTGATATGATAAGGCTTAACAAACTAATTCGTGCACAGATATAGACCAAACCGATTAAATCATTGAGCGGTGAACTAATCACACCTTCTAATACATCATATATAGGTATAAATATTATACACACAAGCCGATTCAGTCGAACAGATCAGATGATAGTGACACTTTTGAGTTATGAACCGACTCGCCCTCATTGCAGTGTCCTCACATTAGTGACGTCATACCTAGCCGGCAAAAGCTTGACGGTCCCTGGTTGTTTATAGGTGAGAATTATTACCACGGATTATTACCTAATCGTTTCTGACGTATTGATCGCTCGCAGTCGCTCAACAACACGCTATCTACTATTATTATACCAGCCTATTTGAAGCTCCACTTATATTATAGAGTGTATTTCACCATAACATTATCTTTAAATATTGTTGAAGTGACAGGTATACAAGATTGGTAAAATTATATTGTAGAACACCCACCTCATCATCAAAATTCTGCTTATATGGTATCTACTATATATTTTAATAATATACTGGCCTTCAAATAATCGATGTTATATAAATTCAGTATAGAGACGATCGATTTCAGTAATGGCAAAAGCTCATCTTCTAATTAAAAAATATTTGAAATAATCGAAATAATAGACATGTAAATAAATATTTGCAATTAATAAACTCACTATTTAGTATTTACGGACTCCACGTACTTCACCGCTGATCTCGTTATGAGCATTTTAAACTATGTCTATGAGTTCCTTACTCTTGCTAATGTCTCATCATTGTTGCATCCTGTATCCGGTATATGAGGAATACTGTACGTAGAGAGGCACTTTTTGCAAGCTTTTATTTAACTTGCTGTAGCGCAAATATAAAACGGAAAAACATCCCTTGTATATCTATGTATTTTTTTGTGTTTTATTGCAACTGAATTTTGGAATAAAATTTTGTTATGAAAAAGTTTTTTACAAATTATTTTATTTAGGTTTTACCGATTCTACAATAAATCATGTAATATAGTGTCAATTACTGCCGCTTCAACTTAAACTAAAACAAAAAGCTTTGAAGAGGTACGTAAAAAGGCGTTCATAATTAGGTGACAGTAATTACAGGTCCCCACAATTTAACTTATATTTTAATAAAGTTTATAGGTATACCATTATCTTAAAGTTGAATAATACGATGCTTTAGTATACTTTTGCGCCAGAAGAATGACCATTGTCTACCTGAAGTGGAACGCAACGAGGCCAACACCCTCATCAACATTTTGTGTTTTGATTCTAATTAGGTTTAGGTTTCTGTGCCCGTTCGTTTTGTATCCAGGATTTATCTCTTCACAGATAATAAACACTGTATTGTATTTGAGGTTTCTCTGCTGAATAGGTCCCTCAAGTATATATGTACTAGCCGAGAGCCTTTTTGCTCCACAAATAACAATTGTGGAATCCTTAAGGAAAACATCTTTCTTACGCTCAATTGAAATACAAGGGTTATTTGTACAAACAATTCTTAAAAATGTACATAGGTACGAACTGATAAGAGTTGAGAAATGTAGTGTGTTGATGTAGTTTGGATACGTAAATGTACAACGACGGATAAAACAAATACTTTTATAAAGCAAACGTATATAAGAGAGCAAATCGATAGTCGACTCTAGAAAACACCATAAAAGAAAAAAGTAGTACGAGTACAGTATAAAGAGAATCAAATCACTTGCATCCAAGTACCGAGATATTTCGATAGTCTCGGTAGAGTACAACTACCACACAAGTTTACCAATTAAAACATTTTTTTCATAAACTAGGTAACGATAATCCTATTAATAAGCATTTACAATGTACTCAATGTACTTGCGACGACGTGTGAAGTTCAGTGCGCTCCATCTGACATTAATCGCTAGATTATACCAATGATGTAGGCGAGATTCAAAGCACGTGCAGCTTATGTAGCCACACATCGTTTTAGAGCGTTTTACGTCGCGCACACATTGCAATAGGACTCAAATTTTTGTCATTTTTTCTTGGTCCAATCCTGAACCTGGTACTTCAGGTTCGATCATCTCTCATTCCTGCTTCAAAAAATATTTTCTCGTTGGCGATTCCGGCTATTGAGGTTACTTGAAGTATCTCTACATATTGTACCTAGCTATTCTGAAAAACTCAGTAAGTAGTATAGAAACAATAACTTAGTCTTTATTTTATATTTTAACATGTCCATGTTATCCATAACATTTAAGACTGCCTACCTTGGGTGTGCTCGTTATGAGCTGTAACAACCTGTTTTCTTTCGAATAATAATTTTTAAAATTCTAAATCATTAGTAGCGTCCTCTGTATTCAGGTTTAAAACTTTGCCCCGACGTGTCCACGGGGCAAATTTAACGAAGCCGGGTGAATAGCAAATGAACTGGCTCATTTAAAGGTTTAACTCGTGCACACCCGCCGTGCCCGACTGCAATAATTGTATAGATATACTGCGACTTTCCTTTTTGAGAATATTCTGTACTCTAAGTTTCTTGCTACCAGCAGGTTCACTGGTACGCTATTCAACTACAAGAGGACTGTTTCAAAATGAGTTTCAACTACAGTATTACCGAATCCAAGACTGGGTTACTCTTGACAGACCAAAAGGCCTTCCTTTGCTGAAGGCAACTCTGTACCCTTCAATCGTGAACGACAGACCGCCATGAACTAATTGCCAACTAACACGGCAGAGACCAACGACGTGTGAGTACTGTGGGTGCCTCCAATCATAGAAAATTGTGCCCCTAGGTATACGACAAACACAATAGTTATCACTCATAGCATGTCGGGTTCACTGTGGGGAAAGATTAGAACAGACCTACCATCTGCTTTACTGTGTAGAAACGGACTCCCCAAAAAAGTCATTTTTTTATAAAAGTGTCCGTCGGACAAAGAACCATAGTTGGTGAAATGTAAATACACTGCTGCCTACCCTACTTTCTAAGCACATTAAACTTTTGTTTAGAAAATTGAAACTCCTATATAAAAGGTAAGAGAGGTAATTTATTTCCTAATTACAGTTTATTAAGATACTTAATTTATGTATTTTCCAAGAAACTGCAGTGTACCTACTTCAAAAAGAACGTTGTAGTTTTTTACGAGCCCCGTAAAATTGCACGTTTTGCACCCATCCCATGTTGTTGGCGCGGAAAATTAATAAACGTAGTCCTATTAGGCAATTTCGCATATTAAATACTTTTTAATTGAATAAAAGACGCGGTTGTGATGCGACACTCTCGCATCAAAAGGTATTTTAAGCCGCAAAGCCGTAACCGTATCGCCTCGTAGCTCGAGCGTACCCGTATCACTCATTAAAAAGTAAAAGCATTTAAAATAACGCTTATTTTATGTAACAGTTGATTTGGAGTTTTATGATACGTTTATTATTTTTTCATAGAGATAATTTAATTTCAGCCGCAGGTATTATGCATAAGAAACTCATTTAATGTACTTAGAAAAAGTAAAAGATAGAAGTACGTAAAAGATAGAAAAAGTCTGCAATCGTTCCATGTACGTGTAAGAGTTCCTAGATTATTAATAAGTATATAAGTATACTCGTAATATGTAATTCTATACATAAAAAAAACGAAAGACTTGCTCTACGTTTGTGCTAGGTACATGTCATGATAAAAAAAGGAAATGTTTGAAAAGTAACTGAAGCATAATATGATATTAAAATTTACTCAAAGGAAATATAAGCCTACTTTTATTCTTAAAGCATTATCAAAGGCTATGTACTGAAGTCACATTTCACGAAAGCCGTAAGCCGCGCTCGAAGGGGATCACTAATGAATACACGAATATACGTGTAAATCTTCGACGAATAGCTACGCACGTAATAAATGCGTAGACAGGAAAATGACTTATTGACTAGAGCAATCTTCTTCATCTTAGCGTTAATTCCCAGTCGTATCCGAAGCTTTCACCTCGGGAGCCTGGGGTCCGCTTTTTCCAGTCTAACTGCGGGTTTGACTGAATTTCGATATTTTCCGTGAAGCGATTGCCATCGACCAGCGACCTCCATAACCCATTTGCAATATCAAAGCATTGCAGTTAGGCCAATTGTTGGATTTAGGGCTATTACTTATTCTGTGCTTCTCGGCTCCAACTACCTGTATAGCAACCGGGACCGAAGGCTTAACGTGCTCCCCGAGGCACGATCAGACCAATGCAAATACGCATAATCATGCATACAAAAATATTTGTAGTGAGCGGGGATCGGACCCGCACCACGTATATTTTTTTGTAAGTACGATACGGTAAGTGATGATGTAGTATAAGATAAAGCACGTTTGTCTAGAAGGAACTTATTCATTCCAAACGTGAGGACTATCAGATTGGAACACAGATTCAGGCGGAGAATTCCACTCCTAACTACACGCATAATAAATTACTTAAAGTTATTACAATATTAAAAACCTAAGTAAAACTCGTATCGAGTCTATCATACAGTTATCTGTTAAATTTTGTTGTTGTTTAAATGTTCCCATTCCTAAGAGACTTCTTCGAATATTTAAATTTCGTATTCAGATAAGAACGCAATAAATAACCCTTCCTTGGCAGTCGAGTAATAACGTGTTTGTTTATATAAAACTGCAGTTTCCCCTACTGCAATATACCTAATACTGAAAGCCTCTGTTTGTAAAAGATCACAATGATAATACACAGCTTCTAGTTAGGTAATACGATATGGAACACAATGGAAAGACAGTAAACTACTAGAGTAATTACTCTATTAACTATATGAAAAATCAGGCAGTTGATGTATGGGATATATTACTGCATGCAGGTAATGAGATAAAAGCTTGTAAAAGGTACATTTAAATACGATAGATTGTGGAACTGGTGACGCATGCCGCGTCTCTTCGCATAAATTGGATGCATGATGAGTCAATGTCCTAGCTTAATGGAAACGTAACACGCCATAAACTTTGTATTAAGTCCGTTCAACAAATATGGTTTCATACCCACAATATAATGTCTTGACTATTACTAAGAAATTAGCATAATTATATTAAAGTAAAAGGCATCGCAGTGTCCTTTTAGTTACAATACTTATTCCTTGTTATGTCATACTCCACTCCCCAAAAATCTGTGAAGATTACGTCACACAAATGGTTATATCGCCGAGCCCCGTTAAAGCCTCGATCAAGCGAACTTGTTCCAGTGACGTAACGACATTTAACTACTCCCAAAGTGACATTGGCGCGCTGCGGAACCCGCAGAACCGGCAGAATAATACAATAATTCTGCGACCTCCATTAAAACCCGTATATTTAATGTACTTCCTTTCCGATGGTGGCGTATTTTTCTGGGAACCCCAAACGCTGGCGCGGTGCCAACGACACGGGACCTTAGGGCACGAGTCCAGCGCCTTGAGATAAAATTTGATATATCGCTTATGACGTCCACATTTTAAAAATACAAAAATCGTAACACATATTTTATCATTTATCTATATTTCTATGTAGTTTCCACCTGGTGGTTTTTATCATTTTTTCTCGGCAATATCGCGTCATAAAATCGTCGTAGTCGTATTAGATGTGTTCTAAAATATTTTATCGTCTACGGCGAATGTATTTACTGAGTATAATCATGAAAATTGATTTCTCAAAGCAGATCGTACTCGTACATAAGCCAAAATGTTAATTCTGGTTGCTTAATTGAATTTCTTACAGTACCTACGTAAGATCTTAAAATTACAAGTCAATTAGTAGTCCTATTAGTCAATAAAAACTAAAATTACGTAAGTAAATTATTTATATTATTAAATTAATTAGGTATTTTATATGTAAATGGTTTGCACATCATGAATATTTTAATCAAAGTAATGGTGAAAGGATCAGCAAAACTCCGTCGAATCATCTTCAAGGTACAGACAGTTACAGATTACTCCTCCTGAATGTACTACTACAGTAATTTATATTATGTTTATATCACTAACAAATTCCACTAAATATGTTTTTATTAATAAAACACATCATGTTACACCACACATCACACTTACACAGCTCTCATAATCGTTTCTGAATAAACCGCAGAATGAGCATAATGAGTGTACGTAATTTTGTACAACGACTCCTAAACATAGGTAAACAATTGTACTTGACGCTTTTATGAGAATGATGTACATGTACAATGTACAATGCCTATTTATAATTTCGTTGCAAAATTCGGAACACTGTAGGACTGTTCGCTAGAATGAGTGCTTTATCGATGTGAGGTGTTTTATGTAGTACGGCCCGCAGCTCCGCCGGGATGTGATACTGGTACATATAAATTGTATACTTATTAAATTGGTACCTACATTAATTTTATTAATAACTAGCCTTTCGCCCGCGGCTCCACCCGCGTGCATCTCGGTTAACGCGACCTTTGCTCATATCTTCGGTTCTACCGATTGCGATCAAACAAACGTAAGATTTTAAGTCTGAGTAAGCCGTTTCTAACAAAAAGAACCGCATAATCAGGTGCTTGCACAGCTACAGGACAATGACGTATTATTAATAGATACGTCATGCAGGATCATGCCGGCTTTAAAAAATGGCGCAAACAAGTAAAAGTATTACTAAAAGTAAAAGTAAAAGTATTAAAAAAAAAATAGTTTTTTTCATCCATTTTTCATCCATTTTCCAAAAACGTTGCGTTTTGACTCACTTTTACCACATAAAAACTACGAAATCTACAGATAAGAAATTCAACACTATGATAGCTAAAGAACCAAGGAATTCAACGAGGTTAGTATCATATGTGTACCATCAACATTCATATGTCAGGCCGAGAACTTTTCAATCCACCCTCGTATTAATTTATATGAACGCCATTTTAGAGTGCAGACAACGCATCTAGAGTTTTTAATATACACCCTGATTTTATAGTCGCTTCGGATTAAAAATATCGGATAAAGATTTTGGACACAGTTTCAATAGCAAATTCTGAAAAAAAAATTCTGAATTTTTTTTTTATAATGTAGGGGAATAATTTACATGTGAAAGGAATAATGTATGGAGGTTGTAATTTTTTTTTCGCCAATTTAATACTTCCAGACGATTTTGCAACCGAAACTGTGTCCAAAATCTTTTTATCCGAAACGACTATAAAATTACCCGGTATATCTACATTGTGGTACGATGTATATTTATACAATTTCGGTGAATAAAATATTCTTTCAAATACCAAAAAAGATGTACGATTATCACGTACAGATACGTTATACAAAATAAGTTAAACTATTTATTTAACTATAGGATAGTTCCCAATTGCAAATTGGAAATATTTGACAACAGGAAGGGACACGAAACTCCTAAGTAATACCGCTGGGACGCTGAACGATGAGCCCATTGATCGGCCAGAGATCCGTGCTTGTTATTCTGGCTTTTCCCAATTTATAACGTATTTTCCCTTTTATATCAATATAAGCTTAAGTGTAAGTTTCAATTTCCTATTTTTGTGTCTTCTTAGGCATTTCATACATTAAATGTGCTTTATCTAAAACATGTTTGGTTAAGGATACGTCTATGGCGTATCAGTAGAGCGCTCGACTAAGTCAAAGGTCGCGGGTTCGATTTTCGCTCAGTGCAAATATTTATATGTCTGAATATGTACGTATATATGTATTTGCATTGATATGTAACATATTATTAATTTCCTACTCACTACTCTTAAATCATTTTAAAATAGTAAATCTTATTATAACACAAATTATATGTTATAAGTATTTTATTCATGATTCAATATAATATATAGGTACAACTTTTTTTTACATTATAAGTATTTTTGTTTATATAAATTTACCAACGCAGTCTAAACTGCGGTCATCAACGCAGTCAGTCTAGCGTTGATAAATTAAAGAAAACAAACCTGAAATGGCAGGATATACTTTTTATGTTATAAGCATTCACTAAGAACTGGTTTTTAGAAATTTTGCTAGAACGTCCGTAATTTTCAAAACTGGAAGCAGGCAATTTATACACCTGTATCTTTTTAAAAATAAATTAATAGATACGTATACTTTTACACAAGGACACTACTAAGATGATAAAATAGGCGACGAATAAGATATTTGCGAAGAAGCACGAGATTTCATAATATAGTCGGTTTTTCTAAAATCCAATGAGATCATTCTACGAATTATTCCCGGGCAAAGCCAGGTTGTGGGTCGCTAGTCAAAATAGGAAACAAGAAATCAATTTGCAATTAAATTATATAAATATACAGTCCATTCTGACTCGTTCTCTCATTGAATATCTCGTAAGAACCCTTCAAAGTATTGAATGATACTTCGACGCCAAAATAACTTCTTTATGGATACAAGTGGCCCCTGATAACATAAGTCAGTAAGCTCGGCCCGCCCCACCCCTGCACTCAGCGACGTCCCTTTCACAGATTCGACCAAATATTATTATGAGTATTATAGTCTTTATTTATATTCACTTTCGTTTTCAAACTTGCCATTTAAAAGATTATCTTTTCCTACTTTTAAGAGTGACTAATTATATGCCTACTTATCGAGTTGATAGAACATACCAAATATCGTTATAGAAAACATTTTAAACATACTTAATTCTGTAGGATTTGCTAGTGTTAGCACTTTAAACTTATTTACTAACTTTAGTGAGTTCTTATTTTTGTAAAGGTTTTGATATACCTACACACTGCCGATCGATCGACTTGATTTTAAAATCACCGAGTATTTTACCTATATACCTAGGTCATGACCATTGGCTCTACTTTAGGGACGATAGCATCCGAGGCCCCGGAACCCGATGTACGCTTTCGTGCTTTTCCAACTTTTATATGGGTATTTGAAAGTAACAATAAGAATGACCTAACTGTAACTAGTAGAATATTGATTATAGCTTTAAACAAATGTTGTGTGAATGGTTTAAAGTTTGTGTATTGTCTAGTTTGACCCTAGCTGCAATAAATAATCGATTAACTGCCACACAGTGAATTTGGTAACAATTCAACTAAAGAATTATAATACTGTTGAATTCTCACTCATACAATAAGTACCCAGATTATTAAAAAAGTGGCAACAAAATTCACAGCCACTCTGTATCAATCACGAAATACCGCTTTTTTCGTCGTAAGAAAGGTAAGGTACCGCAACCAATATTATGTATATTATAAAACATGTATCTACAAAGTTTGTAAGTGAGTAAGGTTACTAAAAAAAATTAAAAATATTGAAGTAAGAATAAGATAAATTAATATAAGGCGCATGTTGGTTAGTTTGCGAGATTCAACTTCAATCTTTCAATGCAGAGAGGGAGAGAGAGATAGATTGAGAGAGAGAGATTCCAACAGTGAAATAGTACGAGTACAAGCACATAATTAAGTGTAGAATGTCAGCCTTTGCACAACCTCAAGAACCTGCAACCACTTTGTCAAGTAATGAACGAATTTCGTGAGTAGCATTTCACACACTTCCTAATAATATATGACTTTACATTAGCAAATGCGATTTAATTACAGAGATAATCTTCCCTAGGCTAAAATAAAAGATATACATTATATAAGACTGAAGACAGGCAACATTACCAACATTATGACTTTTAATGAGTTAAAACTGGCTCGAAAGCCTGCTAATACCGAGCACCGAGTGAAATGGTTTCAAACCCTCTAGCAATTATGTGTAGGTAGATTCCTTAGACTGTCAGAGCCTGGAGCCTTTATGTTTGCGATTTTGTATGTTTGTTAAAAGTCTAATAATAAATTACTGAAGAACGCCTAAAGCGCGTTCGTTAGCAAGGCCTTGCAGTATCTATGGGTTCTAGTATATAATGTACATACATACATATAATCACGTTTTTATCCCCGGAGGGTTAGGCAGAGGTAAATTAATACCCACATTTCACCATTGTATTCGGTCCCACGTAATAGGGGGTGAGCCTATTGCCGAATTCCGGGCACTATTGTTGACTCGAGCCATACATCTGAGGCTGAGTCTGGGCTGTATATATCAGTCTGATCTTAAACAGCCGCATCCCTTAGTCACCTTGTACGACACCGCGGGGGAAGAGATGGGGTGGCCCAAATTCTAATCTGCCGGGACCACTAGTATATAATGTACATTTGTTTAATAGGATAAATTCTCATTAATCATTGCAAACATATCTAACATTAAGACCTGATACCACGTTAGGACGTAGGCCAAATAGTATTGTGTGGTATAGTATAATTGTGGCTAAGATGCATTCTAATGCGGTTGTGTTTCGGGTTAGCAATTCCATTAGGAAGCAATTCCTGGGGGAATTGCTAACCGAATTGATAAGACGAAAAACTGTCGTTAGATACCTTTGTGGTACATAAAAGCTGCTATTGGTTTAGATGTACAAAGATAAACTAAGCACTGTAGAGTATTTAATCTAGGCCATAATTTAGAATACAATAGTTTAGCACATTACAAGGTTTAGCAGTACTTGTTGGGTATGTATTAGGATGGGACACCATTCTTAATTTATTGAGGAGTTTATCTCTCTACCTCGGAGAACATGTTAAACCGTCGTCGGTCCCGAGTGCCATACGAACATCTGTGGCAATCGTTTACGGGAAGTTGGCACCCTAAAAGTCTAACAATCTGGTCTAACTACAGAAATTCGATATCGTCAGTGACTTGTGAAGGACATATATGTGATGTGGAAGTAAAAAAAGTAAGTTCAAGCGTTTATTGGTTAGACTGAAAGCCGACGCCGTCTGAGTTGGGTAAAGGCTTGCAGGAGGAATGTTAATTTTAAGTTACCATGACGGTATATGCCGTTAAGGTAGGTATTTGCTGCCACGACATTGATACTCTCAATCGTTAGTAGTAGTGTTTTACATCAAACAAATTATTCTGGACGATACGTCATTGGTTTACAGTGAATTAAGCCATCGCAATTTTAATATAATTACATGAAGCTTAATTCACTATTATAGGCGTTGGCAACGTTCACAGTGTACTTTGTTCAGGGCTGCCAGACATGCCAACACCTCGAGCAATCTAACTTTAGGCTAACATTCAGTGCCAACCCTTCAATTACATTGTTACCAAAAGTAACTGGTGTGAGCTCATTCAAGTTCATAAACTAAGTTAGAAATGGGAGTAAACAAGATACGTAAGCACTGTGACCATTCGTGCGAAATGTGGGTACAGTCGGCATTAGATCGATATTGACTAGCAAAGTTCTCAAAATGTTCTTAATACCTTGGTATTTCTCCATGCATTGGTGTTCACCGATTGTTCTGGCATTTGGTACACACCTTTAGGCTAAGCTGTGCCGTATATCCATTCTATTATACTGAATAAATATCTGGCAATGTGTCTCCAGATGGATGACTATTTATAAGGTTATTAATAATATTGACTAATCTAAATTGACAGATTAACACAGGTGTTCATTATATGTTTGCAACATCACATTATCCACCAGATTGATCCTATCAGAGGAAACAGGGAAGAGGAATTTTTCTGAATTTTCATTTTCATTTTCATTTTCATAATGTGGATATTGAATGTGAAGGTGTGGAACCGGCATATTCATTTTTATCTCACCTAAATTACAGACACCTAATTGAACTCGTTCTTCAAAACTTATTAATTTTTTGTAACATCTATGTACGCAAAAGCCTAATTAAACTTAAAACATAGTGAGGAGATAGCTGGCATTAAAATCATATTTAAAATTTACAGTGCTACCAAATTAACGGTTACTGATTACCTCACCTCTCGGGGTGTATAGGAATACACCAAGACCTTTGGGATCCAAAAAACCTCATTTGCAAGTCAGTATTCCTGCTGACTGTAGAAGAGAAGACTCTAGCAAAGGTTATCGTCTCGAAGACAGACGTGGCCACTCAATTGAAAATGTCTTTACTTATCGATTTGAAAACCCTTTTTCAGACCCGAGAACATGTCACTGAGGTTAAGTTTAGTGCACAGCTACCTTATACGTTAATTATCAATTACGACTGAAACATCTATCATCGAGTTGACATTAGCATACACTCAAATAAGTCTAAGTCAACTTAATGGCCTTTCTTAATGGGAGTACGGTTAAACTGTCTAAAATTTTAATCATTATTATTATGCTACACCGGTGTATGTGTTCAAGGATTGTATACAAAGGGCATTCTTAATTCATTAATTAACATCGCCTGTGTAAACAATTTGCCTGTGAATACGAATCTCGTGTGGGTTAGTTATAAGTTCAAGCTTTTTTACAATACTCCGATGACAAATGATGGTTTATTTTAATTTATGATCCTGTATCACCAGATACGCATCTCTGCATCTCTTACATTTAACGAATCTATTCGAAATGAAATCTTCTGTCTTGAAATGTCCCTTTTAAAATTCCACATGAGGATTCGGACTATAGATTTATTGCAATTGTAATTTTATAAATTGGAACACACAGGGTCAAACAGTATTTCCTCAAACAGATTATAAAAGAAATAAATACATACCGTGTTTTAATAATTTGATTGTCAGTCAGGACATCACTCAACAGTTGGGCAGAGGATGTCGGGACAATCTGCCCCTGGTTAATGAATTCTTGCGTTTACATCAAAATGTCCCGGTGTGGTCGGATTGGTATATTGCTCGTTCCAGGCAGTTGGCTTGCTTTGTGATCGTTGTTTTCAGGGGCCAGGATTGTTCTTCGTAGCCCTTCGGATGTCTGCTCAAACGGGGTGCGCATTTCTTCATACCCTGGAAGACATTTGTAGTTTCAAAGAGAGTAATTTTTCTTTTTCGGTAGGTATGTGTGTGACGTTGTCAATCGTTTAATTTGAAATAGGTATTTGCACTGTAATCTTTGTTAACGATGATATAAGAGGCTCATAATTTTTAGTCGATATGTCTACTCAATTTTATGACTATAATATATCAGGTATGGTGAAGTGATGTTCACCGTACCTGATGGTAAACTGAAGGTGAAGATTTAAGAATCAACATCACCCATAGATAAAAAAAAACATATCTACAGTGCACAAAGTAGGTACATGATATTATAGAGTAAATGACTGCCTCTGTGGCGTAGCGGTAGTGAACGCGGCTGCTACGCAGGAGGCGCGGGTTCGATCCCCACTCAGTGCAAATATTTGTATGCATGACTAAAAATATTTGCATTGGTCTGGGTGTTTCTATGTATAATATGTATGTATTTACAAAAAAAAGTATCTAAATATGTATATCCTTATTCTAGATTCCATAACACAAGCAAATTAAGCTTACCATGGGTCTAGATAGCGTTGTGTAGAATGTTGTAGAATATTTATTTAAAAATTTAAATTTAAATTGAAGTAAGTATTCCTGTGTATCACTATCACAGTTACAATATTTTTTTTAATTGCAATTATTGGTTATGAGTTATGTTATGACCGACTATTTGAAAATAGTAACTAGGTTCATTTTAATCGAGATAATTATAAGCACTGTACTCGAATGCAATATCGAGATCAGAAAATATTTATCAGAATTTTAGACTTGACATGAGAGTGACTTATTGTATGATATGAAATTATTATTAGAATATTGCTGCTAAATAAATATCTTATCTTTCTATATTACTCAGAAATGAAATAAGGCCTACGATTGAGCAAGCATTTACTATAGTTTATGAACACTTGCAACACCTTACGATATTTAAAGATAGGGTGTAAAGCGCCATGATGTATGTACTATCTAGGAAAAACAGGAAGTGAGGGCATTCTATGAACTGGGGGAAACATTGCATGTCGCCCGATAGGGCAACGCACAAAGTTGTTACGAGTGTTTGTAGTGCAAGTTAATGATACAACTTTCAGTCAAGCAGGTCGTCAGTTTGTTTGTCTAAACAACTTCTTACGCTTAATAATTATGTATATGTATGCTGTATGATTTAGGTAACATATTGTATTCAGAAGTCAATAATATCAAGTTATTATTATTTCAAAATAGCGCCACGTATAGATACGTGAAAAGAAGAATACAAATTAGTATTCTTATCACGAATCATATCTTCTTAAAAATAAACAGAGACACTTAATTATCGTATTATTATGGCCTAGCTCTGAGCTTATTATGCTAATGTTCCAGCCCACTGTAGCCAGTTGTTCAAACAACACTTAAAGTGTCTCACAATCGCCATTACACTGAGCATAAACTTTCACTGCACTTCCATCCTATCTTCTTCTATTTAGAGAACATTTTATGTTTTTCGAAGAGACGATAGCTGGAACAGATGGTCCAGTGGTTCAATGCAGTTACAATATCGATCGCTGATTTGCCGCGTCATGCTACCTCGCTATCGCCTTTTCCACCCATTTCAAGACTACTAAGTTTATGAATTATCGGGAACTACTTAATTTAAGGTGGGACGTCACGAAGCGAGCAGAACAATGTTATAATGCTAATAATAATATTATCGTAGTAATTAAATGAAATGAAAAAAAAAAACGCTTTGAGTCGTAGTCGTAATTATTGCTTGATTTTTACATGATAAGGATCGTAAGCCCGACTCTATGGTTACTAAGCTCATATGAACAACTTCTTGCTTTGCTTTTATTCTATGCCATCCATGTTTCATGGGGAATTAATTTCAGTCATTTCTTTAGTGTAATTGGGATGTTGCTCCACTAGGAAATAACACTTTAATCTGATACTCTAGTGGGGTAACCAAAATAGTTAAACTAACTTTTCACACATTCCAATCATGGAATTACATGTCTGTATATCAATACAGACATGTAATACCATGAAGCTCGGATACACCTAAACCATGAACGTGTATTAACATGTTCATGATTTGGGTGTGTATTTACGGGAATTATCCCGTACACGTAATTGTATAAGTCACATAGCCAGTAACTGAATATTTATATCCTGTGAATGGCATATAAATTTAACTGTCGGTTCGGAGACCACGCTGAGATATTATAGCCATTCACGGATTAATAGCTATAATATGTTTCGCTTCAGGTTTTTGTATTTGCTCATTGACCTTTATGTAGCGATTAGACTTTAATACAATCAGCACTTGTTATGATAATTATGCTCAATAGTCTAAGGCTGGCAAAAAGCGATTGGGTGCTCGAATATCTCGTAAAAGACAATGTCTTGTCTTATTGTAGGTCACACATTATTTGTATTTTACGTGAAACCTACAAAATATATTGCTATTATACGTTGTTATTATTCTGTTCATAAAAAATTCTTGGGCACCGGATTTGGTGTCAGACAAATCACACAATTATCCTATAAAAATAACTACATATTACAAGGATTCCATGTACTAAATTCGCGACCGAATTATATATATATTGCGCAAAAATATATATTGCATGAGAATTTATAAAGAGAGTTAAAAAGATTTTACGATTGAAATGACCTGCCAGGCCCAAACGTATTTTCGAACCATTCAGGCAATCATTTAAATATACACACACACGTTCATCCAAATAGGTCCAGCATTTTTTGAGGAGTTAAGTGACAAACATTCACAGAATAGAAGAATTCTATACATTAAGATAGAGGTACCTACAGTTTAACGGATACTGACCTTACTTACCATCATAATGTTGTAAGATTCAGCACTATTGCTATTCATTCGCCAATTCTCATATAAATCGATAAACAAATAAGGCAAACGAACGAGTTCTCGCCCACTCTGCTACCTCTGTTGTTGTATCAACATGTGCCCACAATGTTTATCAAATAAACTGTATCTGAAGGTGTCGAACACGAAGTTTGAGAGCTCATTCATTTATTCCCAGAGTATAAAGGGATGATAAATAGATTTGGGCGTGACGCACAAAATTCAAAGAAAGCACGATGTGGTTTGAGAATTGATGGAGTTATCTCTCCGTGTGCTTTCATTGCACTGATAACTGAATCGGCAATTTCATTTTTGGCGACTAGACTTCTTGGCTACCGTTGAATTTAACTTCGTTGAGAATCAATTCAGAGATCTAATTATTAAGTATCGCAGCGAACTCTTGTTTCAACTGTCGCCTTGTAAATTATCCATAATACTTTTGGTCGTAACCCAGTTACTTACTATATGAGTGTTGTAAACCATTAAGATGGCGAAAATATTGCGTGATAAATGAATTTATTATACCTTAAGGGAAACTCCCAGTGAAGTTGTGTGACTCGTCTTTTCAAATTTATTCGTAAACTTTAGCAACTAATACCTACTCCAACACAATAGTTACTGAATGGCATTGCTGAGTAATACTGAGTTTTTTTTATAAATTTCCAATAAAGGCGAACTGAGCTCTTCCTCTCTCTGCCTGCACTCTGACGGCCTGTCAATTACATAGTAACACTTTTTTTACACTGTAACATTTTGATATAAAGGTGCTTCTAAACGGGCGATGTTTTACTGCAATTAGTGGTTGTAACACTGTGGCCCGGCAACATGCAACTATTGTAAGCAATACCGGCCAGTATTGCAGTAAATGTCCCGGCCATATAGCCAAACATGTTTTGTGTTGCCACATATGGCCGATGTTGCCGCGATGGGTTGCCGGACGATCGCTAGGCGGTCGATTTTACTGCAATATTGCTCGGCCAGTTCTATTGTTGTTTCAGTTGCTCTCTTGGTAATAGCACAGTCTATCCTTTTCTACGCGAATTGTTTAATAATTTACTATCAAGGCTTATTTCTAGACTTAAATTATCTAAAGTTTCACGCCTATTTAAGTAAGGTCGAATCTACAATCTCTTCTTTTTCTGTTTATTTTTTAATAAAACAATATAAGCTGCTGCAACAAGTGCGATTTCGTCACCATTGTTGCCGGTTTGTGTAGCCCGTTTATGAATCTGCATCAAGAGCCATACTATTGCAGACATAATGCAACACATTGCCCAGCCATTATTGTTCGGTCATCAGTTGCAATGAATTATTTTGAGATTGCCGGGCAATCAGTTGCCAATAGTGCAGCCACATATTGCAGAAAAACATGACCCGTTTAGAAGGGCACTTAACTAACAGTTTAAGTATCTTTTAATTTATTTTGATGAGAAATAGACGTAAATTTATATCGAACAAAAAAGTAATAAAAACAAAAAATATTTTTTTAAGAACCGTTGTAGGGCTCTGAGAATTTCGAATGGTATCCGAAATTTTTTAATACCTCTTAGGTGGCAGACAAGCACACCGTATGGAAAGTAGTTGCTGTGGCCTATGGATGTGTGCAATATCAGGGGCGTCACATTCGCGTTGCATATTACACAGAAAATTTTGTTAGTCCAACGGAAACACTTACAAGTGTGGATATTACGAGTATGCTGCCCATGCATACCACAAGGCCACGGCTGGATGCAGTTTCGACAGTAAAATTTCCTGGACATCCGTAGTCATATTGTGAGTTATCTCGATACTCTAGAAGTCTAGAACAAGTAAAGGGTCTTACTTTATATTTTGCATACTTATTGTAGATTTTTTTTTTAATTTCTAGACGGGTTTATTGGGTATTTTCAATGTTATGAAATAACTAATCAACTCTACTATAATACAATTTAATTATGTACAAAGTTAACAATAAAACTAAAAATATACATGTATATAAAAATACAAATTAAAAACTAAAACCGAACGCGTCGTGGAATTCCTCCGCATCGCATGCCTCTTGTGGTAACGTTCCCAGAAGCTTGGCAGCATTGCCACGTTGTATGGCAATGCTTATTCTCTGACCTAAAAAGAGGCCAGCCTTCTGGTCACGAGAAGCGTCGCCCATACGCTTCGCAATCTCCCTGAAGAGATTGCGCGCGCTCGGACCCCATCGCCCTAACGTTTCGACTCCAAACGGCACAAATTCATAATCTCCAATTAGATTGGAGTATTTGCGCCGTTTATGAGCGTCTGCAGAAGCAGCAGCAGCACCGGCACAGAAGCATTTGATATAGATTTTTTTTTTAAATTGGATACTGCTTAATTTTGGCAAATCAATTAAAGGTAAAACATACATGATTATATTTTTTTTATTAATTAAAATAAACAAACATACATAAACATTTATATCATAGGTCGTATTCACGCCTTTTTCTCTCTGGGGTACACGGAGACAACAGCCCGCACAATTCACGAGTTTCCTCTACCGTCATTAAATCGTATGCAAGCGTGCCAGTTTTGAGTGCTTTGCACCTACCTTTTAATAACATACGTGTACGAAGATAGAACTGAAAATATTTCGACCTGAGGTTGCCAGACCTAGTTAAAAACCAGCACTACTAGTGGTGACTGTTCTGCACATAGGTACCTCCGCATTATTCACATTCCCCAGTTTATAGTCCTAGTAGTCAAGATCCCTGGGGATTTTCTTCGTAGTCACTCTACTGTTAGCTTCAATTCAGAGAAGATCTCTGCAAGCCAAAACAAAATAAAATATCTAACCAAATAGGACTAAGCATACCCTAATTAAAAAGCGTTTAAGTACGAGGGAATGAGGATAAAAAGGACATTAATTTGTGCAAACAATTGGATACTTCTGGTTCTTTATTTTATTCTATGCCCGTATTGCCCGTGTTGTTTTCAGCATCATCTTTTTTTTCTTTTACACTATTTATATTCCCCTATATATCCCGGATTCGGTGTGAACACATTCTATCGGCGCTCATAAATTTAAATCCAACACAATTTACTTGAAACGTGCAGACTTTGGGACGATCAACAAAATGTGTGTATGTATCGCTCCACGGTACGGTACACAGCGTTGTATATTATGTTAGAACATTTTTTAAAAATGCTATCAGGGTTTATGTATGTACAGTTATTATGTCAATTTCTTTGTCAAGACTACAGATATTTCATTTTTAATAAGCCCATGGTCCGATGAGTTATATCAATTAATCTACCCTCTCCTTTTCCGTCATGTCGACTCGAGCAGGGTGGACGGTGTTACCCTCATGCCCTTCATACGGTGTATTCAATTTCATCTAGCCCTTAGCCCCTCTTTTTTGCCATGTCATAAAGACTTGAAATTATTTATTGATAATTGCAATACAATCCTCCTACAATACATGTTGAGGACCATTTCAGCTTATTGTCACTTATATTAGTAGAACAAATTCTAAAACATAACTTGCCGCTTATCATAAGACCGAGTGGAATAATAACATTGAGGTGTTTTATATAAAAAATAAGAAAAATCTTCACGCTACAGCCTAAAAAGCTAAAAATTGCCACAAATTTTGTGGTTCGAGTTTGCAAATTAAGCGAGAACCTCTCTCAATTCCTTTGTAAATTCCCTTTGGTGCGCTAAAAGACTTTTCTGTGATATTAAAATAAAAGTTTTAGTGTGAAGGCTCAGCATCTTACATTGCTTGCCTAATATTCATAAACGACTAGCAAGTGTATGTGCTTTATTAAGTTATATTTTAAAAAATACGGCCACAAAATGCTTCTGGTTTAGTTGATAAAGAAACTGTACCTTCTATTAAAACAGTGTACCAAATAAATTAGCAATGTCTGCAGATACAATGTCTGCAGAGTATCTGCAGAGAGTTAAACTTGGCCAGCCTGAACGTGATACTATCGCCTATCGCCATACGATGATTAGGTATAATAATTACAAGTTAATTTAAGGCAGCTTCCGATGCAACATTACTCTGATAGGAAAATGTTTCATTATCGTGGCGATGAGGCGTTCACAATAAATCACAAAGATATAAAGTGGCCAGCAAATATGAAAATAATTATGTTCACTACATATTTCATACATTATTTTAATATTAATACTCGTATTATATAGATGTGCTGAAATCTCCCGATGATTGTGTTTCATCAGAACGAGGCGTACATATATTAATAAAGTTTAATTAATTAATTAAATATTCAATAATGAAGTATTAATATTTATACTCGTAGTACCTAATGACATGTTGAGTGGTACGACATCAAATTACTATGCAACTTTTTTTTTTAGGGGATACTATAGATACGCTGAAGCCTAGATGTTTGCTTAGATGATTTATTTTTATATCTCCTACATAGTAGGTATTACATCAATAGCATCTATTGAAGACATTTTAGAATTATTGACTATAATGATAGCCTTCATTCTTCCACCCACAGCATTCTACATAAATACAAAAAAAATCTAGTTTGACAGTCTAATATGTCCTTTTTTTGTAAAGCGCGCTAATACATGTATTACACAAAATTTAAGTAAGTGGTTGAAAGTTGATCAGCGGTAAAATCCCACCTATGAGTGAGTAAGCTGCTCAGTACCGTTGAAGTAACCACATCAAACATTTAATATGTCCACAATCACATCAGCGTTTGTAATTGACGTCTACCTCGCTCGTAATGTGTTTACGTTAGGGCAACTCTCGTTGAAAACGGAGGTGTATGCAGTCGAAATATTAAAGTGGTAGATTCAGTAACTCTTCTTTAATATTGAATACTCACAACATGAAGAGTGTTCTTCAAATACTACCCACCCGTAACTCCCCCTTGGCCTACCTCATAACATAGCCCATTTGAGTACAACTTATCGCAGACATAAAGTAAAAACTGTCAGCTCACTTATATAACCCCTCAGGTGGTCCAAAAGATGACAGTTTTGACATAAAACGTCTACACTTGATCCGATCGGAGTCCTTGCCATCATCATTCTAAGCTGACCGCTAGCGTCTCACCTTACAAGTAAGACACGCAAGAAGGTCACTAGTTGAGTGACCGGACGGAAGCCGTACCACTCGATAAGTCGCTACCTTTGAGGTCACGACTTTCAGTTTCAATCATATAAATATCAGTACTGCTCCCATTTAGCATGACATTGAATGTTTAAATTACCATATCACTGTATGGACTAGTTAATTTATACATGAAGGAATTAATATTTTTAATACATAGGTTCTATACCTAGATAATCGCGCTGGTCCGCAATGAGCAGTTTTCCAGTAGGTATTTAAAGGGTTCCTAAAGACGCGCTAGATGGCGAAGCCGGCACTTTTGGTAAGAAGAGTGTGGTGTCACATCTAGTGTAATTTATGGAAAAAATGTTCTTCGGTTTTGTAATGAGTTACTTTACTTAAATATTCTGTAATTTTTTCTGATACAATGAAAATACCACTAACAAACAACAGAGTACATTAAAATTACCAAAAGCTATGCTAGCGCCATCTCCTGATGACTTAAAAACCAACTGATTATTATACCTACTGGAAAACTGCTCATTGGGTAAGCATCTTTCTTTGATATTGTTAATTAATTAATTAGTAAAAAAACTGTAGGGCATTCTACACAGCGCATTTCCACTACGTGGTACTACGATCAGAAGTTAACATAATGTAGAAAGTATGTCGAAATAATGTGATATTATATTATGAAGATGATATACCAAAACCGCAAGGTAATTTGGTTAGCGTATACAAGTATTAGCATATTTATATTATATGGCTATGAACTCGGAAAAGTAGTGCAGTAAAATAAGTTTGCATTCCCTGATCGCCTAGGCTATTAATCACGCAAGTTCCACTCAGTGCAACCCGGCTTTATTACTAACTCAACAGAAAATCCTTGCAACACAGATAAATATTCAAACATTAAAGTGAAGGCTAATTTATTAAAAATGTTTCTTCAAATTCTTTCTTTCATCGATTAATCAATATGAAATCGGGTTAGGTGAATGAGAATGATGAAATAATTGATTGATTTATAATATCAAGGACTTATAGACATAGTAATCTTCCTTCAGATTGTTAATTACCAAATGTCATAGGTCTAAGTAATTCTCATATTACTTAAGTTCTTATATCCAACTAACCTATTGAAGTAACGGAACGCATAGTATTTTTATTTTTGTTACAAATTGCAATACACAAAAATTCCAATTAGCTGACGAGAAAAGTCTTTCTTGTTATTTTAGTTACTGACAATATTGAGCCTTTCTTTTATAAATTCGAGTAGTATCAACTGAACCGATATATGATATCTATGCTGGTTGATATAATAAAGGTCAGTACCTTCCTCTCATAAGATTTTTTTTAAAGATTTCGTACGATGGATCGCTTACAATATAAGCCTAATCTTTAATCCCAAAAACAAATATTTCAGGATAGCAATTCGTCCCTCGAACTGTAGGGGTCGCTTATTGAATATCGTATATATGTTAAAAGTAATATACGGTTACTAATTTGAAACCAGCATTAGAACACCACTAAAAGTGAATAGGTACTACACAGCTAGTCAACTTAGTACTTTATAGTTTGAAGTTTGACTTGATAAATATCGTAACTTCAGTACCATGCTACTTTTCTTTTAGTATACTCGTATAGTTTAGGATAAATTGATGTTGGTTTATTAGTTACCGCTAGTTTCTTGCGAAATACCTGGTAGCAATATAGAGCATCAATACATTTATTTACTACAGCTCTGAGATTAGGAACATTGCGTGACACTTGACGGGGGCGAAGCTATTATGCATGCACTTACTGAACACACAGTTCACTGACATAGGTATAAACAATTAATCGAACAAACTTCGACAATAGAGACTAGCTTAATGTCTATTTACGAACCAAGCTGCTTTTTTAATATCATTAGATATCTCTTGATTGTACTTCATAATTTTTATTTGTTTCTTAATGTAAAATTGTTGCTACAAAATAATAACTATTTACACTGGTTCTCTTTGGGTTTTTCTCGCTTAAAATCTGGTCATGTTAAAAAGCTCAACTAAAAATATCCTTCGGCGAGCGTGAAAATAATAATCAACTCTTGTACTCGTAATATAGTAGAGATGTATACAGTGCAGCAAAACATCTGCGATAGAGAGTTTTTAAGTAAGAGTATTTAATATCAACAACAGAATGGACTTATACGATATTACAATTAAAGCCAAAACTTAATGACACAAATTAATCGTTTTAATTAGTTTTTCAAAAACAACTCGTCTCAGAACAAACGGTATATTAATAGACGACACTTGATCGGATTTAAAGTATTACCGCATATTAAGTCTCTTTGGAGATACTTCACGTAGCAAAACTAACAAATTAACTCGACCTCAAACTAAATACACACACACACACCGCTTGTAGCAAATGGGTATTAACAAATTCGTCTTGACTTCGGAGCGCAGGGTCTATTTTACTAGCTTCTCAAACCCGGGCGAAATACTCGGTCTTCGGTCTATCAAGAAATAGAATAAAGTTGGCAGACAGGATATCCTCAGTACAGTACGCCTTCTCTAGACATTTGCCTGCTCCCGGTAAATGTCTGAACATTTGTGACTCCCGTTTAAGCTGGTAATCGATTTCAGGATTTTACATGATAGGCAACATAAAATATAAGTGGCTTTATATATTTTCTCACATCATATTAGTTAAAATATTTGCACAACCCAAAAATACCTATGGAAAGTTCACACGAACTTTCGTATTTACTCAACGAAGTGTTAACAAATTTGCATAGCAATATGAGTTCCAAATAAATTCATATTGCTGTGCATTTAGCAATTCACCCCGATCGAACGCAGACAAAATATTGAGTGTTTGGTTAGTGGCTAACAGACACACAGCTGGCCTAGTAAGTGGTTGCCGTGGTTTACGAATGCTTGGTACACAGAAGTATAAGGAATTTATTAGAAATAGCTAACAGAAGTAGACAGAATATGAAATAAAATCGGCCAAGCGCGAGTTGGACTCGCCCATGAAGGGTTCCGTAGTGGCAAAGGCGAAAATTGCGGTTAATGACGTATTAAAAAAAAAAACTAATGACTGGATCTCGTTTAAACCAATTTTTAGTGGAAGTTTGCATGGTAATTTACATCATAATATATATTTTTTAGATTTATCATTCTCTTATTTCAGAAGTTAGAGGGGGGAGGGACACACATTTTTCTTTAGTGTCTCTCGCGCAAACTATTCAGTTTAGAAAAAATATATGTTAGAAAACTTAATAGTATTTTTAAAGACCTATCTATTAGATACCCCACAAGTACCTATGGGATTGATGAAAAAAAAAATTTTTGAGTTTCAGTTCTAAGTATGGGGACCGACCCCCAAAATTTAATGCTTTATTTTTTATTTTTGTGTGAAATTCTTAATGCGGTTCACAGAATACATCTTCTCACTAAGTTTCAACAGCATAGGCCTTATAGTTTCGGAGAAAAGTGGCTGTGAAATACGGACGGACAGACAGACGGACGGACAGACATGACGAATCTATAAGGGTTCCGTTTTTTGCCATTTGGCTACGGAACCCTAAAAAGGGGCATGATAGGCAGAGCATACATTTTTGTATCGACTCAATTCCTGCAAATAAGACTTAATAATCAGTCACAAGTATAAGGAGCCCGGTTACTGGCGACCTTCACCCACTGAAGATAATTGGCCGTGTACCTTAGTATGCCTGCACAGCTCAATGTTAGACACAATCTTCCAACTAATTGGTAAGTTGGAAGGCTTCACGTACAATTAAATTAACCAATAGACTTGTTTTTGTTACACAATATTGGAAACTGTTCAAAGGTATTAAGTAGTTGATGTAAATTTGTTAACAAGAAAGCCGACTAATTAACACCGAACTTGGAAGCCAATTTGATAGAGTAAATTGTCGACTTTAAAGGCTTTAAGGTTAAGTGAGCGATTATGTACCGTTATTATTGTATTCACCTAAAACAACATCTACCCTCATAGACACCAGTAATTACGCGTATTGAGTTACAGATAGCAAGCTCCCAGTTGATCCTGAACTTGAGGATTCGGTTACATGTCATATTGGTTTGTTGTATAACAAAGGGCAACAAGTATAAGTACCACCTGTTGGTAATAGGTTATCATAATCTGTAGATGCTAGTAAACAATAGCTAGAACAGAGCCCATAATATATGTATCCACTTCATTATGTATGTACCTATCCATTTCTACACACTTTAAGCGCTTATCCTGACTCAAATTACATAATTTACCCCAATAGCCTTCTGAGGTGTGCGAACTATGTTAACAGGGATGAGGTGGAGGGATCTGACCATACCAGCAGCTGGCAACATCAATCATATTGTAGCCTGGGACCACTACAGCACATATCAGAAGTTAAAATCCGGCGCTCGGTTTTTACGAGCCAATGAGCTCTGTCACCCGCTCTATCAATACTCTCTCTGTTTGTGTGTGTGAGCTTTTGATTCAAATTGTATTCCTTTGATGACATAAAATTTTGACACACGTTAGAAAACTCATTCTGGTTTTATTCAAAAAAGGTCACATAAAGGCTTAATGCTCTTTAAATATTTAATATTGCGATGATAATTGTAATTGAATATTTTTCCAAAAAAGGAAAAATGTGTTCTTTCTCGGACGAATACTGATGCCCAAAATGGGATTTATAGAATTTTATATCTGTTTTGCTGCTTTTTATTTCACAATTCGACCATCACTTGTACACACGACTTAATGGGTTCAGCTGAAAGAACATGGGCATATTTAGACGTTATTACGAGGACGCGTTTCAAAAACTTGCACTTGGTAACCTAAATAAAAGGATTTCCTAGAATTTTTCAGCACACTAACTTTTTTTGTATATGACTGAATAAAATAAAATAATCTGTGACGCTTAAAAAGCATTTTAAATGTTTAAAACTACTACTAGAATACTAAATTGTTATACTCGTAAAACATTTCATTTGATGCTTGTGATGTTAAACAAATTAAAATCTAAGCGGTTGCAGAAATGAAATGTTAAAAATTAATATTAAATTATATGAAAGGTCGATGCATTCATTAGATATACATATTCGTGATTCCGGCTCCTCAATCAATTATTCAAACGTTAAGTTTTTACAATTTATAATACTAACACAGATCTCTCGATCCGGATATTATATAATCCTCTTACCCTTGTCTAATACACTTCCTACTACGGTTACCTATTCATGCGCTACTAATGTCTGCCAATGATACCTACAGCTTTTGGATCAGGACATTTACAAAAAAATAGTTACACAGTAATTATACAAAATGATTAACAATTCGCTGGGATGGGTTGTCTTATGTGTTTGGAGTTTATACACATACCATACATGGTATGTGTATAAACTCCAATGTCATTATAAAATTGTAAATTACTTGCGTCTGTAGGTGCACTGGAGTAGTTAAAAAAATACTTGGGTTTTGTTAAATTAACTGTACTGAAAGAACTTTTTTAATCTTGTCTGTTTATCTCTTTATTCGTGATAGACGTAAAAACTAGTGGACGGATATTTATACTAGAAAGCTTTTGGTAACACTTAAAATTTGCTGTATATTTGGTTGCAATTGGTAGAGTAGAATCGAAAACATGACCAAAAAGGCTAACCGGCAGACACGGGCGACAGCTAATGAGATAATAAAACTACAAAGAAAAATACGACTCTCGAAAGTGGTGAAAGAATTGGCAACACTTGGTAAACGTTCTCACTGATGTGCTCTGCTTTTTTATTACGCGTTGACTGGGACCGGCGGCGTAGTTCATTGTTTGTATTGTTTAGAAATTTACATCCGCGTCGCCCTCGTTAATGCTGCAACTCTTTTGCCTGCCTTAAATGCAAAATGCTGTCATGGTTGGTACTTACATGTTTTCACTGTTTTACACCGCTTGCAACTAGGTCTGGTAACTTCTAGTAACGTCGGGTTTTCACCATGAATAGGTACTCCGTTAAAACCTCACACGTAGTTAAACATCTAATGTGAAATACGTTCATCTTAGCGTTGCTCTTGTTTTCACGTAGAATGGTTTGTCCTATACGGCTTTTACAGGTGTGTCTAACATCCGAAGCCCGAAAAGAAAATCTGTGACAGAGCCTTGTACGTTGATCAGCAAGTTTACCAGCTTGCAGTAGAGGGAGAATTTGGTTTGGGGGAGCTTAATGCTAGGTGCTGCTAAAGCTAACAAGAGTCAAGGGTTCGCTGTGCTTTTAATACAAGCTTTGGATGTAACCGAACTTGAAGCTCGGGTGAAGAAAGAGATTCCGATGATAGTTTATTTGGAAATTTAGTAGGATTTTTAAAATGTCAAGACTTAAGATGACCAAGATAAGGAATGGCGCCAGTATTACGTCCTGTAATTCCCGCCGTTGCCGCACAACTCAAACACGGATTTTAGAATATTAATGCGCCAAATATCTTTCTCACTCCTCCGTTTATTCACACAGATCAAACAATGTTATTATCTGTTCTCATTTTATTATATTATTCATGTTTCCATAATGAATTCCTATAATACAACTGTATATTAAAATGTAAATTGGGGCGTATAATACGTATCAAAGCTAAGGATAAAACGTAATAAAAATAATAATTTTTCCCTGTGTTACTAGTTGTACCTATCCACTTAGGTACGACTAGTAACACATGGGAGACGCTACGTCCAATTCCGGCTGAGGCGAGCGCGGCATGCTGCATAGTGCATATAAGCAAGTTTAAGGTTTGCTTAACGGTATAGGGTTGCCGGTTCCTTAAATGCAACAGCTGCGGTGTAGGTGTTTTCTCAACGCGCATGAAACTATAGTATATTACAGATTACTGATCAATCATTACTTGTAATGGAGAGACCTTACAGTCATTTGTAAATTTGTTAGTATTCAGGCACTTACCATTGATTGTACAGATTTACTTCGGCTGAAGAATTTAGATGTCGCTAGTTGACGTCGGTTTAGGAAGCTGTAGGACATACCATGTTTCGCTTTGTCGTTAGTCGCAGTCGGTTGACTAGCCTGACTATAATTTGTCCGAAGCTCCGCCCAAGTTCAATTATCCTGTCTCAGACGTAACATAAATTCTGGTAAACGTATCATTGGAATTAAATGTAGTTCATTCATTACTGATAACTTTCGAGGCTGCGGTGCCATCTTGGTTTTATGATTTTGGCACCAAAATGTCATTCTCAACTTCTTTAATTAATTTCTTATCAAACTTTTTTTACTCTTACGCTGTTGTTCCCTTGTTTGACGTTTACATCTGACATCATCACTATGCAGGCGTGATACGTTTGATACTCCTACTTCAATTAATTTTAGTAATTAGGCACTCTAATGACGGTGAAATAAGATACTTTCCTCACTACCTTCATAACTTTAAAAGGAAGTTACCTTGAAGTGAGGCTGGTCAACGATCGATACCTCATCATCTAATCGCTTTATGTCAACAACCTCACCTATTACACCGTCAATAATGACTTCATAGATATGTAACGCTACTGGTATTTTCTGACTTGTAGACTATATTTACTACGAAAGTCGTTGTTAGTAATACACACAATTTTAAATATAGAAAGCTGTGTAATGAAATTAATTAATTAGTTTACAATTTTTTAGCATGAGTGACGTATTTTAATGCTTTTAATGGTCACCTCGCCTTGTAAACTTAAGGACATACCTACCAATATAGAATTATGCCTACGTATTTTTAAAAGGGTTCTTAGAGATGTATCAAAACTTAAATTTCGTCAAATATGATTTTCGATCCGACGGCGAAGAGATGAGTAGGTATCAGGTGGCCCATATCTACTTTATAGACCACGTTTTTGAAGCGTAGATACATTAATATAAAGCAAGTTGATATTAATATACGTATATAGTAGATTATACTGTTGATTGATGGCACTTGGTGGAACTTGGTGTTACACATATTGATAGCACACTTATAAGTGTGCTATCAATATGTGTATATACTAGTTTACATATTAAGTTGCAATAAGATGCTGCTGTTGATATGTATTAAATAACAGCAGATACTCATTTTGAAAATATGTAAAAATGACTTTAAGAAATTGCCGTACCTCTGCAGTATTTTAGCTCAGTACGCCCGTTTAAAGTCGAAGCTAAGCTCTGGTAGCCAGCCAAATAGCTGTTCCGAAAACTTCATAGCTTATTGAATTTTTCTTTGAAAACCATCGATATCAGTCTCTAGTGTCTCTAATACGCACTTAATACGTGTACATGAACTATTTTATATATACGGACATTAGGATAGATTTACAAGCAGTTTATATTAAACTTGAATATATATAGGTACTGCCTTTGCCTCGTAGCACAGATTAATAAACAGTTACTACGTCTCGTAGTCAAAAAACATTCAGAGCTTGGCAACAAAACATTAAAAGCTTATAAAATTAACTCGCAATGTATGTATTTAATCTTGAAGCAGTTATCCTCAACCGATAATTATGATTTTTTCAAATATATATTTATGATCTACTAGTTGTTTCTCGCGACTCCGTCAGCTTGGCAGTAAAATCCCGTTCCCTCTGCACCTCCTGACCAATCGATCTGGTTCGGTTAACATAACTAAAAATAAAAATATCAGCTCCTGCTACATTTCAAAAGGGTCTCAAGAACTCAACCCAACGGATGACCGGCTCACCACTAGTGAGAAGTGTTTCGAGTATATTCGACAGGGTTCTCAATGGGACTAAAGTACCTTTTCGTAACTTCGTCCGTTGTAGTGTCACGATTGTACAGTCAGCAACAAGTACTGTGTCACGAAAACAGAAACACGTCCTTTACATATCTTGATCAAAATAAATTAATTGATAATAAAATGTGACAACCCGGTTCACTTCGAATTTAATGCGGTTCCTAACATTATTATGTATAGTGAAATCGGCTCTTAGAGTTATTTTTTTTAAGATCAAGTTCTTTCGCAACATATATACGACGATCTCTGGGCCGTAGCAGTAGGTTGGTCGACTGTTATGCCGGCGGTCGCGCTTTCGAGGTTTGTTTGCGTATGTTATACTAGCTTTTGCCCGCGGCTCCGCCCGCGTGGATGTCGGTTATCGCGACCAAACATAGCCTATGTCCTTTCTCAAGGTCTAACCTACCTCTATACCAAATTTCATCAAAATCGGTTCAGCGGTTTAGTCGTAAAAGTGAGACAGACAGACAGACAGAGAGACAGACAGACAGACAGAGTTACTTTCGCATTTATAATATTAGTAGGGATTTCTGATGATATTCAAAACTATTCAGGTATTCAAAATTCTAGAGGCGTAAATAAAGTTCACCCACATACAAAAATACTGATACATTACACTCCCTCTGTAGGCAGTGGTGTAAAAAAGCAATGTATTCTAAAACGGAATACCAACGTTATAATGTTAGAACTTTTTGGTCTTAACTAAGGCTCTAATCTAATCTAAATAATTTGAGTTCACGATAAACCATGCAAATTAGATTTACACATAAAAAATGTATGCGCATCAAACTGAGAACCTTCCCTTTTTTATGGTTAATAATGAAATTCCAATTTGCATATCAAGTTGGATAAGTAAAAATGTACCGAAAACGTAAAATTTATCATATTATTATATTCTGTTATTTAAATTGGAGAACACCAGGCTTCATTAATAAACTTCAAAATGATACACTAACAAAATTTAATTTTTTCGGGGCATACTACTACACAACGCTATCTCTACCAAAATCAAGCAAAATTTATGCTATCATATTATGTTCTAAACTATGGATAAACTTGCTAAGAAACATAATATATAGTGGTTCTGGCATACAAATATTATGGAGAGGAAATGAAAACCACTGCCGTTGAATGCTCTGCCGGGATCCCACACAGCCGAATCTGCGAGGGAACGTAAAATTCAATCGAATTACTGGCGTACAGGAGAGCCGTGTCATCTATTCTCGTGGTTGCCGTACAAGGCGATGCGGTTGGATCTCCCCTGTAACGCCCCTGATGTTGCACTCGTCCATATGCCACGGTAACCACTTTCTATCAGGTGGGCCATGTGCTTGTCTGTGATCTAAGTGCCATAAAAACACAACAAAACAGAAAAAGTGGCATAAAAAAAGAAGTTTATTATACAGTTCATTGCAATTGATCACGGTAACTATCATTATCCAAATCCACTCCTAAGTTTACTGTTCTCCGTCCGACTTTTTGGGTGGTAACACGGGCTCGATTTCTTCTAGAAAAAACACGTCAGGACACTGACTGAGAGGAAATACTATACAAGAACAGATTCCGTCAATGAGTAAATTAACCTCGATACCTCGATTTGTAAGAATTGTCTTGCATGTGAGGTAGTTATATTCCGCATGGCTTGAGAAAAAATACCCCACCAATTCTAGACTGCACTCCGCCCTGAATTAAAAATTTGCATATTTTTCAAAAGATATTGTTAAATAATGTTATTCCAGAACGTGAATTCGTGTTATTTTAATTATTAAGATTGTAAAAGCGTCATTCGCACACTGCTTCGTCGCAGTTGGTGTGAAATTCGCGGCAGTTGTGCTGTACCTCTGTGCTGCAGGAAGTTTGTTTAACGAGTCAGCATTTTTGATAGCACAATAGACAGGATAAAACCGTTTTTCCGCAGAGTACAACACCTTTGTTATGATTAATTGCGATTGAGTAAGATCTTGTGAAACTGGCACTAAAGTGATTTTTGACATTCAGTAGTGTTTTTTGTGATTTAAATAGATAAAATATTTTAATTTTAACAACGTCTTCTCTATGGAATTATTATTTCTATGAATAATGATTATTCATTTTTAGATGGCGTACTTTTAGATAAAACACAAAAATATACATACTGCCTAATTAAAGGTAAGCACGTTGTGTGGCCTCAGAATACTATGTATAGGTACGTGTGATCACAAACTAGGGAACATTAAACCCTAGTCTAATGGTTTAATAGTGCCCTAATTGGGAAAATTTCGAAAGATACCTCCTATATCTACGAAAATCTGAAAAAATCTAAGACAGGTTCAGGTAAATTAGTTCATAGAGTATTTATCCTAAAAAGGTAAGACCGTGACTTCAATTCAGACAAATGTTGGCGCTTTCCAACTTCTGAAGATCAACTTTTAATAAAGCAAATTTTAAACTCATTCTGTACACTTTACTCGAAAAGTCGATCAAATAATGTTAAACTCGTAGTAGAAAATGCACGTTTAAAATTACGTGTCATTTTACGTCCGACAGTTTACGAGAAATTAATTTGGTCGCATAAATGTGTCAAAATCTCAGATTAATTAATGTATGAATACAGAATTATATTATGAGCACAGATGCATGAACTTGCATACAAAACGGCGATTATAGCACTGCTTTAATAAATTAATTATTTCATTCAGGCCGCGTAGTTGGCAGCACGCTCGCGTGGCTTTTGTGTGGTGACATCAGGGCTATTGTACTTGCACTGCCAACGGGAGCAGTGACCGGTGGGATGATGGTTACTGCAATTGTTTACACAACTTGATTTCATTTATTGTATTGTGGAGACTGACATTCTTTTAACGTATAACTGCAGATTTCCGAATAAATTCATTTTTAACAAAAAAGTTTAACCGACTTCAAGAAACGAAAAAGAGGCACTGAAAAGCGAAAAATAACTTAATTTACAGACTTACTGATTTATTAGAAGTCGGTACCTAGCCCAAGAGAGGCCATATTTCAATTGATTACATCATAGTAGTTCAGACACAACAAACAAAGTTGGCTGGCACCGACTTCTAATAAATCAGTAAGTCTGTAAATTAAGTTATTTTTCGCTTTTCAGTGCCTCTTTTTCGTTTCTTGAAGTCGGTTAAACTTTTTTGTTAAAAATGAATTTATTTTCCTCTTTTTAGTGAGTTATAATCGATCCATCTTCCACCCTCTGCTTAGGTTCCTATCATCAGCAGCTTAAAAAATCACGTGAAGATAATTTTAAAAGGCAAATATTGAAATTAAATATGTTAAAGCAGCAGAAACAGTGTTTTGCCATCATTTTGAGGATTTCCCTAGATCCCATAATCCAATCCTGACTTCCTGAATCCTGTCATACGATTCTGGCTCCCTGAACCACCTTTCTCTCTCCAACAAAACAAAGATCATAAAATCCGTTTCACAAAATACTGATTTTACATACAACGGTTCGTCACCTATTTTACCCCCATAGTATCAAAATTTGGAAAATGCTGGTACACATAGGTATTCATCTATGGCTCTACTATACTCGTACTACTATATTATGTTATATTATAGATACTCCCTAGCATAGCCACGTAGAACGCGTACTTATGACTATTAAGTCACTGTATTTTCATAATAAATATTGATTATTACGTACGTACTGTAAAGTATCATTATTAAAGTTGTATTTTTTATATTAATTTTCGCTATGCTGTAATTTTAAGAGCAAGCGCCTGCATGTTCTTTGAAAATAAAACAACATTCATCTGATTGCTAATATAAAAGAGCAGGCGCTTGAAGGCGCATCAGTCCGGTTTCGGAGGATTTCCCTTGATTTCTCCAGGATCATAGCCTTAGACCCGGACATCTTGGATATGGGACCACTCTGAAAGTATCCTCTATCAAACAAAAAAAGAATTTTCAAAATCCGTCCAGGATTGGCTTCACAATCGCGTAACAAACATACAAAAAAAAAAAAAAAAAAAAAAAAATTGCGTACGAATTGAGAACCTCCTTTTTTGAAGTCGGTTAAAAAGTAGAGGTCATCTCCTAACGGGGGTAAAAGTCTTATCCGTTTTGTCAATTTTTATAATAGCTCGTGTGTGTCCAACGGGTTTCTCAGTAGGTCACTGAAGACTGCAAATAGCTAAAATTAATAAAATCAACCTATTAGAGAAATAATGACGTATAACCAAAATCTAGCAAGACGTGAGGTCGTTTACAATATATTATAATTTATTTAGTATAGTACAGAAAATGTCAGCTTTTAATAACTTTGCATAACTCCTTCCTGTGTAGCGGACGAGACGTCTCGAAAGCTCCTCAAGATAGTTCTTCAACATCAGCAAGAGGTCTGTTTTTTTCCTGCATTTCTGGTGAAGGAAGGAACGCCTTTTAAAATGTATTTTTCATTTAACTAGCCTCACTACGGTGAAACGTATTATAACTAGTTGTGCGCAAGCTTCACATAAATACAAAAGAATAATATCAAATTCATCTTAGAAATGCACATAATTTACTTAGTTGAATCTGGAAATGTAAACATCCAGGACGGGACTGGAACCCACGACCAGTATCTTTCTAGGGGTAATACTCTGACCAACTTAGCTACCTGTACACGTCCTGGATATTCGAAATAACACTGATTGTAACATCGTTCAGTGTTTTCGGTAGCTTGTAAGAAATTCGGCAGTTTGCCCCAGGGCCGCCCCAAGACATCGGCGAACTTTTTTACATTTGCGCAGTAATTACGACGAAAATTGAAGCCAGCCGGGTTTGTTTATATGAGTTAAAAGGTTGTTACTTTTCGCTAATAAATAAACCTATTTAGTTCGATAGAAATATTGTATCCTTGGTAAGGATAAATAGAGAATGGCAATAATATTGCCGCAGGCAGCCTCGCTCGGGCGCGGTACAAAGATTAATTTTAAACTTATCTATTCTATCTGCGTTCAGCGTTAGCACTTAACCTAGTCTGTATCATTCTTGGGTGGACGCTGCACTTTCATAGCCATTTATTAATTTACGAAACTCACACTGATTTACGTTCATTAACTATATAATTGGAAAGATCAATACTTCGATAAAATATCGAAAATGCAAAAATATACAACTTTAAATAAATGTGTGAAATGAAACAAATTTCAACACATTCCATCGTAATTTATTTTACGCATTCGATCGTGATTTATCATGCATGCATTTTGAATTAACTCTCGACCCGACGTTACGACTCATGGATGATTTTGCCTCAGTGGTGCAGTGGTACCAAGTGCGACTATTGTGTATACGGTCCGGGGTCTTTTTCTGTTTGTGAATTCTTAGTAGCCTTTAGAGATCTGAAAAAAAATGCATACCTCCTTACAACTCAACACTTCAACTAAATTGACTGATTAGTTGTTGAATGATCTATAAATCAATCATTATTATGAATGTAACGTCCAACCGTTTCCACTAGAAGAACTACACAGTAAAAGATGAGTGTTACATTTTTGTCATTAACTGGATAGAAATATTGTTTTATTTACGCTATCACCTTGGGTGCAGATAGTCAAACCCATTAATGTGTAAACTATCACGTTATTTACATCGAATTTCAGGTCTAAAATGGGTAAAAGCTATCACTTTTCAACTGTAAATTTCAAACAATAAAGTCTGAATATTTTTGATAGTATAGAAAATAATACTTTTTTGTGCAACCATTTAAAATGCTGGTATTCATAGCCCGTGCTCTTAAACCGTCATGTCACCCACAGAGGATTTTAGACTCAGAGTGAGAACACATTTTAGTTTTATAATTAGATAACCAAGCTAAAGGTTTTCTATTTTAACTTTAAAATTTGAAACCTAGGTATTTGTGATAACATTTTTGTCGACAAATACATTTCAATATTTCTACTTCATGTGTGTCGAAATTTTAATTGGTGTTATTACTACTTTACAAAACGGAATGTAACGTCGCCGTCAGTTTGATTTACGGTCGAATTTCACTATACATCTATTGAAAATTTTTGTTTAACTGATCACGTACCTATTCAATAAAAAATATAGAAAATCAACATTATAGTCTGAATTAAATCTCGCTTCATGTTCTTGGTTAAATCCACTAAATAATATCATTGTAATCACTTAAAGGTTTAAAATGAATACAAACAGGGGAATAAAACCTTCACATAAGAATTTACCGACCATAATGCGAGCTGTTAAAGTACAATAAAAATGAATGGCGGATGCTTGACAAGAAATGCAGCGCTTTTACAGCCCATTGAAGTTACTGGAATACAAGTCAGCAGATGTTCATGCAGGTACACCAAAGTGTTATTATACTTTTAGATAGTGAGTACGAATTTGAGCACTCGAGTGTGATATTACTATTTGTTATTCGTATTCCAGCTTAGCATACAGCCGAGTAACAACCTCCCGTATCATCAACGTACTCGAGTCTACGATATAGGCCAATATGGAAATATTATTGCCAATACACCGATTAAAGCCCACCTCTCGTAGGCTTTCCTTAGTTTGTCCATGGGCTTACTATCAAGAATGCCGAACCGTGGGACGCGCAGTCACACAAATGAATTGGCTTTTCCTAAAAAAACATAATATTTAAGCATCAATTGGTATACCTTAATATATATTATACTGGGACTTAAATTCATCATCATCCGAGTACATTTTAAAGACTGGGGTCTGCTCTTCTCCTTTCTTTGAATTTTGTTTTCTTTTGCTTTTATGGGTGAGACTGTCCTCTGATCATCCCAACCTCAAGAAGAAAACCTGCTCCAGCGCCTTGTCCACCAATCAGCAGATCTTCAGGCTTGCAGGTGAAGTAGGCTTAAACTTTGAATATCTTAATGAGGTCGTATATCCCTGGCTATTGTAAAATATCTACATATTGTCAATTAGAATATTTTGTAATTCAAAGCTTTTAACGCTAAATACTTGATGTGGGTGATAATAGCTTTGCCAGGCATACAAAATTTATCGGATGGTTTATAATAAACCACAAATTGTGCATTATGCGACCGCGTTTGGCATCAGCGTCGGTATTCAAATACATACAACAGTAGGTACTCTTAACAGAAAAATAATCATAAAATAATAACGAAGTTTGAAAGTCGTGTCAGTGGCGAAGAATAATATCCTTTTCAAAGTTACTAGAATGAATTTCACCATTGAAAGTCCGTTCATTCAAACTAGGTTCCCACGCTTTACACAATGAGTTTTAGTTGGAAACCCGTTTAGTGTATACTTAAATAGGCAGATATATATTCTGCTTATTTGGTAAGCAAAATACGTAGATTCATCGCAAGACCACACAGTTCAAATTAGCGTAAAAGTATACTAACCTATTTAATTTAACTATCATTACATAACGGCGTGTGCGTATTTGAATATTAAGGTATAAAACCTAAACTAAAATACCGGTAGTGATCCCCACACGCATAGTTATATTTCAGTAACCTCATTTTACTCGTGCCTCACCTCACCGCGGCTACGTAGTCTTTGCTTAAGACTATAATACGGCATTTGAAAGTTCGTGAAGATGTTTGTTATAATCATACTTTTTTTTTTTTTTTTTTTTTTATCGTGCGAAAAATCCCCACGGATACCTCCCCCGCCGGGGTCGGAGGAGGAGGGTATGTCGGACTCGAACCGACTAAAACGCACGCCTTCTGTGGGCCGTCAGTTGCCGGAGGTGAGATTGTCATAGCCATATCCCTCGCACCCCGGCCGACCCAGGGCCATATCTCTCGATCTGGCCCTCTTCCGGTGTGGGGACCACGGAGTCCCCAACTCGCCCCCGGGTATGGGGGGGGGGCACGCAATGCGCGCCACCGCCGTGGCCTGCTTCTGCTAGGGTGACAGACGACCCCACCCGTCACCCCCAGGCCCGCGCTCATGGGGGACGGAGGTCATTCTGCGACCTCCGACGCCCGAGTTGCCGCCGCTCGTCGCGGGCCGCGCGGTTTGCGATTCTCCTTCGCTCCTCGCGGACCGCAAGGTCTGCGATTCTTCTTCGCTCGCGCTCCGCCGCCCACTTCACGAGCATCACTTGCTCGCAGAAGGAGGCGCCGGCGGCCCACGCATCCGCGCAGCGAACCATCGCTGCGAGCAAAGTGGCGAGCGTGAGAGCTCTCACTCCCAGGGTCGCCACCAGCTCCCGTCTCGGCGTCTCCCACGCCGGACACTCAGTGAGCGTGTGCAGCGCCGAGTCCTCGCTCGCGTCGCAGTGATGGCACTCGGACGTTGGCTCTTTCTTCGCGGTCCGATGCAGATACCGCCCAAAACACCCATGGTTGGTGATGATCTGCGTCAGCCAGAACGAGAGGCCGCCGTGTGGCCTCTCTAGCCACTCCCCCATGATGGGTCTTACCGCCGCTACTACGGCGTGCCCTGCGCGTGGTTGCCCAAGTTGTAGCTCCCACTCCGCCACCATGTCCCTGTGGAGCCGGGATCTCACGGCCCGAATTTCTTCAGGCTCAGGATCGTGTCCCCGCTCCCGCGCCGCCTTTCGGTAGCGGTATAGCGCCGAAAGGGATCTCGCTTCCAGGATCCACGGTAGCGATCCGGCGAGGAGACTCGCCGCTTCAAAGGATATCGTGCGGTACCCCCTGATGGTCCTGATGGCCATTTTCCGCTGCGGTTTACACAGCAGGTCCACGTACTTGGCTCTCAGGTTGTCCGCCCATACGGGGCACCCATATAGTGCCATGGACCGCACGATACCCGCGTAGAGTCTCCTGCAGGAGTCCTCCGGGCCCCTCAAATTGGGCAGCAGACGCGTCAAAGCGTTAACTGTGAGCACCAATTTGGGGACCAGGCTTCGGAAATGCTCCCCGAAGTCCCATCGACCGTCGAGCACGAGCCCCAGATATTTCATCTGGGGCTTGATGCCGATGAGAGTGCCTCCCACTGTTATGCTGGATCCCGCTGGTGGTCCGCGCCGAGGTCCATGAAAGAACATGGCCTTGGTTTTCTGCGGAGACACCTCGAGACCCAACCGCCGGATCCGTTCCACGACTTGGGCAACCGCGGTCGTGGCCTTCAGGGTTGCTTCGCGATGTGTAGCCCCGCTCGCCATTACTAGCGTGTCGTCCGCATAACACGTCACGGCGGCACCATCCACGAGCTCACCGCGAAGCACCCAGTCATATCCGATGTTCCACAGGAGCGGCCCCAGGACCGATCCCTGCGGAACACCGCACGACATCTCTCGCCGACCGACACCGGTCGCACCTGGGTAGATGACAGCTCTCTCCGTCAGGTACGCCCCGACTATGCGGCGGAGGTAGGGAGGCACATCATGGTACACGAGCGCCTCCATAATGCAACTCCAGGGCAAGGTGTTGAACGCGTTGGAGATGTCTAAAGACACCGCCAACATCACCTCGCCCCGAGCGACCGCATCCTCCGCCAGAGTCCTCACGCGCATGATTGCATCCACAGTGGAACGCCCTCGGCGGAAGCCATATTGGGCATCCGCCAGATCCGGCCCTTCTCTAGAGAGGTGCTCGACGAGGCGCTTCGCGATAACTCTTTCAAAGAGCTTGGCCACCTCATCGAGCAACACTATGGGCCGGTAGCCGGACGGTGAGTCCACCGGGCACCCCTCCTTCCGGATGAGGACCAGTTTCCCAGTCTTCCAGGTCTTCGGAAACTGGCCCCGCTCCAAACATGCGCTGAGCAACCCTCTGAGTCGAGGCTCGAGAGCGTCTTCCCCTAGAGCTAGGACCCACGCGCGGCCTGGAATGCCGTCGGGTCCCGGGGCGGTGTTCTTCTTGGCGCCAAGCCTTCGCACCGCCAGCTCTAGTTCTACCCAAGTGACCTCGGGCACGTCATCGTCAACCACGCTGGGCGCCACAGGCGACCGAGGTGGCGGGGTCATCCGCGGTGGAACATGTTCCGCCCGCGACGGGAACAGGGATTCAACCACTCCTCCGAGCAGAGCCGGTGTTATAATCATACTCAAACGTCTAAAGGGATCTGGTTGAAATTTGGTACAGGGATATATTATGAGGTCTGGAATAATATTCCAACTACTCTTTATCCGTGGAACAGGTTTCCAAAGGTGGCAGGAAAGGGACCAGAATTCCACGCGAGTGGACCCCCGAGCATCAACTAGTATAAAATATTAGAAATGCCCCTAAACCTCGTCAGAATTTAAACTAGCACATATGTATTACGACCAAATACGTCACACGAAACAGACGCGATTTATTTCATTTCCATAACACGAGCCGCGTGGTTCCCGGCAGAGTAGAATTTGGGCCACCCCGTCTCTCGACCTAATACTATGATTAGTGAAATATGGGTGTTACTTCACCTCTGCCTAGGCCTCCGGGGATAAAGGCGTAATTATATATATATTGTAGGTAGGTAGGTAGGCATGCATCTGGAATCTCATGAGAATATAAGTTCAAAAGTAGTCGTAACGGATAAAATGGAAAGTTAAAAGTTCAAAACGAACGAATTGCGAAGTCAAGTCCTCGACACACTACCAAAGAGAGCTCAACTAGTTTAGTTAGAGAGTTTAGCAAGAATACTAATAATAGTCCACTTTGAGTTAGCTAGCATTGTGGGTCACAACCTAACTGATGGACTAAGTTCTGCCTATACTTAGATGCTGGAGTCGGTACGTGAAAGCGCTTGAAGAGTATATTTTATTTGAGTAGAATTGCTGGATCATTGCAAAGAGGTGAACCTTTTGTCTTAAACTAGATTTTACCTATTTCCTAAAAGAGAATTTTCTCTAAAAAGCAAAATATAAGCAAATGAAACGTGTGTTTGCTGCCTAGTTAGCCCCGTGGCAAATGTTTGCGCTAATGGTTGCAAGTGATCAGATTCAGCCGAATTATTGCGTAGGGAACATGTAATAGCAATCAAACAGACGTATACGAATATTATATAGACGTATGATGATTCTATAACTTTATTAGATATTTATGAAAATTTAATTGAAATTAAATCAATTATTTGTACTATTTGCGCTAATAACCAGCAAGGACTTTACTAACTGGTGTATAGTACAGCAGCTTATTTTAATGTCAAGTGAACCCTACGTACCCTATGTGGATGAGATACAGTAGCTTAATCGCTCATTCTCTACTAAGAAGTTTGTATTTTTTCTCAATAAATGCGACGATGGTTATTGTGAACATGTATTATGTTAACACATTAAAGTGCAGCTCTAATCGACGTGAACAGCCGGTCATTAGTGATAATAATTTCCGCGCTGTAACACGCTAATATAATTTAAATGTTAAATGGCTATTGGAATTGTTGAGTGAAGCATGTAAATACAGAATTGACGGTTCAACTCGAATTATTCAAACCGAATCTTAAAATAGTTTGCAGAAAGTGGTAGTGCAAGTGTGAATCAAAATGTTTTTATCATAATATTTTTGTAGAACGAATATAATGTTTGTGGCACCTTTTACTTTTAGTTAACTTTTTTTAAATATTTCATCATATAATGCGGTTTACGACATCACATATCACTTACTAAACCAAATACTCCACAAGTCTGCACTTTTTATAGAATAATGAATAGGTACTTTTTTAAAATAAATGCCACATAATTTGATTTTCAGACGAATCCAAATCTCATCATGTTTAAATTGCTTAGTTTCAACTGCTTATTATTATCGGAGCCAAAAACGAGTAAAAATACTTAATGGCTGCGAGGGCCGAAACCTTACAACTGCCATACTTCACAGAATAGATAAGGAGACCCGTGTACCATATCCTGATGTACCATAAATTATTGTACCTAAGCTATAAATATCAATTTCTCTAATTTCATTAAGCCCCGTGTTTGTTATTACAGGGCCAATTGCTACTCTTATGAACCTTACCTTATATAAAAAAATCAACTTCACTTATCAAGTTTTCTGTACGTAACAGTTTTTCAAAACTTCCACATAAACTCTTCCCGCGGCTATAGTCCCACTGCAGTGTGAAACAAGCCTAACTTACTTTCATATATTTCGCAAGTTTCTTGAAGTGTTAACTCTAAGAATTTATAGCAGATACTTTACTTTTATGATGCGGATGAATAATGAAACACACTATAACATTTTTTTGCACAATGTATCTACTTGGGACCTATTATTAAAAATGTGTCGCGTGTAATCTTTCAACTTTCGATCAGTAATTACTCGTACATACGGTTCGCGTTTCCAAATAAATCGATCCGTCAGTATAACAATTTGGAATAAAAAAATACAAACAGTTTGACTCTCGAACTACTGGTAGGACTAAATGGAATAAAAGGAGTAATCACGCTTCCGTGGCGTAGCGGTAGTGAACGCGGCCGCTACGCAGGAGGTTCGATCCCCGCACAGTGCAAATATTTGTGTGCATGAAATATGGGTATTTGCATTGGTCTGGTCGTGCCTCGGAGAGCACGTTAAGCCGTCGGTCCCGGTTGCCATAAGAATCATCTATGGCAGTCGTTACGGGTAGTTGAGCCCTAAAAAGTTCAAAAATAATGGTCTAACTGCAAAATCGCCTATTGTCACCACTGGGTTGTGGAGGTCAGATGGCAATCGTTTCACGGAAAATATCGAGGTCAAGCCAAATCCGTAGTTAAGACTGGTAAAGCGACCCCAGACTCCGAGCTGAAAGCTTCGGATGCGACTGGGAATTACCGCTAGGATGAAGAAGTAATCACGCCTGTTCACCGTTTGCAGGAACAGATACTAGCACCGATCCTGGCAAACAACTTTTTTTTTATTTCTTTTCATGCTGGCATTGCCGTGCTGGTTCCCAGTGGAGTTGGGCCACCCATCCTCATATCCAAAATCTTAGTAAATTAAGGGTGTTAAAACACTTCTGCATCTGCCTTTGGTGGATTTACAGACATGAATATATTATCTATAGATGTATATATTGTCATGCTCACGTCCTATTGCGGGTGTTTCTACTGTAATCCTTGGTTAAACATTCTCGACCTGAGACCGTTAAAAATAAATTAATTTTAACGGATTTAATTAATACTATTTTGTATCCAAACCATATCCAACATCATGTGATCATGAGGAAAATAAGATGGTGATTGTTTCATGTCTTGAAGTATCCGATCTTTGTATCCGAACGTATCCAAACTTGGTTTAAATGTGATGTGACTTTTGACAATAAAGTATGTACGCTTAAGTCAAATCTTACCGGTTTCTCCATTCAACAGCGCTAAATAAATCTGTATAGTTAATTTTTTCATCCCATTAACTCACTAATTTAAAAATGTACGTCCACTAAAGCTCTGTCTATTACTAAATCTGTTCTATCAAACAATTAGTGCAGCCGTTGATTCACCTTTGTCTCGTCCGGCGGATTTACTGAGTGCCTGTCCGCTACGGAAATGGTGCATCGGAGCGAGAATGGCCGGAATTAAAAACATCTCTTGACATTCTGGCATGTTCTCTTTATTCTAACATTCGTTTTTCGTCTGAGTATCATTACGTGGTATAAAATAAAACCATGTTTACGTCGTCTGTCCACATTGCCGCTTACTTCTTCTGTGTCATATAACGCATTTTGATATGGTTCATTTGGATAGTTTTTTAACAACGCAAAGTCAGATAGTACCTGTGCGAAGACAAATGGCGCGTCGCTAATAAAAATTACAAAACAATTTGTGTCTGGATATTTTTAGAGTTAATTTTGAAGGTTTTATATACTTATATAATTATCAAATTGAATTAACATAGGTATCACTCTCAACATATTAATCATTATTGTTTGTATATATATATATTAAATATACTTCATTCTCAAAGTCCTTTGTAACTTTCAGAAGCTTAGAATATAACTGCAGGCGGTGGAACTCAATTACATTATAATTTTATTATCATTATATCTGATTGAATGCTAGTTCTATTATAATCGCGAGCTTAATTTTAATCAAATCCATCCAGCGGTTTTTGAGTAATATATCAGCTTACTTACGCATTTATAGTAATACCTTAATTTCAATACTATCCTAACAATAATCAATAATGTTTGGAAATCTTAAAACCACTCTTATATTCAAGGCACCGTGAGTTTATAAATAAACATATTCATCGTTATTTCACTGTTAAGGTTCACCCCTGTAGAACGCTGCACCACTCGAACACTACTAATAAGTTTGTATCTAGAGGTTTAGAGTGGAATTCGATGCTGCAACCTCACGATATGAAGCCGCATTTGCTACAAATTCCTTGCACTTTACATTGAGTGCCTTGATCACGGTGGATATTTCGATAAATCAGATTTGCTAGAAACGTGATATTATGCGCTTTTGATTCATAAACCCAGAATTTATGAAAATTCAGATAGATAGACAAATTCTATTCGAGTTCTTTGAGACAGAGTCATTCGAGTTCTAATGTTCTAGGATACAAAAATGAAATATATTTAGAACATAAGAACTCGCTGTCCACATGCTACAACTTGTCAATATTTTTGACTACAACATTTGAGCGCTTCAGTAAAGAAAAATCCAACCCAGAATAATAAAAAAACCTATACATCCATATTATATCGCAAGCGAAATATTCTGTTAGGTGTATGTACTTCCTGATCCATAAAACTGGTGTATCTATATTCGAAAGTTTGTAACTAATTCTGTCAGGGAAATTCGCTTTCGACTCAATCAACTTAAGCCACGAAACAACGGAACGTGACTTCGACAACTTAGTGCAACTTAGTGTCATACAGCGGTGTAATCTAATCTGAACTTTATTTGATACGATACGTGTAAGAGTATTATCAAAAGTTTTCATTAATTTTACCTAAAATAACAATAATTTTATGGTTATTTATTTTGTGTTATTTTTGCGTAAGGTGGCGGTCGTCTCATGACGAGGTGTAAGTGATCTCATCGTAGCCGAATTATGTTCAATTGTCGGTATTAACATACATGCAGATATGTCTTGAATTTGTGTTGTGTCTTTACAAAAATAACTAAATATAAATCGCGGTAAAATCCGGGAACATTTGATTAAGTGCTGGTGTATACTGTTAATGGATAAGGACTTAGTTGATCATATATTATTATTATGTGCAGCGCTTCCTAGCCCGCATATGTAGCGGGTACTATTCCCAGGAGAATATATTGCCATCAGATCTATTCATCTAGTATTTTTTATGTACATTTGTAATAACTATTACCAGAACGTCAACGTCACTTCAAAACCCTGTATAAACACGAATAATTGTGTAAACTTGAATAGCGCAATGCAGATACAGTTATTCAAAGTAAGAGTTTAACAAATTTTAATCACTTTTATGTTACTTATTTAGAGAGTCGAGTAATAATATAATTAACGTTCTCACAATTTCACTCCACTTCGAGTATATCTTTAGTAATGTAGAGTATCACAGAGATTAATTATCTGACACATGAGATTTTTATCATAATTCCAGGGAGTAATTATAACTTTCATAAAAGTTATTTAGCTTACAGATTTTACATTTTCATATGCTCACTTCGATATAAGTTTTTATTCAGATACTTAATATACGTATAAATAAATATTCTGATATTTGAAAAACTTGATAGACTTGAAAAACTTGTGATTCGTAAAACTTGATAAATTAAACATAACTACCTAATATTATATTGACTTGAGACCTGTTGCTAATAAGAACATAGACAATTTAATTGACTAAATCTTTTGTGTAGTGATCGATATGGCGTGTACCATTCTTGCACCGCGCCGTCAGCATCCAAAGTACATAAGTACAGCTGGGTTTACGTATTCCACAGCTAGCTATTTATTAAAATACATATTATTATGCATTATACATACGAGTAGAAACATCCAAACCAATACAAATACACAAGGTCATGCGTAGGTACAAATATTGGCTCTGTGCAGGAATTGATTCTGCTACCCTTGAAATAGCAGACGACCGTTCTTCAGCCACGCCAAACATGTTTGTACACATTAATCATTTCCTTGCTCATAAGCGATGTCCTTTGATATGTTCTCCATATCGTGAATTAATATTTACATATTATGTCGTATTAATGTGAAACGAATGAATATGTGCTTTAAAAAATCAGCACTCTAACATGGGTGCTGAAGTTAAACGCTTTTAAAATGTTATAAAACAACGCTTTACACTTTATTTAGCGGTACAGCTTGATAGCAAATAAACATAACGTTTTAGAAAAACTTTGATGTCTTTTTAGTTCCCACAGAAAGTAGGACAGCCAAAATAGCCAAAGATATAAATTAGTTCACTAAGAGAGTATTTTGTATGTAATTTTGCAAAGCTGTAATTGTAGGAGTTAGAGGAAACTAGCTTCTGTAAGGGTGACCGCATTCCCAATACTTTACCATCAGTCTACCATTGAAATTAAGTCAGATGGATGTGCCTCACATTAAAAGATTCCCGAATTATTTAGTTCTACTGGAGAATTGCACGAAGTTAATATTAATACCTAGATCACTTACAACAACAAGTCTGTTATTATCTCGTATCGTGGCACAATATTCCAAACAGTGTGTACTGTTTCTAGAACTTACAATCGCTTCTTGTATCATCTGTGTAAAGCGGAGAAACTTGCTCTGCATTCTCGTTTGCTGGTGTAATGCACCGGCACGGCAACGAGGGATTATGTTCTGGGGACACTAAACTTTTAACGATATAATAAACTTTTAAAACAAGTTCTCTTTGTTAAAAGTCTCAGACTCATCACCATAAATTTTAATAATTACATTTAAGGTTGGTTCAGAACGATCTGACAATGATAGGTATTAAGTAAAGTCATAACCGAAGTGAGTGGGGGCCTCTCCATGATCTTCAGTTCGACACACCTGCTGATTACCGGATGTGGGACTGGCGCATGTTTCTTTCTTGGAGTTGGGAGGTAAGACGGCAGATGCTACCCTAAAACCGTAAAAAGAGGATAAGAAGTAAGCTGACCCCGGGCTTGGAGGTGAAATCCTTGCATGCAACAAGAACAATGCTGAGATGATGACCTATACCTACAGTCACATTTTTGAGTATTGCACAGAACTTAAGCTTGTTAAAATATATACAAAAGTAATCCAACTAAGTGTATTAGATAGAATGAACAATTAAAGCCTTCGTAATAATGAAAAAAGCAAACACTTCCTCAATTAAACAAATTATACAACGTGTAAGGACAGACATGACACAGTTCGCGCGACCCGAGAATTGATCTCTGAATAAAAGATAAGGACTCAAACTGACAACTTACGCAGAGACCACAATGAAATACTGCCGAAATAGCGAGCGGAATACCAAAATCGTATGCGAAACATTCTAATTCATATTTAAAGACTTCGTTAGGACGGTAGAGTTTGGACTTACTACTTTTAACAGAGCTATCATAAGCATGTAGTTGATTTGATATACAAGATTCAATTATTGCTACGTTGGAGAGCCGGGGGTTCGATTTCCGTACAGTGCGCATAATTTGTGCTAAAATAGTAACTAGATAGCGTTCTCAAGTTTGTACCGAAATATTTATTTATTTTATAATATCTAACTAATTTACATACATACATATAATACTTAATACAGATTTATTTTCCCTCCGAGGCAGGCAGAGACAACATGACAGTCCGCCAATACAATTCACGAGCTATACCTGCAGTCATTAAATAACTAATTTGCTATCTAGTAAAGCCGCAAATCTGTTCTATACATACATATATTAGGAGTATCTATCATATACACAACTGAACTAGAATACAAAACTGTCTATAAAGTTGCGAACGATCTCGTTTAAGCCCCATTGACATACAGCAATCAGCCTGCAACCGCAGACCTCGAACGTCTTATGGTGCTGCGTAACCAATTTACAGGGGCCTACATACCTTAGCAATACAATAGTGCAGTTAATCTTGATCTGTCAAAGCAGCTGCACTGATCACATAAGAAGTTAAGTTTCAATACATTAATTGTGCTTAGAGTTCCAAGGTCATCCCATCACTCCTCGTCGTTATTGTGCAAGGCATTACAGGGTTGGGCCCATTTTTCATCACAAAAAAATACTTGCAAACTATAAAACAGTACCCGATGACAATAATATGTCCTTATAAAAGTACAATCAAAATATAGTTGATGAATATCCATTAACATTTTAGTGTGTATAGCCGAATAGTTTATGTTTTTGTTTACGTTACGTTCAGAATTAGATATGAATAAAATGAACAATATGAACATACAATCTGTCGATTCCATAATACTAAAGTAATCAATAAAACTGGGCCACTACTACTTTTATTACGGAATGAATAGGTTAAACCGACGAGTAGACATGTTGATCCGATTTGTTTTAGTACAAAATAAAGTAGGTACCGGGTATTAGGGTGCTCGAAGTTCTACCAAGATCTTTAAGGTCTAAATGAATCTCACCTGCTACTTGTAACACCTACTGAAGTTAAATTGCATTATAATGTTGCACTTGTTCTTGCGATAAGGTAGCATAATATAATTAGCCTAGACGTCATCAGTGCTGTATCAACTAGCTTGCAATGTAAGATGATTGGCTAGCTATGTAAAACCAAAATATTTTTTTAAATAAAAACGTACATAATAATATCGCAGCGCCGAAAAGAAACTCATCGCTTTAAAGTTTAGATGTTTTACATCAAAAATGGAGCGACACGACGTCGCGAGCAGTGTGACAACATTTTTTTAAATGGAAACGACAGTTATTGTGACTTTTTCAGTCGTAACAGAGTTATGCTTTTAACAACGCGTTGTCGGTTTGTGTCGATTGATCAAAGGTTGCCGCACGCTGAATAACCGAATAGCTTAAATCCATTTAGAACCGTGTGGTTTTTTTACTCTGAAGTTTTTTTGTATACCATGTACAAAATTGCTAATATTATTGGTTTTTGATGTCGGAATTTCCATTTCTCTGTACTATGTAGTTCACAAGCTCATGATGGCTTTTCCTTTTTTTATATTTACTTGCCAACTTGGAGGTATTAACGGAATAAAATGTACCTAATCATCATAATAATAAATAAATATTCTAGGCCACTCTACCTAGCCACACTCAAATATATAATATAGTTTTGCCTTGTAATAGGTTCTGTAGCGCTGTTACATATTTTTTTTTTTTTCTAATAAAGTACCAAATGTGAATACTTTATTTCATTTACAATCTAGCCTTATTGGCTAATTAGTAATTTACTGATTCTAATGCTGTTACATATAAACAGTTTTTTTTGTACATGCGTACATTTGTACAGTCGATAAAGGATATATGCTGTATAAAAGGTGTACCTTATATCCTTTGTCGATTGTACAGAAACACTCATACAAATGCAAATAGACGTATTCGTGCACACAAATATTTGCACTGAGCGGAAATCAAACCCACCAAGTTTGACTTAACAGTCGAACGCTGCGCCACAAAGTAAGATTAGGAACGACTTGTGGGCTCTTTGTGGGCTATTTACACAGAACAAACGAAACGTGTTTGCTTTTATAAATTCAATTACTGCTCATTTTATGTTACAAATCCACGAACGGCAGATCAATCAAAGATGTCAGGTAGGGTAGAGGAAGCGCACAAAAACGCGACCCGAGCCGTATCATTTCCCTAAGCAGTGACAGTCGAACTTCCGTGGCCCCCCTGGGACAATTTACACTTAAGAGGATATTACCGCCAACAATCCATACATACAAAGTGAGTTCACTCATATTTTTCTCAATAAAGAATTAAGTTCAAAGGAATGTTGAAGATAATAAAGACTTCTGGTTAGTCAGTTTGCTGTTTAAAGTACTTAATAATGTAGTTTCAAAAACGTAACTCATAAGCTTTACTTGAGGATATATTGTGGATACTAATCTGGTTTTTTACCGTTTTCTGTTCAATGTTAATTCACGTCACGTGCAAGATAGTAATTAATGGTACGGGATAAAAGAATAAAGCCGTATTATCCATACTAATATTATAAATGTGAAAGTAACTCTGTCTGTCTGTTTGTCTGCCTGTCTGTTACGCTTTCACGCCCAAACCACTGAACCGATTTTGATGAAATTTGGTATAGGGGTAGATTAGACCTTGAGAAAGGACATAGGCTATGTTTGGTCGCGATAACCGACATCCACGCGGGCGGAGCCGCGGGCAAAAGCTGGTCTACTATAAAAGTTTAGTAATCAATAAGTTTTGAAATAAAAAAATACACCAGTAGTAACATACATTATAATTACGTATCAAGCAACAATATGCTCACTGAATACGAATATTGGACACACCTTATAAATAAAATTAACACGTTTTCATTCAAATAATAATGACTTTTGCATGTTGCAGCAATTACGATGATTGAACTGCGCAAAATCTGGTAATCATTGCCGCTATCATTTTAACGAATTCAATTCAGAATTATAGTTGCATCAAAGCATATTTACTGTTTACTCAATCAGGTATGACAGTGATTGTGCAAGTAATTTTTTATATACTTCACCTATACAATAAAGTAATGTAAAAGAGTACAAGCTATATAGGTTTATATACAGTTACATAATAACCATAACATTATTTAAGGGGATATTTAGACTTCCTTCTAACAGCAACTAGGAGTTGGCGGTCCATAAAAACCGTATAAGCTAAATTAAAAGGAGAACTTGGAGTAAGAGAACCTCGGGCGTTTACTAATTAGAAGAATTTAGGAATCTTATTGCAAGTTTATATATTTTCTCTCAAACGTGTCTAATCACAATCGTAGCGGGAGTAGTTTTGTAGACTTTATTGGTTCACATAAAAGAAAGAACTGTAAATCTAAACCACTTTCATCGGACACGGGGCATGTTTCAAGCACATTCGCGTTACGGTTGATCAATTCGCATAAGGGTTCTAATCTACACTTGGCCCATCCTCTCGTTTCATTTTACGCTCAAAGAAAGCATCATTACTAAGTTTGCAAAAATAAAAAGCAACAACGGGAAATCCTCGCACTTGATGATTTTTTGCAATTATGAGATGCGCATTATTTTATATAAACAACTGGCTGACCCGGCGAACTTCGTACCGCCATTTTTTCTGATCCCGTTCCCGCTGCATATCTCTAAATTTATCAGTGTTGCTCTACAATATTATGCATGTATTATATATATAAACCTTCCTCTTTAATCACTCTATCTATTTTAAAAAACCGCTTCAAAATCCGTTGCGTAGTTTTAAAGATTTAAGCATACATAGGGACGGACAGACAGCGACATCGACTTTGTTTTATACTCGTAAATATGTAGTGATGTGTAATTATGAGCACACCGTTAGCACACGGGAACTTCATTACAAAGAAGCACTAAAAAGTTGAGAGAATAATATTCCTTTAAAGCAGTAAATTATTCTTCTTCGTACGTTTCGTACGGTCTAGCGTGTACGGGGGGTGTCTGCCTCTGCCACCGTTTCACACGTAACCGCCGCGCTGCAGCCGTTAACCCGTGCGACGCCGTCGGATTGTTTTGTCACGATTTTCATGTTCTTTTTTAGGTTAATTTTGTTGAACTTTATGAACGGAACAATCTGTAGATAAATCAACAACGCGTATTTAGACCTCACGGGTAAGTTTTTGAAGTTGTGCTGCATGTATGATTGAAAAACATCGACCAATACTTTTCAATTTTATTACTAAGCGTCACTCGGAGGCCTCGAATGTAATCGTGAATAGTGCTGTGATAATGTTGATTATCCTCTAATAGCCGGAACGTTACGTTTTATATAGCTTACGTGACTCTCATGAAAACGAATACCTAATTAATTCTATAACCTATATATCACCTGCGTTCCGCCCTCAATTATTTTTAAAATGCCTATGTACAAGTTAAATGAAAGATTATCGCATTACTTCGCCTGTAATAGATTCGTGGAGAATATCGTACATAAAATCTAGTGTTAGCCACACGTGATCACTTGGTTAATGATTAATGATTTAATTTTGTCCAGCGGCAGTGGGCGAGTGAATACGTGTATCTACTCGTTATTTTAAATTTATCGCAACCTTGTAGTCTAGCCGCTCATTAGGTGTTAATAAGCAGGAAAGACTATGCTTGCCACATATATTTATTCTTAATGCAATTTTATTTATACGTGAAAGTTCAGACCCTTTTAAAGAATATTATTAGTATTGCGGGTGAGATTTTGCATAGTGCTAAATGATAATAAATGCCAGCGTTTAATAAACGGCCGAGGCACAGAATAAATATCGGGCTTCCATCGCCCAGGCGTCCAATGAACGAGACTAGTGACATTAAAATCTTACTTTTTCGAGGAACTGCACGTCTTTTAGGCACTTTGATATTTTTTATGGACTTGAGAATCCTCTGAAGCTCGCAAACATATTGAGTGAGCTGTTTAAATTGCAAGGCAAGCACTACCTCCCTGCAGTGACTCCCTGAAAAATGTGGATCGTAATTAAATAAAACCTCTGAGCTTGGCATCGCGCCACGGCTCATTAAGTTTCGTATGCACCTTCTGGTAAATTTTTCTGTATAATGAAAAATGCAATAATTTACATTTTTAATCAAAAATTTCTTCCAAGTGGCGAGAATGCAATCGAGATTCATCAATTATTCGAATACTAACGACAATACTACCGAAATGAACCTTTGCCCAAAGAATGTCTGTTACTAGTATTCTTTGTAGTTTGTCAGATTTTTGTAGTTCGTAGTTGAACTCGTATCTACGATAGGTACTTGCTAGTACTTGTAGTTTTGAAAATACTTATTAATATTATTGTGTATTATCCACCAGTGGCTGCTTGTATTCTAAACCTCGCCATCTAACTAAAGTACAAGAGAGACTATTGAGCCTTACACATGCTAACAAAGAGAAGCACAAAAACACTACCAATATATTTCATATAAGGAAAGAACCTTACACTATACCTATTCTTTTTTAACGAGGAGTATGCTCCCAGAGGTATCTTCCCGAAGAGGTTAAAAGGGTGTAGGTATAAAAATAACAAAGATGAATTATATTCGTACGAGAGGTCTAAATCACTAACCGGTTGTAGTTTTCACTCTATAGTATTGCCGGCTAATATTTGCTAGGATGTTAAATCCTAGCAATTCTATCTACCATAGGTACGTAATCAACCTGAGCACAAATTGCTTCTCATTGCAAAAAAAACTCAATGATTTCATCGAAGGTACAGCTATCTATTACAATAATGATAGTTTTTGTGCTATGTCTTGCTTCTGTTTTAATATAATATAATAACCTCTGGTAATAGCACGTGTTTAGTCTTATAAATATTGTAATCATTAGTTATTTCACTTTTCTAAATCACATAACGAATTTTAAGTAATAAGGTTTCTACAATCATTTAGATATTTTTCTACGTAATTTTTTTATAACACCTATGTAAACATAACCGAAGAAAAAGGTCGTCCATTCGCTGTTGTGGATTGTGGATCGCTAGCTAATATTGAAAGTGTACCCAAAGCAGGACTGACATGTACTATGTACATCCGGACACAATTTCGGGACTAACTAAATTACCTACTGATTTATAAAATTCCTGACCGAGTACGTACTTCTTCATTCAAAGTAATGACACAGAGTTATTGACTACTTGCAAAATTTCCCAACGATTTTAAAAGCTCTATAATACCGGGTACTTCCCATTTGCCCCACCAAGCGTCCCCACTGGTGGGGCAAAGAGGAATGTTAAAAAAAAATATCTCAAGAAGAAACTCATTCTGGTGGGGAAAATTATACTCGTTTAATTTCCTTATGCAATCGCCCTCACTAGGGTTGGTAACTTTGAATGGGATACCTGTCGGTAATCCATCCGTAATTTAACTGTATCACACAGTCAAATTACGTATTATAAATTCAGATTCTAAAATATCACATAGGTACTTATCATAGTATCATATCTTTATGTTCATTTGTCTGTAATTTTTTATTAATATAACAAACAGATTCTGTGAACAATCACTAAACTTATTTAAAGAACTATATGCCTGACTTTTTTCTTTTACGACTCGGTAGAACCGGCGCCAATAAGTCTGAGCCCACAAAGATAAGTACAGATACAAAGTATGAGTCGTTCCTCAACGTTGAAACAATATATCAACCCTTGCCCTACGGTTTCAATAAATCCCCTTACCTGCGTCCATAGTACACGAGTACATGCATTTATATTAACACTTATAAATTTCCGAACGGGTGAGCAGAGGTCTATTAACACCGACATGCCGCAAACTATGATTTTCGATCACACATATTAAGGTGCGAGCCTATTGTCGTCAAGCGGACACTTTCCTGTCAGATGAAGAACAGCCCTCTCCCTTAGCCACCTTCTACGACCCCCGAGTGCAGAAATGGGATGCCTCTATTCTACTCCACCGGGTACCAACGCTTCTATAGTAACGCTTCTTAAGAATTTCTGAAGTATGAAGTAGGTATGACGGATACATCGTACTTGCAGTTTTAATTAGATTATAAATCTAAGACTTAACCAGAAGCACTTATGTTATTTGTAATAATGTGATTGTATTCTTTGCGAAAGAAAGGTATAATTATTTTTCATATACCTACCTAACAGTTATGAGGTAGACACGTGAGTGTAATTACAAGGGAGGGCTAAACGGGCACAAGGGATATTATCATTATAAGTATATTTTTTTGAAAATTACTTACCTAATAAATTATGTCTGAAGTTAATAGTAACAACATTATAGGCAAACTTTGGTATCTCTGTAATTTAGGAAACACCTGTCATGTGTAAATGGAATGGAATAAACATCTAATTACATAAATGCAATTTATGTACAGAAAGCTATAAGATTCATCATCTAAGTAGAAACCATTACCCATTCCAACGAATGTACAAAACATTGTACAAGTTTCACATACAATTCTTTATTTGAAACCAGAAACTATTCGTACCACGTATGGTTGTGCTTACAAGCCGGAGTGACAGATGGTCCAGAGCCCGGTCCGAAGAGAATTACATTTCGCGGATGACGTCAGAACTCACACATTGCGGCCGCGAGTTGCGCTGATATCAGACATACAATATTGAAAATGTTTGTCCCTTAACAGATGCAGCGAATCGCGCTTATAAACCCGAATCTGCACGCCGAACTCCGAAGACAACGATAACAATAAAACAAAACCAAATGTAGCCTAGCTAACAGTCACCGACGACAACTTATGACGCGATACAATAATTTAAAATTGTGATTAAAATTATAATTAGTAAAAGAGAAATTTATGTACTGTTCCAAATTATGCGTCCAATTTTTTCTCGTAGAGTTTTAATTAGATATTAGTGTTGTGATGTGTCAGCAGAGCTGAAAGGACCAGGTTGTGATGACAGTTGGACGTAGCGTTGAACGTGCAGCATGAGAGTGAACTCGCACCGGCTATTGACTATGTGAGTGTGGGGGACGAGCGAGGCGCGAGGTCGACATGGCGGCCGTCGCCGGCCTCTATGGGCTTGGCGATGAGCAGCGAGCTCGCCACCGTCGGGGACAGGCCAACGCCGAGCGCTCCGAGTCCCGAGATGACAACACTGAGGCGTAAGTCACTTTCCATCCTCTTTTTCATCCTAATCTTCACACCAATTACGAAGGTTTGATTAATCCGGCGGATAACTGTGTCATCGGTAAGCTGACACCAAGGATTACTAATTCCCTAACAACCGACCGCTTAACTTAAGGTTTTCTACTTGTTACTTGTTTCACCGAAGGTGGGTGGATTCCGACGCCCCACATGCCCACTACCAGCCGTCTTCGATCGAAACATGTGTTTGTATAGGCTCCATTACATTTGATTACCCGATGGTGTCGATCCTGTTGTTACACAAACTTAACTATGTTCTTTTATTTAGCGAAGATAAGATAAAGACGAGGATAACATTTTAGTCAGGTCATACACGTTTACTGAAGTTAAATGGTGTATAAGTATCGGGTTCCATTCCTCAAAAATCTTCGCGGTCCAAGCCAACCTCACTTGCAAGCCGGTACCTGCTGATAGAAGGAGAAGGGTCTGTGATAGACTCTAGTATCGGGGTTAGGAGGGCTAAAGGAGCAGGGAGGGAGTACCTAGTAGCTCTCACAAAACCCAAAAGAAACCAAACAAGTAGGAGTGCGAAGTTTGGCTACGACAGCTATTTAATTGTCAACCGATTGAAGAACCCGTATAGCTAAGAATCGATACCATACAATTTCAATACCGAAAATCACTTTCGTTACAGTTTGAATTTGATTAGACTAATTCTATACTTGTATTGACAACGTTGACTTCAACCGCCTTTTGGTGTTTCTCAGATAGAAAGCTATTTACTGAATTGGTAAATATAAAACAATCTACAAAAAATACGACAAAGTAACAACTTAGTTTCATAACTCTAAGGTATAATAACAAAAACATGATTCTCAAAACGAATTTTCCGTTCCTATTACGATTTAATTGGATACCATAGTACCGGTATATTGTAAAGTTTGTAGAACCTTTTACTGTAGATCAAAGTTTGACAGATATGTGCCTTTGATCAAGAACAACGGTACTCGACACAAAGGTGGCGCGAGATATGAGGCTGCCTTAATTCATGAGCTATATATAAAGATTCGTATTAATAGTAAGTAGTCAGATTATATTATATAGGTACCTACATGTATACAATCTATCTAGTTACTATTAATGTATGAGGGTACAAACAACCCTGTGGTCGGCAGCACGAGTGTGACTTCCCTAGTGGTTGTACTCGTCCATAAGCCACGGTAACCACTTTCCATCAAGTGGGCCGTGTGCTTGTCTGCGACCTAAGTAGTATTAAAAAAATATCAATCCTTATCATCCTTGATTTTATAAATCAGCCAACTAATGCTATACATTTGTGTCCTGGTAATTGTCTGTGAATCATGGCAACCAGTGAATACGGCTTAAGCTACGTAACGCAGTCGGCGTTAGCCTTAATACTACTGTGAGTTTTTAAAGTCAGTTTTTTTTTATTTACTGCATTCCCGCTACTGATCCTAGACTTTCCACTTCACTTCATCCCTTCCAGCAGGTATGAGTGACATCTTTTTTTTTATAGGGTTAAATCGTTCAGAAACTACAGTTCAATAAATTGTGAGTCGTGAAAACGTCCAGTACAAAAATTCGTTTGGATATTTCGATACAATTTTCTGTAGGAGGAGGTACCTCCCGGTAGGGTGGCTTCAAATTTAAAGCGTAAATCCCTTTAAGCCTACCCATTGTGATAATATAATTATTTATTATTAAGTGCACAGATTATAAGGTTATGACGAAGGAGAAACAGCTAGGAGCACCTAATCTCATTAATTTATTCCATGATTGCTCGCTTCGCAACTCGAGATTTGTCTTCGTAGATGGAAGTGTTATAAACAATCACGCTACTCAGATGTCTCATTAGGTTGTCAGCTTTTGTTTGGTAATCACATTGTTCAATAAAATATGGTACTTATGACAATCTTAAGTTGTCCATTACACGGTAGGTTTTACTGTCAGTTCAACCACAATCACGGCCGTGATTGACGAATAACCTATCGTCTATGGTTGCATGTATGTCGACAGTATCAACATCATTACAACGTAATTCATGATTGATGGCATGATCGACGCTTGCATGAGCGTATAATGGACGCCTAAATTCTGCACTATTTGATTGGCTTTTAGTAAAAAAGTACAATAACATACGTACCTACTTTTTTCTTCTCTACATTCGAATACAAATCCTGGTTTCATCGAAAGCATGCACTTTGAAACCCAGGGTTCGCTCTCCCACTCACTCTTAATTTATATATCCACTTGCCTTTTACGGGAGTTAACAACCGTCTGACCCCCAACCCAGAAAGGAAAGATTGCGCAAGAGTGTCATCCGTACATACGCAGGTGTACTGGCTGGTATGCAGGTGCTTATACACTCGATAATACGCATGTGTTACCAAAAAAGGCAGCGACATTTAAAATTATAACTTTATATGTTACCTGTGATAATTTGACCGCATTTATTAAAACCATACCCGAAAATTGGTTCACGTGAAATATTAGCATAATATTTGCTGTATCAAGAGTTAAATGATATTTGGTTTTACGTAGGTAATACGATTACTTCCCGCGTTCAATGGATTCACAATACATTAATGTATCAATTATAAAAATCTGAAAAATTCAACATCCAGGAAGTAATATGCACTCGCGACCAGGCTCTTACAGGAAGGAAACTCAGACCAACTTATCTGAGTTGACTTGTCCCTATCTAAATCTATAAAGAAAAATACAAGTATATTCTGCTGCATATTGTAAATTATGCCTATTTGTCTGGATGTGGCTGTATAGCATAATATCCTTTTTATTACAGTATCTTACATTTCACGATGAAATACTTTAAAAGCATGCTATTTAAAAAAACTAATTAAATTATAGCATGTATTCTGATCTAGATTTGATTTTATCAGCGTGCGATTACCTAGTAATATTTATTATACTAATCATCCACGGGCGAATAGCCTGCACTATAATAGAAATAACCAAAAATATAGTGGATGGTAGTGAAATATATCTTATCAAATAAAATAACCTTATAGACTGTGTTATTACAAATTCAATTCAGTAACATACACCAAATTCTTAAATTAGTTAGTTGCAAGTCGAATACATCAGACAAACATTGTCATGTCAGTTCTGCAGCAGTTTCTGTGTCTGCTTATACCAGCTATAAGCAGACACAGAAACTTCTTAACATATATTATTCAAGTAGGCACAAGTTAGCTCTCTATGTGTAAACTCACGTATCCACGTCCTCAATTTGAAATTTTAATAATTTTGCGATGAACATGTTTTGTATTAACAAGCACCCAAGTAACTAATTTCATAAAACAAAGCCTTTACAAATATTAAAACATCGCTCTTTAACTCGTAAAATTCACAAAACACTCGGCTATAAACACGGAATGGGTGCCATAACCTACACAGCCCCCATTCACAATATAATTAATCCGACCGACATTCCGTAAGGACTATATTTAACTTAAACATTCGTCTAGAAAGAGAAAATGGTAATTGTAAAGTTAACCTTACCTTCTACGTTCGAGAACTAAATTGATTCTCAATAAAAACTGGTGTCTCTTTCTAATAAGCGCGATATGGAAGTGTGGAAGAGAGGAAGAATATTTCGAGGTTACGGAGGCTATTAATATACTTTTGATCTTGTAACGAAAAGTTTTTTAGGTTGACACTTTATTATATAAACGACGAAAGAAGATGAGATAGGTGTGGGTTCGAATTATTCTCAACAGTTTTTGTTATTAAATGCGAGGCGATGACGCATTTATCACATAAACATAGAAAAAAAACTAACTCATTTTAAATGCTAGACTGTTTTTATTACGATGTATCTCTTTTTGTGACGCACTGTATTACCTCTGACATACTCAAACACATTGACGCGAGATAAAAATAATCGGACATTAAAAACTGGAATAAAACAAATATAAATGGATAGTCGAGGTTTACCTCGCAGAACATACACCGATCAAATCGGCGTTGTCTTGGAGTAATAGGAAAGTCGGAAGAACCCAACACAAACGGGTTAGTAATAGCAGTTCGTGAAATGCGTGAGGCAGGAAGGCACAGGAACGATTTTCGACTTCGATCACATGGCAATCGAAAAAATGGCAAGCTGTTGTCGCAACTACAGAGATTTGCAAACGAAGGGTCAAACCTTTATTATATCAGAGCTATAAGTGCTCGGGTGGCCACCATGAGCCATACCATGAGACCATAAAATTGCTGAGCGATGTATACAAATCTGACTGTACTTCAGACTGTTTACGGTTGTGAGTTTATAGGAAAAGAGAATATTTAGGGTTTCTACTGATTTTATCTCAGTATTTACGTACTAATAACGCGGCGTGGCATTTCGATTACCGACCGGTGCATGTATTTTACACATTTATACAATGTATATCTGTCAACATTCTAGAACCCGAATTGCAAGTTTGGGACTAGAAAGCGTTGTGCCTTAGGATTGTTGCTTAGGATTTAAGCGTTGTGCCTTAATATTATTATTCTAATTATTTGTATATAATTACATTATGAGTATTTGATCCGATAAGAAAAACGGCAGCGCGACTATGTCGCCCCTGGGGTTGCACAGGTGTATAGGCCACGGTAACCACTTTTCATTAGGTAGGCCATGTGCTTGTCTGCGGATAATTTTATTTCCTAGATAGTTTGAAAATCGTAATGACATTTAGGCGGTATGTTCATATATTCACATAAAACTTGGTAACGAGAATGGCAATTTGAAAAGCAAAACAAAATTGGACAGACGAGAGGCGAGAGAGCTTTTAACTCTATAACACCAGGCATGAAACATTTGTCAGTCACAAATATCTCTATTTGTGAGCCGTTAGGGCCCGTACACATGAACATGATACGACTTCACGACGTGTTACGATGTGGTATTGGTTCACGATGCGACTTTGTGGCGAGAAATCTAGGACGATCACTTAAAAAGACACCACACCGCAAGGAGCCTATAGTGTCGCAGATAATCTCGAAAAATCGACCACACTAGATGTCATTGTCCTCTTATCTTTTTAAATTGCTCGTCGTAGATTTCCACAGCATAACGCCACTTCAAGCAAGACCCCCTAGTTGCATCCGAGGCTTTCACTTGGGTCCACTTTGCACATCAAGCTTGGTAAATTTTGGCTATTACGGCGGCGACTGCCCTTTGACCTTTCCAACACTGACAGCAAAGCCCGTGCCAGACTATCTTCAGTGCTCAATCTAATGGTATACCAGCTAATAGTGAGAATGACTTAGGTCTGAAAATTTTTAGATAGCCACATATTACGAGCAATCGCATCACAATAAATAGTGACATGGTTAGTAATAATTTTTGACAGAGAACATGTCCATAAATATCAGTAATCGTCAATCGCGTTGCGAATTTTGTAGAGCACTCTCAGCATAATGGCACACACGCGATAGCTGCGGGGCAGTTCCTCTAGATTTAATATTCCGTAGTTGTGTCCACAACAATATGAAGTGAGCCAATATCGACAGTAAACTGTGGCCGGGGTTGGTTGTGTACACATCTTGCTTTTGTTAGAGCAAGACCGAACAGAATCCACCAAATTCACAATATTATTAAACGCTTGTGAAAGCTATTGCGAATTATTTCTGTACATTACTCTAAGTAGAAAGTAAAGCATTGTATACTGGCATACCGCTGCACTTTCCATCTGTTACTATGTTGGCCAACAGCTGCACGTATCATTACTATGGTAACAAACTAATATATATTTTTTTCGTTGCTATTCAGCACATTCTATGTATAACTATGATGTGTGTATATATATTTTATCACCCACTTATATATATATATGTCATACCGGTGTCATACCGGTGTCATACCTACTACCGACCCCAGCTATCTCAACGTGAAATAATGCTTATACTCGTATACAATTCTAAAAGCTGACCAGTTTCACCTATATATTATATCTTTCAAAGGTGACAAAACGCTGCACGTACAGTAATTATTACTCCGGTAACAAGACACTAAACGTTTCGTTTGTTACTATGGTGGCAACTACAGTACACGCTATAATGGTAATTCATGGCACATGTGTCGTGCACACTTGATGTTGATCTCACTTCCGTTCGTGAAACCTACTCTAATTTCCTTCTTTCATCATCATCATCATCATCATCTGCATATAGACGTATTCTCCTGATTGCATCCGTGACCAAGATGGCCTCGAAGCTCAGGGTCCGCCTTCCGGCTCTGCCTTCTCCAATCCAATTCTCCTAATTTCCTTCTTTATCAACATAAAAAAAGTATTTGGAAGTTGATTAAGTAATCCTTTTTATCCCATGAAGCTCTACCAAACTAATTCAGTTTACTCAGGACTCATCATTTGAATTTGTATTTGTATCGCTCAGTTGTTATTTCGTTACTTGAAGGCTACTGGACTTATTGTAGTTAAAACTCAGTTACCACGGATTAAATTTGTCAGTCGCCCGAAGAAAGCTTTCGCTGGGGCTCACCGGTAATAAATGTTGTCATAAAATGCCTGTTGTCATAAATAGATCATATTGCAGTCGTTGAAATTTTTCATTTTGCTTATCTACCTGTTGATCTCGTGACATTGTAGTTTGAATGAGACTTCGGCTACATAGAAACAGAAGGTAGAACTCTCCCAATTGGGTTACTCCTAGTTACATCTAAACCCTAGACACTCTTGATTGAATTATTTTTGACTTTTGCGGGAACGACCACCGTTGACTCCAAACATCGAGAAAACGGTGGCATTACAGTTCGATTATCGATAAGCAGGTGTGCCACTAGCCCTAAAAACATACATATTGGATGCATGTTTTTAATAATATAATAATAATAATAATAATAAATTCTTTATTTACAGGTATGTACCCAATAAAATGTCACAATAGTGAAGCACAAAGTCAAAATAAAAGTGTAGAAAATAAAATAAAATAAAACAAAATAAAAATAAATTGGATAATGTAAATTATCCTCTACCCGTATTATAGTCAAGCTACTTCTTGTTTACTTCGCGATGCACAGCAACCCAATGCTTAAGAATGGGATTGTCCATGCACCCGCACAGTGTTCGGAGAATCTCGTTATTGGACTGACGCAAATTATTCCAGAACGTGGCTACACGTGATCTCATAATCGCGAAAAAGTCAGGTACCCTGGCCTCCGCAAACATGTTAGATGCACTGCAGTACCTTGGTCGTTTCATTAAAATACGAAAAGCATCATTGTATTGTACTCTAATGGTACTCATCGAGCGCTTAGTAAATTAATATAATGATGTATAATGATGAGCGCTTAATATAATGATGTAGTAGAAGTAATGTAATTAAGCCTGTTGAATGAATAAAGAATTCGAGAATATTTATTCTTAGAAATATTTAAGAGAACAAATTTAAAAAAGATCATAGTGATTTTTTAAGATAATATGTCTACATAGCACAACCGTTTTTGAGCTTCAGTCAGTGTAATGACTGTTTGCATCCATTAGTTGTCTGTTTTGTGTAATCCAACATCTGAACTCGTTTATCATTATCCGTTACATCCGAAGTCGTTGGGTCAGAGAGTTTTGGCTATTACGAGAGCGACTGCAGTCTGATGTCTCAACCCTGAGAGGAAAGCTTCCGCCAGAGTCTTTTCCATTAATCTTGATAGGTTGATCACAAAATGTAATGATTACATCAATGTTGCCTTTCAAATTATGTAAACTGAAATAATCCATTTCCAGTTAGGCTTAATAGCAGTCGCAATCAATAGATAGCAGTGAGTGCTATTGTCAGAACCTCGTCGTAGGGAACCCAAGAGCTCATTAAACAAGCCATCGCATCTACTCATTTATCTAAACCCGACAATTTCACGCTCATCCAAGTAACGATCACACCGCGCGTCTACGATAATTCGTAGCGACGCTACGCGTACGTCTACGCTCGCTACGACCGCCTACGCAATCCGAGTTGGTAGACCACCCGGCGCCTCGAACACATCGCACCCTACTCAGTTTTCACGGGTGTTTTGTTCTTTTATTTTTATAATGAAGGAGCTGGTATGCCCGGGTGAACGGGGCTGCTAGTTACCTAACTTCCCGCTGAGAGATGAACTGTTCGCGGGTCAAATCGTGTTCTAAATGTTGATTTTTCGACTTAAATTCACTGTACAAGTAAAATAACATAAATTATGCAAAAATATGCGGTTATGTCATTACGTGGTCTAAGTAGTAAGGCGTTCGCATTTAAAAAGCAACGCTCTGTTTGGTGAGGCACCTCGACCTTGACCCTGTGCAAGCGGCCGGTGGCGAAGGGCACGATCCACGACCGCACCAAACTCACACAGTGCAAAGTTATCGACAATTTCTGTAAAAGTATTAGGTATATCTAAAAGGTATTAAACCCTTTAAATTGCAGACCAAACCTTAAGGCATAATATGTTAAGGTTTGATCTGTAATTTAAAGGGTTTAATTATTTGTTTTGTAAAACAAAAGTAAATTCAATTGTTACTCAATGGTAGTTGTGATTGACTGTACAAGTTTTTAAATGTCGAGGGGAATCGAGAACAGATAATTTTCGGGGGGAATCGGTAAAAGATAAAAACTTTTTTTTTAATGCTAGGCTTTAGCATTTAAACATTTGTTTTTGTCTTTCAAAGCGGCAAAAGTACCTAATTAGATATTATCATCACACCCCTCTCCTATTAGAGTGTGAAGAGATAACACTTTTCACTTACTATAGATAGATAGATAAATTCTTTTACAACACACCTGCTCATAACAGTGATATTATTTTACCGCAATTAAGCACGGAATGACACCTATTATAAAACTGTGACTTTTTCATTGCTATTATTCACAAAAGTGAGTTATAGATTCTTTTTTAAATTTTATAGAAAGTGTCTATAATTGTCTATGTTCTTAAAAAAGTTTTGATACAAAAAATAACGTGTTTAATAGTACGAATAAATTAATACGCCTATTGTATGGTCATTTGATGCATTTTCGTATTCAAATAAATAATTTCAACTTGTAATACTTGTGTAATAAACAAAATTTTCGCTCAAATTAACTATTTTTTTTCTCTAAGTACAGAAAAAAAAACAGAGTAAAAAAAAGTTAAGTTCAAACCTCATTTTTTTTTAAATATGGTCGACCGCCATTGTTAAATGCGCGCGCATAGGAAAACGAATTAATTTGTAGTATTGTTTATTTAGTATTTGTAGTATTATTTTATTCGCAAGTGTGTTGTAAAACGTCGTATGGCACGTGTGAGCATGATGATTACCGTCCTCGGCTGTCTTAAGACCCTCGCCTGGCGGCTCGGGTCTCAATGGCGCCTCGGCGGTAATCACCAACGTTGCTCACTTGTACCATAATGTACTATATTGTACACAAATACATTACAGTACATTTACGGACAGTATAATATTATGATGATTATTATTAAATACAAAACGTTTAAAACCTATTGTGCATTTTGAAAAAAAGACATGAAAAAATAAGACACTCTAAAATGTTTAGTTACTGTTGTAACTAAACATTTTAAAGTGGTAAGTGTGCCAGGTCTAATAAATGTATAATTCCTATTACTTTGCGCGAATGTGAGCAATAAAGATATAATTCCGTAGCCGACCGCATACGACAACTGCCGACGCACGCAGCACACGCACATAATTCATTGCGGCTTCTCAGTGGTCCCCTTTATCCGTATCGGAGTTTGACAAGTAATGGGTACGCTGTATGTGCTGCATGCATCGGCAGTTGTCGTATGCGGTCGGCTACGGAATCATACCTTAAGTTGACAAAGTTTTATCGCAATGAGAGAGAAACCCTTTCTAATCACCCCTACGACATAGAGCCAGAAATAGTTGACGACTAATAAGCGAACCTTGTTACAGTCCTGACTACCCTTGTTGACCTGAATACATACATATTATTATATTATGTATGTAGATTAAGGGCCATCGCAATACTAACTATCCATATAGTTAGCAGTAGTTAGATGATCATTTTCATATTTCAAAGATTAATTTTTGAACATAATCTTCATTACAAAAAAAAATAATCGCTAAAACGTAAGTAGTCGCATAGCTTCCAAACAACCGCACCAATTTCTTTTTTCTTGTCTATATTCGTTACTAGCTGACCCCGCGAACTTCGTACCGCTAACAGTCGATTATTTTTTAATTTTTCTCTCCATAAGAACCATCCCCGTACTTTAAGGAATATTCTAAAAACGGAATTGGCGAAATCGGTTCAGCCGTTCTCGAGATTTACGCTCAACACATTCAGGGATTCATTTTTATATTATAGATTATCAGAAGATTAAGGTGCTTTAATTACGCCAACCAGAACCATGTCAGGGCGCGCAGTTAGTAGGCTCTATACAAGAATCAGATTTTAATTATAAAATGTACCTACGTCATCATCGTCTACTTTTGCTACATTAATACTGTGTTTGGTCGCAACTAGCGTGAGATGAAATCGTAATATTCAATTTGTATCCATTTAATTGGATGCTGCTGGCCGCTTCACACATCATCGACACATTTAACTGCTTTTTTTTAATAACGGACAGGCTTAACAGTAAGCTGGAAAATTGAAATTCGAATGTCGAAAATCAAAACGTCCATTACAGTGTCCAGTGAATATTTATGTAAACCGCTGAATTCGCACACGCTAATCTCCGCAAAGTAATGGATCGCACCCACAACTACTCGATCGTAAGGTCACCATCCTACCCACTCGACCTCCTCCGTATCCTGGGTCAAAAACTGAAAGGCTCTTTTTTCAGGAAATATTTATGGCAGTACGGAAAATGTGCCCATTCGACGTATAGAAATCGCTTCCCATTTATGTAAGATCTAAATTATAGCTAGCGCAATGTAGGTTTAATTATTTTCACTGACTACTCATTTATGTATAAGGCGGAATATGTCAAACATACAGACAAAAAAATGCAGTGGTAAAAACTTTCATAACTAAGTTTTTTTTTTAATAGACTAGCTGACCCCGCGATCTTCATACCGCTAACAGTCGATTCTTTAATTTTTTTTTCTCTGTTTAAGAACCATCCTCGTACTTCAAGGAATATTCTAAAAAAAGAATTAGCGTAATCGGTTCAGCTGTTCTCGAGATTTGCGCTTAGCAACACATTCGGCGATTCATTTTTAAAATTATAGATATAACCGTAACTATTCTGAATTCGTTTTTCGCGATATAATAGGTACCTACTTATACTAGAACACTATAACACTACATGTATAGATTTAGGTAACCTATTGAAATATCGAATTTCTGTTACCCGAATCTTAAAACCCCGAAAACGGTTGGTAGAACTTTTAAAAGACAGATGTAATGAATGACAACTTTCTATAATTCCGTTTTTCATTTTCCAGATAAATCAATTACCAGGTGCACTAAAACCAAATTTTCAAATAGCTTTTTTTTGTTTTCCATATTGTCATAATCCAAATATAGTTATACCAGATTCTCAAAATATTTTTTTTTGTTTCCCATTGTACCATTTACCAAATTTTCATAATCGTTTTATTTGGTTCCCATACAATCGTATTCCAGCTAATCTATATACAAGTATAGTAAAATTCAGTAATTTTTTTTATTTTTTATTTATCCCTGTACGGAATTTTATAAGGAAAAATTAACAGTTTAACCCTTAAATTATTGGTTTGAAAAGTCAAAAATTGTCACAAAAAAGTTAGTGAAAGAAATGAATTGCCGCAAATCCGACTTCACGTAGTCTTGTTTGCCCTACCCCTAGAGTGTTATTTAAGCCCGCGTAGGCGCGGAGGGGCTAGACGGCCCACGAGCTGAGGAGCAGGTGGTTACAATGGCCGCCGCCGCGGCTGAGGCTGGCCGGCACAGCCGGCCAGCAAGCCGAAGCTGCGGTGGTGGGCGTTACAACCATCTGCGACGATAAGCTCGTGTGGGGCCGCTGGAGCCCCGCAGCGCCGGAGCTGTGACAGAAACGATGCTTGCTGCAAGCTGCATGCCTGATACTTGCTGCATGGTAAATGCCTGATGTTTGCTGCATGCTAAATGCCTGATGCTTGCTGCATGCTAAATGCCTGATGCTTGCTGCATGGTAAATGCCTGATGCTTGCTGCATGCTGCATGCATTATGCATGCTGCATGCCTGATGCATGCTGCATGCCTGATGCATGCTGCACGCCTGATGCATGCTGCATGCCTGATGCATGCTGAATGCCTGATGCTTGCTGCATGCTAAATGCTTGATGCTTGCTGCATGTTGCATGCCTGATGCTTGCTGCATGCTAAATTCCTGATGCTTGCTGCATGCTGCATGCCTGATGCTAGCTGGTTTTAAAAATCTGGATATTGTTTGTCTGGTTATCAATTAAATGCATTTCAAAAAATTGTGTTTTAAAATTTGGGCATTCATGCATATGGATTACGGTCATCTGGATTTTGTGCATTTAGATTTCGTGTGTCTGGAACTCGTTCGTCTGGATTATAAAACGTCTTACAAATGAATAATTGGGCAAATGAAATTCGGAGTTGCGATTATATGGCAAATAAAACTTCGGAATTTGAAAAAACGGGATTATGAAAAAATGGCCAAACGTTTTCGGGATTATGATATTCGGAATATTAAAATTCGGGATTAAGATAGGTAACCATAGATTTACGCTAGAATTCAAAATATCAAAATCATCATAAATTTCAAATCAAGATAATTTTTTATCAAACAAATACTTGCAATTTTAATGTACTTTATATGATCAAACAGTTTTTAAAACTAAATTCAAAACTTCGCGACGCATAGTTTAGCGCATGTTGACATTTTTAAAGTTTCCTAAATTATTCAATAAAGTTACGACGTGATACTACAGCATAAACTTTAAATAGGTGCCATCTAGCGGTCGATAGACCAAGTAATGAAAGCCGGTAGTATGTGATAACGTTACTAGATGGCGGTGGATGGTTAACACCATAAATCGGGTATAAAAATGTATGTATGAAGTTAATAATATAAAATAATAATATTATACACTTTATTTTGTTGCTTATATTTGAAGGATTTAATCAAAATATTATACGAATTATTGGTTACAAAACATTCAAGTATAATGTTGAAATTTTGATCGGAATTAATAAGAACTACGATATGCGTGGGTTTCTTTCTCTCGATCACAGAGGGCGCTGTACATGAAAGTAGTGTGTTTGCTTGTCTAGATGGCGACACACGTATTATATGAATGAAGCAATATTGTCGGGAACAAAACCATCATAATACCTATATCATACTGACGCAGTGGTTTGAAGTTGCCTGCCTCCTTAGATTACTCGGCGAACAATGTGTGATAGGTACCTACTTGTAACTTAAGAATAGGTGAATGGCGCTCATCAAGAACTTGGAAGTTGGGCCAACCTCGTCTGCCATCCGGTACACCTCCTGATTGACGGACGAGGGTCTAGGATAAGCTTTCCTCTCAGTGTTGGGGGATCAGAGACAGTCGTGTCTGTAAAAGCGAAAATAAACCAAATTGTCGAAAGAAGGAACGTGAGAGCAGACCCTGGGCACTAAATTACAATCTTTGGTTGAAACTAGGATAAGCGCTCGCATGACGAAGATACGGTACCTACTTAGGGATACGGATATAAAATACTTTTTTAGCACTGACACTCGACAAAGAGACCCCGATTCTTAAAAAACAGTGAAGAAATCGCTCTTTGTTTCACTGACGCCCAGTTTCCGAAAGGCTAATCAATGTCAAATTAACTAATCGGCTGTTAAATTTTTTTCAAGTATCTACAGGGTTGCTAAAAGCATGGTTAATAATAATTTGATCATCGTGTTGGTTAATCAGCTATTTTAACCGACACGATGATCAAATTAAACTATTTAACCATGATTTACTCTTAAAATAAATGAATAGGTATGTAAATAAGTGCATGTTTCTAAAAATGTTTTACTGTATGTTTTTGCGTATATTTTATGTTATTCGTCATCATCATCATCATCATTTCAGCCATAGGAAGTCCACTGCTGGACATAGGCCTCCCCTATAGATCTCCAATAGGACCGGTTGGAAGCGGCTCGCATCCAGCGCGTTCCCGCGGCCTTAATGTTATTCGTAACCAAATACAATTCCGTGTGTAAATAACGAACTTATCATCTATATGATTTGATTGTACAAATAGACGCAAAGAATTTGTTAGGCGACCAAAATAAATATTTCCTTCTAAAATTGATCCTGGACTCGAATATTTGGAAAGACGCTTTCCCGGGATACGCCAATCGGATCAGTGTTCACAAAGAGAGGCATCGCTGCTAATACTTATCGGCGTATGTAGAATGTATTGGAATCCTTTCAGAATACCTACCTCGTGTATCTACGCCTTTGAGGTCCGTATTCGAAGAAAAGTTCAATCTTACAAATGGAAAAGCTATCGCCCGAACCCTTGGCACCTTCGCGCTCGACCCAGGTACTGCAGAAAATTTAATACTAAAGGTTACCGATACAATTTATTTATTTGTCGAAGGCCAATAGCGTTATCAACTTCGGTGTATACCTACTGGATGACCTTCTTTTCGTTTTATATTACAGATTAACGGCCTTTCCCAATAACCTATCTATCGCCAGTTTTGACATTAGAAAGGATAAAAACGTCATCAATCTCTAGTAACGCAATTCATAGTAGCAAAATAACAATCAGATTTGACAAAGGAACTATCTCTACCTTTACCTTCATCTGTAGATAAATATGTTATTGGGAACGGCCGTTAGATGGCAAACAAGTAGGTAGGTACTCTTATAATTCAGGTTTTAACATAGCTACTAACAAAATTTTGAATAAACAAGACTGCTACACGTTGGATATGCGCATTTATTGTAATGAAATAAACGTTATTATTATCGTATATTTGGTTAGTAGATTGGGCCTTCCAAGAACTTGATGGGTTCAGGCCACCCCACCTGCCAAGCGTACTATTTAACGGATGAGGCTGGCAATAGCTTTCCTTTCGAGGTTGGGGTTTAGGCAGCAGCCACGTCCATACTTGGTTAAAATTAAATGACAATTTTGTAAGAGATCCGAAAGTAATTAATCTACACTCACCGCTATTCTTATGCTCGAAATATTTTGTTGATTCATCTATGGATAGGTCCGCTTTGCGCCGTTTCTGACCTATAACAAAAACGTTCTTCATTAGTAGACCGTGCGACATTTGTCCTAAGTCTCATTCTCTCCACTCCATTCGCAATCCATGACGGTTATATCACTGCACACAAAAGCCTCGTATGCGACCGGTAACAAAATTACAGTTGTTGCTGGTCGCATACGACGCTTTCACTTTAGAACACTTTTTGTTCAAGCGTCGTTAATGTTGAAGCGTCGCTAGCTTAGTGGTTATGGAGTCGGCCTTACGATCGAGAGGTCCCGGGTTCGAATCCTGGCCATTACACTACCGACGTGAACCCACTCCTAGCACAAGCAATTTAGCTTAGTTGGAGGGGTTAACGGGAATATTAGTAATTTCGGTTGCTAATATTCTTGTTTAGTCTCCTTATTCCCTATCCTCTTTTTTGTTGGCTTCAAACCCCGAAAGGAAAAAGTTTACTTGGGCACCGAATTCATCCAGTACACTTTTCACAAATTTATTATTACCATGGAAGAAAAATTATTTCCAATTATGGGTCCTCAATAATACACAATTAACACATATATACAATCACGTCTTTATCCCCGGAGGGTTAGGCAGAGGTGAATTGACACCCACATTTCACCAATTATTGTATTAGGTCCCTCGTAATAGGGGGTGAGCCTACACGATTAAAACTGCGCATATATTGTGGAATTAAAATGTTACCGTATTCTATAGCAGCAAATAATAAAAACCGGCCAAGTGCGAGTCAGACTTGCCCATGAAGGGTTCCGTAGTAGCAAATAACATAATATAAAAGTTACAATAGTTCGTTGTAACTTTGATTGATGTTTTAACACGTTCGCTGAGTTAATTGAATGAATGATGAAAATTGCGGTTTCTGACGTATTAAAAAAAAATTACTTACTACGTCTCCTTCCACCGAAACCACGTTTCGGTGGAAGTTTGCATGGCAATGTACATTGTACATTACATTTTTTTTTAATTTATCATTCTCTTATTTTAGAAGTTACAGCGGGGGGGGGGGGGGGGACGACATCTTTCCACTTTGGAAGTGTCTCTCGCGCAAATTATTCAGTTTAGAAAAAAATCATGTTACAAACCTCAGTAGCATTTTTGAAGACCTATCTATAGATACCCCACAGGTATGGCTTTGATGAAAAAAAAAATTGAGTTTCAGTTCTAAATATTGGGAAACGGAAAATTCATTGTTCTTTTTTTTCTATTTTTGTGTGAAATTCTTAATGCGGTTCATAGTATACATCTACTTACTAAGTTTCAACAGCATATTATGCCTTATAGTTTCGGAAAAAAGTGACTGTGACATACGGACGGACAGACAGACAGACGGACAGACAGGCATGACGAATCTATAGGTTTCCGTTTTTTGCCATTTATCTGCGAAACCCTAAAAATGGGAAAATATTCCTTTTTCACAATGAATAGAGTACGAACCAATGTATAGTACATTAAGGTTTATTTTTATTCGTCACATGAAAGGCCCCAGTCGTGCCATAGCGCCAATCAGCGCCGCGCCATAAGGCGCTTATTATGATCCGGCCGGGCCACGTTCACCCGACCGCACTATGCGCTTAATCCGCGAGGTTACCACTTTGTCACGGAGCCCTCAGTGTGTGCGGAATGTTGGTTGAATCCGACGATTTAGTGGACGAATGCCGACCTCTGGCAAAATCTAGGCCAGCGTGATTGTGCCAAAGGGCTATTATAAAATACAAGAATATTTAGATGATAAACTAGCTTGGAAATGAGCTGTTCACTCATGCATGCTTCTCAAACAAATTATTGTATTTAGACTAAGTAGACTAAGCATTATTTGTAAATAGACCAAAAAAAAAAAAAAAGCCCGCTGAGTTTCTTGCCGGAGTCTTCTCAGGCCAGGGCCGCGTTTCGAACCGGTGGTCCATTTGCTAAGCTAGTCTTTAGTACATAATTATATATTTTTGACGTTTTGTAAGTGCCGTTTTAATGGTCTATACAGAATAAATGATTTTTGACTTTGACTTTGTGTCAAATCTAATGTATAAAAGTCAATATTTGTTTGTATACTTCCTCGTATTTTTGAACTGTTGTTTCGTTACACAGCGGAGGACAGAATATGATTATCTACACTAATGATGAATGAAGGTGATTTTCTACCAGAGTACTTTTTCTTAGAAGGTGATTTTCGAGGCGAGGTGAGGAGAGAATTGAAATTTGTATGGCAAATTTTCAATCCTCTCCCAGCGCATCTTTGGTGGAAGCAGTGTGGATTGACGAGAATATGCGAGGCGTGAATTGAAATATTTGTTTGTGTAAAAATGAACAGTATTCCTTCCGATAGAGTAGTATACATTAACTTTGCAAGAGAAACACGCTTCTCGCGAGAGGCTTAGTGTTGTTCGTTGCTGCTTATTACCGTGTTATTACCTGAGGATACCGTCATGATAGTCGCGAGCTCGCGATGGCTATTTTAAGTGGAAAAAGGTCAGTGCGATTTCAATTCTCTTCTCGCCTCGTCTCGTCTCGCCACTCTGGTGGAAAATCACCTTTATAAAATGAAAAAGTTTATATGTTTGTTTGAACGCACTGATCTTTGAAACTGCGCCAACATTATCACCGTCTTAGTCTTTTCCCAGTTGCATCCGAGGCTTTCACTCGGACCCTGGGGCCATTTACTCATTCTCTTCCTTTTAGTTTGGTTTACATGACTTTTATGGAAGTGCCTGCTCCCTTATCTGCTAACCTCGTGAGAAATCACTGCGTAAGTGATCAGTTGTTTAGGTAGATGAAAAGGTGTTGGTGAAAAGATCAAAGGTCTAATAAATCACTCTCAATCCCGAGAATACAAGATCAGCCAATCTTTTAAATAGTATATATCCTCAGTTCGCTGTACTCTAAAACTAAAAGAGTGGCGAGTGGGTGTACTCCATACATACAAATATTTGCACTGAGTGGGAATCAAACCGCCTCTGGTGGAGCACTCAAACGTACTATTTACACAGGTCGAATAATAATAGATACTGCAGCTTAACGTTAATATATTCGAAGAAAATGTGGTACTTTCTTATGATGGTAGGTATTTTAAAACTAAACTAAATTATTCGATGATGGTGCAGAGAGAATAAAAATTTAGAATTGTGACCTACAGTGCTACGAAATGCCTTCTACGATGTAGAGTCTCGTAGCGTTTCGTAGCACGCCGTAGCTGAAGTTTACAACAGAACCTTTTTATCTCTGTCAGCAATATGCGAAACTGTAGTAATTACAATTACTAAAGTCTGATTTATAGTTCTGTTGATACATGCAATATTTGAAATCGGCGTAGCAGTAGTGAATGCAATTACTTTATTGACCAAGCCTGGAGTCGCAGGTTCGGTTGCCGGGTTCCAGAGTGGGTACAGCAAAAGCCCTCTGTTTTTGTCCTTAAAAAATTCGCGAGCTTCATCTACTATCAATATACCTATCATGCCATGCTTCCAAGTTGCTTTTCAATACAACATCAATTTGACTTTTTTCCTTTTTATTTTTATTACCAAACCCGCCTTCTAATGATGAACAGAATGAAAAAGTTGTTCATTATCAAAACATCGCAGTGGTCCCATTAGGTAGGTGTGCGGCGTTGTGTAGACGACCCAACGTGTCGGCAGCCAGTCGTGACTGCATCCCCCCGCGTGTCCCTCCCCTGGAGCCTTCGGTATTGTTGTCTTGGTACTGCAACGCTCGGCTCAAGCCAAAAACGCTAACTGGGGTACGTAACTATGACGACGCAAGTGAATCATTATAATAACACGAAATTGTTACTATAATAATCTTCGATGTCTCATCGTTTTAAGAGTTTTAAATTCATCGCCTGTCAAAGAAATAGCCCTCCAAGTATTTCAGTACCTATCGCATACGAAGGAGCGGCGTGTACCTAGATCGCGCAAATGGTAAACGGGAAATGAACATAGAAGAAGCGAATGATGAATATCAGGATCGTAGAAACATGTGGTCTCTGCCCATCCCTCTGGGAAAGAGGCGTGACTGCAAGTACCTATGTATGTATGTATTTCGGGAGCCCCTTGTTTCGCAGACAAAAATTTCATAGAATTTTGTTTCCCAGATAATGTTATTGTATTTGCTCCTAGTATTTTTATTTCGAATATTATTATTTCAAAGACAATTTACTAGAATGAAACATATTTCACAGAAACACAATTTAATGAATTTTTAATCACAGTTTTTTGTTTAACAAACTTATTAAATAGTAGAATTATTTTTTAACGAATATAATATTAAACCACCACCATTTATTTCGAACAGTAACATTTACAATTTTAACTAAAATTTATTTAGTATAACGTTTATATAATCGAAAATCACTTAATAATAACGTTAAACGTTAATCTAACGTTTAATAATATAAAAAAACGTCATTATAATTAACACCCCGATTCAGAGTACGCGACTCGGATAGGTTAGGTTAGAAGGCTAAGACGGGAGCTCCGGTCCGCTTCGCTTCCGCCTTAGCCTTCGTGGTTTTTTTTTAAACCACCCAGGAAAAGCGAGGCTCCGTCAAATTATCTAAGCGCATAAGTTGTATATCTTTTGAGTGGTATTTTTGTGAACGCAGTGTTGTAATTTTATATAGGGGAATATGACATAGGCATCCCCTAAGACAGGATTTTGATTAATTCTATCCCCAAGGGAATAAAATAGGAGATGCAAGTTTGTATGAAACTTTGTCAATTTTAAACCGATCGGGCTGAGACTTTGCATGCATAAAGCTACTATCACGTAAGCATCCCCTAAGAAAGCATTTTGATTAATTCTACCCCCAAGGGGATAAAATAGGAGATGAACAACATTCCGAACTTAACGCGGACGAAGTCGCGAGCAACAGCTAGTAAACAATATAATATGATTTATTATTCTATGATGATTTTGATTGATTATTCTAACATTAAACTTTATGTGAAACAGAAGTCAATGATTTAAAAATCTTCAAAGTAAGTATTCTGTGTGTGTATTGATTATTCTTTGAAACTACTGACTGGATCTCGTTCGAACCAATTTTTAGTGGAAGTTTGCAAGATTCGTCATGTCTGTCCGTCCGACTGCCGTAGACGTTCGTATGGCAACCGGGACCGACAGCTTAACGTGCTCTCCGATGCACGACCAGACCAATGCAAATATCCATATTCATGCATACAAATATCTGCACTGAGCGGGGATGGAACCCGCGCGTGCGTCTTGCATAGCGGCTGCGTTCACTACCGCTACGCCCCAGAAGCTGTCCGGTTTGGCTTATTCGGCTTTTATGAGAGTGACTGCCGGCTGGCCTCCTAACCCTGAGTACGGGCACACGGTGCGTTGCGCCGCCGCACCGCAGAAATTTCGCCCAATCGGCGGCCATACGAGCGGCCGCGCACCGCTTGTGTGGCCGCCGATTGGCCGAAATTTATGCGGTGCGGCGACGCAACGCATCGGGTGCCCCCGCTCTGAGGGTTCGTCAATCCAGTGCGCCGGCTTGAAAATGAGGTTGACTTGGGCATGGAAGATTTTGGTGGGGTAGCATTAATCGAACACTCTGCCGCCCACAGGACAAGTTGTAATCACCGTCGTAACGCGTCAGTAGACAGTATTCATATCGTTTAATCCCCTCCCCCCTCAAACATTATAACGAGCTTTGTTATCAGACATGCTTGCATATGTTTATCCGCACTTTGAAAACCATATTAAAAGCTATACTATTACTATACTATATGTATATTATTGACGTTTTGTAAGTGCCGTTTTGATGGTCTATACAGAATAAATGATTTTTGACTTTGACTTTGACTCCATTGAAGTCTAATCGACGCTGTGTAAATATAATATGTCCTCCGATATTTAATAAGTAGAACAAGACCAGAATATAATACCACGGAGTTAATATAAAGAAGAAGAAGAAGAAAGGAAGAAACCATTTATTCACACATATAACGCAGTTGTTTTGCAGTATCATATAAGAAGTATGGCATTATTTTTTTTAATGTTCCAGTATAAAGTTCAACCATTTGTATGTTAGCAACGCATACATCGTCAACGATTATCGTAAACACTAATACGTCACGTCCGAGCTGCAGGTTCAAGGAAAATACCATCACACCGCACAATAATAAAACTGGTTCAGCTAGAATTTCGAGTCAGCGTGGAGCCACGACGGTGCCGTGTCGGGAGAAGGGGTGGGCCACAGCGAGGGAGGAAGGGGGTTCTCACCCTCTACCGTTTCGGGAATGATACAGCAGTGCGACGCTGTAGCAGGGACTGGGTAGACGCGTTGACGCCAAGCCGGCCTTGGACTTTCTAGGTCACTTGGGATCGTCGTTATTGCGCTCCGTATGATAATGACAACTGCGATTTAGAAAGGACTTGGCTTTTATTGTTTGAGTAGTTAATACGTAGCTATGACATTTGTTATGATTAAGATGTTATTTTCGAGTTATTCCTGTTGGATCCCCTGATATGATCCCCTGCCGATTTTTATTATGTTTTAACTCCCGATGGATCCACCGTAAACTGTGTCATTCCGGTCTGATCCCCTTAGTTTTTTTACAGGCAAGTACAGTCAATAGAAAAACAGTTGTTAATGTAAAAAATATTTGGTTTATTTGTTTCAAGTGTTTAAAATCATCTCGGGACTGTTTAAGCAGTCAGCCTTCCTTTATCCTTGGAGATTAAAGCTGTACTACGATTACGTTGTATATAGACTACATACCTCTCAAGATTATCTCAAAGAGGTTCAATTTCATTCAGCCCTTTGGATTCATTGTACTAAAAGTTACTTTATGGTTCATTGGGTATAAGGAAATTTTTAGTAGTCAGTAATACAGCAATGAGCTTACCCTCTATTACTTGGATTCAACTACCTCACAACATCATCTTAGCGTTCTGGTTACGTCCATAACTTTCGCCTCGGAGCTCGGGGCTGCTGTCTTCGTCTCCTCCTTTAATTTTTGCTTATGCAGCTTATATGGCAGCGACTGCTGCTTGACATCCCAACTTCAAAGGGAAAGTTTCTCTCTTTCGTCAATCAGGAGGAGTACCGGCTTGAAGATGAGGTTGTCTTGGCCCCGAGTATCTATCGATACCACCTCTGCCTACTCTTTAGAAAAACTACAGCCATAAGTATATTAAAAAGTACGTAAATAAACAACTGGCATTATCATAAAATAGGTATATAGCTCTGAAATATCAGATAAATTATGTACTTATTCTATCGAATATTATAATGAAATACATCAAAGAGCTGAGCAAATAAATTTCCAAGTAATACAAACGCGAAATAAAGGAGTAGGCGGCCAACTCATCTCCTAAATAATGACTTGAAAAACAAAAGGTTCCTATCCTCCAAGCTACCTCTTGAGTTTTGATTACATTGTACGAACGAAAAATTACGCAACTTGTAATTTGAAATAAATATGCAAAGATAATAACAGCCGTGAGCATGGAGGAAAGGCAACCGAAACGTCGTCGGGAGCAGAGGCAATACAGTGAATATAATATTAGTTATCTATATGGCGAAATAAGTCTGTTTTACTGCCCATGCCATTACTTGAGAATGACTTTACCGTATTCATTCACCTTTTTTAATACTTCCTAATTGTTAATACCACGGGAAGTAACTTAACAGAAAATTCAAGAATGTCAGAAAGTGATATTATTCTATAGCTATAATTATAAGCTTACTAGCTATTATAATATATAACATAAAGCTATTAATTATATAAATTGCACTATTAATACCCTTTCCTTCCCGACGAAGAGTACAAGGCTCATCGATCCCTGCTCTTCAAAGACCTTGACCGCGCCGCAGGAAACCAAAACTAAAGAACACTTTTGCGTATATGGTATAGAGATGCATCACCAGAAAATCTAATGAAAGTATAGAGAGGAAGGCCTCTATAGATCCCTATGGTGCTGTTAGAGTAGGTTGGTTTGAAATTACAAACAGTAAATCCTGCTTTACGACGCTCCTTCCTGAAGACACGATTGATTCATTATGCAATTATGTAGAAGTTATATACACGCATATGACCTTTGTGTCGCCGTAGTAGAGCATACAACTAGGTTCGATCCCCATACTGTGCAAGTGATTATAAATGGTGTGTGGTATTAAGGTGATTTTCCACCAGAGGGGCGAGAAGAGAATCATATTTTTTATTGGTTTATTTTTTTATTGGTCTTATATTTCTAATATATACTTGACATAAGCAATGATATACATAACTTTACATACAAAGTTTGGGTTTTCATAGCTATGTCCAAGAATATTTTTTTAGTTTGGTAATGCATACTATAATTTAGAAGAATACCCGACAAACACACACAATATTTCTTATCAAATATTTAAATAGAACTTTATCTCCGCCACTGAAGTGCAGAGAACAAATTACTCTGTGGGGAGCTGCTCCAGTATCAATTTTATCTTTTTTCTCTCACCACTTACTGATTATTTCGATTTCCCGCTCGACTGGCGGCTGATTGCTTAGCAAAAATCTGAGGTAAAATTGTGTATTAGATTAGATCCAGTTAACCTACGACTACGACTTTCAATCAAAGACCTTTGATTAACAGATAAGTACTTATTTGTTAATCGAAAGTCTATGCAGATGCAATGGAAAAGCAACCCATTTTTCTAATGTTACCTACACTACTACCTACCTACTTATACTAACAGGTCAAATGACGTTACCAATGGCGTTACCTTGTAAAACATTGGCCTCCGATTTTCCGCACGTTTGTCAAACTCAAGTAAACATTTAAAAAATTAACTGAGCGTTCATCCGTAGCCTGTTATTCATCAATCATTTTCAAACAAGCAGCGTACAGTTTTTAGATGACATGATTTGGCAAACGTAAGATGTGTAAGAGTAGGTACACTGCCACTGGAAGGGAAGAGATAATTTCCCTGTTGTACCCAGGAAGGTAGCATAAGATTTCGACGGAGATACCCCCCTAGCCTTAGCCACCAACACCCACCCCTTTTGCCGCGCGTCAGGTGGCACCTTTTTGAGCGATGACGCCACTGTCCCTAAAAATGGTACAGTTGCACTTAACACCAGCAAATAGGAGAACGGTTGACCTAATTTTTATTAACTGTTCGTATATGCTTCGGATGTGTTCCCCTATTAAAAAACGTGGACTAAGAAATGATTGAATTTATATCATTGTAAAATAATGATAAATATTATGCTATGAACGCAAACGAAAGCTAAATATGAACCTACCAGTTTTCGTTTCGTTTCCAAAACATGGATAGAAAAAGTATTTACTATATTTAATATGCATATTATATACGATAATTTTGACAAAATTGCTTCCACCGAAATTCGTAATCAGTACCTATCACTTTGAAAGGACAATGAATGAATTAATGAATTTGTTTGAACACGGTTCACCTCGTGTATCCTTGAACACACCAACACATCGTGATGTTATCGAATATAATTTCTACATATAAATTCTATATTATCTAATAGACAAAAGAAATCTCTGTATCCGTTGGTCACATGATAACTTGAAAATGACTTCACATATTTCATTCATCTTTTCTAAGGCTTGTAGTAATAGTTTGTAGAAAAATTATTAAAATGATTGCTCAGAAAATTGAAGCATTTCAGAAAACTTAACGACTATTTCAGGATTCTATGCGGGTGGAGCTGCGAGCAATAGTCAGTTCTGTTATAGGTATATTAAGGCTATGTTACAGAGCTGCAATAAACTTACAAACATATATTATATCCTAGGCAGACGTTTAAAGTAGGTACCTACTAAATCAGAGCACATAGCGTAGACACCTTTTTTTAATAGGATGACCGCACCTGGGAGGACAAAGGCCCATTTTTCAACAATATAGGCCAACCCTCCTCTGAGCACGGACGTCACGTGGAACTGCAATACAGAGCACGCGGCTCTCCGGTCCATCCACGTGAAACATTGTTCGCTACAGACACAATGACAGTGTTACGCAAGTTGGAATTCGAATACGCCATACTAACGACCTGGTTTCTAGCTCTTCAGGAGTTAATTTAGAATGAATTATGCATATAAACCTTTCGTAAAGAAATATTTAAATTCTAATGAAATCCGCATAAAATTTCTCTGTGTAAAAGTGACTTTATTTATACTATGTAATGATTTCTTATCACAGGCTACTTGTAGAGGTTTCCCCTAATCACAGACTATTTTTTGCCTGTCTAGGAAATAGGAATACAACTGGTCATAACTTGACTAATGTTTAGATAACTAAATTATATTCAAAAATTGACGTTTGCATTCAACAGAAAGGTCTTTTCGGTCAGAAATATACAATGTTAAAGTAATAATACCTATTTGAATGATTTTAAGCCATATATCAAAGACGAAAAAGTAAGTATGAAATATCATGTAAAAATATGGAGACTCAATACAGTAAATGACAAAATTTGTTTTATTTATTTACGTAGAATTTTGATCTCGTTCCCGCAACCCAAGAGATCCAATTCCAGACAAGAGATAAAAAATGTTATTGCAGACAATATAATCTATCCATATACTAAATTCAGCGAAATTCACTAAGCCATTTGAGTGAGATTGAGTAACAAACATCCGAACATCTTTATAACCCCACACATAAGTATAATTATTATCTAGTAAATTAGATAACACGTGACTCGTACAGATTCAATAGTAGGTACACAAACTGTTTTGCTATCACGGATATATTGATATTATTATAACGGAGCTCCATCCTCTTACGTATCCGTAACGTCAAATTCATGACTATAATAGTACATTATGGTACAAGTGAGCAAAGTTGGTGATTACGGCCGGACGGTAATCATCATGCTCACACGTGGCATACGACGTTTTACAACACACTTGCGAATAAAATAACACTACAAATACTAAATAAACAATACTACAAATGAATTCGTTTTCCTATGCGCGCGCATCTAACAATGGCGATCGGCCATATTTAAAAGAATGAGGTTTGACCAATGATATTTTCATAACATAGATATGTCATATGCTTACAAATCAACGTGGAAATAGCAATAACACATCTATTTATTTCTTTGGGATTTGCCACCGGCTTCCCTTTTGAACATTTTCACCCTTCGCCACAGCAAGGAATAACTTTACGTTCACTAAACCATTCGCGAAGTATGGTGGCTCGATGGATGGGACAATTATCGTGCACAAAACTTATATCATTTTTTTATACCACTTAGGTGGGAGACAAGCACACGGCCCACCTGATAGAAAGTGATTACCGTGGCCTTTGGACGTATGCAACACCAGGGGCGTCACACTCATGCTGCCGACCCTGAAGAAACCTTCATTTATATCTGGATAGACATTTCGCACTGTGGGCAACATTATATCTTCTAACACTTCCACATAATTTGCACTATTTGCACGCGTAGATATTGGGTATAATTCACCCGGCCCTTGCGCTCTAATCCACCCCCACATAATTTACACTTAGATTCAGTGTTCGGTACTATGTTGTTTTCACACCACCGTGTGTTATCCTTATGCCATAAATGTAATCTTCCTTTTTGAGATGATTTAAACGTTTTTTCATCAGAAAATATTAATATTTTTATATTTTTATTTTTATTAATAAGTTATTCGTTTCATATTCTGCTACCATATAACGCCGCTTCAGCAGGTCTTCCACTTCTCCTCCAACTCTGTAACTCTTCTTCCTCAAATTGTTTCACGCAACGACTCCCAGTATTTCTCTAAAAAACACCAACCATATTACACAATTGCAACCAATGAACAAAATTGCACTATAACAATATTAATTAATTAATTAACTTACAGATAAGCCCGTCTCATTAGAAATTTGAGATATATTCAGACCATTCGAATATGGCCACAATATTAGCTTTTGCTTCAATACTTATATTTGACATATTGATTTATTAAAAAAGAAATGTAATCGCTCGAACAGTAATTAACACAAACAGTCGTAACCATAGATGATATAATATATAAATAGGGTAGTCGTAACTGACTTCACCAACCAACAACTTCACTCATAGCCAATGAATCCATTTTATTTCAAATGCACCCTCAAATAATTATTTTCTCGCTAAGTTTAAAATTCTACTTAAGAAACATTTTTATATTCGTATCAACATTTATATATCATAACTTTTAAATATAAAACACAAAAAGTTATATTAGTTCCGGTAGGTTCGAACCATCACCGACAGGTTTCATACTATTCGTCAAGCCGCACGTTAAACGACTCAGCTACGGGGATATTGAAATTAACAATATCAATCAACGAGTGAACAATATTAATGTGTGTGTATGTGTGTGTGAATTATCTTCAAAGATTAAGGTCATAACTTCAAAAGTTTAGTAAGAGTACTGTACGTCTAGTGCTGACGTGTATGTGTGTGTGAATTGTCTTCAAAGAATAAGGTCATAAGTACGACTAATGTTGACGCGCTATAGTTGCGTCAGATTGGTACTGCACTTATGATCGCGATAGTACATTGGAGATATTTAAAAAAAATACTTGGGTTATGTTATGTTAACGATACTGAACACGAAAATATTTTTTTAAAATTTCCTGTCTGTTTATCTGTTTGTCCGCGTAAGACGCAAAAAATACTGGACGAATTTTTTTTTGTTAGAAAGGGCTTACTCAGACTTAAAATCTTACGTTTGTTTGATCGCAATCGGTTGAGTAGAACCGAAGATATGAGCAAAGGTCGCGTTAACCGAGATACACACGGGCGGAGCCGCGGGCGGAAGGCTAGTATCTACATATACTTCATTATGTGAACGACATAGATACTTGTTTGCCACTTCTAACACTTTTAAATAAGTGAGTGGCCAGGTCAGTCGGGGTCGGCCTCGCAGAATATTTATAAATAGGTCAGATGCTCCCGAAGGCGGCGGCGCGCTTGCATAAAAAGGTGCCAGTAAAGAAAGCTGAAGGTCTGTAAGGACAGAGTAATCTCTGCCTACCTGAAGAGAAAGTCGTGAATGTATGTTTTCTAAGATAAATACAATTACAACAGTACTTGTTAAAATTATAGGTTGCAGGAATAGGGGCTCTACAAAAAGAAAATACCCGTTGAATTTGTCAGAGTCTAAGGAGAGGGCCGCATTGTGAATCGATTGCCTAATTGGTAAATGGCTATTAGTTCAGATATCCCATTTCTATATGTTACATTGTTAAGTTTTGTTTTATTGGTCTAGGCAAAATAAACGCCTTTTGAAGTTTTGGGTTTTACGGTAAATATTGTAAATAACTTTTTAGTAACACGATCATCGGTACGTCTACTACGATAGAACGTCGTTGTAAATGCCGACGAGTGTTTAAAAAGCTTTCAAAATCAATCGCCCGTTCACATAAGCGGAGCTTAAAACCATTGACACTGATATAAGAGAGGCTTGAATGCGGCGAGACGAGCCAGTGCGGCGCCTCGCCTCCGCCTGCCTCGGAGACTGGCGTCATTCAGTCTGTGTTTGCACCGCTCTCCCTGGTTGAAAGCCTTCATAGAAAATATCAATGGACGATCATTTCAAAGTCTTATATACCAAGAAAATAGGCCTAACGCTAACCGTTCCTCACTCGAGATTAAAATTATGACTTAAGTCTGAAGCGACTGTCTTAAAATGAATTCTTTTACATTAACAATTTTTAGAGTTCCGCAGCCAAATGGCAAAAAACGGAAACCGTATAGATTCGTCATGTCTGTCCGTCTGTCTGTCTGTCTGTCACAGCCAATTTCTTCCAAAACTATAAGGCCAATGCTGTTGAAACTTGGTGAGGAGATATATTCTATGAACCGCATTAAGAATTTCATACAAAAATAGAAAAATAGCATTTAATTTTGGGGTCTCCATACTTAGAACTGAAAGTCAAACAAATTTTGTCATCAAACCCATACGTGTAGGGTATCTATAGATAGGTCTTTAAAAATGCTATTGAGGTTTCTAACATAATTTTTTTCTAAACAGAATAGTTTGCGTGATAGACACTTCCAAAGTGGAAAAATGTGTGTGTGTGTGTCCCCTAACTTCTAAAATAAGAGAATGATTAATCTAAAAAAAATATATGATGTACATTGCCATGCAAACTTTCATCGAAAATTGGTTTGAACGAGATCCAGTAAGTAGTTTTTTTTTAATACGTCATAAACCGTAATTATAATTCTTGACATAATTGTAATTTTGTAGTTATCATTTTGACGTTCATATTATGCACTTTTTGTGCCTAAACTGAATAAACGAAATTGATTCTTTGATACAAGAACAGAGACGGAATACGCGCGCCCGCGCTTGTTTTTTTTTTTAACATAGCACGGGTCGCCGCACTGCAGTGCAGCCAACACGTACCAGCCAGTAATAAAAAAAAATGGTTCGATTTCTATGAATGATATAAAATGTTCCAAATTCACTTTCCGAATAGAAGGGATGAAAATGAATTTATTTTTCTCTTTTTAGTGAGTTATAAATTTAAAATCGATCCATCTTCCATCCTCTGCTTACATACAAAAAAATAGGGTACGAATTGAGAACCTCCTTTTTTGAAGTCAGTTAAAAATCAAACCGACGAACAACTCATAGTACCTTAGAACTGTATTGTGTTTACACGGCATAAAGAATGAATTTATTTTTCATCCCTTCTATTCGAAAAGTGTCACTTTGTTCCTCTATAAGTGGGAGCAAAGTAGCACTTTTCTGTTCAGAGCTTTTTAGCGGGTGGAAAAGTGATTTGAATTTGGAACATCATATTATTCATAGAAATGGAACCAATTTTTTTTTATTACTGGCTGGTTCGTGTTGGCTGCACGGCGGTATGGTGACCCGTGCTATGTAAAAAAAACCAGCGCGCGAATTCCGTCTCTGTTCTTGTATTATGGAATCAAAGAATCAATTTCGTTTATTCAGTTTAGGCACAAAAGAGCACATGAACGTCAAAAAATTACAATTATGTCAAGAATTATGACAAAAATAAAGTAAAATAAATCATTTGAGAATGATTCTATGTAAGTTATCAGTAGCGATGTATTTTTCTCATAGAAAGGGGATGAAAAGTAGAGTATACAACTCGAGGAGCAAATTATTTTTCCCTCGGGCGATATACTTTGAACCCCTCGCTGTGCTCAGGTTTCTACGTTAGAACCTCTCGCTAAAGCTCGGGGTTCTATTCTAGAAACCTTCGCTAGACTCGTGGTTCGAAGTGCGCCCTCGCCGTAAAAATACTATTTTGCTCCCTTACAATCTACTATAGCGTTGTTTTTATTAAGCGCCGCTCACGTATAGTTAGTAAGTAGCAATTTGTCGAGTCCGTCATATATAATGCAGTGCTGTGCTCTCAGATCTCTTAAATAATGAATACCATCAGCTAAATAACATTATAACATGCTCTTACTTACCTTTTTCTATTTACATAAATTCTCTTCAAATGAATATTATTAGCATTTTTCAACCTGCTTTCCCGCCTCCAAGACTACGCTCTACATTATTATTTAAGTAGCTTTATGAGGCAAACTCTCTGAAATTTTGTTCAATTATAGCTTCAAGTAATACTCCTATTACAAACAATGTAGCTTAGCTGGCAGTTTAACGAGGGTCCAGGTACTATTTTTTAGCAGGTGAGATTTTATACCCAATGTAAGTATATTCCATTCTGGTAACCAGTATACTTATAAAACATAGGCACGTGGACAACTTTACTGTCATGACAGGAAGAAGTAGTTTAGCTAAAAAAGTTATGAGACTCAAAAGACCCTTCACACGTACCTACGCTAATGAGTATTTAGTTCACGACTGTCCATTTTCTTTCTTATAGCGAATCCGTCTAATCAAGAATCTGTCCAATCCACGAATCTGTCCAATTCCAGAATCAGTCCTATAGCGAACAATCGATATGTTTGATCATATTTCGTTCTTTCTAATCTTTACATAACACTATATAAAACTAAGCTAATATTATAAACATAATATTCACCACAATACTAATTAAGACGAGAGTAAAGTATGTACATCATCATCATCCTCATGTAGACGCATTATCCTGATTGCATCCGTGGCCAAGATGACCTCGGAGCTCTGGGTCCACCCTCCGGCTCTTCCTCCTCCACTCCAGTAAAGTATGTACACATGGATACAAATTATAGCTGTTACATAAATGTGGAAACGCCGCACCAGTGAAGCTCAATCAATTAAGTTATCACGTTGTTAATTAAGCCCACTACAAGTACGTGGACGAATATGAAATGTACACGTGTCTTTTCATGTGCCACCCACGTTTGCGTAGAAACACTACACTGATTATGCAAGCAAAGCACGATGTTACTAAAGCTAGGTGGTTGCAGTCTCCACACGTTGCTCTTATGTAACCGCCTCTTAAAGGCATGAGAGTGTCCGTAGACGTTCGGGATTCGATCTTTTCAAACGAATAGCAGGTAATTAAGCCCCTAGCAGAAGCAGGCGGCGGCGCGCATTGTGTACCTCCCCATACCCGGGGGCGAGTTGGGGACTCTGTGGTCCCCACACCGAAAGAGGGCCAGATCGAACGATATGGCCTTGGCGTGGCCGGGGTGCGAGGGATATGTCTACGACAAACTCACCTCTGGCAACCGACGGCCCACAGATGGTGTGCGTTTTAGTGCGTCCGATATAACGTACTCCACCGGCTCTGGCAGAGGGGCATCCGTGGGGATTTTTCGCACGATATAAAAAGGTATAATTATTAAGCCAACTATATAAATACCTGGCAAAATATATAATGTACACGTGTCTTTTTATGTGCCACCCATGTTTGCGTTGAAACGCTACATTAGTTATGCAAGCAAAGCACGATGTTACTAAAGCTAGGTGGGTGCAGTCTCCACGCGTTGCTCTTATGTAACCGCCTCTTACAGGCACGAGAATGTCCCTAGACGTTCGGGATTCGATCTTTCAGAACGAATAGCGAAATATCAGGTCAGTTGGTTTATTGTATAAAGAGGGGTGAATAAACTTGCTTTGCAGGAACCTAAGTAATAGATATTATTAGACCATAAGAAAGTGCCTATCCAATTTACGTTAAATATCTTTACTTAATAGATTTCACGGAACTTCTTTATATTCTTGAAATACGTTGTCACCAAGGCACTGCGGTGAGACAAGCCTCTTATTAGTTCTTCGTTATATGGCTTCATTAGTGCCTTCATATCTCGCCTATCTCGAAGTATACCAACAAAATAAACGTATCATATGTCGACGAGCCCCTGCTATGTACAAATGCTTTTAGCAATTATACTGATTAGCTAATCTATCGCTTTTATCCTTGGCAGTGTTAGAGTTCAGGGTTAATAGGTATAGTGCTATTAATTAGCCAGTGATTAGTTAATTAATTGTAAGTAAGATGGATTGAAAAGTACCTACTGGATGGATGTAGAGAGCTTGTTATAGATGCGAAAGTTAGTTTATATGTTAGCCAAATATTAAAAATAGTTAAATTATTGAAGGTAGAATTTTCGCCCTCTAACAAGTCCTTCGGGGTCACTTGCAAGCTGGTGCAGGCTTTCACCCTAAGGTTGGCAAGTCAAACGGCTGTCAAGATAAATCGTATATGAAAAGGAGGAGAAAGCGGACCCGGGCTCCAAAGAACAAGTTTTGACATTTTGCACATTGATTAATCCTGGGTTAGCTTCTGGGACCGTGGGGTCTCAGGAACGGGATTAATATTCTTCGAGAGTAGCGAGTATAGGCTAGTTAAACATCTATAGGCCATAGCCTATGTCTTATCTCAAGGTCTAATCTACCCCTCTACCAAATTTCATCAAAATCGGTTCCGTGGTTTAGGCGTGAAAGCGTAACAGACAGACAGACAGAGTTACTTTCGCATTTATACTATTAGTATGGATATGGATTACGCGCTGCGGTAGCATTCCTCGAATTGCAATAAAACTTTGTCAACCGTCGACGCATAACGAGCTTCCACTTATGCTAGTATTAGACCTTTAGGTTGACATACTTAACTCAGATACCTGATAGTCACAGATTTTCGATCACATCTTACTACTTAACCGAAATCTACCAAATTTCTTTTGCCAACCAAAATACCAAAAGATTATCGCCGCGGTAGGCTAGCATAGAAACCACTCCAATCCCAAGAGTTCGGAGTGTGTTTATAAATATGAGACGGAGTTCTAAATATGTCCACTATAAGCTGAATGAATGGACGTACGAGTGTGGCGTCGACGGCGTCAGGCCTAAAAATATTGTGAAGTATCGTCTAGCCGCAGTGTTGAGAGTAAGAAATGGTATTATTTATATTCGTTGCTGGAGCGCTATATTATAATCGGATTAGCAATTAAGTTTTATTTCACTTTCGTGTTGTAAAGAAGCTGAGATGATGATGACCCGTACACGTTATTTAGCATTTATTGTGGTTTATCCGTCGGATTTGATGGGATGTTTCCGTGTCTTTAACAATTTAAGGCCTGTTTAACTTTATTCTAATTAGTTAATTAGTTGATTAACTAAATAGCTTCGTTTCAATAAACCGCTCAGTATCCTTAGTACGAAATGCCTAGTCTTAAGAGAAAATAAAATGCAATACGATTTCACGTCTTTCTTAGTGGATACACATTGTAGAGAATTAAAAATACATCTACTATAATTTACGCGTGTTTAACAGGGTGCTAACAGCACAGCTCACACTGACGTGACGTCGCAAATCTCAAATAACTGTCTATGATTAACGGCGGCGACTCGGATGACTCCTATTTTGATAGCTCTGATGACAGAATATTATCTTGATAGCATTGATTTGTACAGTAACATATTTAGTTAATAGTTTTATTTGCCACAAGTCAACGCTCATTATCAATCACACATCATCCATATTACGAGTAAGTATAAGCTATTAGTCACGTCTCTGCCTGCGTTAAAAACGAATATTAAAGCAATTCGCTTTTCCATTCTTAAGCGATTTGAATACCTAGTTGGCATACTAATTGCTTTAAAATTCCATTCAATTTACCAGATCAATTTTCTTAATTCTTTACATTAGAAAACTTTTAAAAAAGGTGAATGAAATCGGTAAAGTATGCAATAATGGTATGACCACGTGAAACCGGGCTTCATTTTTTTGACGCGCTTTTGATGATTGTTCATTATGTTGATCCTCTGGTATCTGATTCTCGCCGGATGTCGCAGAATGACCTCTTTACCCCATGAGCTCGGGGGGGGTGACGGGTGGAGCCACCTGTTCGGCCCCCATAGTCGGGGGCGAGTTGGAGACACTGTGGTCCCCACACCGGAAGAGGGCCAGATCGAAAGAGATGGCCCTGGGTCGGCCGGGGTTTAGGGGCGGTATGTCTACGATAATCTCACCTCCGGCAACCGACGGCCCACAGACGGTGTGCGTTTCAGTCGGTTCGAGTCCGACATAACCTCCTCCACTGGCTCAGGCAGAGGGGGAGAGGGGGGGATTATCCGTGGGGATTTTTCGCACGATAAATACAAAAATTATCCGATTCAATGGCTTGATGCAGGAGGCTGTGTGTATTTGAACCTATAGTAGTTCTCCCAAATTTTGTAATAATTAGAATACGGTTTCGTGATTCTATCTCTCTTTCTGTCTCGAATATTTCGTTCTCATGGTTCGGTGTACATCAAAATAATAGAGGATTAGGTTACTAGGTACCTAGTAACCTAATCCTGTACTATAGCAATATCGTATCTAGTCGTGAATAAAACTGAATTTGACTTCCATTTTTAATTGTGCACCATAGAGTTTGTAGTAGTAGTAGTATAATAGTAGTAGAAAGTTGCCTGAGCGCCACCAGCCGACATTGTATCAAAAAGGATTATCATATTCAACACCTTCATCAACTGCTCCGGCGCGCTCACTTAGTTCGGCTTATTGAATGGTCGCTAAACTTCGAGCTTAACTCACAGCTGTGGTTTGAAGTACCCACAGAGACCTTAATGTTATCCTTCGGAATACGACCGTAATCTATACTAATCTATACCAACATTAAAGCCGAATTGCTCGTTTGATAGTCACCTATGTGATAACCCAACCTTTGTTTTGCATTCGAGTGCCTAGTTCTTGGGTAAGTTTATAAAAGCCTGCCAACAGGATATTTAATATCACAGATCTGTTCGAGAATCTCAAACTGTCTTTAGTTTTACATGTTTTTAAACCAGATCCTTATGTGTACAAACTGTACCTAGTGACTTGCGAGGTTAGAGTACATCTTCAATTTAACACGACTAGATATCACTTCAACGTCTGCAGGTTCCTTCTAATAGCCACTTCTAGTAGAAGATATAATACAAATTCCTTATTTGCTTATCGCAAAGGAGCCAAGTAATAGTTCGAGCCCTGGCCACATGACGTAAGCAGGTACCTACCTATTGATGGGGTTGCGAAACTACAATCAGGAACTATACCTGCAAAGTCTCGACTATAGAAAAAAAGAACCAAATCGTTACAGCAATTACCAAGATAATGTATAAATATAAATGTACAACTAGCCTTCCGCCCGCGTGCATTTCATATCTATAGGTATACTCAACCGATTGCGATCAAACAAACATAAGATTTGAACCCTCGATCACTAACCTTATTTTACAACGCTAGTTACTTACCGTCGTCGTTTCGGCTACGCCGTATAAAAAGGAGGCTTCTAAAGGTTTTCGGAATAAAATATTTAAAAAGTTTTATGCTTATTTATTACAATAGTCATTTGTTAACATGTTTGTAACCTTTTATTTACTAAAATCACATTTTAATTACTTTAACAGTCTTCTAATTGAGATCAGAGTCTGTACTCATTTGAAAATTTTTCGTTCTTTCAAATTCTTAAATTTTATAAACTAATCAAAAACGAATACATACTTAAAAAACATTAAAATATTAATTATTATTTAATTAAATAATAAAATCAACGAAAGAAAGAAACATTTTAGAAAAAAAACGAATAATTAATACATTTGTGTCAAGTTTGTGTTGTTGATTCGACGACTCATGGTGGCTGGAACAGCGCACACAGGGTACCTAAACGAAAAATACAACCATGCACCGTACGAGCTGCAGGCAGACTGAGATTAGCTGAAATCTGGAATTCGTACGACTATGCACTCAAAAGTTATACCACATTTTTTGGGTCCGCATCGTCGTTTCGGCGAAGGTTAGTGATCTAGGGTTAAGTCTGACTAACAAAAAAAAACCGCAACAAAATCCAGTCCAGTAGTTTTTGCTTCCATCACGAACAAACAGACAGGAAATTAAAAAATATATATTTTCGTGTTCAGCATTGTTAACATAACATAACCCAAGTGTTTCTTTTTTAAATATCTCCAATGTACAGACACGACTACTTTACAATTATATAATAGTATTGATGGGGTTGCGAAACTACAGTCAGGCACTATACCTGCAAAGTTTCGACTAAAGAAAAAATGAACCAAGTCGTTACAGCAATTACCAAGATAATGTATAAATAGCTCGTTTAATAGTATATATTACATAAATAAAAAATATGCATCAACACATTTATGAAGCTGTTCCGCAAAGCGGGCTGCCCGCAGACACACTGTGTATAATCTGCGTATTGATTTACTCTTGCTCGTAATTCTGCGGCGCTGGCATTTCTTACATTAGCCCAGTGCTCCACTTCACACGTAAGGGGCGGACAGGGGACACGTCAGCAGAACTCAATTTCTTTTTTTACAAAATAACGCGTCATTTTTAACTCAATAAAAAACCAGTCAAATGCGAGTCGGGCTCGCCCATGAATGGTTCCGTAGCAGCAAAGGCAAAAATTACGGTTTAAGACGTATTAAAAAAACTACTTACTGGATCTCGTTCAAACCAATTTTCGGTGGAAGTTTGCACGGCAATGTATCTAATCTTATAGATTTATCATTCTCTTATTTTAGAAGTTGGGTGGAGGGGGGGGGACACATTTTTCCAAAAATGATGTTAGAAACCTCAATAGCATTTTTAAAGACCTATCTATAAATACCCCACACATCGCACCCCTATTCAAACAAAGAAATAACTCAAAATTACGTATTTGTGGGAAAACGCAAATAAAGTTTGACACCTTCGCGCGTTGTACTTCAATATTTAATTAAAAATAAAGTAAATGAGATAAGTACGTTTTAAAAATAGAAATGGATAATTTGATAAAGATAGCAATTAATTGTTATAGAGAATATCCTTATTTATAAAAATAGGTAATTTATTTATATTAATTAAAAAAAGTTCGTACTTAATTCAGTTTATGATAAAATATTTTTTCAGTACATTCGAAATGGCACCATGTAAATCAAAATAATGCAGTTTTATTATAAAATTATTTATAAGTTTTTGATGTGTTTACTTTTATTTCAGTTTTTTACTTAAATTAACATTAATTTAATACTTTTCCAAAGTAGATAAAGTAAATAATATTATATTATAATTAACAAATTATAATTAACAAACAACAAAAAGGTGCGTATAGATCACGTTGGCCACACCCGTATCGATGCGTGCCTCTACAGGTCTCATAGCGGTGATCTGGGCAAGGCTCAACTGTAGTATGAGCATCTGCAGCGGTCGGCGGACAGGTTAATCGAGCAGTATTCTACCGCGGACTTAGTGTTCTTGGGGGACTTCAATGCTTACCACGTGGAGTGGTTGAGGTCCACCGAAACCGATTTTGCGGGAAAGGCTGTACACAACTTCGCCTTGACCTATGAACTCTCACAACTGGTGCATTCTATCATTAGAATACCAGACATCGACACCCATTGAAGCTATACTGGACCTTCTGCTGACTACGCGCCCGGATGAGTGCTCCGTTAATGTGGATGCACCACTCGGTACTTTGGACCACTGCTTTGTCCCGGCGCAAGTGACTCTCGCGGGGCTTGAACCATCGCGGCCAACAGCTCTTACCAATTAGCTACCTCGAGGTCCAGTAAAAAAGCAACCGCCAGGGTTAAGTTTGAATTCATCGGCGGAATTGGCGAGCGTCTTGCGCGGTACCCATCAGGTAGTCGTGCTTTTTGGTCGCTCGCCAAAGCTGCCGAGGGAATCTTCTGCCAGTCCTGTCTTCCGTCACTGCAAAAACCCGACGGTAGTCTGGCCCATGGCGCTAAGGAGAAAGCCGATCTCTTGGGTCATCTCTTTGCGTCAAACTCGACTATGAACGACGGGAACTCCGAGCCACTTATTATTCCCAGCTGTGGTGCTTCCATACCTGAAGTAAAAGTCACGCAACGGGTGGTCCGGCGTAAACTTAAATCCCTAGATGTTCGGAAGTCAAATGGGCCGGATGATATACTGGCGATGGTGCTTAAGCGCGGTGCCCCTGAGTTGTGGCCAGTGCTTACACGCCTTTTCGCGCTCTCCTATTACACGAGACAGGTCCCGGCTTCGAGGAAGACTGCATTCGTGCATCCTGTGCCTAAGAAAGGCGACAGAACAGATCCGTCCAATTACAGGCCTATCGCTATCACCTCACTTCTCTCGAAGGTGAGAGTGGTGGAGCGTATGATTAATACACAGCTCCTGAGATACCGTAGGGGTAACGATCTCCTGAGCGACCGCGAGTACGGTTTTCGTCACCGTCGCTCTACCGGTGACCTCCTATTGTATCTCACTAACCGATGGGCGCAAGCCATCGAAAGTCGAGGTGAGGCACTAGCGGTTAGCCTAGATATTGCGAAGGCCTTCGATTGGGTCTGGCACAGAGGTCTTGCGAAGTTGCCACGCTATTGACTCCCCAAAGGACTATGCGTATGGATTGCCAGTTTTTTGTCCAACAGAAGTATTCAAGCCGTCGTCGATGGCAGTTGCTCGAACTGCATGGACATAAACGCTAGAGTTCTACAAGGCTCCATGTTGTCTCCGACCCGGTTTCTGCTGCATATTAATGACATGCTGTCTGATGGCTCCATCCATTGTTATGCAGATGATAGCACCGGGGACACGTATTACATGGGCCGTGAAAATATCCCTAGGTCTGAAGTGGAGGAGAGTTGCAAACAACTTTGTCCGAAATCGAGACTACTCTCTCTGGAGTATCCGATTGGGGACGACTAAACTTAGTCCAATTCAACCCCACTAAGACACAAGTATGTGTATTCACCGCTAAGAAGGCTCCATTTGTTGTAGCGTCGCAATTCCTGAGCACAGCGCTTATCATTACCACAAGTATCGGGATACTTCGTGTCGACATCTCCAACGACGTCCAATACTGAAGTCATCTGGCAGACAAGGTCAAGTTGGCATCAAAGAGACTTGGGTTGCTCAAGAGAGCGAAGCAGTACTTCACAGTGGGGCACCGGCTCCTCTTATAAAAGGCGAAGGTTTGGCCCCACATGGAGTACTACTGACACCTTTTTGCCGGAGCGCCTGCGTGCCAGCTTGACCCTTTTGACTTGGTGCGAAGAGGGGCGTTGAGGCTTGTCGGCAATCCCATACTTACAGGCGATGTAGAACCTCTCAGTCTCAGAAGAGACTTTGCCTCACTGTGTGTTTTCTACCGCCTATATTATAATGGTTTGTGCTCAGATTAACTGTTTGACATGATGCCCACAGCTACATTCTATTCTCGCACCTTTCGCCATAGGCGGGGAATTCATCCTCACACATTGCAACCGGAAACGGTGTGCACTGTGCGGTATGAAAGGAAATTCATCCCTCGCACACTCAAGCTGTGGAATGAACTCCCCGCGCTGGTTTTCCCAAGCGACTAAAATAATATGGGGCTTCTCAAGAAAGACATTAGAAGGTATCTTTGGGGTCGGCAGCATGAGTGTGACGCCCCTGGTGTTGCATACTTCCATAGGCCACGAACCACTTTCCAACAGGTGGGCCGTGTGCTTGTCTGCCACCTAAGTGGTTTAAAAAAATATGGCTGTATGTTAGTTGAATAATGTATTAAATTAAAGAAATAAAAAAAGTTCGTCGCGAAATTAATAATAAGCAGAATCAACTAAAAAATCTATGATGATTCCCGTGGATTTACAGTAAAAAAGTAAAACAAGTCGTATTAATATTCAGTCCATTATAAAAAATTTAAAAGAAAACTGCAATAAGTTGGAACAGGAATTAAAAAAACTCACATTGTTTCATATGAAACAGAATTAAATCGAAAATTTTAGGTACAACTTATAAATTTTAACTAATAAAGTGAAATAAGTTTTAATTAATGCACTTTTAGATTAAATAATAAACAATGTTATAGTTAACTGCCAGCAATGCACTGAATTATTTTGTTTTATTTCACTTTTATTCCTACAAGCAACGATCCGACCTCATACGGAGCTGGCGCATCAATGAATCATTCACTTTACCGGTACCAACTTGTTCGCGCGCGTTAGTGAGAAAGAGACGGACTACGTTGTATCTTGCTCAATTTGATCGTATTGCAATGGCTGTTCGAGTGAAACCTTTCTCCTAGTAAAGTTATTACACTTTTTGATGAAATCTCATAAAACATGAATTTTGAGTTATTTCTTTGTTTGAATAGGGGTGCGACATATGGGTTTGATGAAAAAAAATTTTTTGAGTTTCAGTTTTAAGTCTTCTTCCTCTTAGCGTTAATTCCCAGTCGTATCCGAAGCTTTCAGCTAGGAGTCTGGGGTCCGCTTTTATCAGTCTTAACTACGGATTGGCTAGACCTCGATATTTTCCGTGAAGCGATTGTCATCTGACCTCCACAACCCAATGTTAACATTAGGCGATATCGAAGCTCTGCAGTTAGACCGTTGTTTTTGGAATTTTTTAGGGCTCCAACTACCCGTAACGATTGTCATAGATGTTCTTATGGCAACCGGGACCGACGGCTTAACGTGCTCTCCGAGGCACGACCAGACCAATGCAAATACCTACTCATATTTCATGAACACAAATATTTGCACTGAGCGGGGATCGAACCCGCGCCTCCTGCGTAGCGGCCGCGTTCACTACCGCTACGCCACGGAGGCTGTCAGTTTTAAGTATATTAATTTAATGCTTTCTTCTATTTTTTGTATGAAATTCTTAATGCGGTTAATACATCTTCTTACCAAGTTTCAACAGTATAGGCCTTATAATATACTTTCGGAGAAAAGTGGCTGTGACATACGGACGGACAGACAGACGGACAGACATGACGAATCTTGGGTTCCGTTTTTTGCCATTTGGCTGCCTGCGTGTATGTATCCCTATGTTCACTCATAACGACTAACGGCTGTTCCCAATAACTTACCTGCAGTTAAAGTTGGATCTATCTTTCTAGCTCTAAACAAGAGAGATAGCTCTAGATTGAGGGGCAAACCTTGAAATTTCCTAGTAGCAATTTTCTTTCGGAATTCGTTGAGGGAAGTCACTGGCAGTCTAAATTTCGATTTGCGTGGTGTTCGGTTCGTTGCGTTTTCCGAAATCTTGAATTCAAGGATACATTTTTTTTATTGGAATAAGTCGTTTAGCTTTAATTTTACACGAAAAATTGTTACAACAAAGTTGTTTACAATTAAATTTTCTACAATTATTTTGGGATCCATCATTTTTTTTTAAGATCGGTATTTTTTTATTTATACCTCAAAAGGTATATCTACCAATCTATTTTGACTGTTTTGACTTATAAAAATTCTTTGTAGCAATTTTCTTTCGGAATTCATTGGCAGTAGACAGGTTAATGGGAACGGCCGTTATTGGCTGAACCGATTTTGACCGACCGAACCGATCTTTACTGCGGCATCGGCGGTGTCATTGTATATTACCTAATACATAATACAATAATCTATCAAAATGACTTGCGGCAGCAAAATTTAAAAATCTAAGTTGTGAATTTTTGAGAACAAAATGTATGATATTCTCGTTCATAATGGATAACTAAATGTGACGTATTAACGTAATAATTTTATAAAAATTCTGTCTTTGAGGGTTTTTCTTTTGTAAAATGGATCCATTTGATGGCAATAGTCTTATCACCTGCTGCGTGAAATCTTAAACTTAATTTTCATTCGAGTCTGTACACTGTAATCTGTACTCATACTCACATATACCAATAAAAGTAAAATATAATTTAATTTAGAATTCCACGTGTTGCCAAACGCTATATGGGAAATATGAACGCATTTTTTAAAGTCCATAAAAGGCACATAACATTTTGTAAAATGCTGGGTACACTACAACGGCACGAGGGTGAACGAATGCCATTGAAATGCTTTTGTCGTGATATCAATGGTTCATTCACATTGGTTCGTTCAGCTTCGGCCTCTTGGTGTATACCTACTCAATCAATCAATGTACATTATTTTGTTAGAAATATTGAATGGTCACTATAATTTATGTTGTAAAATATATTATCCTCGATATTGCACTGCGGACAAATTAGCTACCTATGACATCAGCTAAACGATGGATTTGTTCTGTGAATGCGCTGACCTATTTCCATGCTCGGGTTAATCTCGTAACACTTGTATTGAAATGTTTAACGTTAATTCCTTTGGATGATTTATGATTTAACATACAAATTATGATAGATGTGTCGTGAGCGACGCGCGTCATTTTGTACCGTCATGCCAAGCTGAATTAATCCCGTAAATTGCACCGAGCGCAGTGAAATTAGGCCTCACGGGCTCGTATTAGGTTAATAACGAATAAATTTCTACCTTAATTGAACTTATATTTTCAAGTATGAGCCCCCTACATAATATTCTCTATAGGTACCTACCTTACTAATTCATATACCGTAACCTCTACATATTACATCTTTTATATACTTACATCCTACTTTATTTTAAAACTATGTAACAACTGTCCGATTCATAGTAGCAGCTTTAGAAACTTTTACGTAAATTCTTTAACCTCGTCTGGAAAAGTGCACCGACAACGATCTGATTAAATGTTGTTCACTTCGAACGAAGGTCGAACTACTTGGCTCAAGTTGCACTCACGAGCCGTAGCAACCTTTGATCTAGATTAGTGAGCGAATCGGCGTCGACCAGTCTGCTCTGCCACTCCGATGCACCACGGCATCGCGTTACTTGAGCTAGTGAGTACAAGCGGCGAGCATCCTCCCGCTCGGGTCGGGCTGTGGACGAGCGCGCCGGTAGTAGCCGCACTGTCGGAGCGAAGTAGCCCTGGTGCAGCTCATGTAAACTTTACTTACGTAATTATACCTTAGCTTTTCATTAAAATGCTGCTTCACGCTTTCACCTTTAAATATTGCAAAGCGACATGTAATACGCTCTACATCGGAGGGAAAGAAGTACCGAGACGGAAAACATTTGAAAGTGAATAAAGTTCCAGGAAGTACTAATAAGGGCAAGGAAAGCGAATGTTTTCCTGGAAAGACGATGTGTAGGGGGTTGCGTGTAACGGTGCGGGTGTGCAGTGCTGCGGCGTGGCGGGCGCGTGGCAGGCGCGGGCCGCGCCGGGCGCGATGCAGTGGTTGGCCGGTGTCGATACGCTGGCGGGGAACAACGGGCGAAGGCGCGGCGTGCGGGTGGGGACGTGGGGGAGCGCCGGGAGCACGCACGCGCGCCTGCTCCAGTACTCCTCCGCCGCGCCAGGGCGACACACTCGCTCGCCCGAGCATAGCGACCGCCACGCGGCTTACTGTTGAGACGATGACTCGGTGAGGCGCCGCCACACGCGCCCCGAATACGCATTACGTAAGGAACAAACGCTTACGACGCCGCCCGCGACCGGCGGTCACTCAACCATACATATCGGAACTGATATCGAACTTTCTCACATAATCAACGTAATATTCATTAATGAAAGTTGTCCATCCGCGACGATAGTAGATCGCGGCAAAATCACTTTCGGACGGGCGTTCGTAATTCGGCGGTAAAGTTGCGCATCCATCGGTGAGTGCGCGGTGTGCGAGGAGGGTCGGGCGTAAGACCGCGGTACCGGACGGGCGTGCCGCATTGTAGCGAGCGGCGCGATGCGGCCTCGGGACCGCGCACCGCTCTGAGCCATTATGAGGCCCGTCGCGGAGAGTCGCGGAGATCAGGCGTAGCGCGACACTGCGGCAGGCAGGGCCCTAGACGCAGGGTCGCGGACGCGGGCATGGCTCGCGAGTAAGGTGGCGGCCGCGGCGCGCGCTACGAGTCGGCCGGGGGGCGCCGCGGGCCAGCCGGCATCTCCGCCGCGTCCCCGCTGCACCGCACCTGCTCCGAGCCGATGACACATTGACGTTGAGCAGCCACCATTGCTCGCATAGAGTTGGTCGAGAAATGGGGGCTGACGCCTGTCCTCAGGCCGAGGCAGGAATGCCCCCGGGCCCCGGAGGAAGGCGGGGACCAAAGGTATGTATAGGCCATTCCATAGAGAATAGAGTTGCAGCATAGATTTAGCGAGAGGCGGTGGTAACGGCGGGAGCGGAAGTGTTCAGCGGTCGTAAAGCAGTCTGCGGTCAGGATGTGTCGTCCCGTTTGCGTCACAATAGCCGGTGTTTCAGCGGTTTGCCTCGAGCAACGCTGCTGCACGCACACGCATGTTGTTGCTGTCGATCGCAATGGACTACTTCGTCATGTGTTGGTGAGTGATGGTCGACACCGGACGTTGCGGCGTACTAACACCGTTCAACCTAACTGCTGTCATCTGACATCTAGTCAATGTCGTTCCAGATAATCTTGTCCTGTCCGTCGTATATTTCCCGTTGTTCTTCTTCTTCTCTATATCCCAGAATACTAACAGAAGAATAGTCGCACCTAACAATAACACCTTGTAGGAGTCATACAACAGTAGCTCACTCGCAGATGCTTGGATGCAAGCTGTTGTTCGTCTCATTTTACTCATGTTATCCATAGCTGTATTGAATTTCTATTGCTTTTCTGAAAATATGAAACATTTGGTCCATTACGGCGAAGCGCCAGTCACCCGTTCAATGATATGACAACAGAGACACGATTGCTTGTTTACCGATCTCCGGGAACTGTAAAAATATCGATGATTGACGTCGTAAACGTAACTCCGTGGAAACTGCGATGGCCACACACATTACGTTCGAATTACATACAGCTCTCAAAATGGATCAATAAAGATATTATAATTATCTAGTGTGAGTCACAGATCACTTATCTTGTATGTAGTGGAGATGAGCGAGTCATCGGCAATGATGGTATTAGCACACAATCCATAAGTCGCGACTCGTTATTTGTTGATGTCGCAACGCGACGCCCGCCTCCGCCGCGGCACAGCGGTGCGCCCCGCGCGACTTACACCCCTCCCTTACACACAGGGACACCCAGCTGTACATTGCTATAGTATAGCTATAACGATCTCCAACTTTTAACACGAATAAACGCAAACGTAGACATGAACTGTCTTTTTCAATCTGATTGATACAATGTAGGTTAGGTATAAGGATTACTTTATACTAAGCTTAAAAAGCGTGTTACCAAATTAATCTTCGTTGTCCGACTTTCTTTCATAAGAGTATATTTGACGTCGATTTCCTTAATGGTAGTTGAAAACGTGGCGGAGGTCATGTGAAATACAGTAGAAGTCAGCTGGGCCATAAAAATGATATTGAAGCATGCACAGTATTCCTAAGAGCTGATAAATCAAACTATTGGCATATAAGGCCTTCAGAGCGGCCCATTTGCATCTCATTGACTGCATTATTATAAGCCAGATTACTGTGCTTGTAGTTAGGTGGGATCTATGATACTCCTAACGCTCTGTAATGCATTCCAGAACAGATTTTGTTCTAAAGATGCGCACATCCGTTCAGAGACGTATGATAGTAGTTCTCTATGAGCACGAGTAGGCATCCAATAATGTATAATATTTGGATATTGTGCATTATTGCATACATACCCGAAGATCGGCCTTGGATTTCTTATTATAACATAGATATAATATTTCGTAGCAGACAATAAGCTGCAAGTTATGGTTTTTTGTTACATTCGCTTCAGAATAATATTATGAAATATACCTACCTATCTACTGTACAGGTTTCAGGTTTTTTTTGGTGATTTGGATGGTAAACCCTTGTATAGGTAGGTAATATCTATGTTTTCGTGTCCATAGTCAATTACTCTCACAAACAATGTAAAACAATGTTATTGCACTATGTGGAACGAATAGCGGTGCTGGCGGGAAATGTACTCTCGATGTAACGCTATGTTGGTATTGTTGAGTTATACGACTCATTTGTTTCAGTGGTGCAGTGAAATCTAGTTTTAACTTTTGCCAATAGGTATGGAACACAGATATGTTATTGTTCTGGATAGTTTCTCTAATGTTTCAGAGAATGAGAGAAAGTAAGTATGCATAATTAGTTTATAATTACGATAATAATAAATAAATAATAAATAAATAAATATTCCACAATATCCCACACAACGCTATCTACGAGCATTATACAAGTATGTTTAGTATGTAGCTACTTTCACCAAAGCTGTGTGATGTTACCTGGGCATAAATAGGTAACCTAGGTAAACCTAGGTAGGTATATTAGAAAGAAAGAAAGATAGAAAGAAAAGAAAGAAAAATATATTTATTTTGACCCGCAGCACACAAACAGTCAAAACCAAAAAACTAAATTCATTCCGATATAAAATAAATAAATCACAAAAAAACATTAGAGCAATATTGACAAATGGCAACACTGCTCTGCACTACTATATGCCATAGTTCTTACAGTCTATGAGGTCTACGGCCATTTTGTCTATGGTCATTTTGGTCATAACTTAAACAAAATATATTAAAGCATTAAATAGATAACTTTACTGTCGTAATTAATGCCCTATTTGGATTAATTAAACAAATGATTATACGTGTTTGAATTATGGAAGTAATAAATAAAATTGACCAATAAAGTAATTAAAAAAAGACCAATTAAACCAATATTTTCAGTTGATGACATAAATTAAGTAGTTATAGAAACTGTAATGGTCATGATTTTAATTGCTTTTGGAAACTTGATAAAGGTATCAAGGTGATTTCCCGATCAAACGTCCTTGGCCACACATTTTCTCTTTACCATAAGAACAGTTGATGTGCATAATAAAATAAATAAATAAACAGTAATATTCACAGATTGGATAATAACTTTAATTTTAAATCAATTTTACAAATTAAAACGAGCATGACGTGTTTAATAAACTGACCAATTAAGGAAACTGACGAGTGGTGACCTAATTCATACCTTCATTATCAAATTGTGTAATCCATTACTGTTAATTACAAATGAAAACTTTAAGAGCTTGGAATGGAATCACTTGTAATTTACCTATCTTTTTGTGATTATTTTCAAGGTATAGATGAATATGAAGGCCACATTGTAAGAGTATAGATTATCACTTAAGCAGTTGTTTATTATTGTAATAATATTTGTTACAAAAAGCTGCTATCGTTTTGCTTCGGAATATACCTTTTTCACGAGTTAGGTACAGCATTTTCAAAATATTCATAGCTCTTTATTGCGCTGTACAAGATTTGACGAAGACGAACGGACCTGGCTTGCCGGGCCTAGCTTCGTCGAGAAGCCGTCTCTTGGAAATGCGACCATAATGCTTTCTTTTCAGGAGTTCTACTCTGACACACACATGGAATAACGTTTTTGAAAGAGTTGTTGTAGGTTGATAATTTAAAACCAATCTATCTCCGTGTCTTGTAGTTCGTAGAAATACATCTTTAGCCTTGCTGAATAAGTGTGGGAGTGTTTTAGCCAGATTCATCCATCTTCAAAAACTTTCACATTTATATTATTAGTTAATGCCCGCGGCGACGCCCGCGTGGATGTCCTTAAGTCATAACTTCGGTCGTACTCGATCAAATAAGAAAAAAACCGCAATCAGTTCACTAGCTTTTGCTTCTATCGCAAAAAAATCAGTGGGACAAGACTGATTTTGCAAACCTAGTTACATTCCTGATTGGCTGTATATAAATTACTAAACATTTTATATCTCCTTTAAGGCTGTTGGTCCCCGAATAAATAAAAAATAAGTAAATAAATCTCCAAAGTACAAATGCGACCAATTTTATAATATATAGTATAGATAGAAAGACGCATTCATGCGAAATTGGTAATAATGGGCTGGAAATTTTCCACACAGGTAGGGTATAACCCGCGCCACGTATCATGGACCTGAAATGTGCTCAAAACGTGCCCTATACGCGCAGTACACATTTCTTGGGTGTCTTTTGAGGATAGCACAGGATGCTACTGCGGTAGACGAACTTAAATTCACCGAGCATAGACTATTACAAAGCAATCCGCGGACGCCAGAGCCTCGTATGACTTACGATTTAGGTCCAAGATACGTGTCCGGAGTTATACAAGGGGTAGGGCCGACAATAGTGTGTCTGTATAGGCTACTTTTCATCCCGGGAATTGGTCCCTTCGGGTTACGGAAACGGGATCTGTATTCCACTCAGGTAGAGCTGTGGGCATGGGCTGGTAACATTATTAATGTAAGAATTTGTTTATTTGTTATTAAATCACGTGAAACAGTTTTAGGGATTTACTTGAAATTTAGTACATATTATAATCCTATCGATTCGGTAAATTCTTCTTATACTTATATTCTCTATATATACATAATATACATACATATAATATAAAAGAAAGTCGTCTTAGTTACACTATTTATAATTCAAGAACGGCTGAACTAATTTGGCTGAAAATTGGTGGGGAGGTAGCTTAGAACCAGGAGAAGGACATAGGATACTTTTTATCATGTTCCCGTGGGACTTGACATAAACACCAAATGTATGTACACGCATAACCTCCCAATGACTGCACCAAATTGGATAATATTGTTTTTATTTTGTGTTCGATAATATGTGGCTAAGGTTTGAATGAGGACATTAAATGGAAGGTCCAGCGGGAACGGGATCAGAATCTACCATGAAAATTTGAATAGAAGATACAGCGAGAACGGGATCTGAATACCACGCGGGCAGAAAATATGGCGGTACGAAATTCGCCGAGTCAGCTAGCTATAATATAAAAATGAATCGCTGAATGTGTCGCTAAGCGCAAATTTCGAGAACGGCTGAACCGATTTCGCTAATTCTTTTTTTAAATATTCCTTGAAGTACGAAGAACATCCTCATACGTCCTACGTACCTCTTACGGAAAGAAAAATTTAAAAAAATATCTGAAATAGTCTGAAAACAACACTTTTCTATACTCCCTTACAAACGATTCGTAATAATACTCGTACTTGAAAGTCAATTTGAACTTGAACCATGTTCAAGTGTTAGTAGAGAGGTTCCGGGTAAGCAAAACAATTGAGTGATGTTCGACGTATCGTTTATATATGAATATCAATATTTGTCAAATGTGAACAAATCCGGCAGATTTCCATACTTTGCGGGCCTATAGATGACTGAAAGAGGTGATACAGGACTTCGAAATGTACCGCGAGCGAAGCCAGGGCGGGTCGGCTAGTATGTTAATGTAAATGTTCCACGGAACGATTCAAAAATTAAAATTAAAAGGGTTAAGGCAACGGTAACAGAATTCCACGCGGGCCAAGCCGCAGGCATCAGCTACTACTAGATATCATTATTATACGTAATTTCAAACATTTATCATTATAAAATATTTGTCAATTTTATCGTATTTTAACGTTTTACCGTAGGTATTACTAGGAGGAGGAAAACCTTAATTTCGTTAGTATAGAATCTACTGATGTCACACTTACAATCCTGTCATAATTAATTTAATATAAACTAGCTGTTGAAGAACATATTCCTGAGATGAAACGAAGCTTACTATTATTCCAGTCTATCTATCCCTGTATCAAATTTCAGCCAGATTCGTTCAGCCGTTAGGCGTGTTTGAGTAACAAACATTCGAAAATCTTCACAATAATTCATGTCATATTATAATACTAGCTTTTGCTTGCGGCTCCGCCCGCGTGGATGTCGGTTATCGCGACCAAACATAGCCTATGTCCTTTCTCAAGGTCTAATCTACCCCTATACCAAATTTCATCAAAATCGGTTCAGTGGTTTAGGCGTGAAAGCAAGGCGGGAAAGAAAGGCGGAAGACAGACAGACAGATAAACAGACAGACAGACAGAGTTACTTTCGCATTTATAATATTAGTATGGATTAGCAGGATTTCAACAAAGAACATGGTTAATGTTAAATGTTAGTAGTTAATCATCACGTTACGAATTACCTTGAAAAGGTTGCCTGTAAGATATTGCTTTTAGCGATAAGGCCGTCATTTGTACATTACCTAATTATGTTTGCCATTTATTTTATGAATACTTTTCTTTTTTTGTTTGGTGTACAATAAAGTTTATTTCTATTCTATTCTATTCTATTCTTGAACACCTTTGCAACATTGTGGCACACTAGCACTTTCTTTTGATTTTATATTCCGCGCGTGTTTCAAACAACAGAATTCGATTGATCCTTTGTCTCTAGCGCAGCAATGAGATGCCACGTTCTAGAGATATTTGCAAGACTAAAATAAAAATTAATGTGGTACGGGCGGCTCGACTGCGGGAATCCGGCTCGTGTGCTCGTGTGCCCATTCATCTGTGAGCTTTTGTTTGTTTCTTTTACAAACGTTCGTTTATATACATCGTCTTATTCTATATATATTATTCTTTATTTTTAAGCTTATAGGATACGTTTTCCCTCTTCACTTTTCTCCTGGCGAAGCTTTTTACGCTCTTCCTATGGACCCCACGGTACCACAAATTAACGGTACGAACATATCCCACAACATGAGCGGCGGCAGGTGGATATTTTATATTAATACCTACTTTGTTTTACAAGTTCTTTAGGTCAGAAGCACATGAAACCGGTGGGTTTACATGAAAGTTTGATAAAAAATAAACAGTAGATAGAGGAAGCTCCTGAAGTATGTAAGGATGAGGACAAAATCAAATCGCGGGTTGTTGTATCTATAACTTACCCATCTCTTATGGATATACCTACACGCGTGATTTAAAAAATAAGATTCTGGCAAGCAAATGATTTGATTGATTGATTGATAAACATATTAATGTTTTACTTGATTGATATGTTTATGTGTTTATCAATCAATCAAAACATTTATTTGCTTGAGTATGGTTTAAAAGGAATGTTTCCCTCGATCGCATAGGTACACGGCCAATTTATATTTTAAATAACCTAACCTCTTTTTAGGGTTCCGTAGCCAAATGGAAAAAAAACAGAACCCTTATTGATTCGTCATGTCTGTCCGTCCGTCTGTCTGTCTGTCCGTCTGTATGTCACAGTCACTTTTCTCCGAAACTACAAAGCCTATGCTGTTGAAACTTGGTAAGTACACATGAGTAAATTATCTATCAGATCTCTGGTCCTACTGAACCGATCTATCTGATCTTTAGAGTATTTATCTATATACTCTAAGGTCTGATCAAAACCAAACCGCAACAAAATCGGTTCAATTGTTTTTACGTCTCTAGCGGACAAACAGACAAGAAATCCAAAAATAATATTTTTGTGTTCAGAATCGATAAATCTAACATAACCCAAGAATATCTTTATATCTCCAATTTACAGACGCAACTTAACGATTATATACCTAAGATTACAGATATTTCTGTAATGATCCACACCTACTCTTAGATATATACTCGTTAAGCTATCTGTATAGTACAAGTTTAGTAGACTTCGATACAGAAGTGTTGAAAACTACAAAGTAATACCATAAATTAAGGTGGGGACTGGTGGGGAGTATTCGACTCAAGTATAATAGTATAGATAATCACAGACAAAATATTATATTAAGTAGGCTTCAATACAGAAGTATTGAAAACTGCTAAGTAATATTACATATTAAGGCAATACTCCCCGTATTAGAGTCTGCTTGACTCTAATACGGGGATCACGTAATAAAAACGTGATATTGTGCCTCCCTCACCCGCCTCCTAATGAGTAGGTAGGGGTAGTGAACGCGAATGGTTCTATATTATTCAATAGAGCTATAATTTTCTTGGACTCGATAAATTATACATTATATTGTTTATAAACATGGCCTGTTTGTTAGTAAACATCACACTGGATCGTGTGACACAGCAACTGTGACACAGTGAACAACATAGTTATAGCTTTAATCGCCTATAACAAATCAGTTTGTATGTGCCTCTACTACATAATACATAAGTAGATACATTTATGTATTTTAAAATTAAATGTAGATACATTAACTAACTTTACGAGGAGCACAGGGCCTTACAGACAAGTCAAACTATCCATCTGATCAGTGTATTGCTTGACAACAGACGAGGTTCTAGCTTTCTGACAGATTTTCCTCTCCGGGTTGAAAGCTCACACTGCACACAGCCATCGCTTTCGTAAAAACCATTCGGAAATAAAAACCGGCCCTGGACTCTCCTAATCCTTTGAATACAACGGGGAATCGCTAGGATGATAGTAATAATTTGTTATTGAATTCATGTTATATTATGTTTGTAAAAAAGGGGATTGGGTAATCCAGTATGGACAGTGGCGTTCTTAATTTTTTCAGCGGCCATAATTAATTTTGATACCACTTCATTGTACTGTGTTAAACACACGTACAAATGTCATTATTTTCATTGTAAGTAATATCGGAGCTGCGATATACAGGGTGGAACATTTCGACTTTACCTTGAAGGAAAGTACCCTCATACTAAAGATAGCGAATTTTGCTTAAAGGAAACTTTACTTTATTTTTTAAAAGAAACAAAACTGCATTCAAAGACTTTTGAAAATGCCACACCCGGTAGTCGAACCGACTAATATTTTACAAAACCTTCTTTTTCATGGACTTCCTTTTATTTAATTTACCAAGTTTGTTAGAGAGATTTGATCCCTATGATCGACCCTATCGATTGATGCAATAAAAATACAGGGTGTTATTTTTTCAAATTGTAGTCGGTTCGATTATAAGGCGTGGCAAACGATTTTTCAGCATTCCTTAAATGCAGTGCTGTTTCTTTTTTAAAAACACACTAAACTGTATTTAAAGTTTTCTGAAAATGCCACACACAGTAGTCGAACCGGGTACGAGTACCTACTCTTACTACCGGAGATAGTTAATTTCATTCAAAGGAAACACTCTCTTATTTAAAAAAGAATACAAAGCTGCATTTAAGGAATTTCGAAAGATCGCTTGCCACGCCCTGTAATCGAACCGACTAAAATTCTAAAAAATTACACCCTATATTTTTATTGCATCAATCGATAGGGTTGATCATAAGGATCTAATCTCTCTAACAAACTTGGTAAATTAAATGAAAGGAAATCCATGAAATAGAAGATTTAGAAAGATTTTATTCGGTTCGACTACTAGGTGTGGCATTTTCAGAAAACTTTGAATACAGTTTAGTGTGTTTTTGAAAAAGAAACAGCCCTGCATTGAAGGAATGCTGAAAAATCATTTGCCACGCCTCATAATCGAACCAACTACAATTTGAAAAAAATAACACCCTGAATTTTTATTGCATCAATCGATAGGGTCAATTATAAGGATCAAATCTCTTTAACAAACTTGGTAAATTAAATAAAAGGAAATCCATGAAATAGAAGATTTAGAAAGATTTTAGTCGGTTCGACTATCGGGTGTGGCATTTTCGGAAAACTTTGAATACAGTTTAGTATGTTTTTAAAAAAGAAATAGAACTGCATTTAAGGAATGCTGAAAAATCGTTTGCCCCGCCCTATAATCGAACAATTTGAAAAAATAACACCCTATATTTTTATTGCATCAATCGATACGGTCGATCATAAGGATCAAATCTCTCTAACAAACTTGGTAAATTAAATAAAAGGAAATCCATGAAATAGAAGATTTAAGAAGATTTAGGAAGATTTTAGTCGGTTCGACTACCGGGTGTGGCATTTTCAGAAAACTTTGCATACAGTTTAGTATGTTTTTCTCTCTAACAAACTTGGTAAATTAAGTAAAAGGAAATCTATGAAATAGAAGGTTATAGGAAGATTTTAGTCGGTTCGACTACCGGGTGTGGCATTTTCAGAAAACTATGAATGCAGTTTTGATTCTTTTTAAAAATAAGGGAATGTTTCTTTTCAGTGGAATTCGCTATCTTCAGTATTTAGAGTACTTCCATCTAAGTAAAGTTGAAAAATACCACCCTGTATAGCTAAGTCCCGATATAGTTTAGAGAAGTTTGTCCATAGTAACTTTTGATCACTTTATACTGTACTTTCATATTATACCAATTTCATTGATGGCCGCTCAATTCCGACACGACGCCAACATTACCCAACCCCCTTTGAGCTACATGAATTCATGGATACAAGGATATGGCGATTATGTACGTATGATTTCGTCTTTCCTTAAAAATGTATCTCTAACGTAGGTAACTATTCTATGCTTAGAGTTTCGTATCCAAAGGATGAAACGGAACCGTATTACTAAGACTCTACTGTCTATAACCCGTGCCACGTATCTTAGACCTAAATCGTAAGACATACGAGGCTCTGGCGCTCGCGGATTGCTTTGTAATAGTCTATGCTCGGTGAATTTGAGTTCGTCTACCGCAGTAGCATCCCGTGCTATCCTCAAAACACACCCAAGAAATGTGTACTGCGCGTATAGGGCACATTTTGAGCACATTTTAGGTCCAAGATACGTGGCGCGGGTTATATCAGTCACCAGCCCCCCTAGACAAGAGGCAATTCGTTGCTTGGCGTATGATGGAATAGAATGACAAATGTATAGGATTTGACGTTTTTGACATTCGTTGACGCCTGTCATATACGTCAAATCCCATACATTCGGCATTCTATTCCATCATACGCCGAGCAACGAATTGCCACTTGTCTAGAGGGGCAGGTTGTATCTCATGATGTATGATAACTAGACCAGTTGACATTTTCACAGATGATGTATTTCTGTTGCCGCTATCTATAACAACAAATACTAAATGTATGAATCGAGTCAGATTCGCGCAGGAATGGTTCTTATAACAGGAGCATCTTTCATGCCCTAAAGAATCTGCTGGAGTTACATAAACCTAGCAGCCAACAGTTATATAGCTCATAAGATGACAATTCCGATAGAGAAGAGCCGTTCGAATGCAATACCCAAGTTGACTACTAATCCCCGTCTTGACTCTCAATCGCCTGAGCTCATCGACGTGTGAAATCTCTACAAGAAGGAAACCGGTGACGGTTGAAGGACTATAGCAAAATCAGTGACGTAATATCTCAGGAACTGTGTTAATTACACGCTTCGTTACCTTTGAGAGAAGGGAAGTGGTTCCGAGAGGCCTATAATTGCTCAGGTCAGATTTATTTATTTGATTATCTATACAATTTGGTAAATTTATTGAGTGATATAGATACAATAAACATTACGGTGATTAAAAGAAACTTTTAATGTATTCTACCACGATTTACTTTGTATTTTTACCCGACTACGGAAAACCAAAGGAGGGTTATGATTTTGACAGGCTATGTATGTATGTATGTTCATCTGTTCCCTAATAGCCCTTCAACTACTTATTAGAACTAGACAAAGGAGGTATCTAATGTGGCGCCCTCTCGCACTCATAAAGTACGGCGTCAAAAATAAACTTAAGATAAATATATCGTGTTTGATATCAAATTAAAGGGCTCTATTAGCACATTTCAAATATGTATAAATTATTAGGTGTTGCTTGCCTAAATTATTGTACGCTCTAAAAAAATATTAAACAAGAATATAATTATCAAGGATAGCCGTGGTCGTTTGCCACTCTTCCCTAGAATGTATTGTTTTGTTAGAGTATGTGGCATACGACCACGGCTATCTTTGATACATTTTTTTATACATTCTTAGCCCGATGTGTCGGTTGTTTTGTAGCAATCATGGTCACTGGGAAACTACAGATAATGGTTGTCTTTTGTCTTATAGTTTGGAGATGTAGATTCGCTAAAAGTACTTAACTGCAATATGAAATCTTCGCTCAAACTGCCGACAGGGGTTATTCCCGTTAGTCAATGCCACGTCGTCAACACTGTTAACTACTGTGAATGTTTTGTTCATGGAGAAGGAAATGTTCCTCCGTGGTTTTGTTCTACTGGTTAACAGTGTTGAACGTCACATATTTTTTTTTGTTTTGTTCCCGCTGGTTAATACCCAAGCGCCGTGATCACCACTGTTAACTACTGGGAATGTTTTGTTCCATGGGTTAACAGTATTGAACAGTGAGATATTTTGTTCCCGATTGTTCATACCTTCGTGCTGCGTACAGTTTAGGAGTTAGAGTGAATATCGCAGTCAATACCGCAGGATTAATGGTGCTTAATTGAAATATGTTGTTCAATCTAATAAGGTCCAAATTCCGGAATGGAATCCAAAGAAATTCAAAATAGATTTTGAAAAAGCAGCAATGAAAGCTGTTAAGGAAAGTTTTCCATCTGTTGTACTTAAAGGTTGTTATTACTACTATAATACAGCAATTTGGAGAAAAAGCGAGAAATGAATTTAACCAATTACAAAGACAAAGAAACGACGATTGGTGTCACAAAATGCAGTCCTTCCTTTACTACCCCAGACAGAAATAATTACTGGTTGGGCTTACATAACACGCGAAAACAACGAAGATATAGAAACTCAAAAGTTCATACGATATATGGAGAAGCTGTGGTTGACCGATATATTTGTAACAGTGTGGTGTGCATATGGCGAGAGACACCGTACAACAAGTGCCGTAGAGAGCTGGCATCATAAGTGGGGGTCATTTGCCGGATATTTTATTCCATACTTAATCGGAACATGTCTTCTTTACAATACAATAAAAATATAACAACTCTGTCATAAAATATTTGTTTTTATTTTAAAATGAAAAAGTGCACTCTTACTGACCGTTTAGTATTGACCAGAGGGAATGAGCCCAGAGAGCGAAAGTGTGAACCAGTGGGAATTAAATGTCGCGTTGGTCAACACTATTAACCAGTAGAACAAAACATTCCCAGTTGTTTATAGTATTGACCTGCGGGAATGAGCCCGGAGAGCGAAAGTGTGAACTAGTGGGAATAAAATGTCGCGTTGTTCAACACTGCTAACCAGTGTAGAACAAACATTCCCAGTAGTCAACAGTGTTGACAACGGGGTGTTGACCAATGGGAATAACCCGCCGATAGCAACATTACAATTAGATAGGCATGAGTACACTACATAAATACAAAGAACTTAATCCCGAAAGTCATAATCACAAAGGAGACGGGGATTTCTGGGCCAAAATGTAATGAATTGAGATATGGCTAAAAAAAAGCGGTATATTTTTCTATTTCAAAATATAAAAAAAACCCGCTCAATTGATAATCTGGAAGACGAGAACTTTTAAAACTAAGTTTATTCCACTAATAAAATATAATAGGTATCGATTACTATGAACGATTTAAACATTATTGTCTATAAAAACACTTGCATCGCAGTATTATTTCAATCAGATTGAACAAATTGAATAATAATAATAGTATTAACCATTTAAAATCATAATAATAATTAAAATGTAGGTAATAAAAATAAATTATGAATCGATTTTCGTTAATCGATTAATTATTTCTCATGTGTATCAACTGTATTTTTTATCTGTGCTATGATAGCTGACAACTCCCTGACTTTCAGTCAATCCGTTTATTTATTCAATCTTCAAAATCAATTAATTAATAATTAATAATTATCGACAATTGTTTGTTTATAAAATAATGTACAAAAGTATACCATATCAGTGTGCTGTATGAGTTTATTAGTTTATATCAAATCACAGTTCAAAAACGTTCATGTCTTGCATGACCTCACTTATTTAATCTCTTAAAACTCTGCTCTTAGATCACCAAAATCTGCAGAATTTTCAGGGATGGTTCAATAATATGTAAGCTCTTAATTGAGACCACTCTCATCTTTTTACATCTTGGCCCAAGTATGTATGAAAGCATATCCATCTCCTTTCATACTTCTGATTTTTTGAATTCTGATGTATCAGAAATCTCCCTTTTTCTCAGAGGTATTTGTCACAAAAATGAACAATACATAATTTTGCCATATTCTACAACCCATAGATCAAACGATTCAACTTATCTGTGTGTTTCGCAGTACATGGTAGCCAAAGAGCATACGGCCCGCCAAAAGTAAATGTTTGTTAGTAAATAGAGAGGAGCAATGGTACAGCGGTAGTGAGAGCGTGTGGGTTCGATACTCGGGTCGCATAAATATTGTGAGGCTTCTTCATCTGAGCATCAAGCCCGATTGCATCAAAACTTGAATTTTTAAGCCGAAGTCGCTGCCGTAATGTTATTCATTTAGACTTCTAAAGTACTTACGGCAGCGACTGCCAGACGATATCCTAAGACCTAACCCCGAGAAGAAAACCTGCATCAGTCTCGTCAGTTAATCAGCAGATGTTCCGGCTTGTAGATGATGTTTACTTAGGCCCCGATTATGCATCCCCGAGTATCTTTGTATCAAAAGGGAGCACATAAATATGAGTATTATTTTTCGAATATTCCCAGCAGCAGCGCGGATTCTAGAAAAATGCCTGAACGACGGCAATGGGCTAACAATGGGATAGAAAATAGCTTGCGAACTGTAAATGTCAATACACTTTGACGTCTTTCGGAGATTTTTTTTATATAGGACACGTCAATTTGACTTCGCCTTGCCTGATTGTAAGCTGGGGGCAAAGTCTTGGAAAGAGGGTCACCATTATAGACACGTACTATGCTACAATGGTGGCACTCAGCTTGACGGCCTCATCAGATGCTTTTTCACGCCCCGCATAAAGGACCCGGGACATTATTATTGGGGAGTATTGTATTCTATAGAGTGAGTATATAAAAATAATAAGTTGGATATGATTCTACCGCACCTGCTAGAAAAATAACAAGTATGCATTACAGCATTTTGCAGATTGCTGGATCATGAAGCACCGATGCCTAACTGTACAGAATGAAATATCTAAAACAGCCAATTTTTTTTTTTGAAGCGTCAATCGCCTCAGGTACTTAATTGTTTAAAGGCGGCCACCCACTAACAGTTTATCGAACGACAACCGGATGATATCGGTCGGTCAGTTCATCGCAATAGCCCATACACTTACAGTTTCGTTTACTATTTTGGACAGACGTGACGGCTAATATGTGTGTAGCCGCTTGACGATTTCGGTCAGCAAAGACAGTTAAGGGCCGGACAGTCTATGGCCATCGGCATTTTATACGTAATAACATCAAACTAAAAGAATAAAATAATGTTCTTATTTTAGTCTAAGGTAATAAAATTATGATGACATAAGGACTGCAGGCCGCCGGACAGACGAAAAACTGCAGGCGGACTTTAAGTGGGTGGCCGCCTTAAGAGGTCGGTCTTACGATCGAAATGTCACCGATTAAAATCCTAGCTATCACACTTGACGACGGGAACCTACTCCCAACACTAGCAATTTAGCTTAGCTAGAGAGGTTAACGGTAATACGACTCGTACCAATAATTTGGGTAATCAATATTTATATACCAATATTCATACATATATACAAAAATGTAGAGGGCTTTATGAGTAGTGGTATGCCCAAGAAAATATAGATGGATTGCAGAAACGAGTTATTGAGGAGATGACGTCTAACAGGAATGCATGTAAGTGAATGACATGTATTTAAGCAAAGCTGCTGTACCGGTCCGTACTAATAGGAAGAATTACCTATTAATAGCTCGACAACATCGTCTCCCACCGGGTCCAGATTTAGGAAGAATTTCTTTTTTGGCACTAAACCAATACGTATGCTGTGAATTGAGTCATTCCGGTCCATAAATATAGTTAACACAACACGTTGTTGTTTGTATACAGCGGTACTTTTTTCGTGCGGTATTCCTCACGGATACCGACCCCATCGGCCATCGGGGATGACTGCATAGGACTCACACGCAAACCATACGATCTCAATAACCCTGAAGAGAGCTTGAAAGAGATAGCCCTGGGTCGACCGGGGTGCAAGAGATATGTCTCAGCCAATCTTCCGACAACGTACGAGCTACAGACGGTGTTCATTTAGTCGGTTCGAGTCCGATATAACCGTCCCCGCCGGGACTTGCGGACTGAATTTCGACAGTACAATACTAAATACTTCGATATGTAGTGAACTTCGAAAACACGTACATCGACAAGTCATTGCTTCGACAGACAATTTTTAGACAACACACTCCTTCGAATGACCACTACTTCGACAGACGATTATTCGACAGACAACACTTAGACAAGATACACCTTCAAATTACCACTACTTCGACAGGTGATTACTCGACAGCCAAAACTTAGACAAGACACATCTACGAATGACTATTACTTCGATAGGTTTTTTATCCTTCTTCCGAAATAAAATGCTCTGAAATGTAATCAGTTTCTTTAATTGTTCATAATGGTTTCGTTACATACAATCAAAAAGGTGTACATTGATTAAATTATACTAGGGATGTGACATTGAAGGAAAAAAATCGATTAAATAAAAATCGATTTTTTCTTTACTCAATATAAATCGATTTGTCAAAAATCGATTTTATGAAAATAAATAATCGATTTTTTTGAAAAAATCGATTTTTTTCCTAATTTTTAAAAATCTGCATGCTTTTCGTATTCTAATAATAAACCTACTGACATTACGAAATTATCAGATTAAAAATAAAATAAAATAATATGATTAATAAAAATAATAACCAAATTATAACTAAATCTCAAAGAAAATGTTCTTTTAAACTTTCAAGGTAACTATTTCAATTTCATAAAAATGTAGAAATTGATTTCCGCAAAACTATTTTTTTTACTGGCAACACTAAAATAAACGACGACCGCTCCGTAACACCGCTGCCGCTGTGTCATACTGGCACTGGTGTGACGGTTAGGGAAGAAAATTATAATCGTCACACTATTCGCTGTCATTGTTATAATGACACAGGCAGCGGTGTAAAGGTCCAACCCCACCAAACGGATGGCATCGGCCCGGATTTTACAATCTTTAAACAAAATTAAATCTTATTATCACAGTGTTTGAAGTTTATATTACCAAGTCACGCACAACAGCTTGACAGCGACGTGCGGCGGCATGACGCACGTCAAGCTGTCATGCGTGACTTGGTAATCTTCTTCCTCTTAGCGTTAATTCCCAGTCGCATCCGAAGCTTTCAGCTCGGAGTCTGGGGTCCGCTTTTGCCAGTCTTAACTACGGATTTGGCTAGACCTCGATATTTTCTGTGAAGCGATTGCCATCTGACCTCCACATCCCAATGGTAACATTAGGCGATATCGAAGCTTTGCAGCTAGACTGTTGTTTTTGGATTTTTGAGGGCTCCAACTACCCGTAACGACTGCCATAGATGTTCTTATGGCAACCGGGACCGACGGCTTAACGTGCTCTCCGAGGCACGACCAGACCAATGCAAATACCCATATTTCATGAACACAAATATTTGCACTGAGCGGGGATCGAACCCACGCCTCCTGCGTAGCGGCCGCGTTCACTACCGCTACGCCACGGAGGCTGTCTTGACTTGGTAATATAAACTTTAAATGCTGTGATATAAGATTTATTTTGTTTAAAGATTGTAAAATCCGTTCCGATGCCGTCCGTTTGGTGGGCTTGGACCTTTACTGTTAGTTTGTCGTCAAACATAAGTCAACGAAGTCAATTTTGTCCGTATCATATTTTCATTATCACAACTACAAAGTGTTCATAAAATGTTACGAAAATTTCGCATTTACGAAAATCGATTTAAAAGTGTAAGCTAAAAAAATCGATTTTTTAAAAATCGATTAATATTACTAAAAAAATCGCGTTTAAAAAATCGATTATAAGAAAAAAATAATCGATTTTTTTAAAAATCGATTATTTTTTAACATCCCTAAATTATACGTTCTTTGCTGTACCTACTTGCTGGTTCATTATTTTTCATTACACATAATAATATGGAGTTTTCTATTATTTCTTGGACATATAAGTACCATACAATATACCGCTTAGGAATGAAATTATATCCATGTCATCTTTGAGTAACATATGGTTTTGTAGTCTTTCAACAAGGTGTAAATGAGGGTACTTTTATATTGGGTGTAAATGAGGGTACTTTTACATTGTTCTTGTCACATTTGTCATTCTATCAATTTTATATCGGAGGCTGAGTAGTAAATTGCTCACATGTGTTTTAATTGAGTTATGCTTTAAAATCATGTCTTTGTGCGGAATTGTGTTATCACGAAACGGAAAAGAGCAATTGATATTGGATGGTTATATTTATTGTATAAACAGAGTGCGAAATGATGTGTTTTATTGGAATTGCATTGAAAAGTGTTCCAAAAAGTGTATCGTAGGACTGAAAACAGTAAAACGAGACGGAAAACATTACGTTGCAAGTAAAAGTATACATCCACACAGCCATATACCTGTAGCTCTACCATGAGTTGGACACGACACGTGCCAACGTCTGCGTAACACGTAAATAGCAGGGCCGCATTAGGGATCTTTAAAATTCCGATGAATCAAGACTACTAAAAAAGTTTTACGTTGATTATTTTTTTTGCGGTTTTTTGTACAAAATGGTATTATATTATACATAGTTGCTGCCCGCGGCTCTACCCACGTCGAATTCTGATCCCGTTCCAACTTTTTTTCGTCAGTCCCCTCGGATACCACTCCGGTCGGCCATCGCACCTACTCAAAGCCGCACGCCGCATATCTCACACTCCCAGACTGATCCTGGGCCATAATTTAAGACCTCATTTAGGGTCTCAGGTGTGAAAAGCACGGTGTCCCCATTGTACTCCGGAAAGGAAGGATATGAATGTCGCACCACTTCGCCAGCGGAGTGAAGCGGTAACAGGTGGCTGAATCTGAACCCTCGGTCTGCACTCGGCGACCAGTCCGCCAATAATGTCAAACGTGTTATGCCTAATGAATTTCGGAGTATCAAGTTTCTGCCAGATGGAGGGAAGCTCTCCACAGGGTCGCATCCGTCGCTGCATGTTCTTTTCTCTTTATAATATTTGTATACATATATTGTAGATCATTCTATTGTATATAAAACGAATAAAATTATAGTAAAACCAAATGAAGTACATATTTTTGGTAATGATCTTCACACACAGACTACGAAAAACAGTGCAAGCTACTTTCGACCTCAATGACATTTACCCAACCTATAATAGTAAATTACTTGACAATAAAAACGATAATGTCACAATGGTTTAATCATTTAATGCATACAAACCTTATTTTATAACTTACTGTTTTGACGTTTAGTAAAAAGTAACTAAATTGACTTGACAGCCAAATACCCAATACGGCCCTGGATTTTGACAGCCGACGATTCGAAATCTACACACGATTGCGAAGGATCGCGCATGCGAAATCACGTTGTCATTTTAAACGGAGCAATCATGAAGTCAGGGAATTCGCGCATGCGTTCTACACAAACCAATCAGATTCCCGTACGCAGTTCGATAAGGTAAAAAAGATGTCAAACTTTGGTGTCAACTCATGGTAAAGCTACTGATCCCGAAAATATCAGAATACGTAAGTTACATCTGAAGCTCAAAGAAAAGGCTCGATGGAGCATGGATACCCCAGTGCAAATTATATAACAATGTAGTCAAGATGTCCCATATACCAGTGTGCCATTTATGCCAAGTAAAACATCCATGAAAAGAATGATCAACAGAACTAAAAACCAAGGGCTACCGAAAATTCCTACCAAGCTAGAAGACCTGGTCATTCCAGAAGAGTACAAAACAATCGATGGGAGGGAACAGTTCTTAATTGCTCATTATAATTCGGACGGTGACATTGTGCTAGTCTTTAGCACCCAGGAAAATTTAAGATTACTTAGTTGTTCTGATTTCTGGGTTATGGACGGAACTTTTAAATGTTGTCCATTATTATTGTATACAAGGCAGAGTCGGTCAAAGGAACAGTACCAATGAAATTCTTCCTCTCGTATATGGCTTTATGAATAAAAAAAATGAAAAGTCCTATTTCGTTTATTTTGAAATATTACAACGCTACGTTTTTAACAAATTCGACACACAGTTGAAGCCACGAATGATAATAACAGATTTCGAGAAAGCGGCAATCAATGCTAGTCAGCGCGTGTTTCCTGATGCAAAACATAAATGTTGTTTATTTCATTTTAAGCAAATTATTTGGCGGCATATTGAGGGGACTGGCCTAGATGAAAAGTACACCAGTGACAGCGATTTCGCTCACAAGTTGAAACATATTTCAGCCTTGGCTTATATACCAGCATCGGAAATTCCATCTGCATTCGAACAAATTAAAGAAAAAGTATTACCCGCTGAGGCGAAACCACTTAGCAATTGGTTTTCCAAAACATACGTTAGTGTTTTTACATATAAAAAAAAAAATAACAAGACAAGTTTAGTCCCCTTAAAGTAATTTATGAAAAAATACCACCAACTTTTCCACCAGAATTGTGGTCGGTTGCAGACTCGATTGAATGTGGAATTCCTACTACTCAAAACTCTATCGAAAGCTGGCATATGAGATGGAATACTCTGCTCAACAGAAAAAAAATGAACATTTTCAAAACTTTAGACGAAGTTAAAAAAGAAATAAAAAGTACAGAAAACGATATACAGAGAATATTAGTAGTACGAGAAAATTAGGATTTGACACAGGAATAATTCCTAGTAGCAATTTTCTTTCGGAATTCATAGAGGGAGGTTACTGGCAGTCTAAATTTCGATTTGCGTGGTATTCGGTTCGTTGCGTTCTCCGCCATCTTGAATTTAAGGGTACATTTTTGTTTACTAAATAAGTCGTTTATTTTTAATTTTACAGGAAAAATTATTACTACAAAGTTGTTTAGAATTAAATTTTCTACAATTTTGCTGTTCATAATTTTTTCCTAGGATCGATATTTTTTTATTTATACCCCAAAAAGTGGTAAATCTTTGTTTGACTTTTTTTGACTCAAGAAAAATGCCTAGTGTAGCAATTTTCTTTGGGAATTCATTAAGGGAGGCAGTCTAAATTTCGATTTGCGTGGTATTCGGTTCGTTGCGTTCTCCGCCATCTTGAATTTAAGGGTACATTTTTGTTTACTAAATAAGTCGTTTATTTTTAATTTTACAGGAAAAATTATTACTACAAAGTTGTTTAGAATTAAATTTTCTACAATTTTGCTGTTCATAATTTTTTCCTAGGATCGATATTTTTTTATTTATACCCCAAAAAGTGGTAAATCTTTGTTTGACTTTTTTTGACTCAAGAAAAATGCCTAGTGTAGCAATTTTCTTTGGGAATTCATTAAGGGAGGTAGCAGTCTACATTTGGTTTTGCATGGTATTCGGTTAATTGCGTTATCGGCCATCTTGAATTTAAGGGTATATTTTTGTTTGCCGAATAAGTCGTTTAGTTTTATTTTTACACGAAAAATATTTACTACAAAGTTGTTAAGAATTAAATTTACTACCGTTTAATATTCATAATTTTCCCCTAGGATCAATATTTTTGGATGTATACCCCATCAAGGTGGGGAAATTGTATTCGATTTTTTGACAAAGGAAAAACTCCTAGTAGTTATTTTCTTTGGAAATTCGTTAAAGCAGGTCACTGGCAGTCTACATTTTGATTTGCGTGGTATTCGGTTCATTGCATTCTTCACCATTTTGAATTTAAGGGTGAAATTTCAGTTACTGAATAAGTCAAAAAATCGAATACAATTTCACCACCTTATTGGGGTATACATCGAAAAATATTGATCCTAGCGGAAAATCATGAATATTAAAAGGTAGTAAATTTAATTCTTAACAACTTTGCAGTAACTATTTTTCGTGTAAAAATAAAACAAAACGACTTATTCGGTAAACAAAAATTTACCCTTAAATTCAAGATGGCCGATAACGCAACAAACCTAATACTACGCAAAACCAAATGTAGACTACTAGGGACCTTCCTTAATGATTTCCAAAAGAAAATTGCTACTAGGAATTTTTCATAAGTCAAAAAAGTCAAACAAAGATTTACCACTTTTTGGGGTATAAATTAAAAAATATCGATCCTAGGAAAAAAATATGAACAGCAAAATTGTAGTAATTCTAAACAACTTTGTAGTAACAACTTTTTGTGTAAAATTAGAACTAAACGATTTATTCAGTAAACAAAAATGCATCCTTAAATTCAAGATCACGGAGAACGCAACGAACCGAATACCACGCAAATCGAAACTTAGACTACCAGGGACCTCCCTCAACGAATTCAGAAAGAAAATTGCTACTAGGAATTATTTTTAGGTTTGCGCCTTAATTGAGCTAAATCGGTTGTACTATAGCTCAAATTGAAAAGCCAAAGAAAAAAAAAACAGTTACAACTCAACGAAAGACTACAAAACCATTTGTTACTCAAAGATAGTATGGATACTCGTATAATTTCATTCCTAAGCGGAATATCGTATGTTACTTATATGTCCAAGAAATAATAGAAAACTCCATATTATGTGTAATGAAGAACGTATAATTTAATCAATGTACACCTTTTTGATTTTATGTAACGAAAACATTATGAACAACTAAAGAAATTGATTACATTTCAGAGCATTTAATTTCGGAAGAAGGATAAAAAATCTATCGAAGTAGTAGTAATTTGTAGATTTGTCTTGTCTAAGTTTTGACTGTCGAGTAATCACCTGTCGAAGTAGTGTTAATTCGAAGGTGTATCTTGTCTAAGTGTTGTCTGTCGAATAATCGTCTGTCGAAGTAGTGGTCATTCGAAGGAGTGTGTTATCTAATAATTGTCTGTCGAAGCAATGACTTATCGATCTACGTGTTTTCGAAGTTCACTACATGTCGAAGTATTGTACTGTCGAAATTCAGTCCGCAAGTCCGTCGACTTACTTTATGCCGCATTACGTAAGACAGACGGTGGGATTCATTCATTCATAAGTCCCATTTGTCGTAGGGTGTAAAGCGTACAGTGAAGTATTGACCAACCAATTCCATCCCCTGCAACTTGGCTTTGGCGCCAAAGGGGGCTGCGAGGATGCTGTACATGCCCTGTCAACGTACCTTGGCTGCAGTGGAGGAGAAGTCATTCTTGAAGTTGACTTGAAGAATGCCTTCAACTCAGTGAATAAGGGACACATTGTTGACCCAAGTGACATTGGAGATCCCTAAAATTTATAATTTTTTCTGGTACGATCGAATTACCAAATAAAACCGGGCTCATCTGAAAGATCATCAAATTCTGAGTATGAAAAACTGTTGCTGCAAATCTTAAACACTGGCGAAGGTGGTTGCAGCAGCGATTGAAGATCGCGAGTTGCGCGACTCGGTTTGGTATTTTCACATTTATACGATCGAGTTACCAAAAAAAACAGGGCTCATCTGAAAGATCATCAAATTCTGTGTAGGAAAAACCGGTGCTGCAAATCTTAAACACTGGCGAAGGTAGTTGCAGCAGCGATTGAAGATCACGAGTTGCGCAACTCGGTTTTGTAATTTTCACATTAGTACGATCGAGTTACCAAAAAAAACAGGGCTCATCTGAAAGATCATCAAATTCTGTGTAGGAAAAACCGGTGCTGCAAATCTTAAACACTGGCGAAGGTGGTTGCAGCAGCGATTGAAGATCGCGAGTTGCGCGACTCGGTTTGGTATTTTCACATTAGTACGATCGAGGTACCAAAAAAAAACAGGGCTCATCTAAAAGATCATCAAATTCTGTGTAGGAAAAACCGGTGCTGCAAATCTTAAACACTGGCGAAGGTGGTTGCAGCAGCGATTGAAGATCGCGAGTTGCGCGACTCGCTTTGGTATTTTCACATTAGTACGATCGAGGTACCAAAAAAAACAGGGCTCATCTGAAAGATCATCAAATTCTGTGTAAGAAAAACCAGTGCTGCAAATCTTAAACACTGGTGAAGGTGGTTGCAGCAGCGTTTGAAGATATCGCATTGCGCGACTCGATTTGGTAGGTATTTCCATATTAGTACGATCGAATTACCAAATAAAAGCGGGCTCATCTGAAAGATCATCAAATTCTGAGTATGAAAAACCGGTGCTGCAAATTTTAAACACTGGTGAAGGTAGTTGCAGCAGCGTTTGAAGATCGCGCGTCGCGCGACTCGGATTGATTTTCATATTAGTACGATCGAATTTCCAAAAAAAAACAGGGCTCAAATGAAGATCTTAAGTTCTCTATGCACACAAGTTATATAGTGTCTTCGTAGCCACTATACAACAACACTGTGTCTCTTCTACAGTAAAATATGTGTGTCGTTTCCGGTTGTCATAGCATGCAGGATACCCTGATGAGTACAAGTGTAGTCATCAAATTTTTTATCACTATGCAAAACGGCAATAGGCTCACCCCCTATTACGTGAGACCTAATACAATGATTGGTGAAATGTGCGTGTTAATTCACCTCTGCCTAACCCCCGGGGATAAAGGCGTGATTGCATGTATGTTGCAGAATGTTTTCAAAATACGTTTAAAGTTGCAAGTGTGTCTAGAATATTGATACCATTCCCGCAACCCATGGGAACCTATTAACGGGATAAAAAGTATAATATATGTTATTCCAGACTGTAAGCTATCCTTGTGCCAAACTTCAGTCACATCCGTACAGCCGTTAGAGCGTCATTGAATAACAAACTTCTTCACAAACTTTCACATTTATAATAATTTTATTCTGTTCGGTTAGGTACTTCACTAAATGCAACCATAGTGAAAAGTAAGCATTAAAAAATTAAAAACAATACTTTAATGACACTCTTTACGCACAGAGTATCAAAATCAATTTAAAAAATTACATTATGATCTTAGAGTATTTCAATGCTATAGAGCGCGCCTTACAAGTATGTACTATAAGCACGGGTATGAACAGTACCGAGGATCGTGGCTCAACCTCAATCAGTAGCGAAACAATACCCGTCAAAGTGACTTCGCAAATAATATTTAATTCCATATGTTAAATGAAAATTTCATTTAGCATCGTATATTTTATAGTATTTATTCTTTTTGTAATACACAATGACACCATCTAGGTATGCATATCAAATCGAACAAAAAGAATCCTATTGATATTTTCGGTAATGCATGAAACGTTACTAAGTATAGGTGCACTATACCATCGCAAAGTATCTGCTTACGCTCAGCGCCAAAGACTTGAGTGATACGCGCGCTCTACTTATATACTTATAATGTATACTCCAAGATTATGATAATGCTCTACGATATGCAACTGTATCATAATTTAACTTTTTTTCTATTACGATACAGTTGCAACTAGATTAAATAGAATAATGTTAACGGGAATTTACGCGATCATGCTATAGGTACATACATACCTTTGATTTGCCTGACATTTCGACCAGGTTACACCGGCCGTGGTCACAGGCTGACTGGCTCAGCGGTGCACGCCCGCCGTCTTCGAATCCGTGCGGTAGTAGGTTCTTCATCAACCCGCACATCTTCGATATTTTTTACATTTTGTTGTCGCCATGTACCGTCACATACTACACTCACTGTGTCCCTATTCCGCAAGCCAACTGTCCGGTGTCTATCCGACTGCGCAGAAAAGCGAGGTTGCATGTTGTTTATCACTGGATTCCATGTTGCTGATAATTTAAACCCATCTTCCCGATTGAAATTTTTATGTTTCTTTATTTCAATCGCTTCACGTACAGCTCTTGAATAGACTTCTCTCCACCGAACGTCACTTTTATTCAAGAGCTAGGTACATGGCGACAACAAAATGTAAAAAATATCGAAGATGTGCGGGTAGATGAAGAACCTACTACCTCACGGATTCGAAGACGGCGGGCGTGCACCGCTGAGCCAGTCAGCCTGTGACCACGGCCGGTGTAACCTGGTCGAAACGTCAGGCAAATCAAAGGTATGTATGTACCTATACCATGATCGCGTTAATTCCCGTTAACATTATTGTATATCATGGAACGCGAGAGTTTAAAAGTTAGTTTAGATTAAATAGGTTTCTCTGCAGTTTGTCTCTAGGTAAAATCTGTGGTCGCGGCGCAAAGCACAATCGCGCATGCACAATCAACAAATGGATTTTTGTCAATGACTTTTTTATTTATTATTTTTCTAATACACAAAATGACACCATTTATGTATATCAAATCGAACAAAAAGAATCCTATTGATATTTTCGGTAATGCATGAAACGTTACTATAGGTGCACTATACCATCGCAAAGTATCTGCTTACGCTCAGCGCCAAAGACCTGAGTGATACGCGCGCTCTATATTATAATGTATACTCCAAGATTGTGATAATGCTCTTCGATGGACAACTGTATCATAATTTAACTTTTTTTCTTTTGCGAATTACGATACAGTTGCAGCTAGATTAAATAGGTTTCTATGCAGTATGTCTCTAGGTAAAATCTGTGGTCGCGGCGCAAAGCACAATCGCGCATGCACAATCAACAAATGGATTTTTGTCAATGACTTTTTTAATAATAAATTCGTAAAAATAAAATATTATGTATACAGGGTGGACTTTAACCTTACCCGGAGGGAAAGTACTTTAAATACTGGACGACTTTCACTCAAACGAAACATTCCTTTATTTTTAAAAAGAACCAAAACTGATCGTATCGGAGTTTAACAAGTAATGGGTACGCTCTATGCGCTGCATGCGTCTGTAGCTTTGGAATCATACCTTAAGGTTCTTTATTTTGTAAAATCTAATTTAGAATAATAGTTTTCAGGGATTTCCTTTCATTTAATTAACCATGTCTGTTAGACAGATTTGTGATTTACACTATTGATTAATGTCATAAAAATACAGGATATTATTTTTTCGGATTTTAGTTGGTTCGACTACTGGGTGTGGCAAGTGATTTTCAAAAATTTACGAATGCAGTGTTATTTCTTTTTAAAAATAAAGGAATGTTTCCTTTGAGTGTAATGGTGCGCACTGTGCGGAACTTCATCCCTCGCACACTCAAGCTGTGGAATGAACTCCCTGCGATGGTTTTCCCAAGCGACTACAATATGGGGTTCTTCAAGAAGGGCATTAGAAGGTTTCTTCAGGGTCGGCAGCACGAGTGTGACGCCCCTGGTGTTGCATACGTCCATAGGCCACGGTAATCACTTTCCATCAGGTGGGCCGTGTGCTTGTCTGCCACCTAAGTGGTATAAAAAAAAATTCGCTATCTCCAGTATTTAGAGAACTTTCCCTCCAGGTAAGGTGAAAATCTTCCACCCTGTATAAATATTACATATAATTCATATTTTATAAATGACTGCCTCTTCTCTCATGAATGCATGCTTCTCAAACAAATGATTGTATTTTAGACTAAGTAGACTAAGCATTTTTTGTAAATAGACCAAAAAAAAAGCCCGCTGAGTTTCTTGCCGGAGTCTTCTCAGGCCGCGGCCGCGTTTCGAACCGGTGCACAGTGGGACGATAGTATGAGAAAAACGGCATTAATCATAATCTTTTAAATTATGGTAACAAACATCGATTTTATTTTTAGAACAGTATTTTTGTACGATTAACTTTAAAAAGAAATGTTTATAACATACAAATTAAATACATAGTTCAGGAAAAAGACAGTTTCACACAGTTCATTGATTTCAATTTTATTTATTCACTATCGGATCCTTCAGATTCAGAGCTACTGAAATCACTCAGTGTTGGTAGATCACAAGAACATGAGGAATCAATTCTTTCTGTCATTTATATATATTCCATAATATTTGAAACGTCATTTAAAGATTTATTTCGGCTGATTTTCCTGAGGCTAGATACATAAGGGTCGGATGTATATAACAAGCATTATATTTATTAAGTCCTAATTAGTATTTTATCCGTAATGATTTTCTGGTATGACTTAATCGATTTTTTCTAAATTCTTTATGCCTCGCTTCTAAAGCCTCTTCGGATAGTTCTATCCGAACGAACAAAAACGAAAAAATCATGAATTAAGGAGTTCTCCTTAATTCATGATTTTTTCGTTTTTGTCCTGCATTTTTCAAAATTTTTCTTGCCTATCTCTGCTAATGCTCGGAACGTAAGGTTGTATTAATTAATTTGAATAATATTTTATACTATTTGGAAGGGATAAGGCCTGACCAAGCCAAATAAGATTTTTTTTTGATAACGCTAATTTTCTCGAGCTTTCTTTCCACTTGCTGCTGGCTTTTAAATATTCTTTCTTTTTAAATTTTCTAATTTCTTGTAGATTCAATAGTACTTGAATTTTATGTGTCACTGAGACCCGTTGTTCTTTAGTAGCCATGATGGAGTATTAAGCCATGTATCAAAAACATCTCCATTTTTTATTAATTGACTTGAACCTAAAAAGTCATTTTTGAAGTTGTTTCGCAAGGAGTCGCAGGTCAAAACTAAGTTAAGAGGATACTCGACTTATCAGGTAACATAAAACAATGATAATTAGATAGGTGATTTTTGATGTATTTTTGAAAAGTCTTATCAAAGTTATAGACTATGATTTTTTTCGTGTCAATTTTATTGGTTCTATAAATGGTCATAGACACATTCTAAAGAAAAAGTCAAAATTACTTACGATCACTTACACTTGCCATAATGTAAATAAACTATAACAAGAGCTCAGATATAACTACGAACTTTGTATTAAATTAACAACAAGGGAGCTGTTACTGCAGTACAAATAATGCAATGTTTACTTGTACGATTTCACCGTGTCATTACTCAGTAATTAGGAGGGTATGATCCATAACTTTATGTTAGTAATAGAGGGTATCTATTTATGTCAACATATCTATACTTGAAAACTAACTTCATTCTATTCGGCTTTTTAATTTTTGGGTATGGGTCGAGCCACTGTGCGGTGGTCCATTTGCTAAGCTAGTCTTTAGTACATAAATATGTATAATTTTGACGTTTTGTAGGTGCCGTTTTGATGGTCTATACAGATTAAATGATTTTTGACTTTGACTTTGACTTTGACTCTGTGGCGTAACGGTAGTGAACGCGGCTGCTACGCAGGAGGCGCGGGTTCGATCCCCGCTCAGTGCAAATATTTGTATGCATGAATATGAATATTTGCATTGGTCGGGGTGTTTTTTATGTATAATATGTATGTATTTACAAAAAAAAATGTATTTATGTATGTTTATCCGGATTCTAGAACCCATAACACAAGCTAGTTAATCTATGCTTACTTTGGGTCTAGATAGCGTTGTGTAGAATGTCCTACAATATATTTATTTATATAAATTAATTACATTGACGTATTTTTTGTAAATATGTAGCTAATTTTTCTTGTTGGCGCCATTTTTGAAAGCCGCTATCTTCATGTATGACGTATCTATATAATACGTCATTGAACGTAACGTTATAATTTTATGCAAATTATTTTAACTTTTTCATGAGATTTCATTGAAAAGTAGTGTATGAAACTGCACATAATTTATTATGTAACAGTTTCATAAACTACTATTCAGACATTATTATGACACTAATGAGAATATTGTAAAAACTGTTTGTTTTCCTAATAAAGAAATATTATATCTATATCTCTTTTTATTTATTAGGAAAACAACATTAGGAAGCAAACAAAACAGCCAATAGAAGAATCTATCTATACTATTATATAATTGTAAAGTGGTCGTGACTGTACATGGAGATATTTAAAAAAAAATACTTGGGTTATGTTATGTTAACGATAAGTACTGAACACGAAAAATTTTTTTTTTGAATGTCCTGTCTGTTTGTCTGTTTGTTCGCGATGGACGCAAAAACTACTGGACAGATTTTGGTGCGGTTTTTTTGTTAGAAAGGGCTTGGTCAGACTTAAAATCTTACGTTTGTTTGATCGCAATCGGTTGAGTAGAACCGAAGATATGAGCAAAGGTCCCGTTAACCGAGATGCACGCGGGCGAAGCCGCGGCCGTAAGGCTAGTATTCAATAAGAATATACATATGGGCACACTGCACATTGTACCTTTATATCATGTCTATAGGTAGATGAGACTCGAAATGCACGCTGTTCGTACGTTTGTTCGTTAAAATCAGACTGTTTGTTGTTAGCGGTTGGCTGATTTGATTAAGGATACAGGACCAAGAAAAATGTGACAAAGGATGCTCGCGAAGTCTACTTTTCACAGAACTACTAGTACAAAACAACGTACATACCAACAACGACGTATCATAACTTCTTTTGACTTTTCCACACTCGTACACAACCGCCGTTGCTAGTTGTTGCTGGCGTGGCTTGGTAACACTATCACCACACGTGTAGTCAACAACAATGTTCACCAGGTAACACTAACACAATCACTTCTGTTTCTACCGAATTAGGTATGAACTAACTGTCGGTTCATTTTCGAATGAGTTTTTCTGAATTATCTGTCCAATTATTATGTAACCGTGACGTAGCGTTTCGCACATTTGAAAACTTCAACCGTTTTTACACACGTTGTTTTTCTAGAACATTTCAAAGTTGGCATTTGGAACCCGCGGTCCCCTCTTATACTTGGTTGGTTTCATCATCATCTTCATGTAGTCATATATATATATAGCATCCGTGGCCAAGATGTCCTCGGAGCTCGGGATCTGCCTTCCGGCTCTTCCTCCGCCACTTCGCACGATCCTGGACGTCCATGGTAGTGAGACCATTTGCACTCTTCTACTGGTTAGTTTATTTTGGCATTTATGGGAGCGACTGCCATTTGACAAAACTAACCGAAGGGCCTTACCTAATATATTATTCTGATGAAGCCTTCTCTCATTATTGTGATTTAATATCAGATGCTCAAACGACCAACTATTGTAATATACAGTTCCGATAGAGAAATGTTGGTTAAATTGAGTTAAACGCGTTCATATTATCTGTCGATAAAATCCAACATGTATGAGCATTTTAATTGACTAACTAGTAGAAGAAGTCTATTCAATCTGATAGATGGTTTATGAGCAAGAATTGCCGCCAAACGGACACTTCTTCCAGCGGCCATTTCTTGTTTAAGATTAATATTAATTACACTTCATTCTGTCACTTTTATTAAACTTAATTTATCTGTCTAATGGTAGATTATAAGATTATAAGAATATTAGAAATCGGAAGATATTAATTTCCACAGTTTTTAACTGACAGTTGTAAAGTGAAGTTGTTGCGAGTGCAGTTCTACTCTTCTGAGCCATAAATCAATAAGAGCTCGGGCTATCACAACACTACACTATAAAATGCCCGGGAACCGGCAATTTCACGGTTGAATCGATGCTACTTTGCATTTCAGCGGTTTTCTACGTTCGGTAATTACATATAAATCCGCCATCAGCGTCTGAAACGCCGGGACATACGTTTTCACACGCGTTTCACAGGTTGCATGGATGCACAACGCGTGGAGAGACACGACTGGCATCGCGTAATTTGTGCGAAGCGTACAACCGATCCATCGACCCCCCTGGCGGCTATTTGTATTGGTTAGCCCGGGCACTATGTGCCGTACGGCAGTTCGCTGACGTACGGCACTATGTGCCGTACGGCAGTTCGCTGACGGGAGCGTCCCGCTGCAAACGAATGACACTGCAAGTACTATACTCCTAGTCTAACTAAGACGATATTTTTATTCCATTCAATTTTTATACTATTGCTGCCTAAGTAGCAGCCTACAATCAAATGGTATGCATATGTACGCAAGTGATATCAGTTGCATCAATCGCAAGTATTATTATGTACGATAATGAGTGTCAATTGTTCAATGAGAATTAAATATGGAGGTCTCTATTACTACAAACAAGGGCACGTACCATCGACATCGCTTGCTAATGTCAGTTTTTAAAGTGTCATACTCGTATTCATCACATATAATTAACTCAAAATAATGAATTTTATAGCACAAATAATTCTTTTTTCATTCATACGATGTATTTATAGTATTTTCATATATCTTCCACAACTATATCTAGACCCAAACTAACCATTACTTGTACCTATTATGGGTTCTGAATGGGAAAGTGATGGCGTATTAAGAGGTGAATTAAGACCCACATTTCACCAATCAATGTATCAGGTCACACGTTATAGGGGGGTGATCTTATTGCCGTATTCCGGGCACTATTGTTGACTCGAGCCATGCATCTGAGGCTGAGTCAGAATAAATACATTTATTTTATATAGACATACACACAAGTTTTAAAAAGAAACACCCAGACGGTGACTGCCCTGTGGCACTACCCAATGGCACTACCGGTAGTGTCAAATATACTTGACACTACTGGTAGTGTCACGGGGAATATTATTTCTCTTTCGTAGTTGTGAAGTAATTTAATGAAATATGTCTTTTAGCCCTATATCTAGGTGAAATAAAATAAAAAACTTGATGTTATATAGATGGGTCCTACACATGGGCGTAAGTGAATGAAGCAAATTTTACTGGAACGCCGTTCAAAGTTTGTAAATCAGATTTTAGAATAGGTATACAATGTAAGAAAGTTTTTAGTAGATTTGCCTGAAATTTTGCATGATTAATAATTTGATTAATTCTATAAAAAGGTATAGTGTTAGTGTGTGTTATAGTATATTGTATGGGTAGTGAATAAATAGTGAAATGTGGGTATTAATTCACCTCTGCCTAACCCTCCGGGGATAAAGGCGTGATTGTATATATATATGTATGTTAGTGTGTTATATTCTAACCAATTTACTGAAAACGCACTTTCGCCCTTATAAATTACAAGAATTTAAAAGAAACTAGGAAAAAGTAGCCGAATAGAAAGGCGAATAGTGTGTTTCGTCTTTCTTCTTGACTTTTAGATTAGTATGGGAAACTAATAAATTATTGATAATTTCTTTTAAATTAATGTTGTGTTTGTCTCTAATTCAATCAAGTAAAACTTTTTTATACTACTTAGGTCGCAGACAAGCACACGGCCGTCCTGATGAGGGTCCTCCTCATGTGTCTACTGAATATGTTTTACTAGCTGTAGCCCGCGGCTCCGCCCGCGTGGAATTCTGATCCCGTTCATCGCTGATATATAGCCTATGTGTTATTCTGATGTATAAGCTATATTATTGTAAAGTTTCATCAAAATCCATTCAGCAGTTTTTACGTGAAAGAGTAACAAACATCCACACATCCATTCTCACAAACTTTCACATTTATAATATTAGTAGGATTTAAAAAATACCTTATTAACCGACTTCAAAAAAGGAGGTTCTCAATTCGTACGCAATTTTTTTTTTTTTTTTTTGTATGTTTGTTACGCGATTGTGAAGCCAATTCTAGACGGATTTTGAAAATTCTTTTTCTGTTCGTAAGTAGATTATTCCGAAGTGGTCCCATTTAAATTTCGTAAAGATCTGATGATGGGTTTCCGAGATTAGACCAAGGAACCCTTCAAAAAGTACCTATTAAATATCCAAGTATCCAACTCTGTACCAAATTTCATCAAGATATCTTCAATTATAAACTTTCATCCCTATTAATCTAATATATAATAAAAGAAAGTCGTGTTTGTTACAACACTTATAACTCGAGATCTGCTGAACCAATATTCATGGTAAAAGAAAGTCGTGTTAGTTACACCACTTTTAAGTCAAGAAGTTTGAATAGAAGGTACTGCGGGAACGGGTCTGAATCTAGAAAAGCCATATTTTCCCCATGGTCAATTATATGTGGCATGTTTGTTCATAACACGGGTCGGGAATGGTGCAGCGGGAACGGGATTAGAATCTAACATGGAAATTTGAATAGAAGGTACAGCGGGATCGGCATACCACGCGGGCGGCAAATATGGCGGTACGAAGTTCGCCGGATCAGCTAGTTTAGTAATAAAAGGCAATCAATATCCATTTCCGAGCACTTATCCATCTTGCACCAGATTTCATCATGAACTTTCAAACAAATTTTCCCCTCCCCCATTCCCCCCCACCCTCCCTTAACCCTTTTTGGGTGATTTATATCCGTTCCCATGCTTCAATCTATCTCTGTACCAAATTTCATTAAAATCAGTTCAGTGGTTTAAGCGTGAAAGCACAACAGACAGATGAAAATTTATTTGGAAGTTCACGATGAAATCTGGTACAAATATGGATAAGTGCTCGGAAACGGATATTGATTGCCTTATAGTATTAAATTAATAGGGGATGAAAGTTTATTATTGAAGATTATCTTGATGAAATTTGGTAGAGTTGGATACTTAATATTATAAATTATGCGCAAGTAACTCTATCTCTTACGCTTTCACGCCTAAACCACTGTACTCATTTTGATTAAATTTGGTACAAAGATAAAATAAACCTTGGGGCAGGCGCAGATGCACCGTTGTGGGCACAATGCTCACAACCATAATAGACCTGTGACGTCACTTTTTATGTTTTAAATAATTTTATAAGTTCAAATATGAACACTATGATGATGGACTAGAAGACTAATAGGGCTTAGCCAGTATTTGCGATTCGGTTTTTGCGGTAGTCAGTTCGAACACCCACACCGAACACAAATGATGTCTTATCTAGTATCACATACTCTATGTTCAATGATTTTTATTGTTTAGCACAGCGGCTTCGTTCAATGACGTGGTTGTATGCGTGCGCGAACCTCGTTGATACCGCCCCGCACCTCTCGGTGCCCCGCTTGACCAAATACCTAAACTCTCAAAGTCATTCGCGTAGGTAAATCACCTTAAAAGCAAAGAAACTATCGTCCAGTTTCAGTGGCTTTGACCGACCCGGCAACCTGACCTCTCTAGTTCAAGGCGAAGTCAATAATAAACCATGATGTTAGAGTGAGAGGCACAACCGAAAAATTATACATCACTGATGACAGAAATACCACTTCTATCTAAGAACACGCCCGCCAATAACACGCTGCGCTGGTATGAGCAACCGGTCGTTTATGCACTCTAAACCGAGATTGATTGATTGATTGATTGGCCTTCTTGAAAGTACAGCTGTAAGTACCTAATAGTACAGATTGCCTAAATTGGCTTATCAATAGTACCTATTGCCTATTAAACACTAATACACAAAACAAAGTATGTTGTTATTGACATGAATAGGTACCTATATTTTTCGAAACAAAATCTCAATGATTTATCTATACCTAGATATATCTATACAAATAAATTGTTTCAACTACAAATTTTTATTGTTGTTCAACCTAATTACAGCTTTTAAAAATACATATTTTAATGAAGATAACTAATTAACTCTACTATATAATACAATTTATACATGTACAAAATTATACAAAAAAAAAAATTGGAGTGTTTGTTTGTAATGAACCTATACACGATACCTACATTAATTTATTTTTTGTCTGTCTTTCTGTCTGTATAAATAGGTAATGGGTAAATCTCCGAAACGGCTAGGCCGATTTTGCAGGGATTTTCACTGCAAATAGCTGCATAGCTGCAATGTCATAGCATAATATCAATGTAGGTAACAAGCACCCTTGACGTGGACTTAGTTGGTGAAATGCTTACTGCAATTTTATTGTTCTTCGCCTACATTATTTTATTCTATACTAGCTGACCCTACGAACTTCGCACCGCCTAACAGTCGATTCTTTATAGTACATTATGGTACAAGTGAGCAACGCTGGTGATGCGGCTCGGGTCTTAAGAGAGCCGAGGACGGTAATCATCATGCTCACGCGTGCCATACGACGTTTTACAACACACTTGCGAATAAAATAATACTACAAATACTAAATAAACATTACTACAAATTAATTCGTTTTCCTATGCGCGCGCATTTAATAATGGCGGTCAACCATATTTTAAAAAAAATGAGGTTTGAATTTAACTTTTTTTTACTGTATATTTTTTCTGTACTTAGAGAAAAAAAAAAATTGTTTATTATACAAGTATTACAAGTTGAAATTATTTATTTAAATACGAAAATGCATCAAATGACCATATGATAGGCGTATTAATTTATTCGTACTATTAAACACGTTATTTTTGTATCAAAACTTTTTTAAGAACATAGACAATTATAGACACTTCCTATAAAATTTAAAAAAGAATCTATAACTCACTTTTGTGAATAATAGGAATGAAAAAGTCACAGTTTGATAATAGGTGTCATTACGTGCCTAATTGCGGTAAAATAATAGCACTTTTATGAGCAGGTGCGTTGTAAATTATATTTATAGACTTTTTTTTTTTTAAATTCCCATCCTTGTACTTCAAGGAATATTAAAAAAAATAACCAATATCGGTTCTGCTGTTCTTGAGATTTGCGCTTAGCAACACATTCAGCGATTCATTTTTATATTATAGATAGAAGAAGATATTTAGTTATTTACCTACATGTACAATGTAGCCGAGATGGGAATTACAATATACTATTTGTGGTAGGTACAATCAGAAAAATACCACTGTCTCATTATCACACTTTCATCAAATAAATAACGATGCTAAACGTTGCTCAGCTTTACGGATTCATTATTTGATTGAATTGTATTTGATTGAATATAGCTCCTATTTTATTAAGTGTTGAAGATTTTTAATTAAATTGGCAAAGAAAATGTTATTGTAGCCTAGATTTACTTGCCGTTTATATTCCTAAAAGGGTTAGAAAAGGAAGAATTATTGATGAAAGTCAGTAGCACATTTTTGACCAGGGGATTAAAGTAAGTCACCGCGTTCACTACTGCTACACCCCAGAGGCTGTCAAATTTTGAGTCTCATATGGCAGATATTTCATTCGGATACCTCCTCCTAAGAATTACTCCCAATACCTAACACTTTCCCTGCATGTGTCACATTATAGATAGCCATTTACCCGTACTAACGACTATTCAAAACCCCACACCTAATCTCAAAAAAATATAAGCGTGCACGCAAAAGTTTACATACTTGACATAAATCGATGTAATCGGATGATATCTAACTGTAATGAATCAGTCGTCGCCCTACCGCTATTTCCCAGAGGCCGTGTAAACGTGTGAAAGATGATCACGAGATATCAACACATACGATAATACTTTACTACATGTACTTCACTCTATACTAAACATACGAGTATCCTATTAATAATACGTCTAATCATCCGATACGGAATCCCAGAGCCGAGCGCGTTAAGTCCTTTAGGCACATGCTGTAAGAACATTTCGAACGATCGAACGAACTCGAAAGTTGAATCCGCGGTGATATTTCAGTATCGCATGGTGTTTTGGTGATGTCACGTTGTCCAGCACATAAACATCATCACACAGATGCTCGACAACGTGACGACACCAAATTTACAGCATGCAGAATGGAAATATCACCGCGGATTCAGCTGTCGAGTTCGTTCGAACGTTCGAAGTGTCCTTACAGCCTGCATGTGCCTGCTGATCTTGAAGGACTGTCACGAGCACGGCCCACATTATGTACTTACTTACTTGGTTCTACACTCGCCTATAGGCCACGGTAACCTCTTACCATCAGGAGGACCATGAGCTTGAAGTAGTATAAAAAGTGATTACGGGAGTTTGTGTTTTCAACCCACGCTTTTCTAGCCACGAATATTTTTCCGATTTCTAACACAGAGGTCTTTCCGCTTTCTACCCACAATTGTATGGACTATTTACGCGAACGTAATTATTATCAAACGACACTGACACTAATATCCTGCTGTATTGTCTCTATCTTGAGCGGATAACGTTGAAGCCCAATAATGCCATCACTTTAGTTGTCAATATGACTATAATGACATGTTAAAAATATCTGAATATTGCCAGAAGCTCCGGTAAACCTATTCTGTAGCAACAATGTTTTACTGCGGCTCACGCGCGAATCGACCCCGCTAGCTAGCAACCGCTAGCCGTCAAACAAACCTTGTACTTATATTAGCCATCGCAATACAAAAGTATATTTTTGGTATATTATAGTAAGTTCACCTCGGAATTCGAGATACCCAGCTGTAAGTCTGTAAATACTTGTATACTAGCTTTTGCCCGCGGCTCCGCCCGCATGGATGTCGGTTATCGCGACCAAACAAAGCCTATGTCCTTTCTCAAGGTCTAACCTACCTCTATACCAAATTTCATCAAAATCGGTTCAGCGGTTTAGTCGTAAAAGTGAGACAGACAGACAGACAGACAGACAGACAGACAGAGTTACTTTCGCATTTATAATATTAGTAGGGATTGACACCCTAAAAGTTGTCTTAAAACCTACATATTATTATGGTAGGATGTACGCAACTTTTAAATTTCAAGATCAAAGGTTCGCGCGCTCTCCGCCCTCTATCTCGAAAACGGTTCACCGTATGAAATTTTTTTTTTAAACAAATTTGTAGAGAATTTCGTATAAGTACTACAATATTGACAATAAATACAACTAGCAAAAAACCCATAGGAAATGAGATATTTACAAATAAATCGCGAAAAACCGATTTTGTGACTTTTGACCTTGTTTAATAGTTGCGTACACCCTACCATATGTAGGTTTTGAGACAACTTTTAGTGTGTCAATATACAAGTATTTACAGACTTACAGCTGGGTATCTCAAATTCAGATATTCTTACCTAATTTAAGCATAAACATTTCTCAGCAGTGCCAGGTAATAAAACAAAACTGCCTCAAGGCGACAGACTTATTATTTCTATTAACTTTACAAGAAAAGATAGAATAACTTGGATGAAAAACTATTTTTAAAACCTTCCTGTCAACTGCGTAGTTTGTCTTCTATTTTAAGATTACACGATAATAATAATAAGGGCAATGACAACCGCAGTTCTTAATATAATAATAAGTATAAGCAAGTGAAGGGTAACGTATCAATTGTACTTAATCCTTAAAAAGGCAACGAAGAAAAAGATTTCAACCAACAAATTTGAGATTAATAAACTTACTAGATTTTAACAATTTATACAAGACTCAGTTTTTTTTTTACTTCATATTTCATAACTTCATAACAAAAAAAACTCTAATCAGGAGTACAAGACTCCAATTTAATGGACACAGATTGAACACAGAGCCTTCAACACACAGACGCGATATTATCGATCTATATTACTGCACGCGTTATTCCGATATCTGTTTTAGTTACATTATGTGCATATTAGGACGCGGCTACGATCACACATTGCTGCAATAATAACGGCGTCAATAGAAGTAAAAAGCTTACGTTCCTGCCTTGCTGAGTTTTGAAGTTGTAAATGCGAGTTGCTAGGTTTTTGATCTTGTTTTCTGAGAGTGAAAATGCACTTACTAGGTTTTATGGTGTCAAAATATCTGTTATTTTGCAAGATTTTAAAGCAGGTGTCTTCACAGGTCGATGCGGTTCCCTATGAAAGTTCGAAATATGGAAAAAAGTGTTTTCGGAAAAAATGTCCCTTACTGGGTTTTGAATTTGGGCAGCTGCGCGGGTGTATTTATTTTGTTATTCAACTTTTTATTAAAAGAGGTACACTGAATTCTATTAAAGGTACACTGAGGTACACAGCGAGTGTATATAATATCAAAAAAGAAATGGCGAAATTAGCGTCTCCTAACAGAAATAAAAGTACACCCGGGGTCTAAACGTTTAGACCGCGGGTGTAGTTATTTTGATTATAACTTTTCATCAAAAGAGGCACACTGAATTCTATTAAAGGTACACTGAGGTACACAGCGAGTGTATATAAATATCAAAAAAGAAATGGCGAAATTAGCGTCTCCTAACAGAAATAAAAGTACACCCGCGGTCTAAGCGTTTGGACCGCGAGTGTAGTTATTTTGATATAGAACTTTTTATTAAAAGAGGTAAACTGAATTCTATTAAAGGTACACTGAGGTACACAGCGAGTGTATATAATATCAAAAAAGAAATAGCGAAATTAACGTCTCCTAACAGAAATAAAAGTACACCCGCGGTCTAAACGTTTGGACCGCGGGTGTATTTATTTTGTTAAACAACTTTTTATTAAAAGAGGTACACTGAATTCTATTAAAGGTACACTGAGGTATACTATAGGTACTATCATCCTGTAAGAAATCAGCAGAATTCTGATCGGTACACCCGCGGTCCAAACGCTCACCCCACCTGGCCTGGCCCTCGATTCTGCTAAAGCACAACCACTGTCAAACCACAGAGACTGCAAAAGATGGCATTCAATTTTAGACCTTATTTCCATAAACTTAGTCACAAAATTAAATGATAAGAGTAGATAGATATTTTTTCATTCACTCTACAAAAAGCCATTTAATTTTTTTAACCGACTTCATAAAAGGAGGTTCTCAATTCGTACCCAATTTTTTTTATTTTTTTTTTTTTTTTTTGTATGTTTGTTACGCGATTGTGAAGCCAATTCTAGACGGATTTTGAAAATTCTTTTTCTGTTCGTAAGTAGATTATTCCGAAGTGGTCCCATTTAAATTTCGTAAAGATCTGATGATGGGTTTCTAAGATTAGACCAAGGAACTCTTCAAAAAGTACCAGGAAATCAGCCGCGATTGCTGCAATGGCATATTATTGCAATGTTTCTGCCATTACACATCATAACATCACGCCTGAGTCCTTTGAAGGGGTACGCAGAAGTGTTCAGAATAATCAGCTATATTTCCAGTGTATATGCATTGATTTTAAAAATTCTTTTTGAATAATGATTTAATTTTTTTTTGTAGCGTGGCCGTTCGATCTGTAGTGCAGCGTCAGCAGCGCATGTACAGTCAGGTCACTATACATGCGATGTACAGTCGTGAGACTGTACAAACTCACTAAAAAGAGAAAAATAAATTCATTTTGACAAAAAAGTTTAAACGACTTCAAGAAACGAAAAAGAGGCACTGAAAAGCGAAAAATAACTTAATTTACAAACTTACTGATTTATTAGAAGTCGGTGCCTAGCCCAAGAGAGGCCATATCACAGATTAATAAATAGTTACTACGTAAGCCATATTTCAATTGATTGCATCATAGTAGTTCAGACACAACAAACAAAGTTGGCTGGCACCGACTTCTAATAAATCAGTAAGTTTGTAAATTAAGTTATTTTTCGCTTTTCAGTGCCTCTTTTTCGTTTCTTGAAGTCGGTTAAACTTTTTTGTTAAAATGAATTTATTTTTAATTTTTTAACCGACTTCAAAAAAGGAGGTTCTCAATTCGTACCCAATTTTTTTTATTTTTTTTATTTTTTTTTGTATGTTTGTTACGCGATTGTGAAGCCAATTCTAGACGGATTTTGAAAATTCTTTTTCTGTTCGTAAGTAGATTATTCCGAAGTGGTCCCATTTAAATTTCGTAAAGATCTGATGATGGGTTTCCGAGATTAGACCAAGGAACTCTTCAAAAAGTACCAGGAAATCAGCCGCGATTGCTGCAATGGCATATTATTGCAATGTTTCTGCCATTACACATCATAACATCACGCCTGAGTCCTTTGCTATATATTTATATATTTCCGGTGTATATGCATTGATTTTAAAAATTCTTTTTGAATAATGATTTAATTTTTTTTTTTGTACCGTGGTCGGTTCGATCTGTATTGCAGCATCAGCAGCGCATGTACAGTCAGGTCACTATACATGCGATGTACAGTCGTTAGACTGTACAAACTCACTAAAAAGAGAAAAATAAATTCATTTTAACAAAAAAGTTTAACCGACTTCAAGAAACGAAAAAGAGGCACTGAAAAGCGAAAAATAACTTAATTTACAGACTTACTGGTTTATTAGAAGTCGGTGCCAGCCAACTTTGTTTGTTGTGTCTGAACTACTATGATGCAATCAATTGAAATATGGCCTCTCTTGGGCTAGGCAAAACTCGGTTAAACTTTTTTGTTAAAATGAATTTATTAACTGGAAGACTTTAAATGCTACAATCAAATGGAATTTTCTCGCTGTCTCTGTGGTGTGACAGTGGTTGTGCTTTAGCAGAATCAAGACCCTGCTGCACAATGTGAATCGATCTGGAGGATCGAATATGAAATTGTGACCGACGTTGAAGCACGTTTGCCTAGAAGTAACCTATTCACCCTAGTCTTGATGACATCCAAGTTATAGCTATCCGGAAACACAGATTCGGGCAAGGCATTCCACTCCTTGGCGGTAGTCATGATACTCAAGAGAGTGGGGCAGTAATCATAATAAGAGAAAGAATAAGAAAATGATTACCTGTTTCCAATGGTCTTCAATGTAGGTTTGCATTTCACAATGAACGTATCCACGTTCAGTATCTGCTACGAAAATTGATTCCTTAAAATGCGTAACCAATCAACGGTATATAAAATGGTATTTAAACGGTATATAAAGGTATATAAGCTATGCTTACTTTGGGTCTAGATATCGTTGTGTAGAATGTCCTACAATATTTATTTATTTATTTATTTATATATCAGTGCACATATTTATATTTATCCGCTTATCTGACAAACAACTGGACCAGTTTTAACAAAACCTTGGAGACATGCCGGCTACCGACCGACATTGGGTGAAGCGTGAGCGTGCCTAATTTAAATATGTCAAGTGGAGAAAGCGCTAACGCTACGTAGTACACGGAATTAGCTCAAAGTGCATGCTGTATTGGTGTCTATCTTCAGCGGGAAGATATATATATATATATCCCGTTTCCGCTGCACCTATTTACTCACCATTTAAACCTTCCCTGGACATCCACAAACATTTCAAGGTCAAGATAAGATAAATCCGTTCAGCCGTTCTCGAGTTTTAGCAAGACTAACCAACAGCAATTGATTTTTATATATATGTATGTATAGACGTATAGATATACATGTTATATTAGACTAGCTTTTGCCCACGGCTCCGCCCGCGTGGATGTCGGTTATCGCGACCAAACATAACCTATGTCCTTTCTCAAGGTCTAAGCTACCCCTATACCAAATTTCATTAAAATCGATTCAGTGGTTTAGGCGTGAAAGCGTAATAGACAGACAGACACAGACAGACTGACAGACAGACAGACAGACAGACAGACAGATAGACAGAGTTACTTTCGCATTTATAATATTAGTATGGATGGATATGGATTTTAGAGCTCAAAACACTCTGTGAGAAAAATAACTATAGTTCCTCTACGAGATACGATAAGAGGAACTCAGAAAATATGACATGGTATTGTCGAAAAGACATTTATCAGTCAATTAATTTCCTTTGTTAGTAAATATAGAAAATATTTCCATATATTTTTTACAGAGTTGGCCAAGGTGTCATGTTTGTGGAACAAGATGCAATTTGTCATCTTCGTCGTGACCACACACGCTTGCATGTTTCTATTTATTATGATTTACCAATCCAACGGTACGTTGAACACTCGTCTATTTATAAAACAACCTTATTTTAGAGGTTGCCTGAAAACTCACTTTGTTAATGCGCAAACGCACAAACATAGTTGTTAAATGGAAAATTAGATTCTGTAGTGTTTGGATTATACGTTCGGTTGAGATATTTTAATAACTCAAATAAAATTAAGGTAGCGTAAAGGACTAGGGCGCCTAGGATTTCGGCCTCATTCAGTCAAGTAATGCGGGCTTAGAACTCACAATAAAGATTTTGGCTTCCAACGTGAATGAACTCCTAGCTTAAACATTTTAACGAGGATATCAGTAAAGTTAATTGACCTATAATATCAACCTGCCTTTTTTTAACGTTCGTAAAATCCCCAAGGATACTTTCCCCCTCCCCCGCCCCCGGGTGAGAGGTGGTGAGATTGGCAGAGATATATCTCTCGCAACTATCAACCTACCAGAAATATTTATTTACTTCTCCTTCAGTGCATGTTTTATAATTGAATTAGTTTTCTTCATTGAAAGACGGAAAATTGAAGTAGCCCAGTCCTTTCATCAAAGTTCAGCTGAAACCGTTCAACTATTGTAGAGTAATTTTATTTTTTTCCAGAAACTAATGATCCGATTTCAAAAGATCTTTTGCAATGAAAGTTAATATAACTTAATCACTGAGTTCCCATACATTATTTGAAATCTATAAGGTACGTAATGCAACACATTATATTGGGTTTATGTGGTGCAAAAAGCAGCGAGCAAAGCTGGGAAGGTAGGGTCAGCTAAACAAAAGGCGCAGCATGAACGGTATCAGAATTCCACGTGGGCGCTAGCAGCTAGTACTTCTATAAAATATCTCAATCAATAATCTATATACTTTATCATTAATTTTACTATGTACTAGTAATAATTTTTGAACCATATTTAAGCTTAATTACTTTTTTGAGGGGGCAAGAACTAAACCGTAATATATGATGATAGAACCCTTTCGGCTGCCATGACAACAAAATTTTGCAACCGGTAGCGAATAAGGAATTTTTATTCTCTGTTGGCAATTAGTTGCCATCAAAGAATTATTTTTCTTTATGCGCTACTAATTGCCAACAAAGAATTCTTTTTCCGCGATGGCAACTGAGTTTCGCAACCGGTAGTGAATAAAACATTTTTATTCTTTCTTGGCAACTAGTTTTACAACAGAATAATCGGAAGTTTTATTCATTTGCTCTTTTTTTTTATTTAAGGTCAAGTCAATGTGACCCTACCTCGCCTGATGGTAAGCTGAAGGTGAGGTCCTAAAAAAGGGGGTCACCATTACAGACACCACAGTGCTACAATGGTGGCCCTCAACTTGACGGCCTCATCAGATTCTTTTTCACATCCCGCTTAAAGGACCCGGGACTGTAGGAGGAAGGAGAGGGAAAGGAGAGGGTGGGACTATTTGGAAGAACTCTCCGCAAGTTTCATCAGGACGGCATATTTGCGTCTCCGTCAGAAACAGCATAGCTGGTTTCACCGTCTCCAGGTGTTGGTGCATAGTGTTGAGGTTTGCATGGAGTCCATAGATGTTCGTGGACTCCGCCTCAAAAAGCGTTAAAGATTTGTTGAATTAATTCTCGCGGTCATTGCGGTCAATTCCAATCGTTTAAAAAAGTTCTTTGTTGGCAACTAATTGCCAACAGAGAATAAAAATTCCTTATTCGCTACCGGTTGCGAAGTTTAGTTGCCATGGCAAAAGTCAAAGGTCGAAAGGGATAGAACTCTGTTTATTTAAACATAAGTAATGGGTTGGCTCAACCGAAGTACCAGAATAATCAATTAAGCAACCTTTTATCTTCGGCAAGCAGAAAAAAGGTGCCAAAAATTTGACAATTCCCCTCAGCAACACGTGTCAACCTTACAAGCGTCTAAAAGACGCGGACGGACGTCACAAAACGTCATAACGTAGTTTAGTTTTAATTTTATTGATCTCGGTTCTTATTATATTGGTACACTATTTGTTAAACACTTAAAAACCTTGATGACACTCAGCCTTAATTAACTTAATTAGGGTCGTCACTGATGTCGCTACCTATAATCATAACGAATCTTCATGACTTTTACTTATTTGCAAAACAAAATGAAGCAGTGCAATCAAAACTGCATTCATTTATAGGTTATCAGGGTGAGTTCTAGGTGACATGCGCCAGCAGGAGGCTAGCCGGTAAACTAGCGGGGTAGTGCTGCCCACATAACAGTACCTCGCAAGCAGTTAGTCTATCGTGATCGGCCGTCAACACTGCACATCGTCCGATGCGCGGTCCCTCGGCCGGACGGGAAGATGTACTCGCGGCACCTCGGCTTTGTAGCGCGCCAGAGGCGCCTTAGCGCCTATAGTGCAAACTCCCGGCAGTGAGTTTTGAACTTTATGACATCATGCATTATGTAGCTTTACGTTTTTCTTTGTTGAAAAAAAAATGTTACTTTGCAAAACAAACAATTTTGTTGAATTATTTAATGTATTTTTATTTGTGTCTACTTGAATTATTAAATTATTACACTTATTATTTTATTTACTTTTTATTTTTCTTGTACTTATTCATTTAGCTTAAAATGATATCCAAATTGAAGTAACTAAGTTACTATAACTAATAGGCATTTTAATAACTTGGTTAGTTTGATGTGTTAAATCAAGTAAAAAGTGATTTTGAACATAACTACTTGAAATCTGGACAATAATAGATACCTGTCTATATTTTTATATAATAATTATCGTGTTTGAAGAGTTAATGGCTAGATCGACATAATGTATGTCGAATCCAGTTTTTGCGTGAGTTCTGTTGCGCAAGTTTATCCGAATCAATTCGGTACCTATCCGAAAAGCGCCATTGTAGGCAATTCCCTGTATCACATATATACCTCTAGATAGCGTGTCGGCTATTACCTGAACAATTTAACTTTCTATAGCTAAGTATGTATATAGCGTTCTAGATACACTTTGGGACGGAATTTCATAGACTAATAAAAAGTTGACTATCTTCCGTTGAAAAAATCCGACAATATTAATTTATAGGTACGTATTTTATAGCCATGTAGCGTGAAGTGCATGGGTGCATACGGCATAAATTGATATTATTATCCGACATTTTACTTGCCGAGCTCAGTCGCGAGAGCATCAAGAACCAAGATAGTGTGCGTTAGACAAAGACATATTTTCCGTTACTCAGGAAATTATATCTACGCCGACTTTTTAATCACTACCTCAATGGCGTTACGATAACTTTTTAAGCTCGTTATATCAATATTAATTTATAGCATGTTTTTATTGAGTAGTTTGCCAAAACAACTATTGCACGCACTTCAATGAGCTCGAACCTATAACACAAATAATATGGATCAATATCCAATAAGTATTTGTATTCTATCAAAATACTATAGCGCATGCTCGACGCTGCAGTCAGCGTAGAGCATGCGCCCTTAGGGCCATGGGATGCTGGGATGCGAACAAATCGTATGACGGTTTCTCTCTGTAGGTACATATTTCACGAAACAAATCGACGCATAGGCGCGTGCGAACGGTGCACACTCAACGCAGTGGACGGCATTAAGCAAATTGGTCCAATTCGCTTAATGAAACACACAGACTTTGCATAGGTATACCGTATGGGATCAACAATACATTTACCTAGTAATAGGGTTCACGTATACAAACATTGATATATATGTATATTGTTACTAAAGTTATACAAATAGGAAATACATAGTGAGATGTGCTCGAGTAGCATATTTGATTTTGAGCACGTCACGTATGGGCGTAGAAGTCGGTCCCTAGTAACCATCGTCGCAAGTACTATACGCAAGTGGCAAAAGACGATACACTCTGATATTGTATACTTGGAGAAGGAGTAGAAATCAATAGTATTTTCTCGGTGCACATATTGAAATATTAATGTAGCTGACGTAAGATTGTGTCACGGTCACAGTCACCTTCAACTTACAGTTTGTTTATAAATATGCGCTGCCTTAATCGATAACGTGCACCGGAACAGGTATTTATTGATGATAAACTGTCAGGTCACCCAATAAGGCATTTCCCTCGAATACCGGCTAACCGTGAGCTATCTACAGACTTGATATGGGCTTCCCTGGGTGTGGGTAGGTGTACCCATCTAACTCCAGCAAGGGTCTTATTTGTCTCAACGCAAACGAAAATTCCAATAGTACCCGAGTACCTCAAAATCGTGTATTCAGCGTGCCACACGCTAATCACTCTGTAGACGCCTTTTTTTGTCAAACCAAAAAATATACAGCATTTTAGTACCTATATGTGTTTTATTTCATGATTATATACTTACGATTATTTATCAATAATATTAACATAACTTAATCACAATACATGCAAATGTACGTACAAGCAGAAAGTATATAGGTAGGTATACAAGCTGATTTTATAGTCGTTTCGGAGCGAAAGATTTTGGGCACCTGGTATAGTCGTTAGGTACTCGTACATTTATATTAAAGTTCAAAGACGTACCTAGATATAATAACATACGCAGACCTGTATCTGCGACAATAAAACATACACAGGTGATAATAGTGCTGATCCTGCTGTTACAAAACTCAACTAAATGATGATCACAACATTTCTCACAATAAATCATGTTACTCAAAAATATATACGTTAATCACAAATCATAACATATTTTACAACACACCTGCTCATAACAGTGATATTATTTTACCGCAATTAAGCACGGAATGACACCTATTATAAAACTGTGACTTTTTCATTACTATTATTCACAAAAGTGAGTTATAGATTATTTTTTAAATTTTATAGGAAGTGTCTATAATTGTCTATGTTCTTAAAAAAGTTTTGATACAAAAAATAACGTGTTTAATAGTACGAATAAATTAATACGCCTATTGTATGGTCATTTGATGCATTTTCGTATTTAAATAAATAATTTCAACTTGTAATACTTGTGTAATAAACAAAAATTTTCGCTCAAATTGAACTTTTTTTTTCTCTAAGTACAGAAAAAAAAACAGAGTAAAAAAAAGTTAAGTTCAAACCTCATCTTTTTTTTAAATATTATGGTCGACCGCCATTGTTAAATGCGCGCGCATAGGAAAACGAATTAATTTGTAGTATTGTTTATTTAGTATTTGTAGTATTATTTTATTCGCAAGTGTGTTGTAAAACGTCGTATGGCACGTGTGAGCATGATGATTACCGTCCTCGGCTGTCTTAAGACCCTCGCCTGGCGGCTCGGGTCTCAATGGCGCCTCGGCGGTAATCACCAACGTTGCTCACTTGTACCATAATGTACTATTTTCATCCCACCATCTCGGAAAACGTATTTTTGCTCTTCGATATCTGAGTGTAAAAGTCGTTTTTATGAAATGAAATGAAATTAAATCCTCAAAATTTTATCCTCTAGAGGATAAAGTAAATTTGAATTTAGAACATCGTGTGCACTAGGTTTGTGAATTCAAAACATCATTAAACCTACTTACTTCTACCTCTATGGTGCCTAATTTATCATACAACTTTTTTTAATTTATGAAAACCTTAGACTCGGAACCTCCTTGGTGTACTTTTTTTTTAATTTGCTTTGCGCCCATCATTTTCTTTCACGTCATATTGTTGAAAATTGTTGTTGATTTTTTTTTTGCATTTCATTATTACACATATACAGCCTCCGTGTCCGTGGCGTAGCGGTAGTCATCGCGACCGCTACGCAGGAGGCGCGGGTTCAATCCCCACACAGTGCAAATATTTGCTTGCATGAATATGAGTATTTGGTGGTCTGGTCGTGCCTCGGAGAGCACGTTAAACCGTCGGTCCCGGATGCCATACGAACATCTATAGCAGTCGTTACGGGCAGTTGGAGCCCTAAAAAGTTCAACCACAACGTTCTAGCTGCAATGCTTCAATATCGCCTAATGTCACCATTGGGTTATGGAGGTCAGATGGCCGACTGCCATCTGACCTCCATAATCCAAATTTACGGAAAATATCGAGAATCTTTCGCTTGCTCGGTCATCAAAACTGAGCACGCGGTTAAAAAGCAACAGCTTTGCACTCTCACCTGCTCATAAAAGTGCTATTATTTCACCGCAAATAGGCACGTAAGTACACCTTATTATCAAACTGTGACTTTTTCATTGCTTTTATTCACAAGTGAGTTATATATTCTTTTTCAAATTTTATAGGTTAAGTTTCTATGTTCTTAAAAAAGTTTCGATACAAAAAAGAATGTGTTTAATAGTACGAACAAATTAAAATGCCTATTGTATGTTCATTTGATGCATTTTCGTATTTAAATAAATAATTTCAACTTGTAATACTTGTTTAATAAACAAAATTTTCACTCAAATTTAACTTTTTTTTTCACTAAGTACAGAAAAAAAACAGAGTAAAAAAAGTTAAATTCAAACCTCTTTTTTTTAAATATGGCCGACCGCCATTGTTAGATGCGCGCACATAGGAAAACGAATTAATTTGTAGTATTGTTTATTTAGTATTTATAGTATTATTTTATTCGCAAGTGTGTTGTAAAACGTTATATGGCACGCGTGAGTATGATAATTACCGTCCTCGGCTCTCTTAAGCCCCTCGCCTAGCGGCTCGGGTCTCAATTGCGCCTCGGCGGTAGTCACCAACTTTGCTCACTTGATCAATTTTAGTGTGACTTAATGTATAATGTAAGATGTATAATGAATGATGTCACAATACATTATACATTAAGTCACACTAAAATTTATTCAAGTCAATAAATTAATCAAATAACCCGCCCCTGACCGTTCCCGGCGCAAAAGTGCCCATCATACTCTCCGCATTTCCACGCTGGATTGCGATAGCGTTTAAATTTGTGTGTGATTATGTATCTCGCAATTAAGAATACATGAGCCTTTGACATGTTTATGTGAAATAGTTTTTAAGTTATGAGGGGGTCAAAAGTGACTGCAAATGGTTCGTGTAATATTACACATGATACCGCTCGCCTTCTGTTGACTTGAACTAGGCTTTAACACGCTACCGCGTGTCTAGATATATACTTACCGACATAGATCTCTAACGGCATGTTTTTGTTTGCACAGGTCTCTACCCAAATTGTGCAACACAGACGAAGAGCCTGGAAGGCCCCCCCAAGGTGGGGTATTAACGTTCGAGCCCATTCAGCACGACCACGATTTCTGCGAAAGAGTGGTGATAAACGTAAGTACATACCTGTAGTATTTTCTCTTACAGCAGGATTTGAAGTACGCCACTGACTAAGTGTTACTTAGAACATAATTATTAATATTTAAGATCAACATTATACACACTTAAGGCAAATAAATGATTATGATTATGATTATGAGGGTATGCAATAAAATTTACATAATGAGGGCAGTCTTCGTTCATTTTTAGGGTTCCGTAGCCAAATGGCAAAAAACGGAACCCTTATAGATTCGTCATGTCTGTCCGTCTGTCAGTCTGTCTGTCTGTCTGTTTGTCTGTCTGTCTGTCTGTCTGTCCGTCCGTCCGTCCGTATGTCACAGCCACTTTTCTCCGAAACTATAAGGCCTATGCTGTTGAAACTAGGTAAGAAGATGTATTCTGTTAACCGCATTAAGAATTTCACACAAAAATAAAAAAAAGCAATAAATTTTGGGGGTCCCCATACTTAGAACTGAAACTCAAATTTTTTTTTTCATCAAACCCATACTAAACTACTAACTAAACTGAATAGTTTGCGCGAGAGACACTTCCAAAGTGGAAAAATGTGTGCCCCCCCCCCCTTCATTAAGCTAGCATTCTTAGTTTATCCGATTTTTAAGATTCTTTAATTGACCCGGATTCATTGCTTTCGAGTGTACCTATAGTTGACGGTTAGTGAAAGATTTACAATAAATAAAATAAAAACGGACTTAATTTTTACATTTTAATTCTTTGTTTAAAACACAGTTAAACATTTATTTGAAAGAATCCAATTATGTACACGTGTTCCCGAATGCAACACGAGAGCTGAATGACAGCTCATCAGTATCGCATGATCTCAAATTATCTTCAACTGTCACGTTATCAGCTTTGATCACCCGTTGCTTGGATCACCAATTGTATGCAGAATTCAATGCAGTATTAGGATCCGCACAAATGTAATTACTATATTGACTATAAAGCCGATATGTGTAGAGCTAATGTAATGGGACACTACGGTGTGTATTGTTAACGGCTATCATCTTGTGTCCAAACTAGCGATCATGATACGCGTTGAGGCCACGCAAAGGAGATACGATACACAGAAATGTTACAAATGTGGACCCAGCTTTACGAATCTTGAGATATACAGATACCAGAACATAACTTGGTACTGATACCTATCCCCTTACAATAATCTATACTAATTTCGTACTTCAAAGTGAATGTTGCTTGGCTTCATCTTGAATATTGAACTAATATCGTGGAATTGTGTTCCCCCCCCCCTCCCCCTCTAACTTCTAAAATAAGAGAATGATAAATCTAAAAAACACATATGATGTAAATTGCCATGCAAACTACCACTAAAAATTGGTTCGAATGAGATCCAGGCATTAGTTTTTTTTAATACGTCATAAACCGCAATTTTCGCCTTTGCTACTACGGAACCCTTCATGGGCGAGTCCGACTCGCACTTGGCCGATTTTATTTCATATTCGTTTTTGGGAGATTAGCCGGAGCTTTCACATAAACGGTGATATTTCCTGGAATTTCATCGTATGGTAATTTGGTCGTAATTTATTTATGATCATGGCAAATGTAAGAGTAGATTACTAAATTTAAATAACTTCGTTACTTACTCAATTTGCGCCTTAATCCTGTTTTATTGGTATATTGAACTTATCTACATGTAGTACATTAATTATCCATACTAATATTATAAATGCGAAAGTAACTCTGTCTGTTTGTCTGTCTGTCTGTCTGTTACGCTTTCACGCCTAAACCGCTGAACCGATTTTGATGAAATTTGGTATAGACCTTGAGAAAGGACATAGGCTATGTTTGGTCGCGATAACCGACATCCACGCGGGCGGAGCCGCGGGCAAAAGCTAGTATTATTATAGAAATAAACCGGCCAAGTGCGAGTCGGACTCGCCCATGAAGGGTTCCGTAGCAGCACAGGCGAAAATTGCGGTTTATGAAGTATTAAAAAATAATTACTTACTGGATCTCGTTCAAACCAATTTTCGGTGGAAGTTTGCATGGCAATGTATAATATGTATATCATACATATTTTTTGAAATTTATCATTCTCTTATTTTAGAAGTTAGAGGGGGGGGGGGGGGGCACTTTGGAAGTGTCTCTCGCGCAAACTATTCAGTTTAGACAAAAATGATTTTGGAAACATTAGCATTTTTAAAGACCTTTCATTTATACCCTCACACGTATGGGTTTGCTGAAACTGAAACAAAGTTTCGGTTCTAAGTATGGGGACCCCCAAAATTTAATGCAATCTTTTTTTCTATTTTTGTGTGAAATTCTTAATGCGGTTCACAAAATACTTCTACTTACCAAGTTTCAACAGCATAGTCTTTATAGTTTCGGAGAAAATTGGTTGTGTATGTATAGACAGACTATAAGGGTTCCGTTTTTGCTAGTTGGCTACGGAACCCTAAAAAGGCGGATGGTCTAGGTTAGACTTATCCCATCAAAAACAATACTTGTAAAAAAATACCAAGCCTCGCCGACCTCGGTTCTTCTACCGCAAAAAGTTGTGAGATCCATGATCCATGTAATACCAAGTCAGTTAATTTATTCAGTCCCTACTTCAGGGACCTTCTGTCCTTAGTTATTACGTAAGAAGCTTTTATGTTTTAAATGTAATAAATTGACTTGGCAATCGCAATCTTATTTAATGTAATTATTGTGATACATTGTGTTTTCATGCGATGGCCAAGTCAATTTATTATATTTAAAACATAAAAGCATAAAGCAAAAATGCAAACTTTGACTAGTTATAATTCTTAAACTACTGGTTCAAATTGATTGAAATTTGATATATAAAGTGTTTTTACAGTGCCAACTTGGTAACCGAAGATTCAGGCTTCTAGCTTTATCCACAACGAACTTATAGGAGGTCGAAAATGGCCTGAAGTGCTTCGAGAAAATAGTGTTACGGCCGTGCCGCTCTTTTTTGCTCGACTTGGCGGGGGCACTGCCGTGCCCCCAGATAAACTTGTTCGTAAGAATTCGTTTCTTTTTTTTATAATTAGTGCGTCTCGGCGTATATGAAAATTCTTCAAGTATACAGAATGCCTCTTCTGAGATGCAGCGTGAATTTCCGCTTTTTATATTTTATAGAGGCGCCCCGTTTTGAGCGCGGATATAATTATGAAATATTTCAGATATAAATTCCAGCTCTACTTACACCATAATGTTATAAAATTGCTGGCTAAACCGAAAAACGTTGTTTTACACTATAAAAAAAATATTGGTGGTAGAAAAGTAAAAATTAAGGGATGTATGTATCTTCAATACCAAATCATACTAGAAAATATTTTGGGGTGAACCATCCTAATAGTAACTTAGGGTCTAGGGAGACCTATCTAAAACGGGTCTTATACTATTTTTTAAATCCCTAGACCCTAAGTTATTATTAGGATGGTCCACCCCAAAATATTTAATAGTGTTTAATATTTCGTAGGCCAAAATACAGATTTTCATAAGAATCGGTGCAGTCGTTTCAGAGGAGTTTGCAGATAAAAACTGTAACACTATTCTACTAGCTGACCCGGCGAACTTCGTACCGCCATATTTTCCGCCCGCGTGGTATTCAGATTCCGTTCCCGCTGTACCTTCAATTCAAATTTCCATGTTAGATTCTGATCCCGTTCCCGCTGCACCATTCCCGACCCGTGCGTGAACATGCCACATATAATTGATCATGGTAAAAACATGGATAGATTCAGACCCGTTCCCGCTTTACCTTCTATTCAAACTTCCATATTAGATTCTGATCCCGTTCCCGCTGCACTATTCCCGACCCGTGAACATGCCACATAATAATTGACCATGGGAAAAGCATGGATTTTCTAGATTCAGACCACAAACTTTTAAGGATTGGTCATGTGATTTGTTTATGGTCATGGCTAATGCTAGACGGATCGGCAATTTGAAAAAAAAAAAATTAAAAAGGATCCTATGTCCTTCTCCTGGTTCTAAGCTACCTACCCACCAATTTTCAGCAAAATCAGTTCAGCCGTTCTTGAGTTATAAATGGTGTAACTAACACGACTTTCTTTTATATATTAACTAGCTGACCCGGCGAAATTCGTACCGCCATATTTGACGCCCGCGTGGTATTCCGATCCCGCTGTACCTTCTATTCAAATTTCCATGTTAGATTCTAATCCCGTTCCCGCTGCACCATTCCCGACCCGTGTTATGAACAAACATGCCACATATAATTGACCATGGGAAAAATATGGCTTTTCTAGATTCAGACCCGTTCCCGGTGTTCCTTCTATTCAAACTTCCATGTTAGATTCTGATCCCGTTCCCGCTGCACCGTCCCTTACCCGTGAACAATGTGAACATGCCACATAAATAATTGACCATGGGAAAAACATGGCTTTTCTAGATACAGACCCGTTCCCGCTGTACCTTTTATTCAAATTTCAATGTTAGATTCTGATCCCGTTCCCGCTGCACCGTCCCCGACCAAGCGGCATGTCGGTTGGGATCATCCGGATCCTTGGAATGAGAACTTCCTCACCTTCTAATTTTCCATTGAGTGAAAAAAAAAAATTAAAAAAATATATCAAAGTATAGGTACTATGAATTAAAAATAAATTAAAAAAATATATAAAAGTATACTATGTCCTTACCTCCCCACCAATTTTCAGCCAAATCAGTTCAGCCGTTCTTGACTTATAAGTGTTGTAACAAACACGACTTTCTTTTAGATTATATAGATAAGACAAGATATAAGATAGGTTAAGATTAGAATTTATTAGATGAAAAACAATATACTCGTAGACTATTTTCTTATTTTTTTTAAAAATCGAGTGAATTTCTTTAGGCTTTCCCGGGTTCTTGAGACGTGATGCGATTTCTCCATTTTTTGCCAACACTACACCTTCCTCTTTGGGTCTACTAACAGAAGTCTGGTTATACCAGTACTTCTCATGTTACTCGGCTAGTAAACTATTATACTCGTAGTTATGAATGAACTCATGTGGTCATTTAGATGTTTGTGTACATTCTAATTTTGTTCTAAGTAATTAATTAAAATCATGATTATTGCACAGGGTACCTATATAATGTATTTCTGCAGATTCTTTCTTTCAATTCTTTCTTGCCGCAATAAATGAAGTCGAAACAAAACCATTTTTAATATAGGTATTTTTTTTATACCATTTAGGTAGCAGACAAGCACACGGCCCACCTGATGGAAAGTGGTTACCGTGGCCTATGGACGTATGCAACACCAGGGGCGTCACACTCGTGCTGCCGACCCTAAAGAAACCTTCTAATACCCTTCTTGAAGAACCCCATATTGTAGTCGCTTGGGTAAACCATCGCGGGGAGTTCATTCCACAGCTTGAGTGTGCGAGGGATGAAGTTCCTTTAATGCCGCACAGTGCGCACCGTTTACGGTCGCAATTTGTGGGAATTACCAGGTATTACCAGGTTATTTTAGCCTCTGTATCGGGTTTTGGTCTTATAAATAATAAGATATTCAAATGCTGTCCACATATTTTAGTAAAACACAGTACTTTCTTATGCAATCTTAGCATGAAAAATAGCACTGTTTCTACCAGTTTCAAGATGTCAACTTCGTCGGGTCGGTTGGGTTACTCACGTTTGACAAAATTCAAAATTCAAGGGCTAATAATATCGGAGTTAATTATAAAGATAATTAAGTTAATTTTAACAAGAGATATCGTGTCGTTTAGTACTTAGATCTGTTTTACTAGTACATACATAATTCACACCTGTAACTCCCCGAAGGATTAGTCATATCTGTTTTAAAGTACATAACTATTTAAGCCATGGAAAATGGGTAGGGCTCTAGTGTGGGACGCAACATGCGTCGATACCATTGCCCCTACCCATGTACCTGGCACGGCTGGCTGTGCCGGTGCTGCTGCTGCTTCTGCAGAGGCTCTTAAACGGCGCAAATACTCCAATCTCATCGGAGATCATGAATTTGTGCCGTTTGGAGTCGAAATGTTGGGGTCATGGGGTCCGAGCGCCCGCAATCTCTTCAGGGAGATTGCGAAACGTATGATCGACGCTTCTCGTGACCAGAAGGCTGGTCTCTTTTTAGGTCAGAGAATAAGCATTGCCATTCAACGTGGCAATGCTGCCAGTCTTCTGGGAACGTTACCACAAGAGGCATGCGATGCGGAGGAATTCCACGACGCATTTTAATTATTATTATAATTCTTTTTTTTTTTTTTCAATTATAATTTGTATAATATTAGTTTTAGTCTTAAAATATATTAGTTTAGTTTTCATAATGAATTATAAGATGTATTTCAGAAAAATAAAAAATTTAAATTAATTTAAAAAAAAAAAACTATTTATGTACAGTTTCAAATACTTCAAATACCCCTGTATTGTTTTGAATTGTTACATACTCTTAGTATAATGATCACTTACCAGACCTTGTAACATCGTTCGCACCACTTCGACATGCGTGCATGTTTATTCTAATTTACAATGCGATCCAGTCGGTTTCCAACAATTTTACATGGTTTATTTTATTTTTAACTGCTATATTTATGAATATGATATTAGCTGTGATTTAAAAATTGTTGTAATATGCGAGCTTTTTACAACCACCATCTCACCAAGGGAGAATTCATTATTCTAATATGTACTAACTTTTCACTTTGGGATATGATGTAGTAGGTACACTTATGGTTACATAAAATATAGTAAATCTGTATCTCGTAATGTAAATTTACAACACACCTGCTCATAACAGTGATATTATTTTACCGCAATTAAGCACGGAATGACACCTATTATAATACTGTGACTTTTTCATTGCTATTACTCACAAAAGTGAGTTATAGATTCTTTTTTAAATTTTATAGGAAGTGTCTATAATTGTCTATGTTCTTAAAAAAGTTTTGATACAAAAAATAACGTGTTTAATAGTACGAATAAATTAATACGCCTATTGTATGGTCATTTGATGCATTTTCGTATTTAAATAAATAATTTCAACTTGTAATACTTGTGTAATAAACAAAATTTTCGCTCAAATTTAACTTTTTTTTCTCTCTAAGTACAGAAAAAAAAACAGTAAAAAAAAGTTAAGTTCAAACCTCATTTTTTTTTAAATATGGTCGACCGCCATTGTTAAATGCGCGCGCATAGGAAAACGAATTAATTTGTAGTATTGTTTATTTAGTATTTGTAGTATTATTTTATTCGCAAGTGTGTTGTAATACGTCGTATGGCACGTGTGAGCATGATGATTACCGTCCTCGGCTGTCTTAAGACCCTCGCCTGGCGGCTCGGGTCTCAATGGCGCCTCGGCGGTAATCACCAACGTTGCTCACTTGTACCATAATGTACTATTATACCACTTATTTTACTTTTAAAGGGAATTATTTACACTGAGATAAAATTTAAGTCTGTTTCTAAATGAACGACAAATAAGGTGGTACTAATGTAGGTATTATTTAAAAAATTGGCAATTTCAGTTCGTACCTAGCTTATAAAAAGGTAAAGCCACGTTAGATGCATTTCAGTCACGCCACTTGTACGCGAAGACCGCTATGTTTCAAGCTTTGTAGCAAATAGCAGGCCCATATTCTAGAATGGCACTCAGTCCTGAATCGCGTTTTTTCTGAGGACAGATTGTATAGACAATCTATCAATAAAATTGTCAGTCTATAAAGTCTGTCCTCAAATACATCGAGATTCAGGACGAAGTGTCGTTCTAGAAAACGGGCCTTAAAAGTGAAAAGTCCTTATCTCTTAACATAAGGCAGACAATCTTATAGAGACTCTTTATAAAAACACATAATATATTAACTAGTGGTTCGATTTCGGTTCTAAACAGAAAAATATTATTAAACAATTTTTTAATAAAACGTATTCAAAAGACACACAAGATTGTTTAAGTTTAGTTAAGTACCTACCCAGTGAAGTATAGTTTTAGGAACCTTTTCGGCGGTTTACAAGTGACACTTGAACATCAATAGGTACCTGCAGACAAACAGACCAACAGACCAATTTAAAAAAAAACACATTTTTGACATTGCTCTCAGAACACATAGTCATTTTTTAAATATCCCCATGAACAGTTTTCACCCCGATACGATTTTATTATAGGTATGTAGGGTAGGCTGTTCTCCATCCGTTAATAAACATACAACCTATGAAAAAGTACCCGTTTGACGGCAATAGCATCACCCCTATTTCGTGGGACCCAAAATCATAGTTGGGGTATTAGTACACCTTTGCCTACCCGTTCAGGTATTCACAAGCGTGAATATAATGTATGTATATGTTACGTTTGTATGTATCAACAAAAGGACCCTTTTTGAGAGAGTCTACCGGCTTTTTTGCAACACATCATGTTTATTTTCTATACTCTATCAAAAATCCAATGGCCTTGGCACTTAGCCTTGGCATTGTTATAAGTGGTTTTGACTACATCGTGAAGTCACTCAGATATCACCATTTGTAAAAAAAGGCCTTGTCCAATAATTTAATTCAACAGTCCGCGCACACACACACTTGTACACGTCTATAATACACACATGAAGTGTTCCCTAATTTTAGCTTTGTTGTAGTCGCGTAAAAGTTATGTCAGATTTAGGTCAACCTCCCGGATTTGTGAAGTTCGTCTGTGAAACTAATGTTATGCGAAAACAACCTCAACGTCTACTTATTTTATTTATTTATAGGCTGTCTTTCTATAAATTTATTTTATTTATATTTATGATGCGTGTGATGTAGATGTTTACCTCATTTTTAACCGACTTCTAAACAAGGAGGAGGCTCCCAATTCGGATGTTTTATTATAGGTAGTTGAAGGTTCACGCATAGGCATATTATTCATTGAAATAAAAACGAGACGACGACGATAATTAGGAGATGAGACATTAGCATGTAGGTCGTGAAAGCGACTGCTATGCAGGGGACGCGGATTCGATTCCCTTACCGCTCAGTGCGAATATTTGTATTTATCTCTATTTACAAAGGTCTGGGTATTTCCGTGCCTCGGAGAGTACGTTAATCCGTCGGTCCCAGTTGCCATACGAACCTCTATGGCAGTCGCTACGGGTAGTTGGAGCCCTAAAAAGGCCGACTAGCTAGTCTAACTGCGGAATTTCAATATTGCCAATTGGTTGTGGAGGCCATATGGCAGTCGCTTCACGGAAAATATCGAAGCCACGCTTAGACTGGAAAGCCGACCCCAACTGAGTGTAGAAAAAAGTTCAGATAATGATGAGCAATGAACACTTTTCGATAGGCAAGTCATCACAGACATGTTTGTTATAGAATAATATTTCATAATAATTAATAATATATCTCATCTAATAATCAGGTAGGTGAAGGTCGATCTTCCATAGTTCTTAGCCTAAATGTACCTACTACGACAGCTTCATTTACGTTATTTCTCTCAATGAATTCCAATCACCGATTTTGTATATCTAGCGTTACTGGATCGAACCCCTAGCATCTTTCTTATTCGGGTCAATTGAAAACGGAGTGCAGTCAATATTAAGTGCATCGAATTATTCCTCCTTTGCTTTGTGCCAACGTTCTTGTTACTTCTGCATACATTTATGTGAAATACAATTGTGTACGGTACTAAAGTGAGCAACGTGATTTCCTCACGTCTGTGTATTCACAGCCATCATTAACGGGTTTTCATAAAATGAACTTGATTAGAATGGCGATTTTTCCACCGTTGCAGTTAAGATTTGCACTGTTGTTAAGTTTAGAGAGTGAGAGAGAGAGAGAGAGCTATAAGCTTTAAAACTTATGAATATAGATTAAAAGCTATAAAACATAAATAGGAAATGTGTAAAGATTAAAAGGTCAAAATTAAATAAAAAAAAAGATTAAAATAAACGATATCCAGAACAAACTATTATGATTAAAATTATCTAGAAAAAGGAGATAGCTAAATCTCTTACCCGGTTTACTTTTTTTGCTATTAACATAATCACAGTTAAAGTAATAGTATGAGGGTAAAATAAAATAAGTCTCTCTAAAATCTAAAATAAAATAAATAAGCTCGACGGAGCCCCCCTTCGCGGGGCTCCTACTTCTGGGTGGTTTAAAAAAAAAACCACGAAGACTTAGTCTTCTAACCTAACCTATCCGAGTCCCCGACTTAGTTAACGATAATTAATTTCGACCTAACAATATTATATATTATTTTCATAATTATATCAAATTTTGATTATTTCTAAATTAATGTTAATTTCAAAATTACTTACCTACTGTACAGTAAATGAATCGTATAAATTTACTGAGTTTTACTATACCTGTATATAGTTTAGCTGGAACACGATTGTATGGGAACCAAATAAAAAGATTATGAAAATTTGGTAATAGTTTATTTAGAAAATGGTACGATGGGAAACAGAAAAATATTCTGAGAATCTGGTTTAACTATATTTGGATTATGACAATATGGAAAACAAAAAAATACTATTTGAAAATTTGGTTTTAATGCACCTGGAAATTGATTCTGGGAAATTAAAAACGGAATTATAGAAAGTTGTCACTCATTACATCTGTCTTTTATAAGTTCTACCACCCGTTTTGGGGTTTTAAGATTCCGGTAACAGAAATTCGATATTTCAATAGGTTACCTTACAAAAGCAATCATGGAGCATCCTACGCTGCGCAGTTTTAATCAACTTATCTATTTTTTGTGTACAGCCTACGGATGGTTCACAGTATTTCCAATACTTCCAATTAGTGCCGCTCCCTTTGAACTTTGTATACGCTACCGTTGCTTTCAATAAATTTAGAATGTTTTTATCTTGTGATGCCAATAAAAATGCGATTTTGATGCGAAATTTTTTGAGAGCCTCGCGTACTCTGAACTTAGCGATTGCACTGCGCCGAGGTCTTTTTATTCAGTTGCATATCATTCCACATGCCAGTTCTGTTGTAACTATTTATAATGACTGCCGATAGAAGTGAAAACAGTTTGTATAAAAAATAAATATATATAGGCTTATTGAATCTGATAGGTATTTGGTACAGGGAAAGATTATATATAGTCTTATAGTCTTGTTAAATTATTGTGTTCCAATAGTGCATTGGGCTTAGATTCTTCAATCTACTTCTGCAAGCAACTACACTTGTGCAAGCAATACCAGCTGGAAAGCTGCATTCAAATCGCAGCGGCTGTTGTTATTTCGGCCATCAGTGTACGTGTCCTCATCATCATTATTAGCGTTGACCTGAATGCATCCGACGCTTTCACCTGGGACCCCGCGATCCGCTTCCGCTTAGGCACTATCTGCTCTTGCGATCCCGCATATACGATCCTGTGAGTTGTGGAAACGGGATTATTTCACACGGGCGGTGTGCAACAGCTGTTAAAAATGCATACAGATAATTAAGAACGATGAGAGTGACATTGGTCAGCACACTCAGCATGCACTGAACCATCAAAACTGATGTGTTTACGGTAGGCCGCCTCGCCACGCTTCTGGCACTACTAAACATTCATGTAACGACGAAATGTTTGGAGGAGGCAATTCAGGTCGGATTTCAACAATGGAAATAATTGCAATCAAGCTAAACACAACTGTGTTCACACATTTAACGCTGGGATGAAGCGGAACGTGACAAGCTGACAACAGGATTTAGTTTTAATAGAGCCCAAAATGAAAACAAAACGTTTTTACAACAAAAACTTCATAACAACAAACTGCATTGATAAGTGCATCTATTGATATTTTCGGTAATGCATGAAACGTCTCTATAGGTGCGCTATACCATCGCAAAGTATCTGCTCACACTCGGCGCCAAAGACCTGAGTAATAGGCGCGCTCTATAAAAAATGTATACTCTAAGGTGTTTACCGTTCATACGTCTGTTCGTCAATAAGTTCGGCTTGACCGCAATTATTTTAATGAAATTCTAATATCTAATAGCCGTCGCGTCGTTAAAGAAAATTTAGCTTTTTATCTTTGAAGCCGGTACTTTGTCCGCACTTAAGTGAAGTAAATTGCATTTTCAGACGGCTATTACGGTTTAATAGATGACTTATCTGGCTGTTGCAACCGCGATCAAGTTCTGTACAAGTTGTTGCAACTTGTTAAAATTTAAAGTCTGTAGAACTTATATTCCGATAATGTTCTAATAAACGATGTGCGTGGCGCTAGTGCATTCGACTACTGCGTTGTCGTCATGGGGGTTCGATGACCGGTCATAAGTCATATAAATACAAAAGGACACATTGGAAAAATTTGCGAGGACTTTCAGATTTTCTTTAGCCCACTTATACCTACCTAAATCACTTTCAAGTTACGTGTTATCGATTTTACCCCATTACTCAAAGCCTGATCGCGTGATAATCCTGTATAATTTGCCCTCTGGGTTGGTCAACGACTCATAATTTAGAACGATAGCTACCTGTTGATTTATCACAGTTTCGATGTCTTGTTAGTAAATAATTATGTATTTTCGTTTCACGACCAAACTCAAAGGACGGACTCAAATTATTTTGACTGGAGATTCTATTGTTGAAATTACACGAATTATAGACAATGTTTGAGTAGCTGAAGCCTGCTCTGTCTGCGTGGATGTCGGTGGCCGCAATCAAAAGTAACCTTGATAAAACAGATTCCTATATTCCTATTCTACTGAACCAATTGTCGCGACCATTGTAAAAAGAGAACAATAATTTTTGTGTGCAGAATCGTTAATTTAACTTATTTCAAGCACATATTTATTTTTTATGACTGAAAGTCATACATGTTACCTACATTGGAAATAATACATTCATCTTTTAACTCAACTAATTTTCAATTTTATAATACTATAAAAGTGGGCTGGAGATTACGAGTGTTATTTAACGTTGTAATACCCTATCCTTTGACTTAGGGGCTCGACGTGGTCTATAACAGTAAACGCAAGCACTTACATTACACGGTTTTGACAAATCGCCTATGTAAGTGCAACACATTATGGCAAGCGCGTGGGAGTTAATGGCCGCACTGCGCATATAGAAATTTTCAGGCCGTGACTGATTACGTTTAGGCTTACATTCCAAGTTCCGCTTACTGCGCTCTGTTGCTCAATCATAGCAAGCTTTAAGCTTTAACTTCGAGAGTGACGTAGGTTATAGATGAATGAAATCTAAATATTACTAATAAGTCCCAAGGATTTACCACCAAGAGGATGTAAACGTTTTAATTAGTAGAGCAAGAGGAGTAACTTGAAAAGTTTATTTTATTTCATCCAGCGCTACAACTGTGGTTAAAATTGTTGGTCTAAGATTCGAGGATACAACAACAACCTTCAGTGATCTGTGAACTGGGTTGTAATTATTTTATTTCACATTAATTATTGTAAGAAAAAATGTTATCATGAAATAAGTTGCCTGATTTTTTATGGTCGAAATTTTAAACACCATTATTTTTAAATATGTAACAACCAAGTGCAACTTGTTTAGCGAAAAATAAATATATTCGAAAAGATGAAGCCTACAGAGTACTACTATGTTACGTAGCTCTGGTTTCGTAGACGGCCGAAGCGATAATGTTTACTTTATGAACATACGAATAATCTTATATATAAAACTCTTAGTCCTGACTGACTGACTGACTGACTGATTGACTTAGAGACAACGTACAGCCTAAACCGCTGGTCCTAGAGACTTGAAATTTATAGAGAGTGTTTGTTTAGAAGCGTGGAGGTGTACTAAGAAACGATTTTTTGAAATTCAGACCCTAAGTGCCTAAAAAGTGCCAAAAACGTACTTTCTTATAACTCAAGAACGGCTGAACAGATTTTTATGATCTTTGGTTTTTTGAATTTGGCTTTGTCGCCGAATAGTAACTATCACAATTAAAATGTGGCAAATCCACGAAATAATGTAATATTAAAGAAAATACGAAATATTATGGCGCTAATATCGCTAGCAAATTTGTTACCATGACAACGGGTACTAAAGTGATGGTGTCAACGCTAGGTCACATTTTGATCTGTCAAATGATAATATTCATAAAACGTCACTCTCTGTCACGTATAATTACAAAGAATGTGAAAAATATTAATTTATGTACTATGTAAGAGTTATGTAATGCGGTTTCTTTATTTAATTGATTGGAAATAGAAAAGAAGTTTTTGAGACTGGCTCACTTCGATGGAGTATCCAATCTTCAGTTAAGTTCCACGGACTGCGAGTGGTATTATAGTAGAATAGCAGCGTGCGTCGCGAGGACAACATTCGGAACTACATATCAGACCCATTATTGGTAGTATTGGCATCGAGCATTAAATAATATACTAGAGCATATACTGCGTCAGCTACCAGCTACCATGATACCATAGTATTTCATCACATTGACTACACGACATGATAGCACAGCGATTATAGCTATAGATGTACCGTATATGAAAGACAGCCTAAAAGTAATACAGCACGTTATCATTCAGATGAATACTAACTTATAAGCCCTCACACAGTAAGGTACGTGAATTTAAATCTATACGCAGATATAACACAAGGGGCGGCTAGAAACGTTTTACCAAATAGGCGAACGCCTGCCTTCTAGAAAAATTCACTTTCTTTCTTGACGAGAAGTATACTAAGGCAACAATTATTAGAGATGGCAGAACACCATTCAATAACTTCCACTTATCAGCTGTGGGCTCAATTAGTCAAGCACAGTGCACTTCTGATTAAGATGACAAAGAATATAATACAAAATGTTTATTTTCTTATTATTATTTTTAGATCAATAAGAAAAACTAAACCACCACAAATTATAAGTTGTTTTATTTATATTCATTTTTGACGTATCACATAGTAATTTATGTATCCTCAGCATTTACCAGCGCATTGAAGGACGTCTTCAAGACTCTAGAGTAGGTACATCTCGCACCTTCGGTTCGCTGACGACATCATCATAGTTGCGGAGTCGCTGGAACAACTGGGCGAAATGCTGCACAGCCTGAATGCTGCTTCCCGACAAGTCGGCCTCGGTGTAAACTTGGATAAAACCAAGATTATGTTCAACGAACATGTTGTACCGAGACCGATTGCCATCGAAGGAGCGACACTCGAAGTTGTTCAAAAATATTATCTACCTGGGGCAGGTTATCCAGCTCTTGGTAAAACCAACTTCGAGAAAGAAATAGCCAGAAGAATCCAACTGGGGTGGGCAGCATTTGGCAAACTACGTCGGGTCTTCTCCTCCCCCCTGCCGCAATGCATCAAAACAAAGGTTTTTGACCAGTGCGTCCTGTCTGTTATGACCTACGGTGCCGAAATGTGGCCACTGAAGGTGGGGTTATTCCGTGACCTAAAAGTCGCGCAGCGGGCTATGGAGCGAGCTATGCTTGGAGTATCTTTAAAAGATAGAATTTGAAACGAGGTCATCCGACATAGAACCAAAGTTAAGTTACCGACATAGCTCGCAGAATAAGCAAGCCAAAGTGGCAGTGGGCTGGCCACGTCTGCCGAAGGACTGATGGCCGTTGGAGCAGACAAGTCCTAGAGTGGAGACCGTGAGAAGGAAAACGGAAGGTGGGACACCCCTTAGCCAGGTGGACCGACGACCTGTGAAAGGCGGAAGATCGGCAAACGTGGCGCATATTAGGAGAGGCCTATGTCCAGCAGTGGACAGCAATAGGCCAATTGATTATTATTATATCCTCAGCATACAACAGCAACCTTCATAGTTATGGTATACTGGTGATATCGCACTGGCGGACAGGGCTCTTTAAAGCAGGTGGAATCCCAGTTCTAACAGAGCTTGCGAACCTGTTTGATTCCGTCATCCAGCAGAACTTAACATCTAGGATATGGAACTGGAGTGCGGTGGTACTGTTCTCCAAAAAAGGCTTTAAGGCCTTGCTGAAGAATTATAGATCAATCACTCCAGTCCTGAGTCATATCTCTATACAAGTTGTTCTTGAGAGTCGTCATGAATAGTTGCGAGTTCAGTTTTAAAAGGGTTACCTATATAGTATTGTAGTTGTACTGTTCAGCAGATTATACAAAAGACCTGAGAGTATAATCAGCCGCTATGTTTGGCATTTGTGATTTACGAGAAGCCTTCTGACATTATCTAGACCTGAGCATTTCTGGATTGTCTACGACGGTGTCGTGCTGATACGATTTTTCATTGCTGTGTTTCTAATTTTAGATTAGAAGACGAAGCCCAGTAGGAGATATACGTCGAAAGGTCGACAAGGGTTGGGCAACATTGGACAAATTCGTCGAGGTTTCTACTCCCCTGTTATGACTCATGGGGCCGAATTTAATATTTTAAAAAACTCACTACTGAGAGAGTCAAAATAAGGCGTCGAAAGTTTATACAACAAGTCCATCATAGAAAAAATTCTTTTGGTGGCAGTAGTCGACATCCACGCAGGCGGAGCTGCGGGCGAAAAGCTAGTATATAATAATACACAATAAATATTATAATCCATACTAATACGAGTATTATGATTGCGAAAGCAACTCTGTCTGTCCGTTACGCTTTCACACCTAAACCACTAAACTGATTTTGATGAATATTTGTAAAAAGATAGATTAGACCATGGGAAAGGCCATAGGCTAAATTTGGTTGCAATAACCGACATTCACGCGGGCGAAGCCACGGGCAACAGCTTTGTCCTGAATGACTGAGGTATCAACGCACAGCCTAAACCACGTATCGTAGAGACCTGAAACTTGGAGGGTGTGTTCTTTGTATGACGTAGGCATCCGATTAGAAAAGATTTATCGAAATTCTACCCCTAAATAATAAAAGTGAATAAAGTCCAATCTACTTCAAACTTATGGAAAACGAGATTTTCATTTTATCGAAATTCATCCCTTAACGTGTTCTGTTTGTGTGTTGCGTGCTTTTAATTTAAATATTGTTTTGATGACATACTATTTTGACACAACATGTTAGAAAACTCATTCTGTTTTTTTTTTTCAATACAATTTTACCATACTGATGCCGTAAATGGGATTTTCCAATTTTATAGGTGTTTTGTTGCTTTTTATTTTAATGTTCGAGCATCACTTGAAACAGTTGAATAACTTCAATTTAAATTTGACATGAACATCGTTCTAGGTACGTTCTAGGTAATACCGGTTGACCTCTCCATTATCTAGGCTGCACCATCTTCACACATTTTAAAGTTTTCCTTTATAAGTATATTCTAATTAGACTTTGTACGGCATTCTGATTAACTTAAATTCAGTCTACCAATTGACTGCACCCCAGTTTTTTTATTTGTAGCGAAACCCCACGGGTACTGCAAACCACATCGGGGTAGCGATGACGTGGTTATGTCCGAATGGAACCAACTGAAACAACACAATTTTAATATAAGCAACCGAATTAATAATATTCCCGTTAACCCCTCCGGTTACGGACCACTTCGGAAGTACCTACGCTCTTTCAAATAATAAAATATGAATTTTTAAAGCCACCACTTGTGAACTAGTTTTTAAATTCGATGGTACAGACATTGCGCTGAATAAAACTTGAAATAAATATACCGTGTTTGGTATCAAATTGAATGGATCAATTAGCACATTTCAAATATGTATAATTTATTGGTTTTGCCATTGCTTGCCCAAAATAGTATTAAAAAAAAATTACCTTTATAAACTAAAACCCGACTACTGCAAAATCACGCTCTAAAAACAAATGATTAATGAAATAAAAAAACCCGTCTGCCACTAAAAGATTGAAATAAGTTTGATAGCAGGTGGTACCCATTTGCCAATCCTAAACCGAAAGAAAATTAATGGGTGCCGCCTGTTACGAGTATCCAACTTATTTCAATCTTTTCAGTGGCAGGTGGGTTTTTTTTATTTATTAATCATTTTAGTTTTATTTGATACTTTTTAGTTATGATGTAGGTATGTATATATTTTTGTCATCTCCTTTTAATTTCCTTCATATTGATACCTACTCGATAAATTTGAGTGATTTTTTTTTTGCGACATACCTACATATTTCGATTTTCCAGAAATTTTAATATACCTAGTGTCACTCACACCATCATGACAACTCAAATGCCACCTCGCATGTCAAAATCCGTCGAGCCGTTCAGGCTGTAGGGCGCGCCAAAGAAATGGACATACATACATACATACCTACATATATACATACATGCATATACATAATCTCGAAATACATTACCCTCCTTCCTGCGGCAGTCGGGTAAAAAGTAGTAAACAAGAAAATATCTAGGATAGCCGTGGTCGTATGCCAATTTTCCCTAGAATGTATTGTTTTGTTAGAGTAAATACCTTAGTGGCATAGCACCACGGCTATCCTAGATATTTTCTTGTTCAATAATCTTTAGCGCGTGATTTTGCAGTAGTCGGGTTTTAGTTTTTAAACTTATACCTACGTCGAATACCTCCTCCTTTTTTGAAGTCCGTTAAAAACAATAATATATCACTAAATAATTGTATAAAGTAATATAATAATAATTAGGCAAGGCAAATTCATTAATTTGCTTCGAAAATGGCATAAATCAGAAAAAGAGCAGAATCATAACGCGTTTTAGTCACAGCTCGTAGTGGAACAGCGCCTGATGGCCCGCATCGCACCGCCACACGTCATGTCCAGCCGCAATATAAAAAGCAACCCGACCTTAAAACATGGATCCATTCGCGGTTGATGTTTATAACGGAAAATTAATTAAAATCTCTTCATAAAAGCTACAGTACAACTCGGTCCGCCCTTGGGAAACACACAATTAAATGTATTTTTGGATACGCCCAGTCACGCCGCGGAGTAAGATCCACACTTCCGAAAGAAATATAATGGGTAACGATGTGAAGAAAGTGAATGGGTACTTGGTTCACGCTTGTAAATATGAATGTTTAAATGTTCACACGAGAATAGCGAGTAGAGCGGGTTCCGGTGCGCAGACACTTGTAGCTGGCAAGTGCCAGCCCACATTTTGCGGCAATGTTTTAACACGCTACAGTGGCACTTCACCACATACTCAGTCCTCATCTTTTCAATCAAGCAATTTACTTAATTAACTAACTTCTGCTTTGAAAGAAACTTCTTATTACTTCAGTGGCGCTAGTACATTTGTAAGGTATATTAAATTTGAAAATTGCCTGTAAATTTACTCAAATAGAAATACTATAAAACTATATTTTGTATACTATGTCCGAAATGACTAATGTTATATTTGATAGACAGATCAACATATAAAATACATACCTATAATTTATTTGAATATGCACTTGCCATAATATTTTCGCTGCAAACATAAATACAGCTATGTAACTGTCGTAACTGATACATTACCTTTATTTTTATCCCTAACCAGACCATTAGAGTGCGTCCACTTTAAGTCGGTGAAGGTGAAAACTATTAGAAAGAGACTTGAATGTAAACATGATCATAAAGTCGCCATGTAGAAAATATCGCGTTTAATAAAATTTTCCGAGATTCCACAACCTGTTGCTTCTTCAAACGACTGCTGCGAATCGGTCAAACACCTTGAAAAACTAGCTGCCCTTGCACTCGGTGCACCGGTCAAGGGCTAATCGATATACACGATCAATGAACACTCCGATAGCTTCAAGCGAAATGCGAAGTACCAACGCTTTCCTCCATCGATTGAGAGTTATGCCAGTTATGCCACGCGCCACGTGTTATTTATAAAGTGTTTTCAAATTGTGCGTTTTATGTAGCGCGACTGTACACATCATATAACTTTTTTGATATAGACCCATTTTGAGAATATGTACCTACCTCACTATTATCGACCGGACTTTCTATACTTATTCATGTTTTCTTCTTTTTGTTTAATATTGTTAATTATACAACACTGCTCCTATAGCATACCTACAAAAAAGAATATCTTATCTTATACCTATATCTAGACATAATATAGATGTACAATATGTATATCGACCGAATAGTATCATTTTAACAATCTGATATATTATAAGAATCTCACAAAATGTTCCAGAACAATTTTCTCACGTTGCTTCAACTGAACAAGTATCAACAACGCCCCACCGTTAAAATTAATCTTCTTCAGCGTCAAAAATATACAAAAAATAGTGTGCCTTGTGAGCCCGTATACAGCCGTCAGATACTGTTGCTGTCAATAGTGACATTCAACCAACTACAAACTTGACCCTGATACTATATTCGTTGATACTAACTCTGAAGATTCCATTAGTCGAATAAATTCAGACACCGATTACATTGGATGGGACTGCATTAAATTGTAAACATGTCTAGGTCACTGCAGCTGTTATTCATACTGAACAATAACAAAAAGAACACAACTGACAACTAATTAAGTTTCTTAGTGAACAATTAAAATATTTATTTCGTTATCGAACGTAATGGTCGTGGACGGAACGGCTAGTTCAGTACCGATCAAAGAGTATCCATACTAATATAATAAATTCGAAAGTAACTCTTTGTTATTATTATTAGAACTATCGGGATATTTACCATGTATTGTTTGGAGTTTCCGATATTTCGGCGCTGTTGCAAGCACCATGATCACGGAGGAACTGTAGTACTGGCGGTAAATGGTGAAAAAGTTTCTAGGAGAACATATATCGATCTACCCTCTTTCGAGTTCTTTTGTGACGCGTATGGACACTACCACTGGTTTCACTCTCACTACAAACTCGAACTCGATTTCGATCACGTTCACGACACACTATGCTTACTGTATCCACTCGCGATTTTGTTTTGGCTTGCTCCCGATTGTTTGTACATAGACGGACCACTGGATGCCAGACGTTCGGCAGTTGAAACCCATAGTACGAGAGCCCACGACCAAAACCATGTCTCATAGCAATACGGCAAAAACCCTATAAAATCGTTAGATTGTATGATTCTGAACCCGACTAGGTGTGTAGTAACGGTCGAAAGTGTAGCAACTGCGTGGGAGGCCATTTCTGCTATGTCAAAAAAAAAAGGCAGTCGGTATTATAGCAATACGTCTGATAGTGAAAATGTACATAGATTTTATAATTGTATTACGAAAAAGTTTGTTTTCAGACATTTTGTGCGTAGCACATAGCCTGAGCGCATTTTTGAAAATGTCAACAAATTTAGCCGACTTGTATCATAGCAATACGGATAATTTTTTTTTTTAACTTTTCGTATTGCTGCCATGATTACCAAAAACCTGTTTTCAGACACTTTAAGTGTAGCATATACTCCCAAATACGAAAATAAGTACGAAAATGTTTTTTTTAAATTTACAGCCTTCATAGATATTCAAGAATCTCCCTTGTCTATTATATGTACTTTGACAGATGACAGATGTCATTACTTATTTTTTTTTGTAAAAGTTATTTTACAGAACAGGAAGTTGAAGATATCCCGAGCGACGTCGAGAGTGATTTCGAAGACGACGATTCCGAATCCGACAGCGATTGAATACGAGAATATTTTGTAACTTTGAATAAACCGTTTTTTTTTTCAACTTCATCCCAGTTTCCTTTTGTGCGATTTATTTCAGTCCTTCAACTTCAATGTTACGGTTTCGGGTAAATTCTTTGTTAATTATCATGTAATGAATTCAGGGTCGCAACGTATTCATTGGTTTGTAACAGAGAATTCAAATTTCAATTAAATGATATCTGAGTATCGAAAAGTTGTCTGATAGAGAAGATGCTACACTTCATTTGTCTGATATAAATTTTTTGCACATGTGGACAACTTATTTTATCATGTCCAACAATTTTCAGACATATTGCTATGATACCGATCGGTAAAATTTGTTAACATTTTCAAAACGGTCTCAAAATTTAATGCGTTCACATTTCCGTCTGAAAATTGTTTTGTTCGCATCAAATAACCAAAATTTACTAATAAAAAAGATTTTCAGACGTATTGCTATGAGACATTTTTTTTGTCTCATTTTTAATTTTTTTAAGTGATTTTACGGGTTTGCGCTACACCACTGACGTCTGAAAAATATGTTTCCGGTATCTCAGAACTATCATTCAACTACAGTCTGCAAATCAGACATATTGCTATGATGCAGTTCGGTAAAATTCTTTAACAATTTTGAAAATTCGGTCAGATCAAACGCTACGCGGAAAATGTCTGATATTGGTTTTTTCGAGTTCAGGATAATCGTATCTATCGATTTGATGCGGTTTTGGCTGTATTGCTATGAGACAAAAAATTTGGTCGTGGGCTCTCGTACTACCATCCTCACGATTGAAATTGTTGTACTTTTTTATTTCAATCGCTTCCCTAACCAATCTTGGTATGTAGTGGCGTTCTGTCGAGAGCATCTGAGGGTTATGTAACTCGATCCAGTGGTCAGTACCGGACTCCAATAAATGTTGAGCGATAGCAGATTTATGCGGTTCGTTGTTTTTGACTGCCCTGATGTGTTCCTTGATTCGGCATGTAACCGTTCTTTTGGTCTGACCTATATAGGAACTGCCACAGCTGCAGTCAATTTTGTATACTCCGGGCTTGTCCAGTGGAGAACCATCTTTGGGTGAACGCAGGCATTGTGACAGTCTGTCTGTCTGTCTGTTACGCTTTCACGCCTAAACCACTGGACTGACTGTGATGAAATTTGGTACAGAGATAGATGAGACCTTAGGAAAAGACATAGGCTATGTTAGGTCGCGATGCATGTATCAATAGTGCTGCCACCCCGGGATGGGTTCCGGAACTAATCACGATAACAGTACACATATACAGGGTGATCAATCCAAATGGGTCAGTAGGGAGAAGTCAGAAACTATGAGAGATAGCGACGTCCTATGGAAAAAAATTAAATGACAAAGTTGTTGGTAATAAAGAGACCTACAACTTTTGTATTTACACTTTTTTCACATAACCTCAAAATTTATGTGAAAATTGAAATAAACAAGTTTTTTGTTTTTTATTTTTATCTTACGCAAAAATTGTTTTCTTTTCACGAAATTTGGTGAAAACTTACCTTTTTATGTCCTAAAGACACTGTAATTTTTTTGATTTGAAATATTTATTTTTTCACCTTATTTTGACTTAATATCGAAAAAACACCCTAATTTTCAATCGAAAATTCTCACGTCAAAATATCCGTTTTTTAAAAAAAGTCGAAGAGATTTTTGTTCGTTTAAATCTCTTCTTTCTGATAATGTAAAAAAATATATATACATTACTATGGTAAGTGTTCTCAGAAAATGCAAAGAAACATGGCTTAAAATGCACAAAGGACCCATTTTGGTCCAAAATTGAAAGTGCCGGCCAAAGGAAAAAAAATAAAATATTCCGGTAGAGCTTGTTCTTACTAGCATTTTTTTATTATGGCGTCAAAGTTGAGGGACCACTTCCAAAAATCTCCCTAAGTTTTTTTAAAAAGCTGATATTTTGACGCGAGAATTTTCGATTGAAAATTAGGGTGTTTTTTCGATATTAAGTCAATATAAGGTGAAAAAATATATATTTCAAATCAAAAAAATTACAGTATCTTTAGGACATAAAAAGGTAAGTTTTCACCAAATTTCGTGAGAAAATAATTGTTTTTGTTTATGATATATATACAATTGCTTAGGCTATTCGCACGATAGGGCAGCACCCCGAAATAAGATACAAATTTAGTGATAGGTTTTTCAGTATTTTCAGTATATTTTATTCATGAACAATTACATTGTGTTTGAACATGAACTGAGACGAGGTGTCGGGTTCGATCCCAGGTTTACCATGGCACACACCAATGACTTTTCGATGCTTTTCGAAGTTATGTGTGTATTTATCGCAGGTTTATAAGTACCCGGTTAATGGCAATAGGCTCGCAATAGGGACCTAAACATAAACGGCGAAATGTGGGTGCTAGCTGCCTCTGCCTACCCCTTCGGGGATATAGGCGTGAGTTTATGTTATGTTATAATAAAATAATAATAGTAGCTTCATTGAGAAAGCTGCGCAATCTGACTTGGATAGATTAGGTTAGAAGGCTAATGCGGGAGCGGAGCGCCCGCTTTAACCTTCTTGGTTATTTTTTTTAAAGCCATGCAGAAACAAGTTATTTGCCTAGCTATTTCATTAAATGGCTAGGCAAGTAATTAAACGTTATCGATCCAAGCCATTTGCCTTTAATTAAATGGCTGAATATCATTCAGGCCGTTTAGTTAACAGCCTAGGCAGTTAATTGAACGCCTGACTAAGCTAGTTGGCTGCGACATATACACAACGTGTGTGTTTTATTTACAGGTCAGCGGGCTCAAGTACGAGACCCAACTACGCACACTCAACCAATTCCCCGAGACTTTACTGGGGGACCCATCTCGAAGAATTCGGTACTTCGATCCGCTAAGGTCTGTATATTATTCCGATTAATATTATTTCATTCAGCTTGATCTAACGCTTCTTAACTAACCGATTTGAAAACCTAATAACTTGCAGTCTACAGCCTGCTGCCCCTCTCATTTATTGATGCTGTTGTTGAACGTTGCGCTTCGGTCTAAACTGTTGCGTTGTAGTCTAGCATATTTATTAGAAAGCAGAATACAACAGTGCAACTTGTGATTCACGGTACTATAACATTTTCTTGTAGGAACGAGTATTTTTTCGACCGCAATCGCCCGTCTTTCGACGCCATCTTATATTATTATCAAAGCGGTGGTCGGTTGAGACGACCCGTAAACGTCCCATTGGATGTATTTTCCGAAGAAATTAAGTTCTATGAGCTCGGAGAGCAAGCGACCAACAAATTCCGGTAAGTAAAGTATGACGGGCTGGCAAAATGCGTCTGTTTATTAGAATGTTATAACATTGGTAACCCCGTCAAATCGCTTGCAGGGAGGATGAGGGATTCATAAAGGAAGAAGAAAAGCCGTTGCCCTCTAATGAGCGCCAACGTAAAATCTGGCTGCTTTTTGAATACCCTGAAAGCTCCCAGGCCGCACGTGTTGTGGCTATCATCTCGGTGTTTGTTATTCTGCTCTCCATCGTCATATTCTGTCTGGAGACTTTACCTGAGTTCAAACATTACAAGGTATTCAACACAACAACCAATGGCACCAAGATTGAAGAGGATGAAGTACCCGACATTACCGACCCTTTCTTCCTCATTGAGACGCTCTGTATCATCTGGTTTACTTTCGAATTGATAGTTCGATTTTTGGCGTGTCCGAATAAGTTCAACTTCTTCAGAGACGTCATGAATATTATTGACATCATTGCCATTATTCCGTATTTCATCACTTTGGCGACTGTGGTTGCCGAAGAAGAAGATACATTGAACCTACCCCGCGCACCTGTTTCTCCCCAAGACAAGTCGACCAATCAGGCGATGAGTCTTGCCATTCTCCGTGTCATCCGTCTTGTGAGGGTGTTCCGTATTTTCAAGCTTTCGCGACACTCCAAAGGTCTGCAGATCTTGGGCCGCACACTCAAAGCTTCAATGCGGGAACTCGGCCTATTGATATTTTTCCTGTTCATCGGTAAGTCCCTTGTCATTTTTAGTCTTAGGCATATTAACTTAAAATGTATAGTAAAATATGTAAGAATCATTACCTCACAGACTGGTCAAATAAGAGCAGCACAGTTTTGGCAATATAAAAAGTGTGATGTCGTTTCTTGACTGTTAGTTTTTTGTTAAAGTGTACTTGTTTTTTATATAAATACTCGTAGTACGAAGTTTACAATTGCAGCCTATTTCTTATATCATTGAGATATCTGGCATATTTTAGGTATCTTTAATGCCCAGGTTGTTGTGTATATATGATTACTTATTTATTGACGTAATAATTATAATATCATGAAATTGCCATTAGTTATTCTTCAGTAGACTGATATTTATAACAAATTAAAGCACATACTCGTATGGTAATAATTAATGAAAGCTAAGGAAGAAAATAAAACTATCGTACGGTCTCTTATTTGGCTAGCCTGTATTTTAAGTACATCCCTTAATGATTACACTCTAGTCGAGTGGACTAGAGATAGATCAAGAAAATTCAACTTAGATCGGACACCAGTAAAACTGCATTATTACATTACGCTGGCGCGGGCCAATAGCGCATTGTCCCCAGTAGAATCAGCCTGGACATGCACGGCACGTCGCCAGCTGAATATACTCTAGCGTGCACATTATATTTTGTGTTCGCAGGAGTAGTGGTGTTTTCAAGTGCAGTATTTTTCGCTGACAAAGATATCACTGGCACTAATTTCGAATCCATTCCTGACGCCTTTTGGTGGGCCGTCATAACCATGACCACCGTCGGGTATGGCGACATGAGGTGGGTTGTCCTCCACCTGTCGCTAACCTGCAGTCCGTGGCCATTGCCTTCCTTACTCTTCCTGCTACCCTGCTCGCAATCCCGCCACTGTATGTCGCACTGTATTCTCCGTTGGTGTGTGCTTGTTCTTCAAGGTGTGGTGCTGTTTTCGTCGGCGGTGTACTTCGCCGAGGCCGGCAGCGAGAACAGTTTCTTCAAATCCATACCAGACGCCTTTTGGTGGGCGGTCGTGACAATGACGACCGTAGGATATGGAGACATGACGTATGAAACAGCGATTTCACCCTAAGTTTCATAAGTGCCTTCTTGTTCTCCTTTCATTTCATTTTATTTCACAACCTTGTAATGGTTTATTTAACATTAATGTGATTATTATCTTACGCCACATCATGTAACCACTTTAGCTTCAGTTTGGTTTTATCGTCGGTTCGCTTAGAACTAAACTAAATCACGTTTTTTTTCACATTTATGCTGAGACTTGCACGTTCGACAACGTTCCTTGTCTTGTTATTATTTATTTTATTCAGTCTTTGTGTCATCATTATCTTCCTGAACCATTCAAATTTTACATGGAAGCTGAGTTGTAAAATTTTCCACTTAAGACACGTGCGCTCGAGTGTCTGTGGACGACATTCGTCGTCGGAGTGACTATCGCCCCTCAAAATGCGTATCCTATTATGTACTATATATATTATGTAGGAGAGAGAACAGCCCGCGCAGCACACTCTTGAAATGATAGCATCCCCGTGTACGAACTACACATCCACCTCCCGATGTACGCACCTACGTAACGCTTATGCTAAACGTTCAATGTATAATGTTAACTGTATCGATGTTGTTATGTTGTGGCTATTACGAACTGTCCAATATTAGCTCATCGAAAATAGTGCCTTATATAGAATGCGCACACGTCAATATTAAATTCAGTATACTACTTGTTTATAGCGTGCATTAGTAATGTATGGCTTATGTGCCACTGTGTCGGCACGCCTCATCCTGTCTATGTCTCTCTCTCTCTCTCTCTCTGTTTACTTGGGAAAATGCCCTACGCTGTCCCTGGCGGTAAATTTTATATACAGATGCTACTATGTAAAATTGATGTTCAGAATGATTCATTGCTTGTTTATGTCATTGGCTTTCGATCATTAGCTTTCATACGCCATTTTCGATAGAGACTTTAAGTTACATTTACGTTTAGACGTAAATTTATCAAATGCATGACTGTGAAGTCGTTAGTGTAGGTTGCAGAACGATCGTCATTGTTCATGTTTAGCACTTTTCTGTCTAGATCTTAGGATTAGTATGTCACTTACTTTTATTTTGAAATTAAACTGTAGCATCCTGTGAGGTATGACATTGGCAAGAAACGTTTCACGAATAACACTTCGTCGGTTATATGCCAAGACCAAATTGTTATTGTGAAACGATTTTCGTATCAAAGTTTTATACATCACAGGGATGTGATTGCTGGCGATAAACATAAAACTGCATTGCTCTAACTTCATGAAGGTTACGGTGATACTGTAACACGCTGGCGGGAATGTATGATGATGAATGAAATAGTACCGCTTGCGAACTACATGTTGCTTAATGCGAATACTCGTACCAATAACATTATCGAAATATATTACTCAGTCACCAATTATTTTATTAGATCCGGTTGATTATTAATTTATATTGAGTAATGTTGTTAAGCAGGAATGGTAAGTATTGAACACAATTGACGCCTGAATATCATCTGCGTTTACGTTTGTTAACATTATATTAGTTGGACTCAGTTTATTCGGTTAGCTGTCACGTGTAGTGGTGCGTTTCGCTATTTAAAGATATATTTCTAACGCATAGGCCTGTTGGAGTGTGGGGCAAGATCGTGGGCTCGCTGTGCGCGATCGCTGGCGTGCTCACCATTGCGCTGCCGGTACCCGTCATCGTATCAAATTTCAATTACTTCTACCACCGGGAGACGGACCAAGAAGAGATGCAGTCGCAGAACTTCAATCATGTCACCAGCTGCCCTTACCTGCCGGGGACTATGGGCCTACCTTACCTGAGTAAGTGCATTACGATTCTTACATACCCACGTTACAAACACTTATTTTACTCTGCCAAACATTCTGTTGAATGCCTATATTAGCGAATAAATGTATCAATTATAATAGTGGATTACCTGTTAAAAGTTCATTTGTGAAACGTCCCTATGGCAACTTTTTCTTTAAATTAAAAGCATGTGTAGCTGATTAATCATATTTCACAGCACATTTTATTTCGAGTTCATTGGCACTCCTTAGTTATTGTTTCTTTTATGTTAATTTTCGACAATTTCAGGTGGCAAGGACGATGAGAAGGACGAGGTCTGCAGTGATCAATGACTGTATGACAGTATACTTCTGTTGTATTTATTATAAGGACTTGAACTATCGACAGAGACGATATTTGTGATATTACCGTGTAAGAGACGAGCGAGTGCACTGTGTTCTTTTGTTTTTGTGTAAATATTTTTAGTTTTAAGCGAAGATGTAAAATAATTGAATAAAAATTGTTATTCATTTTCTTTTCAGTTATATTTGAGTTGCATTTTAGTTTAATTTGATTTAGTATTCGTCAGTTCTGTAATGTTTAAGCAGGTTCGTACTTTATTTATTTTTTATAATTAACGGATCACGGATCTGTAGGTCTTAACTAAATTTACTGTCTACTGGTTGATACGGCATAAGCTTAAGTAACCCAATTTCGTACTAGTTATACTGCTCAACATTTGTCGATCTCAAAGATTTAACATTAATTTACTTGTATTGGGGTATTTCAGTTAGGTACATCTGTCACGGACGGATCCACTTCAAGATCACATATAAATACATACTGTTAATAACTATTATATTATATACAGTGATGGAATTTATTAACCCTATAAGAAGAGAAAGTACTGAAATACTGGAGGTTGCAAATTTTACTCAAAAGAAGTCTTCCTTTTCTATTTTAATTATTTTACAAGAAATTTAGAAATAATAAACTTATTGTAAACTACTTAAAAAAAGTAACGTAACCAAACTGTCACGATTGCTGGGAAAAGTGAACTTGTACTGAGGAGAACTCACAACTAGGTCAACGTTTGTGGACCTTTGCCTGCGCCATTAGTCTGCAGAACAAACATTACCTTATTTTGAATTGCAGAGAACCTAGCTGCCTGGCAAATTAATTTCAACTGGATTGTGTATAAACGTCATATACATTGCAGTATAAACGGCAGATAGTAATAAAATTGGGAAGTCGATAAGGTATCAATATTTTTATTTACAGTTAAACCCTTAACCGAACGTCACACCCAACAAAGAAACTGAAGAACCTCTTAGTTATATTTGCTACGACGATGGCTTAACAACAATACATAATAAGAGTTCAGTATACCTAGTAACGATTGAAGTCTGAGTAACCCTGATAATCTTGGCGTTCACATTCAGGCAGCCCATTCAATAAGTTGGCTCGCCAGCATGTTGGCATGTGAATGGTCCTTGTCACTAAACAAACACGCGTACCAAAATAGCATAGCGGTATTTTTTGTTTTGAATTTTATTTATGTGTATTGTACATTCAGTTATGTTATGATGTAAGTAGCTTTTTATTTTTGTTTTGTAACAGTGCATAAGTGACGTCAGCCTATAGAACCTGATTAGACAACCATTTGTAGAGGATTAACCAATATTTGAACAATTTATACAAATTACGTTTGTCTTCATTTAGTCGTCACATCCGTGACTATTTTATTATTCTTATTTGTATATACTGTCAACCTCGAAGGTGCAGCAGTGGCAAGTGGTCATAAACATTCGGGTTCGATTTACTCGTAATAGGTATTAGGAAAAGTGCTAGTGGACGGCTTTAGCTAACATTATTCCAAAAAGAATATTGGTGAAATATGTGTATTAATTTCGTATAACTCTCTCTACCTACTTCTGCCTCCCGGGCTACCGGTGTCAGTAGTGATATAGGTACTGTTTTATGTTTTCAATAGTTTGAGTTAGTCCCTTAATACACAATCATGAAGAAATATATAACTTTTAACTAAGAAGACTTCTACTAATGGATACTGTATATTGCACAATATTTTTTTTTTCAATTAAGTAAATAAGCAAGAAGTAGTTGAAGCCGCGTGCGGCGGCAATTGGCCAAACATAGTACTCGATGTACTTCACTACGTCTCGTAATGGCTTCATCTCCACTCAATGTGTCGAATAGTTTGATGAACACGATTTCATCCTTACAGTAAAGTACAAAATTATAGATGGGTGACAGATCATATTACAAACAATGACCTGCTGCACAACAACAAACAGCATATTCAAATGATATCAAATTAAAATAACATTAAAAACAGTAAAATAGACTTTTTAACAACAAAGCTTATTAATATTTCATGATATTAGAATTGAACAGGTATTATATCTGCTGGATAGTTTCAGGACGGATCCACAAAAAGTCGTCTGTAAGCGACGACTCGTCCTCAGACATGATGGAGTTCGAAGAAAGCGCACTGCTGGCTGACTCTCAACTTGAGCAGAACTTGCGCCGGCTTCAAGAGGAGGAGCGTCTCCTACTAGAACAGCAAACTGCTATGGAGAACGGCCCTTTCGACGACATTGCCGCCCTCGAGCATCAAGACGCAATACGTCTTAACCAGGTAAGTTAGCATATCTATCCACAAGCTCTGGGCATGCAATTTGCGTATTCGCTTTCTACACTATTAAATATAATTTGCACGACTTATGTCCAAAAAAAATAATATCCGATAATAAAAATGACCAATAATAAAAATGTCCAATAATAAGCTCTATATTGTCCTTTAGATAATAAGTTACGACTGGGGGACCAGAGATCTTGAACTATAAATGGAACTACGATACAATTAACATCAATCAGCCTGAGCGAGAGTTGATATAAAATTAAGTTTAAAAACTAAAACCCGACTGCTGCAAAATCACGCTCTCAAAAGCATTGATTTAAATGGTTACTTAAATCTCATTACTCAAAAGTATTAAATGAGAAAATATCTAGGATAGCCGTGGTCGTATGCTAACAAAATATCCTAGGAAAAAGTATTTTTTATTTATACTATTTTGAGGTAACTTACATACATAGCCATTTAAGATCATAACTTACTCTCCTTTGGCTTTGCCGTATTCGGGTAAAAATACAGTGGTGCGGTATTGAGATAGAACTTCACACACTAAATATCTAGGAGTTACCCTAGATAGGTCCCTCACCTTTATAAAAAAACTGCGAGAAGCTTGAAGCAGTAATCTTTTAAAAAGGCTGACAAGCACAACCTGGGGGGCCACACCGCAAGCGCAGCAAACAACAGAGCTTTGTTATTCTGCGGATGAACATGCGTGTCTCCTGTGGGGTCGTTCCGCACATGTTGGGCTGGTGGACTAAATGAGACCTGCCGGATAATAACTGATCATCTCAAGCCGACTCCAGTACGGATGCTATATCCACTAGCTGGTATAGCACCTCCCAGCATACGCAGAGACGTGGCGTGATTCACGTAGAGGGGCAATCTGGAGCTGGATCAACGACACCCCATGCACGGTCACCATCACGTGAAAGCCGAAAGAGTTTCTGGGCATACATTGCTCCTGCTGATAGTCATCCCTCCCCGGCCAGAGTAAACCTTTGCAGAGCACGGAGCCCACCACCAACCCCTTTTATTCTGCTGTCAGAGAGTCTTCCCCCGGACACATGACCTTTCCTGGATCAGGTGGAAGTCCCTAAATAGACTTCGAACACAGGTCGGCCGAAGCAGGGAGATTCTGTCTAGGTGGGGTTTCTCAGAGGACGCGGACCTGTGGTGTGAGCGTGGAGGTGCTCCACAGAGTACACCGAAGGACATTACAAGCGCCTCCAAGAACTCGATCCAAGTAGCAGCATACTGGGCAAATAGAGTTTGTAGTAGAAGCGCCGTCGATTTGATAAAAGAACTAGCTTAAATTCTATTTGTTCACACTGACCTATTCGTTTTCAAATTCATTGAACAAGAAATTCGTAATTCTCACTTTACCAAGTTAAAAATATATATTACTTGTGAGATATTTAATTTAAAACAATTACTCGTACCTACGAGTAATAACTTAAGATAGAAGGTCCCGGGTATTTAGCCCTTAAGTAAGAACTATAGGCTTTTATATATACATATAACTACATTACTAAGGTAGCAAACAAGAACATTGTCTATCTGATAGTGTAATCTGATGGTGTTAGGGTCTCCTCAATATTAGAGATGCCAATAGCACGTTGTAACCTATAGTTTGAAGAGAAAACACCGATATGCAAACAAAGGATTCTTATCATTCTTTGTTTGATATATGAAAAAACGATAACTTCACTTCGTTCCTCCACACAAACTTTACATTTTTCACAGCTGCAGCAGAAGGAGCTGCAAAAGCTGCAGGCTCAGCGGCTAATGATGCGCCAGCAAGGCCGCTCACACTGCGCTGAGCATGCGCACAGCTTCGCTCATGGAATCCGCCGCGAGCAGATCGTGCGCCGCCGCGCCACCTGCACCGTGCGCGTCAACAACCTGCACGCCGCCGAGGCCATCGAGACGGATGTCTGACTAGCGGGTGAGTCAACTCGCGAACTCACAGCCAGGTCGTCATCCATCATCCACACCTCCATTTAACGCTTTACTAGGCGACTGATGACCCTCGTAATATACTTAATACACTTGCACGAATTGGCTTCTTTTTAAAACTTATCTTGCCTTTTTTATAACACAAAGTTTCATGCATATTTACCGCTAACACAGACAGTGGGTAAGTAAAAATTATACACTTACGAGGGCATACAAATGCCATTTGCTTGGTAAAGAGTTAATTTTTCATCCTGAACAGTACCTTTTTTCCACTCACTCCTAACATTCCAATTTTATGATCGTATTTTCGAACTAGCTAACTGCTTATAGAGACAACAACTTAGATTCATATATCACTAGGTAGTTTCTCATCATAGAAGAAAAATTGGTACCAGAATACCGTAGATACAAGTGATAAACAAATAAAATAGACAGCCATTCTTGGCTTTTTTTTTGGCTATTCATAGGTAGTCTTGCATTCAGTCAACTATGATGCCACGGATCAAATACTATTAATAGTAATGAGTTGGAATTCCATAATGTATGCTAAGTACCTATAGCACCAAGCTACAAACAACATAAAGGCTTTTGGCGAACCACAGCACCTTTAGAAGGCATAACTCCGCACGCCACGCCGCCCGCTCCGTACTGAATTATTATGTTGTATCATATCGTTGCGTTTTATATCATCTTTCGACGATTTGATATTATGATACGGAATGTAACATCAGCTTAGATTAATTTTATTTCACTTATTGTTCGTGCTTTATAACAGCTGTAGTAAAATAAGCTTCTTTGAGAATCGTTTATTATCCACTTTTAAAAAGATTTTTTTTTCTATTATAGTATTAAGAATTTTAAATATATTTGGTGGGACTGCCTTTTCGCCGAAAATTGTTTGGCCGATTATCACTTGCCAACCAACGTTTCGCCTATTTTTCACTTTGACGACTAACGATTGTCAAATTTTTGTATGACAACGTTTCATTTGGTAGAATTATTGTTAAGCTGATTATTGTAATGACAAAAAACGTTTGGGGCATTTATCTTTTGTCAAATTATTTATTAGGCCAGACAACTTTTAGACGAATCGACTATAGTGCGCCCCGAGTTGGATAGGTTAGGTTAGAAGGCTAACGCGGGAGCGGAGCGGAGCGGAGCTCCCGCTTTAGCCTTCGTGGTTATTTTTTTATAACCATCCATAAATAGTGGCTTACTTAGTATTTTTGTACGCCACATTCAGTAATTTTGACAACAACTACATGAATATTACGCTAACTAAAACATTCGCTACTTGAAAGTTGGCATTTTGAAAAGTGTCATTCTGAAAGGAAGACCAAACGTAAAATTGGCAACTGTGAGGTTGGGTAATAAAAACAAAATTATATCACAAGTTGGCAAATGATTATTCTGCGAAATAAAATTCTGCGAAACGTTAGTTGGCAAGTGATAATCGGCCAAACAATTTTCGGCGAAAAGGCAGAGATCCATATTTGGTTTATAAATATCGAACTATATTATTATATGCTAGACCATGACTTAATTATAGCAAATAGGATTGATTCCCAAATTTTGTTTCAGTGTCCCTAATATTGTTAGATTTTTAGAATCCCAGAAATAGAGTACCTTAGCTTTTTACAAATCTGTAAAGAAGTATGATATTTTATGTGGGTAGGTATAGATCTCCGACAGCTACTGTACAACTATGAAATGCCTCCCGTCCCTTTGTAAATCCGCCGGAGCTTCATGAGAATTACTCTGGCGGCAGACAGCCTCTCATAGCGGGTAAGAGAACAAAGGTGGGCAGATAAACATCCAGTTCCGACAGGTTTCATATGACCAAAAGAAGACAAAAAAATTGTAAATCATCTCCAGTGACCTTGTATTAACGGCCGTTCCCAATAACCTAGTTAATCAAAGCCAGTGACCTTGTATTAACGGCCGTTCCCAATAACCTAGTTAATCAAAGCCAATAACCTATCTATCGCCAGTTTTGACATTAGAAAGAATAATAAATTCGGCCAAGTGCGAGTCGGACTCGCCCATGAAGGGTTCCGTAGTAGCAAAGGCGAAAATTGCGGTTTATGACGTATTAAAGAAAACTACTGACTGGATCTCGTTTGAACCAATTTTTAGTAGAAGTTTGCATGACAATTTACATCATATATTTTTTTTTGATTTATCATTCTCTTATTTTAGAAGTTAGAGGGGGGGGGGGGGACATTTTTCCACTTTGGAAGTGTCTCTCGCGCAAACTATTCAGTTAAGAAAAAAATTATGTTAGAAACCTCAATAGCATTTTTAAAGACCTATCTATACTTAGATACGGAGATACCCACTTTGGAAGTGTCTCTCGCGCAAACTATTCAGTTAAGAAAAAAATTATGTTAGAAACCTCAATAGCATTTTTAAAGACCTATCTATAGATACGGAGATACCCCACACGTATGGGTTTGATGAAAAAAAAATTTTGAGTTTCAGTTCTAAGCAAAAAAGCATTAAATTTTAGGGGTATGGGGACCCCTAAAATTTAATGCTTTTTTTTATTTTTGTGTTAAATTCTTAATGCGGTTTACAGAATACATCTTCTTACCAAGTTTCAACAGCATAGGCCTTATAGTTTCGGAGAAAAGTGGCTGTGACATACGGACGGACAGACAGACATGACGAATCTATAAGGGTTCCGTTTTTTGCCATTTGGCTACGGAACCCTAAAAACGTCATCAATCTCTATGGTAACGCAATTCATAGTAGAAAAATAACAAAAGGATTTGACAAAGGAACTATCTGTACCTTTTAATCCAGTTAAAATAAAGATTTGAGTTTGCATAATTCGCATAGAGCTGAAAATTGGTGGAGTTCTTAAATACATCATAATGAAAGAAATATCGAAGTCCCAATCGGTTGCACTTCTGCTTTTTTTTATTCAATGTTATACTTAGGTCAAATATACTGGATTCTCGCATTTTTCTCGTAAACAGCAAATGTTATCGCAAAAGTAAATTGCACAAAGTTGTACATCATGAAATTACCTACAAAATTGGTACTCTACTTATTTTTGTACGGATCACCATTTCGGAAATATCGCGATTTCAAAATTGGAAAGACTCATAATATATCTATTATGTACAAAATTATTCGTTCCTATAGTATGATTCATCAACGCAGAGCCGAAGCCGCTGGTCCTATAAACTTGAAATTTTGGCAGTAGATGCTTTTCATGTTGCTAATATCCACCAAGAAACCAAGTTACCAAGGTGCTAAAATAAGCTAAAAATAAATAAAAACGGAAATTAACTACTAGACAAATATTAATCCCATATTTTATCTCCTTAGCAATGAAATTTCCAAAATTCCTTTCTTAGTAGATACGAGTGATATGAAAAGCATTTACTGCCAAAATTCATAGGGTCAGCGGTTCAGGTTCTGCGTTGAGGAATCCTACTATGGGGAATGACATTTCATATAAATAACATAAGATTTCTTCCAATTTTAAAATCGCGATATCTTCGAAATGGTGATCTGCACAAAAAAAAGAATGGAACCAATTTTGTAGGTAATTACATGATTTATAACTTTGTCTAACCTACTTTTGCGATAGCATTTGTTGTTTACGAGAAAAATGCGAGAATCCAATATATTTGATCTTTAACCTTGAATAAAAAGAAACCGGCCAAGTGTGAGTCGGACTCGCCCATGAAGGGTTCCGTAGCAGCAAGGCGAAAATTGCGGTTTATGACGTATTAAAAAAAACTACTGACTGGATCTCGTTCGAACCAATTTTTAGTGGTAGTTTTCATGGCAATTTACATCATATATTTAGATTTGATTCCGACATAGCCGCATCTGCGCTAGCCCTGGAGTGGTGGTTTCCATAGGAGATACCGGATATGAACGGTTTAAATAATTATATATATAAAACCGGTCAAGTGCAAGTCGCACCCACGCACCGAGGGTTCCGTATCTTAAGCTATATAAACCGCAATATATTTTGATTGCGTTGGCTTTGAAGCTCGATTTTTGCAGTTTCAAGGCATTATATAGACTTGAGTATGTTGCATGAATTTTACCTTGATACCTCCACGCATTCCTGAAAAAAGGATCTTGACAGACAGACAGAGAAACGGGCGGCGAAGTGATCCTAAAATCCTTTTGAGGTACGGAACCCTAAAAAACATAGTATGTTGATGATCAAAATCCACCGTATAATGAAGCGATGAGATGTAAGTTTTTTGGTCCACCCCCAGAATATCTTAAGCCGGGAAGGTTTGAATTCAAGGGTGGATGAAGAAGCTAGGAATAACATTGAAATGCCTCCGTGCTATGATGAGCTGAACGGTGAAAATAATAATTCTCCGGTCGCTTCTGGTTCTGGTAATAATAATAATAGTTCTAATGATAATAATAACTCGGATAATAATGATACAGTCAGAGATAGGTCTATAGCTACGACTTCTAATAATAATACGAATGATGCAGCTAGAATTAATAATAATAATAACAATTCTGTGACTAATTCACCAGTGATAACTGTTACCAATGTAGAGAGGAATGATTCTAATTCAAATAATAATAATAATGATAAGACCAACACCTGAAGAGGCTCGGGTTAGACGGTTGGGTCAAGGGCCAGATGCAGAAGGCTGTGCTTCTTGATACGGCGCGCATCGTGAGGAAGTTCCTTTCTCTGGAGCCCTAACCACCGGTAGCTTGGTCCCTGTACCCGATACCGGTGGAGCACTGTTTTTTATATTTTTAAATAGATGTTTTTATATGTATTTAAAAATATAATTTATAAGTTTATTTAATGTAATAAAGAGAATAATAATAATGTGCAGAGTATCAGCTCTATTATTAATAATCTGCCAGCTATTGATAGCGACGTTAACGCTAATGATACTATTGTCAACTGTTAATAACATTATAGCGTGCTATTCATGTTATAACCTCAATAGCGTGCTATTCTTGTTATTAACATGACAGGGTGTTATTAATGTTAATGGCATGATGGTGTGTTATTTGTGTTGTTCGCAAAATAGCGTGCTGTTTGTGTTAGTGTCATAGTAGCGTGCTATTTATGTTAGTATCATAGTAGCGTGCTATTCATGTTATTATCACGATAGCGTCTTGTTCATGTTGTTGTCTCAATAGCGTGCTATTCGTGCTATTAGCATTGAAGCATGTCGTCTATGTATTTGGTAAAATAGCATGCTATCGTGATAACAGCATAATAGTCTGCTGTTGATGCTATTAGCAAAAAGCGTGCTATTAATGTTGTTAGCAGGATAGCATGATATTAATGTTAATGTTGGGCCGTGGGGTACCGGCAGAGTAGAATAGTACCCCCCTCTAGTAACCGACCAATGGCGGTATAACCATTTCAAATCGGCGTAGCTAAAATGGCACAGGGCGAGGATGGGCAGCAGCATCCTCACCGCGAAGCTACGTCCTGCGATTGCCAACACGCCTGCCCAGCGTGGCGATTATGGGCAAACTCCCCCTATGATAGGCACAAATAGGACCAGGCCCCTAGTCCCCGGCAGCTCCGCTAGCCCTGGCTCCGGTAGCGGCCAGGGTAACGGCGGAGCAGGGAGTGCTAAGAATCCCCGGCAAAGATCCGGCTACCACCCCAAACGACGACTGGCCCTGGTAACGCACGATGAGGACTGACGAGAGGATTGCTGAGCTGGAAGAAGAGTTGAGTAGGTTGCACTGGGATATTGTGGGGTTGTCTGAAGTCCGTAGAGAGGGTGAGGACACGATAACCCTAGGATCCGGCAACCTGCTCTACTACCAGGAAAGCGACCAGCAGTCGCAAGGTGGTGTCGGTTTTCTCGTTCACAGATCCCTCATTAACAACATCATTACCATCGAAAGTGTGTCGAGCAGGGTTGTATACCTAATACTCAGAATATCCAAGAGGTATTCGCTGAAGGTCATTCAGGTCTACGCACCGACCTCGGCCAGATGATGAAGTGGAGACTATGTATGAGGACGTAAGTAGGGCCATACATACGTCTAAGACCCACTTCACAGTTGTTATGGGGGACTTCAACGCAAAGTTGGGTAAGAAAAACCTGGATGAGCCCTGATGGTTGACGAATGACTGAGCCACGAGGAATGAGATAGACTTCATCATGACCAACGAGAAACGAATATTCAGTGATGTCTCCGTGATCCACAGGGTGAAAACCGGTAGTGATCACAGAATCGTAAGAGGCACATTGGGTATTAACGTTAAACTCGAAAGGTCCCGCCTGATGAAGTCTACACTCCGACCTACTCGTGCCCAAATCCAAAACCCCGAGAACTTTCAACTTGAGCTTTCGAATCGCTTTGATTGCCTAGAAAACTTTGCGTCGGTGAACGAGATCAACAACAGGCTCGTAGAAACTGTCCAAACGGTGGGCTCTATATGATTTGCCACTTTGCTTAGCGTTTGTGGACTATGAGAAAGCCTTTGATTCGGTCGAGACATGGGCTGTGCTTGAGTCTCTCCAGCAGTGCCGTATTGACTATCGGTACATCGAAGTGTTGAAGTGTTTGTATAATAACGCCACCATGTCGGTTCGAGTACAGGAACAGAGTTCGAGGGCGATCCCTTTGAAAAGAGGCGTAAGACAGGGAGACGTGATATCTCCGAAACTGTTTACGGCCACTTTGGAGAATGCCTTCAAGCTCCTGGAATGGAAAGGATTCGGCATCAATATTAATGGCGAATACATCACTCACCTCCGGTTTGCCGACGATATTGTAGTCATGGCAGAATCGATGGAAGATCTCAACACGATGCTCGAAGGCCTCAACCGAGTTTCTCAACAGGTGGGTCTTAAAATGAACATGGACAAGACAAAGGTAATGTGCAATGCCCATGTTGTACCTACCCCGATATCTGTTGAGAGCTCGGAAGTTGTTGACTCGTACGTCTACCTAGGACAAGTAGTCCAGTAGGCAGGGTACATAGCACGGAGGACTGATGACCGATGGGGTCGAAAAGTCCTCGAGTGGAGGCCACGTATCGGCAAGCGCAGCGTAGGACATCCACCCACAAGGTGGACAGACGACCTAATTAAGGCCGCGGGAACGTGCTGGATGCGAGCCGCTTCCAACCGGTCATATTGGAGATCTAATAGGGGAGACCTATGTCCAGCAGTGGACTTCCTATGGCTGAAATGATGAATGATGATGATGATCAAAATCCCGAAAATCACCCGAACAAAGTTGAAGGAATAACTAATTTTGAGTAACCAAAATCAAAACAAAAGTCGAAGTATTGAAACGTTGACGACCAGTAGCCACTGTAGCCAGTGCTAATGTCAATGCCTCTCTTCAATTTTTAGAGGTGATTGAAGTTTCATGACTTTGCGGACTGGTGAAATCACCTTCTCTGTCTCCGAAAAGAAGAATTTTGTAAAGATTTACCTTGTAATAGGTACTCGTAATAAGATTAATATGTAATAAGTTAGGATCGATTTTGCTTTGCTACTCCTGTCACACAGCCTATTTTTATCATGATTCTACTGTATGAACCTACCTATAGATAGATAATAATGAGAATAAAATTAATTAATTTAAAACAAAAAAATACATATAAAAATAATAAAATACCAAAAATAAATTGAAAAGCTATAAAACAAAATCCTTTTTACATGGTTGTACTTTCACCGCAGACCCACTAAGCTACAAACACCATGGAATTCTTGTGCGAAATAGACGTTCATTATTATAGTTTTATGACATTACACACAGAGTGCCTCGTTCCCTATTAGAATAGCGTGATGATATTAATTATCAACAAAAATATTACCAAACCGGCTGTTCACTATTGTGTCGGATTCGAGAGAAAATCGTATACTTAAGAACAATTTGAACTCTGTCGAGACTCTTGTCGAAGCCGAAGATTCTGCAGTGTGTAACCTGGCCTGACTTTGCTGAGATGCAGTAACTCTTGCCTCTCGAAATTCTTCAGACTGCTATGATCGAAATAATCTCTTCTTTCTAGCATTTTGCTACTTTTATTGTTTCGATCCATCACACAATTCACATTTTCTTAGGTGTGATTTACTATTATTGACATAACTTTTTTATTTATCAACCGATTTTAATAAAAAAAACACTAAATGTTAAGTGAAGCATACCAAAATCAATTAGTGAAAACCGCAACCAAAACGGTTCAGCCGATTCTGAGATTAGCGTGCACAAACGCACAGACAACAGACAAGCAGACAAAAATTCCAACAAACGTTTTGGCTTCTATTACGTTAATAAAGTCCCCCAATAATAGTTTTTCTCATTTCCATGCCATGTACAGACACCGATCGGTTACCATTTTATTGTATGTATATAGAACAGATAGATTATTGTGATTTACAATTTAGACCAACGTTAAACCACAGGTTAAACTAGGGGTCACGCAGGTTTATCTTTACACCACTTTAGACCAGATCCAATTTTCCTTAAACCATGGTCTAAATACGAAGAAGTTAGTCCGTGTTTTGTAATAAGACCGAAGTTGACTGTTGGAGCACATCAACCGGTCGCAAGTGCCCTGTGATTGTGAGGCCCAATCCCAGTCCATGTCGCATTTGCTCTCCTTTTCACTATCGTATACTACCGAGTACCTGTGTCTACGGAAAACGCTCTGGCTGTGGCCAAGTTTAGGGCCGCCAAAATTTAAATAATAATATCGAGCCGTTCACTTGATGAAGCAGAAAATCATTGCAGGTGTTAGCTGCCGGGTACCTACCGTTGTAGCTGATGGCTTCATTTAACCCTATGACAAATATTCGTAATACGAACTAAACTAGCCAAGTTAAATATTAAGCTCCAATATATTATGTTCGTCAGGCTGGCCCGGCCCCATGGAATCTGGTAACGAGACCTATATCAATCAAATGTACTCCTTGACACAAGCATACGTACAGTAAGCTTCAGAGAAAAGGGACCCCCCTTGTTAATGATATGAAAGCATGAGGGGGTCTGTTTTCTCTGACGCTGACTGTACTTACTTCGTTTTCAATGTACCTCGCTAGGAAAGAAGATATAGGTACTTTTTGGGGGCCGGGCTGGCCTGACGTTTTCAGCCCGGCCCCCTTGAAATCTTGAGAACTACAAGATGTGCTGGCAGTAGGTTACTAAAGATCGAATGTACTCCCTTAAGTTATGCATGTTTACCTTGTATTTTTATAATAAAAGTCAATAGAATAGACGATATTAACGGTCCTTGGGGGCCGGGCTGAAATTATTTCATTACCTTGAAACATTAAAACTATAACACCTATAAATTTATAATATAGGTACATATAATCTGCACGGGGGGCAGAACATACGTACTTATTTAGTTTTTACATAAACTCCCTAGTTAAGAAGTTATCAACACTTCGAGTTATTTCAGCCCGGCCCCCTTCAAGTGGTTATAATTTTTTTTATAGAGCATTATTTTACACAGGACTGAGTGAATTGAGAAAAGTGTAAAGAGTACATTAAAACAGTTTTTGTTGTGGATCTATAGGCCTTCTGGTTCACGAAGTAATTATTTATAACCTCAAATCTAAGAAAAGTATAGAGATTGATATAGGTCTCGTTACCAGATTCCATGGGGCCGGGCCAGCCTGACGAACATAATATATTAAACTTACTAAGTCATTATAGTGCAGTCATTGAAGCGAAAAATAGGGTCTTACCTCCGAATTTTTTAACTGTGAACCGATTTGCATGAAATTTTGGAATTAGGCTCATCTTACCCTTAACTTCAAAAGTGAAAATGATCTGAACTCCGCCTATTATTTTTAAGGGGTGTAAACAACCCCTTAATGGAAGAATTGACATTGAGCCATTTTATCGGTAGAAAACATGTCTAATAGTAAGTGGTGAAATTGTAAAGTATTTTCTAACATAATTACCTCATATTAAAATCATTTTCAACCCCTTGAAAATCTTACAACCCTTGCAAACAACCCCTAAATTGAAAAAATCACAAAAAAATACTTTGGTATGACATAAAAAGATGTATGTATAGTATGTATAGTATAGTATATATCCGTAAGTAATAATTTATATTCTCTATAATAATTATCAAATTTTTAACCCCCTTTCAACCCTTGAAATCTACCCCTTGATAAAAAATTGTTATTTTTTTTTTTTTGATAAAATGAAAAGGATTTAAATATTATTCCACACTCTCGAAAATGATTATCATATTCTTAAGCTTTTCTACCCTTAAAACTACCCCTAAATTAAAACAGTAAATATATATGATTACATATTTAAAAATAATTTAATTTAGAGTAAAAAATTGCCATTTATTGAATAAAATATTCACAAATTATATAAAATCGTACTATTATTATTAAAATATAATATTATTATTCATGATTAGTAGTAGCATATATTTTCATTAGATTTTTGGATAATATAATTTTATGGAACAATTTTAATAAGATATTAAAAAACAGGTTTTTATCTACTTACATTTTTTTATTAAACAAAATGTATTGAAATGGGGTGTCTAGTTAAAATATTATATTAAGCACGTGCTCATTCCTTTGCAGACGGAAATATACTGGTCACATTATAACGAATAAACGGAGCACGCACAGCTGATCACATGGCTTTTTCGTTGGCCCCTTCACTCAAATGTGTTATATATACATATAAGAACGTTGCGCGTTGGTATGTATTCATGCCTACGTTTCCAAAATATATGATCCATATTAGGTATATATATATATACACATTACAATAGTTGTGGGTCTCTATTATACTGCGTACTTTCACATTGCTACAAATAATCACACTCCGAAATTTTCAGTCACTAAGTAGAAAAAAATATGATAAGTTTTTGGACCATAACTCCTTCAATTTTCATGCTATCACAATTTATAAAAAACCATTGTAAAGGTAATTAAGAGAGCTACAACATCCTTCATTGCAATTCTTTCCTTCCTCCTAGCGTTAATTCCCAGTCGCATCCGAAGCTTTCAGCTCGGAGTCTGGGGTCCGCTTTTATCAGTCATAGCTACAGATTTGGCTAGACCTCGATACTTCATTGCAATATATAGTAAAAAACCTTTTTCTAAAAGGGTGAAGGGTTAAAGGGCTTAAGAGAGGCTGTGATTGCGCTGCCACGCGCTCTTCAAACAATCATAGCTCCGTCAATTTTTGTTTGACAGAAAAAACCAAAAAACCAAATTGTTTGTCAGAAAAATATCTAAATTTTTAATTCATACACTTTTATACGTATCTGTCGTCATTTTTGAAATATTATGAAAACAAAGTGGGTTTTTTTTAAATTTGAAATTTTGTTTTTTTTTTAATCGTGACTTTTTTGAAAAAAATGTGTCCTGAAGCAGCCAAACTCATACTATCTATCAAACTCTTCATAATAAAGTTAATTCTAGGCGGAATACGATTAATTTTAATTTTGGTGGAAATGGCACTTATGAAACCCATTGATTTAAAAGAAAAAACATTAGATGCTCCCCTTATTTGCAATACAGCTCACTTATTTTACGTGCAAAAGACTTTTAATAGTACTTATTTTAAAGCTTATTTCAAGCACTACAAAACCCTATTATATTAGAATGCACAAAATGCATCTGCTCGCCGCTAGATGGCATGGACCACATCGATTAAAGGGGATTGGGTAATCTAGTATGGACAGTGGCGTCCTTAATTTTTTCAGCGGCCATCAATAATTTTGATACCACTTCATTGTACTGTGTTAAACACACGTACAAATGTCATTATTTTCATTGTAAGTAATATCGGAGCTGCGATATACAGGGTGGAACATTTCGACTTTACCTTGAAGGAAAGTACCCTCATACTAAAAAGATAGCGAATTTTACTTAAAGGAAACATTACCTTATTTTTAAAAAGAAACAAAACTGCATTCAAAGACTTTCGAAAATGTCACACCCGGTAGTCGAACCGACTAAAATCTTCCTAAATCTTCTATTTCATGGATTTCCTTTTATTTAATTTGCCAAGTTTGTTAGAGAGATTTGATCCTTATGATCGACCCTATCGATTGATGCAATAAAATACAGGGTGTTATTGTTTCGAATTGTAGTCGGTTCGATTATAGGGCGTGGCAAACGATTTTTCAGCATTCCTTAAATGCAGTTCTGTTTCTTTTTAAAAAAACATACTAAACTGTATTTAAAGTTTTCTGAAAATGCGACACCCGGTAGTCGAACCGACTAAAATCTTCCTAAACCTTCTATTTCATGGATTTCCTTTTATTTATTTTACCAAGTTTGTTAGAGAGATTTGATCCTTATGATCGACCCTATCGATTGATGCAATAAAATACAGGGTGTTATTTTTTCGAATTGTAGTCGGTTCGATTATAGGGCGTGGCAAACGATTTTTCAGCATTCCTTAAATGCAGTTCTGTTTCTTTTTAAAAAAACATACTAAACTGTATTTAAAGTTTTCTGAAAATGCCACACCCGGTAGTCGAACCGACTAAAATCTTCGGGTCGGTATAATAATGTCATATAAATAAAAATGTTCAATAAATAATAATGTCCAGAAATAATAATGTACCAAAATAATAATGTACAAAATATAATAATGTCCAGAAATAATAATGTACCAAAATAATAATGTCCAGAAATAATAATGTACCAAAATAATAATGTACAAAATATAATAATACTGTCCTACTATACTGTGTAAAAAGGGTCAGTAATACCTCGAAAATTAATCTTGTAATTATTGAGGTTTATTTCCTATTAGAGCGAAAGCACACGATGCGTTGCGGCGACGCACCGCAGAAATTTCGCCGCAGTAGCGGGTACACGAGCGGTGCGACGCCGCTGCGTTGCTATGACGCAGCGGCGCCGCGTGCGCCCTAGCTGCGTTGTACAGTCTGTTAATAATAGTGCAAGCGCTAGAGGTAGTTGAGTATGCAAAATCCGAGTGACGGCAACTATGACCGGATTCTTATACCTGATCCTCTTAATAATGACAAAGAAATCTTGCCACCGGATGTGATGGTCCCTTCCCGCTCCCTTCACATCCCCTCTGCGCCCTTAAAGTAAGCATAGCGCGCGTATGCGTTTACTGTGTTTCTACATCTATTGACGTAAAGAAGTTGCTTTATTAAGTCGTGTTTTAGTATCCATTTTTATTTTATACTACTTAGGTGGCAAACAAGCACACGGCCCATCTGATGGGAAGTGGTCACCGTGGCCTATGGACGTATGCAACACCAGGGGCATCACACTCGTGCTGCCGACTGCCAACCCTGAATCCATATTTCCATACTAATATTATAAATGCGAAAGTAACTGTCTGTCTGTCAGTCACGCTTTCACGCCTTAACCACTGAACCGGTTTTGATGAAATTTAGTATAGGGGTAGATTAGACCTTGAGAAAGGACATAGGCTATGTTTGGTCGCGATAACCGATATCCACGCGGGCGGAGCCGCGGGCAAAAGCAAGTTATATTATTAATGCGAAAGTAGCTCTGTCTGTCTATCTGTTACGATTTCACGCTCAAACCACTGAAACGATTTTGATGAAATTTGGTACAGGGGTAGAGTAGACCTTGGGAAAGGACAAAGGCTATTTTTGGTCGCGATAACCGACATCCACGCAGGCGGAGCCGCGATAAGGGCTAGTATACATATAAAAGTGTAGTGTATTGAAAAACGTTAGAAATGTCGATAGAAGTGGTTAATTTCAAAAGAAAAAAACCTAACGAACAATTTTGCTTATTTTGCGATAATTGAACGAGAGATATACAAACAGCTCTCGTGCCTTAGGGAAACCTTGACCTAACAGTTAGAAGCAGTTGCACATATTTATTTTCTAGGAAAAAAATATCTCAGATTTATAAACTCAGATTTATACTGATATCTCAAAATATAGGTTTCAATTTCAATGTGATGAGAGTGATGTACTTCAGTCAGATGCTTTTTGCATTTGTATTTATTAAGGGCTACAGTACAAACTTTTATGTGGGAAAATGCTCATCAAACACAATTACCACCCATTGATTATATTATGTTCATTTGGTTACGAAAAGCTCAACAGTGACTTACGTCCACGGCAAAATGACTATATAAGCCGTCTTTACCAGAGTTATTAATTCCCCCCATGTAAATGAACTGTAAATTGCAAAAAATCTGAATTGGTTTGTATTTCATTATGTAAATGCATCAATAACAAATGTCAAAATTAAAAATAAGTATTTTTTACCTACTTTAAGAAAATTTATGCTTGAATTCGCTGGTTGTTCGAATAACTTTTTTTTTTAATATTACTTTTATTTTCGTTTTTTTTATTAAGTACCTATTTAAGAATCCATCCTCACTTTTACCATTAGAACAAACTATAAATTATAACTGAAATATTCATTAAAATGATTTTATATCATGTACCTACTCAATACATTTCCTTTACGAATAAGACAAGAGGGGGTAAAAAAAATGGACCAGAAAATAGACCGGCAAGATCCACATTATCATTCTTGGACCTTTTCTTCACTTAATTCCGTTGGCGAAATTCGGTACTCACATTTTGCATACTCACACCTCTAGCGCCCGGTCTATAAATCATAAACAACTACGCGGCGGCGCGACGTTGCGGCGCGCGCCGGAGCGGTGCCGCTCCGTCGTCGCAACGCATTCACCCCTCCCCGCCTCGTCTCGGTGGTTGCAAGTCCGGTGCGGCGACGCAGCGCATCGTGTGAGAGCGGAAACACACGATGCGTTGCGGCGGCGGCGCGACGCCGGAGCGGTGTCGCTGCGTCGTTTTACATAGAAATATCTGTAGCATGTCACACGATGCGCTGCGTCGCCGCACCGGACTTGGAACCACCGAGACGAGGCGGGGAGGGGTGAATGCGTTGCGACGCCGGAGCGGCGCCGCTCCGGCGCGCGCCGCACCGCCGCCGCCGCGTAGTTGTTTAGGGGCTGTCCATTAATCACGTGATGTTATTTAGCAATTTTCTAACCCCCCTCCCCCATGGTGATACGTGGTAAGGTTTTAGACAACCCCCCCCCCCCTCTAGCCAAAATCACGTGTATTTTTTTATTTATTATTGAATGCTAGAAAACTAAGAATCGTGACAAAAATCACGAGTTATAAAGGTGCGTACAAATGATATAGCATAACATGTTATATAACATTGTTATATAACAAATATAACAATTTTATATAACAATGTTATATAACAACGTTATATAACAATGTTATATAACAATGTTATATAGCAACGTTATTTATATAGCAACGTTATATAACAACGTTATATAACAATGTTATATAACAATGGTATATAACAATGTTATATGACATGTTTCGGTAATGTAGACACTGAAGTTAGTACAGTATTGCAAAGTTATAAAACAATGTTAAATAATGTGAACGTGTTATATAACACAAGTTATACAACATGTTACATGATCAAAAATAAATACACGTGATATCTCAATATACCCCTACCTCCCCCCTGGTGATATTTCGTGATTTTTCCGATTTGTTGAGCCTCACGTGATTAATGGACAGCCCCTTATGATTTATTAACATACTGTACAACGCAGCTGGGGCGCACGCGGCGCCGCTGCGTCATAACAACGCAGCGGCGTCGCACCGCTCGTGTGCCCGCTACTGCGGCGAAATTTCTGCGGTGCGTCGCCGCAACGCATCGTGTGTTTCCGCTCTGACATGCTACAGATATTTCTATGTAAAACGACGCAGCGACACCGCTCCGGCGTCGCGCCGCCGCCGCAACGCATCGTGTGCTTCCGCTCTCATTCCTCTTTGCTAACTTGAATGTGTTTTAATCTATGCTGGCCACTTATATGACGTACTAATAATAATAATGACAATGACAGACATTACTTTTGATTTCCTTGTTTTGTATGTCGTTTCAACTAATTTTATTTCAAAAAATGACTGAAAATTAATTAACATTTGTTAAAAATCAGAAAGGAAACCAAACAATGCTACATGACGGATATAGATATAATTTTAACATAACTAATAAAAAAGGGACGTCGATATGGCGATGCGTTATCCGTAATGAGTGCAGTGCATCCATAACTTTGGATAAAGACAAAGAAAATGTCATTCGTAGAAGTAAACATACCTGTAAAAGAAATATTACCAAGAATGAAGTATATTTAGCCGTCAATAAAATGAAATCCCAAGTTTGTGAAGATCACTCTCCAATACAAACTATTTATGAGAAGAACGTCGAAAGTCTACAAAATAAGGACATAAACTACTTGCCTTCATTTAGGGCTATGAAAGATGGTTTGCTGAAACTTAGGAAGAGACGGCTGAACGTTGATAAGTTAATATTTTCCACCGTAGCTGAGGTGACCATTCCGGAAATACTTGCGCGTAATTTTTTGGTATGCGATGATGGTGAACAGGAGAAAACTCTAATATTTGCCTCACCTCTGGCAAAAAAATATGTCAAGAATCAAACTGGTTTATATTTGGTTGACGGAACTTTCAAAACATGTCCACCGCCTTTTTACCAACTGCACCTCGATTTAGAATCTAATGATGAAACACACAATGTAGTTCCCGTATTCTATTGTTTACTACCTAATAAAAGCGAGGAAACATATATACGTGTTTTCCAATTGATTAAAGACAATTTTGGCATTTAAATAAAAAAAATAAATTGTGATTACGAGATTGCAATTATAAATGCGGTTAAAGATGTATTTCCTAATGTGGGAATCCATGGATGTCTATTTCATTACCAGAAGGCGATTACGAAGAAAGCCAAAGAATGTGACTTATACGAAACTTCTCACGGCAGGAATGTCGTAAGATTAATTTCAAATTTACCGCTTTTGCCTTCTAATTATATTCGTAATTCCTGGCTATCCATATGCGAAATTGCCATTGAATGTGTTGAGTTTACAAACTTTAAAAAATATTTCGAGCAGCAATGGCTAAATAAATTTACTACGGACATTTTAAGCTGCGACAAACCACAACATCGAACCACTAATTTATTAGAAGGATGGCACCGACGACGTATTTCCGTTAGAATACCAAAAAAACCAAACATTTATAATTTTGTTTCAAAAATTTCAAAAGAAGCTCGGCGTTGTGATCATATTATTAAAAACAGTTTATTTTTTTGTTCAAAGAAAAACCGGCGCAATTCAGATATTGTGTTCAACAAACATTACAATAACTATTTAAGAGAACTACATGAAGGAAAAATGACGTCCATTCAATTTTTACGTAGAGTTATTTATGGCTTCGTAAATGATTTTCAGACAATTTACTTTTCTTTTTTATGTTATAAAAATATGTAATCTTAAGTGCAATGTTTATGTTAAGACGGTAATAATAAAAAAATGATCTCAAAAAATGCATGCTATTTAAATTTGGTCCTTGACTTCATTACTCGCTGTAGACTAACCTTTTCATGCCCTTTTACTATCAATCCTAACCAGTATTAAATAGGTACTGTATAGTGAACGCCTACGTTGGACAAACCTAGTGTGAAGGCTCTTTAATGATGGTCTCGTAAAATGTCGTATAGTAACAGATGCTCATTTTTTTACAGATTCTTGTTTGCGTGCTCCAAAAGGAAATTCGCGACCAATATAACTCGTCGGTGTTTGACATTATTCGTGTTGGTCATTTTTATTTTTGGACATTATTCGTGTTGGTCATTTTTATTTTTGGACATTATTCGGTTGGTCATTTTTATTTTCGGACATTATTCGTGTTGGTCATTTTTATTTTTGGACATTATTCGTGTTGGTAATTTTTATTTATTGGACATTTGTCTACCGACCCAAATCTTCCTAAACCTTCTATTTCATGGATTTCCTTTTATTTATTTTACCAAGTTTGTTAAAGAGATTTTTGATTCTTATGATTGACCCTATCGATTGATGCAATAAAAATACAGGGTGTTATTTTTTCGAATTTTAGTCGGTTCGATTACAGGGTGTGGCAAGCGATTTTTCGAAATTCCTTGCATTTAAAGAATGCTGAAAACTCGTTTGCCCCGCCCTATAATCGATACCACTACAATGGATTCTTTCTTTCTTTCTTATAATTAAACTATAAGAAATAATTTTCGGCAAGTTTATAAAATATCGATACTATCGACTCTGACCAAGTTTTTCTGTAAGTCGGGAGGACGGATGGCATTATCCTTATCTTTCCATTATGAAAGAAATTAATCAAAATTTAGTTTATTAAACAAATATTACAAATTGAAATTATATATTTAAATACGAAAATGCATCAAATGAACATATAATAGGCATATTAATTTATTCGTACTATTAAACACGTTCTTTTTTGTATCGAAACTTTTTTAAGAACATAGAAACTTAACCTATAAAATTTAAAAAAGAATCTATAACTCACTTTTGAATAATAGCAATGAAAAAGTCGCAGTTTTATAATAGGTGTCATTACGTGCCTATTTGCGGTGAAATAATATCACTTTTATGAGCAGGTGTGTTGTAATAGTACATTATGGTACAAGCGAGTGGCATACGATTATTTTCAACACACTTGTGAATAAAATAATACTAAAAATACTACATAACACAATCAAAAAACAATAGTAAAAATCTATTTGTTTTCATACTTGTCATAAATATGCGCGCGCATCTAAAATTTTTATTTGTTCCTTTCGGAACAAGCTAAGGTGCTATCACCATGCTGCCTTGTCATCTACTTACTTATTTGAATTATGATTTTTTTTTCTCTGTAAATCCTCACAGAGAAAAAAAAATACATTTTAGTGAAAGTTTTGTTTATTAAACACGTACTACAAGTTAAAATTATCTTTTAAAATACGAAGTTGCATGAAATGAGCAAGCAATAGGTATATTAATTCGTTTGTAATATTGGACACGATCTTTTTTGTATCAAAACTTTTTTAAGAACAAAGCAACTTAATCAATGAAATTAAAAAATAAGAAGTCTATAACTCACTTTTGTGAAAAATAGCAATGAAAAAGTCACAGTTTTATAATAGGTATCATTCCGTGCTTAATTGCGGTGAAATAAAAGCCTGTTTATAAGCAAGTGTGTTGAAAAATAAGTTATACAGCTTCTATACTATTATTCACACTACCGTCGGCCATCGGCCGCGTGGTAAGATATTTTTATGTTGTGAATAGTAAATAGACAAAAAGGTTCCTGAAATTATGTTTAAACTTTCACAGCAGTTTATTTATTATTTATTTATTATACACCAAGTAAAAATATATAAGTTATTAAATTTTTAAGACTGCGTAATGTGATCTCTACCAGCAAAGATATTATATATAAAAAGAAGTAGATTCGTTATTGCGCGAAAATCGTGAAGATTCGAAAACGAGTCAATTGGAACGTTTGCCTCTAGTACCGCGTGCCGAGCGGCGCCGGCCGGACGTTGAGCGGAAGCATCAGTGACTTATAAAAATAACGAAAATGCCATCGTATGTTTATAGACACTGCACGAACTATTACTCTTAAGTTAATACATCAAAAGGGATTTCATATCACATGGAAATAATACATATTTCGACTGATAAAGACCAAATTTCTGACTTTCATAATATTCAAGTTAAAATTGTTAAAAAGAGACAGTATGATATAATTTGGTGCGTGAGCGACAAGGACGTGTGTGATCCGAACATAGATTAAAGTACAGATTAGAATATCGTAGGCATTAAACTCACTACATACTACCTCCCAATTTTAATTTGTTGTTTTTTATAATTGCCTACTAATACTATGTGGTTCAAGTAAGTTAATAAGTGCGAACTTTACTTCACTGGCAAGTATCTACTTAGGTAAGTACCTACTTGTTAAAATTTGTAGGTACTATTGGCAGCAACAAAATAATGAAATAGAATAAACATACCTAGCTTTTTTATACTTAACTAGCTGCCCCGGCGAACTTCGTACCGCCATATTTTCGGCCCGCGTGGTATTCAAATCCCGTTCCCGCTGCACCCTTATCACTTAGGGGGATGAAAAATAGATGTTGGCCGATTCTCATAGATACCGGATAAGCACAAAAAATTTCATCAAAATCGGTCGAGCCGTTTCGGAGGAGTTCGATTACGCACCCCGTGACAGAAGAATTTTATATATTAGAAGATACAATAACAATGACAAACAAACATATTTGTCTAAACAAAATTACGCAATTATCTCAAACTTCACTTTACTGGCAAGTACCTACTTAGGTACTTGTTAAAATTGTACTACTGACAGCAACAAAATAATGAAATTTAAAAATTATAGCTACCTAGCTTTTTCATAATACATTAACAAAGTTAAACAAACATCTTTGTCTAAACAAAATTAGGCAATAACCTCAATTCAGAGAGCTCTGTACCTTCTTTTTCAATAATTTTGTTAGCCTATGTCACCCACTAGCAACCGCACTGTGATTGGTACATTGTTATCATTAAAGTCCAAGTGACAAACAATAGCTGTCTTCTTCTTTTATATTGTATTTTTCATGTCCTCTCTTTTCAATTCATTGGTTATGTAGGGAAGTGTAGATGAATTAAAAATGTGTGTGTGTGAGTTCGGCACATTTTTCTACGTTGATTTGTAAGCATATGACATGTCTATGTTATAAAATGTCTTTGTCTACCAGGCTACCTTTAGATGGTAATTAATGTAATTATGGTTGTAGGATTGAGTAGGAGTTCGACGTACTTTTACAATGTAAACTTATTAGATAAGTACCTACTTAATTTCAGATTCTCCAGTACGTAAAATTTGAAATAAAGTTGTTAACTGAGGGGTGATATGTTACTGTCTTCTGGTGCTATTCCTTGAAAGATGCAAGTTTTATACACTGAAAAATAATCGACCACTACAAAATAGATCATCAACTAACTAGTTAAAACGTTAGGGACTAATAGGGACGTATCCTAATCCCGGCGACCTGGCTGATAACTGTTTTGTCTGGTAGAACTCGTAATGCTATGTAATAAAATAGCTTACGCTTACGCTTTCAGACCCGGCGAGCCGGTGCGAAGGCGTAGCGACGGTGTGGCGAGGCCGGCTGCCGGCGCGCTCCGCACCACCTTGTATCGTGTAACAAGCGTCTAACTTCCCTGTCGCACGCCGACACCGCCGTCTCGGCGGACCCTGCTCGTCGTTGCCTCGACCAATGCCCTGAGGCACTGACTCTTTCGACACATCCAACACCTATAACCCTTCTGTCCAACTACCCTCTATTACACTATACACTCAGACCCTTACACCGCGGTCCGTACACCCAATACTGACTTGTGAACTTTTATAAATAGCAGCTTTGTTACAAATCCCGAAACAATCCGTTGCTTAGAATAATATCGTATATTAGCGACAATGTGTTTTCAAGTACTCAAAAAAATAATAAAATAACATAAAAAAATAATTCTTCTAGGATAAATACGCTTGTACGGTGAGAGCGCGACCCGCCGCGGCCCTCGCCTTTTTTTGTAAATATAATTGATACAGCTTAGTTACCGCTTAATACACTTTCTATACATTATTGACACACGTGTAATAGATAATAAGAAATATTCTTTGTGACAAATAATCAAAATAGGCCTACAAAGTTGTTACTCTGTACACAGAGGTCTTTTTTCAAGCGTCGCTTGGACGCTTCTACTGCTACTTGTACATAGTAATATAATACGGGCGAGAGTCGCCCACCAGCGTACTCACTTGGATTATACATTACCCGGACATGACACTCGGAAAGACACTCTAACTCGGGCGATCACACAGATCACAACCACCATTTTAGCCCGACGGCCCAGACTTCAAGCCGAGCTGCCTCCTAGACCATCGGATGGCCGGCCGGACTTAGTTACGCCCTGTACGTTACCGCTGTAGCAAACGCGCGAAGCTTACAAATAGCTCAAAATAGTTTCTGAAACGTTCGTTAGTTCAAAACGTCCGAACGACAGCTACAGAAACTGGCTGCAGTATGGCAGTACTTATATTTATCACGATATTGAAAGGAATATTCGAGACACTGGAAGATGAGTAGTTATAAGTTGTTTATGTTGTAAATCGTCGTTCGTGAATTAATATCAGTGTATAATCGTTGAATATACAGAAACGTGTAAACGTCACCCTGATCCCTCAATGTACCCCGCCCCCGGTCCCGCGCCCCGTGCACCCTCGAATCGCGCAACAGTCTCGGCCACAATAATAAATATTGTTAGGACGATTATGTATTTAAATGTTATAGTAGTAGTAAGACGGCATTGCCATCTTGTCTATCATCATTCTTGTTATTTTATATTAATATTAGCTCATTGTAATGCGTAGAGGAGGTGCGATCAGTAGCAAGCGCCGCAAGCGCATGTCACTGCGAGCAGGTGAGGCAGCATGGCGTGTGTGTCCTGTGACAGATACTTTGCATTACGATGGTATTAGCTTATAATGTTACAGTTTAAACATATCTAGAAAGAAGTGAATTTATTATACGTATGTTTTGTAAGTGATAGGCGACAGACTCGACACGTTCCATTCCAACAGTTCGAAAAACCTAAAAGCTACCCCTGCAAAATGACGCATCCCGTTGTTTGTTTTGTGAACCATTCCTTCGATACATTAAGTATAATATATGTCCAATTATCATACTTGAATTTAGTTCCGGTTCTCAATACAAACCTACAAGACAGGTTTTCAAATGAAACACTACATAAATTCAGTACTTTTTAACTTGTAGCGACAACACTAAAATGTATGCAATAATGTGTCAATTCTTATTACGTTAACTGACATCGGTCTGTCGGTCAATGGAATATCCTTTACACTTGTGTTGTAATATCAACATAATCATTATTAGGTATAGATTACATCCAAATAATTTTTATCATATCATTCTAACACATTTCATAGCGTTAAACATCTAGATGAAAAGACATAAATATTTACGCCCTATATTATAGTCTAGCGTAGTTAGTAGTTATTGATAGTAGTTAAGTGCTGCCCTTATACTGGGTACCGATTCAAACAATTCTACGTCCATGCGATGAGAACAGTTTTAAGATTAACATTTGACTCTTATCTAAAACAATACCTTTCACACGTGACACATCTATATATATATTAAAGTATATAAGGAATAAAAAGAAAAGATACTTTCTGTGATACAGTGATCACCACCTGAAAACAGACAGTTCCGAGTTATACGTCTTAAAATTGATCTACGGTCCCGAGCATTTCTTCAATTTGTCACAGCAGTTTCAATCAATTAGCCTATCGCAGTCCACAGCAGTTTACATAAGATTAATATTAGGTAGTATTAAAATCAGTGTTACGTGTAAATCGGTGTTTAATTAATTATTGACGTCTAAACGAATTTTGTGTAATATGTAATAATTATTAATGAAAGAGTTCTAGCAGTGGTTGTTACAGTTGACACTTGAGCCCCGCAACCCGGTTGGAGTCGCGTAGAGTACGGTCTGAAATTAATTCATAGTGTTGTAAACGCATGATGGTTAAACGTGCTGGTGTTTCATACCCTTGGTAGCGAACATTTATGCGAAGAATGGAACAATTAGTTGGAGTAGAGAAGCGAATTGTAGTCGTATAAGCACTCACTGTTAGAACTCGTATAACCGACTTGAGACACCGAGTTCAGCTCGACTCCCGGCCACGACGACAACTGGTAACAGTTTGATACATTCATGTTATTAACGATCATATATATTGTAATAATTTGAGTGTCTTCTTCGTAATTGATATCAATAAAATCTGTCAATTAGAATTACGAATTATTTGGCAAATTAATTTATTATGATAGTCTTTGACTAACTGCGAGTTACATAACTTTGAACGTTTGCAATTATCTTAAAGGAGCACTGACTATGTTAAACTTGACGTATAAGTTAGTGATTTTTTCGCATATCCTCCCGGATGTGTGCGACTAACTCGCGTAAGTTTAGCCAGTATACAGCTTTTTGGCTGCAGCTCGACATATTATATACAAATAATATTCAGAGGTTACCTAACGCGTAACAGGCACCTACAACTGCCCCATACTTGCACAAACACTATCATATAGTTACTTCATTTGTCAATATATTCGATTTTAGTTAGTATACAATGTATGCTACATAGCATGTTGCAGTGTACGTTTAACTCCGAGGCTGTTGCGACGAAATATTTAAATGTCACCAATGTTGATGTACCTATCAAGTTTAAAATGAAGTAAGCACGTTAAGTTATATGTTAGTTTAATAATCAGATAGCACGGGTCCTGTACTGTATCTTGTGAAGGATGCTGCAACGCGGCAATAACTAACTTACTCAACTATGACCACGTTAAACATCGAACTTGGTGCCATGCGTGGATACAGGATGGGGCGCAGTAGGCATACTTGCCCCCTGACGCACATTCAAGTAGTTTATACTGAACAATTTCTTCGAAATTTTCCTGCTCCTTCTGAACGATATTCTGTATATATAAATATGTCACCTCTTCTGAACGAAATTTTTTTTGTGACGGAATGAAATATTGTAAATTGCTCCCTCGAACTTTCGAAGTCCTGTATCCGCGTCTACCTAATGAATTGTTTTAGCGAACTGAACAGTGGCTGGTGTCACCAGCAAACATAAGTGCCTAAACAACGTATAAATTTGAATAGATTTTACTGGAATTAACCACAATAATTTTAACTTCAGCTGCCATAAAATACCAATTTTAAATTAATAAAGTTTTGAATTTCCCTTTGAGATTCTCATCCATACCACAAAATTATGTTGAACTAAGAATTAGGAGATTATAATATATATTCTAAATACAAATTATGTTTTTAAGTAGTATTTGCAGTTGTTGGCACCGATCATGGCACTGTGCAGATCAATTTACAATAATTTTTTTCACAGGATGTATGTCATGCAGGTGCGGATACTGGGAATGGAGCAATGACTGCTATTGCCGGTTCCTCTTTTGACTTACAACCCAAGCACTTCAGTTAGACCAGTTTAAAAATTAAGGCGATGGCTTTTTTAAATCAACAAAACGTAAAAAAAATTCAAACATCTTTTTTGGGATGGGACAACTAAATGTACTCGTATATAATATACCACATCCTACGTTAAAAGTAACCGTTGATAATACAAAGGGTCAAAAAAAATTAAATACTATACAAAGTACAGCAGTATAGCCAAGTACTATACAAACAAAATTTTAGTGTCTGAGTTCTCTTCAGTTTCAGGGGATTATTTTTTTCGAGAATATGTATGAAGCTTTATTAATATAGCTTTATTATTTACATAATGTACATAAGAATCATATAAATTATAATTACCATTCGGATTATGTTTTCAACTATCAAATAAATAGGTTTCTATTTACTATAACAGATTGGTCCTTATACGTCAAAGTGATTAATAATGATAATTAAAATATGTCATAAAAAGTGTCAATAGCGAGTAGGTAATGTGGATGATTCAGGATGATGTGGCCCCGTTAGTTACTGGCCGTGGCCCTGTTCTATTAGTGTCAGAAGAAAAATGAGGAGGTCTCGCTCTCTTCGTGTTAGGTTTCCTGTAACCTTACCTATGTGTATTCTAATGGGGGTGCGTGCTGCCGTATTCTGCGGACAATAATCGAATATTTGACAATAGATCTACCATTTTGAGTACGATTTCGAAAACACAATGTTTATTCATGGAACTTACTACGATTTTATTAGGTAATTCATGCCAGGTTACAGTTTTATTTATCTGGGAATAAAAATATTGCTAATCTATTAATAAGATATTACAAGTTGATGACAAATAACTTTGTCGAAAAAAGAATATGCCGCAGAAACTAACGAAAGTAACAAATGTGTTCATCGGTCTCATGAAAATAACTAAACTTAAGCAATGACACGAATTGTTCAAGTTCCACCGCGCCATAAGGCTCTCTCAACAAAATTTAAACGAAGTTCTGTGCTTCATCCTGGACGGGAACACTTACTATGCCTCCCCTGAACGCTATTCAGCATAATAAATATGCGCCGCCCTTAGAACGCAAGTCTGTATATTTGTACCTACTCATTTTGGATTTTTGGATGAAAACCAGTATCCGCACCTGCATCCGCATGATATCTAAACATGGCTGACAATACCAGGTGTTTGCGTTGTGTTGCAGTAACGGTATGATGTTATTTGAATAACTAAATCTCATTTACATTATGTATGTCTGATTAATAATAGTCAATATGTGTACGGTAGTTAGACACCCAGCAATTAGCATTCAGACTCAAGTACAAAGCTCTGCCACAATGTTCTGCTTAGACGTCTCGCGCTTCAGAATGTAATTAGATTAGAAATGTGGTGTAAATGAGTCTTGGTCGATTGGAACCTATTTACTTTAAACCGATTATTTTTATAAAGAGGCAAACGTGCCTATCGATCTATAATCGTGTATTTCTTAGCAGTCTCACATTGTTAAACTCCTCCCCTCAGTCTAATATTGCTGCGTTGTTGCGAAATAAATATCACAAGTGGTATCTTATAAAGAAAACTGGCTGAATGACGCTCTAAGCAGACGTAGGTTGGCTCACACACAACCCACGTGACCATTCTAACAAGCTGCGCCGGCACAAATGTTTAGAGCGCAAGTAACGCGCGCGACTCGTACGCGGGGCATGTTTCAGTAACGCTCTCACTGAGAGCGCGGGGTTGTGCAAGACCTGTGTGGTCGACTCTCATACACAAGAAACAGATAGTGGTAAATTGTGAATTACTCATGTTGGCCAAAATTGTAGTTACGCCAGTTCAAATAGGCGTATTATAATTTTCGCTCAGTATTATTAGTTAATATTTCGTACGTAGTATGTATACAGAGGCGGCTAACACGGGCCCGGTGCATTACAGAAAGATTTGTTTATCAATCATCACTGTTCGTAAAACATTTTCAAACGACTTTTGCGTTACTGAAACAACAAAAAAACTATACTAACAATTAATTATCGTAGATAGTTAATTAAACCCACATAGATTTCACAAAGGAAATCACCTATTTCTATTTACTTGAGTAATATCAATCTCGTAGTTAGGAAGGAGTTGGAAATTTTAAATTTATTAAGAAGTCTGAAATGTCCGTTACGACAGGCTATATTTGATATGGTCTATAGGAGAAACTGTACTCGGTAATTTTATCTGTAAATTAAATTCAATTTAATTTAAGACTTATAGTTAGGTGATATCTGCAAACTATTAGCAGTGTGTGGTATATCTAAAATATTGTTCATTTTTAGAGCAGTTGTAATGTATTGCCTCGATAGTGTTGGGTGAGAGATGCGAGCGGCCGAAGTTTGCATGAATTCCGAAACGTTCCGATGGGACCCACCGTTTAAGTTGCATTTATTAACACGTCAACTTGTTGATGGTTGCCTCTACGCGTGTTCTTGCGCTTACTTTCCACTATATAGTCAACGCAATGCTGAAACAATGCTGACATTAATGTTAATCTAGGGTTTGTCACGCTGGCCTCAACTAGCATTGCATTGTTTTCTCGTGGTCGGCACACGACTAGTGTGACAGGCGCTAAGAGTCGATATATTATGTCGTAGTGGTACTAACGTATGGTTTTCCTTATTCACTGGCCTCCTCTCCGTCCAGGTCGAAGCGTGTTCAAACATATATTGAATATAATGTCACAAAAGTCAATCAAATATCACTTTAAATACTAGTATCAATAAATTTTTACATTATTTATTTTATATAATATTTTCGATCGTAACACTTTTGGCGTTACATAATATATACTTATTAAAATTTACTCGTAATTCAGTAATTATTAAAAGAAGGAGTTACGGACGATACATTGATGATTAAAACGAGCTTTTTTTTACAATTTTTGATCTGTTGTTTGCGTTATCATAAGCAATAGATCGGACACACGCTAGCTGCGAGCTTACGATATTATTTCAATTTTAATATCTATTAAATAATAACTTGTTGTATTATATTCAACACTAATGTAAGTTAAATTGGAGCGAACTCTCTAGATACATAATAAAATAACATTATCCTCTTACAATACATAACGTTAAGGGTTTATAATATTAAGAGCTTTTCGACTAGTATACTTACAAAAAAAACATGAGATCTTATGAAATAATCTGAATTTTTCGCGATAATTTATTGTATTTAATATCCATCCAGTATTATTAGATGAATAGGTGTAATGGTGAAATGTTACCATTTTCTAGCTCCTATAGAATGTTAATATAACATAAGTTCAATAATTGGCCAACAAATTAATAATTCTTAACGAAGTATATTTTTCAGTAATTTTATGGTCCCATCGCTCGTGAACTGAAGAGGTCATAATATGACCTCTTCAATTATTTCAAGTTCATGTCGGACGATACGTTCATTACATAATATGTTATATAGACAGTTTAATAAAATAGTACAATGTGTGGTAAAACCTGGCATTGCTCCTTTGCTCATATATTTATGTAACAAATTCCATACACTCGCAATTCGGTATTCATCTAGTCAGTAACGAATCCAACAAATATGGTAATTTTAAAATAAAGTTTTCTTCTTTCAAGGTTTATAAAGTAACCTGGACTCAAAGAAATCGTGGAGTCAAATTATGCAAAGAATAGTTCGTAGCAGCAGACGAAGTGGCGCTGCTGCTTTCAAACCCAACCGCAGACAGCAGCAGTAGACGACAGCACCGTATTCTAGTTGTAAAGTTAACGTATTTGTATGAACCATTCCGATCTGCAGTCAGACGACGACGTCGCGAGAGCTACGAAAGATATTTCTTGGAAATACATAGAAACCATCGTACGAAGTGGAGGAGGAAGAGCCGGAAGGCGGACCCTGAGCTCCGAGGTCATCTTGGCCACGGATGCAATCAGAAAATTGCATCTACATGAAGATGATGATGACATAGAAACCAATAGTGTCGCGACGACATGTAGTCTGCTGCTGCTGTATGCGGTCGGCTACGCACTCGCTTTAGTATTAATATAATTCCACAAATATTGCGAGTTGGCAGTGCTTGTGAAGTGGCTGCCTGTATCATGGACATGTCGTAAAATATAGCCAATGGTGCAATGCTCAATGACGTTATGAAAAAGTAACATCTCACGCTAATTTCAACATCAAATAATTTTTATTTTAAAAAAGTAGTCACCGTTGTTTATGTGTCTGTTTCGGAGTTCATCAAATCTTAGGCCCAGCATCTGAATGTAACGAACGATTTCATAACAAGTTCTGATCCGTCAGACTTATTAATCTTATAATAACAGATTTGTTCTTATTTTAAAATGGCGACGACATAAATGGAACCGTACGTGTGAAGGTATTATCGTGGAACGCCGAAACCCTAAAGTGAGCAAACAAAGAGCAACCCTAATGAACACACAGCCGCTGGATCCATGGTATGCCTGAACGCGCACGTATCTGTGTCGTCACCTAACACACCGCCAGTCGGTGAATGCATAAACGGGAACACTTTATTATTCTTTTAATCATATATGATTACTTCCGCCGCAGTGTAAATATTTCAAGGCACTATGGCCAGTGATAATATTAAGTTTAATGTGGTGGTTGTTAACTACGTCTGAAGGCTAATGAGGAATAGTTACGGATACATTGTATTTAAACGCTTGTGTAAAAAACAACTGTGTTAATCAGAAATGTTAACTGTCCAGCCATCTCTGTCGATGGAAAGTTTTAATGTGGAAAAAATATGCGTTTCTGACGAATGCAGGAGTGTTGTAACTCTTTGAAAACTTTGTGAGGGGATGTCTGGACTGTAGACTTCATTGTTAAATCCGTAGATATGGTTTACTAAACTTCGATGAGTTAGGCCTACGAAGCTACTGTTAGCTATAATCGAAAATTTATTATGTTTAAGCATTTACAAAAATCGTTCTATCTTTGTAACATACGAGTAAAGTATCTAAATTATTTTTGTATAAACTTGTTAGGTACTACGTCAGCGTGAAGAATATTCCTAAGTGTAATAAAAAATATTGAAAAATGAACCCAGATATTAAGTGCTGACTGTGATCTATCACAAAATGACTGACTAAGTACTTGTTTTCATTTTCACAATTTATCAATGAGCTCTACCAGTCCATACACTTCGACACTGAAACAATTGCTTAAAATATCCATTTCGATAAATTCCATGGTATGTCTGGAGCTTTTTCCAACTTTTATACTTAATTTAAATGTAACAGTGTTATACTGTTCTGCAATGTATGGTTTTCTTTTTCTTTAATCGAAATGTATAAATGACTCAATAAAATGACAACAGTGTTTTATTTAAATAATGCCCCTATATATACAGAGTGGAAGATTTTAACGTTACCTGGAGAGAGAAAGTACTTTAAATACTGGAGATATATAATTTCACTCCAAGGAAACATTCCTTTATTTTTAAAAGAAATATAACTGCATTCATAGATTTTTGAAAATTCGCTTGCCATGCCCGGTAACCGAACCGACTAAAATCCGAAAAAATAACATCCTATATTTTTATAGCATCAATAGATAATGTCAATAATGAGGATCAAATCTCTCTAACAAACATGGTAAATTAAATGAAAGGAAGTCCATAAAATCTTAACTTATAGATTCCTTTGAAACAGACAGTACTTTTGCTCAAGTAGCAGATAACTTTATTGTTGATATAAGGTACATATATCCTTATATCAACAATAAAGTTATCTTTGACGACATTTATTTATTAAAATGAGTACTAAATGACTGAACTTCGATTCTGATTTAGAATTTAACGTTATTGGGTAAGTGCATGAAGTACTCAGGTCTCCCGATTTAGGGCCAAGATACGTGTCTCAAGGCATACTTGGTTGGGCTTGCATGCTCCGTGTTGCGGGCTTGCGTGGTACACCGTCTCACCTCCGGTAACCGACGGCCCATAGAAGGCATGGCCCGTTTTAGTCGGTTCGAGTCCGAAATAACCTCCTCCTCCGGCTCCGGCGGGGGAGGTAACCGTGGGGATTTTTCGCACGATAAAAAAAAAAGGTACACCGCATTCCGGATCGCACCCTGGGCAGCGGAGATGGCCAGTTATTGGTTCGCCTTATAATACGTTGAAGACTTGAGACTTTTGAATTAACCTGAGATGGCGCGGCGTGCGGTTTTAGTCAGTTCGAGTCCGACATAAATATCCCTGCTGGCCAGTATCTATACTAATATTATAAAGAGGAAAGATTTGTTTTTTTGTTTGTTTGTTTGTTTTTTTGTTTGTAACGAATAGGCTCCGAAACTACTGGACCGATTTCAATAATTCTTTCACCTATAGAAAGCTACACTATCTGGGAGTAACATAGGCTATATAACATCACGCTACTACTAAAGGGAGCGGAGCAGTGAGCATAAATGTCAATAAATCGGGCAGATTTCCATACATTCTTTACTAATATTAGATTTGTGTTTTTGTATTCGAGTAAACTCAAGAACTACTGAACCGATTTCAAAAATTCTTTTACCATTAGAAAGCTGCACTATCACTGACTAACATAGGCTATAATTAATTTTCAAAAAAATAGGGATCCTGGATAAAACTTCAATAATGTAACCCAAGGTGTAAAAAAATGACCTAAAAAATTCCTTACATCGCGTACGCTGCGAAAACTATTGAAGATAGAACAAAATAATGTACTGTAGAAATGTATAACTTAAAAAGGTCTACATAAAAGTCCGCAACAGCATATGTCTATCTAATAAGGGTAGCTCACAAAAACCATTTTTATCTTTTACAAATTATAAAAAAAATATGTGTCATTTTCGAAGCTATTTTTAACAATATAGTGTTAAGCCTTATCTGACTAAATACGTTAGATACATTGTACATTTAATGTAGATCAAAATTGCCCTTTACACTGTATAATTATAATGAATATTTTAGAATCTATTGCAGTATGAAAGTAACGCGCGACGATATAAATTCAAGCCGAAATGCCGATCAAAGTCAGACCACGGAATCTATACTTTTATATTAATTCTTATCTAAATAAATCGTTTGGTATTTAAGATTGTTTCAATACCTGTTGATTACTTTTTGAATTATTGAAATCGGACGTTCTATTCAAAAGATATTACGAAATTATAATGTCAATAAATCCGGTAAATTACCATACATTATTTGAAAACTAATTAGATATTATTACGGGCATGGGCTAAAAGGGTGCAACCACGGGTGTTCGAAGTATTTCACGAGCGAAGACAGGGAAAGTCAGCTGAACACAAGATGCAACGGTAACGGGATCCGAATGCGGGATTGGAACCTCCATGTGATGCATCCTGGGTAACGGAGGCATTAACGCCCCTCACCCAGGGGAGGCGCTACCGCCTACGGCAAATACATACAGCAACGGGAGCAGCTCTATAGAGGGCTGCTCAAAGGCTTCCTACATGTCCCTCTGACTACGAGGAGGCCCAGTAGAGAGCAGGAAAGGGAAGGGCTGGTCACCGAGCGCGGACGTGAGAATTATAGGTCCGGCCTCCTGTCATCCCTTCACGCCCGTCTCCTCCCTTTCCGGAATTCGATGGGACATCGTGCTTCCCACTTCTGAGAGGGCCATCTTAAAATTGTAGATGGCCCAGGGTCAGCCGGGGGGTGCGGAAAATGCCCTAGGCAATTTTACACTCCAGCAACTGAAGACCCGCGACGGCATGCTGTTTAGTGGGTCCGAATTCCACATGGCACTCCTGATGGCTGACGGGGATGGTATCCGAGGCAATTTTAGCACGAAAGAAAAGTTTGTACGGAATCCGAATTCCACGCGGGCGGAGCCGCGGGCAACAGCTAGTATACGTATAAAAACAAGGACAAGTAATATCTAAATATGGAATTTGATTGTTAATTTATGATATCTGATGAATCCTTGAGTTAAGTTATTTATTTTGTTTAATCGAATTTAAAAAAATAGTTTTCAGGGATTTCCTTCCATTTAATTAACCACGTTTGTTAGACAGATTTGATCCTTGTGATTCACACTATTGATTGATGTCATAAAAATACAGGATGTCATTTTCAAAAAATTATGAATGCAGTTTTATTTCGTTTTAAAAATAAAGGAATGTTTCCTTGGAGTGAAATTCGCTATTTCCAGTATTTAGAGAACTTTCCCTCCAGGTAAGGTTAAAATCTTCCACCCTGTATATACATTACTAGCTATTGCCCGCGGCTTCGCCCGCGTGGACGTCGGTGACTGCGACCAAAAGTAAACATGCTGTATCGTTATGCGCCACGCAAATGTTCGAGTTGCCGTCGGCTCGACAGAAGAAGTGTGCAGGTTGCCTACATAAGTGCTTCCCTGTAAACAATGTTGGCAGTACTGTTGTCGGCGAGAACAACCGCTCACTCTAGAGAGCGCTACATATATTATATGTAGCTGACCGTGTGTGAAGCACGACGTACCTAAATCGACACCCCTAGTCATTGCAAAACAAACTGACAAGGGAAACTGCAGGCGTAGTTAGTAGAATACCCTTTATTCCACCTGGAATAAAGGGTATTCGCGGCATAAACACCTTTTCCCCTCGGTCAGAACCAGTTAAAATAGTCTGCAACAAAATATCATTGAGGCCACTTACCCATACCCAATTATGGTATCGTCGACAATTGTCAGATTCTAGAAATGTCAGATGAGTTTAAAACGCCAGATTCTATGAATGCCAGATTCTACAAATGCCAGATTCTTATAATGCCACATTCTACAATTGCCAGATTCTGTTAATGCCACATTTTTGTTACAATTGCAATATACACAATTTCCTTAATTGAGTACCTAAATAAAACTTTCGCTAATTTCTAAAGTTGTTGTTGTTTTAACTTTCTGTTGTTCTGTTGTTGCAGACGTGTAATGCGAAGTCGGGTGCCGTTGCACAACTTTGGAGAACTCAATTTATGCATATCTAATCATAATTCGTAGTATACGTAGTACCGGCGGTGGATGGTGGGGGGAAGGTTGATGCTGCTTACTTCGACTTCAAAAAAGCTTTTGATCTAGTCGATAATGACAGGTTGCTCAGGAAGTTAGCAGGGGTCGGCTTCACCCCACACTTACTCTGATTCTTTGCCAGTTATATGAGGGATAGGCAGCAGTATGTCGAATACGCGGAACACGTATCGGCACCATATTTTACCTGGTCTGGTGTGAGCCAGGGCAGTAATCTTGGACCTCTTCAGTTTATACTCATGATAAACGATCTCCCGGAAGCGGTCAAACACGCAAATTGCTTGCTATTTGCGGACGATCTTAAGTTGTCACTAGTCGTAAAGGACGGGAATGATTGTGACCGTCTGCAGAGGGACATCGACAGCGTGGTTGCATGGAGTTATGCGAATTGTTTACAATTTAATGCTAAAAAATGTATTACTATCACTTTTTCACGCGCACATCGTCCAATTGTAAACAATTACAACGTGGATGGTACGAGCATGGCCAGGGTCACAGAAGTCCGAGACTTGGGGGTTCATTTTAACACGGAGCTAGCGTTTAGTAGTCACATAGTAAAATGCTGTAAAAAAGCATTTAGGAATTTAGGTTTTATGTTACGTATTGCTCGCAACTTTACTAACATTAAAGCGATAATCGCGTTATATAACGCTCTAGTGAGGAGCCAGCTAGAATGTAATGCAGTCATCTGGGCCCCACATGAAGATAAATATATTCTTATGTTGGAGAAGGTACAAAATAAATTTGTAAGATTTTTATACCTACGCTTGTATGGAGTGTACCCCTTTTACCCACTCATGTATCCAACTCTGTTTGTTTTGGGTATGGTTGGATATAATAGGTTGGCAGTTCGCAGAGATTTCTCACTGGTATCTTACATATTTGCTTTTTGCCTTTGCTTAGCAAGGCGCCTATATCGCGAGCGATTCGCACTTTAAGCCTGGTGGCCGTGGACGTGCACATATTTTCATGTACATTGAGTGAATTCACAAGGGTGGCGCTATTCCACATTAGTTATGGAACCTAAATGGTTTATTTTAACGATTTCTTTTTTCTTTTTGTGTGCTAAATTTTACTACAGAAGATTTATTTTTGTGTTTAAAATTGCTACACTATTGCATTGGGTGTATGCTTGTAACGATAGATGTACGTTTGGATAAATAAATAAATAAATAAAATAAATAAATTCGGGCCCCAACACGGAGCTTAATTTCGTGCGCAGGGAGCCCAGATGCATTTAGTGGGTTTAAAATCTCCGTGAGATAATAGTTACGGAGTTGAAGGCAAAGTAGGACATTGAGGGTGATTCGAATAACTCCAGGACCTTATATTAATGGTAAGTGTTGAGTTGTTTCACGGGGCGAGGATGGCTATCTCACAAAACCACGGGTTTCCCTCATATTTTTTTTTAATTATCCCGATTTATTAATTATTAAGGTCATTATAAAACGATAATCAAACTTGAAACTTGTAACTAAGTAATTGACATTTAATTTAAAATGTGAACATAATATAATCTATCTAATTACAGTATAATATTATTCTAGCTAACAAGACTAAATCAACAAATAAAAAATTTACAAGATTAAAAAAGAAAGGAGAGGGGGGAGGAGGTCAGGGGTCAAGTGTCGAATAATTCCTCCTCATCGATGTCGACTGGTAACGTACCCAAAAGGCTAGCGGCATTACCCCGTTGGATGGCAATGCCAATCCTTTGGGCAAAAAAGAGGCCAGCCCTTTGGTCACGCGAAGCATCGACCAGTCGCTTTGCTATTTCTTTGTAAAGCGACCGTGCGCTCGGACCCCACGAACCCAACATTTCGACCTCAAACAGCTCAAATATATATATAATTGTTGGTGATATTATCATATTTTCGCCGTTTAAGGGTCTCCCGCAGATGCCGCAGCAGCACAAGCGCAGCCCGTCGTACTTGGAAGATGGGAAGGCGCAAGGGCGTCGACCGCCTCGCCTGTTGCGTCCTTCACCAAAGGCGTGCCCATCTTCCAAGGCAACAAAGACATACCATCCGGTCTCTTGCCATCGTCGCGCACCAAACCAACTGGTTCAAGGATGGCTGGGACGCTGGCGGTGACCAGAGCCCGGTGGATTATATCATTTCAATGTGCTCATGACGTGACATGCGTCCTGCGCTCCTACTGCATGATACGCCGTGATGCCTGAGGCTGTGGACTGCTACTCCGCAGTGAAAACGATGAGGAGAAACACAGGGAGCACCCAAACGAAGACAGACTTCAATTCTGAATGTCGTGTCGTCCAACATGGTGCCAGTGTTGAACGATGGAGGAGCCTGAAGCCACACACCAGACTCCCATTCTCCCACAGCCAGAAGGCGAGCACGCTCTGCAACATTAGAGGACGTATTATCTGTGGTATTATTTCCTTCATATTTATATTTATGATGTCCGGGTATATAGTATGAGAAATGAGGGACTCTAGAGAGGGTAATGTGATGCATAATGACGACGCGCGACGGTAGTAATATATTAGCACCGCCGACCGATAATAGAGTGTCGGAAAACTCTTGAGCTTGCGAGTCCCCTTCTAGAAAAGCACGCATGTTTCGCCTCCACGAATAGTGAAGTGCAATGGACCATAAAAGAGACCGTTTGTGGCACGTGTTAAATTCATCTACACGAGTCCGTCTAGGGACAACGGGAAGGCTCTGGCGATAATCCTCGGAAAAAAGAGGTGTAACACCACCCCACAAATAAGCTGTTCATTTCAAAGAAATTGTACAGACGCTCGTAGATAACCCTGTCGAATATTTTTGATAGGACAGTGACAAGAGCTATTGGTCTGTAACAACCCATGTCAGTTTTGTCATCCTTTTTAAAAAGGGGTTTGATTACAGTAATTTTTAGATCTATGGGAAACACACCATGAGATATGCATAGGTTAATCAAGTGACTTAAAACATCTGATATGCTAAAAGATACGTGTTTTATTTGTAGAAATTTCATCGTATCCAGTGCTATTTGTGGTTTTTGAGATTAAGGATGATTTTATTAATTTCTTCAGGAATAGCAGGAGGCATAAACAGAGAATTCTGTTACTTGTTAGGGGTTTGACATATTAAAGTGAAGGTTTAGTTGATTGTACCTACTTTTTTGTTTTAGAACCGAGATAGTGTTATAAATAGAAAAGCCACAGAGTGAACAGTGCCAGCCTGACCTTGCCCAGAATTGTATTGATGCTTAGTAGCATCAATACAATTCTGGGCAAGGTCAGGCTGGCACTGTTAGCGAATGTATTGATGAGGCAGTTAAGGGCGAGGAACCAGCTCCTAAAGTGTTTAAACGGGCCATAGCTAAAATCACGACAAATCGTTGGGATTTACTCGCCGGTAAACCAACACCGAGTTTCCATGAAAAAAAATCTTCAATTTACAGGTAACGAAATAAAGCTGCCTGTGTTGAAAAAACACTTTCCAAAAATGCTGAAGAGGTATCTACCTCTTCACTTCAGCATTTTGGTATCTCTGTACCTCAACAGGGAAAGCAAAAATTTTAGGAATATTTTTTTTTAATTAAAAAATATACTAATGAAAATCAAAGTATAATGCTCTGATATTTCTATTATAACTTTAGGTCGCTCGCTGATCATTGTGAGAATCCCATGAGAAACATACTATTTTGTAATGAAAGAGGGAAAGAGTTGCTTAAAACTTCGACAGAGTTTTTCATGGTAATATAAGTTATGCCCGGAACCATATCGTCAAATTTACGTGATTCATGGAGACCGTGGTAGAAATCTGGAATATAAAAATATTGTCCCATTAGCCTTTGAGCTTATGACTCATGATGGGAATGACGGAGTGTAATCCCACGTCACGTAAGCTGTGATCGTCTAGTTAAATTACTTGTGCTTGTACCCGATTGAATGCCCTACTTAGTCAGCTATTGTTCAATATCAACCATTGATCATTATTGTCGAATAACAGATGTTAGCAGAAGCCATTTAGCTTAGTTGAAGATGTTATAGGGAATATTAGTAATGTCGATTACTAATATTCTTATATTGTACTAGCTTTTGCCTGCGGCTCCGCCCGCGTGGACGTCGGTTATCGCGACCAAACATAGCCTATGTCCTTTCTCAAGGTCTAAACTACCCCTATACCAAATTTCATCAAAATCGGTTGAGCGGTTTAGGCTTGAAAGCGAAACAGACAGACAGACAAAATTACTTTCGCATTTATAATATTAGTATGGATATGGATATGGATTATATAAAATAAATACATTTATTTTAAAACATTCTAAAAATGTTTTAATGTCAAATTATGTCAACCGATATGCGTCACATCAAGAAAGTTTGGCACATCACTAGTTTTAATTTTCTGAACCAACGCTACTGCATTCAGCGCCACAATGGCGTGAATCAAAAAGGCTTAACATTAGTTTGACAGCCACCTATCCCGTGGTGTATAAATAATAGAGATCAGTGGTATCGTTCAATTTCTTGACACCTGACAATGAAGTTCATAACTTAGGGTAAGTTCTCCAGTGAACGAACTCTCAACATTGGATGAACAGAAGTGACTTATTTTTAATAAAATAAGAAAATAATGAATCTAGAACTCCCCATCAACACAGTACGAGTACGAGAGCAAACAGTGTTCTGGAATAAACGACACAAACATTATAGAAATCGTTTATTAACAAGTAGAGCCTGGAGGAAATTTGTGAATGTAGTAATATACGAGTATTTGATTAGAATATTAGTTAAGTATAGGATGTTTTTTATGATAACAGTGACTATTGGCAAGTAAACGCTTTAGCGTAATGGCTTACCGAACTTTATTGACACAATTGTATCGACGTGGGCCCAACTTCATGCGTATTTTAAATTTCTAATGACTATTAGTTTTTCACAGTTTTTTGTCATGTGTCCCATTTTAGATGACACTGATATAGCAAATATGATCATTGACTCTGGGGACGAGGGCTATGAAAATGAGGAAATCGATTTTTACAACTTTATTGAAGAAATCTCCGAATAACCCGTTCCTCTTCCTCTGATGAAGGTAAAGAAAGTGACGACGATAACATACCTATGAGTATACTAGCAGTAAGCAGGATGGCAGAAGAAGCCCTTCAATGGCAAACCTCTTTCAAAAGATGCTGTTCATGATCCAGGCTAATAACTATTCAGTCGATGAACAAATTATACATTTTGAAGAACGGTGTGATATGAAGGTAGTCGTAAAAAATAAACCTCGTCCAGCAGGGTTGAAGAATTTCGTGCTAACATCTGCAAAGTACAAGTTTTAGACTTCGAAATTTATCAAGTCTCTACGGTTCAACAACAATTGTGACCCTCACAATATTGTACGTAGGAAATGGAGGGCCCAGTTTGATACAATTGGTAGTATATGAATTTTCCAAGATGCCGGCGGATAATGAGGAAAATTGTTAGTACGAGAAAATTAGGATTTGACACAGGAATAATTCCTAGTAGCAATTTTCTTTCGGAATTCATAGAGGGAGGTTACTGGCAGTCTAAATTTCGATTTGCGTGGTATTCGGTTCGTTGCGTTCTCCGCCATCTTGAATTTAAGGGTACATTTTTGTTTACTAAATAAGTCGTTTATTTTTAATTTTACAGGAAAAATTATTACTACATAGTTTAAAATTAAATTTTCTACAATTTTACTGTTCATAATTTTTTCCTAGGATCGATATTTTTTGATTACTTTGATACCACCACCTATTGATTTGATACCACCCAAAAAGTGGTAAATCTTTGTTTAACTTTTTTTGACTTAAGAAAAATGCCTAGTAGCAATTTTCTTTCGGAATTCATTAAGGGAGGTTACTAGCAGGCTACATTTGATTTTGCGTGGTATTCGGTTTTTTGCGTTATCGGCCATCTTGAATTTAAGGGTAAATTTTTGTTTGCCGAATAAGTTGTTTAGTTTTATTTTTACACGAAAAATATTTACTACAAAGTTGTTAAGAATTAAATTTACTACCGTTTAATATTCATAATTTTCTCCTAGGATCAATATTTTTCGATGTATACCCCAATAAGGTGGGGAAATTGTATTCGATTTTTTGACAAAGGAAAAACTCCTAGTAGTTATTTTCTTTCGAAATTCATTAAAGCAGGTCACTAGCAGTCTACATTTCGATTTGCGTGCTATTCGGTTCTTTGCATTCTTCACCATTTTGAATTTATGGGTGAAATTTCAGTTACTGAATAAGTCGTCTATTTTTACACTAAAAATGGTAATTTAGAATTTGTTTAGAATTAAATTTCAAAAAGAAAAAAAGATGTTTTATCACCATTATTCGTGTAAAACTAAAAATAGACGACTTATTCAGTAACTATAATTTCACACTTCAATTCAAAATGGTGAAGAATGCAATGAACCGAATACCACGCAAATTGAAATTTAGACTGCCAATGACCCGCTTCAACTAATTTCCAAAGAAAATTACTACTAGGAGCTTTTCCTTTGTAAAAAAATCGAATACAATTTCACCACCTTATTGGGGTATACATCGAAAAATATTGAACCTAGCGGAAAATTATGAATACTAAAAGGTAGGAAATTTAATTCTTAACAACTTTGTAGTAACTATTTTTCGTGTAAAAATAAAACTAAACGACTTATTCAGTAAACAAAAATTTACCCTTAAATTCAAGATGGCCGATAACGCAACAAACCGAATACCACGCAAAACCAAATGTAGACTGCTAGGGACCTTCCTTAATGATTTCCGAAAGAAAATTGCTACTAGGAATTTTTCATAAGTCAAAAAAGTCAAACAAAGATTTACCACTTTTTGGGGTATAAATCAAAAAATATCGATCCTAGAAAAAATTAAGAAGAGTTAGACTGTAGAAAATTTAATTTCAAACAACTTTGTAGTAACAACTTTTTGTGTAAAATTAGAACTAAACGATTTATTCAGTAAACAAAAATGTATCCTGGTGGAGCTCCTCTTGAGTTAATTTTTTATTACAAAAAGTTTTGTTTGCACACACTTTTTGGAGTATAGTTTCTGGGCTTTCTGGTTTGTTTTAAAATCTTTTGACACCGCTCTTCGAACTTCACTCTTCATTCTTGATTTGTCATATAAAAACGCTTTAATATTTGAAAAACGCATAAAATATTAATATAAAACGCTATAGTCAACAACGCATTATTATTATCTCTTTGGAGACCATAGAAGATCCTTTGAATATCTATTTTGAGAAGATCATACAGATTGACCGGCCGGTCACGACGCCAGCTACAGCGGCGGTGTCATTTGGAACAGAAGGTTAGTGCAGATTCTGTATCTCCGTTTCTGAGGCGGTCATTCTTGTGTGCAAACTTCTTTCCTTTTGGTGAACTATTTTACACGTTCTACCATAATTTTGGTCCTTCGAGCCGGATATGGCCAGTAAATAGTATATTCACGTAATTATTGGTGAATTTCTTATTTCTTTCCGATTTATATCGCTTAATTTAGTTCATTAGATTCGCGTAATATTGGTGAATTCTTATCGCCATCTTTGTTTTATTCGCAAACAGATTTACGTAAATTATTTGGTAAATTCTGTATTTATAAACGCTAATATCTAAATTCCTAACTTTAATTTGCAAAATGTCGTCTGATCACGAATCGAAGATGATTATGTTGCATCAGAAGAGAGAGATGTTATTCGCACGCTTCACCAGATGGTATAAATCTTCAAAATCCATTGTTTCTTTCGATTTATCGACGCGATCTAATGAGGACTTTCTGCTTGAGACGGAGACCATAGATGAAGTACGCGATAAATTTGAGTCAATTGTAGACCAAATAAATAAGTTGAATTTATCATCAGAACCCCCATTAGAACCCGACTATTTTTGCCTCGATTCTTTTGATACATGTATTCGAGAATAAAACGCGTTAGAAATAAAATGACTGCTCTTAAGGTCAATGAGGTCGCCTCACATGGGTCGAGAAATTCGAACGCATATGTGGTGAAATTAGAAACATTGGCAATTCCGAGTTTTGACGGACGTCCTGAAAATTGGAATACGTTCTATCATTCTTTTAAGGCCAATGTTCATTCTAATGAACAACTGTCTGATTCGCAACGTGTGCAATACCTATTTTCCAAACTAACTCGTGACGCATTAAAGTTCACTGCCGGTATTGTTCCATCAAGTGAGACTTATAGTATAGTCTGGGACGCCTTGGTCAAGAAGTACCAAGATAAACGATCATTAGGTGTGTACTATCTTAATAATATATTAGACTTAAAAAATTGTTCACCTAGTGTGAACTCGCTTGATACCTTTATAAGTTTATTTTCGGCTTCCATCGCTGCGCTTAAAGAGTTAGGTATTGATGATTTGAATGACTGTATGTTTCTTCAATGTGCCTTGAGGAAATTGGACCCTCAAACTATACAAGCTTTCTACAGAACTCTCTGTTCGAGGTGTTGAATTACCCACGACACAACAGCTGATTGATTTTGTACAAGATCATGCTAAGATGATTGAACGGTCTAACCCGCGGTTTTCGTCGTACGCGAAGTCGTCCGTTGCTGTAACGTCACAGTCTCATGATATGCGTGTACAGCGAAATTCTAAGTCCTTTGTTGTCAGTGAGCCGATTAATAATAATAATAATTTGCCCGCTACAGTGGACGCGCTTTGTTGCTTATGCGGCGGCAGCGACCACCTTCATTTATATCAGTGCGCTCAGTTTAAGAAAATGCAAAATGCAAAGGCTAGATACGAGTTTATTAAATCTAAGCGTGGCTGCGTCAATTGTCTAAGCACATTACATAATCTCCCGCATTGTAAGAGTAAGTCAGTTTGTTTTTGTCAGAAAAAACATCATAAATTATTACATTTTGATAATAGGTAATAATAATAATTCGCATTCGCTTGCGACAACAATCGTTGCGCCCCCGCCGCCCCAGTGCGATCAAACTAGTCTCATTCCTGTCTCACCTCCCGCTGCGGATACTGTGCACTCGTATGCATCTAGCCATAAGGGTGATATACTCTTGGCAACCGCTCAGGTTAACGCGCGCCCTAAAGGTTGTTCTGGGAATAAATCTGTAGTCAGATGTCTAATTGATAATGGCTCACAGAATAATTTAATAACATTGTCCTGCTGTCGTTTATTAAATTTACCAATAATACCGATGAGTAACTCTGTTGTCAAAGGTGTTGGTTCAACTTCGCTCCCGATAGTATAATAATAATAATAAAAGCCTTTATTAACAAATCATTACATTTAAGTTACATTGATCATTGTATTGACACCGGTACGTATTAATGATCGTCTTGCTCTTCAGCATAGGCCTCCCCAAGGGCTTTCCAGAGTCCTCTGTTTTGTGCTGTTCTCATCCAGCACGGTCCTGCTGTTTTCCTCATATCGTCTTCCCATCTACGTAGTGGTCTCCCTCTTTGCCTTTTGTTATATCTAGGACACCATTCTGTTACAGCTTTAGCCCATTTGTCTTTCTGACTCCTTACCATATGACCTGCCCATTTCCACTTTAATTTCTTGATGCCGTATTTCACATCTGTAACTTTGGTTTGTGATCGTATTGTTTTTAGTCATATTTTATCTCTTATCTTTATGTTGAGCATGCTGCGTTCCATGTTATGTTGACAGGTTTCTAGTTTTTTAATGTCATCGCTTGTTAGACTCCATGTCTGGCAACCATAAGTCCCGATAGTAGGCTATGTTTATTTGGACATTGAATCCCGTATTTATGCCGATCAGAAATATACTATACACGCGTTAGTTATGAATAGCGTTACGGATCAATTGCCTTCGCAATTAATTAAATGTGATCGTGAATTAAATCTTCGTGATTTACCGCTCGCTGATTTAAGCTGGAATGTTCCAGGAAATATTGATATTGTGTTAGGTGCACAGCTCTTCCCGTATATCTACTTAGGGAATAGGGTCGAGTGTGGTCCCAATGCCCCTTGTTTACTTTCAACAGCATTTGGGTATGTACTTATGGGTGATTATCCTCGTAAAGATGTTGTGCCTAATATCGCATCTTTTTCTGCGCTAGCACTAAAGATTTAGTGCAGAAATTCTGGGAGCTTGAGGAACTACCTATGAAGCGCCTACTGTCACCAGGAGAGACCGAGTGTGAAAATATTTTCACATCTACTATGACTCGTGATGACGTAGGTCGTTATACTGTTGCACTACCGTTCTGCAGAGATCCTTCTGAACTTGGTAACTCGCGAGGTGTCGCTCATCGCCGTTTTTTATCGCTCGAGCGTACGCTTCGTCAATCACCAATCGTTCGCGAAAATTACAACAAGGTTATTCAGGATTATTTAGACAATGGTTACCTTAGTCTAGTTGATGATTCCCAATCGTCTTTAGACGGTTATTATATACCACACCACGCAGTGGTCCGGCCTGACAAACCGATGCCGCGTATTGTGTTGGACGCTAGCGCTAAAACGCACACTGGGATTTCGCTCAATGATATATTACATATCGGGCCTAATTTACAAGCTGATCTGTTTTTGTTATTAAATTTTAGGTTATTTCCTATAGCAATGAACGCTGACATAAAACAACATTATTTACGTATTGGTGTACCTGTAGATCACCGTAAATACCTACGCATTTTATTTAGATTCAAGGAATTTGATAAAATTCAAACCTATGCCTTTAATAGGCAACCTTTTGGTCTGAAGTCGAGCCCTTATACATATAGCTATACGCACTGTGCGTCAGCTGGCTACTGATATGAGTCCGCACTACCCTGACGCCGCGAAATTGGCAGAGACCTGTTTGTATACTGACGATTTAGTTTATTCCGCACCTGATGAGGACACTGCCATAGTTTTAGCTCGCGACTTGATAAAACTTTTCAAGGCTGGCGACTTTGACCTAGTCAAGTGGTCTAGTAACTCTTATGTTCTACTGGACTCACTTCCTGATACGCACCGTAAGTCGCTCGCATTTGATGTTGGCAGTCACGTCTCGAAGGTTTTAGGTCTCTCATGGGAACCATGTGAAGATAATTTTCACTTCACATCTAGTTCAGTTGATGAGAAGTGCACAAAGAGAAATATACTCTCTATAGTTGCGCGACTGTTTGACGTGCTCGGGTTGGTGGCGCCTGTGATACTCTACGCCAAGTTGTTAATTAAGGAACTTTGGCTTAGTAAGAGTGATTGGGACGATCCTGCTCCAAAGCATATACGCTCACGTTTTTCCGCTCTCGTTCAAGAATTACAATTGCTTCACACGTTAAGAATTCCGCGACATATAGGTGTCAAATTTGATTGCAAATTGAGACTTGTCGCGTTTTGCGATGCTAGTATGAATGGGATGGGATGTGTTATATATGCCCACTATACTTATCCGTCTAGTATCCAAACTCGCATTCTGTGTTCGAAATCAAAGGTTACACATTACTACGCTCGCTCGTTTGGAATTATGTGCGATTTTGCTTATGTCAAAGTTATTAAAAGCTGTACGTGATACTTATGCATTACGCATTCCCGTTAGTGACATATACGCCTTTTCGGATTCCATGATTGCCTTATCGTGGGTTCATTCGTCACCGCATCGGTGGTCGATTTTTGTTAGCAACCGGGTTGCTCAGTGCCAAGAAAACTTGAACGCTAAACATTTTTATCACGTCGCCGGAGCCATTAACCCAAGTGATTGTCTATCACGCGGCATGCTCCCATCGCAACTTTTGACCCACGATTTATGGTGGCATGGTCCTACATGGATCCGCGGCCCTCCTGATGAGTGGCCTATTAAATTATTCTCACCCGCTAATTGTTCTGACTTGCCTGAGCATAAGGTAAATGTGTTAAGTGTAACAACTAAGCACACAGAGCCGCCACTGTTATGTGTATTAGCACAACGTGTTTCTTCTTGGCAGAAACTACTGCGCATCATTGCATATGTTTTTAAATTCGCAAGACCTAAACTCAAGGTTGACCCTTACGGCCTGGTCACGACTTCGGTCTAAGCGGGCCGCGGCGTCGGTAAGCGGTGTATTTTGCACGCCACGAACTCTCAGTAGCGGTTAGTTGCAGCGGCCGCGGTGGACGTATTTAGGTAGTCAAAACGTGCTTGAAATCATGGCGTTATCAAAATTATCCCTTCTCTGTATAGAAAGCAGCGCATTTTTAAAACAAGATCTACTTAATATGAGATAAAGATCGGTATTTAAATGGCGAATTTCGTGACCTATACGACGATATATCCAGATAAGTTTTATGAGTACACAAGAATGAGTGTACAAACTTTTGATTATATTCTGAAGCACATAGACGTAGGGGACGATGGGGGAATTACGGACATGGGGTAAATACGGACTAACATATATCTACTCTATCCCTGCCACTCGCGTCCCGCCGCCACGAACACGCGTTGCGTTCTGCCATCTTTAGTGCCCGCCAAACATTTCCGACTGACGGCTACGTACACGTTTCAAGGTAAATGAAATTTATCATTTTTTGTGATTTTGATGTAATTTTTGGTATTTACTATTTTGAGTGTTATTCAAAAAGTATAAGTGTCAGTTAAAAAGTCATATTTTCTATCGATTGCGATGTTAATAACGACTAAATAGCACAACCGTTGGCCATGATAAATTTTTGTTAACCTAAAAATTTTGTTGTTGTACTTTTTCAACTTGTTTGGGTCAATTGCGGACAAATAGCCTGGGGTAAATATGGACGTCCGTACTTACCCCAGTATTTATCAAAATCTATTTTTTAATTTTATTTTCGTAATTACTTCATTATTTATCAAAACCTATAGTACCTATTTAATAGTTCTGTATTCCAGATGCCTTGAAAAAAAGCATTCCATCATTTTCACCAGCACACCAGAAAAAGTAAGCCTAGAACAAAAGGAACAGAAGAAAATAGAAAGAAAGAGAAAGAACCTGAAGCAAGAAAAGACCAAAACTACTAATAAGAAACCAAAAAACACTAAAAAAGAACGACCAAAAGGTGTTAGAAACTTAAACAATTTTGAATATGATAAAGAAAATGATGAATATTTCTGCATTTATTGCCAGGAAAAGTATTGTGATCCACCCACCGAAGACTGAATTATGTGTTCTAAATGTAAGAATTGGGCACATGAGAATTGTAGTGCTGGGTCTTCTTCAAGAGGCTACGTTTGTGAATTCTGCAAATTAAATGGGACCTCGTCCGTAAATACCCCATGTTGTCCGCAATTAACCCAGCACTGGTCCGTATTTACCCCTAGAGCTAAGGGTAATTACGGACATACATGTTTTTGTTTTTGATCTAAATTTAATACATGTTGATTGATCTCATATAATTATTAATGTTTATTTGATAGGTAAACAACTATAGTTTAATAATTAATAAAGAAAGACTGATTGCTATTAATAGTTTGAGTTTTATTTGTGATTCTGCTTAAGCGTCCGCAATTCCCCCACCTTCCCCTACCTATGTTTAAAACAATACATCTGATCCAAAAGGGTAGTTTATGTTGGGGATATTTTGACTTCCATATAGGCGGTCGATTTAAGATTTTACCTATAAATGTCTTGGTATCGATTTCACGTCATAAATTCGAAATAATCTGGCCGACCGTCTAAATTCCGAACGCTCATTTCGCCGATCCATTACCGCCCGCCGCTACAAAATCGTCTAATCTTTTTTTGTTTAAAGCTACGCCGCTGAGTCCGTCACTCCTACACCGCCGTGCGCGCCGCTCTGTTCCGTGGCGTCGCACTCATTGGCTTGTACTTTTGTTCCTGCCGCTTCCCACATCGCGCGCCGCTGTAACGATTCGCTCGGAGAAAACCGCGCGCGTTTTCGCTATGAGCGGCGACTCGTGGCGTGCTTCAAACATTTTCATACTTTTGTTCCAACCGCTCGCCGCCCCGCACTTAGCTGCCGCTCGCAGCGGCAAGGTCGTGAACGGGCCGTTATACTGTATCAGGATTGTCAATCGCTGAGACGTCCTTAATTCTCGCCGTTCAATCCGTTCACTTCGCTGATGATATAAGATTGTTAAAGGCTAAGAAATTACCTTCGAAGAAACTGCAGAGTCTTGCAGTTTTCTTAGATGAAGGAGATATCGTACGTATAGGTGGTAGACTCTCTAAATCAATGCTTCCCTTTGAAGCTAAATATCCTGTTCTTCTCCCTAAACGCGATCATGTTGTTGATCTAATAATACAGCATTTTCATGTTGTCAATTGTCATACGGGACCTGGACTTCTCATGTCTATCATACGCCAACGCTTCTGGATATTAGATGCCAGAACTGTTATCAGATCTAGGTTACGAAAGTGTAACACTTGCTTTAAAAGCAATCCAACTCACCCAACTCCGATAATGGCGGATCTGCCTAATTTTCGTGTCTCGGAAGCCAAAGCCTTTTGTCACACTGGTGTTGACTATGCTGGTCCGATAAAGACTATACTTTCTCGTCGTAGAGGTCAGCATGCGCAAAAGGCATATATTATATTGTTTATTTGCATGGCAACACGAGCCCTTCATATTGAAGTGACCAGTGATTTAACTACTGATAATTTTTTAGCCGCCTTTAAACGCTTTATTTCCCGTCGTGGACCCGTTTCATGTCTTTATTCTGACAATGGATCAACTTTCATTGGTGCAAAGGCACAATTAGATGAGTTATATAAATTTTTATTGAACTCTAATTTCAAAACCGCTTTGTCAAATGAGCTGTTGTCTCGACGCATTGAATGGAAGAAATATTAAAAGCATGAAAACGCATTTATACAGAGTAATAGGTTGTCAGTTGCTCACCTATGAAGAGTTGCAAACGGTACTGACTCAAATAGAGTGTATTCTGAACTCGCGTCCATTAGGTTTACTCTCCTCTGATCCTGACCCTGAGGTGCTAACTCCCGCACATTTTCTGATGTCTACTCCATTAAAATATTTACCCGCGGCTGATCTATCAGACCAACGCATTAGCTTAGTAGATCGGAAAAAATTACTTGACAATATGATCCAGTCCTTTTGGAAGAAATGGCACTTGGAGTATTTGCACACGTTGCAGGTCAGACAGAAATGGGCTACTCCCGACAAACCGGTAGAAATTGGCACCGTCGTTCTTCTTGAGCAAGATAATTGTGCTCCATTGAATTGGCCGTTAGGAGTCATTACAGACGTGTTCAGGGGCTCTGATAAAGTTGTCCGCGTAGCAATGGTGAAAACGCGTACTGGTATTTACAAACGCGCTGTAACTAGGTTATACCCTATCCCAACGCAATAAATTTTAAAATATGTATTTTATATTATTTAGATAGTGTAGCCTTCTATTATTTTTCTTACGGTTTTCGTTCACATCCGCTATGAGCTTTGATCAGCCAGAGTTTCTTTTATTTTTTCGTTTATTATTTTATTTCGTAACATCTCGCGACGTTCCATAGCCGGGTCATGGTGGAGCTCCTCTTGAGTTAATTTTTTATTACAAAAAGTTTTGTTTGCACACACTGGCCGCTTTGGTTTTTGGAGTATAGTTTCTGTGCTTTCTGGTTTGTTTTAAAATCTTTTGACACCGCTCTTCGAACTTCACTCTTCATTCTTGATTTGTCATATAAAAACGCTTTAATATTTGAAAAACGCATAAAATATTAATATAAAACGCTATAGTCAACAACGCATTATTATTATCTCTTTGGAGACCATAGAAGGTCCTTTGAATATCTATTTTGAGAAGATCATACAGATTGACCGGCCGGTCACGACGCCAGCTACAGCGGCGGTGTCATTTGGAACAGAAGGTTAGTGCAGATTCTGTATCTCCGTTTCTGAGGCGGTCATTCTTGTGTGCAAACTTCTTTCCTTTTGGTGAACTATTTTACACGTTCTACCATTCCTTAAATTCAAGATCACGGAGAACGCAACGAACCGAATACCACGCAAATCGAAAGTTAGACTACCAGGGACCTCCCTCAACGAATTCAGAAAGCAAATTGCTACTAGGAATTATTTCTAGGTTTGCCCCTTAATTGAGCTAAATCGTTTGTACTATGTAGCAGATTCGTAATCTACGGGCCCGAATTACAATAAAAGTCAAAGTTAACAATTATAAATTTTCTTTTATAATCCAGTTAAAATAAAGATTTGACCTTGCATAAATTCGCATAGAGCTGATAATTGGTGGAGGTCTTAAATACACCATAATACACCAATATACCGGATTCTCGCGTTTTTCTCGTAAATAGAAAATGTTATCGCAAAAGTAAGTTAAACAAAGTTGTACATCATGAAATTACCTACAAAATTGGTATGCAACTTATTTTTGTACGGATCACCATTTCGGAAATATCGCGATTTCAAAATTTGAAAGAGTCATATCTAAATATACAAAAATTAGTAATTCCCATACTATGATTCATCAACGCAGAGCCGAAACCGCTGGTCCTATAAACTTGAAATTTTAGCAATAGATGTTTTTCATGTTGCTAGTATCCACCAAGAAAGGATGTTCAGAAATATTGTTACTAAGCGGCTAAAGTAAGGGATGAACAGGAATGAAGTTCTAGACAAACTTTAATCCCATATTTCCTCCTTAGTCCTTTAAGCGGGGCGTGAAAAAGCATCTGATGAGGCCGTCAAGCTGAGTGCCACCATTGTAACATGGTACGTGTTGTAATGGTGGCCCTCTTTTCAGAGACTTTGCCTTCAGCTTACCATCAGGCGAGGCGAAGTCAAATTGACGTGTCCTATATAAAAAAAAAAAAAAAAAAAAAAAAAAAAAAAAATTCCATTCTTAGTCAAAATTAAGACTTTTGGTCTTAGAATGGTTTATTTAGGTCAAAAGCCGAAAAAGTTATGCCGAAAATGCTTCTGTTTTTTTTGCTTTCCTGTAAAATCGACTTTTGGCGCTTACGCCCTTTGAGCCCCGAGGTATCGATTAGTTTACGCGCTGTTGGACCAGCGTCCAAGCGTTATAGCAATGAGACGCGCTTGCACTATACTTTGATGACAAGTGGCTCGAAGACAATGAATCGTGCGAATTACACATTCCGTTAAGAGATCCTATTCTAAAGGCGTACTTTTATTTTCTATCGTGGATGTTGCCCAAATTCACCAAAACAAACGCTTTTTTTTTTCAAAGTGAATCTAGTCTTTTTAAATCTTCATATAAAAATGAAAGAGCTTTACACAGAGCTTCTTCTATAAATTATGCCTACTGACTATGTTAACAATACTACCCTCGATACAATTGATCCCAGAGACATCAGTAAACACATCGAAAACGAAGAATTGTATTTGGGACTTGGTGTGCAGAAACAGTTATCGCTTCCTGTAGTAACTAGTGAGTCGGCGAAAACGCTAAGAGAAAAATGTAAGCAATTCATCAGGCGGATTTTCATTAATATTACTGACATTAAAACTAAAAAAAGAAATCAACTATCCACTAAAACTATAGCTGGGAATCTGTTCACTCAGCAGATTATAAAGAGGGAAGGTAAAAACTGTGTCGACTTTCGTCCCAACTCAGAAATGATAAAAAACTGTGTCGACTTTCGTCCCAACTCCGAAATGATAAAAAAATAGTATATTATGGTATAAGTGAGCAAAGTTGGTGATTACCGCCGAGGCGCCATTGATCTTAAGAGAGCCGAGGACGGTAATCATCATACTCACGCGTGCCATACGACGTTTTACAACACATTTGAGAATGAACTAATACTACAAATACTAAATAAACAATACTACAAATGAATTCGTTTTCCTATGTGCGCGCATCTAACAATGGCGGTCGGCCATATTTTAAAAAAAATGAGGTTTGAATTTAACTTTTTTTTACTGTTTTTTTATTCTGTACTTACATAAAAAAAAACTTAAATTTGAGTGAAAATTACAAGTATTGCAAGTTGAAATAATTTATTTAAATACGAAAATGCATCAAATGAACATACAATAGGCATATTAATTTATTCGTACTATTAAACACGTTCTTTTTAAAGAACATAGAAACTTAACCTATAAAATTTAAAAAAGAATCTATAACTCACTTGCGAATAATAGCAATGAAAAAGTCACAGTTTGATAATAGGTGTCATTACGTGCCTATTTGCGGTGAAATAATAGCACCTTTATGAGCGGGTGTGTTGTAAATGAATGTTTCGATGTTTACATAAATGATTAAAAAACTGAATACTAAATTACTAAACGGTCCAAACGTTCCAAACAAGCTTGATAGCTGGTAGTACCCTTTAATTTTCATTTCAGTCTTTACAGCCGCAGTCGGGTATTTTGATTTGTACCTAATCACATATTTTATTTTATACTTTTAGTTATACTTAAATATTTTTTTGTAATATCCTACTAATTTCTTTCATTTTGATTCCCTATTATCATATAAAAATGAGTAAAAAAAATTTCACAGCATTATATTTTATGACATACCTACAGGAGATTACTTTTCTGTTGTACCTATAATTTTTCAAAACTAGTATATTTTCGAGTCTATTTGTAAAAGTGGTCGTAATATAACCACCGTATTTTTACCGTAATTACTAATTAACAATTAGTGTCTGTCGTAATTTTCTGGAATTTACCCTATTTTTAAGTTAGAAACACCGTAATTTTGATTGTTACAGTTGGAGACACTGCTTCAGAGCCAAAGAACAATCATAACTTAAATCCCAAAAAGAAGACAAAATAATACGATTTATCTGAATTGTTATTGAATATAGAAGAAGAAAAAATTACATTACTGAAAATGGACCTAGATGATCAGAATGATGACGATATTAACTGGTTTAAGTCTATTAATCCCTATTTTGCCATTGTTAAGGCAACTGGAATTTCGGACTAAAATACAGTTGAGTTCAATAATATTGTGGCAACTATAAGCAACATTAAATTGTGGTCACGATTTAGATTCATTAATATGTGACTGTTTTGTCTCAATAACATGTATACAGCCAAAAGGCACATTATTATATGGACAACTCTAAGGACATTATTATCTGAAGACTGTAGAAATCATAAATGCACACATGAAAACAATAATATCTGTACAAATTAACGTAATTCTCGTAACGAAACATTATAATTTCTGTTAATGTGTATCATTGAAATTAATATTCTCGATAATATTAAACAAACGCGGCGCTCTAGTATTTTTCTTACTATACCTAACTCTACATAGGGCTCACGGGTTCGAACATAGTTTTGTCCTCGTTATTACTTTGCACGCCAAATAGATGGCGCTAAATAACTATCTACCGACTTTGTTTTTATATGTGTTTCTAGTCCTTTAATCCTTTTTTGTACTTGGTGAAAATTGTGAATTTATATGTTTGAACTCCACCGGTATAAAAATTAACAATTTTCAGTCTCAATTCTCAAAATTAAGATATTTATGATTATATATTATACGTAGGGTTTTGTAGTAACAAAACTAGGCCATAGATGTCACTAGTATCGGATATTTAACTGACGTCTCTATCTCTATAGCGCTGAGCTGTCTAGATGACTTTTACCACGATTCACTAGCGACAGTATTTTCTGTCGTTAAGGGAACAATGAAACTGTCGTTTTTGCAAGTAACGTGTCAGTGGTAGACAGGGGTGAATGACCTGTATCGCCGCACTAACTGGCACGTACCACATGTCGACGACAGAAAACGTAATTGCTGTAAGTAGCTAAAATGTAAAAAATGAGTTAAATACAGAGTAAGAATGAGAAAAAAATAGCGCGTCGAACGTTTTTTGTCTCATATTAAATTTCTACTATGAAAAAAAAATTAGTTCCGCCATCCGTGTTTTGAAACAAAGTAGTAAATCTACAAAAAAAAATTCCCCCATGTCTCGGCCGCGCATCCGATGAGACGTGTTTTGAGTACGCTCTGTTATAAACAATATTTTGAGTGGTTTATAGATATCAATCCAGTGAATAGTTTCATCTAAACCCCTTATAACTATATAAGCAAGTGTTAGCATTTATTAAAATACATTGTTTATTTTTAAACATAAAGTAGCTATACTGACTAGCAACATGCATTTAGCAGTCATCTATTTTTATCGATTTAATGTGATCCTCAAAATATTACAAATAACAGTTAAAATAAATCTAGATATTATTAATGTATATAAATATATTTTATGAACTTACTATCCGGTCAAATACATTGATTAAATTAGCCATTTAGATATTTACGCCAACAACTGTCATGGCGCACTTCCGCCCGAGTTGATTTTTGACCGGCTAGTAAGGATGAGATCATTATCGTGTCGACCGTCGAACAGTGTACTGTGTTTTATTGTGAAGCTATAAGCTGTGAAATATTTGAAAATATATGTATCGCCGAGTATCATGGATTTCAATAACTGACCCCTTTTATACAAGGGAAAAATAGTCCCATCGGGTTCCCTCCATCTGGCAGAAACTTAATACTCCGAAATTCATTTGGCATAACCCATTTTGGTATAATTTTATTTAATCGAACATTTTCAAGGCATAACGATTTATTCAAATGAAACAGGCGGGTGAACCTGTACGGAATTTGAATCGAAAAAAATAACAGTTTAACCTTTAAATTATTGTTTTGAAAAGTCAGAATTTGTTACAAAAAAGTTAGTGACGGAAATGAATTACTGCAAATCCGACTTCACGTAGTCTTGTTTGCCCTACTCCTAAAGTGTTACTTAAGCCCGCGCAGGCGCGGAGGGGCGAGGCGGTCCACGAGCTGAGGAGCAGGTGGTTACAATGGCCGCCACCGCGGCTGAGGCTGGCTGGCTCAGCCAGCCAGCAAGCCGAAGCTGCGGTGGTGGGCGTTACAATCATCTGCGACGATAAGCTCGTGTGAGGCCGCCGGAGCCCGCAGCGCCGGAGCTGTGACGGAAACGATGCTTGCTGCATGTTTGCTGTTACGAACCACGCTACGAACTAAGACTTTCTATATTACTTCGTAACCTCTTTTCCCAGTTACGATAGCAAAATTAAAATTCCTTAGTGGTAAACAAAGGTCAAATCAAACTGTTAGGTAGCGGTAGATATGATTCTCTTTTCTGTATGACATTAGTACTGGCCGTACTGATAACGATAAATAAACTAATTGACACAACATGACATATTGACATGCAATTGCTACTCTTGAGGATTATTTGTGCAATTTTCTATTACGATTTTCCATTTTGTGATAAAGTCATATAATTATTTGTGATTGCAATATTCGCAATGTGCCCGCATCCTAAAATTCAATTCATTTCATCAAAGAGAGGTGGTGTTCTATTGCTTCACGATGGACGGCGATTTCACCGCAGAAAAATATATAAAGATGGAAGCTCGTTTTGCCTTTGCTATTCTAAAAAAAGGAAGTAAAGGGAGTGTCAAGCTAAATGTGAAGAACGATATATTAAATACTAATGGACATGATAATGATTGCTGCATGGATGTGAATAAAAATATATTTTTGTTAAGAATGGATAAATTGAAACAAACTACCAGTAGCAACTTCGAACCTATAGAGAAACAATAAGGACCCGCCTCGGCGTCTCCTACGCTGGGCATATCCTCGCTTGCGTCACAGTGATGACACTCAGGCGTTGGCTCCTTCCTGATCCGATGCAGGTAACTCCTAAAACACTCGCTAACCAGTCCCCCATGATGGGTCTTACAGCCGCTATCACGGCATGCCCTCCGCAAGGTTGTCGTAGTTTTCACTGCTCCACCATGTCGCGGAGGAGCAGGAACCTCATGGCTCGGCTTTCTCCAGGCTCGGGTTCCCATCCCCGCTGCCGTGCTGTTACCAGGTCCGGTTCCGGTGAGGTTCCGGCAAGGAAACTCGCCGCCTCGAAAGAGATCGTACAGTACCCCCTTATATACCTGATCGCCATCGTTCACTGTGGTTGTCGCAGCGGTTGTCCACTGCTGGCCTTCAGGGTCTTCACCCAGATTGGGCACTTGCGGTTATGTCGGAACGGAACCGACTGAAACCACACAGCGTTCTATCACAGCAATTATTGTATGTGAGGAGAGGGGGGGCGACAGCCATAGAGGCAGCGACTCTACGCATCTAAGGACTCTCAACTCAATAGATAATACTGAAATCTTATTAATTGAGTCTATGTAAATTCGAATACGAACCATTCCAGTTATGAGAACAGAATGCTACGATGAGCGAACCTGTGTCTTATACAAAAGAATTCAGTTCACAACAAGCATCTATTCTAAGCATGTTAACGTTGTAGGTACTATAGTGATGTGTTCTGAAGAGTTGGAAACATTGATAAATCTGGTTATATGGTTATGTTTAGGACAAGGGCTTTTCAACAAAAGGTTGAATATTCCAGAACCCTTTCTCAGCAAGAAGTCTGTCTAATTTCACAGTTTTCAGTAGTTTAAAGGTGAACGCAGATCTGGCCGCACCGACGTGCTGTAGTCGCCGCATTCCGAATTCTTTATATGAAACCTCGCACACCTAGCCGCGCCGCAGTCGCCGCAATACTCGAAGCGGTCGAATTCCCCAAGGCGCAGCTGATGACGTCAACAACGTCGGCCCGCGCGAATCGACGCTGCGGCCGGCGGGCTACTAATATTTTGTGTTTCTACAATTTTTATGGGAACAAAGATGACAATTTGGCAACACGAAAATTGCCGAGTAAGCGAGAGCAAGTAACACGAATGAAACCGAACGCGCACGTGTCGTTTCGTGGTATACGACAAAAACAAAACAGCTTATGTAACAGTATTTTATACATTTAATTTTCAGACGTAAAACTATAACGATAAATATTAAAATAGTGTGAACTATATTGCTAAATTATTTCGAAACTTGCAATTCCGGGAATTGTTTTGAAATATTTTTTTAGTTTGTTTTGGTTCGTCGTGGTACATAATTGTGTAATACCTAATTATCTCGTTTTATGGTACTTTTGAGTGCTTTTGAGTTTGTTAATTGTTTCGAGTTAGTAAATAACTTTAAGTTTATTAGATAATGTGTAAATATATTATTTTAGTGTGTGTAAATAGGTATAGTGTAAAATAATATCGTATAGTGAGTGTAAATAAAAAACATAAAAATGTCTCGTGTAAACACTAGTTCTTTGTGGGAGTTTTTCCAAAAGCTCGACAATGAAAAGAAGGCAAAATGCATAACATGCGGTGAAACTTACAGTTTTAAAACTTCAACCGCGAATTTGAAAATGCATTTAAAACGGAAACACATCAACGCATACACTTCAATTTGTTTGAGTCAACAGCAACAGGCGCAATCTGCCTCCTCTAGGATCATCGATATTCCACCTCAGCCCTCGTCGTCAAGTTGCGATGCTGCGTCAGCTTCCACCCCTCCGGTACTGTTGCAAATCCCATATACCGCGCCGCGCAACAGCGCATCGAGAATTTCGGAATAAATAAAAAAGTCTCATTAACTAAAAAACGGCAAATAGATAATGACCTTGCCAACTTATTTATTGACAGTTATCACCCCTTCTCATTAGTAGAAGAACGGGCGTTCAAAAAATTTGCCCGTTATATACCCGGGTACGAATTACCCTCAAGAAAAACTGTGTCGAACATTATAATTCCAACCTTGTACGACCAGACAGTTGTAAAAAAAAAAGAAGAAATTAACGAAATTGAATTTCTCTCATTAACAACTGACTTGTGGACGTCTCGGGTCAATGACTCCTATATTGCAGTAACGGGGCACTATATAACGAGAGATTTGGTTCTCAAAACATTTTTGCTAAAATGTGCACAGTTCAAGGATACGCACAGCAGTGCAAATATTCAATCTGCATTACTAGAAACAACGAATGAATGGAATGTCACAAATAAAATCAATTTTATTGTTAGTGACAACGCTGCCAATGTGAAAAAGGCTATTAGTGATATTGGGTGGAAGCACTACGGGTGCTACGGCCACACCCTAAATTTAATTGTCCACGATGGCCTAAAGTTAGTGCTAGCGTCTATGGAAAAAGTTAAAACCATCGTACGCCATTTTAAAACGAGTACCATAGCGTTAGAAAAACTATTAAAAGCGCAAGTCCAGGAGAACCCAGACGTACCACCAAAACGGTTAATTCAAGAAGTTCCAACCCGGTGGAAATCAACGTTTTATATGTTGCAGAGATTCGTGCAACTCGAAATACAAATATGCGCTACTGTCGCAATCTTAAAAAAAGACCTACCTATCGTAACCGTCGAGGAGTGGACAATGTTTCACGAACTGTGCAAGGTTTTAAAACCTTTCGATGAGGCTACGAAGGCAATGAGTGGTGAAGACTATATGACAGCCAGTACCATCATAGTCATGACACGTTGCCTCAAAGAATCTTGTGACCAACTACTCCTGGAGGGCTTTACCAGTATTACTAATAACGTCATTAAAGTGCTAAGGTCAGGCTTAGATGCCAGACTAGAAGGTGTTGAGAGAAGTGGCACGTTCTCAATATGTACAATTTTAGATCCCAGGTACAAAATAAATGTGTTTTCTGACACAAACGATGCTGCAAAAGCAAAAAAAATTGCTGGAAGATACGCTTGCAGCTGACATAAGACGGCGACGACAGCAACTACAGCAAGACCAACCGCAACAATTCACTAGCTCAGCTTCCATACCGACACCGGCACGCGATAAATTTTCACCTTGGTCCATTTTGAGTAATATTGTCGGGACGCAGCAGCAGCAAGTGGGTACACCTTTGTCGTGTGCCATTAAGGAAGTCGACTGCTATTTAAAAGATAACATTCTACCGATGTTTAATGAGAATGGGAAATTTAATTGTCCTTTAAAATGGTGGCAACTTAACCGTCACATATATCCCAACCTTTCACTTCTCCTACCCAAGTATGGCAACATAATGGGCACATCAGTTCCGTGCGAGCGTATTTTTAGTAAAACAGGGCTCATAATCAAAAATCGCCGCACACAACTAAAAACAAATAAAGTTGCCCAATTGACATATTTCAATGTCAACCTGGATCCGAAAAGATTTATCATATCAAAGATTTATTTAAAAGATTAGTCATGTAAATAGTAATGTAAAATGTAAATAGTAAATGGGAATGATTGATACTAAACAAACAACCATAATGAAATACGATGTAAATAAAAGTGAAAAAATGAAAAAAAAAAAAAAAACTGTACATAATATAAAAAGTGTAAATAAGCTGTAAATATCAATCATTGTATATACAATCAAATTAACTTTTAAATACGCCTGCATTAACAATTTTATTAAAATCTTACTTTCATAATTCATTCATAGTAACATTAATCAATCATAAATAAGTACATTTAATGCAATGCAGTCAGTCCCAAGCCTGAATAAAGTATGAGGGGAAGTTAATTTATTGACATAACTATAATATATAGCTACAAACATTCAAATAGTTATTTCACTTATTTTCGTTTTATGTGTAACTGTAACACTGGAACTGTATAGTAGCTGCGCAGTAGTTGTGTGAAATACTCGTACTAGTTACAAAAATCACTAGTTTTGAAACCGGTGACGCAAACCAAGTCACTTGTTTCGTTACGTTTCTTAAAAATAACGTAACGACACATGGCTAGTTGCTTTCCATCGTGTTATTTTATAATGCAGTAGAAGTTGGCTCATGTTGGCGATGTGTTGTATTTCCGTGCGCGCCCATGTAAGGAAGCAGGATTTTAATCCGCAACAACACGTCGAGGTTGTCAAATATACATTTGCAAATGTATGTATAAGTGGCCTGGCCGAGGTCGGTCGGAATTGCTGGAGATATCTAGGGTGTATCAGATTCCCCACCCATACTGGCCGATATGACGGAGCACCATGCGCTTCAGGTAGGAGTGGTAGTCCCAAGAAGTCCTGGCATCTTGGAGGAGCGTGCAGGGTGCCATGCGTGCCAAAGTGTTGAATAGTGAACGCAATCATTTTATTTACTCGTGTTAGCATCACTGTCTGTTACGTGTGGTAATGTTGTCGCTTTGTATTCTTTTACGTTTGGTTCTATGACGGCAATAAAACAGTTGAATTCATAAAGTGTGTTAGCTATTTTTTCTTCAATATAAGTTACCATAATCTTTCATGGTAGCAGAGCGTGGTTATTCAAAAAGGAATCCGTGTTTATTCAAAAAGGAATCGGTGGTGACTCCGTGAGAAAAAAACCCGAACACAATAACACAAAATATAGTGTCGAAATATATTTAACCGGGCGACGCGCCGTAGCGACGCCATTAAAATTTTTTGAAACTAACCGTAACCGTATTTGTAAAAGTGAACATTGAAAAATGTCTGCAAATACGCCGTATAAAATAGAAAAGTTGATTGGAAGAGAGAATTACTCCAACTGGAAGTTCGCCGTAAAGGCTTATTTGGAGCTGGATAATCTTTGGCATTGTGTGACAGGTGAAAAAGAAGTTGATCCTGCTAAGGATGTCATAGCCAAATCAAAATTAGTTCTATTAGTGGATTCAATAAATTACGTTCATATTCAGGACGCGGCGACCTCAAAACAGGTCTGGTCAAATCTGGAACGTGAATTTGATGATAATGGTTTAACAAGTAAGGTCTCTTTCTTAAAAGATCTCATCACGACATCATTAGAATCCTCGAAAAACATAGAAGACTATGTAAATAAGATAATGTCATCGGCTCACAAACTAAGAAATATAGGTTTTTCCGTTGACGATGAATGGTTGGACACACTGATGCTGGCTAGTTTGCCGGATATGTACAAACCAATGATCATGGCCATAGAAAGTTCAGGAGTAAAGATAAATGCGGATTCAATTAAAACGAGTTATTGCAGGAGGTTCAAGGTACCTCTGCAGAGACAGCTGCATTTTACTCATACAAAAAGAAATATGAAAGGCAGGATAACAAGAAGCCAAAAGGCCCAAGGTGTTTCAGCTGCAATAAATATGGTCACTTAAGTAAAAATTGTCGTACTGTGAAGAAAACAAACAGTAAAAGTGATGATAAAGGCTTTGTAGCGGCTTTTACTACTTCTCTTGTTACAGTAGAAAATTATAGGTGGTATGTGGATTCTGGTGCCTCAATGCACATGTCAAATCGTTGTGATTGGATGTACGATATGGAAAATTCACCTGTTTCAACCATTACCGTTGCTAATAATACAACGCTGCCTGTGAAAGGAATGGGAAAAGTGAATTTCATATTAAACAATAACAAAATACAGGTAAGACATGTCTTATACATACCTAAATTGGCTGGAAACTTACTGTCTGTCAGTGCAATGGTCAATAGTGGCTGTAAAGTAAATTTCAATAAAGATAATTGTGAAATCTTCAATAAAGATGGATATTTTATCTGTTCAGCAAAACTACAGAACAATTTATATTCACTGACCATGCAAAAGGAAATAAGTGCCAATTTGAGTATTTCAAATGATGTTGTCCTGTGGCATCGACGCATGGGGCATTTGAACTTTGCAGATGTAAGCAGATTGCCGGAATGCACAGAGGGAGTGAACCTGTCTTCAGTGAAGGTGAGAGGACCTGTAACATGCACTACCTGCCTAGAGGGAAAGCAGTCTAGACCAGCCTTCAATCATGTGGGCACTAGAGCCTCGGAACTACTTGAGGTGATACATTCCGATCTATGTGGTCCTATGGAGACTACATCCCTAGGAGGTTTGAGATATTTTATTACATTCATAGATGACTATTCAAGATTAGTGCATGTTTACTTCCTCAAGGACAAGCTCAATGTCCTTAATGCATTTAAAGATTTTCACAAGAAAGTAGAGAGAGAATGTGACAAGAAAATAAAATTCATTCGTACAGACAATGGCTTAGAATACTGTAATAAACATTTTCATAATTACTTAAGTCAGCATGGTATGCAACACCAAACAACTACACCGTACACTCCTCAGCAAAACGGTCTTGCTGAGAGAATGAACCGCACCCTTGTAGAAAGGGCGAAGTGTATGTTACTGGACGCTAACTTACCTAAACCATACTGGGCCGAGGCGACTGCTACTGCGGCATATATAATAAACCGCTCGCCTACTATGTCCATTAATAAGAGGACTCCCTATGAAATGTGGACAGGTAAAGTACCGGATTTGTCCAATATGAGGATCTTTGGTTCTGAAGTCATGATGCAAATCCCAAAAGAGAAAAGACAGAAATGGGATCCGAAATCGCGAAAAATGATCTTAATAGGATACTGTGACAATACCAAAGGATACCGTCTTGCTGAACCTGAAACTAATAGAATTATGAAAAGTAGAGATATTGAATTTTTGGAAAATCTTAAAAATATTAATATTTACTTACCTTGTCCCACTGATAGCTCTGCCGAAATACCAGTACCAGCGTCTGAGTCTGAAAGCAAAGAACTAGAGTCAGAACCTACAGCATCAGCTTCTGTACCTGAAAACAAACATCAAGACTCAGAATCTGCAACTCTAAATGCCAGTGAGAGCTCCGATGAGTATGCGTCAGGGACTGACCTAGATGAAACGTATGTGCCGAACAAGTCAGCAAAGGTCTTAACCCCCATAGAGAAGATCAACATGACTCTAAGACCTAGGAACAAGCTCAAAGTAACAGATTCCAGTATGTCTACTTACTTATGTCCATTTAAAAGTTTGAAAGATCCTGAAAGTGTTAAAGAAGCTTTATCCTCAGAGAATGCACTTCACCGGAAATCTGCAATGGATGAAGAATATCAATCACTCTTGAAAAATAATACATGGATTCTTACTAACTTACCGCCTGGAAAGAAAACTCTGCCTTGTAAGTGGGTTTTTAAAACGAAGACTGATGAAACTGGAGCTGTGAACAGATATAAGGCTAGACTTGTAGTAAAAGGTTACGCACAGAAACAAGGTATTGATTAAGATGAAATATATTCACCTGTAGTAAGATACACATCAGTAAGGTATTTAATTGCTCTGGCTGCGAGATACGATTTAGATATAGATCAAATGGATGCCATAACAGCCTTCTTACAAGGAGATTTGGAAAATGAGATCTATATGGTACAACCTGAATCCTATGAAGAAGGAACAAAGGTCTGTCTACTACAAAAATCTATATATGGTTTAAAACAGGCCAGTAGGCAGTGGAATATAAAGTTAGATGGTGTATTGAAGAAGATTGGTCTTACTAGATCAAAAATAGACCCTTGTATCTACTATTATATTAAACAACAAACAATGATTTTTGTTGCTGTCTGGGTCGATGATCTGATGATCTTTACAAACAATAGTAACTCAAAATCAGATATTAAAGAGAAACTGATGAGTGAATTCTATATGAAAGATCTGGGAGAAGCAAAACAGTTCATTGGTTTGAATATTATCAGGAAGCGAAAAGAAGGAATTATAATGCTTAACCAAGAAAGCTATATCACAGATACATTGGAACGCTTTGGTATGTCAGGATGTAAACCAGTGAGAACACCTATTGAAGTGAATGCTAAATTTGAAACTGACGACATTGATAATAATGAAAACATTCCATACAGACAGGCTGTGGGATGTCTGTTATATCTGGCTCAAGCAACCCGACCAGACATTGGATTTGCTGTCAATAAACTCAGTCGTTATGTGAGTAACCCTGGTCATCAACACTGGCTTGGTATCAAAAGAATAATGAGATACTTACAAGGTACCAAGGACTTGAAATTGTGTTATACCAAAGATGGTTCAAATAAGATAAAAGGCTATTGTGATGCAGACTGGGCCAGCAGCCCAGAGGACAGAAAGTCTTGCACCGGTTACATTTTTATTTTTCAGAATGGAGCTGTTGCCTGGTATTCCTGTAAGCAGCCTACGGTAGCTCTGTCTACCGCCGAGGCGGAATACATGGCTATGGCGTCTGCGGCGCAAGAAGCACTGTGGCTCCGTCAACTACAGTTGGAACTTGGCATGCAAGTAGATAGCCCTCTCTCTATTCACTGTGAAAACCAGAGTGCAATTCGTTTAGCTTTAACTGATTGTTATAAACCTAAGACTAAGCATATTGATATAAGGTTTCATTTCCTTAGAGACAATGTAGATTGTAAACATAATTAGTTTTGTATACTGTAAAGGTAGTGATATGGTTGCGGATATTTTAACTAAAGGTACTACTTTTAACAAACACTTGTATTGTATATATGGGTTTGCATTCTAAAGGGGGTGTTGAATAGTGAACGCAATCATTTTATTTACTCGTGTTGGCATCACTGTCTGTTACGTGTGGTAATGTTGTCGCTTTGTATTCTTTTACGTTTGGTTCTGACGGCAATAAAACAGTTGAATTCATAAAGTGTGTTAGCTATTTTTTCTTCAATATAAGTCACCATAATCTTTCACAAAGGTCTCATTCTCATCTATTGATATAGTAGAGATGGATTTTCAAGAGTAGTAGATATTTAAAGGATTGCTATTACTACTGTACACAAATAAATAAAAAAAATTCCGATATTTTGCTTTATTATTATATAAACCTAGGATATGATTTTTTATAATATCATTAATATCATAAAAAATCATATCCTATATATCATAAAGATTGTGCAGGTATTGTATTTAGGCAACAATACCGTAATTGCCGTGTTGGTTCCCGGTTAACGACCTAGAATAGGACCATCTCATCTCATCCTGTGGGTTTCGTAGAAGGCGACTAAGGTTGTTCTCCATCGGACAGTAAACATACAGCCCATTAATGAGGCCCGCTAGACGGCAATAGGCTGGTAGGGGGCCAGCCTATTGGTGGTAGTGTAGTGGTTACGTGGAACCGAATGTGAGTGTTATACGCTTCTGCCTACCCCTTCGGGGATTTACTGGCGTGATACCGTAAAAATGTTACAAAATACATTTACTTAACGCAATAACACAAGTATATGGTACCTGTCACCTTATCAGATTAACTACATTTACTTGACATCACAAGATCTAGGTACCAATCATGCGCTAATGTGGTAAAATTAGCTTTCCGCCCGCAGCTTCACCTGCGTGGTTGCCACCAAAAGTTCAGCCACCAAAAGTATTTATGAGCTTTTATTTGGTCCTACGAGGCTAAAATTACACAGAATGACGTAACATGAGGTTCCTCTCAAATTAAAATTGTCATTTTAGCATCTAGAATATTTCTTACGTACCTTAGATGGAACGGAATTTAGCTATTTAAACATGAATTCTTTGTTTCTTTTTTTTTAAGGCAAAGCCTTCCGACCGCTGCTCCGCCCGCGTGCATCTCGGTTAACGCGACCTTTGCTCATATCTTCCGTTCCACACAACTGATTCCGTCAAACAAACGTAAGATTTTAAGTCTAAGCAAGCCCCTTCTAACAAAAAAAAATCATCAAAATCCATCCAGTAGTTTTTGCGTCCATAGCGGACAACCAGACAAACAGACAGGAAATTCAAAAAAATATTTTCATGTTCAGTATCGTTAACATAACTTAACCCAAGTATTTTTTAAAAATATCTTCATTCTGAAATGTACAGACACGACCACTTTATAGTTATATAATAGTATAGATAGATAGAACATGCCCGCGGCCTGCCCTGCGTGAATTTATGCTAACGTTCCCGTGACTCCTTTATTGATTAAAAGCTTTTTGAATTACAACTTTTTTCTTTATTTAGTTTGATTGTGTCAAAATTGACGATCATCCGTGCGCTAATTTCACATGGTTTCATCTGTTGTCACAGTTGTGTATGCAGTGGAGTAATTTCGGGATTTAATATAGATACTAATTGTATTGTACAATAATATTGTATTTTATTGTATTTATTCGTAGTATTGTAGTGTAGCAGAATTGTATTATATAGATATTAATTGTAGTGTACAATAATATTGTATTTTATTGTATTTATTCGTAGTATTGTATAGTATAGTATTTTAAGTATAGTTTAGTAATGTAGTATTGTATAGTATAGTGTAGTACCAATGGTAAGTATAGTGTAAGCGTTAGTGTTTTAGTTTTAGACACGAATATGGCTCAAGAACGACTTAATATTGATGGCAGAATGGTGAGTCATACATACCATTATACCTATTGTAGGTGATGGGGCTTGCCTATTTCGAACATTGGCTTATTTAATGTTTGGAACTCAGGACCGAGCAAAGACTGTTCGCGAAGAAATTGTCAGGTATGTAGTGGCTAATTGGCATTTTTTTGCAATTTTGTCTTATAATGCAAAATCCAATGGAGACAACTTTATCACAGCGGCAGAGTATTCTATCGATATGTTAAATCAATCGACATGGGGCACGGCATGTGAACTAGAAGCCGCGGGGCAGGTCTACAACTACATATTTGAGGTGTACCAAAATGGACAACTGTACGCAAAATTAGGTACTGAAGGCCGTCCAATAAAACGATTACGATTTACGGGCAATCATTTCGATGCATATATAGAAGATAATGAACATTCTTCAAATCTTTCTTTATCTATCGCTGCTTTTGAAGGAGTATCACCCACATTTACTCCTGTCGATGCGATGTCTCCTACATTTACTCTCTCCGATGCAATATCACCCACATTTACTCCTTCTCATGAAGAAAACTGTGCAATGTCTCCCACTTTTACTTCTCATGAGGCTTCGATTACATCTCTAACCACATCATTACAAAAATCGTCAAATAGATCACAAGCTGCCGGTAAGAAACGTCGAGCAAGGTTTACTAACTTAACTCGCAAAAGACAAGTTAAGAAGAGTAAATTGAACAATCCTGTCGCACAAAGAAATGCCGTTGCTAAATATAACGAACAAAATCCTCAGGTGAATATAGCCGCGGTAAGTAAATATCAACGTGCACATCCTGAAGTTCACAGAACCGCGGTAAGTAATTATCAGCGCGAGCATCCTGAAATTCACAGAACCGCGGTAAGTAACTATCAGCGCGAGCATCCTGAAGTTCACAGAACCGCGGTTAGTAACTATCAGCGCGAGCATCCTGAAGTTCATAGAACCGCGGTTAGTAACTATCAGCGCGAGCATCCTGAACAACATAGAGTAAGACAATCGCAATATGAGCTACAACATCCTGGACAGTGGGTAGAAAGGCGAGAACGCCCATGGAAAACAAAAGTTAACTCGGGTTTGACATATGATTCTGCAATTTCATACGAGACTGATAGTACTACTGCTATAGGAAATATGAATCATAAATGTCAGTGGTGTTACGCTTTAAAGTGGAAGGAGGAGTCAATTGGTATGTGTTGTATGTCAGGGAAGGTTCAACTGCAACCATTTGAACGATTGCCAGAACCACTTTATGGTTTAATTATGGATTTGCATCCAAAACATAGTCATTTTATGGATCACATACGAAAATACAATGGCGCATTTCAAATGACGTCATTTGGTGGCAAACAACCTGTACAAACAGGATTTTCAACAACTTTTAGAGTTCAAGGTCAGGTCTATCATTTAATTGGAAGCTTAATGCCCATGCCCCAATCAAAACCCAAATTCTTGCAAATATACTTTGTCGGCGAAGATAACAGGGAAGTTTACTTAAGATGCTCGAATTATACCGATATAGAACCAAATTTAGTTAAACAACTTCAAAAGATGTTACATGAAGTCAACCCATATATTAAAGATTTCAAAACAGCGTTAGATAAAGTACCTGCTTCTTGCAATAATTTTCAAGTGGTAATTCACGCTGATAAACGCATATCTGGGGAACAAAGGGGTCGTTTTAACACTCCAACAGCTAATGAGGTGGCATTAGTTATGGCAGGTAAACAAATCGAATTTCGAGATATTATTTTAGAAAGTCGTGGACAAACATTGAAAAGAATCTATGAAATTCATAGGTCTTATGATGCCCTTCAATACCCATTAATTTTTTGTCACGGCGAAGATGGTTACTCAATACATTTGCCGCAACATGATCCAAATACAAAAAGACCACTAACAAAAACCAACTCGGCAGCAAGTTTTTATGCTTATCGCATAATAACCATCTTTTATATTTTCGGTCTCTATTAAGTCAATTTTTAGTTGACGAATATGCCAAAATAGAAACAGAAAGGCTCAATTTTATAAGTAATAATCAGACAAAGTTACGCGTTGACGAGTACATCCATTTAAGAGACGCTGTGGGCAGGGAAGACAAATAATTTCGGGCAATTGGTTGTATTACCATCCTGTTTTACAGGGGGACCAAGATATATGCATGAGCGTACACAAGACGCCATGACATACGTCTGTCACTACGGGCGTCCTGACCTTTTCATCACTTTTACATGCAACCCTCGCTGGGAAGATATAACAAAAAATTTGTTCCCCGGCCAAAAACCGCATGATCGCCATGATATAATAGCTGGGGTTTTCCATCTGAAAGTTAAAAAAAAATATGAACATTTTGATTAAGGGAAAAATATTCGGTGAAGTACGATGCTACATGTACTCGGTGGAGTGCTACATGTACTCGGTGGAGTGGCAAAAACGAGGACTGCCGCACATTCACATAATTTTATGGCTCATGCCTACTATTACTTCTGATCTAATTGACAAAGTAATTTCAGCGGAAATTCCAGATCCTGAAAGCGACAGTTAGAGCGGGAGCACACGATGCGTTGCGGCGGCGGTGCGGCGCCGGAGCGGTGCCACTGCGTCGTTTTACATAGAAATTTTTGTGGCATGTCACACGATGCGCTGCGGCGCCGCGCCGGATTTGCAACCACCGAGACGAGGCGGGGAGGGGTGAATGCGTTGCGACGCCGGAGCGGAACGGCTCAGTTGTTTGATAACAACGCTGCGGCGTCGCACCGCTCGTGCGCCCGCCAATATGGCAAAATTTCTGCGGTGCGTCGCCGCAACGCATCTTGTGCCCTCGCTGTAAGCTATACAAAATAGTGGAATCAAACATGATCCATGGACCGTGTGGCAACATTAATAACAAAGCACCTTGCATGAAAGAAAACAGATGTTCTTAAAACTTCCCTAAGTCTCTAATAAATGAAACACAAACCTTGTGATGATGGCTACCCGCAGTACAAAAGGCGTTCTCCTGATGATGGTGGCTTTGTAGTTAATAAACAAGGTATATATTTGGATAACCGGTGGGTAGTTCCGTATAAGCCTGTATTATTAAGAACTTTTAATGTACATATAAATGTGGAATATTGTAATTCCGTGAAATCAATAAAATACATTTGTAAGTGTGTTAATAAAGGGTCCGACCAGGCTACGTTTGCCCTAGAAAATAAAAAAGATGAAGTTAGTATTTACGAAAATAGAAGGTACATAAGTAGTTCAGAAGCTGTGTGGCGAATTCTTGGGTTTCCTATTAGAAAGAAAGAAAGAAAAGAAACGAAAAGAAATGAACGTTTCCCTCCTGTTATACATCTGGCCGTTCATTTGGAAAATGGGCAAAGAGTCTACCTTAATAATGAAAATGTAGCTGATAGGGTTGCAAATCCACCTATAAGTACGCTCCTTGGCTTTTTCAATTTGTGTCAAGCAGATGAATTTGCAAAAACTTTACTATACACAATGATATATTATATATCACAACTTTACTATACACAATGATTATAATACTGGGTGGCGCAAAAGTACTGGCACTAAAGAAAATACCTTTATTTTTTTTATATGACATTTTCTGTCATTCTGTTGTTGAAAATTGTGTAGTGAACAAATGGAAAATACACTGAAAATAAACATGGACCGTTTTACTCCCCAAGAACGTGGAATAATTGTGTCAATGTTCTTACGGAATAATTCATCAGTGATAAGAAGACAACGTGAATTTCGTCGACGATTTCCCCACCGTCCGGCACCGATTGGTCGCACAATTCGACGCTTTGCCACACGCCTTGAAGCAACTGGCTCAACATTGGATAGACCTAAGTCTGGGAGACCAAGAACAGGCCGTTCAGCTGAAAATATCGATGCTGTGCGCGAAGATGTGGAAGAGTGTCCAGAAACATCAACGAGGCGACGTGCCACGCAATTGGGCATTTCCAGACGGACCCTGCAGCGTATTTTGGTGAAAGACTTAAAGATGTTCCCGTATAAAACTCAAATGACTCATCAGCTGCTGCCTGCTGACCACCGAGCTCGTCTAGATTACTGCCAGCGCGTCATAAACCTCAACCTTGAAGAGGATGATTTTCCTTCAAAATTGGTTATGAGTGACGAAGCGCATTTCCATCTCTCAGGGCATGTCAATAAGCAGAATACTCGGTTCTGGGGCACTGATAATCCGCGCATTATTCAAGAAACACCTCTACACCCACTAAAAGTTACTGTATGGTGTGGCATCTGTGTTGACAGAGTGATCGGACCCTATTTTTTCGAAGACGCTGGAGGCAATGCGATAACTGTCACTGGAGAACGCTACAGAACCATGTTACGTGAGTTTTTGATACCCAGTTTGGACGAATTGGGGCTGGAGCACATCTGGTTTCAACAAGACGGCGCTACGGCACACACAGCGCGCGACACTATGGACTTAGTGAGGGACGCTTTTCCAGGCCGAGTTATCTCTCGTTTTGGCGATTTGCCTTGGCCTGCAAGATCACCCGATCTGACCAGTCCAGACTTCTTTCTTTGGGGTTTTTTGAAATCTCGGGTGTATGTGAACAAGCCACAGACTCTCGCAGCTCTAAAAGAAAACATTCGTCAAGAAATAACGAACATATCGCAGGAAGTGTTACGGCAAGTTATGCAAAATGTCATAAATAGGGCTCAAATGTGTATCAACTCTGGAGGTCACCATTTAAAAGACATCATCTTTAAATCCTAATGGTACGAAATTTAATGGTACAAATATACATTTAAAAAAACCTAAATCTAGTTTTCTAATTTAGAAAAAATGTTATAGCCGAACCAAATAGGGTCTTTACTTTTGCGCCACCCAGTATATCATTGACTATACACAAATGTACCAGCATACTACGTGTGGCATAACAACAAAAAATTCGAAAGAAGAAAAAAGAAAGGCATCAAGAAAGAACATGTTTTAGGCCGAGTTTATACGGTGCATCCGAACAATGCAGAATGCTTTTACCTCCGCATGCTGCTACATGAAGTTCGAGGTCCAACTTCATTCGAGGCGTTAAAATAAGTTGACGGATTGGTAACTTTCAGGCGGCTTGCAAGGCACTGGGCTTGCTTGAAGATGACAAACACTGGCATGAGACGTTGGAAGAGGCTGCACTAAGCAAATCACCTTCTCAGTTGCGAGATTTGTTTATAGTTCTGCTGCTGTTTTGTCAATTATCAGATTCCATGAAATCATGGGAAAAATTTAAAGATCATTTAAGTGAAGATTTTAAATACCAACTGGAAAGGCTGCAAGATTGTAATATTGGGCATTTAACTGATGAAGCATTAGGTGGACGTGCCTTGAAAGAATACTCGTATGGGTTACCAGAACCAAGTAACCCGCAGAATATAGGAAACAGAGAATATTTGAGAGACACTAATTACGATGTTTTAACTTTGGATAGATATGTGAACGATAACATAGCAACAATGACTTTAGAACAAAGGGCAGCTTATGAAACAATACTATCGAGTACAGACGCAAATGTGGGTAGTTTTTTCTTCTTAGATGCTCCAGGTGCTTCTTAGATGCTAATCAGTTTGATTTTGGCTAAAGTAAGGAGCACTAAAGGCATCGCTTTGACTGTAGCATCGTCAGGTATTGCAGCGACACTAGGAACTGGAAGGAGGTCGACCAGCGCATGCAACTTTTAAACTACCACTTAATTTAACACGTTGCGAGACTCTCGTGTGCAATATTTCAAAGCAGAGTAATTTAGCAGAAGTACTCAGAAACACAAAAATTATTGTTTGGGAGGAAAGTACAATGGCGCACAAAAGAGGTATCGAAGCTTTAGACAGGACTTTGAGAGACATACGGGGTAACAATAGCTTGATGGGTGGCATAACTTTGTTCTTGGCAGGAGATTTCAGACAAACTTTACCAGTGGTACAGAGAGGAACTAGAGCCGATGAGATTAAAGCTTGCCTTAAGAAATCTGCATTGTGGGCTTCCGTGAAAATTCTCAAATTAACTAAAAATATGAGAGTTCACCTAAATGGTGATGTAAAAGCTGGTAAATTAGCAGATATTCTTCTTCAAATAGGTAATGGTGTTTATCCTACTGAATGTGGCATGATTACTATAACAGATGCGTTGTGTATAGTTGTGGCAACAAAAAAAAAAGTAAATCAATGTGTAAATTTCTATTCAGCAGTGTTTTGCGAAAAAAAAACACATGCGCCATCCGCAAAATAGGTAGATACTATATTCGTTACCACCCCCGAGAACCACGATAACTAGGGATATAATTTTTTCTCATAATGGTTTTTGTCCTAATTTAAATTGTCATAACAAATTAGGCATAATTTTCTTTGTCATAATAATAGCACAGAATAGATAATAGTACTAGCGTACAGAACGGAAGCTCACCCCCTCCCACCGATTTCATTACTGCCACCCGCACGTCAAAATCAGAGGCACGATCAGAGGCGCCTAAAACAAGGGATGTGTATTTCAAAGGTGCCTAGTACGGTACGTCGGGGAGAAGAGCGAGACGATCGGCTTACTTCGATTTTGTAAAGCTTCCTCTCTGTTGCACAACCGTCAATTTGATTTAACCCTGAAATGCATGATTTTTATATAAATAACTAGAATTCGTGAAAAATTCCTTTATTGTTATTAGAGTGCCATTTAATAAAAATCAGTCAAGTACTAGTCGGGCTCGCGGACTGAGGGTTTCCGTACAATACTGAAGATATACTTTTTTTCGGGAAATCGGATTCTCTTTCAGAAAATAAGTTTTGGACTAGTAAACTTATGATTTACTAAACTGTTGCCCGCGGCGCCGCCCACGTGGAATTCGGATTCTGTTCCAACTTTTGTATTCCTGAAATTCCTTCGGATACCATTGCCGTCGGCCATCAGGGGGGGTTATGTCGAACTCGGACCGACAAAAACCACACACCCACTCGGGTCTTTAGATGCTACCGGGGTATAAGACTGCTCAGAACATGGTCCACACTCCCTGGCTGACCCTGGACCATCAACGGTTTGAGATGGCCCCCTCAGGAGTGAGAAGCACGGTGTCTCTATTGAACCCTGGAAAGGGAGAGGTTGGTGTGAAGAGGTGACAATAGGCGGCCGTACATTACATGTAACCCTCACACCTGCTCTCGGCGATCAGCGCGCCCCCGCCTGCTCTCCACTGTGTCCTCTGGTGGAGGGACAGGTGGGAAGCCTCCGAGCAGCCCTCTACAGGGCCGGTGCCGTTGCGGCCGGCATTTGCCATGGGCGGCAACGTCTCGAGACAAGCGCTGTCGCTTCCATTGCCTATGCGTGTTTCGGAACCTCCATGCAGTGCAGGGTGCACTGCATGGAGGTTCCGAAACACGCACTTGGATCCCGTTTCCGATTTTCTGTTCAGCTGACCCTCCCCGACTTCACTCGTGACTTACTTCATACTTTTGTAAAATTTGTTAGATACCTACATAAAGAGATTTTGACTTACATTGTAGGTACTTTTAATTCTACATCAGTATGCATTTAAGGGTTAAATTATAATTTTGAAAAATGGCGGCACCTCTCAATAAAAAACGGCATTATCTGGAATACGTTTTTACCTAATTAAGCATGAAACTTCATAGGCGTGAGCTGTCATAACTATCCTCATAAATTTGAAAAGGTATAGAGTAGTTAAAACCGTTTACGTTTAAAAAATTAAATATACCCATAGCTTCATGAGTTCATGACAGTATAAGTGGACATGTGGCGATTCGAAAAGAATGCGATATAATAACATCGTCATTTAGTTAGTTATACTCGAAATAGAATACAATAGCGAATAGAACACGACATTAAATTACCCCGATACTTAAAAATTGCCCTTTTTGCCCGTGGTACGGTTTGTTTCTCCGTTGAACCGGACCACAGGCAGTTCTATTTTTCCATGGTACGGTTGGCCGAACCATAGAGAGAATTTATTTCACCGTGGTCCGGTAAACCGGACTATGGAAGATAGTTTTATGTTTAAATTGGTCCCACATTGCAGATGATAAAATTCGTTCAACAACATCTATGTTCTATAAGTGGTCCACTCGATACGCAAACCATTCCGTGGAATGACAGTCCGTAATGACCCGAAAACAAACCATTCCGTGGAATGCCAAAATGTCTGCTGCACTGCACGTCGTAATAATGTATTTATTTCTTTTTTACACGTGAATTAGTATCGGTTTTCGTCATTCTAATCGACTAAATACACATCACTTTGTCCAAAAAAATTAACACACAGCTCACCACTAGTCGATTCGATTTAAAAAATAATGAGAAAGTTTACGGTTGTCTCTGGAACATTTCTCAACGGAGTGCGTCCTCGAAATAAAAGGTAAATTGTGGTTTACTAGTGTTATTTTGCAATAAAAACATGTTTAGAGTGATTAATAAAACATAATTGAAGTGTGTGATAAAAAGTTTTAACCCAAGGATAAGTATATTTTTTATTTAAGTGATGATAATGCACATGTCTCTAGCGGTACTGGAAAGCATGTCTGTATTATGCTAATTTATTAAATTGTGGCACTAATTCTGTATAAAAACTAATCATTGTGGCATTGAATATATAATCTAAAATAGTTTTCAAACAAAACTTTTCCAAAAACTACTAAATCATTTGCGTAAATAAACCAAAAATCATAACCTAAAAAGCTCACAACAGTCGCACTGGTAATTGTGGTTTATTGATGTTATTTTGCAATAAAAATATGTTTAATGTGTTTAATATAACGTAATTGAAGTGTGTGCTAAAAAGTTTTAACCTAAAGGTAAGTATATTTCTATATTTATGTGATAATATGCACATATCTGTAGCGGTATGTCACGCTAATTTATTGAATTGTGACACTAATTCTGTGTAAAAAGTAATCATTGTGGCATTGAATATATAATCTGAAATAGTTTTCATACAAAACATTGCCAAAAACGACTAGATTTAAGTAAATATTGCAATATCAAATTATGTAAACAAACCAATCATAACCTAAAATGGCCGCCGCGGTCACCAGTCGTAAAGCGATTCCGGGAAATGAAGTACTTATTGGGAGTAAGACTTGGGCACACAGAGAATTTTGTAACGGTCGAAGTAAATTTTAAATTGTCTTGAAAATAATTATTTAATTTAAATTAACAATTGTTTGGATATGTACTGTATTTCATTATCGTTCATTATCGTATCGTTATTGTATTAATCTGTGATTAAGATTATTGCTTCAAATGGTTTACAATATATTTAAAATACATAATATATCTAAACTAATTACATAGCCCGTTCCTGACCGTTCCCGGTGGAAAAGTGCCCATCACACTCGCCGCGTTTCCACGCTGGATTGTACTAATTAAAAAATATATTATTAAGTAAAATAATAAAATAACTTTTAACCATCAAATACATGTAATTTTCTGTAGAGTGGTAAAATGTTTCACATATCAATAATTACTTGTCTTTTATGTTGTGTAGTGCACAATATTATTATTTTGTTGCGATATTTATTTCTTTTCTATTGATTTTACGCTTTGCTTAGCTTTTTTTTTCAAATGTGCACAATATTTATACAGTAAATGGAGCCTAAAATTGGAAAAAGCCGTGGTCGTGGTGGTGGTGGAGCTACCCGGGGAGGTAGTGGAGCTACGCGTGGTGGTGGTGGTGGTCCAACCCGTGCTCGCGGTCGTGGTCGTGGCCGTGGTCGTGGGCGCGGTGTTGCACGCGCCCTTCCATTCACTATGTTAGTTATTTTGAGCTATTTTTTGTTTAATAACAATTTAAGCCCCATTTTTACTTTATTTCATCGGTAGACATTGAATATAGTCGATATATATGATGTTTTTAACTTTTTTAGGCCAGAGCATGACGATGTGGTGGGGTTGGCTGTACCGTCGCAGCCAATAGTGTACGTAAACTTCCATTATGAAATTTAATCGCTGCAATGTTAAAAGTGATCGTATGACCAAAAATATTTTTAATTTTTTTAGGCCACAACATGACGTGGAAGTGTTGGCTGGGCCGTCGCAGCCGATAGAGTACGTAAACTTCCACCATAAAATTTGATCTCCATTTCAAAGCAATGTTCAGTGATCGCATGACCAAAAATATTTTTAATTTTTTTAGGCCACAACATGACGTGGAGGTGTTGGCTGGGCCGTCGCAGCCGATAGAGTACGTAAACTTCCACCTTGAAATTTGATCTCCATTTCAAAGCAATGTTAAAAGTGATTGCAATTACTTTCGTCTAGGTCAATGGCAGAGGCACGTCGGCAAATAAAAAAAATGCGTGCCCTCGATAGGAGAAATCTCGCACGTTTGTCGGAGGAGCAGAGGGCACGGCTAACCGAAATGCGCGATAAGAAGGAGGTCGGGCAGTTTTTACTGCCCGATGCTCCACCCAGCAAAAAAAACAGGTAAGAGAAATACATATTTTGAAAATTCCATTTTGTTTATTATTACATTATATTTTATTCATTTTTATATTTTCCAGAAAACAGTCACCGGTGCGTGTGCCGTGCCCTTTGATGCCGGGCACGCCAGCGGTACCGCCACCGCGTATTCCACAGGCGTGGGAACTTAAAAAAAGAAGTAATAATTTGACTACCGAATACCGTTAACCCCTCATTGCTTGATCTAATCTAATTACAATATTTTTATCCTACTAGCTGTAACTGCAAGTGGGCCTTCTAGGGTGGTGCTGGACGAGGAGGTGCACACGCCACCCCAGAGGTAAGTGCATTTAGTCATTAACTCAAAGATGCTTCGCTATGTTATAAGAAGAATAAAAAAAGTATTTGAAATCTCCATTTTTTTTAATTATTACATTATGTTTATATTTTCCAGAGAACATTCACCGGTGCATTTATCGTGCCCTGTAATGCCGGGCACGCCAGAGGGGCCGCCTCCGCGTATTTCTAATGCGTGGAAAAGAGGTAATAATTTGACTACCAAATACCGTTAACCCCTTATTGCGTAATTTACTCTAATTACAATATTTTTATCCTACCAGATGTAACTGCAAGTGGGCCTTCTAGGGTGCTGGACGAGGAGGTGCACACGCCACCCCAGAGGTAAGTTCATTTAGTCATTGACTCAAAGATGCTTCGCTATGTTATAAGAAGAATAAAAAAAGTATTTGAAAACTCCATTTTTTTTAATTATTACATTATGTTTATATTTTCCAGAGAACATTTATCGTGCCCTGTAATGCCGGGCACGCCAGAGGGGCCGCCTCCGCGTCCGCGTATTTCTAATGCGTGGAAAAGAGGTAATAATTTGACTACCAAATACCGTTAACCCCTTATTGCGTAATTTACTCTAATTACAATATTTTTATCCTACCAGATGTAACTGCAAGTGGGCCTTCTAGGGTGCTGGACGAGGAGGTGCACACACCACCCCAGAAGTAAGTTCATTTAGTAATTGACTCAAAGATGCCTTGCTATGTTATGTTAGTAGAAGAATAAAAAAAAGTAAAATTGAATTATATTCTTTCACAGGCAGACTCAGCTAATGTTTACGCCCTCCACGGGAGTAATCATCCTTGGGGAGGATGTGGTGCTGGACGAGAACGTCTTTGTTGACGCCCAAATAGAAATAGTTGGGTTCTCGCCGAGCACCACACCCACCACTAGGCGGATACCTTCGCCATCCTCCGTAGTCACGTTCACACCTCCAATGCCGTCGACGTCGTCCGCCGAACCAGGTAATTTTTTTATGCTAATATGACGCCTATCATGGATAATCTAGTTGCATTAGAGGCTATGTTAAGAGTAGTTGATATGTAGTTGATATACATATCATTTGGTTTTAGACCCTGCAATTTATGACGAAGACCAGGAGGCTGAAATTCGCAGATGGGAGAGTTCGGCGGGCGTAAATTATGGAAGTGACGTCGACTACGAAGAGGATGTGACCACCTTCACGGGTATCCGCAGGAGGAATGTGGAGGAGTATGCCAGCGACAATTTGACCAGCGAACTCCAGCAGGCTCTAACGGACATCGACCGCCGCGACGACTGCGCGCTTAGGAGCTTGGCGACATTAGAGATGCTGGAGTTCGACTGGTCTCATGATACCAAAACTTTTACGGGGCAGCGGGAAGCTTTCGTCGGACCAGCGGGTCCTACATTTCGGGCTGAGGATATAGACCTAGGGTTGAAAATTGATTCAACAAACATCGTCCCCGTTATTTTTGCACTATTTTCGAATAAATCTGAGGAGACATACAAATCCAAAGAGAATAGAAATATAATGAGAATGATAGCATTGTCACCACTTTTGCCAGCCGAGAGAAAAAGCATACGAAGAAATATTAGACGATGTCCCGGTGTCAACTGAAATGAATAAATTTCGACAATCGTTTCCATATTATTATTATTATTAGGTAATGTAGATGATCAGCACCGCACTACTAACGGGTTAGAAGGCTGGCATATAAGGCATGAACACCTTAATTCCATTATACCTAAAACACCTAATCTGTATTTATTTATTTAAAAAAAGTCATCATTATGATTACAAGATTAGAAAAAGTCTGTTCACGAACTTATAAAAAAAAGAAAACATTTCTGAAAAAAATTAAATCTTGCGGCTCAAGCTCAAATCGAAGCGGAGACCCACAACGAAACTTATAATAGGTCTTTCTCTCATACCTATGAAATTGCCGTTCTGCAGTACAGTACTGGCCATTTCAAATCAAAATATTTTTTATTTGGCTAAGAATTTTAAATTAATTTTATTTTAAAAACATGGAATTCTTTTTCCAAAAGAAGTCATATTATATTTTGTTTATTGATAAGTGTTACATTTTAATCGCATTTCAATCTTTTTCGTCATCATGGATACGTTATAAATTCGAGTAATTATGGAATATGAGTAACGTCGTGGCAGCAACGCGGCACAAGCGGCACGCAACATCAACGACGACGTTTACGGAGCTAACACTACCAACCAACGCAGTCAACGCACCACCTGTTATTGGTTTGCCCGCTTCCGTTCTAGAAATTTCGACCTGAAAAATGAACCTCACGGCCGTCCGAAGACTGGTCGACAATGACGAATTAAAGGCGATTGTGGAAGCTGATGATACACAATCTACGGCTGAATTAGCAGCAGCTTTCGACGTTAACGTCAAAACAATATTGATCCATTTGCGTCAAATTGGCAAAGTAAAAAAGCTTGACAAATGGGTGCCCCACGAACTTAATGATCGCCAGCGCGAAGTACGCGTCGAGACGTGCCGTGTGCTGCTTGTACTTGCTCAACAGACTCACAAATTTCTATTAAATTATTTCTATTAAATCAAAGCGGATATTGATCCAAATGAGAATCTCACCTCGCCGTAACACAGTTGCGACTAGCACGGGAGGTAAAGATCTTATTTTTTGGACTTACCGCCGACTATAAAATAAATACAAAATTAATTAGCCGAATGTTTCTTTCACCGGCGATCGTTCATGCTAGCACTTCACTCTCGTCGAGGTAAGGCGAGGGAGCGCGAGCACGAGTGTGGTCGGAGCCCTCGCGTCACATCGCCGCGCCTCGCCTCGCCTGGCCTTCTGGTCCTGCAAATTTTATCGCGGAATAATGACTTACTAGTGGACCCAGGACAGTTTATTTAAGTTTATGGGGTTACATCAAGCGGAAGCAACTATATGGGATCCGAAAAACCTTGACCACAAAGACAAAGTCAAAATTAACGCCAAAAGCTTTGTAGCTTTATAAGCGTGGCATACGTTAATAAAATTCATATTATACACAAAGACGCGTAAAGTCGCGGCACTTGTCAGTTCGAACACGTTCATTATGCACGCGACATAGAGAGAACTGAACAAAGGCGAGAGTGAAGAGGGGTACAACCTCGTGTTGTCTCGTCTCGCATAACTTCGTCAAACCTCGCCTCGCCTAACCTCGACGAGAGTGAAGTGTTAGCATCATACGATTTAATTTACCACAGAGTGTGTTAGTTTAAGTTTAATTTAGGTACTGTCGACCAAAAAGAAACATAATATGTGAAAATAAAAAAAGATAAGTATGTATATGCAATGCTTCTTGTGTAATCCGCTTAATAAAAAAAATATTCCGACGAATTGAGAACCTCCTCCTTTTTTGAAGTCGGTAAAAAGTATGTGTTCTCTTTCACATTTTTGATAAAAACAATATTTACTCTTACTCTACTATTTTAGGAGCACTTATTTAGTATTCACGGTGAGAGGAATAGTACAATAAATAACATGAACATTATTTCATTAATTTTTGTTTTGGTTAGTGATAGGACACAAAATACCTACGAAATAGTATTTAATTTAATACCAGAATTCCAGGGTGGAATCCCATGAAGTTCACAGTTGACTTTGAAAAAGCTACCATTAATGCTTTAAAAAGTGTCTTCCCAAGTATATTAATTCATGGCTGTTACTTTCATTACGTAAAAAATATTTTAAAAAAAGAGCAGACAGACTAATTACACTCAATAATTCTCCATATTATACAAAGAGATTAGTGCCTCTCACAGCGAGGTTAAGGACCATTACTACCTTCCGGCAAGGTTCAAGAGGGGTGGTTATTTGTGATATCTTTCATGAAGGATGACATGGAAGCATTTGTTAAGTATTTCGAAAAAACCCCTTCATGGTCAACTGAGCCCACATCCCATTGAGCCCGTGGGCTCAGTTGACCACGTTCGTTTTTTTTTGGGAGTGACTCAGCCCACTAACCAGCCAACTTAACCTGCGGGCTCAGTTAACCACTTGCTACGGCTAGGGGTCTACTCAGCCCGTGGGCTCAGTTAACCACTTGCTACGGCTATGGGTCTACTCAGACCGCGAGCTCGATTAAGCACTTGGTACGGCTAAGGGTTTACCCAGCACACGGACAAAATATCCATTTAAACTGCCGAATCTAGAATTTTTGCTCACTTTTGCATAAATTAAAACATTTAAACAAACAGCGAATGGTTTTTTATTTAAAAATTATTTAATAAAAATAATTGAGATTTACTTCATTATCCATTTTTTTTTCTCTTCCCATAAAACTAAATAACTACAATCTAGTTATTTATTGATGCAATGGCATACTGCGATCCATTCAATCAGCCCAGGGAAAGTAAATACATTCTTAAAAGCTCAATAAACAATTCTAAACTCTTTATTCCTTTTTCAAAGTCCGTTAGTATTTCAATAATTTTATCATTTACTTCAATGTTTTCATTTCTTCTTTTAGTGAAATCATTGCTTCTTATTTTGTTCACATACAACTTCTTGCATAGAACAGAATCCAGTAACACCTGTGACTCGTTGGGAATTTTTTTCCCAACCAGTAACAGTGTTACTCGTTTGGGTGTTACTATCCAGTAACACCCAAACGAGTAACACTGCCCATCCGGGCATATACCATAATTATGACTAATTATTAATTATTGAAAGCATCTTATAGTAATTCTCTAAATCTACCAATTTGCATATTGTGTCTGCGTACTGGGTGTGTGCTGGGTAAGCCCTTAGCCGTACCAAGTGGTTAACTGAGCCAACGGGCTGAGTAGACCCATAGCCGTAGCAAGTGGTTAACTGAGCCCACGGGCTGAATAGACCCATAGCCGTAGCAAGTGGTTAACTGAGCCCACAGGGTAAGTTGGCTGGTTAGTGGGCTGAGTCACTCCCGAAAAAAAACGAACGTGGTCAACTGAGCCCGCGGGCTCAATGGGATGTGGGCTCAGTTGACCATGAAAGGGAAAAAACTTGGCTTAGAAATGAGGAATATGTGGTCCTGTAGAATTCGTTTGGTGAAAGTCATCGAAAGACTAATAGTTTGGAATCATGGCACGCAAAAATGGCTCAGAATATCAAAGTGAAACATCCAAAAGCTGTTTTATTAGATTGTTTACTAAAAATATAAAGTATGTAAGTCAAACGTCTGTTCAAAAAAAAATAAAAAACGATTACGATATTACATTGACCGCGATGATTTTATTCTAGATGCACAATTACGTCTACTTAATGGCGACTTTAGTATTGATCACTTCTTGGATGTATTACAAAACCTATAATTTAAAAGAAGCGTTTATTTTTATTTTTACCTGCTTGGAGAGTAAACCTTTTTCACGTAACCGTTTTATTCAAGGGGAAATATTTTTAAGTTATTTCTGTCAATTTCAATATCTTTCATTACTCATTTCTAATATCATTTTAAGGTTTGAGTAGTAACTAATTTAATATTAAAATGGCCTTTTTATTTGACAATGATGAATTTCGACAATTTCGTACGGAGCTGAATGCGAAGATGGAAATTATTAAGGCTAGACGTGGCAGGTACAAATGTCTGCCTTGGCTTGATACATTTTAGAGAGAGATGTTTAAAATTTCTTCTGAAACAAATACCTTCACTTCGACGATTGCTGGGAAGAAGTCGTGGTTATATTTCGGAAATAACATCGACCTGATGAATTTATTCATGTTATTCATGATGATTGCTTATGTCCAAGGCACCAACTATCAGCACTACGTAAATTATTATTAGGGTTAAAGTAATCGCTAAATAAGAAGCCCGCTTGGACAGTTCAAGTCCATGAAGTTCTCAATTTTTGAGAACGTAAAACAATGACATTTTTCCAACGTAGAATGACATTTTTCATTGATGAGTACCGCCCACTCCGCTCAGTGCTGTCCATAACTATTTTTTCATACTGTCCATAGACAAGAGAATAATTGGTTAAGGAAAAAATATATCGATCACGATATATTTTTTATATTTTGATTTTGCAAGTTTAATTTCTTTAACCAGTTGCAGCAATTCAGCTCTTAACTATTTCGTATCAGCTTCAACGCATGGTCTTTGTATCCATGCTACTAAATCGACCTTTTTGTTTGCTTGAGTAGGTGCTTTATCTATTTGAACTGAGTGGTTACGGTGCCATTGTACATAATAATTATGCACTGTTCAGGGAGGTTTGTAAACAGGTTAGTAAACCACTCTGTGATATTCTTTTGAAACTCAAATGCGAGCAAGGCATCAAAACCGCCAGCAGCTGACCCGGCGTGGCAGATTATTAAGCGTCCACCTTTTCCTATTGGCACTTTTGAGTAAGAGGCCTTGGTATCATCCGTCCACGACTGCGGCACGGTATGATTCGAGTTCAGCCAAGTCTCATCGACAAATATGATATTATCCCAAAACTTGAATTTTATTGTAATAAAAATGTTAAATGAAAGAAAATTGACTTTTCGCAGTATTGTATTGTTTCAAAATACCTACAATATCAAAGTTTAGATTAAATTTTCTAATTAGAATTTTAATCTAATGAACTTTACAATACAATACATATTCTAATCGATCAAATTCGCATACAAACTTGAATCGATTTATCTTGAGTATCGTGTACCGAGTGGTGTGGTTCCATCACTAGTTACGTCCAAAAGACAAATGTCATAGTGGGCCTCTTATTTTGAGATCAGTTTAACTGTCCAAACTTTCGGTCAATTTTGGTTTGAAGTTGTAAATGTAATAGAAAAATATATGAAAATGAAAAATGAAAATGAAAAATATTTTTATTGTGTCAAAAACATGGTTTACAAAATATATGATTTGAAGGCTCCTTTTAAGCAACAAATGCCTGTGTTAGGAGCCTGCAGTATAAAAATATGCAGTGAAAATATTCTGTTCTAGTATTAAATTTTAATAAAATCTCTTTGTTATAATGTTTGTTTTGTAGACTCTGCTGGTGCTACTCCGCACCGTTTAACCGGGTTCGAAATATAACGACAACAATCAATTTATGTTATTCATTTTATAAAGCTCATAAAGATAATATAAATTGAAACACAACACACTGACTGTACCTAGGGTAAAAAAATCGCAATAAAAATAGAACCCCGAGCGTAGCTAGGGGTTCTAACGTAGAAACCTGAGCGCAGCGAGGGGTTCAAAGTATATCGGCCGAGGGAAAAATAATTTGCTCTCGAGTTATATACTCTACTTTTAATCCCCTTTCTATGAGGAAAATATATAGGAACTGATTACAGAGAATCATTTTCAAATGATTTATTTAACATTCTTATTGTTATAATTCTTGACATAATTGTAATTTTGTAGTTATCATTTTGACGTTCATATTTTGCACTTTTTGCGCCTAAACTGAATAAACGAAATTGTTTCTTTGATACAAGAACTGAGACGGAATACGCGCGCTTGTTTTTTTTTTTACATAGCACGGGTCGCCGCACTGCAGCGCAGCCAACACGTACCAGCCAGTAATTTAAAAAAAAATGGTTCGATTTCTATGAATGATTATAATGTTCCAAATTCAAATCACTTTTCCGCTCGCTAAAAAGCTCTGAACAGAAAAGTGCTACTTTGCTCCGATTTGGTCCACTTTGTTCAACTGTTTGTTCAACAAATTGAACAAATTCAACTAATTAAGTGTCATTTGTACAACTATTGATTCAATTGAACAAAGTCCACTATTATAGTGTACTTTGTTCAACTATTTATTCAATTGAACAAAGTCCACTATTATAGTGTACTTTGTTCAAATACCTACTTGCCTTCTAATAAGGTTATCTATGCATCGTTAGTGGCTTTTAAATGCAATGATGACGATAATCAATGACATAATATGACACTATAAAATCAATGTCATAATGACCCTTTATTCAATTGCATTTTATTGGAATAAATATAGTTGTTGTAGATTATAATTATAATTAATAATATTCTGGAGTTAAATGATAATAACGTTGGAGAGTTACAATTTTTGTCAAAGTCTCGTGGTGTAGTTTTGTGCCATAGTGGCTATAAATATTACCAAGTCCATAACTATGCAGATGGGTCTAATATATGGAGGTGTTCATCAAGATTTCAAGGGAAATTTTGTTGTGTGGGATCCTTGACTATTATGGTAACTTTTTTTCATTACTGAATATTTCATACGTATGAATAATGTTTCAGTAGTAGTCGTAGAATATTTTATTACATAACAAATATTTTGCTGTGGTACTTTGGATTCGAGAGACTTTATCAAGCTAGGAACTTTGGAGTTTCAGTTTTACCTACTGTAGCTAAAAGTGACTAAAGTTACATTTATTTTCGCAGAATGGAAATATAATTCAACACAAAAAGCACAATACCGCTTGCGAAGCTGATTACGTTAAAATAGAAGTTGAAAAAAAAATACAGGAATATAAAACAAAAATTATAAATTCTGATTGCACTCAAACGTTACCAGAACTGTTTAACGAAACGAATTCTTCCGTCATGGACATAGGCTACGACAAAGTCACTAAAATACCCACGTACACCTCAATAAAAAGTACTTTGTACAAAATCAGGAACAAAGCAGCTGGTATGCCCAAATTTAACTTTATTACTGCATCGGAGGTGGTAATACATAAATAAATAAATTCTTATGTTTTTTGCTTGGTGACTACAAGGACAACGATGTCCGCATAATTGTGTTTTGTTTAGATAAAATTAAAGAAAAAGTAGGTTCTATCGGTCACTTTTTTGGAGATGGAACCTTTAAATCGTGTCCAAAACCTTTCAAACAAATTTATACACTTCACGGGGATGTCGGGAGTTCGGAAAATGAGTCGAATGTAATACCTATTATTTACGCATTAATTTCGGACATGTCGATGAAGTCATACACGGTACTATTCGAAATAATAAAATCCCAAATTCCTGAATGGAAACCGATAAAATATACTGCTGATTTTGAAGAAACTGCAAGAAATGCTATTATAAAAATATTTCCTAATATTCATGTTAAGGGATGTTTATACCACTTTTCTAATAGTGTATGGAGAAAGGCGAAAAAAATTGGAATTAGCAAAGAAAACTACACAAAAAAAATTGTATCACTGACGTCTAAGTTACCGTTACTACCGAGTACTATGATAAAAGAAGGCTGGATGTATATACAAAATAAAATTGAATTATTAAACGTTTACGTGGACAAAGAAACTGATTCAAAATTAAAACAATTTATTCAATACTTCGAAAATCTTCTTATTAACACATGGTCAGTTTTTAGTGAGAGATACAAAACAAACAATAATATGGAAGGATGGCATTTGAAATTAAATAATGCTTGTAGAAGACGTAATAACGTAAACGTACCGGTAATGAACTGTGTACCTGTAATGAACACTTGAAATAAACCTTATAAATACAACAAATCTACATTATTTTTGATGTCTGGCAACATTTAATCATAAACTGTGTATATTTAGCAATCAGATTTTGAATGTTGGTATCTGTCAAACTGGCAGTTATAAAATTATGGCGAAGCAACCTACAGGGTAATTGTTGGCGGGAGGATTTCTTAACAAAATTAATAACGAAGTAAGTACACATTTAATGTTTTATTGATTATAAGATTTGATTTTATCGTAGTTTTGATTGATATTGTTATTAGTTAATCCCTTTTGTACGCAAATTACATGAAAGACAATAAATCAATGTATAATTTAGACAGTTAATGGGTATGTTCATAATTGGTGCATGTGGTCGGGGCTTGAACTAGTCATGGACGTAAAGTTTATTACTGGTAAAATGACTTTTAAAGATTTCTTAGCATATATAAACATGTTACGATTAGTGCTGCAAACTGTATTTGGTGGTGATTCGAATATGATTTCCAGTTATGGACATAGTGTTCATTATTGGTGTGTCCAACACTGGTTCAGTTAAAACTCATAATATTTAAATCATTGTTACAGTAATGACACCTGTAAAAAATTATACACCACATCAAATGGACTGTGCCTTGGAGGCTGTGAGAAGAGGGGAAAGTGTAACATCTGCAGCCAAAAAATATGGTGTCCCGCGGATAACCTTGCCTTGACCAATTTTATAAATAAAACGTGTGCAATAAAACTGTTTATAATTTAACAAATAAAACACGTCCATTACTAGACGTCCAATACTGGCTTTAATCATTACTGGGTGTCCATCACAGGGTTACAGCAGGTCCATTACTGGGTCTTTTTTTTAATTTTTGAAGAGCATTTAATCGAAAGATATTATAGTTATTCTGATAATTATATTTTTGATGATGCTGCAGTAGTCTGTCCGTCTTTATCACCAATCATTGTTAGAATTAAAAATAAATGTTATCCATGAATAATTGAAAACGACATTTTTGGCCTAACACTGTCCATAACCGGTACGTTTACGTTATCAATATAGTTCAATTATTGAATATTCTCTTCGATGATGCTAAAATGTCAGCAATAAAAGAACATCAAATTAACAGTTACAAGCAAACTCTAAAAAACGTCAAAAATACAATATTATAAATGATAGAATTACAGTTGACATGCAAATGCAAATGGTGAACAATGTAATAAGTGTTCCCCTCTTTTTAGAAAGTATGCGTTGAACTGTCTTTTATTTTCTCGATGCTCATTTGTTTTGTCGACATTCCTTTGTTTCGATGTTAATTATTTAATTTTTTTAATTTTTTTTTGACCGCGGTAATGGGTCGATCCAACGGGACCACGGGTTAACACTCTCCACTTTTTGTTTTGTTAAATTAAACATTTTACAATTGTACAAATGACACTTAATTAGTTGTATTTGTTTTGTTTTGTTAAATTAAACATGTATACTTTAATTTCTTGAAGTTTCAGTTGAACAAATGATACATTACATTATTTCTACCTAATGTACTGTCAGCCTCTTAAATAGCTTGTACATTTTTTTTTTCTCTCTTCTGGCAGCTTGTACATTGAAATTTACAGAATAACTTGACATCCGAACTGCCATATGTCAGTGTTGTAACATGATACAAAAATAAACTTAACATTACTATCGTCCATAAAAAGATGATAGAAGTATTTCATTTATCACTAGATATCTTATAAATCATAAGTCGCTGATAGTAATTTGTTACAAAATTAGATTAACAAGGTAATATTTCCAATGTTCTTAAGTGTTAATCTACTTTAAGCGATGGAATGTTACATGAATTTGTATTCTAACTCAAATAGGTATATATATTTATTCAAAATAAATAAATTATTATTAGTAAAATTACATAATATTTTATATTATCCTATTTCTTAATTCCGTTAACTTAATTCTTAAATCCGTAAACAAAGGATGGCCGTCGCAATCCAACGTGGAAATGCGGCAAGTGTGATGGGCACCTTTGCACCGGGCGCGATCAGGGGCGGGTTATTTGACTGACCTATTTTATTTAGTATTAAGGTGACATATTTATTTTGTTAATGTATTGTAAATTTGACATTGAATTATGACTTAATAAAGATTTGTAAAATATTAATTAATATAATATAATATAATATAATATAATATAATTTCTTAATTTGAATGGTATTTATAGGTAGATCCACGATGACGCGCGAGAAATTTTCTTGAATCGCTTCAGATTGCCTTAAAAGTGGGTAAGATAACATAACTTTTTTGTCTACCGTAAATGTCATTTACAACACACCTGCTCATAACAGTGATATTATTTTACCGCAATTAAGCACGGAATGACACCTATTATAAAAATGTGACTTTTTCATTACTATTATTCACAAAAGTGAGTTATAGATTCTTTTTTAAATTTTATAGGAAGTGTCTATAATTGTCTATGTTCTTAAAAAAGTTTTGATACAAAAAATAACGTGTTTAATAGTACGAATAAATTAATACGCCTATTGTATGGTCATTTGATGCATTTTCGTATTTAAATAAATAATTTCAACTTGTAATACTTGTGTAATAAACAAAATTTTCGCTCAAATTTAACTTTTTTTTTTCTCTAAGTACAGAAAAAAAAAACAGAGTAAAAAAAGTTAAGTTCAATCCTCATTTTTTTTTAAATATGGTCGACCGCCATTGTTAAATGCGCGCGCATAGGAAAATGAATTAATTTGTAGTATTGTTTATTTAGTATTTGTAGTATTATTTTATTCGCAAGTGTGTTGTAAAACGTCGTATGGCACGTGTGAGCATGATGATACTTGTACCATAATGTACTATTTTGCGGTCTAACAAACTTATAATATGTGATTCGTATATCTATATTATTGTGGTATTATTTACGTGCAAGTGATAGATAACGTTTAATAATGTTGTCGTCTAACATGCGCATCAGTCAACATGAACGCCATAAAATTGTTGTGCTGCAAGATTGAGTATTATTTTTTTTACTGTATCTTGAATTATTCACCTTTATATTATATTTCTATATTAATAATGCTTTAGTACATTATGGTACAAGCGTGTAAAGGTGGTATTAAGAACAAAGCAACCTAATCAATGAAATTAAAAAAAAAGAAGTCTATAACTCACTTGTGAATAATAATAATGAAAAAGTCATAGTTTTATAATAGGTGTCATTCCGTGCTTAATTGCGGTGAAATAAAAGCCTGTTTATAAGCAAGTGTGTTGAAAACTATATTATTCTTATTTGGAAACTTCATAAAAGTTCATTATTAATATACTATTTTATTAAAATATTATATAATATTACTAACAATTGCTTTATTTTGAATAAATAATAAGTATACTTGAGTGGTTTTATTTCCAATTTCGATGTACAAAATCATGTAGGTAACATTCTATCGCCTAAAGTAGGTTCACACGTAAGAACATTGAAAATAATAACTTGTTAATCTAATTTTGAAATGAATGACTATCAGCGATTTATGGTATATAAGATGTTTAGTGACAAGTGAAAGAGTCCCATCATCGTTTTATGGGCGTTAAAAATGTTACGTTAATTTTGATATCTTGGTACGCCACCGACTTATGGTAGTTAGAATGTAAAGAAGTTTTGTAAATTTAAACACGTAAAGCGACTTTTGGAGCTGAGTGTACAACTAATACATTAGCCATACATTTGCAAAATTTACAATTGTACAAATGACACTTAATAATTAGTTGAATTTGTTCAATTCGTTGAACAAACTGTTGAACAAAGTGGACCAGAGCCTTTGCTCCCACTTATTGAGGAACAAAGTGACTTTTCGAATAGAAGGGATGAAAAATAAATAATATCATTAAGGTCAAAAAATTGCATGTTTTTCTGAATTGTCGATTATGAAAAACACACAGAGCACGTGTGCATTAACAAATGTCGTAGGGCCTGTATAACTAATTTACAATTAAGACAGATAATAGATGTAGGCAAAACCCAGACTGACCAATATGAGTCTGATTTGTATCAGCTGCAACTAGAAATCAGGCGTTTGAATGACTCCTTGAATTCTATTACACTAAAATACCAAATTGCACAAAAAGAAATAGGGGAGTACATTGAGGCATTAACTAGCCTAGTGGACACATGTAATAATAATGAAGCAAGGTTTCATTCACTGGAAAACCTATACAGTCAAAGATCTGACTGGGAAACATCCTTGCCGTGCTCCACCCTATCCGTTAGATCCCAGGAAGGGTTGACCTCTCTGTCGGTTGACCCTGTGGACAGTGGCAATTCAACAAAGTCTAACATGTCCATCAGTTGCAGCCCTGTAACAATAACACAACCTTTAAATGCAGCTAAAACAGTTGTGTATTGCGATGAAATTGGTAAGGGTTTGGGTTGTCTTTTAAACAATCAATTGGGTCATTCAGTCATAACCCATTCATTTCCTGGGGCCTCCTACTCCCAAATAATTAGTAGAGCAGTATCTAATACACACTGTTCACAAACAACGCTAGTTATACTTATTGGCAGAAGAGGCAATTCAAATATAAATAACTTCATAAGTTTTTATGATCAATTAACAAAGTTGCCATTTAAACAGGTAATATTATGCGCATTACCTTACAGTAAATCTTTTACAGTTAGGGAAAATAACATAAGGTATAATATAAATAGAAAATTACATACCTTAACTACATATTGTAGGACCATAGATTTATTTGACTGTAATTATGTATTACAGAATAGTTTTATTTTGACATTAGATAGTTTTACACTATCAAAATCTTTGCAACGACAGGTTGCAAATGTACTAGGCAACTTTCTATCTAATAACATAGCTTTTATTGAGCGACATAATCGATCGAATCGATCTCGAATAACTAAATCTCTAATTCACCTATTCGAAACACTTGACAAAGAATGCACGCTACCACTAAACACAACACCGTAGCCATGTGATCTCGAATAACTAAACCTCTAAAAGCCATCGTAAAATTCATAGAACAATCAACTAAATAGAGAAAAGAAATTCATAATTATGACTTTTTGTGAATCAACCAAATCAATCGTTTCTCCACGACAATACAATCAACCAAATTGAACAAAAAAAATCAACAATATCAGTTAACGTTTAAAATAGCACAAGTATGCAAGACCATCTAAAATTTTTGCAAAAAGTGCCTCCATTGTTTCCGCGTAACATCTGGTCGGTAAATAGCTCGATAGGGACTACTGTTCCAAATAAACAAAATGAAGTGGAATCTTCTTCTTCTTCGAGTCAATGGCTAGATCTGGATTTTTTAATTTTGTCGGCCCAAAACTTGGCCACAGCAATGGCGTCCTCAGTTGCTCTGTAAAGTTCATCAGTAGTACAAGTGACGGGGCACAGCGAGCAAGAAAGCAAATGAGACATGGACTGGTATTGGACCCCGCAATCGCAGGACTCTTGCGACCGGTCGATAAAGCCCCATTTTGCCATATTTTCCCTGCAGCGGTCAACTTGAGTCCGCAGGCGGTTTAAAGACTTCCAAGTCGGCCACTGGAGATGGTAGAATCATGGTACCACAGCTGGAACACCCTATTGGGCAGAAAGAAATGGAATTTATATAAAACCATTGAATAATTAAACAAGGAACAAAAACATACAGAATTAATAGTTGAAAAATTAAATTCACAGTATCAAGAAACCAAAAAAGCAAAGAAAAAAGAAAATAGGGAAGAAAAAATTAAAAAATATTGGAAAAAAAAAACGAAACAATGGACTTAACCACATTTTTAGATGGTCTTGCATACTTGTGCTATTTTAAAAGTTACCTGCTTTTGTTAATTTTTTTATTAAATTTGGTTGATTGTATTGTCGTGGAGAAACGATTGATTTGGTTGATTCACAAAAAGTCATAATTATGAATTTCTTTTCTCTATTTAGGTCTAAAAAAAATATATGATGTAAATTGCCATGCAAACTACCACTAAAAATTGGTTCGAACGAGATCCAGTCAGTAGTTTTTTTTTTTAATACGTCATAAACCGCAATTTTCGCCTTTGCTACTACGGAACCCTTCATGGGCGAGTCCGACTCGCACTTGGCCAATTTTATTCTGAATTTATTTACTTGTCTAACGGTGCGTACACATTATATAGCATAACATGTTATATAACATGTTTCAGTAATGTAGACACTGAAGTTAGTACAATGTTGCAAAGTTATAAAACAATGTTAGATAATGTGGACGTGTTATATAACACAAGTTATACAACATGTTACATGATCTGTACGCACCTTTACGCCCCGAGAGTGTGATTACACATTTCAATAAAACCGTAGGACTATTTACACGTCCTACCACCATCCTATAAGCATACCGTCCAAAATGGAAGTTGTCAATTTAGGAAGTTGTCGTTCTTATTATTGTCTCTCTCTCTTTATTATTATAATCGTAAGATATTAGAGACTATCAGGACTATATCTGAATAAGATTATTTTAGTGCACTCATTATTTTGTGCTATTTCATTTTAAGGATCGGATAACTCTAAAATTGAAACATCATGGCAATAATTGCTAGCCCGATGATATACAAAATAATATCGATATGATCATCAACGAGGCATACAAAGAAGTCATTGAGGGTAGAGAACCGGCACCAAAAGTTTTTAAAAAAGCATTAATACATATTAATGAGAAAGGTAAGACATCACTGCCAAAACGCCAGTATACCATCATTTAAACAAAATAAATCTGCTATTTATAAACGTAGAAATGAAAAAGCTTGCGAGAAAAAAAACCTCCACTAAAAATAAAATCGGCCACGTGCGAGTCGGACTCGCCCATGAAGGGTTCCGTAGTAGCAAAGGCGAAAATTGCGGTTTATGACGTATTAAAAAAAAACTACTGACTGGATCTCGTTCGAACCAAGTTTGCATGGCAATTTACAATATATATTTTTTTTAGATTTATCATTCTCTTATTTTAGAAGTTAGAGGGGGGGGGGGGGGGGGACACATTTTTCCACTTTGGAAGTGTCTCTCGCGCAAACTATTCAGTTAAGAAAAAAATTATGTTAGAAACCTCAATAGCATTTTTAATGCTTTTTTTTATTTTTGTGTGAAATTCTCAATGCGGTTCACAGAATACATCTTCTTACCAAGTTTCAACAGCATAGGCCTTATAGTTTCGGAGAAAAGTGGCTGTGACATACGGACAGACGGACAGACAGACAGACAGACAGACGGACAGACATGACGAATCTTTAAGGGTTCCGTTTTTTGCCATTTGCCTACGGAACCCTAATATCGAGGAAGCGAAGTACCCATCCAATTTAAGTCTTTTTTACTAGCTGACTACTTGAATGGTATCGTGCGAAGCCTGCTAAAGATAGATTTCGATGAAGGCACAATGAAAGCGTTGCAAATAATGAATGTTACAGTCAAAGGTTGTTACTACCATTACGTAAACAGCTTGTGGCGCAAAGCAAAAACCCTGCGTCCAAGTAAAGACAAACACAACAGAAGAATAATTTCACTATGCGTTAACTTGGCATTGCTTCCAGTAAATGAAATCAGGATGGGTGTATATTCAAAATGATTTCATTTTGAATACCTATACACCCATCCTGAAACAATTTCATTCATTCTCCATCCTGATTCTCTATCATTTGATGGAGAATAGCGAATCTATGATGAAGTTTAAAGATTATTTTGATAATTACTGGATGAGGAACGATTTTTATAGAATTTGGTCGGTTTATGTGGTTGTTCCGTCTTTATACCACAAGAACTCATACCATTCTTAAATCATAACAAATGCGTATTCCTTACTCATACCATTCTTATCTCATATCAATAGATTCTATACCAACTCAAAAAGTACAGAAAAAGTACGGATAGCATGATTATGCATCCAACTAATTTAATTATTTGATAAGTTTACCAACTCGTATTTCTAACCGACCTCAAAAAGGATTTGGTTATTTATATTCGACGTATAGAGCGTCTATTGACGATTTCTGTTAATCGATTTCGCCGCCAATTGTGAACCGATTTAAAAAAATACATACTACCGCAATGGTTTCGCTTCTACCAAGTCGGGATCTGTTAATGGAATCTCAAGGAAATCGAGAGACACCCTTAAATTTTAGGGGCATGTAAATTCTTGTAGTAGGTAATCATAATTATATGAGTTCTCATCATAACATTGGTAAACTCATGAATATGGGAGATACAACTTGTCAACGACTAGGAGCTAGGGGATAATTCTTGAAATACTATGGGGACGTATATAAAGCTAATTATGTACTAAGGCCTATGTCCAGCAGTGGACTGCAATTGACTAATTGATTGATGTACTAAAGTTATTTAAATAAGGCGATGATTGGACTGATGACTTTACATAGTTATGATATATATAGGGTGTCCCAAAATTCAAGGATAAACCGGCAACAGGGGGTGGCCCTACTGATGGCTGCTCAGGAACAAAAAAGCGTGTAAAGTTAGGGTCTTAAGAGAGCCGAGGACGGTAATCACCATACACGCGAGTGGCATACGATTATTTTCAACACACTTGCGAATAAAATAATACTAAAAATACTACATAACACAATCAAAACACAATATTAAAAATCTATTTGTTGTCATACTTGTCATAAATATGCGCGTGCATCTAACATTTTTTTTATTTGTTCCTTTCGGAACAGGCTAAGGTGCTATCATGGTGATAGCACCTTAGCCTGCTCCGCTGCCTTGTCATCTACTTACTTATTTGAATTATGATTTTTTTTTCTGTAAATACTCACAGAGAAAAAAAAATACATTTTAGTGAAAGTTTTGTTTATTAAAGCGCTATTACACCTTCCTAAATTTAGGAAACGGTATTTAGGAAACGATTTAGAAAGAGAATTTCAGTCGCCGGAGCTCGCGATTACACTTTCACTAAATTAGGATCCTAAATCAGTTTTGGAGGACGAGCGGCAAGTGACGGACGTGTCGCTGCGCTGTCGAATAGAGATGGATGATAATTTATGTTACGTTTCTGATATTGATGTTATTGAATATATTACTTTGATGATGTTACCGTATGATGTTACTGTTATATATATTTCTAACAAATTACATTTCATATTATTGTTATGGTCGACTCTGTTTGATGAGGCTGCTTTTTTAATTTGTTACTTAATTTTTAAGTTGGCAACTTAGTCTGTCAATAATCTGATTGCGCGCATAGGTACTTCTGAATAAAACAAGAATCAATAATACATACATACATACGTAGGTACATACATACATATATACGTACATCATACATACATATGTATGTACGTACGTAGTATACATACATACATACATTACATACATACGGTACATACATACATACACACGTGCATACATACATACATACATACATACATACATACATACATACATACGAACATACATACGTACGTACATACATATATTATGTCGATATATCGAATTATCGATAGCTTTATTACAAAAATAATCAATATCGATATTAATATCGATACAATATATCGATACTGTGGCGGTGAGCGGCTCCATTTAGGACGTCGGAAACTATCCTTATCCTAAATCGTTTCCTAATTAGGATGCTACCATCCTAAATGCGATTACACTTTCCTAAATTCAGGACGTCCTAAATATCGGATTCTAAATTTAGGAAGGTGTAATAGCCACTTTAAACACATGTTGAAATTATCTTTTAAAATACAAAGTTGCATGAAATGAGCAAGCAATAGGTATATTAATTCGTTTGTTATATTGGACACGATCTTTTTTGTATCGAAACTTTTTTAAGAACAAAGCAACTTAATCAATGAAATAAATAAAAAAAGAAGTCTATAGCAATGAAAAACTTGTGAATAATAGCAATGAAAAAGAAGTCAGTTTTATAATAGGTGTCATTCCGTGCTTAATTGCGGTGAACTATAAGCCTGTTTATAGGCAAGTGTGTAGAAAAAAAAATATCTCAATTTTTTTTAATTCCTCAAACTTTTTTAAAATTCTTCAATATTCGGTCCCCCTTATGATATTTTCAACTACCAGGCTCATAATTTTGCAAATATTTTTGAACTCTTTGAAAGCAATGACTTAAAGGACCTTTGGTAATAAGTTGTGCAGGAGATCGGCACCGCAGTAATAACGCTGTAGAAGGTTGGCACAGGCGGCTCAACGTCCGCATGCCACATAAGCCAACGTCAGTTTGTTTCATTTATAAATTAAAGAAAGAAGCATCCTATCAGGATACTCGAATTAAGAATTCGTTATTCACTGAAGCTCCTAGAAGGAAAGTTGAATGTCTTTTTGATGCCCAGTACCACAAGCATATAAATGAGAGATTAGTGAAATAACTTTAAAAAAAAACATGTTATTAATAAGGAAGCGAATGAAATAATATAATTATTAATATAATACTAACTCAAATTATTATTTATAAGAATTATTATATTATGTTATCTAGTGGTTAGTGGTTATACAACCCAATAAATTTTGTTATATCTTTATGTACGTTTACAATTACATTTAATTTTAATCCCCGTTCGCCTCAAATATATTTTGGTATAATTGTAGTTTTCACATTTTTTTAAAGCAGCCTGTATTAAATTTTCCAGCTAAACAGTTTCTGAATCGGGAAGTAGGGTATACAGTTCAATTACTCAAATAAATTGGGACTGTTTCAATATTTAATTGGAAATGTCAGTGACTGCCAAAATTCAGTCCATTCAGTTATTTAGGGATTCAGTCATTTTGGGATTAAGTTTATTCGAAAATCAGATAATTTAGTTACATGACGAATTGAACTTCAGGTATTTTGGTTTAAAGACTAATTGAGATTCAGGCGTATTGATGTATCTGGCATGTTGGGAATAGGTTGTAATCGACCGGAGGCATGCGGGGTTATTTTTTTTTTACAACACACCTGCTCATAAAATTGTTATTATTTCACCGCAAATAGGCACGTAATGACATCTATTATCAAACTGTGACTTTTTCAATGCTATTATTCGCAAGTGAGTTATAGATTCTTTTTTAAATTTTATAGGTCAAGTTTCTATGTTCTTAAAAAAGTTTCGATACAAAAAAGAACGTGTTTAATAGTACGAATAAATTAATATGCCTATTGTATGTTCATTTGATGCATTTTCGTATTTAAATAAATAATTTCAACTTGTAATACTTGCTTAATAAACAAAATTTTCACTCAAATTTAACTTTTTTTTTCTCTAAGTACAGAAAAAAAAACAGTAAAAAAAAGTTAAATTCAAACCTCATTTTTTTTAAATATGGCCGACCGCCATTGTCAGATGCGCGCACATAGGATAACGAATTAATTTGTAGTATAGTTTATTTAGTATTTATAGTATTATTTTATTCGCAAGTGTGTTGTAAAACGTCGTATGGCACGCGTGAGTATGATGATTACCATCCTCGGCTCTCTTAAGACCCTCGCCTGGCGGCTCGGGTCTCAATGGCGCCTCGGCGGTAATCACCAACTTTGCCCACTTGTACCATAATGTACTATTATAACCATGCAGAACTTTATTTAGTCAAATGAACATTTTTAAAATGAAATTTTAGCAATCGAAATGTTTTCTAAGTAATACATTAATTTTGTGAAACGTGTATTATGTCAAATGATTATATTTAAAGTAATATGTTTGCGAAATGAAAGTTTGTCAAATGATTAGTTTTTCAAACGTTGTTTGTCAAATGATGTTTTGTCATACGTTTTTTGGTCAAAAATGGGTGAACCATGGTAAACATAATGAAATTGATCCCAATATAAAACAAGACATAAAAAGACATATTGATAGTATACCTAGAATAGAATCGCATTACTTGAGGCAACAAACGACACGGCAGTACATAGAGGGTGGAAAAAATCTGACAGATCTACAGGGTGGAAGATTTTAACCTTACCTGGAGGGAAAGTACCTACTTCAAATACTGGAGATAGCTAATTTCACTCAAAGGAAACATTCCTTAATTTTTTATAAGAAACAAATATGCATTTGTTAGATTGGGGAGTAAAAAGGGACGTGTATTACTATATAAATATCATAAAATGTATACATCAGCTATACACACTACATATATGTAAGTATACACATAATTGAACTTCCATGTCATTAAGTAGCTGACTGTACCCCACAACTCGAAATATATTGCCTCAGCATCATGATGATACTATGATGACCTGAAAACCAGCGGTAACCATGGGCCTAGACTAGGGAAATATCACATTACAATTAAACAGCCAGTATTACTCTTATTTCAATCTCTTTATTCCGTTAAACTCGAGCTACGGATCTCTTGTAAGGATGGGTTAAGGAAGGTACACTACGTCAGTTCCAAAAGGACGTATCGACTGGGAAAAGAACTGACAAGAAACCAGTCCGTCTCCTAATAACAATATAGTAACTATAACAGTTCACAACATAACCCTGGTATCATTATACCAGTACAGGTTAATAGCCAACACTATAACATTTGTATCAGACAGCCTGGTGTCGAACCAGATCTCACAAAGCCTTAGTGGCACAGTACTTGTATAGTCATAACTACTCACTATCATGATATTATTGTACCATCTGATATTATATCAATTAAACAAATCAATAGCCGCCGCTATAAAAGGTACATAGGAACCTAGGTATCACTTTGCTATCTATACAATTCTTATAATCATTGGTATCACGGTACATACACAACCATTATATGGTATTACCGCCAAGGAATATAGCACCACGAGTAACACAAATAATAATATCAAGTTATAGCATTTACACAAAGCTAGTCTTACAAATACGTTTTAGATAAACCAATTGTTACTTCTAATATCACACCCGAAGTGGGTACTATTGGATAATATTTTCATACATTTACTGTAACGCCAATGATAGCCATAATTGTTCTCTGTAGATATTCGATACCACACAATTATTACACAAGTAAGTACACAGTAATTACACAGTAATATATCAACCAGTAAGTAGCCGTGGGGTACCGGCAGAGTAGAATAGTACCCCCTCTAGTACCAGGTGTCGTAGGAGCCGACTGAGGTACAGCGGAACCGACCAATGGCGGTATAACCATATCAAATCGGCGTAGCTAAAATGGCACAGGGCGAGGATGGGCAGCAGCATCCTCGCCGCGAAGCTACGTCCTGCGATTGCCAACACGCCTGCCCAGCGTGGCGATTATGGGCAAACTCCCCCTATGACAGGCACAAATAGGACCAGGCCCCTAGTCCCCGGCAGCTCCGCTAGACCTGGCTCCGGTAGCGGCCAGGGAAACGGCGGAGCAGGGGGTGCTAAGAATCCCCGGCAGAGATCCGGCTACCACCCCAAACGACGACTGGCCCTGGTAACGCACAACGTACGCACGATGAGGACTGACGAGAGGCTTGCTGAGCTGGAAGAAGAGTTGAGTAAGTTGCGCTGGGATATTGTGGGGTTGTCTGAAGTCCGTAGAGAGGGCGAGGACACGATAACCCTAGGATCCGGCAACCTGCTCTACCACCGGGAAGGCGACCAGCAGTCGCAAGGTGGTGTCGGTTTTCTCGTTCACAGATCCCTCATTAACAACATCATTACCATCGAAAGTGTGTCGAGCAGGGTTGTATACCTAATACTCAGAATATCCAAGAGGTATTCGCTGAAGGTCATTCAGGTCTACGCACCGACCTCGAAACGCCCAGATGATGAAGTGGAGACTATGTATGAGGACGTAAGTAGGGCCATACATACGTCTAAGACCCACTTCACTGTTGTTATGGGAGATTTCAACGCAAAGTTGGGTAAGAAAAGCGATGATGAGTTGAGAGTAGGGCAATTTGGATATGGACAACGGAACCCGCGGGGACAGAGGCTGGCTGCCTTTCTGGAGAAAGAGGGACTCTTCATGATGAACTCTTTCTTTCAGAAGCCGCCGCACAGGAAATGGACCTGGATGAGCCCTGATGATTCCACGAGGAATGAGATAGACTTCATCATGACCAACGAGAAACGAATATTCAGTGATGTCTCCGTGATCCACAGGGTGAAAACCGGTAGTGATCACAGAATCGTAAGAGGCACATTGGGTATTAACGTTAAACTCGAAAGGTCCCGCCTGATGAAGTCTACACTCCGACCTACTCGTGTCCAAATCCAAAACCCCGAGAACTTTCAGCTTGAGCTTTCAAGTCGCTTTGATTGCCGAGAGAACTTTGCGTCGGTGGACGAGATAAACAACAGGCTCGTAGAAACTGTCCAAACGGTGGGCTCTAAGCACTTCAGACCCCGCCGTTCAAATAGACCTCAGAAACTCTCCGATCACACCCAAAAACTCATGGCTAAACGACGCTCACTTCGACTGCAGTCTTCCGATGATGCAGAGTCATATAGGCAGCTCAACAGACAGATTTCCAAATCTCTGCGTCACGACATACGTCTCTTTAATACTGAACATATTAAAGAGACAATCGAGCGGAACAAAGGCTCCAAAGTGTTCGCAAGAAATCTGTCTGTTGGGCAAAGCCAGTTGACTAAGCTGAAGAGAGAAGATGGCAGTATAGCGTCGACCAAGGCTGAGGTTTTGGAGGAGATCGAAAGGTTCTATGGACAGCTATACGCTTCGGTCGCTAATCCTGCTGGCAACATGGCGACCGACCCAAGAGCCAAGTTGACCCGACACTTCACCGAGGATATCCCGGACATCAGCCTGTACGAGATTAGAATGGCCCTGAATCAGCTTAAGAACAACAAGGCACCGGGTGACGACGGAATCACTTCAGAGCTTCTGAAAGCGGGTGGAACACCGGTACTTAAAGTCCTTCAGAGGCTTTTTAACACCGTCGTCCTCGAGGGCATAACGCCAGAAGCGTGGAACAGAGGCGTGGTGGTGCTGTTCTTTAAGAAAGGTGACAATACCTTACTGAAGAATTACAGACCCATCTCGCTTCTGAGCCATGTTTACAAGCTGTTTTCAAGGGTCATTACGAACCGTCTCGAGCGCAGGCTTGATGACTTCCAGCCTCCCGAACAAGCCGGTTTCCGTAGAGGCTACAGTACCATAGACCACATCCATACGCTGCGGCAAGTTATACAGAAGACCGAAGAGTATAATTTACCACTTTGCTTAGCGTTTGTGGACTATGAGAAAGCCTTTGATTCGGTCGAGACATGGGCTGTGCTTGAGTCTCTCCAGCGGTGCCGTATTGACTATCGGTACATCGAAGTGTTGAAGTGTTTGTATAATAATGCCACCATGTCGGTTCGAGTACAGGAACAGAGTTCGAGGGCGATCCCTTTGAAAAGAGGCGTAAGACAGGGAGACGTGATATCTCCGAAACTGTTTACGGCCACTTTGGAGAATGCCTTCAAGCTCCTGGAATGGAAAGGATTCGGCATCAATATTAATGGCGAATACATCACTCACCTCCGGTTTGCCGACGATATTGTAGTCATGGCAGAATCGATGGAAGATCTCAACACGATGCTCGAAGGCCTCAACCGAGTTTCTCAACAGGTGGGTCTTAAAATGAACATGGACAAGACAAAGGTGATGTGCAATGCCCATGTTGTACCTACCCCGATATCTGTTGAGAGCTCGGTTCTTGAAGTTGTTGACTCGTACGTCTACCTAGGACAAGTAGTCCAGTTAGGTAGGTCCAACTTCAAGAAAGAGGTCAATCGCCGAATCCAACTCGGCTGGGCAGCGTTCGGAAAATTACGCAATGTCTTCTCGTCCGACATACCTCAGTGTCTCAAGTCGAAGGTTTTCGACCAGTGTGTGTTACCAGTGATGACTTATGGCACTGAAACGTGGTCCCTCACTATGGGCCTTATGAGTAAGCTCAAAGTAGCCCAACGAGCTATGGAGAGGGCTATGCTCGGAGTCTCTCTGCGAGATCGAATCAGAAATGAGGAGATCCGTAGAAGAACCAAGGTTACCGACATAGCCCAGCGGATTAGCAAGTTGAAATGGCAGTGGGCAGGGCACATAGCACGGAGGACTGATGACCGATGGGGTCGAAAAGTCCTCGAGTGGAGGCCACGTATCGGCAAGCGCAGCGTAGGACATCCACCCACAAGGTGGACAGACGACCTCATAAAGGCCGCGGGAACGCGCTGGATGCGAGACGCTTCCAACCGGTCCTATTGGAGATCTATAGGGGAGGCCTATGTCCAGCAGTGGACTTCCTATGGCTGAAATGATGAAAATGATGATGATGAAGTACACAGTATATAACAAATAAATGTAACAGGGGTATAATCGTACCTTACTCTTCGAAGACTCGGGATAACTTCCTTTCCATTCAATATTGTGTCGTCTTTTATAGCTTACGATCCGTCCCACCGCGACACATAAATATTTTCACCTACCTACTTTTAAAATTATTTTTCATAAATACCAACAAATAACATAATTCTGCTTTAACGTAATGTATAGATATACACTACATATATCTCATTTTGTCATTATAAAACTCCAAAATAAACAATAATCTCACACATTCATAGTTTTTTGAAAATCCCCTTGCCATGCCTGGTAATCGAACCGACTAAAATTCAAAAAAATAACATCCTGTATTTTTATAGTCTCAATCGATAGTGTCAATCATGAGGATCGAATCTCTCTAATAAACATGGTAAATTGAATGAAAGGAAGTCCATAAAATCTTAACTTATAAAAGTTCATTCCAACAGACACAGTACTTTTGCTCAACGAGCCATGACATACCTTATCGATACTAACATAATTTAGGCACATTGTTACTAATACACTAATACTATGGACTAGAACTATGGTCTAAAATAAATGATTATTTAATTTAATTTAATTTAATTTTAATTTTATCAACAATAACGCCATTTATTTAATAAAATGAGTAGTAAATAACTGAACTTCCATTCCGATTTAGAATGTAAGGTTATTGTGTAACTGCATGAGACATTCAAGTCTCCCGATTTTATTTTTTATAAAGAATATTAGTAACCGAAATTACTAATATTCCTGTTAACCCCCCCAAGTAAGCTAAATTGCTTGTGCTAAGAGTGGGTTCACGTCTGTAGTATAATGGGCAGGATTCGAACCCGGGACCTCTTGATCGTAAGGCCGACTCCTTAACCATAAAGCTACCGACGGCGACGCTACAATTATGTCGATTTAGGTCCAAGATACGTGTCTCGAGGTATAGGTTGGACTTGGAAACCACTGCGTGGTACACCGCATCGCACCCTGGGCAACGGATATGGCGAGAGAATTGCCTTATTGCTTCGTCTTATAATACGTTAATTGAGACTTGAATTAACCAGAGACGGCGTGCGGTTTTAGTCGGTTCGAGTCGAGAGAGTAAATACCCCTGCTGGCCAGTGAGGGCCAGCCATGAAAAACAGGGACAAGTAATTTAAATATGGAATTATAATATGACACTCGTAGGTGATGGATCCTTGAGTTAAGTTCTTTATTTTGTTAAATCGAATTCGAAAATTGAGTTTTCAGGGATTTCCTTTCATTTAATTAACCATGTTTGTTAGACAGATTTGATCCTTATGATTTGCACTATTGATTGATGTCATAAAAATACAGAATGTTATTTTTTCGGATTTTAGTTGGTTCTATTACCGGGCGTGGCAAGCGAATTTTTTAAAATCTAAGAGTGCAGTTTTATTTCTTTTTAAAAATAAAGGAATGTTTCCTTTGAGTGAAATTCGGTATTTCCAGTATTTAGAAAACCTTCCCTCCAGGTAAGGTTAAAATCTTCCACCCTGTATATAAAGACTACGGAAGAGAATGCATTAATAATGGTGAAGTAGCTGCTAAAATTAACATTTATCGGAATTTTTTAATGAGGATTACAATATTAGTTAGTTAGTTTTATTAATATTAGTTAGTTAGGATCAATGTCAGTTATGCACATCGTATAGAAATTACGTAAATCAAGACGAAGACTTAGCAGCACAGTATGAAGAACATCAGTTGGAGAAAGAACTGAGCCGCATTGAAAAGGCAAATGATAAGGCTTCGGTTAATACTAATCACATTGTTGCGTGTGTGAGATAATTGTTTATTTTGGAGTTTTATAATGACAAAATGAGATATATGTAGTGTATATCTATACATTACGTTAAAGCAGAATTATGTTATTTGTTGGTATTTATGAAAAATAATTTTAAAAGTAGGTAGGTGAAAATCAGGTGATATTTATGTGTCGCGGTGGGACGGATCGTAAGCTATAAAAGACGACACAATATTGAATGGGAAGAAAGTTATCCCGAGTCTTCGAAGAGTAAGGTACGATTATACCCCTGTTACATTTATTTGTTATATACTGTGTACTTACTGGTTGATATATTGCTGTGTAATTACTGTGTACTTACTTGTATAATAATTGTGTGGTATCGAATATCTACAGAGAACAATTATGGCTATCATTGGCGTTACAGTAAATGTATGAAAATATTATCCAATAGTACCCACTTCGGGTGTGATATTAGAAGTAACAATTGGTTTATCTAAAAACGTATTTGTAAGACTAGCTTTGTGTAAATGCTATAACTTGATATTATTATTTGTGTTACTCGTGGTGCTATATTCCTTGGCGGTAATACCATATAATGGTTGTGTATGTACCGTGATGCCAATGATTTATAAGAATTGTATAGATAGCAAAGTGATACCTAGGTTTCTATGTACCTTTTATAGCGGCGGCTATTGATTTGTTTAATTGATATAATATCAGATGGTACAATAATATCATGATAGTGAGTAGTTATGACTATACAAGTACTGTGCCACTAAGGCTTTGTGAGATCTGGTTCGACACCAGGCTGTCTGATACAAATGTTAGTGTTGGCTATTAACCTGTACTGGTATAATGATACCAGGGTTATGTTGTAAACTGTTATTGTTACTATATTATTATTAGGAGACGGACTGGTTTCTTGTCAGTTCTTTTCCCAGTCGATACGTCCTTTTGGAACTGACGTAGTGTACCTTCCTTAACCCATCCTTACAAGAGATCCGTAGCTCGAGTTTAACGGAATAAAGAGATTGAAATAAGAGTAATACTGGCTGTTTAATTGTAATGTGATATTTCCCTAGTCTAGGCCCATGGTTACCGCTGGTTTTCAGGTCATCATAGTATCATCATGATGCTGAGGCAATATATTTCGAGTTGTGGGGTACAGTCAGCTACTTAATGACATGGAAGTTCAATTGTGTATACTTACATATCGACACCTCTGGGTTCAATTGGCGTATAAACCAAAACACGACTTTTCAGGAGAGCAAAAAAACGATTTTATTTTCAGAAAAAAAATCATAACTTTTTTATTTTAGAAGCTACATAAAAAATTCCAAGGAGAAAGATTCTTAGAATTTGGGGATGAAAAAGGCTAAATCATTCAATCATATCTATCCCCTTTGGTTTGGAAGTTAGCATGGATATACGTCTTAGAAAATATCAATTTATGGTTTATACACCCCATGAAAATTGGATAACAATTGACAGCTTACAGCTTATATCCATATTTGGTAAAATTATGTTCAAATTTATTGATGTAAAAGCATGTAGCTGTAGATTTTTTGGCTGTAAAAACTATTAATTTGCACATCAATAGAATTATAATTAATAAAAATAATCTCGATATTGTTAGAATGTGTCAGAATTACATTGGTATTACTCTTACTACAGAATTATGGTCGATATACACGAAATTAAACTACCAGAAACAAAATTAACTTGGTTTCATTAAATAAAACAGATAATTATGTCTATTATAATTATGACAACATTATCAGTCATGATCAGATTATCAAACTTAAAAAGGCAATTATTTAAATCTTTAGTAACTCAACAAACAGTCATCTCTCCTTCACCGCGACTTTCTCGTACAACAGATTGTCCTCAGGGTCTTTGCCTTTAATTCAGCGGCACTTGGACAGAGCCTGCGCCGTTTTGGCCCTGGAACGCGCCAACTTATAGATAAGCTTTTGCCCCTCAGACGATTCCAAGTTGTTATATAGCGGTTGCAAGTGGTCTCGATGGCTAAAAACCAATTCCACCACTCTGTTAGTCCACACTCAAAGTCAGCTCTGCGCATCATCTCCATTAACAGTTTCTCTCGGGACAAGGCAGATACTTTCTAGTCCCTGCCAGAACACCCGCTGTGATATCCTGTGTGTGCAGGAAACTAACAGGGATGCTTGCCAGAGTAGACCATACATCTCTGGACTATCCTTATCGCCGTCGACACGATAGAAGAAGAAGAAGTGGTCTCGTTTGGCCCTGGCTACCGCTCACCTGGTGGCGCGTTTTGCATCTTTGTTTTAATTAATATCTAACTCACTCCCTGAGATCCTTCTTATTGATTATATTTTGTAATAATCAACTACCTTGATTACAAATTGTAAATTTTTTAGCATCTTTTATTTAGTCTCTAATTTTACTTTTAAACTCTCCATCTCAATAAGTATCTAATTCTCTAAATTCGAACACTTCGTTTTAATGGCGCGGTCTTCGGCAGATTTGGACGCTTGCCACTTTTTAAGGAGGGTTTTCTTCACCCTGATCTCTCTCTGGACTGTGTCGTTACACCACCAAGTGTCCCTGTCATACTTGCATCCACCCTTAGACGTACCGAGAAGAGAGAAGAGAGCCCTCCCCGCCTCAAGGATAGCTGCCTGAATCCTGTCCCAGTAAACCTGTACTGGTTCGCCTATAACATCAGCACTCTTGTCACCGATGACTTTGAATGACCACCTGATTTTGCGTTGGCCACGCTTGGCGCGTTTGTCTTTGGGTTTCACGCGGAGGTCCATGATAAGGAGACGGCGTTGGCTAGTGCGACTCTCTCCGGGTATTACCTTGCAGTTGGCCACCCTGCTGATGCTGTGCCTCCTAGTGAGTAGGAAATCGAACTTTCTTTTTGAAGAATCTGTGCACGACGGAAAGTTCGGTGGCCGTACACTTTCTAAGGATGTGCTCATCCTCTGGGTTACGACTACCGTATCCAAAACCGCCGTGCACATGTCCAAACTCCTCACACCTGTCACCCACATGACCGTTCGTGCAGTGGTTTTAGCTAAAGCAAAACCACCGTCATAAACGGACACTGTAATTGGTTTTTTAATTTTTAACATTTAATTTTAGACTTTAAAGCAATGTCTATAAAATTTAGTGTAACAGTGAACGCAAGCGTCTAGTAAAAATATTGTCATTTAATTTTGGACTTTAATTCTATAGCAATAAAGTCTAAAATTGAATACCATTTTTTGCAATGGATATGGCTTATACGTCCATGTTATTTAAATGTTTGGATTTACGACGTCAATTTTAAATTACGTTTAAGAAATATATTTTCTCGTCATGGCGTAAAATCCATTTACAATCAACGCAGATCGTACGCCCCGGGTTGGTAAAAATCTTGGTCATAACGTCTTACTAAAAATTTAAAAAAGAAAATTTTGGCTGTTACATTAATATTTTATCTTTTTTGTGGTAGGATGATCTAATTTTTTTGGGTCGTAAAAGCATTTTTTTTGCGAATTTGAACATTTTAAATATACAGATTGATAGAGAAAAAAAATCTGAATTAAACGGTGTATATAACTCATTTTGGCCAAAATGGTTTATACGCCAATTGAACCCAGAGGTGTCGATATATGTAGTGTGTATAGCTGATGTATACATTTTATGATATTTTTAATAATAATATATGTCCCTTTTTACTCCCGAATCTAACACGTGCTATGATTTACAAGCTGTACTTCCCCTTCCTAGGGTGACATATCCACTTTATACTATAAAGCCGGCTTTTCACTATGGGATGTAAAGCCAAAGAAGCCATCAGAACTCTATAAACACCTAAGAGTAACTAAAATGCACGTCTTATCGAAATCTAAAGACGAAATAGTAAAAGTCCTTCCAAAAGATAAAAATGCATCGGAGCTCGAATCACGCCTCCAGTTCCATAAAAAATTCATGATAGGCTCGCAGACTGGTAGAGTAGGTCTAGGGAATATTCAGAAACAAACAGATAAAGAAATAACAAAATCTTTTCTTCAAACAGACGAAAATAACACCTATAAGGTGCACGCTAGGGCATCGAGCCCGGGTTTACTCGACTCGAAAAAACCCGGGTTTTCCGGGTTTTCGGTGCGAAAAAAAAACCCGGGTTTTTAAAATCAAAACCCGGGTTTTTCGGGTTTTTTTCTTTTCATTATTTGATACGTAATTATGAGTATATGACGCAAAGGGTTCGGCCGAGTTGCTTTTTACCTACAAGATTGGGTAGGAGAAGACGACGGGGGCATCGCGAAAGAAGAGAAAAGCTCAAAAGGTCGGATGAGCAAGGGAGGAAGGGAGGTTTTGAAGGGCATCAAAGAGTTCGCTTATAGTAAAGGGTGGGTCATTATCATAATGACTCCCATCAAGATAATTACGCATCCTTACTCGAGCGAACCTTTTGATGCCCTTCAAAAGTTCAATCCCAAGAATGCTCCGCAGGGGATGGCCTCACTGCACATATCTGCACCATTGAGGCCAACCGCTTGCTCTTCGTGAAGCTGCTGGATCAGTACCTTCACCACGGCTACTTTTCTAAGATGTAGGAGAAAGCTGTAGTGGTGGCACTGAGTAGCCAGGTAAGGATTTGTACACCGTCTCCATGGTCGATGGTCTATCGTTCGTCTTGGAGTAGGTGTACGAGAAGATGCTGGTGGCTTCTCAACTTTATCCGCTGTTGAAAACTAGCCTTCGCCAGATAAAGTTATTTCCACTTCTCTCCGCTCAGCTTCGGAGAAAACGAAATCAAGCTGAAAGGAAAGCAGATGTCTAATTTTTCAGCAGCGCGGAAGAGTGGAGAAGTGTGTAGCAGGGTGGCCTGCGGCGGTTGGCTTTGCCCCGCTCGCAATCCCCGTTCCCCGCGCCTCGGTCACCAGAAGGCGTCATTTGATTGATGGCCTATGCAAAACACAGCTCACATCTCATCTCCGCAATGCATCTCCTTTCCGCTTTGATGGAAATCATCTGCCAGTTTCGCAGCTCTTCTCTCTCATCTTCGCTTTGGTGGAAACCGGGCCTGAGACTGGAGGAGGAACAGTGCCCCACAAATTTCAGACGAGTTATTAGTGGCTTCCTTAGCGACATACAGGAAGGTAAGGCTTATATGCAGTCGTGGAATGCAGAGGCTCTACGGAGTCCTGGTGCGCCCAGGGTTTAATTGGCGGAACAAACTAGACGGTGGAGTGGTGCACATACAGTGGACGCGGATGATGTGGTGATTGTATTAACTAGGAATAGCGTCCTGGAGAAGACAGGCCAAGCTGCTTTCGAGCACAGTAGAAATGACTTTTAATATTAAAACAATTTTTGTGAATTGGAAAGCACGGTTTAGTTGACCGAGCGAGCGAATCTCCGTTTCGACAAGGTGACCTATTTTGCTTTTATCAGTATCTATCTATGTCTGTGGTTATGTTAGTTCCGATCTGCAGGGCGCATTTCTTAACCGATTTTCACCAAAATTTGGCACACAATACATGTTCTTTGATTTAAAAACACAACTTTTGTCGAGAGCTTTTTTTGATAGAAGGGAAAATGGGAGGGAAAAGGGGGAAGTTTGCTGTCACGTTTTGAAAGATCCTTGATTATTTTTGGCTGAAACATCAAGGACATGAATGCACACAACAAGCTGTTGTGAAAAAAAAAACAAAAATCAATCGTTTGCATCTAGTGCTTTTTAAAAGGATTTCGGATCGTCATTATTTTTTGGTGAAACATCCAGGGCTGTTTAAAATAAGAACGTATCGTTTTTTTTGTTTAGTTCTGTGAAGAGTAGACCTCGCGAGCACCCTTTGCCACATTTTTCTGGTACTTTAGTCAAATCTGGTACCCTTAAAAAGAACCTTACCCGTCAGGGGCACAGCTTATAGCTTCTTTGTAATTAAAAAAAAATAAAATAAAGTGGACCAAAAAGCTCGAAAAAAACCCGGGTAACCCGGGTTTTGATTAGGTTAAAACCCGAAAACCCGGGTTGTCAAAATTGGCTCGGGTTTCGTATGCCCTAGTGCACGCAATGAACCTAGAAATGCAAAACGAATGGTTGACCCTAGGTGAATTTTGTATTCCCATAGCCTTAAAATGGCGTACCATAATATACGACTGGTCACCGGCCTTACTTAAATTTTACCTAAATGCATTCCAGTTGACCCTCCCCGACCAAAGCAATCTAGTCAGGTGGGGAAAAGCCACAGATAAAACATGTAACTCATGTGGTGAAGCAACTGGTACGGCTAGGCACCTGCTAGTGGGTTGTAGGGCGCTATTAGACCGGGGTCATTACTCGCGCCGACATGATAAGGTATTAGAAATCATACGTGAGGCTGTAAGTTTGGCGGTAGCTAGAGCGAAAAAAGGATTAACCACAAACCAAAGAAATGACATTGTGTTTGTAAAGGAAGGCTGCTCAAAGAAATCACCTCAAAAGCCATATTCAATTTTGATAGCTGCCGTTGACTGGACAATACTCGTAGACGCGTATGAGAAGCACTATAAAATACCGGAGGATATCTGTGCCTCATCATCCAGACCCGACATATTCCTTTTTTCACGATCGCATAGGCGTGCAGTGCTTGTAGAACTCACAGTACCGTGGGAAACTAATATACCTAAAGACCACGCTATAAAGACAAACAAATACTTTGACTTGACTAACGAGTTAACCAAGAACGGCTACGTGGTTAAACTCTACGCCGTAGAAGTAGGAGCAAGGGGAATTCCAGCTAAATCCCTGTACAACTTACTTAAAGACCTCGGATTGCCAAGAGCTTCGATCGGAAGAGAAGAGAAGAGAATCGGATCTCTATATTACATTTTGAGCTATAATTATGACATCCCGCGATTGCTGTTCACACTGTAAGATATACAGGGTGTCCCAAAATTCAAGGATAAGCCGGTAACAGAGGGTGGCCCTACTTATGGCTGCTCTGGAAAAAAAAAGAAAAAAAATGTATCTCTATTTTTTTTTAAATTATTTAAACTTTTTTTAAATCTTTGGAAATTCGGTACCCCTAATGATATTTTCAACTAAGGTAACTGTACCAATGCTCGACACTGTACCAATGCTAGACACTTTCGAACAAAACCCAGTATTTTGAGAAAATTATCCATTTGTTTTATAAGACTATTGACTTAAAAGATGCCTAATGGTATCTATAAGATATGTTCAAATATTCGCAACACCATCCGAAGTAAATTTAGAAAGACTGTTGACAGCAAATAATGTGACTCCGTGAACACGGTCGTGTTATTTCTTAAGATTTTTGCCAAGGGTACTGATTTTTATAGGTGTGATTTTTTTGTTTATAAGTTATGATTATTACTAATTTTAGTATAAACGTTATAAATATTGAAGTTATTGACATACTTGGACCATTGGGACAATGATGTCTAGCATTGGTGTTTTCGACCAAGTGCATAATAATTTAATTTAAAGTAAAAGTATGATAGATTTTAAAGATTTTATGGGCAAAAGTTAATGTCTAATTGTTGCTGTAACAGTTAAAAAAGAATGTAACGACCATGCTGTAATTAATTTGTTAAATTTTTTAAATTGAAATTTTATTTTTCCTTAAAGTGTCTACCATTGGTACAGTTACCTTACCAGGTTCACAATTTTGCAAATATTTCTGAACTCTTTTATGTATTAGCAAGCTATGAAGCATGACTATCCACCAACAACCTGAAAAATTATAGAATATTTGTAGTTATTTTACAAAAATAAGTCAAAATATTTTTTTGTCGTCAAATTTTCATACATTTTTACTTTCTACCCACTTTATCTTATCTCGGTGAAAAAAAAAAGTATGGACACCACTATGGCATTCTTTTTCAAAAATTGGCGCAACTATCCAAGATTTCAAAATGGTATAATTTGGGTATGATACTATAATGAAATACTAAAAAAAAATTTTTTTTTGTAAATAAGTATCACATTTAATACATTGCTCTTATTGAAAATCACCAGATCTACTTTGTACACAATGCATTCATCCTCAATAAAAAATCATTGACGGGACTTGTGACAAGGTGGTAACCGAGTAGGTCATCACATTACGAGGTTAAGCAACATAAGCCAGGGTGGTTTTCGGATGGATGACCATTCTTAAGACATTAAGATACCTCCGTCCTCTGTTTCTCAGAGAGTACGTTAGGTCGTAGATCCCGGTGGCCATATGAGCATCTATGACAGTTAGTCGGCCCCCTAAAAGTCCAACAACTGGACTCACTACATAACTTTGATATCGCCAGTGGGTTGTGGAGGTCAGGTGGCAGTCGCTTCACGGTAAATTTCGCATTTCTGCTGTTTCACAGTTAGCCGGGAAATCCGAGGCTCAGAGTTTTATTGGAAATGTTTTAAGAACAATTAGGTTTCCGAAAGCAATTGCAACGCTGGACTAGTTTCATTCAAATATCAATGCGGCTACGGATTATATTTCTGACAAAAGAAATGCACGAAAAATAAAATGTATTAATGCCGGTGGCAAACAATAAAAAATGTAAAATAAAAAAAAATATTAACAATAATGCAATAATTATAAAATTTGTTTGTTTGTTTAATATTTTAACAGTATGGATTTTCATCCTCTGAACCTTTACAAAATACAGAGTCGGATTTTATGGTTAACTGTGAAACAGCAGAACCGCGAAATTTTCCGTGAAGCGACTGCCACCTGACCTCCACAACCCATTGGCGATATCAAAGTTATGTAGTGCGTCCAGTTGTTGGACTTTTAGGACTCCGACTACCCGTAACAACTGTCATAGATGCTCGTATGGCCACTACGATCGACGGCCTAACGTACTTTCTGAGGAATGGAGGTGTCTCAATGTCTTAAGAATGGTCATCCATCCGAAAACCACCCTGGCTTATGTTGCTTAACCTCGTAATGTGATAACCTTATCGGTTACTACTTTGTCACAAGTCCCGTCAATGTTTTTTTATTGAGGATGAATGCATTGTGTACAAAGTAAATCTGGTGATTTTCAATAAGAGCAATGTATTAAATGTGATTCTTATTTACAAAAAAAAAAATTTTTACTATTTCATTATAGTATCATACCCAAATCATACCATTTTGAAATCTTGGATAGTTGCGCCAATTTTTGAAAAAGAATGCCATAGTGGTGTCCATACTTTATTTTTTCACCGAGATAAGATAAAGTGGGTCGAAAGTAAAAATGTATGAAAATTTGACGACAAAAAAATATTTTGACTTATTTTTGTAAAATAACTACAAATATCCTATAATTTTTCAGGGTGGTGATGGATAGCCATGCTTCTTAGCTTGCTAATACAGAAAAGAGTTCAAAAATATTTGCAAAATTGTGGACCTGGTAGTTGAAAATATCATTAAGGATACCGAATTTCGAGGGATTTTAAAAAAGTTCGAGTAATTTAAGAAAAAATAGAGATATATTTTTTTTCTTATTTTTTCCTGAGCAGCCATAAGTAGGGCCACCCCCTGTTGCCGGCTTATCCTTGAATTTTGGGACACCCTGTATATTTGGGACAGTTCAGTAGCTTTACCATGAGTTGACACCAAAATTTGACAACTTCGTTACCCTATCGAACTACGTACGCGAATCTTAAGGCCTCTACACACCAAACCTGGCGGGTCAGGCCGCCGGCCTTGTTTTGCGATAATCATACCGCAAAAACCAACCCGCGGGCAATGCCGGCGGGCCGGCGGGTTTGGTGTGTAGACCGCTTCATTGGTCTGTGTAGAATGCATGCCCGAATTCCCTGACTTCTTCTTCTCAGTTTAGAATGACAACTTGATTTCGCATGCGCGATCCTTCGCAACCGTGTGTAGATTTCGAATCGTCGACTGTCAAAATCACAAATCGTGTGGTAAAATATACACCTTCAAATATCGCTCGAAAACATATTTATAGTTTGGGATGTAATATATATTATAGCAAAGTGTGAACGGTCTCGTACAAAATGTATGACGAGCGATATATCAAGATGTAATAGTCCGCCTTTGTACATCTTATTTGTGCAATAAAGAATAAATAAATAAATAAATAAATGTAATATATATTATATTATATCTCATAGTGAAAAGCCGGCTTAAGTGTAAATTAAACGTTTATAACCTCACCATAAGTGAATAAAGCCAACGACTATTCTGATTGTTTCGTATGGAGTGAAGTGGATGCGTTGAGGGGTGCTAATGAAATCGCAACATGCGTATTCAAATATTTAACTAAACGAGTATCTGAAATTAATAATGAAGAGTTACAAGTCACATTTTACCCAGACAATTGTTGCGGCCAACAAAAAAATCAATTTATGTGTGCGATGTATATGTATACCGTATATGTTTATAACATTAAGTACCTGTACGTACCTGATGACTTTTATTAAAACAAATATTAATACCAACAATACAGTTGTTAGTAAGTGATATTATGATTTTCAATGATACTTACAGTTATTTATTTAATCATAAAAGAACAATTTTAACATGGTTATTAAAAAAATTAATTGAAAATTAATTCTGTCTTTCAATGATTATATATTTTGATATTTATTTGTTAAATTTTTGTGAAGAATGATCATTGTGACTTTAAATGGTATGAGAAATATTTTCGGACATCCGATGATAGGAGTTGAAAAGTTATATTAGAAAATGCGCACCCGATAAGACGAAAAGTCTAATCCGAGTAAAAACTCAGAAAGCTATAAAGCCTTACGGTGCTTTAACACCGTCTTCAACGGTAGATGTTCAATATCCTTATACATGGTTTGAAAACAATTCACAGCAGAAGCCGCCTCTATCACTCGAACTGGCTACCAACAATCTCGACATAGCCAGGAAGATGATGAGGAAGGCGAAAATTCCAAATTCAAATTAATAAATTCATTTAGCTGGTTTTTTTTCTTTGGAATAGTCATTCATTTGTTATTTTCCTCATTATTTTTTCTTTGGCGTCGCTTATTACCGCGCAATGGAAAACATGAAATATCGGTATATTTACAAGTACGAGTTCTACCGTGGCACCAGTGCTGCAGAAACAGCTCGAAGAATTAATGATGTGTACGGCGCTGGTGTCGCTAAAGAAAGCACGGTACGTTTTTGGTTTCAACGAAAACGGAACGAAAAGTTCTGGAAATTTCGACCATAAGGACCAACCCCGTGGACGGCCGGAGATCAAAGTGAAAAACGAAGAATTAAAGGCTATTGTGGAAGCGGATCCATCACAAAGCACTTCAGAGATAGCAGCAGGCTTCGGGGTAAGTGACAAAACTGTATTAATCCACTTGAAGCAAACCGGGAAAGTAAAAAAAAATCGAACGATGGGTACCTCATGAATTGAGTGAATCGAACTTGCAAACACGGGTCGCCTGCTGTGTTACTTTGCTCAACCGACACAATAATGAAGGGATTTTCAATCGAATCATTAGTTGTGATGAAAAATGGATATTGTACGATAATCGAAAGCGCTCATCGCAATGGCTGAACCCTGGAGACCCAGCCAAATCTTGCCCTAAACGAAAATTGACTCAGAAAAAGTTACTTGTAAGTGTTTGGTGGACTAGCGCTGTCGTTCACTACAGCTTTCTTAAATCTGGCCAAACGATTACGGCAGATATCTATTGTCAGCAACTGCAAACCATGAAGGAAGAACTAGCTGTTAAACAACCGAGATTGGTCTATCGCTCTAGGCCACTGCTGCTTCACGACAACGAAAGACCACACACTGCACAACAAACAACCACTAAGTTAGCTGAGCTACAATTGGAATGTCTGCGACATCCACCACCGTACTCCCCGGACCATGCTCCAACAGATTACCATTTTTCCGGAATTTGGACAACTTCTTACAAGGAAAAAAATTCCACTCCGATGCAGCAGTCCAAACCGCCTTCAAAGAGTTTATTGATTCTCGCCCCCATAGTTTCTATAGTAAAGGGATCAATGAACTACCCATAAGATGGCAAAAGTGCATAGATAACAACGGTGCATACTTTGATTAATTAAATATATTCATCCCGTACAAAACGCCAATTTCATACGTAAGGACCTAATATTTATTTATAAATATTTTGTGTTTTTCAAAATTTTAGGTTCTCGTATAATATTTCATATTTTCAACGAAATAATCTGTAATACTATGAAAAGAAGACTTGTCTTAAATGTTTGTACTTTGTTTTGTGACTGGTTAAATAAGAATATTTAGTTAGACAATTAAGAGATCAGACTTTCTTAGTGAAACATTTGTTAAAATTATTCTTAATTCTTTATTGTATACTAAAATAGTACATTCAGAATCATAATAATCAATAAAAAATATTGGTGTACAAACGCGAGCTTAACTCAGCATTGAGTTTTCTCCCAGCAAACCTTTGGTGGATCGAGGAAAAAGCGAAACAAAAGGGTAAAAAGCAAGTGTACAATTTTATTGTGGAGTACAAATATAAAATACAGAAGTACGTACCAAGAAGATACATACCATACATACATATTACATACAGTACCTAGACATATTACATAAATATACAGGGTTATTGGTAACTCGACGTATTCCTGTTAGGAGGTGTTAGGGGACCCAAAATGCTACAATTTGGAGCCCATATAATATGTATGGCCGAAAATCAATAGTTTTCGAAATAATTGACTTTTAGTTTTTTGAATAGGTAGTATTCTAATTTATTTTTGTAGGTAACACTTTGACTAACCTAAACTAGTAATAAAAACTAAAAAAAAAACTTTTAAATAGAAAAATTGTGGAGTATTTCATTAAAAAAAATATTTTCCATTTTCACCCTACTCTCCAGTAATTGTCGTTTGACTCAAAAAATTACTACGGCAGTGAGCATACAAATTACAGAAAAAAAATGTGCGTTTAATTAGCTTTCCAAAAAGGTGTCATTACCTTATCCATAGAATAATATTGTATTTGTGAAAAAAAAGTGAGTTTTAATAAGCGCGGGTGAAAATGTGCCGGGGACATTTTCATTGTATACAATCGGCATATTGGGTACCAGGTCATCCGTTTATCATTTTACCTGAGTTCGAAAATGAACATAAAAATGATATACTTAATTATGGTACCAAAACGCAGGCACGTGTGTACGTCCTTCCACGTCGAGCAGTTAGCCGGCACCAATATGCAACGTTTAGCGCATATGAGGGAGGACACAAGTCGTTAGATAAAACAATATTCTAAAATATGTTTAGTGATTCAAGGTAATTCTAGGACAATAGTACATTATGGTACAAGTGAGCAACGTTGGTGATTACCGCCGAGGCGCCATTGAGACCCGAGCCGCCAGGTGAGGGTCTTAAGACAGCCGAGGACGGTAATCATCATGCTCACACGTGCCATACGACGTTTTACAACACACTTGCGAATAAAATAATACTACAAATACTAAATAAACAATACTACAAATTATTTCGTTTTCCTATGCGCGCGCATTTAACAATGGCGGTCGACCATTTTTTTTAAAAAATGAGGTTTGAACTTAACTTTTTTTTACTCTGTTTTTTTTTCTGTACTTAGAGAAAAAAAAAAAGTTAAATTTGAGTGAAAATTTTGTTTATTACACAAGTATTACAAGTTTTATTTATTTAAATACGAAAATGCATCAAATGACCATATAATAGGCGTATTAATTTATTCGTACTATTAAACACGTTATTTTTTGTATCAAAACTTTTTTAAGAACATAGACAATTATAGACACTTCCTATAAAATTTAAAAAAGAATCTATAACTCACTTTTGTGAGTTATAGCAATGAAAAAGTCACAGTTTTATAATAGGTGTCATTCCGTGCTTAATTGCGGTAAAATAATATCACTTTTATGAGCAGGTGTGTTGTAAATGAACTTTTATTACCCATTCGTTGTATTGTTGTATATTACAACAATAAATAACACACTTTTATCAAGTTTGAGAGAGGAACAGTTCTTTTACTTTAGTCTTAAATACGTTCAGAGAAGTGCTATCACGTATAGAGTGAGGCAGCGAATTCGACAACCTTACTACGCGAACAGTAAATGAGTCATCGTAACAGCTGGAGCAGTGAAGTGGAGTTCGAAGAAGAAGAGAGGGAGTGCGACAGGGCTTACCCCTGGGGACAAGGTAGTCGAAGCGTTCTCGTAAGTAAGCAGGCGAATCAGGATTGAAGAGAATCGAGTAGAGAAGAGAGAGAATATGGGAGTCTCGACGCTTACGAATAGGTAACCACCTCAACTTTTCCCGAAATTCGGAAACGTGGTCATATTTCCGGAGACCAAAAATGAAGCGGATAACCAAATTTTGTAGTCTTTTTTCCCAGATTTTGTATTGAGTTGTGAATGTGACGTCTTTTTGCATCCCTACACAAAAAAAAAGCTCAACAGCAGTCTACCAAAAAACCCAAACCTGTATCAGCTTCTGAAAGCTTTGAAAGACGACTCAAATTTGCAAATTGTAAATATTAACAGTGTTGAATTGCCAAACCCAAAACGACGGCTAACAAAAGAAATTGTAACCGATAACAAAAGAAATTGTACCAACATGTAACTCGATCAACTTCTCACTGGGAAAATTACAGTCGGTCACTGTCTGGAAAAATTGAGGCTGTAAGAAACGGTGACTGCCCCGTGGCACTACCCAATTGCACTACTGGTAGTGTCAAGGGTAAAATTCTATCCCCATGGCACTACCGGTAGTGTCCTTGACACACAAAAGAAATTGTAACCGATAACAAAAGAAATTGTAATAACATGTAACTGATCAACTTCTCACTGGGAAAATTACAGTCGGTCACTGTCTGGAAAAATTAAGGCTGTAAGAAACGGTGACTGCCCCGTGGCACTACCCAATTGCACTACTGGTAGTGTCAAGGGTAAAATTCTATCCCCATGGCACTACCGGTAGTGTCCTTGACACACAAAAGAAATTGTAACCGATAACAAAAGAAATTGTAATAACATGTAACTGATCAACTTCTCACTGGGAAAATTACAGTCGGTCACTGTCTGGAAAAATTGAGGCTGTAAGAAACGGTGACTGCCCCGTGGCACTACCCAATTGCACTACTGGTAGTGTCAAGGGTAAAATTCTATCCCCATGGCACTACCGGTAGTGTCCTTGACACACAAAAGAACAATGTCTCTGAGGTGAAAGAAAAGGGAATACTGGGTCTTGTTATTGCTAGTAGTATGCATATTTAATTATGTTCTTTGAGAAATGATACATGGGGTAACGAAGTTCTTTGTCGTTTGTCCTGCACTAACGATCTTGTTGCTGAAGGAGCAAAATATCACAAAGACTGCTATTATTCATTTTGTGAAGTCTGTCAGTTACCCAAAACTCCAGAAAGCTGAGATCCCTAGAGATAAATTTTTGCTTATGTGGAGGGAAGCACTGATACTCAGTTTTCTCACTCTAATACTCGGTGTTGTAACAGGTGCCAAACCCCATGCAGAGGCGAACTATCAAGGCCGAGTTGGAAAATAAATATGGGGATCGAATACTGATCACACCAGGGGTCAACCGTTTCAAAACGCCGCGCCGGTGGTGTGTTTTAGAGACTTTGGGTACAATATTATCAATCAGGCATGGTATGAAATCATCATCCGCATATAGACGTATTCTCCTAATTGCATCCGTGGCCAAGATTACCTCGAAGCTCAGGATCCGCCTTCCGGCTCTTCCTCCTCCACTTCGCACGATCTTGGGCGTCCATGGTAGTGAGACCATGATTGCACGCATGTCACTCTCCACGACGTCAAGCCAGGACTTCTTTGGCCTACCCCTTTTGGTACGAAAATAGGCAAAAAAACGAAGAAGAGGAAAAGCTGAGAATTCTTGCTAAAGCTGCGGAAATTTTACGGCAAGATATTCAGAGTCAAGTGTACAGTCAGCGTCAGAGAAAACAGACCCCCTCAATACTTAAAGAATATCGCCGCCTCCGGCCGCGTCACTTGACTCACGAATGACGTCACGCGATGCGATCGTCGCTGAGCTGCAAACAGCTTCATCTACCTTTTATTTGCATGTTCATATTGTAATTTTCTGATATTTTTCGTCTTTCGGCTCAATTATATACCAAGATACAACATACTCACAAAAAGATGCCACATTAATTTATGTGCCGTTTGAGGATACGAACCCGCATCTCCAGCGCCAGCCGATTACTTAGACCGCGCCTTACTCCACTAGGCTACGGTTCACTTGATAATAATGGCCAAAACATAAATAACATTACCTACTCCTATTATCGAACAAAGTTGATTACGGTGTTATTTTGTAGACCATAAGGTTGAAATTAGTATAGATTTCTCGTTTAGTTCAATAGATTACGCTTGATACAGCTTATTGCACTACCGTCATTTTGTTTTTTACTTCAAAAACTTATCTGCTGTATGAGCTGCGGCTATAGTATTTTAATATCTGTGACAGCGCGCTAAGGTTGCAATTAGAATACTTCTATGTCTTATTTACTAAACTGTGATTGAAGGTAACTTTATAATTCGTGGTAATTTGCATTGGTGTTAATCCTCCTCGTAATATTATTCAATTTATTAAGTTGTTGATCAGTTTTTTGAATAAATTGAAAGTATGGTTCGATTAACAACATTTTTGAAAGCTAAAATTGTTATTCTCTGGGGGCAAGAATAGAAGCATAACGGTAAGAGTTACGATAAAAATATATTATATACCTATTTATTGCTTAATCATGTTACCTTTTCATTTACAAGTTAGATTTTTGGAGTTTCTTTTATTTATTATCATTTTCATTACAGAGATATACAGTGCGTAGATGGATTCGAAGGTATCAAGCGACGGGTGATATAAAAAATGTGAACGCCAAGGACCTCGCCTAGTTGCTTACACTCATGAATCAGAACGGCACCATGATATTGTGGAAGTTCACTCAGTGGCACCCTTCAACCCTAAAAACATATAAGACTTAAGAACAAGCGGCGGTTAACATTAGGTAGGTAGGTAAATGATTATAATAATATTCTTTAAAATAAAATCACAAAAAAAAAAACAGATTTGAAAAGGTTTATTATTTTAGGTTACTGGATATGGATGTCTTCAATGGGCCCAGGCGAGCTAGTGGAAATAGGTGGCCGCATGAACAGTGAGCGATACCTTGAAGTGTTGAAAGACGTAATGCTGCGCATAATCAGTGCGGGTCGCATATCCAGAAGGACAAATTTACCTGGTTCAGGATAACCCTTTAGTGCATCCCGAATTGTGCAAGACTGGCTAAATGCACAAGAAGATATAACGGTGTTTGAGTGGCCGGCTAAAAGCCCGGATCTTAATCCTATAAAAAACTTGTGGGGTCAGATGGTTTTAAACTGGAACTAAGGTAAACAGAACTTGGGAACTAATGCGAAATAGTGTCCTAACATTCATAATAATAATATTATATTATTATTAATACCTAATCCCATTACTCTTGTTTACAAGTTTAGTAATCTTCTAATGTGTTAACGATGCACCATCTGACCTCACATATTTTTCTAATGTTGTGTTAAAAGGGTTACTTATCAGAAAATGTGATCAAAGAGGAAGATGTATATTGCTATACTGTTATAGTTTAGCATGTTGGTTCTTTCTTTGTGGTTCACAGGCATAAATAACATTTCATTTTCAACCATTCTTTTATATTCAAAGATTATACAGAGTGTAAAAAATTAATGTTTGCAACTTTAAATAAATAAGTAAATAAATATTGTAGTTATGTTTCTAGAACTATGTATAATATTAAACATTTTATACTTCACTTAGACCCTAAGTGAAGTAAACATTTTATACTTAGGGTATTGTGTTTTGTCAATAAATTTACGTTCTAAAAATAAGTGAATCTAAAAATAAGTAACCCCAATTTAACTCAGATAGAAAAACTGTATACTCAACCAGGAAATGGACTCCATGTAGTCCTAGAAATGTAATTCGAGAAATAAATTAATATTGTTTATACAACAAGCCTATCTTTTCTTGCAAACCTCATATCTACTATAAAATTTGATTCCTTAAATAATAATTAACAAAAGTGCTTATGAGAATAAAAAAATAATTATACGAAATAAAAAAAGAACTTTGTGTCCGAGGATTTGAACCCCCGGTTACCGTATTCACAAATCATAGGTCATAACCACTAGACCAACACGACGTTTACACAAAGTTTCAAAAAACTTCAATGCTTTCATGTCATTATCAAGGGGGGTCCCTTTTCTCTGAAGCTTACTGTACAGCACAGACACATACCCACCGTGCGATAATTTTTTTAATTAAGATTAATTCCTTAATTTTCACTTTTCCAGAGCGTGTAATTCAAAAACGGGTAGGAGTATGGAAAAGTATATAAGATCAAAGTTATAGAGAATTTTATAAGCTTTCATTCTATCTTTGAACATTTTTCGCTACAACGCACCGTTTTTGATTTATTAACAAAAAACCTAAAATTGAGACTTTTGCCCCCCTCTCCCCCCTCCGGCTCGACACCTAGACGTCAGGACTTTTAGTATGTTTTCTCTCTAAGTAGTCTGAATAAGTTTCTGAAGAAATCGCTTAGGTTCCCGCTCACGCACTCTACAACCTCTTTATTGACCGTACTATTATTGTTTCGTGGTAATTTTGGCGGCAATCCAGATTTTTAATTTTAAGTTTTGAGAATTATTTTGAAGAAAAATGGGCAAAATAAAAGTTGCGATCGCAACTTTTATTTTTGCCCATTTTTTGCCCATTTACGAAAAATTATCTTAAAGTTTGTCGAGCGTGGTTGGTCATACCGAAAGATAGCACAACATTTAAATTGTTCAAAAACTATGGTATGCAATGCAGAATGCAGTGCAACATTTCAGACGCAATAACACAGCTTTGAACATTCAAAGCTGTGTTATTGCGCCTGAAATGCCCAGAACAAAAAGATCGTGAAAAACAACTCCGCAAAAGATAGAATGATAACCAGATTAGCTAAGAAAGATCCGTTTCTAGGCTCTATTTGAATTAAACACGAAGTTTTTGGGGCAGACGAAAGAGCCGGTGTATCAGCGAGGACCGTTCGACGACGTCTGGTAGAAGCAGGCTTGTTCGGAAGAGTGGCTCGCAAAGTACCGTTGTTGAAGAAAGAACATAGAAATGCTCGTTTGGCGTTTGCATGTAAATATGGTCATTGGACCTACGCGCAATGCCAACATGTATTGTTCTCTGACGAGACCAAGGTTAATTTGATTTCTTCAAATGGAAGGCCATATGTACGGCGTCCTGTAAAAGCGGAAATGAGTCTAAAATTCACAAAAAAGCAGGTGAAACATGGCGGTGGAAACATTAAAATGTGGTGTGCCTTTTCTGGACGTGGAGTGGGACCTGTGAGGAAAGTTCAGGGTAACTTAGACCTACATCAATACAAGGCAATATTGGAGGAAACTATAATTCCCTACGCTGAGGAGCATCTCCCTATTATATGGACGTTTCAGCAGGATAACGACCCGAAACATACCGCCCGTTCAGTCAAGTCGTTTCTTAACAGTCTGTCAATATCGGTGCTAGATTGGCCAGCAAATAGCCCCGACCTCAACCCAATTGAGTACCTTTGGCACGAAATCAAGAAAAAAGTTGCCACTTATCGAACCACAACTTTAGATGAACTTAATGAAGCTTTTTGTGAGGCATGGGCAAACATTCGTGTCGAAACATGTCAGAAACTGATAATGTCTATGCCACATCGGTGTCAAGCGGTAATTAATAACAAAGGTTATAATACTGCAGACAAAGATGAAATATCATTAGATATGTCATATGCTTACAATTCAACGTAGAAAATTGTGCCGAACACACACAGACACATTTTTAATTCATCTACATTTCCCTACCTAACCAATCGATTGAAAAGAGACGACATGAAAAAAAACCATATAAAGAAGAAGAAAGCTAGTTTGGACTTGAATGAAGCCGGCTTTTGACTATGGGATGTAATATATATTACATCTTGAGATATATATTACATCCTGCGATTGCTGTTTACACTGTAAGATATATATTTGGGATAGTTCAGTAGCTTTACCATGAGTTGACACCAAAATTTGACAACTTTGTTACCCTATCGAACTGTGTACGCGAATCTGATTGGTCTGCGCAACCGTGTGTAGATTTCGAATCGTCGCCTGTCAAAATCACAAATCGCTTCGGTCACCATCGTGTTAACACGTTCTATACGGTTGAATTCTGAAATGGATAATATGGAGATTGATTTGCTTGATTCCTACGATAGTTCATCAGATGATGATGCTGTATTCGATTGACATGTACTTATCATTATTAAGAAAAAAATATAATAAACGTCGATTCTGGATATCGAATCATATAAGACTAAGAGGAAATTATGGTGAATTGCGAATTTTTAATGAACTCGATGAAGAAAAGTTTTTTAATTACTACAGAATGAATAAAAATATTTTTTTTGAACTTCATGCTATGATTGAAGATGACATCATGAAGCAAGAGACGCATTTACGTAAAAGTATTTCTTCTCTGGAGAGACAGACTGACCAAATCTGACGTTCGGTATTCCCCCGCCTCGCCGCGCACATACCTAAGGCGCGGTACAGCAGTAGCGGTCGGACTATAAACCATCTGCACACAAACGTCGCCATTCAAACGGGCGAGGCAGGGGGAGGCGTGGTGCCCGGGGACGTGAGGTAAAATATACCTTCAAAATATATCGCTCGAAAAAATATTTATAGTTTGGGATGTAATATAATTATTAGAGCATAGTGTGAACGGTCTCGTACAAAATGTATGACGAGCGATATGTCAAGATGTAATATATATTACATTACATCCCATAGTCAAAAGCCACCTTGATAAGAAACTCTCAATGCACCAATCGCTGCGATTGCTACATCGGTTTATCAAAGACTAACAAAATTATTGAGAAAGAAGGTCAAAGTTCTCTGAAATGAGGTTTTTGCCTAATTTTGTTTAGACAAAGATGTTTGTTTGACTTTGTTATTGTATTACAAAAAAGATACGTATGTTTTTTAAATTTCATTATTTTGTTGCTGCCAATAGTACAAATTTTAACAAGTATCTAAGTAGACACTTGTCAGTGAAGTGAAGTTCGCACTTATTAACTTACTTGAATCACATAGTATTAGTAGGCAATTATAAAATAAAATCGGCCAAGTGTGAGTCGGACTCGCCCATGAAGGGTTCCGTAGAAGCAAAGGCGAAAATGCGGTTTATGACGTATTAAAAAAAAACTACTGACTGGATCTCGTTCGAACCAATTTTTAATGGAAGTTTGCATGGCAATTTACATCATGTATTTTTTTTAGATTTATCATTCTCTTATTTTAGAAGTTAGAGGGGGGGGGGGGGGGGACACATTTTTCCACTTTAGAAGTGTCTCTCGCGCAAACTATTCAGTTTAGAAAAAAATGATGTTAGAAACCTCAATAGCATTTTGAAAGACCTATCTATAGATACCCCACACGTATGGGTTTGATGGAAAAAAAATTTGAGTTTCAGTTCTAAGTATGGGGACCCCCAAAATTTAATGCTTTTTTTTATTTCTGTGTGAAATTCTTAATGCGGTTCACAGAATACATCTTCTTACCAAGTTTCAACAGCATAGGCCTTATAGTTTCGGAGAAAAGTGGCTGTGACATACGGACGGACAGACAGACAGACAGACAGACGGACGGACAGACATGACGAATCTATAAGGGTTCCATTTTTTGCCATTTGGCTACGGAACCCTAAAAAGAACAAATTAAAATTGGGAGTTAGTAGTGAGTTTTCTGCCTACGATATTCTCATCTGTACTTTAATCTATGTTCGGAGCACACACGTCCTTGTCGCACACGCACCAAATTATATCATACTGTCTCTTTTATTTTCTAGCTGACAATTTTAACTTGAATATTATGAAAGTAAGAAATTGTATCTTTATCAGTCGAAATAAGTAATATTTCTATGTGATATGCAATTCCTTGTGGTGTATTAACTTTAGAGTAATTGTTCGTGCAGTGTCTATAAACATACGATGGCATTTTCGTTATTTTTTTATGTCACTGATTCTTCCGCTCAACGTCCGACCGGCGCCGCTCGGCACGCGATACTACAAGGCAAATGTTTCAATTGACTCGTTTTCGGATCTTCACGATTTTCGCGCAACAACACATCTACTTCATTTTATATAAGATCATTGACTGCAGATTATTAGTTTTATTTAACTCTATTTTTCACTATACTTTACTGTCCTTAATTAAATGTCTAGCTACACAATTGTACAGTCAGAGTTCATAAGTGCATTAGCACAACAAGGCTCAAAATGGCGTGGCGTGCGGCCGCGCGCCGGCCCGGTTTTGTGTTTACATAATATGTGTATGTGTGTGTCATTAGATACTAATACAGTAATTTACCAACTTAGTAAATTAACTGATAGCTATTGGGTTAAGCAAGATACTATAGATGCACAATGATGAGAGGTTCCAGGTTCGATTCTAGCTTATAACGATTTTTTATATTTATGGCAAAAATATAATTTTATATTGATAAAGTAATTTTGCATGAAGTTGGCATTCTTTTTACATTTTATGTTGATATTTGCTAAAATTTAACAAATAATACAATGATATTAATTTATAAATGAAACACAAAAAGTGTTATTACAAGATCGTAGGATTTGAACCATCAACCTTTGCATTTCCACAAACCTCATGCTTTAACCACTCGGCCACGGGTTGCTTACGTAGTGACAACGAAATTATCGATAATATTCCTACGGAAGAACAATTTATGTGTGTGTGTAAATTGTCTTAAAAGAAAAAGGTGACAAGTAGCGCTAGAATAATGACGCTATAGTTACATAGGATTGCTACTGCACTTTTGAATTCGACTGTACATTAAAATTGAATACATGATTAACCTTTGATATTAAATACTTTTTTCTATTTAATTAATCTTTTTTTTTTATAACATGTTCTTTAACAAATTCCCACATCACCCCTTTGCCAATATGAGGATCAGCACAACCGGTTCAATGAATTTATTCTGTAACCAGTAAAGAATTAGAAGGTAAAATGTTAGCAAAAGCATTGTATTTATCTTCAATAAGCAATTACTATACGATTTAATTAATTACAAATAAAAGTTAGCAAAAAAAAATATAATTTTAGTATGTCACACGTAATATGTAAATTTTAAGAAAAGAAATTTGCCCTGTAGATTTCAATGTGAGCTCTTTGTTTTAGTGTATTTTTAAAGCTTGTAATGTCTATTTTAACTTAAACTCCAAATATATATTATAATTATATTAATTTAGAATCAAATTCTTGTGAATATAGTCAACCAACTTTTAGGTACACATGGACATTCCACTTTAGTCACGGCTCTTACTCTGCTTCTAAAGTTTGAAACTACCCAAACATCTTTATTTTTACATCCAGGCACCATTACCAGTCGAAAGCTACCATTTTATTTCATTAGGCTACTTTCAGTTAAGTAGAATCCGTGACGACGAAACACGTTTCTTCAGGAAGATAAATAAGATTCCAGTTTAGTTGCGAATTTTACGTCAGATTGGTAAGTTACTTTATAAGTATTGTATTATTATTAAAAGCTTAGTATATTTGAATATGCAATAAAGCAATTTGATGTTCATTATAAGTGCAAATAATGTTTTTTTTAAGCAAATTTTTAGGACAAAACAGGATTCGTCACGTCCATTTAGTCATGTGACATATTAGTGGAACAATTTTCGTGACTAAATGGACACGTAAGGCTTAGTTCATAATGTACTTTACCCAAATTTGATAAATAATAAAATGTTTTGACAAATGTGATGTGTGTACTAATAATTGTAATTTTTTTAAATGTTTTTAATATCTAACAAAATATAAATATTATCCTATTGTATTAAACGAACAATTACTTATTATTACTGTATTTTTATTTTATTTTCAGTGATGGTTCTAACAGCGGCTGAGCGTGCTAAACGCTATAGGGATAAATTAAAATTAAATGCAGAAAAATATGAAGTACAAAGAAAAAAACAAATTGCAAGAGTGAAGAAAGGACAAAAGAAAATAAGAGAATTAAGCGAAACCGAAAAAGATGAAACAAGAAAAATGGTTTTTGAAATCATAAAATATATTCAAATTGCTTATCATGTTGATTTATAAAGTTTGTAATCTTGCCAAAGATATATAGTAACTAATTAAAATTAATTAATTAATTGTATTTTGCAGCGTAGGACGTCCACCCACAAGGTGGACAGACGACCTCATTAAGGCCGCGGGAACGCGCTGGATGCGAGCCGCTTCCAACCGGTCCTATTGTAGATCTATAGGGGAGGCCTATGTCCAGCAGTGGACTTCCTATGGCTGAAATGATGATGATGATGATGATGGTATTAATTATCTATTTGTAATAAGAAATAGGTAGGTACTACCTAATATCCACATTTATTTTGATTAATAAGTGTTATTATTTTGTAAGGATTATTCTATTTTTACGTGATACAAATTATTACCTAACTACGTACAAGACTGTTGATCGAAAATAAAAATATAAATTGTTTTATTTCCCTAGCCCGCCTAACTTTGCTTACGTTCTAAATGAAAACAATTAGTTTTAAACTATAGTAGGATAGAACTAATTAACTACAATCTACAATACAATCTGATTATTTGGCAGTACCTACATTATAATGCATATTCAAGATTTATTTCATCACCTTTTGGCATTGTTATGAACACTGCCTAAGTATCTATTTAGTCACGATAGTATTTCCTATTTAGTTACGGTCACAATTTTTTGTCCACCATCGTTATCGATTATGATGGAATATATTAATAAACTGTACTTTAATTTCATAAAATATTGATATCACTAGCATGCTTACATCCCATGCAAGTTTGGTTTTATTGAAAAGCTTTTGAAGTAGCTAAAAATGAAAAAAAGTAGTCCTTTTCATTCAAAACGTCACGAAATGGTTTTAACATATGAATATAATAACATTAATGTTGCAAAAGGTAAGTTTATTATTTTTTATCGGTAGAATAACATATTATGTTCACACAGGGTGCATAAAATAAAATTTAAAAAGACCTATCTTTCCAGAAAAAATAAATCATTTTGTCACTAAATGGACACAGTTTAGTCATGGCGCCTAATAAAAATGGCAATATCTAGTAAAGAAAACATTTTCCAAAGTAAAGTAAAGTTTTTTCTAGAACTTCAAGATACAGTGCGTCGAATAATAATATAATCCGAAACAATAATTTAAAAAAATGTCCGCTTTGTCCACATAGTCACGGTGCAAATTTTCACGGAATGACTCTAAAGCAAATCTACTGTGACACCACGGATAGTGTAAAAAAATACATTTAATTTTATACTAAAACTAGCTGACTCCGCGAACTTCGTACCGCCATGTCAATAGATGCCCGCATGAATGACTTAACAACATGCTTGTACTGTCAACACTGAAAAAAGTTTCAATTTGACATAACAATCTCAATGATCCGCCATTTATTGAATTCATTTGTAACAAAAAATGTGATAAATGAAGAACCGCTCGACCGATTTTGTGCAAACTTCACATAAACCATCTACTAAATCGTCCGAACAAAGCTTAAACATTTGGTTTGGATAGGTGAGCCCGTTCTCGAGTTATAAACTAACAACGAAAAGTGGCATTGATTTTTATAATATAGATGTAATGCCGTTAAAGTTCAAAATAAAATAGCTTTTTCTAGAGTGAATGAAATAGCGTAATGAAACTCTTTTCATTTAATTGGACTTTAAGTCTATAGCAATTAAGTCTAAAATTTAATGCAATATTTTGCAGTATCTTTGGTGTGACAGTGGTTTTGCTGTAGCAGACTGGAGGGCCTGGTATCTAAGAACAAAGTTATTAAATTCATGTTAGACGATTAGCTGTAAATGAAATGATATCTGCCGAATACTAACTAGTTAATTCGCTTTTTATTAGTACTTAATTGAAATTACTAGTATTCGCATTGACCTCTACAGCTAAGCTAAATTGCTTGTGTTAGGATTAGGAGTAGGTATGTTGATGTCGTCGGTAGTGTAAGGGCAGTTCTCAATTTGACGTATTATTTCACTTCACTGCCCTTATTCACAAACAATTCTAACCTGCTAACTTGATGTCAGACATTTCAATTTGTAAAGGCATATAAATGTGTCGATGTTCTTCACTTATGAATTGTTTATGAAATGGATTCACAAAATGGTAGAACAAAAGCGATGAGGTGACTCATTTACCACCTTTATAGGCATTTCATAGTTTCAGATAAGTGTATTGAAGGAATATTACGAAACTCAACATAATTTGTGACAAATATCAATGTAAATACGTACATCACATAAAAATCTTAAAAATCTTGAAAATTATTTTACCTGAAGCAGTGTATGTCTACGCTAGAGTGGGTACTAAAAAGGAAAGTACCTACTTCGTTATAAACCACCTACATTGTATCGAACTTCTCTGAGCCAAGACTTTGTTTAAAATTTCTTGGCAACGTTCAGCGCTCGTTACATCACACTTTCAGTGTTATGTCTTGGGGGAGAGAACAAAGAATAATCACCAAATTAAAAATTTAAAAAACCGACTTCAACCGATTTTTGTTGATATTTCATAAATTGCTTGACCGATTTTGATAAAATTTACCTGGGAAGTATAACCTATCAAACAAAAAAATAATTTTGCAAATCGGTCCAGGCGTCTTTGAGTAATCGGTGAACATACATACATATCTACCTCAAAAGTAAACCAAAACCAAATTAAAAATCAACGCTTATACACCGGAAATATAGCTGAATATTCTGAACACTTCTGCATACCCTTTCAAAGGATTCAGGCGTGATGTTATGATGTGTAATGGCAGAGACATTGCTATAATATGCGATTGCAGCATTCGCGGCTGATTTCCTGGTATTTTTTGAAGAGTTCCTTGGTCTAATCTCGGAAACCCATCATCAGATTTTTACGAAATTTAAATGGGACCATTTCGGAATAATCTACTTTCGAACAAAAAAAGAATTTTGCAAATCCGTCTACGCATGGCGGAGCTATGAGCGAACAAACATAAAAAAAAAAAAAAAAAAAAAACATAGAAACATCCGAATTGAGAACCTCCTCCTTTTTTGAAGTCGGTTAAAAAGAGATTTTAGCAGTTTTTCTTTTTCCAATGAATGTTATTTTGACAATCAATAAGTCAGCCATCGATTGATAACAATTGTGAATACTGTACTACTATAATACTGAATCGGATAGGTACCGCATTTGAAGAAATTGAGTAGGTATCAAGTTTACATATTACTTGGACATATATAAATGGGACAAAATACGACCACATAATACGCCAAATTTAATGCACATTTAGAAATAAACTATTGTCTTTATATCATCGGCATCGGCATGGGCATATATCTTTAGGTTAAACAGGAGTCCAGAAAATGTGATTGCCCATTGTATTATTTATGGTCAAACGTTATAAAATCGACTGAATCATGCTATGAATTCATTAATCGAGTTTTATTTAACAATCTCATAAGAACATTTATTTGGTATTTGGAAGATCAAAGATATCAAAATAGTCACATTAAAATAATGTTTATTACGCATACAGAAACGTAATGTACGTTTCTGTATGTATACATATTTTGGTACAAAAACGATTTTTCGTACATTTATAGACTTAGGTACGAGATGAGAATGATATTGAAACTATGAAAAAATTCAATGAGTATACAGGGCGTCCCACGGCGATGCCACATGGAGGGCAAGTACCTTAAATCCTTAAGTTGGCTCATTTTACTTAAAGGAGACATCATTTTATTTTTTAAAAGAAATAAAACTGCATTCAAAGATTTTTAAAAATTCGCTTGCCACACCCGGTAATCGAACCGACTAAAATCCGAAAAAGTAACATCCTGTATTTTTATGGCATCAATCGATAGCGTCAATCAAAAGGATCAAATCTCTCTAAGAAACCTGGTAAATTAAATGAAAGGAAGTCCTTGAAACCTAAACTTATAAATTCAATTTGGCAAAATTAAACACTTTAACTCAAAGTTCATCCATCCATCTGATACCATATTAACAATGAAATTCCATATTTAAATCACTTTTCTTTTTTTATCGTGTGGAGACCGCTGCATCAATCGATAGTGTCAATCAAAAGGATCAAATCTCTCTAAAAAACATGGTAAATTAAATGAAAGGAAGTTCACAAAATCTTAACTTATAAATCAATGCAAACAGACACAGCACTTTTACTCCAGAAACCATCAGATAAGATATCTTATAAGGTCAACACTAGAGATATCTTTGATGAAATTTATTTAGTAAAATAAGTACATAGATACTGAATGAATGAACTTTGTTACCTGTTTAGAATGTAACTTTATTGGGTAACTGCATGAGGTTCTGTAGGTAGGGTAGGTAGTAATTTTTAGGTGCTTGATTAGAAACCTGCAAGCGGTGTACCCTGGGCAACGAAGATGGCGAGTGAATTGTCCTATTGGATCAACTTATAACCTGTCAATTGAGACGGCGCGGCGTGCGGTTTTAGTCGGTTTGAGTTCGACATACCTAAACACTACTGCTGCTGCTGCTGACCAGCAGCGGTCTCCACACGATAAAAAAAGAAAAGTGATTTAAATATGGAATTTCAATGTTAATATGGTATCAGATGGATGGATGAACTTTGAGTTAAAGTGTTTTATTTTGCCAAATTGAATTTATAAGTTTAGGTTTCAAGGACTTCCTTTCATTTAATTTACCATGTTTCTTAGAGAGATTTGATCCTTTTGATTGACACTATCGATTGATGCCATAAAAATACAGGATGTTACTTTTTCGGATTTTAGTCGGTTCGATTACCGGGTGTGGCAAGCGAATTTTTAAAAATCTTTGAATGCAGTTTTGTTTCTTTTTAAAAATAAAATGATGTCTCCTTTAAGTAAAATGCGCCAACTTAAGGATTTAAGGTACTTGCCCTCCATGTGGCATCGCCGTGGGACGCCCTGTATAGACAAGCAGTGGATAGGCAAATTAGGAGACATTATAAGTTGTGGCAGTCAAATTCATCAGACGAATAACACTTTAGAAAGCTGGCATAAACGATTGAATTCTCGGATGAAAGGCAAACTATCATTCATAACTTTTTTATTTAAGTTAAAAAAGAGGCACTGTGGCGAAGTCTTAAACTGAAACAAATCTTATTTGAAGGGAACAGAAGATATGAGAAGTGGTGCGTATGGCTGGAGTTGTTACAAGACATGTCTCAGGTACGCATACCTAGATACTATAATACGAGTATGTTTGCAAGTTCGAGTGAAACAGCTGGCACCGAAACAAAAGCGGAGGTCATCAATGGGGAGGCGGACTCTTCTGACGTTCAGGTAGCTGTCTCCATCATACCCTCCGCTCACCATACACTCATTCAAGGTGAGTATAGGACGTTTTATAAGAATTTACAATTGCATTTGTTTAGCGACGCGTCATCAAAAGCTATGTGCGCGGTGGCTTATTGGCGTTGGACGTATCATGGTAAGGTTAATGTAGCATTTGTAGCTAGCAAGTGCCGCGTTGTGGGTTTGAAGCCGGTAACCGTGCCGCGTTGCGAGCTTCAAGCAGCTCTACCATCAGCTTGGTTGTCTGACACTGTTCTAAAAGAACACCAAATGGAACCACAGCGCAGATATTTTTGGTGCGACTCTACAGTAGTCCTACAATGGATTAAAAATACCGCACGTACGTATAAAGTCTTTGAAGCTAATCGTCTAGGTGAAATAGATGAATTTTCACAACCGAACGAATGGAGATATGTGCCTACGACGATGAATATAGCAGATCTGGCTACGAGAGAGGATTCCGATCGTTCATTATTTCAAAGTGAGTGGATCAACGATCCTACATTTTTATATGACAACGAAGAGTCGTGGCCCTCCGATATTTGTCATCAGACAGAACAATCTGCAGCGCCCGTTGATCATGTTTTGGTTACACATAACTTACCTGTGCCTGATCCTGAGCGATTCTCATCGTGGTTGAAGCTGCTACGAGTCACCACTTACGTTCTGACATTCATTAAGAGATGTCGAAAATTAACTTGTGACATAAACTGTACAACGATGGAAGAGGCTGAACAAGGGCTGAACGCTTGCTTCTAAGACAAAGCCAGTACGAGACGTTCCCCGATGAGGTGTCTGCGATACAAAATGGTAAACCGATAGCACGTAGTAGTAAGTTAATTAGTTTATCTCCTTACCTTGATGAATAGGTACGGTGTTTGTTGTAATTCGGTAAATTTGATAATCTTATATAAATACTTATTTACAAACACGCAGTACATTTGCAACCAAAACTACAGCCCAATGCTTTATATGTGGAAAGACTGGTCATCTTAAAAAAGATTGCTGGTATGGACAGAGATATAATGAAGGCCAACAAAGCAGCAGCGGTCAGCAAGGACTACAGAGAGGTTACAACAGAGGTAGATTCTACAGAGGTCGTTGTCAAGGCAGAGGTCAAAATCATTTTAGAGGTCAACGGCAGTCCAGTGGTGAATCTTCAAAAAACTATTCTTCGGCGTCATGGACAGCTGAAGTATGTGATCCGGAAGTAAATCAGGTACGAGGATGTATTAAGACAGAAGAATGTCATAATAATAGCGTAATTAATTGGCTTTTAGATAGTGGATGTACTGACCACATAATAAATAACGATACATATTTTTATAACTTTATAGATTTGAAAAGTCCTGTCAATGTAAAACTGCCAGATGGTAAAATATTAAAGGCTACCAAAGTAGGTACTGTTAAAATTTATTTTCAGAACTATTATAGTCAAAAACATGTTGATTTAAACAATGTTTATTTTGTAGAAGGAATTAAGCAAAATTTGCTAAGCTTTTCAAAGATAACTAAAAGTTGCACAATAGTAGCTAAAAACGAATATGCAAAGATTTATAATGGTCTTAGAGAATTAATAGTTGTTGCTGAGAAAATAAACAATTTGTATTATATAAAAAGTTTTGTAACAAAAAATGAAATGTATGCACATTCAGTAAATTTAACTCAGAAAGAGAAATGGCATAGAGCACTTGGTCATGTTAATTTTCAATATTTAAATAAATTGGTGAACAATAAATTAGTAGACGGTTTACCTAATAAGATTGAAAGTACAGAAATGAAGTGTTCAAATTGTATTAAAAGTAAAATGAGTAATGTACCTTTTGAAAATAGTAGAAGAAAGACTACTGAAGTTTTAGAATTGATTCATACTGATTTGAATGGTCCACATAACACAACTGGTTATGGTGGAGAAAAATACTTTCTCACATTCATCGACGACTATAGTAAATGCACAAGAATATTTTGTATTAAAAATAAAACTGAAGTTGTCAGTTGTTTTATAGAATTTGTTAATTTAGTAGAAAATAAATTCAACAAAAGGGTAAAAAAAGATCCAGTGTGACAACGGTAAAGAGTATTTGAACAGGGAAATGTATAATTTTATAAGGCAAAAAGGTATAGAACTATTACCATGTCCACCCTACGTTCATGAATTAAATGGAGTAGCGGAAAGGTACAATAGATCTGCTATGGACATAGGTAGGTGTTTAATGAGAGAAGCTAAAATACACAGAACGTATTGGCCTGAAGTAATAAAAACAGCAGCATATTTAAAAAATAGAACAATTGCCAATACATTAGAAAATAAAACTCCGTATGAGATATTTTTCAAAGTAAAACCAATTGTCGAGCATTTAAAAATTTACGGAAGTAGAGTTTTTGTCAGGGTTCCTGAAGTTTTAAGGAAAAGTAAATGGGATGATAAAGCACAAGAAGGAATTTTAGTAGGTTACAATGAAAACAATTATAGAGTTCTAGTAAATAATAGAATAATTAATGCTAGGCACGTACAAGTAGTCGAAGAAAATACTGAATTAATTTGCTTAGAAAAACTAGATGATCAGAAAGACAAAGATTTAGAAACTGACGAAACTTCAAATGAAAATGTTAAAACAAATTACGAAAGTGATGATAATTATGTAGATGCAGATGAGACTAATTCTAATAATGCAAATAAATCTAATAATGATGATAATTTAAATAATAATGAAAACAAAGATGCAAAAAAGAAAGAGAATTCCAGTTTCTAGATATGGTAATCCAGTTTCACATTTTATATGTTAATCATATTGATGCTAATGTACCAAATACATTTGAGGAGGCGATAAACTCCAATGATCATAAACAATGGCAAATAGCAATGGACTCAGAAATAAATAGCTTAAATAAAAATAATACGTGGCAAGTTGTTGAAAAGCCAAAAGATAAAAAAGTTATTGATGTAAAGTGGGTTTTTAGAAGGAAAAACGATAATACTTATAAAGCTAGATTAGTTGTAAGAGGATTCCAGCAAAATGAATACATAGAAAATGTGTATTCACCAGTAGGAAAAATGCAAACATTGAAAATTTTATTGTCATACAGTTGTAAAAATAATTTATTTATAGAACAGATGGATGTAGAGACAGCCTTTTTAAATGCTCATGTAAAGTCAGAAGTATATGTAAATCAACCGGAAGGTTATGAAACTGGCGACAATAAAGTTTACAGATTGCAAAAGGCACTCTATGGTCTCAAAGAAAGTCCTAGAGTATGGTACGAGTGTTTTCACAAATTTATTGTAACGCTGAATTTTGTTAGAAGTAACTATGATTACTGTTTATACGTTAATAGAGCAAGCAAAGATCCAATATATATTTTAATATTTGTTGATGATTTTTTAATCTGTTGTAAAGATAAAAATAAAATTGAAGATGTAAAAACTAATTTGATGAAAAGATTTGCAATGAAAGATCTGGGCAAAATTAAAAGCTACATCGGCATAGATGTTGATTATAATGATGATAGAAGTATTATGACTCTAAGTCAAACTAAATATATTGAATCTTTAGCTGCGAAATACGATCTGAAAAATACTAAGTTGTATGATACTCCTATGGAATCAAATTTAAAATTAGAACAAGCTAGAGAAGTAGATGAAAGAATTAAGAAATATAATAGGTGAATTATTGTATATTAGTACAGGCACAAGGCCAGACGTAGCATACAGCGTTAATTATTTGAGTAGATACCAAAGTTGTTATAACCAAACGCATTACAAATATGCAATGAGAATCTTAAAATATTTGTATAAGACTAAAGATTTAAAGTTAAAATACTATGATAATGTAAATACTGAAATATTAGATTGTATGGTAGATTCTGACTATGCAGGAGATAATGTGGATAGGAAATCTACAACTGGTTTCATTATAAGGTTGTATGGAAACTTAATTTTTTGGAAGACACGTAAACAAAATACAGTAACTAAATGCTCAACTTTCGCAGAGTATACTGCTATGTCAGAGGCAGTGACAGAAGTTCTCTTTATTAAGAACTTGCTAAATGAATCATTTAATGTAAAATTTTGTAATCCAATAAAGTTGTATGTTGATAACTCAGGTGCAATAGCAATCGCTAAATACGGCAACTTTACAAAAAATTCGAAGCACATCGAAGTGCAGTATCATTATATAAATGAGAATTAAATTATGAAAAGAAAATAATTGATATTGTAAAAATTGATACAAAATTTAATTTGGCTGACATGTTAACTAAAAGTCTGGATAAGACTAAGTTTTTGACGAACAGATTAGAGTTAAGATTGATTTAGTTATGTAAAGGGCTATAAGATTATAAATTTAAGGAGGCGTGTTCTAATTCGGTAAATTTGATAATCTTATATAAATACTTATTTACAAACACGCAGCACCTTAATATTACTTTTTCTTATAGTCTATGTTTTTGTCTTTGAGAGTGTTTTGCGTACGATAGAAGAATGGTGTTATGTTCAAAATAAATTATATATTTTCCCTCAAGATACTTTTTATTTCAACAGTGTTCTTCGAGTAGGTGGCCGCGCTGATGCTGCACTTGATGTATCACTCGAAGCTAAGAGACCCGTCATACTATACGGTAAGCATCCAGTACCTCAGCTCATCATACGTCATTACCACGTTAAAGCAGCACATGGGAATCAAGAAAGCGTCATGAACCAGGTGAAACAAAGGTATTGGATAATAACACTGAGACCTACGGTGAAACTTGTCGCTTCTAGATGTTTATTTTGTCGCATTAGGAAGGCGCAACCGATGATACCGAGAATGGGTGACTTGCCTCAGGCACGGCTGGCTCATAATCAGCGACCATTCACGTTCTGGGGATTAAATCTCTTTGGTTCCATAGAGGTTACGGTGGGTAGACGTAGAGAGAAACGGTATGGTGTTTTATTCACATGAATTACAGTTCGCGCTGTACATATTAAGTTGGTGTCGTCACTCACTGCGGACTCCCTCATAATGGCGATAAGAAGAATGGCAGCTAGGCGTGGCTGGCCACGACATCTATATTCTGATAATGGGACCAACCTACGATGCGCTGATAGGGAATTGAACAGATCAGCTTAAGAGTTGGAAGCCCTTAAGGTTGAAGGGATGAATAATGGAATGGAGTTCCACTTCATTCCACCGGCTAGTCCACACTGGGGTGGGGCGTGGGAGCGTCTTATCCGTAGTGTAAAAACTTCGCTACGTGTTGTTTTGAACGAGCGCGCCCCTCGAGAGGAGGTGCTATCCACTTTGTTGGCCGAAGTGGAAAATATAGTTAACAGTCGGCCGCTGTCACATGTATCGGTAGAAGCTGGTAGCGTGGCAACGTTAACACCTAATCATTTTCTTTTAGGAACAGCCTCCAGCTTACCCGTTATCGGTGTTTTCGATGATTCGGATTTACACCTTACGAAGCTTTGGCGTAAGTCCCAAGTTTTAGCAGATATGTTTTGGCAAAGGTGGCTCAAGGAAATATTTCCTGAACTGTTACCGCGTCGGAAGTGGACTGCGGATCAGAAGCCTCTGCAGGTTGGCGAACTCGTACTTGTTGTCGATCCTAACTCTCATAGGAACTCGTGGCCTAAGGGAGTGATTCAACAGGTTTTTCCGGGGAAAGATGGGAGGATAAGGTTGGTCGAGGTGAAAACGCAAACTGACATTTTGAGGCGTTCAGCGGCGCGCGTGGCTCCTATAGACCTCAGTTATTGAGTGCTGTAACAGCACTAGGGTGGGGAGTGTTAGCGACGCTCATATTATTTTGTATAAAACCTCTTCGACATAATACCTTTTCTTTAAATACTGCATAGTTAGTAAGTTTTAATATTTATAAATGTTATACACCGTCTTTTGTTATTTTTCACTTCCCTTGTAATTTTTGCCGAATAAAGTGCTTTTTCTTCATAATACTAATGTGATTATTTGTATTTTACTCGGCTACGTACGTAACACTTCCCTCTTTACTATGTTAATATAGATGTATGGAAGTCTGCCGGATTTGTTGACATTTATGATCACTGCTCCGCTCCCTTTTGTAGTAGCGTGATGTTATATAGCCTATAACCTTCATCGATAAATGGACTATTTAACAAAAAAAAAGAGTTTTTCAATTCGAACCGGTAGTTCCTGAGATTAGCGCGTTCAAACAAACAAACTCTTCAGTTTCATAATATTATAAGTATAGATATAGTTATTTTTATAAAAAAAATATTGAAGTAAATAAGCACAAAAACTATATTATTAGAAGCTTTGTAAATTACTTAAAATCCGTACAAAATTTCAAAATTATACGTTACGAAATAAAACAGCTATGGAGTCTTAACCCAAAAGAGCCCTAAGTCTTCATACTCTCCATAGCGGCGGCGCGCGCTGTCGTGACAAGTGACGTCACACAGTATTTTGGCGCGGCGGCGAGCGTTTTTGAGATTATTGCATTAAAATTGCTGTATCTTCGTCATTTTTGATCGGATTGAAATAATTTTTTCACAGTGTTTATTGTTTTTTTAATCATTATAAATCTGCATACTCAACTAAAAACGTGAATGATCCTCATTGTTAATTGATGCAAAAGAGTTCGTCTATCATTGAGTTAAGTAAGATTATACCTTCTTTGTACAATTTTATGGTCCATAATTTAAATTTGTAAAAGTAATTCTGTGTCATTTGTCAAGTGAGACAGTATAAATTCTGAAAATTTCAATTAATTGCATTAGTTTTCACATAACAATGGGTCGTGGCAAACCCGTGTGTGAAGAGCTTCGAAAGCGAATAGTTTGTGGGGTCGATGCTGGCCAATCAAGTTACCAAATATCTAAAGACTTGATACTTCCCAGATCTACAGTCCTATCTATCATTCAGCACTATAAAAAGAATGGAAACACTTCTTATTTAAAGAAAACTGGTCGACCACACCACGCACCACGAGTGCAGCAGAAAACAGAGTCCTGAAAAAAATTATCAAAAATAATCGTCGTGCTCGAGCTAGAGAACTCACGGTGCAATGGAAGGACATGATTCATAAAGACATCTCAGTTGATACTTGCAAAAGAGTCCTAAAAATAATGGGTTACGGATTTTACACCGCTAAGGAGAAACCACTGTTGACTGCTGTACAAAAGAAAAAGAGATTGAAGTTTGCTCGTGATCATTTAAATTGAACTTCCGATCAGTGGCGTCGTATTATTTGGAGTGACGAGTCCAAATTTGAAGTGACAATCGGCGATGAAAGGAAGAAAGTGGTTCGGAATAAATATGAGGCATTTCATAGTGATTGACTCAAACGAAAAGTGATCTCTTATCACGTGGGGCTGCATATCTGCACAAGGTGTTGGTAGTAGGTATGCAGTTGTGGATGGTTCTATCAATGCTGCGAGGCATCAACAACACCTTTTGGAAGAGTTTACTGCCCTCTATTTCGTCACTCAAGCATTAAGATTCCTTTTTCAACAGGATGGTGCTTCCAGTCATACTGCAAGGACAATAAAGACGTGGCTACTGGCAAAAAGCATCCCTACAATCGAATGGCCATTAAACAGCCCAGACTTGTCGCCGATCGAAAACCTATGGTGGAAAATGAAAAAAGTTCTCCGTAAAAGTCCATCAACATTGTCGAGCGACAAGGGTTGATGAATACTTTTGCGTTATGTTTTTAAAATATTTTTTAAATGTTTTATAATATTTTTTAAATGTTTTATGTTATGTAAAGTCATGAAAGAAATTTAGTTATGGTAAAATAAACATTCAAAATGCTCCTCAAATTGCGATTTTACCAATATTTACTTTCTATATTTTAAGCTTGGCACTACTTTCCATACTAGACGAACTACATGTTTTGCATTGGGGATCGTATAATAGCCTATGTGTTATTCGAATGTATAAGCTATATTATATTGGACGTTTTGCGTATGCGTCATTAAGCGTATTAGTCGTTCCGCGTATAAGTCAATACAAGAATTTACAAGTAGTCATTATGCGTATTGGTCATTATGCGTCAGATCGTTATTATAAAGTTTCATTAAAATCCATTCAGTAATTTTACGTGAAAGAGTAACAAACATCCTAACTTTCGCATTTATAATATTAGTAGGATCATGGTGTACAAGTTGAGAAGTGCACCAAATGCGTCAAACCCTTATTAAACGGTACACAAACAATTTCCCACAGCCGCCAGGTCCGATAGGATCAAAATCGGGGCAGATGACAAAACTAATCAGGATTTCGGATCTTAAATTCGGACACACGGAAGATTATTATTTTAATAAAAGCTTAATTTGGACGACCGACTAACCGTAACACCGCTGCGCTGTGTCACACATCACTGGTGTGACGGTGTGCCTTACTAGCGATTAGGTCTCTCTTTTTGCCTAACACGCAATTTTTTAGGCATAACACGATGTAGTTATTCTGCGCATTAAACATAGGTAGCCCGCGTAAACGCGATCCATTTCGATAACATAATATTAACTTGAATCGTTTTTAGGGTTCCGTAGCCAAATGGTAAAAAACGGAACCCCTTAGAGTATCTATCTTACCTGTAGAGCGCGTCTTAGCAAGTATGAACTGCTATCACGGGTGTGAACAGTACCTAGAATTTTTGACAACTGCAATCAGTAGCAAAACAATATCTGCCAAAGTGATTTCGCAAATAACAGTTTATTTCATTTTGTGGTAATAATGGTGAACTGTGCATTGCCAGGCTCTCAAAACGATTCCCGAAAGAAAAATAAAAAGAATGATAACATTTCATATCACCCGTGAGTAGTATTATATGACTAATTTATTTGTTTTCATAAAATTTATACGGGTCTCCTAGGGGGATGCGAGAAACGCGGGGCGGGTTACAGCTGACGGCTGTCACCGGCCATATTTTCTTTTAAATGAATAGTGATGTAGCACATGCACTTTCGGTTACGATAATTTTCTTTTTGCAGTAGAATTTCATTGTAGGTTTATTTTCTTTTATAGTATAGAGTATTTACTGCGTAAACAAATAAATCTGCTCATTTTACTTTTATATATTATGCACTATTATTTTTGTTAGGTTTACAAAAATATTAAGATGCATAATAATAGATACATGAGTGAAAGCTAAAAGCTATAAAGAGGCCTGATTGGGAGCCGAATATTCGAAGTTTCATCTGTTCTATCTATTTTAAGCTTGATTTCAAATAAGTAACTAAGAAAGGGTTTTGCAAACTGAATGACGATGCAGTACCAGAACTTTACCTCCACGTAGGTAAATGCTTATGCAAAACTTTATATTTCAATTAACCACTGGCCTCTTCCAAAGTGCGTCAAAACTTTATATGCTTATCCATACTAATATTATATACGACTCTGTCTGTTGATATGTTAGATTTGTGGGATTTTAATTTCTATAATTCATTAAATGATACTAATATATTTGTATCTTGGTTTTAATTTTATCCATTCATCCACGCATGCGTCACACTAAAATCACAACATAACCAACTATCGATAATTTTGGTAATATGTACATGAAACATCACTATAGGCGCTTTATACCACAGATAAAAAACTGCTTACACTCGGCACAATGGACCATAGTTTTAGACTTGCTCTATAGTAAGTAGATACTCTAAGCGGAACCCTTATAGATTCGTTATGTCTGTCCGTCCGTCTGTCTGTCTGTCCGTCCTTATGTCACAGCCACTTTTCTCCGAAACTATAAGGCCTATGCTGTTGAAACTTGGTAAGTAGATGTATTCTGTGAACCGCATTAAGAATTTCATACAAAAATAGAAAAAAAAACATTAAATTTGACTAAACAGTCAAATACCCAATTATAATAATATTGATAAGAACATAATCCGATTTAAGGCCCGGAATCAGATCAGCATTGAAAAATTAGTGTTTTTCTTTTTAACTACAAAATTTTTCTTAAAACTAAAACCTACAGATCTGGAATATACAAAATAACTTCTCCTTTTCATAAATTAAATAAAAAAGGAGGAAATAGTTGAAAAGAGGCTCTAAACATCACTCTACTCTTTCTTATGAAACCAAATATTATCTACAATATAATAATAATATGTAGGTATCCAAATAATCTAAAATTTCACATATTATGTTAAATAAGTGTATTAGCATGACCTGACCTTCTTAGTTAGTAATCGTCGCTTACAAAGTTATCTATTAAAATTGGTTTTATTGATTTTTACGGTTCAAATATGAGCGAATGACCTTGAGCATTTGTATGGTCAAAGTCATTCACATAATTATGTAATCACCTTAAAGTATCATTCAATTTAGTTAACTTTTAACAGATCTAGGTATAAGATTTATGCAAATGAATTGTTAGCACAGTACCTACCTATACTCCTTTTTATACTATGTTGTTGGTTAGCTAGAGTAGGTACTGTAGGTACAGTCAAGTGCATTAATATGTTTCTTGAAAACCATTACAATAACATATGAAGGTTCCACTGCAATAACGATGTATGTCCATTGGATTCTATTTTGAGATAATTGGATTTTAAGTTTATAAACGGTGTGGACTAAAGGGCTTAAAGATATCGGGAAATATTTCTTATCCAAATTAAATAACAAATATCATAGTATTATTTATTAAGAAAATAATCATTGTTTAGGCATTACAAACTATTAATAATTTATATATTCTTAGGTAAGTCTGCAAATAACAGAACTAGAATGATTCATGTCCATACTATGTTCACAGTCAATAATGATAGTAGTCCAAATTATTGCTTTAACCTTTAAGTAATGACGTGATTTATGTTCGTGTAGCTTTTATTACTGCTAGCCATGGATGAAACAATACAAAAATAATAAAAAATAATCAAATATTTCACACATGAGGAAGTTCATCACTCATTCTGCCTGATTTTTTTCTTTTTTTTGAAGTAATTTCGTTTCTGTCAGATTCCATAATTTTAATAAAGAAATCACTTTATTACGATACGCTTAGCCTACCCCGCGTTTACATACTGCCGCTCGCATTGCTCATCGTGTTGCCAGAAATATTCGCGCGATTAATGCCCTAGCGTTCACACACGCGCATCATCGTGTTGGTCCGCATTACAGTATTCGCCCTGCAATGGAGACGGACGTAAACGTATGGAGGACAATGCTGTAGCAGTGTAGGCATTATGCTTTTACAGCAAAGCGAATTAACTAAATAGATTATTAAAAAAAACTATCACTTTCAACTACTATACACTTTCCGTAGATCGATATAAATATTTTTAAAAGTAAATATTCGAGGAGCAATAACGAAAGCCGTGTTTACTAATTAGCGCCATCTAGCGGTCTCGTATAGTTCATCGCGCTAGTATTGCCGCTCCTTTAACTCGCGCCGCCAAGCCGACATTCGCAGTAACATACGCGGCAGTACTCGCGGCATGACGAATATACCATTCACACCACGTCTCTGCCCACTTCTCTCGCCACTTCCCTCGCTCTGCCGCGAGTATGTAAACGCAGCTTTTGCGAGACATTTCGAAACCGACCGTACAATTGGCGTGAATGCGGGTAGTTCCACTACAAGATCGTGGAAATTGCAAGGCGATGGACACCTATCATTATTGCCGTGAATACTTGTGACATTGAGCGTTCTAGACGTGTAGTCAAATATTAGAAACATATTTATCTCAGGATTGGAAGATTATATACCGAGTTTGTAAATGAGATTAGTAACTGCATCTATCAAGTGACCGAATGACGTCACTAACGTAAATTTTCATATTTTTGGACATACATCATTATTGCAGTGGACCCTTCATATATTTATGTAAAGGTTCACGAAATATGTGCCACTTGTCTCATCGTTATTATGCCTTCGTTTTTGTTGCAAAAATATCTTAATAACTTAGTGAGCAATAATATAATCTAACGTCGAGTGCATAAATATGTTTCTTGAAAACCATTACAATAACATATATTTATGTAAAGGTTCACGAAATATGTGCCACTTTTCTCATCGTTATTATGCCTTCGTTTTTGTTGCAAAAATATCTTAATAACTTAGTGAGTAATAATATGTCCCTAAAAAGGTTTGTATTGTTAGATAATATGTTATTTAAAAAGAAAACTTAATATTTCCTTGCTTTTTTTGACACCATTGACAATCATTTAAATTTTGATTTTCTTTTCTATGGAATGTCGTCAATTATTTGTTGAAACAAAGTGAACTTCATGTAAATACTTCAAAACATAGAATAAAATTATAACGCATAGAAACCTAATACGCGTGAGCGACGTGAAGCCATTTCAATTTGGCCTATAAAGGCTAAATGCATCGAATGTCCCGCCAGTTCAAAAGTACTTAATACTGATAAGATTTCATTCTGAATAATAATTATATTTTAAGTGCAATTCATATTACTATCTCAAGTGTAGTATAAATAAATAATTTATAACATGTATCGCATCGATGAGCATACCTACTAAACATCGTATAGTCGCGTTAAAAGAGGAGGGTGCTTCAATACAAGACATATCTGATGAATTGGGTGTAACTCGAAAGACAGTAAAATTATGGATACGACGTTGGGAAGAAGAAGGAAGGTTAAATACTCATGTGTCCAATGGAAGACCAAGAAAGACTTCTACTGAACAGGATCGTCTTTTGATAGAAGATGTTCAATATCGCCGTTTTGTGACTACTTCAACATATGCCATTGATCGTGGTGTATCAATACACACTATACGCCGTCGATTGCATAATGCTGGCATTCATTGTCGCATACCTACCAGCTAAAAAACCGAAACTTACAGATAGGCACAAAAGATTACGATTGAATTTTGCACGAAGGTATTTGAATTTTAATTTTGATAATGTATGTTTTGTCGATGAAAAAGTATTTACAACAGCAAGTGATGGTCGATTATATATGTGGCGATTAAATAATACTCGCTATGATGAGAGAAACGTCATCCCTAATCGCAGAAGTGGGCGAATATCATTGGGGTACTGGGGCTGGATGTCGGCTAGTGCCGTACCCCTGGCGAATTGGTAGAAATAAGTGGTCGAATGAATGCCAGGAATTATAAAGAGATCCTTGAGGACGTTTTAGTTCCGACGGCTACAGCTGCTTTCGGTAATGAGCCAATATTCCTAATGCAAGATAGCGTCCACAACTCGCATGTCGTACAATTATGGATAGAGGAACAAGAAGGCTTGCACTTAATAAAGTTACCGCCGAAAAGTCCTGACCTAAACCCTATAGAGAATCTATGGGGTTTAATGGTGCAGGCATGGGATCCAACAGCTGTAAGAAGGTGTTGACAGCTTAAAAGACCATGTTTATTTCATATGGAATAGTTTTATAGGCAGAGATGTTTGTTTCAACATGGTAAGATCTATGAGAGAACGTTTGCAATCGGTGATTGATAATGAGGGAGGTTACACACGCTACTGATAAGTGAACCTTTTTTATTTTTACTTAGAAATGAGGCATTTTGTTTTGTTATTCTTATTTAAAAGCTGTGTAATAATTTATTTGGCAATAAAAGAGTATTTCACTGTTATTTGTCTTTTTCTTTTTACATCAAAAGAAGCATTTTTAGTAATAGACCGTCAGCTCATGACAGATTTCGGGGCCCATTTTCTCATGCTAGCCTCGAAGAGGGTTGGAAGGTACGTCCATACAGAGTTGAATAAAGATAAATTCAAGTTCTGCTTCTGGGGTAAAAAAAATTGAGCGTACACCTTTGATTTATGTTAAGAAAAAAAAATTTTTTTCATGATATCTCCAGGAGCGGAACTTGAGGTAATTAACCATTTTAACTGAAAATGTTCCCGTGAATGTGAATTCCCGTTCCCATTTTCTGGGCCAAAAGAAGTAGTTCTAAGATCTACATCACTCCTACATGGTTAGGTACTTATAAACTTTTGGCTGTCTAACATTAACACCTTTTTTTTAGAAACAATTCTTGTCTATATATTTTTAACCCTTTTTGCAATACATAATTAAAATACATTTCATCTATATTAGTTAACATTTTATAGTAAATATATTAATGGAAATCGTCAATAATACCTTTATAATGATTTCTTTGCTCATTATAAAACAAATTGTCCTTTATAGTATACATATTATTGATCAGTTTCCGCAGACATATTTATATCAGTTAGATTGGATGCTACAATAATAAACATTCAATGATACATACTTTTGAAACGATAGTTTAGATACATATTTATGCACTTGACTGTACTATTAATAAATGCTACATTTTCATTATAAGTACAAAAAGTATAAAAAGTCAGTTGTTATATTTATCTTTATTGTCTGTCAAGGGAAAACAAGTTAATTTTAGCATCATTTAGACATTTTGGAGTGGGCATTTTGATACAGTGGACATTCTGATAGAGTGGACGAAATAGCCCTAAAGAATTCAACTAAAATCAAAGGGAGTTAGAAGTTTGTTTTCATTTGTTTATTTATTTTGATACTGGTCTTTTGTGTGAAATTTTTGTTGAGTATAGTATATTTTTTTAATATTCAAATGAATTCAATCTTTTTTTTAACTACCTAAATCAAATAGTTTCTTTTATGTTTTTAAATGGATAAAGGATGAACTAAATTGCATGTATCATTCATCGTTCAACATCATATTTTCATGAAATGGTGTGTACACACAAAATTAAACATAACTTTTAATTATCTCATTTTTTTTTGTTTAACTTCAGACAAATATAAATTATACAGCCTAGACTCAGCCACAGATGCATGGCTTAACTTGGACAGTTGACAATCCAACAAAAACACTTAATTGCATATGAATATGACCAACTTGGTACCGCTCAAATTTAATCCAATGAACATAATGACTTCATCATTTTTAAGTCAATAGAAGCTCAAAGTGCTTGAAACACTTGTGTATGTACGTGTCATAATTTTCATGGCAATAAAAAAGATGAAATCAATTAAAAACCTCATACAGAACACTGGAATGTACCATGCGCCTTGAAATCAATTTTTGTGCCCTAATATCGATTTTTTCAACTTGCAAGGTTTTACTTCTCTACATGTACATACTATTACTAGGTACTACTATACTACTACTACAACTAGCCCATTCGGTTCTCTTTGCCTGGAGATATAATCATTTCAATATGATATAATCAGTATCAATGATGTAGACTATAGGATTAGGCACACTAAGCATGGAAGACTTGGAGAATTTAAAGATGGCACAAATCATTTTGCAAGGAAACTGGTCAGTCCAATGCATCACCATGATTGCTGGATCACTAACATCAATAAAAATAAGTATCAGCACTAAAAACAATAACTAATAAACATAGTTAATCGAAGCACGAAATTACATAACTACAAAGAAATAAAAACTCTCATTCACTGAGTCTCTCCAGCTACAGCTCATAAAAACCACATTATGACTTCAACAACAAATTAAATGGTTAAAGAGATTGCTCCTTACTGAAGAAACATTTCTGTCAATAAATTTTAGTAATTTCCCCTTTACAAATTTGAATAGGGCTTCTCTAGTTGACCACAAGATGTTTAAAGATCCATGGGAAACCTTATAAGCTCCTATAGTTGTTTGACGTATGTTTTTAGATTTGTTTAACTTCTTCAGTTTCCAAGTCCATCAAAACTTAGAGACTGGGTTTCTCCTTTTATGTAGTTAGTAAATTGATAGTCATTCTTATGACCTCACAATTTTTTCTTCCTTCATAAGTTAAAAATTTCTGTATATTCTAACTATTGCTAGGTCAACTTCTCAGGTCAGCAATAATTCAGCAGTACAATGTTCCGTTCTTAGCTCGTGTCAAGTAAATTGTAAAGTTATTTTCATTTTCAATTTACTAAATTGAAAAAAAAAGCAAATTGACATTACAGAAATATCAGCCTCGGCCATTGTTTTTTTTTTTTTGCAATGATTTTGGCTTGGTTACAAAGACCTTTGAGCCATGTCTTCAGTTGATATTTTATTATCTTATTTTGGTGTTGGATGACGATGAGGATGAGCAAACCCCTTCGGCCATAATTATGATAGGTGAACACAAGGAGACTAGAGTACTGGCCAGTGGTTATCGAATGGAAATATTCTCCATCAACAGTTATGCTTATGATAATATAGAGAACATCTTAAGGCGGCCACCCACTACAGTCCGCCTGCAGTTTCTGATCCTATCAAGCGGCCTCTTATGCCGGCCACACACGTTCATGTATACTTGCGCAAGTCTAGACTTGCGCAAGTATACTTGAACGTGTGTTGGAAGATAACTGCGCAAGTTTCAGACTTGTACAAGTCTCAAAAAAAGTTCCAATTTTCGATTCCACACTTGCGCAAGTCTAGACTTGTACAAGTATACATGAACGTGTGTGCCAGCGTTGCGTTCAAGTTCAAGTCTCAGTAGCGTACTAGGCACGCGCCTATACGTACGTATGTTCTGCGATCAATGTCCCGTCAATTTGTTATACCTAATTTTTTTATAATATAGGACTCGTCAATTTGTCTTCGCCTCGCCTGATGGTCAATCTATATATTCCAATCTTTGAATGCATTATTCAATTTATATAATAAATTGATGCGCGAATACTCACGTTTTTTATACATTCCAACATACATACATACATATACTCACGCCTGTAAATCCCCGAATGGGTAGGCAGAGGTGTATTAACTTGTTTTTAACCATTCTTTAATCCACACAGTTCGTTTTGTATCTAACTTTTAATTTTTACCCAACTACCTAAGAAAGGAGGGTATATAATGGCGGTTTTCTGGCGCCAAAACCAATGTTATAAAAAAAATTACTCGATCTTATCGAGTAGGGTATCTTAATGCAGGAAAATAGAAGGAGATTACAAAAAGTTATATCATAACGAAAAAGTATAAAATAAGACAAATGATTAAAAATTTAAAAAAACCCGACTGCTACTGAAAAGATTGAAATATGTAAGTTTGATAGCAGGCGGTAGGTACCATTAATTTTCTTTCGGTTTATGATTGATAAATGGATACCGCCTGCTACTAGACTTATTTCAATCTTTTCAGTAGCAGTCGGGTTTTTTATTTTTTAATAATTTTCTGCATACTTTTTGCCAACTACTGCCATGCCAACGCGTCATCCATCGCATCACGACATACCTGGACGCTCGCTTTGACAAAAATGACACTTGCACAAGTATACTTGAGCGTCTGTGGGCACATCGAAAAAACGCGGACTTGTACAAGCTAGACTTGTACAAGTATACTGCAACGTGTGGGCACACTGGCCATTAGAGTATAGTGAGTATACTCTAAGAGCGGCCTGCAGTCCTTATGTCATTAATGTCACCATACTTTTATTACCTCAGACTAAAATAAAAACATTATTTTATTCTTTTAGTCTGATGTTATTAGACTGTCCATAGACTGTGACCATAGGCTGTCCGGTCTTTAACTTTCTTTGCTGACCGAAATCGTCAAGCGGCCATATACATATTAACCGTCCGTCAGTCCAAAATCGTATAAGAAACTGTGTGTGGGCTATTGCGATGAACAGACAGACCGATATCATCCGGTTGTCGTTCGATAAACTGTTAGTGGGTGGCCGCCTTTAGGGGTCCATTACACGCTCACTCTATGTACTTGCGCGCTATATTCACCTACTCGCCGCGGGTCGCCGACGGTCCTCGGTCGTCAGTCGCATTAGAGTAAAGTAATAGGTCAGTCGGGCTGTCGCTAGCCGCGCGTGCACACGCACGTTTAAAAGTTGTTTGATTATTACGTTTCAATCGATTATTTTTGTTTGTTATTGACAGCGTTTTACCTAAAAATAAAACGCTTATTAAATAACTTACTTTATTCGAAGCCTAATAATAGTTGAGAGTGGCAACACTTGTTTCTACTATAGGGTCGTCTCTTTCTAGCCTATTGCTATCCTTTTCTGGCTTACCCCTCTTTCCACCAGGCAGGTCACGGCAGAGAGATTCTCCGCCGGACACCTCATTGTGGGTCATAATATTATTAAGTACTAAATTATTTAGTAACACCAGGCAGGATATAAAAACTTTAGGCTTCGAATAAAGTAAGTTATTTAATAAGCGTTTTATTTTTAGGTAAAACGCTGTCATTAAACAACTGTACTGTTATTCGAAGCCTAATAATATTTGAGATGTGTCTGTTATCGCCTGGTGGAAAAACAAAACGCCAATGTGATTAATGCAATGATGTTAGTTTGATCAAATTCCACTAGATAAGTGTAATATGTTCAATAGGCTAAATTTCGGGTAAAGAAAACAACAACCTTAGGTTTGAACTTATTAATAATACTAGTAAGCTTACCTAAGCATATATTACCATAATAATTTACTCTGATTATTAACATCAGTAGGTAAGTATAGGTAGGTACTTAGATTTAAATAATACACAATCATAAAATTTAGTTCAAATTAAAAAGTACCATCTACAATATTTGGCCTAAAAAAAAAATAATTAAGCATCATATTAATTATTATTAGTAATTATTAAGTATAAAAACATAAAAAATAATCATAAAGGTAAGAATAAATTAGACATTGTTCTATTAGACGATACCACATCCGCAGGTTTTATTTCTCTTCTGTAGAATCGGGTAAATGTGTCACGTGACCTCCAATTACCCCTCGCGAGTATGTCTTCTAAAGGGAGATTCAGCAGCCAATCTTTGGAAGCCACTGCTGGTCGCGTGGAGCCTGCCGATGCTTGCACTCCGGCTCTCTTCAAGAGAGACTTTATCCAGTTTGCAATGACGGTGCGACTGGCCGCTTTTGGAGCACCACGAACTGTCAAAAAAAGATGATTGCTTTTACATACATCTCGTCTCTCTTTAGACAACTTAATCAAGGCCTTAATCCAAAAGACGGGATTAAGCGCAGTGTTTTCAGGATTATTAAGTAGACGCCAGCCTGATTGCCGGTATTCGGAACTGTCTGTTTTGGACCCAAAAAGGGGCCAGAAGGTAATATGATCATTTGACAAGGTGAAATGATCTGGATCTATAGAGAGTAGGGTAAGATCATGCACCCTGCGACCCGAACACAAAAGGAGAATATAGGCTGTTCTTTGTGCACATTCATAAAACGTGAAATTTGAAACGAAATTGTCCACTAGCCAACGAGTGACTACTTCAACGTCCCAGATGGGGGGTTTCAATATTTTAGGTTTCTTGAGCGCTATAGACTTTAAAATACGTATCACAACAGGGTGTGAACTCAGACTATGGGTTTTATTAGGATCACATAAAGTTGAAACAACTGATTTATGCAACACAACTGAATTGTATGATAAGTTTTCTATAAGATACAAATCTGACAAATATCTCGCAAGATCTGTACCTGACGGAGAACGAATCGAAATGTTATTATTAATAGCCCACGAGCACCAACGCTTCCATGCAGACATATAACATTTTTTCGTAGAATCCCGCCAACTAGCAAATAAAAGATTTCGTTGATTTACAGACCAACCTATGAGAGCTTGATCCCACCCCCACATTTCCAAATCTCCAGTGTCAGTTCGTGAACCCTCGTGGGGTTCCGGTTCGTCGAGGTATCTATCAGAACCTCCTCGAGATTGTGGATTGTATATGGAGGAGCAATGGCTCTCCTCTTGAGATCGGGGCGCCAAAAGGCTTTCTGCCACTTTGGGACTATTAACAGATAGATCCCAGATGCGTTGTTTAGGTGGGCTAACACTTTGGGAATCAGATAGGGCGGTGGAAAGATCCACGCTAGGCTGAAGTGCCAACGCCTTGTGAAGGCGTCGATGAACTGTGCTTGATGGTCTTTCGAGTTCAGGGACACATAGTTCGGTACTACATGAGCTCGATCTGATGCAAAGAGATCTATTACCGGCTTTCCCCATTTTAGAAATACTTTCTCCGTCAAGGGTGGAAGTAAGTGCCACTCCGGGTGACGGACTCCTCTCGACAATCGATCTGCCTCGACATTGTATTTGCCTGGCAGGTGGTGGAGAGATAGCGATATGCTGTACTTCTGTAGAATGTGAAAGACTTTGTATGTTAACCTCAAAAGATGCTTGGATCGAGTGCCTCCCTCCCTGCGGAGATACGACAGAACCGTTCTGTTGTCCGATTGTATGGAAACTGTTGTCCCTTTGAGCAGGTGACAATGGTTTTGAAAGACTTTCAAAATTGCCAACATTTCCTTCAGATTCGAATGAAGGTCTTGTTCGCTGTATTTCCAATTCCCGCTCAGGCTCTCGCTGTTTATCTGAGCTCCCCATCCCGAACCGGAAGCATCGGTCGACAGATAATGAGTTACGGCAGGGGTATGTAACATCGAATTGTTTGAATAATTTTGGAGCCACCACTTTAGATCTGATATGGTCCTTTTTGGCAGTGAGACCACTTCCAGTGGGTTCTTGTTTAGTAGTGTATGAGAATGACTGAGTAACTTGCGGAAATGAAGCCGGCCGTAGGGTACTACCAGGCTTGCAAAGTTTAAGGATCCTATCAGACCTTGCAACTCCCTCAGGTTGCATCGCTTTCGACGCAAAATTTGAAGGAGTTTTTCTTTTACAGAAAGCTGTTTCTTTACCGGCAATTCTTTCACATTTTGCCACGTATTCCATATTATCCCTAGATATGGAATAGCTTTTTGGGGATTTAACACAGACTTTTGGTAATTGATTTGCCACCCTAACGATTCTAGGAACTGTATAGCTGTACTCACCTGAGTCGAGAGTGTGTGTTTGTCCTGGCTGGCCAGTAAAAAGTCGTCCAGGTAAACCAAGGTGCGTATGCCTCGGTCTCGTAGCTTCTGTGCAACCCAGTTGGTTAGCACGGTGAAGACTTTTGGAGCTGACGCCAGGCCGAAGGGCAGGCAAGTCATTTGTAGCAATTCGTTGTTCCACATCAGTCGGAGAAAAGGCCTGTGACTGACTGCTACGGGCAAATGAAAATAAGCATTCTGAAGGTCGATCTTTGCGACCCAGTCGCCCGGTTGGAGAAACAAAGAGATTGTGGCGTGATTTATCAACTTGAATTTGCTCACGGCGACAAATTGATTTAGGTTTTTTAAATTGAAAATCGGACGGTATGAACCGTCGTCTTTTGGTATCAAAAAAAGATTGGAAAGAAAGCTGGGTTTGGTTTGAGCCCTCTCGAGAACGCCCATGTTCATCATTTCTTGAATATGCAACTTCATTTCGGGTGAACATGAAGTTTTTATGTCTTTTCCCGTTCCCGGGACATGAAGCAGAGGCCTTTCCATGAAGGGTATGCGGTACCCTTCTGAAATTATCTTCAAGATTACGGGAGGCGCTTTGTGATATTCCCACATCTGATAGAAATGATGAAGGTCTGCTTTGAAATTCGAGTCAAAATTTCTTTTTAGGTTGTCCCTTGCGTGAATTAGCTGCTTGCTGGGTTCTATACGCTGTATCCTGAGCCCTGGGTGCTCGTGGACGAAAGGTCATACCCTGCGCGGGCATTCTAGGTATGAAACCTTGATTATAAAACGGATACATTCCTTGCGCAGGAAATGTTGAAAATGATGGATAACCAGGGGGACCTTGCGCAGGTACCATTGGTAAATTACGGTTACCTGAGTAACTTTGTGTATATGGCAAACCCTGCGCAGGTTGCTTGAGTTTATTAATATTTTGGCTAGTACCAGCTTGCGAAGCTACAACTTTGGAACTCGCCGATTTCGTTGACCAAAAAACTTTACTTGTACCCCCATGTTTCTCTAATATTGAACTCAACTTATCATCTTTAAACAGGTTCTCACATGACGGTGGTATTTTACGAAGTGTGGCTTTCGTAAATTTATCCTTAACTGACTTAAGAATAGCGTCCCGGCGCTGTTGAATCAGGTCTGCGCGGTGACCACAAGCCATTTGTAAAAGATCATTGGATATCTTTTGAAAGTCACCTTGCACAAATATCTCGTTAATTTTGGACTCTATGCTAGTCCTATCAACCGTATCGGAAGATCTAAGCCATGAAATAAAATTTATAAAACCGGTTTCTACAGCTTCGTGCTGCTTCAGTAAACCTTGCGTAATACTTGCAAAACCTCTTTCAGTAAGAGATAAGTTAGGCAATCTATCATATTGTTTTAATTCATCGTTACATTCGAGTTCGGTAAAGCCGGGGGTAGAACAATATCTTTTTTGAACATCCGAGTATCTAACATCGGACCATGAAGCAGATTCAAAATGCTGAATATCATTCAGACGTTTTAGAATATGTTCATCTGATTTCAACATTGCAGGCTCTTTTAAAACGACATTAACGGGCAAAGAAAATTCTGTAGAATTTTGTTGTGAGGTAGATCCATCACCATTATATAACTCGCCACTGACATTTAAAGAAACATCGCTGTCGCTATCGTTACAATGTTGCGATTGATAATTTTGTGTAGGGTAATCTTGAAATAAATAATTATGCATGAAATTAACTTGTGAAGCTAACGTTTTTAACATGTCGGAATACTCGGAATGCTCCGGGCCCTCATGTCGGGCACGTTTGGCTTCCTTTGTAGCTTTGGATGCTGACCTACGTTTCTTACTTGTGGCGATGCTCGGTTGAGACATCGTTTGTGTAGGTCCAGAGGAACGCGGCGGAGGCTCGATCACCGCCTCTGTGGAAGCAACGACCACAGAGGACCGCAGGCGCGCCGGTGTCGGAGATGATCGACTTCCAGAACCACTAGAAGATGAAGAATCACTCTCCATTTTTAAGCACAAAAGCTTAAATTTTTTAAATGTATTCTACAAGTAGGTTCCAAAAATTTTTAACAAAAGTATACGAACGGAGAATCCGTTAGAAAAAATTATACTTGTTACGTAGTAAGTAAGTAAGTACGACCGCTTAGTACGAAAACAAAATCGCCAATGAGGTGTCCGGCGGAGAATCTCTCTGCCGTGACCTGCCTGGTGGAAAGAGGGGTAAGCCAGAAAAGGATAGCAATAGGCTAGAAAGAGACGACCCTATAGTAGAAGCAAGTGTTGCCACTCTCAAATATTATTAGGCTTCGAATAACAGTACAGTTGTTTAATAATATAATTAATACTCAATCTATGATGCTATTATGAAAGCATAACGGACAAGGTTCCGTGTGCAGTGGACTCTCATACTAATTTCCGAATTACTGAACCTAGAATAACGCTACAACGAAAAAATGCAATCACGAATAATTAGTCTCCGAAATAACTTTATCACGAATTTTTATACAACGAAATAATGTTGTAACTAACATTTATACATCGAAAGAGCAATATCCCTAATATCGGCACAACAATTTAAATAATATTGTAATGAATATTTAGTATTCCTAATATTAACATTCTTCCTGGTCAAACTGTAGCATAACCTTTTTGAACAACATTATGGTATATGATGAAGTCTTATTGTACAGGGAAAAATAAAAATAAAATTACAATGAAAATTGTTGTCAGTGTCACTAATTCTGTTATTTTGCAAAATGATTGCCGACAACTTCGGCATAGCTTGCCACACCAAAAAATTGAATTGAATTAAATTGACGGAGTTAGGTTTCGTATTTTCGAAGAAAAATAAAACACAACTTGTTCTAGATGGATATTTGTTCAGTATGGACAGAAAAGTGGATAGTGTGTGTTACTGGTGCTGCACGAAAAAATGGACAGTTAATTGTAATTCCAGAGCGATTACAAAAATCAATGAACACTTAATGCATAAAAGTTATAGTGACTACTGTCACAGCCCTGAACCGGAAAAAGTTTGTAATTTACAGTTATTGAATGGTTTAAAATCAAGGGCCATAAACAGTTTGGATAATCCATCCCAAATCATACAAAGTCAGTTACAGAAAGTTCCACAATCGAGTGCTCCCTATTTGCCGAGTACTAGCGCAATGAGAATGGTGATAAGTAGATCAAGATCAAAGGGAATCCCAAAACTACCTCCCACTCTTGATGAATTTAATGTACCAGACAAGTTTCACCATATTTTACTGGCGCAATATTCTTTTGCGGGCAATAGTATTTTATTATTTGGTACTATTCAAAACTTAAAATTATTGCAACGTTCTCGTTTCTGGATAGTTGATGGTACTTTTAAAACATGCCCTTACCCTTTCTTCCAAATTTATACGGTACATGGTATAATTGGTGAACACGAGACTGAGCAGAAAGTTGTACCACTGATTTATGGATTATTATATTTTAAAATTCTAAAGTCCGCGGCTGCAAATTCAGGTATTGATTTGAGTCCGCAGATTATTATATCAGATTTTGAAGTGGCAGCTATTAAAGCTATGAAGCGAGTATTCCCGGAAATTCAACAAAAGTGTTGCTTTTTCCACTTAACTCAAATAATTTGGAGACACATCCAAGCTGCTGGATTAGCTAAGATGTACGGAAGTTCCACGGATTTTGCACACAAAATGCGTCTTTTACCGGCTTTGGCATACCTAAAACCGGAAGAAATACCTAGAGCTTTTGACATTCTACAAAGTCACGTTTTACCCAGTGAGGCAATAGAAGTAACTACTTGGTTCTCAAAATATTATGTACATGGAGATTATAAAAAGCAAATGTGCAGTAATACCAACAGAATGATATTAAAAAAATGCCTCCAAGATTCCCGCCACAAACATGGTCCACTCTTGCATAGGAACATATGTTCCAACAACCCAAAATGAAATCGAGAATTGGCATCGTCGGTGGAACGGGCTCCTCGGCAGAAAGAAATGCAATAATATATATCGGGTTTTGCAAGAGGTACAAAAGGAATAACGACACACTGAGATTATAATAGAAAGGATTCAAACTCAAGCACAGGATACAAATAGAGCAAAGCGGAAAAAATCAAGGGAAGATAAAATAAAATATCATTTCGAAAAACGTGAAACTATGGACACAGTTGAATTTCTGAATGGTCTTGCGTTTTTGTGTCATTTAAAACATTGAATTAATATTATTCCTGAATATATTAATAATTATTAATATATTAATAATTATTAATATATTATTATTATTGAATTAATATTATTATTTCCTGGTGTTTTATTTGGGCTCCATGGGCTGATATCAGAGATAATGCTGTTTAGTTGTATAAATGTTAGTTACAACATTATTTCGTTGTATGAAAATTGTTGTGCCGATATTAGGGATATTGCTCTTTCGATGTATAAATGTTAGTTACAATATTATTTCGTTGTATAAAAATTCGTGATAAAGTTATTTCGGAGACTAATTATTCGTGATTACATTTTTTCGTTGTAGCGTTATTCTAGGTTCAGTAATTCGGAAATTAGTATGAGAGTCCTCGCGTGTATGGGTGCGAATCTAAGAGATCAAATAAAAATCTTTCTTCTGCTTGCCTGTTATTGAAGAACGGCAAATAGGTAGGTACCTACTTAATAAGTGCAATTACATTCGTTAAGCTACTGTACCTACCTATAACAATATTCAATATACATATCTTGTACAAAGTAATATAGGTACCTACCCACTTCGTTACCTACTAAGTATACGGAAAGACTTAAAAAAAATGTTGGATTCAGTACTTAGTAATACTAGGTTGGTTGGTACATGATGTAGCTATCTGACCTAGTATCTACTTATATCTAACGGCCCGGGTCCTGACTTAACACTTGAATGCAATCGTAAATAAAAAATCGTAGGCAGGATGGTAGCGTGAGGCGATCAGCGACGACGACGGCCGGCACCGCCGCGCCCGCTATCGCGGGCTGGCGCTTGACTGCCATGTACTTGTGTAAGTAATCTGTCGGTGCGTTACCTCTACTGCATTGTTTTCGTTCAGACCTATAAAGTAGGAATAATCGCCACTGTGCACTGAGAATAGTAGTTTATCTAAGGCCGCTCGTAGCTTACCTACTCTTGAGTTGCTGGTAGGATTGAGATGAAATACATATAATGTCCAGTAATAGGTATTCATCTATTATTCGATATTCGATGAATGGGTGAGAAAAATGTCAAACTATTGTAAAAGTATTCCTTTATTAAGCGAGGCAACCCTAGCGTCATAAAATTTGCTAGTACATAACTACGAGGTCGAGGCCGAGCGGCTGCAAAGTAATAATAACCGTATGGCTGTCTGTTAAGATACATATTCGTATGGAGTAGTTGATCACGTGGACTTGTAGGCACTTAACTGAGTTGTATCGAAGATTTTCCAGGCAGTGAGTTATCTGTTCCACCTATTAGGTAATCTGTGATTACACGCTTATGTAAGCGTCATTCCATCATGCCATCATGCCATCACTCATAAATGTTATTGGTCAAACGGCTATTAGATGATGGCATGAGTCATGACCATGACGCTTGCATAAGCGGTTTACAGGTTTCCGGGATTCAACAGGGACACCGTGCTTCCCACTCCTGAGGGGGCCATCTTAAAATTGTAGATGGCCCAGGGTGTGCCAGGGAGCGCGCAATATACCCTAGGTAATCTTACACCCCAGCAACTGAAGATCCGCGACGGCATGCGTTTTTAGTGGGTCCGAGTCCGACATAATCACTCCAGATGGCTGACGGAGGTGGTATCCGAACTTTAGCACGAAAGAAAATTTAACGGAATCCAAAATCCACGCGGGCGGAGCCGCGGGCAACCGCTAGTGTATTATAAAAAAGCTCGGTATGTTTTTTAAATTTCATTATTTTGTTGCTGCCAATAGTACAAATTTTGACAAGATACTTGCCAGTCAAGTGAAGTTCGCACTTATTAACTTACTTGAACCACATAGTATTAGTAGGCAATTACAAAATAAAATCGGCCAAGTGCGAGTCGGACTCACCCATGTAGGGTTCCGTAGTAGCAAAAGCGAAAATTGCGGTTTATGACGTATTAAAAAAAAAACTACTGACTGGATCTCGTTCGAACAAATTTTTAGTGGAAGTTTGCATGGCAATTTACATCATATATTTTTTTTAGATTTATGATTCTCTTATTTTAGAAGTTAGAGGGGGGGGAGGGGGGACCCATTTTTCCACTTTGGAAGCGTCACTCGCGTTAACTATTCAGTTTAGAAAAAAATTATGTTAGAAACCTCAATAGCATTTTTTATATTTTTGTGTGAAATTCTTAATGCGGTTCACAGAATACATCTTCATACCAAGTTTCAAAAGCATAGGCCTTATAGTTTCGGAGAAAAGTGGCTGTGACATACGGACGGACAGACAGACAGACGGACGGACAGACATGACGAATCTATAAGGGTTCCGTTTTTTGCCATTTGGCTACGAAACCCTAAAAACGTAATTATCGCAAAGAAAATATTTAATAAATTCATAGAATGCATTAATGCCCTCAGGTATCAAGAAGTCTTCGAAAGCGATGATCCAAGTGCTGCCTTTACAGAATTCCACCAACTATTCAGACTTTTTTTATGATCTTTGCTTTCCACTTATAAAGGAAAAAATGCATGCAAAAACCAAGCCTAAATGGATTACCAGCGGAATAAAACTATGCTGCAGAAGAAAAAGACATCTTTTGTGGCAATATCGTAGGAACCGCACTGAACATAATAAAAAAAAATTTACAGACCTCAAGTCCAGATTAAAATAGAATCATTAAGCTGACACAGAAAGTCCAAAATGACGATTTCATAAATAAATCAAGCAATAAATGCAAAGTTTATAAGTGGCCCGGTTAATGGCAATAGGCTCGCCACCTATTACATTGGGACCTAAACATAAAAGGCGAAATGTGGGTGCTAGCACCTCTGCCTACCCCTTCGGGGATATAGGCGTGAGTTTATGTTATGTATGTTATGTTATAAATGCAAAAACACATGGTTTATTATAAATAAAAATACATGTAACGTACCTAAAGATCAAATTGAGCACATTGTGGTTAGTGATAATATTATCCCATCAAAAACAATACTTGTAAAAAAATGCCAAGCCTCGCCGCCCTCGGTTCTTCTACCGCAAAAAGTTGTGAGATCCATGTAATACCAAGTCGGTTAATTTATTCAGTCCCTACTTCAGATACCTTCTGTCCTAAGTTATTACGTAATAAGCTTTTATGTTTTAAATGTAATAAATTGACTTGGCAATCGCACTAAACAATCCTATTTAATGTATTTATTGTGATGTGCTATACATTGTGTTTTCATGCGATGGCCAAGTCAATTCATTATATTCAAAACATAAAAACTTATTACGTAATAACTTAGGACAGAAGGTATCTGAAGTAGGGACTGAATAAATTAACCGACTTGGTATTACATGGATCTCACAACTTTTTGCAGTAGAAGAACCGAGGGCGGCGAGGCTTGGCATTTTTTTACAAGTATTGTTTTTGATGGGATTTCAGTTCTTTTTGTAGATTACCTTTCCGGTTTCTCTCACTCCCACTCCCACTTCTTCACTTTTCGTCATCATCAAGTTTATTCAGATACTAGTTTAGGCTTGAAAGCGCAATACTAACAAATAACAGACGCTCAGATAGTTACTTTCGCATACTGATATTAGTATGGATGGATTCATGTACACCGAAACGTTCACTGCAAATGTAACTTTGTAATCCCATATATTTATATGAGATTACAAAGTTATTTATGCAGTTGGTGAAATTGATGAAATTGAAGAATATTTTAATTTTCCCTTGAGTTGTACACTAAACACTACTTATCTTCTAAATTTGAGGCTTCTGCGTCTGCTAGAAGTGCCTTAGAGTTTTGATGATCGGTCAGTCAGTGAGTGACAAAATTTGCAAAATTTGCAAACTTTGACTAGTTATAATTCTTAAACTACTGGTTCAAATTGAATGAAATTTGAAATATACAGTGCTTTTACAGTGCCTACTTAGTAACCGAAGATTCAGGCTTCTAGGTTTATCCACAACGAAGTTCTAGGGGGTCGAAAATGGCCTGAAGTGCTTCGAGAAAATAGTGTTACGGCCGCACAGTGGTTCGAAATTTGAGCTCCATTGACATAGAAACTTAAAGTGAGGAAATTAAAAAAAAAAAATTGTAATGGCTCTGGCATACCTCGCTATATGTCATATTAACGTATGAATGGTATAAGTAGCTCCACGCGTGAGAAAAAAAAGTTTTGTGTTTTTTTTGTATGGGAGAAAACACTTAAAGTGCTTTTTCTTTCAACTGAATGGAACTGAAGGGCTGGTGCTCACACCACCTGTTGTACCACACACGGCGATCAAGATGACATCAAATTCACGCACCTTTACGCACCACTCCGCACGTAGTAAAACTTTGAAATATTGAATTTTCGATATGTGATTTTTCAAATCTTTGACGTAGTTAAATGTAGTTGCCGGTCCATTTACTTATAATGTCAATAGTTTTTAGCCTATTAGTGACTCTTAGGATGACAGTAATTAAAAATAATATTTATTCTACGCATAAGTTTTTTACAAAATTGCATTCCGAGAGCTAAGTAGCTCATTTGTTAATCACCGCGATTATGGTTGTTTATGATTAAATATGATTGACGTGAGATTAACCAATTAGGTTCTGGCATATCTCGCTTTATGTCATATTAACGTATGAATGGTATAAATAGCCCCACGCGTGAGAAAAAAAGTTTTTTGTTTTTTGTTTTTTTTTTGTATCTTTCAACTGAATGGAACTGAAGGGCTGGTGCTCACACCAGCTATTGTACCACACACGGAGATCAAGATGACATCAAATTCACGCACCTTTACGCGCCACTCCGCACGTAGTAAAGTTTTGAAATGTTGAATTTCTGATATGTGATTTTTAAAATCTTTGACGTAGTTAAATGTAGTTGCTGATCCAATTACTTATAATGTCAATAGTTTTTAGACTATTAGTGACTTTTATGATGACAATAATTAGAAATAATATTGATTATATGCATAAGTTTTTTACAAAATTGCATTCCGAGAGCTAAGTAGCTCATTTGTTAATCACCATGATTATGGTTGTTTATGATTAAATATGATTGACGTGAGATTATATAACCAATTAGGCTCTGGCATATCTCGCTTATTAGACGTACATTCATTAAAAAGTATGAGACATGGCTGCAAGAGGATATAAAATGACCTGAGGTCGTGAGGGGAAAAATGAACTCCTCTTCAGTGTCAGTAGAGGAGCAACTATGTACCAGTTTTGACTCTAATTTAAATAAGGGTGCATCCACATCCTCTGGACCGGAGACATGCAATGTTGGAACGTCAACATTAGTTGTGAGTCCAAGAAAACCTTTCATGGAGCTAAGTGCGCGACAAAAGAGAAGGAGAGTGGAAGAGCTTCTAACGCATAGCACTGAAAGGACCTATTTGGCTCCGCTAGAGCCTAATTGGTTAATCTCATGTCAATAATATTTAATCATAAACAACCATAATCACGGTGATTAACAAATGAGCTACTTAGCTCTCGGAATGCAATTTTGTAAAAAACTTATGCATATAAGCAATATTATTTTTAATTATTGTCATTATAAAAGTCACTAATAGGCTAAAAACTATTGACATTATAAGTAATTGGATCGGCAACTACATTTAACTACGTCAAAGATTTTAAAAATCACATATCAGAAATTCAACATTTCAAAATTTTACTACGTGCGGAGTGGCGCGTAAAGGTGCGTGAATTTGATGTCATCTTGATCGCCGTGTGTGGTACAATAGCTGGTGTGAGCACCAGCCCTTCAGTTCCATTCAGTTGTAAGAAAAAACACTTTAAGTGTTAACTCCCATACAAAAAAAAAACACAAATCTTTTTTTTCTCACGCGTGGGGTTACTTATACCATTCATATGTTAATATGACATAAAGCGAGATATGCCAGAGCCTAATTGGTTAATCTCACGTCAATCATATTTAATCATAAACAACCATAATCACGGTGATTAACAAATGAGCTACTTAGCTCTCGGAATGCAATTTTGTAAAAAACTTATGCATATAATCAATATTATTTCTAATTATTGTCATCATAAAAGTCACTAATAGGCTAAAAACTATTGACATTATAAGTAATTGGATCGGCAACTACATTTAACTACGTCAAAGATTTTAAAAATCACATATCAGAAATTCAACATTTCAAAATTTTACTACGTGCGGAGTGGCGCGTAAAGGTGCGTGAATTTGATGTCATCTTGATCGCCGTGTGTGGTACAATAGCTGGTGTGAGCACCAGCCCTTCAGTTCCATTCAGTTGAAAGAAAAAGCACTTTAAGTGTTTTCTCCCATACAAAAAAAACACAAAACTTTTTTTTCTCACTCGTGGAGCTACTTATACCATTCATACGTTAATATGACATATAGCGACTTTTGCTCGACTTGGCGGGGGCACTGCCGTGCCCCCGGATTAGTGACCCTACGCAACTAGCCAATTCCTTTAATAATTTTTACAACACACCTGCTCATAAAAGTGCTATTATTTTACCGCAATTAGGCACGTAATGACACCTATTATCAAAATGTGACTTTTTCATTGCTATTATTCACAAAAGTGAGTTATAGATTCTTTTTTAAATTTTATAGGAAATGTCTATACCTAATTGTCTATGTTCTTAAAAAAGTTTTGACACAAAAAATAACGTGTTTAATAGTACGAATAAATTAATACGCCTATTGTTTGGTCATTTGATGCATTTTCCTATTTAAATAAATAATTTCAACATGCAATACTTGTTTAATAAACAAAATTTTCACTCAAATTTAACTTTTTTTTTTCTCTAAGTACAGAAAAAAAAACAGAGTAAAAAAAGTTAAATTCAAACCACTTTTTTTTTTAAATATGGTCGACCGCCATTGTTAAATACGCGCGCATAGGAAAACGAATTAATTTGTAGTATTGTTTATTTAGTATTTGTAGTATTATTTTATTCGCAAGTGTGTTGTAAAACGTCGTATGGCACGCATGAGCATGATGATTACCGTCCTCGGCCCTCTTAAGACCCTCGCCTGGCGGCTCGGGTCTCAATGGCGCCTCGGCGGTAATCACCAACTTTGCTCACTTGTACCATAATGTACTATTACATAAATCAAGTAATTAAATTAAATACAGACTCGACACAAAGCTATGATCGTAATAATGTAAATTCCTTGTTCATGCCTGCAACATTGCCCAGTGACATAAATAAAATAATTATGAATCTCAAACCTACAAACAGCACCGGTTATGATGGTATATCAGTTAAAATTTTGAAGCACGTCTCTGTCAAACTATTTTTTGTACTAAGTCATGTAATTAATTTGTGCATATTTCATGGTATATTTCCGACAGAGCTCGAAATAACTATTATAAGACCAATATTTAAAAAAGGTAACAAACACGATATGAATTGTTACAGACCTATTGCTTTAATCCCCGTTATGTCTAAAATATTTGAAAAGGTGATTTACGACTGCTTGTATATTTATTTCGTAAATAAAAATATGTTAGTTGAAGAGCAATCAGGATTTAGAAAAAATAAGGATATAAATATCGCTATTTACAAATTCCTTAGGACAGTCACGACTGAGATAGATGGTTAAAGTCAAGCATGTGCTCTGTATATGGACTTATCGAAAGCTTTCGACTATGTGGATTATCAAATTTTACTAGAGAAACTAAACACCTATGGTGTTCGAGGAAACATACTTGATTTAATACAATCGTATCTTGGAGACAGAAAGCAATCCACTCAAATCTCAAAGATGTGTCCTTTTAAAAAAACAATAATCAATTACTCTTCAGAGCAGCAGACTGTTGTGTTTGGTGTACCACAAGGCAGTGTATTGGGACCAGTGTAGTTCATTATTTTAATAAATGATTTTCCCAAAGTCTTGCACCATGAGTCTGTACTCTTTGCTGATGATAGCAGTATTTTATTTAAAGGCAAGAATAAACAAAAGATTGAACACCAAATTCATGAAACTTTGTGCACTAGTATAGGTTGGCTAGCACGAAGTAATTTGAAAATAAACATTGACAAGACTAGCATAATGACATTCAGCAATAGAGTTAATACACTAGTGAACTTGGAAATACAGTATAATAATAGGGACATTAAGATTGAACACCAAATTCATGAAACTTTGTGCACTAGTATAGGTTGGCTAGCACGAAGTAATTTGAAAATAAACATTGACAAGACTAGCATAATGACATTCAGCAATAGAGTTAATAAACTAGTGAACCTGGAAATACAGTATAATAATAGGGACATTAAACATGTATCAGCCGCAAAATTTTTAGGTCTAAATATTGACGAGAACTTGAACTGGAGAATCATATTGAAAGTTTGTGTTCGAAAAAAACCAGTACTCCTATGCTCTTTATAAACTTTCGAAAACATCAATACGTCTACAGTCCTGACCGCCTACCTGTTTCTTCAATCATAAGATACGGTATAATTTTCTGGGGCAACGCTACTGATGTAGAATATGCATTTAAAGCTCAAAAGAAATGCGTAAAGGCCATTTGTAATATAAAATCAATAGATAGCTATCGACCCTCCTTTATTAGACTAAACATTCTGACTCTGCCATGTATTTATATTTTAGAAACAGTATTGTTTGTGAAGAGGAATGCTCATATGTTCGTAAAATTGAAAAGCAGTAGACATAATTTAAAAATCTGTATTCCTTCCAACTCCACAGCTTATTTAAACAAAAGTATCTTTTGCATGGCTCCCAGAATATATAACCACTTACCCAAGTCAATTTTAGAGGAAGCTAATTATAAAATTGTCAAATATACACTTAAGAAAATATTGTTGGAGAATGCTATTATTCTGTAAAGAAATATTTATGTGATCAACTGTTATAGACAAGTATACCTATTGACATTTTATGTTATTTGTGACAGTTATTTGTGACAGTTTTTTTTTTTGACCTGCTATATAAGTACCTGTTATTGACTCCCATATTGACATGTATCAATTTTGTATTCTTTAACTTCTGTATTAATTTTGTATTCTTTAACTTCTTTTTTTATTGACAATATATTGCACGCCGCAAGGCTAAATTATAGTGTTACCCAATTGTACGAACATAACATCATTATATTATAATTATCATCATTCATATTAACATTGCAATTATAAGAATAAATAAATAAATAAACACAATGTCTAAGTTTAAATACTAATTATGTTTTAAAGGGATGTGGGATGTTGTGGAATATTTATTTATTTATTTTAAAGACTATAGTTATACTGTCATTTACTTAATACTTTATGGTGTCATTTGTTTGAGTTTTGAATTCCAGTGGGCGAAGTTTGTTATTATGTTGGATAATTTAACTTTATTTAGTTCACGACTGACATAATTATTTAAGAAAACTTGTTATTAGAATTATTAGAAATTAAAAAAAAAAAAGGTTTTATATTTAAAACTTGGAATGGGAGTGAGGTTTATATTTTATTATATGTACGTATTTTTTAATAAATACGTACATAATTGTTTTAAAGACAAAATATACCTACATTTTATTGTATACTAGTTGATGAAGAGTGCGGAATCTTGCAGGTCACCGTACATACCCTAAATTCAATACATTGTTGCGAGCTAGGTTTCGGGATAAATGAAACACGGCTTTTCCATTAGATACTCGACTATTGGAACAGCTCGACACTACACTTTTTTGTTTGTTTAGTAACCGAAGCCAAACTTCTAATATTGGTAAAGTAGTCATTTTGACACAGTGGTCATTTTGTAAAACGCAGTAGTCAATAAGAACAAGTGGTCATTTTGTTAAAGTGGTCATTTCGATAAAGTAGACTTAGGTACCAATGTTTATTATGTTACTGCGTTTGGTTGAGCACTACATTTTTAAGTTAGGATAGTGGGGTCGCACTAAGTACTGAAGCCCAATCGACGCTACCGGCTCATTTTTTCAAACTATGCGCCTCCCTGATGGAATAAAGATCACCAAAAGACTATTTCTGTATAGCTCTGCAGCTCTTATAACAGCAAATCTTAAATTAAAATCTGTGCCCGTATTACAAATGGTCACCGATGCACACGGCAGGCAAGCAATCTATATTATATCGGCTAAATCAATGAAAACGTTCAATTCATACCTCACGAAATTATTTCTGACGATTCTTCTGCCTTCTTCTTGTGTTTAGCAGTACAAAAGAGTATATAAAGAAACTATTTTCAATTTTAGAAGGAGGGACTTCAGACGTCCCCTCTACTTTTATCAGACTGAACTCTAGTCATTCCATAAAAACTTTGCACAACCTAAAATGTTTTAATGATGTAAATCCACGCATAAAATATTTTTATATTCGTTGCATTGTTTTTAAAAAAAATGTGACGATATTGAAATCGCAAAAGAAGTAATTTTGGATATGATTAAGGTTTGCCTTTGTCAATACGACGATGATTTGACTACCACACAATCGGAACTTGTACGTTCCGATTGTCAAACCTGCTTAAGCAGGATTGTGGCGCGATTGAAAAATATTGACTTAGATCATACGGTGGAACTCAGCTGTATGGATGACGACAAATTAACTTACAAAACTGAAGAATATACCTAAAACTGCGGATATTGATTTTTTTTGTTTGCTTGGATGATAAAGTAGTTCAATTGCGAAAAAAATCAATGAAAATTAAAGAACCCAATAAAAAAAAATATTTTTTCACCATTGACACTCGAAAAAGGGCCCGTGATTCATCAAAAACAGTGAATAAAACGCTGTTTGTTTCACCGAGTGAATAAAAAAATTTGAATTTGGAACATGCGCGAATGCACGGATTCTAAGTGTAACATGCAAAGAGGTTGCACACTCGCACTATAAAAACGTACTAAAAGCCACCTAAATGTAATCACTGGCTGGATGGAATGTGGCTCAGTTTAAATTAAGAAAAAAAAAATGCCGCCATTTTCTGTGTAATTTTCCTTGTAAAAGTTTCATTTTCATCTACTGATGAAAATGAAACTCATATTCTCGAACGCGAAAAGACTCCTGAGTCTTTTCGCGCTAAAGCGGTAGCTATTACTGATAATTTGCTGCTTCTTTTGTGTACTATCCATAACAAAATGTGATTCATAATCACAGAGTAATCGTTTTCTCGTAGTCAATGGTGAAAAGTTGAGTACCTAACACGTGAAAAAAGAATTCATCTCGGCTCTTGTATCCCTCGATCCACTCAGGTTTCTATCTAGAACCCCTCGCTACGCTCGGGATTCTACCGGAGAAACCTTCACTCCTCTCGGGATACAACTTGGTGCCTCGAAAAGAATTCACCTTTTTTTCACTTGTTGGGTAATAGAGCTGTTTTACATAAAATAAAACAGTTATTATGGCCGAAAGAAAGACGGTATTAGTTTGAAGAAGCTGTCTGTGATTTTTCCCTTTTTTAAGCGTTAACATTGTTAAAATCTTACCTCTAATCCTCTTTCGACTATAGTTACCCGTTTAAATCACCGCTAGGGGCGCCACTGTTTCCAGTCGCACATCTTTATGTCAATCATAGATCATAGTGTCTTCTCGCCAGCAAGGACCTTGCTCTAATACCGTCTTTCTTTCGGCCATAATAACTGTTTTATTTTATGTAAAACAGCTCTATTATGACCTCCGAAAGACGGTATTAGTTTGAAGACCTGTTTGGTTTCTGCTGGTGATGGTAACTATAACAACGCTATGTGATAATATAGAAAACAGTATTATTCAGCATATGAATTAAAATAATGCATTATTATAATTATTAATCATAACAGAATGTTTATACAAAACATGCAACCAAGATGTATATCATATTCATAACATCAAACATTAATTAAAATTTATTACCAAATTGAGACTTCCAATTTCCTCAACATAAAACCTATGCCATGGGCATAATTACAAGTCAACCTTTGAAGGCAACTGCGGATCTGAAGCTACCTTGAGCCGCATCATATGTATTGCATAAGAATAGATCTTATCCATTCTCCTAGGAGTGTCGTGGTAGCTGCTCTAATTGAGTTAAAACAACTAGTTACATCAGTAACATAGACCGCAAGCTTGAGTGTACTGAAGTACACAACTAGGCATTTTGGTGTTAGACAATTAGCACCGATTGCCTATGCTAGCTACAATCAGTTTTAGAATATTATAATGTATTCTGGCTTTCACTTAATTCTCTCTTCGACTTATATAATGCACAATGGGCGGCCTTATCGCTAACAGCGATTTCTTCCAGGCAACCTTTGGATGGATAGAAGCAAAAGAGATGATAGGGTAGCGTACAATTTTTCAATGAGATGAACAATGAAGCTGCGATACTGCGAAATTTATCTAATACGTGAAGTCATGTACTCACCTGTCTGAAGCTAGAGACAGAATAATGGCAACTCTTCTAGAAATGTCTAAAATAAACTGTTATATGGTACTGAAAATAGTCAGTTAGATATTATTTGGGTATCCCATCACTTCTCGTGGTATGGGTTACCAAGGAATAGGGCTATTCCCCATCCGACAGTAGACATTAGTGATTAGTCATGACGCATGACAAAGCGTTTATCTGACTGCAATAGGTCTGGCCCCCATCATGTGAACTCATAACTATCTGGCCAAATGTGGGTGTCAAATATTACACCTCTGCCCCATGGAGGGGTTCACAGGCGTGAATGTACGTATCCCATTCAGGATAATTAATGGCCTGGGCTTTCCTTAGAAAATCTGTCTGCATTTGTAGCACAGTACGGAAACACTGCAGATCCTATAGATCTGCAGGCCCTGCAGATGTTAATTATTAAATCAAATGAAATGTAAGCCCAAAATAAATTATGTTTAAAATGGGGATATGCAATATACATTCCTGCCGTATGAAATAAAAGATTGCCATTGAATATGCAATATGTAACCCATAGTTGTATGGGTAGGTATCCCGTACACTTAGACTATACACAATCTATACAGACCCAGTAAATGGCCATTACCGTCACGACGTAAAAATAGCTACTACTTTGGAACAAGTTTGAGATATACTATAATCTCATAATTATGCAAATTTGACATGCAACTGATACTTGTCCATACAGTGTATAGTTAAAGCATTGATCAAGAGTGGTTGTCCGCTAACTACAACTAGATAACTCCAGTTTTTCTCTTTTTCAATTCTTTATTTCTCACCCCCCCCCCCCCTTTTTTAAGGAGGATGCAACTCCCTGCTGAGGGGTCTACTAGGATCTCCCGGAGATCTTTTATCGGCAAGGGGTCGATTAGGGCTCTCAATCTGAGATCAATCAGCCCAAAGTACTGATCCCACTATGGTATAGAAGGGCCAGCCACTGAAGTATTAAAATAGGTGGGTGAAAACCTCCATCCCAACTGATTTATTAAGATCTTCCGCAGATTCTTTATTTGTCAGGGGCCGTTAGGGCTGTCAATCTGAGATTAATCAGCCCAAAGTACTGATCCCACTATGGGGCTATATTTAGAATTATTAAAATGGGTGGGGGAAAAACCTCCATCCTAACTGATCTATTAGGATCTTCCGCAGATCCTTTATTAGTCAGGGCCGTTAGGGCTGTCGATCTGAGATCAATCAGCCTAAAGTACTGATAGGTATGATGTAGTTCCAGTTTAACTGAAAGCCTTTCATGTGGTCACTGAACCACCTTTGAGTCCCGCGTCATGCACTGGGGAACGACGGGTGAGTCCCTTTGATGTGAAAGGGTTGATATTGCATGTGTCCTGATCTTTGATCGAGGCCATTGCGACTCCTAGCAGAAGTTCACATTCATGAACGAATTGAGACTTGAGACGAGGTCAAAGAATCCGTTTAACTTCTCAGGGAGATAACCGTCAGTATTATATTGAACTGCTCGGTTGATTGGTCAGCTCTAGAGGGGTTAAGGGGCAAGTGCGCCCATCATTTCAGTTGGCTGTCCGACTGAACCAGTAGTGCATTTTGTACATAAGCAATAATGCTGCATGCACTGCAAACAACTCCCTCACATTGGAATGCCGTTTTTTGTAGGCTCTAACTCCATTTGCTTGACAACATAAAGTTGTTCAACTTCAGTCCCCAGCCCGCGTCCGCCGCGTTCTGTAGTGAGAAAGTGAGTCACATTTTGCCTGTGTATCACTTGTGCACTGTGGTTCCCATTCCTGAGCCACCACTGTAATTTGCACCTCACTAGGGGATGCAGAGCCCATTTTTCTTTTAGTCTACCTTGTTTGAAGCAAGCAAAAATAAAATTGCATCCTGAGACAATGAAATTGATCATACTAGTCGTCAGGTTAACTTCAAGTGTCTTGCAACTATAGTACAGTCAACGACAAAAGTAGATTAATTAGCAGTACTATGTAGTTACTTTGTTTTCTAAATATTATACAACTACTTATACATCAACTTAATTGACACATTATTAAGCAATGTAATGCAGTTTTTTTTTTTTTTTTTTTTTTTTTCATTAAAAAAATGTTTTTATGGACTTTTGATGTTGACTGTATCGCTTGGAGGCAAGTCATAGTTTTGCAAATTTTTGGTAAATATACCAATTAAGTAGCTATTTTAGTTACTTTGTGGGCAAAGGCATCAAGTTGAAATCTGTGTTTCAAGTGACTCTAGGTGAATTGATTGGAATTTACCTACCGATCCAACTTTAACAATGTGACTATATGTTATACTTTAGATATATTATGTTCACGGATAAAAACATTATTATGGCATCGTTAAGCGGGTATTAACCAAAGCCCCAAAACAAAAATTATGAAGGAATTGTTTAGCAAATGAACCATGACCATGACTTGTTTCCAAAGGATTTCCGCAATCCCAATTAGTCGCAGTTACAATGGTAAGGTGAAGATGAGACTGAAAGAGTGGGCTCTTAGAGAGACAATTTCTTTTCCATATTAGGTGTTACTCGCAAGAGCCTCCTGTGAAATTACTTTATGCATAGATGAAGAAATGCCTGGTGCAAGTCTTGTCATCCAATCTACCTGTTGTAAGAACTGAATCCCAAATAATTGGAATTTCAACTGACATGTTAAGTTCAAACATGTTAATTTAGGCTTTTAAGTTTAAAAAGGGGGATAATGTCCCATCTGACCTCTTATTAAAGATGTTTATGAACAAGAAGGAGCTGTTCCTCAACATTTAATTTAATTATTTTTTAACTATTTATGTAGGTATGTGTAAATTAGTAGTTATAAAAAAAAAAATTTTAAATTCTTTGCATCCTAAGATGACATGCATTTATGCCTACTACTTTCTTACAATATAGATTAGTATTTTTATAGATATTCTTGTTTTAACGTATGAATATCACGCCAACTAGGACACCCTCAAGAATTCAACTTGGAATGTTATAATATTGCTATTTTGTAAGCCAGTTTTTAGAAGTTCCTGACCCAGCAATACAATGTATATAAGTACGCCATCGACCGTTCAGTGCTGGCAACATAATCATACCTTTTATTAAGATGATACATCATTTATAACTAATTTATTTTTATTGGGCCGGTAAATCCAAGTGACACTACACTCATTATAATAGTCCATAAATCAAGTACCTCTCCCGGTTTCCAAGGAATGATCTTATTGTTTTCGTAACAAATATAATAATTTTATATTTTTCAATAAAAAAATTAAAGTACCTACATCAGTAACACTAACGAATGTAAATGATTATTAATATAATTCGATCAGGTTGATATTTGCAAAAACCTTAACATATTGCGGAATGAGTTCCGAGCATGAGACCGAACTCTCAAACACATTTCGAAATGACTTGGTTAAACCGCTTATTTATTCGAGGATTGCGAGGCAAAGTCGTTCTAATCTTCCGAAGATGAGAACTATTTTTGGACTTATTAGTGCTTCGCTCTTCGCTCTCCCTCGGGAGCAACGATTCCTCAGCGGTATTCATTAATTAGTATGGTACAATCTACTTACCGAAGCTCATGGAAAGAAACTTCACTAAATAAGATACCTTGTACTTATTTATGTTGCACTGTACACATACATACGGTAAAAACAATGTAATTACTATTTAATTAGTTATTTAATAACTTTTTTCTTGACTTGAAAATTTTTTCACCTTTACGCGGTAAAATCACAAAACGCTATGATCTATGATTGACATAAAGATGTGCGACTGGAAACAGTGGCGCCCCTAGCGGTGATTTAAACGGGTAACTATAGTCGAAAGAGGATTAGAGGTAAGATTTTAACAATGTTAACGCTTAAAAAAGGGAAAAATCACAGACAGCTTCTTCAAACTAATACCGTCTTTCGGAGGTCATAATCTACTATTATCCACCATTTATACCTGAATTTATAAGAATATTTGGGAAACTTCCATTGTAGTCTAATCTTTTGTGCATATTTTTTTAAATTGATAATAGATACTGCTCTATTAACGTCAGTGTAAAAATACATTCTAATTACTTGAATACAGAAATTGCACTTGCTACAAGTGATCTTGTTAATGATATACAGAATAAAGAAACTAAACGCCCTCGAAAAAGGAAGCATTCACTTCACTTAATTCACTTAAAAAAAGAAAAATATCAAAGTCTTTGAAATTAAAGAAAAACTATTCACAAATAAGTAGTGGAGGGTAGGCGCACAAATTAATCCCGCGCACCTCTCGACGCTCGCAGACTATTATAGTCAAGTCGTGACGTGACCACGGGTGCTGCAACGCACCCGAAACGTCGGAACAAGTAGTAAGTTCCATAATAATATTAATCGCGATAAGTCCCGATATCACAAAAACGATAAAGAAAATTATTCGGTCATTTACCGCTGAATCAATAGGTATTTTCTGATCGTCTTTCCTTCGTCGAAAATTGGAGAGGAAACTAATGTGATATTAACAAAATTAATTTTATGCGATGCTTTAACGTGTTAAACGTGTGTTAAAAAGTGTTTTTTTTTTTTTATATAGGACACGTCAATTTGACTTTGCCTCGCCTGATGGTAAGCTGAATGAAAAAAATGAAAGGTTTGCAAAATCGTGTGGCATATATTCAAAGTAGAAATTTTCAAGGAATATTAAACACCTACTCTGACGATTTAATTCCTCAATATATTAAACTTTTATGAGATCCAGTTCCTAATGACTGTGATATATACAGAACTAGCTGTCCCGGCGAACTTCGTACCGCCATATTTTTCTCGTTCCCGCTGCACCTATTTTCTCATCCTTTAAACCTTCCCTTTAAAACACCCACGAATATCTCAAGACTAAAATTAGCCAAATCGGTTCAGCCGTTCTTGAGTTATAAAATAAATTAATTAAAAAAAAAAAGGTTAACTGACTTCAAGGAACGAAAAAGAGGCACTGAAAAGCGAAAAATAACTTAATTTACAGACTTACTGATTTATTACAAGTCGGCTTAGCCCAAGAGGCCATATTTCATTGGCCAGATTGCATCATAGTAGTTCAGGCACAACAAACAAAGTAGGCTGGCCCTGACTTCTAATAAGTTATTTTTCACTTTTCAGTGCCTCTTTTTCGTTCCTTGAAGTCGGTTAAACCTTTTTGTTAAAATTAATTTATTTTTCTCGTTTTAGTGAGTTTGTACAATCTCACGACTGTACATCGCATGTATAGTGACCTGACTGTACATGCGCTGCTGTCGCTGCACTACAGACCGAACCGGCGATTGAAATTAATATAGGACTATCTCAAAAAAAATCAATGCATACACACTGGAAATATAGCTGATTATTCTGAACACTTCTGCGTACCCATTCAAAGGACTCAGGCGTAATGTTATGATGTGCAATGGCAGAAACATTGCAATAATATGCAGCAATCGCGGCTGATATCCTGGTACTTTTTGAAGAGTTCCTTGGTCTAATCTCGGAAACCCATCATCAGATCTTTACGAAATTTAAATGGGACCATTTCGGAATAATCTACTTACGAACAGAAAAAGAATTTTCAGAATCCGTCTAGAATTGGCTTCACAATCGCGTAACATACAAAAAAAAATAGGGTACGAATTGAGAACCTCCTTTTTTGAAGTCGGTTAATAACAACGAAAAGTGGCATTGATTTTTATATATTAGATATTAGAAGATGAGATCTGAAATCGGCGTGCTGTATTTTGATACAAGAGACAGCCGCTGTGAATTTGTTCATAATGTGTCCTTCATTTTTGAACATTATAGCTTTGAAGTATTTTTTAGTGCAATTTGGAATAAAAAGTGTACAATGATTCATGCCAATTTACACCAATATCTAGACAGACCGCATTTTTGCCTTTAAACCTGAATATAATTTGTTTTTGGAATCCAAAGTTTAAAAGATGCAATTTGTATTGTAGAAGAAAATAACGTTTGCACGTCTTGTAACCACCAAATAGTGTGTAAATATACTGTATCAAAAACAGTTTCATTTGAACTAAATATTTCTACGAGGTTTCGAGTAAACGAGGTACCAGAAACTATAATGATTTCAAGTAGTTAGTTTATATAGTTTAATAGGCGTTATAGATTTTATTCCTACGATTAAAATAGCGAAGCTAGCATGGGCCACTATCAATGTCACTACCCAGCGAATGATGAGATGTTTTGTTTTGACGACTATGATTCTCACTGTCAAATTCATAAAAGCACCGACCAACCAATATTAATTCATTCTATAAGTTATGTCGAAATTTACTAGGTAAGTACTAAATATCCTAAACTTATGAAGAATCTTTGTACCGAATATAGCCGAAAAATTAATTTTCAAAAAAGAATCATCCTAGTTTAATTCATATAACATGGTCACCCTTAATAGTGAATTCGTAAGGAATATTACTAGGCTATTGACAACATTAAAAATATACTACAAATTATGGTCATCCTATTAGAAAATAACGTTAAAAGACTTAAGGTCCAACCACACCAAACGGACGGCATCGGCCCGGATTTTACAATCTTTAAACAAAATTAAATCTTATTATCACAGTGTTTGAAGTTTATATTACCAAGTCACGCACAACAGCTTGACAGCGACGTGCGGTGGCATGACGCACGTCAAGCTGTCATGCGTCATGCGAACAAAAATAAAACCGGCCAAGTGCGAGTCGGACTCGCCCATGAAGGGTTCCGTAGCAGCAAAGGCGAAAATAGCGGTTTTATTTAAAAAAAAACTACTAACTGGATCTCGTTCAAACCAATTTTCGGTGGAAGTTTGCATGGCAATGTACATCATGTATTTTTATAGATTTATTATTCTCTTATTTTAGAAGTTAGAGAGGGGGGGGGGGAGGGGAGGGAGGGACACATTTTTCCACTTTGGAAGAGTGTCTCTCGCGCAAACTATTCAGTTTAGAAAATAAATTCGGCCAAGTGCGAGTCGGACTCGCCCATGAAGGGTTCCGTAGCAGTAAAGGCGAAAATTGCGGTTTATGACGTATTAAAAAAAAAACTACTTACTGGATCTCGTTCAAACCAATTTTTGGTGGCAGTTTGCATGGCAATGTACATCATATATTTTTTTAGATTTGTCATTCCATTATTTTAGAAGTTAGAGGGGGGGGGGGGGGGGACACATTTTTCTACTTTGGAAGTGTCTCTCGCGCAAACTATTCAGTTTAGAAAAAAAATATGTTAGAAACCTCAATAGCATTTTTAAAGACCTATCCATAGATACCCAACACGTATGGGTTTGATGAAAAAAAAATTTTTGAGTTTCAGTTCTAAGTATGGGGACCCCAAAATTTAATGCTTTTTTTTCTATTTTTGTATGAAATTCTTAATGCGGTTCACAGAATACATCTACTTACCAAGTTTCAACAGCATAGGTCTTATAGTTTCGGAGAAAAGTGGCTGTGACATACGGACGGACAGACAGACAGACAGACGGACGGACAGACATGACGAATCTATAAAGGTTCCGTTTTTTGCCATTTGGCTACGGAACCCTAAAAACCAACTAAATGAACTAGAAGTTAGAGGGGGGGGGGGGGGGGGGGACACATTTTTCTACTTTGGAAGTGTCTCTCGCGCAAACTATTCAGTTTAGAAAAAAAATATGTTAGAAACCTCAATAGCATTTTTAAATACCTATCTATAGATACGCCACACGTATGGGTTTGATGACAAAAAAAAAATTGAGTTTCAATTCTAAGTATGGGGAGCCCCAAAATTTAGTGCTTTTTTAATATTTTTGTGTGAAATTCTTAATGCGGTTCACAGAATACATCTACTTACCAAGTTTTAACAGCATGGGCCTTATAGTTTCGGAGAAAAGTGGCTGTGACATACGGACGGACAGACAGAAAGACGGACGGACAGACGGACAGACATGTCGAATCTATAAGGGTTCCGTTTATTGCCATTTGGCTACGGAACCCTAAAAAGAATGATACTTATTTTGTAGGTAATTACATGATGAAAAAATGCTATAGCATTTTTTGTTTTCGAGAAAAATGCGAGAATCCAATATAATATACGACACTTAACCTTGAATTTAAAAAAATGCAGAAGTCCAATCAATGGGGACTTTTGATATTTCTTTCATTATGGTGTAGGTATTTAAGACCCCCACCAATTTTCAGCTTTATGCGAATTTATGCAAGCTTACCATTTAAAGGACATCACCCATTCTGGTCCCAAATTGAAAGTGCCGGCCAAAGAAAAAAAATACGATATTTCGTTAGAGCTTATTCTTACTAGCATCTTTTATTACGGCGTCAAAGTTGAGGGACCACTTCCCTCGGTTTTATTTGAGTTTCAAAATCTTAAAAACGTACATTTTTATGACACGAAATATTGAAAATGAATGAAAAATATTGTTCTATATTGGAAGAATAGATAATAGAAGCAATAAAAAATAAACCCCATACTGTATATCGTTGTTTTTCGTCCATTTCACTTCACGGAAAGACAGTCATATTGCAAAGTAATAATTTAAATAAGCATAATTATGGGCCACGACACACGGGTTCCCTCCATCTGGCAGAAACTTAATACTCCGAAATTCATTTGGCATAACTCATTCGGCACAATTTTATTTAATCGAACATTTTCAAGGCATAACGATTTATTTAATAGAATCGTATTTTGGAAGAATGGTCATATTATTATATCCGAATTAGCAATGGCATACTCTTCAGTTGGCAGAAAAGTTAAAATTTGTTACAAACAAGTTAGTGACAGAAATGAATTCTGCAAATCCGACTTCACGTAGTCTTGTTTGCCCTACCCCTAGTGTTATTGAAGCCCGCGTAGGCGCGGAGGGGCGAGCGCAGCCGGCCAGCAAGCCGAAGCTGCGGTGGTGGACGTTACAACCATCAGCGACGATAAGCTCGTGTGGGGCTGCCGGAGCCCCACAGCGCCGGAGCTGTGACAAAAACGATGCTTGCTGCATGTTTACTGCCTGATGCTTGCTGCATGATGCTTGCTGCATGATGCTTGCTGCATGATGCTTGCTGCATGATACTTGCTGCATGCATGCTGCATGCCTGATGCTTTCTGCATGGTAAATGCCTGATACTTGCTGCATGCTAAATGCCCGATACTTGCTGCATGCCTGATACTTGCTGCATGCTGCATGCCTGATGCTTGCTGCATGCTGCATGCCTAAAGCATGCTGCATGTCTGATGCTTGCTGCATGCACGGTTCTACTTTTTGATTCTTCTTCCTCCTAGCGTTAATTCCCAGTCGCATCCGAAGCTTTCAGCTCGGAGTCTGGGGTCCGCTTTTACCAGTCATAGCTACAGATTTGGCTAGACCTCGATATATTCCGTGAAGCGATTGCCATCTGACCTCCACGACCCAATGTTAACATTAGGCGATATCGAAGCTTTGCAGCTAGACCGTTGTTTTTGGACTTTTTAGGGCACCAACTACCCGTAACGATTGCCATAGATGTTCTTATGGCAACCGGGACCTTTTTGATTATTATGCTTTAAAAGTTATGCCAAAAGATGATTCTGACTTTCAAAATTATGCGTTATGAAAGTATGACGAATGAGTGTATGCCAAACCTTTTTCTGCGAAATGAAGTTTATGCTATGCGTTGTTATGCGAAACAAAATTATGACATAAAAATTTCGGTGAAATGGGGGGAACCCACACACACACATCATGCTACTTTTAATGTCGCCGATTGTAGGTGTAAAATCACTTGTTAAATAGCTCGATGCAACAACTGAGCGGTATACTATGAGTGCTTTGTACTATTATTGTGTATAATCTTTCGTTGAACTTTAAATAAAATTAAATGTAAAGAATTCATAACGGCATTAGTGTTTTCATAGCAAGATTGGTAGTAATTAAAAAAGTCAACTTATTTATAGCTATTAATAAAACGATTGTCAATAACATCACAAGAGTAGATAGCGTAGGCAAGGCGAGGCGTGTCGTTATAAGGGGGCGGCGCGCAGCTCGAACACGGCGCCGAGCGCGAGGTGGTCGGACGCGTACGCGTGGTTGGGCAGGCGGCCCAGCGCGCCGCACTCGCCCGCCGTGGGCAGGCGCAGCCGCTCCGCCAGCCGTAGCGAGCTGCAGCAACTGCGGACATCCCTTCATCGATACACTCTCATTGTCTTTTTACATAAAAATCTATAACGTACTGCCTAATTAAATAAATTAAAATTAAAGTATTCATAGTAGATTGTATGACAAAGTTACAAATAGTATTATGTACGATGAGGGTGCTACATTGAACCACAAACGAAGTGAAAGATTCTAGAATTCAAACTTCAGCGTCCTACAAGAAACCTACATTGGACCACCAAGAGGTCCAAACTGTCACCTTTGAGTCAAAAATTAATGATTCTTACCTAAAATAAATATAATCGACGGTGATCCAATAGTCTTGGTAAGTGGTAGCCTCGCTCCCATCGTCCTTAAACTTGTCGTAGACTGAAGAAAGGCTAAGCGAGTGCTCTATGACATCACTGTTGAACATCTCCTTGAACTTGTCCGTGAGTATGGGCTGCTGTCCGCATGACTTAGGAGAGCTCGTCGCACAGAATTCAGAATGGTAAATCTGAATAAACAATTCCATTAAATCACGACATTGAATAAATTCTATGATGTTATAATTATGTCATCTACACACCAAGGCCGCGGAAAAGATACAAATAATACCACGCCAATCTTGTTTTTCGACTATCGTGTCGGTAAAACTTAAATCAAGCCCAAGGGCACTGGCGGAGGTTGTGCTGCCGGCGGCTTTGATGTGTAGAGGCCATTATAACGTATTATTTTTAAAATATTTGCCAAACTATAAATGATGAAACACTAACACCATGGTCACGGAGACACTGAGGTCTGTCAGGAAGTCAGTCAGACGATCTGTCTGATGAGCAAACTGATTGTCTGATTGACTTCCTGACAGACACGACCATGATCGCTGAAAAGCAACGGAGACAAAATAGTCGTGGCCGTATGCCACTTTTCACTAAGGTGTTGTTTTCAGAGTGAGTGGCATACGACCACGGGTATTCTTGATATTTTCTTGTTTAATACTTTTTAGAGCGTGATCTTGCCGTAGTCGAGTTTTAGTTTTAAAGTTTATTTTTATTTTTATTATTTTAGGGCAAGCAATACCGACTAATGGTTTAGTCGCGTTTGGTACAATACGCGTTTGGTCCAATCCACTTTATCGCGGTTAGTCCAATTCGCGGTTAGTCCAATTAGCGATTTGTCCAATTCGCGATTGGTAGTTTTTTGGCGTTTTCTTTTTGGTAGGTTGAGGGTTAGTTTTTGTTGTTGGTGTAGCACGAGGATGGCGCTGGTGAGAAGGGTGTTGTGACCTGGAAACCCACCGGTCCGCTTAGGTCATATTGACAGTTGTATATACGCAGATTTTTTTAAAGAAACTCTTTAACTAGTTAAGAATTTTGAAGATAAAATTTCTATTTCTAGGTGCGGCGCGCAGTGAGAAATTTTATCCACAAAATTAATTACATTATCCATGCTATCGCAATTGACTCGCAGTCAATTTATTTAATAAAACCTCAAATTGGACCAATAGCTTATTGGACTAATCGCGAATTGGACCAATAGCGTATTGGACTAATCGCGAATTGAACCAATCGCGAATTGCACCAATCGCGATTTGGACCAACCGCGATTTTGTCCTGTTTTTGACAATTGGACCAAACGCGTATTGTACCAAACGCGACTAAACGGTTTATTTTTTACCGCAGTACTTTATGACCGCTAGAGGGCATCACATTAGAGTCAGTGACACGTCATATAGCTTATAACCAGCGGACAATCAAGACGCGTCTAACGATATTAACTGTCCAGTTTTAATAGGTAGTTGAAGAGCTATGAGGGAATAAATTAACATACATACATACAAATATAGCCCGTCAAAATCATAACCCTCCTTTGACTTCACCGTAGTAAAAACATAACACCAAATAATCGCAATATATTATAGGATCCCGCTATATAACGACCTTCACCGAGATGTTTATTTCATGAAACGTATTTTATATTTAATTTAATATGTCAATAAATATATTGCATATGGGTGGGTTGCCTAACAAATTTTAGTCCAGGGTATTTTTAATTAATAATTTAAAAAAAGTTTTTTTTTAAACATTTCACCGGTGTGATTATTAGATAAACTCTATACCAATCGAAAGTAAGAAGCCCATAGAATATGCAAACGTTAGGTTGCCTGTTTTTTTCCGGTCACAACTATCGGGTAGCCAGGTTTAAACAGGTAAATCTATACTAGCATTTTGCAACGGTCTGCTTATTGAATTGAACTTAAATAAAATTAAAGATTATATCCTGATTGTACGAAATACCGAAGTACGATATGCCGAAGTTCAAAATTCCGAAGTTCAGAATCCAGAAAGTTCAAAATCCCGAAGTTCAAAATCCCGAAAATGAGATTTTGGTACTTTACCGATGGTAGGCGTCCTGGTTTAATTTTTATACTTATTTTTACAACGGGGGTAGTTTTAAAATGATTTCTTCGTTTCTCATTCTACTTTGGCTAATTTATTACCTTGCCTTGTACGTTAGTGCATCCGAGTAGGTAATTTAAAAAACATACATACATACAATTACGCCTTTATCCCCGGATGGTTAGGCAGAGGTGAATTAACACCCACATTACATAGATGTATACATAGGTACATAAACATGATTTATAATATCTAACTATGATATAAATATATGGTGGAGGTCATTCTCTTACCCTTTTAACCTATATGTTTCCACGTTGAGGCCCGCAATGTCCATCCCGCACATTCCGACTTGGATAGATTAGGTTAGAAGGTGGTTATTTTTTTTATAACCACCCAAAAATTTCATTTTCGGGATTTTGTACTTCGGGATGTTGTACTTTCGGTATTTTATACTTTACATTTACATTCGGTCAAACGAACATTCGGGATTTTGAATCTCGGTCTTTCGTACGTCGGTATTATGAAATTCGGTATTGTGAGCTTCGAGATTTTGATATGTAACCCTTTTAGCTGTTGCTTGTGGCTCCGTCATGGATGTCGGTTATTGCGACCAAACATAGACTTTGTCCTTTTTCAGGATCTAATCTATTGCTCTACAAAATTTCATCAAAATCGGTAAAAAAATAAAGCGGGCAAAGAATAAAAATCTATGTAAAAGCCCAACTGAAGGCAAAACATATCAATGACGTGGCGTGGCGTGTCGAGTCGTTTACTGTCGTGACGGTGAACTGACATGATGACATTACCGTTGCAATATGAAAATTATAATCATTTTAATATAATCGTGCCATGAGTTGCTGGTAGGTAAGGTACACAGGTCTCCAAATTGGAAATTATTGTTGTCAGTTGACTTTATTGCATGAGTGTCAGTGCCTAATTACTGACATTGAATTGAATTGGATTTTGTTGAATATTGATTTAGTTATCCTATAAATTGTATGTTCGATAACTAATTTTGGTGCTTGAGTTCGAAATGGGTAACAAGGGACAGCACCAGAAACGAGGTCTCAAGAAATATTATAAAAATTGTGGATTAATATTACAACGAACCAAGTAAGTATAACATATTTGATTTAATGTGTTACTATTATTTATTTACTATCTGTTGCCCATGGCTCCACCCGCGTGGAATTCTGATCCCGTTATCGCTGATAAATAGCTTATGTATTATTCTGATGTATAAGCTATTATTACTGTAAAGTTTCAATAAAATCCATACAGTAGTTTTTACGTGAAAGAGTAACAGACATTCATACACCGATTGGGCTGAAATTTAAAATAATACTTAATAATTTTCTGCAATGGTTGTGCTGAAACAGAGGAAGAGCTTGCGCGATACAAGATTTTGAAATCAGTAGAACACTTGCAGAATTTTTTTTAGTACAAGAGATTGTTTTAAAAAATCCTTTTTGTTTTTTTTTTACTTTTTATCGCCTACTAGCTACAATTGCTTACCTGCAAGTTTCTCTTAGCAGAAAGTTATCACCTTTGGCTAGAGAAAAAGAAAATGAGGAAGCAACAAATTCTGGATCTGATAAGGCAAATATTTATTAAGTACCTCATTCTATGTAGTATTTATTAAGTACCTAATACTATGTCGTATTTATTAAGTGCCTAATACATATTATGGGTTTCAATGTTATATATTATGGACTAACTATTCTTTTTTCTCAGTAGGTTTCAACTGCAGATCGATCGTTTGAAGACATGGTAACAACCGAAGAAATTAGTACCGACGTCTATACTGACAAATACCTGACAGAAAAGGTAGGCTTTGTCTAATTTTTAAGAATGTGTGCACTGTATTATTTTCTATTTATCTAATATATATAATATTTTCTGTGTTTGTGTGCAAAGTCCTCTGAAATGTCTTGACTGATTCTGATAAAAAGATGTGATAAAAAAATTCTGAAAAGAAGCGCATATTTGGTGGATCTTTGAATCGGTCGTAAGCTAGGTACTTTTTAAACCCCTAAGTTATATGGGTGGAGCACGCCCACACGTGGGGGAAGTCGTAGGCAACAGTTAGTAACATTACAGAATTATTAAATATTAGTGTTTACACATTAAATATATTTAAAACTAACTACTATAATTTCTCGTAATTTAATGTTTCAGGAAGACAAAGAGGAAACGGTAGAGCCGTTTCCAGTTATCGGACGACGTATCATAAATGTACAAAGCTTTTATGAGAAATTGCAAGAAATATCGTCTCATGGTCCACTACAATGCGGTCTAAAAGCTGTAGAAATTATTGATGAAAAGCAAAATGGCCTTAACTCAACTTTTATATTAAAATGTAAATTATGTAATTTGAAATTTTTTATCGGCAGTTACGTTGGAAGTAAAATGAACGTAAATAACTGTGCTGTGGCAGAGACAGTTGCAGTTGGTTGTGGACATTCACAGTTACAAGAACTATCTGCTGCTTTAGAATTGCCTTTGATGACACAAAACGTGTATAAAAAAACTCACTTTAGAATTTCTAACATAATGGGATATAATTTCTGTGGAAACCATGACTGAGGCGGCAAAAACAGAAAGGGAATTGGCGATATCAGAAGGTCGTGTTGATAGAAATGGAACGCCTGTTATCGATATCATAGCAGACGGTTGTTGGAGTAAACGAACATATTCAAAGAATTACTCAGCACTCTCTGGAGCAGCTGCAATTATAGGAAAACGGACAGGAAAAATTATTTATACGGGAGTGAGAAATAAATTTTGTTGCATTTGTAACCGAGCAGAACGTAAGGATGAAGCACTTCCTGACCACATATGCTATAAAAATTATTCTGGCCCATCCACTGGCATGGAATCTAATATTCTGTTAGAAGGTTTCAAATGCTCAATAGAAATGCATGGTCTCATATATGGAAGAATGATATCTGATGGAGATTCTGCCACATACTCTAAAATATTGCAAGCTCGACCTTATCAACATATCACCGTTGAGAAAATAGAATGCCGAAATCATTTCCTAAGAAACATGTGCAATAAATTGGCACAATTAAAATCAGACACTAAGTACCCTGTCCGCTTCAGGAAAAATATAACGGATCAAAAGATATTAAAGACTCGTAAAGTCATTCGCAAAGCTATAAACAAATATAAAACGAACATTGAAACGGAAAGGAGTGCACATATAGAACCTCTGTACAATGATATTTTATTGGCACACTTACATGGCTTCAGCGATCACCATCGGTGTAAGTCATATTTTTGTAGTGAAATGTCTGAATGTTCTGGGGCAAATAATAACGCTGTTCCAGACGGTTTTATGTTTAGTACACTTTGGAGCAGAATCTGCCAAATAATGTCAAACGTAGCGTCACATGCATCAAGTCTGATTCACGATGTAGACAGTAATGCTGTAGAGCGATTCAATAGCATAGTCGCTAAAGTAGTCGGTGGCAAACGTGTTAATTATAGTTCAAGAGGATCATATCAAAACAGATGTAAAGCTGCAGTTATATCCTTTAACACACAAAAACTATTATCCAAAACCTATAAAGTTTCTACAAAATTTGCACTTCTGGCTAATCAGAACTATTCAAAGGAGATGGGTAGGCTTTCATACATTCTTGGGCCAAAAATGTAATAAGATGAGGGTGGTATCAATTAAGAGCATATAAATTATTAAACCATCCCTGAAAATTCTGCAGATTTTGGATATCTGAGAGCAGAGTTATAAGAGATTTAGTAAAAGTGAGGTTATGCAAGAAATTGACATTTTAGAACTGTGATTTCTGTAGTGTTTTAATAGAAAGTGGTAATTTTTTTTATCTTAAAATACTTTTAAATTGTACTGTATTATATTTTACTCAGGGATAATGTACGAAAACTTACAAAGAGATTTTAAAGATATGGAGTACAAGGATGATGTTAAAAAAAAAAACACTTTAAATAATAATTATCTTTTATTCTTCTTCAAATAATTAGAGTATTGTCTAAGAAGTGCGCAGGTGGAAATATATTACCTTATTTACTTCATTTTCTATGCCACAATTCACACAGAGATCCATGTCAAAATCCAAAATACCGAGCAAAACTCAAACAAGTAAACAAGTTTATCATTGTACTTTAAGGTAACCAGGAGCAAGCTGAGAAGTCCGTAAAGAGAAATCACTGTTATGGGAATATAATCAAGAAATCAACTGGAAATACTCAAAACGCAGAAGTCAATTGATCATTGGATTTAAACCAATAAACTGATACAGCATACTGATATAGCATACTTTTGTACATATTTTATAAACAATTGTATATCCCATAAGCCGTGTAAATATACAATTTTTCGATAAAATAATTAATTTTGAAGATTGAATAAATAAACTGATTGACTGAAAATGGAGCTGTCAGCTGTCACAGCTTAAAAATACAGTTGATAAACACAAGAAATAATTAATCGATTAACGGAAATCGATTTAGAATTTATTTTTATTACACTATTATTTGGTATTTTAAATGGTTATTATTATTATTATGATTAAGTTTTGTTCACTCTGATTGATTTAATATCAAATTGTGATGCAAGTGTTTTAATACGCAATATTGTTTAAATAATTTTTAGTAATCGATATTTTATTTTGCTAGTGGAATAAACTTCGTTTTAAGATTTCTCGTCTTCCAGACTTTCAATTGAGCTGGTTTTTTAATATTTTGAAATAGAAAAAAATACCGCTTTTTTTAAGTCATATCTCAACTCATTACAATTTTGGCCCAGAAGTCCCCGTCTCCTTTCGAATGCTATATTTTTTGAAACGTTGCAACGCAACCTTCTTCTCTAATATATAAAAATCAATGCCACTTTTCGTTGTTATTTTATAACTCAAGAACGGCTGAACCGATTTGGCTAATTTTAGTCTTGAAATATTCGTGGGTGTCCAGGGAAGGTTTAAAGGATGAGAAAATAGGTGCAGCGGGAACGGGAAAAATATGGCGGCACGAAGTTAAATAAATGGATGAAAAACAATTTTCAATATTTCGTGTCATAAAAATATATGTTTTCAAGATTGTTAAACTCAAATAAAACCGAGGGAACTGGTCCCTCAACTTTAACGCCGTAATAATAAATGCTAGTAAGAACAAGCTCTGACGAAATATTGTATTATTTTTCTTTGGCCGGCCACTTTCAATTTTGAACCAGAATGGGGATGTCCTTTGTAATATAATTTATAATATGTAACATTTATGATTTGTAATATAATTTTGACATTGTGGTATGTGTTATATTATGTTAAATAATATAAAGCTGAACTAAAAATTATTTCCCCAAATTTTGGAAAAAAGTTTGTACTGGTATACATAATTTTAAAACTACCTACTTATGAAATATTGATAAATCGTATTCTTTAACAATTGAAATGTTCATAATCTTCAATGTAAACCTTTGACAATGCCGTAAGGCGAAACCGGTTATGTGAATAATAAATATCGTGGAAAAGTACAAGTGTGTTATTAATAATGTGTAACAACAAGTTCCACCAAGTGCCATCAATCTACAGTATGAATATCATACTTAAATACATTTCCTTTTGTAAATCCATGCAAATATTATAACTGCTAAAGTAACTCTGTCTGTCTGTTACGTTTTCACGCCGAAATCGCTGAACCGATCTTGATGAAATTTCAAGACAATGGACAAGAAACACGGTCCGTTATCCGGTGAAAAAAACGGACGTCTAGGTCCACCCACCGGGACCACGGGTAAACACTGTATTCCGAGTAGGTAATTTTTAATACATACATACATACATTACGCCTTTATTCCCGGAGGGTTAGGCAGAGGTAAAATAACACCCACATTTCATAATTTATACATAGGTACATATACATACATAATACATAATATCTAATAAATAGAGGGTCATTCTCATGCCCTTTTAACCTATATGTTTTTTTTTTATACCACTTAGTTGGCAGACAAGCACACGGCCCACCTGATGGGAAGCGGTCACCGTGGCCTATGGACGCATGCAACACCAGGGGCGTCACACTCGCGCTGCCGACCCAGGTTCCACAGCCTGAGTGTGCGTGGGATGAAATGCCTTTCAAACCGCACAGTGCGTACCGTTTCCGGACGCAATGTGTGAGGATGAATTCCCTGCCTGTGGCGAGAGGTGCGATGATAGAATGTAGCTGTTGGCATCATGTCAAACAGTTCTTCTGAGCACAAACCATTGTATAGACGGTAAAACACACACAGTGAGGCAAAGTCTCTTCTGAGACTGAGAGGTTCCACATCGCCTGCGAGTATGGGATTGCCGACGAGCCTCAACGCCCGTCTTTGTACCGAGTCAAAGGGGTCAAGCTGGCATGCAGGTGCCCCAGCAAAAAGGTGACAGCAGTACTCCATGTGGGGCCGAACCTGCGCCTTATAAAGGATGAGTCGTTGCCCCGCAGTGAAGTACTGCTTCGCCCTGTTGAGCACCCCAAGCTTCTTTGATGCCAGCTTCACCTTGTCTTCTAAATGACTACGGTATTGGACGTCGCTGGAGATATCGATACCAAGAATCCCGATACTCGAGGAAATGGTAAGCGGTGTGCCCAGGAATTGCGGTGCTACAATGAATGGAGTTTTCTTAGCGGTGAATACACATACTTGTGTCTTAGAGGGGTTGAATTGGACTAAATTTAGTCTGCCCCAATCGGGTACTCTAGATAACGTAGTCTCGATTTCAGACACAAGTTGTTCGCGACTTTCCTCTACTTCGGGCTGAGGGATATTTGCACGGCCCGAGTAACAAGCGTCTCCAGTACTGTCGTCCGCATAGCAATGAATGGCGTCATCCGACAGCATGTCATTGATATGCAGCAGAAACAGGGTTGGAGACAACACGGAGCCTTGTGGGACACCAGCGTTTATGTCCATGCGATCCGAGCAGCTGCCGTCAACGACGGCTTGGATACTTCTGTTGGACAAAAAGCTGGCAATCCATACGCATAATCCCTAGGGGAGTCCATAAGATGGTAGTTTTGCAAGAAGACCTCTGCCAGACCCGATCAAAGGCCTTTGCTATATCGAGGCTAACCGCCAGTGCTTCACCTCGAGTCTCGATGGCTTGCGCCCAACGGTTTGTGAGATACACAAGAAGGTCACCGGTTGAGCGACGGTGGCGAAAGCCGTACTGTCGGTCACTCAGAAGATCGTTACCTTCAAGGTATCCCAGGAGCTGTGTATTAATGACACGCTCCATCACCTTCGAGAGGAGGTAGGTGATAGCAATAGGCCTGTAATTGGACGGGTCTGTCCTATCACCTTTTTTGGGCACATGATGCACGTATGCGGTCTTCCATGAAGCTGGAACTCGTCCCGCAGAGCGTGAAAGCGCAAAAAGTCGTGTAAGTACAGGGCACAACTCGGGAGCACAGCGCTTAAGCACCAACGCCGGTATGCCATCCGGCCCACTCGACTTCGTTTCCATGTCGAGGCGCACAATCCGACTTGGATAGATTAGGTTAGAAGGCTAAGGCAGGAGCGGAGCGGAGCGTAGCTCCCGCCTTAGCATTCGTGGTTATTTTTTTTATAACCACCCAAAAATTTAATTTTCGGGATTTTGAACTTCGGGATTTTGTAAGTCGGGATTTTGTACTTTCGGTATTTTATACTTTCGGTATTTTGAACATTCAGTCAAACGAATATTCGGGATTTTGAATTTTGGTCTTTCGTACGTCGGTATTATGAAATTCGATATTGTAAGCTTCGGGATTTTGATATGTAACCAAACTTTTGGATTGTAAAGTATTTGCTACGGGTTGCAGCAATGTATTGATAAATTTTATCAATGACACATAACGCTAATATGAATTGCGTTTGTCCTACAGCTGATAATAATTAGAAAGCAGTCTTTCTCGTTCCAGAATTCCCTTCTTTAGAAAGCTTTTCCAAACCCTTGATTATTTGTATAAAATGATTTTTAAACATCTTATACCGTAATCCATAATATCACTTGAAAGAAAATAACTACAGAATTCAGCTGACCATTTAATCCCTATTCACCCATTGATCCCTATTCACCCTATAGTACCGTATTTATGTGACCATCTTGTCTATCTATACTATTATATAATTGTAAAATGGTCGTGTCTGTACATTGGAGATATTTAAAAAAAAATACTTGGGCTATGTTATGTTAACGATACTGAACACGAAAATATTTTTTTTGAATTTCCTGTCTGTTTGTCTGTTTGTCTGTTTTTTTTTTGTTAGAAAGGGCTTGCTCATACTTAAAATCTTACGTTTGTTTGATCGCAATCGGTTCAGTAGAACCGAAGATATGAGCAAAGGTCGCGTTAACCGAGATGCCCGCGGGCGGAGCCGCGGGCGGAAGGCTAGTTTCACATAATAGTGATATTTTAGGGACATATTGTTGGCATAAAACCGATCCCCGAAAAAAAATTACGGTGTCTTTTAGGGTTCCGATGCAGTTTCGGATTTCTGGAACATGATTCAAGTCGTTGACTATACTACTAAGTTTAACTTGTGGCAGGCATAGCGAAAATGTAAACTTTTTTATACGTTTCTTTCAATATTTTTTGGACACCGCCATCGTAGCACACCCGTCGTAGCCTTGTCCCACACATTTGTTAACATCAATGTTTAAACATTGAACAGCTTTGATAAAACCATTAATTTCACTAGGTATTGTTTGAGCATCCATTTTTTGCAACTGGAGAAAACCTATAAAAATACTGTATGCAGCTTTGACATCTGCAACCAGTTTTTTCTCTAATTAGAACTCCGCATATATTTAAAATCTCATTTTGTATTTGTGGGGATGTATACTTATTAAGCTTTTTTTTTTCAAGTGTTTTCGCAAGATTTCGTCACCAGTATCAATTTTTAATTTCAGCAAATTGTGATAAACGCCTTCATCTTTTTCTTTTCCTCTCAAAATATTGTACTAACTATAGATTGTAACGAGTTGTGCTTGTTGTCGTATGAATTAAACAACTATAGAAAGTTATTCATTCATTATATTATTCACTAGCCTTCCGCCCGCGGCTCCGCCCGCGTGCATCTCGGTTAACGCGACCTTTGCTCATATCTTCGGTTATACTCAACCGATTGCGATCAAACAAACGTAAGATTTTAAGTCTAAGCAAGCCCTTTCTAACAAAAAAAACCGCATCAAAATCCGTCCAGTAGTTTTTGCGTCCATCGCGGACAAACAGACAAACAGACAAACAGACAGGAAATTCAATAAATATATTTCCGTGTTCAGTATCGTTAATATAACATAACCCAAGTATTTTTTTTTAAATATCTCCAATGTACAGATTGTACAGACACGACCACTTTACAATTATATAATAGTACTAGCTGCCCCGGCGAACTTCGTACCGCCATATTTTCGGCCCGCGTGGTATTCAAATCCCGTACCCGCTGCACCCTTATCACTTAGGGGGATGAAAAATAGATGTTGGCCGATTCTCATAGATACCGGATAAGCACAAAAAATTTCATCAAAATCGGTCAAGCCGTTTCGGAGGAGTTCGATTACGCACCCCGTGACAGAAGAATTTTATATATTTTACCAAATAAAAAATAAGGGTTGATCGTAGAGGGGTGAAAATTTAGGGTTGCATGTATTTTTGTATGATGTATCATAAAAAAATAAAAACAAAAAATTTTGTCTGAAAAATAAAAAATAAAAATTAAGGGGTAGACCACCCTTAACATTTAGGGGGATGAAAAATAGATGTTGGCCGCTTCTCATAGATACCGGATAAGCACAAAAAATTTCATCAAAATCGGTCAAGCCGTTTCGGAGGAGTTCGATTACGCACATTTTTTGTGACACGAGAATTTTAATATTAGATAGATTAGACAAGACCTTTTACAACAAAAAAGAAAGTGAAAAGAAATGGAAGATGATTCTTAGTACCTAAATCGATATCTATTCAAAATTATCTTCGCGATTAACCAAACATAGGTCCGTTCAGCAACGCGCCTCAGCGCAGACTGAATTTTGAACGAGCAAGGGGTACTGGAGCTGTAGAAATCAGTAAAACCAATTTTAAGAAATAATTTGATAGGCAACGATTATAAACTAAGAAGGTCATGTCACGCTAATATACTTTTTTAACATATATGTTAAGTTTCAGATTAATTGGATACATATTGTGGAAAATATTTGGTTTCAAAAAAAAGTTTAGAGTGATGTTCAGAGCCTCTTTTCTACTATTTCCTCCTTTTTTTTCATTTATGAAAAGGTCAAGTTCCGCTATATATCCTGTAGAATGCAGGCATATAAATTTCAGATCTGTAAGTCTTATAGGTAAGAAGAAAAACGGTTTCGAAATTACCGATTTTTCGACGTTGACCTGATTAGGGGCCTTAATAAGGTCGTCTGTCCACCTTGTGGGTGGACGTCCTACGCTGCGCTTGCCGATACGTGGCCTCCACTCGAGAACTTTTCGACCCCATCGGTCATCAGTCCTCCGTGCTATGTGGCCCTGCCCACTGCCATTTCAACTTGCTAATCCGCTGGGCTATGTCGGTAATCTTGGTTCTTCTACGGATCTCCTCGTTTCTGATTCGATCTCGCAGAGAGACTCCGAGCATAGCCCTCTTCATAGCTCGTTGGGCTACTTTGAGCTTACTCATAAGGCCCATAGTGAGAGACCACGTTAGTTTTTTTTTTGTTTTGCCTTCTAATAATAAAGATAACATTTGCAAGATTAGTAATATATATGTATTACTATAACCTTCTTCTTCACTAAATATGTTTATATACTTTAGTGTCACATAAAAAATAACACACATAAATAATTAATTGATTGAAAAATAAAAAAATAAATGACTATTTCTCTATTTTAATGATAAAATACTCCAAAATGATGCAATGCACAGCATATACGCGTCTATCACTATCCTTTTCATTTTCAAGCACAAATAGCATGCGCACTCTCTTTCTTTAAATGGGCGGACCTTAAAAAGCTGCTTTGCTGTGTCCTCTTCTATCGCATGGGATGGTTGGTTGGGACCTCTCAGTCGCACACATTCACTCGCAGCAATATTTTACTTTTTAAAATTCGACAACCGGAATTAGGGACTGATTTTTCGCTGGCAACCCTATACCACCGTGTTCATAATTAAATAATCTTTAATTTTATTTAAGTTCAATTCAATAAGCAGACCGTTGCAAAATGCTAGTATAGATTTACCTGTTTAAACCTGGCTACCCGATAGTTGTGACCGGAAAAAAATAGGCAACCTAACGTTTGCATATTCTATGGGCTTCATACTTTCGATTGGTATAGAGTTTATCTAATAATCACACCGGTGGAATGTTTAAATTTTTTTTTTTTTAATTATTAATTAAAAATACCCTGGACTAAAATTTGTTAGGGAACCCGTATGCAATATATTTATTGACATATTAAATTACATATAAAATACGTTTTATGAAATAAACATCTGGGTGAAGGTCGTTATATAGCGGGATCTTAGACTAATAGAATCTGTTAAAAATAGTTTTATTTCAATTACCTCATCATGTATTTTATTTATCAAAGGTACTTCTAGCATAGCTCGTTTGTGGACTTAGTCGAATACGTGCGTCCTGGCTTGCAAAAAATACCTTCTCTAGTCGGAAAACATCCATATCTACAGTTTTGAGATTTGGATCTTGTGAGATTTGAATGTTTTATAATGAAATAGTTTATTTTAACTATTTGAGACTAAATCATCATTTTACGACACCCTTATCACCGAAGGATTTGGATCTGAGGTGATTTAAACCTTTTGCAACCATATTATTATGTTATTTTGAGACTTGAACCTTTTGAGACTAAAGGATGCTTGTTTTTGTCCGACAGTAGTAAATATATCTTAGCCCAATATAAATACCCTGTAAACGGTAAAAGACCACTACGTGAAATAAACAAGAATTGTTACAGAAATATGAATGTAAGTACACTTCTGCTTATTCGTTTAGCTATAATACATCAGTTTGTATAAATTTATTCTCAAGTACATGTATTGTTCACCTAAATAGAAATTTAATTAAATTGAATATATCAAACAAATGTGCAAGTAACGTATAAGTACGGCAGATTATAAGCGTCAAGTAAAAATGTATAATTCAGTCATTAAAAATAAGTATCTTAAAATAAACGTGCCTTCTACTGGACAAGGCAATACTAACCTTAATATTAGTATAGGCGGTGGGCCGCCCCTCTTTCCTATTTAAATATACGGACAAATGCTGACAGTTGTCCGTCACGCCAATACGCTTCCAGTCTGAACTATCCCGGAACGAAGCCGCACTGCAATAATAAGCATATAATAAAATAGAATAAGTACCTGGATGAACGAGTTTTGCTCGGGTTCATATTGTTTTTTGGAAATATATGAACTTAAAAAGCAAAACTTTTCAATTTTTTCAATTCAAAATAAAAATCAAAGAGCTGCAATAAGATAAGTAATAATGTAAAAACAAATCCGAGCAACAACAATAGTTTCATGGTTCGCATGTTTGTTTACATTCTTTTTGATATTTGATAGTCGGAATTCGTATTTATGATATAACTTAATTCGGAATTTTAATGGTTCGGTCTAAATATAAATCATGAAAGTCGGCATTCTGAGAATCGTAATCAATAGGATTATTGATACACCGGATTACTGATTGCCGTAATTTCGACTCTTTCGGAATTATGATTAGGCCTTTTACGATTTTAATAAATAAATATTCCACAACATTCTACACAACGCTTTCTAGACCCATGGTAAGCTTAATTAGCTTGTGTTATGGAATCTAGAATGCAGATATACATACTTAGATACATTTTTTTTTTTTTTTGTAAATACATACATATTATACATAGAAACACCCAGACCAATGCAAATATTTATATTCATGCATACAAATATTGGCACTGAGCGGGGATCGAACCCGCGCCTCCTGCGTAGCAGCCGCGTTCACTACCGCTACGCCACAGAGGCAGTCAAGAGTTAAGATGGGCTACCTCGGGTGTGGGAAGCAAAATGTCCCCATCGAACTCCGAAAAGGAAGGAGCGATTGGTTCAACCAGAATTAAATTGATAAATAGATGGTAGCATCGCAAAAAATCTAACCACTTGGGAGCTTCGTAGAAAACGCTGCCTAAACCTTACGTGACGTAATAGACAAAATGTTACTTTCATTAGTTTAAATAGGTGTCTACTGTCTATGCACTTAGTCGCCGGTCGGTTCCCTATTTAGTCGCCGGCAACTCAGTGGCATAAGGTTCAAAAGTCTCAAACTAACATAAGGTTGCAAAAGGTTCAAATTACAAAATTACAAAACCTACAAGTCGTAAAATATCTACATGTCAAAATGTTAAGTCGCGAAAAAATCAACTAAAAAAAAACTAATTTTGGTTTTATTGAAGTAATAATAAAAACAAACACGTTCAAAATAATACTAAATTAAATTAACACTACAAACTACATATAACATATTACTAAAATAAACTAAAATAAATAAATAAAATATTTACAATGCATAATGCGTCGTGAAATTCCTCCACATCATCACCGACCGGTAACGTTCCCAGAAGGCTGGCAGCAATGCCACGTTGAATGGCAATGATTATTCTCTGTGCAAGATAAATACACAAAGCGGGCACTTGGGCCCCATGTCCCCAACGTTTCAACCCCAAACGGCTCAAAAATATAACCACCTGTTAGATTACAGTATTTGCGCCGTTTGATGTTTTCCGCAGATGCAGCAGCAGCGCCGGCACAGCCTGCTGTGCCTGAAAGATGTGAAGGTGCAAGGGTGTCGACGCATGTTGCATCCCACACCAAAGGCCTACCCATCTTCCAATGCAGCAACGACATACCATCCGGTCTCTTGCCATCCTCACGCGCCAGCCCATTAGGTTCACGAATGGCTGGCACGCCAGTAGTGGTACGGCGGCAGTGGCACGGTGGCACGGCGGATAATGTCGTTGATGCAGGCGTGTCGCGATATACGCCCAGCGCTTCTGCTGCATGAAAGGCCATGGTGCCCAAGGCTGTCGATAGCTTCACCGCAGTGGCAACGATGGGGAGAAACACACGGCGCTCCTAGGCGAAGGGAAGTGGCAAGGCGGAAAGTAGTATCGTCCAACATAGTACCTATGTTGATGGAAGTGCCTGAATCCAGAGACCTGACTCCCATTCCCCCACAGCCAACAGGCGCGCACGCTCTGAAACATGGGAAGACGTGCGTATCAAACTGTCTCTTACCAGCTTGCAGAGCGGCGCATCCCATTGTGTCTGGGAGAAAAGGTTACCAGGCAATTCAGTGTTGGGACAAGCAACCTTCCAAGCATTAATGGCATCAGACTTGCACGACACCTCAGAGTTAACCTGTGTATTTATAAGAATATTCCTGGTTAACTCCTCAGTGCCGTGGACCGATGACAAAAATGCTGGAAGGCTAACGTCAGAAATTTTGCGAACGCCGAGACCACCCAAGCGAACTGGTAAGGAGGACTCTTGGAGCCAGACTCGGTCGTTCAAGGCCACATTAGAGTGTTTTGAAGAATGTTGTTAATTTTTGCCAAAAGTGTTAAATGTTGCCAAAATTGGGATGAACGAAGTGCATGAGTAAATTTAGGGACAAAAAGGCAAAACCGAAGTATAGTAAAGGCCGAATGAACACTTATTTTTTGTAAACGATCTGCAATATTTTCAAAATTTTAAATTTTTTCCTCAATAAATGAATGAAATCCATCTTCCAAAACTGGGGACCCCAGGAGGCGCAGGGAAGCTTTTTCCAGAATTTTGATATTGGGAGCTAAGTGGTTAAATTTTTATATAGTCGAGGGTCTGTCTGTAGTGTCACTAATAAAGATTTCACATTTGTCTGAGTTGAGTTGTAAGCCAATGGATTGAAATTTATTTTTCATGAGTTCTAAATCTTGTAGCACTGTTTGTACATCACCCCCTAAAGCTCCGTCATCTAGGTACCAGATGTTGAATTTAACTGTTGTATGATGGGATGTATAGCTAGACTGAAGATGACTGGTCCCAAAGGGTCACCTTGCTGGCAACCAACTGCTGATTCCAAAAGATGATCCTTATAAATTAATTTGGTAGGGTGTCTATAGCACTGCCAAAGGAATTTATATATATGAGGGGTTTCTAATTTTGCTTTGGTCAGCAAGGTATCCCTATTCACTGAATTGAAGGCATTCCTCAGGTCAACCTTCAAAATGACCTCACTTTCACCGCTGCCAAGGTACGTCGAAAGTACGTGTATGGCAGCACCACAGCCCCCTTTCGAACCGAAACCAAGTTCAAGGGGCTGGAATTTTGCTGCAAGCTCGGTATTATAGTACTTGCAGCAAATTTTGGCTGCCAACCGCCGTAAGGTGCTTCCTACGGTAATGGGACGAATGCCACCATCCTTCTTACGCAGTGCACATAGGTTGGCCCCATATAGTATATTAATGATACCTTCGTCCACATTGCCGGAGAGCATCAAGTTCACTAAAGCCGTCAGCTCCTTCAGAAGGGCATCGCCAGCCTCCCCAGCGCTCGGACACATTAGATCTTTAAGATGCTGGGGGGTCAGGCCGGCGAGACCAGCAGCAGATCCACTCCGGAAGGAGCAAACGGCTGTGGAAACGTCCTTGGCAATAATACTGTGAGTTTCAGTGTCATCACTCGGTGGTTCTGGGAAAGAGAGATCAATTAAAGCCGGTGGATGTTTACTCTGCAGACCCGCGAACGTGTCTGTAGAGTAAGGTGCAACCACATTGCGGCTAAAAAGTAACCTCGACGCTCCCCTGATACTTATTTTATTTTATTTTCAATGAATTTATATTTATTGGATTGAGAGTTAAAGGCATGGTTTAATTTTGATTGAAAAAGATACGTGTTATAACAATTTTCTTTAATTTGGGTTCTCAAAGATCTTTGTGTACTATTGTTTTTAATGGCATGTATTTAAATCGATATTTGTATAGTCCCTTTTTTCTAACAAAATATTTCAAAGCTATATCAAAAATACTGACTTGCACACTAATTATGCGCACTAACTAAATCAAATTAAATATACTGTTTAATGAAATTTGCAGAACAATTCCTTTGGTTAAATAAAAAAAATAACCACGAAGGCAAAAGCGGGAGCTCCGCTCCCGCATTAGCCTTCTAACCTAATCTATCCAAGTCGGATTTGCACACCTTTTTCAATAAATCTATCATTTGATTTAGTTAGTGTGCAAGTCAGTTTTTTTGCACAGCATTCATGTTTCTGGTATGCATTCAGTAAATTAGTGGAGTTACGTAGTTTTCTGAAAAATTATACAGATGTGCATTTAAAAATATCCCGATTTTAATGTGTGTTCTGTAAGAGAAGGTTAACAATTGCTCCCAGGCCGATATGGAGTTCACACTAACGACGTGTTTAATGCAATTTGCTAATTTTTGAGCCACAGAAGGCCTTGCGCCTCTGGGAATTCTTTTTAAAACCGGGACGGAATTTTTCACTTCACTTAAAGATTGCCAAAAAGGAATTTGGGAGGTGTTAGGTGGAACTTCACTATTTACGGAGATCGTGGGACTTGGAAGTACATTTTTACATTTGTGGATTTTGCCAATATGCACTTTCAAGCCCCGCTCACCTTTGAAGAACCGGGCCTGGGATCAGCTGTGCAATTCACTAAGCAATACAATTGATACAATTCAACGTGATACAATCTAACCAATGACAATCTACGTTGCGCCTCGCATCGTTGTCGCATCGTTGTGCTCGCTTAGTGAATTGCAGTGCAGTATGGGCAGCGCACGAAGTTACTTAAAACAGAAGCGGATTGACCTGAACACATATCCAGATAGTCACTGCCGTTAGAGTTTTGATTCATTTTATTCACTTACACTATATACTTATATATATACAGGGCGTCCCACGGCGATGCCACATGGAGGGCAAGTACCTTAAATCCTTAAGTTGGCTCATTTTACTTAAAGGAGACATCATTTTATTTTTTAAAAGAAACAAAACTGCATTCAAAGATTTTTAAAAATTCGCTTAATCGAACCGACTAAAATCCGAAAAAGTAACATCCTTTATTTTTATGGCATCAATCGATAGTGTCAATCAAAAGGATCAAATCTCTCTAAGAAACATGGTAAATTAAATGAAAGGAAGTCCTTGAAACCTAAACTTATAAATTCAATTTGGCAAAATAAAACACTTTAACTCAAAGTTCATCCATCCATCTTATACTTGCACGACTTATGTCCAATTATGAAAAATGACCACTAGTCTATAATTGTCCAATCATAGAAATTGTCCAATCATAAAAATGTCCAATCATAAAATTGACTAATCATAAAATTGTCCAACCATAGAAGTTGACCAATCATAAAATTGTCCAATCATAAAATTGACTAATCATAAAATTGACCAATATTTTATGCATTCATAAAAAAAACCAATATACCTAAGGTATTATATGATTCCGTAGCCGACCGTATAGGACAACTGCCGACGCATGCAGCACATACATACAGCATACCTATTACTTGTCATACTCGATACATATAAAGGCGACCACTGAGAAGCCGCAATGAATTACGCACATGTGCTGCGTGCGTCGGCAGTTGTCGTACCTATGCGTTTGGCTACGGAATCATACCTTTAGACTACACTCTATTCTCTGACCAACGATTTCAGTAAGGCTTTCTGTAAATAACTGGTTTAAAAAGGTGTGTCCAAACAAAGCGCGCAAGGTGCGCGGCAGCTATGCGCGGCATTCGCGGGACCCCTTAGTCCTCGTCGTGCCACCAACTTGTTCCACCAGTGGCACGATAAGGAATTGTCATTCCTCGTTGTACCACTGAATGATTATTGAATGATTGTTGCTCTACTAGTGATAACAAAATTAAAAATAATAATTATTGTTATTGTTGATAATAATAAATTATTATTTTATTATTATTATTAATTATAATAATAAATAATATGGATTTATTTAAGTCAATACATTATACATTAAGTCACAATAAAATTAAAATTATCTTAAGTCAAAAATTAATCAAATAACCCGCCCCTGACCGTTCCCGGCACAAAAGTGCCCATCACACTCGCCGCGTTTCCACGGCTTCACCGTGCGGTCGCCGAGTCCATAGTGTGATACAGAGAGGAACACCGTGACGGCGACTGGGACTTACGACCCAGATATAGGTTTAGGGTGGCCACCTTGTGATGCATCAGCGCTCACCTCTACCGTCAGTAGTGTTCCTCCCCTACCTATCCAAATTTGGTAGGATCCTATCAATGCCGCTTTGGATATTCGACTTAATATAGAGCTGAAGCTCTTGGCAATCCGAAGTCTAATTAAGTAAGTAAGTTGTATAGGGATTTAGCTGAAATTCCCCTTGCTCCTACTTCTACGGCGCAGAGTTTAACCACATGGCCATTTTTGTTCGTCTTTATAGCGTGGTCTTTAGGTATTTTAATTTCCCACGGTACTGTGAGTTCTACAAGCACTGCACGCCTATGCGATCGTGAAAAAAGAAATATATCGGGTCTGGATGACGAGGCACAGATATCCTCCGGTATTTCATAGTGTTTCTCATATGTGTCTACGAGTATTGTCCAGTCAACGGCAGCTATCAAAATTGAGTAAGTAGTTACGGCTTTTGAGGTGATTACTTTGAGCAGCCTTCCTTCACAAAAACAAAGTTATTTCTTTGGTATGGGGTTAATCCTTTTTTGCACTAGCTACCGCCAAACTTACAGCCTCACAGTCAATATGATTTTTTATATCATGTCGGTGCGAGTAACCCCGGTCTAATAGCCCTTCCAGTCCATAGTACTAGAAGTCTAGAACCCACTAGCAGGTGCCTAGCCGTACCATTTGCTTCACCACAAGAGTTGTACTTTCGTATTTTGGACATAAGTCGTGTTGGACAAAAAATCTGTTGGACTTTAATCCTAGTTGGACGTTTCGTATTTTGGACATAAGTCGTATTGGACAAAAATCGTGTTGGACTATAATCCTAATTGGACATTTCGTATTTTGGACATAAATCGTATTGGACAAAAACCTTGTTGGACTTTAATCCTAGTTGGACATTTCGTATTTTGGACATAAGTCGTGCAAAGGCATATTAACAATGAAATTCCATATTTAAATCACTTTTCTTTCTTCTTCTCCACTACCCACAGGCGATATCGAAGCTATGTAGTTAGACCAGTTGTTGGACTTGGTGAAGTGGAGGAGGCAGAACTGGAAGGCGGACTCTGAGCTCCAAGGATATCTTGGCCACGGATGCAATCAGGAAAATGCGTATCCATGAAGATGATGATGACTCGTTGTTAGACTTTTAGAACTCCCACTACCCGTAACAACTGTCATAGATACTCGTATGGCCACTGGGATCGACGGCCTAAGGTACTCTCTGAGGAACGGAGGTGTCTCAATGTCTTAAGAATGGTCATCCATCCGAAAACCACCCTGGCTTGTGTTGCTTAACCTCGTAATGTAATCTCGGTTACCACTTAATCACAAGTCCCGTCAATGATTTTTTATCGAGGATGAATGCATTGTGTACAAAGTAAGTTTGGTGATTTTCAATAAAAGCAATGTATGAAATGTGGTTCTTATTTACAAAAAAAAATTTTTTAGTATTTTATTGAATTATCATACCCAAATCATACCATTTTGAAATCTTGGATAGTTGCGCCCATTTTTAAAAAAGGATGCCATAGTGGTGTCCATACTTTTGTTTTTCACAGAGATAAGATAAAGTGAGTCGAAAGTAAAAATGTATGAAAATTTGACAACAAAAAAATATTTTGACTTATTTTTGTAAAATAACTACAAACATTCTATAATTTTTCAGGGTGGTGATGGATAGCCATGCTTCTTAGCTTGCTAATACAGAAAAGAGTTCAAAAATATTTGCAAAATTGTGGGCCTGGTAGTTGAAAATATCATAAGGGGTACCGAATCTCGAAGGATTTAAAAAAGTTTAAATAATTAAAAAAAAAATAGAGATATATTTTTTTTCTTTTTTTTTCCAGAACAGCCATAAGTAGGGCTACCCTATGTTGCCGGCTTATCCTTGAATTTTGGGACACCCTGTATATATATATATTAATTAATTGTAAAGTGGTCGTGTCTGTACATTGGAGATATTTAAAAAAAAATACTTGGGTTATGTTATGTTAGCGATACTGAACACGAAAATTTTTTTTTTGAATTTCCTGTCTGTCTGTTTGTCCGCGATGGACGTGAAAACTACTGGACGGATTTTGATGCGGTTTTTTTTGTAAGAAAGGGCTTGCTCAGACTTAAAATCTTACGTTTATTTGATCGCAATCGGTTGAGTAGAACCGAAGATCTGAGCAAAGGTCGCGTTAACCGAGATGCACGCGGGCGGAGCCGTGGGCGGAAGGCTAGTATAAATATTATATTACAAAAACACTACGAAAAATATAAATTTTTTGTATAAACAAGATTTGACACTGTTCTGAGTTCTGACGCTTGCGCCTTCGCATCTAAGGGTGGTATTACACTTATCAAATATATTTGTCCAAATGACAATTTTCAATTTCAATTGTTTCAATTGATGTAGGTACAATTTTTGTCAATTTCTTTGATCAAATTTAATGTACAGTAGAACTTAAAAGTGCAGTAGCAATCCTACGTAACTATAGCGTCAACATTCTAGCGCCACTTGTGACCTTTTTCTTTTAAGACAATTTGCACACACACATAAATTGTTCTTCCGTAGGAATATTATCGATTATTTCGTTGTTATTACATAAGCAACCCGTGGCCGAGTGGTTCTAGCATGAGCTTTATAAAATGCTTAGGTTGATGGTTCGAATCCTACGATCATACAATAACACTTTTTGTGTTTCATTTATAAATTAGTATCAGGTTGATGATTAAAATATGTTTCTTATGTAGAATTTATTATTTGTTAAACTTTAGCAAAGATCAACATAAAATGTAAAAAGAATGCCAACTTCATGCAAAATTACTTTACCAATATTTAAAATTATATTTTTGTCATAAATATAAAAAATCGTTATAAGCTGGAATCGAACCACAAATATCTCTAATCACTGTGAATCAATAGTATCTAACTTCAGCCACTTAGGTATCAGTTAATTTACTAGGTTGGTGAATTACTGTATTAGTATCTAATGACACACACACATATGTAAACGCAAAACCGGGCCACACGCCGCACCATTTTGAGCCTTGTTGTGCTAATGCACTTATGAGCTCTGACTGTACAGTGGACAAAGATATTTGCTAAGTGAAATACCACCCATAGCAACGCGAGGACCGACGCGACTCCCTCGCGTTGCTCTAGGATACGCTGCGTCTTATGTCCTCCGTGGCTACGTTGTTCTCCGCAGGTGCATGGGAGAAGCACTAATTGATCTCTATTCGCGTGGCATACGTTGATCTCTATACGTGCTTCGCCGCTCGCCACAAATTTTCTCCCAGATATAATTTTATATACATATAATTTATAAAATTCTCTCCGATTCCAAGAAATCTCTTTCAATCTCCTTCAATTGATAGATTTTTCTAAATTACGATAATGCACCTTTTCTATCTACACTGAATAGCTCAACTAAGAATTATCAATTTCTAATTTGTTCTTCAATTACCACCTGATTCGTGACAGTGTCTGAATAATGATGTTATACCCAATTAAATTTCTTTACAAGAATATGGTACAAAAGTTTTAACAATGTAATTAAGTTCATTCGAATTCTGTCATATTTATGGAAAGTTGTAAGTGGATAATTATTAAATTATGAATAAATAATATTTAAAAACAAGTTTTTCTTTAAAGAATCTGTTATAAAAAACGATAACAATAATTTTATACTACTCAAGATAGGATAGGGTACTCGTACAATATCACAGGAAACATAACACGCAGGTTGACCTAATCTAATTTTCTAATCCTAAGCACGCCTCCGTCACTCGCTCAAGGCCGCGCGCTATACACCTACAACTCGGTGAGTCGTCGACGACACAAACTGGCAGAGGGCTGCCGAACGCCCGCCTGAGCGCTCGCATCACACCGCTCCGCACTTTTCCCGCGCTTACGCTTCGAAATGCCGAAACCACGTAATTATTGAGCAGTGGATGGGTATAAAAGTCTATTTCTTTGAACATAAGTGGGTAATAAGTATGTAAATCGTAAATTAAGGAGTTTTTTGAGTCAGGTATTATAGAAAGAAGAAAGAAAGAAAGAAAATATTTTATTATAAAAGTGTTGTTTTATAGGTAATTCTAATACTGTAGTTACCTATACTTCGACTTTTAATTACATGCAGTAAAATGACGTTTCAAAATGTCATTGCGTAAAATAATGTTTACAGCCTAATCTCAATAGGGATGTGATTCAGTTCATAGAAGATGATTCTAATCGTTCCATAACTTACTCATATTGATCATACTTAATTCTATTTATTATTCATATAAATAAAAGGCTGTATAAACGTTGATCATTTTACACATTTCCTTTTTTAGTGTTTCGAGGTGTGGTTCGCCGGTATTTTTATTTATTTTATATATTTATTTAATCATTTAATTTAATCAATATAAACAACTGTGTTGAAAATATAATTTTTTCAACACACTTGCTTATAAACAGGATTTTATTGCACCGCAATTAAATACGGAATGACACCTATTATAAAACTGTGACTTTTTCATTGCTATTATTCACAAAAGTGAGTTATAGACTTATTTTTTTAATTTCATTGATTAAGTTGCTTTGTTCTTAAAAAAGCTTTGATACAAAAAAGATCGTGTCCAATATTACAAACGAATGAATATACCTATTGCTTGCTCATTTCATGCAACTTCGTATTTTAAAAGATAATTTCAACTTGTAGTACGTGTTTAATAAACAAAACTTTCACTAAAATGTATTTTTTATTTTTCTCTGTGAGTATTTACAGAGAAAAGGAAATCATAATTCAAATAAGTAAGTAGATGACAAGGCAGCATGGTGATAGCACCTTAGCCTGTTCCGAAAGGAACAAATAAAAAAAATGTTAGATGCGCGCGCATATTTATGACAAGTATGACAACAAATAGATTTTTACTATTGTGTTTTGATTGTGTTATGTAGTATTTTTAGTATTATTTAATTCGCAAGTGTGTTGAAAATAATCGTATGCCACTCGCGTGTATGGTGATTACCGTCCTCGGCTCTCTTAAGACCTTCGCCTTGCGACTCGGGTCTCAATGTCGCCTCAGCGGTAATTACCAACTTTACACGCTTGTACCATAACATAATGTATAACATAACATAGTTTCTGTTTAGTATTTGTTGTTATAGCGGCAACAGAAACACATCGTCTATGAAAATCTCAGCTATCTAGCTATCGCGGTACATGAGATACAGCTTGGTGATAGTCTCAGTTATAGGGTTCCGTTTTTACCCTTTAGGTACGAAACCCTAAAAAGTAAAAAATATTTACTTTACAAAAAGTGCACATGTTTGTTGCACAAATTGTCACAACAAAATTGTCTATGAAAACAGCACAACGCGCCTAAAGAAGTTCATGTCGCTTTAACATAAGTGGCACTTACCTAATGCGCCCTCGATCTAATAATTTCACAACTACGCTCTCTGGGGTCGAGTTGAAGTCACCCGTCAATATTATTGGAAGATGACCTGATCTGAAATCAAAATAAAAAACAGTAGTAATAAGCCAGGTCAAATTATTTTACAACACACCTGCTCATAACAGTGATATTATTTTACCGCAATTAAGCACGGAATGACACCTATTATAAAACTGTGACTTTTTCATTACTATTATTCACAAAAGTGAGTTATAGATTCTTTTTTAAAATATAGGAAGTGTCTATAATTGTCTATGTTCTTAAAAAAGTTTTGATACAAAAAATAACGTGTTTAATAGTACGAATAAATTAATACGCCTATTGTATGGTCATTTGATGCATTTTCGTATTTAAATAAATAATTTCAACTTGTAATGTCTTGTGTAATAAACAAAATTTTCGCTCAAATTTAACTTTTTTTTTCTCTAAGTACAGAAAAAAAAACAGAGTAAAAAAGAGTTAAGTTCAAACCTCATTTTTTTTTAAATATGGTCGACCGCCATTGTTAAATGCGCGCGCATAGGAAAACTAATTAATTTGTAGTATTGTTTATTTAGTATTTGTAGTATTATTTTATTCGCAAGTGTGTTGTAAAACGTCGTATGGCACGTGTGAGCATGATGATTACCGTCCTCGGCTGTCTTAAGACCCTCGCCTGGCGGCTCGGGTCTCAATGGCGCCTCGGCGGTAATCACCAACGTTGCTCACTTGTACCATAATGTACTATTATTACATAAAGCCAAGGAGAAGTAGAGTTTATCTCTCAGTTCAGACTCCTGGACCGAAATAAGAAACATTATTTTTCTATCGAAACCAGTTTCGAAAGAAGAAATATTATTCTTCATACGAAACTAGTTACGAAAGAAGAATAATATTTATTCTTACGAAACTGGTTTCGAAACGCGGTTTGGTACGCGGCCGAAGGGTTTCAAAGCGTGATTTTTCAGTAGTCGGGTTTTAGGTTTTGCCAAGTCAAATAGGGGATAAGATTTATTAAACTTATTTTTCAACACACTTGCTTATAAACAGGCTTTTATTTCACCGCAATTAAGTACGGAATGACACCTATTATAAAACTGTGACTTTTTCATTGCTATTATTCACAAAAGTGAGTTATAGACTTCTTTTTTTTTTTTAATTTCATTGATTAAGTTGCTTTGTTCTTAAAAAGGTTTTGATATGTGATGTATGGTGATTACCATCTTCGCCTATCTTCGGGTCTCAATGTCGCCTCAGCGGTAATCACCAACTTTACACGCTTGTACCATAATGTACTATTACATACAGGGTGTATTTTTGAAACGGGGCAGTAAGGGCAAGTACCTTAACCATTGCAGTTACAGCAAAACGTTCTTAGAAGACCTTCCCTAACTTTTTGACATATTTTGAACTGCATTCACAGATTTTGTAAAAAACTTACAGTTGGCAAAAAAAATGCAAAAAGTCCAAAAAATTTTTTTTTATGCCAATCGATTCTATTTCATGTGGGGATCAAAAAACTCTATGAGACCATTTTAGCTTTCAGTACTAGGAAAGACAGAAATCGCCAAAAACGTTTCCCATACATTTCGGCAACAGAAACAAATTTCTACGATGGTCTAACTTTTTGTTATGGCCAGGAAGTGGGTAGAATTGACTGTAAAGTAAATAAAAAGAATTTTTACCCTCAAATTTCGTGTTTTTAATTCGAAAATCTGTGTGTTATACTTAGTTTCAGCTGAGAAACTTCGTATGAGTTATTAATTAAGGATTTTCGCTAAAATGTCTTCTAATCGTGAAAAAATTGACTTATTAGAAGCGTATTTTGTCAATAATCGAAATGCGGGAGCTGCATTAGTGTGGTACCGCAATAAGTATCCGTTGCGGCATGTGCCAACAAGCAACGTTATTACAAATCTTTTGAAAAACCTGGAATTGCAGGGTTCTTTCAAAAGAAAGCGGCAGCCTCGTGTGGACATGGACACGGAGATTGCGGTTCTGACTTATGTCGAAGCATATCCAGAGGTATCGTCCAGGCAAGTCGCCCTTGAAGTAGGTGTATCCCACTCCCTTGCGACAAAGATATGGAAGAAATACGGCTACAAGTGCTATCGATATGGGCGCATAGTTCAAGTGTTACATCCGGGTGATGATGTTCGAAGGCTTACTTTTTGCAGATGGCTAAGAGGAAAAATAAGCAGAGATCATGAATTTTTAAATTACATACTGTGGTCAGACGAAACGAATTTTTCCAATAACGGTATGTACAACAGAAAAAATCACCACTATTGGCCCAAAGAAAATCCACTAAGAGTTACGGCAAGTCATAATCAGGTTCGCTTCTCATTCAACTGTTGGTGTGGTATAATGTCCAATCGAGTCATAATGGTGGAATTTTATGAAGGGAAACTGAATTCTGCCATGTATAATGAAGTCATTTTACACCATCTTGAAAACGAGATGGACGAATGGCCCCTGTCGGAATTGCGAAAAGTTCATTTTCAACAAGATGGTGCTCCGCCACATAACAGTCACCTTTCACGTTCCAATTTGAGCCGCCTATTCGGAACACAGTGGATAGGTACACATGGTCCAACACAGTGGCCACCTCGTAGCCCCGATCTAACACCACTTGATTTTTTTTTTATGGGGCTTCGTGAAAAACGAGGTGTATAAGACGACGTACGCCAGTGTTCAAGAGCTCAAGGATGCATTAATGACCATTTTACGTAATATTCATCCCAGAACATTATTAGCCGCCATTCGTTCAGTGCAAAAAAGGATAGACTTATGTATTCGTGAAAATGGAAATCATTTTGAGCAATTTCATAAACCAATTTCTTAAATGTTTAAATGATTTTTTTTATTTAAAAAAGTTCAAAATTTTACCTGAACTATGAGTTTCGAGTTGATTTATCATATTTCCGTACGAAATGTATGGGAAACGTTTTTGGCGATTTCTGTCTTTTCTAGTACTGAAAGCTAAAATGGTCCCATAGAGTTTCCAGTGACACGTCATATGGAGCCTATAACCAGCGGACAATTTAGACGCTTTTAACGATATCTCATATGTCCAGTTCTAATAAGTAGTAGAGGAACTATGAGGGAACAGATGAACATTACGTATATACCTACACTACATAGCTAGCCAAAATCATAACCGTCCTTTGGCTTTGCCGTATTTGTGTAAGAAGTAAGTACTTACTCCCGTCCATTATTATAATATGCGAATCGGTCGATTTCGGCGAGAAACACCTGCATTTGCGCGAGTCTCACGTCCGTTCTTTTCGGATTGTAGAGCAGGTGCGTAGTGGCTATCACCACCGTTGAGTCTGGTAAATCTCGCGGAGTTAATTTCACCATAATACCGATATTGTCTCGGTTCAGTATCGGCAGTTCCGGCTGGTAGAATTCCACCTGCAACCACAAAAATATCCCTTCGTTGATTTTTGACTTTGACTAAGGCTATGTTTGCTCTCGATAACCGACATCTACGCGGACGGAGTCGCGGGTAATAGCTGTATGATGTACACTAACATGTACTAACCTACTAAAAAAGTAACTTACACTAATATGATCCTTCATTTCAAACAGTGATCGTTTGAAATAGATAGCGCAGCCATCTTGCCTGTGTCCTGTCTTTTGTTTGAAAATGCCACAATAGCCGATCTCTTCAAACTTCGAATAGAAACTGTTCAGATGCGAAGCCTGAACTTCTTGAAGACATAAGATCTGAAACACAGAAAATAATAAAATTAAAATAATCATTGAAGGAACCAGAGTTAGTGGCTGGGTCAGGGTAAGTGCTTCCGCAATTTTCTTCATTGCATCCGTGGCCAGGATGACCTCGGAGCTCAGGGTCCGCCTTCCGGCTGTTCCTCCTCCACTTTGCACGGTCTTGGGTGTCCATAAGTGGCAACTGGAATAGCCTCAGGCACCGTTGACTGAACAAGAACTTAATGCAGAACGCCGTGCAGGCCGTGTTCATTGTATAAAGAATAGTTTTTCTCCCTAGATTCCTAATCACCGGTATTTTGGTCTCTGTACTCAATGCCGGTGGTCGATTTTTACCCGACTGCGCCAGTGAGGGTAATGTGTTTCGCGCGTATGTATCTATGTATGTATGTAGTTTTCTTTGTTCCCCTCTACAGGCCTAACCCCTAGACGGATTCCGATGAATGGGGTCTCAAATGAAAGGTTTTATCTCCCGAGTGTCATAGGTACAGAGATCCGATTCTCAGCACTCCATGGATTCACCGTGCGGTCGCCGGGTCCATAGCGTGATACAGAGAGGAACACCGTGACGGCGACTGGGACTTGCGACCCAGATATAGGTTTAGGATGGCCACCTTGTGATGCATCAGCGCTCACCTCCAGGCGGTACCCATTAAATTTCTTTACGTTTATGATTAGCAAATGGGTACCGCCTTCTATCAAGCTTGTTTCGATCTTTTAGACAGTAGTCGGGTTTTTATTTTATAATAATTAATTTTTAAAATATGTACCTATTTTAAATGATAGGATATGTACATAGGGAATGCAATCTCGATCCCGCGAGATCCCGATTTCGCGAGGTCTCGGCCTTTTTTAGCGAGCTTGATCTTGGCCGAAAAAAGGGCGAGATCTCGCGAGATTAACGAGATTGCACTTGAGCATAAAAAAGTTTTATTCGAAGCGCGGACTGACACGGACGGAGTTGCGTTGCTATCTGTCGGTTTGCAGCTGACTGCTACTGACTGCTGCGTTCAAAGAAGTCAAAGAAACTATGAGAAAATTAACTACGGAATTCTCTGGGAGCATTAAACAATAAGGAAATGAAATTATACGAGTCTGGGGGCTCTAAAAGCGAACTTTTACAGTTTGTGGATAACTAACTGCCTGAGATTTTTGGTTTCAACTAGCGTTGAATCCGAAAGGGCCTTCTCAGCGGCTGGTTATCTGGCTAACAAAATAAGAAGGCGTTTAGCAGACGATTCTTGATCGCGATAACCGACATCCATACGGGCGGAGCCGGGGGTAACAGCTAGTTTCTAATAGTCTGACTAATTGGTACATTTTGTTAATTAATCTGTAATATCTAATGGATCTACTGAGCAGATTAGATATAGTTTTATTTAATTAATAATAATATCGCAGTTTAATAGTCAACTCAACTTAGATAATAAGTTTCATTTTTAATTTACTTCTCGTTGTTTTTTTTGTTGTTATGGAACTGTTTTATTACTAAAAGATTCTTGTTTGATATTAGGAGAAAAAATTGGTTATTTCTTTCATTTGATATTTGATTTACGTGCGTCAAAGTTTACCACGTACTACTAATAAACTTCTATTATTAAAAAAGAATAAAGAATAATAAAGATACGTCAAACAATGTTTGATGCTTAATGTCTTATAATAGGTAGGTATATACTTAAATACCTTTTTTTTCCCTAATTTATTCAAATATTGTGATTATTTGTGAAAAAAAAAACATACAAAACTGCCAATCTCGCTTGACCCCCAATCTCGCGAGATTTGCATTCCCTATATGTACAGTCGAATTCAAAAGTGCAGTAGCAATCCTACGTAACTATAGCGTCAACATTCTAGCGCTACTTGTGACTTTTTTCTTTTAAGACAATTTATACACACAAATTGTTCTTCCGTAGGAATATTATCGATAATTTCGTTGTCACTACGTAAGCAACTGGTGGCCGAGTGGTTAAAGCGTGAGGTTTGTGGAAATGCAAAGGTTGATGGTTCAAATCCTACGATCTTGCAATAACACTTTTTTGTGTTTTATTTATAAATCAATATCATTGTATTATTTGTTAAATTTTAGCAAATATCAACATAAAATGTAAAAAGAATGCCAACTTCATGCAAAATTATTTTATCTATATTTAAAATTATATTTTTGTCATAAATATAAAAAAATCGTTATAAGCTGGAATCGAACCTGGAACCTCGTATCATTGTGAATCAATAGTATCTTGCTTAACCCACTTAGCTATCAGTTAATTTACTAAGTTGGTAAATTACTGTATTAGTATGTAATGACACACACTACAGACTGGACCGAAAACAATACTAAGTTGTCCGATTCTGCCCAATACTGTTCAACATCTTAGTTTGTATGATAAAATATGCCTTGCAAAATAAGATACCTACTGCGTAACTAACCTGAAACTATGACTTTATTATTTTACATCCCCAATGTAAGTCAAAATATAAACAATAAAATAAAGTCAAAATTTTGATGCAATATATAATATAAACTGAGAAAAATGCTATACTCCCTTTGTCTCCATATATTTGCACTACACGCTATTAGCGTATGACGTCACTTGCAAGTATAAATTTTCACGGAGCGTAATCAGGCGGCTCGAGAAATTGAATTTTCAAAATCAAATATCTCTAAAACTATTTGTCGTTCGTAGGTACGTATATTTCACTTTGGCAGTTCATTATATTATTCTTCTAATAAATCGATGGCGCCTCCACTCTCAAATCCTATTTTCCCGAGTATGCTGCTACTCGTATCGCGTTCTCGGAGGCACTCACTAGGTCCTCCGGTGTACCTACAGGTAGATGGGCATGCAGCACACGTTAGCAGGTAGGCCAAGGTCCCTCTGTCCCAATTGTACCATTGATTAGTACCATTAATGGTACTACTGGGAATCTTTGTCCCACTAGTACCATTAATGGTACTACTGGGAATATTTTTGTCCCACTAGTATGACTAGTACCATTAACGGTACTACTGGAAATCTTTGTCCCAGAAGTACCATTAATAGTACTAGTAGTATTGCTCGGGACTATATTATGTCTTGGACCTAAAGTGCGCCCAATATGTGCTTTATGCGCACAGTACACGTTTCTTGAGCGTCTTTTGAGGATAGCACGAGGTGCTACTCCGTTAGATGAGCTCAAACTCACCAAGCATAGTTTATTACAAAACAATCTGCACGCGCTAGGGCCTCATTTGTCTCGATTTAGGTCCAAGATACATGTCCCGAGGTATTTAGTGTAGATATTTTTCATGTAGTACCATCATCTACTGCAGGTGTTAAAAATTAACCAGAAAGATGTACCTAGAAAAGTCCAGATGAAATGTCCTAAGCCATTCGTACAATTATAATTATGTCATCTTTTGTGATTTTGGTTCCCTAAGAAAGCTCTTTGGTGCTCTTCTGGAGAGCGGCACCGCACTACAAATACGTGTGAGGGGTGTAATGCACAGTATAACAAATGTTTTAAAAGGAAACCCATGACTATTAGCCATTTTATTTTTTCATGTTTTGTTATAACTGGTCTTCACAATTATTTCGCATTGAGTAAAACCAGTTTTATGTTAACCAGCTGCATTAGGCCTTGTTTATTATATAAGCATGATACGTAATAGACCTATTTCGGACCGTACCCACATGGCTATAATTTCTTTTTCAACACACTTGCTTATAAACAGGCTTTTATTTCACCGCAATTAAGCACGGAATGACACCTATTTTAAACTGTGACTTTTTCATTGCTATTATTCACAAAAGTGAGTTATAGACATCTTTTTTTTAATTTCATTGATTAAGATGCTTTGTTCTTAAAAAAGTTTTGATACAAAAAAGATCGTGTCCAATATTACAAACGAATTAATATACCTATTGCTTGCTCATTTCATGCAACTTCGTATTTTAAAAGATAATTTCAACTTGTAGTACGTGTTTAATAAACAAAACTTTCACTAAAATGTATTTTCTTTTCTCTGTGAGTATTTACAGAGAAAAAAAAATCTTAATTCAAATAAGTAAGTAGATGACAAGGCAGCATGGTGATAGCACCTTAGCCTGTTCCGAAAGGAACAAATAAAAAAAATTTAGATGCGCGCGCATATTTATGACAAGTATGACAACAAATAGATTTTTAATATTGTGTTTTGATTGTGTTATGTAGTATTTTTAGTATTATTTTATTCGCAAGTGTGTTGAAAATAATCGTATGCCACTCGCGTGTATGGTGATTACCGTCCTCGGCTCTCTTAAGACCCTCACCTTTTGTACCATAATAATTCCGGGTTTATTATAACTAAGTATTTAAACCCACACACAACCCAACATTAGTATCGCGCACAATAGTACTAGTGGGATAAAGATTCCCAGTAGTACCATTAATGGTACTAATCAATGGTATAGCTGTATGTAAACCCGGCTGCAAAACTAGTATCGTGTACAATGGTACTAGTGGGACAAAGATTCCCAGTAGTACCATTAATGGTACTAATCAATGGTTCAGTTGGGAAAGAGGGGCCATGGTCTGTGGAGCAACTCCTCACTCACACCCCAGGTCCGCGTCATTTGAGAAACCCCACCTAGACCGATTCTCCCTGCTTCGGCCAACTTGTGTTCGAAGTCTATTTAGAGACTCTTTTTTTTTAATTTTTTTATACCACTTAGGTGGCAGACAAGCACACGGCCCACCTGATGGAAAGTGGTTACCGTGGCCTATGGACGTATGCAACACCAGGGGCGTCACACTCGTGCTGCCGACCCTGAAGAAACCTTCTAATGCCCTTCTTGAAGAACCCCATATTGTAGTCGCTTGGGAAAACCATCGCGGGGAGTTCATTCCACAGCTTGAGTGTGCGAGGGATGAAGTTCCTTTCATACCGCACAGTGCGCACCATTTCCGGTCGCAATGTGTGAGGATGAACTCCCCGCCTATGACGAGAAGTGCGATGATAGAATGTAGCTGTGGGCATCATGTCAAACAATTCATCTGAGCACAAACCATTGTATAGGCGGTAAAACACACACAGTGAAGCAAAGTCTCTCCTGAGACTGAGAGGTTCCACATCGCCTGTGAGTATGGGATTGCCGACTTCCACCATATCCGGGGGGAAGACTCTGTTTATATTATTGTAAACTGGTAATTTTTCGAGAGTAAAAAAAATAGTCAAATAGCCAACTACAAAATGTCAAAAGATACACTCTTGCCCATAACTTTATAAAAAATAGTAAAATTACGTCTGGTGCGTAACTGGTGATCTCGTCATATAAGCGTGATGCCCTGATCTTCCATTTGAGGTCACGGGGAGCGCAATCCGTGTATAAATACGGATGGCATTCTAATAGGTATTGTGCCAGCACGTTGTATGACAGTATTTTAAACTGGAACGTTGATCCTGAAAAGAAACAAACAATATATTTTATTACAAATAGCGCGGCTTTGCCGATATGAAATATCAATCTCGTCACTGCACAACCTACACTACTAATGATGAATGTAATATTATGCGCAACAAACGGTTAAACGCATGTTTAACCGTTTGTCGCGCATAATATTTTTTACAACACACCTGCTCATAAAAGTGATATTATTTCACCGCAAATAGGCACGTAATGACACCTATTATCAAACGGTGACCTTTTCATTGCTATTATTCACAAGTGAGTTATAGATTCTTCTTTAAATTTTATAGGTTAAGTTTCTATGTTCTTAAAAAAGTTTCGATACAAAAAAAAAAGTGTTTAATAGTACGAATAAATTAATACCAATGCCTATTGTATATTGTATAAATAATTTCAACTTGTAACACTTGTTTAATAAACAAAATTTTCACTCAAATTTAACTTTTTTTTTTCTAAGTACAGAAAAAAAAACAGTAAAAAAAAGTTAAATTCAAACCTCATTTTTTTTTAAATATGGCCAATCGCCATTTTGAGATACACGCGCATAGGAAAACGAATTAATTTGTAGTATTGTTTATTCAGTATTTGTAGTATTATTTTATTCGCAAGTGTGTTGTAAAACGTCGTATGCCACACTTGAGTATGATGATTACACTTGTACCATAATGTACTATTATTTAACCGCATTTGTTGGTTGGTATTAATAAAAACCGATTATTATTCATAATTACCTATTCATTACACTGACCGTAACGTCCGTAACATAATATGTATTAGGTCCTTACGTATGAAATTAGCGTTTTGTCGTACTGATCAATTTGATCTGAAATATCTCCTCTTTGGTTAAGAATTCAAATTAATGAGTTCATTTAGTTGGTTTTTAGGGTTCCGTAGCCAAATGGCAAAAAACGGAACCTTTATAGATTCGTCATGTCTGTCCGTCCGTCAGTCTGTCTGTCTGTCCGTCCGTATGTCACAGCCACTTTTCTCCGAAACTATAAGACCTATGCTGTTGAAACTTGGTAAGAAGATGTATTCTGTGAACCGCATTAAGAATTTCACACAAAAATAAAAAAAAAGCATTAAATTTTGGGGGTCCCCATACTTAGAACTGAAACTCAATTTTTTTTTTCATCAAGCCCATACGTGTGGGGTATCTATAGATAGGTCTTTAAAAATGCTATTGAGGTTTCTAGCATATTTTTTTTCTAAACTGAATAGTTTGCGCGAGAGACACTTCCAAAGTGGAACAATGTGTGTCTCCCCCCCCCCCCCCCCCCCCTCTAACTTCTAAAATAAGAGAATGATAAATCTAAAAAAAATATATGATGTAAATTGCCATGCAAACTACCACTAAAAATTGGTTCGAACGAGATCCAGTCAGTAGATTTTTTTTAATACGTCATAAACGGCAATTTTCGCCTTTACTACTAAGGAACCCTTCATGGGCGAATCCGACTCGCACTTGGCCGATTTTATTTTTTCTTTGGAATACAGTCGTTTATTTGTTATTTTCCTCATTATTTTTTCTTTGGTGTCGCTTATTACCGCGCAATGGAAAACATGAAATATCGGTATATTTACGAGTACGACTTCTACCGTGGCACCAGTGCTGCAGAAACAGCTCGAAGAATTAATGATGTGTACAGCGCTGGTGTCGCTAAAGAAATCACGGTACATTTTTGGTTTCAACGTTTTCGTTCTGGAAATTTCGACCTTAAGAACCAACCCCGTGGACGGCCGGAGATCAAAGTGAAAAACGAAGAATTAACGCCCGTAGCACATCTCCGCCGTTTCGCGGCGGACAGCGGAACTGCTAGTTGAGTTTCGCTGTGTTCAAGTGTAGCTGGAGCAGCGGAACATGAGCGGAACTTGACACTTGTTATCTAATATGGAGCGCGTACCCGAATCTAACTGGTCCGTGTAGAACGCATGCGCCAACTACCTGACTTCTGATTGCTCCGTTCAACATGATAACGTCTTTTTCGCATGCGCGAACTTGATACCGTGCGTCAAGAACTTTCAAAATCAACAGGGCCGAAATTGGGTAATTGGCTGTCTAGTTAAATTATTAGTTACTTTATGGTGAGTGATAGGGAAAGGAGATGTTCACTTTTTGTATGGACAATGGGGACACTAATTTGCACAAATATAATATATATAAATTAGTTTTATATTTGTTACCATTATACGTTAACATTACATTTAGATAAATATAATATTAATACAATTAAAAGTCTATTATTATAATAAAAAGCGTACCTTCCACATTTAATTCTCTCTGAATTTCTAGCCATGCTTGCAATTTTTTCACGTTATTTTTATAATGTGGATGACTAACAGTTTTGCACACCTGAGGGCATTTTAAATGATAGCCCAGGATCGTCCGGGGAGCGCGAGATATGCTCTAGGCAATCTTACACCCTGAGGACCCAAGACGGCGCGCGGCGTGCGGTTTTCAGTGGGTGCGATGATCGACCGGAGTGGTAGGTATCTGAGGGGACTGCCGCGCGAATAAAAAGTAGGAGCGTGATCAGAATTCGACGTGTGTGGAGCCGTGGGCAGCAGCTATGTATAATACTAGCAGTTGCCCGCGGCTCCGCCCGCGTGGAATTCGGATTCCGTTCCCACTTTTTTTTCGTGCTAAAGTTCCCTCGGATATGGTCAGGAGTGATTCTCGAACTGAACTGAACTCTGACCCACTAAAAACGCATGCCGTCGCGGGTCTTTATTTGCTAGCCTATGTTACTCCCATTATTGAAATCAGTCAACAACAAACAAAAAAAAAAAGACGTGTGGCACTCGGGGACTGCCGCGGTAAAGCTATTGCATAGCATTTTTTATGAACTTATGCAATTATAATAAATAATAATTTGAATTTGAATTTGAATTTGAATTTCGGATTTCGGATTTCGAGTCCGAGTCCGAGTCTGAATTTGAATTTGAATTTGAAAACTAACAACTTATGCAATTATAATTACTTACGTTAAGCGAAGCTACTTCGGAGCAGCTCGGCTCTGTTCGTGCGAGCTCGGAGGTGTTACCATTTTTCGTTACGGAATTTCTGGATTCGGTCTCCACGCTCAAGGCCCGCGATAAAAGCTATGCAATAGCTTAACAAGAAAAGGACTTTCCTCTTTAGAATATTAGTGTACCTAGATGTAGGTAATACCATCCTGTACAAAAAACTGTAGACGGCGAAAAAATAATCAAAGTAAAACTTTTTTACTGATCTTGATTCATTTGGAATTTAAAAGACCCCTAATGCGGCCCTGCAATTTACGTGTTACGTAAAATTGTCACGTGACAACACTGACAAAATAGCGGACGAAGCGCGGAGGTGTGAACGGCATAGGCGAAACTGCGCGGCGAAAGAGATAGAACATAGGTAAATCTATGCATTAGAACATGCCGTTTCGCTAGAGTTCCGCTCCTCGTACAACTGACAGAACATGGCGAAACGACCGCGGTTCCGCTATACGCGGTTTCGCGGCGGAGATGTGCTACAGGCGTAAAGGCTATTGTGGAAGCGGATCCATCACAAAGCACTTCAGAGATAGCATATATAATTATGTATATAATATATTGTGTATGTATTGTATATATTATGTATTTATCTACATATAGGTACCTATATTGATATGTTTATGTTACTTCCCAGTCGCATCCGAAGCTTTCAGCTCGGAGTCTGGGGTCCGCTTAACCAGTCTTAACTACGGATTTGGCTAGACCTCGATATTTTCCGTGAAACGATTGTCATCTGACCTCCAACCCAATGTTAACATTAGGTGATATCGAAGCTTTGCAGTTAGACCGTTGTTTTTGGATTTTTTAGGGCTCCAACTACCTGTAACGACTGCCATAGATGTTCTTATGGCAACCGGGACCGACGGCTTAACGTACTCTCCGAGGCACGACCAGACCAATGCAAATACTCATATTTCATTCGCACAAATATTTGCACTGAGCGGGGATCGAACCCGCACCTCCTGCGTAGCGGCCGCGTTCACTACCGCTACGCCACAGAGGCTGTGATGAAAAGTGGATATTGTACGATAAACGAAAGCGCTCATCGCAATGGCTGAACCCTGGAGACCCAAATCCTGCCCTAAACGAAAATTGACTCAGAAAAAGTTACTTGTAAGTGTTTGGTGGACTAGCGCCGGTGTCGTTCACTACAGCTTTCTTAAATCTGGCCAAACGATTACGGCAGATATCTATTGTCAGCAACAGCAAACCATGAAGGAAAAACTAGCTGTTAAACAACCGAGATTGGTCAATCGCTCTAGGCTACTGCTGCTTCACGACAACGCAAGACCACACACTGCACAACAAACAACCACTAAGTTAGCTGAGCTACAATTGGAATGTCTGCGACATCCACCGTACTCCCCGGACCTTGCTCCAACAGATTACCATTTTTTCCGGAATTTGGACAACTTCTTACAAGGAAAAAAATTCCACTCCGATGCAGCAGTCCAAACCGCCTTCAAAGAGTTTATTGATTCTCGCCCCCATGGTTTTTATAGTAAAGGGATCAATGAACTACCCATAAGATGGCAAAAGTGCATAGATAACAACGGTGCATACTTTGATTAATTAAATATACATATTTTACAAAAAAAAATCGACTTTTCATCCCACCATCTCGGAAAGAGTATTTTTGCTATTCGATAACTGAGCGCAAAAGTCGTTTTTATCCTCTAGAGGATAAAGTAAATTTAAATTTAGAACATCGTGTGTACTAGGTTTGTGAACTCAAAACATCATTAAACCTATTTACTTCTACCTCTATGGTGCCGAATTTATCATACAACTTTTTTTTAATTCATGAAAGACTCAGACTCGGAACCTCCTCGGTGTACTTTTTTTTTTAAATTTGTTTTGCGCGCATCAATTTTTTTTACGTCATATTGTTGAACATTGTTGTTGAATTTTAATTTTTTTGTATTTTATTATTAGTATTAATACACATGTTATACAGCCTCCGTGGCGTAGTGGTAGTGAACGCGGCCGCTACGCAGGAGGCACGGGTTCGATCCCCGCTCAGTGCAAATATTTTGTATGCATGAAAATGGGTATTTGCATTGGTCTGGTCGTGCCTTGGAGAGCACGTTAAGCCGTCGGTCACGGATGCCATACGAACATCTATGGCAGTCGTTACGGGTAGTTGGAGCCCTTAAAAGTTCAACAACAACGGTCTAGCTGCAATGCTTCGATATTGCCTAATGTAACCATTGGGTTGTGGAGGTCAGATGGCAGTCACTTCACGGAAAATATCGAGGTCCAGCCTAATCCGCAGTTAAGACTGGTAAAGCGGACCCCGGACTCCTAGGGGAAAGCTACGGATGCGACTGGGAATTAACGCTAGGAAGGAGAAGCATTTCATTATTTCCTCGCTGAGGTGGGATGAAAAGTTACGTGTTGCACTCGAGTGCAAAGATTTTTCACCTTGTGCTCTTTTGATTCCCTCGCTAACGCTCAAGATTTTAATTTGTGAATCACTCGCTGCGCTCGTGATTCAAATTTAGAATCTTTCGCTTGCTCAGTCATCAAAACTGAGCACGCAGTTAAAAAGCAACTTTGCACTCTTGTATAACAAATAACTATTTTATTCCTCCCGTACAAAACGCCAATTTCATACGTAAGGACCTAATATATATATTTATATTATATCATATATAGAATATGGTTAATATCCCGGTAAGTGCTATATTATATTACGGGATGCCATTTTTTCTCATAATGGTTTTTGTCCTAATTTAAATTGTCATAACAAGTTAGGCATAATTTTCTTTGTCATAATAATAGTGTGCCATAATTGGTTTTTAGCATACTATGTTATTAAGCATAAATATTGTATATCCTAATGTTTTTATTCATAACTTTGATATGCATAAAGTTGTAAAGCATATTGTTTATTTGTCTAATAGTTATTTGGCAGATTTATTGAGAAAGCCCCTGATTCCGACTTGGATAGATTAGGTTAGAAGGCTAATGCGGGAGCGGAGCGGAGCGAAGCTCCAGCATTAGGCCTTCGTGGTTATTTTTTTTTATAACCATGTAGAACTTTATTTAGTCAAATGAACATTCTGGCTCAAAATGGTTACGCGTCGTTATGCTTAAGTAAACTTATGCTTTGGGACAGTATGCATAAAAAATATTATGCTTATAGTAAATAGGATTAAAACAATTATGATTAAAAAGTTATGGCAAATGAGTATTATGCGTAAATAATGTTAGGACAAGTAACATTATGCAATGTTAAATTATGACATAAAATTATAGGAATAAAAATAGAGAACCTTATATTACCACACGAAATTATTATTAAATTTAGTCAAATCAAGTGTAACAGAACAAAATACCAACTGCAGAGAATGAATTTCGATGCTGTCCGTAATTTTTAGGGTTCCGTAGCCAAATGGCAAAAAACGGAACCCTTATAGATTCGTCATGTCTGTCCGTCTGTCTGTCTGTCTGTCTGTCTGTCCGTCCGTCCGTATGTCACAGCCACTTTTCTCCGAAACTATAAGGCCTATGCTGTTGAAACTTGGTAAGTAAATGTATTCTGTGAACCGCTTTAAGTATTTTACACAAAAATAGAAAAAAAGTATTAAGTTTTAGGGGTCCCCATACTCGAACTGAAACGCAAAAATTTTTTTTTCATCAAACCCATACGTGTGGGGTATCTAATAGATAGGTCTTTTAAAATGCTATTGAGGTTTCTAACATATTTTTTTTCTAAACTGAATACTGTTCTAAACTGAATGTGTCGCCCCCCCCCCCCCACTCCCCCTCTAACTTCTAAACTAAGAGAATGATAAATCTAAAAAAAATATATGATGTAAATTGCCATGAAAACTACATCTAAAAATTGGTTCGAACGAGATCCAGTCAGCAGTTTTTTTTTAATACGTCATAAACCGCAATTTTCGCCTTTGCTACTACGGAACCCTTCATGGGCGAGTCCGACTCGCACTTGGCCGATTTTATTAGCAAACTACAATGCCACATCGTCGGACGATAATGTGGAAATTCTCTCCATAACTATGCTTCCGATGTGTGCTTCTAGGTAGATACGATGTCTATCTATATTTCCTGCACGCTGAATTGTAGGACGTAAAATTATTACGGTGCGGCCTGACTATCTACTTAATGAAGAATTGAATGGCAAAAGTACAACTACTGCGCACAATCGGTGTCAAAAACGAGAAGTAAGTTTTGAATAACAGTGACCCTCTTGTGAAATGAAGTTTTTGCGAATCTGTTATAATGTAGGTACGTAGGTAGGTACGCCAAAGATTACTATTATTCTCCTCGTTAAACCCGTTAGCCAAATTATATTGCTTGTGCTAGGAGTCTGTTCCCGTCGGTCTTCATTTTGGAGTTTAAACATGCTAAATTACAAGTTAAGCCTTAGCCAAAAGAATATTTCAAACATATATAATATATCTATATACCTTCTGTCTGTCTGGTACAGTTCCTCCTCATAACCTTCTCCCAAACTCTAAAGTTAGATGATACTGTGAAATTTCCCTTCGCCCCATCTCCCTCTGGAGGTGACCCTTGGGCAGTCTTTCTTCGCCATCCCTCGAGTGGATCATCGTCATCGCTGGAACTAATACATTAATTTAGTTTACAATTACAAATATTTCATGCTTAAGTTGCTTCTTGCTTTAAATATTGAATATTGGGGAATTTCTCAAAGCTTATTCATACATTCATAAATATACTCACGCTTTTCTTCCTCTTAGGTGACTACCTAAGAGGAAGAAAAGCGTGATATCGAAGCATTGCAGCTAGCTAGACCAGTGGTTGGGCTCCAACTACCCCTAACAACTGCTGTATTTTCTTTGTTCGTATGGCAACCGGGACCTACGGCTTAACATGCTAAGAGGCACGACCAGACCAATGCCAATATCTATATTCAAACATACAATAAATACAGCCTTATAGGTATATGAAACACTAGCCTTCCGCCCGCGGCTCCGCCCGCGCGCATCTCGGTTAACGCGACCTTTGCTCATATCTTCGGTTCTACTCAACCGATTGCGATCAAACAAACGTAAGATTTTAAGTCTGAGTAAGCCCTTTCTAACAAAAAAAACCGCATCAAAATCCGTCCAGTAGTTTTTGCGTCTATCGCGGACAAACAGACAAACAGACAGGAAATTAAAAAAAAATATTTTCGTGTTCAGTATCGTTAATATAACATAACCCAAGTATTTTTCTTTAAATATCTCCAATGTACAGACACGACCACTTTACAATTTTATATAATAGTATAGATAGATAGAAGGTTTCTGTTTACATTTTTTTTTTTCATATTTTTGTCACAAGTGTCACAACACAGTGGTATAATCCTACCGGGGGAGCTGTACCGTCCCCATGGTGCGCGCGGTGTGGCGGGGGTCGAGGAAAAACAAAGAAAAGAAAGAACAAGAATCGATGAGATCTACTATGTCGGACACATCTTACGATATCATTTAACACTTTGAAGGCCGGATATTAATAAAATTCCCTATTTAATAATTTTCTGCTCTTTACGCTAGTCGTAAAGATGTATTGAATAATAAGAGATATAATTAATGAGCAGTTTTCCAGTAGGTATAATAATCAGTTGGTTTTTATATCATCAGGAGATGGCGCTAGCATAGCTTTTGGTAATTTTAATGTACTCTGTGGTTTGTTTGTAGTATTTTTTCAAGACATTTGCGATATTGCCAAAGTTTAATTTCATTTACCCATATTATAATAGATAAAATATTATAAAACGCTTAATTCTTTTCGCGTCACTGTCTGTAATTTCAAATAATAATATTATATTTAAAATAATTGTATCAGAAAAAATTACAAATTATTTATGTGAAGTAAATCATTACAAAACCGAAGAACATTTTTTCCATAAATTAGGGAACACTAGATGTGACACCACACTGTTCTTACCAAAAGTGCCGGCTGCGCCATCTAGCTCGTCTTTAGGAACCCTAAAAATACCTACTAGAAAACTGCTCATTCAATCAAAGGACCTAAATAATTTATTTACTCAATGAACTATCTATAGTATAGTAAGTTAAATGAATACAAACAAAATAGTACATTATGGTACAAGTGAGCAACGTTGGTGATTACCGCCGAGGCGCCATTGAGACCCGAGCCGCCAGGCGAGGGTCTTAAGACAGCCGAGGACGGTAATCATCATGCTCACACGTGCCATACGACGTTTTACAACACACTTGCGAATAAAATAATACTACAAATACTAAATAAACAATACTACAAATTAATTCGTTTTCCTATGCGCGCGCATTTAACAATGGCGGTCGACCATATTTAAAAAAAAATGAGGTTTGAACTTAACTTTTTTTTACTCTGTTTTTTTTTCTGTACTTAGAGAAAAAAAAAAGTTAAATTTGAGTGAAAATTTTGTTTATTAAACAAATATTACAAGTTGAAATTATTTATTTAAATACGAAAACGCATCAAATGAACATACAATAAGCATATTAAATTTATTAGTACTATTAAACACGTTCTTTTTTGTATCGAAAGTTCGAAACTTTTTCAAGAACATAGAAACTTAACCTATTAAATTAAAAAAAAGAATCTATAACTCACTTGTGAATAATAGCAATGAAAAAGTCACAGTATGATAATAGGTGTCATTCTATGCCTATTTGTGGTGAAATAATAGTACTGTTATGAGCAGGTGTGTTGTAATAGTACATTATGGTACAAGTAATCATCATGCTCACACGTGCCATACGACGTTTTACAACACACTTGCGAATAAAATAATACTACAAATACTAAATAAACAATAGTACAAATTAATTCGTTTTCCTATGCGCGCGCATTTAACAATGGCGGTCGACGATATTTAAAAAAAAATGAGGTTTGAACTTAACTTTTTTTTACTCTGTTTTTTTCTTCTGTACTTAGAAAAAAAAAAAGTTAAATTTGAGCGAAAATTTTGTTTATTACACAAGTATTACAAGTTGAAATTATTTATTTAAATACGAAAATGCATCAAATGACCATACAATAGGCGTATTAATTTATTCGTAGTATTGTTATGAGCAGGTGTGTTGTAAAATATTTTACAACACACCTGCTCATAACAGTGATATTATTTTACCGCAATTAAGCACGGAATGACACCTATTATAAAACTGTGACTTTTTCATTACTATTATTCAGAAAAGTGAGTTATAGATTCTTTTTTAAATTTTATAGGAAGTGTCTATAATTGTCTATGTTCTTAAAAAAGTTTTGATACAAAAAATAACGTGTTTAATAGTACGAATAAATTAATACGCCTATTGTATGGTCATTTGATGCATTTTCGTATTTAAATAAATAATTTCAACTTGTAATACTTGTGTAATAAACAAAATTTTCGCTCAAATTTAACTTTTTTTTTTCTCTAAGTACAGAAAAAAAACAGAGTAAAAAAAAGTTAAGTTCAAACCTCATTTTTTTTTAAATATGGTCGACCGCCATTGTTAAATGCGCGCGCATAGGAAAACGAATTAATTTGTAGTATTGTTTATTTAGTATTTGTAGTATTATTTTATTCGCAAGTGTGTTGTAAAACGTCGTATGGCACGTGTGAGCATGATGATTACCGTCCTCGGCTGTCTTAAGACCCTCGCCTGGCGGCTCGGGTCTCAATGGCGCCTCGGCGGTAATCACCAACGTTGCTCACTTGTACCATAATGTACTATATCCTATCATATCCTACTATCCTACTTTCTACCGATACTTTAAATGCGAAAGTTTCTGAAGATGTTTGTATGTTTGGATCGTTTGCTCGTAGCTCAATCACGCTCTAAAGGCTGAACGGATCTTTGAAGTTTGGTGCAGGGATAGATTATTCTTGAAAAACATATTTATATGCTACTTTATTTTCTGGGAATAGCTTTCCATACATTTTTGGGAAAAGAATCAAAATCCCACCTAAGTAAAGCCGCGGGCAACAGCAACATATTTAATAAAAACAGGCAAATTATGAGTAGAAACTAAGTTAACTGATAATTAAAATCAGAACTTTTCAACTGAAGTTATTCTCTTCTTTAGTTCATCTATTGTTTTGCCATCGGAACTTGAATCAGAGACGTTCTTTAATATATTTATTTTTTTTAAATATCGTTCTTCACATCACGGGATATCGTACGACCTATCTTTGAATTGTAATCTCATGTGCGTCTGACGTAGACTGTCCGGTACAAACTACACGAGATGCCGCCGCCAGCACTGGCGGCGGACTGACCAAATCTGACGTTCGGTATTCCCCCCCGTCTCGCCGCGCACATACCTAAGGCGCGGTACAGCAGTAGCAGTCGGACTATAGTACCGATCATCATAGTAGGATACGTTCTGCTCTTATAGATACGTTAGTTCAGGACCTCCTGCTGCCGGCCGCCGTCGTCTCTTTCGCAGAGAGAGTGGGTCTTTGTTCCCATGCACCTTTCGCCACGCATCTAACAGTGTAAGGGCCCTCGCCTGCAGGTCCCATGGCCCGCTAACAGTGTAAGGGTCCTCGCCTGCAGGTCCCATGGCCCGCACAATCTCCCCGTAGTCTCCTGCAGGAGTCATCCGGCCCCCTCATGTTGGACAGCAGCGGCGCCAGAGCGGCAGCTGTGCAGACTTCGGAGCTGCTCCCCGAAGTTCCATCGGTCTTCGAGCACGAGCCCTAAATATTTCATTTTGGGCTTGGCTGCTGATAGGAATGCCTTGTAATGTGATGCTGGATACCTCGGGTAACACGCTTCAAGACCCATGGTAAAACAGAGCCTCGGTTTTATGCAGAGGCACCTGGAGACCCAGCCGCCGGATCCGCTCCACGTCTTGGATAACCGCGGTCAGGGCCTTCAGGGTCGCTTCGACCACAAAGCTGCTACATACCAATGTAGCACCGCACGCGGCCACAAGTATGTCATCCAAGTAATACATGACAGCGGCACCGCCTGTGAGCTCTCTGTCGTAGAAGCACTCTGTCGTATCCGATATTCCACCGGTGTAAACAGAGCGTTGGAGCGCCTCTGGCAGAAGCTATATGGGCCATCCACAATGGGTAGGTAGGCAGGTGCCAAGTCCGCCGGGCGCCCCGTCTTCCACAATTGCTGAATCATGTTCGTGACATCGCAGATAGAACAGAGTAGCCTTCGCTAGCGCCCTCACGTTCTGCAGAAACCGCCAAGCTACGTGGGTAATAAATGTCTGACAATTGCGCCGTTGCCAAGTCCCGGTAGAGAGGAAGTGCGTGAAGTGAGGGCGTAGCGGCTCGCCATACTGACAGTCTCTTGGCATTCCATTTTAGTTTTAATGGATGCTGATACGTTATGTAGTGTTAAAAGGGGGGAAGACTTGACGTCCAGTGGGCGGCAAAAACGAAGACTATTATTGTCACCTGACAATTACCAACACTAAAAAAGAAAACATTCCAAGCGAATATCCGGATAGCACTTATCAACAAAATCGATTCATTTTTATTTACATAGATGATTTTTAGATTAAAATAGGTATAGTAAGTAGTAGGTAATCAAATACATACACATCGAAATGTCCTCCATAGCTGGCATGATTAACAGTTGGTTGCAATGGATCTGTCATTGGCCTGCGAGGCTCGCAATCTATATTCAGAGAAGGTATCTTGATTTTCAACCGTTTCTTCCCACCACTGTGTTGTTTGTGGCACTGTGCACTTGTGTGAAGCCGTGTGGTTACTATTGTGTGAGTGCCGGCCGCGGTGCATATCTTACTCTTGCAATTTAAATATGGAAATCTTGTCTCTTTGTCAACCTTCTTACATGTAAACCAAAGACATCTGTAAAAACTTTTGGTCAATTTCAGCATAGCTTTCATGTATTACTAAGTACGAATCATATTTTTACTTTCACAACTAGCCTAGCTCTAGCTCTTTTAAACCTGTTTTGTACATGCATTAACATAATCCTCATTACATTATATTATGCTTAAAATATTTTTATTGTAGCCATGGAATTTGCTCTGTTGGGTCTATCCTGAAACAAAATTATTGTAATTTACAAAGAAATATTTATAAGTATATAATGTTGCCCACATTTGTACAGTAGTCATGCAGAACATACACACTTCTGCAGAAAACACATGCTAATGCTACAAACCCCATGCCGTTTATTACACCCATGTAATTGCAAGCAGAGCTACACAGATCGTACAGATCGTGGAGCATACACAAAACATTAAAATGGGACTTCCTAAAAATCTAAATTAGATAATACAAATAATATTTAAAATGGCCCACAAGTTTGAATGGTTTAAATGCTCCGCATCTTGGCACCAACATATAGGAGCTGGTTGTTGTCACATTCCGTGAAGCGCAATGAGTGTGAGTCAATTACTGGTCACATATAGACTACAGATGACATAAGCTGATCAGAAGTTCCTTTGGCAACCGGGACCGACGGCTTAACGTGTTCTTCGAGGCACGACCAGACCAATGCAAATACCATATTCATGCATACAAGTATGTGCACTGAGTGGGGATAGAACCCGCACCTACTGCGTACCAGCCACGAAAAACTTTCACCCTCCTGCTACCAAGCCCTTTTCCTAATAGTGGCAAAACAACATTTACTGCGTTAGCTAGTACAGAGCAGTTCAAAACTTATTGGCGGCTCGGAAGTTCGTAGTAGTACAACACAGCGCAGGTTCAAGACAATTGGCGTTTATGAGAAGAGAGCGAGTCAAATAACGCGAGAACATTAAAAGTCACTGGATTCCCTTTATAATGACAATGAAGAATAAAGGTCCAACCCCACCAAACGCACGGCATCGGCCCGCATCGGAACGGATTTAACAATCTTTAAACAACATTAAATCTTATTATCACAGTGTTTAAAGTTTATATTACCAAGTCACGCACGACAGCTTGACAGCGGCCGCGTGTGGCGACATGTGTCAACGGATGAACGCAGCCGGCGACATGCCGCGGCACACGATCGGCTCTGTCCGCGTGTGACGGTATGCCGCGACATGCCGCGACACACGATCGGCTCCGTCCGCATGTTACCGGCTCCGTTCGGATACCGTAGCCTGCGCTTGGAGGCGAGAATGTTCTCGTGACCCCTTCTCGATACTGCGCTTACTATAGATTGAAGTCCCGCAATTATAATGAATTTTGAAGAAAGATTGGTATGTTTAGTACAGAACTATCCGTGTCTTTACGACATGAATTCACCTGACCTGACATGAAATTAGCATGTCAGGTGAGAAAATATGTTTATTTCTATATTTTTTACAGTAAGTATTTTCAATTATTGACATATTTTCTTGCTATCCTGACATACTGGTATCACCACAGCTGTAAAAGCTAACTTATTAATGAACATGATGTTTGTGTACGAAATACGTTTGAAAATGTTTACCGTCTACCGTTATTTAATTCGTCTTTTCCTTCTCTGTATTTTACTATTATTTTCTTCTTTTTCTTCTTCTTCCATTGCAATAGCCAATAATACTTTTCGTCAATTTCAACCATTTTCAAAAAATACGACACTCAACACTCAAAATAATTGAAATGACTGGCGCGAAAGGGTTGGGTTCTCAAGCAAAGCGGCTAGCCGGTAGTATGCGGCGACATCCGGCCGGACGCGTTCGGATCTGTAGGCACATGCTGTAAGAACATTTCGAACGATCGAAGGAACTCGACAGCTCAATCCGCGGCGATATTTCCATTCTGCTTGCTGTAAATTTTGTGTCGTCACGTTCTTGAGCATGAGGGTGATGTATGTTTACGTGTTCGACAACGAGACATCACCAAAACAGCATGCAATATTGAAATATCACTGCAGATTCAGCTTTCGAGTTCGTTCGATTGTTCGAAATGTTCTTACAGCATGTGCCTACTGGCCGCGTCCGTTCGTATGCGTTGCGATGCGGACCGGGCGGTTGATGCGATGCGGACCGGGCGGTTGATGCGATGCGGACCGGGCGGTTGATGCGACGACTTCCGGCCGGACGCGTTGGGATGTGGCCGCGTCCGTTCGTATACGATGCGATGCGGGCCGGTGCCGTCCGTTTGGTGGGGTTGGACCCTAAGACTTTTCAAGTGTTAGTAATTAAGGATAGTCAATAGGATATAGATGTACTCGTAGTCATACTAAAACCTGCCTACCCCGGTGGGAAACAGGCGTGAGTGTATGTATGTATAAATTAGTAATGTTTGTTTGCTTTTTTTCTTTTGTTCGTTATTACAATCTTAGTACTATTGTGTAAAGAAGACATTATCATGCCAAAATCATGTACGTGCCGAATTGTGGCAGGTATCATGTGATTCACCCGAACACTGCTGAAACTGGTCCAGTTATAGTGATCAACATGATTCCTTAATATTCTGAATATAAATATAGAATAATTTCCATTACTATAACTAGACACAATAAGCAACATGTCACTAATATATCCAACACACATAGCGAAGTCATTATATCCGACTTAATAATTTTACATGAAAACAATACTTTGCTGTGCAATTGCTTTATAATAAGTCGTTGGTAAATATAGGCAGAGTCGTATATAAACGGATTCTACTGTATTAGTTTCACATAATTAATCAGTAACAGGAGGAGATAGTTTTAAAAATACCATTTTTAATTTATAAGTACCCAGTTAATGGCAATAGGCTCGCCACCTATTACATTGGGACCTAAACATAAACGGCGAAATGTGGGTGCTAGCACCTCTGCCTACCCCTTCAGGGATATACGCGTGAGTTTATGTTATCTTATGTTTTAATATACCTATTTTTGACATTGATTATAAATAGATGAAGTGGGTAACTTCATCAATCTTCTAATGAGATAAAGAATAGGCATTGTTATAATAAATAGGTACCCGATTTCTAACAATCAACGTACAACTGAGACAAGTCAAGACATAATAAAAATAATAATGATTGTCCACTAACTATTTTTTACTATTTTATTCAAATGGTACCGCATTTATCTATTATATAACTTAGTTTTCGGCAAACATAACGATAGAAAATTTATAGAAACAAGGAAAAGCATCGTAACATAGGTAACAAACATCTTAACCTGCCACAAAATATTTAGAATGTGAACAAAATTAACTCACATGCATAAAAACAAAATCATGGTATTACAATGTATAATAGCAAAGAGCAAAAACCATGACGGACATCTAAAACCTACAATAAAAATACAGTTTTACTGACCCATCGACCTTTCGTATCGTGACTCTCATTTGCTCTCATTTGTCATTTTTGACAACATGACAACATACGGTAGATAAATGCCAAAATACATGTCATCTTAGGGGTCCATTACACGCTAGGTTTTGCCATGGTTTAACCATCAATCACGCCTTGATTGACCAATAACCTTAGAGTATACATCTTATCTATAGAGCACGCCTTAGCAAGTATGAACTGCTATCACAGGTGTGAACAGTGCCTAGAATTTTTAACAACTGCAATCAGTAGCAAAACAATGTCTGTCAAAGTGGTTTCGCAAATTAACAGTTTATTTCATTTTGTGGTAATAATAGTCAACTGTGCTGTGCCAGGCTGTCAAAAAGATTCCCGAAAGTAGTGAACGCGGCCGCTACGCAGGAGGCGCGGGTTCGATCCCCGCTCAGTGAAAATATTTGTGTGCATGAAATATGAATATTTGCATTGGTCTGGGTGTTTCCATGTATAATATGTATGTATTTACAAAAAAAAAATGTATCTTAGTATGTTTATCCGCATTCTAGAACCCATAACACAAGCTAGTTAAGCTATGCTTACTTTGGGTCTAGATAGCGTTGTGTAGAATGTCCTACAATATTTATTATTTATTTATTTATATCACCGGTGAGTAGTATTATATGACTAATTTATTTGTTTTCATAAAATTTATACGGGTCTCCTAGGGGGATGCGAGAAACGCGGGGCGGGTTACAGCTGACGGCTGTCACCGGCCATTTTTTCTTTTAAATGAATAGTACAGAATACACATACACTTTCGGTTACGATAATTTTCTTTTCGCAGTAGAATTTCACTGTAGGTTTATTTTATGTAAGTATAGAGAATCCCTCCCTGTATCATCTGATGCAGGCTGTCCCTCGTATTCTGGGGGGGACACATCAGCGCAACTAACAAAATACAAAACTCAAGAACCAAAAGTCCCATGCCCAAAGGTAAGACCTGGGAGATCCGTATCGGAGTCTCTAGGGGAGGACCTTACCCAAATGAGCATAGGTGAAGGAAAGAAGTCACAAGGTAGCGAGTGGACTACCGTCAAGTACAGGCGGAAGAGGACTCGCAGGAAAAAGGAACCAGCGGAGTCTTCGAACCAGATCCGACCCGGCGCATCGACCAGCTCGGGAGCGCCGACGACAGATCCAGGTAAGAGGGCTCATAAAGTCAAGAGACAAGGCACGGACCCCGAGGAACGGACGCAGCAACGTCCCTCCAAGCGGCCGAGAAACCATCCTCCGAGTACTGAGGGCCCGCGAAAACCCACGGCGGGTCAGAGCGAGCTCTCGGTCATCATTGAACGAGAGGATGGAGTCACAATGGACGAGACCACAGCGGCGGAGATCAGAATCAGGTTAGTTGACCTGATAGAGATCGCTGCGTTGAGCGGAATTGGCGGCCGGAGCCTGCAATTCGTCGCCTCGGGATTAGTGGCGGAAGGATACTTCCTGGTCAGCCCTAAAACCGAGGAGGCGATGACATGGCTGTTAGGGTGCGAGTTCGGTAAGTTCAACGGAGTTGCTCTCAGGCCAAGGAAATTAGACCTTTACCGAGTGGCGGTCTGGCTTCCCGGCAACGCAGGCGGAATCAGGATCGAGCCCCTGGAGCTGATCAAGATCCAGAACGGAGACCGGGAAGAGGACCTCAAGATATCCGAGTGGAACCTCATCCGCAAGGAAGTTCTCCCCCTGGGGGTGCGACTTGTGGTGGGGGTCCCCAAAGTAGCTTGTAAAGACTCCTGGCTTATCTATCAGGCAACGACGGTCTTCGTCCGCGCCTTGAATAAACCAGCACAAGAACCCAAAAAGTCCGAAGAGGTTAGGTGTACTTGTCCCGTCCACCCCACAAAGACACCGGGTATGGAGCTAAGCAGTAGTGCCGATCAGCTCGTAGCCCCGAAGGTGGGCGCAGCCGACACTGGTACGCTGCAACACAAGCGCCCCAACCCAATCAGCACACAACAAGCGCCCCACACGCAGGTGGCATCGGTCGTAAGCGGGGGGAACGAACCCCGGACAGGAACCTCGAAGGAGGACCTCTCCGGGACTAGGACACCCCGTAAAGGGCCATGCCCAGACAACATTACACATCCCCTCCCTGCAAAGCGCAGTGATGTGACTCCTCCACCAAGCGTTGCATTATTGCTACCGTCTTGGATGGAGAAGAGTCCGCCTGCGTAATGCAGTATAGGGAGGTAGCAAGAACACTCACAAACAGACACACACAACACACTCTCACTCACATGAACACAAACAGGAACACACCACAAACAAACACACAAAAAATAAGAATAGTTCAAGTAAATCTCCACCACTGTCGCGATGCCATGACCGAGTTATGCAGACACGTGGTAGATGAGAAAATAGACATTGCCCTACTGCAAGAGCCGTACGTCGTCAAAGGACGTATCTCTGGACTGAGCTCTCTGGGAGGAGAAATTATCTACCACGAAAACGGTGAGTCAACTCCCAGGGCCTGCATATATGTCAGCAGCAGGGTAAGATCATTAGGTATAATAAAGGCAGATTGTTACAGTGACCTAGCCAGCGCCACAGCAACAATACAGTTCAATACAGGTGAAAAAGTGAGGGTGCTCATAGTCTCCGCTTATCTACCGAGCGAAGAAGACTACAAACCACCATCGCCAGAAATGGAGGAGATTACAAGAAAATACCATGGTAAGAACATTCCCATTATTCTAGGTTGCGATGCCAACGCCCATCATGTGGTGTGGGGCAGCACCGACTGCAATAAAAAAGGTGACTTACTACTAGATTTTATTAGTTCCACAGGTTTCGACATACTAAATGTGGGCAACCGAAGGGAGGTGCTTGACATTACTATTGCAACAGATAGGATAAGCAAGCACATTAAAGACTGGAAAGTGGACGAAAGAGACTCGAAATCGGACCACAGACGGATATCGTTCTATCTGAGCGCTGAAATCGAGAAGACATTGACAAGAAACGCGAGGAAAACCGACTGGTCGATATTCGAAAACCACATCAAGAAGTGGGGCCGAGTCGATCAAAACTCGCTTAATGACACAGAAGATATAGAAAGAGAAGCCAACCGACTGGACGAAGCCCTTAGGGGGGCATACCATAAGGCGTGCCCACTCAAGGAGATCAAGCCAGGCAAAGGTCAGCCATGGTGGACAAAAGAACTGGAGAAGAAAAGGAAAAAGACAAGGCGAGCCCTACGAAATGCCCTCAGGAAGGGCGACGAGGAAAGCTGGCTTATCTATAGGAGCGAAAGAAATACATTCAAAAAAGAATGCAGAAGGGAGAACAGGAATAGCTGGAAAGCCTTTTGCGAGGGGGTAGAGAAATACCCCGACGCAGCAAGACTCGCTAAAATGTTCCCCAAAACTGATACCTGCAAACTAGGAAGCATAAGAAAAGGGAACGAACTAATATCTGACCCGGCAAGAATACTGGAAATCATGCTGGACACCCACTTTCCAGAATGTGAGGAGTACACAAGCGCAGACACTAACGTCGCAGCAGACACCCCAAATCACACCGGGGAGAAGACACTGATCACCAAAGAGCATCTACTCTGGAGCATCGGATCGTTCCAGCCCTACAAGGCCGCTGGACCAGACCAAATCTTCCCGGGAATGCTACAAAAAGCCATAAAGTATATAGGAGATGACCTTCTGGCTCTGTACAACAGCAGCATCAGAACGAACTACATCTCCAAAAAATGGAGGGAGGTAAGAGCGGTATTCATACCCAAGCCCGGCAAGGCGTCGTATCAAGAGGCCAAAGCCTTCAGATGCATAAGCCTATCCTCATTCCTACTCAAGACAATGGAAAAGATATTAGATAGATTAATAAGAGAACAAGTAGCAACAAGTTGATCTCCGTTACACCAGAACCAACATGCATACATGGAAGGCAAGTCGATTGAGACAGCCTTGCACAATATGGTCAACAGAATACAGAGATCGATTAGCAACACAGAATACGCATTAGGATGCTTCTTTGACGTTGAGGGCGCCTTCGATAAGGCTACCTCAGCCTCGATTGCAGAAACCCTAAATCGCGAAGGAATAAACAAGGACATATCAGGATGGGTCAAAACCATGCTAAACCAGCGATTGATACAAGCCGAAATTGCAGGCACAACACGCACGGTGATTGCAAGGAGAGGCTTCCCCCAAGGAGGATGTCTATCACCCCTGCTATGGTGTCTACTAATAGACGAACTAGTAAACAAGATAAATAGGATGCACATTTACACACAGGTATATTCTGATGATGGAGTGCTTCTTATAACAGGTAAAGTTCTCAGTGTCATGTGCAACATCATGAATAGGGGGCTAAACAAAGCACTAGAATGGTGTAGGAGCAAAGGCCTAAACCTGAACCCTGATAAAACCAAACTAGTAATATTCACTAATAAAAGGAAACTAGGACGAGCTGAACCAATACGACTGGATGGCAAGGACCTCGAAGTGGTGAAGGAGGTCAAATACCTGGGCGTAACACTGGACAGCAAACTGACATTCAAGACCCATATAAACAATGCATGCTCAAGGGCCAAAATGGCCATGATGCAATGCAAAAGAGCTATCGGAAGAAGCTGGGGAATGAAACCAGCCATAGTACTATGGATCTACAAAGCAATCATATTGCCAAGGATCCTGCATGGTGCCCTAGCATGGTGGCATAAAGCCAACTTAGGGAGTAACAAACAAGAACTAGACAAAGTCCAAAGACTGGCGGCACTACTAATCACGGGTGCAATGAGAACAACACCCACTGCCGCGCTAGAAATAATACTGGGATTAAACCCCCTAGATCTGGAAGTAAAAAAGAAAGCAGTGGAACATTGGTTCAAACTGAAAAGCACTGGCCTCTGGACTGCAAATACATTCGACAAGGGCCATGCTAAGATCAGCCAGGGCTATGAAGACAAACTATCAATGATCCTCTCGAACAACGATCTAATTAATAAAGAGAGGACATTCGATAAGAAATACAGAATACACATAGGACAAAGAGCTGACTGGGAAATTAATACAGATGGCACCATCTGCTACACAGACGGCTCCAGAAAAGAATCGACAAAGCTCTCTGGATCGGGAGTGCATATTAAATGCGAAGACGGTACAGAGAAAAACAAGTCAATATCATTAGGTAAGTTTGCAAGCGTCTTTCAAGCAGAGATCTTTGCCATTATGGAGTGCGCAGATATGACCAAACACCTGAACACAGGGAAAGTAACCATATACAGCGACAGCCAAGCTGCGCTGAGGGCGCTAGGCAAGATCGAAACCACCTCAGCGGTAGTGAAGGAATGTAAAAAGGCACTGGAAAGACTGGCTAGTACAACAGATATAACGCTCGCCTGGGTACCCGGCCATGAAGGCAATACGGGAAACGAGACAGCTGATGAACTGGCCAGAAAAGGAGCTGATGAAGACCAAGTGGGCCCTGAACCCAGGCTGCCAATCGCCCACAAAATAACCAAAGGTGTCATCAGTCAAAGCATCGTGGCAGAGACCAACCAGAGATGGAAATCCTCGCCCGTCATGAGACAATCGAAGATTTTCATAAAAAGCATGGACAAAAAAAGGACAAGCCAATTGATATCACTATCAAGGAGAAACATGAGGCTTGCTATAGAAGTAATCACAGGGCACTGCCGACTGAACAGGCACCTGACATTAATAGGAGTAAAGACTGATCCCACATGCCCAGAGTGCATGGAGGCCGAGGAAACCAGCCTCCACCTGCTAGCTGACTGCCCTATGTACTCACTAAAAAGATGGGAAATAATGGGAACGGACAAGTTGGAAACAGAAGACATCGGCGATCTGAAGGTGGGACAGATCGTTAGTTTTTGCAAGGAAACAGGTAGGTTCGACGATACGCCGTGATAGCCGGATAACCCCAAATCCTCTACGGAGGAGACTCAGGGGAAATGGGTGAAGTGGCCCACACCAAGGGGCGGATCACCCGTCCGGCCAACGGCGTCCCCAGCTGGAAGTAAGTAAGTAAGTAAGTAAGTATAGAGTATATACTGCGTAAACAAATAAATCTGCTCATTTTACTTTTATATTATTTAAGCACTATTGTTTTTGTTAGGTTTCCAAAAAGACGTCAAATAGATGCATGAGTGAAAGCTATAAAGAGGCCCGATTGGGAGCCGAATATTCGAAGTTTCATCTGTTCTATCCATTTTATGCCTGATTTCAAATCAGTAACTAAGAAAGGGCCTTTCAAACTGAATGACGAGGCAGTACCAGAACTTTACCTCCAGGTAGGTAAATGCTTTACCTATGCAAAACTTAATATTTCAATTAACCACTGGCCTCTTCCAAAGTGCGTCAAAACTTTATATTATGCTTATCTATACTCATATTAAAAAGTATGACTCTGTCTGTTGATAATTATGTTAGATTTGTGTTTGTATGGATAATTTTACACTTGTTCTTTCACACGTTATTTTGATCAGCATAAAAACTGAGTCGTTGGCGGAATTATTGGGATCGCCATAGAACAAAAAAAAAAAAAAGATTTGCGAGATTTTAATTTCTATAATTCATTAAATGATACTAATATTTATTTGTATCTTGGTTTTAATTTTATCCATCCATCCATGCATGCGTAACACTAAATTTCACAAATGTACATGAAACATCACTATAGGCGCTTTATACCACAGATAAAAAACTGCTTACACTCGGCACAATGGACTATAGTGTTAACGCTTTATAGGTAGACTAGCTTTTGCCCGCGGCTTCGCCCGCGTGGATGTCGGTTATCGCGACCAAACATAGCCTATGTCCTTTCTCAAGGTCTAATCTACCCCTATGCCAAATTTCATCAAAATCGGTTCAGCGGTTTAGTCGTAAAAGCGAGACAGACATACAGACAGACAGACAGACAGAGTTACTTTCGCATTTATAATATTAGTAGGGATATACATATACTCTAAGCTAATAACCGATTAACCAACAATAATTATGATTGACGGCATGATGCATGACGTTTGCATGAGCGTGTAATGGACCCCTTAGAATACTTCTAGTGAATTGTGACTTCTTGTGTTGGTTTCAAATCTCCGTAAGAAGCCTTTAGTAAAGTTTCCACCACTTCACTGAGGCTGCAATCATCATCATCTTCATCATCATCATCATCAACTCACCATTATCATCATCCAAATAAGAATAAAAATAACTGATGACAAGGCAGCATGGTCATAGAACCTGAGCCTGTTCCCAAAGGAACAAAAAAAAAAAAAAGTTGGCAGACTTGGCAGTTGGCAGTTGGGAGACTTCAGAGGGAGAAAAATCGGAAGTGCGGTGTTTCTGTTTATATGTTTACATCATCCTAAAAATTGTATTTGTAAATTACAGCAATTAATTTGAACAACAAATTTAAAATTTCTGTCTAATCTAAAGCAAAATGAATGTTTAAGTTCGTAACTCTACCCGTGCTTTAACTAACAAGTAAGTGAAATGTGTTTACGAGTCCAATTTCGGAATGAAAACATTGGGTTATTTATTTTTATTTCTATCAATCAATCAATCAATCAATTAGCCTACTGCAGTCCATTGCTGGACATAGGCCTCCCCCAATGTTTATTATTTACTTTAGTTTTTTATTAGTTTTTTTTTAATTGTAAGGTTCCAACTATGGGTACAGTTTTCTTGCTGGTAAACAGCCATCTAAGTCTACGTATACATTGTTAAGGTTGTTAATATACTTAGCCCTTTCCATACCAGTATCTTTAAGGCTTCTTATCTTCTTGGGCTTGCAGTTATAATCTCAATGAATTCTTCAAACTGCTCACCTTTAAGGAGGTAGAAACATGAACACTGCAATTTGCTAGTTCTTGGTATATGAACATAATCACTATAGTAAAATGTATCCAAATTAAAATAATTATAGGTACCTACCTAGTATTTTAGTTTAGATACATTGTGTTACTCACATGATGATCTGGTGGGCACCAGGATCCAAAGCCGCTCTAGAGATCCGATTCTCAGCACTCCATGGATTCACGGTGCGGTCGCCGGGTCCATAGCGTGATACAGAGAGGAACACCGTGACGGCGACTGGGACTTGCGACCCAGATGTAGGTTTAGGGTGGCCACCTTGTGATGCATCAGCGCTCACCTCCACCGTCAATAGTGTTCCCCCCCCCCTACCTATCCAAATTTGGTAAGATCCTATCAATGCCGCTTTTGATATTCGATTTAGTAAAGAGCTTACTGAAGCTCTTGGCAATCCGAGGTCTTTAAGTAAGTTGTACAGGGATTTAGCTGGAATTCCCCTTGCTCCTACTTCTACGGCGTCCCTATCTCAGACGTGTACCATAACTTAAGATCGGAAATTCGGGCGCTTATTTACCTACACTTTACATTTTATAGCATTAAAGTTTAATGGACATGACATGAATCCCATAACCCAGAGATTGATTAATACATATTTAGTAAATATGCCTGCTATATATACTGAAATTATTTATCTATATTCCTGGAATTTCAATAGCTATTGCAATAAAAAAATCTTATTTAATTAACTGTTCGCCAATTACAGACTTTACAAAAAAAATATTAACTCAATAGTTATATTTAATATGTTTTGGTTTGCTGTGCAGCCATTTGGTATTGTTCATCTATGCTATGTTATTCAAAACAATGCAGTAGGTACTTTTTCTTCTTTATCCTAGCGTTAATCCCAGGCGCATCAGAAGCTTCCACCTCGGAGCCTGGCTATACTTTACCAGTCTAACTGCGGACCTGTCTGGACGTCAATATTTTACGTGAAGCGACTACCATCTGGCCTACATAACCCCTTCTAACCCCCTCTCCGAGGCATGACCAGACCAATGGAAATACTCATTTTCATGCCTACAAATATTTTCACCGAGCGGGAGGTAGTCAACATAGCTAGACAAACCGTCCGAAATAGATAACATCTTTGTGAGTGAGGGATGAAGTAGGGAAGAGATAAAAAAATAGTGGGGGTAACTCTCCTAGATATCCTGAAGCCCCGAGACCACCCGCACCTTATTCATACTTTTTCTTTTCTAATCCCCCCCTTAGAGATTGAACTCCCAAAAACCCCTTCTTAGTGCTCACTTCCATTTCATAAAGTACCTCTATACAAAGTTTCAATTTCCTAGCCCTTGTGGTTTGGCTTTGCATTGATCACTCAGTCAGTCAGAAATAACTCAATTAAATATCAACTATACAATTGATTTATTAGGTTTATTAATATCAGGCTCTTCAAACAATGTCGCATACGGGATTCATAAAGGCATATCCATAATAATCTTTCTACAAGGCCATAAAATGTGAAGTTTAGCTAAATAAGCGCCCGAATTTCCGATCTTTAACCATAACACAGATTACATAACAGTTACTTTGCAACCAATTTCTAAAACATGGAGAAGTATGACTCTCCAACTAAAAAACCTCGATGAAACAATTACAACATACAATTAACACTAATTAATATTGTGTTAGGATCCTTACTGTTGCTTACAGTGGGAAGAAAACCTATAGCAATAAGAGTTTGCTCTAAAAGATGTAAAATAAAACATGGTGAGCATCGGAGAGAGAAGCTCAGAAAGGAATAGAACATTTATACAACTGTAATAATATACCGCTAAATTATGGTGTGGCGTTTCTAGTTAAGGCCCAATATAAGAACCATATAAGTAATAAGAATAACATACTAATGAAATAGCTTACATACAAGTACTAATAAACACTGAAACAATTCAATGATTAGGATTGCTCTATTGTTTCCCGTTTTGTTCCAATGTGCATTTTCAGACTTAAATCCCTGGACTCTTTTTCTGCTTCTCTTGACTGATTGGGGTTCTAGCTCTATAGTCAACAATGCATTTGAGTCCCAACTGAAACTGCTCCTCAACATCACAATGACGGATGTTCGTTCAGTATAATAGAATGGATATATGGCAGACTTTGCATTTACTGTAAAATTCTCAGCTAGAAAAACAAAATCTACCTTACTGTATAAGTACAGTCAACATCAGTTCGATCTATTGGCTAGCCAAGTACTGAAAAAAAAACTGATCTCAATATCAATCATTTTGAGCCAAATCAAACTGTTTATTGATTTAAATTGTATTATCCTTCAACCTAAACATGTAAACCAAACGCCAGAACAATTGGTGAACACCAATGGGGAAATACCAATATCATCTTCTGCCTAACATAGAGTCGTCTACGAGTGGACGACTTTTACCACGATTCACTAGCGACAGTATTTTCTATCGTTACGGGAACATTGAAACTGTCGTTTTTGCTAATAACGTATACAGTGGTAGAGAGGTGTAAATGACTTGTATTGCCACGCTAACTGGCGCGTACTATAGGATAATGATTGTGTGTAGTGCTGTGTTCCCGGTGGTGAGTAGGCTAGCTAGGGCTCACTGGAGAGTTTTTGTGCTGCCAGTGGGAAGACCAAAGGCTTGTCCTACTAACTATGTCTTCTGCACTGACGGTACAGAAACTCTCTGTTCTTACAGAGTTGGCAGCACATGAGAGTGACTCCCCTGATGTTACACACATCCATAGGCCACGGTAATCACTTACAATCAGGTGGGCCGTATGCTTGTCTGCCATATATTATAGTAGTGGCATGAAAAAAAATCCGAAAGAAAAAGATGGCCGACGCATCCGACAAGCCGACCGTCCAACCAAATTGGAACGTCTGTAACGTCCGTTCCGACCAACCAGTGTTGCCGCTTCGGGAAAAATAAACTCACTAAATTTTTACCAAAATGTCACTAGATTGTAATAAAAAACCTTAAAAAGTCACTAGAAGTCACCAACTATACTCCATTCGGTTAGGTACCTACTGAATTAAAAGTAAACAATCTTGTAGCGACTTTTTATATAAACACATATTAAACAAGGTTCGATTTCGGTTTCCAGTCTTCAAAATAAGTTTTTATACAGAAAAATATTTATAAACTGAGTTAATAGACACATCCAGATTGTTTACGTTTAGATGTACCTAACCGAATGGAGTAAAAGGGGTTAACGGAAATGTATATTTTATTATATTATTATTTTCTGTTTAGTGGAACTGTAAGGGAAAGAAAATCGCCACTAAATGGGCGGTAGAAACCACCAGGTTTAGTGGAAAGTCCACTAAGTTGGCAACACTGACCGACGATTGGATGGCCGACCGTCGGAACTCGGAACGTCTGTAGCAATGTTGGATTGGTTGGTTGCTCCGTCGCACGTCGGCGGTCGGATGGTCGGGCCCGACCAAGTTGGTGCGTCTATTACTTAGTTTAAGGTTTACCCGTACCGGCCCGCCCGTACACCGGTACCTGTTTCTCCACGTAAGCACCCTTAAGCCCGGTTTACATTTTGATTAGTGGGAGTGCGAGTGATTAGTACAGATGCTTAAGCCTAGTTCTGACTACTTTAGTAATTTAGTAGAGTAGCGTATAATTTAGTAGCTAAACTACTCGCGACTAAACAGAAATTGTTCGCATTATCGGTCCAGCACAGTACACAAGTGTCGTGGTCTTTTCCAAGATGAACGTGCTGCAACGCCAGCGTCGCAATGTGTAGCGCGTATAGGGCACATTTTAGGTTCAATATATGTGTACGGAGTTATAATAATGGTGACTGCCCCGTGGCACTACCCAATGGCACTACTGGTAGTGTCAAGGGTAAAATTCTTGCCCCATGGCACTACCTAGTGTTAAGGGGAAAAAATATTGCCCATGACACTACCAGTAGTGACAAATATACTTGACACTACTGGTAGTGTCACGGGGAGGTAACAGCTTTTTGTACTTATCATAGTAATAAATATGCTTTTGAAATACCTAACTACTTAACTTAAAATAATAAAATTATGCACTAACCTAATGTTTTTAATTTTTAATTTAATTTCCTTCTCACTAAACCCAGGTATATTCATTGTAGTTTCTAAATCCAATTATGCGGATTGTTTCATTTGTTTATTTTTTATAACACGGGGACTAAATATTTCACAAGCATTCATGTTCTACATTATCCCTACTAATATTATAAATGCGAAAGTAACTCTGTCTGTCTGTCTGTCTGTCTCGCTTTTACGACTAAACCGCTGAACCGATTTTGATGAAATTTGGTATAGGGGTAGATTAGACCTTGAGAAAGGACATAGGCTATGTTTGGTCGCGATAACCGACATCCAAGTTTGGAAATAAATTTTATAAATATTTCTTCGCTCCGGCGGAACGACATTTTGCGGCTACCAATCAACTCGACTAATCTACAGGTTCGGACTTGTTTAGCCGGTGAACGAGTGAGCACGGACGCGTGGTGGGAGGTGCTACTAGCCCGATAAAATAGAGTAAAATGGATTGACTCGACTAAAACATTCACTAAACTACTCGACTAATTTTTTATGGTTCGCATATATTTAGCCACTAAATTACTCGCTACTCTACTAAATTACTAGCTCTACTAAATTACTAAAAATCCTGCAAATGCAACAACTACGAAGATTAGAACTTTACAGCAGTGTATAAACGAACCGATAACCTTTGGATAGATAAAATAGACGCTATGATATGAAATTTATCTAACTTTAATGTCTAAACAATGTTTTTTCAAAGTACCAAAATTTTAGAAATGTGATTTTGGGTAACACTTCCATATACCTTGCCCCAGTGTGCGTCGGTCCCGTTTGCCATATGAACATCTATGGCAGTCGTTACGAGTAGTTGAGTGCTAAAAGTCCAACAACTCGTCTACCTGCACGCTTTAATATCGCCCAATATCGTAATGTTTTATACTACTTAGGTCCTAGACAAGTACATGGCCTACCTGATGGTAAGTGGTCACTCTGGCCTATGGGCGAGTGCAAAACCAGGGGAGTTACACTCGTTCTGGCGACCCTGTAAGAACAGAGAGATTCTGTGCCATCAGCACAAAAGATAAATCGGACAAGCCTTTGGTTTTCCTACTGACAGCACAAAACCTCTCCAGTGAGCTCTGGCTACCCTACTCACCGCTGGGAACACAACACGAGGTTATTTAGCCGCCTTATTCTGTAGGCCGGAGGTACTTCCCCAGTCGGACTGCTCTATTAGGCCGAATATACTGTCGTGTCCTAGCTATTGGGTTGTGGAGGTCAGATGGCAGTCGCTTCACGTAAATATCGAAGTCCAACCAAATCCGCAGTTAGACTGGTAAAGCGGATTCCAGACTCCGAGGTGAAATCTTTCTGATGGATATACCATCGTGTCCAAGCTATTGGGTTGTGGAGGTCAGATGGCAGTCGCTGCACGTAAAATATCGAAGTCCAACCAAATCTGCAGTTAGACTGATAAAGCGGACCTCAGACTCCGTGGTGAAAGCTTCAGATGCGACTGGGATTAATGTTAGGATAATGAAGAAGAAGAAGAGGCAAACGCGATATTTCATCCATCGTTGTTGGTTGCATACACAATTACACATACTAAACAAAACAGCTAAACAGTATTGGACGCTACTCGCACTCGCAAATTCACTAAGCACTCGCAAATTTACTAATCAACTAAGCACTCGCAATTTCACTAATCGAAGTGAAAACCAGGCTTTAGTGGATTGCCGCCTGATCTTTTTAACAAGCTCCTTAACGAAATTAGGGATTTACCTATAAATCAATTTAAAAATGTAGTTAAGAGGAAATTGTGCCAAAAAGGCTATCCTACTAATATTATAAATGTGAAAGTTTGTGAGAATGGATGTGTGGATGTGTGGATGTTTGTTACTCTTTCACGCATAAACGGCTGGACCGATTTGGTTGAAATTTGGTATGTATATAGGTTATACCCTGGATTAATATATAGGCTGCTTTTTATCAACACACCACGCGGGCAAAGCCGCGGGCGGAAGCTAGTTATAAAATACAAGAATATTTAGATGATAAACTAGCTTGGAAATGAGCTGTTCACTCATGCATGCTTCTCGAACAAATGATTGTATTTAGTTTGATGGTCTATACAGAATAAATGATTTTTGACTTTGACTTTGACTAACCCCGAAAGAAAAGCATGTGCGATTACCTCAACAGTGAATTAGTAGGAACCGTGAACAGGTGGGATTGGCCTCGTACGTTTCGGTGGGGCCTCTTGCAAGCTCAATTTTAGTTTAGATCGTAACACATACACACATATATGTAGTCACTAGTCACGCTTTTATCCCCGGAGGGTAAGGCAGAGGTGAATTAACACCCACATTTCACCAATCATTGTATTCGGTCTCACGTAACTTGCCGTAAAATTGCCGTATTCCGGGCACTACTGTTGACTCGAACCATGCACCTGAGGCTGAGTCTGGGCTTTATATATCTGTCTGATGATAAACAGCCCTATCCCTTAGTCGCCTTTTACGACACCGCAACGAGGGAGGAGATTGGGTGGCCCAAATTCTACTCTCCCGGGAACCACGCGGCTCTGCATGGTAATATAGTTTATAATATTTTTTTTAGATTAACAAAACAAAGTTATTTTGTATTTTGTTGCAGTTACATCATGCTTCCAATGTGGATTACCAGCTGCTAAATCAAGATGTTTAAAATAGAATCATATGTAACTCCCATACTCTTGAGTTATGTGGACAAGTACGTGCGAGACTTTAACCCTGCCAATGCACAGGTAATTTTATTATTTTATAAACATAAATAACATTATATAAACATAAATTATATATGATAAAATTATATAAACAAGGATAAGGGAAACCACAAGGCGTAGGAAACAACAAATTTAAGTAAAAAATTAGCCCAGAAATCCGAACTTCTACTGTGTTGTTTTCTAAAAAGGCTCAGAATTTTATTGGCGCTGTCTCAAGGCTAAGGTCTATTCAAAACCTATTGCATCGCTGGACGAATTTCGCCAAACAAAACACTAAGGCTTTGGATTATACCTGCTAGTGGTACCTACAAGATATGCACAACAAATAAAATGTTTATTTTTACGACGATGCCATTCCTGTGTAAACGTTTGCCTGTAAGAGATTGCCACTACCTAGGTAATAAGGCCGCCTATTGTTAATATATACCCAAATGTACTACAAATGTGCACATTAAAGATATACGTAAAGTAGTTTTTATTTTTCTTTACTCTAAGTAATTAAGTAATTAATAAAAATGCAATAAATATAAACTAGAAGAGATCCGATTCTCAGCACTCCATGGATTCACCGTGCGGTCGCCAGGTCCATAGCGTGATAGGTACAGAGAGGAACACCGTGACGGCGACTGGGACTTGCGACCCAAATGTAGGTTTAGGGTGGCCACCTTGTGATGCATCAGCGCTCACCTCCACCGTCAGTAATGTAATAGTAGTACATTATGTTTGTTTTATTTTGATTTCTACAATATCGATTATTCATCTCTCGTCACATCATCCTCTGAGCCTTTTACAAACCGTGTTGGGGCCGGATTTCTGGGCTAACTGCGAAGCCGCTGGACTTCGATATTTTCCGTGAAGAGAACGACCTTTAAACCAATTGACATACTTTTTGGAGCTCCAACTACCCATAACGACTGCCTTAGGTGTTCATTCGTTCTTAGGCAACCGGGACTGATTGCTTAACATGCTCTCTGAGGAACGGAGGTGTCACAATGTTACATACTGTACCTACGTGTGTATGTAAGTGAACTCCTCCTAAACGGCTGGACCGATTTGAATGCATTTGGATGGTTTATTAGATTCACAAAAAAAGAAACAAAATATGTATCATGCAGGACGTCTTTTTCTTTTCTTTGATTTTTTTTGAAACTGAACCATCCAGGGTGTCATCCAAACGCATACAAAAAAATTCATTCAAATCGGTTCAGCGGTTTAGGAGCGTTCAGTCGCGTATGGTCAAATTCGCAATCGGTCAAATTCATAAAATCGCGACTACTCAAAATAGCAGTTAGTCAAAATAGCGAACCGTCAATATAGCAAGTCGTCATTATAGCAAAGCGTCAAAACAGCAAACCGCCAGAATAGTAAAGCATCAAAATAGCAAACCGTCAAATAAGCAAACCGTCAAAATAGCAAAACTTCAAAATAGCAAAACGTCAAGTGGCGAACATTCTATAATGAACGATTCATTTATTGGACGATTCGTATATTGGACGATTCATATAATTGCGCGGAGTGGACACCGCCCACCCCGACTTGGATAGGTTAGGTTAGAAGGCTAAGGCGGGAGTGGAGCGAAGCGGAGCTCCCGCCTTAGCCTTCGTGGTTATTTTTTTATAACCACCCATACAAGGATTTTCCGCTCCGCTTCAAATATTTAGTTAATATGTTTTAATTCTCATTTTGAATTCAACTTAATTACGTAAATAAACATGATTTAACGTCCTTTTGTGTTTATACTAAAATCCTGAAGTTCAAAATCCTTGTACGTGTGGTTATAAAAAAAAAAGACGTGTGGCACTCGGGGACTGCCGCGGTAAAGCTATTGCATAGCATTTTTTATGAACTTATGCAATTATAATAAATAAAAATTTGAATTTGAATTTCGGATTTCGGATTTCGGATTTCAGATTTCGGATTTCGGATTTCGGACTTCTGACTTCTGACTTCTGACTTCGAGTCCGAGTCCGAGTCTGAATTTGAATTTGAAAACTAACAACTTATGCAATCATAATTACTTACGTTAAGCGAAGCTACTTCGGTGCAGCTCGACTCTGTTCGTGCGAGCTCGGAGGTGTTACCATTTTTCGTTACGGAATTTCTGGATTCGGTCTCCACGCTCAAGGCCCGCGATAAAAGCTATGCAATAGCTTAAAATAACCACGAAGGCTAATGCGGGAGCTTCGCTCCCGCCTTAGCCTTCTAACCTAACCTATCCGACTCGGGGTGGGCAGTGTTCATTTTTTATAACCCATTCCACAATATTTAATAATATATAAGGTGACAGATTGGTACATACATTATTCTACGAGCTGAACGTACCATACCATACGCGACTGAACGTTTCCACGTTCAGTCGCGTATGGTCAAATTCGCAATCGGTCAAGTGACTGAAAAACCGTCCAAATTGTATTACGTCAAAATTGCGATTGGTCCATATCTCGACCTGTCAAAATAGCAATTGGTCCATATCGCGAATGGTCATATTTGCATTTTTTTCTAATCGCAAATGGTCAATTTAGCAAACAGTCAAAATCGCATACGGTCAAATTCGCAAACAGTCAAGATCGCAATCGGTCGAATATTTTACTTCACAGGTAGCTCATAGAATAATGTACATACCAATCTATTAAATATATGTGGAATGGGTTATAAAAAATAGACACTGCCCATCCCGAGTCAGATAGGTTAGGTTAGAACCTTCGTGGTTATTTTTTTTTATAACCACACATACAAGGATTTTGAACTTCAGGATTTTAGTATAGTAAAGAAAACACAAAAGGACGTTAAATCATGTTTACAACACACCTGCCCATAAAAGTGATATTATTTTACCGCAATTAGGCACGTAATGACACCTATTATAAAACTGTGACTTTTTCATTGCTATTATTCACAAAAGTGAGTTATAGATTCTTTTTTAAATAAAAGTTTTAATACAAAAAAGAACGTGTTTAATAGTACGAATAAATTAATATGCCCATTGTATGGTCATTTGATGCATTTTCGTATTTAAATAAATAATTTCAACTTGTAATAATTGTATAATAAACAAAATTATCACTCAAATTTAACATTTTTTTTTCTCTAAGTACAGAAAAAAAAAACAGTAAAAAAAAAGTTAAAGTCAAACCCAATGATATTAACTATAAATAGATGTGTTATTGCTATTTCTACGTTGATTTGTAAGCATATGACATATCTATGTTATGAAAATATCATTGGTCAAACCTCATTCTTTTAAATATGGCCGATCGCCATTGTTAGATGCGCGCGCATAGGAAAACGAATTCATTTGTAGTATTGTTTATTTAGTATTGTAGTGTTATTTTATTCGCAAGTGTGTTGTAAAACGTCGTATGCCACGTGTGAGCATGATGATTACCGTCCTCGGCTCTCTTAAGACCCTCGCCTGACGGCTCGGGTCTCAATAGCGCCTCGGCGGTAATCACCAACTTTGCTCACTTGTACCATAATGTACTATTACTTAAGTAATTAAGTTAAAATTATTAAAAAAAAATAAAAATCTTTAGGAACAAAGGTAATACAGGATCATAGACAAAATTGAGTCGATGATGACTGCAAAAGTATACACTGAGGCGCAGCCATCAACGCCACTACCCTGATAAGAAGGTGCATTGTTCCAAGTCAATAGCAATAAACAACAACAAAAATTTCAAAAATTTCACTGCATGCTAAAAGGAGGGGGTGTAGAACTCAAAATGTGAATTAAAACATATTAACTAAATATTTGAAGCTATAGCGGAGCGGAAAATCATTGTATGTATGGTTATAAAAAAATATTTTAAATCATCACTATCACTTCACTATCATCACTACATGTTATAAAACAAAGTCGTTGTCGCTGTCTGTCCGTCCCTATGTATGCTTAAATCTTCAAAACTACGCAACGGATTTTGAAGCGATTTTATTTAATAGATGGAGTGATTCAAGAGGAAGATTTATATGTATAATACATGCATAATATTGTAGAGAAACACTGATAAATTTAGAGATAATACCACGCGGGCGGAAAATATGGCGGTACGAAGTTCGCCGGGTTAGCTGGTATTATATAAATTTAAATATTTTGATGAAAGGAGAACGGGCAATTTTGTATGAGATGCGTCCCAACCCTTGTAACAAGTTGCGACTAGTGTAAACATGTTCATTTAGTCTATTTTTATGTAAAACTGAAAGTTTTTTTATCTAAAATTCGTGCAGGTCAAAGTTATAAGGGTGTAAGTAAAAAATATTTTTGTGCAAATAGGCTTTGCGGTACAGTTCTACGGTTTTGTATCATTTAGCCGACGGTCATTACAACTACGGTTGACTCAACTAGGGTTAATTCACCTATTGGTTGACATGGTTCATGGTTGTACCGATCACATATTTTCATAATAGAGCTGTTTTACATAAAATAAAACAGTTATTATGGCCGAAAGAAAGACGGTATTAGTTTGAAGAAGCTGTCTGTGATTTTTCCCTTTTTTAAGCATTAACATTGTTAAAATCTTACCTCTAGTCCTCTTTCGACTATAGTTACCCGTTTAAATCACCGCTAGGGGCGCCACTGTTTCCAGTCGCACATCTTTATGTCAATCATAGATCATAGTGTCTTCTCGCCAGCAAGGACCTTGCTCTAATACCGTCTTTCTTTCGGCCATAATAACTGTTTTATTTTATGTAAAACAGCTCTATTATGACCTCCGAAAGACGGTATTAGTTTGAAGACCTGTTTGGTTTCTGCTGGTGATGGTAACTATAACAACGCTATGTGATAATATAGAAAACAGTATTATTTAGCATATGAATTAAAATAATGCATTATTGTAATTATTAATTATAATAGAATGTTTATACAAAACATGCAACCAAGATGTATAATATCATATTCATAACATCAAACATTAATTAAAATTTATTACCAAATTGAGACTTCCAATTTCCTCAACATAAAACCTATGCCATGGGCATAATTACAAGTCAACCTTTGAAGGCAACTGCGGATCTGAAGCTACCTTGAGCCGCATCAATATGTACTGCATAAAAATAGATCTTATCCATTCTCCTAGGAGTGTCGTGGTAGCTGCTCTAATTGAGATAAAACAACTAGTTACATCAGTAACATAGACCGCAAGGTTGGGTGTACTGAAGTACACAACTAGGCATTTTGGTGTTTGACAGTTAGCACCGATTGCCTATGCTAGCTACAATCAGTTTTAGAATATTATAATGTATTCTGGCTTTCACTTAATTCTCTCTTCGACTTATATAATGCACAATGGGCGGCCTTATCGCTAACAGCGATTTCTTCCAGGCAACCTTTGGATGGATAGAAGCAAAAGAGATGATAGGGTAGCGTACAATTTTTCAATGAGGATGAAACAATGAAGCTGCGATACTGCGAAATTTATCTAATACGTGAAGTCATGTACTCACCTGTCTGAAGCTAGAGACAGAATAATGGCAACTCTTCTAGAAATGTCTAAAATAAACTGTTATATGGTACTGAAAATAGTCAGTTAGATATTATTTGGGTATCCCATCACTTCTCGTGGTATGGGTTACCAAGGAATAAGGCTATTCCCCATCCGACAGTAGACATTAGTGATTAGTCATGACTCATGACAAAGCGTTTATCTGACTGCAATAGATCTGGGCCCCGTCATGTGAACTCATAACTATTTAGCCAAATGTGGGTGTCAAATATTACACCTGCCCCATGGAGGGGTTCACAGGCGTGAATGTATGTATCCCATTCAGGATAATTAATGGCCTGGGCTTTCCTTAGAAAAACTGTCTACATTTGTAGCACAGTACAGAAACACTGCAGATCCTATAGATCTGCAGGCCCTGCAGATGTTAATTATTAAATCAATTGAAATGTAAGCCCAAAATAAAATTATGTTTAAAATGGGGATATGCAAAATACATTCCTGCCGTATGACATAAAAGATTGCCATTGAATATGCAATATGTAACCCATAGTAGTAGTACACTTAGACTATACACAATCTATACAGACTCAGTAAGTGGCCATTACCGTCACGACGTAAAAAATAGCTACTACTTTGGAACAAGTTTGAGATATACTATAATCTCATAATATGCAAATTTGACATGCAACTGATACTTTGTCAATACAGTGTATAGTCAAAGCATTGATCAAGAGTGGTTGTCCGCTAACTACAACTTGATAACTCCAGTTTTTCTCTTTTTCAATTATTTATTTCTCACCCCCCCCCCCCCTTTTTAAGGAGGATAGCAACTCCCTGTTGAGGGGTCTATTAGGATCTCCCGGAGATCTTTTATCGGCAAGGGGTCGATTAGGGCTCTCAATCTGAGATCAATCAGCCCAAAGTACTGATCCCACTAAGGGGCTATATTTAGAATTTGTGTTCCCTTGGCATTGTATAGAAGGGCCAGCCACTGAAGTATTAAAATAGGTGGGAGAAAAGCTCCATCCCAACTGATTTATTAGGATCTTCCGCAGATCCTTTATTTGATAGGGGCCGTTAGGGCTGTCAATCTGAGATTAATCAGCCCAAAGTACTGATCCCACTATGGGGTATATTTAGAATTATTAAAATGGGTGGGGGAAAAACCTCCATCCTAACTGATCTATTAGGATCTTCCGCAGATCCTTTATTAGTCAGGGCCGTTAGGGCTGTCAATCTGAGATCAATCAGCCTAAAGTACTAATAGGTATGATGTAGTTCCAGTTTAACTGAAAGCCTTACATGTGGTCACTGAACCATCTTTGAGTCCCGCGTCATGCACTGGGGAACGACGGGTGAGTCCCTTTGATGTGAAAGGGTTGATATGCATATGTCCTGATCTTTGATCGAGGCCATTGCGACTCCTAGCAGAAGTTCACATTCATGAACGAATCAGCCTCTTGAGACGAGGTCAAAGAATCCGTTTAACTTCTCAGGGAGATAACCGTCAGTATTATATTGAACTGCTCGGTTGATTGGTCAGCTCTAGAGGGGTTAAGGGGCAAGTGCGCCCATCATTTCAGTTGGCTGTCCGACTGAACCAGTAGTGCATTTTGTACATAAGCAATAATGCTGCATGCACTGCAAACAACTCCCTCACATTGGAATGCCGTTTTTTGTAGGCTCTAACTCCATTTGCTTGACAACTTATAGTTGTTCAACTTCAGTCCCCAGCCCGCGTCCGCCGCGTTCTGTAGTGAGAAAGTGAGTCACATTTTGCCTGTGTATCACTTGTGCACTGTGGTTCCCATTCCTGAGCCGCCACTGTAATTTGCACCTCACTAGGGGATGCAGAGCCCATCTTTCTCTTAGCCTACCTTGTTTGAAGCAAGCAAAAATAAAATTGCATCCTGAGACAATGAAATTGATCATCCTAGTCGTCAGGTTAACTTCAAGTGTCTTGCAACTATAGTACAGTCAACGACAAAAGTAGATTAATTAGCAGTACTATGTAGTTAAGTACTTTGTTTTCTAAATATTATACCACTACTTGTATATCAACTTAATTGACACATTATTGAGCAATGTAATATAGTTTTTTTTTTTTTTTTTTTTTATTAAAAAAAATGTTTTTATGGACTTTTGATGTTGACTGTATCGCTTGGAGGCAAGTCATAGTTTTACAAATTTTTGGTAAATATACCAATTAAGTAGCTATTTTAGTTACTTTGTGGGCAAAGGCATCAAGTTGAAATCTGTGTTTCAAGTGACTCTAGGTGAATTGATTGGAATTTACCTACCGATCCAACTTTAACAATGTTACTATATGTTATACTTTAGATACATTATGTTCACGGCTAAAAACATTATTATAGCATCGTTAAGCGGGTATTAACCAAAGGCCCAAAAGAAAAATTATGAAGGAATTGTTTAGCAAATGAACCATGACCATGACTTGTTTCCAAAGGATTTCCGCAATCCAATTAGTCGCAGTAACAATGGTATAAGGTGAAGATGAGGCTGAAAGAGTGGGCTCTTAGAGAGACAATTTCTTTTCCATATAAGGCAAGAGCCTCCTGTGAAATTAATTTATGCATAGATGAAGAAATGCCTGGTGCAAGTCTTGTCATCCAATCTACCTGTTGTAAGAACTGAATCCCAAATAATTGGAATTTCAACTGACATGTTAAGATCAAACATGTTAATTTAGGCTTTTAAGTTTAAAAAGGGGGATAATGTCCCATCTGACCTTTTATTAAAGACGTTAATGAACAAGAAAGAGCTGTTCCTCAACATTTAATTTAATTATTTTTTAACTATTTATGTAGGTATGTGTAAATTAGTAGAAAAAAAAAAAATTAAATTCTTTGCATCCTAAGATGACATGCATTTTTTATGCCTACTACTTTCTTACAATATAGATTAGTATTTTTATAGATATTCTTATTTTAACGTATGAATATCACGCCAACTAGGACACCCTCAAGAATTCAACTTGGAATAAGATTTAAAATGCAGTCATTGGGCACTGGGATGTTACAAGTCATTATTGTTTATTGGTATAAAAAGACTTGGAATGTTATAATATTGCTATTTTGTAAGCCAGTTTTTAGAAGTTCCTGACCCTGCAATACAATGTATACAAGTACGCCATCGACTGTTCAGTGCTGGCAACATAATCCTAATCATACCTTTTATTAAGGGGATACATCATTTATAACTTTCACTCATTATAATAGTTCATAAATCAAGTACCTCTCCAGGTTTCCAAGGAACGATCTTATTGTTTTCGTAACAAATATAATAATTTTAAATTATCCAATAAAAAAAATTAAAGTACCTACATCAGTAACTAACGAATGTAAATGATTATTAATATAATTCTACCAGGTTGATTTTTGTTAAAACCTTAACATATTGTGGAATGAGTTCCGAGCGTGAGACCGAACTCTCAAACACATTTCGAAATGACTTGGTTAAACCGCTTATTTATACGAGGATGGCGAGGCAAAGTCGTTCTGATCTTCCGAAGATGAGAACTATTTTTGGACTTATTAGTGCTTCGCTCTTCGCTCTCCCTCGGGAGCAACGATTCCTCAGCGGTATTCATTAATTGGTATGGTACAATCTACTTACCGAAGCTCACGGAAAGAAACTTCACTAAATAAGATACCTTGTACTTATTTATGTTGCACTGTACACATACATACCGTAAAAACAATGTAATTACTATTTAATTAGTTATTTAATAACTTTTTCTTGACTTGAAAATTTTTTCACCTTTACGCGGTAAAATCACAAAACGCTATGATCTATGATTGACATAAAGATGTGCGACTGGAAACAGTGGCGCCCCTAGCGGTGATTTAAACGGGTAACTATAGTCGAAAGAGGACTAGAGGTAAGATTTTAACAATGTTAATGCTTAAAAAAGGGAAAAATCACAGACAGCTTCTTCAAACTAATACCGTCTTTCGGAGGTCATAATAACTAATGTATGAAAAAACTTTCACATTTATAATATCACTAGCTATTTAAACTTTCATGGTCGTTCACATTACTATTAGAACTATCGGGATATTTACCATGTATTGTTTTGAGTATCCGATATTTCGGCGCTGTTGCAAGCACCATGATCACGGAGGAACTGTAGTACCTACTGGCGGTAAACGGTGAAAAAGTTTTTAGGAGTAAATATATCGATCTACCCTCTTTCGAGTTCTTTTGCTACGCGTATGGACATTATCACTGGTTTCACTCTCACTACAAACTCGAACTCGATCACGCTCACGCCACACTATGCTTACTACTGCTGCTCCTGGTTGTTTTTACATAGACGGGCCACTGGATGCCAGACGTTCGGCAGTTGAAACCCATACTCACGATTGAAATTTTTGTACTTTTTTATTTCAATCGCTGTCGAGAGCATCTGATGGTTACGTAACTCGATCCAGTGGTCAGTACTGGACTCCAATAAATGTTGAGCGATAGCAGATTTATGCGGTTCGTTGTTTTTAACTGTCCTGATGTGTTCCTTGATTTGGCATGTAACCTTTCTTGTGGTCTGACCTATATATAGGAACAGCCACAGCGGCAGTCAATTTTATATACTCCCGGCCTGTCTAGTGGAGAGCCATCTTTGGGTGAGCGTGGAAACTGCAAGGTGGAAAGACAACCAGCCTTCTTACCCTACATCAAAGGAGTGACAGATAAGTTCGCTAACATCCTGAAGAAGGTTTCTATCAAAACTATCTTTTCCCTTCTTTATCCCTTTGCTTCCCCTTTCTCCAACATTTCCTCCCCCAACATTTCAAATTCCCCACACTTTCTTCCCCATTCTTTCCACTTCCCACACTTCTTCCCTTTCCCCTAGCTCTTACCCTACTCCTTCCCCTTTCGATAATAGGATTGATAGATAGACTAGGTTTTTATTGCTTTTACATTACTGGTACGGAAAAATATAGGTGACGAAATTTACCACGTCTGTCTTTCTTAATCATTACAAACGATTTTTATTATACTGCCAGTAATCACCTTAGCGATAACATAGTACCTACACAGTACGTACCCTTCTTGCTACATAGATCGCTGTATTGAATAAAATGGTTTCATGTAACACAGAAAAAATAGGAGGTAAACACGATAATTGTGGGATTAAACATTTTCAATCTTTTGTTATGATAAAAAATACAGAAAAATAAGATAAAACAATCATAAAAGAAATCCAAAATTTGACTAAACAAACTTCTACGAGTTTTAGCCATATTTATGATCGAAAATCATTAGTTTTTGTAATAATTGACTTTTAAGTTTTTTTCCGTACTAATCTACGAGTAGAATTCAGCTTCGGGTAAATAACAACCTCTGTGGCGTAGCGGTAGTGTACCCGGCGGCTACGCAGGAGGCACGGTTTCAATCCCCCTCAGTGCAAATATTTGCATTTGCATTGGTAAGGCGTGCCTCGGAGAGCACGTTACGCCGTCGGTCCCGGTTGGTCGGTCTGTGATAGTCGTTACAGGTAGTTGGAGCCCTAAAAAGTTTAACTGGTCTAGCTGCAATGCTTCGATATCGCTCAATGTCGCCATTGGGATAAGGACGCTTCACGAAAGATATTGAAGTCCTGCCAAATCCGCGGTTAGACTGGTAAAGCGGAACACAGATTCTGAGGTGAAAGCTTCGGATGCGACTGGATTTAACGCTAGGATGGAAGAAGAAGGTATATGGGTCCCGTTGACCTTTCAGTGTTGGGGCTCCGTGGGCGTATGAGGCAAAATTGATTGATATAATATGTAGGCCCCATGCATCTTCTTATTTCTATTGTCCTTTACTTTATTTGCCAATTTGCCATGAGATTATGGTACACCTATTTATTGCAAAGAACTGAAAGAATTTCCGCTGATTCGTTGACATCAGAGCGAAGTCAATAAATTGGCTGGTCAATCCAAATCCGATTCACTTGTACTTACAAAAATGTAAATACAAGACACAAAATTGTAAGTTTGTCTAAAATTTATTTTGTAAACTAAACTGTAGCGTTTTTTTTCTTGTACAACTTATATTGCGAAATAAATATTATCTTAGCTTATCATTGTGCATGGACTTAATTGCGCCAGGTATCACTATGGGGAGGTGGCGTGGCACTGCACAACTTGGTGCTCAAGCCAGACGTGTTGCAGCAGGAGGTGGCACTACCCTTCACACTTATCTCTGGACGCATTCACGAGCTGCTCATACAGGTGCCGTGGACCAAGATCATGTCGGAACCCATCATCGTAACCATCGATACCATTGGTAAGTTTAAGCATAGCTTTTTTCTTTATGACACTTTCAATCCGAGATCAAAGTCTATTCGTCACCGTAGGACATCAGCTGTTGGCCGTATATAGCACCGTCATCGGTTCCAACTTATGGTACCACTATATGGTTCGGTTCATCTCGGGATGTAATCCCTAATTGATCCGGGACATCCGCGTCAACTTGTGGTAGATGCCGATTGCCTTCCTGCATTTGTTAGTGACCTATTTGCTGAAAGTGAGCTTGTGGTCAATAGTGAGCCCCAGGATTTTGATTTCCTTGAACAACCCAAATGTCTATCTCGCCTATACTGACATCATACTTAAGCCTCTGCGTGATTACCATCGCACAAGTTTTTTGGGGTGCGAATTTCAGCTTGCACTCCTCGCCTGCATACCTAACCTTTACCTCCCTGTAACTAAGGTATGCATACTGATGACTCGTCTCAAATTCCGGATGACTCGTCTCAAATTCCGGACACTTTTCTATCGCCAGTCTCACCTTTATGGCCAGCTAGCATGCGCTATCGAAGGTCCCTCTTTGTACAGGGACACCATAAGAAGTCCTTATTAAGGATTATTCGTTTGTTATAAGCTCATTATGTGACCCATAAAGTCATAGGCAATGTCTTCGGAGCTTTTTTGCAGCACTACTCACACTTACAGTCTTATCTTAAGAACCCTTTATGCAACATTTTCATAAACTACTATTATCTACTCTCTTACTGAAATGTAAACATTAAAAAATTAAAAAGAATACTTTAATGACAATCTTTACGCACTGAGTATCCATACATACATACTGCTCTTCTATGGGCAACTCCATCATAATATAACAACAGCTTTCTATACAGTTTGTCTCTAGATAATCTGTGGTCGCGGCGCAAAGCGCATGCGCGCGCGTTCTAGAAATGGATTTTGGCGCTAAACTTTTACAAGTAAATACTTACTCTGTGGTGAATATAAACGTAACATAACTTTTTCATTATAAAGTAGTGTATGCAAATAATTTGGTCTTAAAAAACACTCGTGTGATACTATAAAAAAACTCACCTGCGGCTCGTTTTATTAACTCACACTCGTGTTTTAAGTACCCTTATGCAACAGTTTCATAAACTACTATATTGTTATCATTTAGTTTTCTGTCTGCTTTGCAGAATGCGTCCTAAACCTAAAACCGCCAGTGACCGCAGATGAGAGCCCACCGCCGGTAACACCGAGGTATGCGTAGTGATTTTTTCCCGACTCCTTTCAAACTATATTTATGGAATACGCCCGCGTGGATGTCGATTATCGCTATGTTCTAAGGTCTAATCTACTCTGTACCAAATTTCATCGTAATTGGTTCAGTGATTTAGGCATGAAAGCGTAACGCTTTCATGCCTAAATCAAGACAGACAGACAGAGTTACTTTCGCATTTGTAATATTAATATGGATGTAATTATTTATTAATTGGCGTCCACGCTCCAATGATTGTATTATTCCGAATTTTATGGCAGCGACTGCGGTCTGACCCCGAGAGAAAAGCCTGTGCCATGGACTTGTTAGCTTGGAGTTGAGGCGGCTGCCTTGAACTTGAACACCCAACCTTATTGTATTTTTTGTAATTGCCAGTAACAAGACACAAGTAGTGGAAGCACCGCCGGGGTATATGCAGGCGCTGGTTCGGCGCATCGTCAGCAACATCGCACTCCGAGTGCATCATCTGATTGTGAAGTACGTGCAGGACGACATTGTCTTGTCGCTCAACGTCAAACACCTTTTCATTGACAGCGCTGCGGTCAACTGGGAGCCAGCATTCGCAGGTTTCTTCAAATTATTCATTCTAAATTATTATAAGTTGGCATGTATTTTTTATTGACTCTACCTGTATCTAACATACCAACCGAGGCGTCATCCTCACCTTAGCGTTCTTCCCGGATGCATCTCTGAGCACAGAATCCGCTTATCCGTGCTCCTAATCCTCCTGGTTTGGCTTTTACGGTTATTACGGGTGTGACGCAGGTGGGAGGTCACCTCCCACCCCCACCCCAAAAATAGGGTTGTTATATTGATTTTTTATTGATTAATTTAATTTTTGTAATATTTTATTTAACCCCTGAGTAGGGCTCGTTTTTGTTCGCATTTCATTTTCAGGTTCTACTCAACTCAACCAAATTGCTATCAAAGATATATTATGGCAATTTGCCGTATGTTAGATTGCAATTGTGACTTGACAATGCAATTTGTTGACAGCTTTGAGTTGTACTGCTTCTTCTTCTTCCGTCCCTTAGTGCCATATCTATCCGGGGTCGGGTCTTCTTGTACGTCTGCGCCAGGTCGTTCTGTCCTGGGTTGTCTTAGGGGCTATGTTCTGTTCTTTGATTTCCCAATCGATTATTGTGTCCCAGAGACTTACATTGACACCATCCGAGACATGTACTACGATTCCGGTTCCGTGGTTCGGACTGCTGTTGGCGACTCGAAAGCCTTCCCCATCACCGTCGGGGTACACCAAGGATCCGTCCTTAGTCCTTACCTGTTCAGCGTGGTATTAGATGTTTTGTCGGACAGCATTAGAAACTCACATGAGCAGCCTCCGTGGTTGCTCATGTATGCTGATGATATTGCGCTCATGGACGCGGACAGGAGCAGATTGGTGCGACGCGTGAAAGGATGGAAAGAAGCGCTTGAGAACGGCGGTCTGAAGCTAAATGTAGCGAAGACAGAATACTTAGCGTTAAACTCCACAGATCCCACACCCGTCCGCATAGGCGATGATTTGGTCGAGCGCACGGACCAGGTTAAGTACCTGGGATCTGTACTTCATGTGACCGGTGAGATCGACCGCGACGTCAAGGCACGCATTGCTGCCGCGTGGGCCAAGTGGCGAGAAATGACTGGCGTGACCTGTGATCCTAAAATGCCAGTCAGGTTGAAGGGGCAGGTCTATAAGACGATCATTAGGCCTGTTCATACAAGAGAACGTTGGTTGTGAGGCGTGGCCGCTGCTCGAGCGACACAAGCAAGAGCTGCGTGTCACGGAGATGAAAATGTTGCGGTGGATGTGCGGCGTTACGCGTAAAGATCGCGTACGGAACTCTCGCATCCGCGGCAGCCTCCATGTCCGTGACATCGCGGATAAAATGCAGGAGAGCCGCCTTCGCTGGTGCGGCCACGTCTTGCGGCAACCGCCAGGCTACGTGGGGAACAAATGCCTGGCAATGGTACCCCCGCCGGGTCCAGGTAAAAGGGGTAGGCCAAAGAAGTCCTGGCTTGACGTCGTGGAGGGTGATATGCGTGCAAATGGTCTCACTACCATGGACGCCCAAGACCGTGCGAAGTGGAGAAGGAAGAGCCGGAAGGCGGACCCTGAGCTCCGAGGTCATCTTGGCCACGGATGCAATCAGGAGAATACGTCTATATGCAGATGATGATATTGACCACCATGTAGCGGGAGGCTTTCCTCTTCCCAGGCGTTTTGTAGGGATATTTAAAGCGGTTTTCACGGAGTAGGTCTCATCTCATCTCATTATGTGTCCGTACCATCTAAGCCTGCCTTCCCTCAATTTGTCCGTTATTGGGGCCACTCCGAAGGAGCACGAGTGTGATGCCCCTGGTGTTGCATACGTCCATATGCTACGGTAACCACTTTCCATCAGGTGGGCCGTGTGCTTGTCTGCCACCTAAGTGGTATAAAAAAAAATCCTCTCACGTAATCATTGCGTATCCTGTCGAGACGTGTTACACAGCCTGCCCAGCGGAGCATCTTCATTTCAGCTACATGTAGCTGCTGTTCATGCCTTTTTGTTGTTGTCCAGCACTCGGAACAATACAACATCGCGGGCCGGACGGCCGTCTTGTAGATGGCTCACATCCGCATTGACGCTGGCATCGGTCGTTAGAACAGAGCCAAGGTACTTAAAGTGGATGACTCGGGGTAGGGTAGAGTTGTCAATAACAATGTTGCAGCCTGTCTCCTTGTCACCGCCGAAGTCACACTCCATGTACTGTTTTTGAACGACTGACCCGTAGACCATGTCGCTCCAGCTTGGTCACCCATTTGGTAAAAGTATCCTGCAGGTCTGTTGCATTCTTTGCTATGAGGATGATGTCGTCGGCGTATAACATACACCATGGTATTTTGCATTGCAAACTCGTGGTGGCGTAATCCATGGGAAGATTAAAAATCAAGGGGCTGAGTGCCGACCCTGGTGAACGCCCACGCTGACACCGAACGATTCACTGATACCTGCAGGGCTTTTAATCCGGGTTGTCGGGTAGTTTTGAGTTGTACTGCTGGTAACTGCATAATCTGCATATTAATGCAATTATGACTTGACAATGCAATTTGTTGACAGTTTTGAGTTGTACTGCATATTGTTAATGTTTCCATTGTGACTTGACAGTGCAAATTGTAGACAGTATTGAGTTGTACTGCTGGTACCGCACATTGTTAATGTTTCAATTGTGACATGACAGTGCAAATTGTAGACAGTTTTTAGTTGTACGTTGTACTGCTGGTACCGCACATTGTTAATGTTTCAATTGTGGCTTGACAATGCAATGTGGTGACAGTTTTGTCTTGTACTGCATATTGTCAATGATTTAATTGTGACTTGACACTGCAAATTGTAGACAGTTTTTAGTTGTACTGCTGGTACCGCACATTGTTAATGTTTCAATTATGACTTGACAATGCAATGTGGTGACAGTTTTGACTTGTACTGCATATTTTTAATGATTTAATTGTGACTTGACAGTGCAAATTGTAGACAGTTTTTAGTTGTACTGCTGGTACCGCACATGGTTAATGTTTCAATTGTGACTTGACAATGCAACGTGGTGACAGTTTTGAGTTGTACTGCTGGTACTGCATATTGTTAATATTGCAATTTTGGCTTGACAATGCAATTTGTTGATAGTTTTGAGTCGTACTGTAATATTGTTAATTTTTCAATTGTTGACTTGACAGTACAATTTGTGGACAGTTTTTAGTTGTGCCTACTGCATATTGTTAGTTTTGCAATTGTGACATTTCATGTCTTCATTAACTCTAACATACAAACACCGGCATATTTAGCGGAAAATAAAAAAAGGTTTGATATCAGTATCATATAAGGTTGCTGACTGGTTTATATACGTCATTTAATTTAATAATTATAATTTAAAAAGAAATAATTTCAAATTAAGAAAACAACTGAACATCACATTTTATGCAATTGTTTTAATTTTATTCAAATAAACCTAATCTGGAGCGAACTTCGAGTATTTCTTCCTTCTGAGTTTGATTTAAAATTTCATTGAAATACTGTTTTTTGTTAGTTTTTTTTTAATCGCGTATCTTTTTGGAGTTGAGGATTGAATTATGCCTGACTTAGCCCTAACGAAGATTGCCAGGGCACTCGAAATGCGAAGAAATGGTCCCCAACGGTTCAGGGAGACCGGTACTTATGTGAGAAGAGCAGGACAAGGCAGAAAAAGACGCACTTCGAGTAGGGATGATCGTTTCATTCGGCTTCGTGTACGTAGGAACCCCCGTTTGACGGCCGTCCAAGCCCGACATGAGTTAAAAGTAGTGCGGGTAACCGTAAGTGAGCGTACGGTACGAAGAAGGTTCGAAGAAGCTGGTTTGGGTTCATTTGTGCCCGCCAAGGCTCCAAGGCTCAAGGTAAATCATCGTAGAAACAAGTTAACTTGCTCAGGAACATCGACTTTGGAACGCAGACCAATGGAGTAAGGTATTGTTTAGTGATGAGTGCAAGAATTCTCTTAAATCAAATTGACGGCAGGCAAAGAATATACAGACGCAAAGGAGAACGATACATTCAGACAAATTTTGAAACTACAGTTGCATACGGTGGTGGATCAATAAGTAAGTAAGTAAAAACGTCTTTATTGTACACCATAGATATAACATCATAGAAATAATGGTTTGGGTGGGCATTTGTTTGGGAGCTCGCACAGACTTGGTAGTGATTGACAGAGGGAGTCTGACTGCAGACCGCTATATCAGAGAAGTTTTAGAAGAAAATGTCGTAACGTTTGCCCCATATATCGGTGACGATTTTGTTTTTATGCAGGATAATGCTCGGCCGCATACCGCTCGGGTAACTCAAGCATATCTTAATGATATGAATATCACTGTTATGGAGTGGCCGGCGAGATCACCGGATATGAACCCAATAGAGCACGTTTGGGACTTACTGAAAAGAAAAGTTAAGTCCAGAATTCCAGCTCCTGCCAACGTGGGTGAACTGCGAATCGCCGTAGTTGAGGAACGGCGGAGACTATCCCAGGAGACCATCGATAACATCATTCTCAGTATGCCTAGACGGGTAGAAACTTTAATAAGAGCACGTGGAGGAAATACGCGATATTAATCACCATTTTTCTAACATAATTAATTGTTATTTTAATATTAATTTTCACTTTTTCCCGGTTACATGAAAAATTCAAAAATGTACCATTTTTTACAAATAGCCTTTACTCGCAAAATCTGTTCTTAATGTGATCTCATTTTAATTAAAACAAATGAAACTTTAAATAACAAAAGAAGTGTAGTAAGTAGATTTTAAAATAAAACCATATTTTTTTAATTATGGACTTTTTTTTGTGTTCCGCTAAATATGCCGTGCCGGTGTGTGTATATCCTAATCTCAATCGATTAATCAAACGATTCATCGTTTTAATATATCTAGTAAATCAAACGATTAAGCGTTTTAATATAACTAGTATATTAAAACGATTAATCGGAAGAAGACCGGAAGGAAGAGGAAAAAGACCGGAAATCCCCCGGACTTCGAGGTGACAGTCTCGGACTCTCGGATGCGGCCGGGACTAACGTTAAGATGATGATAATGACAGCCTCCGTGGCGTAGCGGTAGTGAACGCGGCCGCTACGCAGGAGGCGCGGGTTCAATCCCCGCTCAGTGCAAATATTTGTGTTCATGAAATATGGGTATTTGCATTGGTCTGGTCGTGCCTCGGAGAGCACGTTAAGCCGTCGGTCCCGGTTGCCATAAAAACATCTATGGCAGTCGTTACGGGTAGTTGGAGCCCTAAAAATTCCAAAAACAATGGTATAGCTGCAAAGATTCGATATACCTAATGTTACCATTGGGTTGTGGAGGTCAGATGGCAATCGCTTCACGGAAAATATCGAGGTCTAGCCAAATCTGTAGTTAACACTGGTAAAGCGGACTCCAGACTCCGAGCTGAAAAAAGCTTCGAATGCGACTGGGAATTAACGCTAGGAGGAAGAAGATTAAAACGATTAATCGTTTGTTACCTGAATCGATTAGTCTCACAATGGAATTGAAACACTTCAACCTTCGGCTACAACTGTCAAAATGCACCTATTTAATTATTTAAACTATAGTCCTACTAGTATTATAAATATGGAAGTATGTGAAGATGTTTGGACGTTTGGATGTTTGTTATTCAATCACGCTCAAACGCTGATCAGATCTGGCTGGTAAAGGGATAGATTATAGTCAGGAATAACACATAGGCTACTGTTTGTCCCAGGAATAGGTTCCCATGGGTAGCGGGAACGGGATCAAAGTTTTACGCGTGAGTTTTTAATATTTTATTATATTATATCTTACAGATATCGACCAGAGTCAGCCGACGGTGAGGAGGCTAGTGCGACTGGATGACCTCACTTTGTGTCTTGACAAAGCTGATGCTGATGGCAAAATACGTTACTACCAGGAACCCCTGCTGTATAGATGCCAGCTGGATCTTAGGTAGACATTCCATCTTCTATCATTCCATGCCATGGCACCAAGATGCCATGACGCAGCTTCTGTGGTGTAGCGATAGAACATTCGACTGCTCCGCAGGGGGTGCAGGTTTGATTCCCGCTCATATCATTACAAATATTGAGTTTGTATATTTGCAATGGTCTGGTTGTTTCTATGTATAATATACAAGTATATGTACTTACATATGCAAGTATTTATTTACAAAAAGTATCTAAGTATCCGCATTCTAGGTTTCCACAAGCTATTAACATTTCATTTATCAATGTATAAAAAGGGAGTATAAAAAAATGTTGTTTTTAGACTTTTTCAGATTATTTTTTAAATTTTTCTGTCCGTAACAACCATCTTCGTACTTAAAGTAATATTCTAAAAAAAGAATTAGCGAAATCGGTTCAGCTGATCTCGAGATTTGCGAAAATGAATCGCTGAATGTCTTGCTACATTCAGCGATTCATTTTTAGGGTTCCGTAGCCAAATGGCAAAAAACGGAACCCTTATAGATTCGTCATGTCTGTCCGTCCGTCTGTCGGTCTGTCTGTCCGTCCGTATGTCACAGCCACTTTTCTCCGAAACTATAAGGCCTATGCTGTTGAAACTAGGTAAGTAGATGTATTCTGTGAACCGCATTAAGAATTTCACACAAAAATAAAAAAAAGCATTAAGTTTTGGGGGTCCCCATACTTAGAACTGAAACTCCTTTTTTTTTTTATCAAACCCATACGTGTGGGGTATCTATAGATAGGTCTTTAAAAATGCTATTGAGGTTTCTACAATATTTTTTTTCTAAACTGAATAGTTTGCGCGAGAGACACTTCCAAAGTGGAAAAATGTGTGTCCCCCCCCCTCTAACTTCTAAAATAAGAGAATGATAAATTTAAAAAAATATATGATGTAAATTGCCATGCAATCTTCCACTAAAAATTGGTTCGAACGAGATCCAGTCAGTAGTTTTTTTTTCATACGTCATAAACCGCAATTTTCACCTTTGCTACTACGGAACCCTTCATGGGCGAGTCTGACTCTCACTTGGCCGATTTTATTATATTATAGATTACAGAGAATAATAGGTATGATAATCTGAACGTTAGGTTATCATTATCCTACTAAGCAGCATTAATTTAATTTATTATTGTGTATAATTTCCAGGGTGCTAACAAGGCTCGTGTCAGCGAACACTCGCCGCGCTTCGACCTTGAGCGTGAGCCTGCGCTCGTCTAAGCTAGCGTTTAGCGTGACGAGCGACCAGTTGACGCTGTTGCTGCGGTTGATGAAGGAGCGCGTGCAAACTGAGTCCAAGTCGCAAGCGGCCGCGCCCAAACCCAACTCAGCATTGAGCATGAACAACCGTTAGTTAACTTTTTAAACCGCACACCTAACACAAATGTTATATTTATGTTTTCACCATTGACACTCGAAAAAGGGCCCGTGATTCATCAAAAACAGTGAATAAAACGCTCTTTGTTTCACCGAGTGAATAAAAAAATTTGAATTTGGAACATGCGCGAATGTACGGATTCTAGTGAAACATACAAAGAGGTTGCACACTCTCACTATAAAAACGTACTAAAAGCCACCTAAATGTAATCACTGGCTGGATGGAATGTGGCTCAGTTTAAATTTAGAAAAAAAATTGCCGCCATTTTCTGTGTAATTTTCCTTGTAAAAGTTTGTTTGTCTCATAATCATAAAATGACTTCATCTAGTGATGAAAATGAAACTCATATTCTCGAACGCGAAAAGACTCCTGAGTCTTTTCGCGCTAAAGCGCTAGCTATTACTGATAATTTGCTGCTTCTTTTGTGTACTATCCATAACAAAATGTAATTCATAATCACAGAGTAATCGTTTTCTCGTAGTCAATGGTGAAAAGTTGAGTACCTAACACGTGAAAAAAGAATTCATCTCGGCTCTTGTATCCCTCGATCCACTCAGGTTTCTCTCTAGAACCCCTCGCTACGCTCGGGATTCTACCGGAGAAGCCTTCACTCCTCTCGGGATACAACTTGGTGCCTCGAAAAGAATTCACCTGTTTTTCACTTGTTGGGTAATCTACTATTACCCTTTTGCTTACGACAAGAGTACTGAGCCCCGGTTAAAGAACTCAGCATTATAGAAGTTTATCTACTCTCATACTAAAATGTAAACATTAAAAAATTAAAAACATACTTTAATGACACTCTTTACGCACAGAGTGTCAAAATCAACTTAAAAAATTACATCATGACTCATGACACTGCTCTTCTATGGGGACCTGTATCATAATATAGCTTTTACAACACACCTGCTCATAACATTGCTATTATTTCACCGCAATTAGGTACGTAATGACACCTATTATCAAACTGTGACTTTTTCATTGATATTATTCACAAGTGAGTTATAGATTCTTTTTAAAATTTTATAAGTTAAGTTTCTATGTTCTCAAAAAAGGTTCCATACAAAAAAGAACGTGTTTAATAGTACGAATAAATTAATATGCCTATTGTATGGTCATTTGATGCATTTTCGTATAATAAACAAAATTTTCACTCAAATTTAACATTTTTTTTTCTAAGTACAGAAAAAAAAAGCAGTAAAAAAAAGTTAAAGTCAAACCTCATTCTTTTAAATATGGCCGATCGCCATTGTTAAATGCGCGCGCATAGGAAAACGAATTCATTTGTAGTATTGTTTATTTAGTATTTGTAGTATTATTTTATTCGCAAGTGTGTTGTAAAACGTCGTATGCCACGGTAATCACCAACTTTGCTCACTTGTACCATAATGTACTATTTTTCCATTACGATACAGTTGCAGCTAGATTAAATAGATTTCTATGCAGTTTGTCTCTAGATAATCTGTGGTCACGGCGCAAATCGCGATTGCGCATGCGCGCGCCATCAACAAACGGATTTTAGCCAATGACGTATTATCTTTTTTTAATTATAAATTCCTAATAAATAAAATATTATTAACATAAATAATAATATAATTCATATAAATTAATTACATTGATGTATTTTTAGTAAGTAGCTACATTTTTTTAATATTTTTTGTTTGCGCCATTTTTGAGAGCCTGCCATCTAGTATTACGAGTACGTATCTATAAACATTATACGTCATTGAAAATTTTATGCAAATTATTTTAACTTTTTCAAGAGATTAGATAAAGTAGTGTATGAAACTGCACATAATTTGGTCTTAAAACACTCGAGTGTGAGTTAAAATAACGAGCCTGCAAGGCGAGTTATTTTATAGCATACACGAGTGTTTTGTGTCTTAAGAACCCTTATTATGCAACAGTTTCATAAACTACTATTATCTTGCGACATAGGGTTCTAAAACCATAAATTTCTTCTCCTTCTGATAGTAGAAGTTTGTCAACAACTCACAACACCTCCTCTCAAAAAATCCTTTAAGTATTAACACCGTTTTTCTACCAGGGTTTTTAACAACTGGTTAAATTAGACAGTTAATTGGACGCCTAGGACGTAGAGTTGGAGTGAAGTGGAGTGGAGTCGAAGTGAAGTCGGAGTGAAGTGGGTTTGGTCTCGGAGTGCAATTGGAGATAGTCGGAGTAGAGTCGGTTTCGGTTTATAGTTGTTTTGGAGTCGGAGTGGTATCATTTTGTAGTCGGAGTGGAGTCGGTTTGGAGTCGCAGTGGAGTTCTTGTCGGTGTAGTATAACGCACTACGTATCACTCGGAAGAAAGTGTGGTTCCCAAGTCGTGTGTATTGAGGCCCAACGCGCAGCTACTTACTACTCGTACTACATCCTTGGAAGTAATTGGTCAGTTTCTCCCTTTGGTGAACAATGTAGTCATTCCTTCGATACTACGTTACTCCATTAGGTCAACAGTGATGTGCTATAAATGAGAGCACAGTCTATCTATACGAGTAATATTATAAAGGTGAAGAGTTTTGTTTGGTTGAATGCGCTAATCTCAGAAACTACTGGTTAAAATAGAAAATTATTTTTGTGTTGAATCGTCCTCATCACGCTACTAAAGAGAGCGGAGCATTAATCCGGTAGATATCCATGAAAACTAAAGAAATATGGACTTATATTGCTTAAAGGTGATTCGGGGTTTCGAAATATGTCACGGGCGAAACCGAGACGGGTCGGCTAATAATCTAATATATAAAATTCTCGTGTCACAAAATGTGCGTAATCGAACTCCTCCGAAACGGCTTGACCGATTTTGATGAAATTTTTTGTGCTTATCCGGTATCTATGAGAATCGGCCAACATCTATTTTTCATCCCCCTAAATGTTAAGGGTGGTCCACCCCTTAATTTTTTATTTTATTTTTCAGACAAAATTTTTTGTTTTTATTTTTTTATGATACATCATACAAAAATACATGCAACCCTAAATTTTCACCCCTCTACGATCAACCCTTATTTTTTATTTGGTAAAATATATAAAATTCTTCTGTCACTTGGAGCGTAATCGAACTCCTCCGAAACGGCTTGACCGATTTTGATGAATTTTTTTGTGCTTATCCGGTATCTATGAGAATCGGCCAACATCTATTTTTCATCCCCCTAAGTGATAAGGGTGCAGCGGGAACGGGATTTTAATATCACGCGGGCCGAAAATATGGCGGTACGAAGTTCGCCGGGGCAGCTAGTATCATATATATAAAAGTCGCCGTCTTATACCAATAGGAAGTACCATATACAGCGCCCTTGCTGACTTATAAATTGGAACAGTAATTTATTAAAGTTTGATTTGTGTTGAACTGTTAGCGAATATTATTATATTTATTCATTTATGCAAACGTCCACAGAACAATCAATAAATGCGAAGTCGAATTCATTGGAGTCTACGCGTTCATCTCACAGTTGGAGCGAATGGGCGTGGTCTTGGTTGCCCACGTGGACGGACAAAGAGGGTGGGTTCGAAGACATTCCCGTGTCTCCAACACCATTGCCGGTGTGCTTCGATGCTTTTATAGATGATTTGTCGCTAGTGTTCAAGGTATGTATGACCACTAACATCTAGATAGTCAAGTTACATAATATTATCCACCATGAGTTTTTGTATCTCTAGCTAGCTGCTATAGGCAAGCATCCTGATCCGTAGAAATGGAACTAAATTAAATTGAAAATTAGAATTTAGGCCTGTTGGGCACTTTTTTTTGTGAAAGTAAAATAGTAAATAATATGCAAGTACATAATAGTAGTAGTAAATACTTTTTGCACAGACTATATTAACTTCTATTGGCACTGCCGGAGTGCCACAATTTATTTTTAAAATAACAATTTCAGGTGATGGAGATAGTAGATGGATTCAGCCGTAAACGATCGCGCAGCGTGATAGAAATAGGTGCTGCGCACGCCGCTATCAAAAGTTCAGCGTGCTTTCCTACTTCGATCTCTGTGCGCTTCGGGGCGAGGGACCTCGTGCTGCGCTCGCATGGGAAGTGCGTGTGCGGCGTTACTAATTTTGACGCAGTGAGTTTCCCATTTGCAATCATAACCCGAATAAAAATGAATGGGTCCCGCCTATTATGAAACGTGTTTAGATCTTTTCAGCGGCACAATAAAATCCCGAAGTTTGACCCTGAGTTTTTACTGTTTTGTTGTTTTCTCGCAGGTTTTGCCTATTACCTTATTGATTTGATGGTAAATGTAAATACATGACGTATATGTGTTCACGAGTATTATTAGGGGTAAATTTGACATTGCCGATTTGTGCTGAAAAAGAAACTCGTTTTTTTTCTAAGATTTAACATATTTATTCAATCAAACTATTTGCCCTCATTATTTATACAGTGCTGCCATCGAAACAGAAGTTCATTTATGACTTTACAATTGAACTCTGGCGATCTAGATTCGACAAACTGTGTGAAAGCATTTTGTACTGCCTCCTGGAAAGAACTTTATTTTATCACGTAGAAAATTGTCCAAATTACGAAAAATAAGTTAGTCCGAAGATAACGTAGGGTTTCTAACTGTAACCTTGCTTTATGGCACAATTGCGGCGTTTGAACTGGAGTCGAGAGTTATCGTAAGGAATCCATTTTTCGTCATGTCACAATTCAATCCAATATTCCTTCATTTCTGTCCCGATTCAACAAGGCAACACAAGTTTGATCACACATGATGCAAATGAGTCAATATTGTAGGCAAGATAACGTTAAATAAACGGGTCGTAGTAAATTCGCCTCAGTGTCAGTGTTGTTAGTGTTAGTAAAATCGTCTCTGTCCAAAATAGTAGTAAACTCGCCTCAGTCATTTTAAAATGATATTTCATGTGCGAAAATTCGTACTTTGATAAATAAGTACTGTTAGCAAACAAAGTAATAGATTAAAGGCTCGGTCAAACTAACGCGTTCAGCTCGCGTCCGCGGTGGCGCTTGCGGAGGCGATCATTTGCTGGCCAATCGGAGACCACCGCCGCGGCCTGCGATTGGCCAGCAACTGATCGCCACCGCGCGTATATGTGTGCTTAACAAAGCGTCATTTATTTGCGATCCTATAAGAAGCCCTCTATGAATTTGAAAAATGGATATTACTGCTGAAAGAAAAACTGTTCATTTCGACTTGGATAGATTAGGTTAGAATTTTCATGGTTATTTTTTTTCATAACCATGCAGAACTTCTATAGGCCACGGTAACCACTCTCTTTCCATCAGAGGCTGACAAGCACAGGGATGATGGAAAGAGAGTGGTTACCGTGGCCTATAGAAATTCTGTATGGTAATAAAAAAAATGACCACGAAGGCTAATGCGGGAGCTCCGCTCCGCTCTCGCATTAGCCTTCTAACCTAATCTATCAAAGTCGGAATGAGCAGCTTTTCTTTCAGCAGCTTTTACACACATATGCTTGCACCAAAAATATGACAAATAAATAATCCAGTATAAACACTTTAACTTATCTTGCTGACAGTACTTTTGAGGGTGAGAATAATTTTCGCACATGAAATATCATTTTAATTGGACTGACACGAGTTTACTACTATTTTTGACTGAGACGAATATTCACTGAGGCGAATTTACAATAACCCAAACAAACCATGCTGCTAATTCCGGGGTAGATTGACTCGGCTCGAATCGGCATCCATCATCTCTTTCTCTTCTTTCTATTACTTTAAGGCCTCTACACACCAAACCCGCCGGCCCGCCGGCATTGCCCGGCGGGTCATTTATGATCATAAGAAATAAATAAAATAAAATAAATATTCTACAACATTCTACACAACGCTATCTAGACCCATGGTAAGCTTAATTAGCTTGTGTTATGGAATCTAGAATGCGGATATACATACTTAGATAGTTTTTTTTTGTAAATACATACATATTATACATAGAAACACCCGGACCAATGCATATATTTATATGAATTAAAAGTATTGGCTTATATTATTTCAAAGTGTCTATTTTAGTCTAATGATCAACCAACGAAGTATTTGAAGAGAGTAGACTTTACGGAATCAGCGGAACCGTGGACGTGGCCCAAGGAGACATTTGCAGAACCGACTATCGCTGAGTACAGGGTCGAGGTGGCTCAAGCCGTCGGTGAGGAGTATCGCGCCTCGCCGGAAACGGTGAGTTTTGTTTAACTGTACAATTATAGTTGTGCCCACAGAATAGTAACCAAACCAAATCACGTCTTTCGATGTCAAACCACTTACAGAAAAATACTAACAATGCAACTTTTTAAATAAAATATTTGTCAAAGTCATAGTAAAAGTCAAGTCAAAGTCAAAAATCATTTATTCTGTATAGACCATCAAAACGGCACTTACAAAACGTCAATAATATACATATATGTACTAAAGACTAGCTTAGCAAATGGACCACCGGTTCGAAACGCGGCCCCGGCCTGAGAAGACTCCGGCAAGAAACTCAGCGGGCTTTTTTTATTTGGTCTATTTACAAAAAATGCTTAGTCTACTTAGTCTAAATACAATCATTTGTTTGAGAAGCATGCATGAGTGAACAGCTCAATTCCAAGCAAGTTTATCATCTAAATATTCTTGTATTTTATAATAGCCTTTTTGGCACAATTTCCTCTTAACTTCATTTTTAAATTTATTTATAGGTAAATCCCTAATTTCATTAGGGAGCTTGTTAAAAAAGCGTATACAGTTACCCTGGAAAGAAATACTAATTTTTTGGAGTCTGCTATCACAGACTACAAGATTGTTTTTATGTCTCGTATTTATGTTATGCCTGTCACAAATTTTTGGAAATTTGGAAATATTTTTCCTTACATACATTAGGTTCTCGAAAATGTATTGTGGTCAGAATGTCTATTTCTTTCAACTTTTCTCTGAGGGAGACTCTTGGGCCCAAATTATAAATAGCTCGCACAGCCCGCTTTTGTAATATAAATATTGTATTCAAATCCGCGGAATTACCCCAAAGGAGAATTCCGTAGCTCAAAATACTATGAAAATAACTGAAATAAACTATTCTAAATGTATCCTCATCTGTCAGAGTCCTAATCTTTTTTACAGCGTAGGAAGCTGAACTTAATCTACTGGCTATTTTTTCAATATGTGATCCCCACTGCAGTTTGGCATCAATACTTAAACCTAAGAACACTGTTGATTCCACAAGGTTCAACACACTTTGCTTAGCTTATACCAACTCTAACTATAACTTAGTTAGATACGTTACATAATATACAAAGTATATTGTGTGTAACCCTCGATTCAGGTAGTCTTAAGATTGTTTTGTTGATAGACCCCGGAAGTAAGTCCTGATGAAGTAATAGATCAGCCGCCACCAATCCATCCTGACGAACCCACAGAGACGTCGGAGGAGGTCGACATCTTCTGGACCAAACTTTGCCCCTTGATCTTCGTGGAATTCACGCATGAGCGTTCTCCACCTTCGCCGAATATGAACCCATATGATAATCCGCCCAAAGATTTTCAGTACAGGTATGTGATAGCTTTTTTTGCGTTACCGATCATTTCCTCATTAAAAAGTTCTTGGGACCCCACTCAACTGCAGATTAGACCACTTGCTGTCGGCCACAATTAATTGGCACTTCTTGTGTACTTTTTATCTAGAGTGTTCAAGGTAGGGTTATATATTAGAATACAGGGTGGTCAATCCAAATGGGTCAGTGGGGAGAAGTCAGAAACTATGAGAGATAGCGATTTTTGTCCTTAGGAACCATGGCTTCGATTTTAAATTAAATGATAAAGACATTCAAAATTTTCTTTAAACTCTCATACATAAACGGGAACCGAACCTGGTCGAAATGTCTGTAAACAAATTCTGCAAGTTTTTTCGTTGTTATTGTTGATGGTGCGAGTTATAAATCACAGTATTCAGCACATAACATTTTTTTTATACTACTTAGACCACAGACAAGCACATGGCCCTCCTAGTGGTAAGTGGTTAAAGTGGCCTATGGGCGAGTGAACACCAGGAGAGTCACACTCGTGCTGTCGACCCTGTAAGAATAGAGAGATTCTGTGCCGTCAGCGCAAAAGATAAGTAGGACAAAGCCTTTGGTTTTCCCACTGACAGCACTGACAAAACCTCTCCAGTGAGCTCTGGCTACCCTACTCACCGTCGGAAACACAACACGAGGTTATTAAGCCGCGGTCTTCTGTAGGGCGGAGGTTTTTCTTCAGTTGGACTGCTCGATTGGAACGGATATACCGTTGTGTAATAACTCCTTCTAGAGACGTATATAATAATAATAACGAGATAATGGTTTCGAAAAGACTCGTTTGATTTAAAACACAACATTGATTCTAAGAAAACAAAAAGTTATTAAGTCAGGGTCGGCAGCCCGAGTGTAACGCCTCTGGTGTTGCATACGTAAATCAGGTAAATCGAAAGTGGTTACCGTGGTAACCACTTTCCATCAGGTGGGCCATGTGCAGACTTGTCTGCCACCTGAGTGGTATAAAAAAAGTGTTTTGTGTATTTTCAAATTTTAAATAAATTTTAGGCGCCCACTGAACGAATGCGATCTAATTTTAAATCGATGTAGATAAGACATTAGAGATTTATAATGATGACCATTAATAATGACGAAATTTTGTAAATTATTTAAATTGTGGGCATTTCAATTTAATATTTACACAAGATTTTATGGCAAAATAACAATGTTCCTTATACTTTCAGGATCAATTATACGATAACATACAGAATATAGACCCATTTAGATTGATCACCCTGTATATTAGTAATATGGATAAATAACATTAAAGGGGACATGTCAAGTGATAGAGTAACTAACTGAGGAAATAATGTCTGAGATTACAAACGCAAGCAGATGATAATCAGGAGAGTCTGTAGTAAGCTGACATACTGATTTAACCTGTTGTTTACAGTGATTGGGTCGAACAATGTCGCATTAAGGTCAAGATAGAGCCGCTAGAGGTACGAGTGTGCATGGGACTCATACATCGGCTCATGGCTGTTCGGTCGATATTCAAAGAAGGGGATCCGATACAGACTGGTAATTTATAACTGTTTTACTAACCCGGCAAACATTGGTTTACCGTATAAAAATGAGCTATTAGAGGGTTAAAATTATGTGTATCTTTTATTTCAAATGATATTTTCTAGATTATCTTAAAAAACGAATTAAGCGTGAGAAAAATAAATAAATCAGACTAAATCATTCATGTGGTTTTGAAACTTATGGTATGTTTACGAACTGTTTGATACTTTTTATATGTATACTATGTAAGGAATGCCGCCGGGGCTTAGGGCAGTTTTAGAAGTTTTCTTTTTAATTTGATGGTTTATTTCATCCTCGTTAGGTGGAGTGCTTTGAACATTAATCAGAGGATCATTGCGTCTTTGGACGTTTAGGCACTTCGTGTTTTTAAAGTGATCGTAAATTTGAGCTTCAGTCAAATGTAGCTTCCCTGCTGCTGCTGTTCCTTGAAAATACTTTTCGAGTAACGAAATGGGTTTTTATCGAAGTCTACAATGGCAAAATGATTTTGAATTTTCTCTAGTCAAATTAAACATTTATTAAAATTTTATGACCTATTTCAGAAAATGATCAACTATAGCCTATTGATGATGAGCCTGACTTCTCTTAGTACAAATCTTTCACTTTCGTTTCAGAATTACCAATGCGGGTTTTAACTATCGAAGAATGCGATTCTTTAATGGACAATCTGCCGGAGCGGCGGATGACACTTGAAGGTCGAGGGTTGAGAATACGTTTGGTTCCATGGAACCACTACTTTACTGCAAAGCCGGAAAAAGCACCAGTCGTTTTAGGTATCGAACTACCAAATACGTCCTTATCGATCAATGGTCCACTGTACCCGCACAGGTAAATCAAACTTATCATCATCATGATCTTACCGTTGTTCTGGAGCGTATCCGTGGTTTTTACCTCAGAGTCACGCTCTGTGTCCGCTCACATTTCTCCTCTTTTTAGTTTGGTATATCCTCCTAGACGACTTTTATGGCGACTGCTGTTACACCTTACAACTTCGAGAGGAAAGCTTGCAGATGAGGTTGATTTGTGCCCCTTAGATCTTGATATATCTTTATTTTCTTGAATTACTATCTTTAGGGCTTCTAAAGATGAATACGATAAATCAACTAGATGTAGGAACAATAAAATAGACTCATTCACTTAGCGTTAGTTCCGACAAGAGAATGCCCGCTTCTTCCTACGGCTGTATCCAAATTCAACTAGGAGTGACTTCACGCTTGCATTCGATGGAGGAAGCGATTCACCTACGTATAAATGAGATGACACAATATTAATCATCTTCGTATTGCTTTTACAGGGTGTGTTCAGCAGCTTGTCAAATGCCAGATGACGAAGGCATGCTGTGGCATGCGGCTCGGATGCACGTTAGAGCCGTGGTGAAGGATGTTCAAGTGATCTTAACTACGATTGACAACTCCCATCAACGACCATGCGCTCGCGCTCATATTCACTTAGTAATGCATGTGTTACTAAATAAGCCGTTTTTCAACAAGAAAGAGTCCATACTCATCAGTCATTCGTTGAAAATTTGTAAGTGTGTCTAGTGTACCTAGTTATATTATCTTGATCTACAAGGTATTTTTTTAAGACGGAGTAGTAAGGACATGTACCTTAATCGTTATAGTTACAGTTAAACGTCTGCAGGAGAACATTCATAATTATTTAAGATTTTCTGAACTGCATTTACAGATTTTGGAAAAAAAATAGTCGGCAAAAAATGCTAAGAGGCACAACACACTTGTGGGTAGACATGCAGGTATATAAAAGTAGACATGCGGGCAATTTTGTACCGGTAACGGTCCAAGTTTTCCTCTCAAACCTTGGGAGGTTGGCTTTACCAGAAGTGACTGCTTTTGGTAAAGCCAACCTACTAACCAAAAACAATCGGTAGATCTCGGGCTCAAAACTTTGAATACAACTGGGAAATCGCTATGATGATGATGGTATAGGTACCTGTATATAAATACCTTGCACTCTGTGGACATCAAACCTCTGAAGTAGAAGTCTAACGCTCTGCTATCACTGTAAACTTAGTATATAAATAAATGTATCATCTAATTAATTGGCTAATTAAGTGTGTGAGGACAGAAGCAAATGACGGGTTCTTTCTTGTCCCTGCTTGCCTAAAAAAAAGAGACAGTAATTGTGATAAACAGAGTGGAATATTTCAAACGTATTTTAACTCGTAACGTTGGAATTTTCATCAAAGGAAATATTCCTCTATCTTTAAAATGTACTAGATCTGAGGCCTTACTCCGAAAATTGAAAACATTCGTATTCGTTGACGTTTCGGTCATTTAGCTACCCTGAAAGTGTTTCGTGTCGTATTTTGATCCGTCTTCGATCGTTTGACATTGAGGTTCTCGATCGTTGTCGGTGCACCTACTCCCAAATTACATGTGACGTTTTCGTTGTCCTTGTTTGACAAGTAATTTTGCGGGTTATTACTTGAAATTCAACGACAGCTATATACCTTTCGTTTGACTTTGGGAGTTGAATTTTTATCTAAGAAAATGGCGAGATTTTTATTGTTGGACGAAATGGTTGGTTTCTACAGGGTCGGCGAGTGTGACGCCCCTGGTGTTGCACGCGTCCATAAGCCACGGTAACCACTTTCCAATAGAATGAAATTTTGAAGCATTTATTATGCTAACTGTTCAAATCGATTAAGAACTTAGAACAAGAACCGTCGCCCTTAAGACGGTTGTATAAGGGAATTTGGATTGATTTCGTACGTGTCTCGGTGGCTTAGTGGTCAGAGCGTTCCCCCTGTAAGGGAAAGATCGCGGGTTCGAGTCCCGTCCGAGGTCGATTCTTTTTCCCTTTCTTAATCCACTTTCCAATAGGTGGGCCGTGTGCTTGTTTGCCACCTAAGTGGTATAAAAAAAAATTATGAAGGAAGAAGCGGCTGTGACGCTGAATCGTCACCGGACATGGAATTTGTCTCTAATTATAGATTGATGAGGGTACTTTTTGAGGAGCTATGCGAGGAAATTATTCCTCTACTTCCTCAAAAAAAGAATATTTTGGCAAAGAGGTAACAACCATTATCCATTACGGAACTATTTATGACCCCAGTAGATGGCGCTACACACATACGGGTATCAAAATTTCAAATCTGAAGTTGTCAAACTGGCAAAGTACGTATTAAAAACATAGAACAATATTATGGCACGAGGGATTTTAAGTTCGTTCACATTAAATATGAGTAAATTCTTGAAAAATGACATTTCAGTGATCTAACGGCACCTTTGCAATAAAAATCTCATATATTTTTTAATATGAGGCTCTTTTTATAAGAATACAACTATATTTTTTGATTTTTCATTTGTTAATGGTTTTTAAATGTTTATAATATATTGGTCCACACTATTCATCTAGACTCGATCGTTTGTCTATGATTCCGAAAACGGCGGCAAAGGGCGAAAGGTTTTCGGAGTAAATTTAATGGTTCGTGTTCGGCGACCGTTCGTTTCCATTCGAAACGTTCATGTTTGATTTTCGGAGTAAGGCCTGTATTCAAAGATTTTCGGAACTTCGCGTGCCACATGGCTTATCTTTTGAAGTTGAATTACAAACTACAAATAATGTTCAGTCATTTAGTGGTAGTCATAAATAAAATTGTCGATATCAGACGATGATGATTAATTTACCATGTTTGTTAGAGAGACTTGGTCCTTATGTTTGACCCTATTTTCAACGCGTTTCATTTATTGCTGTTTCTACAAATTGAAGTCTTGTACTACTGCTGATTTGAACCTGTTCGATTACCGAGAGTAGCAGCTGAATTTCAAAAATTGTTGAATGGAGATATGGTTCTTTTAAAAATAACGGAAGTATTCCTTCACTTTAAGAAAAAATTCCTATCTGCAGTATTTTTAGGGGACTTTTCCCCCAGCCCCCCTCTAAGACAAGTGACAATTCGTTGCTCAGCGTATGATGGAATAGAATGCCAAATGTATGGGATTTGACGTATATGACAGGCGTTAACGAATGTCAAAAACGTCAAATCCTATACATTTGTCATTCTATTCCATCGTACGCCGAGCAACGAATTGCCACTTGTCTAGGGGGGCAGGTAGGGTTAAAATTCCACCCTGCATAGCAAGTTTTTACTAGATTTACAATAACACTATTCATCCACAGCCGAAATGAATATAAGTGGCTCGTCGGCTCGCTTGCAGGCAGCGTGGTGTGCTTTGGAGAGCTTGCTCAAGGACCAAATTGCCGTCGTGCTTAAGCACTCGTCGTTGGCTAAAGATGCACTCAATGATGAAGGTAATCGATATTGTATCTATTCTATAGTATGCTTTCATAATAAATAAGTACTAAGACTAAAAAACTATCGGAAGAATTACAGATCCGTTTTGATATTTTTTAAGTAGTATACTACATTTGTAGTATCTTTACTTAACAAATGTCAAAGCGGATCTGTAATTCTATATTTTGTTATTTTTAATCATATATCTTATCTATATTATAAAAATAAAAACCCCTAAAATAATCTATGTACGCGCCTAACTTCCCAATGACTGCACCAAATTGGATAATTCTTTCGTTTTGTGTTTGTTTGTTCGTTGTAAGTTTGAATAAGAAAATTAAATGGAAGGTGCAGCGGGAACGGGATCAGAATCTAACATGGAAATGTGAATAGAAGGTACAGCGGGAACGGGATCTGAATACCACGCAGGCGGAAAATATGACGGTACGAAGTTCGCCGGGTCAGCTATTTAATTTATAAATATAACGGGTTTATTATTGGCCTTGTAGTTAATGATTTTTTGTGGGGTTAAATACTCCGAAGTTATTTAGAAGATTCACACTGAAATCATCGTAGTTAATGTGGTGAAAGAGTCGTCGTAAGTTTGGGTGGATTGTTTATACTCCGTTCACTATATTATTGTATTTTAGACAGTTCACACACAGTGGTCGATATAACTTTGATCTAGCGTCGATGTTTAGAATTCCAACAAAAATTAGGCGCCAATACCTACGTCATATTTCATTGACAAGGTCGCGTCAGCCAAAAACCAATATTAGAGATGTAGTTAGCCGACGGGGGTGGTATCCGAGGAACTTCCGCACGAAAATAAAAACTGTAAGGGGTCCATTACACGGTAGGTTTTGCCATGGTTTAACCATCAATCACGCCGTGATTGACCAATAACATAACGTCTAATAACCGATTGACCAATAACATTCATGGTAGTAATGGGCCCCTAACAGAATCCGAATTCCATGCGGTAACAGCTAGTCTAATTTATAAAAATCAATGCCACTTTTCGTTGTTATTTTATAACTTATGTATCAAACCCTCTTTGTCATAGGGATGGTTGGATATTATAAGCTCGAAGTAAGACGTAATCTGGCGCTGGCTAAATACGTTTTTCTGATATTCCGTGGAAAATTATATAACCCGCAAATCCTAGAATCGCTGAGATTGCTTGTTCCTAATACGAGGCTGCGACAGATACCGAGGGGGAGAGCGCTCGATGTGCCAGTGCCTCGGACGAACTTACTGCAATTTGCTCCTCTCGTACGAGCACTAAACACTCTAAACACGGTCTCATGTGATATTGATATCTTTGTATGTACATAAGCTGAGTTCGAAAGAGCGACGCTACAAATTTGACTTTTTTATGTTTGCAAAATCGTCATTTTTATACTTAGTCATTTTTCAATAAAGACATTACTCGCCAAACTCGTCTGAACTGGCATAAATTAGTTTTACTTTGTATTATTATATTATGTACAATAGCTGTAAGAACATTGTCGCATTGGTTTTTTTTTACTGTTAAGGCGATGTATCTAAGTAAATAAACAAATAAATAAAATAACTCAAGAACCGCTGAACCGCTTTGGCTAATTTTAGTCGCGAAATATTCGTGAGTGTCCAGGGAAGGTCTAAAGGATGAGAAAATAGGTGCAGCGGGAACGGAAGAAATATGGCGGTACGAAGTTCGCCGGGACAGCTAGTTATTTATAAAATTCAATTTCCTTATACATAGAAATCACGTCTTGCTTTTTCCGTGACTGCCCTAATACTTATAACTATAGATCTGGATGTGAAAGTAAAATAATAGCAATTAAAATGTGAAGTTCAAGCCGTAAGGTGCTGATATACTTGAGCATTCATTTGTAATGAGCATTCTTGCGAATCTTACGTTACAAAAATAAACGAAGGCGTTTTAGCGAGCATTCTCCCGAAATGGTAGTAGACTGTGTTTGTTAGGCAGATCATGAAAAGGTATCGAGACATACATATATCTTGGACCTAAAATGTGCTCAAAATGTGCTCTATACGCGAAGTACTTGTTTTACGGGTGACCTTTGAGGATAGTACGGGGTGCTACTGCGGTGGTAGAGCTCATATTCATCAAACATAGATTATTATAAAATAATCCGCGCGCGCCAGGACCTTATTTGTCTCGCCATTTAGGTCCAAGATACGTGTACCGAGGTATACGTAGCGATATTTGGTTCTATGTTTAACTCAGTTCGTTTTTCAGTTCGACAAGTTTAAAAACGCGGAATGCTCTGTTACAAGTGAATACTTAAGTCTATCAGCACCTAAGTATAGTGTGAGTGTACTAAATAAGAAGACTGGCTTACATGCATATTTGGCATTTACCAGATGCTGTAGTGGTGGACTTCTCACTTGAGGAGTTAATCTGCCGCGGGTACATCACCAAGAATATCAATACGTTCATCGTCTCGCTACAGTCTGCCAGAGCTACTGCTTTCCACGAGCCCAGTAAGTATTAAAATTATTTTTACCATTACTTTATGCTTCGGGGATTACCTGTGTCCTTACCTTTCCCATAAGGGTAGGCAGAGACTACACGTTTCAAGCATATAAAAATGTCGTTTATATTTATTTCAGCGCCTGGTGTAGTAAAACAAGCTTGGCTCTTCTCAGCACCAGACGCTCCGACCACAACGTAAGTTTTAGAGATATAGTTTGATCGACGAAGCTGCATAGAACGAAATCGTTTCGGCATAACAAAGAGATGGTAAAATTTGGAGGAAAATCCATGGTCAGCATGGTAGTAAAAAAAGCCCTCAAAATGAAGAAAACGATTATAAAGGTCCAAAAAATGAGAAATCTAAAAAACTAAGAAATTTATAAAGTGAGAAATGGTTTAGAATAAGTGCGTCAATAATTCTAGTTTCTCTCCACTACCTAGGGAACAATAGGGTTAGGTTGGTTGTTCACCAACATTAATCCCGGTTTTACACAAAACTTGCCGTTTGGAGCCCGAGTCCGGTCGCCCACTCTTTGTGGTGTAACATGACTTTTAAAGAAGTGAATACTGATTCAGCCCCCAATCCCGAAAAGAAAGCTTGTTTCAGCCGGTGCTAGTGCAGTCCCAGGCAGCTTTTCTTGATTAGGCCAAATAGCATTGATAGTATTAACAGTGATATTCCAGAACTTGCCCAATACGCATGTTAATCATATTTGTGTACTCCTTTCGATTTATTTTATAGCCCTTACCTCCGCATGGCACTTCAATGGTGTAACGTTGCTTCACCCAACTTCTTCGACTACCTGGGATTCTGGGCTGAACCTACTGCTGTATCCGTTGATCCGCTATTTATTGCATGGCTGGCATATAAGCCTATCATGAAACCTATCAGTAAGTATTTAAATAGACTGTAGTTTTCTTTATGTAGTAAATAGTTGTTCACGTATATACTGCCTAATATATTTAATTATATATCTGAATTTGAGAATTTATGATAATTATAATGATTGTTATGGTAGACATCGTAAGGCACTGCGATATCGGTTTAGGATTTCCAGTCAGGTTAGTCAAAGCCAAAAATAGTTTTATCTGTATGTACCAAACAAAGGAGTCAAGCTTACAAAACGAAACAATGAAACAAGATGTACAAAATGGTTCTAAAAAAAACATTTAAATACAAAATGCATATTACTTTTCAGATTTACTATTTTAAATGCAAAATACCAAATAGTTTTGCGTTTTGTATTTCAAATGCTAAATGCAAAATAGGTATTTTATACGGGACAAAGATTCCCAGTAGTACCATTAATGTTACTAATCAATGGTATAGCTGTATGTAAACCCGGCTGCAAAACTAGTATCGTGTACAATGGTACTAGTGGGACAAAGATTCCCAGTAGTACCATTAATGGTACTAATCAATGGTAGAGTTGGGAAAGAGGGGACCCGCACCCGCGACACGCACCCACTAAACGCAGCGAAGGCGCTTATAATTCGATGGAGCCGGCTGCACGCACGAAAAAACATGACGTAATGCGGCGTAACCTCGCTCTGAGGCGTTCCATTTAAGGCTTGAAGTTCAAGCGAGAGCGTGGAAAGAGCGACAAAGAGGCACAATCGGCCTCCGCTTTCGGCAGCATTCGACATCTGTCTCTCTCCTACTTGAGTGAGTATTTTCTTATGACGTTGTCACGTTCAACTGTCGTCAGTAAACCGACTTTACAGACAACCGATATTTTTTGGTTTAAGAAGTTTCTAAACCGTTCCCAACTAATTTGACATCACTGATTTAAAATCTACCATTATTTTCTTTCTAGCAGCTTTAGTTTTAGTGATACAGGTACTCCTTGAAATATCGTTATTGGGATTCGACCAAATCTAAATTTATACACGAGTAACTATTCCAGAATTAATCTATTCCGAGATCTTATTCTCGAGTAAATCAAAGACGTTTTTCCATGCAATCTACTGTATAGCTATACTTAGATTATCTATGCGCGAATAACAAAGTGAATGATGAATGAATGTAATACCCGGCAATTATAAGTTGTTTTAAAAAGGCACGGTGTTATGCGTAAGTCATGTCAACTCGCTTTTGTTGTATTATACCGTGGGACAGAACCTGTCAAAACCTTATTCGTCTGTCATCTCTTTGTTTTGTTCGTTTGCACGTGCACCATTGCACCATTTGCACTTTGCATCTGTTTTGGTTGTTCCATGGCAACAACTACACATGGGAATTTTGGTAAAAAAAATTGTAAAAACATTTGGTAAAAATTGTCTTGTTCCTGAGTAAATGCTGAGTAGAAGGAAATTTTATACTAACTCGGTGGATTATTTTATTTGCAGTAGGAACACTCCAACTACACGTGTCACCAATACTCATTTGTGTAGCATTTGTTGTATAAAATCTTAGGGTTCCCAGTAACTGATTCATTGGAGAAATAGAATAATTGCTGAAATATAAAAAAAAAGTAAGCAGGCTGTACAAGCAGTTTAGTTTAGGTATAACCCGCGCCACGTATCTTGGATCTAAAATGTGCTCAAAATTAGTACCATTGTGCGCGATACTAATGTTGTGTTGTGTGTGGGTTTAAATATTAGTTATAATAAGCCCGGAAAAATAAATTATAGCCATGTAGCTACGGACCGAAATAGGTCTATTACGTATCATGCTTATATAATATAATTAGCAAACAAGGCCTCATGCAGCTGGTAGTGCGATAAGGCGAGTCCGATGTGAAACTACAAAAAAAAATTAAGTACTTTGGTATGCCGTCGTCGGCCGCGCCTTGGATACTACTCAATACAAAATAATTGTGAAGACCAGTTATAAAAAAACATGAAAAAATAAAATGGCTAATTGTCGTGGGTTTCTTTTTAAAACATTTGTTGTACTGTGCATTACACCCCCTATACGTATTTGTAGTGCGGTGCCGCTCTCCAAAAGAGCAGCAAAGATCTTTCTTAGGGAACCATAAGCACAAAAGATGACATAATTATAATTGTACGAATGGCTTAGGACATTTCATCTGGACTTTTCTGGGTACATCTTTTTGGTTAATTTTTAACACCTGCAGTAGATGATGGTACTACATGAAAAATATCTGCACTAAATACCTCGGGACATGTAACGGAGTAGCACCTCGTGCTATCCTCAAAAGACGCTCAAGAAACGTGTACTGCGTGCATAAAGCACATATTGGGCACACTTTAGGTCCAAGACATAATATATGTCCCGAGCAATACTACTAGTACTATTAATGGTACTTCTGGGACAAAGATTCCCAGTACTATTATTGGTACTAGTGGGACAAAAATATTCCCAGTAGTACCATTAATGGTACTAGTGGGACAAAGATTCCCAGTAGTACCATTAATGGTACTAATCAATGGTACAGTTGGGAAAGAGGGTGCGGGTCGCGGATGCGCGCGCAGTGCTTCCGCCTAACCGTCGCGTGTGACGGGTATCCGCATCACGCAGCGCTACTCTTGAAATAACATGAAACAAGCACGCGAAGCGGACGTCCGCGCCGTGCGCCCGCTAAACGAAGAGAAGGCGCTAAGACGTTGTCACGTCAAAAAAGTGTCATTTTGTTGACCAGTGTAATGTTCGTCGTTTTCGTTTGACATTGACACTAGTCAGACATAAGGCGCGCACTCTGACCAAAGAAGAAAAAAAGGGCACGCATGGCTAGCAGGCGTCTCTATCGGTCAAATTCGACAATACAAGCGTCATTCGATCATTTCATTTTGTTTGACTGGTAATGTTGGCTAAACTTAATCACAAAGTATTTTGCATTTTGAAATGAATATTAAAAATGCAAAATACATCTCGAAAGGTATTTCAAATAAAATAGAAAATGTTTTTTACTAAAAGGTATTTAAATGCAAAATACAAAATAGGTATTTTGCATTTTGTATTTGCATTTTAAATAAAAGTGTTTCAGATAAATCACATTCACCTCTTCAGCACTTGAAAGGCGCTTTTAGTATATAAAACATCGCAACGAAAACTGTTTTATCTAGTTGCGGCAATTTTATGATCTACGAGTAATTGCAGTGTGTGAAAGAGGTAACAAATGAAACTATTAAATATAAATTCACTTGTATGACTTACAGATTTGAACGCAACTTCGCTGTCAAACATACCAAAAGGTTCTGTACAGTACTTCACAAGAAGAAAATTATCGGTAATGTTGTTTTATTTAACATTTAAATTATTGATTTGACGTCCAAAGGGGCGGCAAATTTAAGGAAAATTAGACGTCCGGGGGTGCCAAATCTAGGGAAGATTTGACGTCCAGGGGGTGGCAAATTTAGGGTAGATTTGACGTCCGGGGAGTGACAAATCTGGGGAAGATTTGACGTCTATGGTGCGGAAAATCTAAGGAGGATTTGACGTCTAGGGGGTGGTAAATCTATGAAGTTTTGATGTCCAGGGCCCGTAAATCTGGGGGAGATTTGACTTGATCTTCCCTAAATTTGCCGCCCCCTGGACGTGTCGCCCGCGTGTGGTTCACGCCTTGCATGCATGGGTGCGGCGGGACTGATACGAGTACATTACATCACAGACAGTATATAAAGAATGAGAGGGATTGTGATGTGGATGACAGTAAGTAATAATTCACAAAATATTGTAGAGAATCATTATAGATGTTTTCAACATTATCTTTTAGCTGTTTATGACGATTACCTGCCATCGTCTATGTGTTTACGAGTGAATACTGTTACCTTTTAGGTTCTAACAAGTCAATCAACCTATACCTATAGGTGCTTATAACATTAATTTTATAGTTAGAATATAAATATTTGTGTCATGTTCAGTGGTCAAGCGGAGTAGGCGGTCGTGGAGCGACAGGAAATCGGACTGGATCGAGTGCAGAACTTGTGCACATCCGGCCTCGTACTAGTTTGGGTTCCAGCAGCGAACCTAGTGAGAAAAAGAATCCTAAAATTACGGTAAATGTGCGTTATATGAAATTTTGCTACTTGAAACTTCTTTTCCCAAACAAAAATAATCATTTGTAAATTTTAATGTAAAGGAACTGTTAACTATAGTTAAAATTATTTAAGAGATACGATTTGGCGTTTATAGTCTAGGGTTGGAGTGTCTCAACTCAAATCAATTGTCAGAATAATCGATTCAGGTAACAAAAGATTAATCGCAACGTTGCCCGAATGTAACTTTTGTAACATTGTAATTTGTAAAATTACCCATGGACCCGGTAATGGGTCGACCCACTGGGACCACGGGTAAACACTCAAATAAATAAAACTATTCGTCATAACTACCCCACCGCGCTATATAATTATCCGACAGGATTTTCATAGCATAAAAAGAATCTTACTTTTTCCTCGATATGTAACTTTTTATGCTATCTTGTTTACATTTACATTAGACTATCTGGCCCTAGCAACACTGATTAATCATTACAAAATTTTTAAATTCATATACCTACTTACAATAAAAAACATATATTTAAAAATATAAAATACAATGCCCCACCGGTACCTATAGGGTACAGGGACCACGCCTCACAATACGTGCCGTGTCGAAGAATACCGCCTTCTGCATCAAGGTTCTCAATACGGATGTTTAAATATATTTTTTTTATGTTTGTACGGTCATAGCTCCGTCTTGCGTAGACGGATTTGCAAAATTCTTTTTTTGTTCGGCAGTACAGTATTCCGAAATGGTCCCATCTAAATTTCGTAAAGATCTAATGATGGGTTTCCGAGATTAGACCAAGGAACTCTTAAAAAAATACCAGGAAATCAGCCGCGATTGAACATCACGCCTGAATCCTTTGAGGGGGTTCGCAGAATTGTTCAGAATATTCAGCTATAATAATACATATAAGCTATTGAAGTTTGTAACAATAAAACTTAAATAATTTAAATTGTACAAATCTATTAAGACAGAAAAGCGAATCCACCTTTTTTATTGGCAACTGGCAATTTAAAATGAAGATTTTAAATGGTTCGTGCGAAAAATGTTAGAAACGGAAAATACAGAATATTGGTTACATTTTTTTTGTCCGATAGTGCACATGCGCGAACATTTCCCTCCACGCCGGTTTAGGTTCAAGACATGTGTCCAGCCAGTACTATACTATACCATAAACGCAACGAATAGAGGAGAACATAATGGAGGTTCCATACGATCAAAATGTAATAACAAAAAATAATAGTTATATAGGTAGGTACTTGTAGTTATTCGGTCCCACGTAATAGGGAGTGAGCCTATTGCCATATTCCTGGCACTATTGTTGACTCGAGCTATGCATCTGAGGCTGACTCATGGCTGTATATATCTGTCTGGTGTTAAACAGCCCTATCCCTTAGTCGCCTGATACGACACCGCATAGGAAGAGATGGGGTGACCCAAGTTTTATTCTGCCGGGAACCACGCGGCTCCTACCGGGGACCACGCGGCTCAGTAAAAATTGAAACATAAAAATTTGCCTTGTCTTGCCTTGGCCTCAGATGCAATTAGGAAAATACATCTCCATGCGCATGATGATGATGATAGGCAAAATAATCTAAGAGGTGCATTTTCACAATCAATCTAATATAATCTTGTATTGTTGTCTCTAGTATGCGATACGGCAAAAGTAAAATCTAAACAATATTTTGATTTGTATTACTTAGAAGAAACATGAGAGGGTAAAAAGAAATACAAAATATTACAAAAGTTACATTCTGGCAACGCCGACTATAAACGTAACGAGTTGACATAAACTCCATACGATTAAAATGTAACAACCATAGAGAACACAGCCGCAACACTCAAATGAAAAAATAAGAACGATATGACGTAGCTGTCACACGAGATTTCGAAAAATGAAGAATCACGTCTTATTTTAAATTATTTGTAGCAATTCTTAAAATATTTGTAGTAATTTAAAGTGAAATATGTCACACCATATTTTTTATACTTACTATTATAAGTTATTACGTATTTAGAAATGGTTTAACTTAATTTATAACACTTTCATGTATCCTTTAGTGCCTAGTTACCTTCCATGAATCCAGAGATCTGTCAAATCGTATCTCTTAAATAATTTCAAGTGTAATCGATGCATTATTGATGTAGTCAACGAAATCGCGTCTGTCGCTAAAATGCTACCCTATATTGTAACTACACTTCATAGCTTCTTGCACGTCGCTATAATTATCACGCGACCTAATAAAATGTGATAGTGTATCGATGCGGTTGCAAAAACATAGGCCGCCCTAGGTAAAAGTTGCCTCCACCTCCGAACCTTTTGCTGACTCAGTTGGGGTCGGGTTAGTACACCTAACTACGAAGCGACATTTTTCGTCGATGCCTATTCTGTAGCGAAGTGTGTATAAAGCTAGTCTCTAGACCAAAACCCTCCCAGGGTTCATAAAGTTAACTAACTATTATGCCTCTGTGGCGTAGCGGTAGTGAACGCGGCCGCTACGCAGGAGGCGCGGGTTCAATCCCCGCTCAGTGCAAATATTTGTGAGCATGAATATGAATATTTGCATTGGTCTGGGTGTTTCTATGTATAATATGTATGTATTTACCAAAAAAATGTATCTAAGTATGTTTATCCGCATTCTAGATCCCATAACACAAGCTAGTTAAGCTATGCTTACTTTGGGTCGATAGCGTTGTATAGAATGTCCTAGAATATTTATTTATTATTTATTTATTATAATAGATCACCCATTCATTCTGAGCCTCTTTCACCCGTATTCACAAACAATACTTCGCTATGCGTTCCACCAAAACTGTGCAAAGAACGACAAATTCTCAGTGCGTTCGTTTTGGCAAGCCTTTTTAGTCATTGATAACACTTAAGTAATACTTCGTTGAGGGAACGCACTGCGTTAGATACTGCTCCGTGATGTTTGTGAATTAATTTAACCAGCCCTATGCGCTCGAGCACACTATGAGACCTCACAGTATCGTTTGTGAATACGGGTGTTTGTCATACCAGTTCACACATTTATACCTTTCGTACTTTCATTGCGTACCTTTCATACGATTACCACTTCTCCCCTAGGATGATGGAAGTAGCATGTGTGGTTTGTGGTACGGAATATTGTATGTATGGAAATTAAAGTTTACATTATATTATGAAATTACTGACTTGATGGGATATAACAGGGGCAAAGCATACACTGGTGGTACGGCGACGGACTTGTGACCCTCTATCAACGTCTACGCGCGATGTTGATCCATGTGGAATTGGGACTCATACAGGTGTATGTGACCATGAGCACGGCGTCCGCGGTCGACTGCGTCACGCTCCGAGACGCCATGGAACGCCACGCCGTTGGATCTCATAGAGTCCTAGCGATCAGGTCAGTCGGTATAGCAGGCGTCCACCAACTCATTTTTGCGCCTAGCGAATTTGATGCGTGGTAAAATAAAAATTACAACAAATAACATAACAGTACATAATTTAACTGATTTTCCCTTTGCCCATTGCAAATTACCAGGCTTTTTGTATGGGGCATGGGGATTGGTTTATTTTTCTGAACTTTGAGTATTAGTATAAAATTTAAAATTATATGATGTTGTTCTAAACTGTAATTTTGTGATTTGGTACAGTTTACTTTACCAATTTTGTGCTTCATGTACCGCTGAATAAAGCTCTTTACCTATATTTCTGCTAACAGCGTCCCCAGTCCCCACCCCGAATATTTCTTGACTTGTTTATAATAATATAATAATAATATATTTTATTTGTTCAAAACATGTGTGTACATGCAATAGCATGCATTACAGAAAATCGTGTTGATGAGTCCAATTATGTTTTGCCTCATATACTTAGTGTTTGAAAAGGTACCTCGATGGAGTGGCTGGCTTAGATTTAGAACAAGGTGGTTATAGGCAAGTTGGACAGTTAGTCTATACGCTAGTAAGTAGGTAGGTAATCTATAACCATGTAGTAGGTATACTGATATTCTTGTAACGTCTTTTACAGTTTGGGACGTCTAGCAATGCATTCAAACTCAGCAAATAAGCATTTATGGCAGGAACTTCGACATGATGGACCTACCTTTGTAAGCCAAAGTAAGTGTCGTCTCATCGTTTATCACGCTTTCCATTTTATTATAATCAGGCAAAGAAAACAGGTGTTGTCACCGTAACGCTTCTTATAATAATGTTTTCTTTGTTATTTCGTGTATAATATTCGAGTTCGAGCTGGTAGTACCATAGGGATATATAATGTCCGTGGTACTACGAGTGCTATTGCCTATGGAGGTATATAGACCCCGTAGGTATGTGGGCCCCGTGGGTATATTTACCCTATGGGTATATGGGCCCCTTACGTGCATTAGACCCGGTGACGTATGGGTCCCATCGCTATTTGGTTCCCATGGTTATTTGGGCCCCGTTGACAAGCACCCGCGTGGAATTTTGGTATCCTTTCCGCAACCCAAAGACCAATTCACGGAATAAAATGTGCCTGTGGGGGCCCATGTATTATTCCAAATTATAATCTACTAGCTGTCCCGGCGAACTTCGTACCGCCTAATTTTTTTAGCCCGCGTGAATTTTTGATCCCGTTCCCGCTGCACCTGTTTTCTCACCCTTTAAACCTTCCCTGGGCATCCACGAATATTTCAAGACTAAAATTAGCCAAATCGGGTCAGCCGTTCTTGAGTTATAAGCTAACAACGAAAAGTGGCATTGATTTTTATATATATTATATAGATTCTTGTATCAAATTTCAGCCAGATCGGTTCAGCCGTTAGGAAACATCCAAACGTCTTCACAAACCTTCACATTATTTGATATATTAAGTAGAATATGTGATTTACCGGAAGTCATAACATTGTTAGTGCTACAATAAATGATGATAATTGTTTTAAATTTCTTGACAGAAAACCTGAAAGTTAGTATTATTTACAGAGCCTGAAACAGAATCCTTCCCATGGAAGATAAGAATAGCAGACGTGTCCTGCTATACTTTGGAAGCAAACGCGGACCGCGATCAGTCCGGCTCGGCCCTCCGTTCCACGCTCAAGGCTCAGACAGGCTTCGCACACCCACGTACCGTACTGGAACTTGTCACCACCACTGTCACCGTCTCTGTCGTCACCAAAATGATACAGATCAAGAACATAGAGCTAGTCCCAGATGAGAGAAGGACCTCTTCAATAATACACCCTGAGAAGGCTGAGGTACTTTCACAGAATATACTATTATGTATAAGATCACTAACAAGTAGGAACTGATAGAATTTTAAACTGACCAGGTAATCCTGGCTATGGTCTCACATTGGCTCTGCGATGTCAGCCCTTCGTCGTCGAATCCGTGAGGCAGAATATTTTTTCATACACCCGCACATTCTAGATGTTTTCGCAAGCTTTTGACAAGCTATACTTAGTTTGGGCCTAGATGGCGCTGTGTGAAATATGTTCTAGAATATTATTATTTATTTTTTATTATTTTCAATCTGTCATGTACAGTCACACCAGTGTTTCTTTTCTGTAAAATGTCTAGAATATTGTATGATTATAACCATGATATATAACTAACTATTGCCGGTGTTAATACTTCTGGCTAATGTTCTACCTAGACGGTCTGGGATTTGCGTCCCTCCGATGCTTATCACACCGGCTCACTTCTGAATAATTATGAAGCGACGTCCACAAACCTACATTCGGCCTAATTTGACTTAAACAATCGAATCTATGCGACAGTAATTAGAAATGGGTTAGAAAAGTGAAAATGCCGTATTTGTTATAATCAAGCAAGGTCATAAACCATATAGTATTAATCAAGCAGAAATGCCCATAAAACTCGTTATAACCAATAACGTATCTTGGACGTGAATGATGTGATTGGTCATAATATTCAAAAGTAAACAAGGTCATAGCCTATTGCACCGTGCATTTCATTATGCTGTACACCTTCCCTAAATTGTGAACACGGAGCAAATACAGAGAACTGGTGGCCTAAGTAACTGTACATCTCGGGCCTACTCTGAAATCACAGTAGGCGTGGTCTTGTACTACCGATATTGTTCCTGTAGAGTTCACTTAGCCTCAGTGTCTCCAAATATAATTCAACTCGACTGAGCACGTCCTTGTTAAACTTAGTGACATGTAGTGTGAGATAATTACGCTCCGTAGTATCGTCGACATAATCGTCGAGTAAAGTGAACCCCTCTTCACCACGCTTCTGAAATACTCGAGGGAATGCAATCTAGATCTCGCGATTATACGAGTCTGGGGGTTCTAAAGGCGAACTTTTACAGTTCGTGGATAAGTAACTGCCTGAGATTTGTGGTTCCCACTAGCGTTGAATCCGAAAGGGCCTTCTCAGCGGCTGGTTATCTGGCCAACAAAATAAGAAGGCGTTTAGCAGACGATTCTTGATCACGATAACCGACATCCATGAGGGCGGAACCGCGGGTAACAGCTTGTGTTTAATAGTCTTACTATTTGATATATTTTGTTAATTAATCTGTAATATCTAATGGAGCTACTGAGTAGATATAGTTTTATTTAATTAACTAGCCTTCCGCCCGCGTGCATCTCGGTTAACGCGACCTTTGCTCATATCTTCGGTTCTACTCAACTGATTGCGATCAAACAAACGTAAGATTTTAAGTCTGACCAAGCCCTTTCTAACAAAAAAAAACCGCATCAAAATCCGTCCAGTAGTTTTTGCGTCCATCGCGAACAAACAGACAAACAGACAGGAAATTCAAAAAAAATATTTTCTTGTTCAGTATCGTTAACATAACATATCCCAAGTATTTTTTTTAAATATCTCCAATGTACAGACACGACCACTTTACAATTATATAATAGTATAGATTCTCAGTTTAATAGTCAACTCAACTTAAATATGTTTCATTTATAATTGACTTCTCGTTGTTTTTTTTGTTATATTATAAAGGAACTGTTTTATAACTAAAAAATTCTTGTTTGATATTAGGAGAAAAGATTGGTTATTTCTTTCATGTGCAATTTGATTTACGTACGTCAAAGTTTACCGCTTACAAGTTCATTAAAAAAGAATAAAGAATAATAAAGATACGTCAAACAATGTTTGATGCTAAGGTCTATTGAAATTCGTGAATATAAATGTCTTGTAATAGGTAGGTTATACCTTTTTTTCCCTGCTTTATTCAAATATTGTGAATATTTGAGAAAAAAAAAACACACAGAACTGCCAATCTCGCGAGATCTCGAAATTGACGAGATCTTGCAGTATTGTTATTCATAATCTCGTGAGATCTCGCTTGACCCCCAATCTCGCGAGATTTTCATTCCCTACGCAAAGTCTTTTATAAGGAAATAGTAACGATGACTTCTCTCTGTATTTGCTGTGATTGTTGCACACAAGCGTTAGTTGCGGGGCACTTCCCCTTTATTTACATGCCATGAGTACGATCGGAATGGTTAACTTTTATAATGATTTAAACGCTTGACAGTGTTTGACTAGTATGATTGAATATTTTAGTTATGAAATTGATAAAACTGATACTAAAGCTGTTGTCTTTTTGTTGTTTATTGACAGAAAACAAAGTATTTCACCAGCGGTTTGGAGTTTAAACCCACAACTTTGAAAGAATTCTTCCGAGGTCCTCAAAGGTAACTCAATCTCTATATATAAAAATGAATCCCTATTTCCCTTGGTCACGCCATCACGCGTGAACGGCTGGACCGATTTCGCTAATTATTTTTTTAGAACATTCCTTAAAGTACGGGGATGGTTCTTACGGAGAAAAAATTGAGAAAAAAGGAATTAAATGTTAGGCGGTACGAAGTTCGCGGGGTCAGCTAGTGCTCAATACATTTATAGCATTTGATGTATTTGTGATTAAAATTAGGTTACAATTATGGAATTTATCGGGCAGAATGTTTGAAATGGTAAGAGAAATTCAATTAATCATATTATTTTCATCCCACCATCTCGGAAAGAGTATTTTTGCTCTTCGATAACTGAGCGTAAAAGTCGTTTTTATCCTCTAGAGGATAAAGTAAATTTGAATTTATAACATCGTGTGTACTAGGTTTGTGAACTCAAAACATCATAAAACCTATTTACTTCTACCTCTATGGTGCCGAATTTATCATGCAACTTTTTTTTAATTTATGAAAAACTCAGACTCGGAACCTCCTTGGTGTACTTTTTTTTAAATTTGCTTTGCGCGCATCAATTTTTTCCACGTCATATTGTTGAACATTGTTGTTGAATTTTTATTTTTTTGTATTTTATTATTAGTATTAATTAATACACATATTATACAGCCTCCGTGGCGTAGTGGTAGTGAACGCGGCCGCTACGCTGGAAGCACGGGTTCGATCCCCGCTCTGTGCAAATATTTTTTATGCATGAAAATGGATATTTGCATTGGTCTGGTCGTGCCTTGGAGAGCCCGTGCCTTGGAGAGCCCGTTAAGCCGTCGGTCACGGATGCCATAGGAACATCTATGGCAGTCGTTACGGGTAGTTGGAGCCCTAAAAAGTTCAACAACAACGGTCTAGCTGCAATGCTTCGATATCGCCTAATGTCACCATTGGGTTGTGGAGGTCAGATGGCAGTCGCTTCACGGCAAATATCGAGGTCCAGCCAAATCCGCAGTTAAGACTGGTAAAGCGGACCCCGGATTCCGAGGTGAAAGCTTCGGATGCGACTGGGAATTAACGCTAGGAAGGAGAAGCGTTTCATTATTTCCTCGCTGAGGTGGGATGAAAAGTTACGTGTTGCACTCGAGTGCAAAGATTTTTCACCTTGTGCTCTTTTGATTCCCTCGCTAACGCTCAAGATTCTAATTAGTGAATCACTCGCTACGCTCGTGATTCAAATTTAGAATCTTTCGCTTGCTCGGTCATCAAAACTGAGCACGCGGTTAAAAAGCAACTTTGCACTTTTGTATAACAAATAACTCCTTTAGGCGACTTAAGTCTATCAGGAAAAATTACTAGGTATAAAAATGACTAGAAAGTGATATTGGCAAATTTGTAATATTAGTAGGATGTAAGCTAACTTAATATCCTATCTGTTCTTTAAGCAGATATTCAATAATAATCAATATAATATTTAACTTACAAAATATTTAACTTTATTATAGACGGAGCTCGAGAAAGAAGTCTGCAGATGTAAGTAGTTTTTGATTTCTTTCTTTCTAAAATCTTCAAACATCATATACTAGGCTCATGGCTCTGCTTAAAATTGAGGACCTGATCTTTCTTGGACCTCGGAGCGTGCCACCCGTGGGATCTCGTAGGAGGCCTTCCTATTGATATCAAACCCCTATGGCGTGGCGGTAATGAACGTGGCGTGGTTCGATTCTCGCTCGCCATATTCGATTCTACTACCCAAATAGAGCCGCCCACCGCTTTTTATCGCCTAGCTCACCCGCATATTTCTTATTTGATTTCTTATAGCTCGGCATTTGTGAGCATAACTATACTTTTTCCAATCACTTATTTAACACAAACACAGGGAAAACTATTGATTTTAGGCAAAATCGCGATGATCTTGTTCTCTCGATACTTTTACGTTACGATTACGAGAGCTTTTCGTGCTAGGGGTACTGATAACCTATTACGTATATGTTTAAATTTTTTAGGACACGAAAGCGGATCCATCGGATACAAAGAAGGAGGCTCGTGAAAAGGTGACTGTGAAAGAAGGACCGGTCGTGTCGCTTGGAGTGCATCTACACGCTGACACTCCGCCAGTCATCGTCAAACTTGAAAAAGAACAGGTTAGTTTTTACTGCTCATTATGATAACGCACTGTACCATGAAGGATGTCTCGGATGCCTCCACTAAGTATTTCGAGGCTAAGCCAACCTTACCTACAAGTGATAACTGCTGATTGATGGATAATGCTCTGGTACAGGCTTTCTTGTCGTAGTTGGGAGGTCGGACTGCAGTCGTTACCATAAAAGCCGTATAAGCTGAAGTTCAAGGAAGGAGAGTAGGAGTAAGCAGACTCCGGATTCCGAGATGAAAGCCTTGGATGTAGCCGCCGGAATAACGCTAAGATGACGATGATAACGGCTTCTTCTTTTCTAATATTTATTGTCTTATTACGTTTTGCTTGAGGCTCTTGTAGGTCAAGACATAATAATCAGACTGTTCATACTTATGACACTTGGTGGAACTTGCTACATGTCAAATATGGTAGTGTTTAGAAATACTAGTTTAAAACCGTCATTGAAAACGGTTAGTTTATAAAATAAAATATTGCCCAAAAGTACGAGTGTTTTACTGCGTTAAGGAATAGTAATGTTCTTTTCAGTCTTATTACAAGAATACCGAATCACGTGCAAGTCGCGCTTGCGTTCCTTTGAATGGGTTAGCAGTAGTTTTCAGAATAATTACAACAATATTTCCAGTGTTTATGCACCTATTTTTATTCCCATATTAATTTCATTGGTATACCTTGGATACCCGAAATTCAAAATTTCTCAAAATGGTCCGCTAAAAAGTATCTCAAACCTTAAAATAATGCATATCAAAGCACACAATATATCCATCAGCTAACAAATTGCAAATGTAAAAATATTATTATCGAATATTATTTTACACACAATACAGAGAAATTGTGTCAATATAAATAAATAAATAATCCACAACATTCTACACAACGCTTTCTAGACCAACGGTAAGCTTAATTAGCTTGTGTTATGAAATCTAGAATGCGGATATACATACTTAGATACTTTTTTCTAGATAGATCTAATATTCTGGGAAGAATCTTGAATAAGCAGCTGAGAGCGTCCTGGATAAGTTACAGATCATAGACAATAATCACTAGGGTTTTAGACCAGGTTTGGCAATCCAACATTTTGTTTGTAAATCGATTTGAACAATCAGCATAATAAATGCTTCAAAATTCCATTCAATCCAATATTTCTTAATTGTTTGCTGTGATATCTTTTTAGATCCACGTGGTAGCCGTGGCGGTTCACTGCTTCAATCACATCATCACGTTGTTAAAACGAGGCCGTGCGGACGAGGACAAAGATACAAATTTCAACTTACCTGGCGCACCTGCCAGCTCGCAGAAATCATTTTTACCAAGGTATTACATGTAATATTTACGAAGCAGTTGGTGGGTGTTTGTCTCTGCATAACCGTGAGGAAAAATGGCGAGGGTATATTATATGTTGATAATTATTCATTAATGATACTATAGGTACGTCTGGCTAAATATTAGACGCATTTGAAATTATAATTAACTAGCTGTCCCGGCGAACTTTGTATCGCCATATTTTTTCCAACTCGCGTGAATTTTTGATCCCGTTCCCGCTGTACCTATTTTCTCATCTTTAAACCTTTCCTGGACATCCACAAATATTTCAAGACTAAAATTAGCCAAATCGGTTCAGCCGTTCTTGAGTTATAAGCTAACAACGAAAAGTATAGATGACTGATTGAATGGATATAGTAACAAAAAGACCACGGAGGTTTATACTTGGGCTATACCTCGACACACGTATCTTGGACCTAAATCGCCAGATAGACGAGGCCTGGCGCGCGCGGATTGTTAATTTATGTAATAATCTATGTTTGTATTACATGTAAATGAAATTGTGAAAGTTCATCCACCGCAGTAGCACCTCGTGTTACCCTCAAAATCATTTGGAGAACATTTAAGGTCCAAGATATATGTCCCGAGCAATAACACTATAACGATCGCTAACATATTATATTTAAAAAAAAAATTAGACAACATTCAAACGAGTAATAGTACATTATGGTACAAGCGTCCGCTGAGGCTACATTGAGACCCGAGGACGGTAATCACCATACACGCGAGTGGCATACGGCTATTTTCAACACACTTGCGAATAAAATTATACTGAAAATACTACATAACACAATCAAAACACAATAGTAAAAATCTATTTGTTGTCATACTTGTCATAAATATGCGCGCGCAACTAACATTTTTTTTATTTGTTCCTTTCGGAACAGGCTAAGGTGCTATCACCATTCTGCCTTGTCATCTACTTACTTATTTGAATTATGATTTTTTTTTCTCTGTAAATACTCACAGAAAAAAAAAATACATTTTAGTGAAAGTTTTGTTTATTAAACACGTATTAAAACTAGAAATTATCTTTTAAAATACGAAGTTGCATGAAATGAGTAAGCAATAGGTATATTAATTCGTTTGTAATATTGGACACGATCTTTTTGTATCGAAACTTTTTTAAGAACAAAGCAACCTAATCAATGAAATTAAAAAAAAGAAGTCTATAACTCACTTTTGTGAATAATAGCAATGAAAAATTCACAGTTTTATAATAGGTGTCATTCCGTGCTTAATTGCGGTGAAATAAAAGCCTGTTTATAAGCAAGTGTGTCGAACTTCTTTATGTTATATTTTTATATCTATGGTGTACAATAAAGACGTTTTTACTTACTTACTTTTACTTAAGTCATTCAAACTTTATTTTCAGATCAGTATCAGAGCAAGAGCCAAATCAAACTCCTTCAGAAGAATCCATGAGCAAGAGTTCTGAATTAATAGAAATATTCGATCGAACTCAAGAAGGTAAGCATGAATTTGTACTGTTAATGTTATGTATATGGTCTTCACATGTAGGTATTATTCATTCGTACGTCAATCACGGTTCATACATACATTTTGGATCTCGGGGTCCATTTCTCGTACTCCTCCCTTTCCAATATTTGGTTTATTTTCAGTTTATGCAAGCGACTGCCGCTGACTTTCCGAACCCCATACACTCGTAGGACCCCTGTTTTCATCTGTCTTCTCACTTTTCACTGTCTCACTCGTCACAATCTTCGTATAGTAATGGTTAACCCATAACCCTTCTATATAAGAAATAATATCTAACTTTTAAAGTCATGCGTATGCGTGTACTAACCAAGTAGACATAAATTATAAATGCACAACCTGCATATCCAAGTTGGCCGCTGCAAGGAATAATCAAAAGAGGGCTATATTGACCAGTCGCAAGTGCCCTATGACAGCGGGGCCCTATTATAATGGTCCATGTCCCATAAATATACTCTTACCCTCTATGCTTATACTATCGAGAATAATAGAATATTATTAGCTATGGTCTCGATGAAGCAAATCCCCATCACCTGTAGGCTGAAAAATTGGTTTATATAATTACAGCGCCTCCGAAAAAGCCTCTGACGACTTTCTTATGGTGCCAATGGGTTGTCAGTCATGCCACTGTGATAGTAGCATCGCGTACAGTAAAGCTGGCCTTCAACATAGATGACATCATATCCACAGTGGACCTGCAGCCACACTACAATCAGCTGAAGATTAAAGTGGCGTCAGCGTCTGTCAGGCATTACGAGTTGTAAGGATTGTTTACAATTTTTTATCATTTCAAGCGGTGTAATGATAGAAGTTAGACGGGGGCATCATGTCGAACATGTCTTCTGTACACATACCAATATAAAGATGATCGAACATGCACAATGCACATAGAGGCAAAGTCTCACCTGAGACGAACCATTCTACCTGTCTTGGCCTGTTCCTGCCTGTAAGTATGGGATTATCAGCGACCCACAGCACACGACTTGGTACCGAGTCGAACGAGTCCAGTAGTATGTTGGTCAATATCCTTAATTATAATTATTTCTAAATCAGTAAGAATAAGGAGTCCGCATTGGGTAACTCGGAAAACGCACTTGGCCGGTTTTTTTTAACTCGAGAACGTCTGAAGCTACTCGGAAAATCGGTTCTGTGGCACCGCCATCCAGAATATAACGTCATTAACGCAGCACTATCTATTATCTAAAATGCTAACAGTTGTAATATGGACTCTTGTGTCAAGTCTAAAAAATACATTTTAGGCCACAATTGACAGATTTTAACCAACCACTTGATTACAATTAGTACCGAATAATGGTACAATAATTCAGTGTTTGATTTTAGAAACGAAGATGATGACTGGATTCCGGGAGTATTAGGAGGTCGAGTATTGGAAGCCAGGGAGATGACCGGCACCAAGGACGAGGACCAGTTCCTCGCAGTCACCATTACACAAGCGCAGTGAGTATTAGCTACTTTCAACACATTGGTCCATTATGTAACTTTACTACGTAGTAGTATTAAGCGTAGTAGAGTGCTAAGGCCACGCCGTCTTTTCTCGTAGCAGGTGTATCGTACAAGAAAAGAAATAAGGCAGTACTACATCTGACAGTAAACATACGGCAAATGAAAAATCGCTGGAATGGGTATGGTGTATGGCGCCCCTCTAAGATTTTCAGAACCCAAATCTCTTGCATTACGGCCAGCTGATTGACGGATGAGGCTTTGTCGCAGGTTTTTCTCTCTGGGTTTGGTGGTCAGACAGCAATTATTTCGGTAAAAGTCAAGATAGACTATAAAAGGAGAGGCAGGGGAGCGCAGCCCGTACTTCAAAGTTCAATTTTTGCTAATGTTGATGATAATAATGAAAGGAAACCGAATGAGGCCATGACACTTGCCCCTTATTTCGCAGTACCTGAAAACCACTAAAACGTGTATGTTAATTGGTCAGCTTCTAATTTTATTTTCTATTTTTAGCATATCTCAGTTACCTGACAGTTGGAAACAAGAATTGCACCCCAAGTTGATAGAAAACAAAAATGTAAGTTTGCTATAGTTAAGATATAACCGGTACATTGACTGCATGATCGTCTTTGATGCGGAATAAACTGCATTATATTAAAATCAATTTTAAATTACAGAATCTTAAAATGCAGTCTTAACTTATTTGTAATATGTTCCTGGGAACATATTCTTCAACATGTTTAACACAAACTACCTTAAGCTCATGTTTTTTTTTTGTATAGTATAGGTATAATGTCTGTGCAAAATAAAAATAAACTTTTTTTTCTTTCTAACTATTAAACTTTCTTTCATTCGTGGATACGCAGGGCGAGGACGTCATGTGGGAGGTCTATGCGACATTAGCACCGTTAGAGGCGATCATTCAACCCCTCATACTGGACAATATCGCTTCACTCATCAAAGAACTTATGCCACGTGCTTATTGCCCCATTGAAACTGATATAGAAAAAAGGTACACAGCTTTCGATATATATTATGTAATAGTATTTGGGTGATTAATTAACGCGTTTAATTTTTTTTACGCGGTTTTTTAGTTTCACTTGTATAATGCCCAACCGACTTACGTGTTTCTATCGCGTGTATATCACGGGTTCCTTATATAAACAAGTTTTAAATTGAAATATTCTTGCCGTTTTCCGACTACATATTGTTGTGTTCCAACTATTTAGGTAATCTGTGCCGTTGTGCCGATTTTTAGGGTTCCGTAGCCAAATGGCAAAAAACGGAACCCTTATAGATTCGTCATGTCTGTCCGTCCGTCTGTCTGTCTGTCTGTCCGTCCGTCCGTATGTCACAGCCACTTTTCTCCGAAACTATAAAGCCTATGCTGTTGAAACTTGGTAAGAAGATGTATTCTGTGAACCGCATTAAGAATTTCACACAAAAATAAAAGAAAGCATTAAATTTAGGGGGTCCCCATACTTAGAACTGCAACTCAATTTTTTTTTTTCATCAAACCCATACGTGTGGGGTAACTATAGATAGGTCTTTAAAAATGCTATTGAGGTTTCTAACATAATTTTTTTCTAAACTGAATAGTTTGCGCGAGAGACACTTACAAAGTTAAAAATGTGTGTCCTCCCCCCCCCCCCCCCCTCTAATTTCTAAAATAAGAGAATGATAAATCTAAAAAATATATGTTGTAAATTGCTATGCAAACTGCCACTAAAAATTGGTTCGAACGAGATCAGTCAGTAGTTTTTTTTTTAATACGTCATAAACCGCAATTTCCGCCTTTGCTGCTACGGAACCCTTCATGGGCGAGTCCGACTCGCACTTGGCCGATTTTATTTATGATTGACTAACAAAAACATGGAAAGTTTTATAGGTATTTATCTTCTATAATATAAAAATGAATCCCTAAATGTGTTGCTAAGCGCGAATCTCGAGAACGGCTGAACCGATTTTGCTAATTCTTTTTTTAGGATATTCCTTAAAGTACGAGGATGGTTCTTACGGCGAGAAAAATTAAAAAAGAAATTCGGTACGAAGTTCGCGGGGTCAGCTAGTTACATTATAATAATTATTAGTAGTTTTACTTCATCTAGAATTGAAAATTTTTAATCATCATTTACATTATGTACTAACCGTTGCCAGCGGCTCTTCCTACGTGGATATCAGTTATCGCGCCTTTTTGTTCGTTCCGCTCAACCAATAGCGATCAAACAAACGTGAGATTTTAAGTCTGATCAAAACCTGTGAACATAGAATTTTTTAGATAGTTCCAACAATGTAAAGAGAACTATATAATAATAATATTATAGAAGTTAGGTGACATGTTTCGTCATAACTTTGTATTGCAGTGTTTGTATAATACGTGGTGTGTACATACAGTCAGGCGGTACGGCAGTTGCCCTTCTGCTACCTGTCGGCGGGTGGCGTGCGGCTGCTTATCACCGGTCGAGACGTGGCGGACGACACTTCCGGAGACGATGACACTTTCATCTTTACTGTAAGTTCAGAGGGATTCTTACCAATACAGCAGTATTGGTAAGAATCAATCATTGCAGCAGCAATGCCTTAGTGTTTCCCGAGAAATATGCATCGTAAAATAATATTATTGCCTACCTAAACTGAAACTATCACTTCATTACTTTTAGTTCCCAAAATAGATCAAGATATAAACAATCAAATTAAATGAATATTTAAACAGTTATTATTAGTATAAGGTGGTCATTTTTCGAGAATAAAAAAGTAGTTAACATCCCTAAATAATCCCCAGTAGAACTACTACTATATATGAAAAATACATTTAGATAAATTAAAAAGTAACAAGATACGGATCTTGTTTGTCCAGTATTGCATTTACAAATTTTTATTTTCCTATTTGCCATGAGATTCTGGTACACCTATAGTCGATTTCGAATGTAACCTCTTTCAAGTTGTCGAACACAGTCGATGGACTAACTACATCCCTAAAATTACATTCAGGCTGACGTGACCGTATCAATGAAATATGACGTGTTGGCGCCTAATTTTTGTTTGGAATTACGTTGACGCTAGAACAAAGTTCGAATCGACCACTATGTGTGAGCTGTCTAAAATATAATAATATAGTGGACCGACTATAGTTTATGAAGAAGTTACAATCCATTTTACGATTCGATATTTGATTTTGTTGAAAGTGTAATAAGTATAATAATTAATCTACATCTTACTTGTTTCGGTAATATTTAATAATATGTATTTTATAATATTTACTAAAAATGTTTTAATGTATGTTTACAAATTCCTAGACTTGTTCTACAAATTGTGTTAAGGCTACTGAATCCTATACATTTTATCTTGAGTGGTTCCTGATTTTTCACGTACATGATAGATAGAGACTATTTGTGTCAACAACTGGTACCAATTTGAAAGTATCAATATTGTATTTTCTGTTACAGCTCGACAAGATAACCATGAATCCGCACCCAGAAAATCCAATTTGTAGGTATGTAAACAACTGTGATATTTACGCCTTAGCGTACATCCGAACTATAACAGTATTCCCTAGGGGCAGATACAACGTGTGTAAAATTGTGTATTAACTTCCACATAATATGTGGGTGTGAATACACAATATTATAAACGACGAGTACGACCCGATAAAATAAGCGATGAAAAATTTTGTGGAAGTCCAGGTTTAACAAAGTAAGAATCACTGAATGGCATATACTTGCTACTGGTTAGGAATAAATTCACAATGGATCCGATAGGTAGTGCTGCAATCGGTCGCTGTTACAAAATACAATAATTATGTATATACATGCTTTCGTATACACTGAATGTATAAATTGAATTGTGTTGTTGCCGATTATGAGATTTATTCCCTATTCTAGACGGCTGGTGAATGCGGGGGACAGCGGCTGGTTGGGACCCTCTACAAACTACGAAGGTCGCCAGTACGAGATAACTGTGAAAAACATCGAGCTACGAACCGCGCAGTTCAAACAACTTATCGAAGAGGTACTTTTATTAAAAAAAAATGTATACGGGAGTATGGGTTCATTGCTTAATGGTAACCCGTAAGTGAAGTCTAAAGTCTGAACTAGGCAATGAAAACACACGCTAGTCTTTCCCAAAACTAAACTAGAATAGTCGGCACCCGGGCCGTCAGTTATTTATATAAAAATCATACATTTCAAAAACGTTAAATCAAACTAGGTTGTGCGATTGAGAGGAAGCATTTCAAAATCAAATAAGCCGATATTCTCGCTCTTCTACCTGACGTACAAACCGTACTAGGCGCCTTTGAAATACACATCCTTTGCTTGAGACGCCTCTGAATTTGCTTCTGATTTTGACCTGCAGGTCGAGGTAATAAAATCGGTGGGAGGGGGTGAACATCCGTTCTCTACGCTAGTACTATTATTTGTTCTGTGCTAAGACAAGAAAAATACAAAGCAGCTATAGGATCATAAGGGGTTATGGATTCTTTAAATTTATGGCTTTTTGTAACGCTCTCTGTCTGTTGTTGTCATTACAGGCGACTGGTGAAATAGAGAAGAATGTAAACTCAAATCCGGCTGTCAAGTGGAACCAAAGCATTGAAGAACCGACTGTCACACCTCTCCTTTATTCGTTAGTATCTAACTACTAAGCGTATTAAGAATAAGATTGTCAGACGCCATTTAGTTGCTGCATTGGGGGTTAACCAGTCCTTTATGTAAGGTACACATAGTTAAACACGTTACTTACTGACAAGTACCTACATAGCATTAAAAGTATGTAAGATCCACATAGTTAAACTCATTACTTACTGACAAGTACCTACATAGCATTAAAAGGCTGCCTAATGTGGTATACCGAAATTGAAAATATTTCAAAAGGCCCTTTTTCAATGTTAACTTCTACGTATCCCACCGCATTATCAACGTTAGGGTGCTTATATAAGAAACAGGTCACCGGTATCCCTTCGAACCCCTCGTTTACACAACTATATATGATACAAATTTTATGGCCTATAGTCGGATTTTTAATTAGACGAAGCTATCTGACGTTCACTGGGTTGCAAGTTTTTTATGAAATAAAAATAGTGTTGTGACAAAGTGAACTATATTATGATGAATGATATTATCATGATGAATGTGAATCCAGTCAAAACAGACGAAATTAAATGGTAAGCTCACATGAATTCGCATAGAGTTGAAAATTGGTGGGAGTCTTAAATACACCATAATGAAAAAAATATCAAAAGTCCCCATCGATTTGAACCTTGCATTTTTTTTTTCGAGGTTAAAAGTCAAATATAACGGATTCTCGCATTTTTCTCGTAAACAACAAATGCTATCGTAAAATTAGGGTATTCAATGTCTCGGATGGTGTCAATGAAAGTCTCTGGAACACCCTTGGCCCGCAGTGCCTACCAGATCACCGCGCGAGGAACACAGTCGAAGGCCTTCTGCATGTCTAAGAATAGGCAGTGCAGGGGCGTGTTCTTCGCCCTGTATTTTCCCGCCACAACCCTTAGGGCGAACACTGGGTCCATGGTCCCGTGCCCTGGACGGAACCCGTACTGGCACTCCGAGAGTGTACTTTCCTGTCGGATCCGGGAGTCGATTATCTGCTCATAGAGCTTCATGGTGTGGGACATTATCTTTATACCGCGGTAACTACCACACTCCTGCACCGATCCCTTGCCTTTGAAGACTGGCGTGATGATGCTCAGCCTCCACTGGCTCGGGATCTCGCCGGTGAGGAGTACGCGGTTATAAAGATTTGCTAGAATGCCCACACCACGGGCGCCCGTTGCCTTCCAAGCCTCGATGGGGACTTCGTCGGGTCCGACAGCTTTCCGGTTCTTCATGCGGCGAATGGTAGTCTGGACTTCCGCAGGCGTTATCGGTGGCACTAGTCCTTGATTCGGAGGGAGGTCTGGTGGCTGCACCTCTTTATGCTGCTTATTCAGCAGCTCGTGGAAGTATGAGCGCCATCTCTCCTTCACCGCGACTTTCTCGTACAACAAATTTCCCCCAGGGTCTTTAATGCAGCGGCACTTGGATAGACCCTGTGCCGCTTTGGCCCTGGAACGCGCCAACTTATATATGAGCTTTTGCCCCTCAGACGATTCCAACTTGGTATATAGAGGTTGCAAGTGGTCTCGTTTGGCCCTGGCTACGGCTCTCCTGGTGGCGCGTTTTGCATCTTTGTACGCATCGCGGTCGTCGGAAGATTTGGACGCTTGCCACTTTTTAAAGAGGGCTTTCTTCACCCTGATCTCTCTCTGGACTGTGTCGTTCCACCACCAGGTGTCCTTGTCACACTTGCGTCCACCCTTAGATATGCCGAGCACCACCCTCCCCGCCTCAAGAATAGCTGCCCGAATCCTGTCCCAAGAAACCTGTACTGGTTCGTCTACAGCATCGGCGCACTTGTCACCGATGGCTGAGACGAAACTTTGGGACTTAGCTTCATCAAGCAGCCACCACCTGATTTTGCGTTGGGCACGCTCGGCACGTTTGTCTTTGGGTTTCACGCGGAGGTCCATGACAAGGAGACGGTGTTGGCTAGTGAGACTCTCCCCGGGTATAACCTTGCAGTTGGCCACCCTGCTGATGCTGTGCCTCCTAGTGAGCAGGAAATCAACCTGGGTTAAGTGCCCCCTGCTCTTGTAGGTGACAAGATGTCCGGATTTCTTTTTGAAGTACGTGTTCACGATGGCCAGGTCGGCAGTCGCACACATTCTAAGGATGTTCTCACCCTCTGGGTTGCGACTACCGTATCCAAAACCACCGTGGACACGCCCAAACTCCTCACACCCGTCACTCACGTGACCGTTCAGGTCACCGCCCAGGACAATCTCCTGCGACAGCGGGACGTCACGAAGTACTCCCCCGAGTTGGTCCCAGAACAAGATCTTTTCGGCTTTGCCACGCCCAGCTTGTGGAGCGTAAGCACTTATCAGGTGGGTTATAATCCCATCGATAAGCACCCTCACAACCATAAGTCGGGCGCTATAGCTCTTCACCTCCAAGATGTCATCCTGCAACGCCCGGGAGAGCACCACGCCCACCCCGGCCTGCCCATCAGGTGCACCTGTGTACATCAGCTGGTAGCCCTCCCCAATGTGCATGGTGCTATCGCCACCCCACCGAGTCTCCTGCAGGAACGCCACGGCCACTCTCCGCCTGCAGAGTACGTCAGCCAACTCCCTCGTGCGACTGGTCAACGTGCCGATGTTCCACGTTGCGAAGCGGAGTTTTCGGGAATCACAAAGTTGGCCTAACATCTTTAGCCGTGCCCGGCTCAGGCACGGTAGGGTAGCCCTTGCCCACTTGCGACACGAGGCGGGCGACCCTCATGCGCGCCGTTTTGCGTCGGCGCCCTACCCTCATTGCGATTCCTTTTTCTACGAGCCATTTCATTTTAAATTTGGCAATTTTTGGCTTTTCCGGGGGCGCCTGCCGTCCGACCCCCCAACCCCGAAGGGAAAGCCAGCGCCAGACCTCGTCCGTTGTTCAGCAGGTGCACCAGCTTGCAGGTGAGGTTGGCTTGGGGCTCAAGATCTAGGTGAGCCCCCATACACCCGATAGCATCACTAATACTGAATATAGCAACATTATTTGACGAAGTGACATTAGCTAATGTCAATGGATATCGTCTAATTAAAAATCCGACCATACTTGTGAACTACTTGTCAAAATACACAACTTGTTTTTATGTTATGTTAAAATTGTTTTGTAATTTGTGATTTATCTGAAACAAGTTCAATGTTTGTTCCTAAGTCGAAACTCTCTCGTCTAAACAAACGTTGAATATCATCAATATCATGGTCGTTCACATTACTATTAGAACTATCGGCATCTTTACCATGTATTTTTTTTGAGTATCTCATATTTCGGCGCTGTTGCAAGTACCATGATCACGGTGGAACCAGTTCCTCCTAAAGTGTAGGATATAAGTATTGTATCTTCATATAAGAGGTAGAGGTAAGAAATGGACATAACTTACGTAAATAATTTATAACTATTAATATAATTTTGTCTCAGCTTGGACTTATGTTTGGTGCTCGCGCCAGCATTGTTCACGAGAGGCGGGCTGACGTGCGGACCCGCTATAGAAATAAACTTACTCACCGACTGCGTCATAGAAGTCAGCGTCGAGCAGATCATCTTGTGCCAGAAACTTGCAGCTGCCATGTATGCCGGCCTCACTGAAAAGTACGCTACAATAAATCTTATATTACGATATAATTATAGTCCATATATTTTAAACATTTGCATTTTGTTACGGAACCTTAGTAACAAAATGCAAATGTTTAAAATATATAGACTATAATAGTGATGAAAAAGGTACGAGAAAAACTACTGCACTGAACAAACCGGTCTAACCATGGTAAACGAACCACAACGTGCATCTGCGACTGTATATCGAAAATGATAAGTAGTATCATTTTGTGCGTTAAATATGTATCAGCGAAAATAGAAATACGAGTTTACTTACTAGGGCTGCTACTTATGTATGCGGAATAGAAAAAATAAACAAATGTATATGGCTCAATATGCTTTTATTGCTTTTCAAAGTATTCTCCACTATGATCGATGCACTTTTGCATTCGATAAAACCAATTTTTAAAACACTTTTTCCACTCTGATTGAGGTATCTCCAAAACGTGCTGTTTGAACGCGTCTACGGCATCTTCACGGGTCGAAAATCGTTGTACACGTAATTTATTCTTTACATTTGGGAATAAATAGAAATCATTGGGAGCCAAATCAGGGCTGTACGGTGGATGACCCATTAATTCTATTTTTTGACCATCCAAAAATGTACAGGTAAATTAGCTTGGAGAAATTTTTGCGTTTGTAGTAGTGTATGGTCAGCAAATAAAAAAAAAAGACATTTTATTTTTAGTTTTTATTTTTTTAAAGGTAATATACGTTTGTGGCTGGAGCACACCAAATGCGTACACGTCTACGCATACGCACTACGTACTAATACGGACGTGAAAATGTGTATCCACTGCATTGTAATCTATGGAACTGTATGAGGCAGACAAGCCAGTTCCAAACATTACAAGCAGTGAATGCCGGTTTTCACTTCAGTGAAGACGTGCATGAATTAGGTGTTCTCCGGCCATAAATGTTTTATTCTAATAATTCATCAACCCCAGGCATATCACAATCATCCCCATCCTCGCTTTCATCAGATGAATTATTTAAATTAATTATGATTCGTTCTGATATTGTGTCTAAAGCTGCGTCTCTACCCTGATATTTGTTTTCCTCCTCAATAGCATGCAAACTTTTCTCCATTCCTCTACAGTTATGGCGTTCATTTTTTCTTCAGCTAATGACATTATAACCTTCATATTCATTGCGACATTCTTTTTTGCGACATATGTTTTCACTATCCCCCATATATTTTCTATAGGATTAAACTCCGGATGGTATGGTGGTAAACGCAGCATAGTATGACCGTGCTGTCGTAATATTTTGTCTATCTTGTACTCTATAAATCTCGCCTTGTTTTGCAGAATCAGTTCATATAATTGAGGCTTGAGCAACGTGGATGAATGCTCAATGTTTCGAAATGTCAGCCAGTCAATCATTTGCTGTTTTCTAGAATTACTATTCGGTGCAGGATTTTGTATTGAGTTATGATATGGTGCGTTGTCAACAACAACAACACTATTTGGTTGTAAGTTGGGTATTAATTGAGTTTGAATCCACCTTGAATAGTTGTCATAGTTCATATTGTCGTGGTAATCTCCACTTTTTTGGTTGGCTTTAAACATAAGCAATGCATTTGGTATAAAGCCATCCATACCACCGGCATGAACAATGATTAAGCGGTTGCCTTTCGACATATGTTGCTTCAAACCTGAAGTGCTTCCATCTGACCAAGATTTCGAGAGGGTATGTGATGTATGTATATAATTATGTTTCGTCGGTGTAAACAATTGGTCGGCGTTGTTCACGATATTCAGCAATTTTCAACAAATAATTAATTCGCAAGTATCTAATTTCGTGTTTTTCCATAAGAAGTTTCCGGTTATCTTCTGTTTGCTTCCAATTAAAACCTAATGACATGACGTGTTTTCGTAACGTGCTGACACAACCTTTATAATCGATATCTTCTTTCAATTTAAGCTAATTAAGCTTACCATGGGTCTAGAAAGCGTTGTGTAGAATGTTGTGGAATATTTATTTATTTATTTTATTAATTTTGCGTGCAAAGTTTCGAAAGTGGGAACTTCTTTATTTGTGATGTGGAAGTCATGAATTGTTCTTCTGATAACTTGCTGATCAAAGTCATCGATTACTATTGTAGGTTTACGATTCGGTTTCGTTTTAGGAGATTTAAATGTTACTTCCTGATCTGAAGGACGACATTTGCTTTCTGATACTACCTTTCTGACGGATGCTATTGAAATTCCTGTTGATTTAGCAACTAATTGAGTGGGGGTCATAATACTGCTCGGGTTGTTATTACACTCATTTTCGAAATATTTGTACAAACAGTACAAAACTTCTTTAGTTTGAGAAGTCAAAGGCTTGCCTCGACCATGTTTTAACACTGGAGCCATTTTGAATTAACAATATAAAGTTACAACACTTACACACACACTTTAACAAATATTATAACAATAATAACAAACAATAACAACAATCAACAAATACAAAATTATAATTTTTGAATGAAATGTGTGCTTTATGTTCTAACGGTACCAAGCGACTGACGCCGGACTGCACGTGGCACCTGCGGACAGCGTAAACTGGTTTATTCTGGTTTTGTGCGTGTTTCCACTTTCCACTATCAAGTGACGATTTATTTATTTGTTTTGTTTCGTAATTATTATGGTCAAAACTTTTTACCTATAGCTAAACTACTATCATCCAAAGAACGACACGATATTTTATTGTTTTACGGTAGTCGCCTTGTCGTTTGCTCAAGGACGTGAAATTGAATGAAATTTTTTATTTTTATAAAGTCAAAACCTTTTTCTTTCGACTTGGTAAATTATGAGCTACTCTGGCATAAGCTTGCCCATGATACTACTGTCCCGGCTAATATTATATCACTGTTGCGATATTGGTACAGTGGTCAAAAGAATAGGGTGAGATGGGCAGGCACATATTCTGAAGTGTATGGGCTGGATTGTGGGGTAAGACAGGGCGGGTTGAGTTCCCCTCGTTTGTTCAACCTGTATGTAAATAAATTGATAGAGAAGCTTAGCAGCACCAGAACAGGATGTCACGTAGATGGTGTTTGTGTAAACAATATTAGCTACGCTGACGATATGGTGTTGCTGAGCCCTTCTGTTGGTGGGATGAGGAAACTCCTCAAAATCTGTGAGGGTTATGCGGTGGCACATGGGCTCAGGTACAATACCAATAAGAGTGAATGGCTGGTTTTTAAATCTGGTGCCAATACATTAGAACATCTTCCAGAACTCTCACTCACCGGATTTCCTATGGGTCGGGTTCAGAGGTTTAAATACTTGGGCCATTGGGTCACCGATGACCTAAAAGATAATGTGGATATTGAGAGGGAGCGCAGGTCGTTGGCTGTCCGTTGCAATATGCTGGCTCGCAGGTTTGCGCGCTGTACTGATTCTGTCAAGATTACGCTGTTTAAAGCTTTTTGCCAGTCTTTTTACACGTGCAGCCTGTGGACTAGTTTTACGCAGAGGGCATACAGCGACTTGCGTGTCCAATATAATAATGCATTCAGGGTGCTTTTGGGGTTGCCGTGGCGTTGTAGCGCGTCGGGCATGTTCGCGGACGCGCAGGTTGACGGGTTCGCTGCTATAATTATAAAACGTTGCGCTTCCATGCTGACGCGTTTGCGCTCCTCCTCCAACAGCATCCTGAATGTATTTTCTGAGAGATGGGACTCCCCCTTTGATCTACAGGTGGATTTCCATCCATACCAAAATTTAATTTGAATCGGATTATATTTTCATTGTTGATTTTAATTTTAATTTTTAGTTTGATTTTGATAATTTAATTTTTGATTTTATTTATAAATTTTATTTTGATTTAGATTTCAATTTTAATTTTAATTATATTTGATCTCAATTTTGATTTTAATTTTTTGTTGACATCGATTTTAATTTTATTTTGGAGCTTGATTTTAATTTGAATTTTTGATTTTGATTTTAATTTTTATTTATTACCTACTAACACTAGTATAAGGCATTGTTACTAACATAATATTATCTATGGATCCAAAATAGTATCCGAAATAAATTATTATTATTATTACTATTATATTATTTAAAATAAAAACTTGTTTTTATTGAAAACAAAAATCAGAGTGTTGCTAGGGATAAGTATAAAATTAAATAATAATGTTAGGATATCGAAACATTTTTGTATAGGCCAGAACGATATAGTGGAAACGCGCTCTAAGATCTGAGTAATATACACACCACTACATATGCAAAAATTTCTCGAGACTAATTTCACTGTAGTTGTTTCCTGAGATGTATGACAGCTGGCATTGTCATGGTGAAGTATGATTCTGCGTCGCTGGTTGTTTTTGCGTATTTCTTCAAATACTTCTGGCAAACAAATGGTCGTGTACCACTCCGAATTAACCGTTCTGCGATTCTCCAGTGGTATTGTAGCCACATGGCCATTAATACCAAAAAAGCAGGTCACCATTTGCTTTACAGTGCTTTTTGCACGAGCCACTTTCGTAGGGTTTGGCTCATTTTGAAACACCCAAACTGTTGATTGTTGTTTAGTTTCGGGATCGTACGCGTAGATCCAGGATTCGTCACCTGTGTAGATATTATAAACAGATTTTGAGTCGCCTCCGTTGAATTTTTTCAAGGTTTTCTTGCACCATTCGACGCGAGCATCTTTTTGATCCTCAGTTAAGTTGTGCGGGATCCAATGTTCATGTAATATCCTATGAATGCTCGTCATACATATGCCCAATGTCCAAATACAATGGCCTCTATCTCGCGATACGTAACATGGCGTAAACTAATAATGTCTTGCATTATTGGTTTTCGCACAGCTTCAATATTTTGTGGCACAACCACCGATTTCGGGCGACCTTCTTTAACTTCGTCCGTGAGCTTACTCCGCCCGCGATTAAACTCACTAAACCAGTGATACACAGTCGTTTTTGATGGAGCTTCACCACCAAAAGTCGAAGTTAATTGATCTACGCACTGTTGTTGCGTTAAACCACGTCGAAAATCGTAATAAATCATAACACGAATATTTTCACGAGTGAGTTCCATTTTTTCAGCGATATGACATTTTAAACCCAACAAAAACAAAACACTAACGTATATAAGAAAAAAATATTAGCGGCCAGTATTTAAAAAAAGAACGAATATGTGCATGGAGGTCAGACATTGCGTTTCAAATTATTGGAATCCCAGATTCCGCATACATAAGTATAGGTGTACCAGTAACTCATGGTAAATTGGAAAATATAAATTTGTAAAGTGCAATACTGGGGAAACTATAGTAAACCATCTTGATACTTTTTGTTTTTCATACATAGCAGTAGTCATATTTAGGTAGGCACCTATTATATAAAAGGATGTTGACAACTTTTTTTAGTCTTGAAAAATGACCACCATAATATAATAATTTATAATGAACTGCTAAAGTAAAATATTCTTATGGCAAATAGTTTTAAAGATATTTGATTTCGATTATTCAATTTCTCGAGCCACCCTAAAACGCTCTATACAAAATCAATATACTTACTAGTAAGATGCATTAGCATCCCTAAATTCTTGTAACGCGTAGTGATAAGTGATAAAATATTTGTAACAAGTTATAAATTTATACATGCATTCATACATACCTACATACAATCATTCGACTGAAATAGTGAAATCTTTGTAGTTACATCTACATTCATAGTGCCACCTTCGTAAATTGACAACCACTCGCAAATTACCAACATAAACTTCTGGAAATGCCAACTTCGCGGAATGCCAACTTCTAGCATGCTTCCCATATACGACACTATGGAAGTCCATCGTTTCCACCTACCCCTATAGGAAACAAGTGTAAAGTACATTATGTCGAGAAGACTTGTAAAAATAATTCAAGTCTACGAGAATAAATAGACCACCATTCGTTGCACTATGCCTATGATTCGCGGTACTGGAAACCCCTATAAATGAATACTATAAAGGTAATAGATGAAGATTGCGATTGCTTTACACCTTCTTCGCGTACCTCTTTTACGATACACATTTCTCGATTGCGATCGAAGTGGCTTTTTGATATTTTTTTCTCTAAGAACTGCTTCAACAAATTAAATTAAACGTAAAATGTGTCATGGGATTCCTCCGCTTAAGTTGAAATAAATATACAACAATATCAATATATACAGGGCGTCCCACGGCGATGCCACATGGAGGGAAAGTACCTTAAATCCTTAAGTTAGCTCATTTTGTTTAAAGGAGACATCATTTTATTTTTAAAAAGAAACCAAACTGCATTCAAAGATTTTTAAAAATTCGCTTGCCACACCCGGTAATCGAACCGACTAAAATCCGAAAAAGTAACATCCTGTATTTTTATGGCATCAATCGATAGTGTCAATCATAAGGATCAAATCTCTCTAAGAAACATGGTAAATTAAACGAAAGGAAGTCCTTGAAATCTTAAATTATAAATTCAATTTGGCAAAATAAAACACTTTAACTCAAAGTTCATCCATCCATCTGATACCAATATTAACAATAAAACTCCATATTTAAATTACTTTTCTTTATTTATCGTGCTGAGACCGCTGCTGGTCAGCAGTAATATTTAGGTATGTCGAACTCAAACCGACTAAAACCGCACGCCGTCTCAATTAACAGGTTATAAGTTGATCCAATAGGGCCATTCTCTCGCCATTTTCGTTGCCCAGGGTACACCGCGTGCAGGTTTCTAATCAAGCACCACAAAATATCTACCTACTCTACCTACCCTACCTACATAGGTACCTCATGCAGTTGCCCAATAAAGTTACATTCTAAACAGGTAACAAAGTTCATTCATTTAGTACTCATTTTACTAAATAAATTTCATCAAAGATATCTCTAGTGTTGATAGGTACCTTTTTTTTTTTTTTTTTTTTTTATCGTGCGCAAAATCCCCACGGATACCTCCCCCACCGTAGCCGGAGGAGGAGGTTATGTCGGACTCGAACCGACTAAAACGCACGCCGTCTGAGGGCCGTCAGTTGCCGGAGGTGAGATTGTCGTAGCCATATCCCTCGCACCCCGGCCGACCCAGGACCATATCTCTCGATCTGGCCCTCTTCCGGTGAGGGGACCACAGAGTCCCCAACCCGCCCCCGGGTATGGGGAGGCACGCAATGCGTGCCGCCGCCGCGGCCTGCTTCTGCTAGGGTGACAGGCGGCTCTACCCGTCACCCCCAGGCCCGCGCTCATGGGGGACGGAGGTCATTCTGCGACCTCCGACGCCCGAGTTGCCGCTGCTCGTTGCGGGCCGCGCGGTTTGCGATTCTCCTTCGCTCCTCACGCTCCCGCTCCGCCGCCTCCTTCACGAGCATTACTTGCTCGCAGAAGGAGTCGCCGGCGGCCCACGAATCTGCGCAGCGAACCATCGCTGCGAGCAAAGTGGCGAGCGTGAGAACTCTCACTCCTAGGGTCGCCACCAGCTCCCGTCTCGGCGTCTCCCACGCCGGACACTCGGTGAGCGTGTGCAGCGCCGAGTCCTCGCTCGCGTCGCAGTGATGGCACTCGGACGTTGGCTCTTTCTTCGCGGTCCGATGCAGATACCGCCCAAAACACCCATGATTGGTGATGATCTGCGTCAGCCAGAACGAGAGGCCGCCGTGTGGCCTCTCTAGCCACTCCCCCATGATGGGTCTTACCGCCGCTACTACGGCGTGCCCTAGTGTTGATAGGTACCTTAGAAGAAAGTGTTTTATTTTACCAAATTGAATTTATAATTTTAGGTTTCAAGGACTTCCTTTCATTTAATTTACCATGTTTCTTAGAGAGATTTGATCCTTATGATTGACACTATCGATTGATGCCATAAAAATACAGGATGTTACTTTTTCGGATTTTAGTCGGTTCGATTACCGGGTGTGGCAAGCGAATTTTTACAAATCTTTGAATGCAGTTTGGTTTCTTTTTAAAAATAAAATGATGTCTCCTTTAAACAAAATGAGCTAACTTAAGGATTTAAGGTACTTTCCCTCCATGTGGCATCGCCGTGGGACGCCCTGTATATTGACAGCCTCCGTGGCGTAGCGGCAGTGAACGCGGCCGCTATTTGTGTTCATGAATTAAGGGTTTTTGCATTGGTCTGGTCGTGCCTCGGAGAGCACGTTAAGCCGTCAGTTCCGGTTGCCGTAAGAACATCTATAGCAGTCGTTACGGGTAGTTGGAGCCCTAAAAAATTCAAAAACAACGGTCTAGCTGCAAAGCTTCGATATCGCTTAATGTTACCATTGGGTTGTGGAGGTCAGATGGCAATCGCTTCACGGAAGAAAATCGAGGTCTAGCCAAGCCTAAGACTGGTAAAGCGGATCCCTGACTCCGAGTTGAAAAGCTTCGGATGCGACTGGGAATTAATGCTAGGATGAAGAAGAATATCTATGGAAGATAAAAATATTATAATTGTATGTTAATCTGTAATCGTTACAGCTATATTATCATCATCATCACTATGAAATTATAATATAAGTGGAAAAGAATAAAAATCTATGTAAAAGCAATGATATATTATAAACTTAACGTCATTGTGTAAAAGTATCGAGATGGTACAACTCAACTATACGTCAACACGCAACATAGACCAGCAACTCCAAACCAAAAAAATATTTGACATCTCGATATATCAATGTCAATTTTATATGGAATTTGTATGCCGGTCTGACTTGTGCGCATGTGCGTGTAATGTCTCCCAAAGAAAAATAGAAAACAGGAGTTCTACGCCTATGTGCTGGTCGAATTTGACAAGATGACATTAACATTGCCATATAAAAATCGTAATTCTTTTTTTAAAAGCGTACCATGAGTTACCGGTAGACCTATAGCAGCCTATGTAAAATCTCAAATAAGACCACTAATCACAAATAAGGAAAAAGGTTCTAACCTTTTTAGGGTTCCGTAGCCAAATGGCAAAAAACGGAACCCTTATAGATTTGTCATGTCTGTCTGTCTGTCTGTCCGTCCGCATGTCACAGCCACTTTTCTCCGAAACTATAAGGCCTATGCTGTTGAAAGTTGGTAAGTAAATGTATTCTGTAAACCGCATTAAGAATTTCACACAAAAATAGAAAAAAAAGCATTAAATTTTGGGGGTCCCCATTCTTAAAACTGAAACTCAAAATTTTTTTTTCATCAAACCCATACTTGTGGGGTATCTTTAGATAGGTCTTTAAAAATGCTATTGAGGTTTCTAATATCATTTTTTTCTAAACTGAATAGTTTGCGCGAGAGACACTTCCAAAGTGGAAAAATGTATGTCGGGGGGGACATACATTTTTAAAATAAGAGACTCTAACTTCTAAAATAAGAGAATGATAAATCTAAAAAAAATATATGACGTACATTGCCATGCAAACTACCAACGAAAATTGGTTTGAACGAGATCCATTAAGTAGTTTTTTTTTAATACGTCATAAATCGCAATTTTCGCCTTTGCTGCTACGGAACCCTTCATGGGCGAGTCCGACTCGCACTTGACCGAATTTTTATTACTAAGGTACAGGGGTCTTACCACCCCATCTCTTAAATGTTATATTATTTCAGTCTTGTGCTTTCATATTGTGAATCGGACTTTTTTATTCGTGTAATTAAGATTAAAACAAGAAGTTTTACTCTTAATTTTTCGGTGTGCATAACAATCCCTGGTTATGATTTTTTTTACAAACTTTTCGTTCATCTATTTTGATTACTTCCAAATGGAACTCATAACAGATACATGTCTTATTTTTTACATTCATAATGATATTATTGCAAATACTATAAGAAAATGTTTGAACTCATAACTTTGTTTTGCGTAGCTAAGTTTTAGAAGAAAATACGGTGTTACAATTTTTTTTTTCAGAGAAATTAAAGTCAGGGTGTTCGCGGACCACGACAAATGCGGTGTCTGCCCCTACGCAGAAGTTCTCAAAATAACTATGCCGGAAGCTAGTGATAGCGACACAACATTACAAGACGGTAAATTTCTTACGACTATTAAATACATGTAATAAGTAACGCAGGTAACAGTGCCGGTAGGCTAGCGGTTATGGCATACGACTGACAATGGAGAAGTCGCGGGTTCGCAACTATTCTTGACGTAAACGCATTCCTAAAAAAACTGTTCAATATTGGTTTCAGTTCAATATCTGATGGGTTTGGCAATGATACTGATCATTTCGGTTAATATTGTTCGTATCAAACCAGCAAACCTCGTCAAGCGTTGGCAAAAAATGATGTAAAGGTATTAATAGACTGAGGTCTTAGTTTCTTAATTATTTTTAGAAATAAAAAATCAAAAAGTGTTATACTGATTTGCCATAAAAATATCAACAAATTACCTTCCATCAAGGGATGTTAGGGGCACGTATTCGTCGCGATGTTTGTATGTATTTTGGATGCAGTTGCGCTTCTATAAAAACATTGTACATTTTTCAACAGAACAAAGTCATCATAGCTTGGCCGGAGATTCTGGCGTTGAGACTGTTGCGTCTCAATCTACGTCTGCAAAAGGCAGGGCGTACTTTGCAGATGAGGTGCCTTTGAAAAAAAGTGTCTCCATCGCATTGTCAGATCAAATGTAAGTATTAATGTAGTGTCTTATTAAATGTAGTATCTTTTCTTGCTATCAAACCCGTGAGCTTAGATGAAAGGTTTAGCGTTAGTAGAGGAAGCTCGTGTAGTCTGTAAGGATAAAAACAGATAGCGGACTGTGGTGTCAGCCGTGTCAGTCTACTCCAGAGGCCGGTATGCGTGAGTACATCTATTATATAAAAATGAATCCCTAAATGTGTTGCTAAGCGCAAATCTCGAGAACGGCTGAATCGATTTCGCTAATTCTTTTCTTTAGAATATTCCCTGAAGTACGAGGATAGTTCTTACGTCGAGAAAATTTAAAAAAAGGCGGTACGAAGTTCGCGGGGTCAGCTAGTGAATAATAAAAATAATTTTTATATTTAAGGTTATTACCTTAAAAAAATTTTGGTAATGAACAGTCAGCATCAGATCGATCTTAACTTGCAAAGTACTCAAATTTATTTTAATGACTTGGTATTCCGCCCTTCCTGTTGAATGATTGCTCTGATATTTGGTACGCACCTTTAGTTTGGACGATAACACAATTTAAACCAATAGTCTTAGTAAGAATTTAAAAAGAAGATTAAGAAGAAACAGAACGAGATAGAAAAAGTAATACTGAGATCCGAAATAGGTGTGGCCTGCAAGAGAATGTTGTAACCAGGATTTAAAATGGAGCGAATGACACACCAGGTATGTAAAGCAAAGGTGAATGGGCAGACCAGCCGGGGTTGACCTCGCAGTTCACACATTGGCTAAATTAATAATTTTTAAGAAAAGGGCAGGTCAGAAGTACGCGAGACCGGCTTGCATGAAAGGATTAATGACAGTAGAGGAAGCTCGTGAAGTTGGTATGTATGGATAGAGTCAAATGGCGGGCTGTTTTCTCTGCCTACCTCGGAGGGAAGTAGACGTGAGTGACTTACATACATGTAAGCAGTTACAGATAATTCTAATAAAAACGTCATCAATTAATAGTGTATTTGTTATACAGGTCGATGCCTTCGGATCACCTTGAGCTGTTTGTGACGATGGGCACTCTGGACCTATCACTGTACGTGCGAGACGACGACAGCCTTGAAGTGGCCCCTCTACGTATTCCGTTTTACTCCAAAAGCATCCACTCACCAATGTCGGTCTTCTCTCAATCAATGGTTAGTCTATAATTTGTCAAATGGTACCATGATACTCAGTTTCTTGTCGCTATTTAATATTAAGCGGTTATCGTGCTCTACATCGTTCTCTATAGACTCACAGCTACTTTTTGACGCACATATAGACAACATTGTTACTAGGGCCTCTAAAGCGTTAGGGTTCATTGTCAGAACGTCCGTAGATTTAAAGAACATGAAAACCATAAAAATGTTATACTGTTCACTGGTTCGCAGCCACCTAGACTTCGGCTCTCAAGTCTGGAATCCTATCTACGGTACATACATAGATAGAATTGAGGGCATACAGAGAAGGTTTTTAAGGTACAGTCAGAGCTCATAAGTGCATTAGCACAACAAGGCTCAAAATGGTGTGCCGCGCGCCGCCGGCCCGGTTTTGTGTTTACATGTGTGTGTGTGTGTGTGTGTGTGTGTGTGTGTGTGTGTGTGTGTGTGTCATTCATTAGATACTAATACAGTAATTTACCAACCTAGTAAATTAACTGATAGCTGAGTGGCTTAACCAAGATACGATTGATTCACAGTGATTAGAGATATATGTGGTTCGATTCCAGCTTAAAACGATTTATTATATTTATTTATTTTTTATTTATTTAAGCTTTTTGCACAAATACAAAATCATTGTACAAAGGCGGACTTAATGGTGTCCCAGCCATTTATGACAAAAATATAATTTTAAATATTGATAAAGTAATTTTGCATGAAGTTGGCATTCTTTTTACATTTTATGTTGATCTTTGCTAATAACAAATAATAAATTCTACTTATGAAACATTTTATTCAGTAACAACGAAATTATCGATAATATTCCTACGGAAGAACAATTTATGTGTGTGTGTAAATTGTCTTAAAAGAAAAAGGTCACAAGTAGCGCTAGAATGTTGACGCTATAGTTACGTAGGATTGCTACGGCACTTTTGAGTTCTTCTGTACATACAGTTCAAATCACAATGCTATCTACCTAATTATCTACGTCGCTGCAAAAAATTTCATATCCTCCCATTTTACGAGCGTAGAGGAATTGCGGATTTGGCATTTTTATTCAAAATCATGAACGGATCGGCTGATACCCCGGAGTTGGTGAGCAAATTTGGCCTTTGGGTTCCATCTGCATATTTGCGTAGGTCTAACCTTTCTTTCTTCTTTTCTTCTTTAAAAAAAAAAAAAAAAAAAAAAAAAAAACCTGCTTCATACTCCCATAGCAAGGACTAATAATCGCCAAAACTCTTATTTAATCAGAGCTGGTCGCACGTACAACGAAGCGTGCCGGTGTGTTGACATCGATATTTTTAATACCAGTGTGTCTAAACTTAAAAAAATCTCCTGCAATCACTACTTTGGTGATGTTTCGGTGTAATATTTGAGGTGGTAGTTTGCACTGGGACATTCGTATTAATGTTTATTCATTTGTTTCGCTTCAATTTGCTATAATATGTATTACGTATTTATCAATGTATTCTATGTGTCTCGCTTTATTATGTATTTATTTCCCGTTGCTGTCTACTAATATTTAATACTTATTGTCTTATGTATTTACTTGTAAAAACTTTTAAGTGGCCTTCTCATACTATTGACATCTGTGTGTGTTACTATACAAGCTGTAAGTTTTCCATAAAATTAAAATAAAATAAAATAAATAAATAAATATAAATGGTTTGGTAGCAGAACGTCCCATTCCCAAACTCGTCACTCTGTTTCAGATGGTCCCATTCCCAGATAGTCCTATTCCCAGATCGTCCCATTCCCAGATTGTCCTATTCCCAGATCGTCCCATTCCCAGATGGTCCCAGGGATGGTAACGCATGACGCAGTTTTAATGATAGGGGTATGAATAAAAAATACTACTTTAATTAACATACAAATTAACTTTTATTGAAAATTTTTAATTACAATGTTGTATGAAAAATTAACTAAATCAAAGAGTTGTCACCTTTAAGTAGTAAAATAATAAAAAAAGACGAGAGTGGAAAAAGGGAATAATAAGTAGAATAATAAATCGAAGGTAATAGACTGCCTCTGTGGCGTAGCGGTAGTGAACGCGGCTGCTACGCAGGAGGCGCGGGTTCGATCCCCGCTCAGTGCCAATATTTGTATGCATGAATATAAATATTTGCAATGGTCTGGGTGTTTATGTATAATATGTATGTATTTACTAAAAAAAAAATATGTAAGTATGTATATCCGCATTCTAGATTCCATAACACAAGCTAATTAAGCTTACCATGGGTCTAGATAGCGTTGTGTAGAATGTTGTAGAATATTTATTAATTATTTATTAGATGAGGTGAATAGTAACAAAAAGAGAAGGAAATATTCATCATCTTAGCGTAATTTCCGATTGCATCCGAGGCTGTTACCTCCGAGGTAGCCTGGGGTCTGCGTATACCTTCTTCCTTATGATTTGATTCACCTCAACTACAATGAAAAGGTTGCAGTTGCGGTACTATTCAGTTTTGTTAGCATAAACATACATGATTAAATTAGATGAGGATTAAAAAAAAGGAGTGATAGGTGTGAATGCTAGGATCGTAGCGAGTGAAAAGATATGGCTCGGCCTAGTCTACCTACCTCATTGGTACATAGGTGTGAGCATGACTATATGGATCTGTGTGTACATACAATTATTCTTCTTCTTCTTCTTCATCCTAGCGTTAATTCCCAGTCGCATCCGAAGCTTTTCAGCTCGGAGTCTGGGGTCCGCTTTACCAGTCTCTACTACAGATTTGGCTAGACTTCGATATTTTCCGTGAAGCGATTGCCATCTGACCTCCACGACCCAATGGTAACATTAGAAGATATCGAAGCTTTGCAGCTAGATCGTTGTTTTTGAACTTTTTAGGGCTCCAACTACCCGTAACGACTGACATAGAATGATGTTCTTGTGGCAACCGGGACCGACGGCTTAACGTGCTCTCCGAGGCACGACCAGACCAATGCAAATACCCATATTTTATGAACACAAATATTTGCACTGAGCGGGGATCGAACCCGCGCCTCCTGCGTAGCGGCCGCATTCACTACCGCTACGCCACGGAGGCTGTCATACTATTAATATACACAGTTTAATTTCGTTATCGACGACAGCGGTTCAAAACAACCTCGAGTGACACAAAAGGAACGGAAGATAACATTAGCGCATCGTCAAACAAGAGCATCACAGATATGCGTCGACAACAGGAGGGCACGTCTCAAGTCGAATTAACAGTAAGTTTGAACCACTGACTAAAACCTTAAACCTCGTGTCACCTCGTGACACTACTATGTGACCGTTTCGACTGTGCTATGCTATACATAGCATAACACAGTGGAAACTACACTACAGCTTGTAGCTTGCAGTAAGATGTGCTCGAGTTCGAACTATGCTGTGTATCACATGTATAATAAAATTAACCGTACAGAATGAAAACTTCCTACAAATCCACAGTACGCATCCACAGCACACATCCAAAACACGCATCTTTCTATATATAAAACATAGCTTAGCTAAATTCGTTTCTACCAGTGCTATGCTATGTGGAATTGTGGACTAATGAATATGATTGGTGGATAGCAAATGCATCCTTAGCAATATGGCATAGCACATCTCTGGTCTTCTCTTATTCTTGAAAATTCTTGGTGAGATTTAAAAGATCCCAAAATTAATAATGCATATTTTGAAGGTCCTCACAAATTGTACAATATACAGAATATTGTATAAATTGTGAGGCTATTTAAATAATTGATGAATGTTTTTTAGCATTTCAGAGGTTCAATTAGCAAGAAGAATGAGAGCCACATACCCCTGCTGCACATCATACTACAGCAACCCAACCTGTACTACTGGAAAAAGAAAGACGTAAAAAACTTTCAGGTGAATACGGCGAGCAGTTTTTATTTTTATCGTAGTTGTTCTATTTTGTCACCGGTCAAACAAGCATGAATATTTCTCAAGGGTTAAGATACCTACTTGAATGAAACATTTTATTTTTAGATATCATTGTTTGATGCTCGCGCTGGCCTGGGCTTGGGTCGAGCCGAGGGATACTGGAATGCTGTTTTACTATCTACTGCAAAGGGATCCCCGGACCCGGTAACGGATATACCACCAGCGCTCGCCACTTTGAAGATTGTAGCACCCAACTGTAGTGAGTCTATTCATCATCCTGCTGCACGAAACCCCGCCCACGTTGAATTCTAATTCCGGGGATAAAAGTACCTAGTCTGGAATACACATCAATTTATTCATTCACTAAATTTCAGCTAGATCCGTTCTTTGACAGTTATGTGATAATGGCGGGTACCATCAAATTAAATTGAAGTATCTGTACCGTTATAATAACACATTTGCACTAAGCGGGTATCGAAACCGCGACCCCTGCCCTACACCACAAAGGCCGTCGGCTGAAGGCTGAGAGTTTCTACATTGCCTGTGAGGATATGATTGTCGACGATCCCCAGTGCCCGTCTTTGCACCGAGTCGAACGGGTTAAGAAAGCTTAACAATTTCGCGGTTAGGTAGGAATAAATATTCTAGGACCAATGTCCTACCTAACCGCGAAATTGTTGCTTCAAGAAAATAATTGTTACTTTCACTCTCAGGTAGCCAATATACGTGTACTTCGAGCCTCAAGGGTTCGATCAGACTGGACGTGGAGCGCCCCATCCAGTTGGAGATCTGCGCGGAGAGGGTGAAGCGACTTCTAAGTATAAAAAACCTCGTAAGTGCTGTACATGAATCCGATCAGTAGGATTTTAAGAAAAGAAAGAAAGAAAAGCTTTTTATTCTGTACAAAAAATCATGAACTTATCTAGAATAGGTACAGTCAGCGTCAAATTGATCTTGACTGGCAGGGTGCTCAAAAAGATCTTAATAACATGTCATTAAGATCTTTTTGAGCACTCTGCCAGTGAATATCAATTTGACGCTGACTGTACAACAATGTTTCGCACACAGCCATACAGAACAGCAACAACAGTTTTCCTAGTTTTTTTGTGGAAGTTCCTTCCTGCATTGCCGGGATGTGTTGATGTTGTCGTCATTGGTTTAAGGCTAAGTGGAAACCGAGTTATTACATTACAATTTGAGCAATACTAGCCAGATTAGTTTAATGGTAGGTGATAATTTTCAACACATTGCACTCCTCTCTGCCTCGGGGAGCACAATAAACCGTCAGTATCGGTTCTAAATACGGTTCTAAATAGCCGTAGATATTCATCTATGATGCTCGTTACGGCTATTTAGAACCTTAAAAAGTCCATTAATTGGTTAAGAAGTACTTCAGCCCCGAATCTGCAATTTTTTTTAGGCATGGTAAGAAATAATAAATGCCGCCCCCGCTGCCCACTTTTTTTGTGCGGAAATTCCTTCGTAAACCCCCTCTCCTCGCTCGGACTTGTGCCGACTAAAAGTACGACAAGGAAATGAAGTGACGCGCATCGCGTTCTTCCTATTCTGTTGGTGTAACAGGTGGCTCTACCTGCCACCCCCGGGCCTGCGCTCATGCGGGACGGAGATCGTTGTGTGACATCTGAGTCACCTCCGCGCCTCACATGCTCTGTGGTTCGGAAATCTGAAGATCTGAACCTCTTCCAGGCCCGCTCCGCCATCTCCTTCTCGAACATTACTCGCTTGCAGAAAGAGGCGGCGGCAGCCTAAGCGCTTGCGCTGTGCGCCATCGCTGTGACCTAGGCGTTAAGCGAGAGGCTCCTACACAGGGAGCCACCATGAGGGCCTACCTCGGCGCCTTCCATGCCGGGCATAGCCGCGGGTATAGGCCTAGTTTATTTATATAACACTAGCTGCTGCCCGCGGCAGTCACTTTTGTAACTTCTGTTTTATTTATCTTCTCTATTACATACAACTATTCCATATTCTCTTTTACAGTTGATGGAGAAATTATTAATCTTCGATGAAGACATGATAATATCAGACAGGCAAGAAGACGTCTCGCCTATTTACAAGTTACGACAAGCGTTCCGTGAGTATTACTGGATAGAACTTTCTGAATGAGCATGCTTTTGCTTGTACCCCAATTGACCCAGGGCCATTTATATCCCTATTGTAACGTTGCAGTACAACACAACATCGAGAGCATGACGCTGCAGACGAGCCAGGTGGCGCTGGGCGGCGACGAGGGCACGCTGGCGTGGGACAGCCTGGCCGGCCAGCTGGCCGTGAGCGCGCGGCCGCTGCGCGTGGCGGCGCGCGCGCTCGTCACCGCGCTCGCGGCGGCCAGCGGCCCGCCCGCCGACCGCCGCCATATCGTGTTGCAGCCGCTGATGCTGGGGTGAGCTTCTCTATCGACGCACACATTGTGTGTCAAACATCACTGCAATTTAATAAAGCTTATTGTGTATCCCTTCTACGAACGCCGCGTACGCACAACTACCGTACGAAACGTCGACTTCAAAATATGTTATAATTAAATTTTAGAGCCTCCTGCTTTAAATGCATCTGGGATTAAGGTGTTATTAATGACCTTATATGATTGATATATTGCGGAGTGTTATCTTATCGCCCTTGTAGCGCGGAGATGGAGGCGACGTGGGAGGCGTGGCGGCGCGCGGAGGGCGGGCCCACGTCGCGCGCGCCCAGCGTGGCCGTGGGCGTGGAGATGGGCTGCGTCAGCGTGGAGCTGCGCCCCGCCGAGCTCGCCGTGCTGCGCCGCCTGCAGGCCGCCGTGGACGACGTGCGCCACTACAGCCAGGTACTACTTCTGCGTTGCTATACTCTAGTAATTGGCCGGGCTTAGTCCCAACCAAAAACCGGATCCCAAAGCAGAATAATAGAACCCGGTGCTGGGTCCTATTATTCTGCTATGCCTATAACCTTCGCACAAGTGCAAGCAATGAGATGCAAAAGTATATAGCAATCGCATGAACGGTACACAAACAAAATATTGATTTTAATGAAACCATTTTTCTAAAAAGTAATTAACCTCTTGTGTATTTTGTATTCAAAAGACTATACGACGTGACAGCTTGGACTCGTTACCCAAACACCACAACTCTCTGACGCGTTCCTCGTTGCGGCGTCCCTCTACCAACACCAGCGATAGCGAGAGCAATAACCACTACTATAAAGATGACCTGAGGTAACTTCCAATGGGAACTCATTAATAAGAGTAGAATAGACTATTAGCTTACTGAATTGAGAAACTGAAGTGGTATCTTGACTAAACTTGCGCACATTTTGGTACTGCGCATTGTGCGCAAATAGAATTTGTCGATGACACGACCGCAATTACTCAATTCAGAAACCAGTCATTACTCGCGGAGTATAAAATTAACAAGAAAGCGCCCTAAACTTTAAGTAAAACAGTGACCTGATTGCTAAAAATATATTGTACTCTTAGTTCTCGGTTCTTCATTAATTGTACACCTGTGTAACCTCTATAGCCGCAATGTCAATGAAATGTACTGAATCTGTCCAACAGTTTGTTCACAGATTTTTATGTTTTTAGGAGTGGTGCGTTCAAGATCTTGACTGGCGGTCAGTTGCCGATGGCGTACCAAATCATGCTGTGCGGTAGCACAGTGTCTTGGCGGTACCCACACCCGCGCGCCGTCACACGCATCGTTGCCTACCCCTTACCTGGAAAGGTATTGCTCGGGACATAATATCTTGGACCTAAAATGTGCTCTAAACGCATAGTAAACGTTTCTTGGGTGTCTTTTGAGGATAACACAGGACGCTATGGTAGTGGACGAACTCAAATTCACCAAGCATAGATCATAAAACTATGTGTGTCGTATAAAACGTCAATATGTGCACGAAAGACCACGTTTGTCTCGCGATTTAGGTCCAAGATACGTGTTCCTTGGTGTATCCCTCTTACAAGCACTGGGTAAAAGCTACCAATATGGATACCTTTTTAGAACCGTTGGGTAATAAATAATTTCTTATTATTGCATGACTCTCAAGTCCAACGAAGTTTTTTACCGATCAACCCGAAATAAAAGAGTATAAAGAAGAGCTAGTTTGGTTAATAACATGAACTGTTCTTAGGACCAAGAGACAGACTGTGTATTGGAAATATACTCTACAATGCTGGGTGAATGGGAACCTCACACCTACTTCAAAATTCCGATCGGTGAACCTAGAGAGATCCAATTGCAGCATAATCCACCAGGTATGCTCATCACGATAAGTTTTTTTTTCACTGTTTGGTATCAATAACCTACGTAAACTTTGCCCACTCCAGTGGAAAGAGCCGTAAACTATATACTGTGTGTATATCAATTCCACAAAAAGAATAAGATAAGTAAGTTAGTTTCATTTCTATTCCTAAAGAAATTGTTTTTTATGAATAAATTAAGGCAATAAAGTTTCCTTTCTAAATCGATTTCAGTAAAGTTTTGTTTTCCAAGATTACTTTTGGATAGCTTATATGATTATAAAAGGGCGAGCAGTGTTTCAAACATATACAAATATTGTCTGCAGATGCGGTATTTGCTTCGATATGGCGGTTTCGCGTTTGCTGTCTTCCAGAGCCAGTAGCTGTACCCTATGATTTTAAAATTGAGAAGTTTATGCCTAAAGCAAATCCATTGGTAAGTGTTCAACCTTCATCCTTTATATATATAGTCGAAAATTAACATTGAAATAAATCTTATTTCAATGGATTACACAATTCCAGGCGTTTAGGCTAGTTTCAGCAACGATGGTCAAAGGGAGACTACAATAGCGGTCGATTTGCCACGTTTGTGGTCAGCGGGGCGTGTTAAGGCGTTGCTCGAAGCCGTCACGCTAAATACCACCATTTTAGTAATCTTAGTATTCAGGATGGTGGACTTTGTACATAGCACTTCACTTCAGTTTCATCAATCGGTGTGAATTCGATTTGATCCGTAGGGATTATGCGCATGTTATAAAAAGTGTTATTTCGTCGTCCACCTCCTTTCAAATAAATATTATATCGCTGTTGAGAGTACGGGATTCGTATTGAAAGATTAATTTAAAAAATTAAAAATTTAAAAAACCCCCGACCCAAAAAGAACCTATAAAAGGTAAAATAACAACTATTATATTATGACCTACCATATTGACCCTTTTGTCATTTGTCTCGTCGGGGGACCGCTAAGTACCTTGGTATGCTCTATACCCCCTGATGGTCAGACGGCGGTCCCCGACGAGACAAATGACAAAAGAGTCAATACTTAGGGTAGGTCATAATGTAATAGTTATTATTTTACTTTATAAAGGTTCTTTTTGGGTCGGGGGTTTTTAAATTTTTATTTTATTTGTTATTTCATGCGTTTTATAGGTAACCGCTAAACCGATTTCCATAAAACTTGCTGTATCGTGATGTATAAATTATGACCTTTCATTTGATACCCAACACAGGTATATTTGAAAATATTTGATTTTGCGTTGCCACTTTCCCTCCTCATATTTTTCAAATGGCTGAACCGATTTTTATGAAACATAGCTAAGAACACTCTCGACTAAACCATCATTCAAACAAAAGAAACAGAATCGAAACCGGTAAAGCCGTGTGGGAGCTACGATGCCGCAGACAGACTGACACACACACACACACGCACGCACGCACGCACGCACGCACGCACGCACGCACGCACGCACGCACGCACGCACGCACGCACGCACGCACACACACACACACACACACACACACACACACATACACTTTCGTCGGGGTTAAAAATACAACCAAACCTTCGGTCGGAATGGCCGGTTCAAAGACAGTAGTCAACAGAGATTGGTGCGGGTGAGATTGTTTTGGACATCCTGCCAGGCGTCCAAGCCAATCTTACCGCCGAGCTACACCTTCTGTTGTGTCGAGCTACATGTTCAGACATTTCCTCTAGAGATTAGGGGGCAGACGCCATTCGCACCCATAGAAAATGATATATTGAATATTTCTTAATTTTAATCCACGTATTGGTAAAGATTGCGGATCAAAGCATGGAGGACAGTACACCCAAGGTAGTGGGAGGTGTGAGCGCCGAGCAGCTGTCGGGCGTGTTGCGAGTGGACTCGTTCTTCGCGCCACAAATGCTGCCTCGCATCAAACTCGTTGTTCGCGTCGCTGACACTGAAGTGCACATACATAATTCCCTACCATCATTTACAAGGTAAGTGTAAAAGCGGTATAAGTGTGACAATACGTATAAAAAGTACAAAGTACTCAAAATTATCTGTATGGAGATTATGTCATGTCATTAATTTGTTATGTCATGTAATTGTTTGTGTAGTTGTGCGATCCTGGAGGGCTACTACGTGTCCCGGCCGCTCATGCGGAGTCACCGCGTGCTGAGCTTGTTCGCGCGGAGCTCCAAGTGGCACGCGCGCCTCGGCTCGCCGTCCGGCTTCTTGTTCATTGTCAACACTGCGCTGTTGTGAGTGATTCATAATCTTTTTATTTGTTATAGTTTTTTTTATTTAAATGCTGTCCTGCCGCACAGGCCGCTCATATGGAGATATCATTATGGCACCCCGCGTGTTGTAGCTGTTAACGTTAGCAATTCAGTTTCACCAGCTGAATTTGATTCTATGTAGTTGTCTATTCTCTAAACTTATTTACTTATTGTTCAGCTCCTGACGATCGCAGCGTGCTGTTAATAGGCTATTTGACTAATGTTCAAAAACCACTTTAAATGATTGCTTATTACAGTATAAACATATCACATTAATATTTCTGTAAAAAAACAATGCATTATGTTAAAAAATCAATGATAAAGTTTAAATTTTCAAAAGTGCGCGAAAAACGCTATATTTAATCAAAATGGCGATGTGTGTGATTACTGACGTCACTGTTAGTTGCTGTTATCATTAGCTCGCACAAAATTTGTATCCATTTCGAACTTAATCACAAAATATGTCCATAAAACTCGCGATAATCAAGGAAAAAGCAAATAATAACATCGAAACAAACAATAATAGCTCCTACAACTGGAGATATTTTGTAGGAATGACGTCACCCAGAGCTCTGACCAATCACGAGCGTTTTTGCCATAGACAATAAATCAACAAAATATAACATTTTTATAATTGAAATTCTCATAAAATACACATATTTGAGAGTAAATTGTAGTCTCGTTGGTCTTTTACGATATAAATCAACAAAATATAACATTTTTATAACTGAAATTCTCATAAAATACAGATATTTGAGAGTAAATTGTAGTCTCGTAGGTCTTTTAACGTTATTTAAAATAGTTGTAGTATATTTTTAATGTTGTCAATTAGCCTTATAAATAAATTACCTTATAATCTTCGCTAAGAAGTTAAATGCAAAATTATATTTTCAAAATAAATAATTGTCCGATTTAGTAGGTCCAGAGATCACCGTGTTCAAACAAACTTTTTAGCTTTATTATTATTATCATCTATCTACATTTAAGAACTTTATTCCAAAATCGTATTAGTTACACCTTTTTGCCTAGGTTAACAGAAAAACCAAAAATAGTAGATTATCCAACAAGTGAAAAAAAGGTGAATTCTTTTCGAGGCACCAAGTTGTATCCCGAGAGGAGTGAAGGTTTCTCCGGTAGAATCCCGAGCGTAGCGAGGGGTTCTAGAGAGAAACCTGAGTGGATCGAGGGATACAAGAGCTGAGATGAATTCTTTTTTCACGTGTTAGGTACTCAACTTTTCACCATTGACTACGAGAAAACGATTACTCTGTGATTATGAATTACATTTTGTTATGGATAGTACACAAAAGAAGCAGCAAATTATCAGTAATAGCTACCGCTTTAGCGCGAAAAGACTCAGGAGTCTTTTCGCGTTCGAGAATATGAGTTTAATTTTCATCACTAGATGAAGTCATTTTATGATTATGAGACAAACATAAACTTTTACAAGGAAAATTACACAGAAAATGGCGGCCTTTTTTTTTTTTTAATTTAAACTGAGCCACATTCCATCCAGCCAGTGATTACATTTAGGTGGCTTTTAGTACGTTTTTATAGTGAGAGAGTGCAACCTCTTTGTATGTTTCACTAGAATCCGTACATTCGCGCATGTTCCAAATTCAAATTTTTTTATTCACTCGGTGAAACAAAGAGCGTTTTATTCACTGTTTTTGATGAATCACGGGCCCTTTTTCGAGTGTCAATGGTGAAATAGTAGATTACCCAACAAGTGAAAAAAAGGTGAATTCTTTTCGAGGCACCAAGTTGTATCCCGAGAGGAGTGAAGGTTTCTCCGGTAGAATCCCGAGCGTAGCGAGGGGTTCTAGAGAGAAACCTGAGTGGATCGAGGGATACAAGAGCCGAGATGAATTCTTTTTTCACGTGTTAGGTACTCAACTTTTCACCATTGACTACGAGAAAACGATTACTCTGTGATTATGAATTACATTTTGTTATGGATAGTACACAAAAGAAGCAGCAAATTATCAGTAATAGCTACCGCTTTAGCGCGAAAAGACTCAGGAGTCTTTTCGCGTTTGAGAATATGAGTTTAATTTTCATCACTAGATGAAGTCATTTTATGATTATGAGACAAACATAAACTTTTACAAGGAAAATTACACAGAAAATGGCGGCATTTTTTTTTTCTTAATTTAAACTGAGCCACATTCCATCCAGCCAGTGATTACATTTAGGTGGCTTTTAGTACGTTTTTATAGTGAGAGTGTGCAACCTCTTTGTATGTTTCACTAGAATCCGTACATTCGCGCATGTTCCAAATTCAAATTTTTTTATTCACTCGGTGAAACAAAGAGCGTTTTATTCACTGTTTTTGATGAATCACGGGCCCTTTTTCGAGTGTCAATGGTGAAAAAATATTTAGAGGACTACCCCTACCCAATATGTATGTACAGTGTACAGTATTAGATTGCGAGTGTTTTCCAGTGCCGATATCGCGGAGTGCGCGACGGGCACCATGGAGGAGCTGGTGCACAGGTTCGTGCTGCAGGCGGCGCTGGCGGGCGGTGGGCGCGCGGGCGGCGCGGCGCGGCTGCGCGGCGTGGCGTCGCCCGTGCATGTGGCGCTGCACGTGGCGCGCCTGCGCACCGTGCACGCGCTCGCCGCCGACTGGAGCGCCGCTTTCAAACAGGTACTGTGCATAGTCGACGATCAACTTCCTTCACGCTGTCGTGCGAATCTCCAGCTGTTTTAGACACCACTGTTACTAGAAGAACATAAACATACCCATGACTGTTATAACCCGCGCCACGTATCTTGGACCTAAATCGTAAGACATACGAGGCTCTGGCGCCCGCGGATTGCTTTGTAATAGTCTATACTTGGTGAATTTGAGTTCGTCTACCGCAGTAGCATCCCGTGCTATCCTCAAAAGACACCCAAGAAATGTGTACTGCGCGTATAGGGCACATTTTGAGCACATTTTAGGTCCAAGATACGTGGCGCGGGTTATACTCGTCGTTCGCGGCCTGGAATGTTCTTGTGCGGTACACTAACGTGCTGCCACCCGTATACGGCGCACAATATTCCATCAAGAAGCAAGTGGTTCGGCGACTCCCTTTGCCGCTGTTTCCCTCTTCCTACAGAATCGGGTCACGTGTTTCCCTCTTCCCACAGTACCGGGTCTTTTAAGCGGGCGTGAAAAAGCATCTGTTGAGGCCGTCAAGTCGAGTGCCACCATTGTAACATTGTACGTGTCTGTAATGGTGACCAACGACGTGTAAAAAAAAGCAGTGGACTTCCTATGGCTGAAATGATGATGATGATGATGATTTTTTTATATCATCATCGATATAAAAAAAAGACCGATCAACCAATGACACGAGCCCTTTGAGATCCTAATTATAGTCCGACCGGGGGACCTGTACCGTCCCCATGATGCGCGGGGTGTGGCGGGGGTCGAGGAAAAACAAAGAAAAGAAAGAGCATGAATCGATGAGATCTACTATGTCAGACAGATCTTACGATATCATTTAAGAGCCATTTCACGTTTTCGCACGAATTTATAATATTTTGAGCTCCTAAATTACCCTATTCTGTAATATCTAGAAGTTATTGAATATGCGCAAAAAATAGGCCAAGCTTTCGTGTTGACGTTTAATGTAACACATTTTCTAAAAAAAAACTTATTTGATCTATAGTAATCAATTTCCCACAAGCATTTTATTGAAAAACGGGCGCAGAGTTGATTTCAAAGTCGAATTTCAATTAAAAATACTTATAAATTGAGCTTAAAAAAATACATAATACATTGGATATATATTTTAATTGTCATTTAATGTAACAGATGATTGAATTATATTATAATTATTTAGTTAAAAAATAAACCATTCGGCCAATTTTTCCGTTTAACATCGAAATTTGATCGTGATTTTTGGTTTAAATACACAGTAATTACAAAAATAAAATTATTCCAAAATAAACTACGTCTATTAGAGAACCGATTTCTGCAGTAATATAGAAAATTCTTGCATATACTTTGTCAAAATATTGATATAACTTCAATCTAAATAACAATAAATTACGATACACAAGTGGGCACCGTTTAGTACGGCGCGAGCGCCCATTGGAGAAGGACCTGTGTCATTTTTTCCCGCGTCCCGATTATCGAGCGTTTGTAGAGAGAAAGCATTATTGTACTGCGACCAAATAGCTTTGATTCGCTTTGTATTTTTTTCATAAGGTAAAGTTTGGTTTATTATCAAGTATACTGTATGATTTTCATTGTTTGTAGAATAAATATATATTTTTGTTTTATTGGTTTTAGCAATGGGGGGCAAGGATTGTGTATACCGTTGTGTTAAAAAAAGGAAACGTGATAATTATGCAGCCTTATGCTAATATATTAATATGCCCACACGTTGCGGCGGACTTGTACAAGTCTAGACTTGTAAAAGTCCGCGTTTTTTCGATGTGCCCACAGACGCTCAAGTATACTTGTACAAGTGTCATTTTTGTCAAAGCGAGCGTCCAGGTACGTCGTGCTGCGATGGATGACGCATTGGCAGTAGGTACTTAGTTGGCAATAAGTATGCAGAAAATTATTAAAAAATAAAAATATTTGTACTTTTCCACGATTATTTATTTATTTGAACCTTACCGGTTTCACCTTACGGCATTATCAAAGGTTTACAATGGTTTAAACTAAAACTACAATATTTTATGTGTGGGTACTTTTAAAAAAGAGTATGCCAGCTTCAACTTTTTTCCCCAAAATTTGGGGAAAAGAATCAAAGAATCAATTTCGTTTATTCAATTTAGGCACATATAGAGCACATATGAACGTCAAAATATTACAATTTGTGTCAAGAAGTATGTGAACAAAAAATAAGATATTAAATAAATTAAAGTAAACCATTTGAAAATGATTCTTTCGCTGGTTCGGTAGTTGGTTCTACTGAGAAGATACCAGCAAGAAACTCAGAGAACTCAATTATCCTTTTTATTTATTTATTTATTTTTTAATACGGTTTTTATACAATTTACAATGTGCGGGCAAGAAAGTGATTAGGTTGACCATGCATTTTTATCATTAAGATATTCTTCTACTTTATAATAAGCTTTTTCCATTAGACTTTTTTTCACGTTTATTTTAAAAATATTAAGTGGCATGTCAACCAAATCCTGAGGAATTTTATTGAATATTTTTATACTGTATACTGTAAAAATTTATGAAATTTAAAAAAATTCCCCAAATTTTGGGGAAAAAAGTTGAAGCTGGTATACTCTTTTTTAAAAGTACCCACACATAAAATATTGTAGTTTTTAGTTTAAACCATTGTAAACCTTTGATAATGCCGTGGTGAAACCGGTAAGGTTCAAATAAAAAAATAATTGTGGAAAAGTACAAGTGATTTATTCAATATGTGTAGCAAGTTCCACCAAGTGCCATCAATCTCCAGTATAAACAGTCAAAAAATAAAAAACCCGACTGCTACTGAAAAGATTGAAATAAGTCTAGTATCAGGCGGTATCCATTTACCAATCATAAACCGAAAGAAAATTAATGGGTACCGTCTGCTATCTAACTTACATATTTCAATCTTTTCAGTAGCAGTCGGTTTTTTTTTTATTTTTAATCATTTGTCTTATTTTATACTTTTTCGTTATGATATAACTTTTTGTAATCTCCTTCTATTTTCCTGCATTAAGATACCCTACTCGATAAGATCGAGAAATTTTTTTTTATAACATTGGTTTTGGCGCCAGAAAACCGCCATTACCCTCCTTTCTTCGGTAGTCGGGTAAAAATTAAAAGTTAGATACAAAACGAACTGTGTGGATTAAGATTAAAAAAGTAAATACACCTCTGCCTACCCATTCGGGGATTTACAGGCGTGAGTATATATGTATGTTGGAATGTATAAAAAACGTGAGTATTCGCGCATCAATTTATTATATAAATTGAATGTTGCATTCAAAGATTGGAATGTACAGATTCAGGCGAGGCGAAGACAAATTGACGGAACCTATATACAAATAAAAAACATACATACATCATACATACATAGGAACATCACACATACATACATCCTCTTTCCTCTTTACAAGACTTTGCCCTCTGCTTACCATCAGGCGAGGCAAATTCAAATTGACGGAACCTATATACCTACAAAAAAAAAACATACATACATCATACATACATAGGTACATCACACATACATACATCCTCTTTCCTCTTTCCAAGACTGCTCTCTGCTTACCATCAGGCGAGGCAAAGTCAAATTGACGGAACCTATATACAAAAAAAAACATACATACATCATACATACATAGGTACATCACACATACATACATCCTCTTTCCTCTTTACAAGACTTTGCCGTCTGCTTACCATCAGGCGAGGCAAATTCAAATTGACGGAACCTATATACAAAAAAAAACATACATACATCATACATGCATACATACTCTTTCCTCTTTCCAAGACTGCCTTCGGCTTACCATCAAGCGAGGCGATGTCAAATTGATGAGTCCTATATAAAAAAACAAATAGCTATAACAATTGCGTCTGGAGGTCTGGATAATGAATTTATTATGAAGAAAATCTCACTCATTTTGGCGGGAAATCGATCACAGAACATACGTACGTATAGGCGCGCGCCTAGTACGCTACTGAGACTTGAACGCAACGCTGGCAGCGGGCACACACGTTCATGTATACTTGTACAAGTCTAGACTTGCGCAAGTTTGGAATCGAAAGTTGGAACTTTTTTTGAGACTTGTACAAGTCTGAAACTTGCGCAGTTATCTTCCAACACACGTTCAAGTATACTTGTACAAGTCTAGACTTGCGCAAGTTTGGAATCGAAAGTTGGAACTTTTTTTGAGACTTGTACAAGTCTGAAACTTGCGCAGTTATCTTCCAACACACGTTCAAGTATACTTGTACAAGTCTAGACTTGCGCAAGTATACCGCAACGTGTGTGGCCGGCATCTAAAGCAACAGAAGCGAGGTAAATACCTATTTAGGTATTTTTATTTACAATTTCTATGTTCTCAAAAAAGGCTCGATACAAAAAAGAACGTGTTTAATAGTACGAATAAATTAATATGCCTATTGTATGGTCATTTGATGCATTTTCGTATTTAAATAAATAATTTCAACTTGTAATACTTGTATAATAAACAAAATTATCTTTTTTTTCCTCTAAGTACGGAAAAAAAACAGTAAAAAAAAGTTAAAGTCAAACCCAATGATATTAAATATAAATAGATGTGTTATTGCTATTTCTACGTTGATTTGTAAGCATATGACATATCTATGTTATGAAATTATCATTGGTCAAACCTCATTCTTTTAAATATGGCCGATCGCCATTGTTAGATGCGCGCGCATAGGAAAATGAATTCATTTGTAGTATTATTTATTTAGTATTCGTAGTGTTATTTTATTCGCAAGTGTGTTGTAAAACGTCGTATGCCACGCGTGAGCATAATGATTACGTCCTCGGCTCTCTTAAGACCCTCGCCTGACGGCTCGGGTCTCAATAGCGCCTCGGCGGTAATCAGAATCACCAACTTTGCTCACTTGTACCATGATGTACTATTATTGAATCGACAATAATATTTGATTGTTTTTATCTTAATTGTTATTACATATATTATTTTACATACCTAACTTCTTGTTTTTCTATTTACCTAACTTGCAAATTTCGTTAGACTAAATAAAATATATAACTTTTTATAAATCTCATATAAAATCACATTACGGCTCAAGAATGCTTCGTCCGTCTCGTCTCTCGCGTTACACTGTTTATGTTACGTTTGTGTGCGTAGCTACGCACACATAAACAATTATACAGTATTTTACCTAAACTCGAGCGCAATCATTTTGTGAAATGGCTCTTAACACTTTGAAGGCCGGATATTAATAAAATTCCCTATTTAAAAATTTTCTGCTCTTTACGCTAGTCGTAAAGATGTATTGAATAATTAGAGACATAATTAATTCAATCAAAGGACCTAAATAATTTATTTATTCAATGAACTATCTATATTATACTAAAGTATAGTAAGTTTAATGAATACAAACAAAAAATATTTATCCTATCATATCCTACTTTCTACCGATACTTTAAATGTGAAAGTTTCTGAAGATGTTTGTATGTTTGGATCGTTCGCTCGTTGCTCAATCACGCTATATAAAGGCTGAACAGATCTTTGAAGTTTGGTCCAGGGATAGATTATTCTGGAAAAACATATTCAGTTACGTAGAAGTATGAAAAAATACTTCATAGAAACCAGTTACGTAGACGTATTAAAAAAGCCTTCAAGGAAACTGGTTACGAAACTTTGGTTTCCTAGACGGCCGAAGCGTTTATATGCTACTTTTTTTTCTGGGAATAGCTTTCCATAAATTTGTGGGAATAGAACCAAAATTCCACCCAAGTAAAGCCGCGGGCAACAGTTATGTTTAATAAAAACAGGCAAATGATGAGTAGAAACTAAGTAAACTGATAATTAAAATCAGAACTTTTCAACTGAAGTTATTCTCTTCTTTAGTTCATCTATCGTTTTGCTATCGGAGCTTGAATCAGAGATGTTCTTTAAATGTATTTTTTTTTAAATATCGTTCTTCACATTACGGGATATCGTACGACCTATTTTTGAATTTTAATCTCATGTGCATCTGACGTAGACTGTCCGGTACAAACTACACGAGATACCGCCGCCAGCACTGGCGGCAGACTGACCAAATCTGACGTTCGGTATTCCCCCCCGTCTCGCCGCGCACATAAAATCATAAGGCGCGGTACAGCAGTAGCAGTCGGACTATAGTTTAATGTTAGCTATAATAGGTGGACTGGCGCGACTCCTTTTCCTGGTGCTACTTACTAATAATTATTTCTCTTAACTTCTATCACTTGGAATTTTTGTCGATCCAAATTGATCGATTTACTTACATTATTTTTGTAAACTGCTTTTCTCTCAAGCCTTTACTGTTGACTAAGAATAGAACTCTAAATTTTATATACTTGGTTGGTTGCTTTTTGATGAAATCGTTCTTAAACTCGTTTGCTACCATATAAATAACAAAAATAGGTTTGTACGAAATGTTGATATAGCTTCCTAAAATTTGATAGCCAGCCCAGATATTATTAGCTTTTAAACTAAACAAACTACTAGTATTAAAATGTGAAAGTTTCTGAACATAGATGTTTGCGGTCTTTCTAGATGTTTGGTACGTCGCATACAGAAATATTATAGCACGAAATAACACTCGGGTTACTTTTTATCGCGGAAATCCGTCCCTGTGGGTTGTTGGAACTAGATTACTATTTCACGCACGTGCAATAGCTAATTTATTTATTTATTTATTTATTACACTTTATGCACAAGTACAAAGGCGGACTTAATGCCGTAGGCATTCTCTACCAGTCAACCAAAGGTGGTGCAGAGATATATTAGTAGGTGCATTATTGATAGTGACATAGGTAAACAAACACTATACATAACTAGGTATAGTACCGTGAAATAGTAACAGGTTATCACACCCATACCCACTCATACCCCAGTATGTAGATATGAGTAAGGCTAGGTAGTGATAGATATATATATATATACATATATATATATAAGTATACATGCATAAAAATAGACCTACACATAAACATAAATAAACCTACATATACATACACCATACCATATACCTAAATATATATTATATAAAATTATGATCTAGTTGAGATTTGATTGCCTCGATGATTCTGCCAGTTTGTCGAGAAATAATTGGCGAACTTTCGCCTTGAACACAAGACTGCTGGTGGCCTTCCTGATTTCAAGAGGTAGCGCGTTCCAAAGGAGCACAGACTGTATAGGAAAAGAAGAGTGAACAAACCCAGAAGTATGAGTAGGACAGCTTAGGAGAAGGTTATTTTTAGAGCGAAGATCTCTGTTGTGATTTTCATGTCTGTATTGAAAATAAGGAGATAGATAGTTAGGGGGAGTAGGAGATGTAAGAATTGAGAAGAGAGTAGTAAGAGCACGTAGATTTCGTCGCTGTCGAATCGGTAGCCAATTTAACTGCTCACGATAAGCAGACACGTGGTCATACTTACGGAGATTGAATACAAATCTAATGCAGTTATTTAGAAGTCGGTCAAATTTATTTAGATGTTCTGCATTCAGGTCGAAGTAGCAAACATCACCGTAGTCAAAGACAGGAAAGAGTAGTGTCTGCACAATCATAGTTTTTGTCTTTGCGGGCAGAAGATTGCGGAGGCGATAAAATGAACGAAGCGATCCCGTCACTCTTTGACCGACATGTGCTACTTGGCTTCGCCAACTCAGAGTTGAGTCTAAAAACAGACCTAGATCCTTCACTGAAGCGCTTAGTGGTATGGTGGAGCCATTGAAAGTGATGGGTGGGAGAGATGACATATCCAACCGATGCATCAATCTTTGACTGCCTATAATAATGGCCTGGCACTTAGTTGGGTTCACAGTTAAGCCAAATCTGTTCGACCAACTGTTAACGTATTCCAGGTCCCGGTTAACGGCACCTATTGCAGCAGCAACATCATCAACACTCGCTTGAGCGTAAAGCTGCAAATCATCTGCATATAAATGATACGCACAACGAAGATTAATAGTTAAGAGGTTAATGAATATTGAAAATAACAAAGGAGATAGTATACCGCCTTGAGGGACACCAGCGTCAATATCGCACCAGCACGAAGAAATTTCGTGCAGGCGAACAGCCTGCTGGCGCCCCCGAAGATAACTTGAGAACCATTCCAGTGCATCCGACGAGCCGTGTGCAATCCATACTAATATTATAAATGCGAAAGTAACTCTGTTTGTCTGTCTGTCTGTCTGTTACGCTATCACGCCTAAATCACTGAACCGATTTTGATGAAATTTGGTACAGGAGTAGATTAGACCTTGAGAAAAGACATAGGCTATGTTTGGTCGCGATAAACGACATCCACGCGGGCGGAGCCGCAGGAAAAACTAGTTGTTAATATAATAGTACATTATGGTACAAGTGAGCAACGTTGGTGATTACCGCCGAGGTGCCATTGAGACCCGAGCCGCCAGGCGAGGGTCTTAAGACAGCCGAGGACGGTAATCATCATGCTCACACGTGCCATACGACGTTTTACAACACACTTGCGAATAAAATAATACTACAAATACTAAATAAACAATACTACAAATTAATTCGTTTTCCTATGCGCGCGCATTTAACAATGGCGGTCGACCATATTTAAAAAAAAATGAGGTTTGAACTTAACTTTTTTTTACTCTGTTTTTTTTTGTACTTAGAGAAAAAAAAAAGTTAAATTTGAGTGAAAATTTTGTTTATTATACAAGTATTACAAGTTGAAATTATTTATTTAAATACGAAAATGCATCAAATGACCATACAATAGGCGTATTAATTTATTCGTACTATTAAACACGTTATTTTTTGTATCAAAACTTTTTTAAGAACATAGACAATTATAGACACTTCCTATAAAATTTAAAAAAGAATCTATAACTCACTTGTGAATAATAGCAATGAAAAAGTCACAGTTTGATAATAGGTGTCATTACGTGCCTAATTGCGGTAAAATAATATCACTTTTATAAGCAGGTGTGTTGTAATAGTAGATTACCCAACAAGTGAAAAAAAGGTGAATTCTTTTCGAGGCACCAAGTTGTATCCCGAGAGGAGTGAAGGTTTCTCCGGTAGAATCCCGAGCGTAGCGAGGGGTTCTAGAGAGAAACCTGAGTGGATCGAGGGATACAAGAGCCGAGATGAATTCTTTTTTCACGTGTTAGGTACTCAACTTTTCACCATTGACTACGAGAAAACGATTACTCTGTGATTATGAATTACATTTTGTTATGGATAGTGCACAAAAGAAACAGCAAATTATCAGTAATAGCTACCGCTTTAGCGCGAAAAGACTCAGGAGTCTTTTCGCGTTCGAGAATATGAGTTTAATTTTCATCACTAGATGAAGTCATTTTATGATTATGAGACAAACATAAACTTTTACAAGGCAAATTACACAGAAAATGGCGGCATTTTTTTTTCTTAATTTAAACTGAGCCACATTCCATCCAGCCAGTGATTACATTTAGGTGGCTTTTAGTACGTTTTTATAGTGAGAGTGTGCAACCTCTTTGTATGTTTCACTAGAATCCGTACATTCGCGCATGTTCCAAATTCAAATTTTTTTATTCACTCGGTGAAACAAAGAGCGTTTTATTCACTGTTTTTGATGAATCACGGGCCCTTTTTCGAGTGTCAATGGTGAAATAGTACATTATGGTACAAGTGAGCAACGTTGGTGATTACCGTCGAGGCGCCATTGAGACCCGAGCCGTAAGGCGAGGGTCTTAAGACAGCCGAGGACGGTAATCATCATGCTCACACGTGCCATACGACGTTTTACAACACACTTGCGAATAAAATAATACTACAAATACTAAATAAATAATACTACAAATTAATTCGTTTTCCTATGCGCGCGCATTTAACAATGGCGGTCGACCATATTTAAAAAAAAATGAGGTTTGAACTTAACTTTTTTTTTACTCTGTTTTTTTTCTGTACTTAGAGAAAAAAAAAGTTAAATTTGAGTGAAAATTTTGTTTATTATACAAGTATTACAAGTTGAAATTATTTATTTAAATACGAAAATGCATCAAATGACCATACAATAGGCGTATTAATTTATTCGTACTATTAAACACGTTATTTTTTGTATCAAAACTTTTTTAAGAACATAGACAATTATAGACACTTCCTATAAAATTTAAAAAAGAATCTATAACTCACTTGTGAATAATAGCAATGGAAAAGTCACAGTTTGATAATAGGTGTCATTCCGTGCCTATTTGCGGTGATATAATAGCACTGTTATGAGCAGGTGTGTTGTAAAATATATTATGGAATAATAATTTCAGTATATAACCGGTGAAGACTCTACAGTCGAGGCGGAAGAGTCGCCTGAAGAGCGCTCTGCTCAAGAGTTAGCAGCTGAGGCCGCACAGGCGCTCGAAGGCAGAGTGTCTCTGTGGATACATAACAGTTGCACTTCTGCGCTCAGGATCGGCCAGGAGGGCACTGACGAAGTTGTCCCCGTGGGTCCTGGTGTCAGACTCGCATACAGGTGAGTCAATTGCCTTCGATAAACTTTATTATGATTACGATCGGTTGTATAGGGGCCCCAAAAAGATCTTCGGGCACTAAGCCTCAAGAGGTTGGGTGACCAGACGACAGTCTCTGCCGCAAAAGCAACGGTTGTCTATTGTTTACCCGAAGATTATATGCCATAATCATCATATTCCCGAATTTCATTTACCCGAATTTCATTTGCCCGAATGCTTTGTTTGCCCTAAAAGACATATGACATACTTTTAATTGCCCGAAATTTAGATACCATAAGATACGAGTGCCATACGTATTATTTTTCATATTTTTAATTGCCATAATAATTATTAAACATAATATTTAAATGCCATAATGATTATTAGACATAATATTTACTTCTGGATGGTTTATTAAGATCCTATAAAAAGTAAAATAATAACTATTACCTTATGACCTACCCTAAGTATTAACCCTTTTGTCATTTGTCTCGTCGGGGGACCGCTAAGCACCTTGGTATTCTCCCCGACAGTCAGACGGCGGTCCCCCGATGAGACAAATGACAAAAGGGTATATCATAAGGGTAGGTCATAAGATAATAGTTATTATTTTACTTTTTATAGGATCTTTTTGGGTCGGGGGTTTTTTAAATTTTTTTTATTTTATTTCATGCTTTTTATAGGTAACCGCTTAACCGATTTCCATAAAACCTGCTGTATCGTGATATATAAATTATGACCTTTCATTTGATACCCAACACGGGTATATTTGAAAATATTAGATATTGCATTGCCACTTTCACTCCTCATATATTTCAAATGGCCGAACCGATGTTTATGAAACATAGCTAAGAACACTCTCGACTAAACCATCTTTCAAACAAAAGAAACAGAATCAAAATCGGTTCAGTCGTTTGGGAGCTAAGATGCCACAGACAGTCTGACACACACACACGCGCACGCGCACGCACGCACGCACGCTCGCACGCACGCACGCACGCTCGCACACACACACACACACACACACACACACACACACACACACACACACACACACACACACACACACACACACACACACACACACGCACACCCCCATACACACATCAAACTTATAACACCCCTCTTTTTTGTCGGGGGTTAAAAATAACCACGAAGGGGATTGCGGGGTCTATCCGAGTCGGGGTGCCCTAAAGTCCCGATTGCATTCAGTTTTTCCTGATATAACAACCGTTACACACCCAATGTAGATGGCAGATGATGTTATGGCATGTGATAATTAGGGCATGTGACAATTAGGGCTTACAATGATTATGACAAATGATGTTATGGTAAGTGACTTTATGGGATATAAAGCTTCTAGCACGGGTCTCTGCAACTGGGACCAATGATTTGTTGAGATCACCCTCAACCCTTAAGTTAAGGTGATCTCAATATTGGCTTCTCTGTGAACTGAGCTTGTTTTATTTAATTCTGAAATTAACTTGCGTGAAGTGTAAGATGAGAAGAGTTTTAACTTTTATTATTGCAGATGGCGGTGTCCAACGTCGCCGAAAAGGTTACGTCTCGCGCTCGCTAACCCGGCTGCTAACTGGCATTGGTCGGCAAGTGAGTTTGATTTTATTAACTGACTACATTTAAAGTATAAAATAAAATAACTTAGTAAAGATAAGAGAAAAAAAACTGGATTTCCATATTTACTGATCTGTTAGAAGTCGGCGCCAACTTTGTTTGTTGTGCCTGAATAACTATGATGCAAATTAAAGTACCTATGGCCTCTCGGGCTAGGCACTGACTTCTAACAAAACCCCTAGCACGAAAAACTATAGTAATCGTAAGAAGCTTGGAGTCCGTTTTCCTAGTCCTCCTTCCTTTACCCCGCGTTTACATACTGCCGCTCGTATTGCTCATCGTGTTGCCGGAAATATTCGTGCGATTAATGCCCTAGCGTTCAGACACGCGCATCATCGTGTTGGTCCGCATTACAGTAGGTATTCGCCCTGCAACGGAGACGGACGTAAACGTATGGAGGACAACGCTGTAGCAGTGTACGCATTATGCTTTTACAGCATAGCGAATTAATTAAATAGATTATTAATAAAAACTATCACTTTCAACTACTATACACTTTCCGTAGATCGATATAAATATTTTTAAAAGTAAATATTCGAGGAGCAATAACGAAAGCCGTGTTTACTGATTACCGCCATCTAGCGGTCTCGTATAGTTCATCGCGCGCTTCTTTGACTCGCGCCGCCAAGCCGACATTCGCAGCAACATACGCGGCAGTACTCGCGGCATGACGAATATACCATTCATACCACGTCTCTGCCCACTTCCCTCGCTCTGCCGCGAGTATGTAAACGCAGCTTTATGATCAACAGGCACGACTCTCAGATGAGATTGCTTTTTTCCCGAAGGCCTCATACACCTCCCATTGCTTTTAAACTATGTCTAAGTTTCTCGTGATGTACGTGGGATGGCGGGCTCTGCCGATCCCGGAGAGAAAATAGCGTGAGAGCAAAGTTACTTGTTTAGGTGTACCATTCACGCCCGGCTCATCGCAAGTGAAGTTAGACGACCCGGCCGTGGCAGACAAGGAGGCGAGCCGTGGATACGGCATGTACGTGCACGTGAAGGTGGACGAGATCGGCAGCAAGAGACTAATGCATTTGTGTGGCAGGCTCCTACTAGCGAACATGCTGCGGTTCCGCCTGCTCTACAAGGTAATACTGATGATTTAATATTGATTTATTCCTTTTATTTTAACACTTACTCCATTATCGCACGAGTCCCAATCCCGTTTGTATTCAAAGCTTACATTTTGGAGCCCGGGGCCTGCTTTCCTATTCTTGCCTTATTTGACCCCTCAACCCTGAAACGAAAGAAAGACGATCTTGGCGGTGCCCATATCCCCTTACTCACTATTATAGATGAGAGACAACTGTACTAAAATGTGAAACGTTTGTGAAGGTACGCGCGCGTACTGACGAGTCGGGCGCGTGGCGCACGGTGTGCTCGGACGAGATGGACGCGGAGCACGTCGGCAGGAGCGTGTTGTGCGCCGCGGACGCGGAAATGGTGCTCAAGTAATGTCCTTTGTTTTATTCTTGTGTGTATTTTGAACTTGTGTGCTATTGTTGAGGAATGGGGTAGTGAAAAATATTCCGGCCGGGCTACGCGACCATGCCTCTCGGACCCTTCCCTAATGATAGATGCAGGAAAAGTAGTTCCAAAAACAATAAAATTACTGGCCGATACCCGCGCCTCCGCCCGCATGGAATCCTTTTTAATATCTCCAATGTACAAAAACCGTTATTTCACTTTAACGTTCTCTAAGTTAGGGAAAAGCTAAGAATGGCCTTAACGATTCCTTAACCTACGATCGAGAAGTCCCGGGTACGAATCCTGGCCATAACACTATCGACATGAACCAGAATGGGCCCCTTAATAGAAGCAATATAGCTTAGTTGGATGGGTTAGGGGGAGAACTAGTAATTTCGGTTACTAATGTTCTTGCCTTAAAAATATCCACTTAATTAATCTTGATAAAACCTGCAAAGTAATTTGTGGAAGGTTGACACTAGTGACAACTAGTGTCAACATTCCACAAATCACTTTAGAGTATGTAGAGATATATCATAGACTTCCTGTTGATTTTATATACTGTGCTGGCATATCCTTTGCAACTCCGATACGTCTTTTTCAGGATAAAGTTCGTGAATCATGATACCGGCTGGTCCGGTGATATACCTCTCAAGGAGTGTCCCAAAGAAAATGTTCCATGGCTCGTCAAAGGTAAGCGATCATCAATTGTGTAAAATGATTTATAACGAAACACAAGCATAATATGATCCAATATGGGAGATTGTTTTTAGATTGTTACTGAGTACTGTAAAAAATTAACATAAAATTTGATCCCCAGTACCAAGCGAGGGTGAAATCCCATACATATCGGTGTGGTGCCGGGTGGTCCGCGCGCGCTCTGATGGCCGGACCATCGCCACCGTGTGGCCCTTGTATGTCCTGCATTCACACCTGCCTCTGGATACTGACGTTAGTATCTTACTTCATTGTTATGAACATATTAATATTAAGAATGAATAGACCAATCACCAGACCATGGGAGATAATGACGAAGTTATGCCGATGGTCACCATTGTAGGAGTATTGGTATTTTTAAAGTCCTAGGAAAGAGGGTCCTGAGACGTTCAGCTTAACAACAGGAAGTTGCATTAACTTGTCCGTTAAAATGAAAGGTTCATACTTTTGCTGGACTAATTTATCTGAATAAAGGAAGTATCATCTAAATTCTCAGGTTTTAATAGTGACCGAGAAAAGCCGCCAGTCAGTGACGTCACCGGGCGATAAACCGCCAGCGCCGTTGATTCAGTCGACGCCGGGCCGCGGCCAGTGTACCCATCTACTCGCGCCCGGGACCACCGCGAACAGACACAACCTCTCCTTCCAGTACAGGTACTAAGCTCTACAAACATAATACCTAGGATATATCATAGACGCTTATAACTGGACATATACAGGGCCAAGTCAACTTCAGCTATAAGTCGGTACACCTACTGACTGGCGATGAGACTCAGGTGCTGGCATTTCTCTCTGACTTGGGAGGTCATATGGTAGTCACTCACATAAAAACCAAGAACAGAGAAATTGCAAACCCTGGAAGAAGTCTTAGCGACCAGCGACGTTGGTGGACCAAGTGAAAAACAGCGTGATAAAGGAACCTTGTGGAACAGTGGATGATTGATGACAATGATGACTAAGATAGAGAAAGGGATTATTAGCTTAGACGGTTCGGGCAGGTAGAGAGGATGGACGAAAGAAGATTAATGAATCAAGTGACTCCCGAATAACATTCCGACGTGTCCTTTGCCACTAAACTGACGATATATTTTATGGTTCTGGTTCCTATTTGTGCAATTGGTGTGCTTTGTCAGGAACATCCAGTGTCCGGTGACGCGGGAGGCGGTGCCGCTGCACTACGGAGTGACGGATGTGTCTGTGTTCGACAAGCGGACACCCGTCATGCACGTCGACGAAGTTGTACAGGAAATCTTGGCTTGGTTTGTAGCGTTCACTATTTTACAAAACACAAATTGAATGCTTTTAAAGTTGAATTGTGCCAGGAGATGTAATATCATTGTATGTAGTTGTTGTCAATGTCATTCATTGATTAAAATGTAAGAAGTTAGTTAAGTTGAACCTATTTTGATTGATGAAATGAAGGGCACACAACTTATGAGGGCTAAAATTTCTTCTGATAAAAGTCTGTTCAAAATTTATTCTCGATCTAATCTCAATCTCCCAAATGTTAAAAACGATGAAGGTTTCAATGATAATAATTGTGTTACGAGAATATTGTTTTTCACTTTAGGGAGATCCAAATTTGATGGAGACTGAATTTTGTAATGGCTCGGGCTCTGGTCTTGTAGTTAAATTCAACATGTATATTTTATGTTCAATACTCGAAATATTACGCAGGTTGAAGCGTTCGGGTCGGAATTCGTCGTCGGCGTGGCCATATTCCTTGGTAGCGAAGCACTGGCTGGGGACCTGGCAAGCGGCTCTGTTACAACCTCGGTGTGACGTCACTGTAAGTTTACTACTCACGCTTATACGATGGCATCACATACTACTGCTGACCAGGGTGGGTTTCGTACATAATACCGAAAGCTAATTATTAATCGAGTAACAATGGGTCGACAACGATTGGTCGGACGATCAAATTGTCGCTGGTACGTTAGGTCGAAACGTTAATACGTCGAAGTATTATTACGTGGAAAATGCAATAATTCGAAAGATCAAATTGTCGCTGGTATATTAGGTCGAAATATTAATACGTCGACGTATTACTACGTAAAAATGCAAACGGTCTATTTTCCCCTCCCCATAAAGTTGAAATTTTCAAAAAGCCTGTCGCATCTGCATACAAGTATTTTACACCTAACGAAAATTGAACCCGCTGCCTCAGATTTAACAGTTGAATGCTCTACTGCCGAATCACCCTTACCTTATTCCTTAACCACTAAGCTACCCACATTTTTCTTTATATGTACTCAGTTGTACCTTTACGGAAGTATGTACAGTATTCCCATGTCGGTAGGTCCGTTACCAAGCGATCCGCGCGGGCGGTGGCTGCTCGCTTGAGATACAGCTGTGTCCGGTGGTGCTGTTGTGTAACGCCGCCCCACTGGCGCTGACGCTGCGGGCCCACGACGCCGCGCCGCTCTGTGTCCTGAAGTCAGGCTCGGCGATCTCACCTCCTTCTGCTATACTCACGGTTAGTTGTCCAACCCAAACTAACCTAACCTGCCTGCCGGTATAGGTACTCCTCCAAACCAACTTAAAGTATGATACGGAATAATACTTTAAGTTGGTTTGGACCCGTCATACTATTAGCCGATCGCATTCGACAGCAACAGAAGCATGCAGCTGATACAGCGTACCCATTACTTGTTAAACTCCGATACGGAAAAAGGGGACCATTGAGAAGCCGCAATGAATTACGTGCATGTGCTGCGTGCGTCGGCAGTTGTCGTATGCGGTCGGCTAGGGAATCATACTTTTAACCTGCTTGCCGATAGACCTATAATAGCGGGCAGCTTAGTGTAAGTTAGTGCCAAACGACGGATCAGAATTGTAACGATAAAACATCATAGCTTATTACTCCACTTATTTATCCTTTAAAGTTGACTGGTGTGTGATGCCCCACTGAAGGTCTTCGGTGCCCAAACCAACCCTACCTGCGAACTGACTGTCCCCGATTGGAAAGTCAGGTGGACAACCTGACTTTCCAATCGGAGTTTGGAGATCAGACGGTAAAGCAATATAAGCTGAAATAGGACTAGGAGAGCTAACCCTGGGGTCCAGAGTGCGAGTTTTTGATATGATCGGCATTGGCGCTCGGGTGATGCGGTCTCCGAAACTTTTTCCAACAACCTCAACTGAATTAGTATTAACTTAAGTATAACTTAATACTATTTAGATCTCCAGCTACCTTGACGAATACCGAAAAAGTCCGTATGATAACTAGGACCGACGCGCGACGGTTTTACGTACCCTCCTAGGCGCTAGGCGTATGGTGATGGAGATCAGTAATAGCGAAACATTGTGTATTTACAGAAGCCGTTCTTCATGTCGGTGGAGATCGGGCGCGAGACGTTCGTGAGCGAGCAGCTGCGCGTGAGTAAGGAAGAGCCGGGCCGCTACGGCGCGCCGCCGCCCGGCCACGTGGCGCTCGACCACGCCGCGCAGTTCTCCGTGCTCTGCAACCAGAAGGTTTGACGTCGCTATTATTGCTCGGGACATAATATATCTTAGACATAAAGTGTGCTGTGCTTATACCCGCAGTATACGTTTCTTGGGTGTCTTTTGAGGATAGCATGGCTTGCTGCTGCGGTGGACGAGCTCAAATTCTCCAAGATTATTACAAAAAAATCCGCGCGCGCCAAGGCATAGTTTGTTTCGCAATTTAGGTCCAAGATACATGTCCCGAGGTATACCTCTATACTACTTACGGGTGATAGACGATTGCTTATCCCTCACAAGTAGTAGAGTATTTGGGTTCGGATTTCCGTCTAACTACGATATGGCCGAACTTCTATATTTGCTGTGCAGCGACTTCTACCTGACACGGATGTGTGTAAGATGCATTAACTTACAATATGCATACTTATAATATTTCAATATTATTTACAACTATGTTATTCACTTACAGGTGGCCCTACTGACTATGTACTACGAAATTAAAGAGGATATCAACGTCCTCGGTATAACCTCCACATACGTGCTCATTAACAGGCTCAACGTGGATTTGCGGGTATGTTATCTTGCTACAGAGGTCAGACTAAATAAAATAAGAGTAAGAAACTGGATTTGACTTTAGATGCAAAAGGCATTGACGCTCGTATGAAAAGATAATGATGATTTAGTATATTTTGTAACTTTTTCAGGTATCTGCCATAGCAATCCCGGCCGATAACGCAGAGGTGTACAACCTACGCGCTCAGACATACAAAGTGGTGAAACCCACCAAGGAGGGAAGGTGAGCTACGAATAAGTCTTTAAATGTTTAGCCCGTGTAGAATCACTCAACATTTTATTTTGCTAAAAAAAGACTCTGTTGATCAGATTACGAAGCAGTTGAACTTCGGTATTTTTCAAGAAGCTAACACTATAGATGTTTGTATGACAACCGGGACCGACGACGTCGGCATAACATGCTCTCTGAGGCAGCTACTATAGTTTCGGCAAACTTGGTAACAATGTACTCAGGTTGCGCAAAGCGCGTTTCTAGGTTTCTTTAATGGTAACGACAGCGACACCAATCAACCAATCATAGATTAGGTATATTGATGATAAATTATGTATGTGACCTATAACTTATATGACTAGCTAGCGGTAAGTATAAGTTGGTTAAATAAATAAATAAAATAAATAAATAAACTAATCATGAAATCTTAGGCCTCTACGCGTCATTGGTCGATCAGTCTTTTTATTGGTTTTTGAGTGGCCAGTTAGTGTGTAATACATATTGACCGCAATGCGTGGACTTTGAGCCGGTTGTTCACGAAGTATACCGAGAATTATAGATAAACAACAATATTTGTTTGGTGGTCGCAGTATCCACGGTGCGGCGCTGTGTCGTTTCTTCTTGCGCGGGCGCTGGCGCGGCGGCAACCCGTCGGAGCTGAACAAGTTCGTGTGCCTGGCGCTGCCCTCTGACCACCACGCCTCGAGGGCGCCCGTCCCCGTGCGCTTGGGCGAGGGCACCGCGCGCCGCGCCATCGCGCTCGTCAACGAGCACGAAACCTCCGTAAGTACTGCATTACTTTCTCATCTAGCCACGAGGCCGCGAGGCACACCAGCAGAAGGCGAGTGGTACCGTGTAATAATACACAAAACATTTGGAGCCACTTTTGATCTCATAACTGAAAAACTATTTCACAGAAACATGCCTCATATATTGAGACTTGCGAGACGAGTATGTGTTCCAAATCTCATAAACGCACCTCAATCAGTTATTTAGGGAAAAGTCGACTAAATTGTAACGCCTTTTAAATCGGACCACCTATGATTTATCTTCTTTTTTTTGCATTGAAAACACCAAAGTATACTTTAGTGTCGCCCTAACTACCCGTCATTTTAAGTTGACGTGTAAGGAAAATTACGAATGGGAGTGAAAATAAAAACAGTTTTCAGTGGAATTTGATGTTAATTTTGTTTATTTTTAGGAGAAGAGGATAACTCCATTGACTTTAATGTTATTGCAGATACCAGTGACAGTGACGCAGATAAAGCACGACAACCGCTACCTGGTGGTGGTGGCGTATGACTCGTGCCCGCAGTTCCTCGTGCAGAACCTCACGCGCGTGCCCGTCTGTGTGGCGCAGCCCGTGCCCCAGCCGGACGACCAGCCCTCCACCTCTAAAGTTGTTGTAAGTACTTCTTCGTATCGTATTTACGAATTTCGTTACGCCAAACAATCGATTCTTTATGTTTTTGTTTTTTTTTTAAACTATTTCAGGCAATTCTTTTAATTTTTCTCTGCGTATGAACCATCCCCGTACTTCAAGAAATATTCTAAAAAAAAAGCAAAAAGCATAGATTATCACAAAACAATCAGCGCGCGCCAGTGCCTAGTTTGTCTCGCGGCTTAGGTCCAAGATATATGTCCCCTGGTATAACATGTTAAAGCATAATATAAATATGTACTGATGTACTGACGGTTATGGCAAATGTGCAGTTGAACGAAGAATGTCCCGGCGCTCACTGGTGGTGCGTGGTCCCGGCGGGCGTGGCCCTGCACTACTCGACGCCGCTGCACAGCTCGCAGTACCCGCCGCCGACGCCGCCGGCGCCGCCCGTCGTGGTCCCGGCCGTCACGTTATTGTCTTTCGGCAAACTTATTGGTATATATTGTGTTCATTTTCAAATATTTATTTTTGCAAAGGTAATGCTATTCTAACATTTGTATAGACCATTTAAAATGAAATTACGTCAAATGCCGAGGTAATGCCGCCAGCCTTCTGGGCACGGTCCCAGTAGAGATCGATGGGAGGAATTTTTCGATGCCTAGTGTTATAGTCACTCCCTATCTCCTTTTTTTAGGGTTCCGTAGCCAAATGGCAAAAAACGGAACCCTTATAGATTTGTCATGTCTGTCTGTCTGTCTGTCTGTCCGTATGTCACAGCCACTTTTCTCCGAAACTGTAAGGCCTATGCTGTTGAAACTTGGTAAGAAGATGTATTCTGTGAACCGCATTAAGAATTTCACACAAAAATAAAAAAAAAGCACTACATTTTGGGGATCCTTAGAACTGAAACTCAAATTTTTTTTTTCATCATACCCATACGTGTGGGTATCTATAGATAGGTCTTTAAAAATGCTATTTTTTTTTCCAAATTGAATAGTTTGCGCGAGAGACACTTCCAAAGTGGAAAAATGTGTGTGTGTGTGTGTGTCCCCCCCTCTAACTTCTAAACTAAGAGAATGATAAATCTAAAAAAAATATATGATGTAAATTGCCATGAAAACTACCACTAAAAATTGGTTCGAACGAGATCCAGTCAGTAGTTTTTTTTAATACGTCATAAACCGCAATTTTCGCCTTTGCTACTACGGAACTCTTCATGGGCGAGTCCGACTCGCACTTGGCCGATTTTATTTGTATATACAGTAGGTAACTTAGTATAAATAATACATCATACAAGCTCTAAGTATAAATAATACATCCACAGAGGATTCATTACGAGAGTACCACGAGTGGAGCGTGCCGGTCGCGATAACGGAGGGTGAACAACTGCTGCAGTTTTACGGCGGGATCACCATCAAACTTCGTGTCCAGATCCATCCACATTCCACACTGCTCATGCTCAAAGACATAGATCAGGTAAACCCGTATTCAATACAGATACCGTTAAATATCTTTAATAATAGTCGGCGTAGAGGGGATAGGAAACAGCTCTATATTTTAAACTTTGGAGCAAAAAAAACCATTTAAAAAAAATCTTTCACACCACCCAATTTCTAAACACTACTCCACTTTTTTTTTAATATAATATGTATCAATCAAAGCGCGTTCTTATTAGTTATTCTAAGACTACTCACCACTTTGTGATTTTCAGCTACGAATAGAATTTAGCCTATAGATCGACTACGACCGCTGTACCGCGCCCTAGGTACGCACGGCGTGGCGGTGGACAAAGTAATGAAAGAAATAAGTCGAGAGCGAGCGAGATACTGCCGTGAGCGTTGGCGGTGGAGTGACCAAATCTAAAGGCCGCTTCCCACCGTCCGCGATTCTGCGGATCATCACGCACAGCCGACGATCGCGGACGGCAACGCACGCAGACAGGGCTCTTCCAACGGTGCGTGTTGGTCTGTGTAGATCTTTTGATAACTTCATTTCAAAATGCAAAGTGAAAGAGAACGTGTCGTCGCTGCAGCCGCGGCTGTGGTATTAATTAACAATTACCAAATTATGCGATCTAGTAAAAGTAAAAAGAAACCACGTCGTCGCTGGTGGATATCAGGATACAACAAAATGTCGTTTAACGTAAGTGTACATAGACATACCTATATCTAATTTTATTTATTTTTTGTTTTGTCACCCATAGCAGTGGAATCACGGTAGAAAATTACCGAATGACATAAAATACTCCTTGTCCTGTGATCCTACCGGTGCGCGGTGGGATTATGATTCGGAAAATGATCGCGCCGCACCGCACCTTTGAAGTTACCGCCTCGCGACGGATACCGGCGCACCGCCACGGACGTCCTCTGCTACCACGGACGAGACCCTTCCCACGGTGTGCCGTGCGAGCTGGTCCGCGTCCGTCCGCGATATCGCAGACCGTGGGAACCGGCTATAAGACTGGTTTTATGCTTGCACTTCATTCTCGTCGAGGTTAGGCGAGGCGAAGTTTGACGAAGTTAGGCGAGGTTATGCGAGGCGCGGCGACACGAGGTTTGCTAGCACTTCACTCTTGTCGAGGTTAGGCGAGGCGAGGTTTGACGAAGTTAGACGAGGTTCACTCTCACCATTGTTATACACGTACTAGTACGTAAATACACACGTTATACACGTTATTTCACGTACTAGTACGTTGTACGAATTGTACTAGTACGGTGCATACCGGCAAATGTCCGATTAAGCACAAGACTATGGCATACTGATTGAACGAACGCGAGAATGTGGAGGCTGCGCCTCGCCTCGTCTCGTCTACCCTCGCACCTCGCGTCCCCTCGCGCGAGGCCAGGCGAAGAGATGCGAGGGCTCCCACCACACTCTCGTGCTCGCGCTACCTCGCCTGACCTCGACGAGAATGAAGTGCAAGCATTAGAGTCGCGCTGACCGTCGGCGATGATAGTCAGCGTGCGGAAACGTATGCAACGTATGAAATTATTCTGGCTATTTTTCTTATGCATATTTCACTTTTAAGTATATTAAAAAAACACAATGTTGTAGTTTTTGTAAAATGTGTACCTATTGCTAGGTTGAATAAAAAAATATTTTTCTTTCTTCTTTCTTCTTTCTAACTTCTTGGAAACGTTTAAGAATAACCTTAGAGCAATGTATACTCTACTAAGAGAATAACGCATAGCTATCAGCGCGTGCGTTGTCAGCGCTGACGTGTCGGCGGCCGTACGCGTCGCGCGTCGGCGCCGCGTAGCCGTCGGCGGCGCCGACCAACACACATACACGCGCGCCTCTGTCTTCATTGAGCGTTCTAGTGTCGAGCCAAGCGGACGCCGTCAGCCATAATGCTCATGCACAACTCAGCGCTGATAAGCTACGCCCTGACTTGTCAGCGCCGACAGTCAGCGTGGCTCTAAAACCAGCCTGACAGTTGATTGGTCTATACTCCCTCCTCTCACCGCTCAAATACCCTAGGCACGATACAGCGGTTACGGTCGATCTATAGCATAATTATAGATGTAAAAATCCCGAATAATTCCGAATTATTCCATATTATTCGGAATTATTCCCAAATATTCTCAAATATTCCGGAAAATTATTCCCGCTAAACTCACCTACAAAAAATGAAATAACTGTGCTTCCAACTACCTACTAAACGAAAACTTAAGTACAGACCTATGTAGGTATTGGTATATACCTAGGTAGGTAGATACCGGAATATTATATGTATATCTTGACCTCAGTGACGTCACAAAATGTACCTACTTGTATGTATGTATATGCGCAGTAACACGCGTTTTTTGGATGTCTTTTGTGGATTATGTGGATTTGAGCTTCTCCGCCACCAGGCCATGGTACCCCGTGTACCATGGTGACTGAAAAGCTCAAATCCACCAATCATAGACCATATCAAACCAACACGAGCATCTCTCGCTACTTGTGGTCAAGATGTACGGTACCTACTTATTTTATTATAATATGTAGGAATATTATATAATTTGAGTACAACTTTCACACAGATACTAAAACAGCGACTGTAAGAGACTTTCGACCTTAATAACATTATCTTAATTACGTGTCTTTTTGCGCTAATAGATGACACTGATTACGAATATAAGAAAAAAAACTCGATTCTATGTCATGTCATTAAGGTCGAAAATTGCTTGCACTACGTTTTTAAGGTTTTTTATCCCTAGCATCCTTAACTAGTCTGTGCTATGGAGCAAATAGCCAAATCGGACCGATTTTATCGGATATTTATATGAAAACAACATAATAATATGGTGTCGGATATCGGATGTCGGCCATCGTCGTCCGATGCAGATATCAGATGGTGTGAAAACACTCATAAAGAGTTTAAAAGTGTATAAGTAGGTACTCAGTTATATCCATAACTCGGTAAAATCAAGAAAATGTTGTTATAATTCACCACTTCATTCGTTTTAGCACGGTTGGTATAATATCGGTATTAATAAGAATACATGTAGACTGTATGTTCTTATTTCTTAATTATACCAATATCTATAACCGTTTATAATGCTAATCATAACTGCATTTCAAGTCATCAAGAGTCAAGACTACATTTTTTCTTAATGATACCGAACCGAACCGACCGGAATAATTCCGAATTATTCCGGGTCATTTGGGAATTATTCGGGATTTTTCGTTTTATCCTCATCGGAATATTTGGAATTATTCCGGCCTTACATCTATAAGCATAATAATACTCCCGAGTGTAATTATTTCTTCAGTACATTCGTAATTTAATAACTAATTAATTCCAATTTAACTAGGTTGTTATTCTATTTTGTACCACGCCATGTGCGCGTGCAATACATCATCCTTACTTACCATAATAGGCTATTTGACTAATTTTGGAAAACCATTATAAATGATTCCTTATTAGGATATTATAAACATACCACATTAATATTCCTGTAAACAAACAATGCAGTATGTTAAAAAATCTTTGATAAAGTTTAAATTGTCAAAAGTGCGCGAAAAACGTTATCCTCCATTATGGCATCGCGACGTCACGTCACTAGTAATCAGAGGCTACATAATTTATAATTTTCTTAATTTTCTTAATCTTTTTAATTTTTTTAGAAAATTGGTACTACTACACACTGTGGTACTATTACCACAGTGTAGAAGTACGTCTTTTTAATAACCCCAGAAAAATAATTTGTTTTTGTTCCCAACGATGTCAAGAGACGAAAAATGTGGTTATAGTTAGCTTGAAGAGACCCGAACAGCATAGCATCTTAAACAAATGTATTTATGTGTAAGATCACTTTGATCTGAGTAATATTTTATTTTAGTGTTTTACATGTTATTCTCGTATCCTACTGAAGTACAAGTCTGTCTGTTTTTATTTATTTATTTATCTATTTGATTCATTTTGTTTGACTTTTACCTTCTAACCCACCAAGACGAAAGATTACGCCAGAGCAGGTATCAGTAGGTATACCGGCTTGCGGTTAACTTGGGCTCCGAAGATTTTGAGGGAGCCCATGCATCCTAGATGGCCCCTGCTTTTTGACAACGCAACATGTGGTTGTTGTATTTTCCAGCATGATTTGTCTGCCAGCGATATCAGGCGAAGACTTCACGGCGCGCTTGGTTCAGAGTTATCCGCAATAGACATACGCGTGAGTAAAAAATATTTTCAAACATTATCTGTACTATACCATACAGAGTCGTGTTTGTTACACAATTTTTATTTTGTTGAATTCGTTTTGAGTAATAAAATATGGGAAAATTTCATGTAAAAAAGCTGCAGTCGCACTCATAAAGGCCGAAATAAGACACTTAAGTTAATGATCGAAGATTGGGGCCGAATTGAGGGTAGTGTATGTCCTTAGCCCATTTTTTCTCGCGTTTATTAAAACTTCTTTCTTCATAAAATGATATGTTATTCTGTGGTTATCACTACTGGAATCATGGAGGATATCTTTTGGAAAGCTGATTACACACACAAGCTTTTTCAGTAATTTATACGCTGAGTGCCGTAGTATTTTTTGAGACTTTGTCACTCCTGTGGGGGATAAAAATTGTAGCTTTTTGGGTCCCCTAACACCTGCTGGCAGGAATACGTTGAGATACCAATCAAAAGTCGGATACTGTATGTGTAAATTAATCATATCTGAACGTTCTCCTATACTAAAATGTAAATAAGTGACTATATTGTATGATAATTTGATTGCAGCGCGACGGCCCGAGCAAATCGTTAAACCAGAACACTATTGCATCCCGGCGTAAGTAATGTCATATTACATACATAAACTCACACGTGTCTCTCTCCAGGGTAGGCTTTCAAAAGGAAAACCGGTGAAAAAATACTTACTTTGATACACTTTGCCATATACCATGGGAACCATTGAGAAACCGGCAGGAATCGGTTTATATGGACCCCTCACCACTAGAAAACAGCCTACTTATGTCCCTACACACTTCTCGAGCTTTCATTACTGTCGTTCAACCTGTCATGCAAATGTGCCGGTTTCAAGGACTTTTCACCTGCCCTTTTTAGGGTTGACAAATGGCAAAAAACGGAACCCATAAAGATTCGTCATGTCTGTCCGTCTGTCTGTCTGTCTGTCCGTCCGTCCGTCCGTAGATATGTCACAGCCAAAAGAAAAAGGGTTCACGGATGTAAACTTATGATGACGTTCAGTTTTTAAGAACAAGAATTGTTTATAATGGTTTATTAGTGAAAGTAAATCGTAAACTTGCAGTAATTTCTCAATAATTGCAATAAATATGCATTTCGAACGAATGTTGGGAGGCTTTGGCCTACTGTTTCCACGCTGGCCAGACGGGTTGGTACATGGTTTTATTACGAGTTCTTCTCTCGCAGTGATATCGTCTGCGTATTTTTCTGTTAGTCGCCTCTTACGACACCCTTCGGATGAGATGGGGTGGTGATACTTGTATTCATTCGCCGTCACCACACGGATAAATCGAATACTCGAAATAAAACACTAGAACGGTCGACGTTTAATTTAAATTTTATATTTTTTAAAGATTTGTGTTATTTCATCTTTGTAATATTTCTTTTATTTTATTTTATTATTAAATCATTTATTTCGGATAGTTATCCATAGTGTGTTAGTAACAATGTTGCTTATAAATACAAGTCAATAATACTTAATAATTTTTGCCCTTGCAGTAGTCAACGCCCCAAAGGAGTACGATCTCCCGGAGCCTAGAGAGTCACTCGTGCCACTAATAGAAAATCCTGATCAACCGAGACTAAGCGAATGTATGCCCACCAAACTGTCACCTATGCCGTCTACTCGAGACACATCGTTGAAAGAAATAAAACCGCTAGCTACAGACTTATCAATACAGCCTTCACAAGAACGAATGCAGGCTGCCTCAGTTCATGCACCACCCGCTAGAATAGAAGAGAACATGTCACTAAACCGCGAGAGCTCGTCGCATCTTGAAGTAACCCCGTCATGGGAGGCATTAAAAGGAGAACTAACGGATAGACAACAAAGCGTAGCGTTGGAAGCTGATCAATTTTCGACGAATAACCTGCAAGACCGAGCTTCAGTGGCAACAAACCCGGACATACAAGAGACTCGGATAAAAGGCGAATCAAAAGGCAGTGTTATGTTTACTGGCCCTACCACCAGTAAGGGTAAATATTGACGTTCATAAGTGTTATTTTATGAGGTTACTAGTCGATTCATACGGCTCTGAACACTGGGATATCTGACGTTCTACTTAACCAATGGCGATAATCCCGTTATCGCCATTGGTTAAGCAGCGCCATAGCGTTAATCACAGTCACATGCGAAGCTGTCACCTTGGAGTATGGGATCCGATTTTTCCAGTTTAACTGCAGGTTTGGCTGATCTTCGATATTTTCCCTGAGGCGACTGCCATCTAACCTCCACAACCCATTGACGATATCGAAGTTTTGCAGTTAGACCAGCAGGCGTATTGGCTATCTTTCGCGTTGTTCACCTTGTGACCTTCACTGCTTCAAGAGTCACCGGTGACTTATTTTAATTTTGGTATTACGTATCACATTGAGTCGCCATGGCGTAACCGTGTCTATAATAGTACATTATGGTACAAGTGAGCAACGTTGGTGATTACCGCCGAGGCGCCATTGAGACCCGAGCCGCCAGGCGAGGGTCTTAAGACAGCCGAGGACGGTAATCATCATGCTCACACGTGCCATACGACGTTTTACAACACACTTGCGAATAAAATAATAATAAATAATAAATAAATAAATAAATATTCCACAACATTCTACACAACGCTTTCTAGACCCATGGTAAGCTTAAAGCTTGTGTATGGAATCTAGAATGCGGATATACATAGATACTTTTTTTTGTAAATACATACATATTATACATAGAAACACCCAAAATAATACTACAAATACTGAATAAACAATACTACAAATTAATTCGTTTTCCTATGCGCGCGCATTTAACAATGGCGGTCGACCATATTTAAAAAAAAATGAGGTTTGAACTTAACTTTTTTTTACTCTGTTTTTTTTTCTGTACTTAGAGAAAAAAAAAAGTTAAATTTGAGCGAAAATTTTGTTTATTACACAAGTATTACAAGTTGAAATTATTTATTTAAATACGAAAATGCATCAAATGACCATACAATAGGCGTATTAATTTATTCGTACTATTAAACACGTTATTTTTTGTATCAAAACTTTTTTAAGAACATAGACAATTATAGACACTTCCTATAAAATTTAAAAAAGAATCTATAACTCACTTTTGTGAATAATAGTAACGAAAAAGTAAGTAAGTAAGTAAGTAAGTATATCTTTATTGTGCACACCATGGAGAAAAACAAGTATCATTAAGTAGTACATTCTAGGTATAAACAATAGGCGGCCTTATCACCTAGTGGCAATCTCTTACAGGCAACCTTTGGATGGAAAAAAGAGTTCGAGTCTTTGTTCGGGTAGTGTGGTGTACAAAGTCTGTTTTTGGTACCATATAGGTACCTACACTTTACATAGGAGTCGGAAAGAACATAAATTACTATACGAGTACATAAAATATATACCTACACACCTAAATATACATCATACATACGAATAACAAAATATATGTACCCATACATATATATACATATATAATACACATACATACACAATACAATATGATACATACATATACTTACTATACAGGGCGTCCCACGGCGATGCCACATGGAGGGAAGGTACCTTAAATCCTTAAGTTAGCTCATTTTACTTAAAGGAGACATCATTTTATTTTTAAAAAGAAACAAAACTGCATTTAAAGATTTTTAAAAATTCGCTTGCCACACCCGGTAATCGAACCGACTAAAATCCGAAAAAGTAACACCCTGTATTTTTATGGCATCAATCGATAGTGTCAATCATAAGGATCAAATCTCTCTAAGAAACATGGTAAATTAAATGAAAGGAAGTCCTTGAAATCTAAAATTATAAATTCAATTTGGCAAAATAAAACACTTTAACTCAAAGTTCATCCATCCATCTGATACCACATTAACAATAAAATTCCATATTTAAACTACTTTTCTTTTTTTATCGTGCTGACACTGCTGCTGGTCAGCAGTAGTATTTAGGTATGTCGAACTCAAACCGACTAAAACCGCACGCCGTCTAAATTAACAGGTTATAAGTTGATCCATAGGGCAATTCTCTTGCCATTTTCGTTGCCCAGGGTACACCGCGTGCAGGTTTCTAATCAAGCACCCAAAAATAACTACCTACCCTACCTGTTGATACCTTGTAAGAATTTCTTACAAGGTATCAACACATCAAAGATATCTCTAGTGTTGATACCTTATAAGAATTTCTCGCAAGGTATCAACACTAGAGATATCTTTGATGAAATTTATTTAGTAAAATGAGTACTAAATGAATGAACTTTGTTACCTGTTTAGAATGTAACTTTATTGGGTAACTGCATGAGGTATGTGTAGGTAGGGTAGGTAGTTATTTTAGGTAGTTTATCAACACTAGAGATATTTTTGATTTGATTAGAAACATGCACGCGGTGTACCCTGTGCAACGAAAATGGCAAGAGAATTGCCCTATGGATCAACTTATAACCTGTTAATTTAGATGGCGTGCGGTTTTAGTCGGTTTGAGTTCGACATACCTAAATACTACTGCTGACCAGCAGCAGTGTCAGCACGATAAAAAAAGAAAAGTAGTTTAAATGTGGAATTTTATTGTTAATATGGTATCAGATGGATAGATGAACTTTGAGTTAAAGTGTTTTATTTTGCCAAATTAAATTTATAATTTTAGATTTCAAGGACTTCCTTTCATTTAATTTACCATATTTCTTAGAGAGATTTGATCCTTATGATTGACACTATCGATTGATGCCATAAAAATTCAGGGTGTTACTTTTTCAGATTTTAGTCGGTTCGATTACCGGGTGTGGCAAGCGAATTTTTAAAAATCTTTGAATGCAGTTTTGTTTCTTTTTAAAAATAAAATGATGTCTCCTTTAAACAAAATGAGCTAACTTAAGGATTTAAGGTACTTTCCCTCCATGTGGCATCGCCGTGGGACGCCCTGTATATAACTCATTTTGTCGTAGGAGTGACTAAGATATCTAGATGTAGCCGATGTCCCGCAGGTAGTGATCGTTCACGGATTTTTTGAATGCTGTTAAGGATTGTGCGCGTCTAATAGTTACCGGTAAAGCATTCCACAGACGAACAGCTTGGACTGAGAAGGATTTGTCTGTAAATTTTGTGGAATGTCCCGGCATTTTTAATCTCGAGTTCACTGCCGATCTCAGAAACTTTGAATGTGTGGCGTCCAAAAACTCAAAACGTTTTTTAAGGTAGGAGGGAGTAGCAGGATTGAAGAGTATGCTATACAATAGCGAGAGTATGTGAGTGTTCCGGCGAAGACGGATGGGTAACCACTTGAGTTTTTTTCGATAATCAGAAACGTGATCATATTTGCGTAGACCGAATATGAATCTTATGCAGAAGTTTTGGAGTCTCTCAAGTTTATTCAGTTGGTCTTCAGTGAGATCTAAATAGCTGGCATCTGCATAATCAAGGATGGGAAAGAGAAGTGATTGTACTAGCGCAATCTTGGTGGCAATAGGCAGAAAATTACGCAGCCTACGCATAGACCCTGCGGCCGCATACATTTTACGACTCAGGTCTTGTAATTGAGGGCCCCAGGTCAAGCAACTATCAATATATATCCCTAGGTTCTTGACTTTGTCACTGTACGTGGTATCTATACCGTCACACGTAACTTGCGGGAGCGTTGACCACTCTATTCTTGCGATCATCCAAGGGCTGCCAATAATAAAATAATATCACTGTTATGAGCAGGTGTGTTGTAAATGTTCTTTTCAACACACTTGCTTATAAATACGATTTTATTTCACCGCAATTAAGCACGTAATGACACCTATTATGAAACTGTGACTTTTTCGTTGCTATTATTCACAAAAGTGAGTTATAGATTTTTTTTTAAAATTTCATTGATTAGTTGTCTTTGTTCTTAAAAAAGTTTCGATACAAAAATGATCATGTTCAATATAACAAACGAGTTAATATACCTATTGCTTGCTCATTTCATGCAACTTTGTATTTTAAAAGATAATTTTAACGTGTAGTACGCTTAGTACTATAGAGCAAGTCTAACACTATGGTCCATTGTGCCGAGTGTAAGCAGTTTTTTATCTGTGGTATAAAGCGCCTATAGTGATGTTTCATATACATATTACCAAAATTATCGATAGTTGGTTATGTTGTGAATTTAGTGTGACGCATGCATGGATGAATGGATAAAATTAAAACCAAGATACAAATATATTAGTACCTATCATTTAATGAATTACAGAAATTAAAATCCCACAAATCTAACATATCAACAGACAGAGTCGTATATAATATTAATACTTTGGAAGAGGCCAGTGGTTAATTGAAATATAAAGTTTTGCATAAGCATTTACCTACGTGGAGGTAAAGTTCTGGTACTGCATCGTTATTCAGTTTGCAAAGACCTTTCTTAGTTACTTATTTGAAATCAAGCTTAAAATAGAATTATTTATTTAAATACGAAAATGCATCAAATGAACATACAATAGGCATATTAATTTATTCGTACTGTTAAATACGTTCTTTTTTGTATCGAAACTTTTTGAAGAACATAGAAACTTAACCTATAAAATTTAAAAAAGAATCTAACTCACTTGTGAATAATAGCAATGAAAAAGTCACAGTTTGATAATAGGTGTCATTACGTGCCTATTTGCGTTGAAATAATAGCACTTTTATGAGCAGGTGTGTTGTAAAGGTTCATTATCATTCTCTCTTAACTTAGTGTAAAATGTCTTGGAGTCAAGCCATGATATTTCTCGCTTTTTCTATATTTGGGCATTTTTATAATATTTATAGAGTGTATTTCATATATAAAACACTGTACAAATACAAATTACAAATTTATAGCACAAACAAATCATTTAATTTATTTAATTTCCACGCAAAACACTACTCATGAGTAGTGTTTCATAATAAATAGAGTGGCTTTCATTTTCATTGTCCACTATGCTTACACAATCGCAATGTTTACAATATCGAACCGAAAAACTTTTTAACCGTGACCTTCAGTGCTAATCGGCCTCATGACGTCATCTTAGTCGGTCATTGTTTATGCACTGGTAGATAGACATGGAGTTACTACTACGACTACGAGTTGAGCACTTTGACAAAGTGCTAAGCACTCGAGCTGTCAATGGAGATACGCAATAGCCCTGCAGGACCCCGAATTGCTAATTGTCAACCACTTTTATACCACAGACACTGCAAAAAATGCCATTTAATTTTAGACTTTACCGTTATGCTATTAGAGTCTATGTTGAGGATGATTATATTACAAAATTAAATGCTTCTGGATAGGTATATTATTCAACTTACATTATTATTACAGGAGTTGGTTTCAAAGATGAAATTTATGATAAGAAGAACGACATGCTTCGCAGCGATATCAATCTGAGTCGACCAGAGCTAGCTTTTCACAGCAAACCAGAGGGTGAGTTTAGACTACTTAGATATACCTTCAGCTTTTCACATTCGTAATTTGCTTTCACCTCTTACCGACTCGTTTCTAGCAGTCTAATAGTCTCTAGTAAAATTAACTAAAAACATGACCGCTTTTGGATACTCATTAAAACAAACTTAGATGCAATTCGAGCGCTTTTCTAGCCACTGCGCTGTTGTGGGAGTAATGAAAAGCTCGTTAAACACAAAAGGTTAAACACGACCTACACAGATTGACACACACGTTGCAATCGGGAAGAAGAGTGAGTCTGACAAAAGTCGAAATGCTTCGGTTTTGAAGCGTGTTCTTTCTATCATACATTGAACTGGCAGTTAGTATACTTAAAGTATAGCAGTGTTTGTTATTCGGAAGCATTATTGTAATTAAGTTATTTTTAACGTTAATAGTTATATCTAAGTATAAAATTTTTTAACAAAATGTAACTATTAATCTCTTATTCCCTATAGTTTACGAAAAATAAATGCAAGCACTCTCGACCTTTATAATTCTAAAATAACGTGTTTTTGCATAAACAGATGACGTTAATGTTAGACGAATGTGAGAAATAACCTGAATACTATTTGAAGTTAATAAGGCCGAAAATTGCTTGCACTCGTTTTTCATAAATGATCATTATGAATAATGCAATATTGTTCTTATCAACTTCGAATAGTAGTATTCACATTCGCGGTCAGCGTCATCTATAAATGCATTGACATGAAGAAATATCATTGAGGTAGTAAGTATCTTGCACTTGCTTTGCGTAATCTATAGGAAAGGATGTTTGATGTTCCCGACTTTACAGCCAGTTGTGCAAAGCTTGTTTGGTTGGTATAGGAGTACCATACTAGTAACTAGGAGTTCCTGGATCTGGGGCATGTACGCAGAACGGAAAGACTTATCCAATTTACTATTTAATACATACATTACATACATAAAGTCACGGCCGTGCCATTGCGGTAGGCGGAGTAATTTTTTGACTTGCTATAATCCTTGCATACGCTTTTCGCTTCTTTCACTTTTGTAATTGTTTATATAAATGCTCTCCGCTTGGGCACTCTTAATAATTTCTATAAAATACTTACAGATATTGAGATGGACACTTCATCACTAAACGAGTGTGAACGCCTGCGGTGCGTGGTGGCGGGCCTGGTGATCAAAATGGCGGCCACCGCCGACGAGCCGCCTCTGTTCGCGCTGCACCTCGACCGCACCGCAGCACTCGTCATCGCTGATAGCAAGGTACTACAAGTAAATTCCAAGCATTGGCGCCGTCATTGACCCACATCACGGACCAGTTCCAACATGCAGAAAAGCGGTCTCGACAATCAACAGTGCCCGAATAATTCGTCGGTCGTTGTACATACACCTATTAATTATGATGTCATATAATTTTGAATTTTCAGAAAACAAGATCAGTAATATCAGTAGCTGACGTACAAATTGACAATTTGCAATACGAGACCGGGCAGTACGATTTCGCCGTGGTGGCAAGCACCCGCGCCTCCCCGCTGGTGGCGGACCCCTGGCCCCCGCTGTGGAACATGTTCGGAGACAAGCCAGCATTCTCCACTAAGTACAAAGATGCGAGGCTGATGCTCAAAATCCACCAAGACAAGTGGAGCGTGGTGTCGCACCACCATACCGGTATGTAACACTGCAATATAAAAAATGAAATGTACAATAATATGTACATTCGTCCTCAGTAGTTTCCGAACATTGACATAAATTAATAATAGTTTCATGTACCTATAAATAATTATTTTTGCAATCTTCACAGAAAAAAATAACATTTTGCAATTTGGTTATGTTATGTTTTTCACTTGATTTTTATTTTATGAACTTAAGAGGGTTCGTGGCTTAGGCCCCCGGTGGTCGACGCCCCCGTGGCCGAGGCCCTCGAATCCAAATTTGTACTGTTTCTTCTTTTGCACAACCCTGTAAGTCATAGGCAAGATGGCCTAATGATGGTAACTTGGAATGTCTTAAGATACTTACTCTGGAATATCTGAAGCCAATACTGATGGTGACTGTATCAAAAGCAGTCTTAGAATGAACGATAATAATCTTGAGCCATCGCTTGGTATACAATAGCGTATATTAGTCTATCCACGTATTCAGGACGCGTTTTTAAGTATCTTTGATAGGAACCTATGACTAGTCGACCGCAAGGCTCGACTTTCACACATCTAAATCATCTAACTATGTGGTGGGGTGCGTTATTTCAGTTTAGACAAGCTTTATCTATATTTGAACCATACTGTATTTATATTTGCAGAAGTATCCGAATTAGAAGTCCGCCTGGGCAGTCTAGCTCTGTACATAGAAGACGCCTATGTGTCGGCGCTGTTGGAACTGTCACGGCTGGCGATACCGTCTCCTGCAAACCCCGATGCGGAGAGTCAGATCACAGAAGAGCGGTCGATACAAAACCCACTGCGGCTGCGCCTGCTGTACATCCATCCGTTGAACCTCACTCTCACTCTGCATACCGCTGTGGGTAAATTACTAAAAAAGACTCCGATTTGGCTTATCTTGGCTTTATGCTACTGCCGTCTGACAGACCTTCCAACTCCGAGAGGAATACCTGTACCAGAGCCTCGTCTGTTGATCAGTATTTGCACCGCCTAGCAAAAGACTTTGGCTATTGGGCCCTGAAGATGTTGGCGGGGCCCCATACACCCTACACATCAGTGTTACAAGAATGAAAGAAAAACGCCTTGGTGTATGTTTACAATGCACTGCACTAATATAATATTATTTTTACGACAAATTTCTTTCCTAGCCTACAAAAATTGTACCGCCTCATTTACATTTCCCAAAGAATTAAAATAGTAAAATACTTATTTACTTGTAGTATTACTAGTACTACATAACAGATTTTTATATTTTCATTATAATACATATATAAGTTATATGAATATAATAAATGCATGAATTTAAAATAAAATTATTATCTAAAAAGTACGAGTAAGTCTTTACAAAAGATATAATCCAATGTTTTAAGGTGCGGATGTACATAGCCCTAGACCAGAGTCCCCTTCGGTTAAGCGCGTTCAAGCTGCACAACATGATGACGTCAGCCGAGCGGCTTACACACGCCCTCACCGTGCATTATCTGTCTGCGGCCATATTGGGAGCAGGTATGCGACTTCAGTTGTTTACCAACTATCCGGACAAAACATTAGGAATTTCCGTAGGAAAGTTACCAAAATAAAGTAACAGACATAAAGCGCAATGCATTTCGGATGTCTGATGAGATAATAATTAGTGTCAGACACGGTTTTCTGTCTACTGTCAAGAGTATTAAAAGTGTAAACAATAGCACAATAACACGCATTTTAGTAAGTGCTTATACACTATGATTTGGGGCCATCATGAACGTGGCGGCTACGCTCACAGTGCTCATCTCACAGGTTGAAGCTGTGATATGCATATACACTCATAAAGGATGCCTCGGGACACATATCTTAGACCTAACTCGCGAGATGACGCCCTGACGCGCAGATTGTTTTGTAGTAATCTATGCTTGGTGAATTTGAGCTCGTCCACCGCCATAGCACCCCGTGGTTGTCTCAAAAGACACCCAAGAAACGTGTACTACGCGTATTGAACATATTTTAGGTCCATGATATATGTCCCGAGGAATACATCGTTACATATGAGACCACTGAAGTATACATTAAGGTGCTGAACATAAAAACATTCACTTGTAACAGAATATCCAGAATAAATTAATTGAACTGAACAACGAATGGAGCGAAGCATAGAGCCAAACATCGTTACGAACATTTGCATGACCTTTCTAGCTAACGCTCTAGTCGATGGAAATTTAATGTTCTTTCGCGAGAAGTTGACTGTACTGTACTGCATTTCTTTTCTGAAGGGCACTCCAGAAAGGTCGATAGAATGCTCGCGTTTTAACGCTCCCGTTTAATTTTCTGTAATGTAACATTCGCAAGAACGTCCAAGTTTATCAGTACCAACCTTTATACTCACTGAAATTTTCGTTTTTCTGTACAAACGTTTACGGTTTTTGGTCGCGTTTTATTTATAAACTGAGTTCTTATCAAAAAATATTAACAAACTTTTTAAACAAAAATATGAAAAGACACATCAAGATTATACCTTTAGTCCACATTTGTTTATTAAATTTAATAACCATGACGCCAACCTTTTTAAAACCTCTAAACACCTACATTCATAAATGAATGCGAATGGCAGGTTGGGTCGTAGGCGGCTTAGAACTGCTGGGTGCGCCCGGTGCCATCGCGGCCCGCCTGGGCGAGGCGACCGGCGGCGTGAAGGGCGTGGCGTCGGCGACGGCGGCCGCCCTGCTGCGCTCGCTGAGCGCGTGGGCCGGCTCCCTCGCCAGGAACCTCGACCTGCTGGCGGGCGATGAGGAACACGCCAGGAGAGCGGCCGCGGCCCGGCGGCGGCCGCCCACCAGCTTTATAGCAGGACTTGTGACTGGAATCACTAATTTTGCTATCAATATACTCGGTAAGATATGTACAGTTAGTTTTTTGATTACTATTTAGTGAATGCGGACTGAATGCCAAAGGCGGAGGATAGGAGAGGATATTTTTTGTGCCGGTCGGTTGATGTAAATTCATTCAATTACAGATTAATTTATTATCTACCTGCTTTTTAACATGCAGATCTTCCGAGTGGCGTATATTAACTATACATCTAGCCCTGACTTAGTAGGTACTATGTACTTAGGTAACAAAATTGACTTGCTAATTGGACGGTTTATTTTATTCGTGCCACATTATGTACTCATTTTATCGCACCTATATGTATATATGGGAAATGCTATTGGAGTCTGTAAAAAATGAATTATCCATACCAGCAATTCTAAAATGGTGGTCCTTTTACGTCCAGCTGTTCTGTAGTTCTAATAGAATGCTTTCTCAGGTGCCGTGGGTGGGCTAGCCCACCACCCACTGGTGGGGGTGGCGGTGGGCGAGACGGACAGCAGCACAGTAGCGTTGCGGCGTGGCATCCTGGGCGCGCTGACCAAGCCGCTCAGTGCCACTGCCGACCTGGTGGCCTACGCCGGGCACGGCCTGCTGAGGCAGACGGGCTGGGACCCTGTACTACAGGTACGCTACTACTATTAACGATATTTTTGTATATTGGCAACTACGATAGTTACTGCCGTCTGACTTTTCAACCCCGAAAGGAAAACCTGTTAAAGAACCTTGGCCGTTGAAAACCCTAAGAGTTGGTGGGACCCTATACCTTCCAATAGAGAAGCTGATCGCCGACAATGTGCTAAAACACAAGAAAGGTGTTTCCGACTTACCTTTACGGACATTTTTTTATATTGGCCCTGACTAGTTTGTCTGAAAATTCAAAGTCATAAATAGTTTATTTTGTGTAGATTATATTAACGAAAGATAAAATACGTTAAAGGTTATCTGTGAACCTACCACACCTTCAAGCTGGTTTATTACGACTTGAAGGTGACTTTCTGGGTTGAGCGTCTACCGTCTGACCGAGAGTGAACACCTGCAGGCGTAATGTTGTTTGGGCGCGAAGATGTTAGTTGAGCCCCATCCATACTGTCCAATGAATGAACGTATCTGAGACGGCATGCGACGTAAAGGTATGATTCCGAAGCCGACCACATACGACGACGTATACAGCAGATACAGCGTACCCATTACTTGTTAATCTCCGATACGGATAAAAGGGACCATTGAGAAACCGCAATGAATTATAACCCGCGCCACGTATCTTGGACCTAAAATGTGCCCTATGCGCGCAGTACACATTTCTTGGGTGTCTTTTGAGGATAGCACGGGATGCTTCTGCGGTAGACGAACTGAAATTCACCAAACATAGACTATTACAAAGCAATCCGCGGGCGCCAGAGCCTCGTATGTCTTACGATTTAGGTCCGAGATACGTGGCGCGGGCTATACGCGTATCTGTTGCGTGCGTGGCCGTCGGCAGTAGTCGTTCGGAGTCATAGCGTGTAGCGCGCGGTGTTGCCAGCCCCGCAGCCGCTGGGGCCCGCCGGCGCGGCGCGACTCGGCGGCGTGGCGGCGCGACTGCGTGCGCTGGTCCTTCCGCCTCGCCGAGCTGCACGCGCTCGCCGGCTTCGAGGTCATGCTCGACAACTCGCCGCTGCAACTGCTCGTCACCCACAAGGTCCGTGATCCGTGACATACTATCACCCCCCGAGCCTTTGCCCAACGCAAGTTCTTTTTGGTAGGAAGTAGGACACGACGCGGTATTTCCGTCCCCATCGAGCAGCCCGACTGGGGAAGTACCTCCGTCCTACAGAATGCCAGAGCTCACTGGAGAGGTTTTGCGCTGTCACTGGGAAGACCAAAGGCTTCTCCTGCTTGTCTTCCGCACTGTGCAGGCACAGAATCTCTCTGTTCTTACAGGATTGGCAGCGCTATTGTGACTGCCCTAGTGTTGCACTTGTCCCGGTGGCCCGTGGGTCCGGTAGCCACTTTCCATCAGGTGGGGCCGTGTGCTTGTCTGTGACCTGGAAAGTATAAAAGCTTCAACATTTTCCGTGAAGCGACTGCCACTGACCTCCACGACCCAAGTGGCAATATCCAAGTTCTGTAGTTGTCACGTTACTGAAATTTTTAGACCTCCAACTAACCGTAATGAACGCCACAGATGTTCATACTAGCAACTGAGACTGACAGCACTACGTGCCCTTCAAAGCACGGAAGGATCCTCACTATGTGAAGAATGGTCACCTATACTAATACTGCTTAGCCTGTTCTTTTACACGGTAGCGAAACGGGGCCGCTGCTGGAGTTACATAAGCAGGAGCTGCGTGTAGAATACAGAAAAAAATCCAATATTGATTAATCAAGTGCTTTTTTTCAATTTCAGTACCTAGTGGTGGCAGAACCCGAAACAGAGCGGATAGTTGAGATGATCGATCTCAAATCTTGTACGCTGTCGCCGTACCATGGGCAGATTGTTGAAGTAATCTACTTTCATTTTTCTTTTCTATCTTGTTCAAATATTCGGATAGTTTATGATAGGTAATTTTATTCATGATCTATGTTTGCCTGCCACCGTAGTGGTATAAAAAATCATACTATTATTTACCTACGACACGTACATTTATTACGAATTTTATGATTGGGCTAATTATGCGACGCTAATAATAAAATCATCATCATCTTTTTACATCTTCGGGTTCGATCCCCGCTCAGTGCCAATATTTGTATGCATGAATATAAATATTTGCATTGGTCTGGGTGTTTCTATGTATAATATGTATGTATTTACAAAAAAAAAAAGTATCTAAGTATGTATATCCGCATTCTAGATTCCATAACACAAGCTAATTAAGCTTACCATGGGTCTAGAAAGCGTTGTGTAGAATGTTGTGGAATATTTATTTATTATTATTATTATCTTTTTAATTTTTTTCTTTTTACATACAATCAATGATGTTGTGTATACTTTAGAACGTAGCTGTATCAATTTCTTAATTATTTTGCGAATGGAAAGCATTACGACAGATATGTAAATATTGTTACATGAGTTGCTATCAGGTCGATTTCTCCCATTGAAACACATTGGAGTATAATGCTGTAATTGGCAAATAAAAAGATGAATATTGTCGCCAAGAAACAATGCTTTCTGCCAAGAAACGCTGCTAGTGCGTTCATACACACTAAGGAATTACTTAGTATCACAGTCAATGAGTAGGCAGTGGAACGACTGAGAAGTTGATCTAATATGTAAAGGCGTGCGTGTGTTGTTGACTTGGGCCCGCGGCATCTTGGTAGTGCTTCATATACTAAACTAAGTTTGCAAGTTACATACGAAAATAAAAGTTCAAAATATACACTATATTAAAAGTATTATCATTAGGAATTATGTAATGTGTCGTACTCTTGGTGTTTTCAGTTGAGCGTGGCAAATACACGAAAATCGCCGAAGAATATTGAAGGCAAGGCTGCTGACGAGGACGACGAATACCAGGTAACAAGGCTAGCCTACCACGAAACATTCGCAGTCGCGGATCGAAGTTTCGGGCAATTGGTTTCATGGAACACATTTGTCCCGAAATTAAATCTGTAGACGGTATGTGTCACTTCGGTCTGGTCTTTCACACCTTACCACAAGACAACTGAAGGCTAAAACTACATGGCTAATTGCAACATCTTTGGTTCGTGTTTTGTACGGGCCCGAAATATCAGAGGTTTCATGGTAACACTCCCTCATGTGCGAGGACTATGCCAATTTGGTCCTACCTTACCATAGCTATGTGTGTTATATCGCTGGATAGGTATTTTTGAGCTGAATAAAAGTTTCTATGGCGGCAAGTTCCTAATCTTAGTCCGTTGAGAGTTATTATTTTATTAAACATGGTGGTTTTAGCACTCAAATAATTCTATTTATTTGCATTTCTGTAACATTTACACGTTATATTTATAAAAACAGTTATCATTTGAGTCAAAAACCTTTTTTTAGTATATCTCACTCGCACTCATTGGGTATGTATGATCATGACAATGAAACTAGTAAAGTTTTTTCATCTTTTATTCAAAATGAGATAATAATATCCCAATAAAAAAGGACCAATTAATGTCGATTGAACTCACAAATGAAAAGATCTAACAGTGTTGGATAGGTTTACTTTTGGCATGTGGTGTCTTTCACTCTCGCTCCGATTGAACACTAAATGAAAGGTCTGAACACTGACACACATTAATTCGGATTCGGTCATTTTGTCTCGTATCCTGCAGCCCACGAATGCCAAGTGTCATGTTCGTAACATTGGTTTTGAATCTTGTAAAACTACTATGTTTAATAAAGAATAATTCTGAACGGACTAAGATTTGGACTAGGCGCCATAGTAACTTTTATTCAGCTCAAAAATACCTATCCAGCGATGTGACATAATGTTTTATGAAACGCATTTATCCCGTATCCGTTTACCCTACATCCTAATGAAAAAAAACTGAAGTAACTTCATGGTATCATCCATACCCAGCTAAATGCTATGATCGGATCGGATTAAAGAGATGATCGATTTGGGCCCCACCAAAATTTTCGGAGCCCATGTCAACCTAACCTGTAAGGCGATACACTTGTTGATTTTTTTGCTCTCGGGGTTGGGGTGTCAAACGGCAGTCGCTTCTGTTAAAGACAAAACAAAACAAATAGCAGTTGTAAAAAGGGTTTTGGTGCAACTGGGGATTGGCGCTCGGATGAAATAGAAAATGATGATGATGATTTATGCAATGTTTCAGATAACCGCTGCAGCAATGGCAAGAGTTGCGAGGTACACAGGTACGGAGGGCGCGTCCTCGTACTCCGAGGTCCGCGTCCTCTCGCTCATCACCCCTCCGGGCCGGGACCACGCGCTCTACGCCACGCTGTCCACGCTACTGCATCAAAACGCCGGCACACATCTGTCAATACTATGACAAAAGAAATGAGACACCCTGTCATATAGAAAGACAGCACAGGTGACGCCACACTTCATTCTTTAGACTGAAGTTAAAATGTTAGAATTTGTGGCGTGCATTGTTACACTAATTGTAGTACATATGTACTTTATGTTGTCTATTGCAGTGAATGTGCAAGTGAAGTGCGCAAAGTGAATTATTGCCGTTTCAATTCCATTATCACGTGAATTTACCGTGTTGTGGTAAGACAGCAAGATCTCGCCTTGCTGCCTTACAATCGAAATTAACATTGTCAATCTATTTATAGATTTAACATATCATGTTCGTAATGCATAGTTTAATTTTATATAAAGAGTTTTAGGTTACCAGATGATGTAACAGAATTAGGTGCAATGCATTTCAAAAGTCTGATGAGAAAATTAGTGTTAGACACGGTTTTCCGTCAACGGTCAGAGCAGTGTAAACAATAGTCGTGTTGTTCCTTTTTACATAATTTCATATAATTGAGCGACAGTGAGAAACAGCAGTAATATAAAGGCCCACCTAACTTCTGTGGTAACGGGCGGCGTGAAAATCAGTACTGTTGCGTAGGGCTATTGAAACGTTTTAGAACCTCTCTCAAACAATAAACTTGAATCAGGCGCCAATCCAAGTGGCACCATCTTGAAGTTGACTATCTTCTAGTGGGCATGCGCGGCTCGCTGTGGGGTGAGGCTTGTACAGGGGTAGGGCAGGTACCGTTATATATAAGGCGCAGCACAAGGCTAGTCCGGCACTCTCCTCCGATCAATGAGGTAGATCGGATAATACCAAATTGACTGAAGGAGTGTCATAAAAGAGATAGACTAAACAGTAAACAGTCATTAATATTGTTATATACTATGTAAAGGTATTTTTTGTGTAGGTTCTTATTTTGCTAGTCTTGTGTGTGACCCATATTCAGAGGAACTACAAGTTTCATATTTTGTAATTTGTCAAAATAAAATGCAGTAGTTCCCAACACTGTCTGGCACGGTCTGTGAGAGCTAAGCTATTTTGCAGTTACGACTAATCTATGCCTAATTTTATTTGTAATGCGACAATTTCATTATTGAAAAGAAATTACAATAATAAATAGCTAACAAAATAAAATTGATTCACGGGCTTTCACGATAAGCACAGTCCAAGGATCTGGAAAACTGTGAAGTGTGAAAGAGCAGAAGTCAAATGTCTCTACCACCCTCGTAGGGCGAAAGGCTTGAGTATAGTATTCGGAGACCTCAAGCAGAAATGTCCTGTCCATGTATTTCAAATATAAGGCAACTGTTCCACATTTTAACAAAGAATAGTAGGCATTTAAATCTAATTTAAATTTCTATCTAATAAAAAATTCTACCAGTTCCTTCGCGATCGTACATTTGTACACGAACACGTATGTTCAACGTAGGGATAATGTTATTGAAAATAGAAACATATTACACTGCGCCATCTAGATCCAAGCTAAGCATAGCGTGTTGTGTGGGTTTTATAATGCGGATAAATATTATAAATATTCATTCATGCGAATCCGCGTCTTCTGACGCAGCATTGAAATGCTCTACCAACCTCTAGACTTTACACTGTGTATACAAGTATAATCGCTATGACTCGTTAGGTAGATAGTAGACCGGCGGGTTTCAACATTATTCATACAAATTTTAAATAAAATTGAAACATTCCAAAATTGTGTGAGTACGAAACCATTGAGAGTTCAATAAATGTTGGTCGTTTTTTCGAATAAACGACTGTATTGTATGTTTTGCATTAATATTGCTCATGGGTGTATAATTGCTGTACGAAGACTGTAAATATACTACAATAGAAATGTTTGTCGAAGTTCGTGCCGCTGTGCTGCGCACTGACAACAAACTTAAACTTATCTTTCGTTGTTAATAATTTTAATGGTTTTTTTTTTATAAATATTGAATTGGAGCCAAATCGTTTGACAATTTTATTTATTTTTCTGTAATATTTAGTTTATATCAAGAAAGGAGGCCAAATTTAATTAAAAAAATATTTTATAAAACTTGAATATTTTCGTATCATAAAAATTCCATTTTGATATGTGACCTCAGCAAGTAGCGGGAATATCACGAAGTTGCCTATAAGGCATTTACGCTGTACTATAATTAGTTTATATTGGCACTTTCCTTACGTACCCGCATTGCTTGAAGACAAATTATAACTATAAATTATGCACAGGAGATACTAAATCCGTTAATAATACTATAATAATCAGTGATGAGAAGGACAATAAAAAGAAAATCTTCCATACTTTAGCAGCACTCTAGTGCACAAAGTGTCGGTTAATCTTACCATTGCTTTGATGAGGTCCTATGATGTAATTGTACTAGTACTTATATGTTCCACATAATCTAGCACCTATTCCTAAACATAATAAACTTAAGTATACGTATAAGTATTTTGTCTGTTTTGGGTGATATGTAACGAGCGAATTTTATTGTATTTATTAATTATTTATAAAAATAGGGGTGTTACTAATGAATGATACATAATATTTCCAGTTAAGGCAAGAAATCTTTATGAATTAAATCTAATTTTACGTTTGTTTACGCTACCTACGATAAATAACGGTGAAAAATATCGCATTAGGTTCAAGGTTTCTTGCCAATGGTCAAATGTAGTTCTATTGATGTGTTGCGTTAATCAAGAGGAATTATCTTTACACGTCGCGCGAAGTTAAAACAGAGTATCGTCACCAAATTCACAACGGTAAATAGTAATGAATGGAAAAATATAGTAACCAAGTCAACAAAGAACAAGCCTGCAAGTAAATATCAATAGCCAATATTCATTATTACGAATCAATGCTGAACATCTGTATAGCATTGTGTCAGGCAAGCGACAGCTGTGGGTCATTTCCTCTTGATTTGGTATTCCGTAGTAGATATAATATACTCGTAAATGATCATAATTATCTGAATGTAACGTTTACGACAAAATGGATATTTTTATCTTCGCAAAATGTTCTGAATGGTAAATAAATAACCATTGATAATAATTGTGGTTTCATTTATTATTTCCCATATTTTTTTTTTACAACACACCTGCTCATAAAAGTGATTATTTTACCGCAATGAGCAGTTTTCCAGTAGGTATTTATAGGGTTCCTAAAGACGCGCTAGATGGCGCAGCCGGCACTTTTGGTAAGAAGAGTGTGGTGTCACATCAAGTGTTCCCTAAGTTATGGAAAAAATGTTCTTTGGTTTTGTAATGATTTACTTTACTTAAATATTCTGTAATTTTTTCAGATACAATTATTTTAAATATAATAATTATTATTTTAAATTACAAACAGTGACGCGAAAAGAATTAAGCGTTTTATTATATTTTATCATGATTTTATCTATTATAATATGGGTAAATGATATTAAACTTTGGCAACATCGCAAATTCATGAAAAAATACCACAAACCGCCACAAACAAACCACAGAGTACATTAAAATTACCAAAAGCTATGCTAGCGCCATCTCCAGATGACTTAAAAACCAACTGATTATTATACCTACTGGAAAACTGCTCATTAGGCACGTAATGACACCTATTATCAAAGTGTGACTTTTTCATTGCTATTATTCACAAAAGTGAGTTATAGATTCTTTTTTAAATTTTATAGGAAGTGTCCTTAGAGTATCTTACTAAGACAAGGGTCTTATTAAGACCCTCGCCTGACGGCTCGGGTCTTAATGGCGCCTCGGCGGTAATCACCAACTTTGCTCACTTGTACCATATTGTACTATTATCCACCTAAGTTGCAGACATGCACAGTGCACACGGCCCATCTGATGGAAAGTGGTTACCGTGGCCTATGGATGAGTGTAACACCAGGGGAGTCACACTCGTGCTGCAACCCTTTAAGAACAGAGCGATTCCGTGCCGTCAGCGAAGAAGAGAAACAGGGCAAGCCTTTGGTCTTCCCACTGACAACACAAAACACACTTCTCCAGTGAGTTCTGGCTACCTTACTCAACGCAGGAAACACAACACGAGTTTCTTATACCCGCGGTATTCTGTTGGGCGGAGGTACTTCCCCAGTCGGACTGCTCGATTGCGACGGAAATGCCGTCTGAAATACATACAATCATGGTACATAGTTTATTAGATGCAGCGACTATACAACCATGGTCGTTAATTAGATGTAATGATTAGGTAAAATATCTTCACATTCTTCACTATTCACTTATTACATAATATAATAACTATGTATGTGCGTACAGTCTGCCACAGGTTCCGTCTCCTGTCACATTGGTAAGGAAGGGACTTCTACTTTACACTTGTAACTCACTAAAGATATAATCCATTTTCGTTATAATAACCAATTTACAAAAATAAAGATTGTAGATGTCTAATTAATTTTTGCTAGATTACCTAAGTACTGTCCTGCCATCTGTTTCTGTTTTAAACAAGCTTCCCTTACTGTCGTTAAAACATTCTTGCAAATCGCACGCTTTCTACTTCTTCCTGACCTCTTTTCAGTACATCATCAATTTGATCATTGTATGTTCTGCGAGGTCGACCTAACACCTATAGGGCTATAATTTACTCATTGAAGAAAAGAAGACGTGTCGGCTGTGATTGAACTCAAGGCAATCAGGATTTGGGCCATCGACTTACAGGAAACTGGTCATTTGCACCACTCTAGTTAATGTAGTATATTTATATCTTTTCCTAAAGAATGAATGTCCTTTGTGAGGAATTTAATCTTACACACAGGTTCATTCACACAATTGTTAGATTAGGTTTTGAGTACTTACTGTACACAAGGCAGCTGTTGAAGTATTTATTTGTCCTGATAATTTATTTATTTACTAGCTAAATATCGGACTGTGCTTCGATATGATTTTCTCAGATCGAGAAAAATGACGATCTCTGGGACATGGTGGTTTTGCGTTCCACTGCTATTTCGGAGGTTGCGGGTTCTAGTCCCACTCAGTGCATGTATTAGTAGGTACCTATGTTATGTATATATCAATGAGGTACCTATGCATTATTTGTATGTACTTATGTTGCATTGATCTGGGTGTTTCTATGTAGGTATGTACCCAAGTGCTATTAAAAAAAGAAATGTATCTAGAACCCATATTAGGTACCTACCACGTGCTTAGGTACTCTGGATCTAGATATTGTTTTGTAGTTTGGTGTACTATTAAATTCTAACTGTAGAACTGGTTACCTACATTAGATAGGTAACTATATACCTAACTATGTTTTTCTTTTACCTACAGTAGCGCCTTTTCCCCACTTTAGTAGGCAAAGGACTAAACCCCACTTACTACGATCCTGGCATACACTTTTCTCTCAATACCTACCAGTTAAGTCCCAAACGGGCCAAGCTAAAACGGCAGGACTTGTTCAATCAACAGCATGCCATTTTACAAGCTTTTATTTATCTTGCAACGTATGTACTCGTATGTATGTATGTTTGTTTGTATGTATGTAATTTATTCGGGTGGATTCTTGCAACTCGATTTTGAAGCAGATAATCTCAACCGATTTTGATGAAAGTTTGCATACAGGTTTAGTTTGGATGACAATGCATTAATGTGGTACCATGGAGCTGGTCTGATGATGGAGTAAGAAGGTGGCCATAGGAACTAAACTAAACAAGATAAACTTAGCGGGTTTGGGTTCATTTGTTCAGTATGTTTATCCGCATTCTAGATTCCATAACACAAGCTAGTTAAGCTATGCTTACTTTGGGTCTAGATAGCGTTGTGTAGAATGTCCTACAATATTTATTTATTTATTTATTTGTTGTGTCTTAACATACTCTCTAGTATGGTGTTCAGGGTCTGAAGATGGAGTTAGAAGGTGGCCATAGGAACTCCTAAATTAAATAAGATAAACCCATCGAGTTTGGGTTCATTTGTTTTGTCATAAGAAACTCTCTGGTATAACATGGTATCCAGGGGAGCCCCTTGTTTCGCAGACAGAAATTTCATAGAATTTCGTTTCACAGAAAATGTTTCACATAATATTTGGTACTTATATTTTTATTTCGAATATTATTGTTTCAAAGACAATTTACCAGAATGAAACATATTTCATAGAAAAACAATTTAATGAATTTTTATTTACATTTTTTTGTTTAATAAACTTATCAAACAGTAGAATTATTTTTTAAGGAATATTAAACCACCACCATAATCGAAAATAATTTGGTCTAACGTTTAATAATTTAGAACACGTCATTATAGTTTACACCCCGACTCAGAGTACCCCGACTTGGATAGGTTAGGTTAGAAGGGAGCTCCCGCCTTAGCCTTCGTGGTTATTTTTTTTTTAAAACCACCCAGAAATAAAACCGTCAAATTATCTTGGTGCAAATAAGTTTTATATCTTTTGAGTGGTATGTCAAACGATTTTATATTTAATGTGTGTTATGTTAATAAAGAATATTTGATTTGTTATTCTATGATAATTATGAATACATTAAACTTTATGTGAAACAAAAATCAATGATTTAAAAATCTTCAAAGTAAGTATTCTGTGAATTGATTATTCTATGAAACGAAAATATGAGAATTTTTTTATGTGAAACGAAATTCTATAAAACAATTAAGTAGCTATAAAACAACGCACACCCGGTATTCAGGGTCTGAAGATGGAGTCAAAAGGAACTCCTAAATTAAAAAAGATAAACCTATCGAATTTGTGCTCATTTAGCTGGCCTTGGCCTTCATTACTAAAACTAAAAAAAATAAAATAAAAATTATAAAAAATATTTTTAAAGACAAGCTTTTCTTTGGATAATCTGCTGTACTAATAAGATAATAGTAATTTTTATGTAAAGGTTGTGCTGATTTGAAAAGTTTGTTGCGTGACAAGATTATAGAACTTGCGCGATACAAGCTTTTAAAATTATTATTGTTTTTAGTACAGCAGATTGCTGAAAGAAAAGCTTGTCTTTAAAAGTTTCTTTTGTATATAATTTTATTCCATGTCATGATATTGGTTGAGTAAGTCAACAGCTACTCAATAATAAATCGGCAAAGTTGCATCACCACCAGTAAAGATTCATTATTTTCTCTGTCAATTAGGTATGATAAGAGCATTCGTTATAAGGTCTTACTGCTAGCGGAGCGGGTAACCCCACTGATCAACCAAATCCTTAAGTATTTACTAACTGTGTCTGCGATGCCGCTTGACCTGCCGCACGAACAATGTGCATTTATCTATTTAGGGAATTTTCTAAATCTTGTAATTCCTAAATTGACATTTTGGAAAATGTCACAGTGTTTGTTAGGTACATTATTTATTTGCCACTAGCACCTAAGAAGCGGTAATAAACTTAGGTTGAGTAGAATTGATATAAGCAATAAGATATAGGTAGGTACCTACATAACTAATACTATCCCTATTGAAAACAAATAACATTATACAACTGTAGGTACCGGCTAGCCACGTGAACATAATATATTTCAGGCATTTTAGTCTAGGCAGTACCTAGACAGTTTTATTGGGTAGGTAGGTACCTACTAACTGCAGGCCGCTTCTTCGTCCGCGTGTTATTCCGTTGTAATTGGTTGAGCCGTTCTCAAGTTTTGCATATCTAGATATTATAGAAGAAGGTAGGTATATCGTCGGGTCCCAAGTCAAACTCACATTATTCGGTACACCTATTAAAACTCGGGTGGAGGTATTCCTCTGGGGTTCAGAGGTCGGTGTATCTCGCAGTAGCAGCAGTTGCTCCCATAAAAGCCAAGACAAATGGAATAAATAACTGAGGAATGGAGAAGGAAAAAATAGTAGGCAAGCCAACCATTCTGAGATGGAGACGAAGAGAGTTTTGTTACGGTAGGATCTGCATTATGGTTAGCTTTTAGTCAGTTGCAGCCATCTGTCACTATACGCTGTCAGTAAGGAGGGGTTTCTTCGTTTAGGTACCTACTGGTCATAACTGACGCAAGGCAGATTGAGTGCAGCATGTGCCAAGTATTGTCTGATATTAATTGACTGGAATTGATTGTCGTCAATATAAATTATTACAGTAAGATCTCTATTAAGTACCTAATGATTTATAATGACGTCAATCGATGATTAATGATTACCGACATCGAGCCCGGGTTTACTCGACTCGAAAAAACCCGGGTTTTCCGGGTTTTCGGTGCGAAAAAAAAACCCGGGTTTTTTAAATCAAAACCCGGGTTTTTTCGGGTTTTTTTCTTTTCATTATTTGATAAGTAATTATGAGTATAGGACGCAAAGGGTTCGGCCGAGTTGCTTTTTACCTACAAGATTGGGTAGGAGAAGACGACGGGGGCATCGCGAAAGGAGAGAAAAGCTCAAAAGGTCGGATGAGCAAGGGAGGAAGGGAGGTTTTGAAGGGCATCAAAGAGTTCGCTTATAGTAAAGGGTGGGTCATTATCATAATGACTCCCATCAAGATAATTACGCATCCTAACTCGAGCGAACTCTTTGATGCCCTTCAAAAGTTCAATCCCAAGAATGCTCCGCAGGGGATGGCCTCACTGCACATAATATATCTGCATTATTCAGGCCAACCGCTTGCTCTTCGTGAAGCTGCTAGATCAGTACCTTCACCACGGCTACTTTTCTAAGATGTAGGAGAAAGCTGTAGTGGTGGCACTGAGTAAGGATTTGTACACCGTCTCCATGGTCGATGGTCTATCGTTCGTCTTGGAGTAGGTGTACGAGAAGATGCTGGTGGCTCGTCTCAACTTTATCCGCTGTTGAAAATTAGCCCTCGCCAGATAAAGTTATTTCCACTTCTCTCCGCTCAGCTTCGGAGAAAACGGATCAAGCTGAAAGAAAAGCAGATGTCTAATTTTTCAGCGGCGCGGAAGAGTGGAGAAGTGTGTAGGGGCGGCCTGCGGCGGTTGGCTGCCCCGCTCGCAATCCCCGTTCCTCGCGCCTCGGTCACCAGAAGGCGTCATTTGATTGATGGCCTATGCAAAACACAGCTCACATCTCATCTCCGCTATTCATCTCCTTTCCGCTTTGATGGAAATCATCTGCCAGTTTCGCAATCATCGCAGCTCTTCTCTCTCATCTTCGCTTTGGTGGAAACCGGGCCTGAGACTGGAGGAGGAACAGTGCCCCACATTTCAGACGAGTTATTAGTGGCTTCCTTAGCGACATACAGGAAGATAAGGCTTATATGCAGTCGTGGAATGCAGAGGCTCTACGGAGTCCTGGTGCGCCCAGGGTTCAATTGGCGGAACAAACTAGACGGTGGAGTGGTGCACGTACAGTGGACGCGGATGATGTGGTGATTGTATTAAATAGGAATAGCGTCCTGGACAAGACAGGCCAAGCTGCTTTCGAGCACATTAGAAATGACTTTTAATATTAAAACAATTTTTGTGAATTGGAAAGCACGGTTTAGTTGACCGAGCGAGCGAATCTCCGTTTCGACAAGGTGACCTATTTTGCTTTTATCAGTAGGTATCTATCTATGTCTGTGGTTATGTTAGTTCCAATCTGCAGGGCGCATTTCTTAACCGATTTTCACCAAAATTTGGCACACAATACATGTTCTTTGATTTAAAACACAACTTTTGTCGAGAGCTTTTTTTGATAGAAGGGAAAAGGGGGAAGTTTGCTGTCACGTTTTGAAAGATCCTTGATTATTTTTGGCTGAAACATCAAGGACATGAATGCACACAACAAGCTGTTGTGAAAAAAAACAAAAATCAATCGTTTGCATCTAGCGCTTTTTAAAAGCTCGGATCGTCAGGGAAACTGACGATTTATGGAAAATGACCAATTAGAGAAACTGACGGGTGGCGACCTAACTCATTATTTTTTGGTGAAACATCCAGGGCTGTTTAAAATAAGAACGTATCGTTTTTTTTTGTTTAGTTCTGTGAAGAGTAGACCTCGCGAGCACCCTTTGCCACATTTTTCTGGTACTTTAGTCAAATCTGGTACCCTTAAAAAGAACCTTACCTGTCAGGGGCATAGCTTATAGCTTCTTTGTAATTTAAAAAAATAAAAATAAAGTGGACCAAAAAGCTCGAAAAAAACCCGGGTAACCCGGGTTTTGATTAGGTTAAAACCCGAAAACCCGGGTTTTCAAAATTGGCTCGGGTTACGTATGCCCTAATTACCGTAGATATATCCTAAGTTGATTTTAAAGTTGTTTAATCAATCTATCAATCAATATCGCAGTCCTCTGCTGAGCATAGGCCTCTCCCAATGTGCGCCATTGCTCCCGATCCTTCGCCTTCCGCATTCAGTCGATCCCAGCCAGCTTTTTCAGGTCGTCACTCCATCTGACTAGGGTCCCTCCCACTGTCCGTTTACCTTCTACCGCTCCACTATAGGAGTGTGTTTGTCAGTTTTGTCACTTCATTTGCTTCAACGGCCATCGGTTCTTGGACAAATGTGGCTAACCAACTGCCACTTCAGCTTGCTTATTATGCAAACTATGTATGTCGGTAACTTAAGTTCTTTGTCGGATGACCTCATTGCGAATTTTATCCTTCAAGGAATCTCGAAGCTTAGCTCGCTTCATAGCCCACTGCGCGACTTTGTGAATTAACACACTATCATTCTGTTTAAGCATACATACCTACGTAACTGGCAGGACATATTGGTCGAAGACCAAAGACGGAGGAGAGAAAACCCAACGTAATTTGCCAAATACGTTGTCAAGCTGAGTCCTTCTGGCGGGTTCTTTCTCGATCTCCCGATCTGCCAAGCTGAATAACCTGCCCGATGCAAAAATGTTCTTGGCCAACTTCGAGTGCTGACCCTTCGACGTTAATCGGTCTCGGTGTGACATGTTTATTGAACATAACCTTGGTCTTGTCCAAGTTTACACGAAGACCGACGCATCGAGAGGCATCTTCGGTCTACGGTGCTGTAGGCTTTTAGAAATACAATGTTCCAGTGACTAGAACTCGTCAAACTTACCCGCAAGTACTAGAGAACAACTTGTAGACATGACTCAGAAGTGAGATGGATCTATAGTTCCTCAATAAGGGCTGGTCACCTTTTTGAAAAACTGCACCACGGACCGCAATCACAATCGATGCCCTAGGTGTTAAGTCCTGTTGGTTGACGGAATTGAAGAGGCTCGCTCTTATCGTTTTATTTTTTTTAATAGTTTATTACTAATTTCAACTTATTAATGGTAGTCATTATTTTAAAATACTTACGGTAACCCAATAAAACACGAGCACCTTAAAACTAGGGCCAGCAAAATAATATCCGATATCTTGCCAGTAGTAGGTAAATGTGGAGGCGTTTGTTGGGATTTAAAAAGAACCTGCGGAATAATCGACGATTGAAAGGCTACGAAGCGATTTTCATCATTTGTCATCTGTTATTAATGGAGAGAGGTTGGTGGAGGAAACTGAGGAAAGGAAGCCTTTATTATAGCAGCCTCGTCGGTCAATCAACAGGTGTACTGACTTACTCCTGAGCCTCCTAAGGTTCCCGAGGGCCCAAACAACTTTGTGAGCTTGAGTTTGCGCGACCCCATTTACCCCACCACGTAGGTACCTACTCGGAGGCAATCTCAAAATAAATCATTCAGAAGGTTTTCCCTTCTGGGAAAACAGGTACCTATGTAAGTGTGTAACGGCGTGCAGTGATACTGTGATAAATAACACACACATTTTACCAATCTCTTTATCCCATCCCATCCCCATCCCACGTAATAGCGAGTGAGTCTAGTCTACTGCAATAATATAGGTAGTTATCAACCGTATACGTTTATTGACCCTACTGACTGAGGCTGAGCTTAATACAACAATCACGCTTCTTTCCCTACGGGTAGGAAGGTACTGTAATGTAGGATACGTAGGTAGGTATAAGATAATTGTAAGCAACTAATTGGTCCTACTTCATTTCCATTCTATTCTAGTGACCATCAATACGTTCTAAATAATATAGAATCTTAGTTAGAGGAAAATTAACCTAAACTTTAAATAGGTAAGGATTATATTAGACTTCAGACTACAGCTAATTGTTAGGTACATATTGCTAGTACGTACTTATATGAATTATCACGAGGCGATGATGGCATTTTAACACACTGGAATGCGTGAAAGCGTCACACAGGCTGTGAGCAGGCAATCACAATAGTCAGACCTTTAAACAATGGACAAAACAATCTTATGTATGAGTGATGTGTGACGGACTGGTTTTTTACCGGAATATCCAAATTTTATTATGAACTAGCTGTTGCCCGCGGCTCCACCTGAGTCGAATTCGGATTCCGTTCCAACTTTTCTTACGTACTAAAGTTCCCTCGGACACATCCCCGTCGGCCATCCAGGAGTGATTATGTCGGACTCGGACCGTCTAAAACCATATGCCGTCTCGGGTCTTCAGGTGCCGGGGGTGTAAGATTGCCTTGGGCATATTCCCGTGACTTCCCCGTGGCTCTATCCAATGGCACTGCATGTAGTTCCACGCTCCTCGACTCCCCACACCTGCGCTCGGTGACCAGCCCGCCCCAGGACTGGTCTCCACTGTGCCCTCAGGTAGTCAGAAAGACAGGTTGGAAGCCTTTAAGCATCCCTCTACAGGGCCGCTCCCGTTGCGGCCGGTATTTGCCATAGGTAGCAGCGCCGCCTCCGTTGCCCAGGGTGCATTGCATGGAGGTTCCGAAACACGCATTTAGATCCCGTTGCATCTTCTGTTCTGACTCCCCTCGTCTTCGCATGTGACATACTTGGGGGTTCTAAGTATCCCCGTAATCCCCTTTGGCTCATACCCGTATAAATAGTTCTCATAAAATGTGTAGGAATCTACTGGATTTATTGACATTCAAAATTTCGTAATATCTTTTGAAATTGAATAGAACGTCTGATTTCAATAATTTAAAAAGTAATCAACAGGTATTGAAATAATCTCGAGTACGGAATAATTTATTTAGATGATAATACAAAGTTATAGATTCCGTGGTCTGACCTGTGGTCTGACTTTGATAGGCATTTCTGCATGAATTTATTTCGTCGTAATATTTTTTCAAATTCCGATAACTCTGAAGTTTTAATCATTGTAATCTTAAATGTAGTTTGAATGGCAGTTTTGATCTACATTAAATGCTCAATATATCTAACGTATTTCATTGATTAAGGAATAATACTGTATTGTTATAAATTGCTTCGAAAATGACACATCATTTTTTTTGTAATTTGTAAAAGATAAAAATGGTTGCTGTGGGTTTTTCTTAGGAGATAGACATATTATGCTATCGCGGACTTTTAATATTTCCGCAGTACCTACATTATTTTGTTCTATCATCAATAGTTTTCGCAGCGCACGCGATGTAAGAAAATGTTTTAGGTAATTTTTTACACCTTGGATTACATTATTGAAGTTTTAGTAAGGATCCTTAATTTTATTGAAAATATAATACCTATAGCCTATGTTAGTCAGTGATAATGCAGCTTTCTAATGGTATAATAATTTTTGAAATCGGTCCGTAGTTTCTGCGTTTAGTCGAATACAAAAATACATGTAAATATTTCCTCTTCAATATGTTAGTCTCAGACTAAAAGAATAGTTCTGAGATGTTAGTATAGATGTATGGAAATCTGCCGGATTTGTTGACATTTATAATCACTGCTCCACTCCCTTTTGTGGTAGCGTGATGTTATATACCTACTTAGCCTTCGTCAATAAATGGACTATTAAGCTACGAGTTTTGTTATAATTCTTATACGTTAAACCGAAATAACGATCCCCAAAACACTGAAATAGCTACTCTAATAGACAAAAACATATTTTATTCCTTTAAATTTTCCTTTCACTGATGATTGATGAAACAATCTTAATAATATGCAAACTACATTTAGGTAGGTACTCCAAATAGGTTTACTTCGATGTTGTGTGTGACGTCGTCGCATCGGGTGATTGCTTGACTCCGATGAGTAGTTATTACGTGACACTTTATGAAAAATATACACATAAGGAAATCACAGTATGAATATAAATCAGCTGGTTTAGCAGTAGATAGGGTCTTGGGTTTGACCTGTGGCTATGATTGAGGCATAATTTTTCCTTATGGTGAGTAAATTGGCTATGGGGCCCGATACCACAGAATAAGTCATAGTACTACGCCTACGATACTAACAGCTGACAAACGGTTGCGTCTACGTAAAAGATCGCGCGTTCGATGCCCGCCCAGTGCAAGTAGGTAGGATATTTAGGCTTTCCTACTTGCATAGGTTTGTTCTGGTACCCGTCTACTGCTTCTATCTATCATCTATCTTCTAAACTTCTATACTAGTATATACTTAATTGTAAAAGTGGTCGTGTCTGTACATTGGAGATATTTAAAGAAAAATACTTGGGTTATGTTATGTTAACGATACTGAACACAATTTTTTTTTTTAAGTTTCCTGTGTGTTTGTTCGCGATGGACGTAAAAACTACGGAACGGATTTTGATGCGGTTTTTTTGTTAGAAAGGGCTTGGTCAGACTTAAAATTTTACGTTTGTTTGATCGCAATCGGTTGCGTAGAACCGAAGATATGAACAAAGGTCGCGTTAACCGAGATGCACGGGGTGGAGCCGCGGGCGGGAGGCTGAGGCTAGTCTATCTATCTATACTATTATATAATTGCAAAGTGGTCGTGTCTGTACATTGAAGATATTTAGAAAAAAATACTTGGGTTATGTTATGTTAACGATACTGAACACGAAAATATTTTTTTTTAATTTCCTGTCTGTTTGTCTGTTTGTCTGTTTGTTCGCGATGGACGCAAAAACTACTGGACGGATTTTGATGCGGTTTTTTTGTTAGAAAGGGCTTACTCAGACTTAAAATCTTACGTTTGTTTGATCGCAATCGGTTGAGTAGGACCGAAGATATGAGCAAAGGTCGCGTTAACCGAGATGCACGCGGGCGGAACCGCAGGCGGAAGGCTAGTGTATAATGAAGTTCATTTTACGAATATATTTATAAAAAAAAGGCAAAATACAGCATGAGTGTAACGCGCCTGATGTTGCATACGTCCATAGGCCATGGTAACCACTTTCCATCAGGTGGGTCATGTGCTTGTCTGCCACCTAAGTGGTATGCAAAAATATAAATATGCCTATCCACATTATAAAATCTATATGGCATAGTGAAGACTTTCGGGCGATAGGAGACTTAATCTCGTCAGTCAGGTCTAATCTAACCTTGATGAGACAACTTTGCTGCCGGGGATCTTCAACACCAGTTCAAAGCGTACCTACCAAAGGGTCGCACGTGATGTGCACTTGGAGTGAACTTATCATGAACTTAACAAGTAGATCATCAAAGCAGTAAGCAATTGAATGCTAGCGATGTAGGTATCCTATAACAGGTTAGAGATTAATCTGAATTTGCAGATTCCAAGTCCCCAAGCACAGCGGTAATGATCGCAATTTGCTAGTTTCCGCTGTAGAGTATACCTACATAATGCAAAAGGTGAATGAGACAAAAAGAGTAGAGGCGTTACAAATTTATAGTTACCTAGGTAACTACTTCCTTAACAGTGCAGCATTATAAATACTTTAATCAGACACTAAACGGGAGTAGGTAGGTATTTTTATATAAATAGTAATACAATTTGGCGATCAGCGCCTGAGCTCGTCAAGTGGAGTCAATTGGTAGTTCAATCGTGAAATATCCAGTTATTGTGGACCAAACACCTAACCAGTTAGCAAAGTGGTTCTGCATAATAACATATATTACTTAGTAAGCACCTAATACCTACCAAATGGTTACAAGGCCCCACGAATAACGTCAAGCCAACTTGCAGAGCTAGTCGGTGCACCTGCCAAACATCAATAGACCCCAGAATTCGAAGTGTAAACTTTTGGTGCAACCGAGGGATCGCTATAGGATGATGATGAATGATGCGGAGTTACCAGCTGAGTAACATTCTTCACAAGGTGACTATGAGATGGTGGCCAGTTGCCGATAATAAATTCCCTCCCTATTAGGTACCGAAAAACATAGTTTCTGACGATATGGGGATGAATACATTCTGCCTGCCTCCTCGGGAATAAAGCAGGCGATAAGTAGGCAGTTTATGTGCATAGGTAATGTAGTTATTCGTTGAAGCTAAATTTTCGAGAGCAAATGGACTGACAACTAGTCACTAAGATAGTGCCTAAAGTAAAGAATATTCGCCCGATATCTAGAAGTCATTCTTCTTCATCCTAGTTTTCAACATGTTTTTGGACAGTATTTTAATATTCTGATTCAGACTATATTAAAAATTAGGAGTTGATTTAGCCCCCTCTACTCAGCAGCCAGGACTGCAGCTTCGTATAGGGATATAACAGGAGAGTTGTATGACAAGTTTTCAGCTAGCCTAGCATGTACTCAAAATACGGTACCACCGCTCGGATTACTACGTTGCAAAGCGGAGTTTCCGAGATTCACGCGTATGTCCTAACGTCTAACGTTGTCCGGCTGCGGCAGGGTAATTCTTGCACACGAGCATCAGGCAGGAGTAGGGTGAACTCCCTGCGCTATCTTTGGTGGCGGCGTCCTATGTCACGTGAAAGTCTCTCTTATTTATTTAGCTGATTTTGTGTTTCCGGGACACCTGCCATTCCCCGATCTCGAAGGGAGACCTGCGTCAGAGCTCCGTCCCTAGTAGCAGGTAAACTGACTTTCAGGCGAGGTCGGCTCGGGCCTCGAATATTTTAGTGGGCGCCTGAATGCTCGCTTTGTAACATGTCGTCGTGTAACGCTGGTTAGTACCCACCTTAACAAGTGCTCTGTACCTACCTACACAACACAAATTACATCTGAATGGAAACTTTCATCCCGTATCTACCTAAGTACCTACGCAGAATAATTGCACATAACTATGTAAGTAGCTATACAACTGGTCTAAAATCTTCCACGGCCCGACCGTCATTCCAGTGATTTTCCAGTTACCGTGATGACGGGCGGTAATGATCGCAATTATCGCCTCTTACCGGTAAAATCCCTAATTCTTCCATAAGTTCGAAATTATTCTCAAAATATCGTTGGCCTACTTACATGTGTGTAACCTACTCTTCATAGAATGTTCAGTTTGCTATGGCGACCTTTTTGGCGTAACGAAATAGCGTTCTAGTGCTATACTGGAGGTCGCGGGTTTGATTCCCGCTTACCTAATGCGAATATTAGTATGGATTTTTTTAAAACAGGAACTTGATATACACCTTCTTACTAGCCATTCCAATTTCTGCCATATAAGCGGTTTATATCTAATGAGCTTATCATATATGTAAAGTAAAAGAAAATACCTATTTGCAAAAACTGAAAATTACTTCATTTTTTGCCGCACTGATTTTATACGTTCCGAGAAAGATAGTACCCAGGAAAATTAATTCCATATAATGTATATTGTTCTCTAGTCTAGTCGAAAATAAATGTCCTGTCCTGGTAGGTGTTACTATTTATACTAGCAATAATAATATAAGTTAATTTAACTGGAGGGGTCGACGGGAATATTAGCAATTTCGGTTAGGTAATTATATTCTTTTACAAAAAAAAAAAACCAATAAGTATATTTAAATACTGTTTTGGTGGCCTTGAAAAGGGCCTGGAGGATACTTCGCGGCTCCCTCCACGCGGGCCTAGTAGGCCCGCCGTCCCACGACCCCCTCGTGCAATAAACTCCCAAGGTTGATTTCTTACAGGCAAGCATATAGTTGCTGATCAAAGACATATCCCACCTTCTCCTTACCCCAGCTAGGTGATTACATCAACGTGCCGTTCAAAACGGCGCTCTTTTGTTTTCAAGGTTAATCATAATCCTTTCCTTAGCTCGTGGAGCTATTTTCAGTAGCAAGCTTTAGTCATCGTCAGACGCATATGCAAGTATACTTAAATAACGATTCGGAATATCCTGTATTTCGATATATATCCAATTTAATCGATGTATCCACAAAGCAGTAGCAAGAGTGAGTCTATCTGAACGCGGCAATAACTACAATACCTTCTCGCAAAGACTTAAGTACGTACTTTTTTCGTGCGGAAATCCCCACTTATACCACCCGTCAGCCAGAGAAAGCGTTGTCCTGACTTTTACGGGAGCGACGTCAATCTGTCCTCGGTATCCCTTGAATCGAGACAACACTATCTTACTTTTACTTTACGTTTTAGGTAATGCGCGTATTCTTCTGTAACTGGACAATTTCTCAAGGGCTGTGTATTTAAATTTTATCATTAGGTACCTATGGGAATAGATGGGCGTAACAACTGTAACAAGCATAATGTGGACAACCATATCTATGTACCTAAATATATAGGGAGGTATGTACCTACATTGATATAATGTGTATTGTTGTTAAGGGTCGATATAGGCGTACGTACCTATGTCAATCAGATGGTGTAAATTTTGAGTACCTCCAATCAGCGAGCGTCGATTATAACAATAAGTTCTGAAAGTAGAAGAAGCGAAACGCGTATTTCAGGGTTGTAGCAAATGGAAATATATGGCATCTGAAAGAGATGTGACTGTAAGTATGTAATTAGGTAGGTAGGTAATATACAAATAGAGCATACGGGAAATACCGATCGAGACGGGAACGGTCCCGCAGACGGCTACTCGAAGGCTTTCCACTTGTGCCCCTGATTAGCAGAGGGCACAATGGAACGCAGGCAAGGGGCGAGCTTGTTCTCCTAGCGCAGGCGCAGAGGTGACAAGACAACTGACAAGTGCGGTCACCTGCATCCTAACGACCACGCCAGCGCGGCCGTGACGCTATGGTGCAAGATCAGTCAGGGTGCGAGGGAAATGCCTAATTGGATAACCTTACGCCAGTAATTGGGACCCAAGACGGCGTGCTGTTTTAGTCGGTCCGAGTCCGACGTAACCGCCCCTGATGGTCGATGGTTATGGGTTATGGTATCCGTGAGGTGTGCCGCACGAAAAAAGCTTATAGCTGTATTATAATAATTAACTTGAAATTGAATTTATATTTATTTTATACTAACTGACCCGGCGAACTTCGTACCGCCATATTTTTTTCTGCCCGCGTGGAAGTCAGATTCCGTTCCCGCTGCACCTTCTATTCGATAAATACAAACCTTGGCCACACAATATTTAACACAAAACAAAAGCAATAGGTATCCAAATTAATTTAGTGCAGTCGTTCAGAAGTTATGTGCGTACTATACATTTGGGAGATTTCATTTTTAAGTATTTATATAAATTAAGTAACAGTCATCATAGCTTAGTAATTATAATAACTACTAATAACACAAAATGGTAATAGGTAAAAACTAATACCAATACATTGGCCCCCAAATTTAAATTATATTTAATTTCGTTATGTACACACATTCCGCTGAGTTTCTTGCCTGAATCTTGACATGGGTCCAGGGTCAAGGACATGGGACCGAGTTGCATAATGGTTTCCACACTTAACCATTGCGTGTTTGAGTGTTTGGGGTCCTATTAGTACCATATCGGAGCTTAAGCCTATCTCACCCGCTACTTAATGACCAATTTACGCCAAACTAAAAACGGAAATGGACCGCCGCCGGGGTCCAAGGTGAAGAAGGCCTAGGTTACATACTGTGCTTATAGATATTTCAACAACAAACCATTTGCATGCGAGGCAATGACGCAGCAAACGAGCTCGCCAGAAGAGGATCAGACATGGTTGCGATGGGACCTGAACCCATAATACCGATCCCCTTCGCATACATACGAAGCTTTAGTCGTCAAACGTACGAGGGAACAACACAACAGTTACTGCACAAACCTGGAGGAATGTAGACAAGCCAGGGAAGCACACCGATGCTGGATAACAGAATAACCAGGCGTCTCCGGCAACTGACCAAACAGCAGCTGGCTCTGATGGCTCTTTCAATAAACACCTCTTTATTTTAGGAATCACAGACAGCCCTCTCTGCAGAGCATGCAAGAGAGAGGAGGAAACGGCGGCTCACGTCCTCCTACACTGCCCTGTAACCGCCACATACAGGGATAAGTACTTCAATGATACAGGTACGCTCCGGAAGATCACCAGCAGCGTAAACAGTCTGCTGGCGTTCTTTGCCGATCTGGGGTGGATCGAATAATTGCCCACTCTCACGCAAAAACCGCGCCTTGACGTGGAGTTGCGGATACCAGCCCGCGATACCATACCAACAAACCATTTTAATTATTATAATATGATGCAGCGAATGAGGAAATAAATAACATAAAAATAGTCTTAATGGTAAACTATGAATAACAAAAATACGACATTAATTCCGTACGTGCTTTGAATTCGGGGGGGAAAATCGTTGCAAGCGATGACGTCAATGAGAAATCCTTGATGTGGTCAGGACTCACCGCCGCTGGCTGTATGGTGCAGGGTGCAGGCTTTGGGCGCACGCGCATGCTGTTTGTGACGTCACCTGCGCCTGCGCGGTTATAACAGCGCCCAAGCGGAACCGCGCACTCATTCGCTCGTCTGCGCGCACACCGCGCACCTCGCGTCACCTGGACCACGACAAGTGCAACTACGCGCGAACTTTCAAATATTGTATTATTGTTGTTTTGAACTGACTGTATTGTGACAAAATGCCGAAGAATATTTTAGCCGAGATGGGGTCCCAAGTGGGCCTCACACCCCGCAACACGCAGAGCAAGAAGGTAAGTCTACAATTAAAAGGTGCAAATTGGTGTAAATAATAATAAAAGGAAAACGCGAATTTGTGCTATGCTGGCGTTGTTATTGTGACATAAAACATTCTTACGACCAAATCGGTATTTTGAGATATTTGAGCCGAATGAATGGCTAGCCGAAGCTCACGGCCGGACCAAAATAAACTCTACCCGCACGTCAGTAGTACAATGTCAATACCGAATACCCTCGTCCGCGTCCGTAGAGAGCAGAGATATTATGTCGGCCGCACACGACCGCCTGTACCATGGACGATGCGCTGCCTGTAGATACTGTGTACCATTTGGTCTACTCAGTGGTATTAATGTCCACACTATTATTATATTAATTACTAAAATACTTAAATTTACTGCCATTTGAATATAGTTATCAGTGCCCGAGGTTTCATGTTAGATGAACAACGGGACATAAGTGATTTTGAAATTCGGCAAATTAATTATACTTCAGTGTAAACATAGTGTGAGGAAAAGTAAGTGATTTTAAAAAAGATGAAACAAACAGAAAATGATAATATAATGTACATATTTATAGACTAGTAAATATTAAAGTGTATCGCACTTATCAGCTCAATACAATCAAGCTTTATTAGAAGCCGATAACTGATCTATTAATCATAAGTAACCAGATCGCAAGCGCTTCCAGCGATTGCTTTAGCAATAAAAAACTGGCTGTTCGCCAGATTTCACACATTTTTCCAACTCTGTACAAGACCTAGTCGTATCCTCTATTTATTATGGAACACTTTTGGTTGCAATACATAATGTGTATCGCGGTCAATTAGTGTTTGTTTGTATAGGTACCTACTTTGATATTAGTCGATGAAAACCCAAACTATGTCTATCTTTCCATTTATCTTATCCGTTTGGTATTATAAGCATTGTAGACAACGGACATGTACCATTACATACTACAACCATTAATATATTACGTAGGAGATTAACAGTTGGACATAGGTAGGTATACCTAATAGTACCACAATTAGTAGGTACCTACTACGTCCTCTCCGCGAAAAGTTCTCCTTATCAAGGAAACTCATAGGTAGGTAACTAACTATGAGTTTCCTTGATAGGGAGAACTTTTTATAGATCTTATCTCATCATGCCAAACAGTGTCGAGGCAATCCTGAGGCACACACGTCTCTAAATATGTAGATATTTATTCTATGTCTAAGGCCACTTGAAATAATTAGTATACCTAGGTACTAATGATAATTGTGTACGTTTAGGTAGATGTCTATTATATTTATAGGTAGGTATACTGAGCGCAATCGGTTGAATAGGAACGGAGATATGACCAAAACTTGTATGATTGGTATATTCCTTGGTTTTTTATGCAGGGCCTCCTGAAAAAGCATCTGGAATGACCAGAACCTAACTTTGTACTTTACCTTAGCTTACCTTACCATCAGGCGGGGGATCAAGGTGAATGAAAATCACTCAATGTTTTAAGAATCTATTAGGTTTAGGTAGGTATATTGTCACAGATAAAATAAAACATACGAGTAGGTATATACAATAAAACTAATCAACAGGCTATGCTTCTTGGTCCTATGAATAAAAAAAGAATAGGTAAATAATACGTTAATAATGCGTCGTATCTAATATAAATATGTTTGTCTTAATTTACCTCAACTACTTATATTGATTTGGTCATCAGTCATCACACTCATCACTCATTAATCATCACCTTCAAACCTCACCTTCAAATGCACCTGCTGATTGAAGGACGAGGCTCTGGCGCAGGCTTGCATCTCGGAGTTGGGAATTTAGTCGCTCGCATAAAAGTCGTATGAGCACAGATTACTAATAATTAGTAGTACCCCGGTCTCCGGACGTCACCGAGAACGAGAATTAGTGATGAAATGTCACATCGGCATTCGTGACCGATATTGAGCCCTGTCCACGATCTGTGCCCCTTAGGACTTCACTGTTCTAATAAATTACATATTACTTATGATCACATGGGTTTTATTGAGAACCATAACTATGTGAGAAGGGAAGCTGGTAGGCGGCCGGGGTGCGAGGGATATGGCTACGACAATCTCACCTCCGGTTCCGGCGAGGGAAAATATACGTGGGGACTTTTCGCACGATAAAAAAAAAAAAGGGAAGCTGGTAGGAATCTTGTGACACGGATTGTGCGCCACTGTTCTGCGCATTACGTCTGTGTCTCTTTATATGTATATAATTGACTTGTTCGTCTCAAACCCGTTTGATGCCTCATGCTCATGGCGCTGCACGCAGCATACATTTTGCTGTAGCCTTGCTTTACCGCAGTCTGGTACTTCAAGTAGGCACAGATAGGCGTCGTGTCATGGCCGACAACTTTATTGGCTGGAGTGCAATGCCTCAAATCCATACATTTGTGGTGTAGTGATTGATTAATTGACTGTCACGTCATGGGTCCATTTCCGGTTAGTGAAATATTGGGACACACCATGTAGCACACTTTATAATTTTAATTCGCACCAATATTATTCCACACAGATACTTATAAGATAATATTTCAATTCAATTCAATGTTCAATAGAAAAGAAGCTTAACAGTGGGGCATCTCAAAACCTATAGAGCCTAGAGAGGCTAAGCATCACTCAGGTTGGCACCGACTATCAGGTGAGGTTTAACCCCACCGGCCAAACAATGGACGAAGCTTAGACGCAGGCTTTCCTCTCAGGGTTGGGAGTTCAGACGGTATTCGCTCCCAGAATACTCTAAACGGACCCTTTTTTTTAATCGTGCGCAAACTTCGTAGATGCTACTTTGTATTGTTAGAAGATATACCTGTAATACATCGATCTAACCACAGATATCCGTGGATCTAACACTGGAATGCCGTTATTGCAGTTCCGAAGTAAGTTTTATTGAATCAATAGGTGTGTAATGTGCCTATAACATCTTATGGGTTATGCAATCACGGAAATCGCACTAGTCATATTTTTGTTAACTTGCAATGTTTATGAATATGCAGTGTTGAGAATTTTCAGTTTATTTAAGTACCTAGATCAATGGGAATCAGTTGCGATGGGTCCCTATGAACCGATTCCTGCCGATTTGCTCTGCAAAGGGAAGCCGTGCTAGAGATGTTTAAAATAGTTTTCTTGTTGTTCTATACTTAAGAGTAAGAGATAATGCTTCGTTTACATACTCGCGGCAGAGCGAGGGAAGTGGCGAGAGAAGTGGGCAGGGACGTGGTGTGAATGGTATATTCGTCATGACACGAGTACTGCCGCGTATGTTGCTGCGAGTGTCGGCTTGGCGGCGCGAGAAGGAGCGGCAATACTAGCGCGATGAAGCATTCACATACTCGCGTCGCGCACACTTCGCATCGAGCGCTCGTTGTGTACGCGCGTGTCACAGTCACAGGATTACTTCGAATTTATTATCATGACAATGACGCAACCAATCGAATGGTCCAACGAAAAATCGGAGAATTTATTGAAATGCTTGCTACGGATCTAATTACATAATATAGGTAATACATATATAAAGGGTAGGTAGGTAGGTACCTACCTACCAAACTAGAATAGGTAGGTAGGTAGGTACCTACCTACCTACCAAATTAAAATAGGCAGGTAGGTAGGTAGTACCTACCAAATTAGCCTGATTACCTACCAAATAGGTAGGTAGGTAGGTACCTACCTACCTACCAAATTAGTCTAATTATACCTACCAAATAGGTAGGTAGGGTACCTACCAAATTAGAATAGGTAGGTAGGTAGGTACCTACCTACCAAACTAGAATAGGTAGGTACCTACCTACCTACCTATTTGGTAGGTAATCAGGCTAATTTGGTAGGTACTACCTACCTACCTACCTACCTATTTTAATTTGGTAGGTAATTAGGCTAATTTGGTAGGTAGGTACCTACCACTTACCAAATTAGCCTAATTACCTACCTACCTATTTTAATTTGGTAGGTAGGTAGGTACCTCTACCTACTAAATTAGAATAGGTATTTAGGTACCTACCTACCAAATTAGCCTAAGTATACCGACCAAACAGGTAGCTAGGGTACCTACCAAATTAGAATAGGTAGGTAGGTAGGTACCTACCTACCAAATTAGAATAGGTAGGTAGGTAGGTACCTACCTACCTACCTATTAGGTATAAACTAGAATAGGTAGGTAGGTAGGTACCTACCTACCAAACTAGAATAGGTAGGTAGGTAGGTACCTACCTACCTACCTATTTGGTAGGTAATCAGACTAATTTGGTAGGTACTACCTACCTACCTACCTATTTTAATTTGGTAGGTAACCTACTTACCAAATTAGCCTAATTTACCTACCTACCTATTTTAATTTGGTAGGTAGGTAGGTACCTCTACCTACTAAATTAGAATAGGTTGGTAGGTAGGTACCTACCTACCAAATTAGCCTAAGTATACCTACCAAACAGGTAGCTAGGGTACCTACCAAATTAGAATAGGTAGGTAGGTAGGTACCTACCTACCAAATTAGAATAGGTAGGTAGGTAGGTACCTACCTACCAAATTAGAATAGGTAGGTAGGTAGGTACCTACCTACCAAACTAGAATAGGTAGGTAGGTAGGTACCTACCTACCAAATTAGCCTGATTACCTACTAGCTAAGTATCTAAGTAGATAGCCTAGCCTAATAAAATGCCTGCAAATACTGCATTCGGTTAGGTGTCCACTTAACTTAACTAAAGTCGTCCATCTCCATCGCAAGGCGAATACTGTATGCGGGGCAACGCGATGAACATCGCGATGATGCGAGTGTTGGGCAACGCGATGAACATCGCGATGATGCGAGTGTTTGAATGCTAGGGCATTATTCGCGTGAATATTGCCGGCAAGGCGATGAGCAATGCGAGCGGCAGTATGTAAACGCGGGGTAAGATGTTTTCGCACTGGTTAGCCTTTGAAAATTTATTATCAAAGGCTAACCAGTGCTAAACCACAAAATTAGCGTAGCTGGGGGTTACGGAAATTAAATACTAGTATTATGGTCATTAATGTTGTAAAAAAATAGAAAATAAAGCTTTTACTGTTGTGTGCTTGCAGAAAAATGCTTAATAGTTATAGTTATATGTATTACGATAGTCTCTCTGTAGAATAATTCAGTTCGCTTGACTATACTGAGCCTGCTTCATCACAAATGAAGCAGGCGTTAACATGCACACACCGTATCGACATAGGTACCTACTTAATTAAATTATGCTTGTTTGTCGGATTGCTCATCGATATTCCAAAACTAACGAAGTTAACAGAACAATCTTTGTCAGACTTAAAATCTTGGGTTCGTTTGATCGCAGTCGGTCAAGTAGAACCAGAGGTGTGCCGGAGATGACGATAATCGACATCCAGCGGAGCCGCGGGCACCAACTAGTTCCGGTGTAGAATGTCCTAAAATATTATTAGGTACACATATTAGACGTAGAAATACCAAAACCATTGCAAATAGACATATTCGCGCATTAGCGGGAACCGCACCCGCGACCTCCAACCGTTCCACCCAAACAACACAAGTCGCTCTTGCTTGAACTACTTAGATGAAAGATAGTATCCCCATCTGAAAAACAAAACGAGGTAAATTAGAACAACGGAGACTAGCTGATGCATTTGTGCTAATTTTAGCCATATGTTTAGTAAATTACATTTAGAAACCAACAGTGCCCGCTCGTTGTAAACATAGATAACCAAGGTAAGCGCCCTGCATATTTCTCCAAAACTATCTGACTCACCTGATGGTGAGTGATTGTATTTCTCAGATAGTTTTCCCATCACCATCACTATCTTCGCGTTAATCCCTGTGGCTGAGAGCAGTTGTTGTAAATTCGTCTCAGTGAATATTCGTCTCAGTTGAAAATAGTAGTAAACTCGTCTCAGTCCATTTAAAATGATACTTTACTTGCGAAAATTCGTCTTAATTCGATAATTAGGTCCCACTAATACAATGATTGGTGAAATGTGGGTGTTAATTCACCTCTGCCTAACCCTCCGGGGATAAAGGCGTGATTGTATATTTGTAAGTATGTATGTATAATATATGTTTATGTCCAGAAACAGCCAAAAAGTTTATGTTGAAAAATACCCAGGAACTTGGTTTGCAGTCTTGCAATTAGAACCTTAGAAAAAGGACAATTACCCTACCTTATGTGATGTCTTATATTATAGGTACCTATCTAATATCTATATTTAAAATTATTGTACCTACCAACTCAAAATAAACCTTTCGCTCCTTAAAATCGACTTGCCAATTGATGTGAAAGTAATCATTTATTTTAATTCATTGTTCTCGTGAGCATTCCTGGCAATATTCGCTATCGTAAATGTAACACTTGCGTTTATAGTAAGTCACGTTTTCCGACGCGCACGTGCTTCTGTAAACTATTACTCTTCGAATGCGATGTATCACCTGAACCCGGCTCGCAGGCAGGCGGCCAAAACAGCGCTTGCCAAACGAACGAAACATCCGAATCATAAGATTAACTAATGATATCTATAATTTCCGTACCGACTATTTGTTTGTCTTTTATTATTATACAACGATAGCATTCACTGAATTAAAAAAAAGTTAATGTTTCGAATTAAACAGACACTAAACTGGCTGTGTGGAACAGAAATTTATCGCTTAGGTACTTACACTTTTTTTCACTTGTCTCACTTTAAAATTAATTTGCTGTCTCAAATAGGTAACAAAAAAAAAAATTGTAATTTGAGTGTATGGTCCCACTACGACTACGATCTTCGGGGTTGAAGCCTGCCCAACCTGTTCACCGGTGCGCCTGTTCATTAACAGACGAGTTTCAGGCGCGGACGAGGTTCTGGTGCAGAGGAGTGCATAGTAGGAGAGCGGACCTCGGGCTCTAAAGTTCAAGAGATGCAACCAGGATTAATTACGGAATTTTCCCGTACTTAATTTATTACTATTAGAACTATCGAGATATTTACCATGTATTGTTTGGAGTTTCTCGTACTTAATTTGTGCAAAGCGACTGATAAAATTTCGTATAGTACGAGTACCTAGTTGTTGGAAATTTGATCCCAACCGAACTGTGGCATAGTTTGTGTTTTACACTGCTTGTCTAGTAGTATTCAGAGTTTTCAGAGTAACCAATAATTATAAACACACTAGACATAAAACAGTATATTATGTCACAGAACTATTTTAAATTGATCGATAAAGTAATATTTGGTTTACAACTTGCGACCCAAAATATCCACGCTGTCATCGGTAGATCGGCGAATGGAGTTTACTTGTGTGCGCGTCTGTACCTACTGAAACCAGATGGGCAGACGGAGTATGTGTACTCCTCAGACTAGTGTACTCTTCCAGTCAATATTATATCAATGTTTTCAGTTAAGTTATTGTCACCGTGTATCTATTGCGCTGGAGTGCGCACAGATACAAAACACATTCGCTACTAGTGTTATGAAGATAAGCCGAGTTCGACGTCTACTGTAATAAAATTATTAAATCATAAACTGAACAATGCTTATCTGTTCAAATTTATTTAACGATAGGTACTTGTAACATATTGTAAATACTTAAATTTTGTTCATTATTGGTAAACAACGATTATCGCGAAACGGTCGATTAGTGTTAGGTAGTTTGTTTGTTCTACTCATTGATATAGTTTCCTAGGTTCCTCAGTGGTTCTACCGGTTCTACGTACGCGTAGGTACCTACCTAGTCGAACTGCTGAAGTGTATGACAGTCATAGACGATAATCTTATTGTAGAAAAATGCCTTTTAACGTCACTATTTACCCGATTTCGAAAAAATCGTGGTAGGTAGGTACCTAGGTACCTACATAGCTTTCATTGCATCCTGTATGATTTATTTCACTCACATAGCTACATAATAATTTTATTGTCTTATTTTATGTATTAGATACCTATGTGATTTGACTTAAGGGCCCGGTATGTATGCTGTAACTGCAACCAATGAAAGCGCGTATTGTTAGGTACCTACTGAACTAAACTTAAACAAACTTGATGTATCTTTTTAATATAATTATTATCTAATCTCATACTGAAATGTTAAAAACAAAAGATATTATGCAAATAATATCAAAATGAATTAAAAAAAATAGTATACATTGTGATACAGCTCTTCTATGGCCAACTGTATAATAATGTAGCTTTTTCCATTACGATACAACTTCAGCTGAGTTTTTTCTACATAGCCTGTAGACGCGGCGCAAGAGGCATACGTGATCATTTTGGCGCCCAACGTTTCTGTCATTTTACGCAAGTTTTATTAATTATTTCACGAGATTCCTTAGAGTAGTATACACTATACATGCAACTGCACATAATTAATTTGATCTTAAAACACTCGTGTGATACTATAAAATAACTCGCCTACGACTCGTTTTTTTAATTCATATTCGTGTTATTAGAAGCCTTAGTATGCGACAGTTTCATAAACTACCTACTAAATATTAAAAAACTAATTTTTTTGTAGGTAACTCATTTTAAAGACTAAAAATTAATTTTAGCAAAAAAGTTTAACCGACTTCAAGAAACGAAAAAGAGGCACTGAAAAGCGAAAAATAACTTAATTTACGCTAAACGCTAAAAAAAATAATATTAAAGCATTATTCAAAAATAATTTTTAAAATCAATGCATAAATAATATAATTAGGTATACACCGGAAATATAGCTGAATTTCAGAATATTCAGCTATATTTCCGGTGTATACCTAATTATATTAACTTCTGCGTACCCCTTCAAAGGACTCAGGCGTGATGTTATGATGTGTAATGGCAGAAACATTGCAATAATATGCCATTGCAGCAATCGCGGCTGATTTCCTGGTACTTTTTGAAGAGTTCCTTGGTCTAATCTTAGAAACCCATCATCAGATCTTTACGAAATTTAAATGGGACCCACTTCGGAATAATCTACTTACGAACAGAAAAATAATTTTCAAAATCTGTCTAGAATTGGCTTCACAATCGCGTAACAAACATACAAAAAAAAATAAAAAAAATAAAAAAATTGGGTACGAATTGAGAACCTCCTTTTTTGAAGTCGTTTAAAAAATAGGGTACGAATTAAGAACCTCCTTTTTTGAATTCGGTTAAAAACCGAAAGGTCAGGTTTTCATCAAAAGTTGCTATGAGTACAAAATTACTACCTAAGCAAGTGGAGTAAGGTATTAGATTTATTTCTTTTTTTTTGTCTTGTCTCGAATAATATTTAAAAAAAAAACAGATTTTATTATCTTCTATAATTTATTCATTCATTGAAATCATTCAGTGAAATAGTTACGAGGGAATATACCTACTTAAGTATACCTAAATACAGTCCACGACTAGGCCTCGGAAGCCATTTTACCAATTGGATAAAGAACAGTTGAAAATAAACATAATAAACATCAAAACATGTATCATCTAACTATTTTTGTGGCAAACGCCGCCAGCCTTTTGGGTACGTTGCCAGTCGACATCAATGGCATAGAATAAAAAGAACTTCGATAGGGAGGAATTTTTCGACGCCAGAACTTTTTACCTCTCTTTTTTTATTATTTTTCTAAATATTTCTGTTTCTTACTTTAGTTTTAGTTTATCTGTAATTAATTTAATAGTGTAAGCCTTTCTTATATTTGTTTGTAATGGATAGGCTACGAGACTACTCTACCCATTGATAGTAATTTACCTCAGTGACTCAACGGATTAGAAAAAATATTTTACTAATAGAAATCCATAATATTTGTAAGTAACATTGGCTGTATTCCTGTATTATGTCTTTACGCTATTATCCAAGGAAGAAGAGCAGTAATGATAAATGTCAATAAAACCGGTAGATCATTAATACAATACAATACAATATTCTTTATTGTACACCATATGAAAATACAAAAGAAAAACAACAATGAAAGTATTTGAAATCAATTAAATTACTGGCATATAGTATAAGGGTTAGGAGTGCAACGGGGGAGTACAGAATTACTGTGACAGAATGTCACGAGCGAAGCTGGGGAGGGAAGGTGCAGCGTAATCAGAATACAACGCGGGAAGAGTGGCAAGCAAAAGCTTGTTTTTTAAATAATCTAAAAGCGATGTATTTTCAAAACAAAGTGTTAACCGTTCCAATGTAGCGAATCAACTTAGGAGTATGTATCCGGCTGCTTGTGTGTACGTAAAACCTATAAGTGAGGTTGGTTGATTTTGATTCTGTGACAGGTTATCGACCTCCGTCTTTAAAAGAATTTAGGAGTCATGCATGACAAACATACACATAGGTATATGAATTCTCAGAATAATAATGACATCGAACATAGTTATAAAAAATATTGCCCCAAGAATGTAAAAGATTGCTGCCGCCTGCCGCCCACGCGGGGTATTTGCAGACAAATCCATTACATACTTACTGTCTAAAGATATAGCGCACTAAAGTAGTGAAAGTATATTTTGTTTCTTATAAAAAGTTATTTATAACTGATCCCATTTATGCTTCAAATCCCTAATTAATCTCACAGACAAGGTGACCTTTACATATAGTATAAAAAACCATTATTGCTGGAGCGCAACCAAGAGACACCTCATAAAGGACGTCATGAAAAGTTCACTTTTTTAATTTTACGTTTCCTTCCTCGCGCTATGTCAGATTAGTTGCTATTTTAATAGGTGGTATGAAAATGGAGTCACGATCACGAATGTTAATATCATATCTGACAGTAGGTACAGTATCTTTATCGTCGTCCTCATAGCGATTTCTCAGTTGCGTCTGATATTTGGTCTTCGGAATCTGAGACCTACCTTTTGTTTTTGATTGGTATGTTCGCTTTTTCGAGGACGACTGTCATCTGACCTTCTAATCCTGCGCCGGCGCCTCGTCTATTGTTTAGCAGGAGCACCAACGATACTTAATTAAAATCAAGATACATGAGCAGTAGTGTGGACGGTGGACCCCATGCCAATTCCAATTATTAGGTAATCTGTGCCCATGCTCCAAAGTGCAGAAAAAATTACTTCGGTTGCAACCAAGACTGTCGCTCTGGTGCTTTTGGGTGCAATATCGCTTTGAGGATAGTGATGTAGTAAGGGTAGGTACATTTAAATAGCTATTTATTATACATACTTATAACGTGTATTATAGTTAGGTACAATAAATATCTGCAATAAACAACGATGAAATATTTCTTCTAGACTATGAATTGTTTGATGACCTCCCTTGTGAATAAAATGCCATTAAGTTCATAATCCTAATATAAATTATGAACAGCCCTAACGTAAATTCCTATCTCTCCCGAGCCGACCGGGTTTCACTAATTCTCCGATTTGTTTTCCCAAGCTTCTACTAACTTCCCAATTGGAGTACTTAATCTCAGGATACATGATGACGGCAATGAACTCGCATCTTTTTAGGTAGATGCCGACCGAAATTTTAGCGAAATATAGCATAGTAATGCGCATGTAAAAATGATGGCGGTGGTCTGGGGCCCAATCAAGCAAACTCAAGCCAGTTATAGCTACCTACACCTAGTGATTCAAATAAATAGACAGAGGAAGAGAGCGAACCCCTGGGATCTAAAGTAGGTACAAGATTAACAAATATATATATAGAACATAGAACTTTATCCATTAGTTTTGTTATCATCATGTCTTCCATTCTAGAGCTACGCTCTTGAGTGCCATAAAAGTTCTTCTTGGCCTACCGTGTTTTTTAAAGCAAGTCGTGTTTACTGTGGTCGTGTTTTGTAAATGTTTTCCAGTACTTATGATAACTAAAGACTTTTACGTCAAAACGAATTACCTAGTTATTGGGTATTTGTCAGATACAATCAAGGAAGGCTTACTTATTAAAGTAGTGAACAAACAATAACCTGAGCTGAGATGCATTTCAATCATTCTTAAATCTACTTACTACGTACTACATACTAAGTTATTTGATTGCATACAATTAGGTACTCGTAGTAACGCTCACAGCAAAGCGAATGTGGCCATTGCGAATGAATGGCCATGGCGAATGCTTTGTGTTTTTTATTTATTTCAACAGTGGGCACTTTCCTCAGGGCAGAATTTCCCATCGAAAATATGAATATGAAATTAAATTTTCCTCCCGCATAATGATTTCCACGAGGTTGACTAGCTGATGCCCGCTGATTTATCCGCGTGGCATTTTGTTGCCGTTCCTGTGACCCTTCTTTTTAGAAAAATTCTTTCTGTGGAACATACGAAAAAAATGCACCAAATCGGTCGAGCCGTTCTCGAGCTTTGCGCTTAGCAGCATCCTTTTTTATTTATAAGAAGATTATGGATGTAAATGATAGTTGCTCTTTAAAATTATTCGAATTTAGACTTTTCATTTGGAGGAAATGATAGGAACGAGTATAAATGGCTCAAACTAAGGACCTTATTAGGATAATATACCTATGTACCTACTTACATTTTTCACGATAAAATTAAGATTCTACCTTGCACCAGTCAGGGTTGCTGGTATTTAATACCGAAAGTCGCAGTGGCACTTAAGAAGGTAAGTATGTAGTGAAACTCTAAAAATTAACACTTTGTTTATTATGTTGTAAACGTGATAATTGTGAGAGCTGTCAGCTGTCAGTAGCCTGGCCTCGACCACTGAAAGGATTGTTGGCAAGTTTCCTTTGCCATTTCGAGAAACTACACTGGAATGTTCGTCGCAAAAGTGACCTATGTAGCGAAATAGGTATGTCATCGAAATATTTCGTGACGTTTCTAGCAGTCTAATTCTGCACACGTAAAGCCGGTTGTACACTTTGGATCAGCATACACCAATAATATCAGCAGAATATTTATATTACCTGCAAGCCGGTGCCTTCTGTTTACGGGATGAAGTTATGGCTCTGGTTCTTCGATCTGGGATCTGGGGTCTGACAGCTAACAAAGTCCTTACAAGCCTGGTTTATGCTAAGTACCTCATTTAAATATCCTAGATGATAACATTGATAACCACGGGGCACAAAATCAAGAAAAAGCACCCTTGTACGTCGATAGTATCTCCTAATAGTGTTGACCAACTCACTCAATATATAATATATTATTATTATGACGAACCGAGTCACACAAATAAGTAATGTGATTGGTTCAACAATGAACAAGACCAAAAGGTAATGTAAGTTCAATACATGGAACATGTACACACAGCACTCGCACACAAACGATAGCTGCGCGACAAATTCCTCTCGAAATTATATTTCTTGATTGATAAGTTTACGTAAATTACGGTACTTCACTAATAATGTGGTTTAAGTATACTGTGGCTTTATCAGTAATAGGTAAGTAGTTCACACTTAGCGTAGTATAAATATTGTCTAACGTTGGCACAACGTGTACAGCCGGCTTAACACGATGTGAGTATATTGATTTACGAGTTCCCGCGGTTAAATGCAGCGAGTGCACGACGCGGGGCCGCGCGGCGGCGCCAGTGGCACAAGTTCAAGGTCATTGTTACGAACTATTGTGGTGGACGGATCTGAACAAGAACAAGACTGCACAAGTGAACACTCACGACGATACACACGGCTCTTGTGCCATTTATGCTGCACAGGAAGAGCTTGTGTGTAGTAGTAGGTATTACTTACTAGTACTAGAATAAGTAATTTATTCTGTGGTGTAAGTACTGTTAATCCTATTAATAATTATGTTATTTATAGCTAGCTGTTGTCCGCGTTGAATTCTGATCTCGATTTAAAAATAGTCCGGTCACTTTTTTTAATTACCTTTAAGTAGGTAATATCCTAATTAGTGCAGTTATTTGTAAGGATAGAAGCAAGGTTATTTTTGTTGTCGAACAAGTCATCCATATTATGATAGGTATCTTAGAAAAGACTTAAACCAACCTATGCTGTCTCTTGGTTTATTATTTTTGAGTTGAGTACAAAAGGGTGCAAGTGATTCATGCGAATTTAACTTTTAAAACCTGGAAACCGGCCCTACGTCTTGCATCTTTTACAGCTACTTTTATTCAAGTCCCACAGAACTGATAATAAGAGGTATTTATTTTCAGTTATTTGCACCTTTTTGTTTGCCGATTGGCGGTCTCTACTCTAGAAACAACAAACATGTCCATGAATACGATGCTCACCAACTCTACGAGAGCCTATCCTTGATTGATATACAAGAGACCTACAAATTGCTCTTAACTTGATAACATTCCACTGATTTTTCAATAAGAAATTTTAAGCCTGAAACTGAGTTCCACAATCAATTTCTTAAAGCACTAGACCAACGCTTGTACTCATATCCGACACACACGTGATAATCAAATTACAAGCGCGAGAAACAACTCGCGCCCTTGATTACACGCGTGAATGCGCAACATTATGGCGCATAAAAATATTTATAACGATGCCATAGGATATTGAAAACTGTTTCAAGGTAAACCTATTTAATTTAAATGTAGCCATTACAATAATAATAAAACTGTTGAATTAAAAATGTAAGCTATCAATTGCTGTTTCACGAAATGGAAACATATAATTTTATTATACTTAAGTAGATACTTTGTCCTAGAGAAGTTAGTAGGTAAATATTAAAAATCTATTCCTGTAACGCTGCGTAGGTAGCACAGCGCTCAAATAATAACTCGACTGGATTCGTCGGTGAAAATATTACTAAATCGAGTTTTCGTATTCAAATCAATCAAAAGTAATAAACGGACATCAAAGTGACAACTTTATACTCAAACGAGAAAACACTATCAGTAGGTACTAGGCGGATGATATTAAGGGATCTTAAACAGTATTTAAGTCAACTCGTTGAACTCTGCTGGAAAAGAAACCTTCCTCTAGGAATATGTACTGATAATGAACATCCACGGAGGCATTGCCCATTACCACAAACCGATCACTTTTGCCAATTAACAATTCAAACAGTCATTGAGGGACCTTGAATCGTATATGACTGTAAATTTTTAGCACCGAAAGTCAATAACTCTGTTACAAACCTATTCGCTCAATTATAACCTTACTTACGGCAATAGTCCACTAATTATTAATAACGCATAACTACTTCAGTATAAGTGTAGATCGTCTATTCCCAGCTGTGACCACTCAGATGTATAATGTTACATAATATGAAGCCGTTTTCCCATGTGATGGCATAACTTAAGATTTGAGAACGACCAAATTTAAGTTTTCTAATTTTTTGTAAAAGGCAAATTAAGAAAATTGAGCAGTACATCGGAAAATACGAGAAGGTAAAGCGCTAGTCCTTTATGACAGGTCTTACATATATCTTTTACTTTACCCTTAACATTGGTTACCTCTACTACTGATATAAGTATTCAAGTAACTAAAAAAAAATCATCTAAATAAAATAAAACTTATTCTTAAAAACATCTACACTCAAAAGATTATGTATATGTTTTCCCTGTAATTTTTTTTCAACAATGCATGCGGATCACCGCCAGTCCAGGCGCGCGTCTCTGTCTTTCGTATTGTTTTTTTGATTCGCGGGTCGGAAAATTTGTCATGTTTTTGCAGATACGACAAATGTCCCAGCATGTGATTATAAAAAAATCAATAAAAGTGTTATTGTAATATGGCAAATAAAATTATTTAATTTAATATAAAAATAAGTTATTGTACATTGTGTTAAAGTAAATGGTTATCTTAAAGTTTTTAAACGATAGTCGCTACAAGATCTTTGATCAAATAAAAAGCATCTAAATCCAATTTCATTATTTATGATAAAGTCTCGCTAAGATAAAGCAGGTATACAAAAAGAACAAGAATATAATTATAGATAGGTTACAAATTTACCCGGTCATAAAACCATGACAACTCAAATGCAGATTTAAGACGAGTCTCTTGCTTGCGAGGGAGCAGCTTTGACTCGACACGTAGTCGACAGTCGATGAGAGTGGTATCTTATTACATAAATAATTACTAATCACCTTAGCTTAAATAATTATAATAATCAAAACATCTGCATAAATAATAAATGTCAACCTTGTGTTTTATGAATTTAAAAAATATACTTTTAAATCGATTACTTCACGCCCCGTTTAAGATTACTAGTGATGGGACGACAAACACGTGTGTTGGCAAAGAGAAGCAAAGTCAAGTGGGACCGTTTAATTTGAGATGGTATTATTTATTGTATTTTGGCAATATCCATTAATAATCAGTGCCAATTTATGTCCGCGTAAGCATATTCATATTCGCGTAAACTTTCGATAAATGCATTGTCCAATTATATTAATTGCAAGCAACCGGTGATAGAAGTTGATTGCTTTTATGTTGCGCAATGTCCCTAGTAAAAGGCTATAAAAATTAATGAAACACGTACCAATATGGCCTATTGAATCGGCATAAACTGCGTCCAATAAATTAGCTAACGTCACCATAATGTCCCAGTTAAGCAGGACAGTCCTACTTTTATGTCATCGCTCGTCCCGTTTACATGAAACAGATGTTTGGTAACAAGGAAAAGCTTACCTTCACAGCTTCGTAGAGATGGAGACACTTTCAAACAGAAATTTGACAATTCATCTATCTATCTATACTATTATATAATTGTAAATTGGTCGTGTCTGTACATTGGATATATTTTAAAAAAAATACTTGGGTTATGTTATGTTAACGATACTGAACACAAAAATATTTTTTTTGAATTTCCTGTCTGTTTGTCTGTTTGTCCGCGATGGACGCAAAAACTACCGGACGGATTTTGATGCGGTTTTTTTTTGTTAGTAAGGGCTTACTCAGACTTAAAATCTTACGTTTGTTTGATCGCAATCGTTTGAGTAGAACCGAAGATATGAGCAAAGGTCGCGTTAACCGATATGCACGCGGGCGGAACCGCGGGCGGAAGGCTAGTATATTATAATTTTCATTTGTTTCAAATTCTACCATCAAAGATAAATCACAACCTATCACAAGAACACAATACTTCGTGGCGTCCTGTGACTGCGAATTATTTCTTTTTATAAACTAGGCAAAATGATAACAAGCCTACATACATACATACAACAACATAGCTCCGACAGACGTTTCTCCGCCGAATGAGCCGCCGACATAACGTGGCAAGCAGTTACCGCAGCCTAGGAAACCTCGTGAGATCAGATCTTGCGTTGTTGACCTAATAAGTAATGTGAGGCTCTTCTATACGTAGGTACCTACGGTACGCGGTAGATATAACGCGGGTCATTATATCTTGGACCTAAAATGTGCTCAAAATGTGTTGTACACGCGCAGTACCTTCCTACACGTTTCTTGGGTGTCTTTTGAGGATAGCACGGGGTGCTACGACGGTGGATGAGCTCAAATCCACCAAGTATAGATTATTACAAAACAATGAGCGCGCGCCAGGGCCAGAGCCTCGTTTGTCTCGCGATTTAGGTCCAAGATACGTGTCCTGAGGTAAACTGGTGCAGTGCATACCTAGCGTGCGCGCTCTTCCGCGCAGAGCTAAACTTTGCCGGCCTCGCCACTTGCGGGAAAATCGCGTGTCAAAATCTTGTGTTTGTGGTCGCACTCCTTCGCAACGGCTCGCCCGTTGTTAATGACACATGTGTGTATCAGATTTTTTAATCACGTTTTCAGTATTTTTGTAGAATTTAACTGGCGTCGTTGTTTGAAGTGAAGTTTTTTTAAATGAAAGGGCACGCTCCTTGTCGTTTCATTCTGCGTTTTATATCTACGTTCATATTCTTTGATAATAATAATAAATATATTTAGCAGAACAACATTCACCAGGTCCGCTATCTATATACTATTATATAATTGTAAAGTGGTCGTGTCTGTACATTGGAGATATTTAAAAAAAAATACTTGGGTTATGTTATGTTAACGATACTGAACACGAAAATATTTTTTTTTAATTTCCTGTCTGTTTGTCTGTTTGTCTGTTTGTCTGTTTGTCTGTTTGTCCGCGACGCAAAAACTACTGGACGGATTTTGTTGCGGTTTTTTTTGTTAGAAAGGGCTTGCTCAGACTTAAAATCTTACGTTTGTTTCATCCCAATCGGTTGAGTAGAACCGCAGTTGTGAACAATTATGATAATAAACGGAAAATGACCCGATAGACAGATGGCGCTTTTTATTATTATTGGTCAATTTTTATAGCTTATTACATCCGAGCAAGTATGTAAATTTATAGACTTTATTTTTACATACACAATTATGTAAACCAATACGTTTTTAATCTTGAAATTAAAATTTGAACTTTAATGATTTAGTTACAGAATCATAACTAGATGGCGTTCTCGCGTTTAAATTCAAGCTATCGTTTGGTTTCAAACTCCCGATATACCCGAACCGGTATTTTATTCTTCTTTTCTTTAAATTCTAATTTGTCAATATGTGAAATAGATGTCGGTACTGTCTTACAGTCTTATGATTCGTCACAAAATAAAATCGTCGTTTCTCACACAACACAAAGACAGATTAGAGGTAGAGCGTGGCGAAGGATATAGTGGAGTAGACAAGAGACACAACGGGGAAAGGGAGAGGCTGGTGGAAGGGCAAAGGTATTGGGCTTAGGTGACAGACAATCACACGGCCCACCTGATGGAAAGTGGTTACTGTGGCCTATGGACGTATGCAACACCAGGGACATCATACTCGCCCTTCTTGAAGTACCCCATACTATAGTCGTGAGTCGAACTGTAGTAGTGAGGTCGCAAACAAGCACACGGCCCTCCTGATGGTAAGTGGTTACCGTAGCTTATAGGCGAGTGCAACACCAGGGGATTCACAGTCGTGCTGTCTACCCTGTAAGAACAGAGAGATTCTGTGCCGTCAGCTCAAAAGATAAGTAGGACAAAGCCTTTGGTTTTCCCACTGACAGCGCAAAACCCCTCCCGTGAGCTCTGGCTACACCAGCGGAAACACAACACGAGATTATTAAGCCGCGGTCTTCTGTACGGCGGAGAGGTATACTGTCGTGTACCTAACTTCTCGGGTCGAATACAGTGTCTAATCAGCGTTCAACGCTCAACTCTCAGCACTAAAATTAACAACACCACGCGATAAACGACATCCACGCGGGCGGAGCCGCGGGCAACAGCTAGTAATAAATAAATACAAAAGTAACGAAATATCTTTACGAAGTTACACATAACCCGGAGCAAGACAGCTTAATACGTGATTTAATTTTTCATATTAAAAAATAAACGTCCCACTCTATAGGAAGAATAAGTACCTAGTCATTGTTAAGATTAGCAGACTGACGGCATCCTAGTTAGTTCGTATAATACCACACCCACTTGCTTGGCTAGTGCTCGGTGGTGGTACTTAGGTAGGTACGTAGCTACTTACAGAGCATACCGGTGCGGTGGCAGTGTCGGAAATGTATCGTGTAATTGATGTGTTTGTTAACATTCTATAGTTTCTAATATAAAAATGTAAATTAGTTAGGTACCTACTACAAGGGGGCGAATGTGGAACCAATTGCTCGATTTCTACATTAACTATAGTACCTACATTATTATATACATATCAGCATTACTAACATAATGTATGTATTATGTAGGTAGGTATAATAAATACTAAGTGTATGTGTGGGTATGCAAATATACACTGGAAAATTACTTGCTAGATAGGTAAGCCGTGCCCTATGTCGTTCGCGTTAAGACGACTAAGGTAATTTCGTGCAGACAATTTGCACAAGTTTATGCACAAAAAATCTGTACGATTTGCACGACATGCATAATAGATACGTAATGAATGAGACAGTAGAGGCGGTAAAACGCAGCCTGTAGTAGGTGTTTGTGATATTTTCATAATAAATCCGTTTATCCGGTTACAGGTTTGTGCGTTTCCAATATATATCCCAGTGTCATTCATGCGATTGCAATAAAAATTAGATAAGCATTGTGCACATGTCCATGAAGGTTGAAGGTTCCTCAAGCAGAAACGCAAAAAAAAATATTGTAAGAGGTATCGCAACGCATGCTGAGTATAATCTGATTTATTTTATAATATGTAGTAGGTTTTTTCCTGATTGAAGTAATAACGTAATTAATATACAGTTATCTATTCAAACAAAAACGTTGCTTCCAAGTATAATTATATGTATTATTAACCGCAGCTAATTAGATACCTAACACAGATAGGTTGGTTAAATCAATTCGAAACAATCTAATTAAAATTAGTGGGTACGGAAATTACTCATAAACTCCTTTTGGGTACAATACATTTAAAACGGTTAGCACGCGATCATCTACGTGTACCGCACGATAACGGCAAGTTTCGGTAAAGAAATTACTATCTGCTAAACTACAAAACATACATTCTGTGGCTGAATTCATAACCACTATAACCAGCAGCTTAGTCGAGGAGACAATGCCACAGTCTAGTAAAAACAGGTAAAAAGTAATGAAAAACGTCACGTCATCGGGCTCCCTTGAACAGGTTTTTCCTCGTAGAGCTCTTAACAACATTACGCATCTGACCTGTATTTCAATTCTATACCAACTTACGTGCCTAAAGAGATACGGAAGAACCTACAGATATATATTCAAACATATTATTGTATCTTATGCGCCAATGACTTGTAACATGTCCAATATATCACGATAATATATAACTATTTATGATGTGGTTAATCGCGTGCAATTGCTCGAATTGCAAGACTCAGGTTCAAAATTATAATTTTATCATAATAATAATAAAAAAATAAACATAGTATAAGTGGAATGGAACACAAACGAAAAATGTTTAATGGAAATTCCCGGATGAATAACCCCTGTGCGCAATCCCCCGTTTGAGTAAACCCTGTTTCCCGTATGTAGGTATAACTGATATAAACTGACTACACTTGAGTTCTGTACGGTCATTGGTTGAAGACGATCAATAATATTATCGTTGATGTATTACATATAAACATATTGTTACTAAAGAATATTTTAGCACGTTAAGGGTTTAGTATTTGGTGAGTTAAGTTTATACAAGATTGACAAACGTGCGAAAGTGATTCTCATTTGAAGTTTTAACTAGAAGATTTTCAGATATATGATGATCACAAAATATGTGAAGATTGTAAATCTTATAATGTGAAATAGTAGCAATTGTAACCAGCGACTTCTTAGTTTTTCAAGGCTGTGACACTCAACGAAACAGAGCAATGTAAAAAGAATAAAATTTTGTAGGTAGGTACTTAATATTTAAAAATATAATTTTAAAAGTTTATAAGATGAACGTACAAAGAGAATAATAATAATCCGCGGTGGAGTATATGCATATCTTTTTATTTCATTACTAATTATAACTAAATAACGGATTTAAAAAATAACAATGATCCCGGGCATCGTATCGTATCCTATTAAAAATGCATTTTCAAGGATGCAATGGAACTGCGCTCCCTACAAATAAATGGTAGCATTCGAAGGATAACAAGTTTTGTTCCGCATTCGCTACTCATGCCTGCCTTGTACTCTTTAATCATTTCTTAAAATTGAACGCACTTGCAATTTTTTGTGCATTACGTGTCTACCTTTGTTTAAGTTTAATAATGTTTAGTTAGTGTTATATTGCCGAGATAACATTTATCCAGAATCTGTTTAGCCGTTTTGGTGTGATTGAGTGCCTAACAAAGTAACAATCGTGCTCTGGATAAATTTCATTGTAATTATTTAGATTGTATTATTAATTGAAGTAGTTGTAGTGTAGTTTAGTAGTAAATATTAATAATATATGAACTATTATTAACTAAGTGTTGGCATTCAAATTTTAATATTATCTATCCCCAAACTCTCTGATTTATCCGCTTGAAAATATTATTCGCGCAGATGTAAATGAAGCTTACCCCTTTACAACCTGACTGAAAAAGAAATCATATTTGGTATTTTGACATAATATACTTATTGTTAGTGGGCCCAGTGATCTAGGAAAAATAATAAAAAAAATCAGGAAAGCCCAGTTTCCCGGGAATTTCCCTGCACGATCGTGCACCTCAGGTATAATCTGACATATTCATGACCGTGCATTTTTTAATATTCTTATGTTTACACGCAAATAAAACCAATGAGGTATAAAAAAAATTGTTTAATCTGTATGGAATTGTTAGTCCCATACATAAATACACCACATGGACAGGTCGCTCAAGGTATGTGTGTGGCTAATCTTCAAACGTTGTGACTCTCCAGTGACGTGGGCGGGAACCAGAGCGACTAGGACGTGCTGAAGTTGTTGACCTTGTTGGCCGTGAGCTGGTGGAAGGTGCAGGATCAGGAACTTCATTTATAACTATTATTTGCTTGCTCATCCAAACCATCAAGGAAAGTCTGATTAAAATTCAGGTTCTCATTTTCCAAGTCGTCGAAGAATTCTTCGATTTTTGACTCATTTCCTTCTCCTAAAGCATCTATAATGTCATCTTCGCCAAGAGCATCTAAAACAACAAAACAAATAGGGATATATTACATGATAATTAATATCAAAAATAGGTTATTTACACAAATAAAGTACAGTTGAACCCTAACAAGCACGTACGTGCATCTTCAAATTAGATGATCAATTAGTAAAAAACTAACGAATTAAATTACATCAAAATGCACAAAACACATTTATTACTTCACAATAAAGTGTGTTCAATAACATAAAACGTAATTTTTAAGTAAATACTCGGTAAATAAAATACTTACGTGAAGCGCCTCTCCCGCCAAAAAACGCAGCCATCTTTCACCACGCACTGTGGCTCACTAACATGTCATATAGGGATGTTAAAAAATAATCGATTTTTAAAAAAATCGATTATTTTTTTCTTATAATCGATTTTTTAAACGCGATTTTTTTAGTAATATTAATCGATTTTTAAAAAATCGATTTTTTTAGCTCACACGTTTAAATCGATTTTCGTAAATGCGAAATTTTCGTAACATTTTATGAACACTTTGTATGATATATGACTTCTCGGTTCTCGAATCACTCACACTATGGTTACGCTAGTACTATTATCTGTTCAGTTTATAGTTTTATTTAATTTATAATTTTCTAAAATAGTTACAAAAAAGTTTGTTCATATTGTTGTGATAATGAAAATATGATACGGACAAAATTGACTTCCTTGACTTATCTTTGACGACAAACTAACAGTAAAGGTCCAACCCCACCAAACGGACGGCATCGGAACGGATTTTACAATCTTTAAACAAAATAAATCTTATATCACAGCATTTAAAGTTTATATTACCAAGTCACGCATGACAGCTTGACGTGCGTCATGCCACCGCACGTCGCTGTCAAGCTGTTGTGCGTGACTTGGTGATATAAACTTCAAACACTGTGATAATAAGATTCAATTTTGTTTAAAGATTGTAAAATCCGGGCCGATGCCATCCGTTTGGTGGGTTTGGACCTTTACACCGCTGCCTGTGTCATTATAACAATGACAGCGAATAGTGTGACGACTATAATTTTCTTCCCTAACCGTCACACCAGTGCCAGTATGACACAGCGGCAGCGGTGTTACGGAGCGATCGTCGTTTCTTTTAGTGTTGCCAGTAAAAAAAATAGTTTTGCGGAAATCAATTTCTACATTTTTATGAAATTGAAATAGTTACCTTGAAAGTTTAAAAGAACATTTTCTTTGAGATTTAGTTATAATTGGTTATTATTTTTATTAATCATATTATTTTATTTTATTTTTAATCTGATAATTTCGTAATGTCAGTAGGTTTATTATTAGAATACGAAAAGCATGCAGATTTTTTAAAAATTAGGAAAAAAATCGATTTTTTCAAAAAAAACGATTATTTATTTTCATAAAATCGATTTTTGAGAAATCGATTTATATTGAGTAAAGAAAAAATCGATTTTTATTTAATCGATTTTTTTCCTTCAATGTCACATCCCTAATGTCATAACGTGTAAAAGTAGTTTTTTTCTAGCGCGTAAGATCATGCACGATAGATCGATGCCGGTTGCGTTCGGAAAAACAAAATAAAAAAAGTGCCAGATTTTTTCTAAGTTAAATGCACGCTTGTATGGAGTCGGGTGTAAAGGGTTACATCGTTAATAAATCGTCGCTTAGTATTCATCACAGAACCATCAAATAGTTGATGAGATTACTTCCTAGAACTATTGCTATGCGTGGCTGCACCATAGATGTTTACTTCTAGAGATATGCCTTTAGTGCCAATATGTTTGACTCCCAGTGTCACATACTTACTCGATTTCAAACAAACTCTGTTTTTTATACAATTTAGGTGGCAGTTATACAACGCTTGATACAAACTTAAACACTAATTGGCAACACACCAAAGCAACAAATGCACCAATGGAGCAAAGTATCTAGATTTACGCAGCAAATCCTTCTTGATATCTCTCACTAAACACACCAAAGCAGTATTTGCTGCGCACACAGCAAATTGCCACGAGAAATGCTACCCTTATGTTTTTTTTCATATCACTTTCACTTAGGTCGCAGACAAGCACATGGCCCACCTGATGGAAACTGGTTACCGTGGCCTATGGACGAGTGCAATAGAAGGGGAATCACACTCGGGCTGCTGACCCTTAAAGAACAGAGATATTCTGTGCCGTCAGTATTGAAGACAAGCACTTACGCAAACATTGTCATGCGAAGCTGTTCAATTGACCTGCACTTTAATAATGAGATATATTAAAACTATCAGGGTTGGTTTTAGTAAATATCTACTGCACAAACTGTACATAATTTTTATAATAATAAGGTACGCTCAAACACCTCGTAACAATTGCGGACAAGGTGTTTTTATTGAGGCGAAAAAATATAACTTCTCGCATGACGGTAACTAAGTAAATCTTTTTTTGTAAATCGTTCAGTTTGACGGCTTCATCCTGGCTTCATCAGAATGCATGTTTGCTCTGTGGACATGGACATTAGGAAATGTTCGACGCACATTAATGGACTGCATTGGAATGTTACGTCGGGTGCGGTGCGAATGGTTTTTCCGAATAGAATTAAATCTTGTTACTCCAAATAATTTAGGGAATTTACACATTAATTAACTCATTATGGAGTATTAGAGGGATATCTTGACAAGTTAATCACTGTGAGGCACGTAGATCTCACGACGAGGGCTGGGCGCATTCAAGGATACAAAAATATTAGTAGATGTCTTTATAGTTCAATAATGTTCACCGAAGTTCTGTTTTTATAGAAAACTTTAGGTACGTTAGGAGAATTTAGGTGTGGTAGAAATTACATAGGGTCGCGTATATGTTTAATGTATTCGTCAAACATTTTATTGTAAGCAAACATACCTACTTAGCTCACTTGGGTCTGAAATAGAGCTTTAATAGAGCTTTTTGGGTTAGTAATGTGGGTAAGGATAAGGAGGTACTAAACTTATACATAGTACATAATTAGTATGTATTGTAAGTCCCAGGGAGAGTTAAACTACCTGGGAAACCGCATCGGAATGAGGCGCTTAGGATTCATCATAATATAATTGAGTTCGTGGTGCATGGCGCGTCAATTTTATAGATAGTGGTTAATGTGTTTACTATTTTAAGAATTTCTAACTCCTCCAAATTACCTACTTCTTGACTTTATGATACCTACCTAATTTAATTTGTATGTTTTCATTTCGGTCGGCAGTCACATGACCTGGACCGTGTAAGTTCCTATAATGTTGTTCTTGAATCTGTATCACACTAGAATGCGAGTCTTACCTCACTGTGAGTTTATAAAACGTAAGCGCACCTAAAATCTCCAATTTGTAATGTACAACTTCAGTTGGCGTAGGCTGAGCTAATTATGTGTCGGTTCCTGCAATTTGCTGGCATCAGATGAATTTATATTAGCGCCGTTTGCCAAATATTTGTCTCATTTAGTTTGATGCATTAGCGTGATTGTCTAAGGGGTCCTCTACACGCCGACAGATTCATCCGCAGATGTCATCGGTGGATGCGTCCACCGACGCGCGACGTGCAGACAGGACGACTTGCTCGTCTGTGGTAGGTACAAGTAAACTACCTAATGTGTATTTTTTCTTGACCCATTTGACCCATATCTTGGTAATGCTACATTGATGCTACACAATTGATTTTCTTTTTAATGTATAGGTACTTTAGTATTAATTATCTGTGGTTTAGGTAAGGATGCAATTTCTTTGGCGATAAGCAAAATTATTCAAGATTTATAACTACTAAATAAATATGACAATGTTCATTTGTATAATATTCCTTTGGCAAATGAAATCTTCTTTATTATTGTACCAAAAATATATATGTTATCGCTAAATATATTGAGATATACAAAGCAATATTTTTTTCGCGAGTGTTTCTTTGCAATTTTTTTAACAAGAAAATGCTTCATTTATCTAAAATATTATTGAACTCAACTGTACCTACTATATAGATCCACCGATGATATCTGCGGATGAATCTGTCCACGTGTAGTAGAGTCATAAAACGAGGATTTTTAATTTTATAAACGTGCTATTTTTCTTCTTCTTCATCCTAGTGTTAATTTAAGGTAACATTAGGCGATATCAAAGCTTTGCAGCTAGACCGTTGTTTTTGAACTTTGTAGGGCTCCAACTACCCGTAACGACTGCCATTGATGTTCTTATGGCAACCGGAACCGACGGCTTAACGTGCTCTCCGAGGCACGACCAGACCAATGCAAATACCCATATTTCATGCACTCAAATATTTGCACTGAGCGGGGATCGAACCCGTGCCTTCTGCGTAGCGGCCGCGTCACTACCGCTAGCTAAAGTATATACTTATGTAGTAGCAAACACAGTACACACACACTAAAACACTCCTTCACAAATGAACACGAACAAGAACACACTCATACACTCTTTCAAAAAAAGATTAATGTGTTGCCTATGTAATATAAATAATGTTCTAGAGAGATAGCACACAATAGTAATGTAGTTTTAACGCGAGCACACATAGGCACAAAAACAAACCCAAGTCTAAATAATTTTTTGTTGCTCGATGTAGCGACAAAAAGTGCTAAGTACCTACGAAAGCTACATGTCGCAGTTGTGACTTACACTCAAGTAACAATATAATATATCAATGGTTACACTGCACCAGTGGCGTAGCTAGATGACCAAGGGCCCCGGTGCAAAAAGAAACAGGGGCCCCCCTATTTTTTCTTTTTGGTTCCGAAAATTCCCTCTGGCGTCGCACGTCGCCTTACAGAAGTAGGTAAATGATGAGGTGGGCAAATCTCCTACCGGTAGCTAACACGCTGTTGGGGATCGAATCCCTCCTCTCCCTCTTTTTCGTGTGGAAGTCTCGGGTGTCAATCGCATGGGTTGCCCAGGACCAACCCTCCCCCTTACTTGCTTTCCACTGCGACAGTTCATAGTTCAAAGTTCATAGTTAGTCTATGCCATCTTGAGCCAGGCGCAGCTGTCTCCGTTACCCAGGGTGCACCGCGTCGAAATTCTCGTCCAAGCGCCTCATGCGCCACCTCACTGAGTCTGCTTCTGCTAGAAAGACGGTTAGTCGAAGGAGATCGTTCCGTGATCGCCACCGCCCTTCTGTGGTACGGGAGAGTTCACTATTCTAGTACCGGCAAAGTTCAATTCAATAGGTGGGTTGCTGAAGCAAACCCATATCACAAATGGTCTTCAGTAGACGACCAGTGATTCTCTAACAAAATAAAATAAAATAAGTAGGTACATACTGGAACTCGTATTATTATTAAAATATTACTACAATCAATTGACTATAAGTAAAATATTTTATTAAGACTGCTAGAATAATATCACTCTCTAGACAACAAGCTTGGGGGCTTCCTGAGGGCTCAGGGGGCCCCAAGCTAGCTGCAAATGTGATGGCGAATCTTTCAACGAGACAATACTGCACAAAATTCCCAACAAATGAGTTGCACTGATTAGTTGTGTTACACTTACAACCCATTTTCGCATTCCAAAAGTAAGAGATTTTTGGTACTCGTAGTTCAATATGAGATTTACTAGTTAAGGCTCGAGGAGCGCCTGAGCCTGGGGGGCCCCCTAGGCCTGGGGGCCCTGGTGCACCGCACCACCTTGCCCACCCATAGCTACGCCAGTGCACTGCACACACATTGGGAGCCGAAGGTCGCAGTAGCGCCTCTCCAAAGGCTAAAGTAGTAATTTAGTGGCAAAAAATAATCTTACGTATCTAATAATTCACTTGTACTATAACGAAAATCGATTTGTAGACTTCAAAACCATCCATTCTGGTTGTCAACCTTATCACTCTTGGGAGCAGGCAATATAGTAACGATCTCTTTACCCTGAGTGGAGATTCAAGAACTTAAGCGAAATGAATTACGGCTGCTGGAATACTTCGCGTACACAATTTATTTCTCCGGTAAAAATGATTTAATTTTTCGACCTTTCAGTCAGCGACGTAAATTCATTACTGGCAGATCACAACACGGGGTCATTGCACCGTGCGTGCAACTCGCTACACTGGCCCGCGCCGGGGTATTTTTGCTGATTGGCGAAAATTGAACCGCGGCGGCACCACGCCTCGGTGTACTTACTTATATTAAATTTACTTATGTAGTGTTTAAAACAGCATTTACCTTATACTACGCGGTACTGACACTTCCTTTCTTCTTCGCAGATTCTTAATTTGAGTATTTCGTTCTTCTTGTAGTACAGCTGGACACGGAGATATGCTCTAAAGATTAAGTCCAGTCCATCTGTTTGTCACCAGGCTGTTTCTCATAAGCCGGACTGTTGAAATTTTCACAAATAAATGATGTACATATTTAAAATTTCAAAATATAATAAAATAAATATTCAAGGAGAAATTTTTGTACAGTTTTTTTCTCGATATTACTCGAAAAGTAATTGATTTAAATAAAATAAGACAAATTAAGAAAGGGGAGATGGTACCATGGTACGAACCCCTTCATGCGCGATTCTGATTCGCACTTGGCCTATTTTTATCCATGTTCAAATAGACAAGTAATTAGTTTTGTTAAAAGTATAATAATTGGTAGGAGGTCCTACTAGTAGATATTTAATCAGTGCTGTGTTACATACTTCAAGGATAAAATTGTCGTTTAGAAAGGCCAACCTTCCAAGTGTGCAAAGACCATACCTAATAGGTAGGTACAATCAGCATCAAAAGTTAATGATAAATACACAGATTGCCAGAATATTTTAATAGAACTTAATTGGACTACAATTTTAATAAGCTCTACAAAATACTTTGCGCAAAATCAATTTTTTGAACTACATATTTACTTTTGACGCTGACCATATAATTATATTTTTAAAGCAAGACAAGTGTATATCTACGTATATCATTACGTATGTACCGTTAACAAATTTAATACTTATGTACGATTAGTAAACTTAGCGAAAAAAATTATTCACAATCCGATCAACCCGTGCTTCAATATATCAAGCCTATGTCCAGCAGGCAATAGGCTAATTGATAATAATAAACAATAATAAATAAATAAATAAATATTCTACAATTGATTGATTTATCTAACACTAAAGTAATTATCCGTGGCGAAGGGTGAAGATTTTCAAAAAAGAAACTGGGGGAAAATAATCTTAGGTATCTCATAAAGAACACAACCATTGTAATTTTGTATAGACTTCTGAGCATTCTAATTTCAGATACTGAATTTCAGTCACTAAGTATAAAATTGTTTAATTATTTTATATTATGCAAAGGGAAGCCGGCATAAATCGTATTATAGGGAGCCCTCGCCACTGGTACTTACATACATTAATCTTATTCTTAAATGCTTACAAAAATATTTATGTACATCAATGAATGTCTTTCAATGTAAATACATTGTAAAACTCGTTTGTACATTTGCTAGTTCAGCAGCTTTTGCCGTTAACTGTACACAAACGTTACAACGTTACGTTACGTTACTGTACAATATTATTGGTAAAAAATGGCAAATAAATCATGTTTGTTATATGAGAGTCTACCAGTGGCGACGGTTAATAACACGATTCCGAACGGCTTGTCTTTGCAGAGATATAAATAATAAATAAATAAATAAATATTCCACAACATTCTACACAACGCTTTCTAGACCCATGGTAAGCTTAATTAGCTTGTGTTATGGAATCTAGAATGCGGATATACATACTTAGATACTTTTTTTTTTTGTAAATACATACATATTATACATAGAAACACCCAGACCAATGCAAATATTTATATTCATGCATACAAATATTGGCACTGAGCGGGGATCGAACCCGCGCCTCCTGCGTAGCAGCCGCGTTCACTACCGCTACGCCACAGAGGCAGTCAAAATGATGGTAGAGAGTAATTGGATTACAAAAAAAACCACCGGCTTCCTTTTAGAAAATGTTCATCCTTCGCCACTGCAGCACTGGAGTCTACCTTAAATACCTAAGTAGTTTATTATGGTTTTAGTATTGGTTGTTATAGGGAGTACTAGCTGTTACCCGCGGCACCGCCCGCGTGGATGTCGGTTATCGCGACAAATCATAGCAAATGTCCTTCCCCAAGGTCTAATTTATCTCTACCAAATTTCATCGAAATCGGTTGAGTGGTTGAGGCGTGAAAGCGTAACAGACAGACAGAGTTGCTTTCGTAGTTATAATATTAAGTATCCAAGTATCTCTCTACCAAATTTCATCAAAATATCTTCAAAACTAAACTTTCATCCCCTATACATGAACTTTCAAACAAATTTTCATCCCCTATCCCCCCGCCACCCTTAACCCTTTCTTTCGCGTAAAAGGTAGCCTTTGTCCGTTTCCAAGTTCTAATTTTGACCCTCCATTTACGCGAAAAAAGGTAGCCTAATGTCCGTTCCCATGCTTCAATATCAAGATCAGTTCAGTGATTTAGGCGTGAAAGCGTAACGAACAGACAGACAGAGTTACTTTCGCATTTATAATATTAGTATGGAATTGATGGATTAGTTGGTAATATGGTTGCATCTACAAAAACGATTATTGTGAAAGTAGAAGAAATGCAATATGTAGGTACCTATACCAGGATCAGTAATCATATTAGGTCGAAAAATGTTGTACCTATCTGCCGCCACCAATGAGAATAATAAGCTAATAGCTGAGTGTCCCAAAGAAATCGTCTCAGTTGTCCCATGATGGGACAACTCAATGGAACTAGTGGGATAGACAGCTGTATTCGAAGAGCTGAAACGGCATTTTGACTTTCATTGCAGCTTATCGAATGAGCAGATTGCAAGCTTCGTTGAAAAAACCAGTTATCTGAGGTTACGGAAAGTGTCGTTTACGATTGTGGACTAGTTGCTTCTCACCAATTACTGCTTAGACGGCCTTGCTGCCATTTATCACTATCTCACTACACACAGACCCGCCTACTAGGTGTATAATAACATCTGCTTGTGGGTAGGTATTATATATATACTTATAAATTGCTTGTCCTGACCGCGTCTTACTGGCTGATTCGTCAAGTCAGAGCCCAAACCGCTGGGGTTGAAGTTTTGATAGTTGAAGTCATTAATGTGGATAACATTCAGTACGAACTTAATTCTGCGAATAAAGTCTCTAAGGGCAAACCAGACTACATTATAATCTCTGTGCCATTTTTCTTCCAGACCCATACAGCTGTTCTAACGTGAATGAGTAAAAAGTAAAGATAACCTCCAAAAACACTGGTGACATCCAGCCTGAAAACCTATTTAGATACCAGTAATAGGTAGGAATTATGACCTAGGCGAATTATAACCACATTTTATTCACTCGGCTAAATTTCACTGTCTCTTAGATCTGGAAAATTCATTTAATTTACCGCTTTACTCAATAAAATTAATGAAGTGAAATGTACTTAGTAACTATATAAATCAATGGTACCTACTAACGCAGTATAAATTGAATTGGCACTTCAGCACTTCCAAATTAGCCACAAGTGCGTTGTAATCTTAGATTATTACACTCTTAAACCCATTGATATACGAGTACCTACAATGACCCGGCGGTAAGACCCATCATGGGGGAGTGGCTAGAGAGGCCACACGGTGGCCTCTCTTTCTGGCTGACGCAGATTATCACCGAGCATGGATGCTTCGGGCGGTATCTGCATCGGACCGCGAAGAAAGAGCCAACGTCCGAGTGCCATCACTGCGACGCGAGCGAGGATTCGGCGCTGCACACGCTCACCGAGTGTCCGGCGTGGGAGACGCCGAGACGGGAGCTGGTGGCGACCCTGGGGGTGAGAGCTCTCACGCTCGCCACTTTGCTCGCAGCGATGGTTCGCTGCGCGGATGCGTGGGCCGCCGGCGCCTCCTTCTGCGAGCAGGTAATGCTCGTGAAGGAGGCGGCGGAGCGGGAGCGAAGGAGAATCGCAGACCTTGCGGCCCGCGAGGAGCGAAGGAGAATCGCAAACCGCGTGGCCCGCGAGGAGCGGCGGCAACTCGGGCGTCGGAGGTCGCAGAATGACCTCCGTCCCCCATGAGCGCGGGCCTGGGGGTGACGGGTGGAGCCGCCTGTCACCCTAGCAGAAGCAGGCCGCGGCGGCAGCACGCATTGCGTGCTTCCCCACACCCGGGGGCGAGTCGGGGACTCTGTGGTCCCCACACCGGAAGAGGGCCAGATCGAGAGATATGGTCCTGGGTCGGCCGGGGTGCGAGGGATATGGCTACGACAATCTCACCTCCGGCAACTGACGGCCCACAGACGGCGTGCGTTTTAGTCGGTTCGAGTCCGACATAACCTCCTCCGCCGGTTCCGGCGGGGGAGGTATCCGTGTGGATTTTTCGCACGATAAAAAAAAAAAAAAAAAAATAAAGTACCTACAATGACCTACATTGCTGACTTAGACCATTTGTATAATAATCTAAGATTTTTACTATGCTGAAACCTACATTAATTGGTGAATGTATTATGAGATTATTATCAGTAACCGAAATTACTAGTATTCCGGTTAAGCCTCCAGCTAAGCTAAATTACTTGTGTTAAAGTACGCGCCAGTTAGTGTGGCAATACGAGTGGAACAAAGTCTTACGAATGCGAAGTAACAAGAAAGGTAAATCAAAAATATTAAGAATTAAGAATTATTACATTATCTTTTGACATTGAAATTGTCGTTTTTGCAAATTTCGTATACCTACACCACTGTATGGGGGAATGTAAATGACTCGTATTGCCACACTAACTGGCGCGTACTTTAGGTAGGAGTGGGTTCATCGATAGGGTTAATGGTCAGAATTTCAGCCCTTGTGACCTCGGGACTCTCAACTAAGTTCCATAATACCTGGTCAAGTAATACTTAAAAGGCTTTGATCGCGTGCTAGTCAGTGGGGAGCAGATTCATTACCATTGTATTTAATAGCACGGATGCCCAGCGATTAAAGTAAGTACCCACTTCAAACCTTGGAGTGTTATTTCGTCCATAGTTTCATTGGCACAGTCAGTGTCAGTGAGTCAGAGATAATTCCCAGTGCGGCACTTATCCTCATTGTCATTGATAAGCAAAAACGCATAATAAGAAGATTATTACCACTATTTGATAATCGGTGCTAAATCGCTAACTAGGTGCTCAAAAAGCACCTCTCTTTGTATTATGAAGCATTGGGACGCTACGCTACCAAGATCTTCGGGGTCGGGGCATACCAAACCTCACCTTCGTCTTCATCTTCATCCTAGCGTCAATCACGGTCGCATCCGAAACTTTCACCTCGGGGTCTGGGGTCCGCTTTTTGCAGTCTAACTGCGGATTTGGCTGAACTTCGATATTTTCCTTGAAACGAATGCCATCTGACCTTCACAACCAATTGGCGATATCGAAGCATTGCAGTTAGGTCAGTTGTTGCACTTTTTTCAGGGCTCTAATTTATTTTATTTTATTTTGTAGATAATAAGATTTTCAAATATAGGTACCAATTAATTTGGTATGCCCGTACCGGCACAGATTACCTAATACATAGTTGGAAGTGTTGGAATTGGAACCGATACCTATCCTAAAAAATAAAGACTAAAATGTTCGTTATGTGTTTTAAACATTGCTGATGCATTTTTGTACCCACATTATGTTACTACATATTTATGTAGTAATTAAGTTAATTAATTACAAATAGTCCTATTATGTCTTTAAACCAGACAGGTAGGTAAATAAATACCTACCTACATCCACGTCGGGGCGCGCGGATAGGTTTGAAAATTGAAAATCTTCACACTTAATTCCTATGAATAAGCAGGCACTTCCTAAAATAAAACTACTTTCTCAGTTAGACTTGAGCTTAGACTAAGATACGTATCAATGATCATAATGACAAAAATATGGTGAATGACCTCGCACCCGAGGTCGCTCTATGTAGGTACGTTGTAAATTCACCGTCATAAAAACACAAGTGGTTCGCGCACTTCACTAAATAAAGTGAAAAAGTGATACCTATAATGAGTAGTTAAATCAGCAGTCAGTGAGCAGTAAGGACCGTGGTTACGAAGTCGCGGCGGGCGCTAGGTTGGCCTCAAACAGCCGTGAGTAGAAAATACAGCGCGCGTGCGATCCGGACCGGTTGGCGCGACCGGTATGGCCAGCAGCCTGGGAATTTTCCATGCTTTCCTCGGCTCGGCTCCGTCGAGGGAACACACATTAAGTGATTGCATCTCTGGTATGAATTTGCGCGCGCCTGTAACTAAGGAAAAGTCTTTGTCTTAACAAGTCTCTTATACATTTTGGACTTCGTGCATTCCCGTAGCTAAAAATGTTACTACGAAGAGTGGAGTATGTTCCACATAATATGTTGAACATAATCCGGTCTTATATCTAGATGGGATGTACATACCCACATGTGTATCTGTCGCAGCCAACTAGCTTAATCAGCCGTTCAATTACTTGCCTAGGCTGTTAACTAAACGGCGCCATTCAATTGACGGCCTTGAATTAAGCTAGTTGGTTTCGATGCGACATATCCACCAAAATGACTGATGTTCAAGCCGACCTTACTTGCTAATTGACAGACGAGACGCTGGCATAGGCTTTTTCTTGGGGTTGAGAGGTCACATGGCAGTCGCTTCCATAAAATCCGTATAGTTCAAACCAAAATGAAGAGAAGAGCAAGAGCGGAGCGCTCTAGAAATCCAATTAGAAGTCACAGTCTAGGAGGCCAATGTTGATAAATCTTAATAAATAAATCTCTGGATATTTTACACAGCGCTATCTAGAGTCTAATCTAATCTAATCTAAAGTGCATACCTATTTAAAAATGCCACGAATTGATTTTCACTAGTTGCATTAAATTAAATTTCTGAACCCATTGTCCCATTTAGAGTCTATAAAGTCACGCTAGCTACCTATAAACTAATATGTAATAGCGTATTAACGCGGTAATACTAGTATCTATTACATTACCGATTACTATTAGATTACCGTAGTATTAATGAAACCAACCATCTCTCGATCGATAAAATAACAATAATCTCTCAATAACAAATAATGTTCAAAGAACGCTTCCAGTTCCTCCATGACACACATGCGAGATGTCTGAGGTCATCCGAGAATTTGAGGCTGAGAATGCCAATACATTCCACTGAATTTGTTGACAAATCATTTACTGTCAGGGCTGTGCGCTTATGGAATGCACTGCCCTTGAATATCAAACAGGCAAAAACCCTTAACATCTTCAAAAGAATGGTAAAGGACTACTACCTATTATATCGTGTACACAATGATTACTTAATCATTATTTTCCCTCTTTATTAGTATCTATCTCATAATTCTCATATCTATTTATGTGTTTAGTATGTTAATTACGTGACGTTAAGCTGTACCTATATTTATTTTGATTTGCGTTAGTTGTGCTTTTCTCTCTCTCTCTCTCTCTCTCTCTCTCTTTCTTTTGTATTAGTACACCTTGTATCTAGTTTATACAATAACTACACCATATCTTTTGTGCTGTCTCATCACTGTCCATCCCAAGGTTGCCTGGAAGAAATCGCTTCCAGCGATAAGGCCGCCCATTGTACATTAAACTGTATACATGCTACCTACTTGTCTATACTGTAAATCTATTGGTGTACAATAAAATATTATCTATCTATCTATCTATTCATATTATTACAAACCGCAAAAAATGACCGAGTTTTATGATATAGTTGGCAGGCTCACTGTGGCAATTTTAGAATGTTTAGCTAGGTAGGTACTGATTTTAAGTTGAATGACGAATGGTCGACATTCGCTTGGCAAGTCGGCTGGTGCTCGCGCCAGGCGCCCAGCAGACTTGGCAAGCCAGACCTACGGAACTAGCCACTCAACTCTTTCCCTATTTGGAGATCAAAGGCGTTACTCGACCAGTTAGGTTTGGTTATCCGTTTTTGTTAGAAAGTACGATGAAACCACTCATACGTAATCATCTATTTTCCGTAATTTTTTTTCAAGTTTTTCAAGATTTATTTATATGTACACATTTTCTTCTACATAATCTTTGGCACCCCGGAAGTGCCAACAGAAGTGAAAGCAGAACGGTTCATATAGCTACTTATTTATCGTAATACCTATACCTATAATATGGTGGTGTTAGACAACTCATCACATTTGTAAGTACTATGTATTACCTATTACCTACTTTTACTCAAAAATATTTCACAGTAATGTGCAGTTGGAACTCTGCCCTGAGAAACATGAAGATGTGTGTTTACCGTCATTATCAACTAGTAATATAATTTATGACAGTTATCGGGATATTTACCATGTATTGTATTGAGCATCCGATATTTCGACACTGTTGCAAGCACCATGATCACGGAGGCTCCGTGATCATGGTGATGATGAATGACCATGAAAGTTTAAATACATACCTACCTATAACTTGATAGTATTCAAATTCAATCACTTTTGACGCTAATTGTGGTTACATACGAAACGGCTTTTAATGTACCTAGTTGCATTTTTATTTTCTATATAAAGGGACAAGGAAACCGTGCCGTCTGCCCTGTTCAATATTTCCATAACTTAGTGCCTAGTCATTATATTAAAGTTGGACTCGTAAGTTCTAGAATAGGAAATAAAAGCATAGGAACAGTATTGCCTGGTGATTCATAACATAACACAAATGCGGTGTGTGTGCGAACAACTAGTAATTCATGAGTTTGCACAGTTGCTAATATTTGTTTGCAAAATTATTAGGTAGACGCGAATATTCAACCAATATTATAATGACATTTAACTTACATTAAAACTGTGTAGGTATCTTCGCATTTGGAAGTAAACCCGTATTAGTTAATCTTTAAACTTCTTGTGAAGGCTGTCCATATTTGCCATGACATTTTTTGTATAAAAATTCTAAACATGGAATTAGAAATTTGTTTGGACAGTTTGCTTGCAGAGAAGAATAGATAAAAACAGATTTTCTTAGCACAGGTGATTTTCTTTAAATGGGTACGTTTATTGTGACTAAGATCATCGGAGTCAAGACGAAAGTTTTGGTGGGCGAACGTACGAGCCTAGTACCCCTGTAATATTACCTAGCTACTAGGCTCCTGCAGTCTCGTACGGGTACGCGGCTGATGTGAATCAAAATCTAAAGGAGGACAAACAAGCGAACTCCAGGGTCCGAGCTGAAAGCCTTGAATGCGACTGGTATCATGTCAAACGAAGCATAGTTTTTAACAGAGAACAAGTTTAAAATAAATACCTAATAATAGTAGACAATGCGTTACGAACTATGTTGAACATTCTCTACCTAGGTACCTGTAGGGTTGTGACTTGTGACTTGTGACACACAGACGATATCACAACCATGTGATCGCCAGCTAGATTCAGTTTATAATATGGTTTTATTTTTACTCTTTATTGGATAAACAAACAACATCACAATAATAAATGGTTAAGGTTGAGTTAAGAGATTGTTTTACTCACTTAGGTGACTGATGCTACCCTAAATAAGATATCAAGTGCAGAAGCAAGTCGATATGAACCAAATTCTTGGTACTTTTCTTTCCGACGTGATAGATCAAAAGCATTTTTATCTAATATATAAAAATCAATACCACTTTTCGTTGTTAGTTTATAACTCAAGAACGGCTGAACCGATTTGGCTAATTTTAGTCTTGAAATATTCGTGGGTGTCCAGGGAAGGTTTAAAGGATGAGAAAATAGGTGCAGCGGGAACGGGAAAAATAATATGGCGGTACGAAGTTCGCCGGGACAGCTAGTTTAAGTATAAATATAAGTTAATTTAAATAGTTGGAACTAGCAGAGTCTTAATTATTGACCATAACAGAGTTGCGCATAACACACATACCTACGCATTAGCAAACAAATAATTTACAGATAATTAGCTCTGTGTGTTTATGTCCCTCTGGAGTAGCTACACATGATTACCTACTATTATGAAACCAGCTAAGGGTGTATCCACACACATGGAAAAATAACAATATTCTGTAGCACTGTCTATTTTCTTCATCCGAGCTCCTTCCCAGTTGTATCATATTTAGAGTCCGGGGTCGGCGGGGTCTGCCCTCCTCGTTACCATACTTTGGATGCTTTTAGCTTTGGCAACTATTGTCTGACCTGAAAACCTGAGAGGAAACCTATTGCATATTAGGGATGCATAGCTTGTGATTCGGGTTCAAGAATGCGGATGTAAACACTCTTAGATACTTTTTTTCTGTAAATATCAACCAATGACAAAAACACCACGATAAAAACATGTCTCAATACATGTTTCACACATAGAAATACTCTATTCATGCATACAAATATTTGCACCTTATAGTATATAATTAACTATAGAGCGCGCCTATTGAATAAAAACCTTAAGCACGAGTATTGTTCCTACCGAGGATCCTGGCTCAATCAGTTGCAAATAGCCGTCGGTCAAAGTGACTTCGTAAATGATATTTAATTCGACATTTTATCAGTATTTCATTTACTTATATTACATCGTATAATTTGTAGTAAGTATTTATTGTTTTCGTAATATGAAAAATGCTACAATTTTTAGTATCTTGGTTTTAATTTTGTCCCTCCATAGCCAATCGCACAAAAAAAATCACATTAGGTATACTGAATTAATAAGTCCAACTATTGACATTATTTAAGGTAATGCATAAAACGTCACTATAGATAGGTACGCATATGCCATCGTAAAGCATCTGTCACGGGTAAGTATGAACATACACGTGCCTACCCTCGGCTCAACGGACCTGAGCGATACACGCGCTCTCTATATACAGTCGAATTCAAAAGTGCAGTAGCAATCCTACGCAACTATAGCGTCAACATTCTAGCGCTACTTGTGACGTTTTTCTTTTAAGACAATTTACACACACATAAATTGTTCTTCCGTAGGAATATTATCGATAATTTCGTTGTCACTACGTAAGCAACCCGTGGCCGAGTGGTTAAAGCATGAGGTTTTGTGGAAATGCAAAAGTTGATGGTTCAAATCCTGCGATCTTGCAATAATACTTTTTGTGTTTCATTTATAAATTAATATCATTGTAACATAAAATGTAAAAAGAATGCCAACTTCATGCAAAATTATTTTATCAATATTTAAAATTATATTTTTGTCATAAATATAAAAAATCGTTATAAGCTGGAATCGAACCTGGAACCTCTTATCATTGTGAATCAATAGTATCTTGCTTAACCCATTTAGCTATCAGTTAATTTACTAAGCTGGTAAATTACTGTATTAGTATCTAATGACACACACACACACATATGTAAACACAAAACCGGACCGGCGCGCGGCCGCACGCCACACCATTTTGAGCCTTGTTGTGCTAATGCACTTATGAACTCTGACTGTACATACTCTAAGATTTGCACAGATATTAGTATGTACTTATATTTCCTTCGTCAGAAACTTGCTGATTGACGGATCGGGTTCTGGAGCAGTTTTTTTATAATTATTATATATAGGACACGTCAATTTAAGCTAAGGATAAGCTATGAATGCAAACGGGTTTTTCCCAACCAAGTTTATGTCGACGTTCAATTTAACTGCGAAGCTATTGAACTTCGATAATTTCCATGAAACGACTGCCATATCCTCAACTCACTGGCGAAATATCGATGTTTATGTAAATATACTTATTCTCTGATCTGACCGTCATAACCATAACGTTCGTGCGATTGCGATGCCGCAGTTAGAACCAAACAAGTTTAAGCTGTGTGTAGAACTGTAGTCTGCAGAGTTATGAATTATAAGTTATGAAGCTACATGATATAAATAGGTACCTATTATTAGGTATATAATCGTATTTTATATTACATAATGAACAATTAATATACCAATGCCAATAGTAATCTCAATATTTTCTCGATAAAAGTTAGCTGAAGTGGCAATGGGCTGGCTACATTTACCTAAGGACCGATGGCCCTTGGAGCAAACGAGTCCTAGTAGTATGAAAGTCCACGACACTCAACCTAGTTCGATAAGATTAACCGATGATACGTATATAATAGGTAATTAGTGCAGCAATGCGAAAACCTTGGCACGCCACTAAAAGTAAAAAAAAAAAAGAATTAATTAAAAAACTCGATTTTCGGTACAACATTCGGTAATTTTTGTTGGTTATAAAATGCAGTGCTACAAGCCCCCCAACCAACGGACCTTATGAGTGACAACAGCATGATGAGCGATGCCTCTCCTTATATGTAAGAAAATGCACTACCTACTGAGTTTTTCAAGCAGTGGAGAAAGTGGTTGCTGCGGCAAGTGAAGGCTGGACTTGGCATTTCAATTCAATTTTATTATAATCACTCGGTTCCTTTCATCGGTACAAATCGGAAGGAATTAAATGATTGCTGACAAACAATAAAAGAACTTAAAGGGTCACGTTCGGTGGTACTTAATGGCGATGTGGGTTCTAAGTTGGAATAACCCTACTAGAACTAGTAGAAATTCTGTCTACACCTTCTTTTTTTACGGCCGTCGACTAGCACAGCAAGATGTCGACGGTTCACGTCAGTAGCGTAGTGGTCAGAATAAGAACGCGGGATCTCTCGATCCTAAGGCCAACTCCTTAACCACTGAGTTACCGACGCTTTTTATACAAGTATTTTTTGAATGTATAATGCAGTAATCGGTTACTGTGAAATCGCCTTAAGGCAAAGTCAACCAGGCGACTTAATGATATACGTGATCAGTCGATCAGCAGCCACCGCGCAATAACTTGGCGTTAATGACATATGCAGCATTGCTCGCGGGCGCCCTCGGCATGGCCAGTGGTGCGTTTCGCCTCGTGGGTACAGTCAAACTTAGGCACCAACCAAGGCTTAATTATAAGTACTTGAAATAATTGAGACACGAAAATTTCAAGCCGACTGATTAGGTAATAGACGGATGAGGCTCTAGCGCAGGTTTACCCTTCGGGGTTAAATGATCAGTATCAGTAGCTCCCGTATAAAACAATTGATAAAAATTATGAGCAGTAGGAGAGTGGGCAGCTCTAAAGTGCAGGTTTTGGCAGCAACCAAGAAACTCGCTCAGATGATATTGGAATTGAGACACGAAAATTTAAATTTTTTTAAGATTTATCGACGATTGTAAGTAAATCGGTTCACAATACTTACGTTGACATTGCATGGTCAACGGATTCTGATGAGTTTCATTCTCACACTTGCGTCTCTTCTATCTGTTCCCAAGACCTCACTTTCACTGCAAGGGACACCACACCGGTACCTATAATATAGTGTACAGGCATAAAAATCCGTGTTTGGTCAAAATTAGTTCCAATAGTTTATTCAGCTCTTAATACAGACCAAAGAGAATAAATAAATATAATTTGTTAGGAATATTACAGGGTTCATAAAGTTACATAGCCGTATGCGGTCAACGAACTCGTACAAAAAACATGACCCAACGTGGACTCAAAAAAATGTAGTGTGTTGTATAGTAGGTACCTACTTGAATTTAAAATTCGACTGCACCTTGCAACTAAATAACAAACACACGGCCGACAAGTCGGCGTTTCGGAAACCTGTTGTGAACATTTATTTTCGCAAGCACTCGCTGACGAATCAGGTAGACAATTAAGACGCCGCGATTTGACGATACTGGAGCCACTGGAGGTACAGTGCACGTGCAGTCGTGCACCTAAGTGCGTCTGTGATGTTGGGAACAACGGTCGCCCGGTCGTCTTGACCGCTGCCGTTTGCAGACTAAACGGCGCGTGGCGTGAACGCCCATGGATGAAGCTGTTGTGAGTTCGCGAATGATTTTGACTTTAAAATAGGTGGTAGTTATGGTAGAAGCAAATGATTGCTCCCTCTATTTATCCTCTAATAACTTTTTTTGATAAAATAATCAAATGATGTAGGTAGTAATTTTCTAAAAGATAAACTTCTCAAGTTAGTCCAGCTCCAGCGTTCAGGTTTTCTGTTGATGAATCGGTCAGTCAGGTTAAGTAATTACATTATGTATAGATTAAAGATATTAACTATATATAAAATAGGTAGGTACTGAAGTCAATATTAGATCGCAAAATATAACCTACGCGTGATCACCTCTATTATCGTCTGTTGGAGATGCAGATAATTATTTTAATTCTACCACAACCACCTTGAACCACATAAGCGATCAAAAATGCAAAGCATTTGCAATATCGTTGATTTGACACCTTTTACTTGCTCGATCTATTCATAAGTGAGCTGCATAATATCGTAACCAACATTGAATAATAATTTCAATTATTCAATGTGGATTTATGGATGATTTTATCTGAAAATAAATCTTATCTTATCTTATCTTAATGTCCGTTAGCAGAAACGTCATAAGCGGCGTCGGATTGAAGGCGTAATCTTAGGGTAACTTTGAGTTGCAGAGGTTTTTTTTAATTGAGAATTACATTTTAGAAGTTTTAGTCGTTCAATCGTACATAATAACATTATTAACATTCTAAGCCGCTTTCTGACTATCTGTATTGCAGCATTAACTCAATTTATCCTATAACATAATTGCAACTTTAATACAGGTAATAATAATATATGTACAGGGCGTCCCACGGCGATGCCACATGGAGAGAATACTTTCCCTTAAGTTAAATCCTTAAGTTTGCTCATTTTACTTAAAGGAGACATCATTTTATTTTTTTAAATAAACAGAACTGCATTCAAAAATTTCTTAAAAAATCGCTTGCCACACCCAGTAATCGAACCGACTTAAATGCGAAAATGTAACATCCTGTATTTTATGGCATCAATTTTATGGATAGTGTCAATCAAAAGGATCAAATCTCTCTAAGAAACATTGTAAATTAAATGAAAGGAAGTCTTGAAACTTAAACTTAGGTATATGACTTCTTCCAATTTTGAAATTGTGATATTTCCGAAATGATGACTCGCACAAAAAAACGTAACAGACCAATTTTATAGGTGATTACATGATCTTCAACTTTGTTCAGCATATTTTTGCAACAACATTTGCTGAATACGAGAAAAATGCAAGAATCCAATATATTTTAACCTTGAATAAAAAAAATGCAGAAGTTCAATCGATGGGGACTTTTTATATTTCTTTCATTATGGTGTCTTTATGAGCCCACCAATTTTCAGCTCTATGCGAAATTAAGCAAGCTTACCATTTTATTTCGTCTATTTTAACTGGGCTATTAGTGTTTCATTGTTATGGTAAAACGACCTCTGTGGCGTAGCGGTTAGCGGTAGAGCATAGCGGCTACGCAGGTGGCGCGGTTTCGATTCTAGCTCAGCCCCCCTAGACAAGTGGCAATTCGTTGCTTGGCGTATGATGGAATAGAATGACAAATGTATAGGATTTGACGTTTTTGACATTGACCATACAATTCTTATTGGCAATAGAGGAAATCTGTATTAATAATAATAATAATTCATTTAATTCTTAATGATCTATTATCAATCATCACGGTCATAAGTCAAATAAAACTAACGAATCTATGCAATCTACCTACGAGTATAATATAATGATGATTATGATGGTAATCATTATAAATTATTTTATGTTATAACTGTTATAATAAGTTATAATACAATTAACTGTTTAAGTTAATTTAGTATATTATTCTATTTTATATGATTTGACATATTATATCAATGTAATTTAACTATGGGAATATACAATACATACAAATACTATATATAAACTATATACACTATATACAATAAATACTATATACAATATACAATACTATACATACAATAGTACATTAGGGTACAAGTGAGCAAAGTTGGTGATTACCGCCGAGGCGCCATTGAGACCCGAGCCGCTAGCCGAGGGCCTTAAGAGAGCCGAGGACGGTAATCATCATACTCACGCGTGCCATACGACGTTTTACAACACACTTGCGAATAAAATAATACTACAAATATTAATTCGTTTTCCTATGTGCGCGCCTCTAACAATGGCGGTCGGCCATATTTAAAAAAAAAGGTTCGAATATAAAAAAAATTACTGTGTTTTTTTCTGTAGGTACTTAGAGAACAAAAAAGTTAAATTTGAGTGAAAATTTTGTTTATTAAACAAGTATTACAAGTTGAAATTATTTATTTAAATACGAAAATGCATCAAATGAACAATAGGCATATTAATTTATTCGTACTATTAAACACGTTCTTTTTTATATTGAAACTTTTTTAAGAACATAGAAACTTTACCTATAAAATTTAAAAAAGGATCTATAACTCACTTGTGAATAATAGCAATGAAAAAGTCACAGTTTAATAATAGGTGTCATTACGTGCCTATTTGCGGTGAAATAATAGCACTTTTATGAGCAGGTGTGTTGTAAAAGTTATTTAATTTAATTTTATATTCGACTTGAAATAATTATGTGGTTATCGCGACCAAACACAGTCTATATCCTTTCCCAAGGTCTAGTCTCTGTACCAAATTTCATCAAAATCGATTATGTGGCTTAGGCGTGAAAGTGGCGGACAGAAAGTATGGATATGAATATAAGAGCAAAATCGTTAGGGCGTAGGAAAATGTTGTGCTTGTTTAATGGGTCTAAATCGTCTTAACCTGGTATTACTCTATTTCAGGTGTCGTAAACCTTTTTATAGGTACCTACTAATACAATTTATAGAGGAAATCTAGTAAATGTTGACTCTATATTACTAGTGGTTGAACAGTGGTAGAAATTGAACCGTATTTTATAAATATGTTTGTTTGATGGCGTGACATTCTTTGTTATGAGATAGATACAGAGAGCTTTTTCGATATAATTTATGGAAGAACACTTATAATAACGCAAACTTTAAAAAAAACACTAAGAATGGAAAAAGATACACTTACTTTTGTGAAATGAGTAGACTTAGATGCACCAAAGGTCGCAGCCTGAGGAGTGACGGCCACGGCCACCGCATCAGTGTCACGTGTCACGCGTTGCTGCCAAGTGGTGACGTCATATTCTCCTGACTTCACCTTGCCCTCCCTGGTTTGTGTGAAAACAATAAAAAAATATCCCATAAATATGTTTAAAAATAACTTCATTAAAATCAATCCTAAATTAAAAGCTATAAAACTGTTAACTAAAGTGTTAAAAGTTAATTAACTATACTAACATGGATATAAGGCAAATATGTATACTGGAATGGCAATGCTAATTCTTTGTGCAAGATAATATCTGTGATAAAATCCAGTCGATATAGTAGGTATTATCTATAACTACTTTATGAAACCTAATAAATATTTCAAAATACCTATGCATTTTTAGGGCTCCGTAACTCAAGAGGAAAAAAACGGAACCCTTATAAGATCACTTCGTTGTCCGTTTGTCTGTCTGTTAAGTTATTAACTGGATATAACAAACATCCTTCTTGTTATATTTATATCAGATTATCCTTATTCTCGGTGAAATCCGGTTACATCTAGTTAGGTCAACCAGTGACTACGGGCCGGTACAACACTGTGGTACAACACTGCATACTGGTTTAAAAAGTTGCATTCGTCCGCGATAGTGATACGTCCAACGTTTTTTTACATGAGTACGTCACATTAAATTAATTACGTCTAATTTTGTTCGAACATGTGAAAGTTGACGTAGTTCCACAAATTACCGCCCTTGTATAGTGAAAAGACTCTCGTTGAAAAATGAATAGGTAGTTCCTACATAGGTACACTATCCACTCATTCATAGAGGTAGGTACAGTAGACCTTTTTCCGGTGGGGACTGTTCTGTCGGACTCGAACCGACTAAATATACCCAAACGCTATCTCCGGTCTTCAAGTGTCGTATTGATGCCAAGATGCCAATAACAATTTTATAAAACCAACAACATACCCATTAACAATCTATTTTACGAAGTCTTACCTAAGTAAATGTAGCACTTATTTTGTTCGTAGCTCATTATTTGTTTTTGCGCACCGTGTACGCCTCGGTACTAGGCAATAAAAAACTACCATTGTTCTCTGTTGTCTTATGTACCTACTTAATGTCCATTACATTCTTAACATAATTAATTCCAAATAACTACAACATTTAATTGTGATTTTTAAACCGTCTTGTTTGTTTTGTAGGTACCTAGTTATTATTTAAAATAATAAGACAAATAAATTATTTTGTTGCAAATAGCGAATTGGTAACTTTCGTGGCAATCTTAGTAGAATAGAACAATCAATTCCATAGGATTGTGTTGGATTGGATTTAGCGCCTTCGCTCCGTTAAGCGGGTGCGAGTCGCGGGTGCGTATCGTATCTTCTTTTTACAATACATAACGTCATCCTCGACATAAAGTAAATACATAACATCTTATTTTTCTAATTTGTTTAAGCATGCGCTGACGATCGTGAGATGTAGGCACTTTGCTAACGTATAAATGAATGGTTACCAGTGCGTTTTAATAAACATTAGGACTTGAGCATTATGACTTGATTTCTTGGTTGATTTTAAAAGCGCTGATCGCATACAATCTGTCTTATAGACTTTTAGCAATATTGTGGCAAATTCATTGGGTGGTGAACTGGTGACATTGGGGACTTCGCCGCCACCGCCCTAAAAGGATTAAATCACCACATCAAGTAATTGTGTGTGGTTCTCACATACTTGTGAGAAAATAGTGGCATTTTTCACTCTACAGTTGCGGGACATAATGAAAAGTAAAGTATAGCGTAATTTGCGGTTCTTGTTTACTTACGATACAAGTAGGTACTTATTGGTCAGCAGAGACATCGTTGTGTCGTGACGTAATTTTATCGATATATGAATTTTATCGGTCACTGTAGTTCATTTCAGTACTAACTAGTAAGTGATAACAAAGCAAACCGTCTCTGTTGATAATGATTAGAAAACAGCGATACTGGTCCTCATTTTAACGCATAACTAATAAAGTAAGTACATACCTAATTAATAAAGTAATAAAGTAAAAAATGAACAGTAACAGTGTAGCTAACGGTGAGGTAACGATGAATATAAGCGCGTTCAAATCGAATGCTTAGTCCATTTTACACAATAACTTTCCCTTGAGTAAAATGTGAAAAATGTCTATTCCGTCACATCACACGAGGTGTGGAACCGTTAGGTATCTACACTATTCGACACCTATTTTCTTTAAAACTCTTTGCTAGAAGGTATTATTCCGTTTTCCTCTAGGATCGCGGATCCTGGAATTCTTACAGGGAAGCGTGGAAAAGCCTCTGAAAATGCCGCCAAGCTTCACTGTAAAATTATTGGCATGTGAATTCAGAAAGAGTAGAGAGTATACCTAAGCTATTAAATACTAACTAAAAATAAAAATAAATTCTAATGCAAGAAATTTTGCCTCCTTGAGAACAGGAGACTCTCCCACTTCCTATCCAACGACGTATAACTCATATAACTCAATGGGCCCTAGATGCCCATTCTCCTGTCCTGTTGCTTCAAGCGTTGATAGATGAGATAAGGGGTAATATTCAGTAGTGGAAGCGTAATTATTAGATAGATAGATAGATAATTCTTTATTGTACACCAATAGATTTACAAAGATGACAAGTAGGTAGTATGTATTATAGTTTAATGTACAATGGGCGGCCTTATCGCTGGGAGCGATTTCTTCCAGGCAACCTTGGGTTGGACAGTAGAGATAAAAACAAAAGATATGGTGTAGTTATCAAATAAACTAGATACGAGATATAAAACTAAGATAGAGAGAGAGAGAGAGAGAGAGAGAGAGAGAGAGAGAGAGAGAGAGAGAGGTACAAATCAAGTAAAATTAAATAAATATACGGCCGGCACTATATAGATCCGCGAATAATTTTGGAATGACGTTTAAGAAGCCATCAGAACTCTATAAACACCTAAGAGTAACTAAAATGCACGTCTTATCGAAATCTAAAGACGAAATAGTAAAAGTCCTTCCTAAAGATAAAAATGCATCGGAGCTCGAATCACGCCTCCAGTTCCATAAAAAATTCATGATAGGCTCGCAGACTGGTAGAGTAGGTTTAGGTAATATTCGGAAACAAACAGATAAAGAAATAACAAAATCTTTTCTTCAAGCAGACGAAAACAACACCTATAAGGTGCACGCAATGAACCTAGAAATGCAAAACGAATGGTTGACCTTAGGTGAATTTTGTATTCCTATAGCCTTAAAATGGCGTACCATAATATACGACTGGTCACCGGCCTTACTTAAATTTTACCTAAATGCATTCCAGTTGACCCTCCCCGACCAAAGCAATCTAGTCAGGTGGGGAAAAGCCACAGATAAAACATGTAACTCATGTGGTGAAGCAACTGGTACGGCTAGGCACCTGCTAGTGGGTTGTAGGACGTTATTAGACCGGGGTCATTACTCGCGCCGATATGATAAGGTATTAGAAATCATACGTGAGGCTGTAAGTTTGGCGGTAGCTAGAGCAAAAGAAGGATTAACTACAAACCAAAGAAACGACATTGTGTTTGTAAAGGAAGGCTGCTCAAAGAAATCATCTGAAAAGCCATATTCAATTTTAATAACTGCCGTTGACTGGACGCCTTACTTGACTTTTAATAACTCGTAGACACGTATGAGAAGCACTATAAATATAACTCACAGTACCGTGGGAAACTAATATACCTAAAGACCACGCTATAAAGACAAACAAATACTTTGACTTGACTAACGAGGTAACCAAAAACGGCTACGTGGTTAAACTCTACGCCGTAGAAGTAGGAGCAAGGGGAATTCCAGCTAAATCCCTGTACAACTTACTTAATGACCTCGGATTGCCAAGAGCTTCAGTAAGCTCTTTACTAAATCGAATATCAAAAGCGGCATTGATAGGATCTTACCAAATTTGGATAGGTAGGGGGGGGGGGGGGGGGGGGAACACTACTGACGGTGGAGGTGAGCGCTGATGCATCACAAGGTGGCCACCCTAAACCTACATCTAGGTCGCAAGTCCCAGTCCCAGCCGTCACGGTGTTCCTCTCTGTATCACGCTATGGACCCGGCGACCGCACGGTGAATCCATGGAGTGCTGAGAATCGGATCTCTGTGAGCCATTATTAGGTATCGTGTGGCACAATAACAGCTTCTTCACTAGCGTGTAAGTGTGAACATGTAAGTCACGTGGCACGTACCTACCTACGCACATCGTGATATACATATTATGTATTAACATAAACCCTTGTAAACATGCGAATTAGTGAGTTGAACATCAACACATCGAAATCATCCCGGCTAGTTCGACCAATCACACTATCATCTTGATCAGTCATACAAGGAATATTATATCGACGAAGTGTCCAGGTTATACTTACATTGTCAAATTGCGGAAAAAAGTGTCGCACCATGGAGAATGGTGTCGCATTTTCTCATCATTATGACCAATCCATCACCCAATACAGTGATGTGCTATAGTTATTTTAAGCCGACAAGACCTAAGAAAAAATCCAATCACGTTCCAAATTATGTTGATATTAATTTTTGTATGTGTTAAGAATATTCTAATTTATTAGGGAAATATGGTTATTATCATTGGTGCTTTAAATGTTTATTAGGTACCTAACCTACTTATGTAGTTCTAAATATCACTATATTCAATCATATGCCATGCAATTAATGTGTGATGCGATGATGACTTAATCTATTTGCATATGCGAGAATAATGGCAGGTACTTCATCAGTATCTACAATTTTAATGGTATGGTTTTACTGTCCACAATAAAATAATATAGTAGTACGTAGCTACTTACTTTATAGAAAAGAACACAGCGTGTAAACACGCACTGCGCCGTAATGACGCAGATGAATAGTGCAGCGTTAGTCTCAGGAGCGTCCAAAGGTTACACTTTGTAGCCCGGTGTCCGCTCTACTAATTTGGCTTGTCTTGGCTTTTATGGGGGCTACTACCGTCTGACCGCCCAACCCCAAGAGAGCCTCATCCTTCAATCAGCAGATGCATCGGCAGGCGATGTGGCCTCATAAACACACATATTAATGACGCTTCTGGAACAATTATTATTTGCAATACGAACACTAGCTAATCTTCGTAAAGGATTGTTCGGCGTGGAATCATACAGGGGGCACGGAGTCAATTCGTCCCATGAATGCGCTCATTCAGGCGTCCACCTTAGCCGGACGTCGGGGCTTAAATCACTCCGTATGTCGTACCGCAATAAAAAATATATATTGACAAGTTTGCTTTTAGTTATAACTGGATATAAGCTGATATGAGAACTAATTTATTAACAGACAGATAAGAAGAAAGTCAGCGTAGGTTTCCATAGATGTCAGCTGCTACGAATTAAGAAAATAAGTAAATAATTTTAACGATGTGTGATTTTGTTTGATAAAACGATAATAAAAACTGATAAATCCGACTACCAATACGACCGTATTCAGATTTTTTATTAAAACTGAAAAAACCTAGCTAAGATCAATAAATAAGTTCTGAAATGTAAAGCGGTTCTGAAACAGATAAAAAGGTGGCACGTCGATACTAAAATGGTTTACGGTTGTTTATTCTAGTATATGTAATGTATATATGCAAAGGTGGGTACATCATAGTACCTATGTCTCTTGACTGGAGCCACGTTCGAATAACGTATCGAAAAATACGTTTCACTTGTCTCCCTTCCCAATAATTGACTGATTACCAAACATAACACGTCTTACGTTTTAATAGATCATAAAAACGCCAATGCGATAGCGATCAGCAATAAATACTTAATACATACTTGTGGATGAATACACCACTGTCCAATAACAACAGTTTGTACGTGCAAATATGGCAATTATAGTCAGATTTGTACCTCATATACATAACTAGTTGATGAACTTATATCAGGTCTCAGGATATACATCATAAATAAAGTATGGGGCCTCACTAAGATCTTTGAGGTTCAAGTGAACCTCACTTGTGAACATTACCTGCAAGCTGGAACGATTGTGGATTATCTTACAAAGCTCTGGTGCAAGATTTCCTCTCACGTTTACTTGGGAGGTCACCTTAACCTTCCAATAAAAGGAGGAGCAGTAGAGTGGATCTCGGTCTCCATAATGCGAGCTTTGGATACGACTGGGATTGGCGATTGGATATATGAAGAAGCAGATGTAAGTAAGTACCTACCTATAGATTATTATTATACTGCGCTATGGCGGCCAAATCACACCATGCTAGTTGCAAATTTTAGCGATGGCGAACAGTGATTTTGCGACTGATTTTCTACATTCCATCCTTGCATCTGAACGTAGCTTTGCGACTGTCTCAATAGCACCGCATTGACAAAGCGTGTTACCCCCTCACCTTTTGGCCTTCCACCTAACAGACAACCCTAGTAAATAAAAATATAAACATCCTCTGAGCCTTTTGCCCAATTAGTGCGGGGTCGGCTTGCCAGTCTAACTAGGCTGAACTTCGATATTACTAGCTTTACCTACTCGGTTAGTACTTAGGACGCTCGCCCCTCTATATAATAGTAAATAAATATAAACCTACTAAGATATTGTCTCTGTACCTATTTACAAAATGTATAGAGCTGAAACCAAACCCGCGACCTCTGAGTTAGCAGTCGTACTGCCCCTCTAGACAAGTGGCAATTCGTTGCTCGGTGTATGATGGAATAGAATGCCAAATGTATGGGATTTGACGTATATGACAGGCGTCAACGAATGTCAAAAACGTCAAATCCTATACATTTGTCATTCTATTCCATCATACGCCGAGCAACGAATTGCCACTTGTCTAGAGGGGCAGTAATAGGTACGCTACGAATGAATGAGTAAACAAGGTATCTTCCAGGGGAAATGTTTTGTCTGCTGATGTATGCAATTAACACATAGGCACTAAGTTGGTAGGTACTGTAGATAGTACATAATAATATTTTCGATAGGTATTTCGTTTTAATAACAAATTAGACTAAGTACTTATAAGCAGTAATGTATGGCTCACGTTACGCTGCTGGTAGGTAAACTTCAACTGAAGGGTGAACGAACGAAAACGAGTGGAATATTTTGGGCCTTTGCTAGGTAGCAAAGGTCAAAAATATTCCACTCGTGACTAGGTAGTCACTATCGATATTTTTTTACCCGAAAAACTACTTACTTAATCTGTTTTTTTTTTGCTAAGGCCAGATGGTTTTATTCTTTTTCACCATTGACACTCGAAAAAGGGCCCGTGATTCATCAAAAACAGTGAATAAAAAGCTCTTTATTTCACTGTGTGAAAAAAAAAATTGTATTTGGAACATGCGCGAATGTAAAAATCGTAGCAAAACATGCAAATAGGTTGCACACTCTCCCTATAAAAACGTACCTACTAAAAGCCACCTAAATGTAATCACTGGCTGTATGAGATGTGGATCAGTTTAAATTAAGAAAAAAAAATGCAGCCATTTTTCTGTGCAATTTTTCTTGTAAAAGTTTTTGTTTGTTTCTTAATCTTAAAATTACTTCATCCAGTGATGAAAATGAAATTCTCGAACGCGAAAAGACTCCGGAGTCTTTCCGCGCTAAAGCGGTAGCTATTACTGATAATTTGCTACTTCTTTTATATACTATCCATAACAAAATTTAATTCACGATCACAGAGTAATTGTTTTCTCGTAGTCAATGATGAAAAGTAGCGTACCTAACACGTGAAAAAAGAATTCATCTCAGCTCTTGTATCCCTCGATCCGCTCTGGTTTCTATCTAGAATCCCTCGCTACGGGATTCTACCGCAGAAACTTTCGCTCCTCTCGGGATACAAGTACAACTTAGTGCCTCGAAAAGAATTCATCTTTTTTTCACTTGTTGGGTAATCTTATAATCTTACTATTTTTAACCAATTCGGTATTGTCTTCAGTATCTATTGTTTGATTTTGGCTGCTTGCATTATTATTTTACAATATCATATCATTCATTAGGCGTGCATTTACCTAGTTCTAGATGGTAACTCGTAGGCTAGATACGTAGGTAGGTAGATACCTACGTTGATTTTAATGTAGTACCTACCCGCTCTCTGCTTCTCTTCGCATCGCCTCCTTAGTCTCCTCACCCCAGGTGAGGAGTATATAAATTGAGTACTATATAAATAGTGAATGTGAGTTTCGGAAAAACTTTTCTTTCACATTCACGAATTTCAAAATTCCGATTTTTATACTTTCCAATATGTAACTCGAAATTCCGGGAAAAAGAAATCGGATTTATCATTATTATATCCTATTTTTAAAACCTGAATATGAAAATTCTTAATATTTATTTATAAGTTATCATTATCATTATTATTAATCATTGTCAGAATGCCAAATTTCAAGATACCAAATCAGTAAAACGCCGAAATAGGTATCTACCTATCACGAATAAGAATTCTGTTTATTATCAAAAATTCAAAAAACTACGAGCCAGTGATATCGACGGGACTCTGCGTTGTGCAATAATACAATCACAAGTAACATAACAATTAGAAATCGGTGGATGTATCTCGAAACCTTCACCAATGTCTTCGTATTACTCAAGGGTTGTAGGGTGATGATGAATAACATAAAATTTTCCTCAAGAACTGGATTATCAAGTCTATCAATATCCCAAAACAAACTCTTCTTCTTATAGGTAATTAGATAGATACTTAGGTTAAATAGAAATCAAACAACCAAACAAAATAATTAATAGATATGTTAATTTTATTGTTTGACCTCAACCACACTCAACGATGCATCAACCACCACAATCGGAAGATGTTTAAGAATCTTTTTGAGGCGGTTGTGCTTGCATAAAAGGGCAGGGACATAAATAGGTACATACTCTACACATTTTTCTTTCTGGGTAGGTATAATATGTAATGTACACTAGAGCCGAATCCTAAAGTTACGTAGGTATGACAGCTCAACCACAGGTCGCTATAACCTTATTACGTCGTCATCTTTTCCAATCTAAATTCAATAACCATATCTCCCTAATTAATCACAAACAAAATATAATATACATTTACATTATCATAACTCTAAACTAAAAAAATTGTTTCCTAATATTAATATCATTTGAAATGCTAGAAAACATACCAAATTGATATACGTCATACGTAACTTTAGGATTCGGCTCCACTGTACGTATCTATAAATACCTCAATGATTGAACTTCGCTCGGGTATTTTTTAGTTTCTGACAAAAATAATAATCTATTATATGCTTAAACATGTTCTAGAACCAATTTATGTGCAATGGGTTCAATGGGTTCAATTCAATACTACATTATATAGTATGTACCTATTTGGGTTAGGGCATCGAAGGCCGCACGCAATCAAGCCTCACGTGTGAACAGCGCCGCCTGCACTACTGCACTACTTACATTACATAATATAAATGTCGAATCAATTGTGCGAAGTTATATTTACGTTGATTGAGAGATTGCATCCTCTCTGTGAGAATAAAGACTGACCTGAACTCTCGACAATAGACCCCTTAACCAATAAACCTACTCAGCCGCCTCGTTGTCTCGTGTCCCTATCTATCATATAGGTATCATTGCAATGTTTATCTAGGTACTACCTATTTACGACGTGTATTTTCCTTCGAACGTGTATAGCTTTACAATTGGATGCGCATATTTAAAACCTGATTATTGATAGAATGCTCTTAGATAGCTTATTAGAACATGTTTTGAATCTTGGAGTACCTACGTACATACGAGTAGGTACCTATTAAGTAGTAAATAATGAAAATTAAGTAGGTACTCGTGCACGGGGCTCCACCGGGAGTACCGCTAACTGACGGTACCGCTGACTGACGGATGAGGCTCTGACACAGCGGGCACAGGCTTTCCTCTCAGGGTCCGACGGTAAGACGGCAGTCACTCTCGTAACGCTAAAACGAATAATAGAACAATAGGAGAGCGCACCCCGGGCTCCTCAGGTTAGGACAATTTAACAAGTTTTATTTTATTTGAATTTATCAGACTGACTCTCAGAGGAATCATAAATTTGCTTACTACGTGTAGTACTAGGTGTACCTACTAGGCATTCGTACCGAAGCGAACACACTTAGCTTAGTTGAATCAAGTTTACTACCTAACTGTATATCCCTACTTAATATTATAAATGTGAAAGTAACTCTGTCTGCCTGTCTGTCTGTCTGTCTGTCTGTCTGTCTGTCTGTCTGTCTGTCTGTCTGTCTGTCTGTCTGTCTGTCTGGCTTTCACGCCCAAACCATTGAACCGATTTTGATGAAATTTGGTATAGGGGTAGATTAGACCTCGAGAAAGGACATAGGCTATGTTTGGTCGCGAATGTCGCGATAACCGACATCCACGCGGGCGGAGCCGCGGGCAAATGCTAGTTATATATATATATTATATTGTATCATCATCTCAAAATGATAGTGGATTAGTAGATAGATTATTTAAGTGTATTAGAATATGCATGCAGGCTTTGAATTATTCAAATGGTAGATAGTCGTGGCCAGAACCATAACAGTAGTCATTCTTTTGACCATCAACCAAAACAAAAATGATAAACACCTACGTGAAGTTTAACTAGAGACTAATTGAACGTGAATTGTCATATCACGACTGGGTATATGAGATATACCTACGTGCGAATTCCCAAAACTATTGAGCAAGATACATATCTAGGGCCCCTCTCTGTGTATACTTCCAATGAACGTCACGAACTTCGTGGAATAAAACTCAGTTTTATTCCGCGCACAATCTTATTGCACACACATACACACACAATCTTTTTTGCTTATTATTGAAAACGCCATAGGAACCGATGGTGTGTAATATTTGTGTTATGATACGAGGTTAAAGAGTGTGTATGGGACCCCGACAAGATCTTCGAAACCAACCAATTCTACCACCAACATCTGCCACTGTACGTGACTCTGGTGCAGGCTTTCTTCTTGAATTGGAGTAGAAACAGCAGCCGCTCCCGTAAGAGTCAAGAGTCAAATCCAAAAATGGGTGCAGTCGACATCGGTTTTGGTCATGTCTAATTACATTCCAATGAGTATCATCTATTAATACCCGCTTTTCCTACTGGTAACCGTAACACCAGTATTGTAAATAATAAGTTGGTCTAGAATAAACAACTGTCGTCGTATCTCATCAGTCGTATGCAAACAACAACAACCAATTGGACATGGTCCAGCTGTGCGCCGTCCAGCATCTTCAGTGTTATCAATTTTGTTATTACGAATTTTATTTAGATAACTCTCTTCTATATTTATATATTATCTACTTTGTATATTATCATTATCCGAAGATATTCCGGTTGCATCCAAGCTTCTACTTCTACTCTTCCGTTCCATAATTTGATTTGATGGACTTTTACGGGAGCGACTGCCGCATGACCTTCCAACCAGCCACGTTCGTTCATCAACAAGTGTATCGGCCTGCAAGTTGGTTGACTTGAACCCCAAAAAGATTGATGGGGCCATACGTCTTTCTCAAATAGTATAAATAGAAAGAGACTTAAATCTGGTGCTAATTTTTATATGTTGAATCGTCACTGTCAGACATGTGCAAATTAATATGGGGTGAGGTAAATAGTTCACACTTTAGACACGGAATGTGCGCAAAGAGCAGTAGGGTGAGGTCAATACTTCAGTCTAAGCTTTCGAACATGCGCATATCGCTTAGGGGTGATGCGTAGCAAATTATATTCAAAATAGCTCCTGATATCAGCTAACAATGTATAATTGCATAAAAAATCTTGAACGATTGTTATATCTAATTGTAATTGTTTATGAGTTTCATGCTGGCTCTCTTTCACGAAGTACCGATAAATCATAGTTTGCCGCTAAAAGGAGGCTGCTGGCTGGGAGCTATGTTCACATTGCACATCTAAGAGGCCATTGGTCGTAGCAATGTATAAGTTTACCAATAGGAATGGTTCCGGGGAAATGATTAATCGTTTTGTGTTATTTATTTAGGACCCATTTTACCTACATAAGTTATCTTCATAGTGTTAGTTCTGAGAAAATCATTTAACATTTTAAGTTTGCAATAGGCGATAAAATGTTCTGATAGAGTTAAATTACCTACGTTAAACAGATGTGAAATGTAGCCTGTAACTAGGACAGAATTTCTCAAGTAGGATACGCGACCCGTTTGGGGTCTACGAAATGGCTATTGGCAGCGGTCGGCGGATCGTAGATTCTATGCATTTTTTTCCCTTCCCCCACCGCGGCTGGCGGGGAATGCGATTAAAAAATGTAAAATGTACGTGAAGTAACTAGATGGTCTTCATTGATTTTGGGTAGGTAGCAAGACAAGAAGAATATCCTGAGCTCACCAATTTTAATAGTGAAATTCCTGTTCGACACTTGACAACTTACTTACTTCTTCTTTTGTCAAATCGACGACACTTCTACTCTGAAATTCTGTGGTTTCACTTTCTGAAACCACTAAAATCATAATATGTAATACATATAGTCAGTAAAAATAAATAAATAAAGAATTATAGGCATTTGTTGTATTTTCAGTCAGCCAGTCAGTAATTAAAAGTGGTTTGCCTTTGTTTTGAAAGTTATATTATAAAATAATTATAGGAGTACAACATGGAGTTATAAGTTTGAGAAACCCTGAGTTCAACAGGTATATAAACCGGCGCCTCAGTCTCGTCCATCATTCCTGTTCGGTCAATCGGGTGGGTTGGAAAAACCTAATTGACTGATCAGGACTCGCATAAAAAAACATCCATTGAGCCTATAGGAGGTACCTACCTACCTGTAGGTTGGTTTTTGTTTAGATATATTTTTCAATTTTACTTCTGTTCCGTCCGAAAGCCCGTGATAGCCAAATCTACATTATACCTAGTTTTTACCCGACTACGACAAAGCCAAAGGAGGGTTATGATTTTGACAGGCTATGTATGTATGTATGTATGTATGTTCGTTTGTTCTCTCATTGCTCTTTAACCACTTATTAGAACTGGACAAATGAGGTATCGATAGAAGCGTCTTAATCGTCCGCTGGTTATAGGCTATATGACATGTCACTGAATCCAATTTGGCGCCCTCTAGCGGCCATAAAGTACTGCGTTAAAAAATAAACTTGAGGTAAATATACCGTGTTTGGTATCAAATTCAAGGGCTCCATTAGCTTATTTCAAATATGTAAAAATTTTGGGTATTGGTTGCCCCAAAATAGTATAAATAAAAAATTAAGTTTTAAACTAAAACCCGATTACTGCAAAAGCACGCTCCAAAAAGTATTAAACAAGAAAATATCAAGAATAGCCGTGGTCGTATGCCACTTACTCTAACAAAACAATATAGGTATTCTAGGGAAAAGTGGCATACGACCACGGCTATTCTTGATATTTTCTTGTTTAATACTTTTTGGAGCGTGCTTTTGCAGTAGTCGGGTTTTAGTTTTAAACTTAATTACTGTATTAGATCAAATTATTTGGTTAGTACGAAGCTTCTATAATGGTTAGCTTGATCGATAACAGGTGCAAGTATTTCAAATAGATGAGCGAACACGTGTGATTTTTTTTTCTTTTTATTCACGGCATGGGACTCACGTAATCTATTGCCAAACACGTGTAGGAACTTAATATGGTGAAACTCTTCATAGATATCTTTAACATGAGAATAAAATATGAATAATATAATAAAATATGAATAAATTAGAATGATTAATAAATAGTCGCTCGCGGAACAAGTAAAACAAATCAAAAATCATGAACAGGAAGAAGGAGTAGAACTGTAGAAGAGCGAACCCCAAGCTCCAAAGTTCAAGTATTGTAATTGTATGTAACTAATTTAGGGTTGCCATAAGTGTGGGGACCCAGACGGGGACATTTGAAGAAAAATTAGTAAAGGTAGAAAAATAGGAACTTTTATTACAACAACTTTTAACACTGCCATTAAACAAGCGTTAAACAAGCGGGCAGCGACCCGGGCTTCCTATGTTTTCTGAAAGGCGAAAAATTATCAGAATTAACTTCTGATAATTGTACAAAATATTTTGACGAAATCAACATTAAGTTAAACATCATCTTCATGTAGACGCTTTCTCCCGATTGCATCCCTGGCCAAGATGACCCCGGAGCTCAGGGTCCGCCTTCCGGCTCTTCCTCCTCCACTTGACACGATCTTGGGCGTCCATGGTAGTGAGATCATTTGCACGCATATCACTCTCCATGACGTCAAGCCAGGACTTCTTGGGCCTATCCCTTCTACCTGGACCCGGTGGGGGCGCCATTGTCAGGCATTTGCTACCCACGTATCCTGGCGGTTGCCGCAAGACGTGGCCGCACCAGCGAAGGCGGCTCTCTAGCATTATTTTTATCTGCGATGTCATGGACATGAAGGCTGCCGCGGCTGCAAGAGTTCCTCACGCAGCATTTTTATCTCCGTGACATGCAGCTCTTACGTGCTTACGCTCTTGCTCTCACAACCATGTAAGAGGACAGGCTTAATGATCGTCTTATAGACCTGCTCCTTCAACCTGACTGACATTTTGGGATCACCCGTGACGCCAGTCATTTCTCACCACCTGGCCCACGCGGAAGCAATGCGTGCCCTGATGTCGTAGTCGATTTCACTGGTCACATGAAGTACAGATCCCAGGTACTTAAACCGAATCATCGCCTATGCGGACCGGTGTGAAATCTGTCGAGTTTAACGCTAAACTTTCTGTCATCGCTACATTTAGCTTCATACCACCGTTCTCAAGCGCTTCCTTCAACACTTTCACGTGTTGCACTAATCTGCTCCTGTCCGCGTCCTTCAGCGCAATATCATCAGCATACATGAGCAACCACGGAGGCTGCTTATGTGGTTTTCTGATACTGTCCAACAAGACGTCTAATACCGAGCTGAACAAGTAAGGACTAAGGACGGGACGGATCCTTGGTGTACTCCGATGGTGATGGGGAAGGCTTTTGAGTCACCAAAAGCACTCCGAACCACGGAACCAGAATCATGATACATATCTTGGATGGTGTCAATGTAGGTCTCTGAAACTCCCTTAGCCCACAGTACCCACCAGATCACCGCGCGAGGAACACAGTCGAAGGCCTTCTGCATATCTAAGAATAGGCAGTGCAGGGGCGTGTTCTTCGCCCTGTATTTCCCCACCACAATCCTTAGGGAGAACACCGGATCAAAGATCCCGTGCCCGGGACGAAACCCATACTGACACTCCGAGAGTGTACTCTCCTGTCGGATCCAGGAGTCGATTATCTGCTCATAGAGCTTCATGGTGTGGGACATTATCTTTATACCGCGGTTACTACCACACTCCTGCACCGATCCATTGCCTTTGAATACTGGCGTAATGAAGCTCAGTCTCCACTGGCTCAGGATCTCACGGTGAGAAGTACGCGGTTATACAGATTTGTTAGAATGCTCACACCACGAGCACCCAATGCACCCATTGCCTTCCAAGCCTCGATGGGGATTTCGTCGAGGCCGAGTCGGCGTTATCGGTGGCACTAGTCCTTGTCCTTGTTGGAAAGAGGTCTGGTGGATGCACCTCTTGCTGCTTATTCAGCATGTCGTTGGAAGTATGAGCGCCATCTGTCCTTCATCGCGTTTTTCTCGTAAAATCATTGGCCCCGGGGTCTTTATTACTCATTAACATAATATTCATGTATGGAAAAATATCAGCGCTTTCGTCGTTCTATCTACGTATTAATAGCCTAGCGACTTAGTCGCGTTTATTGTAGGTATATTACTGATTACCAACCAAGTCCAGCTCTCTAATATAATACTAAAAATGTTTAACCGGGACAATTTGCTTATTGGCCGGGACGCCGGGACACCAGGCCTCAAACGGGGACATGTCCCGGCGTACGGGGACGTATGGCAACCCTAAACTAATTGCATGTAACCGCTTGCATACAATGCCCAATATCACCCGTAAGCTTGTTAGCTTACGATGATATGATTTTAATAATTTACAGTCAACAAAGGAGACATGGTTGCACTTTTTCATATAAAGTTGTAGGCTTAGAGTATACATTATAAATATACTCTAAGGTTGTAGGTATGTAAAAGTGTACCGTATCTCCTTTGTCGACTGTACCAATTTTTTTTTTTAAATACATACTTACATACATTCATATAATCACGCCTTTATCCCCGGAGGGTGAGGCAGAGGTCAATTAACACCCACATTTCACCAATCATTGTATTCGGTCCCACGTAATAGGGGGTGAGCCTATTGCCGAATTCCGGGCACTATTGTTGGCTCGAGCCATGTAGGTACAGGTTGAGTCGTGGCTGTATATATCTGACTGATGTTAAACAGCCCTATCCCTTAGTCGCCATGTACGACACCACATGGGAGGAGATGGGGTGGCCCAAATTCTACTGTGCAGGGAACCACGCGGCGCCGACGATTTTTAAAAATATCCAAAATAAAGGGATAAAATTAAGAATAAACGAACAATGCTCGTAAGGAGTATTATGCTTCATTACCTAAGTACCTGCCTACCTGCTTCTGGTTAGGAGGCCAGTTGGAAATAAATATACTTAATCGTAGGGCATTTGGTCTTTATATAATTCAACTCCAATTTGGACTGCTATTTTCGTGTATGTGTAATGTGTACTTCTCGGGGTTCCTATTTCTACATGCCACAAATAACCAACCATGTCGCAAATAACCAATCTGTCCCTTCTAACCTAATCTATCCGTATCCGGCGCGCTGTTGCGATAACCTGACTCATTCTGGCCAGGTCTTGGTCAGCAATCTTCAACGGACGTTGAATACATATTTTATTAGCCCTATCGTGGTTATAATCCTGTTATACAGTGTCTGAACTATTGCAGTAGGTGTACTATTATCTGTTCTGTGCTATTGCGAAACAATCTTTTAAAATTTAGAAGAAGCCGGGATTGGAACATTATCAAAGTCAAAGTCACCGTCATTCCCGGGTTCTTTAAGCGGGCCATAAAAAGCATCTGTCCAAGCACATATTGGTATTGTTGATATTTATAATGATGACCTTTCCTGTTAAACTTTTGATCAGCTTTTCATCAGAACTAAAGTCATACTAACGTGCTGAATATAAAAAAATCTGCTAAGCACGGTGGGTGAACGGGTCGTGCCCTAATTATAATGATTACCACGACGTGGCACGACAGTGAACTGTAATGTGAAACGATTACACAAACAATGTTAAATTTAGTTGTATGAAAAACTCTATTTTTAATCCGAATCTGTTGCGTCGGTGCGCCGGCGGCGCCGCGCCGTCACCGGCGTCGTCGGTCAGGGGGCTCGCCCACTAGTTTATGTATTCTGTTTATACATTAATGTACGAATACATATTTGTGCTCATAATAAATTTCACCTACTTACTACTTTTTTCAGTCCCTCCTATTATGAGGCGAGTCTATACTGTTACTTTCGGGTTTTTTTTTTACTTATCGCCTCGGTGGAGAAAACGCTATCTCTAAAGATATGATTCCGTAGCCGACCGCATATGACAACTGACGACGCATGCAGCAGTGGTGCGTAGTTCATTGCGGCTTCCTAACGGTCCGCTTATTCCGTAAGTAATGGGTACGCTGTATGTGCTGCATGCGTCGGCAGTTGTCGTATGCGGTCGGCTTCGGCATCAGACCTTGAATCAGCTTGTAAAGTATCCCCTTGAAAAGATGGGTTGGACCTTGTATTCCACTGTGCCTGAAATAACCCTGCAAACTCTACCGATAGTCACAATGTCCATAGGATTTATGGGACTCACCATAAATCCTATTCATGACTTTTCGGGTCAGCCTCACTTGCAAGCCGGTACACCTGCTGATTGATGGGCGAGGTTTTGGCGCACTTTAAGTACTTCAGGGTTGAAAAGTCACTGCAGTCACCGCCGTACCTACTTATAAGCCGACATAAATCAAACAATGAAAACAAGCATTCGAACTTGAATTAAAGTGTGAAAATTGAAACTACTTGAATATCAAGTCAAATCAGTTTATTTTTATTTACATTTACATATTCGCGCCTTTATACCCGGAGGGTAAGGCAGAGGTCAATTAACACCCACATTCCACCAATCATTGTATTAGGTCCCACGTGTTAGGGAGTGAGCCTATTGCCGTATTCTGGGACTCTGGACTCGAGCCATGCATCTGAGGCTGAGTCTGGGCTGTGATATGTATGTCTACATCTACAGTCACATTGATGTTGTACGACACAGCATGGGAAGAGATGAGGTAGCCCAAATTCTACTACGCCGGGAACCACGCGGCGGCTTTTTTAACGGCAAAATTATCAGTTTTTTTGTTATTATTCTGGGTATGAACTAAGGAGTCAGGGGCCCAAAGTCCAACTTTACCTGGGCAAGTCGAACCTGCTGCTTGAAGGATGCGGCTCAGGCGCAGGTTTTCCTCTTAGGGTTGGAAGGTCAGACGGCACTCGCCTACATTAAAGCCACCAAAAGGAGAAGGAGTAAGCGGACCCTGCGTTCCTAAGTGAAAGTCTCGATTGAAACCGGGAATCACGCCACTATGATGATAATGACGACCTATTATATGTATTTACAAAAAAAATGTTTAAGTGTCGGCATTCTAGAATCTACGAGTACTTATATTGAAATCTATACCTTTATGCTTAGCTTTGATCTGCTGTCCTAAGATAACTATACCTAAGATCAATCTAATAAACATATTTAGTCCTGAACATTGTTACGAGAAAGTTTTTTAATTTTTTTTATATTCAATTGGTATAGAAAACATGAAATTTATACTCTGTTACTACAATAAACCTGAAGTCTACTTACATCCGAACACTGCATTTTAGTTAACTAGGTACGTTTACTAGAATTAATTTAAAATTACATAATATGTAGGTAGTAGATCTATTCAGAGACTTTGCCTTCAGCTTACTATCAGGCGAGGCGAAGTCGAATTGACGTGTCCTATATAAAAAAAAAGTTGTTAAATAGCATTTTATATATTTCAGGAGCCAGCAGAATGGAAGCGACGGCAAAGCGGACCCATGGTCAACCCTTCGTTCGAACCAGACGACTTCCTACCACAAAGGTAACATTAACATTTGACATACGTACATAAAGACTCACATCTTTCCCATTAGGTAGCAGGCAGTCACAACATGTTTCCGCTTGCTGTGATCTTGGCATATCCCTTCTTTCTACTTGACATGTGCCTTAGAGGTCATGGGTTCGAATCCTGGCCGTTATGCTACCGAAGTGAACCCACTCCTAACACAAACGATTTAGCTTTGCTAAGGAGGATAGCAGGCTACTCTTTCATGCCCTCGCCTCTTAAATCAGCCGCCTTAAACAAGTGAAAATTCGTTCGCCAGTGTTTTGTAGAATAGAAATTTATGAATGTATGGGTTTTGACGTTTATGACATACGTTAACGGCTGTCATATCCGCCAAATCTCATACATTCGTCATTCTATTCTATAATACGCCAGCCTACGAATTGCCACTTGTCCTAAGGGGCAGTTTTGCCAATCTTCTTTCGTCCATCCTCTACCCGCTACCGTCCACGTGCTCGAACCGTCTAAGCGTCCATTTACTATCTTGGTTACTACATCTTACACCATTCCCTTTTCATGCTGTTCCTATTTGACACATTCCCTTACCTATCTCGTATTCTACTCAGTCAAACGCTAATTCCGGTCCCATCTAAATTACTTGGAATCGGTGTCTGATTTCCTATCCAATCAATCTACTTCCTGAAGGGTAGGCGGAGACAGTCCACTATTTTTATCCGTCCTATTATAAGTATTCTTATTATATCTCGGCAATAAATATTGTACAATGGGTGATAAAGATATGACGTCAATGAAATGGCCTATCTAGTTACCGGTATTAAAACTGTATAGGTAGTAGGTACAATACATATTCGATTCCCAATTCGAAATAATAAACAAGTAAATATTTCGGGGCAAACTACACAGCATAAACAACTAAGCATAGCTTGTAATAGTGCATATAAACATACGTACGTACACTTTATAAATACATAGAAACAGACCAATACAGCAATACAAATACAAATAGATATATAACTATGCATATATACAAATATTTTTACTGAGCGGGCATCTAACTTGAAACCCAACAGCGGCGTAGCGTAGCAGCCCAACGCTCTACCGCTACGCTCTACAACTCTACACCGACCAATAACACAATTTAGCTGTAAGGGAATACGATATAAATACGATAGGTATACCTCCTAACGATTTCGATTATTGTATTCTTTGTAAAGAAAAATACATGCTCTGAGTCTCTATATTGTATTATCAGAATGTCTCTCGGTCATTAATCGTTTCTTAGCTAAACAAATCTGACAAAATGTCATTTAGGTTTAAGTGTAATGTGTACGATAGCGCCGACCTTTTTTACATTAGAGCAAGATTTTTCTCCAGCACCCTTTGGTCAAGCTTTACTTTCCGCATCTCGCAAAAACCTCTGGCAAAAGCTTGAAGCCTCGAGTTACGACTTCCGTTTTAATATCCAGATCCGGCGCCGAATTTAAAATTAGAACGTTAACGTCCATCCTGCGAGGTAGCCCTTTATCTTTGTGTGCCTAATTCGCTTTGACCCTAACTAGATAGTTACTTAAAAAATGGTCGCTAGCATTTTAATTTAAACATAAAAAGCCTTGAATCAACACAATTAAAACTGAATTTTTACGTTAATTCAGTTTTAAAATCGGTACATCGTATAATATACAAAACCATCTTTCAAGACACGCTTCGTTTTATAATTTTGTGACCATCTATTGATCTTTAAATAACTCATTCTTCATGACATCTTCGAAATGAATGAAAGCATGAACGTGCTTTAATAAGAAAAAATATAAATTAATTTCTATTTAAAAGACTTCAAAGACCTCGGCCCACAGCAGATTACAGCAGGTAGGTAAAGTCAGCAGCAAAAGTGGCTTCTTTTACAATTTCAATATATCTGCAGTTCACTATAACTGAAAACTTCGGACAAAATAATAAATTAAATTATTTAAAACGGTAACCTTGGCCTCTGAGTTATATAATAAATAATAATAAATAAATAAATAAATATTCTACAACATTCTACACAACGCTATCTAGACCCATGGTAAGCTTAATTAGCTTGTGTTATGGAATCTAGAATGCGGATATACATACTTAGATACTATTTTTTTTTTTGTAAATACATACATATTATACATAGAAACACCCAGACCAATGCAAATATTTTTATTCATGCATACAAATATTTGCACTGAGCGGGGATCGAACCCGCGCCTCCTGCGTAGCAGCCGCGTTCACTACCGCTACGCCACAGAGGCAGTATAAATACTCTATATCAATTACTTACTACTTATTGTTGTATTTAAATGTAAAAATCGATGATAAATTAATTAATGTTCAGCAACTTTACTCTCACTGTATTTTCTTACTGTACATCTTCATCTGTAGGTAGGCAATCGATAGGAGAAATGCCTACCCACACACATCCCATAATTCAGACCTCATATTGGAATTTGCTGCAGTACTGAGGTGTCAGTGGTGGTCGAAGGAACTGACTTGTACCGCGGCTACAATAATTTAACAAGTCTTGCATGTTAGTTACCAGTTGAAACAGCATAATTGTAAATCAATATAGTGCGTTTTTGCCGTTTCCTAGCAATGAGTACAAGTGAAGTTGTTATGGAGGAGGGGTACGTCTATGAATAGCCTTGTTCATTTTTGTATTTCAAGTTTGTTTCACTATGTATTTTTACAAATCATATACAATAATATACATTTGTGTTTATAAGTGATAATTTGCAGATTATGTAAGTAATACTGCTAAAATAAACCTCATATGCCATTTTTAACTCACTTCCCCTGAACTTCTGACTAACGTTGCACGTAATTCGGAATTCTAAAATAATTTCTGTTTGCTCCACAGCTTATCACCGGTGAAGGATGAGAAGAAACGACCAGGGGACAATGCGATTTACCTAGTTAATATGAAACAGAAAGACATACCGGAGACTGAAGAATATGAGCCGTACGACAACAGAGTCGTCGACCATCCTACGACGTGAGTTATTCTTATTTATTAGTGTTGTTATGTATACAGTGATAATGATCAGGAAAATGCATATTCAATCGCATATCTACTCTGCGACAAAATTGTGAAGTTTCAAGCGAAACACATAATTAATTTGTGTGGCACAAAGAGCTTAGGTATTACTTAGTTGTTGCCGAAGTGAAGATCCGTTTCACATGACTCACTGGAACTCATTACCAGTATAACAAGTAATGCTATTCTACACTGTAATTTATCTATAGGCACATCCCGAACGATCTGGGCGATCTGGACCCATCCAGATCCAGAGATAAACTACAGTGTCTTGTGCGACACAATAAAAACAGTTCATCCATCCTCACAAACTTTCTCATTTATACCTAATATATCATCTATCAGAATCTGCAGTAAGACAATAGTATTAGAGTAAAAGGTTAGGTAGGTACTTGGGCTGGTTTCAGCAACTTGACATAAAAATGGCGCCTTTTTAACGTGGGTGTCAGATTCTTTTTTGATGTATTTTATCAAACGCTGTGACAAATCTTACTTACCTATTGACGAAAATATTGTGTACCTCCACTTTGTATGGAGTGCACTATCGGTAATAGTCTCCAAAAGTAGAGTTCATACCTAATAATTTAACTGGATGATAACTCTTGTCACACAAGGTGTCTGCAGATTACCTGTGGAACATAGGTATTCACGGTCACTTGGATCTAGTTGCGAAGGCTTTTATGCGGTTTCAATCGGCATGCGGGTGAGCTGCGGCAAAAATTCATTAATAATGCAACATACCTGATTGTAATTGCAATACCGCAGTGTAGTCATACCAACATCGCATTTGTTTGTATCCGTGTTCATGTAAAGCATCAAAATCAAAATCTATAGAGAAGCATTAATAAATTAATTTTAACAAAAAAGTTTAACCGACTTCAAGAAACGAAAAAGAGGCACTGAAAAGCGGAAAATAACTTAATTTACAGATTTACTGATTTATTAGAAGTCGGTGCTAAGGGCTAAGCCCAAAGGGCTTCATCATAGTAGTTCAGACACAACAAACAAAGTTGGCTGGCACCGACTTCTAATAAATCAGTATATCTGTAAATTAAGTTATTTTCCGCTTTTCAGTGCCTCTTTTTCGTTTCTTGAAGTTGGTTAAACTTTTGTGTTAAAATTAATTTATTTTTCTCTTTTTAGTGAGTTTGTACAGTCTCATGACAGTACATCGCATGTATAGTGACCTGACTGTACAAATCAATGCATATACACCGGCAATATAGCTGAATATTCTGAACACTTCTGCGTACCCCTTCAAAGGACTTAGGCGTGATGTGATGATGTGTAATGGCAGAAACATTGCAATAATATGCGATTGCAGCAATCGCGGCTGATTTCCTGGTACCTTTTGAAGACTTCCTTGGTCTAATCTCGGAAACCCATCATCAGATATTTACGAAATTTAAATGGGACCATTTCGGAATAATCTACTTACGAACAGAAAAAGAATTTTCAAAATCCGTCTAGAATTGGCTTCACAATCGCGTAACAAACATACAAAAAAAAAATTGGGTACGAATTGAGAACCTCCTTTTTTGAAGTCGGTTAAAAATAAGCATTATTGGGAGCAGGCCCCAATACTTCTAGTAAGTCTACTCTTCAAAACTCTTAAGAAAACCTTACAGAAAAACTTAAACAGACAAATCGAAGCCTATTACAAATCGATTTTAGGAAAAGACTTTTCAAAATGTTGCGTGCTACTACTTGATTTTTATCATTGGTAAATTTTCTTGCACGTGGCAAACCCACGCGGCACTACACCCGGCATCACACCCAGGATCGACAAAGAAATCGAAGTGATTAAAACCCACACACATAGGACCGCGCGCGCAGAACAAATCACGCCACTGCGCACCGGCGCAGTCCGCCTTTGCTAATGCGTCAAGAAGCCCTACCGGTGTACGTGTACCCTTAGTCCCCACACTCTTGAAACCGCCTTTTATGGACAGAATTTTTAATGAACAAAATTATATTTTTGTAACAAGTGGGTTTCTTTATTCCATTATAATTAAAAAGTAGTCGTAATGTACAAGTACCTACATTGAAGATATTTATATAAAATGTGCTTGAGAATAACGATTCTGAATACATTTTTTTTGTATTCTTGTCTGTTTATTCACGATGAATACCAATACTACCGGTACCGGTAGGACCGATTTGAATATCATTTTTTGTATAAGAGGTCCACGGAGGACAGAATAATCATTTCCTTCTCCATGAAGAGGTCTTAGTCAGACTTAAAATCTTACTTACGTTTGATCATAATCGGTTGAGTAGAACCGGTTATATGACGGACTGGCTACGTGGACCATAAAAGACTGCCCATGCCGCCTTCACCCGGCCTCGTTAGTCGGTGCCTAACACGGCCTCTCTCTCTCTATAGTCTATACGTTGACCGAGGCTCTTAGCAAGCAGTCGGTCAACCGATACGACTGTCAGAATTGTCCAAAACATTTCATTTAGTATAGATCTATTTACATCTTTTTCGGGATATTCAAGATTCTATTATTGTATTTATTGAATTGAAAAACGGTATTGAATATAATATTCTAAACAAACTGTTGTTCAATTGCATGTTCAAGGCAGAAAAATAGAACAGTAATTTCGACAAATTTCAAAATATACTAGGCCGGGGTCCCTAGTACATTGCCAAAACCTTGACTACTATCAAGCTAATTTTCCGTGAGTAGCTTCGTTTTGACGAGACGCCCAATAATAGCTTGTACGCAAATTTCGAATGTGGTAGCTAACAGAGATAGCATGGGTCAAATATGTCGATTTCATGATTCCAAAAAACTTATTACTAACCGGCTAGTTTTTCTTATATCTCAAGATAATTATCTAAGTTTTTAGAAAAAATATTTGTCCTACAAAATATATGGTTTTATTAAAGAGTCCCCCTCTTTGAACATGTATTGATATCGAGGTCATCTGAAATGATTACTAACCGGCTGATTTTTCTTATATTACTTGCTTAATGTTTATATAATTCAACAAACATATTGTCCTACAAATTGTGTGGTACGTTAGCCCAGTCCTACACTCAAAAGTAGTAGTACTTATCCTTGATATAAAAATTATTACTATCAAGCTGAATCTTCGTGAATAGCTTCGTTTTGTTGAGACGCCCAATAATAGCTTGTAAGCAACTTTCGAATGTGGTAGCTAACAGTGCTAGAATGGTTCAAATATGTCGATTTCATGATTCCAAAAAATTTATTACTAACCGGCTAGTTTTTGTTATATCTCAAGATAATTATCTAAGTTCTTTGAAAAAATATTTGTCCTACAAAATATATGGTCTGATTAAAGAGTCCCCCTCTTCGAACATTGTATTGATATCGAGGTCATCTGAAATGATTACTAACCGGCTGATTTTTCTTATATTACTTGTTTAATATTTATATAATTTAACAAACATGTTGTCCTACAAATTGAGTGGTTCGTTATCCCGGTCCTACGCTCAAAATAAAAATAATGGCTCTGCTCAAAATACCTATAGCAATAACTTCGTTTCGATGAGACGATGGGTTTATATCGAAAAATATCGATCCCAGAAAAAAATTATGGCATGGATGGTGGATCTGTATCCCATTCCGAATGGAATGACACCTCAATCATAATAATTTCTGAGGAATATCAAAAAAAATTGACCTACAAAGTACTTGAAAAATAGACTATTAACGTCTTAATTAACGTATTAGACGAACATATAAGGCAATTCTCTCGTCATCTCCGTTGTCCAGGGTGCGATACGGTGTACCACGCAGTGGTTTCCAAGTCCAACCTATACCTCAAGACACGTATCTTGGACCTAAATCGACATAATTGTAGCGTCGCCGTCGGTAGCTTTATGGTTAAGGAGTGGGCCTTACGATCAAGAGGTCCCGGGTTCGAATCCTGCCCATTACACTACAGACGTGAACTCACTTCTAGCACAAGCAATTTAGATTACTTGGGGGGTTAACAGGAATATTAGTAATTTCGGTTACTAATATTCTTTATAAAAAATAAAATCGGGAGACTTGACTATCTCATGCAGTCACTCAATAACGTTACATTCTAAATCGGAATCGAAGTTCAGTTATTTACTTACTACTCATTTTATACTAAAAAAATGGGCGTTATTGTTGATAAGTTATGTCAAGCAAAAGTACTGTGTCTGTTGGAATGAAATTTTATAAGTTAAGATTTTATGGACTTCCTTTCATTCAATTTACCATGTTTATTAGAGAGATTCGATCCCCATGATTGACACTATCGATTGAGACTATAAAAATACAGGATGTTATTTTTTTTAATCTTAGTCGGTTCGATTACCAGGCTTGACAAGGGAATTTTCAAAAAACTATGAATGCAGTTTTGTTTCTTATAAAAAATAAAGGAATGTTTTCTTAGAGTGAAATTAGCTATCTCCAGTATTTAAAGCACTTTCCCTCCAGGTAAGGTTAATATCTTCCACCCTGTATAATATACTATACTATACTATACTACATTATATTTTCGTACCTACCTAGTGTACTAAAAAATAAATTTATTTAAATTTGAAAAAAAGATTTATTCACAGCATGTTATGTTACAAATAGGAAAACGAAAAAATAACAATTCTTGTCGGACTAGTGATACATACCAGTTTCCTTGTAGGACATTGTTACTTTTGGGCAGAGAACACACTTACCTATTATGTTATATTTTTGTCCTACAGTTAGTAATGAGAAAAAATATCTTGTGGTACTAACAACTTCTGATCGTAGGACCAGGATAACGTACCACTCAATTTGTAGGACAACATGTTTGTTATATTAAATAAATATTAACCAAGTAATAAAAGAAAAATCAGCCGGTTAGTAATCACTTTTGATGACCTCAATATCAATACATATTCGAAGAGGGGGACTCTTTAATCAAACCATACTTTTTGTAGGACAAATATTTTTTTAAATAACTTAGATAATTATCTTGAGATATAAGAAAAACTAGCCGGTTAGTAATAAGTTTTTTGGAATCATGAAATCGACATACTTGACCCATTCTAGCTCTGTTAGCTACCACATTCGAAAATTGCATACAAGCTTTTGTTGGGCGTCTCAACAAAACGAAGCTACTCACGGTAAATTAGCTTGATAGTAATCAAGTTTTGGAAATGTTCTAGGGAACCCGGTCTATACACACCGGTATATTTAGCGGAACATAAAAAAAAAGGTTTGATATCAGTATCATATAAGGTTGCTGGCTGGTTTATACGTCATTTAATTTAAAAAGAAAAAGAAACTACAGTTGCATACGGTGGTGGATCAATAATGGTTTGGGCGGGCATTTGTTTGGGAGCTCGCACAGACTTGGTAGTGATTGACAGAGCAGAGGGAGTCTGATTGCAGACCGCTATATCAGAGGAGTTTTAGAAGAAAATGTCGTACCGTTTGCCCCATATATCGGTGACGATTTTGTTTTTATGCAGGATAATGCTCGGCCGCATAGCGCTCGGGTAACTCAAGCATATCTTAATGATATGAATATCACTGTTATGGAGTGGCCGGCGAGATCACCGGATATGAACCCAATAGCACGTTTGGGACTTGCTGAAAAGAAAAGTTAGGTCCAGAATTCCAGCTCCTGCCAACATGGGTGAACTGCGAATCGCCGTAGTTGAGGAATGGCGGAGACTATCCCAGGAAACCATCGATAACATCATTCTCAGTATGCCGTCTAGGCATACTGAGAATGAGAAATGGGAATGGGAGAATGGGGGAGAATGGGGTAGAAACTTTAATAAGAGCACGTGGAGGAAATACGCGATATTAATCACCATTTTTCTAATTTAATTAATTGTTATTTTAATATTAATTTTCACTTTTCCCGGTTACATGAAAAGTTCAAAAATGTACCATTTTTTACAATAGCCTTTACTCGCAAAATCTGTTCTTAATGTGATCTCATATTAATTAAAACAAATGAAACTTTAAATAACAAAAGAAGTGTAGCAAGTAGATTTTAAAATAAAACTATATTTTTTGAATTATGGACTTTTTTTGTGTTCCGCTAAATATGCCGGTGTGTTTATTTGTCTTAGAGCCTTTGTCTTCCTATTCATAAGAAGAAGGTCATTTAAGAAGCTATGAAACGTTGTATGAAAGTGCGTAATTTTCAAAGTAGGTACCTACGTAATTTCATATTACTAGTTTCTGGTTGGAAATATCGACGTTTTTCTAAATTTTACCTCTGAGAGAGTGAATTAAAAAGTTTATATTTAGAGGAAATTCTTTCCTTTCAAAATGGCACTCTGTTAGAAATAACAGCAGAATAGTACTATATATTATGTACTTAGGTATTATTTTTTATTACAGGAACATAGAAACATTTCTACATCTAATGAAAGGGAGCTTGGGCACGGGAATCCTGGCGATGCCCCGTGCCTTCGTAAACGCTGGCTACGTAGTCGGCTCCATCGGCACTATAATCATTGGTGTCCTCTGTACCTACTGTATCCATATCCTCATCGATTCCTGCTATGTCCTATGCAAAAGAAGAAGGGTACCTTCTATGTCGTACACAGTCGCTGCCGAAGCCGCGTTGTCTGAAGGTCCAGCTTGGTGCAAAGCCTGTGCGCCTTACGCTGCGTAAGTATAGCATTTTTTCATAACAATAAGGTTTAACTACCATATAGACAGGAATAATAGGTATATTTTTACAGACTAAAGATATTACTTCTACCTTAATTTTATATTATAGATTAGATACTTAAGTAATATAAATAAATTATTGTTGACAGGCACATCGTCAACGTGTTCTTACTGATATACCAGATCGGCACCTGCTGCGTCTATGTGGTCTTCGTGTCAGAGAACATCTTCTTTGTGTTGACTAAGCACTTCCACATTGAAGTAACCGTGTTCCAAGTGATGCTGTGCGTCCTTCTGCCCCTAATCCTGATCAACTACGTACGAGACCTAAAGTACCTGGCGCCGTTTTCCGCAATCGCCAACGTGGTGACCATCACTGGCTTCGCCATCATCCTGTACTACCTGTTCAAAGACACACCAACGTTGGAGGGCAAGGCCCCTGCTGGCAAACTAGCCAACTTCCCTCTATTCTTCGGAACTGTGTTGTTTGCGCTTGAAGCTATTGGCGTTGTAAGCATATTTTACATCTCCTTTTTATTTAATCAATTCTTTCAAATCATAAACCAAATGAAAATTAAAGCATCTTGCCTGTTGTCAAACTTGTTTCAATCTTTTCTATTTTTAAATATTTTTTCAAAGAACTTTTGTTATATATTTCACCCTATGACTAACGAACTACCTATATGCGGTACCGATGTATGAACTTTCACAAACATTTTTTTTTCCCAGATCCTACCTCTCGAGAATGAAATGAAGACCCCAAGAGACTTCGTACGGAAATTTGGTGTACTGAACATTGCTATGACCAGCATTATTGTTTTATATGTCGGCATGGGTCTGTTTGGCTACCTCTGCTATGGCGAAGACTCCAAGGGTAGCATCACTCTCAACTTACCTTCCGAGACGGAAATGTGAGTTCTTCATTTTTGTACAAGCTTACTAAGTATCTATAGGTAACATTTAAAGGAGTGTATAGTACCCGGTTTTTATTTGGCACATCGAGAGGAAGAGTGAAAGTAAAATCAGCTGCCGATTTTGATGAGCGTTCTCTCTATAGCACGTTGTACTGACAGTTTAAAATTGCTAGAGTCGTTAATACTATCTTATATATCTGTTGACTATAACATGTTAGAATTTAAATGATTGAAAATATATTGTTTTTACAACACACCTGTTCATAAAAGTGCTATTATTTCACCGCAAATAGGCACGTAATGACAGCTTATCAAACTGTGACTTTTCATTGCTATTATTCACAAGTGAGTTATATGTAGATTCTTTTTTAAATTTTATAGGTTAAGTTTCTATGTTCATAAAAAAGTTTAGATACAAAAAAGAACGTGTTTAATGGTACAAATAAATTAATATGCCTATTGAATGGTCATTTGAAACATTTTCATACTTAAATAAATAATTTCAACTTGTAATACTTGTATAATAAACAAAATTTTCGCTCAAATTTAACTTCTTTTTCTCTAAGTAGGTACAGAAAAAAAATCAGTAAAAAAAAGTTAAATTCAAACCTCTTTTTTTTTTTAAATATGGCCGACCGCCATTGTTAGATGCGCGCACATAGGAAAACGAATTAATTTGTAGTAATGTTTATTTAGTATTTGTAGTATTATTTTATTCGCAAGTGTGTTGTAAAACGTCGTATGGCACGCGTGAGTATGATGATTACCGTCCTCGGCTCTCTTAAGACCCTCGCCTGGTGGCTCGGGTCTCAATGGCGCCTCGGCGGTAATCACCAACTTTGCTCACTTGTACCATAATGACTATTCTTTCCTTACAGACTCGCCACCGTGGTGCAGTGCCTGCTAGCTTTCGCCATATACATCACTCACGGCCTCGCCTGCTACGTCGCTATTGACATCGTGTGGAACGATTACATCGGCGCTCGGCTTCTCAACAGCAAACACAGACTCATCTGGGAGTACCTTGTTAGGACTATCATTGTCCTAATGACCTGTGAGTACCTACATATGCATCTTGTAGATAGGGTTATAATTTATATGACGGAGGCAGACGGCGATAAGGAACAGCCACGTAATATACTTCATTTTCAGAAAAACAGAACAGAACTTCCTTTTCATGTACTTACTTTGGTTGGTTGCCGTGTTGGTTCTCGACGAAGTAGAATAGGATCACCCCATCTCTTGTCGTAGCAGGCGACTAAATTGACATACCCACAGAAAGAATGTTCACAATTCGTATATATTAGCTACACGGCAATAAACTACTTAATAGTAAAAAAGCAAACAGGAATGACCTAAGATGAATTTGTCAACAGTCGGTATCGCGGCGGCCGTGCCCTCCCTGGAGCTGTTCATATCGCTGTTCGGCGCGCTCTGCTTGTCTGCCCTCGGCCTGGCCTTCCCTGCCTTCATCCAGAGCTGCACCTACTGGTATTATGTTTCACCGTCGGAACGCCTGCGCATGATTGTGAAGAACGCTATAGTCGTGGTGTTCGGGCTGCTAGGACTGGTCGTCGGCACTTGGACCTCGCTCGAGCGCATCATTGAAGAGTTTGGCACTACACCGGACCTGAACAATATCTACAATGAAACGCTGGCACACTAAATCATTGAAGTGGTTGTTGGAGCTGCAGATATTAAAGTAGGTATATGATATTTCCAATGAAATCTTAACATAACTATTTTATAAGAAATGTATTATAAATTGTTGACTCATATTATTATTAAGACAGTTTTATGTTAGTGTTATGATATTAGTTTATGTTACTTTTAAATTTTGTATTACAGTACAATCGAAAGTTATAAAATAAATATTTTATATACATATGTAAACAAAATGAAATCATATCTTTGTTCAAGTTTTTTTTTAATTAAATTTTATAACATGGTATATATGGTTGGAGCCAGTGAAGGCTATATTTGAAATGTAAGTCTCAATATAGGTCTTAAGTATATAAGTATATAAAATAAATATGTCTCTCGTATATTTCATATTTCTCGATCAATATTTAAGCATTAGATAATGTGAACAAGTTACGTGTTTTAAAATTATATCATGTAGTTTTAAGCTCAGATTGCCATAATGGAGTGAGTGACAATGTTCGAGTGTGTTCTAGCCCACAACTAAACGTATCCATGTATGAATATTAATCTGCTTAGGCTATGTATATTCCTAGGTGTTTTTCATTCCACGTGAACCAACCTTTTACTTTTCTGTCTTTCTCTCTTCGCAATTCGGAATATAATTTTCGTCAAATTCTATTCTTTATATTCTGAGGTTGGATAAATTAACATGACATAAGTAGGTAGGTATTTATTTCTATTTACCGAAAATTGCTTGAAAGAATTTTATACCTTAACTGAATATATTATGCCTAAACCTTTACTAATAATTAGAAGATTAAAATGAATGACCTGGTTCAAAAATATTTACATCATAGGAAGAGTTACAGTACAGGGGACCGTTAGGTATTATCTAAGATGCAAGGCGTAAGAGTTTGTTTACTTGATGGGTGCCAATTTTTGCGAGAGGTGGAAAGTTTGATTGCGATATTCATTATGTTAAGCTTTATTAAGAAATCAAGTGAATGGGGATTTGCATACATCCTTGAATAACTAGAATATATTTAATAAGGCAGCTACTGTGTGTGGGTTTGGCAGCATGACCATGAAAGTGAAAACATTGCAATGGGACTGAGAGATCTGAAAAATACAGCTGGAGTGACGCCGATGGATAAAGTGAAGAACAATATAGCGGTGCCTATGATAGAATATGTTGTGACCGAGAAGAGAAAAAGTGATCCAAAGATTGTTCGGAAACATAGAGATGATGGATAAAAGAAGATTAACGAAAAAGATTTATGATGAAAGTGTCAAGGATTGACTTAGGTATATTGTATACCTTTGATCAGATAAAAAGTTTCGTTTGTTATGCCAATAATACAGTACAAGCACACCTCACATGGGCTAGCGGTGAAAAGACCTTGCTATGCTCGTGTATGTCGTATCGAGACGGTTAAACATAATAATAGCTGATCTTGCCTCATAGTAGTAGGAAGTTGTGTGGAAACATTTCGATTTAAAAGACATTATTAGACATATTATGTTTTAGGAGAAACGCAATGGATTAAGTAGATATATGGTAAAAGTCCTGAATAACCGTTGAACCGTATTTGGAATTTACCTGCCACTTACCTACGTACAAATGAGAGGTATTGGGTAATTTTAAAAGCGAATACTAAGGGCGTCACGCTTGCCACCCCTGGTGATCGGTAGATTTGGTGTGTAGACTCTATAAGGTGATTGTTTTCCATCAGGCGGGGGCCAAAATGTTGTAGATGCAACAAATCGTTGCGTGTTAAAAAAGAGGTGCATTTAAATATGTCTAATCAATTGAAAGAAAGATCACAATCTCGGTTAGTTGTAAGGCTAGAACCGCAGCCAAATTATTGTTACTAGTAAGATGTTATTTTAGTATTGTATTGTTAAGTTTTATCCTATAGCTGTGAGAGCCATGGTCATTATTATTTAACAATTTTGGCATTTTTATAGTGTAATAATGTAAGTACCTACAATGGAAGTAGATATATTTTTAATTTTTCATGTTGCGTCCAATCAGTGTTGTAAGGGGGACCACATACCAAGGCAGCATCTGCTGCACACTCGGAGTGCTTCTCTACAAGAGAGGTCAAGAAACATTTGCTGCGTAACTGTAGGGCACCAAAGCAGCATTTAACTGTGTAGCCTCCCTAAATGAGTTCTGTCATTAATTTCAAAATTAAGGTCGGTCACCACTCACGAAGGTCAATTCGTTCTGATGTTGCACCTGTGGGTATCAAAACCTTGAATTTTGAATGCGATAGTGTGTGATAAATATTTTTAAAATTCCTTGGAGTGCAGCTTACAATAGAAAAGATCCTTTTGACTTTTTTTACAAATCATGCCATATTATAATTAAATTAGTCTAGACATAGAGCCATAGTATATCTTTAGTTTATATTTTACTTTGTGGACTACGATGACTCACTATCAATGTATCGCAATCATTTAATAGTAGGTATCGACTACTGCCATAATATAATTATGTTTACGAATAAAACAAGGGTGCTTGCCTACTAAGGTGCTTGGTGCCAAACTTTTGATGGTCATGGATTGTAAGAGATTTTTTTAAGCAGTAAAAAATACCAGTTCGGATAGTAACGCTACCAACAGTGTTTTTACAAGTACAACAGTAAAACAGTACAATAGTGGTAATTATAAATTTATTATCTATCTTTAATACGGCTTTGGCAGTAGTCGTAGGTACCTATTTAAAGTCGTGGTTAGTATTTTATTAATTATATTCTGATTAAACCTCATAAAATGTTTGTTCATTTGGTGATATATTACTTTACTACGAGTATAGTTAATGAACGAACAGGTAATTTAATTACTGTGCTGTTCGTCGACTAGTATAATTTTATAGGTTAAAGTGGTTTATTTTAATATCGGATCACAAAATAATATTTATTATTTAATTCTCTCCCTGTTCAAATTGTTACCGATATTTTTTGGTTGTAATTTGTAATGTGACCGGATTTACGCAAAATTAATCATTTTAACTGTTCCCATTTAGGTTTGCCTTTTGGTGAAAGGTGATAATTTTTTACCCCGTTGCCGTTGTCATTCGCATAATACTAAATCACCTATTTACTATAGTAATATAAGATTTATAAGACAGAGAATGTAATTCTTTTGCCTGGCAGGTTGCAGATGTGGTCAATATCGGTTTATGTATTATCATAAATTATACGAAAATTATTGTAATGCTAGACATTATTACACAATGACATGCCAATTATTTTGGCCAGAAATATTTTCTTTAGCATAAGTCTTAGTAATACTGGACTATTTGACCAAAAGACAACTAACTCAAAGTTAAAATTGATTGATTCTTTGATTGATGATAATATTCATGACATAGGTACATTTTATTGTGACCTACCTACGTTTTTATACGCAGATGACGCATACATTATGGTTCCTGTCCGATGATACTTAGCTTTCATAATTATGCCTATTTATTCGACATAAACGTAATGCCAAATGATAATTAAGTCAAAGAATTTTGAATAAAATATAAATAAATTAATATTACACTTATCTACATAAATGCATATTTTGAATTTTAGATAATGTGACATAATAATAACCTTCTTTATGGCACTTGATACAGGAAAGTACTTATCATTATATCAATAATGAAAATTGAGCAAAGGCTACTTTTCATTAGCACTTCTTTTTTAAAATAACTTCTTAATTACAATTCTAATTTGTCGAAATTACCTACTGTTCTATTTTTCTGCCTTGAACATGCAATTGAATAAGAGAAGCATAATATTATAAGTTCCTATTATAATATAATATGTTATAAATTAATTTATGTTTAATAAATTATTTATAAAAAGTCGTATTCCGGTCACCAATTGATAGAAACTGTGATGTTAATAGTTTGTAATAGGTATACCTACTTATTAGGATTTTTAGGATTTATTTACATAGTTTCTTTTTATTATGTTTGATAGCGTGACTGTGTGTTTAACACAACAGTGAAATTCTGCTCATGTGTAGGTACCGGGTCATACCCGTGGCTAATAATATAATCATTCTAAGTAATACCTATCTATCTGGATGTTTAAAATTATTATAGTGGCCAATGTATCCGGCAATGTATTTCAAAAAAGAAACATTTTGAATATTATTAATAAATAAGTATACAATTTAGTTATAGTTTTATTTATTACTTGCATTGTACAATACTCAATGGTGAAGAGTCAGCGTGTTATGGCGTCAAACGCAAGGTAGGTGGAACATCATCCCCATGAGCATTGTTTTATATTGGAAATTTGTGGGGTTGGAACCCTTGTCCCACGACCGCCATCCTGGAAAAAAGGGTTCAAATGGGTTTAATGGTTTATCTGGCGATTATTTTGTGAGACCTATACCTACTCACAAAAAAAATATAATAAACATTTTTGTCGCAAATAAGATTATAAATTATCTACCTACAACTTTCGTCAAGAACTCAGATCATTTCGGTACCTATGGCAACGTGATATACCTACCTACTGGACCGTATTCACACCGTGGGTCTACCTCATCTGAGAAATGAGTTAATCTGGTTATAGTTACTTCGGCTGATCTGTTTCCGAAGTCTAATTAAGGACTTCCAGATGATCTAGGCAAGGTCCCGTCAAGGGGGAAGATTTCTGATAGCGGGACAAAGGTGATGGGCAGCCTCTGTGCTCCCCATACCTAAATCAACCTTGGCCAGAAAGGAGGAATAGGAGGCGCTCTTGCGGTTTTTCAGTACCTATAATATGTGTTACGCCAGAATAATTATGAAATTTGAATTGAATCTGAAATGATTATGTCCTTCTGAAATTTACACAGGAGCTAATGATGAAGTGGGCACGGGGGATTCGAGTCAAATAAAACCAAATGGTGTTTCGTTACATCCGAATGTAAAGTCGGGGAACCAGGTATGCCCTAGGTCCACTTCAAGATCCAGTCACAGTTCAGTCGTAGCCGATGTTCCACAGAAGCGGTACCAGTACCACACCACCCGGAACACCGCGCAACATATCTCGCTAACCAAACCCACTTGGGTGGATAATGGCCCTCACCGATAAGTAATTCCTGACAATGCAGGGCAGATAGAGAGGTACCCCGTGATAAATGAGTATAGCTCTGATGCAGCTCCAGGGAAAGGTGTTAAAGACGTAGGCAACAATAGACACTGTTAGCACCAATTCGCCGCGCCACTGCTTCATCCACCAGGGCCCTCAAGCGTATGTTAAAAAAACCCCTCTTTCCCAGCTGTACCATTGATTAGTACCATTAATGGTACTACTGGGAATCTTTGTCCCACTAGTACCATTGTACACGGTACTAGTTTTGTAGCCGGGTTTACATACAGCCGTAGTATTAATTAGTACCATTAATGGTACTACTGGGAATCTTTATCCCACTAGTACCATTGTACTCGATACTAGTGTTGTAGCCGGGTTTAAATACTTAATTAAAATAAGCCTGTAAAAATAAATTGAAGCCATGTACGGTCTGAAACAGGTATATTACGTATCATGCTTAGCAAACAAGGGCTAATGCAGCTGGTTAGCGAAATAATAAATAAAATAATAAAATACAAAAATACTTAATAAAATTTCGGCACCTCTATAAACTATTACCATTTTTTTAGTTCACATGACAATAGTATTCAAACCCTTTACTAAGAAGAACTTTGCCACGGCCACGTTGAATAACATAATTATCTGAATCATCGGCGACACGTAAATCCATTATTTTATTTATTAAATGTTAAACTTGTTGCATAAAATTAGAATTAGCACTAGAAGATTACACGTCACTGTCAAAGCGTGGAAAGTCCCCTTTTAAAAAGCTAAATATGAAATAATTAGATAGTCATAGATATTAACAAGTAGTTTACATTGCATAGTATTTCAAGTGGCCAGTTACATATTTATCACCCTCCGTTCTCTTTGTTGTTATTCAAAACTTAAAAAACATAATAATAAAATTTAAAGGCGTTTGTTACCAATAGTCCTGGTTAATTTTTAATACCTGCAGTAGATGATGGTACTACAAAATATCTACACCAATTACTACTAGAACTATTAATGGTTCTTCTGGGACAAAGATTCCCAGTAGTACTATTAATGGTACTAGTGGGACAAAAATATTCACAGTAGTACCATTAATGGTACTAGTGGGACAAAGATTACCAGTAGTACCATTAATGGTACTAATCAATGGTAAGTACAGTTGGGAAAGAGGGAAAAAAACGTCAACGGTGCTCCTAACGATAACCGAATTAATTATCTACCAATTTTGAGCTCAGTCCTGTAAGGCGCTCGATGAGGCACTTATATTAATTCATTTAAAGAGCCTGCACACCTTGTCCAGCAGTACAATGAGCCGATAGGCGGAAGGTAACTTTGCAGAGGAAGACGAGTTTTCCTGTTTTCCATATTTTTGATACCGTCTCTACTTGAGGCATAGGCTAAAGAGCCCTTCAAACGGGTTCCGAGAGCCCTTAGAGTTAGAGTATAGAGACTGTGCTGTCAGTGCTAGCCCGTGATCGACCTACATAGTTCACCTGGTTGTACCACGGGTATTTCTTTTTCCCGTGGTCCAGAATTCGATCCCGGTCGATTTTTCTGAACCCGGGATTTCGGGATTACCTACTGTTAATCTCGGGATCCCGGGATAGTCCCGGGATTGTATTAGTACCTATTGGAAAGTGGTAGCAAAAAGACAGTAAATCATATCCAAATCATGTTTTATTTATCTTGTAGTAGTAAGGACAAACATTTAAGTCTTACCCCGCGTTTACATACCTACTGCCGCACGCATTGCTCATCGTGTTGCAGGCAATATTCGCACGATTATTGCCCTAGCATTCACACACTCCCATCATCATCGCGTTGGTCCGCATTACAGTATTCGCCCTGCAACGGAGACGGACGTAAACGTATGGAGGACAACGCTGTAGCAGTGTACGCATTATGCTTTTACAGCATAGCGAATTAATTAAACAGATTATTAATAAAAACTATCACTTTCAACTACTATACACTTTCCGTAGATCGATATAAATATTTTTAAAAGTAAATATTCGAGGAGCAATAACGAAAGTCGTGTTTACTGCTTAGCGCCATCTAGCGGTGTCGTATAGTTCATCGCGCTAGTATTGCCGCTCCTTTGACTCGCGCCGCCAAGCCGACATTCACAGTAACATACGCGGCAGTACTCGCGGCATGACGAATATACCATTCACACTACGTCTCTGCCCACTTCTCTCGCCACTTCTCTCGCTCTGCCGCGAGTATGTAAACGCAGCTTTAAGTCTTCACAAGGCGGTTAAACAAAAATAAACTTTCTTTTGATAAAATAAACGGGATAGGTACCTTTCGTTAACATAATATATTTACTCCTAAAATGTTTTGGCACAATGAATTTGGCATACTTTTTTTGGCATAATTATACTTGGGCATAATTGATTTTTAGCAGCATTGTAAATTAGCATAATCATATTTAAGCCATAATCATATTTTAGCATAATCTCTTCTCTTTCTCCTAGCGTTAATTCCCAGTCGCATCCGAAGCTTTCAGCTCGGAGTCTGGGGTCCGCTTCACCAGTCTTAACTACGGATTTGGCTAGACCTCGATATTTTCCGTGAAGCGATTGCCATCTGACCTTCACAACCCAATGTTAACATTAGGCGATATCGAAGCTTTGCAGCTAGAACGTCGTTTTTTTTTTGGACTTTTTAGGGTATATACCAACTACTATTGCCATAGATGTTCTTATGGCAACCGGGACCAACGGCTTAACGTGCTCTCCGAGGCACGACCAGACCAATGCAAATACCCATATTTAATGCACACAAATATTTGCACTGAGCGGGGATCGAACCCGCGCCTCCTGCGTAGCGGCCGCGTTCACTACCGGTACGCCACGGAGGCTGTCAAAATTTGTTAAATTTTAGCATAATCATATTTAACATAAATGTTTTGTCCTAAAATGTTTTGGTATAATAAATTTGGCATATTTTTTTTGGCATACTTAAACTTGGCATAATTTTACTATGTAATTATGCCAAAAGATCATTAGTCTAAATGACTATATGCCAAAATAGGTTATGGTTATTTTTTTTATGCAAATGGATAGTTATGCTTAAATATGACTATGCTAATTTTCTTTAATACAAATATGCTAAAGGACATCATTCACGCTGCATACATTTTTGGTCCAAGATTGAAAGTGCCGGCCAAAGAAAAAAAAATACGATATTCTATGAGCAGTTTTCCAGTAGGTATAATAATCGGTTAGTTTTTAAATCATCAAGAGATGGCGCTAGCATAGCTTTTGGTAATTTTAATGTACTCTGTGGTTTATTTGTGCGATGTTGCCAAAGTTTAATTTCATTTACCCAAATTACAATAGATAAAATATGATGAAACGTTAAATTCTTTTCGCGTCACTGTCTGTAATTTAAAATAATATTATATTTAAAATAATTTTATCAAAAAAAAATGACAAAACATTTATGTAAAATCATTACAAAACCGAAGAACATTTTTTCCATAAATTAGGGAACACTAGATGTGAGACCACACTCTACTTACCAAAAGTGCCGGCTGCGCCATCTAGCTTGTCTTTAGGAACGCTATAAATACCTACTGGAAAACTGCTCATTAGAGCTTGTTCTTAGTAACATTTTTTAATACGGCAACAAAGTTGAGGGACCACTTCAAACAGCTTTATTTGAGTTTAAAAATCTTGCAAATATACACTTTTTATGATATGAACTATTGCAAATAAATGAAAAATATTGTTCTACATTGGAAGAATAGGTAATTAAAGCAATAAAAAATAAACCCCATACTGCATATCGTTGTTTTTCGTCCATTTATTTAGGTTCAAAATTGAAAGTGCCGGTCAAAGAAAACAAATGTGATATTCCGCTAGACCTTGTCCTCATTGGCATTTTTATTATGGCGTCGAAGCTGAGGGACCACTGCTCTCGGTTTTATTTGAGTTCAAAAATCTTGATACCGTACAATTTTTTTGATACGAACTATTGAAAATAAATTAAAAGTATTGTTCTATATGTACCGCAGTCTAACTGGGTGTACCACGGGAATTAATGTTTTATAGTACTTAGCAAAAATGTCGCATCGAGTTACACTGCTACTCGATGAGATTTGTTTTTCCGAACGAGTAACACTATTCACGAAGCACTGGCACTATAGTACGCGCCAGTTAGTGTGGCAATACGAGTGGAACAAAGTCTTACGAATACGAAGTAACAAGAAAGGTAAATCAAAAATATTAAGAATTAAGAATTATTACATTATCTTTTAACATTGAAACTGTCGTTTTCGCAAATTTCGTATACCTACACCACTGTATGGGGGAATGTAAATGACTCGTATTGCCACACTAACTGGCGCGTACTATATGAGAATAAAAAATTGCAGCGAGTCACACTGCTACTCGATGAGATTTGTTTTTCTAAACGAGTAACACTATTCACGAAACAGTGTTACTAGATGAGAATAAAAATGACTCGTATTGCCACACTAACTGGCGCGTACTATATGAGAATAAAAAATTGCAGCGAGTCACACTGCTACTCGATGAGATTTGTTTTTCTAAACGAGTAACATTATTCACGAAACAGTGTTACTAGATGAGAATAAAAAATCGCATCGAGTCACACTGTTCAGTTGCTCGATGCGCATATTTTTCTAAACCAGTCACAGTGTGACAGGATGCAGTGTGACTCGTTGCGAATAAAGGAATTTATCTCACGACTGACGATATTCGTTAGGAAAATATATTAGCGTACAATGTAGAGTAGTCTACAGAAATGGGGTTCCCAACAATAAAAATAACAACACAAACTCAAAATTCATATCGCTTTAATGCTTAATCGTATTGCCACTTTCTTAAATCACATGGAAGAAACAATATAAGTATTGAACAAATACTTTAAAAACTTACAATTTAAGAAATTAAATAATTCATAATTATTTTTCATTACCATCATTTCGAATAACAATAACAAAGCGAATAGACGTGTATCTACTTGAAACGGCACAGGGCCGGCGAATGCGCGCAAGCGTCGCCTCGCGGCCTCATCACAGTAATCGAACGTTTAAGTGCGCATTTCTGCAGGATCTCGGCCGAACGAAGTGAACAGAAACTGCTTGTCCAAAACTAATCGAGGAACTCCACATTCAAAATTCGTCCATAATAAGTTATTATAACCATCGTCGTATATAAAATTTAGCGGTTCACACAACATTCTACAAAAATAATATATTTATACACATATATTTTTAATCCAACTCTATGAACGCCCCTCGCTGTTTGCATTCACCTCGTTTGGCCAAGACAAAGAGTAGTTTGCACTACGTATATATCTTTTATAATGTTTTTATTGGAAGAGTATCTACTTACCTCGCAGGTACTAAGACTAATAGAAAAGATAATAGTATGCGTCCAAACGAAGTTCGAACGCCACTCCAGTAAATAAATATAAACGGAGATGGAATAGTAATGAGTTGAATGATCCACTAGAGGCCAAAATGGTAAGCAGTTTAATCCAGAATCATCGATTTAGGACATCATAGCTTTCGTAACAAATATCAAATTATGATTTCGATTTTGAATAGGTATCATTGTGTCAGGTTGGATTACTTTTTAATTGATAGATTTGTAGACAACGGCCCCTAATAGCTTTCTACAAATAAATAAATAAAAATAATTCGCCCTTGATTTACTTCAATAAATACAGGATGATGCTCGTTGAAGCGTTAACTTGAAATTACTTCGCCGTCCTCTGAACTGTGATATGTGTACCGGTGTACGTCAAACTAGTCAAATAAAATTAATTAAATTACATTTAAATTAATAATGAATTATTGACAAAGAAAACGTAGTAATTGAACTAAATTTATAAGAGTTAACACTACATCACTAAAGGGCCATTCGCGTGAACGGTGCGTTCAGTCTCCTCGCATGAACTTAGTGAGACTCGCCTACTTATAGCCTCTATATCTGAGAGAAACCTCTAAACGTTAAATAATCTTGACTATACTAGACAATGATGTACGTCACTCTGGTTATCAATCGAAAAATGTACAAAATAATTGACCAAGACCAGTTTAGTCACATGCGAGCAACATTCTTTGAAACTCAACGACTTCTTTTACAGAACGTACAGAGCGTGATATGAGACACCGAACATATTTCATTTGTAGGTAATTACAGTTTGGCTTGCTCGTTCGGTTCATCATCTGCATTAATAAATACATTTATCAATCGATGAACTTAGATAACAATAATACAGTAGATTATGTGATACGACCAGCGCGTGCGCCGCGTGCCGCGTCCGTTCGAACAGCCCATCTCAATTTACCTAAATTAACATCATTTTTAGTTTAGACACATAATATAATCGTAAATAATACACAAACAGCTAAAATTAAAATTATACAACACCAAACTTGTCATATTAGTACTACAGCTAAGCACTAGGGCACTACTACAAACATCAGCATTAGTCTGCAGTCATCTTTAGACGATCATGACTCTTGAAGAAATATAACCTATCTATCGAGATGTAAATGTACTCCTGACGCAGGTCGGCGATGGCGTGGTGAGCTTGTCCACCGACTGCAGAAAGGTCACCCCGAAAGAGTGATTAAGATTCGCCAAAACGCTTAATAAAACAAGGCGTGAGCCTGGATACATACGAGCACATTGTGATGTTACTATTTGTACCATAACTGCGCCATTGGTGAACGACACCACGATTGTCCGACATCAGCAACGCCAGTGCCCTCGACTGCGGAGCTGGCACTGGCGATGCCTCAATGTATGTAATTAAAATGTACTGTATTATAAACTACCGGAAAGAATTTGTCAGTTTGTACAAGTTTATATTACGTAATGAGAATTATAATGTGATTCCTATGTTAGTGCAAAAATATTTTAGAAATAATTTGTTTTCATTTCCTTAAACTATTAATGTGAAGTTTAGCGCTGAATGTGAACTGTTCGTGTAGATCTATGTATTATTTTTTATATCTATATATTATCATTTTTATGGAAGTCATTTGGTTTGCTTGCGCCTAAGATTTTGCCACAGATTACAGATAGCATGGAAGGTGTGTAGTTTTTATGTACGCGTTCCTCACACCCCACAGTTCAGAAAAACGTACTACGCTAGTCTAGCCTTATATGCCTAAATAGCAGTTCACATTCATAGCTACGAGTTAAACTTACGTATATCAGTGATGTCGTTAAAATGAAATTCCGTACCTTTATGTATGTAATAAATAGGTATATTACAATACACTGCAGATCGTCGAAAATAGAGTTCCAACTCATCGCACCCACGACCCGATCAAGTAAGGACTTGAAAATACATGCTATCTAGTTCTTGGAAACAATTCACCTCGGAACACTTAAAACTAAAGACTGTTGAGAGGTGCAAAATCAATGTAACGAGAAAAGCGCCGAAACTACATCGCAAACGTTACGATAGTGAGTTTTGCTATATAACTATGGGTACCTATTGAGCATAATAAGATGTCTTTATCCACATCGATTCCATCAAAATGAAATAAAAATCTTAAATCAAACTGCATTATGATATAGGTACGGAGTTTGCAATTGTATCAATTTTAGATTCAGCTGCTTTCGACTATCAGTTCATTGAGTGGAACTCCTAATTGATGAATTGGCCAGGGCGAAGAAAACGTATCACAGGTAGAACGAGTTATGTTTACGATTCACTTGAATGCTATATTCCTATAGAAAACTCAAAATCAAACTTGTGACAAAGATACGTAAGAAGTTTTGGTTATTATGTGATGTATCATAAGAAATACTTGTGAAAAATCTACTTTGGTGTGAACAGAAACACATCAAACTTGAATACTGTTTTTGTGATAATTAGTTAAACACTGATACTGAACCAACTCTCGAGTAGTGGAGTTGTTTCGATGAAATTGTTTCAAATGTTGCTAACAGATATAAGGTATAATACAAAGTAATTTACAAATTACTTTAAAATATTCTACAGAGGAGTTGACGCAGCCGGAGATGATAGTCGCAGTTCCAGTTGAAGATATCTCAATATTTAACTGATTATACTTTTGATTTGTTTCGATACACATGCGGTAGGTACGCTTTCATCAAATCACGCACGACCGTTCGTGATTGGGATAAAAGCTAGTGACGAGATCCCCGAATATACCCGCAATAGATTTACTGTACGCTAGATATTGTGAGCGATACACCCTTAGAGTATACATTGCTATATAATGTATACTCTAAGGATACACCAAACTGATACCGGAACGCGATCGATTCTGTCGCTCCAGAACGTAGACTATAAAGCTCGGTCCACACGGCAGTTTACGACGAATAAAAATTGCTGCTAGTATTCACGTCCATACCCTGATTTAGACGTCGCCGCCACCCCACGAGGCTGTGCCCGCCGCACACAATGCAGCATTACCAGCAAACGGGTGTCAAATCGCTTTTCCGTAAATGCAAGCGTATAACGTCGGGTTCATACCATTTATTTCACACGTATCTATTTAGGTACTACAAATCTGAAATATCCTACTTACAAATCAAACCCAGGAATGCCATCCCTTCTGCATAAAGCTAATATCCCGTAAAGTAAAATTCATAAGAATGTTTTCAAATGGCGGCGTCCCATACTTTAATTTTTACTATAAATTTTATTTATTTATTTTTTTATAAAATGGCAGTTTGCAATGCGAATTCATAGAATCAGGCGATTTGTTTGTTTCTCTTTATTTGTGAGTTACATTTTGTTAACAAGATAAAGGTAAGTATAGAAACGTTACTGCTGTACGGTCGGGGTACGAATACTTTCGTCAGTTTTCGAATTAACTTCTTTATAAAGTCATAGGTTCTTAGCACCTTTTGAACCAAACCAAAATTTCAGGTGGACTAGTGCATAATATAAAATTATACTTAATCAATATGATAACAAGTATCAAGATAGTATAATACCTCTAACCTATATCTATTATAGTTTCAAAACAAGTCCGTGTTCAATTGTCAGTGTCAATATTTTATGAAGAATATGAAATGGCAATGCAATATTTTTAACTCGTTATAACGAAACATTGGCTGGACTTGGTGCTAACAAATGTAGACTTTATGAGGAACCTTTTCTTACCTCGACCGTACATCTATTTACTTGATATTCGTAATATATGCTGTTTTCACCATAAATATAATGATATATCTTTCATATAATATATTTTAATAAATTACAGTTAACGTAATAATTTGGACGGAGTGCTATTTCGAATGAATTGAGCGGCGGTTCTTTTTATAAAATATAGGTACATGTCGATAGAGTATTAATGTAGAGATATAAATAAATAATCATAATTATTTTGCTATGGAGACATATTATTTATTGAGGAGGTTAGGCATTCCTGGATGAAAGAAAAGTGATAAATTTTATAGAGAAAATTAATAATAAATGTGACGGAGTTAAACTGTTATATATGTCTGCTGAACAATGCTTAATGAGCGCAAACTGCTTCATCAGCGATCGGCAACTTAATAATCTCTAATAATTCTAATTTTATACTGTATTCGAATAATCTCAAGACCTAATTACAGTAGTAGGTTCGATCTTTAATTATGATAATTTAATATTTAAATAAGTATTTCTGAGGTGTTGTCTTTATTTTACATATTGTAATAAATAATAATAATTAATATTGTACGACAATCTACACAACGCTATCTAGACCCAAAGTAAGCATAGCTTAACTAGCTTGTGTTATGGGTTCTAGAATGCGGATAAACATACATAGATACATTTTTTTTTGTAAATACATACATATTATACATAGAAAACACCCAGACCAATGCAAATATTTATATTCATGCATACAAATATTTGCACTGAGCGGGGATCGAACCCGCGCCTCCTGCGTAGCAACCGTGTTCACTACCGCTACGCCACAGAGGCAGTCAAGTTGTATTGTATATTGTTATTTTATCATTTTTATTCTTATGATGTTTTTAACATCGTTCCGCAGACACACACAACTAAATCTACGTACCTAACATTAGTTAGATACGGGTTATTTAATGTCATAGAAATTAGAACGATGTGCTTGCGCTCCCAAACGCTAACGTAGAACAATAAAGCATAGAGTGGTAGCCCAGATTAAACACTATTCATATACTTAAGTTGATTATCACAGTAATGCGTCATGCACACTCAAAATAAATTAGCCAAGTTACCTAAAAGACTAGGCTAAAACGGATGCAACTAGGGCAAAAGATGGGGGTAGATTGAAGAGGAAGTGCGTGACTGAAGACGAAGTGAACAAATCTACATTTCAAACAACATTATCAATTATAAATAAAATATTTTCAATAGCAAAAATCCGTTCAACTAAACTGGTTTCCTCAAGAAATTCACTGAGTCAAATATGACAACGCAGTTTAGTTCTACTTTCACGGTTTATACCATTGGTCGAGCAGGATTTCAGTACAACTTACTAAAGTTTGTCTAGGGTCAAATGACGACCGGTGGGGCACAGGGAGGTTGTGACGTCCCTTACGCACGCAATTTAACGATGCTTGTTTTAAATTTGTTGATCATAATTTGACAGAACTTGCGAGAGAGCGCATGTCTAGTTTTATGCAATATGTGTTTTTAAATCGTGCGGAAAATGGAGCCGGTGGAGAAGGTTATGTCGGACTTGAATCGACTAAAACGCACGGCACCTGTGGCCCGTCGGACATGATGTTGATGGTCATGAGAACTCTCACTCCCAGGGTTACCACCAGCATCTCGGCGTCTCCTACGCCGGACACTCGGCGAGTGTGTGCAGCGCCGAGTCCTGGGTCGCGTCGCAGTGATTCTATACAATATGTCAGCGCTCAGAGAGCGTACTCGGGTTTATCACGCGACTAGTCGACCGCAAGGTTCGCATACATGTCGTAAGTTCACGAAACAATATTGACGTTTTCACACAGATGAAGTGAATGTGGCGGGGGCGTCATTTCAGTTTAGACAAGCCATACTACTCTATGCTTTAATCATTCTTTCAAGGAGAAGTTGACATCCTCTAACAATTTCATTAAATCTGTACCCTCGTATCTTTTACAGTTCTAAGTAAAATCTAATCTAAAGACAAAAGTATTAAAGAACCTGATTTCTCATATTGAATGTCATTATATGATCTAGTGTGGAAGCTTGACGTGTGATGTGCATAGTATACTTTATTTTAAAATAAATTTTAAACACTACTATTTACTTCTGATTACACATAGGCGGTTGCTAATAGGCTATATGAGACAACCAGCCACCTAGCGCGGTATTAGTAACCCTTTTATTCAACCCACAAAAATTATAATCAAGAGGTCTATAGACCGAACTAGTTAATATGGAAACTAGTGTGACAAACTTTTTACATGTTATGACCAATCACGTCCAACTAAATAGTGACGTGATTGGTTATAATTTTCAACAGAGACCAAGCCTAGCAATAAATATCGGTTAGTAGCTAATCACCTTTCCAATGATGTTGAACATCTTCAGAGCATTGTGGCATACAAGCGATGGCTGTGGGGCAATTTTTTATCTTATACTCCACACTCCAATCAAATTAATTGTATTGTCTTCGGTCGATGATCTATTTATATTGGTAAAGTTAGTACACTGTTTACAGTGCCATGGTGTGACATACTAAAATTTCGGCTTTATTTACACACATAATCTGTAAATATTCAGTATGTGTCAATTATCACTTTTCGCAGGCATTGTTGTACAATAAATAATAAAACATATTAATAAATTTTACGTTGGGAAAATATCTATATAAGGATGCTTAATTACACAAATAATCGCAGTCAACGTAACGTTTTCCTTTTAAACCATGTTACATACTTGAATGAAACAGTTGCAGAATAATAAACGTTGTAGTCACTCTCCAATTGCATTATGTGGTCAATTCAAAGGTGGTTCAAATAGTTTAGAAGGCTAAGATATAAATAGGGTGCCAACTGACTGGAGAGGCACAAGAATAATCACGGTCATTGTGAAGTTAGGCATAGGGTGTGTCCCTTTTCGGTAACGATAAGCGTAGATAACCGGTATTATAGATATTATCTTATTTTTAGATATCACAAGCACGAATTAAAAGTAATTAGCCGACTATAAAAAAGGAAAAAGTACGTCATTAGAGTAGTGTAGTATTAGTGAATGTTCTAGCATTACCTAGATACTTCATTTTTCCTCGTTTCAATAGATTAGACCAATTCCATGTTTACATCATTATTATGGAATTTAGGCCCACTTCTTTCACAATAGTAACTTTTACAACAGCAACACTATATACCTAACACGAAACCTGAAGTGGAAATGCCCTCAAACTCGTCCTTGTGGTAGGTAACTATTAGCTAGTGTCACTGAACTCTTGGTATTTACGATCGATCACGTGTCGCGCACAACATTGGTGTGATTGGTTATAATTGGCAACAGGCAACAAAGCTTAAAAGTCAATGTCAGGAAATAGCCAATCGCGTTGCAAATTATGTCGAATATCTTCAAAGCGTTGTGCGTGTTACGTGACACTTTCTGTCTATATTCCATGGTATACTGATTCATATTTGGTAACTTGGTCTAAAAAATTAGAGGGAAAACTGCCATACTGCAGGGCCCACCCCTCCTTGCCTCAAGTTGACTACTGAAAAATGTATTTAGTTTTAGTTTACCTTTCATTACTGCCCAACAACTTAAAGATCCACTAGATACTATCAAATACAACGAAATGAATAAACTACCGTCAGAACTAGTACTTCATAGTTAGTCAAAAGCTAGGCGACCTAAACTTGATCTAGTATTAACACTAAAACGCATAGGTACTAATTTTATAGCAAGAGACATCATTTATAGATTGGTCAGTAACTCCACATTTTCATACACACATATATATATATCTAAATAATACATATGTACAAAATATATACTGTGTATTCGTACTTCTTAATTGTAAACTACTAATACCTATATATTTTATTTTTTAACTTGTATTATTCATATATATGTATTAGTGGCTCACGAGAGAAATACCGAGACAGACAATAGGCATATATAGTTTTAAACAAAACTATAGAGATATAGGGTATATAGAGTATGGACAATGGACATATCATGGGACTCCAGGAACTGAGGATAGCATGTCCCGAAGAGAGCTTAAGTGCTTCGAGATAACAACCACACAGTGGACGATGCCAAAGACTATGAATAGAGACAAGTAGTCTCCACACCGTTCGTATGAGCAACCTGTTTAGGTTTCATCATTGGCATCTTAGACCTGACTTCAAACCTGGCAGGCCGAGGAGGAGATCTTGACCGTGACCGTGAAATTTTCGATCTTTCACGCCTAACTGATGGCGATCTTCTCTTATGATATGGCGAGCGCGACCGGCGTTTCCTCTCGTATGGTGAATCAGACCGCCTGTATCTATGGCTCCGACCACGAGACCTTGATAGACTTTTACTACGCGATCGTCTTCTGCCGTGTTCAACTTTAGGGTCATAGTCCTTTATTATCGTTGTTGTAGTGAAATCACGTTTTTCAACAGGCGATCTCAGCTTTGAATGTCTGTCATCTTGTTTTACAGGCACGGTCAATACTTCAGATTGCGTCATTCCCATCTTCATCATTTCAGCGTCACTCATTAATGGCTGAAGCTGCAAATTCTCGACTTTGGGAATTTTGCTCATGACTATGTCTTCGTCTCTCTTCCTTGCTAATTCAGTTTTTCGCTTCTTTATTTTCATCAATATTCTTCTCGAAGCCTCTGTAATCGGATCAACGCACGTTTGCTCATTGGTTACTTTGTCTGTAGAATTCAATAAGCTACTTGGTGGAGTTCTTTTTATAGGAAACTCGACAGCTTTATCTAACCCGGGGCTTGGCAAATCTGGAAAGATTGCTTCAGGGCTCACCTGAGTAGAACTATTATTTGAACAAACACCTTTTCGCAATTTATATTCCTGTAGGGTTAGTTTTTTCTCTTTCGCGGTTGTTCTTGCTTATTAATATCTGCTTGTAGTTTAAATAAAATAGAGTATCAGATAGGAAAGGAACACGTATTCAGGCAAGAATCGAGAAGTTATTTAAACTTATATAATATTATTGTTTAATAAACGAGTCGGTAGATTATTATTGTTTTTGTACTCGTATCTTTAATCATTCTTATGGGGGCACAATTGAAGCGGGGAGTTTTTGGCTGTCCTTATGTAGCCTTTGTTCATAAAACATCCTTTTAATACTCGTCACCATTTTCACTTACATATTTGGTTCTATAATACTATGTATGTGTAATACCAACATCCGATGCCTGTATAACTAAATTCTATTCATAAATCTGTTAAATTTATTTCTCAAGCAAACTAAACTATTTCGATTGTCCGTCTCGGGAGCTGTAGAAGAGTTATCGGGTATTTAATGTGTGTCAGTGGAGAAGGTAGTGAAGCGTGTGAATGTGTGTGTGTGTGAGATATACGAATGGAATTCTTTAATTTTGTGATGTATATTAATAATAATTTATAATCATGTTGTGTAAACATGCACTGCTAGGGCCCAGGATCTATACAACTTATTTGATTTGTCTTTCTTTAGAAAGATCAAGTGCACGAAAACGTGTGCATTTTTTTTATTTTCATTGGGCTTATGCAGTGCACTTAATAATAAGTATATTAAATTAAGTACAATATCAGTTATCTGATACGTAAAGTTAAGATAATAGAATGAAAAAAAGACATTTATATGAGTGAAGTTCAGTATAAATAGTTATGATAATATTGTTGATTAAAACGGTTCAAGTTGCAGTTAAAAGAAAGAAAATAAATGCCTGTTACCGGAATTTATTTCCAAAAATAGCTACTTAATCATTTGGCTTCTGACCTATTTCTGTATGGGGAATTTAGCCACTCACGGTAGTAGATAACGTACTTAAACCACACAGTATTATGAAAAAGACGTATTAAATTTATCAGGTCAAACGACATGACTAAAATTATCAGTGTTTCTTAAACGAATGTGTCATCTGAGCTAATTAATTTAATACGATTCCTAGTTTCTAAGCTAGGAACCGGTCGGTATATTGATGTTCAGTTCGAACTAAGCATTCAAAAGGTAATCGTCACCTACGTTACTATGTACGGATTAGTGAATATCTGGTCAGTATGCAGCGTGCTAAAGCTATAATTTTTATGTTAGTTTGACACATCATACGCAAATGTTTACATTTATAGTGCACACTATTTCTGTCAACGACATCACACAATACCATACCATATTATAGTCGTCTGATACAAGTGCTTTCAGACTAAAGTCGCTTGCCGAGTGCGGATAGGCACAAGAGAGGTAGGCACACGTTTCTTAGCGTTTTAAGTGTAATGACATATTGGAAAATAATCGCACTTATGTATTCAATACCGAGTAACACTTTGCGACCGGAAAAATACACTTTTTTATTTCTATATCTTATTGATTAAACACAGTGCATGATCATATCTTCAGCTAGATTAAAAATAAATAAACGTGTCCAGTTTCTAAACATTCAAATCGTATTAATAATGTGTCATAGTCACAAAAGGTGACGGTAAATGTTAATTATTTTTGTTACAACTGTACATTATTTAAAAAAAATCATTTCTACGTGCTAGTGCAGAATTTAAAATATTTCTTCCAAAATTGACAGTCGTGCATGAAAGACATTTTACCATTGTCTTCTTCATTCCCTAACATTTCTCTATTACATTTAATGCATTTTAAATATTTTTTTGTAGATGCAATGTATTTTTTCATATTCTTGTTGCAGATGCAATGTATTCTTAAATATAAACTTTAGAAAGCGTGAATGATAATTAATCTAGCAATATGTAAACTGCAGCCACTTGAAGAGATATCTATGAATCTATCAAGTACGTATTATATATGTGATGTAATATGCCATCTGTGTCACGCTCGGTACACACTAAACGATGTTTCCCTTAACATAAACCTAGCTCCGCTACAAGGCTTTCATGGTGGAACTATAAGAACGCGGCTAACTTACCGCGCGATTTACTACCGAAATTAATACTCAATCTAATCCAAAAACTTCACGTTGAAGGCCATTACGTAATAGAAGACATCGAAATCACTTATATAAAAATATATTGAAGGAACAATACAAAATTTAACTAAACAAATTCGACAAGACTAAAATGTATCCCCATCTATACATATGGGTACACATTTATAATTTTTAAAACAAGTTTAGTTACTTTTTGTACCAGATATCCGGCTAGAGTGACTAATAGCTGCTTTGGATTAGACTAATTAAAAATGCCGGTCTTCAATACTCTACCATGTGAATGAGGATAGGTTAGAGTATATGAACCTGACTACCTAACGCTTCTATCACAAGTCGCCTAAGAACGTCATATTTATCGTATGACTAAGTATATATGCTTGCGTGTGGCGAGGCGACGTATAAGGATGCGACTTTTGGCTGAAAGCAGACGATAGGCGGTGACTCGTTCACTTCTTGGTCGGCGTGCCTCTCTGGGTGAGCCCCTCGAATCGCTTGAATGTGTAGTTGATAAACACCCAATCTTTGTAAGCCACTTCACCGTCCTGGGGGATTGGCGCTGATGCTGCAACAACGTACGCAATGTTCATATGGGATAATGTTAGTGTCTCAGACATATTTCAATTTGAAACATTTTCTAAAAAGTAATTTTCACTCATATATACCTAATTAAAAATATATGTAAATATATTTGGTACTAGCGCTCGTCCCGGAGTTGAATAAGAAAATTCCTTTTTAGGGATGAAATTTCCAAAAATCGTTATCTACAGATGGTTACAATACAAAGGACATCGACTTGATGTAAATTGTAACTTAAGATTTATTGTCTGATCAAGACCTTTCAAATGAAAAGAAACCGCTTCTTTGCCCATGTGAAACACCCGAACGGATCTGGCTTAAATTTGGTACAGGGATACATTATAGTCTGGATAACAAAAAAGCTTTTTATCCCTGGAATAGGTTAGCTAGGCAAGTATGATATAGTTAGAAGTAAACTCACGTATTTCGAGCTTGACGTCAGGGAAGTCGTCGAAGTTGGACGTGTCGTCGATGGAGCGCACTTCGACGGAGATGGCCGCGGGCCGCTCGCGCACGTGGCTCCAGTCCACTCCGCGGAAGAAAGGCACTGACTTCACGTCCTCGATGCCGCGCTGAGAACCAAGTCTGGAGAACAGATTGAGATATATAATGTCACTTTACATCTATACTTGAAATTCTACTTATATTTGAAACAAGTGTGCCTGCCATGAAACATTTTTAGCTGCCGAAACCGGTTCTATGGATTTTTTTACTCTTACTTATGGCCTCGAAGATCTTGGCAGGAGTTCCATACATCCAAAGTTAAAATAATGCAAAACGCGTGAAAGAATTCTTCATGCTATTTTTGAACTTACCTTCGATCTGGTTCAGAACAGAATCGTAGTATGGTCTCCCTCGCTTCCTCACTGATGGGTATCTCCGGGGGAAACGTGAGAGATTCACGCCACGACATCACCTTCCTGTAAGTCTCCTGGGGTGACTCGGAGCAGAACGGGGGATACCCGATCAACATCTCGTACCTGTGGATTTGAAACGACGAACGAATTAAGAACACGTTATTGGTGTATAGAACTTTAAAATTACAATGGGTTGTTGTCTGTCTACCGACGGTGGATGAAAGGTAATGTGTATTTATGTATGCAAACTTAACAATATAAATTAACTTAGCAAAATGGCAAACTAAATAACAGAAAACAATTATCATGCCAATTACACATGCAATTTTTTTTTTTTTTTTTAAAGAATATTAGCAACCGTAATTACTAATATTTTTTGGCGGAAGACACACTACACTAGAATTAAACTGAAATACGGAAAATGTCGCTCGGCAGCTTTTATTGCTAACGCTGGCTAATTCTTATAAATATCAAAATAAGGATTCCATCAGAATTGTATATCCCAACAATTCGTACAAAAAATCGCAATGATAAATGTAAAGATAACTGTTGCACTTTATGTTTTTAAAATTAATGTAAAATAATAAGTCTTTTATCAATATTCAAGAACCAAGAGGACGAAATCGCGGATGGAATCTGGTATTTATTAAAGCTTAAGACCCGACGTGGGTTGCAATATATCCTTATATTTTTTGTTTGTAGTTAGATATATTCGCAAGTCATAATCATCTTTGCGTTAGTCCGGGGTCCGCTTATAGATATATTCGCAAGGATGCGCACAATATCATACCAAAGGAAAGAAAATGCCTAAAGGACAAACAAATAAATAAAGAAATAATAAAGACTACTTAAAAATACAATTAAAAAAACAGTGAGCAATGACTTAAGACTAGTGTGGATATGCGCCTAATCAGCGAAATCTTAAGAATAATATGTAATCTAATAAATCCTCACGCCAGCTTATACTTTGGAATTAATAGAGATGTTTCACGTATGGTTGGCCTTTTTCCCGTTTTTCACCTCTTCTCGTTTTTTTTTATCTTTATTTTGTAAGAGGGTTTTTTCACAAAGTTAATATGTCACCCTTATAGGGGCTATGCTTAAAAATATCTTACAATCTACGCTTAATACCTATATTAACTAATCTGTATAATATTCTTGCCTCCCGACTGGCCGGGTAGGCAAGAATACCATTACATGACCCTAAAATATGAATGTCTAAAATATTGATACTTAATCGTGACTCTCTCGGCTATCAATTGAGAACTACAACCAGGTAGCAATACGTGAAAGCCAGCTATGGTGTTGCAAGCGTTACTAACACAGCGAACGCTTACCATCAAGTCAGTCCTGTGCTTTTTACTACCTTAGTAGTTCTTACCACCTTACACTTCAGAAAGCATTCGGAATCGAACCTGATTGTTACAGAGTAGACACTCATATTCTGTCATTTGATTCAGTTCTTTGTGTCAATAACAATTTGTTGACATAATACACGGCCAAACATCGCTATGTTTGTTTCAACAACACATTTTGTTTAATACGAAAACACTTTATGATTAAGTATAATAATCAGCTATTACACATTTTATTGCTATATCCAGCACTGGACTGCGACAGGCTAATGCCGGAAGTGAGATTATCGTAGACATATCACTCGCACCCCGGCCAATCAAGTGAATACCAATACTTTCAAGGCCATGCCAACCTTACCCAAAAGCCAGTACACTTGCTGATTAACGGACGAGGCTCTGGCTCCCTAGGAATTGGGCAATTGGTTGATATATTCACCGTATAAGCCGAAAAATGGAGAAGTCGAAGAAAGCGGAGGTGAAAGCCTCAGACGCAACCGAGAAAACGCTAAGCTGACGTAATAAGTGTATGGTACTAAACGTTTTGGGGTCAAACCAACCTCACCGGTATACCTGCTGATTAATGGACGAGTTCTGGTGCAGGTTTTCTTCTCGGAGTCATGAGGTCAGACGGCTATCACTGCCATAAAAGCCTTAAAGTATAAGCCAAATTAAATTGACCATAAGGAGCGAGCGGACCTCAGGATATGAGGTGAAAGCCTCGGATGCAACCAGAAATTATACTAAGATGATTCAATGCCTACTTCAAACAAACACTGATTTATTATGATAGTCTCTCTAGATCGCTCAGCGGTAACTAGGGCGCCTCCTATGGGAGGGAATTCGAATCGGTCAGTTCTAATGGATTCCTATATTGAAAATTCTCAGTAACATCAACAAAAATGTGCTCGATTATCGACAATAGGCTCATCCTCCATCACCTGGTCAACACATATAGGCAACAAACCAATTTTACATTAGCAACTTAAACTAAATAAACTGGCAGCTTTTTAATTTTACTGGCATATAGGTCGCAAATTGCTTCACATGTACGCTCATCAACAAAAGTCAAACAAAAATATATAACAGACAAGATATGTGCATCAGTTTATTTAAATTACTCTACAACTACTTCTGAACCTCGTGCCATATAATAACGGGGTGGGCTGTCATTTGTTTGAGTCACCCGAACACATTAAATCACTTAGCACATGAGCAGATAATTTTCATTTTGTTAAAAGTAGGTACCACTTGAAATTTGCATGTAACGTGAGTTCAGTACGGTGTCAGCACTTTTGTTGATGGTTATATTTAATGAATAATACACAGCATATTACTAAATAATTGACTAATAAGAATCTGAAAAAAAAAAAAACAACAAAAAGGCAGCTACAATTAAACATGTCAACTACTTAGTTTGTAACAAGGGCCTTTAACTAAACTTGCGATCAATTTTGACGACTTGTATTTTTCATAATCGTACCATAACATGCATGAAAGATGACAGTAAAGGAAGCTCGCTAAATAAAGTGTGTGAGGACAAGCGGATAACGGTGTCTTGTTCCTGCCTAACCCGCAAGGGAGAAAGGCGGATTTATATTATTTATAAACTGTTTTTATTATGAAAGCCTCAGACGTTAAGCAGTCGTCGGACTCGATTGCCATAAAAACACCTATTATATTCATAAGACACTTGTACTTTTCCACAGTATTTTATTTTTTAACCTGACCGGTTTCACCTCAAGGCATTCTCATAATTTTATTATGACACAAAAACCTGTAGGGTAAACACCACACATTTCGACCATCTGACGTAAGTACAGCACTATGCTATTGCCAGTGGGTGAGGGACGTCAGATGGCAGTTGTTTCACGCAAAATATCGCAGTTCGGCCATTTCGAATTAGACTGAAAATCGACCCAGTTGAGTTGGGAAAAAAGGCTCGGAGAATGAAAAAACGAACTAAAGATAACATTCAGGTACCATGAAGTTACTTCTTTCTTCGTTTATTTGGATCGAACGAAGAGTCACGTTCCGTATTCGGGATATATGCGTTTCTTGGTGCCGATTGGCCGAAATTTACGCACCTTCGAATGTCTGTTTCATAGTAGGCCTACTGAATACACAAAATGGATCACTGAAGTGAAAGGCGCCTTGTCGTATGTATACTAACATGATGACACCAAGACTCCACCAGTCGGCTTGTGGACCGTAACCGGTCTGCAAGAACACTTCGGGCGCAATGTAGTCAGGCGTGCCGACCGTCGAGTACGCGAGCGCTCGTCTGTTTCGCTTCCACGACTCAGCGCGACGCTTCGAGTCCATGGCAGACGACGACGTCGATACTGCACACGACAGATTGAAGGTGAAGGAATAGTCTACAGAAATGGAATTATATATCATTAGTGTATGTCTACTGGTCGATTGTGCTGTGGGAAAGTGTACACATGGCCAAGGAGATAAGTATACACCTTCACATATAAAGTGTATACTTACTGCTTTGTCCACCACAAAATATAAACTCAAGAAGTGCTTGTATGCCCAATGCTGTATAGATGTAGGGTATAATTAAAATTTATACTCGATACATATAATCAGCATCCAAAGTAAATGGTAATTTTCAGATTATGTAAATTAGTTCTATAACAAAGTAATTTAATTTACATTTCTTAGTAAAAACAGTGTTTACCTTCGTGGTAAATTTTGATTAAAATTTTCGTTCAGATTTTTAATTCTTTTTTATATTATTCTCGTTTTCAGAATTGAAAGAATTGGTCAATATTTTATGATATTAATGTAATATACTTAGAACTGCCTAACTTCTAAATATGTGACATTGACATTCTAGTTTCTATACTAATTGGGTAAAAGGGCACGTCTCCTCGAATATATATACCGTGAATAATATTATACTACATAAATTGTTCATGTTGCATAAAGATTTATGTATATTATTAGAGAGGCCATACAGAACAAAAAAAAGTGGTCACTTGATGTTACTCCACCTCAATTCAGCTATCATCTCTTTGGCATTTTAGTACATAATTATCAATTTGGATGGAACGAGTGATGTGTTTGAAAAGCTGTAACACTGATTTGGTATTTGATTTAGGATGGTGATATGACACAATTTTTGTTCCAAACAGCTTCTCTAGGATAAAACGTAGAATTTTTTTGCTCAAAGTAAAATCGGAGTCGAACCGACTTGATTTTATTTCTATTATTCAATGTTCATTATAAGACTTAAATACATAAGTAATAGGCGTTCAAATGCCGAGTATTTATAAAAATTGATCTTGGATGGATTGAACAAGTTTAATCACGAAACATCAGAATCAAGAGGGAGTTGTTGACACCTATTGCTCGTGTGCCACAATTAGCCGTAAAGATGTTTATCGTCAGTAGCAACACTGTTAGAAATTATGAGTATTATGACGTAACTGTTTCGTATGACATGATTAGTCTGAGAGTTTGGCCACATCCATTTCCATATACCGTGAGTTAAGTCATCCAATGCCATAGACCTTATAATAGTATTTGAAAAGCACTTTTAAAAAGTATGTCGTTCTTCAACTGAAAAACTGTCATTTGACAGATGTCAAATGGTGTCTGATGATGTTGCAATAAAAATATCGAAGGATCACCTTTCTTATGAAATTACATATTATAACAAAGAACAAAACATTACAAAAAGAAAAAGAATCTCAAAGGATCACCTCGTGATTTTTTTCCCTTGCACTTGGTGGTTCTCATTGGTATGTATTATATCCCAGGCTGGGCAAAATTTGTAAGATTTCGGTGTTAAGAAATGTATTGTGGCACCACAGAGATAAATAGATCTCATCTTTGGCGTCTTATAGACCAATGAAATCGTAAAACTATAAAAATCTAAATGACATTTTTATAGTTTAAGAGATGATGACAGACACGAAACTGGTTATATAGTTCAGTAATTGTAATAACTATACTATGTTAAAAGTGATTAAATAGTTGAGTAGCAACATTTATAATGTGTGATATACTAACTAAAGTCGGATGGCGTTGCCCGCGATAGATCCCGGTAGAAGTCGGTGCGGTGACTTTTCTTGAGGCCCGTACACAGACCGAAATCGCTTAGCTTGATGTGGCCGCGCGCGTCCAGGAGTAAATTGTCTGGTTTTATATCTCTGTAATGTAATTAAGTACTTGCCTTTATTTATTTTTTCACAGTGGTTAATTTGTCAGTTATATGGTTACGGTACTGCCGGTTAAGAGTGGTTTAGATAACAAAAAAATACTTGGGATATGTTAAATTAACGATTCTGTATTCATTTTTTTTATATGTTTCTGTTTGTCCGCGATGGACGCAATAATTATTTGTTTTAGAAAGGTCTTAATAAGACTTAAAAGCTATCGTATGTAATACAATTGCAATTATTTGACTAGAACTGAAGATAATTATGACCAAAAATAAAATCATTAAGGTAACGGGCGGAGCCGCAGGTATCAGCTAGTTAAACAAGTAGATAATAGATAATCACCTATGAATGAATCCAAGCTTGTGTATACTATCAATAGCGAGAGCCGTCTCAGCCACATAGAACTGCGCGCACTCCTCGCTCAATGTGTCTTTCTTCATGAGCAACGTCATCATGTCGCCTCCAGGCAGGAACTCCATAATCAGGTAAAGGTTCATGGGGTCTTGGAAACTGTAGTACATCTTCACTACCCACTGGTGGTCGGCTTCGACAAGGATATCGCGTTCCGCTCGAACGTGAGCAACCTGCAGCAAACCATGAGTAGAGATATAGAAAGAGGTAGAGTTGGAACTAGAGAGGAGCTATACACATACACACATATTTTATTTTATAGATGGCCAGGGTACACGGTCCTAAGGAACCCTTTGCTCATTGTTTTACTTCCATCTAAGAAGAAGGAAGACTGACGGACTATCCTCTCACGACATCTTGAGTAGTTTGGATTCTACTATAAAACATTGGTCCATATCTTTATGTGTAATGGTTATATAGGGCACCATTAGAATCTTTAAGGCCAAAGTTCACCTGTTAACTAGTACCACGGCTGATAAAGGCTGAGGCTCTAGCGGACGCTTTCCTCTCGGGGAAGGTCAGAAGGTAATCGTTTCGGCAAAGTACAAATAAATTACCGACAAAAAGGACAAAAGTGCAGGGGGCGGGCCCTGGTTCCAAAGTGCACGCTTTGAATGCAACCGGGAATAACGCAGGCATGACGAGTAAAGATAACTTGTTTTAACTGTAAATCTTTACTTTTTTGACGAAATAAAGTTCTTCCACCACCCCAACGAGTTGTGGAAAAGTAAGAATTTATGTATGTATTCTATATTTGTAACTAGTTACGTCACACAGTATACGGTACCGGTGGGGTGTAATTTGGTACCTACCCATGCGAATGTCATTGTTCGAATATAGGAAAATACAAATCATTTTCCTCAACCTTCTTCGTTCTGCATTGTACAGTTTAAGCTATTACATGCCGTTCCTATTACAATTCCGCCTGACCTTGATCGAGCCCGTTTCAAAGGTATAAACCAATTAAAAATGTATGTCTGCCCATTATTTATGGTAGCGTGTGTCGAATACGACAGAAATAGAAGGAATAGCGAATAGTTATTACTATAGTTTACATATCACGTTCATTGCCATATGTACTTTAAGGGACTCATTGTTACATATACTTTCAAATTAGGGTAGGCAGAGACCCATATTTTTTCCAGTGCTACGATCCTGGCATACAGCTGTCGGGATGCGGCCTAGGACAATTCTACCAGGATTCCCCTTTCACCCTCGCCTCAAAAACCTGTTTCGCCAATCTATTTCCGTCGATTCTCCCTACGTATCCAAGCCATCTAAGCGTCCCTTGCTCTGCCTTGGTCACCGTCCCTCATTTGATCTCATTTCAACAAATTAAATAAATCCCAATTCGAGTAGATTCCCAGCCCTTGAAGAGTTTAATTATCAACATCCTGTCTCTTATCATTGGCTCGATGCGGCCCAAATAAAGTCTGAAATAGAAAAAAAAAATATTTAGAAGCAGTGTGTGGTGTGTTCTTCCTACATACCTGTTCTTTCTCCAACATGTCAGCTTTCCTGAGTATTTTCATAGCGTAAACGTGACCTGTATCTTTCTTTTGAACCAAACGTACTTCGCCGAACGCCCCTCTTCCTATCACCTGTAAAACAGTGAAAAAGTTACAATGTTAAAACCGATTAAAATTCTGGCTACGTAGATTTAAGTCAAGTCGAACTTCGTGTGCAACTATCATATTTTCGACCATGCAATTGCTACTTTTACATGAGTTATTTTTGATTAAGTAATTTTGGTCAATAAGTCATGAAATTCGAAGACTTTTTATAGATAGAATAAATAATATCTAGGTTAGTAGTCAGTCTACTGTTAAATACAATGATTTGAAAATGATAAGTAACCGAAATGATTATATTTTTTTGCTTTACTTTATTCAAGGTAATAAACAGATTTTGATTAAACCACAAACATTGAAATAGTAATGAAATTATTGTTAGACAACGTCACAAGTGTTGTAATTGGCTTGTAATCAATGAACTTCGAAATACAAAAATAACGATTAAAGGCGGTTATAATAAAATTTCAAGCTGTCTCACAGAATCGATATTACACAATATTTTTCAATTAATTACCACTGCAAAGACCCTGCGCGGACGAGTGCGAATATCTTCTTATTTTATTGAATAAATATATTAATGAATAATACTATGACTACGACATACTACGCACGATTAGATCCGTTACAGTTGAAGAACATGCAGCGACATTGTAATATATATAAACCCTATAAATGCAACAAAACTATAATAAAAACATTCTACATAACGTTATCTAAACTCTAGAATGTTCTAGAATGCGGGAAATACATTATTTTTGCAAATACATATTTTTTTCACATAGAAACACCCGGACCAATACAAATAGACACATTTCAGCAAACAAATATTGGCACTAAGCGGCAATCGAATCCGCGACCTTCGATGCACGTTCGTTGTCGAACGTTGAGCCACTACACCACAGACAATCTGTGTTTCAGTTTTTCATTGTTAGCACACACAAGAATGTTTTTGACTGCATTTCCAAGTACTGATCCTGATAATATAAACTGATACATACTTTTAATGGTTCGAAGTCTTCGACCCCTAGCCTGGATCGTTTAAGTCTGAGGAACTCGGTTTCCTTCTGGGCATGCTGTTGTCTTTTTTCTTGCTTCTGACTCTCTGTGAGGCTGTCATCTTTGAGAGACTCTTCAAGTTTGTCTAGCCTGAATAGAACAAAATTATTTTAATTTATTTCAGAATTATTTGTTATATCCATAGATAAGACCTTTCATGTAGAGTAGAATAACAAGAGATTGACCTGAACTAAACTGCCAGGATTTATATAGGATTTTTTTAGGAAAGGTACAAGAGTCAAACCGAAAAGCAAGCCTGCGCCAGAGCCTCGTCTGTCAGTTGTTTTAGTACCCGTTCTAGGTTGGCTTAGAACCCAAAGATTTTGGGGCGCCATACAGTCATTCTTATTTTATATAGAGTTATACAGATATTACAGTTCCAAGAGGACATACAGAAAATAATTCTGCTTAAAGACAAATACATAAATGGCCTTACCTCTGCTTCCTCTCCAAATGTTGTGTGATGAGGTTTGTGTAGAAGTTTTCTAAGGTGACCTTTGCCTTAGTGGCTTTGTCGAGCGTATGCCCGCTAAACCGTATGTTATCCGTCCCTGTCATTTCCAGCACCCCTAGAAACAAAGAGAAAACTACATCAGTCTATGTGCGGTTGTGATTTCATAACTTAGATGAGTAAAGTGCTACAGTAGTACTCGAATCTGATGCTTATGGATGGATGCTTCAAAGTATAAGAAAGGTAATTTAAGAGACTGCATGAGAACTGACGCTTTAGCGACTACATGATCCAAAACTCGGAATATTTTATGCGAAATCACAAGTTGTAAATAATCTTAGAATACCACTCATTTTTGTTGGGGGTTAAAAAGTAAGGTTGTTTTGTCTAAGAGTACGCCTAGATACCTTTATAGACATAGACCTGGCAATATTTTTTGTTAACAGATATGGCTTATTAGGCATATATGATACTGTCTGAAGTTTAAATGTAACTAAAAGTAAATATGTAATAAAATAACAAATAAATCGTGATAGAATCCGTGAAAAATTAGTAAAATTGAAAACGCGTAACACATATTGTAAGTTGTACTTACAATATGTGTTACGCGTTTTCAATTTTACCTATCTTCATAACTTCATGTCCGAATCCTTACCCACTTCCATAGTGTGACAGAATTTCAGGTCTTAACAGATAGTCTAGACATAGAAAAACTTTGAATATATATGTACCTACTTTCAGAAGCAGCTCTGACCTATCACGATAATAACAATAACAAACCGTAGAACAATCGAATCAATGGGCAGCTAGTTTCACAATCGTTTAAACCCTCTCCAGGAAATGAACGGTTATATCGAGTACCTAGCGGCACCACGCCCTTGAGTGGCGTGGACATCAAACCCTCGCCCGCCACCTAGTAGCTACCTACTATTAAATATTGTTAGAAATAAACATGTTGACACAATACAGTGTTTTTCTATTATAAGACCTTCCATGGCTCGTAACGTGTAACTTGTTTATAAAAAGTGTTAGCGTGCGTGACTTCATGGTTGGCATAGGCGTCACAATCGATGTATTAATGGTCGAAATGAAAGATGTAGTTTATTTTACCTCTTTGCAAAGAATTCTTGAAAGCACTTAAAGATTTTGAGACAAAAGTAGTATATTGAGATATCACATGTATTGTCACGATTCTTAGTTTTTTAGCATTAAATAATGAATAAAAAAATACACGTGATTTTGGCTTTGGTTAGTCTAAAACCTCATCACGTGTCACCATGGGGGAGGGGGTTTAAAAAATTGCTAAAAAAAACATCACGTGATTAATGGACAGCCCCCAAATGGTAGAGGAAAGAAGAATTGAAAAGCGGACGGGAAGGACGGAAAGGTCCCCGCAGTTTTATCTGCAAACTGTAAGAATACCGGGGCTTTATCCATGTAGGTACCAGTATAACACATTAGTGGGACCACGGAGATTTTTTCCAGAAAACTCCACGCGAACTTCGTACCGTCTAACAGTCAATTCTTTATTTTATTTTATTGCTCTCCGTAAGAACCATCCGCGTACTTCAAGGAATATTAAAAAAAAAGAATTAGCGAAATCGGTTCAGCCATTCTCGAGATTTGCGCTTAGCAACACATTTAGGGATTCATTTTTATATTATAGAAGATAGATGACAATTCCAGTGGAACCACCACCTGTAGATTACCCGTGTGTCATCAGTATGACCCACTAGTGAGACCACAGTTAATTCAGAGCGTGTAGACACACTATTCGAGAGATGCTACTAAATGGCGATGTACCTATATTAATTTATGAAACTATCTAAATTAATCGTAGTCCCTATGCATTTGAGGAGTACCTCGATACAATTCCTTAGAAAAACAAAATATCGATGTATAGGTAAATAAAAAAATAATTTAATGTATGTCATTTATTGAAAATAACCTTACCCATTACCCGTAGCTCAACTACATTGCAGTGGGACTACAGGGGAAATAATCCCCGTGCTCGCACCAGTGGACGACCTGGTGGGACCATGGGTAAACGCCTTCCTTAACGTCGATGTAATGCGATATTTTGGGTTTTCTTATGAGAACTATTTGAAAGATTTGTTTTCACAAAATCTTCAAGAAAGCAGGTTTATAGACATTAGTGAAAGAGGCCACATTAAAATATAAAAGAAGGCCTAGTTAGACTATGAAAGGGTTTTAGTACCACAAGATGATAAGTCAGTTAATTACAGTCAATTTCGACTATTTTGCAATTGCTTTATAGTGACATTGAATGTGCAATACATATAGTTCAATTGAGGCTAAAAGGCAACAAATTTAGCACAATAGTCGATCTTATTGCTAGGAGCAATATCTGCCGAATAAATTCGGGCTAGAAATTAAGGGAGGCAACATATTGAGTGAGGTGCTATTTGGCGAATAATGTAACAATACCTACGGTTTGCCAAAAACCACGATATTGAGAACTACGGATCAAATTGCAAAATAAATGAATACCAAAAAATGACAAAATTTTATCAGATGTGACATTACATCTTGTTTATTTCGTTTCGGGTTCCAAGATAATACTAAACGGTGATAAAAAGATTTTACCAGAAGTGACATTTCTTCTTGTTAATATCGTTGCGGGTTGCAAAATACCTAATACCAAACGGTGACAAAAAGATTTTACCAGAAGTGACATTACTGCTTGTTAATATCGTTCCAGGTTCCAAGAGAAGTTAACTTTTCCTGGGACTTCATTCAATGTGTTTGTGGGTCACTGTTATTGCTTATAGAGTACAAGAGTGACAGTAGTATTACAGTGAGGGACCAAACCATTGGGTATCTAATATGAAATATTCTGTTGGTACACAGTAAAACCTGGACCGAAATATACCGGTGGATATACGGATGCTGCTGAAAGATGATGCGGTACTCTGGCTCACAGAGCTATCTGGGGGCACGGCAGTGCCCCCGCCAAGTCGAGCAAAAAAGAGCGGCACGGCCGTAACACTATTTTCTCGAAGCACTTCAGGCCATTTTCGACCCCCTAGAATTTCGTTGTGGATAAACCTAGAAGCTTGAATTTTCGGTTACCAAGTAAGCACTGTAAAAACACTTCATATTTCAAATTTCATTCAATTTGAACCAGTAGTTTAAGAATTATAACTAGTCAAAGTCAATTTATTACATTTAAAACATAAAGCTTATTACGTAATAACTTAGGACAGAAGGTCTAGTAGGGACTGAATAAATTAAACGACTTGGTATTACATGGATCTCACAACTTTTTGCGGTAAAAGAACCGAGGGCGGCGAGGCTTGGCATTTTTTTACACGTATTGTTTTTGATGGGATTCAATAGAATTCTATCACAGTGTAAGTACCAAACTCATGGCGCTCGAGTTACCTGTGCCCAGTCTACAAAAATAAGGGTGATGTCTCTCAATGCAACAATTACAGAGGCATAAAACTAACATCACAAACCCTGAAATTGTGGGAGAGTTATTGGCGCGCGACTGTCAAGACTTACAAGCATTACCGAAAACCAATTTGGTTTTACGGCCGACAGAGGAACAACCGAAGCCATACAAACAGTCAGAATAGAATCCTCATGGAAAAATGCCTCAAGTAAAACCTCTACATGGTGTTTGTTGACCTAGAGAAGGCATTTGATAGGGTTCCAAGGAAATTGATATGGTAGGCCCTGCGCGCCCAAAATGAGCCTGAACTATATAATCACCGTTGTTCAGGACATGTACGGTCGACGCTAGGACCCGGATTAAAAGCCCTGCAGGTATCAGTGAATCGTTCGGTGTCGGCGTGGGCGTCCACCAGGGGTCGGCACTCAGCACCTTGATTTTTAATCTTGCCATGGATTACGTCACCAAGAATTTGCAATGCAAAATACCATGGTGTATGTTATACGCGGACGACATCATCCTCATAGCAACAGACCTGCAGGAGACTTTTACCAAATGAGTGACCGAGCTAGAGTGACATGGTCTACGGGTCAGTCGCTCAAAAACAGAGTACATGGAGTGTGACTTCGGCGGTGACAAGGAGACAGGATGCAACATTGTCATTGAAAACTCTGCCCTACCCCGAGTCACCCACTTTAAGTACCTTGGCTCTGTTCTAACGACCGATGCCAGCGTCAATGCGGATGTGAGCCATAGAGTTAATGCATCTTGACTGAAGTGGCGGTCTCTAACTGGAGTACTCTACGATACCCGAATGCCAATACGGACCAAGGGCAAAATCTACAAGACGGCCGTCCGGCCCGCGATGTTGTATAGCTCCGAGTGCTGGAAAACAACAAAAAGGTATGAACAGCAGCTACATGTAGCTGAAATGAAGATGCTGCGCTGGGCAGGTTGTGTAACACGTCTCGACAGGATACACAATGAGTACGTGAGAGGATCCTTCGGAGTGGCCCCAATAACGGACAAATTGAGGGAAGGCAGGCTTAGATGGTACGGACACATAATGAGACGAGATGAGACCTACTCCGTGAAAACCGCTTTAAATATCCCTACAAAACGCCTGGGAAGAGGAAAGCCCCCCGCTACATGGTGGTCCAAAATCGATAGGGAAATCAAAGAACAGAACCTAGCCCCTAAGCGCCTTCGCTGCGTTTAGCAGGCGCACAGCGCGGACGTCCGCTTCGCGTGCTTGTTTCATGTTATTTCAAGAGCAGCGCTGCGTGAGGCGGGTACCCGTCACACGCGACGGACAGGCGGACGCACTGCGCGCGCATCCGCGACACGCAGCGAAGGCGCTAAGACCAGACCTGGCGCAGACGTACAAGAAGACCCGACCCCAGATAGATATGGGACTAAGGGATGGAAGAAGAAGAAGACACAGTAAACACTGGACTCAAACTTTACTTCGACTCGTAACTTTTAAGTATCTTTGATCAATGACATATTGTAATAGGTATTAAGTATTAATTACGAATAAGCTTACTTTATTCAAACAGACATTCAGATTGAGTTACTTTCGCATGGAAGTCTGGATGTCACTGACACTTTACAATGTGTGATGACAATGTAAAAATAAATGTTGATAACAATGCGAGAAGCAACAAACAGTAAACAAACAGTCATGACTGGACAATTAGTACAATAACAGAGCGTGATGCAAATCGATGAATAATCATGGTCATCGATTTCAAACATCTGTCTATCGAGGCCGGATTATATTGGTCCAAATGTACTGCCTACTGACTGACCCGTTACGACAAAACCGTCTCAAATTGACTTTTTCTTTATTCAAAACATAATATTTAGGCATTTTATGGAGACTCCTTGACCATACACTACAGCATCCTTACTTGCCTAAATGGATTTTTTGTACTCGTTCATCACAATGGTGCGTATTCAAATTTTGAGGCTAAATCGTAACAACGACACAAACTGTGACTTATTCACATGCCCATTGGAAGAAGCTTATGTCTAGCCACTGCTACAGTCTGCACATTCCACTGACTGATTGAGACTGCAAAATGACTGAAATAGACTTATTGATTGATCGCTCGATTGAACGTATAACCAAAAGTGAGCTGAACGGTTACCCTGCTTATGAATATTTTATAGTAAATAGCGACTGCGGGCTAACCCACAGCCCACAGCCACAGTCCACATGTTGTGTGTATAATACAGGTGTAACGCCTGCAGGTAACGAATAAACGTATTTATAAAAAAATATAATACATCCCTACTAATATTATAAATGCGAAAGTAACTCTGTCTGTCTGTCTGTCTGTCTCACTTTTACGACTAAACCGCTGAACCGATTTTGATGAAATTTGGTATAGAGGTAGGTTAGACCTTGAGAAAGGACATAGGCTATGTTTGGTCACGATAACCGACATCCATGCGGGCGGAGCCGCGGGCAAAAGCTAGTACTCTTATAATTAAACAATTTCAGTAGGGTTTGCGGGGCGATTGTGGGGCCCAATCCCAGTCCATGTCGCATTTGGTCTCCTGGTCGACGACCTTTGTAGAGCAACTGAGGGTGCTGTTGCAGTGGCCGAATTTTGAGCCGACAAAATTTTAAAGAAATCAGTCATTAGATACCAAATCCAGCCATTGACTCGAAGAAGAAGAAGTAGGGTACGTGCGAATCTACAGTAAAGTAATATTTGATCCTTATTAATTGAAGTAATATTTAATCTGTATTATTGTTTTGTATTTGAAGATCAAATGCTGAAAGACGCTTTATTTCAAAGAATTGCTCTCTACGGACCCGTTCATTGTACCTAATATTTTTATGAACATCTTTCAAGCATTGTGGATTGTCGTATCCAACGACCATACAACCAAGCTAGCTGCTAGATACTATTTTTTCTATTTTATATTCCATTAGTTTCTCCACAGAACGGAATAGTTAAGTTACATATTTAAGTGGCTATTTCTCCTCTATTCCACTAAGTTCAACTATAAGTTCAACCAGTTGAACTAATAGCACCAAAAATTTCCAATTATTTCAACTTTGTTTTTTTGTAAAAGTTGAACTTTTTTTTTTTTTTATACCACTTAGGTGGCAGACAAGCACACGGCCCACTTGATGGAAAGTGGTTACCGTGGCCTATGGACGTATGCAACACCAGGGGCGTCACACTCGTGCTGCCGACCCTGAAGAAACCTTCTAATGCCCTTCTTGAAGAACCCCATATTGTAGTCGCTTGGGAAAACCATCGCGGGGAGTTCATTCCACAGCTTGAGTGTGCGAGGGATGAAGTTCCTTTCATACCGCACAGTGCGCACCGTTTCCGGTCGCAATGTGTGAGGATGAACTCCCCGCCTATGACGAGAAGTGCGATGATAGAATGTAGCTGTGGGCATCATGTCAAACAATTCATCTGAGCACAAACCATTGTATAGGCGGTAATATACGCTCTCGAGGACCTTTTCAATAAACAATCAATAAACTTTCTTTTTTCCAAAATGTTGAAATAATTTTGAACACCATGACTGCGTAGATATATGGCTACATCGGATGCGGCGATATTTGAATTATTGGATGTGAAGAACAAATTGAATTAACTGAATGCTTAAATAATTTTGCAGTGTCAGCTGAGTTACTTTTGGCGCTTTAGCTGCTTCAATAAAAATGACACATTGTTTGCTGAAATAAATTTCAATTCTTATTGTTGAGACATTTTTGCGGATTTTAACAGCTGCAATCGATATGATGCTGACTGTACACACACACGCACAAAATTCTTTATTGCTCTTACGTTCGCAGCGTCCTTGAGTATTGCTCACAGGTTTGGAGTCTGCAGTAAATTCTCAAAATACTTGAGCTATAAGTGCAACACATCTTTATTACCCTTACGTTCGCAGCGTAAGAGCAATAATAGTAGATTACCCAACAAGTGAAAAAAAGGTGAATTCTTTTCGAGGCACCAAGTTGTATCCTGAGAGGAGTGAAGGTTTCTCCGGTAGAATCCCGAGCGTAGCGAGGGGTTCTAGAGAGAAACCTGAGTGAATCGAGGGATACAAGAGCCGAGATGAATTCTTTTTTCACGTCTTAGGTACTCAACTTTTCACCATTGACTACGAGAAAACGATTACTCTGTGATTATGAATTACATTTTGTTATGGATAGTACACAAAAGAAGCAGCAAATTATCAGTAAAAACTACCGCTTTAGCGCGAAAAGACTCAGGAGTCTTTTCGCGTTCGAGAATATGAGTTTCATTTTCATCAGTAGATGAAGTCATTTTATGATTATGAGACAAACATAAACTTTTACAAGGAAAATTACACAGAAAATGGCGGTATTTTTTTTTTCTTAATTTAAACTGAGCCACATTCCATCCAGCCAGTGATTACATTTAGGTGGCTTTTAGTACGTTTTTATAGAGAGAGTGTGCAACCTCTTTGTATGTTTCACTAGAATCCGTACATTCGCGCATGTTCCAAATTCAATTTTTTTTATTCACTCGGTGAAACAAAGAGCGTTTTATTCACTGTTTTTGATGAATCACGGGCCCTTTTTCGAGTGTCAATGGTGAAAAGAATTTTGTGGGTGTGTGTGTACCATGTAAGAACTATGGCTACCTTTGTAATTGAAAAATAAATAGAAAGTTGAACTAACAGGATCAATTTTGTCCAGAAAGTTCAACTTTTACAAAAAACAACAATGTTGAAATCCCCCAACAACAGGTCAGAACAATCTGTGAATATGGAGTTGGGATAGTGATAACTTTTGCAAGGATCAGGTAGTACCTAAACGTGTATAAAACAGGAATCCCTGAAATTCATCAATGCATAATGTTTAATTTTTAAAATATTATAGGGACCGTTAGCACCACATTTTGCGGTAAACTCGTAGTACCTTTTTTTTTTTTTTTTATCGCGCGCAAAATCCCCCCGGATACCTCCCCCACCGTAGCCGGAGGAGGAGGTTATGTCGGACTCGAACCGACTAAAACGCACGCCATCTGTGGGCCGTCAGTTGCCGGAGGTGAGATTGTCGTAGCCATATCCCTCGCACCCCGGCCGACCCAGGACCATATCTCTCGATCTGGCCCTCTTCCGGTGAGGGGACCACAGAGTCCCCAACCCGCCCCCGGGTATGGGGAGGCACGCAACGCGTACCGCCGCCGCGGCCTGCTTCTGCTAGGGTGACAGGCGGCTCTACCCGTCACCCCCAGGCCCGCGCTCATGGGGGACGGAGGTCATTCTGCGACCTCCGACGCCCGAGTTACCGCTGCTCGTTGCGGGCCGCGCGGTTTGCGATTCTCCTTCGCTCCTCGCGCTCCCGCTCCGCCGCCTCCTTCACGAGCATTACTTGCTCGCAGAAGGAGTCGCCGGCGGCCCACGAATCTGCGCAGCGAACCATCGCTGCGAGCAAAGTGGCGAGCGTGAGAAGTCTCACTCCTAGGGTCGCCACCAGCTCCCGTCTCGGCGTATCCCAAACTCGTAGTACCACTACTTTTTAAGTATCCTACTATATTTATTATAAACGCGAAAGTTTGTAAGTATGGATGGATGGATGAGATCCGATTCTCAGCACTCCATGGATTCACCGTGCGGTCGCCGGGTCCATAGCGTGATACAGAGGAACACCGTGACGGCGACTGGGACTTGCGACCCAGATGTAGGTTTAGGGTGGCCACCTTGTGATGCATCAGCGCTCACCTCCACCGTCAGTAGTGTTCCCTGGGGTTCCCTGGGGTCCCCTGGGGGGGGAACACTACTGAACCTATCCAACTATCCAAATTTGGTAAGATCCTATCAATGCCGCTTTTGATATTCGATTTAGTAAAGAGCTTACTGAAGCTCTTGGCAATCCGAGGTCTTTAAGTAAGCTGTACAGGGATTTAGCTGGAATTCCCCTTGCTCCTACTTCTACGGCGTAGAGTTTAACCACGTAGCCGTTTTTGGTTAACCCGTTAGTCAAGTCAAAGTATTTGTTTGTCTTTATAGCGTGGTCTTTAGGTATATTAGTTTCCCACGGTACTTTGAGTTCTACAAGCACTGCACGCCTATGCGATCGTGAAAAAAGGAATGTCGGGTCTGGATGCTGAGGCACAGATATCCTCCGGTATTTTATAGTGCTTCTCATACGTGTCTACGAGTATTGTCCAGTCAACGGCAGATATCTAAATTGAATATGGCTTTTGAGGTGATTTCTTTGTGCAGCCTTCCTTTACAAACACAATGTCATTTCTTTGGTTTGTGGTTAATCCTTATTAACCGACTTCAAAAAGGAGGAGGTTCTTAATTCGATGAGTTTTTTTTTTATTTTTATATAATATAATTATGTACACCGATTACTCCTAGGTTTATGATGCGATTTCCGTGATTCTTTTTTTATTCGATGTGAAATAGTTGTCATTTGGTCCCATAGAAATTTAACATAGTTTGGCCCAGTAGTTTTCATTTATGATGCTTCTTGTGTTTTCTTAGTTCAAATTTTTACCCAACTTCTTATATATGTTGTCCCATATTTCCGTCGTTTATGAACTGGTTTCGAAAAATCATTTGCATTGGGTTCGGTATTAGTCACAGGTAGTTCCATATTAATTTCATGGGTACTGGACCTTGAACTCCGGAGAACTCCTCGAAATCAAATAGGTGATAAGAAATTAGCTAGTTTTATGACGATCCTGTGACACGGTGTCTATGTCACCTCATTACGATGGTCAAGGGCGTGCTAAAATTACCTAGTCTACGTCGGGCTAAATGTCATCATTCATCATCATCATCTTAATGGAGACGTATTTTCCTGATTACATCAGAAGCTCATATGAGTTTATGAGGAGAACTCATTTGATTTGTAGCATGAATGTCTCGTTTAAGTTATTGACAAGTTTAAGTCAATACTATGGTAAGTAGCGGTGGCACGCATTGCGTGCCCCCCCATACCCGGGGGCGAGTTGGGGACTCCGTGGTCCCCACACCGGAAGAGGGCCAGATCGAGAGATATGGCCCTGGGTCGGCCGGGGTGCGAGGGATATGGCTATGACAATCTCATCTCCGGCAACTAACGGCCCACAGAAGGCGTGCGTTTTAGTCGGTTCGAGTCCGACATAACCTCCTCCTCCGACCCCGGCGGGGGAGGTATCCGTGGGGATTTTTCAAACGATAAAAAAAAAAGGTACTATCATTGAAGATATATTGGACCACCAATTAGACCACTAAAGGACATCATTCAGATTGGGCTAATTTTTATTTTGCCGGCCAAAGAAAAAAAATACAATATTCGGTTAGAGCTTGTTCTTACTAACATTTTTTATTAGTGCGTCGAAGTTGAGGGACCACTTCCAATGGTTTTATTAGAGTTTAAAAATCTTAAAAATATACACTTTTTATGATACGAACTATTCAAAATAAATGAAAAATATTGTTATACATTGGAAGAATAGTTAATAAAAGCAATAAAAAATAAACCCCATACTGCATATTGTTGTTTTTCGTCCATTTATTTACGGCTAAAATTAAAAGTGTCGATTAAAGAAAATAAAATCCGCTAGAATTTTTCCTTATTAGCATTTTTTATTATGGCGTCAAAGCTGAGGGACCACTTCCCTCAGTTTTATTGATATTCGAAAATCTTGAAAACATACATTTTTTATGATACGAACTATTGAAAATGAATTAAAAATATTGTTCTATATTGGAAGAGTAGTTCATATAAGTAATAAAAAATAAACCGCATATTACATATCGTTGTTTTTCATCCATTTATCTAGGTTAAAAATTGAAAGTGCCAGTCAAAGAAAACAAATGTGATATTCCGCTAGAGCTTGTACGCGTTTGCATTTTTATTATGGTGTCAAAGCTGGTTTTTTTTTTGAGTTCAAAAATCTTGGATATAATACATTTTTTTAAACGTATTATTGAAAATGAATGAGAAATATTGATTTATATTGGTTAAAGGTGCATTTCCAATTATTGAACTTAGTAAATGTGTTGATCATATTCCACAGTTACAAGGCACTAATGGCAATGCCATAAGGTAGATTCGTGGACGATAGCAATCACGTCATGTCCAGGTTCGTCAACATTATATATACATTATCATAGATAAAACAAACAGGGTTGAGTGCAATGAAACAGTGTTATTGCTCGTGTATTTTATTTTTAATTGCTTATTTTTATTGCTTTATTGCTTTTATCAACTATTCTTCCAATATAATACAACATAATTTATTATTCCTTTTCAATTATTTATTTTATTTAAAATATACGTTTCCGAGATTTTTGAACTCAAATAAAACCGAGAGCAGTATTCCCTCAGCTATGATGCTATAGTAAAAATGTCAATGTCAAGCTCTAACGGAATATCATATTATTTTTCTTTGGCTTCACTTTCAATTTTTGGACCTAACTAACGAAAAACAGCGATATGCAGTATGGGATTTATTTTTTATTGCGTTAAACAACTATTCTTCCAATCATCATCATCTGCATATAGACGTATTCTCCTGATTGCATCCGTGGCCAAGATAACCTCGGAGCTCAGGGTCCGCCTTCCGGCTCTTCCTTCTCCACTTCGCACGATCTTGGGCGTCCATGGTAGTGAGACCATTTGCACGCATATCACCCTCCACGACGTCAAGCCAGGACTTCTTTGGTCTACCCCTTTTACCTGGACCCGGCGGGGGTACCATTGCCAGGCATTTGTTCCCCACGTAGCCTGGCGGTTGCCGCAAGACGTGGCCGCACCAGCGAAGGCGGCTCTCTTGCATTTTATCCGCGATGTCACGGACATGGAGGCTGCCGCGGATGCGAGAGTTCCGTACGCGATCTTTGCGCGTAACGCCGCACATCCACCGCAACATTTTCATCTCCGTGACACGCAGCTCTTGCTTGTGTCGCTCGAGCAGCGGCCACGCCTCACAACCATACAAGAGAACAGGCCTAATGATCGTCTTATAGACCTGCCCCTTCAACCTGACTGGCATTTTAGGATCACAGGTCACGCCAGTCATTTCTCGCCACTTGGCCCACGCGGCAGCAATGCGTGCCTTGACGTCGTGGTCGATCTCACCGGTCACATGAAGTACAGATCCCAGGTACTTAACCTGGTCCGTGCGCTCGACCAAATCATCGCCTATGCGGACGGGTGTGGGATCTGTGGAGTTTAACGCTAAGTATTCTGTCTTCGCTACATTTAGCTTCAGACCGCCGTTCTCAAGCGCTTCTTTCCATCCTTTCACGCGTCGCACCAATCTGCTCCTGTCCGCGTCCATGAGCGCAATATCATCAGCATACATGAGCAACCACGGAGGCTGCTCATGTGAGTTTCTAATGCTGTCCGACAAAACATCTAATACCACGCTGAACAGGTAAGGACTAAGGACGGATCCTTGGTGTACCCCGACGGTGATGGGGAAGGCTTTCGAGTCGCCAACAGCAGTCCGAACCACGGAACCGGAATCGTAGTACATGTCTCGGATGGTGTCAATGTAAGTCTCTGGGACACCCTTGGCCCGCAGTGCCCACCAGATCACCTCGCGAGGAACACAGTCGAAGGCCTTCTGCATGTCTAAGAATAGGCAGTGCAGGGGCGTGTTCTTCGCCCTGTATTTCCCCGCCACAACCCTTAGGGCGAACACTGGGTCCATGGTCCCGTGCCCGGGACGGAACCCGTACTGGCACTCCGAGAGTGTACTTTCCTGTCGGATCCGGGAGTCGATTATCCGCTCATAGAGCTTCATGGTGTGGGACATTATCTTTATACCGCGGTAACTACCACACTCCTGCACCGATCCCTTGCCTTTGAAGACTGGCGTGATGATGCTCAGCCTCCACTGGCTCGGGATCTCGCCGGTGAGGAGTACGCGGTTATAAAGATTTGCTAGAATGCCCACACCACGGGCGCCCATTGCCTTCCAAGCCTCGATGGGGACTTCATCGGGTCCGACAGCTTTCCGGTTCTTCATGCGGCGAATGGCAGTCTGGACTTCCGCAGGCGTTATCGGTGGCACTAGTCCTTGATTCGGAGGGAGGTCTGGTGGCTGCACCTCTTTATGCTGCTTATTCAGCAGCTCGTGGAAGTATGAGCGCCATCTCTCCTTCACCGCGACTTTCTCGTACAACAAATTGCCCCCAGGGTCTTTAATGCAGCGGCACTTGGATAGACCCTGCGCCGCTTTGGCCCTGGAACGCGCCAACTTATATATGAGCTTTTGCCCCTCAGACGATTCCAACTTGGTATATAGAGGTTGCAAGTGGTCTCGTTTGGCCCTGGCTACGGCTCTCCTGGTGGCGCGTTTTGCATCTTTGTACGCATCGCGGTCGTCGGAAGATTTGGACGCTTGCCACTTTTTAAAGAGGGCTTTCTTCACCCTGATCTCTCTCTGGACTGTGTCGTTCCACCACCAGGTGTCCTTGTCACACTTGCGTCCACCCTTAGACATGCCGAGCACCACCCTCCCCGCCTCAAGAATAGCTGCCCGAATCCTGTCCCAAGAAACCTGTACTGGTTCGTCTACAGCATCGGCGCACTTGTCACCGATGGCTGAGACGAAACTTTGGGACTTAGCTTCATCAAGCAGCCACCACCTGATTTTGCGTTGGGCACGCTCGGCACGTTTGTCTTTGGGTTTCACGCGGAGGTCCATGACAAGGAGACGGTGTTGGCTAGTGAGACTCTCCCCGGGTATAACCTTGCAGTTGGCCACCCTGCTGATGCTGTGCCTCCTAGTGAGCAGGAAATCAACCTGGGTTAAGCGCCCCCCGCTCTTGTAGGTGACAAGATGTTCGGATTTCTTTTTGAAGTACGTGTTCACGATGGCCAGGTCGGCAGTCGCACACGTTCTAAGGATGTGCTCACCCTCTGGGTTGCGACTACCGTATCCAAAACCGCCGTGGACACGCCCAAACTCCTCACATCCGTCACCCACGTGACCGTTCAGGTCACCGCCCAAGACAATCTCCTGCGACAGCGGGACGTCACGAAGCACTCCCCCGAGTTGGTCCCAGAACAAGATCTTTTCGGCTTCGCCACGCCCAGCCTGTGGAGCGTAAGCACTTATCAGGTGGGTTATAATCCCATCGATAAGCACCCTCACAACCATAAGTCGGGCGCTATAGCTCTTCACCTCCAAGATGTCATCCTGCAACGCCCGGGAGAGCACCACGCCCACCCCGGCCTGCCCGTCAGGTGCACCTGTGTACATCAGCTGGTAGCCGTCCCCAATGTGCATGGTGCTATCGCCACCCCACCGAGTCTCCTGCAGGAACGCCACGGCCACTCTCCGCCTGCAGAGTACGTCAGCCAACTCCCTCGTGCGACCGGTCAACGTGCCGATGTTCCACGTTGCGAAGCGGAGTTTCCGGGAATCACAAAGTTGGCCTAACATCTTTAGCCGTGCCCGGCTCAGGCACGGTAGCCCTTGCCCACTTGCGACACGAGGCGGGCGACCCTCATGCGCGCCGTTTTGCGGCGGCGCCCTACCCTCATTGTGATTCCTTTTTTTTTTACGAGCCATTTGTTTTAAATTTGGCAATTTTGGCTTTTCCGGGGGCGACTGCCGTCCGACCCCCCAACCCCGAGGGGAAAGCCAGCGCCAGAGCCTCGTCCGTTGTTCAGCAGGTGCACCAGCTTGCAGGTGAGGTTGGCTTGGGGCTCAAGATCTAGGTGAGCCCCCATACACCAACAACTATTCTTCCAATATAGAACAATATTTTTCATTCATTTTCAATATATAATATCATAAAAATTATATGTTTCTAAGATTTTTGAACACCAATAAAACTGAGGGCAGTGGTCTCTCAGCTTTGACATAGTAATAAAAAGTGCTAATAAGGACAAGCTCTAGCGGAATATCATATTTGTTTTCTCTGACCGGCACTTTCAACTTTGGATCTCAATAAATGGACGAAAAACAACAATATAAAGTACAGGGTTTATTTTTATTGCTTTTATTAACTATTCTTCCAATGTATAGCAATATTTTTCATTTATTTTCAATAGTTCGTATCATAAAAAGTGTATATTTTAAGATTTTTAAACTCTAATAAAACCGTTGGAAGTGGTCTCTCAACTTTGACGCCATAATAAAAAATGTTAGTAAGAACGAGTTCTAACGGAATATCGTATTTTTTTCCTTTGGCCGGCACTTTCAAAACTAGCCCAGATTTGTATGGAGAGTGAATGTTGTCCTTTCTGCACCTTTCGAAGGCCTACCTATAGCTACTAAAAAAAAACGAAATGTTATAGACTACCCGTAGCAATCCTACTGTAGCTTACAGAATAGCCTATTATAGACACTAAAAAGTAAAAAAAAAAACTACGTTTAAAAAACCGACTTCAAAAAACTATTCCAATAAAAATAAAATGCACTAAAAAGTTGAAAATAATTGTGTATTCTTCAAAAACTTTATTACAAATTATTGTCAGTTTTGGAGTCGGTGTCAACCAAGGTAGGTTTGTAACTTCTCACGACATCGACACCGACTCCAAAACTGACAAACTGACTGACTGAAACCTAGCTTAGGTATTACAAATTATTGTCAGTTTTGGAGTCGGTGTCAACCAAGGTAGGTTTGTAACTTCTCACGATTAAAAATAATTGTGTATTCTTCAAAAACTTCATTACAAATTATTGTCAGTTTTGGAGTCGGTGTCGTGAGAAGTTACAAACCTAAGGTAGGTTTGTAACTTCTCACGACACCGACTCCAGAGAAGTTACAAACCTAAGGTAGGTTTGTAACTTCTCACGACACCGACTCCAAAACTGACAAACTGACTGACTGAAACCAACCTTAGGTTTGTAACTTCTCACGACACCGACTCCAAAACTGACAATAATTTTTAATGAAGTTTTTGAAGAATACACAATTATTTTCAATCGTGAGAAGTTATAAACCTACCTTGGTTGACACCGACTCCAAAACTGACAATAATTTGTAATAAAGTTTTTGAAGAATACACAATTATTTTCAACTTTTTAGTGCATTTTATTTTTATTGGAATAGTTTTTTGAAGTCGGTTTTTTTCGCTCTAGCTACCGCCAAACTTACAGCCTCACGTATGATTTCTAATACCTTATCATGTCGGCGCGAGTAATGACCTCGGTCTAATAGCGTCCTACAACCCACTAGCAGGTGCCTAGCCGTACCAGTTGCTTCACCACATGAGTTACATGTTTTATCTGTGGTTTTTCCCCAGCTGACTAGATTGCTTTGGTCGGGGAGGGTCAACTGGAATGCATTTAGGTAAAATTTAAGTAAAGCCGGTGACCAGTCGTATATTATGGTACGCCATTTTAAGGCTATGGGAATACAAAATTCACCTAGGGTCAACCATTCGTTTTGCATTTCTAGGTTCATTGCGTGCACCTTATAGGTGTTGTTTTCGTCTGTTTGAAGAAAAGATTTTATTATTTCTTTATCTGTTTGTTTCTGAATATTTCCTAGACCTACTCTACCAGTCTGCGAGCCTATCATGATTTTTTTATGGAACTGGAGGCGTGATTCGAGCTCCGATGCATTTTTATCTTTTGGAAGGACTTTTACTATTTCGTCTTTAGTTTCGATAAGACGTGCATTTTAGTTACTCTTAGGTGTTTATAGAGTTCTGATGGCTTCTTTAACGTCATTCCAAAATTATTCGCGAATCTATATAGTGCCGACGGGTCGGCCGACTGAGCTAGCCCTAGCCACGACTTCAGTCAGTGTCTTTGTGACACTCGTATTTCGTTTTTTAAGGAGGCTCTGGTTTACATCATATATAAGAAACGGCCAGTTAAGACGCGAGGTTAATAGTTGTCATAGATCCAAGCTTTTTTAACATTACTTATTGGTTGTTGGTCTACCTTTTTTAAATCGATAATGAAACTATAAATTAATTCGTCCAAAGCTGGAGTGCAACCTCTGTTATCAATCTTTCTTCCTCGGTTTCAGATATAGTTGAAACGTTTTCCGTTAGCCCTGGGTCATATGAAGTATACCTGGTACCCAATGTTTGTTACTCTTTCACGTAAAAACTACCGAATGGATTTTATTGAAACTTTACAATAATATAGCTTATACATCAGAATAACATATAGAATAAACGATAAACGGGATCAGAATTCCACGCGGGCGGAGCAGCGAGCATCAGCTAGTACCTACCTTATAGTTGGTAAATATTAATAACCTTGAGTATCAATCTTATAATTTTTACCTGCCCATAAACATGTTTATCTATTATTATCGATAAGTTTGTACACACCATAATATTTTATAAGATGTAGGTACACCGGTGAGGCACATACTATAAGTAGCTTATGACGTCATAGTACACGCTAGCAGATGTCGCACATCACGGTAGGCAACCTTGACATAAGAGTCAAGCCAATGAAGTCTCTTTACTAGCCTCTATAGTACTCATAAACCGTGAATGTATGTAGATACTTATAGACCATAGCGAGCGTTTTTGAGGAAATTACTTCCTGTTGTTATTTATAAATATTTAATACATTAGAACCATAGATACCTATATGCATAATAATAATAATAATAATAATATTTATTTATTCTATATATTCTATTCATAATTCTAGAGACATGCGATTAGCGCCAATAATATGTTCAAATCTCAGTGTCACACACTCGATTTCAATTAAACGGTTTTAGACAATTTTCATTGCACACTTGCCATTAACATCATACTATGATGTTAATGGCAAGATAGGAGCGCGCGATTAAACGATAACGCAAATATATCGAGCCGTTCATTTAACCTACCTTGGTTAATGTTAAACCTTTTGGATAGTTTGTAATATTTGTTAGAAATGTATAAGAACTTTGAATTAGCGAATGTCCACGGGTAAGGTACCACAATTGCACTAGGGCGAAGCCAGGCCGCGCAGCCAGTATTTAATTTTACTTATTTATGAGAATAGTACATTATGGTACAAGTGAGCAACGTTGGTGATTACCGCCGAGGCGCCATTGAGACCCGAGCCGCCAGGCGAGGGTCTTAAGACAGCCGAGGACGGTAATCATCATGCTCACACGTGCCATACGACGTTTTACAACACACTTGCGAATAAAATAATACTACAAATACTAAATAAACAATACTACAAATTAATTCGTTTTCCTATGCGCGCGCATTCAACAATGGCGGTCGACCATATTTAAAAAAAAAAGAGGTTTGAACTTAACTTTTTTTACTGTTTTTTTTTCTGTACTTAGAGAAAAAAAAAAGTTAAATTTGAGCGAAAATTTTGTTTATTACACAAGTATTACAAGTTGAAATTATTTATTTAAATACGAAAATGCATCAAATGACCATACAATAGGCGTATTAATTTATTCGTACTATTAAACACGTTATTTTTTGTATCAAAACTTTTTTAAGAACATAGACAATTATAGAAACTTCCTATAAAATTTAAAAAAGAATTTATAACTCACTTTTGTGAATAATAGTAATGAAAAAGTCACAGTTTTATGATAGGTGTCATTCCGTGCTTAATTGCGGTAAAATAATATCACTGTTATGAGCAGGTGTGTTGTAAATAATATTGTTATGTTCACTGTTTTTTATTTTTATATTTATCTGTACTTGCAAAATTTAGAACTCAAACCGTAATGTCAATAAAAATAAGGTGTAGTTACTCAGGGAATACCTACGTACCAATTACAGACTACCTATGTATCAAATTTGACCTTATAACCGACTCACGTGGGGTCTCTACAGTACATATTTGCTCTGTGGTTAGGTCACATATTTATGTGCTATGATTTCTGTGTGAAGCTTCACTTCACTCAAAGAACTCTTTGCTTCATGAACAGAGCAAGTATTTATAGACTGCCAAGGACAGTTATTGATGGCATCCAGACGACTGGTAGGCAACATCTTGGGCAATATTCTTGATATAGACAAAAAGTATAGATAGTTTATCTGTATGTATGTATATTAGATTTTAAAAGGTCGTATGAATTGCATCCGGACTATCAGAACTGAACTTTAAAACTCACTGCCAAGCCTTGCTTCGCCTCGGTATAGTACCTCTACGTTTCCGATAACTTCACAAAAAAATCTTTCATACAAAACTTGTCACAGTAATTTAATTGAACTAACTAATCTAACTAAAATTCTTGTTAGAAATATGCTCAATGATGTAGCCTAGTTTTATGGTAATAAGTCGAATAACTTAAAAATGTAAATTACATAATATTATAGGAGATTCATCAAATCTTGGGCCAACCTCTGCTTCCAAAGTCCTCTCACTTATATTTAACTATTTTATGACACTTTCATACTGTATCTAGGGAATGCAATCTCGGTCTCGAGAGATTTCGGCCTTTTTTAGCGAGATTAATCTCGGTCGAAAAATGGGCGAGATCTCGCGAGTTTAACGAGATTGTACTCGAGGATAAAAACTGTCTGAGATCTGCGGCTCCAACTAGCGGTGAATCCGAAAGGGCCTTTGCCTATGGTGCCGAATTTATCATACAACTTTTTTTTAATTTATGAAAACCTCAGACTCGGAACCTCCTTGGTGTACTTTTTTTTTTTCATTTGCTTTGCGCGCATCATTTTCTTTCACGTCATATTGATGAAATTAGTTGTTGATTTTTTTTGCATTTCATTATTACACATACGCAGCCTCCGTGTCCGTGGCGTAGCGGTAGTCATCGCGACCGCTACGCAGGAGGCGCGGGTTCGATCCCCGCTCAGTGCTAATATTTGTTTGCATGAATATGGGTAATTGGTGATCTGGTCGTGCCTCGGAGAGCACGTTAAACCGTCAGTCCCGGTTGCCATACGAACATCTATAGCAGCCGTTACGGGCAGTTGGAGCCCTAAAAGGTTCAACAACAACGTTCTAGCTGCAATGCTTCAATATCGCCTAATCATAATGTCACCATTGGGTTATGGAGGTCAGATGGCAGTCGCTTTACGGAAAATATCGAGGTCCGGTCAAATCCGCAGTTAAGACTGGTACCTAAAGCGGACCCCAGACTCCGAGGTGAAAGCTTGGATGCGATTGGGAATTAAAGCTAGGATGAAGAAGAAGCATTTCATTATTTCCTCGCTGAGGTGGGATGAAAAGTTACGTGTCGAATTGAAATTTAGAATCTTTTCCTTGCTCGGTCATCAAAACTGAGCACGCGGTTAAAAAGCAACTTTGCACTCTTGTATAACAAATAACTATTATTTGATTAACATTAACACGAAATAATTAATAAACATAAAAATAAATGTTTTACTGTGTATCACCTATATCTAAGTATTGTCGAATAATCGGATCTAATTTTTTTTTTGTGCTTATTATTCGAACTGATGGCTGATATGCAGGGATCTGAAGTTAGCAACATCACAGTCATAAAATCATGATTTGTGTGCTGCCTGGAAGATTTGCGAGTATGAAATTCCCTCAAGTTCCTGATGTCTTTATGTCTACCTTCCAATGCATCCTCAGAGAGCTGACCAATAGGCAAAGGAAAGTATTCAATTATTCTGGGGAATGGACCAGTACCTTGTGTATAGACGTACGAATATTGTACCAGGGATAATTGCTAAGGTAAAGATCGTTAGTCTCTTTTAGTAGATCTTTAAACTTATCTATTTTAATTTTAAGTCCACTAAACAAAATTCTGTTGATGAGATAGAAGTTTACAATTAGTTTCATTAATACCTGTTATTTGGCTACTAAGAGTATGGTTCTTAAAAAAAGTTCTAGCTGTATTGCCATTGTTAGTAGATCCGAAGCCTGGTTTAGGTTTATCTACACTAATATTATAAAGAGGAAAGATTTGTTTTTTTGTTTGTTTGTAACGAATAGGCTCCGAAACTACTGGACCGATTTCAATAATTCTTTCACTTATAGAAAGCTACAATATCTGGGAGTAACATAGGCTATATAACATCACGCTACTACAAAAGGGAGCGGAGCAGTGAGCATAAATGTCAATAAATCCGGCAGATTTCCATACATCTTTACTTATTTGTATTTTTGTATACGAGTAAACCCAAGAACTACTGAACCGATTTCAAAAAATCTTTTACCATTAAAAAGCTGCACTATTACTGACTAACATAAGCTAATTTTTTTTTCTTTTTAAATCAGAGATCTTTACTAAAACTTCAATAATGGAACCCAAGGTGTAAAAAAAAACCTAAAAAATTCCTTACATCGCCTGCGCTGCGAAAACTATTGAATATATAACAGAATAATGTACTGTGGAAATGTATAACTTGAAAAGGTCTATATAAAAGTCCGCGATAGCATATGTCAATCTAATAAGGGTAGCCCACAGTAACCCTTTTTATCTTTTACAAATTACAAAAAAAATATATGTCATTTTCGAAGCTATTTTTAACAATACAGTGTTATTCCTTATCCAATATATAATTCCTTATACAATAAATACGTTAGATACGTTGTATATTTAATGTAGATCAATATTGCCATTTACACTATATAATTACAATGAATATTTTAAGAGTTATCGCAATATGAAAAAAAAACGCAGCGAAATAAATTCAACCTGAAATGCCAATCAAAGTCAGACCACGGAATTTATACCTTTGTATTAATTCTTATCTGAATAAATTGTTTGGTATTAAAGATTGTTTCGATACCTATTGATAACTTTTTGAATTATTGAAATCGGACGTTTAATTCAAAAGATATTACGAAATTATAAATGGCATTAAATCCGGTACATTCCCATACATTATAATATGTATATGAAAGCTATTTAATTTTATTACGGGCATGGGCTAAAAGGGTGCAACGGGCGTTCGAAGTATCTATATCACGAGTACTCAGCGATCGAGGACGGGGAGGGTCAGCTGAACAGAAGATACAACGGGAACGGGATCCGAATGCGGGGTCGGAACCTCCATATGATACATCATGGGCAACGGAGGCGGTAGCACTTCTCATCCACGGGAGGCACTGCCGCCTACGGCAAATACCAGCCGTAACGGGAGCAGCTCTGTAGAGGCCTGCTCAGAGGCTTCCCACAAGCCTCTCTGACTACTGAGGGCACAGTGGAGAGCAGGCAATGGGAGGACTGGTCACCGAGCGTAGGCGTGAGGTTTACAGGTTTCCAGGATTCAATAGGGACACCGATCTTACACTCCTGAGGGGGCCATCTTAAAATTGTAGATGGCCCAGGGTGTGCCGGGGAGCGCGCAATATGCCCTAGGCAATCTTACACCCTAGCCACTGAAGATAGGCGACGGCATGCGTTTTAGTGGGTCCGAGTCCGACATAATCACTCCTGATGGCCGACGGGGGTGGTGTCCGAACTTTAGCACGAAATAAAAGTTGGAACGGAATCCGAATTCCACGCGGGCGGAGCCGCGGGTAACAGCTAGTACTATTATATAATTGTAAAGTGGTCGTGTCTGTACATTGGAGATATTTAAAAAAAAATATATGTTAACGATACTGAACACAAAAATATTTTTTTTGAATTTCCTGTCTGTTTTGTTTGTCTGTTTATCTGTTTGTCCGCGATGGACGCAAAAACTACTGGACGGATTTCGATGCGGTTTTTTTTTTGTTAGAAAGGGTTTGCTCAGACTTAAAATCTTACGTTTGTTTGATCGCAATCGGTCGAGTAGAACCGAAGATATGAGCGAAGGTCGCGTTAACCGAGTTGCACGCGGGCGGAGCCGCGGGCGGAAGGCTAGTATGTATATATATATATATAGCTTCATCCATAGGAGCCTGGGGTCCACTCTCCTACTCTTTCCAACCCCGAGAGGAAACTCTGCGCCAGAGCCCCGTCGGTTGATCAGCAGGTGCCGCTACACTTGCGTAGGAGATGGAAATTAAAAAAATCGTCAGGCGTTTATGCTAGACTAGAAGTAGCATTTGGCCTTTAAGCTTCTCTATTCTACTTTGATACAATTGTAAGTGGTACAGCATTGTTAGACGTCTATCAAGATATTACATTATATCTATATGAATATGTCATTCTGTTTGTGTACATTCAAATACTTGACAAGGACAACTCGCTAACGTTTCGGCGCCGAGTTATACGTTGCCCGAAGTCCTTTTTAACTGGCGATTGTATGATTGCGGTTGTAAGATAATTATGCATAATCCATATTCTGCTTCCTTAAACTGTGTTCTAAAATAGGTATCTTGTTCATTTATGTAATTAGGCTAACGATGTTATAATACATGTATATTTTACTAAGACCATGTCATGTTAACAGTTGACGTTTCTGCTGAGAACAATGCATGTGACTGTCGGACGGACACAAAATGTGATTGGCAAAAAACGTAGCTCGAGATCCACCTCTTCGTAAGATACGTAGCATTTCGTATATTTAGTCATATTTTTTTTGCGATTCTAACGCGGCATCTTTAGGATAGAAGACTTATAGCGTCTTAACATAATACTCAAGTATACTTTTTAATGATATTTTAAAATAGTACCTATGCTAAATATCCAAATCGATTTAGATTGGATTATTTTATTGTCGGTAGATGGCTCCCACCGTCGCACAGTATCGCGTCCCTTTATCATACATAAATTATTTTTTTCGAAATGTCTTAAATACTATATTGTGATATGGCAATACAATCGTAGATAAATTTTGCATTTAATGAGGGTAGTCATATATTTTTTTTTATCTTAAACGTCAGTAAATAATAAGCAATTGAAATCAGAAAAAAATTTTGTAGGTATAATTTGCGTAAGTTTACTCTAGTACTTTGTCGTTTGTTTTGTTAGGTGAACCAATTAATATTCCTTTGTTTTTAATACTATGGTTAAAATAATTGTGTACTGACGACAGCAAGATATTTAAATACTATTTGCAACGATAATGGGTAAGTTATGACTATTTTATCATAGGTACTCAATATCATAATATTCTTCCTCCTAGCGTTAATTCCCAGTCGCATCCGAAGCTTCCAGCTCGGAGTCTGGGGTCCGCTTTACCAGTCTTAACTACGCATTTGGCTAGACCTCGATATTTTGCCGTGAAGCGATTGCCATCTGACCTCCACAACCCAATGTTAACATTAGGCGATATCGAAGCTTATGCAGCTGGACCGTTGTTTTTGGACTTTTTAGGGCACCAACTACCCGTAACGACTGCCATAGATGTTCTTATGGCAACCGGGACCGACGGCTTAACGTGCTCTCCGAGGCACGACCAGACCAATGTAAATACCCATATTTAATGCACACAAATATTTTCACTGAGCGGGGATCGAACCCGCGCCTCCTGCGTAGCGGCCGCTTTCACTACCGCTACGCCACGGAGGCTGCACTCAATATCATAATATTCATTATATAATAAACATACCTAACACTATAATCACAGTCCACATCATAACTTTACTATGCTACATAAAATAGTCTGGAATAATATGTTCATTTCTATTTAAATTATCTAGAAAAACAAATTGCCATTCTCTACGTAAAATAATAATATAATACTAATAGTATTAGTCTTCTTATAGTATAGTAATAAATAATAGAAGGTACTGAGTTACATTGTTAGGTATATATGTATAACTTTGAATTTACTTAATATAACAGCAAACTAACTAAACAGAAACTTAGATATTGACACAAAATATAGAATTACGTCATAGTGGTGTCTTATTCTGTCTTCAATTTTATTTTTATAATATTCGAGTGATCTCCACTCTGCATGGAGCGCGCTGGTGGTAATACCCTCTTAATTGTCTGTTCACCGAGAACTGATAAGCAGTACATAATCGCCTTCGCTATAATAGTGGTCGGATGACCGCTTATTATAGCGAGGTCATTAACGTCATCCCCACGAGTCTCTTAGTACAGAAGAGCAAGCTGGCTGTACTTTACTCGGTGCATTATCTTCAAAAAAAGCAGTGTTACTTGAAATTTGATAACTGGAATCTGATTAACTAATCTGGTTTTGCGAAAAATCGCTGCTTGTCTCTGGTTTTACTTACTAGGGCGCCACATAAACCTTTGGGACTCGTGTCAACATCATCTACGATCCGGTACAACTGCTGATTAATGAACGAGACTCCGACGTAGGCTCTTCTCTAGAGGTTGGAATGTCAAGACGAAAGTCGATTCCGTAAAAACAAAAAAGGGAGTGGGTGCAACCGGGAGTGACGACGAATCGGATGAAGAAATCGCTGCTAAGAGAGAATGTCTAACGTGGAAACTAGTCTATATTCATAGGACAGACCCTCATTTCAGAATACAAAAAAGCCTAGCCGAATATTTAAATAATCTTAGCATTTCTCGTAACAATCTTTCACAGGTAAGAGACCACCTGGTTTCCACTTGCTACTTTCATTATTTTTTTCATACATTATACGATTAATATACGATACGTTATGTTATGTCCTTGTCGACCTTACCGAGTAACCTTTATCCTTGCTTCGTTAATCTTCTTTCATACACACTCTTTACGTGTCGGAACCATCTAAGCATCCCTTTATTATCTATACCTATAGGAGGAAAAATGTCGATATAAATCTTACTAAGATTTGATAACAGAATTTATTTGCACCGGGAAATCATGGTTGAAAGGGGTTGTAATGGCTCCAATGACCTACATAGGCGCTTGTCGGACAAATAATGGAACAATACACTACTCACATGAACATGACAACTAGATGGATAGTGTTACACTACACCACATAGACTGCTTGAGATTCACAATGCGGTCTTTCAATGCTTTTGTAGTAACTAGTACGAGAAAATTAGGATTTGACACAGGAATAATTCCTAGTAGCAATTTTCTTTCGGAATTCATAGAGGGAGGTTACTGGCAGTCTAAATTTCGATTTGCGTGGTATTCGGTTCGTTGCGTTCTCCGCCATCTTGAATTTAAGGGTACATTTTTGTTTACTAAATAAGTCGTTTATTTTTAATTTTACACGAAAAATTATTATTACAAAGTTGTTTAGAATTAAATTTTCCACAATTTTGCCATTCATAATTTTTTCCTAGGATCGATATTTTTTGATTTATACCCCAAAAAGTAGTAAATCTTTGTTTGACTTTTTTTGACCAAGAAGACAAAACTAAAAATAGACGACTTATTCAGTAACTAAAATTTCACACTTCAATTCAAAATGGTGAAGAATGCAATGAACCGAATACCACGCAAATCGAAATTTAGACTGCCAAAGACCTGCTCCAACTAATTTCCAAAGAAAATTACTACTAGGAGTTTTTCCTTTGTCAAGAAATCGAATACAATTTCACCACCTCATTGGGGTATACATCGAAAAATATTGATCCTAGCGGCAAATTATGAATACTAAAAGGTAGGAAATTTAATTTTTAACAACTTTGTAGTAACTATTTTTCGTGTAAAAATAAAACTAAACGACTTATTCGGTAAACAAAAATTTACCCTTAAATTCAAGATGGCCGATAACGCAACAAACCGAATACCACGCAAAACCAAATGTAGACTGCGAGGGACCCTCCTTAATGATTTCCGAAAGAAAATTGCTACTAGGAATTTTTCATAAGTCAAAAAAGTCAAACAAAGATTTACCACTTTTTGGGGTATAAATAAAAAAATATCGATCCTAGGAAAAAAATTGAATGGCAAAATTGTAGAAAATTTATTTCTAAACAACTTTGTAGTAACAACTTTTTGTGTAAAATTAGAACTAAACGATTTATTCAGTAAACAAAAATGTATCCTTAAATTCAAGATCACGGAGAACGCAACGAACCGAATACCACGCAAATCGAAACTTAGACTACCAGGGACCTCCCTCAACGAATTCAGAAAGAAAATTGAGCTAAAACGGTTGTACTAAACGTATATTATTAATTTAGATCAACGAATACGTAAGTACATATATCGATAAAGATACAATAGGGTTTTCAATTGTTTTCGTTAGCCATGAAAAATAAAGTATTTATATTAAAAAACTTACGAACGCAAGAAAACTTCTTATTCTGGAACGAAGAACTGAAAGAACTAAGAATTTAAAGAAGGAAGAATGAAGAACTCTGTAAGCATGATATTTTGCTATCCCTTTGGCAAGAGGGACGGAAGAAAGATCTTGTTTGGACTTGGTAAAAGTAAAGATAGTGAATCGATTTTGTTATTATGTATCAGAATGCTCGGTATACTTGAAGAATCATCTTTTCACCAAAAAAATAGTGGAATAAGCGCCGATCTCTCTGTGGCCAAGCTGAGTTGATTTTGTCACGAATAATTTAATGAGCTTTGTTACATTTGAACTCTCGTATTTATTAAAGTATTGATCCTACAGTAATAAGGTCTAGACATGATTTATAGGGAATTTAATGTAGATAAATAATGTAAAGTAACAATATAGATATTATAAATAGTTTGCAATATACAAGTAAAAAAACTGAGATCCTTTTTTCTTCAGTTTTTTTTTGCTTGTTTTAATATGAAAACCGAAGCGAGGAGTTCGAAGATGGTGGATGTTAAAAATTCATAGAAACCGTAACAGGCGCTAGCGCGGGAGCGACACCAAATGCAAGTGTAAATACGCCTTAAACGCTTGCCAAAAACTTCCTTTCATCTGTCTTCAAAAACCGACACCGGTTCAGATTGGTGACAAGTTAACGCCAGGCAAGCTAAGCCAAACACCCCGTTCACAAGCTTGTTTGTGGACACATCCGCACGCTTGTCAATCCTCTACAAGCTGTAGTAAATTCAAACATGCGAATAGTGTTTGCCTTGGCTTATACCGGATTGCAAGCGCTTGTCCGATCGAGTGTCGGTTTTTTGTCACAAATCAAAAAGGGAATTTATCGCAAGCGATACGTCTATACCTACACATTTGCGCGCACTGTCTCATTTGTGTACTGGTGGCGACTGGCGAATAATCATAACGGGTCTGAAGCAGATGGTCCCATTCGCAACTCGTCATACATTCTCAACTCGTCCCATTCGCAGCTTGTCCCATTCTCAATTCGTCCCGTTCGCAACTTGTCCCGTTTCGCAGCTCGTCCTATTCGCAACTCATTCTTTTTTACACATCGATAAAGATTACCATGATAATGACCTATTAATTAGAACGAATGCCATAACCTAGGCGGTCAGTAAACCAATATTTGGGTTATAAAAAAAATGGACACTGCCCACCCCGACTCGGATAGGTTAGGTTAGAAGTTGGTTTTTTTTTTATAACCACTCACAAGGATTCAGGATTTCATTATAATAAGGAAAACACAAAAGGACGTTAAATCATGTTTATTTACGTAATTAAATTGAACTCAAAATGTGAATTAAAACGTATTATATTAACTAAATATTTGAAGCTATAAAATAAAATCCTTGTATGGGTGGTTATAAAAAAAATGAAGTGGAGCGAAGCGGAGCGCCCGCCTTAGCCTTCTAACCTAACCTATACAAGTCGGGACGGGCGGTGTCCACCCCGCGCAATAATGTGAGTCGTCCAATATACGAATCGTCCATTATATGAATCGTTCATTACAGAATCGTCCATTATATGAATGGACATTATAGCAATTAAACTTATTTCAATGAAACTTATGTGGATTGAACCATTAGTCGAGTCGTTGAAATGAACTTATATGAATCATCCTTATATGAGTCGACCTTATGCGAAATTAACTTATGCGAATTGATACGTAACCCGAGCCAAGAACGCTACAAGTAGGTACGCTACGAGTTGCGAATGGGACGAGTCGCGAACGCGACGATTTGAGAATGGGACAAGTTGCGAATGGGACAAACAGCTATTTGGACGAGTTCCGAATGGGACGATCTGCTTCAGACCCATCATAACATACGCTCTAATGTAAAAAAGATGAGTAGGATCAAATGAAGACGTCTTGAACTTCCTGGAATGTTACCAGGCAGAGCCATGCATTTGGGAGCTGGGAAATACTGATCAATTTTTAATGTCCACCATCTTCTTTGCCGTATTTTTCGTTTCATTTCCCCTATTGTTTATACCCAAATGTACTACATAATGACACATGTTTTTTCCTTGGTGTGCACAATAAAGATATACTTTACTTTACTTATTTTCTTGATTTCATAAAAAAATAATATAGGCTAAATGTTATGGCCGATATAAGCTCTATGTGCATTCCGTCCGTCATGTTTACCTCTTCAGAACACACTAACTCACTCGCAAGTGTGTGGATGGCAATATTTGATTCCCAAAATCAAGCCAAACGTTTGTAGAGGTTTGGAGTTTGCGGCAAGTGCCAAGCGTGTGGACGCGGCATTAGGTAACACCGCTTTAATACACTTGTTCAAATATTCGGCGTTATTCAAAACAATGACATTACAAGTATATTTCGGGCAAACTGTGACATATGAATTTTTACCAGAGCACGGCACATAACCTTAAAGGTTATGTACGTAGCAGTGGCGAAGTGTCCATATAACCCGATTCCTACCGGCTTACCTTTGCAAAAACCCTAAGCATTGTCTATTAATAAATTATAAATCAATGAAACCACATCCGTTCAATACACAAAAATATAAAACAAAAAGTATTCTGTTACGTAAATCGCAATTATAATAATTATTTACATACAACATATTACACATATTTCTCATAACGCCATCTAGTTCTCAAATAAGGAAGGAAACCTTTTGTATGATTCTGTCTGAACGCGCGCCAAGCGAAAAAAAGCCGGTCGCCAAAAACGGAATCTTACGTACTTACTTACTTACAGTCGCACGCACACATGCGCAATTTTTCTTAGTAGTGTTCGTAGAAATATTTCACGATGTAAGCCGGGCTGAACCCGGCTTAATGACAAAGAGGGAATATACGATAAGAATTTGCGAGAGCGAGAGAGAACTAATGTGAATGCAGTTTGTTTTGGTTACAATACACTGAAGTTGAAGCGAATGAGCGATGTATTCAAATTCAATTGCTCACGACAATGTTATTTTGACATTCATTTTTGATTTCAACAATAATTATTTATGTTATAAAGTACTGCAAGTAGTTAGAATAGAATTCGCTTTTTTGTGTAAAGTAGTTATTACTAAGTATAATTTGTGTTTGTGTAGTGTACTGACTGTTGTGCATTGATTGACATTATATATTATTGTCGTAGAACGTAATATTTTAGTAAGTAGTTGCTTGTATTATATGCATTTGTCAGCAAATTTAGTAGTTTGCTGTTATAATGGCTGCGTTAATAGCATTAGATTGTTGTCTGACTTATTATTTGTTGTGTTAGGAAACATTTTTCTCGAAATTAAATTATGAAAATAAGAAACATGTAGTTCAGTTCCGCCCAGTCATGAATATAGAATATAAACGGCGCGATGGATTTACGAAACATTTCAATATATTTCATTACGATAAGTATAAGTGGCTGACAGGCAGTTGTAAATTAAATAGAATGTATTATTTTCCTTGTTTGTTATTCTCAGATTCTAAGAGTATGTGGAGTCATTTAGGATATACCTAGCGACATAAACAATTTATCGAAAGAAAAACATTTTTTGCTTAAGACTAACAACGAACCCGGTTTTTATGATAGTGTCCTAGCTCATTGGTACATTACTGCTGGAAAAAGTATAAAATAAAAACCCCACAAGACAGGCTAGACCTAGTGTGGGGTTGATAGGCAAATTTCATTTTTCTTCATTGCTTAAATTCATTATTAATTCTAGGATAGATTTATGTAAGTGAAATGTAGGTACAATGCAAATGTTTTCATGGCAAATAAACGATTATTATTAGGTATTATCATTTCGTAAGAAAGAATAGACGTATAGCTTTAAAGTATAAGTAGATTAAGTAGTGTAGTTTAGCAAGTAAATAATATTCAGTTGGTAGACATCACATCACATCATATTCATGCACCACTTTCATTATACTTGAAAGACACTGTTATAATAATCATAAGTGCCCACACGTATAGTAAATTCTTGAAATTTCCTCAACCATTTGGACCTAAGCATCGAACCAGCCAGTCACAGCTTTTGAAAGGAGTACCTACACATTACAATCGGCCATGGTAAGTTTTTTTTCTTTCGTTCGGCTTCCCTTTTAAAAAAATCCACCCTTCGCCACTGGTACGTAGTATGGTAATATCCTTAGCAGTCTATTTATTTACGTATGTCCCACTGTAGCTGCTAAGATATTGGACTGTTATAATCAATCGATTTATTATCATGCTCTGGATCCAGAAGGCATCTTGTCCATAGCTCAAAAAATTTCACAAAAACACGCAACAATTTTACATGTCTATGGTTTCTCACAACATTTTTTATTATATTTGGCATTTTAGAGACAAAACTTTCTCTTAGGTGCCAAACATTTAACAACAATCACCTGGGAGAAAGCATTCTTTCTCTAATAGTCCGGTCATTTACAAATCAGAGGGTACAATAATTCGCACCCAGCTGAAAGTTGGTAGGATTGTTCAAAACACCATCATACATCATACATGAAATATAAGTTCTCATCGATCTGATACCTGGTTTTTTTTTTTATTCGGGGTCACAGCACAGTTTTTGAATTCTTCCCTTTACTTGTGCTATAAGACCTCACTTCTTCCTAAATTTCACGATTCTAGCTCAACGAGAAATACCCTAAAATCAAACTTCTAATTTAACGCAATCAAAGTATATTGCCGTTTACGTTGCACAAGTTTGCGCCTCAATTCAGTTTCGTGCAGAACCCTCAGTGCGCGAGCCCGACTTGCACTTGATCGATTTTTATAGATAATTGCCCCTATTCCATCTATCCCTACTAGCTTATCCCTACCGGTAGGGATACTTTTCCACCTATCTCCACTAGAAAGATAAAATTGCACACTCGCGGACAAAGTTCAAGTAGTTCGAGTGTTTTTAAACATATTGAAATGCTCGTATCATGAAACTTGTTATTACAAAGTTGTTTAGAATTGAATTTTCTACAATTTTGGTATGAATATTTTTTTCTAGGATCGATATTTTTAGATGTATACCCCTAAACGGTGGTGAAAAATTGTACGATATTTTTGACAAAGGAAAATCTCTTAGTAACCATTTTCTTTGTAAATTCGTTAAAAGAGATCACTGGCAGTCTAAATTTTGATTTGCGCGTATTCGGTTCATTGCATTCTTCGCCATCTCGAATTGAAACGAAAATGCAATGAACCGAATACCACGCAAATCGAAATTTAGTCTGCCAGTGACTTGCGTTAACGAATTCCTAAAGAAAATAGCTACTAGGCGTTATTCCTATTTCAAAAAAACCGAACAAAGTTTCACCACTTTTTTGGGGTATACATCGAAAAATATTGATCTTAGGGGAAAATTATGCATACTAAAATGCAGAAAATGTAATTCTTAACAACTTTGTAGTATTTTTCGAGTTAAATTAAATCTAAACGACTTATTCAATAAAAAAAAAATGTACCCTTAAATTCAAGATGGTGGAGATCGCAACGAACCGAATACCACGCAAAACCAAATTTAGAGTGCCAGTGACCTTCTTTAACGAATCCCGAAAGAAAATTGCTACTAGGAATTTTTCCTTTGTCAAATCCTATTTTTATTGTGCTAATATTACTACAGGACATTTTTTAGACATACTACGATAAAGTATTGCAATTAAAGACTAATGTAGTGGATAAATATTATTTTCATATGCTGAATAAAAATTAGGCTAGTCAGGCTGATTTAATTTTATCCATAACAGTGCAATTACGCAGTGTAGATACTTGGACATGAAAGGACATCACAATTTTTTTTTCTTTGGCTACTTTTACTAATTTTGAATGTTGGACCTAAATAAATCGACGAAAAACAACGATTTGCTGCATGTGGTTTATTTGTTAATACTTCTATTAACTATTCTTCCAATATAGCATGATATCTTGTATCATCATAAAAAAATTATATTTTCAAGATGTTTGAACTCAAATAAAATCGTTGGAAGTGGTCCCTCAACTTTGATGCCATAATAAAAAATACTAGCGAGAACAAGTTCTACCGGAATATCGTTTTTTTTTCTTTGGCCGGCACTTTCAATTTTCGACCTAAACAAAACAAATGGACGAAAAACAACAATATGCAGTATGAGGTTTATTTTTTATTGCTTTTATTAACTATTCCTCCAATATAGAACAATATTTTTCGTTCATTTTCAATAATTCGTATCATAAAAAATGTATATTTTCAAGATGTTTGAACTCAAATAAAACCGTTGTAAGTGGTCCCTCAACTTTGACGCAGTAATAAAAAATACTAACGAGGACAAGTTCTACCGGAATATCGTATTTTTTTTCTTTGGCCGGGACTTTCAATTTTGGACCAAAAATGTATGCAGCGTGAATGATATCCTAGGGATACTTGGAAAAAAAATCCAAGTATCCCAACCAGTAGGGATAAGTTAGTAGCGATCGATGGAATAGGGAGAGAATTGTATGGTGTTTAACTTTGTCTCAGACTAACTTACTGTTTCGCTGATAATCGCGAAATACCCACTTTTGTGACCTTTGTGACCTTGAATAAAAAAAATAGAAGCCGGGGCGGGTCAACTAATCTGGTATATTGTTTGAATGAGATGGCTGGAGAGATTTCTATTGATTTTTAACGCTTGGATGGATCATTGAGCCGCCCACAATCTTTGGGCTGCTGCCCACGTGGACGCATATTATGAACGAGTTCACTTTGACTCTCGCTCAAATGAACACTAAAATAGTCGTCATAATTATGTACTTCAACCAATTTACGTGAGTACAACCAGACATCATGCTATATGTACAATCAATACGGTGGCGACTTACACGTTCTATGAAGAAATTATGATGCTCACAGCACTGTGATCAATTGCTATTTTGATAAATGAGTACCTAAATAGAACCAGTGTAGCGGGTCGAAAACTTAGATTTAAATAGGCAGTACAAGGTACAAGCTTGGAGATTATTCATATGAAGTTCTTGAGCGCTGTTATATACCTAATTGCTTAGAGCTCATTGAAAATTGAAGCACAATAATCGCAGACCCGTTTAAAAATAGTATCCAAGAAACGATTCAGGCAATATTGATAAGATAATATTAGGTATTTTGGTAAGATTCTCGGTAATCTCAGTCACTAACAAGGGAACAATGTATGAGTAACGAGTAATGAACAAATTTACATAATTTAAAAGTTATATATTTTGATGTTCCATTGTGGATAATGGTATCAGATTATTCCAATACAATTTTTGAAATAAAAGCCTTTTAGGACAACACATTCTCATGGTACTAAATGGAAAACAACCGTTAGTCAGTTCGTTAAAAAAAAATCATATTTTGAACCTTCGTCCTTGGTCCTAATGTTCAATATTCGATGTAAGTATACGTCATAACGTTATTAAGACAAATTAACTGGGATTTCATACCGTTGTTGATCGAGCGATCTTGCAACGTTGCGTCATCAGACGACATGCAGTGATGTGACTTATCTGAGATACGTACAATAAGTATTTGAAATACAAATACAAGATACCAAATACATATTTCCATTTTACATCTGAAAAACTTTACTTAATCTTTATTATGTAAGTATGTTGCATTTTAGATACTTTTTTAATATCTATGTGTCTATATCTTAATCGTTTTTCTTTTCTTCTTGAGAATGGTGTTACTTGTTACCAAGGGTAAATTTCGCTAGTGAAAATCAGTACATACAGCTGAACTGGGTTCGTAAGGTTTTCCTTAATTAAATTTACTAAATTAAATGTGATAATGATAACGCAGTAACGTATGGTATTAATTTCGGTGCATATAATATAATTTGTGTAATACAATCTGTCTCAATAACAATCTGTAAAAAAAATGTTTTGGAGTATCTAAAATAAATGATTATCTATTTTATTAGCAAAGGATGGATGCGGAAGGCGGAGGATCCGCAAACACGTGGCGCACATTGGGAGAGGCCTATGTCCAGCAGTGGACTGCAGTAGGCTAATTGATTGCTTGATTTATTAGCAAAATAAATTTAGAAAATATGTATTTTATATCTAGTAAATTAAATAGGTACTCTTTTGAGTTATCTTGTACCTATATCACTATTATAACACCCCTCTTTTTTGTCGGGGGTTAAAAATATGATATAATTTATGAAAAGGTGTGTAAAGTATAATGATCTCGGTCTAAAAAAATAATATAGACGGAACGCATAAAACTCACGTGTGAAGCCGCGTAAGGTAATATACAGTAGTACCAAAGAGTGCGAACGACATGGAACTATAATTCGCAAGACAAACGAGGCTCTGGCGCCCGCGGATTGCTTTGCAATAATCTATGCTTGGTGAATTTGAGTTCGTCCACCGCAGAAGCACCCCGTGCTATCCTCAAAAGACACGCAAGAAATGTGTACTGCGCGTATAGGGCACCTTTTGAGCACATTTTAGGTCCAAAATACGTGTCCGGAGTTATACTTTAGTATAACTTAACGCGGCATCACACGCTAGTTCTATGCGTTCCGTCTATTTTATTCTTTCGGTCGGAGATGATGACGTGCTCATGCGATGTCCGCTTATAGACTCATGGCGAATCAGGTCAACATAAATCATTGTGTTTTGATTGGTTTGTGCCATTGAATGCACCGTTAAGCGACTCTATAAGTAAACACTTTATTCGTCATATTCTTGCATCTTGCCAAGTGAACACTTTAGGCATTCACCTTTTATGACTTACTAGCTGACCCGGCGAACTTCGTATCGCCATATTTTCTGATCCCGTTCCCGCTGCATATATCTAAATTTATCAGTGTTTCTCTACAATATTATGCATGTATATACATAACAAACCTTCCTCTTGGATCACTCTATCTATTAAAAAAACCTGCTTCAAAATCCGTTGCGTAGTTTTGAAGATTTAAGCATACATAGGGACGGACAGACAGCGAGCCTATTGCAGTTCACTGCTGGATCACTTCACTACATATTGTCTCTGTCCGTCCCTAGGTATGTTTAAATCTTCAAAAGTACCCAACGGATTTTAAAGCATTTTTTTTTAGTAGATAGAGTGATTCAAGAGGAAGGTTTATATGTATAATACATGCATAATGTTGTAGAGAAACACTGCTAAATTTAGAGGTTTCTAATGTCAATCGGGATTTCTGCTTGAATTTATTTTGCCGTGCGCTACGTCTGTCCGTCCCTATGTATGCTTAAATCTTTAAAACTACGCAACGGATTTTGAAGCGGTTTTTTTGAATAGATAGAGTGATTCAAGAGGAAGGTTTATATGTATAATACATGCATAGTATTGTAGAGAAACACTGCTAAATTCAGAGGTTTCTTTTGTCATGTCGTAAAAAAGCCCATTTTTTTGCGCTTACATTGCAAACGCTGGCTGAACCCCACGAGATAAATCAAAATAATGTACTACTAGCCTTCCGCCCGCGGCTCCGCCTGCGTGCATCTCGGTTAACGCGACCTTTGCTCGTATCTTCGGTTCTGCTCAACCGATTGCGATCAAACAAACGTAAGATTTTAAGTCTGAGCAAGCCCTTTCTAAAAAATAAAACCGCATCAAAATCCGTCCAGTAGTTTTTGCGTCCATCGCGGACAAACAGACAAACAGACAGAAAATTCAAAAAATATATTTTCGTGTTCAGTATCGTTAACATAACATAATAGTACGAGAGCCCACGACCAAAACCATGTCTCATAGCAATACGGCAAAAACCCTATAAAATCGTTAGATTGTATGATTCTGAACCCGACTAGGTGTGTAGTAACGGTCGAAAGTGTAGCAACTGCGTGGGAGGCCATTTCTGCTGTGTCAAAAAAAAAAGGCAGTCGGTATTATAGCAATACGTCTGATAGTGAAAATGTACATAGATTTTATAATTGTATTACGAAAAAGTTTGTTTTCAGACATTTTGTGCGTAGCACATAGCCTGAGCGCATTTTTGAAAATGTCAACATATTTAACCGACCTGTATCATAGCAATACGGATATTATTTTTTTTAACTTTTCGTATTGCTGCCATGATTACCAAAAACCTGTTTTCAGACACTTTAAGTGTAGCATATACTCCCAAAAACGAAAATACGTACGAAAATGTTTTTTTAAAATTTACAGCCTTCATAGATATTCAAGAATCTCCCTTGTCTATTATATGTACTTTGACAGATGACAGATGTCATTACTTATTTCTTTTGTAAAAGTTACTCAAGTGTGCTTTAAATAAAACCAAAACTATCAAATCAATCAGTATTTAATTTCAACAGCCTCAGCGCTTCTTACGCTCCTGCCCGATTGAATACGAGAATATTTTGTAACTTTGAATAAACCGTTTTTTTTTTCAACTTCATCCCAGTTTCCTTTTGTGCGATTTATTTCAGTCCTTCAACTTCAATGTTACGGTTTCGGGTAAATTCTTTGTTAATTATCATGTAATGAATTCAGGGTCGCAACGTATTCATTGGTTTGTAACAGAGAATTCAAGATGCCTCAATACGATTTTTAAATGATATCTGAGTACCGAAAAGTTGTCTGATAGAGAAGATGCTACACTTAATTTGTCTGATATAAATTTTTTGCACATGTGGACAACTTATTTTATCATGTCCAACAATTTTCAGACATATTGCTATGATACCGATCGGTAAAATTTGTTAACATTTTCAAAACGGTCTCAAAATTTAATGCGTTCACATTTCCGTCTGAAAATTGTTTTGTTCGCATCAAATAACCAAAATTTACTAATAAAAAAGATTTTCAGACGTATTGCTATGAGACATTTTTTTTGTCTCATTTTTAATTTTTTTAAGTGATTTTACGGGTTTGCGCTACACCACTAACGTCTGAAAAATATGTTTCCGGTATCTCAGAACTATCATTCAACTACAGTCTGCAAATCAGACATATTGCTATGATGCAGTTCGGTAAAATTCTTTGACAATTTTGAAAATTCGGTCAGATCAAACGCTACGTGGAAAATGTCTGATATTGGTTTTTTCGAGTTCAGGATAATCGTATCTATCGATTTGATGCGGTTTTGACTGTATTGCTATGAGACAAAAATTTTGGTCGTGGGCTCTCGTACTATAACCCAAGTATTTTTTTACAACATCTCCAATGTACAGACACGACCACTTTACAATTATATAATAGTATAGAACTATAGATAGTATTGTACACCTCAAAAAGGCCTACATAAAAGTCCGCGATAGCATAATGTCTATCTATTATGGGTAGCCCACAGTAACCATTTTTATCTATTACAAATTATAAAATTTTATGTGTCATTTTGGAAGCTAATTTTAACAATATATTGTTATTCCTTATCCAATTAAATACTTTATATAACACGCGCACAGAGAGTTGACATTTGGCATCCATCGGATGCTACAAAGCGTGGTACTTTCAAATACATAATGCTGCGAGGCAGCATGATATTTTGAACTATTTCGAAAGTAAAAATTATATGTATTATGAAAATAAGTAGGTACCTACTTAACAACTAGACTATTATTATACTTAATCAAAATAACGCCATATTATCTACTATAGATACGGCTCGGTGTTATTTTTTGTAATAATAGGTATAGAGTTCATTACTATTTCAAGGTTTGTGGTTTTTGATTATTTTTATTAGGATTGTTTTAAAAATTAATGGAAATGGCTGATATTCTATTTTTCCAGCTTGTTTGGTTTCATAATGCCACTGCTCAAGTTTAGGAACCACGCTAAAGTTATAATGACTACTGATCAACACAGACAAGTATGACATGCATGTTTTGCATAAAAATCACAGATGTGCATCGAACAATTGTGACTGTAACTATACTAAGGTTATATTCAGGAACATTCTACATTTGTAATATGTATAAAGGATTAGGCTTTGAAATGGACACGTACCTTGGTATAACCCGCGCCACGTATCTTGGACCTAAAATGTGCTCAAAATGTGCCCTATACGCGCAGTACACATTTCTTGGGTGTCTTCTGAGGATAGCACGGGTTGCTACTGCGGTAGACGAACTCAAATTCACCAAGCATAGACTATTACAAAGCAATCCGCGGGCGCCAGAGCCTCGTATGTCTTACGATTTAGGTCCAAGATACGTAGCGCGGGTTATACCTATAGTAGTACCCGGCATTTGATACGACAGAGAAAAGTCCTTGACCAGAACTTGTAACAATAAGCATGGACTATTGCTCTAGTTTCATAAATAATAATACAATATATTATACAACTTACCCGGAGGCTGGGGCGCTGGAGCCGGTGTATCTGGGGCCACCGTAGTGCCCGGGTTGCTTTTCCCCCAAGACACGGCTCACTCTAGAAAAAACACATCATTAATTTAGACTTTTGACTTATACAGCCAGGAAAACTAAATCAATTATTAATTGATTTGATGAATACATGTGCAAATTATACAAGTATCTTAACTAGATAATCACTGCTAGTGAAGCTATGACTGATGTTTTCTCATGATATTTATACTTAATGTCAGATTACCAGTTTAGAAATACTTAAATTATGAACCCACTTCTAACACAAGCTTTTAGGTTAGCATCTGTTTAACTGAACCACTGATGAAAAGTTACAATAGAGTATTGCTGTATATTGATATCCTCGTCTATCTATCTCCTTGCAGGTCAAGTTGGCTTGAGCCTCAAAGATATTGATAGATGAAATATTCATGGTTCACAGTTATAACATCCATTGCGCATCCTATGGAATGAGTTAATGGTAGTTTGATATAAGCAAAGCATCAAGCTATGGGGGTTTCACTTATGTCAAGACAAACAATGTTTATGCATAATAGTTTGATGAAACGGTTTTAAAGATTAGCTATTGCTATAACACCTATAACTTGATTAAAACTGTTTTGGGTCTAACATTTACTGGGTCTATTTAATCTATTTTACAATTGGTTGGAAGATCCATCATTGAGTCACATGAATTGAAAATTATTACAGGTCTAGTCTGTATGATGCAGAAGAGAGCCTTATCAGAGAAGCTGCAAGTGATGGCTAAGAATATGCATGAAGTCCAAAAAGTAAAGTAAAGACCTAAAATATAAGTAGAATATAAGTGAAGAAAAGGAGTAAAAGTGAAACAAGTGAAAGGGTTTCTGTTCCTATGATACATGGTAGGTATACAAATAATGTTAAGTAGGACTGTGATATAAAGGATTTCAATCCTTCCTTCCTTCAAGAAATCAAGCGAATTAGACCCAGGTTCACTTTGTGAGCAGTGAAAGACAAGACTAACTGTACATAGAGGAGTACTGATGTTGTACCCTTCAAATTCGCCATAAGCTTGCTTGGTTCAGAAATAATATATAACTATTTCAAGTTTGTAGTTCCAGTATTATGTAGAAATGGACTTTGATAAATTTGAGATGAAAGTAGGTATTAGGAATACAACTTTGAAAGTAGACCATAAACATGTTAAGATCAAAATATTTAAAGACACCAAGGTCAATCAATACCTGGTGACGAGCTATGTTATTTGCAGAAGTTTAAATAGCCAAGTTAGCCTTGAAAAATGGAGCTAAGAATACTGAATACAAAAAAAAGTTATATTGTTAGATGTGCTTGAAAGAAATACAATAATAATAACAAACTCTTAAGCATTATATATGTGGTTGATTTGTATTTAATGTTAAAGTATGGTTGTATGGGAGTTGCACCAAGACCTTCAGGCACTAGTTAACCTCACCTGCTAGCTAGTACATCTACTACTTAATAAACAAGGTTCTGATATTAACAAGCAAGCTTCCCTCTCAGAATTGAAGTATTGAACAGCAAAAGTCAAGATAAGTCAAATCAAGAGAAAGTTAAGAAGGGCAGGCACCAGGCTCATAAATACAAGTTTTAAATGCAATTGAGACCAGTCAGATGCAATAATGACCTTATAATGATAGCTGGGATAGATTGGCTACAAAAGATGGAAGATCGGGTTCTATGGAGTGATGTCCAGTACTGGACTGCTATTAATTCAATTAATATAACAGCATATTGGGTTTCATTTTTCAAGTGGGATAGCTCTTAGAGTTCATTATATAGTTTTAGGGTAAATGGATGAAATGGCTCACTCATGAAGGGTATATAATCAGCTTAATTGGTTTCCTCATTGAAAATAATAATAATAGTAGCTAGTGGTGAAGTTACTTAGTAAAAGATGTTCTTGTGCTATCCACGGAGTATTTTGTGCACACAACTGTTATTCATAACATTACAATTTTCTTAGAACCCATATTGCTTATGAGGGATAAAAGGAAGCTGTCATTATAACAGCTCTATTGTATTTATCTTTGAATATGTACCATGCTGACTACAATATTTTGTATCCCATTAAATCAGTTCTCATGCATACAAATGCAGGCATATCAATATGACTTTATTTCGCCTGGTGGTAAGCTTAAGGGGAACTCTCAGGAATGAGGGTCACAATTACAGATACAAATAAACTCTACAATGGTGGTGCCTAGTTTAATAGCCTCAATCATGGAATGCTTTTAACAACTCACTAAATGGTCCCTGGTCTGTAGAAGGAAGGGTTTTGCTTACATGTAAGCATAAGTAAATAAGTGATATTATGTTATTAAATCGTATTTCATCAATTATGGTAGCATATTTAGCCAAATGAACTTTAACAGAAAACATAAATAAATGTGTGTTCTGTGACCTTTGTATGACTCATTCATTGTGCTGAAATTCCCTATATTGTAATGACACAATAATAATATGTACCTATTGACTGAATAGTAATATAAATTGATCCTATACATTAAGTTGAACCAAATATGGTTACTCAGAACAATATTTGTATGAGCAATATTATTTCTATCAGTGGTAGGGCCTACACTGATATAAATTATTTATTATCTAAATTAGTTTGAATGTGTAGTCTTGTTTAGTCATAGTATAATATTAATAACCAATGCAAGATACAGGCAAGTAGGTAGAGAATGCTTGGTTGTAGAAAGATAAGGGATTGGGTTACTTCATAAACAGTATAGGTGCAATAAACCTAATAATATAACAGTTCAGTGAACAATGTAATTACTTTCTTCACAGTTTATTCACACAGATGCAATTTCAGTGACTTTAAAGGGCAACACAAACCAGCAGCTGCGGCGCGGCGCTATCAACCTATAATTAGTGTGTGACAAGCTTATCACTGATGTATGGCATCCATCACTGGCCACAAATCTTCACACAACAGATAAATAACGACGGGTGATTGATGCCTTCGAGATCACCTCATTAACGGACCGCCAAAAGAATTGGGGTTTTGCGTCACAAAGGAGTCGGATGAGAGAGGCTGACAACCTCTCAGAGTCCGCTACGTACTCCACTCACCTTAGGTTAGACTGTGACCCGAAAAATGTTGCTCGAACGCCAGTCACCCGACGGCACTAATATATAAACAGCATGAAAACAATTATTTTCGACGGGATGAATAAAATCAATAATTTTGTAACGAAAATAAATTATTAACACCGTGTCACAGAACACCCGTTAAATTTTAATTGTTGCCCCACAAATAACAGTCGACACTCGCGAACAGATAATACCTTTGTAATTGTTAGATGAATTACGAAAGCGAAATAACGGGATTTTTCACGAGAGACTACAGACAGAAATTGCACAAAGAAAGATGTCAGGCAGCGGCACAGATGATAAATTTGATATATAAGTGTTGCCATTCAAGAAATTTTAATATCTGATTTTTAAACGAAAAGTAACTAAGTACTTATAGTAAGTTTAAGTTTTTATTATAATATAATTATTAAAATAAATATAGTCAGAATCCTTACTTAAATAATGAGCACATAAAATCACTTTGATACTTACTTGTTTGGTAAAATAATTATTCACTCTCAACAAAATACAATTTTGTAATTTGTAGGTATGGAAGCAAGTATAAGCTAATATGTTATTTTTTTTGTAATTCCTTTTTTAATGTTGTTTGTCCTAAATGATAAGTGAAGTTCACACAATTTTGCATTCATTGTCTTTATTTTGATCATACGCACGCACCGATTGCAGTGGCGAGACGAGACGAGACCGTGCACTCGGCCGAGTGCTTGGTAGGTACGTAGGTATACGTATGAACAAAGCGCGCGCCGCACAGTGTTTTAAGAGAAGAGACCCGATTTAGACATCATCTTTATATTAACTTTTGTGATAGATTTAACCCTCAGACTGAAAGAATGTAGTCTGAGATTTAACCATTTCAAATATTAGAGTAGAACTCCCGGCGCTCTACTGTACATAGTTTTTGAAATATGATTTTTTGAAGTTGCCATTTTGAACTCCGGCAAAATGAAAAACAATAATATTTGTTGAATGAAGCGACGTGTATAAATTCCAAAAGTGAATACACCAAAAGTGTAGATGAATTAAAAATGACATGTGTGAGTTCGGCACATTTTTCTACGTTGATTTGTAAGCATATGACATGTCTATGTTATGAAATGTCATTGCGAGTATAAAGCAAAACTGGGTCAGGATACTTTGCTAAAATGTTGGTCTTATTTACTTACAGTATTTTTTTTTTCGTAACCTAATTCCTTGTTATTTGATATGATACCTTTAAAGCAAAAAACAATTTTCTTCAGGGGGTTGTCACAATTGAAATATGAAAAAAAAAAAAATTATCTGACCTACAATGATTGGTGAAATGTGTAACACAATACACACAGTGGCGGATCCAGGGCCCCCCCTGGATCCGCCACTGATCCCCGGTCGTGGGGGTCATGACCCCCCCCCCCCCCTGGGCCTTACCTACTAAAAAATAATGTCACTGATAAATTTTAAAAAATACCACGCATAAGAAGACTGTCTCTTTGTACCCTTTTGTACCTAATAGTATTATAATTTTATGAGGCACCAAACATCAGTATGAATATTATTCGCACGATTGAAAATTTCAATTTATCGTGCAGCGCAGCCGATCAACCGATGGACTCGAATAGTTTTCGGACCTGACACCCTGTCCGCTATGTTAAAGAAATAAGCGCGAATGACTAACCAGGCCGGCAGTCGAAGGTCTGGAGCCATGAGGTCCTTTTTCGATTCGGGCAACAATTTGACTTGGGCTCAGCTTCAAAGGCCCCGTATTTATGTTATTGTTTGCTTACAAAAACTTTTTGTGAACTTGGAAGAAGCCTTCCTTTCTGGATCCGACGTAGGTAGTCACCAAAGCACCCGTGCTCGGTAATAACCTGCGTCAGCCGGTACGAGAGGCAGCCGTGTGGCCTCACTAGCCACTCCCCCATAGGATGGGATGGGCCTTACTACCGCTATTACCGCGGGCCCAGCGGTTGTGGCCAGTGGCCATCTTCTGCTGCGGATGACGCAGCTGGCTCATATGCCTGGTCCTTTTTTTTATCGTGCGAAAAATCCCCGCGGATACCTCCCCCGCCGGAGCCGGAGGAGGAGGTTATGTCGGACTCGAACCGACTAAAACGTACGCCGTCTGTGGGCTGACAGTTGCCGGAGGTGATATTGTCGTAGCCATATCCCTCGCACCCCGGCCGACCCAGGGCCATATCTCTCGATCTGATCCTCTTCCGGTGTAGGGACCATAGAGTCCCCAGCTCGCTTCCAGGTACTGGGAGGCACGCAATGTGCGCCGCCGCGGCCTACTTCTGCTAGGGTGACAGGCGGCTCTACCCGTCACCCCCAGGTCCGCGCTCATGGGGGACGGAGGTCATTCTGCGACCTCCGACGCTCGAGTTGCCGCCGCTTGTCGCGGGCCGCGCGGTTTGCGATTCTCCTTCGCTCCTCGCGGGCTGTAAGGTCTATCTGCGTGGAAGACGCCGAGACGGGAGCTGGTGGCGACCTTGGGAGTGAGAGTTCTCACGCTCGCCACTTTGCTCGCAGCGATGGTTCGCTGTGCGGATGCGTGGGCCGCCGGCGCCTCCTTCTGCGAGCAAATAATGCTCGTGAAGTGGGTGGCGGAGCGGGAGCGAAGGAGAATCGCAGACCTTGCGGCCCGCGAGGAGCGCAGGAGAATCGCTAACCGCGCAGCCCGCAACGAGCATCGGCAACTCAGGCGTCGGAGGTCGCAGTATGACCTCCGTCCCCCATGAGCGCGGGCCTGGGGGTGACGGGTGGAGCCGCCTGTCACCCTAGCAGAAGCAGGCCGCGGCGGCGACGCGCATTGCGTGCCTCCCCATACCCGGGGGCGAGTTGGGGACTCTATGGTCCCCACACCGGATGAGGGCCAGATCGAGAGATATGGCTCTGGGTCGGCCGGGGTGCTAGGGATATGGCTACGACAATCTCACCTCCGGCAACTGACGGCCCACAGACGGCGTGCGTTTTAGTCGGTTCGAGTCCGACATAACCTCCTCCTCCGGCTCCGGCGGGGGAGGTATCCGTGGGGATTATTCGCACGATAAAAAAAAGTACCTGGGATCTGTACTTCACGTGACTGGTCACTTCAACCGCGACGTCAAGGCACGAATTGCCGCCATGTGGGCCAAGGGGCGGGAAATGATTGGCCGGCGTCACATTTGAACCTAAAATGCCAGTCTGGTTGACGGGGTAGGTCTATAAAACGATCATTAGGCCTGTCTTTTTACACGGCTGTAAGGCGTGGCCGCTGCTGGAGCGACATAAGCAGGAGCTACGTGTCACGGAGATGAAAATGCTGCGGTGGATGTGCGGCGTCACACGTAAAGATCGCATGAGGAACTCTCAGATCCGCGGCAGTCTTCATGTCCGCGACATCATACATAAAATGCAAGAGAGCCGCCTTTGCTGGTGTGGCCACGTCTTGCAGCAACCGCCAGGCTACGTGGGTAACAAATGGCTGGCAGTAGCACAGCCACCGGGACCAGGTGGAAAGGATAGGCCCAAGAAGTCTTGGCTTGAAGTCGTGAAGGGTGACATGCGTGCAAATGGTCTCATCTCACCACCATGGACGCCCAACGTCGTGCGAAGTGACGGAAGGCGGCCCCTGAGCTCCGAGGTCACCTCGAATTCGGAAGCATAACATAACATAACATAAACTCACGCCTGTATCCCCGAAGGGGTAGGCAGAGGTGCTAGCACCCACATTTCGCCGTTTATGTTTAGGTCCCAATGTAATAGGTGGCGAGCCTATTGCCAATAACCGGGCACTTATAAACCTGCGATAAATACACGCATAACTTCGAAAAGCATCGAAAAGTCATTGGTGTGTGCCATGGTAAAACCTGGGATCGAACCCGAGACCGCACCGCCAACGCGGCCTGCTTCTTCTAGAGTGTCATGCGGTTCCCCCTGTCATTTCCAGGCCCGTGCTAATGGGGACCGATATGGAGATATTGATACGATAATGGAGATGTTGAGTGACCTACGTCGCCCGAGTCCTTCGCGCATTGTGTATTATGCGGAATGGGAAACAACTGAATCTTCTCCAGACCCGTTCCCCCGCCTCCTTCTCGAGCATTAATTGCTCTCAGATGGCGGCAGTGGCAGCCGCGAGCTTACGGTTTTACGCCATCACTGTAAGTAAGCGAGAGAGAGTGCTGAGCGAGAGAACTCCCATCCCGAGGGTCGCCACAAGGACCCGCTTCGGCGTTTCCCATGCAGAGTATTCGGTCCGCGTATGCAGCCCCGTGTCCTCGCTTGCATCACAGTGATGACACCCGGGCGTTGGCTCCTTCTGAATTCGCCGCAGCTAACTTCCGAAACATCCATATCCGGTGATCATCTGCGTCAACCGCTACGAGAGTTCCCCATTGAAGCCTTTCTAGCCAGTTCTCCATGATGGGTGATAGTTAGCTACCGGGTTCTGGATCGTATTTAACAACAGTCGTTCAAGGTATCTTACTTTTCTCCTCTCACCTCATTCCTCCTCCATTATGAATTTAATACACATTTATTTTCATTGTATTGTTCAATGACATTTTATTGGGAGACTAGACAACCCCCCCCCTCCCCCTCTACGCCCCCCCCCCCCCCCGAAACTATGTCTCGGCTACACCATGACCCCCCCCTGAATTGAAAGCTGGATCCGCCCCTGAATACACAAAGTATGTAAGTCGTTCAGCAGCCATTGTTCAATATTTAAAATCTCAGTAAATATTGTTCTGAAGTCGGACAAAGCTTCTTCTTGCCTAGCGTTAATTCTCAGTCGCATCCGAAGCTTTCACCTCGGAGTCTGAGGTCCGCTTTACCAGTCTTAACTGCGGATTTAGCTGAACCTCGATATTTTCCATGAAGTGACTACCATCTGACCTCCACAATCCAGTGATGACATTAAACAATATCGAAACATTGCAGCTAGATCATTGTTGTTGGACTTTTTAGGAGTCCAACTAACCATAACGACTGTATGGCAACCGGGACCGACGGCTTAACGTGCCCTCCGAGACACGACCAGATCAATGCAAATACCCATATTCATGCATACAAATACTTGCACTGAGCGGGGATCGAACCCGCGCCTCATGCGTAGCGGCCGCGTTGACTACCGCTACGCCACGGCAGCCTGTCGTTTGTCGGATAAAGCTGTTCGGGCAGTATTCCCGTCGTTGGTGGTTCCAGCATTTGGCCGTATAACATCAATCAGTAAGCCCATTTTACTTCTCACTTCATTTTGAATTTCTTTTTTTCGTTCCATAACCTGACTACACTCCGGCGAATTATTTATATACCATTAAGTGTTCAGACACGCTCAAATGATAATTAATAATCACCGCTACTAATGTTATTAGCAATTGCAGGAAGCAGATAACATCGATGTATCCTTCATTTAAAACCATACAAACAAATTCCTGGAGACTTGATCCTTACAAGTAACCAAATCAAATAATTTAAAAAAAAGTTGAACAAATTTTTTTTGCAGACTATCAATTCTCCTAAATCTGCGAAAAAATTTTGGGCTACCCAAATATTTTTTTTAATCATTACGAGTTATACATATTTCATGTAACTAGATATAATGGTTGAAGTGTCTGATCTCGCTGTCGTCGTTCAAACTATCTTGCATAATGCAATTATAATAATATATAATTTCATGTTAAATATGAATTTATATCTTCAGAACTTAATTTCTAATAATTGAAAAGCTCAATTTAAGAAAAAAATAAAATAAATTTTACCATTTCGGAATTCGAACAAAAAAGTAGTATGAAATCCGGTGGTGACAACCCTAGACCCGGAAATATGGTCAATAATAAAATTATTCATAAACCTTGAATAACAAGGAATTAGGTTACGAAAAAAATACTGTGTGTAGAAACACGTAAGACCAACATTTTAGCGAAGTATCCCGACATTCCCGACATTCCCGACCCAGAGAAAAAAAATAAAAACAAAATTTCTAAAAAACGCTCCAATTTTTTTATTATTAGATTTAGAAGGTTCTTATTTTGCATGAACACGTGCTGTATAAGCCACTGTACATGTATACTATTAAAATATATCCATATTGGTCTATTCAACAAATATTAATTTTTTTCATTTTTCCGAAGCTGAAAATGACCTAACTTCAACATTTTATTTTTCGAAAACTATGTACAGTAGGTAGAGAGCCGGGTGTTTTACTCTCATATTTGAAATGGTTAAATCTATAAGAAAAGCAAAAAAAAAGACGATGTCACTAAATCGGGTCTCATAAAACACTGTGCGCCGTGTTCCTGGGCACCGCGCTCGGCCGAGTATAACGGTAAGACAGTAGCTCGGCCCCAGTTATACTTACACGGCCGAATAAGACGTGTGTCGATAAGAGTCCACCCTACAATTTGGTCGCTTGTCAGGAAAATGCAAGGGCAATCCTTGCCTTTTCCTGACAAGCGACCAAGACAGTGATGTAAAAAAGTATAGCTACTCGTTACATCACTGTCTTGGTCAAGTCGTTTATTCAGCGTGTGTGATCGACATCGGTATGTTTAACGACACGTTAATACCTACCTACATTCATTAATTTTCACATATTAATCTTCTGAAAATCTATAATGAACTTTTCTTCTATTTTTGATTTGAAAACATCATTCATGTTGTTTACGAGTATTTACTAACATTCTCTGTAATTCCTCTACCAGTGCAAAATGCAAGTTTTACTTGATTTTTGATGTAGAAAAGGCAGTTCACATAAAGCTCTATACAACATATCGATATACTCGTACTTCGGGATACGTATTACGTATATTGGACCTAAATCGCGAGACAATCGAGACCCTAGCGCGCGCGAATTGTTTTGTAATAATTTATGCTTGGTAAATTTGAGCTCGTCCATCGCAGAACGCAGTAGGTAGCACCGCGTGCTATGCCCATAAGACACCCAAGAAACGTGCAAATTTTGAGCTCATTTTCGGTCCAAGATATATGTCCCGAGCAATAGATACTCTAGGGGTGTCCCGTGTCCGCCTGGTCGGGCACTTCAACGCGATGCACCATGGGAAGAAATGCAAGAAAAATGTCAGTAAGTATTATACCTGACATTTTTCTTTGTGTAATTTCTCTCAGCAATTTTAATATAGTTTTCCAAATGGCAATACTTAAATTGCTGATTTTTTAAATGGAAATCCTACCTGGGAATACAGACTTTTGAGGCTAAGTTTAGACTTGTTTTATATATTACTCAAGTCTCAAGTCCTTCATCATTCGTTTATTGACCACATAAAAACAGGTACCAGTACCAATTAAGATACCAACACATACTTTACAGTACTTTACCAAACAAAATACCCGGCCATAATAAAATAGTATCAGCACAGTCTAATAACTTGAAGCGGGCGCTGTGCGGACGGAAGGGGAACTACTGCTTTTGTCCTTACCCTTACGTGCTTGTGCTTCATCAACTACTTACTTACTATCAAAAACTTTTGCAGGCAATAATATGGCCGAGTCCTTCTGACCTTCCATAGGTAGGTATTAGTGCACATTTGGTCGTTGTTTTTAATTAAAAGAAAATATTAACTGTAAAATAATTTTAATAGCTTTTTTGTTTTGTGATATATTCATACAAACATTAGATATTTTTCCCACCATCGAACGAAGGCGCGACCTGGTCACTATGTAACATATTGTACGAACCACCACCTGTGTCGGAACCTGTAAACCAAAAGTATTACAAAATAAATTAAGTCGATTTAAAAAAGAACAGCGGGTGCGGGTAGTAGTAGTAACTTTATGAATTCCCAGTAGATTCCTATAAAAGTCGTATAATATAATGGTCACTCATATGAGCAGAAGCGGGAACACCCAACAATTCCGAAATATTTAATTCCTAATTTCAAAATTCCGAATATTATAATTCCTAAGAAACAAAACTCCGAGTATTTAAAAACACGATAGTTGTTGATCCGAAAGTTATAAATACGAATGTTCATTCTTCCGAATGTCATTTCTACGAATTATTAAAAATCCGTAGTGTTATTGGCCCGAAAAACTTTATACCGAATTTCAAATTTCCGAAAAATAATTGCTCAAATTGATAATTTGAATGAAAAATAGGTAAAAGTTAAAATTGATTTGACATGTTGCGCATTTAGAGTTTTTGAAGGTAATTAATGTTTTTTTTTATTAATAACTAGCTGACCCGGCGAACTTCGTACCGCCATATTTTCTGATCCCGTTCCCGTTGCTTATCTCTAAATTTATCAGTGTTTCTCTACAATATTATGCATTATTATACATTTAAACCTTCCTCTTGAATCACTCTATCTATTAAAAAAAAAACCGCTTCAAAATCCGTTGCGTAGTTTTGAAGATTTCAGCATACATAGGGACGGACAGACAGCAACAGCGACTTATAATATGTAGTGTTTTATAATATGTAGTGAAAGTGATAGTGATAGTGATGATTAATTTTCTCGCCAATTATTACGTATACAAATTAAGCCAAACCCGACTTGCCGTGGTCCTACTGCCGTGGTACTTGTTTGCCCTACACTAGAGTGTTATTTAAAAACCGCAGGCGCGGAGGGAGAGCAGTCCTCACGCGCAGTAACGAGGCTCAGGCACCCGGGCGAGTTGGAGCAGCTGAGGCTGGTCGCCCTGCGGAAGCGAGCATGGGTGCCCGAACTTCGTTACGCAAGGGCGGAAGGACTGCACTTCCCGTAGCGCCGGAGAAGAGCAAAACTAATACATGCCTGCATGCTTGCCTGCATGCTTACCTGCATGCTTGTCTGCATGCTTGCCTGCATTCTTGCCTACATGCTTGCTTGCATGCTTGCCTGCATGTAGGTAGGTTTTCCCACATGCATGCACTTGCTGAAAGTTGTATGGCAACGTGTATTTTGTAATCAGTAGCTTAAGTAGATTATAACAATAGTTAAATAAATTTTATCTCCTGTTTTCTCGTGTACCCCGAGAATAGCAACTATCCTACTTACCTTATGAAGGTTTACAAGGCGTTTGATTGTCGGGTTTGTGTTGTTTCGGAATTTTGATAATCGGAATTCGTATTTATGATATTTCGGTATCGTCAAATTCGGAATTGTAATATTCGCAGTTATAATCATTAGGAATTATGAAATTCGGGTTTTCAATAAATAAGATTTATGATACAACGGATATCTGACTTTCGGAATTTTGAATGATTCGGAATTATGAAATTCGTGATTGTAACTTTCGGAATAAAGCTTTTCGTATTTATGTAGTGTACCCGAGCAGAAGCACAATAAATTCATTTAAGTAATAAGCAGATTCCAATTTCGTGTAAACATAGGTACATGCCAATTATCCTAATACGATTCCAATAAAGTGGCCTTTTTAGACTTGCAGATCTACTCATCAGCATCATCTCATCATACATATAAGTAGGTACATTTTGAGTCGTCACTGAGGTCAAGATATATAATATTCCGGTATCTACCTACCTCAAACCAATACCTACCTCAAGTACAGACACAGGTACAGTCCTGTACCTACTTAAGTTTTCGTTTAGTAGGTAGGTGGAAGCACAGTTATTTCATTTTTGTAGGTGAGTTTAGCGGGAATAATTCCGGAATATGCGGGAATATTTGGGATTAATTCCCAATAATATGGAATAATTCGGGATTTTTACATCTACAGTCATTGGTCGATTTCCACTGACGACACACAGTCCGACCAATAACAATCTGTATCAAGGTCGTCGCAACGTTGTGCTCAACGCTGTGTGCTTAGAGAATTACACAGCAGTTCAGTGGACTGCCTTTCTAAAACCTTTCTAGGACTATTACCTACCTGGGCTCGTCCACTCTGCTTCTGCACTAGTTCATAGTGAGTGGAAATGAGTACGTACCTGCACCTTCAGCTGATAGATGTGAGTTGCCAATTAGAATGTCTTCGGAACCGCTATCACGAGATTCTGAACGGAAGTTTGATGGTTGAACCTAAGTATAGATACAAGCTTTTATTATCGCTATTATGTTACACAAGGCCTTTCCTCGTGGCAATGTAGATTCGTGTCGCTAAATCTTTTTGACCAACAATGTAACGAGTAGTTTTAGTCCTAATTCAGTATACCTAATCCAGAGACTAGAGATAGGAGTAGGTACTTTCCGCCGAGTTGATGCTCTCGTAAAACTGCAGGCTCGTCTCTCTTTAACCAATGAAATGATTGAGAGTCACAACAGATTTATTGGCCATATTATTGATTGATAATACACCTCTGCTATTCCTTCGGTGAATTAGGTACAGTTGGGATTATTATGTTTGTATGTATGTTTTGATCGAAGAGACTTAATGTACGCTACTGATGTGCTGGTACCTATTTGCATCCAGAATAGATTCCCTGTCATTACGCTACTGAGGTATAGGTTTTTTTTAGGTACCTATAGGTAGGTAGTTTTTCTTTTTTACAGTGCCGCATCTTCTTTCGCTTTCTTTACGACGACGATGCGGTTACGTCTCATTGCTGAACTGCAGACACTAATAGATATACTTGATGGTTTATCAAATATATTGATGATCTAGTTTAATTGCGTTAGTTTCTTAGATAACTAGCTGTTGCCCGCGGCTCCACCCGTGTGGAAGTCGGTTATCGCGACTAAATATAGCCTATGTCCTTTCCTAAGGTCTAATATATCTCTGTCAAAAATCGGTTCAGTGATTTAGGCATGAAAGCGTAACAGACAGACAGACAGAGCAACTTTCGCATTCATAATACCTATTAGTATGAACATTAACAGGTTAGTATTGTTTGCTGCGACCACAGATTCAGTCAGAGCATGCGGAGATCACGTGAAGGCTTTACACGCCAATGATACCTAATGCTCACCGTAAACAGAATCATTTCACGTGTCAGTCAGCACAATCTGTATGTTAACTGTCCGCACTTAGCCTCTTTTTTGGGCCATAGTGCGTATGTTAACACTGTCATTTGCCAAGGTTGAACTTTGACTGGAGTAGAAGTGTAATAAGGGGAACAAAGCTAGTGCTCTGCACCAGTTTGGTGTTACCCTGGGATGGACGGAAAGCTTCCAGTAAAACCTACTCAAAATCTATGTTATCGTCTTACCTGTCCTTCATTTCTCATGAGATCAGGGAACACTGATCCTGGATATCTATTGTAGATACCATTCAAATTGTAATGCAGATTCATATCGGGGCCTATATTTGCCTTGAGCAGCTGTTCCCAAATTCCACCTAAAATATACGAGAATTCATTGGATACTTAAATTTTCTAATACTCTGCTGTTAGGTTAACTGGGTGAATGCTGGCGGAGAGATTTGAATGTTATGATATGATAGATAAGCAGGTATGTGACTTATGTGTGAGAAGAATTATTATTTAACAACCGAAAAGTTGAACGGAAATCTTTTGTCCAATAAAAATTATTTTGGACTTGAGGTTCCTTGGCATGTTATGAGCATATATGTGACAGATAAGTATGTGACTAAAGTGATTAATACTGTCCTGTCTTCTGTTGTGTGGATAAGATGGAACGCGGAGGCGACCGAATGACGATCTGAAGGAAAAGCGGGTGGTACCAAGTGGATTATCGGATTGCATGTGTTTGTCTACATAATGTATTCATTTCATTGTGCTATTAAAATTCATAACATAGGCACGATGGGGTGGACATCGCACGTAACATTATCACATTGGAAAAACATGGCAAATAATCCAGTTTAGCTGATCTTGAGTTCTGGTTGATTTAACTGATCAACCAGAACTGATGCTGATGATAATATGAATATTAAGTAGCCTACGAGTTAAAAACACGATGATTTGAATTTCCTCACTAATACGAAGATTTTCCTACCTTTATCTACTGACATGATGGGTCTATTTGACTGCCACGGATACTCTCCATGTGCTTGGAAGTATGTGGCATACGTCGATAGCTAAAACATATAACAGCACATTTTATTTGGTTTCCGTATCATCCGAATATTTGACACGATATATTATAATTACCTGTGTGTAATACAATGCCAGCCAGTACTTTCCACCGTGGCCGACAAAAGCTGTCTCATTAGCACCCATTAAGCCCATTGCAGTCTCTTGATGTATCGGGTCTTGGTAAATCTGAAGATTGCATCCGTACCTGAATGAATTGTCCAAAATATTGATGAGAGAACGTGAAGTCCAGTAGCGAGTGGCTGTCTTTTTGGGATAAACTTAACGAGAAGAGATGAGAACAATGTGGTGTGGTGTAAAAGATTCAAAGTATGAAAGAACTCGTAGATGTAGACGACGCTATGAGAAGAGTTAGGCTCCAAGAAAATTGGCATGGATTGCGTAAAAGACGACATCGGAAAGAAAAGAGTGACGGAGGTCACGGAGGACAGAAATGTATGGTAGGTATCTATGTCGCGGCGATCACAAAATGATGACTTCATGTAAACAAACTCACCAATCCGGACAGGCTTTTAATAAATCGTAGGGTGCTCGATAGTATTCAGCTCTACGTACAACAGGGTTCCGTATGTTAAATCTTTCATTGGGATCGGTTAAGTTAATATGTTTAATCTTGACATCTCTCCGTTCGCAAATATAGTCATAATGAAATTTGGGCAAAGATTCACCCCTGGCACAATAGGTTTCTGAAAAAAATATACTCGTAGTACCATAAAATGATGTTGTAGGTACTTACCCAGATAATGGATTTCGAATGTAGTTTAGATTTAGACGAATAATTAGGTACTTAAAGGTATTGGTGGAATATTTTTTGAACCTGCTGCTGGAGTAAAAAATGTACAAATAGACAGACCTAACATACCAACATCGCGGTACAGATACCGTGATGTTGATATGTTAGCTCTTTGTTCAATTCAGAAAGTGGAGCAGAAAATGACCGGGACAAAGATGGATGGGTTGTATGGAAGTTGATATAAGGGAAGGGGAAGTGAAGGACAAAAACACCTCAAGCCCACTTTAACAGGGAGCAGAGCAGGAAAATATGATAATAACAAACAAACAAGCAGTTCTTTTTTTGTCTTAAGTTTTCACATTTCGTTTATCAAATAGCAAAAAGCATTGTAGGCATTGAGGCTCGTCGGCAATCCCATACTCACGGGCGATGTGGAACCTCTGTCTCAGAAGAGACGTTGCCTCACTGTGTGTGTTCTACCGCCTATACATACAATGGTTTGTGCTCAGATGAATTGTTTGACATGATGCCCACAGCCACATTCTATCATCGCACTTCTCGCCATATGCGGGGAATTCATCCTTACACATTGCGACCGGAAACGGTGCGCACTGTGCGGTATGAAAGGAACTTCATCCCTCGCACACTCAAGCTGTGGAATGAACTCCCCGCGGTGGTTTTCCCAAGCGACTACAATATGGGGTTCTTCAAGAAGGGCATTAGAAGGTTTCTTCAGGGTCGGCAGCACAAGTGTCATACACACGTCCATAGGCCACGGTAACCCATCAGGTGGGCCGTGTGCTTCTCTGCCACCTAAGTGGTATAAAAAAAGGCAATGATGTTGCTTACGCTGCTTACGCATCTTAGCAACAGTACTTCATTTGGTAGGTAGGTGATCAATAAAGGATTTAAAAGCTTTTTTTAAGAACTATTTAGGTATATCGCACACTGTCGTAATCAAAAACATTTGGTAGAACAGATCGCCACGTCGCCGATTCAAACCAGGAAGATAATTATGAGAACCTACTTTTATATGTTCCATCAAATGAGTTGACCGCAGCGTACTTGTCTATACAGTATCTATAGCCCAGTACTGTCGGGTATCGCAAATAAGGCACTTTACAAGTGAACCGTCCTTCTTGGTACATTGCTCCCTGAAACATGCAACACCGTTTTGCCGTTAACCTTTTATACAGTTTATTTTGGGATTAATAAAAAAATCTATAATAATAATCCAAAAAGGGTAATAATATATTTTCTTCGATAAAAGTGTCATAATATTATGTGCCTAAATTAAAGTTCCCTGAAAGTTATACTTGAAACATATGTTTTTATCAAAACAGACATTTTCACATTGTGACACTTTTGTACCGGGAAGCGTATGACTTTGTCCACAGCTGATTGAAAGCTCAGAGTAGCAGCACTGAACAGATAATATGGTAGCAGAGTCGTTTTACCTCTAGATTTTATTGTCAAAATAAATTCACATTAGAAAACGTCGCAAACACTGGTATTGCAACTACTAGATAAGGCTCTAGCTAGACAGTAGAATGTAGCTTGGATCGATCCCTATCGACGAGAATAGCCTTTTTAGGAAGGATCTTGGCTATTAGCTTTATTATTAGGTTTGTAGTTCTAGCTGTCTATAGGTAGGTATCTTAAGCAGTAGGTAAGCACTAGCAACGTTAACTTTAATAGATTTTTATTTCCATTTTCATCGTTCTTTACAATCAACTGACCTAACTTGATTACAGTGTACCTATTAAATAAAGAAACAATAGTCGATTAACTATTATCTGACTTGTGCCAAGGGAAAGACACGCAATGAAACATTTTTTCAACTGACGTCCACTACCTAAACATAATATCTATATTATACTGTTTAAGCAAGGCCTCCTACGCTCCAGTAACTCCGAGGTTGCTCATGTAATGAACATTCTAAAAATATTTAGTTATACCGGCGACGCGGTGTCTATCTACACCAATATACTCGCTGTCGTTAGCCGGTCTACTGCCACTGAAATAGGTAAATCTATTAGGTAAGAGTACAAAATTATTGAGGTAATAGGTAGGTTGTATGAACTTTGATCCATTATTAACATGATATAATGTACTATGTTAATTGATGACCGATATAGATCAGATATCTACTGTACCTAAATATCTCGATAGGATAGAAATTCAAATTTTCTAATGACTATGTCAGTCTAAAATCGAAACATCCCTACTAATATTATAAATGTGAAAGTAACTCTGTCTGTCTGTCTGTCTGTCTGTCTGTCTGTCTGTCTCACTTTTACGACTAAACCGCTGAACCGATTTTGATGAAATTTGGTATAGAGGTAGGTTAGACCTTGAGAAAGGACATAGGCTATGTTTGGTCGCGATAACCGACATCCACGCGGGCGGAGCCGCGGGCAAAAGCTAGTAATTAATAATTACGTACCTTACAAATCACGCTCCGTCTACCTGGCGGCCGTGACACACCACCAAAGCAGTAGGTCCTGGTTCCATTAATCATAATCTCAGTGACTCCTATGTGGGACACTAGTGTTATGCCGTTTATGCCTGCGAGTGCGAACCTCTGGAGGCCAGCTCGCTTGCGGACCTCCACATTATTCTTCATACTCATGGTATTGACTATCGCTTGCCAGCCATATACGAATTCGTGCATTGGCCCTGCAATGTTTGTTTATGTGAAAATTGTTATTGCTCCTTATTTGTGCTGTGATACCTACCCTCCTCTAATGAGAGTAAAGTGAGGAAGCTCGTTAACTGTGTTATTACAGAAGCAGATGGCGAACTGTTAACTCTGCCTATCCCGGCAGGAAAAAGGGGTGTGCATATGTAGGTATGTACCTATGATATTATCCATGATTTCGGCCATGGTGACTACTCACACATACCTACATCTAGTTCCTATAGTCTACTATAGTAGGTTGGGGCTACATTATCTAATGTTTAATGATATTTCAATCAAATCTTGTAATAATATGTGGACCGTTGCATATAAAATCTAGAGGCAGTGCCTTTAAACTTCACTAAGTATATCACCAATTATCGTCCTCTTCCGCTTTGTTCCCAACTAGGTACGTTGGGTTCTACTTTCGTTCTATGTATTAAACGACCGAACTTCGATATTTTCCGTGACGTGACCATCGATATAGGACGTGACCGTCACTTAACGTTAACCCGATTCCGATTCCATCCAAAGGTTGCACTTTGGTGCCTGGGATCCGCTCTCCTACGTTTCCTCCTCTTCTTGATTGACTTATCTCTGTTTTTATGAGAGCGCCTGCGAACTATTGTACTGGCTCTCAGGTAAGATTGATCCTGATGGGGCTCCCCAATGATCTTGATAGGGCTCCCACTCCCTACATAATAATTATTAAGCGAATGGAACTTAGTTAATATCAAATAACCTACCTATACCAAAACTGTCACCGTCCAAGAAATTGAACATTTCACCGAAACTGTCAGGCATGAGTCCAGAAATGATGGTGGAGATCTGCACGGCCTCGTCAGGCAACATGGGTATTATCTCGTCCGGTGGTGTCGTGAACTCCTGGTTCGACAAGTTGTTGAAATGCCCTCGAATAGCATCGCCCTATGGGATTTTAAATTTAAATTACTTTGTATCGGTAACATGCTGCTGGCCTAATATTTTACGACCGATCCATAGTCACCAAATTGTAGTCACACAGGAATTCATAAGTACCTAGGTATTATATGTACCTACAATCTACAATGTAGGTACATACAAATTAAAGATATTTAAATATGTTGGAAGTTGAAACAAATATTTGCTAATTGAAATAACACAATATATTTGCGATTTCTTGCGTAATAACTAGGTACTACCTCAGCCTATTACAGTCCACTGCTGGACATAGGCCTCTCCCAATATAAGCCACGTTTGCCGTTCCTACCTATAAAATTCATAAATCATTTTATAAAATAGTAGCTACATTTAATTTTGATTTTAGTTTGTTTTGCTTCTCACATTTTAACAGCGTAATAATTTACAGTCTGGATATTGACCAAGAACCCTCCCTGTATCTTTTAACCGAAGCTTTTAACCGAATTAAAAAAAGGAGGTTCTCAATTCGTACCCAATTTTTTTTTTTTTTTTTTTTTTTTTTTTTGTATGTTTGTTACGCGATTGTGAAGCCAATTCTAGACGGATTTTGAAAATTATTTTTCTGTTCGTAAGTAGGTAGGTTATTCCGAAGTGGTCCCATTTAAATTTCGTAAAGATCTGATGATGGGTTTCCGAGATTAGACCAAGGAACTCTTCAAAAAGTACCAGGAAAACAGCCGCGATTGCTGCAATGGCATATTATTGCCAGTGGCGTAGCCAGGTGACCAAGGGCCCCGGTGCAAAAAGAAACAGGGGGCCCCCCTATTTTTTTTGGTTCCGAAAATTCCTTCGGGCGTCGCACGTCGCCTTACCGAAGTAAACGATGAGGTAGGCATATCCCCTACCGGTCGCTAACGTGCTGTTGGGGATCAAATCCCTCCTCTCTCCCTTTTTCGTGCGGAAATCCCCTCAGATACCACCCCCGTCGTCGGCCATCGGGGGTCGGTGCCAGCCAACTTTGTTTTTTGTGTCTGAACTACTATGATGCAATCAATTGAAATATGTCCTCTCTTGGGCTAGGTACCGACTTCTAATAAATCAGTAAGTCTGTAAATTAAGTTATTTTTCGCTTTACAGTGCCTCTTTTTCGTTTCTTGAAGTCGGTTAAACTTTTTTGTTAAAATGAATTTATTGAACCCCCGACAAAAAAGAGGGGTGTTATAAGTTTGACGTGTGTATGGGTGTGTGTGTGTGTGTGTCAGTCTGTCTGTGGCATCGTAGCTCCTAAACGGCTGAACCGATTTCGATTCTGTTTCTTTTGTTTGAAAGATGGTTTAGTCGAGAGTGTTCTTAGCTATGTTTCATAAAAATCGGTTAAGCCATTTGAAATATATGAGGAGTGAAAGTGGCAATGTAAGATCTAATATTTTCAAATATACCCGTGTTGGGTATCAAATGAAAGGTCATAATTTATACATCACGATACAGCAGGTTTTATGGAAATCGGTTAAGCGGTTACCTATAAAAAGCATGAAATAAAAAAAAAAAAATTAAAAATTTAAAAAACCCCCGACCCAAAAAGATCCTTTAAAAAATAAAATAATAACTTTACCTTATGACCTACCCTGAATATTGACCCTTTTGTCATTTGTCTCGTCGGGGGACCGCCGTCTGACCGTCGTCGGGGAGAATAGGGCATACCAAGGTGCTTAGCGGTCCCCCGACGAGACAAATGACAAAAGGGTCAATATTCAGGGTAGGTCATAAGGTAAAGTTATTATTTTACTTTTTATAGGATCTTTTTGGGTCGGGGGTTTTTTAAATTTTTATTATAAGATAATATTAATATGTATTAATGTATTATGATTTAACCTTATTAACTAAATCATAGAAACGTTCAAGACTGATGCAACAGGGATTGTACGATCTGATGATGATGGCATCAGCAAAAATAACGTCGGTTAGTTTCGAATTGCGAATTATGTTGATTGTCTATACAGGGCGTCCCACGGCGATGCCACATGGAGGGAAAGTACCTTAAATCCTTAAGATAGCTCATTTCACTTAAAGGAGACATCATTTTATTTTTAAAAAGAAACAAAACTGCATTCAAAGATTTTTAAAAATTCGCTTGCCACACCCGGTAATCGAACCGACTAAAATCCGAAAAAGTAACATCTTGTATTTTTATGGCATCAATCGATAGTGTCAATCATATGGATCAAATCTCTCTAAGAAACATGGTAAATTAAATGAAAGGAAGTCCTTGAAACCTAAAATTATAAATACGATTTGGTAAAATAAAACACTTTCTTATAAGATACTAGCTTTTGCCCGCGGCTCCGCCCGCGTGGATGTCGGTTATCGCGACCAAACATAGCCTATGTCCTTTCTCAAGGTCTAATCTACCCCTATACTAAATTTCATCAAAATCGGTTCAGCGGTTTAGTCGTAAAAGTGAGACAGACAGACAGACAGACAGACAGACAGACAGACAGACAGACAGAGTTACTTACTTACTTACTTCCAGCTGGGGACGCCGTTGGCCGGACGGGTGATCCGCCCTTTGGTACGGGTCACTTCACCCATTTCCCCAGAGTTACTTTCGCATTTATAATATTAGTAGGGATCAACACTAGAGATATCTTTGATGAAATTTATTTAGTAAAATGAGTACTAAATGAATGAACTTTGTTACCTGTTTAGAATGTAACTTTATTGGGTAACTGCATCAACTGCATGAGGTATGTGTTGTGTAAGGTAGGGAGGTAGGGTAGATAGTTATTTTTGGGTGCTTGATTAGAAACCTGCACGCGGTGTACCCTGGGCAACGAAAATGGCAAGAGAATTGCCCTATGGATCAACTTATAATCTGTTAATTTAGACGGCATGCGGTTTTAGTCGGTTTGAGTTCGACATACCTAAATACTACTGCTGACCAGCAGCGGTCTCAGCACGATAAAAAAAGAAAAGTAATTTAAATATGGAATTTTATTGTTAATATGGTATCAGATGGATGGATGAACTTTGAGTTAAAGTGTTTTATTTTGCCAAATTGAATTTATAATTTTAGATTTCAAGGACTTCCTTTCGTTTAATTTATCATGTCTCTTAGAGAGATTTGATCCTTATGATTGACACTAACGATTGATGCCATAAAAATACAGGATGTTACTTTTTCGGATTTTAGTCGGTTCGATTACCGGGTGTGGCAAGCGAATTTTTAAAAATCTTTGAATGCAGTTTTATTTCTTTTTAAAAATAAAATGATGTCTCCTTTAAACAAAATGAGCTATCTTAAGGATTTAAGGTACTTTCCCTCCATGTGGCATCGCCGTGGGACGCCCTGTATAGGTACCTAGTATTACTATCCTTCCGCCCGCGCCCGCGTGTTCTCAACGCGACCTTTGCTCATAAATCTTCGGTTCTACTCAACCGATTGCGATCAAACAAACGTAAGATTTTGACTCTGACCAAGCTCTTTCTAACAATAAAAACCGCATCAAAATCCATCTAATACTTTTGCGTCCATAGCGGACAAACAGACAGGAAACACAAAAAAAATATTTTCGTGTTCAGTATCGACATAACATAACCCAAGTGTTTTTTTTTATATCACCAACACGACAGACACGACCACTTTACAATTCATATAATGTATCTATAGATATAGATGGCCCACAAATGATTGCTGCTCGTCCTCTTAATTTTATATTCCGTAATTCCGTATATTCATATGTATTTACCTTAGAGTATCTATCTTACTAGTATTTACCTGTTTGAAGTACAATACAGTTAAAAGTAAAACCGCAGTGGTCGCCATCTTGCCGGTCGACCGTCACCACTGAACTGTTGGTACTTATTTCGCATTGATTTCTTCTGACTAATTGGCAACTTAGTTAAAAATAACGAGCAAAGCACATAAAACAGGTTAGCAGTTGATAAGCGTGTTGGCATGTACCATACCCTTCGATCATATAATTCTAGAAATGCTTCCAGGAGTATTTAGCTGAAGTCTCAATCCGAGCGTCCCCACAGTCATAGTACAAAAATAATCTTAATACTTTGCCTTAAACGTAGTCCGATAACTTTACACATACGACGAGGTAGCTAGGTGTCAGCCTGTGAGTGTAATTTCTGATATTGCGAGTTTGATCTCTTACCATGATTAGGGCTATCATCATCATCGTCATCTTTGCGTTAGTCCCCGTCGCATCCGAGGTCTTCACCTCGGATTGCGAGGTCCGCTTATCCTATGCCTCCCTCTTCGCACGGTCTTGGGTATGCCAAGCAGTAAGACTATTGACATTGTCATCTCCTACAACGCCAAATCAGCTCTTCTTGGGTCTACACAAGAAGCCATGTGGCCTCCACCGGTAGAGGCGACGTGGTCAGAGAGTTGTTATCCACCTCGTCGCCTGGCGCCGCAAAACGTGGCCGCACCATCATATTAGGGCGCTGTGCTTGAACAAGGCACTATTTGGGTAGTATGTTACTTACTAATATGTGGCAGTAACATTCACATTCAAAATATGAATTGGTATTAGGTATACAGCGACGATAGACGCAATGAAGCACGAGTTTAGAAAAAAAAACATTTAATATAAAATTTCTACAAACAATCAAAAAGTAAATTGGCACAAAATTTTGGTAAATTTCACTGGACTTGTTATATGAACATTCAATGACATCGAATAGTAAATGACTAAAACAGTACAATTCAAAACTTACTGTCCCTAAGTTATGGTCGTTTTTGAACAGACTTAAAATAAAAGGTTCTAAACTATGTCCAATATTCAATTTTATTTTGGCTATCGAATAGCTCGCAAAAATATATAATCTAAAATTGGTAACAATTTATCAATCTAGCTCTTAGCGAATCACATTTTTTTTCTTTATAAATGTAAAAGAACATCTTGCCGATTTGTTTGATATTGATTTGTGAGAAGATAATATCTCTGCTATAGAATATAAGCTCACGATTTTGAACAAACCGGACAATTTAAAACTAATGTTGCAGCAAACATCCGATTTGACAATTTTCTTACTCAGTCTAATTACCTCAAGTAATAGATAGTATAATCAGTGCGTAGAGTCTAATCTATATTAAGAGGGTGACTTGTAAGTCGACAGTTGTATTTCTATATTATATTAGCAAATTATACAATAATTTACTTAAGTTAACCAGACCTGTTACATTACTGCAGTAAATACCTTAAAAATAGAACATTTATCTTTTAACCTATGGTTATTAATAGGTAGGTACATTTCATACGTTTTCTGTTTCTAACAGACAAATACTTACTAACTACATTAAAAAATCAGTAGAGTGTGCCTATGTCGTGGACAACGGCGCCTAGAAACGTACAAATAATGTAACTAGTGTAACTACAATATCAAGTTATATCTGATGTTGCAATCATTAAGTTTTCCGGATTGCCTCCTAATATAGAAGTAACTTATAAACAAATTTACGTAAACACATTGTCCATATGTTTCTACGAAAACAAGTGCAGTGCACGCCGATTAGGGACTGTTAAACGTTTCACTGTGGATGCCAGAATTCAACTTACTGAAGGATGTGAATGGAGGAATCTCACTACATTTTAAATTGTATCTTACATAAGATCTTATCTCAATCAGAACATTTTTTCCATATTATATGAGTGTTCATTAAATACTGTACAATACATAGATAATATTAGGTTATTACAAATTTATTATAAAACTGACAATATTATTCATATTACACACATATTATTACGTATAACTATGTAATATTCTATCATATAACACAATCTATTGCAACTTTAACTTATCCTATATTATATTTTATAAATTCTTCATGTTAGATACATACTCTTATCTACCTTTTATAGGTATTATCTATACATACATACAAGTAAATAAAATTGGAGTGTCTGTTTGAAATGTGAAAATAACATCATTTTAATGTGGAGTAAGAAGCAAGAAATTTCAGTTATTTTCAAAACTGTCCTTAGTAGGACAGTAGACAGCAGGGGGTAAAATAGGCGACAGACGGTCGTAAACATAAATCTAGATCTGTTCCGAGTTCCGAACTACACGCATGAAGTCGCGGGCTACGTTCCGAACCAGGCGAGCATTATTTTTTAGAGGTGTTCTTCATGGCTTGCATATAAAACTATATTTCGATTTAATTTAAATTTTCTGTAATATTAACTGGTCTAAACTTGCCCTTGCATTAGTATAATAATCTACTAATCCAATAATGTAATTGAGTCTACCCTTCTGTAATAATTTGTTTGTACAATTTTAAATAAATGATATCTCATTTTCTATCATCATTTTGATAGAAAGGTATCCCGTTCTAGGTGTATTTTACGGTCTTTTAGGATTCATTGATTCATATTTCTATGAATAAATTAATAATAATTTGGGCATCTATTGGTTTTAAATATTATAGGTACCTTTTTATTTGTACGAAATTCCCCGCGGATAACCCCCGCGCCAGCCGCAGTGTTTTTTTGTTTTGTACCTATTACCTGACGTGTCGTAGATTATTGTCAAATATTGGGTAATCTAAGCGTAACAGGAGCCTAGGAAATGGCAAAGGAGGTTGGAGCTCGGCGCTCTGACGATATCTACTGCTCATCGGTCTTTTAGTGAGAGGGTGGTACTTTCCCGATTCCCGACCGTACCAATCACGGGTGCCGTAGAAACAGAGCTCTATCACCTGTAAACGACTGATCGTCCAGTAAATGTTACTATAGTACATTATGGTACAAGTGAGCAAAGTAGGTGATTACCGCCGAGGCGCTATTAAGACCCGAGCCGTCAGGCGAGGGTCTTAAGAGTGCCGAGGACGGTAATCATCATTCTCACACGTGGCATACGACGTTTTACAACACACTTGCGAATAAAATACCACTACAAATACTAAATAAACAATACTACAAATGAATTCGTTTTCCTATGCGCGCGAATCTAACAATGGCGATCGGCCATATTTAAAAGAATGAGGTTTGACCAATGATATTTTCATAACATAGATATGCCATATGTTTACAAATCAACGTAGAAATAGCAATAACACATCTATTTATATTTAATATCATTGAGTTTGACTAACATTTTGTTACTGTTTTTTTTTCTGTACTAAGAGAAAAAAAAATGTTAAATTTGAGTGATAATTTTGTTTATTATACAATTATTACAAGTTGAAATTATTTATTTAAATACGAAAATGCATCAAATGACCATACAATGGGCATATTAATTTATTCGTACTATTAAACACGTTCTTTTTTGTATCAAAACTTTTTTAAGAACATAGACAATTATAGACACTTCCAATAAAATTTAAAAAAGAATCTATAACTCACTTTTGTGAATAATAGCAATGAAAAAGTCACAGTTTGATAATAGGTGTCATTACGTGCCTAATTGCGGTAAAATAATATCACTTTTATGAGCAGGTGTGTTGTAAATGTTATTTCCGTACTGATTTAAGTCTTATTTCTAAGTAGGGTATACTTTGGTAAACAAAATGTTCACCCACGTCTGAACGTGCTTTATGTACACTTAAGTAGTAAACAAATTTGCAAGACTTATATTATAACTAAGGCACTGTAGGTTGCCGATTGATTGTACAAAGGGTTGTTTTTACATAGGATAAACAAAAAGGGACCAAGGGTATGGCAGCGTGTTTGAGCTTACACCATCCTTATGGGTCGATAAGTGATTAATATGGGGTTTACTAACATACATACTATATTATACAATCCTAGCAAAAATACAAATATACTTAGAAGATAATAATATTGTAGACCAAGGTTCGATTATTTTATTACAAAATAATATTTTATTACAAAAAATAAATTGTGAATCGTATCTATCAATCACACTTGAAATTGACGAATTTACAACTAGCCGTGGAGAGGAAACATGATTTATTTTATTGTCTCTAGCTGAACGGTAAAAACTCATAAGCCAAGAACCTAATTTTACAGACATAATAATTCTTGATTATATAGATAGATTCACAGGGAAGAATAACATGAACTTTAATAGATAGAAAAGATATTTGAATGTATTCCCTTTTTGTGTTATGTAAGTACTTGATACTTGTTGATACTTTTACGAATTGGTACGAATTTATTTAGAAAACATAATAGGTATTTATTTTATCGTTCATCATATACATAATTTAGTTATTTGGCACTTACGTCGTTCATTATTCAGCGTGCGCTTTGCATGCAATTCTTATCTACATAATCAACGATACATTATGTATTCTTAGAGCAGTTAGAATTCTTGTCTGCTGGTTATCGACGTTCGGGCATCACGTAAAAATCGATGAACATATTCTAACAACACAAATTACAAGCTTCGCTAAATTTATTCCACTACTATAGGTGTGGTACAAGCAGTAGGTATAAGCAAATGATATTGAAAGTGACGCAGTGGAGATTTTTGCGTCGTTTCTTCTCCACTAGCTTTAAGCAGTTTTAAGCAGAGTTTGACGTCAAAAAGATGTAATAACGTTGCACAATTTTGAGAAATAAAGAAATTGAATTTGGCTATATCTTATTGATCATAACATTCCTACACTACAATCAAAATCAGTCACGCCTTAAAGGCCTTCCTTTTTATAGTATCATTACAGATTATAGAAGTAAAGATAATCAAAAATATAATGATGAATTTATTTAATACGATTTGGGGTTAAAACTGTAGTAGGAAATATACTTTACCATAAGCTAAGAAAACATGCTTCCATATACATACTACGATCCTATTTCTATTCTATACAACTTAGGTTGATCATATAACCTAATCATAAGCAGTCGTGATTATCGAATTTTCCTTGTATAAAAAACTATTTTTATTGAATACAAGTATGACAAGGCCCTACCGGCGCGGCTCATCATCTTCGACACAGGAAGAATACCACATTTATAAATTTTTATCTATTTACTTACAAGTTATAATAGAACGACTGTAAGTACTGTAACGGATTGTGACGGAAAGAGGAAAATGAGAGAACGGAAAAGAGGTCGCACTACAAACCGTACAATATTCGACATAATATGCTCATTGGTATTTATGTAAGTGAGGGGGTGGTACCCCCCGACCAAGTTGGCCATGCATGCTGTTAAAACAGACCTCTATCACCTGTGTTCAAAAGTACGCTATCTGTATTTAGATATAACTTGACTCACATTTCCTTACCGCTTCCAGTAGAGTTTAATTCCTTACTTAAATTACCTTACCTGTGTTCAAAAGTACGCTATCTGTATTTAGATATAACTTGACTCACATTTCCTTACCGCTTCCAGTAGATTTTAATTCCTTACTTAAATTACAATAACACGATTATTTTTATGTCAAAACGAGATTATGTACAGACTACTTTTTGGTACAGACTTTGTTAAGGCACGTATATGACAGAGCAGGGTAATTGTTTTTACAAAGGATTCGAAAGAGAAGGGATCGAGGTAATGGCAGCGCATGCAGCTTACACCATCCCTACGGTCGATAGAGATATAAATATGGGGATTAACAGCAAATATACATAGCTAGTTACCTATAGCTATTAATACTACTACTAATTAAACCGTGATTATATGGCAACTTACAAATCCCAGCTATTTTACTAGTTACAATAATAAAATTAGATTGTAATCGCGACTATCGCGAGTGCCAAATTTTGAAAAATTTTGATTTTTCCATAGTTTGTATTTTTCTTGTATAGATAGAATAGATTAATCGATTTAGTATTTAAAATATTCATCTCCAAAATGACTTTAAAACACGTTGTAAAGATACAAGTTCAACTACGCGAGCTCTCGACGCAAGTATCCCCCCTTACGACCCAGCCGAGTTTGCGGCCATTTGCTCTACAAAAATCGCTAGCGTTGCGCCGAGCGGAGCCTCTCGTGGTATGATTGAACATTTGAGCACTATAAAATTGTTCTTGCCGCTGGCCAGCCACCCCCCGCTAAGCAGCCCCGGACAGCGGTGCGGGGCGTCCAAGCACATACCACCTGATCATAAGCAGTCGAGATTATCAAATTCCCCTTGTTTTAAAATTTAAACTCTTTATTAAACCCTATTTGACGAATCCACCAGAAGAATTTGGCTAACCCATTATATTTTCATTATTATGGCTGTAAGAACAGATCTAAATTGTTGAGATTCATTTAGTTTGCCGTATTTAGTGAATATAAAATAATAGATAAAACCATTTTAATACCTTTTAGTAATTATACTTATAAATAAGATAAGATCACGATAAATTAATAAGAATTTATTTCACGCATACAAGTCGTCACGCTTTCTGCCGGGTAGGTAAGGACCTCTGCTATCAGCTTCTATCCTTACTTCTTGTTGTTAACAGTTCAGCACAGTTAGAGGAAAGTAGTTAGAAAATGTATAATGTTATAATGATTTTCTGACCACCGACGGTAAGAATTTTATAAAATCTGGCTGAACTTAAAATGTTAGTCTTTCAGAAAAAGCTCATAAAATATTTTTATTTTATTTTCAATATATTTCCAACTCTTTAACTTTATTTGTGATTAATTTCAGGTTTTTCCCGGTTGCAAGATACATAGTTTAACTTTTCTGGGACTGCCTGAGCGGACACGTCGGCCTTACCAATAGGCATCTACTCACATAAATTAGCTTAACGAATAAAGTTTGTATCTGTTGCAGTAGGGCACGGATTAAACCTACTACATATTTCATAAGTAAGTAATCTAGTGAATATTCGTTATATTTTCTTGACAGTGGATTATTTTACTGAATTCATTTTCTAAACATATTAATTATATTTCTAAATATATGTACTTACAAAAACAAATACATTAAAAAATATAAAAAATAGAGCCCCACCACCATGCCTCGGGTTACAGGGATTAAGCTACCGGTGGTTAGGGCTTCATGGAGGGGAATGTCCTCACAACACGTGCCCTGTCGAGGAGTACCGCCTTCTGCAATCTGCATCAAGCCCTTGACTCAGCTGCTTAACGAGAACCTCTTAAGGAATTGGTCGAAGCCCTTAGCAATCATCCCATGGGCCGATATGACTATCAGGACAATGATGATTGCCAAAGCAATATTTCATATTATGTCAATCCTCATGAGTCAGATCCAAATATTTCATTTGTTTGTTTTTTTTTCGTCTTACATGAGGTTCTCATATTGAGGAATGATGATATCAACAATCATTGCAAGGCGGTCTAATCGATCTCTAACCACTATATTATTGGGCTTAAATTAGTCCTGCCAGTGATGATAAATCGATCCCAATACAATGTGCCAGGACCATTTACTAGAACTGGGTCGGACACATAGGTACCTGAACTATGGCACCTCCGAAGTCACAAGATCGTATTTAAGAGCAAGTTGCTGATGTACTATCTTGGTCACTTGGTTGTGCCTGTGCAAATATTCGCCGTTGGCAAGACGAGAGCACGGGGAATAATGTGCCCGAGTGATTCTCCGCGTCGTGGGTTGCATACCCAACCTCCAAAAGCTGTACGACATAACGACTTCGTCCGTAATTGCAAAGACAAAACCCTCGATTTTTCCGAAAAGGTCGCTGAACCGTAGCCAAGATTCAGACGCTTTTAAGTCTATATCTGCACAGACTACCTAAATAGTTAGAATAGATGACTCACTGCCTGGAAAAAATACAATCCAACTCAGTTCATCAGTAGATACCTATGTGTCCACATGATCAACCGCCGCGCGCAAATATGTATCTAAACTCGAACCATACGGTTATCATTACTTTGCAGCCCCGAATTGACCTTGAAGTTGCGTACTAGCAAACGTTATGATGCTAGGGCTGCCTGATATAATATAAGTACTAGGTCAGATAGCTTTATCATGTAGGTACTTTATTATTCAATAGCCAAGTTTGTAATGAATCCAACATTTTTTCAAGACTTTCTGTATAGTATCCTTATGCGTATAACAGTAGTTGGTAGGTATACCTATATAATGTAACTTCGTACAAAATCTATGGAAATATTGTCATAGGTACAGCAACATTTGTCATTATTTACCTACTTGACGAACGTAAATTTACAAAATTACACTTTATCACGTACCTACCTTTCTTCAATAACAGGATTCACACCCATATCATTATGTATAAAACTAGTTATTTAGTACTTATTATAGGTACATATGCCTATACCCTGCACACGTAGTAGGCATAATAATAGAAATTACTATACAGTAACAACAAGATTTGATTGAAACAACCCGACTGAATAAAGCGAGGTTCGCCCTTGAGGTGCGGCACGTACATAGAGCGAGCGTGGCCTGATATCGGGCCCAATTAAGGCCCGATAAAGCCGTCCTGTAGTTCTTTGCCGATCCATACCTCCCTGCAATCAGTAGTACTTAATGTACTACACTTTTACGCCAGTTCTCTTTAGCCAACACAAGAGGGGTTAAACAGTTGTCCACTGCAACCACATATGCATGCAAAAAATATTTGAGGTTGTATATCACGCTTATAATATTAAAAAGCCACGACCCCCTTCCAGCTTCCACGGGATATACAACCGACGACGAAAGATTGGGGGTGATTATTATGTATCAATTGTAGTAAAGGTGTACCAGAATCTCATGGTAAATTGGGAAATTGAAATTTGTAAAGTGCAATACTGGGGAAACTATAGTAAACCATCTTGATACTTTTTGTTTTTCATACATAGCAGTAGTCATATTTAGGTAGGCACCTATTATATAAAAGGATGTTGACAACTTTTTTTAGTCTTGAAAAATGACCACCATATAATAATTTATAATGAACTGCTAAAGTAAAATATTCTTATGGCAAATAGTTTTACATAAAGATATTTGATTTCGATTATTCAATTTCTCGAGCCACCCAAAAACGCTCTATACAAAATCAATATACTTACTAGTAAGATGCATTAGCATCCCTAAATTCTTGTAACGCGTAGTGATAAGTGATAAAATATTTGTAATAAGTTATAAATTTATACATGCATTCATACATACTTATATACAATCATTCGACTGAAATAGTGAAATCTTTGTAGTTACATCTACATTCATAGTGCCACCTTCGCAAATTACCAACATAAACTTCTGGAAATGCCAACTTCGCGGAATGCCAACTTCTAGCATGCGTCCAATATACGACACTATGGAAGTCCATTGTTTCCACCTACCCCTATAGGAAACAAGTGTAAAGTACAATATTATGTCGAGAAGACTTGTAAAAATAATTCAAGTCTACGAGAATAAATAGACCACCATTCGTTGCACTATGCCTATGATTCGCGGTACTGGAAACCCCTATAAATGAATACTATAAAGGTAATAGATGAAGATTGCGATTGCTTTACACCTTCTTCGCGTACCTCTTTTACGATACACATTTCTCGATTGCGATCGAAGTGGCTTTTTGATATTTTTTTTCTCTAAGAACTGCTTCAACAAATTAAATTAAACGTAAAATGTGTCATGGGATTCCTCCGCTTAAGTTGAAATAAATATACAACAATATCAATATATATATTGACAGCCTCCGTGGCGTAGCGGTAGTGAACGCGGCCGCTACGCAGGAGGCGCGGGTTCGATCCCCACTCTGTGTGGTCTGGTCGTGCCTCGGAGAGCACGTTAAGCCGTCAGTCCCGGTTGCCATAAGAACATCTATAGCAGTCGTTACGGGTAGTTGGAGCCCTAAAAAATTCAAAAACAACGGTCTAGCTGCAAAGCTTCGATATCGCTTAATGTTGCCATTGGGTTGTAGAGGTCAGATGGCAATCGCTTCACGGAAAAAAAAACGAGGTCTAGCCAAGCCTAAGACTGGTAAAGTGGATCCCTGACTCCGAGCTGAAAAGCTTCGGATGCGACTGGGAATTAACGCTAGGATGAAGAAGAATATCTATGGAAGATAAAAATAATATGATTGTATGTTAATCTGTAATCGTTACAGCTATATTATCATCATCATCACTATGAAATTATAATATAAGTGGAAAAGAATAAAAATCTATGTAAAAGCAATGATATATTATAAACTTAACGTCGTTGTGTAAAAGTATCAAGATGGTACAACTCAACTATACGTCAACACGCAACATAGACCAGCAACTCCAAACCAAAAAAATATTTGACATCTCGATATATCAATGTCAATTTTATATGGAATTTGTATGCCGGTCTGACTTGTGCGCATGTGCGTGTAATGTCTCCCAAAGAAAAATAGAATACAGGAGTTCTACGCCTATGTGCTGGTCGAATTTGACAAGATGACATTAACATTGCCATATAAAAATCGTAATTCTTTTTTTAAAAGCGTACCATGAGTTACCGGTAGACCTATAAAGGTGAGATTCACTGTATCCAAACATTCCTTCATTATTTTTGATATACCTACACTATGGATTTAACGGCATATACGCACTTACAAATAACTTTTTCTCATCTTTTTTTGGGCAAACTTAAATACCTACCTTAATATACACAGGGCGAATTATTCAAGAACGCGTGGATGCCCAAAGCTGAAACTATAAGTAAAACTACAAGTACTGAAAAAAAGGCCCAATTTTCACGAAAACTAAAACTGCAGTCGATTTAGACTGGAAAAAGTGAACATCTAAGGTGGGACTTTGAAATCAATAGCATACTAATTCCTTTAAAATTTAATTAAATAAAACTGCATTTCCGAATTTAAAAAAAAAATATTTGTAAAATTTATGATGCTATCTGAAGTTTATGCGAATATAACTCGTTGAAATGTATATTGAATTCTTTCCTAGCTAAGTACCTATATCGATTTATCAAAAATCCAACAATGTTATTTATTCAGTTTAAGTATATGAAAATTGTGCCCGCAACTAAGTACTAAGAAGCAAAAAGTTTGAGGGTGCAAGGAGCAAACTCACCCAAACTAGAAGACATGTCTTCATGTCTAGCTTTTGGAGTTTCTTTCCTTTTAACCTTTTAAATTTAAGTATTTTATCACTGCACAATGTTCAATTATATTAATTTTTTCAAAATAGCTTTGATTTAACTTACGGAATCACGTGTAAATTAACAATGAATCATTGTGAATAAACTAAGTGTGCACTGCATACTTGTTACTAAATAATGTAGCTATAAAAGTTATAGAGAGAGAGTGAGAAAAGTTATAAAATATACCAATGACTCACTATGTTAGGCTAAGAACTTTTCAAATGACCCTCTTATCTACACTTTTTGCTATTCTTCATAGTTTCGGATTTGGCCGTTCACTCCCATTTGGTCCACTTCCCAATTCCACCCTGTGTATTCAACCTTAATCTGCGTATTCCTATATTCTAACATCAGCAACGAAGGTTGAACTCATGCAATAATAAATTGAAAATGCAAAGGAAATGTTGTAGATATACCTAATATTAAAATGAATTATGTAAACTAGTTACTTATCTTTAAAAATCTAGGCTCTGCATGATTTTTACTTGAATACACTATGATTATACACAATAGAAACTGTGTTGTTTCCCGATGGAGTACAATAGAGTCAACCTATCTCATCTCGTGGGTGTCATAGAAGGCGTATAAGGGATATGGCTGTTCTCCATCCGACAGTAAACATACAGTCCATACCAAAGTGCCCGCTTGACGGTATAGCCTCACCCCCCTATGTGGTACCGAAAATCATAATTGGCGAAAGGCGGGTCTTAGTACATCTCAGCCTCATGAACATAATGTATTGATTGTACAACAGAAGATGAAAAGTATTTCTAGGTCCCTATGTTTCATTATACCTATATAATACGATAGAAGAACTACTCTCATCTCTACAACGAAAAGATTTAGAAAAAAACACGTTTCATAGAAACATTGTTTCAATAATCCTATAGTAGTGGAGAATATCCTACCAAGTAACTATTAAACAATTATGCGTTATAGCTATGACTAAAACATTTTGTGATGTGCTGCGTATCAAATGTGATGCCCACGGAATAAAAATTCGCCAATAAAAAACGGGCCTATTGTAAAATAATTTTCACACATTGTAAACCAGAAGCATAGCTGTGTGACATTTTCTTTTGCTTCTATATTCCGTGGCTATGCCTAAGTACACTGATTACTTACGACGTTCAACATTAAAAGTGGATTTGGATTTATACCCAAATCGGCAGAGTAATAAATATAGAATAATATTAAGAGATTAATATAGACACACTAGCCATCTACGGCTGAATACTTTAATAGTAATTACTAACTATGAGAGCGAGATTTCAGTTACGCACCAGGTGGTTACTCTTCCTTATCTTCGACAGCAGACATAAGGAGTTTCTGGCAGACGTGGGTGAATCTTGCTGCGGACAATTTTTTTATGATTAATTTAAAGGCTCCCGCTGGAAGAATGCTTCACTTAATACAAGATTTTACTAGCCATTCGCCCTAGTTTGGTCAGATATGGAACATGAATATTGTTATGAATACCTTCTCTAGAGACTTTAGTTCGTTGAAGACCATTTGTCAAAAAATATCTGAAATCTAATGTTTTTATTTTAAGTCGAGCGTTAGTTGCAGCGACACTATACTTAAATTAAACTTTGTTCTCTAAATATGCACCTAAATACATGGACCTATCAATAATATCGATTGTATATTTGTTAGTGTAAGTAAAGCTACTATTGACGACGACGGCAATTATTCGGAAATTACTTGCATAGATAAACCAAATCAAATTACTTAAGTACGTTCCAGTAGGTACTTACTTGCCACGTCTGCTACACACTTCGGCCGGTACTTAATGAAGGCGTAGTACACCGGTACACCAGCCAGGGTCATCAGAGCGCCGGCCAGGACCGCAAAGGGCTCGCTTAGAATGGGGACGATGAGTAGAAGGGTGCTCACCGTAACGAAGATGACAGGCATCCAAGTTTGAACCTAAACAATATAAAGCATACATCTATAGTAATATTATAAAGAGGAAAGATTTGTACAAAGATAGATACATGATTGTTTATTGCACACCAATAGATTTACATTTGTACCTACTTTTGTACGAAAAAATTCAAAATCTACTGGACCGATTTAAAAAATTCTTTCACCATTAGGAAGATTAAATTATCAGGTAACAACATAGGTTATACAGGGCGTCCCACGGCGATGCCACATGGAGGGGAAGTACCTTAAATCCTTAAGTTAGCTCATTTTACTTAAAGGAGACATCATTTTATTTTTAAAAAGAAACAAAACTGCATTCAAAGATTTTTTTTAAATTCGCTTGACACACCCGGTAATCGAACCGACTAAAATCCGAAAAAGTAACACCTGTATTTTTATGGCATCAATCGATAGTGTCAATCAAAAGGATCAAATCTCTCTAAGAAACATGGTAAATTAAATGAAAGGAAGTCCTTGAAACCCAAACTTATAAATTCAATTTGGCAAAATAAAACACTTTAACTCAAAGTTCATCCATCCATCTGATACCATAATTACTTATCAATAAAATTCCATATTTAAATTACTTTTCTTTTTTTATCGTGCGGAAACCGCTGCTGGTCAGCAGTAGTATTTAGGTATGTCGAACTCAAACCGACTAAAACCGCTCGCCGTCTCAATTAACAGGTTATAAGTAGATCAAATGGGGCAATTCTCTCGCCATCTTCGTTGCCCAGGGTACACCGCGTACAGCTTTCTAATCAAGCACCCAAAAATTACTACCTACCCTACCTACATACCTCATGCAGTTACTCAATAAAGTTACATTCTAAACAGGTAACAAAGTTCATTCATTTAGTACTCATTTTACTAAATAAATTTCATCAAAGAAGTTTTCTAGTGTTGAAAAGGTATCTGATGGTTCCTTGAGAAAAAATGCTGTGTCTGTTTGCATTGAATTTATAAGTTAAGATTTTGTGCATTTCCTTTCATTTAATTTACCATGTTTTTAGAGAGATTTTATGCTTTTGATTGACACTATCGATTGATGCCATAAAAATACAGGATGTTACTTTTTCGGATTTTAGTCGGTTGGATTACCGGGTGTGGCAAGCGAATTTTTAAAAATCATTGAATGCAGTTTTGTTTCTTTTTAAAAATAAAATGATGTCTCCTTTAAGTAAAATGAGCTAACTTAAGGATTTAAGGTACTTGCCCTCCATGTGGCATCGCCGTGGGACACCCTGTAAATCATCATGCTACGATCAGCGATGAACGGGATAGAATTCCACACGGGCGGGGCGAGGAACCGCTAGTAAAATATGATTCGATAATCCCCGAAGGATAATCAAGATTCAGGACTGAGTGTTGTTCTAGAATACGGGCCTAAGTCTCTGCTCATAAGGCAACATTCCCATCTTTATAATTACGCTAGGAGTAGGAATTGGTGCATCTCTAAACTAGGGCATTGGTATCTTTTTTTTTATCGTGCGAAAAATCCCCACGGATACCTCCCCCGCCGGAGCCGGAGGAGGAGTTATGTCGGACTCGAACCGACAAAAACGCACGCCGTCTGTGGGCCGTCGGTTGCCGGAGGTGAGGTTGTCGTAGCCATATCCCTCGCACCCCGGCCAACCCGGGGCCAAATCTCTCGATCTGGCCCTCATCCGGTGTGGGGACCACGGAGTCCCCAATTCGCCCCCGGGTATGGGGAGGAGGGCATTGGTATCATTGGTATCAGGTAACAGGGAACGAGCCTAAAATATGATTTAAGAAGAGACGGAAACACAGACACTCTTCAATAAACATTTAAACGGATCATCATAATATTATTTTATAACAGTAAACGGCCTGGTGTGAAAGTTACTGAGTATATATTGTTAAAATTTTCACTGATTTGCCACCAGATGCCGCTGTAAAATAAAAATTATACAAGTCGCAATCGAAACCGTCACACTAAACACTCAGCACCTTCAATATCGTAAAAGAATTACCTTTATGGGTCGGACTAGATGTGGTTTCTTGTATCGAAGCCACAGCACGGCGCTGCAACTCAGGGTGGTGAAAAACGCCTCCACAACGGTGCAATAGGTGATCAGTGAAGTCAGGTTATCCGGTATCAACATTATCATTGAGATCACCATCTGTAGGGAGCAATAAAGGAGGTAGAGATAGTGATGTTCTCAGGTGGAAGGCACTATCCTGTTTGGTTTATAGTACAGATCTATTTTGTTGTCATTAACTTACTGATAAAATTCTAAGTCCTGAGTGACTGATCTAGACACAACACCCAGCCTAAACCCTTTATTTATATTATTGATCATCACCATCTTAGTCGTCATGCCGCCGACCAGGATCCCCAGTCAGGTTTCATCTCGGAGCTTGTGTTTCCGTTACTCCTTCTCTTCCTCGAGATTTGGTTTCTGCTACTTTTATGGGGGCGACCGTCATTTGACCTACAACCCCGAGAAGAAAGCCTGCGCCAGAGCCTCCTCCATCAATCAACACGAGAACCCAGTACCGTCCTGCAGGTGAGGCTGTTTTGGCCTCGGAAATCTTGATGAAGTCCCTAATAAACCCACATATTTTCGTATATTCTGGTTAAAAGAAAGAATGAAACTACATCTATATATACGAAAACTTGGTAAGTATGAAAACAATTTCATAAATCTAACAACAGTGAGATTGTAATAACTCCCAATAAAAAAATAGTATCCAATCCAATCGAGAAAAACACGCCTCAGGTATCATATACGTTTAAGACAATCCGAATCGAACAGTTCAGTTACCGCATGAGAGAGTTTCAACTTGTTGCATTGTGAATATGACCCAGACGTTTAAATGTAAATTCTTACCATTGCGAATAAATCGGGCGTAGCGAGAGAGCCTTCGACTGCTTCGATATGTCTTTGGTAAAAACACTCAATGTACAATAGGTACATTCAGACAAAAATAAAGTTTATCTATGTACGTTAAGCTGGTACTCCTGACGATTAACGGTTGAGGCTCTAGCGCGGAGGTTATCCTATCGGGATTGAGAGGCCAGACAGCCGTAGCCGTCACTTCCAAAAAGTCAAGGTAAGCTAAACCAAGAGAAAGTGACAGAGTACTTTACAAAGTGCAAGCCTAGGATGCAACCGAGACTAAAATCTATGATGATTGACGATCTAGATAGGTATAGATAGAATATTCATTTTCATCCTACCACCACGGAAAGCGTATTTTTGCTCTTCGATATCTGAGTGCAAAAGTCATTTTTATCCTCAAGAGGGTAAAGTAAATTTGAATTAAGAACATCGTGTGCACTAGGTTTGTGAATTCAAAACATCATTATAGTTATTTGTTATACAAGAGTGCAAAGTTGCTTTTTAACCGCGTGCTCATTTTTGATGACCGAGCAAGTGAAAGATTCTAAATTTGAATCACGAGCGTAGCGAGTGATTCACAAATTAGAATCTTGAGCGTTAGCGAGGGAATCAAAAGAGCACAAGGTGAAAAATCTTTGCACTCGAGTGCAACACGTAACTTTTCATCCCACCTCAGCGAGGAAATAATGAAATGCTTCTCCTTCCTAGCGTTAATTCCCAGTCAGCATCCGAAGCTTTCACCTCGGAGTCCGGGGTCCGCTTTACCAGTCTTAACTGCGGATTTGGCTGGACCTCGATATTTGCCGTGAAGCGACTGCCATCTGACCTCCACAACCCAATGATGACATTAGGCGATATCGAAGCATTGCAGCCAGACCGTTGTTGTTGAACTTTTTAGGGCTCCAACTACCCGTAACGACTGCCATAGATGTTCGTATGGCATCCGTGACCGACGGCTTAACGTGCTCTCCAAGGCACGACCAGACCAATGCAAATACCCATTTTCATGCATAAAAAATATTTGCACTGAGCGGGGATCGAACCCGTGCCTCCTGCGTAGCGGCCGCGTTCAATACCACTACGCCATGGAGGCTGTATAATATGTGTATTAATATTAGTAATAAAATACAACAAAATAAAAATTCAACAACAATGTCAACAATATGACGTGAAAAAAATTTATGCGCGCAAAGCAAATTAAAAAAAAAGTACACCAAGGAGGTTACGAGTCTGAGTTTTTCATGAATTAAAAAAAAGTTGTATGATAAATTCGGCACCATAGAGGTAGAAGTAAATAGGTTTAATGATGTTTGAGTCCACAAACCTAGTACGTACACACGATGTTCTAAATTCAAATTTACTTTACCTCTCTAGAGGACAAAAACGACTTTTACGCTCAGTTATCGAAGAGCAAAAATAGTCTTTCCGAGATGGTGGGATGAAAAACCTATTTACTTCTACCTCTATGGTGCTGAATTTATCATACAATTTTTTTTTAATTTAAGAAGACCTATTTACCGATAGATAATCAGACTCGGATCCTCCTTGGTGTACTTTTTTAGGGTTCCGTAGCCAAATGGCAAAAAACGGAACCCTTATAGATTCGTCATGTCTGTCCGTCCGTCTGTCCGTCTGTCCGTCCGTATGTCACAGCCACTTTTCTCCGAAACTATGATGTTGAAACTTGGTAAGTAGAAGCTTGGTAGTATTCTGTGAACCGCATTAAGAATTTCACACAAAAATAGAAAAAAAGCATTAAATTTTGGGAGACCTCATACAACTGAAACTCGAAATTTTTTTTTCATCAAACCCATACGTGTGTGGTATCTATAGATAGGTATTAAAAAATGCTATTGAGGTTTCTAACATATTTTTTTTCTAAACTGAATAGTTTGCGCGAGAGACACTTCCAAAGTGGAAAAAAGTGTCCCCCCCCCTCTAACTTCTAAAATAAGAGAATGATAAATCTAAAAAAAATATATGATGTAAATTGCCATGCAAACTTCCACTAAAAATTGGTTCGAACGAGATCCAGACAGTAGTTTTTTTTTAATACGTCATAAACCGCAATTTTCGCCTTTGCTACTACGGAACCCTTCATGGGCGAGTCCGACTCGCACTTGGCCGGTTTTATTTTTTAATTTGCTTTGCGCGCATCATTTTCTTTTCACGTCATATTGTTGAAAATTGTTGTTGATTTTTTGTTTGCATTTCATTATTACACATATATACAGCCTCCGTGTCCGTGGCGTAGCGGTAGTGATCGGGGCCGCTACGCAGGAGGCGCGGGTTCGATCCCCGCTCATTGCAAATATTTGTAATATTTGTATGCATGTATGTATTTGGTGGTCTGGTCGTGCCTCGGAGAGCACGTTAAGCCGTCGGTCCCGGTTGTCATACGAACATCTATGGCAGTCGTTACGGGCAGTTGGAGCCCTAAACAGTTCAACAACAACGTTCTAGCTGCAATGCTTCAATATCGCCTAATGTCACCATTAGGTTATGGAGGTCAGATGGCAGTCGCTTCACGGAAAATATCGAGGTCCAGTCAAATCCGCAGTTAAGACTGGTAAAGCGGACCCCAGACTCCGAGGTGAAAGCTCGGATGCGACTGGGAATTAACGCTAGGATGAAGAAGAAGAAGAGAGAAGAGAATTTCATTATTTCCTCGCTGAGGTGGGATGAAAAGTTACGTGTTGCACTCGAGTGCGAAGATTTTTCACCTTGTGCTCTTTCGATTCCCTCGCTAAAGCTCAAGATTCTAATTTGTGAAATTCAGAATCTTTTGCTTGCTCGGTCATCAAAACTGAGCACGTGGTTAAAAAGCAACTTTGCACTCTTGTATAACAAAATAACTATTATTCATCTCTAAATATTGTTAGGTACTAAGTAAGTCGACATAATCCCCCATTTGCGATGCAGTGTTCAATGAAGAGCATAATATCTATACTCCCTTTGGTTAGGTACTTAACTACAATCTTGAATGTCTTTCAATATTTTGTTATTTAAAAACTCAGTTTAAAATAAAACACGACTACATCGAAATCGAACCACCAGTTTAAGTACCTAGTAGTATATTTGTTTAATATGTGTTTCTTTCTGTCTAAAGTTACTTCCAGATAGTTTACCTTTCGTTAAGTACCTAACCAAATGGAGTATAGAGGTATCTATATATGTACTAATAATAAAGCTGAAGAGTTTGTTTGTTCGTCCGGCAGATTTCCATACATCTATACTAACATAATACGAGGGTGGATTGAAAAGTTCTCGGCCTGACATATAAATGTTGATGGTACACATATGATACTAACCACGTTGAATTCCTTGGTTCTTTAGCTGTCATAGTGTTGAAATTCTTATCTATAGATTTCGTAGTTTTTATGTGGGAGGCAGTAAAAGTGAGTCAAAACGCAACGTTTTTGGAAAATGGATAAAACTGAACATCACGCGGTAATGAAATATTTGTTAAAAAAAAATGACGCCACAAGAGATTCATATTGATATGAAAACGACATTAGAGGAATCTGCCACGTCGTATAGTACTGTAAAATTGTGGGTTGCTGAATTTAAACGCGATCAAGAGAGCATTGAAGATGACCCTCGCTCCGGCCGGCCGACGACGTCTACGACTGGAGAAAACATCGGCAAAGTGTGTGATCTCGTAATGGAAAACCGCAGATTGACTATCAGGAATATTGCTGACACTATGGAGATCTCATACAAACAAACACAAAACATCATTATCCACGAACTTGGATTTTCTAAGGTTTATGCTAGGAGGGTCCCGAGGTTGTTTTCAGTCGAGCAAAAGCGAATTTGATTCACGCTCTCTCGTGACTGTTTGGAGATGTTCGAGGCTGACCCGTAAGGTTTGTGACTATGGATGAAACCTGAGTCCACCACTATACTACAGATTCAAAACAACAATCCAAACAATGGAAAAAACTGATGAACCTGCCCCCAATAAAGCAAAAGCAATTTTGTCGGCTGGAAAAGTGATGGTGTCAGTTTTTTGGGATGCGAAGTTCGTCATCATGGTCGACTACCTCCCAAAAGGCAAAACCATTAATTTCGCGTATCATTGCACCCTTTTGCGGCGTTTACGTTGAGAAATTAAAGAAAACGCCCCGGATAACCCAGAAAAAAATGGTGTTTCATCAGGACAATGCTCGCGTTCACACGTCTGTTGAAATCATGGCTCAAATTCGCGATTGTGGTTTTGAATTGCTCCCCCGCCCGACTTATTCGCCTGATTTGCCCCCCTCGGACTTTCACCTGTTTCCAAACCTAAAAAAACACTTCGGTGGCCTGAAATTTGCATCAAATGAAGAGGTCGAAGCAGCAGTAACTCTATATTTTGAGGAGCTTGAGGAATCTTTTTTTTAAACAGGGATAGAAGCTGTAGAAAAGAAATGGAAGAAATGCATTTAATTAGATGGAGAATACTTCGAAGAATAAAAATAATTTACCATGAAAAATATTTTGTTTTCATGATCAGGCCGAGAACTTTTCAATCCACCCTCGTAATATTGAAGAGGAAATATTTGTATTTTTGTATTCGACTAAACGCAAAAGGCTTCCCACATGTCCCTCTGACTACCAGAGGGCTCAGTGGTCACCAGGCATGGGGCGGGCTGGTCACCGAGCGCAGGCGTGGGGAGTCGAGGAGCGTGGAACTACAAGTAGTGCATTGGGTAGAGTCACGGGAAAGTCACGTAAATATGCCCAAGGCAATCTTACACCGCGAGCATCTGAAGACCCGAGACGGGATATGGTTTTAGTCGGTCTGAGTCCGACATAACCACTCTAGATGGCCGACGGGGGTGGTATCCGAGGGAACTTCAGTACGTCAGAAAAGTTGGAACGGAATCCGAATTCCACGCGGGCGGAGCCGCGGGCAACAGCTAGTATGTAATATAATAGGTATATTAACAGCTGCGTCAATAGTCCAGTAAATTGCCGAATTTGTGGAAAAATAGTATTATTTGATTTATTTGTCCACAAATTGGTGATGAGCTCCGCATGGAGCTCTATCACAAAATTTGATTTGATATTCATTTGTAATATCTGTGTGGACTATGTCCCCTACAAAGCTTCACAATTAATTTGATATCAATTCAATTAAATCTGTCTGAGAATGAAGGGTGTAACAAAGCGCAGTTCGTTTTGTTAATACTTTCATTTTCGCAAGTTCGTCTTGTTGCAATTCTCAAGCCATTTGAATTGAATCTATACTATTATATAATTGTAAAGTGGAGATATTTAAAAAAAAATACTTGGGTTAAGTTATGTTAACGATACTGAACACGAAAATATTTTTTTTCAATTTCTTGTCTGTTTGTTTGTTTGACTGCGATGGACGCAAAAACTACTGGACGGATTTTGATGCGGTTTTTTTGGTAGAAAGGGCTTACTTAGACTTAAAATCTAACGTTTGTTTAATCGCAATCGGTTGAGTAGAACCGAAGATATGAGCAAAGGTCGCGTTAACCGAGATGCACGCGGGCGGAGCCGCGGGCGGAAGGCTAGTATAATTTAAAATCGTAAGGTTGTTTTACAAAAGATAGCATAGAATAAAGCATATAACGTCATTCTAAGCCTATAGATGCCACCCTCTGTATCATCACTTCACTACATATTATAAAACAAAGTCGCTGTCTGTCCGTCCCTATGTATGCTTAAATCTTTAAAACTACGCAACGGATTTTGAAGCGGTTTTCTTTAACAGATAGAGTGATTCAAGAGGAAGGTTTATATGTATAATACATGCATAATATTGTAGAAAAACACTGATAAACTTAGAGATATGCAGCGGGAACGGGATCAGAAAATATGGCGGTACGAAGTTCGCAGGGTCAGCTAGTTAACTATTAAAATATAGATTATAAATGTAACTACCATTACGACACACACCAAAATTGTACTTTTTTCCTGCAACCTTCTGATTTTGCAATCGTCCATAGGTAACCACTTACCACTTGTGGAAGTTACCTCGGGTTTTTCATCCACATCACCAGACTTTTTTTTCGAGTTTTTACCGACTAAAATCGGACGCCGTCTTGGGTCTGTAGATGCAAGATTGTCTAAATTATATCCCTCGCACCCCGGCTCATCACCAACTGAGTATGTTGGACTCGAACCGAATAAAAATGCTCGGTGCTTCGTCATATCTGCTCGTGTTGCCGGAGAACTAGGCATGTCCCGGAAAAGATATCCTCGGGGCCCTGACCGGAGTGACCGCCTATGTTATCAAATTCTCTCTATACTTACCCACAGTGGGGCGCGAGCGGAAACGTGCCACCGCCACCACCACCTCAGAACTTTGTTAAAAAAGAAAAAGAAAAAATGACTTACCAAAAATATTAAAGACGGCATTGGAGAATAACATTTCAGGTTAATGTGCGCCAACAACTCAGGCATATGACCGTTGCGAGCACCGGCGAAGCACATACGAGATGATGCCATGATATGCACCGAGAGTCCACCCACCACTGCGATCGCGACTAAAGTAGGCATCGCCCACTTGACTGCACCGAGACATGCTGCCGAGAAATCCTACACAGGAAAAGCACCCGTACATTATAAGAATAAGGGTAGAATGACAAGTTGAGTATGTAAACGGAACAGAAACACTTATGTAAGAGCCCTATTTTACTGGACCAACTGCCATCTGAACCCCCAAACCCTAGAGGAAAGCGTGCGCTATAGCCTCGTCCGTCAGTCAGCAGGTTTCACGGTTTGCAGGTAAGGTTGACTTATCCTAAAAGATCCCCATATTATCCGCGTTAGCCTATGCTAACGCGGATAATATGGGGATCTTTATGTTATTATAAAGAGAACTATTCTTTTAGTTGTTGTTTCAATTTCCCTGACTGGCCATAAAAGTTCAGTTCACGTGTTTCCCTCCTCCTACAGTCCCGTGTCCTTTAAGCGGGGCGTGAAAAAGCATCTGATGAGGCCGTCAAGCTGAGTGTCACCATTGTAACATGGTACATGTCTGTAATGGTGACCCTCTTTTCAGAGACTTTGCCTTCAGCTTACCATCAGGCGAGGCGAAGTCAATTTGACGTGTTCTACATTTAAAAAAAAGTCGTTTGTGCGTCGTGCGTTTCTCAAGACAATAACAAAAATACTTACGACAGCTATAGCTTCGGTAGCCAGCACTCCTACAGGACCGAGCACGGCCAAGTAGGCGACGTTAGCTAGTAGATAGATGCCGGTCACCAAGGGCAGTGACAGGTAGATAGCGCGCGGTAGGTTCACGAACGGATCCTTTAGCTCCTCCGTCATGAAGTTCAAGTAGCTCCTGTTGACAAACATTCCTTGATTAATATTTGAAATTCCGGGTACGTAGGTACAAATATTTGTACCTAACTAGGTAGCTAGCGAACCTGGACCGTAGTAACTATTTAGTAATCTGTGCCTGGACGTACGTACGTACACGGACAAAGAAATAATAAACCAATATTTCCTTTTAAACAATATTTTTTACTGGGTTTCGAAGTTTGCTATTTACTATATAAATTCACAATGCTAAGCGATGACGGAAAAAACGATTAGAGGCGGCGAAACGATTATATTATCTGGACTCCAGACCAAATTAGCATATTTTTGAAATACCTAAGTATAATGGTGCAGTCGGCAGGTCAAAAGTTTTATCTACTAATTTACTTAAGCAAATATTTTCTGTCGCCACATATAATTTTCACGTCTTAATAAAGCTAGAGACAAGTGTATTTAATACTAGAGACAATTTAGAAGGAAATAGCCAGTAGAAATCGTGTTCGCCTATAGGTACCTAAACATCGTCTTATGTATAGTGGCTCCAGAAAAGCCTGGAAAATTTGAAACTGAAATTGTATAGTGAGTCCACACGCCATATTTAGTGTTAAATTTAATACGTACGTATGTTATTATTAGTAAACAAATTATACTTGTCAAAGGATTATAGACCTTAGGGCATTATGTACTTTAGTGAGTAGTAGATACAATTTATATAGAGCGGGTTCCCTAGAACATTTCCAAAACTTGATTACTATCAAGCTAATTTTCCGTGAGTAGCTTCGTTTTGTTAAGACGCCCAACAAAAGCTTGTATGCAATTTTCGAATGTGGTAGCTAACAGAGGTGGCATGGGTCAAATATGTCGATTTCATGATTCCAAAAAACTTATTACTAACCGGCTAGTTTTTCTTATATCTCAAGATAATTATCTGAGTTATTTAAAAAAATATTTGTCCTATAAAAAGTATGGTTTGATTAAAGAGTCCCCCTCTTCGAATATGTATTGATATCGAGGTCATCAAAAGTGATTACTAACCGGCTGATTTTTCTTTTATTACTTGGTTAATATTTATATAATATAACAAACATGTTGTCATACAAATTGAGTGGTACGCTATCCTGGTCCTATAACCCGCGCCACGTATCTTGGACCTAAAATGTGCTCAAAATGTGCCCTATACGCGCAGTACACATTTCTTGGGTGTCTTTTGAGGATAGCACGGGATGCTTCTGCGGTAGACGAACTCAAATTAACCAAGCACAGACTATTACAAAGCAATCCGCGGACGCCAGAGCCTCGTATGTCTTACGATTTAGGTCCAAGATACGTGGCGCGGGTTATACGATCAGAAGTTGTTAGTACCACAAGATATTTTTTCTCATTACTAACTGTAGGACAAAAATATAACATAATAGGTAAGTGTGTTCTCTGCCCAAAAGTAACAATGTCCTACAAGGAAACTGGTATGTATCACTAGTCCGACAAGAATTGTTATTTTTTCGTTTTCCTATTTGTAACATAATAAGTATGCTGTGAATAAATATTTTTTCAAATTTAAATAACTTTATTTTTTAGTAGACTAGGTAGGTACGAAAATATAATGTAGTATTTTTTTTATTTTTTTTTATTTTTTTATTTTTTTTTTTTTTTTTTTATTAATTTATATGAATTATATTGTTATTTATATTTTAATTCTGGATCCGGAGGATCACGTCGAAACCACGTCCCCCCGCCCAAACGTACCCATCAGGCTGGCAGCGTTGCCCCTCTGTATGGCTAGGGAGATATTCTGCTGCAGGTATTGGCCCGAGCGCGGATCACGCCCCTCCCTCCGCATACGGCACCCCAAGTCGGCCACGAACTTCTTGGCCTCGAGGCCCCATGGACCGGCCGTCTCCACCGCGAACGGGACAAAGTCGTACCCCGCGGCCTCCAGGTCGGCGTATTTGCTGTGTTTCAGCAAAGCCGCCGACTCGGCTCCCGCACCAGCCACCCTCTGAGTAGCCGTAAGGTGACACGACGCGAAGGTGCAAACACACGTGGCGTCCCAAATCAGGGAGCGGCCTCTCCTCCACGGGACCAGTGTCAGCCCGTCCGGCCGCTTCCCGTCGGTGCGTGATAAGCCAGGGGGCTCCAAAACGCAGGGGATGCCCGCTGCAACCAGTGCCTTTCTTACAACCTCATTTAAGGCGTGGTGCCGGGGCCTTCGTCCGGCGCTTCGGACGCAACTTAGACCGTGCAGACCATTCGCCTCCACCCTTGCCCCACAGACGCAAGTGTGAGGCTCGCACACGGCGCAGCCAAGCCGGAGTCCGGCAGCCACTCTGAGGGAGTCGTCGTCCAGCAGCGTGCCCAGGTTAGGGGATGGTAGGGCCTGCAGCCAGGCACCTGACTCCGGCTCAGAAGAAGCGTTAAGACGTGCCAACTCGACACCCGACGCCCCGTCACGCAAACGAGCGAGAATGCACGCCCCAGACACGTTATCCCAGCCCCACTGCTCACCCGGTCTCGCGGGCGGAACAGATTCCGGATACAATCTGGTCCAGGTCTCATGAGCTTCCCTGAAATAGGGGATATCAATGCCCGCACCCACGCGCGACAGCAAACTGCGGACTAACCGCGAGGCCCCATGAGAGGAAGCGAGAAAGGCGATCGGGCCACACTCCCGCAAACGACGCACTCCAAGCCCCCCGAATCGGATCGGCAGGCTGGCCTGGCACCACTGCCGCTCACTAAGGTCGACGTTGAGGGTCTCTTCGACGATGCGTTTGAGCGTCTCGTCGAAGCGGAGGACCTCATCCGGGAACTCCCACGTCGGTGTTGTCCGTATGACATATGTCAGCTTAGGCATCCCGAAGCAGGACCTCAATAGCGACAAGGAAACGTGAGCCGGGAGATGGCGAAAATGCTCCGCCAGTGATGCCAGGACCCGCGTCCGGGCGGCCAAGTCGTCGGGCATACCCTCCGGGAAAAGCGGCGAGCCCAGGAGGCATAGCGAGTTCCGGTCCATAATCCTGAGTCCGGGTATAAGGGACATGAAGTTCATGCTTGATTCCGCTGTCACTGGGCCACAGGGGTACAGCTCACACTTCTCAGGGTTTATTTCCAGGCCCAGATCTCTCAAGGCGGGGAAGAGCGCGGCTACATCCCGCAGCACCACGTCGGGCCTACCGCCGATGGTTCCATCATCCAAGTACCATACGTTGAGGGGGCTTTGTAAGGACTGTATGGCTTTATGAATGGCCATGCTAAAGATTAATGGACCTAGGGGGTCCCCCTGTTGCGCCCCAACCTGTGACCATATCGTCTCGCCGTCGTATGACAGTGAGCTGCGGCAGGAGTAGCACTGGCGTAAGAAGGGAAAGATTGACGGCGTCAGCTCCCTGACCTCCGCCAACATCGCTCCCCTATCAATGCTATTGAAAGCGTTACGTATGTCTACCTTTAACAAGACGTCCCCGCTCCCCTCACGCGTAACGAAAGCCCGTACCGCGTGGATAGCCGCCTCGCAGCCGAGAGGCGTTCCAAAGCCCAGCTGATGGGGCTGCAGGTAAGGCGCTACAGCCCCTCGGACCGCTCTGCAGCAGAGTTTCGCCACCAACCTTCGGAAAGCATTACCTACTGCGATAGGCCTAATACCACCGTCCCTTTTTTGGAGGGCAAAAAGGGATCCCCCGTACAGAAAGGGACAGACCTCGTCGTTTAAGCTTCCCCTCAAAAGGAAATTGCAGAGTCGCGTGAGGGACGCCAGCAGTTTCTGACCATTATCTCCGGCCGACGGGGAGATCAATTCCTTAAGGTGTTCGGGACGCAATCCATCCATACCAGCAGCCGATCCCCGAGGAAACGATCCAACTGCCTCCGACACTTCCCCGGCGCTAACCTCCAGGCAAGGCGATGAATCATCGTCTGGCGCCGGGAGAATAATTGTTGGATTAGCGGGTGCGGGATGTTTGTCCCTCAAAGCTGCGAGGGTGTCAGCCCCGCGGGGAGCAAAAGAGCAGTCCGAGGTCAGAAGACGTGCCGCACCCCGAAGGTCCCCGTCGTAAACCTTAGCCTGAACTGACTTATAAAAAGACGGTAATCTTTGGGGTAAAGGATCCGAAGGGCAAGATAACTGAGCGCTCCTCGCTATGTTTTCCTTTACTCTCGCTGTCAGTGAACGACCGTCCCCTGTCCCCGGCAGTCTCAAGGCCGTGAATGCGAAGGACAACAAGGATGCCCAGTCGGAGGCCTGATTGGCCCCAAGACACTGCTCGATTAAAAATGATAACCTCCCCGCCGCCAAATGTCTCGCCCCCTTCGGCACGTGCCTGAGAACCCGGATCCTTGACTTAAGAGTGGGCAGGTCCCCAAGGCCAAGCCCCGCCTGTGAGGCAGCTGGTGCCTCTCCCGCCGGTGACGCGGGGCCCCCGGACGCCATATCACTCTCGACCCCCAGCCTCGAGGACACCCCGGCGCCCTTGTGCATTCTACCAATATGAACCCTAAGCCCGTGAGGAAGAGCAAAAAGCCTAGCCGAGCCCGGGCAGTGTGGACACGGGGAGCGCGTGGGACTTGCCATGACGATACACGTACGAAGCAAAGAATAATAAAAAAAAAAATACTAAAATAAAAATGTCACTAGGTAACCAACTAACAATGTCACTAGATAATAAAGATAACAATGTCACTAGATAGTAGAAACTAGACGCGGGGATCAAATACAATTCTCACAAAATTCCAAACATTAAATAAAACAAATTGAAACATCTAAAAAAATAAAAAAGAATAACAATAAGTAATAAAAAACAATAAAATAAAATAAAATAAAGTAGCTATTCAATTAAAATGTCAGATTAAATAAAACAATAAATTTCCCAATTAAAATATTTCCAATAATAGATTAAATAAATTTTAAATTGTATTTAAAAAATGCAAATCGCTACCTACCTATTTCTCCTTTACCTAATTACCTATATGGCTAAATGAGAATCTCCAAATAATAAACAATAAACAAATCGATCGTACTATATAGGTAGGTCAGAATGCATACATGACAAACAAAAAAAAAAAAAAACACAATTTGCTCGACGCTCGACATGAAAGATGTTGGCAGTGTTGTACTCGACCCCGATGCGTCGACGGCTCGATATGGCGCAGTCGCGCAACTCTCAACTCTCGTACCGCTCCCGGGAGGTATAATTCTGCTTGCAGGCAGTACTGTCTTGAGTGAACGCAACGCCTGTGCTACATGACATTGTTGTGTGTGAGCGTTCCATAATAATTTTATTCCCTCACTAGTCCGTCGATTGCCGGTCACTCATTGAAAATAAATCTCAAAAAGAGCTTGCTGGGGGGTCCCGGGATCGAACGTGAGCCCCGCGATCAAGCGGAGGCGCTTCAGACGGCTCGGCTACGCTGTCATATTTAACTTTGTCGAAATAGCGGACCTTTTTTGAAGGGTCCTTTTATCAACTTTGAGTAAAAAAGTTTTTGTGAGTCATTGTGCAAAAATGTCTATCACATTCTTTTAATATACCGCACTTATCTTGCACATAAAAGTGTTAAAACAAAGATGATGAAATTATTCTTGCTCGCAACATGTCACTTAATGGCACAAAACGTTGATATAAGTAAGCCCATTTGAATCCACAGCAGGTACTTTATGCAGGTCTTAGAATCCAGTTGAGCGCTCGCCTTAAAATAGTTATCCTGTATTTCTTCCGTTTACGAATATGTTTAGATAACAGTAGCACACATTCCTTAACACTTGTTTATCACTTTCGTAGCGTTTCAACGTTGTTACTACACTTAGGAAATTATTAGCGACTTTAAATAATTTTAAATCACGGAGCTTATGTTGACGTGACGGCAGCGCCATCTCAGCGGCATGTAGTATAGTATATTATACAGGGTGGAAGATTTTAACCTTACCTGGAGGGAAAGTGCTTTAAAATACTGGAGATAGCTAATCTCACTCAAAGGAAACATTCCTTTATTTTTTATAAGAAACAAAACTGCATTCATAGTTTTTTGAAAATTCCCTTGCCAAGCCTGGTAATCGAACCGACTAAAATCAAAAAAAATAACACCTGTATTTTTATAGTCTCAATCGATAGTGTCAATCATGAGGATCGAATCTCTCTAATAAACATGGTAAATTGAATGAAAGGAAGTCCATAAAATCTTAACTTATAAAATTTCATTCCAACAGACACAGTACTTTTGCTTGACATACCTTATCAACAATAACGCCATTTTTTTTAGTATAAAATGAGTAGTAAGTAAATAACTGAACTTCCATTCCGATTTAGAATGTAACGTTATTGTGTGACTGCATGAGATAGTCAAGTCTCCCGATTTTATTTTTTATAAAGAATATTATTAACCGAAATTACTAATATTCCTGTTATAAGAGGGGGACTCTTTAATCAGACCATATATTTTGTAGGACAAATATTTTTTCAAAGAACTTAGATAATTATCTTGAGATATAAGAAAAACTAGCCGGTTAGTAATAAGTTTTTTGGAATCATGAAATCGACATATTTGACCCATGCCACCTCTGTTAGCTACCACATTCGAAAATTGCATACAAGCTTTTGTTGGGCGTCTCAGCAAAACGAAGCTACTCACGGAAAATTAGCTTGATAGTAATCAAGTTTTGGAAATGTTCTAGGAAACCCGGTCTAATAACTATTCAAGAAACTTTAAACCGATCAAGTAATTAAATGAATTAATTAAAATTTTCCTGAACGAATAGCATGTTTGTACAATCCTTTTCCTCCTATAATTTATTGAACATAGTTTTATTAACAGTCATTCCGAACTTATATTATGTAACTATTATTGTTACAACCGAAAACAAAAAAATCGGCTATGTGCGAGTCGGACTCGCCCATGAAGGGTTCCGTAGTAGCAAAGGCGAAAATTGCGGTTTATGACGTATTAAAAAAAAACTACTGACTGGATCTCGTTCGAACCAATTTTTAGTGGTAGTTTGCATGGCAATTTACATCATATATTTTTTTTAGATTTATCATTCTCTTATTTTAGAAGTTAGAGGGGGGACACGAATTTTTCCACTTTGGAAGTGTCTCTCGCGCAAACTATTCAGTTTAGAAAAAAAATATGTTAGAAACCTCAATAGCATTTTTAAAGACCTATCTATAGATACCCCACACGTATGAGTTTGATAAAAAAAAAAAAATTGAATTTCAGTTCTAACTATGGGGACCCCGAAAATTTAATGCTCTTTTTTATTTTTGTGTGAAATTCTTAATGCGGTTCACAGAATACATCTTCTTACCAAGTTTCAACAGCATAAGTCTTATAGTTTCGGAGAAAAGTGGCTGTGACATACGGACGGACGGACGGACAGACATGACGAATCTATAAGGGTTCCGTTTTTGCCATTTGGCTACGGAACCCTAAAAAGGAACCTGTTCTTATCCATCACAGGTTTACAACGCAATGTGGTACATCATGACCTGTGCATAATTACCTTAACACAACGTTATAAATCTCAATGCCTAGCTATTTAATTTCCAGATCATTTTTACTACACTCTACATCACGATTAGTTAATTTACTTCAAATAAAAATGTCCTACTGTTTATGTTGTAGAGAAATGAATAAACCCAAACATTAGCGTTTGGTTTATTCATACTGCTCTAGCGTCAAACTTCAGCTATTGATTTGTTTATTACAGTATTCTCTAACTGAATGAACACTGAACAGCTTTGAGATACGACAATGAATTATGTCAAATTGTAGTTACAGTTTACAGAATATGCATTAAAACTTCTGAGCTGTGCCCGTGTACACAAAAGTTTAGTATTGTATTTGTAGTATAAGTATGTATGCCAATACGGAAAATACAGTTACTAAACATGAGTTGTTGTTGTTACCTGAACTTGAGCGAGCGAGCTGAAGTAAGAATATCCATACAAGGGGTTCAGAAAAAATCACGAAATATCACCAGGGGGCAGGTAGGGGGTTTAGTTTTTCTTATAACGCGCGATTTTGGGCTCTGTCGCATAATGTACCTTTCGCAAAATGCACCCCATACGCAAAACGAACCTTTCTCAAAGTACCTTTCTCAAAATGCACCTTTTTCATATTGTGCTTACCTTTCACAAAATGCATTCTTGCGATAGCAAAAGATTGATTAACTCGTTTACAGTGATAATGTCACCCTTCGTAGGTCGTCAGTCCACTTGGCTAGGAGGTATCCTACCTTACGTTTGACTTTTCATTTCCTGTATCACTGTAAAAGAGTTATTCAATCTTTTGCTTATCGCAAGAGTGCATTTTGTGAAAGGTGCATTTTGAGAAAGGTACATTATGCGACGGAAGGCGATTTTGGTCACGGTGCTTACTTTTCTAGCATTAAATTAAATAATACATAAAAAAACACGTGATTTTAGATGTCGGGGGAGGGGATAGTCTAAAGTTATGATTCCGTAGCCGACCGCATACGACAACTGCCGACGCACGCAGCACATGCGCGTAGTTCATTGCGGCTTCTCAATGGTGCCCTTTATTCGTATCGGAGTTTAACAAGTAATGGGTACGCTGTATGTGCTGCATGCGTCAGCAGTTGTCGTATGCGGTCGGCTACGGAATCACACCTTAACGTACCAGTTTTGGCTAAAGTTGATTAATTAATACACAATTATAATAATTGACCATTCTCCGGTCGGGTTCATGCAGTCGGGTAACCTGAGCTCATTCAATTGGGGAGGCTCACCCTTTGTGTTGTGATTATAATGTGAGCGTTAGTACTCGCTATTTAACTTGAAGTCTACTACGTACATAGATAGAAACATTTTTTTTGTTCTATACGAGTATAATACCTTAAGGGTTTAATGGGTACTTTTACATCCATTTTTATAGTGTTTGTTATGTCAATAAATAAAAAAAAATAAAAAAATAAAAAACCTATGGTGTATCAATTACCGTCTACATATTTACACATAATGATTGTCAAAACGTATCGAAACTATGTAATTATTCGATTCGATGCCGAACTATTTAGTTACTTGAATATTATATCTATATTATATTATATATTATATCTGATCCAAAATTCTGGCTGAAAAAAGGAATGAATTCTACCGCATTGTATATCTTCTCTTCACTTCATCCTAGCGTTAATTCCCAGTCACATCCGATCACTGATATTATTTATACAGATCAGTGCATCCGAAGGGGTTCCCTCCATCTGGCAGAAACTTAAAACTCCGAAATTCATTTGGCATAACTCATTTGGCACAATTTTATTTAATCGAACATTTTCAAGGCATAACGATTTATTTAATAGAATCGTATTTTGGCAGAATGGTCATATATCCGAATTAGCAATGGCATACTCTTCAGTTGGCAGAAAAGTTAAAATTTGTTACAAAAAAGTTAGTGACAGAAATGAATTGCTGCAAATCCGACTTCACGTAGTCTTGTTTGCCCTACCCCTAGAGTGTTATTTAAGCCCGCGTAGGCGCGAAGGGGCGAGGCGGCCCACGAGCTGAGGAGCAGGTGGTTTTAATGGCCGCCGCATTAAGGCTGCGATGCGCCGGCTGAGGCTGGCCGGCGCAGCCGGCCAGCAAGCCGAAGCTGCGGTGGTGGGAGTTACAACCATCTGCGACGATAAGCTCGTGTGGGGCCGCCGGAGCCCCGCAGCGCCGGAGCTGTGACAGAAACGATGCTTGCTGCATGGTAAATGCCTGATGCTTGCTGCATGCTAAATGCCTGATGCTTGCTGCATGCTGCATGCCTGATGCTGCATGCTGCATGCCTGAAGGATGCTGCATGTCTGATGCTTGCTGCATGCACCGTTCTACTTTTTGATTATTATGCTTTAAAAGTTATGCCAAAAGATGATTCTGACTAACAAAATTATGCGTTATGAAAGTATGACGAATGAGTGTATGCCAAACCTTTTTCTGCGAAATGAAGTTTATGCTATGCGTTATTATGCGAAACAAAATTATGACATAAAAATTTCGGTGAAACGGGGGGGAACCCATCCGAAGCTGTCACCTCGGAGGCTGGGGTCCACTTTACCAGTTTTAACTGCAGATTTGGCTGAACCTCCATATTTTCCGTGAAGCGACTGCCATCTGACATCCACAACAGAACGGTGACATTAGGCGATATCGAAGCATTGCAGTTAGACCGTTGTTGTTCGACTTTTTAGGGCTCCAACTACCCGTAACGACTGCCATAGATCTTCATAGAGAACATGTACAGTCGAATTCAAAAGTGCAGTAGCAATCCTACGTAACTATAGCGTCAACATTCTAGCGCTACTTGTGACCTTTTTCTTTTAAGACAATTTACACACACACATAAATTGTTCTTCCGTAGGAATATTATCGATAATTTCGTTATCACTACGTAAGCAACCCGTGGCCGAGTGGTTAAAGCGTGAGGTTTGTGGAAATGCAAAGGTTGATGGTTCAAATCCTACGATCTTGCAATAACACTTTTTGTGTTTCATTTATAAATTAATATCATTATATTATTTGTTAAATTTTAGCAAATATCAACATAAAATGTAAAAAGAATGCCAATTTCATGCAAAATTACTTTATCAATATTTAAAATTACATTTTTGTCATAATTATAAAAAATCGTTATAAGCTGGAATCGAACCTGGAACCTCTTATCATTGTGAATCAATAGTATCTTGCTTAACCCGCTTAGGTATCAGTTAATTTACTAAGTTGGTAAATTACTGTATTAGTATCTAATGACACACACACATAATGTAAACACAAAACCGGGCCGGCGCGCGGCCGCACGCCATACCATTTTGAGCCTTGTTGTGCTAATGCACTTATGAACTCTGACTGTACATAGTAGATTAATTATTAAATACGAGTACAAAACAATTCGCGCCGGCAAGAGCCTTGTTTGTCTTGCGATTTAGGTTCAAGATACGTCTCCCGAGGCATACACTGTGTTTGCCGAAAATAAAAAAGTTATTTTATATTCATTTTCAAATATGGAATGGTGGATCTACCTACATACATAAATTATGCTTCCACTACACATTAGCGAACTTGTTGGCAATAGATATTGACCAAGAGTTTGTGATGGCGTCCACACATTGGAATTAGTTGGAAGGTTGTTCAGTTTGCTTTGATTTAAATTAATACTGGGGTGCTAACTGCTGCTGCGGTTTATTTATGTACTCATACGATGTTTTTATTTTTGTGATCTACATTATTTGGATACCATTAACAATTATCGGCTCGGTACAGCTTGCGGCTCTATAAAATGAAAAGTTTCTTCATTGGTCATTGTTACTTTTAATATGAAATTTAAGAGAGGTGCGTGCTTTCAACACGAAAGTTCGTAGCATACGACTGTAGGTACGATTTTTCTGAGATCTGTGAATGCAATCCAGAGTATCTCGAAAACTTATGGACACCTAGTCTCTTCAGAACGTTTTGCTATAGCTATAACTATAACGATTAAGGTACATGTGCCCTTAAACCCCGCGTCCCAAAAAATAAAAATACTTTCCAAATGTATAAAAATACAAACAATTCTTAAAACAACACACTTGACCATTGAAATCCACTCATTTGATTTTGCCATGAAGCTTCCGGAAACCTTAACAATACATGACATATGAAAATATATTTCTTCGAAAAATACGTTACTTGCTCGTGAAGTGGCTCTCATCGCGTCATTTCAGAATAAAAATGAATACAATACTCTTTATTGTATAAGGTAATAATATAATACCCACTCAAAACAAAAAAGGACCACTAAGATTTTTTGCAGTACCACGAAAATCCCATTTGGGACGAAGCAAGGTCTTATAGCACAAAAAAGGAAAAGTTCGAAAACCTACAAACTTGAAATTTGGCAGGTAGGATTCTTTTGGGGTGTACTGTGTAGACATCCGCTATGAACGGATTTTACGAAACTCCACCTCTAAGGGGGTAAAACGATCATCATTAAAAACTTTGCACTCATCTGTAAAAAGCACCTTGACCCACTGATTAATCCCTCAGTTCGAATACTGACGGGAGAATCTTAAACGGTCTGCATGTTGAACCCTGGTCACAGGAATTCGAACAATTATTCATCGTCTTGACATTTGCTGATCTTCGTGCAATCGATTACGGACAGTTTACACGGGTACCCGTTGTCAGCCATAGGTGGTGTTGTAACTTACGGACCGTTACTGAATGATCCCGACGAGCACTTAACTGGACGTACTGAACCTCGTGCGCCGTTGTTATACGACCCTGGGCCATTTACGATTTTTCTTTCCAGAGTATGATGACCCCATCCTACTCTGGAAAGGATTATACCGACGGCAATCGTGTTGTATGGAAAACGTTCGTAAGGTAAGTCGTGTATATAGGTACCGGATCACGCACTGTTGTAAAGAATAAAACATTTATGGTCGACGACCGGCGATTTGCTTAGCGTCCACATCAACACCGCATCGCATTCCGAAAACTGAAGTGCGTTTCATAGTAGGAGAGCCCAATAAGGGATTTTGGGAGTTACTCGAGTGCGTCATATTAATATAAGGGAGGGATTCCTCTCACAACAACTCCACACCACTGAGTCGAATAGATTGTAGAGCCAGGGAGCCGGCGGATAAATCAATAAAATCGGCCAAGTGCGAGTCGGGCTCGCCCATGAAGGGTTCCGTAGTAACAAAGGGAAAATTGCGGTTTATGACGTATTAAAAAAAACTACTGACTGGATCTCGTTCGAACCAATTTTTAGTGGTAGTTTCTAGGCAATTTAAATCATATATTTTTTTTAGATTTATTATTCTCTTATTTTAGAAGTTAGAGGGGGGGGGGGGGGGGGACACATTTTTTCACTTTGGAAGTGTCTCTCGCGCAAACTATTCAGTTTAGAAAAAAATTATGTTAGAAACCTCAATAGCATTTTTAAAGACCGTAAACCGTTTTTAAAGACGTATGGGTTTGATGAAAAAAAAAATTTTTGAGTTTCAGTTCTAAGTATGGGGACCCCCAAAATTTAATGCTTTTTTTTTATTTTTGTGTGAAATTCTTAATGCGGTTCACAGAATACATCTACTTACCAAGTTTCAACAGTATAGGCCTTATAGTTTCGGAGAAAAGTGGCTGTGACATACGGACGGACAGACAGACAGACAGACAGACGGACGGACCGACATGACGAATCTATAAGGGTTCCGTTTTTTGCCATTTGGCTACGGAACCCTAAAAACGGAAACTGACAGCTTGCGCACTTTTTTAACTGTAACTTTATTCTCGCTCCTATAATAGCCGCATAAACTAAAGGAGACTTTAATCCCAGCCATACATACCGCAGTAACTCGTTCTATAAGTAACTATGTAGCAGAGACTCCAAAAAACACTGAATATAACATCGAAGAAGTACCAGTTACTTAACTATCTGGAACCCGCGACCAATTTAAGCAGAAGTAAAATAATTAAAAGTCTGTCGCAGTACTCGCAGTCTACTGCTGAATAGTCGTCTCTCAGTGTGCTATTAAATACTAGTAAAGTAAAATTAATACTTTATTAATAGTAACTACATACCTGAACGTCAACTCTTTCATCTATTCTCCCGTGACAGGATTTTTTTTATTCAAATTAAAATTTCGGATTGTTGTTTGCATCATGTTATTAACTTAGTTTAAAATCAAAACTTGATTCCGAACTGTAACTCCAGAACACAAGTTAGCAAAAACGCGGCGAGTCAAACTCCGTAAGGTATTGCGCGGTAGCCGTCCGATCCCGTCTGGATGTCACGCCGGAATACAGTGAGGATATGATACGTGCGCGCAAATCAGAATCGGGGCGCACGTATCACGATATCTCACCCCCTGTAGATTTCCTCCCCCGGGGCCGAATTACGCGAAACTAAGGTAGTCTTGATGCGTTTTGCAGCAACAATTGTAGCAGATTACACTCTGGGAGTAAACCCACCCGGTTTCATGGACACGCCTCATCGGGAGCAGGAAGTAGTGTAAATAAAATCAATTTGTTTCACTCACACACATTTCTGAAAAACGAACCTGATGAACGTAACAATCCAAAAATTCCTCTAGCTAGATGTAGGGTTAAATAATTCCACCCCGTATAATCACGACACGGTGTTGATGTAGAGTGCTACTCGGTAAAGGATGTTTAAATGAAACGTCAAGAGGTACCCTAGAGCTTTTTGAAAAATAAGGCAGAAAGTTGGTTATTTATTGATAGGCGATTCCTGTCATTTCTAGTGCTCATACTCATACCTTAAATGGGTTTAGTCGCAAACTGTCCCATTCGCAAAATGTCCTACGGAAAAAAAACGTCCTATTCGCAAAACGTCCCATTCGTATAATGTCCCATTCTCAAAACGTCCCATTCGCAAATTGTCCCATGTGTATGTGGTATGGGTTATAAAAAAATGGAGACTGCCCACTTCAACTCGGATAGGTTAGGTTAGAAGCTTCGTGGTTATTTTTTTATAACCACCCATACAAAGATTATCTGCTCCGTTATAGCTTCAAATATGCAGTTAGGTATTATGTTTTAATTCACATTTTGAATTCAACTTAATTGCGTAAATAAAGACTGATTTGGGACCACAAAAATAAAATGGCAATGGCAATCCATGTATGGAAGAGAATGACACGTTGCATCGACCCCAAATAATAGGGACAAGGGCAGGTAGATAGATGCTGATTACTTAACCTCGTAATGTGAAGAACGGCCACCCATCCAAAATCCGACCCAGCTAATTTTACTTAACCTCGTAATGTAAAGAACGACATCATAAACCCGACCCAGCTAATTTTACTTAACCTCGTAATGTAAAGAACGGCCACCCATCCCAAACCCGATCCAGCTATTTCTACTTAACCTCGTATTGTGAAGAACGGCCACCCATCCAAAATTACCTGGGTCGGGACCCAGGTAATTCTACTTAACCTCGTAATGTAAAGAACGGCCACTATCACTATTCACTATATTTCAGTTCTAACTTCCACTAGTCCGACGTCACTACTGGGGGCTTATCAAATGATTTTTCCCATCTGTCACCACTGGTGGCAACTGGGAACAAAAAGAGTGACCATTCCCAGTTGCCACCACTGGTGACGCCACCAGTGGTGTTGACCTTGGTCGGCAGCGAATGAGTGGAATGTGTGCCTTCTTTTGCGAGGTAGTAATGCCAGGCCACGCTCACTCTATGTACTTGCGCGCTCTCGCCGCCGGTCGCCGACGGTCCTCGGTCGTCAGTCGGGCTGTCGCTAGCCGCGCGTGCACAGTTGCACACGCGCGTAATAAAGTACCTAAGGTTTGGTTATATTATTACGTTTCAATCTTTTTGTTTGTTGAGTCTTTTTGTTTGTTATTAATATAATTTAATACTCAATCTATGATGCTATTATGAAAGCATATCACGGATGCGAATCTAATAAATCAAATAAAAATCTTACTTCTGCTTGCCTGTTAATGAAGAACGGCAAGTAGGTACTTACTTAATAAGTGTAATTACATTCGTTAAGTTACTGTAGGTACCTACCTATGACAATATTTAATATACATAGGTAGGTACATTATCTTGTACAAAGTAATATAGGTACCTACCTACCCACTTCGCTACCTACTATACGGAAAGACTTAAAAAATGTTGGATTCAGTACTTAGTCTATTCAGTAACAGATTGGTTGTTACAAGATGTAGTTATCTAACCTAGTACCTACTTATAGCTAACGGCTCGGGTTTAGTCTTAACACTTGAATGCAATCATAAATAAAAAATTGTAAGTACTCGTAGGATGGTATCGCGAGGCGATCAGCGACCGGCGATGGCCGCCGCCGCCCGCACCGCTCTGTCGCGGGCTGGCGTTTGACTCTCGTGTACTTGTGTAGGTTGTACTTGTCGGTGCGTTACCTCTACTGCATTGTTTGCGTTCAGACCAAATATAGTATGTATAATAATCGCCACTGTGCACTGAGAATAGTAGTTTATCTAAGGCCTTGTCTAAGCTTACCTACTCTTGAGTTGCTGACCGGTAGGATTGTGATTGAGATGAAATACATATTGACCGAATGTCCAATAATATTCGGCTATTATTCGATATTCGATGAATAGGTGAGAAAAATGTCAAACTATTGTAAACTAGTGTAAAGCCTTTATTAAGCGAGGCAACCCTAGCGTCATTATACGTAACTACGAGGACGACGCCGAGCGACTGCAAAGTGATAATAACCGTATGGCTGTCTGTTAAGATACATATTCGTATGGAGTTGTTGATCACGTCGACTTGTAGGCACTTATCTGAGTTGGATCGTTAATTTTCCAGGCAGTGAGTTATCTGTTCCAACTATTAGGTAATCTGTGGTAATGCGTGCAAGAGTCTATGAAAAAGGAATCGGCGAGGTCAAGCGCTCGCCCGTACTTTAGGTGATCAATCTCGGTGAGAATGATTTTGTATTTGTCTTCCATAAGCGCGGGCCTAGGAGTGACGGATGGCATTAGGCGTTGCCCTAGCAGATTCGGTGATGTATCAGGAACTGCAATCAGGTACGAATTTCATGAAAATTACTTTACAGCGTACGTTTTAACTGAATGGATCACTTTAACAAGGTAGATGGAATCAAATTGGAGAAGCTTTTGTTTGTAACATAATATGTATTAAAACTTCCAACGGTTTCGTAAACAATCTAAGTTTAGCAGCCGTATTTTCCGTAAATACCGCCAATACCGCAATCAAGTTTCTGAACTTCGATAGCTTCCTGAACTTATGTGAACTACAGTGTATCATCCGTAAACTCTGTCTTGAGTTAGTGAGATTCATAAACTGCACTTTACTTTGGTAAGCATGGGACACGCTTCTCTTATGTATCCTACTAATATTATAAACGCGAGTGTATAAGAATGGATGGATGTTTGATACTCTTTCACGTAAACTACTGAATGGATTTTAATGAAACTTTACAATAACATAGCTTATACGAGTACATCAGAATAACACATAGGCTACAGGGGGGCAGGTCCATAAGACGATCATTAGGCCGATCCTCTTGTGAGGCGTGCCCGCTGCTGCGGTGGATGTCCGGCGTCACGCGTAAAGATCGCGTGAGGAACTTTCGCATCCGCGGCAGCCTTCATGTCCGTGACATCGCAGATAAAATGCAAGAGAGAACTGGTGTGGCCACATCTTGCGGCAACCGCCAGGCTACATGGGTAGCAAATACCTAGCTATGGCACCCCCGCCGGGTCCAGGCAGAAGGGGTAGGCCCAAGAAGTCCTTGCTTGATGTCGTGGAGGGTGACATGCCAGAAGGGTTGCTTGGAGATGTGAGGTCCAAATATCACCTAAAAACTGCTCTTACATTACCTGTCGCTTTGTCCGTAGACTGTATAAGCGCGCGCGCGTACAAAGGCAATATACAGGGTGGAAAAATAAGTCGGGCCCTGCAGGGAAACTACCTTAAATCCTTAAGTTGGCTCATTTTACTTAAAGTATATCTGTCGTGTAAACAGGGACCGGATTGATACTCGTTGAAAGGATTTTTGAAGGGCTTTTTTAAGCGCTTAATGAAGAAACCCTATAATACGGGTTACCCTTTCGAACGGGTGTCAAAACCCATTCAGAAAGGGTTTCTGATGTGTAGGTACATATGTAGGTAGGTAAGTATATTGTCCTCACGCGCGGCGTGTGTAACCGTGCGCCGACCGTGTATGTGTGCGTGCGATCCAAGGACGATACCTGGACGATCCTGTACGTACTTGTAGGTGTGCGTGCGTGCACCAATGGACTCTTTTTAATAATAAACTAGCTTCTAATCTAACGCAACCGCAAACTAATCAACCGCAAACCATGTTTACGCCGCTGTCTTGTAAACATGGAATTATAATTACCTACCTATGTATGGTGTAGGTACATGACAATACAGTTGTTAAGTTAAGATAATACGAAATCGGAACGGAAGTAATTTCAAATTAGGTAAAAGCAATGTAAGTATGTAGTAGGTATACTCCATCCAGACCCGGATCTTCAATTCTTTTTTGGCGGAGCATAAACTGATAAATGCCGTCCTCACATATTGCTTTTTCGCGCGGAAATCTCTTCGGGAACCCCCTCCCCTCCCCTATCTTCGCGCGGTTAAAACGAACCTGTACCGACTGAAACTACGACACGCAAATGTAGTGTCCAAGGTCCACCATAAGGTCCCGCCTCGGCGCCCTTCACGCTGGGCATTCCAGTAGCGTGTGCAGCCCTGAGTCCTTGCTCGCATCACAGTGATGGCACTCAGACGTTGGCTTCTTCCTGATCTGAAACCGTGCGGAGCTGGAACTTTACGACCACCACCATTATGTTGCCTTCTTCGTACAGTCCGGACAGTCCCAGGTCCTTTAAGCGGGGCGTGAAAAAGTATCTGATGAGGTCAAGCCGAGTGCCACCATTGTAACATGGTTCATAGTAAAAACCACGATTTCTCGAGACTCGGGTTTCCGTATTTGTTCCCCTAACACATATTTTCATCATCGATATAGCAGTGAAACGGCTCTCGCCTCCAGGTCGCATGGTGGGGTTAACGCAAGGAGACTCGCCGAATTGAAGGATACCATGTGGTACCCTCTGATGACCCTGTTAGTCATCAGGCGCTGCTGACAGCGCAACATCCGCATATTTTTGGCTTTCAGGGTCTACGCACGGATTGGGTATATTATAGTACAATTTTCCCCAGTTAAGTCTCCTGCAGGAGTCATCCGGCCCCCTCATTTTGGATAGCAGCCGCGCCATAGCGGCAGCTGTGCCCTTCAATTTGGAGATCAGACTTCAGAGATGCTCTCCGAAGTTCCATCGATCGTCGAGCACGAGTCCCAAATATTACGTTTCGGGCTTGGTGCTGATAGGAATACTTTCTATTGTGAGACTGAGTATCGGGTAACATGCTCCAAGGCCCATGAAGAAACATTTATGTTTTATGAAGAGCCACCTCAAAACCCAACCGACAGATCCGCTCCATGCCTGGCACAACCGCAGTCATGAGCTTCAGGGTCACTTCGTGGTATGTAACACTGCACGCCGTCACGAGCATGTCATCCGCGTAATAATAACAGCGGCACCACCTGTGAGCTCACTGAGCTGACGGCAGCCAGTTGTATCCGACATTCCAAAGGAGCAAACCAGGACCGGAACACGGCACGACATCTCACGCCGACCGGGGTCTGTGACAGATATATGAGGGCTGACGGCCTGACTATGCAGCAAAGGTAGAGAGGCACTTCGCGATATACGAGCGCCTTTCTAATGCAACTTCTGGGCAAGGTGTTGAACGCGTTGTCCAAGGAAATCACAAACATCACCTCGCCCTGGGCATCCCCATCCTTCGCTAGAGTCCTCACACGCATGATGGCATCCTCGTTGAAGTGCCTTTGACAAAAGGTATTTGGCCATCCACAATGGGACGGTAGGCGGACGACGAGTCCGCCGAGCGCCCTCCTTTCGGAGCGAAATCATGTCCGTGACATCACAAAATAGAACAGATTGTCGCCTTCGCTGGTGCGGTCACGATATAATTTGAATGAAAATAGTAGTTGTAGGTATGTGGGTGGATACAATTACTTTGAATAATTTGTGGTAGACGTCCGGAGGGCGACAAATCCGTGGAAGATTTAATGTCCAGGGGAGGGGGGGGGGGGGGGGGCGGCAAATCTAGAAAAGATTTACCGTCCAATGAATGGCAAATCTACGGAAGCCTTGACGTTCGGGGTGCGCCAAATAATTAAAAGGTGATCTTCTTTCCTGAGACTTTGCTTTCAGCTTACCATCAGACGAGGTGAAGTCAATTGGACATGTCCTACATAAAAAAGATGCGTTGTGCATTCGTTTGTCTCCCCTCCCCCCTAGGTCTGGCCCTGACTCCACTTGGTTAGGTAAACGTAAATAATCTTGACGTGTGCCTGTCGTGATCCCGTCTCGGGTCTGCAGATGCTCGGGGTGTAAGATTGCCTTGGGCATATTTACGTGACTTTCCCGTGACTCTACCCAATGGCAGTACTTGTAGTTCCACGCTCCTCGACTCCCCACGCCTGCGCTCGGTGACCAGCCCGCCCCATGCCTGGTGACCACTGAGCCCTCTGGTAGTCAGAGGGACATGTGGGAAGTCTTTTGCGTTTAGTCGAATACAAAAATACAAATATTTCCTCTTCAATATGTTAGTATAGATGTGATCGTCCGACCAATCGTTGTCGACCCATTGTTATTCGACTATTTAGCTTTCGGTATTATGTACGAAACCCATGGAAATCTGCCGGATTTATTGATATTTATGATCTCTGCTCTGCTCCCTTTTGTGGTAGCGTGATGTTATATAGCGTATAACCTTCGTCAATAAATGGACTATTCAACAGAAAAAGAATTTTTCAATTCGAATCGATAGTTCCTGAGATTAGCGCGTACAAACAAACAAAAAATCTCTTCAGCTTTATTATTAGTATAGATTGACGTCCAGGAAAAATCATTTTAAAGACTAAAAACTGAAATCGAACCAATACTTAGGCTAGTTTTTTTTTTTTTTTTTTTTAATAAAAACTCGATACAAGATTATTTACCTTTAGTAAAGTACCTACCTAATATTTTTTTTATAGTTATAGTTAATTTTGCTAGTATTAATTTCGTTTTATAAGTCTAATTTAATCTAACGAAACGAAGTAAATCAAATATTCACATTAGTAGGTAGGTACCTACCTAATCAAATGCATTATAGTGTTTTATTCAATTTTACTCTGTGAAACTGTCATAGCTAAGCGGAATGAGGCCCAGCTTGGGTGCAAGTATGAATGCAACGTTCATGCAGTGATTGGGTAACCCTGGGTTACACGTAAAAAACCCTTTCGTAAAGGTAACCCCTTCAAAGGCTTAATTCAATTGAAGGGGTTACCCCTTCACGTAGATACCGTAATAAACGGGTTAGCCATTTCGCTGGGTATAGAAGGAATACTCGATGAAGAGGTAACCAAAACGAATGCAAAAAGAATTTTTAATTAAAATCAACGCATATACACCGGAAATATACCTGAATATTCTGAACACTTCTGCATACCCTTTCAAAGGATTCAGGCGTGATGTTATGATGTGTAATGGCAGAGACATTGCAATAATATGCGATTGCAGCAATCGCGGCTGATTTTCCTGGTATTTTTTGATGAGTTCCTTGGTCTAATCTCGGAAACCCATCATCAGATCTTTACGAAATTTAAATGGGACCATTTCGGAATAATCTACTTTCGAACAAAAAAAATAATTTTGCAAATCCGTCGACGCATGGCGGAGCTATGAGCGAACAAACATAAAAAAATAATATAAACATCCGAATTGAGAACCTCCTCCTTTTTTGAAGTCGGTTAAAAACAAAATAATCCCACCTGAACAATGTTTACTGCGCGGCGCAATAATACAATAATGTTTTTGACGAAATGCCGATTTGACGAATCAGATTTGACCAATGTCGTTTAACCCTTTCTCCCTCTGACATTGTGCATAGACGACACAGTTGCCTTGGGAAGGAATAGTTTTAAATATACATTCTCGCTGAGTACAAATATAGTTAGTATAAATTAAGTTAAAAAAAATATATAACCTAATTGAAGCGCCCTTAAACGTGCCAAATAGTAGAGGCAAACCATGAGAAACTTTAATATTGAATCAAGTCGATATAAAATTAAAATAGATGGTGCAGGTCCTGGCTGGCCTGGCAAGATATATGCACAATATTACAATGATGTAAATAATAATCCGCAACGTGATTGACTACTAAATGACATTTGCTTTTAGATTATGTTTTGAAAATAAATATACACGATAGTTAGGCGACTTTAGTTCCCATGTTAGGGCAAATTTAAGAACACCTCGGCATTAGTGTTTGAGCTATGATTATGTTATCGCTTAATACGCCTTACTTAACTTCTTTAGGATCAATTCTTCAGGATGTTTCATGAATAATCATGAGCGACCAGACTTATTACGCTTGTAGATAGGAATGTCTTCGGTAGGACAGGCAAAGGTGTTGAACTAATCAGACTAGTCAGCAGCTACCTACGAGTATATTACGTGAACGCTTGCTGCAGTTGACATGCCAGCTCTTTGGAGCATAATAAAATAACACTACACTGTTACGTGCGTGAAGACCTTTTATAAGGTGCGTTGGTGTTCCGGGGTGACCTTTACGTGTGTTAACCTATTCGTACGTACGGAGAGTGGCAGGTGTGTTTTTGATAGTAAAAGCATAATTATGTTATTGAACCATTGCATATTTTAACTTTTTCTAACCATTTGTACTTTATATGAGACGGATACGCGTACGTCAGAGAAAAGTTATATAAATGGTAGGTACTTACCAACCGGAGTAGGAGAATATTCCCGAGTAAAAAGCGACGGACCAGTCGCCGACAGACGTCGTAGTGCCAGCCCATCCGTCTTCGAAGTACTCTACCCCTCCTATAACAAATGAAATTATTAGAATGCACTATCCGTACGTAATTTGACACACAATGAACACTCATTATAATTGGCACGTGTCCAGCAAAATATAGACTATCCGGTCAAGTGCGAGTCGGACTCGCGCACTGAGGGTTTCGTACAAAACTGAATTGAGGGAGAGCTTGTATTGTATTATATGAACGGTAGTCAGTGTATGTGACGCGAGTTCAACCCCGGTTTGCCTGCCCATTCTCCTTAGCCATGCAATATATGTAATACAAATGCGAAAGTAACTTTGTATGTCTGTCTGCCTAATGCGCTTTCACGCCCAAACCACTGAACCGAGTATGATGAAAAATGGTACAGAATTTTTATCTTCTTTTTCTTTTTTATGAGTTCGTTTATTTTTATTCTTGAAAATATAATGACAATTAAATAGTAAAGAGATAGATTAGACCTCGGGAAAGGACGTAAGCTATATTCGGTAACCGACATCCACGCGGACGGCGGAGTCACGAGCAACAGCTAGTTATAATACGAATGCTAATAATAATTGTTTGCAATAGACATAGGAGACCGAACGGCGACTGCAGTAATTGATGCATCGTTCAACGAACTTTCCCAATTAAAACCCTTATGGAAGATCGATTACCGAACACGGTCGGTGGGCGTCGATGGGCACGGTAAATCATCGAGCTTGTCTGATAATGCGATACTGGATGAATATTTACTATAGACATTAGACAAGGCACATTTTATATTTTACAATATTTTTCACCTCTACAGCACACGGTACGGTAGCGTAAGCAAATTTATTCGAAACACCAGTTTTTGGAAGTCCAAAAGTTATTGCTTCGATATTATGTAATTCCTCAATAACCACGATCGGCGAATTAAACTAACACGTGTACAAGTGGTATAAAATTGAATTCAGAAAATGGTAGAATTAAGGTTTCAGGAACTGCACTGATAGATTACTTACCTTCAACAACTTTTCGCTGCTAGATGTGACAAGATCATTATTTGCTTTTATACGTAACGTAAGTACCTACGCAGGCAGTAAAAATAGCGCAGTTAATTTAGAACCATTTCAAGTATCATGTTGTACTGCACAAACGCTGTTCACACTGACATCTTTATCGTTTCTGAGATTTGGGAGATTAAGGTTAGATCGAAATTAGAGACTGAATTTTGAACATCTTTTTGTTACGAGAATTGTCCTTCTGTTTATCATATCATAATATAATATGTTTGCGTAGGTTATTGTATAGGATATCCAATATTCCATGGCTAACCGACAGCCATAATGGGCTTCTCTTCATCGCCTGACCGGTCTAAATTCATAGATTATTTTTTAATATTTAGTCAACTATTTTGCACTAGTTCTTTACAATGTATATATTCTTACAGTTACCGAACAGCTTTCACTGAAGATATAAATTCATCTGCGCGGCAAGCTCGTTAATAAATTAAGTGGACGCATGTTATGTATCTGTTAAGAACCCGCATACGGTTGTTTACATTGTACTCATATATAATAACACATGTGAATACAACCATGAACACTGGTAACCGTTCATTGTACATTTCCATAACATTAATTTGTACACAGGCCTCTGGACTAATAGGACCTCCTAAGGCCGGCTTATTGTACTGATGCCGTAATTGGATCGTTTTGTAACGAAAGCATCATGATTTGAACATGAGCTAAGTTTAAGATAAACGGTGGATTAATACTGTCTACCCTCTTTAAAAAGATAGTGGGACTCGTCAAACTTGGTCTAGGACGTCAAAGATAATAATGTGCGTAAAACAGGCTGGCTGGCGTAGTGGACGTAAAATAAGCTGCAATGCAATGCAATTCTGTAAGCGCACCACAACGAGCACAACGTTGCGAGAACCTTGATAGAGATTGTCATTGGTCGGACTGGGTGACGTCACTGGAGATCGACTAATGACAATCTATAGCAAGGCTGTCGCAACGTTGTGCTCGTCGTTGTGCGTTTACAGAATTGCATTGCTGAATCCGCGAACTTCGTACCTACCGCCTAACAGTCGATTCTTTATTTATTTTGTTTTTTTTTAATTCGCTCCGTAAGAACCACAGATTAAGAAATACCTAGTTACTACGGTAAGAAACATCCTCGTAGGTACTTCAAGGAATATTCTAAAAAAAGAAATAGCGAAATCGGTTCGGCTGTTCTCGAGATATGCGCTTAGCAACACATTCAGCGATTCATTTTTATATTATAGAAGATTTGATACTGTCTGAAGTTTAGACGAATATCACTCATTGAAATAATATCCGTTAGGCGGTAGGTTTTGCTGTCAGTTTAACCACAGTCATGGCCGTGATTGACGAATAACCTATCTAATACGAGAAAATTAGGATTTGACACAGGAATAATTCCTGGTAGCAATTTTCTTTCAGAATTCATAGAGGGAGGTTACTGGCAGTCTAAATTTCGATTTGCGTGGTATTCGGTTCGTTGCGTCCGCCGCCATCTATAATTTAAGGGTACCTTTTTGTTTACTAAATAAGTCGTTTATTTTTAATTTTACAGGAAAAATTATTACTACAAAGTTGTTTGGAATTAAATTTTCTACAATTTTGCTGTTCGTAATTTTTTCCTAGGATCGATATTTTTTGATTTATACCCCAAAAAGTGGTAAATCTTTGTTTGACTTTTTTTGACTTAAGAAAAATGCCTAGTAGCAATTTTCTTTCGGAATTCATTAAGGGCGGTTACTAGCAGTCTACATTTGGTTTTGCGTGGTATTCGGTTTATTGCGTTATCGGCCATCTTGAATTTAAGGGTATATTTTTGTTTGCCGAATAAGTCGTTTAGTTTTATTTTTACACGAAAAATATTTACTACAAAGTTGTTAAGAATTAAATTTACTACCTTTTAATATTCATAACTTTCTCCTAGGACCAATATTTTTCGATGTATACCCCAATAAGGTGGGGAAATTGTATTCGATTTTTTGACAAAGGAAAAACTCCTAGTAGTTATTTTCTTTGTAAATTCGTTAAAGCAGGTCACTGGCAGTCTACATTTCGATTTGCGTGGTATTAGGTTCATTGCATTCTTCACCATTTTGAATTTAAGGGTGAAATTTCAGTTACTGAATAAGTCGTCTATTTTTAATTTTACACTAAAAATGGTAATTTAAAATTTGTTTACAATTAAATTTCAAAAAGAAAAAAAGATGTTTTATCACCATTATTTGTGTAAAACTAAAAATAGACGACTTATTCAGTAACTAAAATTTCACACTTCAATTCAAAATGGTGTAGAATGCAATGAACCGAATACCACGCAAATCGAAATTTAGACTGCCAATGACCTGCTTCAACTTATTTCCAAAGAAAATTAATACTAGGAGTTTTTCCTTTGTCAAAAAATCGAATACAATTTCACCACCTTATTGGGGTATACATCGAAGAATATTGATCCTAGCGGAAAATTATGAATACTAAAAGGTAGGAAATTTAATTCACAACAACTTTGTAGTAACTATTTTTCGTGTAAAAATAAAACTAAACGACTTATTCGGTAAACAAAAATTTACCCTTAAATTCAAGATGGCTGATAACGCAACAAACCGAATACCACGCAAAACCAAATGTAGACTGCTAGGGACCTTCCTTAATGATTTCCGAAAGAAAATTGCTACTAGGAATTTTTCATAAGTCAAATAAGTCAAACAAAGATTTACCACTTTTTGGGGTATAAATCAAAAAATATCGATCCTAGAAAAAATTAAGAAGATTTAAACTGTAGAAAATTTAATTCTAAACAACTTTGTAGTAACAACTTTTTGTGTAAAATTAGAACTACACGATTTATTCAGTAAACAAAAATGTATCCTTAAATTCAAGATCACGGAGAACGCAACGAACCGAATACCACGCAAATCGAAACTTAGACTACCAGGGACCTCCCTCAACGAATTCAGAAAGAAAATTGCTACTAGGAATTATTTCTAGGTTTGCCCCTTAATTGAGCTAAATCGGTTGAACTAATCTTCTAATGCGGTGACTGATAATTGCATAATGTTGATTGACGATTATCTGGATATTTTGATTTTTGCTTCATGCAATCAGCCATGACTTTTGAGTGAACGTGTAATGGCATTTAATCAATCACGCGTCCTCCCCGTCTAATGTTTTGCACCCCGAATAATATTATTTTATTTTAACTTTTGAAACAATCCCAGAGTTGTGAGAAACTAAGAATAATTCATATACAAACAAGAACGAAAGGTAAGTTTATTTATATGGGTAAAAAAATCCTATTTAATAGTCTTTTAGCGAACGCTTTCTTTTTACACCTTTTTTCCAATAAAAGCATTTCGTTTATGAATATCCATAATTAAGTATATTGTTTTGCATGAACACGTGTATTCCCTGTGAAGTTTTTGGTGTCAAAATGAAAGTGTAATGTCGACAGTATAACCATCATTGAAACGTAATTCATGACTGATGGCACGAGTGACGCTTGCGCATGTAATGGACGCCTAATTCGTTCCGCAGCAAGAATCCGTTAAACAGTGATTTTATTTCAACAAGGTACGTTTTTTTTCTGGATAAGTACCTACTATTTCACTAACATTATTTAATCTATATAATTATACTAGCTGTCCTGGCGAACTTTTCGTACCGCCATATTTTTTTCAACCTATTTTCTCACCGTTTAAACCTATCCTGGACATCCACGAATATTTCAAGACTAAAATTAGCCAAATCGATTCAGTCGTTCTTGAGTTATAAAATTACAACGAAAAGTGGCATCGATTTTTTTATATAATGATTGATTGATGATATAAGTGGAATATCACTCACTGAATAATCACGAAATCTCACAAACTAACGCCTATAAACAAGAAATTTGGCAGGTAGGTTCCTTATATGGTGTAGACATCCGTTAACACAACTAGACGCGACGGCCGCTAGTGATAATATTATGAAAGTCGTCATTGAATTTGCTATCGTCGCGGTTGACTATGGTTGACACTACCCAGAGGTTCTACTTAAAAATTTGACTACCAAGCAATACATAACGGTATCCAAGTCCAAAAAAAATATAGAATATTTAAAACAGTATGGTATTGCTTAATTAATAATAATATACATTACACACAGCCGTTACGACATTATAGAACATTTATTTTACAACTCACTTTTAAAGCACCCCTTTTGTCCTGATTAAATACAGCTCTCAGCGTTTGACAGTCATTCCTTCATTGGGATGCATCCATGCAACAAGATTTGCCCATAAAATAATCCACTATCTAAAGGGGAGAATGTGGAGTGAATAGGGCGGTCATCAGCCCTGTTCGGTCGAATAGGGCTCCCTTAGGTCAGCCTAAGGGAGCCCTAAGTAAAAATATATCCGAACCTATTAATAATAATTACATGATAATAATTGGAAATTAGAGGTAGACTGTATGGCTATTGCATATTTATCTAAATTGTATTGTATTAATTGTATTTGTGATGAAATTATTATTGTCTCTGCTTACCCCCGGAAGGAAATAGGCGTAAGCGTATGTATGTATGCACATACTCATGGGATGAATTTAATTTAATTTAAAAACGGGTGTCTCACCATCTATAACAATCTACTTATCCTTTATTTATCACTTTTTACCATTTTAAAGGCTTCAGCACTAGTTCAATAAACGATTTTAAAAAGACTGTTTAGTGTTTACTCTCAGCTTATTAAAAGGGGTTGTGTGAAATGCACGTCGCACGCGACTGTACCCGCACGCCTAAGGCAAAATGGACTTGCAACGTCAATTATTATGTTGATGGATCCTCAACAAAACGCAATTAGAAGAATGCGATGCTTCTGGTGCCCCTGTTTTGTTTTTCGTGACTCACTCGTTTAATATGTACAAAGCAATGACCCTTAATACCAGAGACATGGGAATAATACAATTGAATGTTTCGTTCAAGCTTAAAACAACTTTAGAACTGGGTACATTCTTGTTACCAACTTTTATTTGTTAGTTAGTGAAACATGCAAGCTGTATTCATTCCGATGATAATGTATTTATAGAATGTTGAGCTTATAATATTTTTGATGCCAAAATAACGTATAGTGAATTACGTGTAGGTACATGGCGGTTTTCCCAGATAGTCATTACTATAAGTAAATTGTATCCGTGTCGACAAGGACTGCAATCTAACTTACTATAGTCTAAACATATTTAATACGCCGTACAAAATTGTTGGTGCAGCTTTAAACAACCACCGATCACCACCAATCTGCAAAAGCCGGTCCATTTTCGTATTTTTATAGTACTAGCGTTGAATCTAGAGGGTCTTTCAGCCAGATATTAAATTAAAACTCGACAAGAGCTTCTAAGCGCTCCATAAAGGGCACACGTCCCCATGGACAACAAAGCCGTGACAAAGGAGAGATGCCTAATAATTATATTATGGGATGAATGATACGGTGCTATCTAGACTCAAATATAGCATCCCTTTATTGGGAATAATCCTACCCACATGCATTATTGTGACTCCTGTTAGCTGGATCAACGTCAGTGAGCCTACGCGCCCTCTTGTTGATTATAATATCACGCACACACAAGCGGGGTATTATGCAATATTACTACTACGAGTATAAGTAAATTTTCATAAGAACATTTCAAGCGGCTCTTAATTTATTTGTGTATTGGATCTTGAATATGAACCTCGATGTTAATAAGTAACGGTTAAATCTGATCTAAATAGATAAATTTTGATATTAACATTCCCATTAATATGTATTTAAGATACGCTAAAGTATTCCAATTTTAGTGGGTCAATGTAAAATTAATCTTAATAATCGATACAAAGAAACAAAACGAGCAGTTCATTAGCGATACAGCTAATCAAAAATTTATATACACATAAATATTCATATTATAGACTACTGGCCCGTGTACAAAAATGATGGGTCATTTGAACCACCAGGTGACCTTTATAGAACGATATAAGAGCATAAAATAATAAGATTCAGCACTATGCCGTCACTTGTAAGCTGTCCAACTGAGTGCAGGTGAAGAAGAGGGGGTTGTAACCCACGATTACTTCACCATGTCGCATGATTTTTGTACGGCGTTGCGGAATAATGGATTAGAAGCAGTATTGAAGTATTATGAAACTGATGCCGTACAAAATCAAATGACCAAAGAACAATGCCCACTTTTCACCTGTCTGATCAGAATAAGCAATTTGCCCGTATTGCCTAGATAATTAGCTCATAAAATAGCATATTTTTTCTATTTTTAACCAAAAAACTTAGAAAGAAAGTGTTAGGCTAGAAAATCAGATATCAGTTTTTTAATGATAATCAAAATGATCAGCAATATATCAATCTGCGTAAGACGAAATTCACCATCTTAAAGCAGAAACCATAGACGGAAAATATTCTCTACTCTCTGTCACGTTGTGATTATATTCTCTTTAGAGATGTTACAATCGGGACTATTTAGAATAATCGTATTAATGAACAAATGACTTGACAGATATTACGTTATTCTTCCTGTTACCCAGTGGGACAAATATTAGTCACACACACACACACACACACACATAATCACGCCTTTATCCCCGGAGGGTTAGGCAGAGGTGAATGAACACTCACATTTCACTAAATCATTGTATTGGGTCCCACGTAATAGGGGGTGAGCCTATTGCAGTAAATAATAGTGGCTGTTTGCACTACTTTTCTATCAAACGACTACGTCCAGTTATTCAATATAATGTAAATGTTATAGGCAATGTGTATAATGCAGGCATTCTATACAATACCTAGGAAATGTATAGAATGCCGGGGTCGTTCAGGCAATGTATGAAATGATATTCAATGTTTAAACTATTTTACACTTTGCTTAGGAAATGTATAGAATACCTAGGCATTGTATAGAATGCCGGTCGAAGCATAGGTAATGTATGTAATCTATTTTTCTTCTCTATGATTTAGTTAGATAGATACTAATCTTTTGAGAGCTAATCCTAATTTCAACTTCCACCAGCGAAAGTGCTGATAAGACAGGTGTTCTATTGGTAGGTATGCCTAAGTACCTACGTGTTTTTTGCGTAGAATGTTTCTCACATAGCAGTGAAAGCAAAGCTGCACATTCCGACTTGGATAGATTAGGTTAGAAGGTAAATGCGGGAGTGGAGCGGAGCTCCCGCATTAGCCTTTATGGTTATTTTTTTTATTAACATACAGAATTTCTATAGGCCACGGCAACCACTCTCTTACCATCATCCCTGTGCTTGTCAGCCACCTAACCTGATGGAAAGAGAGTTGTTACCGTGGCCTAGAGAGATCTGCATGGTTAAAAAAAAATTACCACGAACCTAACTTCTAACCTAATCTATCCAAGTCGGAATGAACAGTTTTTCTTTCAGCAGTAATATCCATTTTTCAAATCCATAGAGGGCTTCTTAAGGGATCGCAAATAAATGACGCTTTGTTAATCTATTAGGTACTTTGTTTGCTAGCAGTACTTATTTATTAAGGTGAGACGAATTTTCGCACATGAAATATCATTTTAAAGAGACGAATTTACAACAACCCGTCCAATAAACACATTGCCTGATGCGCTTCTGGCATTTAATACAATACCTAGGCAATGTGTGAAATTAATCGTATTATACACATTGCCTGAACGTTTTAGGCAATGTATAGAATTCTATACAATGCCGGATTATACACATTGCCTATAACATAAATACGAAATAGTGACCAACTTTTCCTTCATACTTTAACAGGCTTAGGATTAACGCACGCACATAGATTATTGTCGCTATTATTTTGACTATTACCTAATAAAATATCAAAATAATATGAAATAATCGTATTAGGTATACCTAGTAGGTATACCACTGTTATATTGTGTTACTGGTACCTGCTACGATTACAAATAATAATTGTATTTGTCCTCTCTCTACGCTATAAACAAACACCGACTTTGACATGACAGTGACAGCTTCATTTGGTTTCATGGTTTCGTTTTATTGCTGATGTGTAGTGTAATTCCTCTTTCTGTTGCGTTCAAATTCAATTTGATACTCTGATATCACCCCATTTGAGAGGAGAGCAATGTCCGCATCCGTGGGATCCTTGTCCATGACATAGCAGATAAAATACAGGAGAGCCTCATTGCTGGACAAGTTTTTCGGCAACCCTCAGGCTACGTGTATGATAAAAATGTCTGGCAATACCGCCCCGCCGCCGGGTAGCAGAGCAAACCTAAGAAGTCTTAGCTCAACTATCATTGTAGAATGTGTATGCGTGCCAATTATCTCATTACCAGTGATACCCAAAACAGTGAAAAGTGGAGACAGACCCTAAGGGCCAGTCCACACGGTGCGTTGTTTGCGTTGCATCGACGCAACGCAAATATTTTGACACATAGCCGGCCACACGGGCGCTGCGTCACCGCAGCGCAGCGTTACTACGATGCAGTCACAGTCACAACGCGTACACCCCCGCCCGCTTCACCAACGGGGCTGCAGCTCCGTCGTGTGTGCGTTGCGTCGACGTAGCGCGCCGTGTGGACACTATGATTATTTGTATGTAAAACAACGCGACGCAGTGGCACAGTGCTGCGTCGACGCAACGCAACGCAACGCGCCGTGTGGACTGGCCCTAACCTTTTAGAAAAGTCGGAAGACAGACCCTGGGCTCTAAGATTCCTGCCTTCAATTCAAAACACAACATTATTTTGACGATGATTATAATAAGAGAACACATACATTATAAAAATAAAAAAATAGACGAATAAAAATACCAATTGTAGTGAATAAAATGTTGTAAGGTTGTATTATTAATATTCATTTTTGACTTTTCATATTGTCATTTCTGTAATAGCAATAAAGTTAAAAAGTATTTTATTTAGTTATTGTTGAATGCAAAAATTCCCTCAGCCTCAGTGGCATGGCGGTAGTGAACTCGAATGCTACGCAGGAGGCGCGGGTCGATTTCTGCTCAGTGCAAATATTTGCATGCATGAATATGTCTACTTGCATTGACCTGGGTCATGGTATCTCCGTGCCTTGGAGAGCACGTTAAGCCGTCAGTACCAGTTATCATACGAACAACTAATGGCAGTCGTTAGGGGTAGTTAGAGCCCTATAAATCCAACAACTAGTCTACACAATACTTTAATGTCACCAATGGGTTTTGGAGGTCATATGGCAGTTGCTTCACCGAAAATATGTAAGTTCAGCCGCGTCATGGTAGTACTGGAAGAGGTGGACCCCGGACTCTGAAGCAAGGCCGTGGATGTAACCAGAATGAATGCAAGGCTGATGATGATGATGACAAAAATTGCAAACAGTAAATTGTATGTTGAAAGCTCATTTAATCACTGAATATGAGCATATGACATGAAATAAATCTAAATTATTACCTATATCTTGTTAATCTTGACTGTGAAGAATTAACTTTTGATAATATGAGATCGTCATCATCCTATGTAGCGTTAGACCCGGTCGCACCCGCGTATAAGTAAAATGTATGTCAGAACACGATCATTGGTTGTTAGGGGTCCATTACACGCTAGGTTTCGCCATGGTTTAACCATCAATCACGCCGTGAGTGACCAATAACATAACGTCTAATAACCGATTGACCAATAATATTCATGATTGACGGCATGATGCATGACGTTTGCATGAGCGTGTAATGGACCCCTTAAGTTTTTTGACACTGTCACACAGTTCATTAGTCAAAGCACAGATAAATAAATACTTTACCTACACGTTTTAATACCTTGAATATACATTTTTCTGTCTAAAGATTTAAACCATTATTGGTTTTATGGTTTTAAAGATGCAGTATCTATTCATCAATGATACCAGTACAGTAATACGATAGCATTTTAAAAATGTAATGACAGGTCAACGGATGTATGGAAAGTGGGCATCATTCTTTACCCTGGTAATGTCGGAAAATAAAATAAAAATTCCGACTTTGTGGCTCACCATTTTTTGTACAGCACTACGCGTTTGCTTGTTATTTTTCATGGATCTATCGATGGTAAGAATGCCGTACAAAAATATATGACCAAAATGTACTCACTCTACCTGTACTTTGTACCTGTACTCACCTGCACTCAGTTGGACAGCTTACAAGTGACGGCATAGTGCTGAATCTTATTATTTTATGTTCTTATATCGTTCTATATAGGTCACCTGGTGGTTCAAATGACCCATCATTTTTGTACACGGGCCAGTAGTCTATTAGCTTTACTAAAGAAGTTGTATCCACGATGTACCATCAGCTATCGTTGGTGAGTTATTTTTTAAATTCTATACGGCCAGTAGTACCTGCCTAGGTTTAAGAAATTGTGAAAATTCTCTCTTCCTTCTCTTTGAAGTGAAAAATTTTAAACGCGTTGAGCACTTTTTTGAGAAGTTAATACCATACACTCCTAAAGGTCAATATTATTCCAATTTTATCTTCACTAAATTGCGTTTATTTGCGAGTTCTCACTCGCAAATAAACGCATCAAAGAATTACAATGTTACAGTACTAATAGACAATAGCATTGCATTGAGGGTGGGTGAAAGGAAGGGCGCGTGATCCCCCAGTCGATGACAAATATACCTATCTAGGGGGCACAGACGAATCCGCCGACACTAATTAAATTCTGCCTGGATACAGCGCACATAGCGCTACACAAATTGAAATGTGATGTCACAATGTGCCTGCAAGTTAGGGGTCCTAAAATAGCGTTCAATCATTTCCCGTCAAGTGTGAGTTGCTTTTAGGCTTTGTAAAAAGCTTAAGTGGATTACTAGGTAGTGTTGACGTCGAGTGCAAACCAATCAATAAGAGGCAGTCGTTGACATCAAAGCTATTAGCGAATAAAACTGTTTGTTTTGCTCACGGAGCGTGAATCGCGCTGCGTCAGGCAGATTTACAATTAGGTAAATTGGAATTAACGCTTTCGAATAAATTACGCTTGCCGTGGACGCTCTATGACGACGGCCATTGCAATCAAAATTAGATGGCATGCAACGCGAAAGCTTTAAATTTTAGAAATAATGTATGGCGACCCCGTGTTTCTTGAAGAGAGCGGCATCTTCCTTGCAAGCGCAAACACAACCTTTACTATTTCTAATGTTTCTATTTCTATACTAAGTTAAGCTGTCTACTGGTAGATATTTTTTTTAGTTACTGCCGTTAACAGAACGACAAGATAAGTGATTGATACAGAGTACAAGGTTATAAGTAAATGTCAGTCAGTGGCCAATCGTAGAAAGAGGAGACAGGATGAGAATGAATGATTGTAATAAAGTAGGCCTACAATAGTTACTGTTAATGTGAAATATGTGGACGGCAGTAGAGTGTTGGACTGCTACTTCGGTTTCCGTTACATCTCGATCATCTTCCAATTGACAAACGTCACTACTGGTAGGAGCAGTTGGTTTGGGCCCTGAAGATCTTATCATTTACCCGTCATTTACCCTTAGGTGAAGATATTATTAAGTGTGCAGTGTGTACGTACCTTTGCACATCCATACAATTCCGCCAATTATGATGATAAACAGTGCTGCTATCTTGGTGAACATGAACACATTCTGTATCCTCGTAGTAAACTTCACGTCATATGCATTTATAAAAGTGAGGAGACCTGCAAAAAGGTTTCATTTTACTTTCTAATGAAAAAAAAAACAACTATAAATCAGGGGATTGAATTAATTCGTATCAATACAGGCTTACTGGTAACTCGACGTATTTCTAGCAGGGGGTGTTAGTGAGCCCAAAATGCCCCTCTTATACACGCTGCCAGGAATACGTCGAGTTACCAGTAATCTTGTATATTTATTTGTTTACACGAAATAGGTTATCTACCAGTGGCGAGGGGTGAATGTTCATAATGGACTATGCAAAGCGAAGCCGGATTGGGTTATAGGGACTACTCGCCACATGATAGCTAGATAATATCGGGATATAATAAACCGTGCGACAAAAATAATAAATGGATGACTGATAATAATGAGTTACTTTAAATACTGAGTGGGCGACTAAAATACTGAGTGACCCGTGAATTTCGTGATACAGAAAGTGTGTTTATTTTTGTACTCTACATTCAGTAATTTTGACACCCATAAATTGAATAAAATGATTCTTCACTATAGCTGCCAGCCTATTATTTTTACTACCTGCTTTTCGGATTAATTTGTCGCCGCGTTAAATAGAGTACATGCCGATAATATCTACATGTGAGGTATTTTAAAGGGGTTATCGTAGGTACACTTGACTGCATATTATTGTCCATAGTTCCATACCTACATTTTGCAAACAAAAACATTATTCTGAATGCTTCCTAATATGCATTTGCTTCATCCGGATGCCAATAAAAAGCGTCAGACCCGGTCACATCCAAAGCTTGTCCCTTGGAACCTTAGTTTACGAGTCCGTTCACCTACTCTTTCTCTTAATGTGATTTATCTGAAGTTTTACAGGAGCTGATGCAATCTGACCGCCCAATCCAGGGAGGAGTGGCTGCGGAGCCTCGACCGTCAGTCAGGAGCATGCCCGGCTTGAAAGAGAGGTTGGCTTGGCTTCGAATATAATATTGGTGACCACATACATATTACCACAGAGATTTTTAGAATAGTACATTCGGGAATAGGTTACAAGTTTGCGGGAACACCTGCTAAACAACGGACGAGGCTCTGGTTCTACCGGCCTTTCCTCTTCCGGTGTGAGGTAAGACGACAGTCGCTCCCGGAAAACCGGCATACCAATCGAAAACAATAAGCGGATGCTTCAAAGAGCAAACTTTGAGCGGAACAGCGAAATCGTTATGAGATTACTACAGGTCGTTGGAACAGACATAGACGCAGTCGTAAGCAACGGCGAACAGTACGAAATAAACGGTTATTGGCATAGATTTTATTTGCAAGGGGAAGGGAAATTGGAAAGAGGCGATGAAGTGGGGCCGCCTGCGGCCGTCTCACCAGCCATACGAGTGCAGGAAATTGCTACTCTCTGTGGATATTAAGTGAAAGTTAAGAGCAGGCGCCAAAGGATTTTTCGCTTGCAAAATATGAGCACCGCAAAATCTTTTGTAATTCGTGCACCTGAAACCTTCGGTTAATTAGCTATCTCCGGTATTTTAGGGTACTTTCTCTCCAGGTTAGGTCGAAATCTTCCAACTTTGACCCTGTATAGAAACATCCAGATCCTTGCAAATACATTTTCTTGTGAAACAAAAATTTGCACTGAACTGTAATTAAACCAGTGACCTCTAAACAGTTGAATGCTTTACCGCCACGCCATCCACATAGGTCGTCAACAAAAATGTATAAACACGAAACATGTTATGTACCTAATTACAGTGAAAAACACTAATTTGAAATTATAATGAAGATATTCAAGTCAATCGCAATAGGAAACGTCTTTAGAATTTTTTTTTTTTTTTTTCATAATTTACGAGTGTTTTAATGTATGAAACAAGTAGTTTTAGAGAAAAACAACTTTGGATTATTTGCCCAAACAAACATCCTCTCACCCCAAACGCATCAGCACTTTTCCCTAGAATGTATTGTTTTGTTAGAGTACCTATCTAAATGGCATATGTGTTTGGTATCAAATTCATGTATGTTCATTTTGTTCCCTCATAGCTCCTCAACTACTTATTAGAACTAGACATATATGACTTATGAGGTATCGTCAGAAGCGTCTTGATCGTCCGCTGGTTATAGGCTATATGACGTGTCACTAAATCTAATGTGACGCCTTCTAGCGGTCATAAAGTGTATTGAAAAATAAATTTGAGATAAATATACCGTGTTTGGTATCAAATTTAAAAGCTCAATTAGCATATTTCAAATATGTATAAATTATAGCTGTTGTTTGCTCCGAAATAATAAAATAAATAAAAAAATAACTTTAAAAACTAAAACCCGACTACTGAAAAATCACGGTACGCACCTTAAAAATATTAAACAAGAAAATATCAAGGATAGCCGTGGTCGTATGTCACTTACCTACTCTAACAAAACAATACATTCTATTCTAGAGAAAAGTGGCATACGACCACGGCTATCCTTGATATTTTATTGTGTAATAAGATGATTTTTCAGTAGTCGGGTTTTTTAATAATAAGGTAATGTTTCCTTTGTGTGAAATGCGCTATCTCCAGTATTTAGTTAGAGTACTTTCCGTTCAGGTAAGGTCGAAATCTTGCAGCCTGTATAGTTCTGTATCTGTATAGAACTAGATAATATCCCTAAATAAAGACCTATGTAAGACACTTAAATGCACAATTATTAATATTATATTCATACCTAAAATAACTACACATGCACAATGTATCAACGCACGATAGATTAAGAACCCATGTAAAATACTGTACAACAATTAATGAAATAAAGATTATTATTATTTTAGTGTATTTTTTTATTCTCAACTCAATGAGTTGGTTTTTATTATTATTATTCCTCTTTATTATTTTAAAACTCTTATAAATTATATTTTTATTATTATTATTATTCTTTTATCTCTGTGCCAAATTTCATCCAAATTCGTTTAGCCGTTTTTTTAAGGAAAGATAATAAAAATCATTTATCCATTCAACTACACTACACATCGAGAATATTAGTACAATATTGACATGTTAATATCCAATACCAGTCACTCAGCACTTTATATGTAGATATCATAGACTAATCTGTTTACAAATCCGAGGTTACAATAATTCGCACCCGGTTGAAAGTTGATAGGATTGTTTAAAACACAATCATACATGAAATCGAGCCGATACCTGGATTTTTTTTATTCGGGGTTTAAGGTCATGAAAACGGGGTTTTCACGATTTTCAGCAAAACTATCGCCATATCAATTTTAGCAAAAAAATGTCTGAGACAAAGTTAAAGATCATGTCATTTTCTGTTAAAATCGGCCAAGTGCGAAATGGACTCGCGCACTAAGAGATCCGTGCGAAACTGAATCGAGGCGCGTACTTGTGGTACAGTCTTGAACTTTGTTTCAGACATTTTATGATGAATCTTACCGTTTTGCTGATAATCGCGAAATACCCATTTTAGTGACCTTTGACCTTGAATTAAAAGAAATCTAGGCATCGGATCAATGTCCCCACACCGGAAGAGGGCCAGATCGAAAGATATGGCCCTGGGTCGGCCGGGGTGCGAGGGATATGGCTACGACAATCTCACCTCCGGCAACTGTCGGGCCACAGACGGGGTGCGTTTTAGTCGATTCGAGTCCGACATAACTGTGACATAACCTCCTCCTCCAGCGGCTCCGGCGGGAGCGGTATCCGTGGGGATTTTTCGCACGATAAAAAAAGGCATCAGATCAATTAGGACTTTTTATATTTCATTAATGGTGGTATTTTGAACAATCCTACAAACTTTCAGCTGGGTGCGAATTATTGTACCCTCCCTCACTATTATGATTTGATTTATATTGACCGGGGTATTAAGTAATTAAGTAATGCCAATGAATTTGTTCTATTAGTAGGTACTAAGTATTATTACTAGGTATTATAATAATACGTAACTTTATATTTATGTTAGAACATACACAAATACAGTCACGCCACGTTCTCAGTGGGGCAAGCAGAGACCACATGTTTCCACCTGCTACGATCCTGGCATACAACTTTCACTTCTTCTATTTTCATCATTTTTATGTTACTAGTGTTGATATACACTCCACAAAAATCAAGGTGCATTGGCCTTTAACAGTCTTAATAACTGCTTAGTTTATATCTTTAATGACTACCTAACCAGTCAATTTGGTTTCATCCGATCAACCAGATTGACCGGCTAGCAGTGACGAGCAAGGCTTGTGCGACGCCTTATATTACGACCACCTCACCCCAGTAAGCCTCACCCCGTTGCAGTTGCACATGCGCGCTACGAGTCAACTCCAGACGATGCAACTAGGACCTACCTACACCAATGATATTCTATGTACCTATATTGTTTGAAAATAAGGCTCCACAACGGCTGACTTGATTTAACTATATTATAGTGTTAGTTGAAGATGTCTAAATCGCGTTATTAAAACTTGTACTGCCTACTTTCGAAGAAAGTAACAGAAGAGAAGAGTCATCCTCATTCTCCGAGCCCATCTAAACTAGTTGGGTCGGCTTTTTAGTCTAACTATGAAGCGACTCGGATATTTTCCGTGAAGCCAATGCCATCTGACCTCTAGAACTCATTGATGATATAAAATGTTCTGTAGTAGCCATTAATTTTTCTTTTAGTTTATGATTTGCAAATAGGTACCGCCTGCTATCATATTTGTTTCGATCTTTTATACAGCAGTCGGGTTTCTTTTTATTTTTAACTACCTGTTGCCCGCGGCTTTGCCCGCGTGGATGTCGTTTATCGCGTGGTGTTGTAAATAGTGCTGAAAGTTGAGCGTTGAACGCTGATTAGACATTGTACTCGCCTTTCTATTCGACTCAAGGAGGTAGGTACTTACACGACGGTATATTCGTCTCAATCGAGCAGTCCGACTGGGGAAGTATCTCCGCTCTACAGAAGGCCGCGGCTTAATAACCTCGTGTTGTGTTTCCGACGGTGAGTAGGGTAACCAAAGCTCACTGGAGAGGAGCTTGTGCTTTGTGCTGTCAATGGGAAAACCAAAGGCTTATCTTTTGCGCTGACGGCACAGATTATCTAAGTTCTTACAGGGTAGGCAGCACGAGTGTGACTCCCCTGGTGTTGCACTCACCCATAGGCCACGGTCCCCCACCCTCTCCCCTACTCCTTCCCCTTTCCCGTTGTATCTCTTGTCTACTCCACTATACCCCTCACCACGTTCTAATCCAGGGATGGCCAACCAATGGCAGGCGTGCCAAAGGTGGCACGTGGCACAACTTTCTGGGCACGCCAGCAGTGCCATCAGAAAGTAGGTATTTAGATGACTCTACTGATCTCTACTCCCCATACCTTTGCCCTTCCCCCACCCTCTCCCCTACTCCTACGCTTCCCCGTTGTATCTCTTGTCTACTCCACTATATCCTTCACCACCTCTAAGTAATCTGTCTTTGTGTGGAAAACGATTTTGTAACTGATCTTAAGACAGTACCGACATCTATTTCATACCTGACAAATTAGAAATTGAAAAAAAAAGAAACTGAATAAAAAATGCTTATAATACGTCCAGTTGGAACGAAACCGTAGTAAGTTCAAAACCGCGTTAACGCCATCTAGTTACGTATGTGGAAATAAATTCATTGACAAAAAAATAACAATTTCATGATTAAAATCGTGTTTGTTTACACAACTGTAAATGTAAATTAAAGTCTATTTATTTACATACTTGCTCGGATGTAATAAGATATAAAATTTCATCCATAAGAATAAAAAAGCGCCATCTATATTTCCGCTCATATTCTGTATAATATCAATATTGTTCACAACTCCGGTTCTACTCAACCGATTGCGATCAAACAAACGTAAGATTTTAAGTCTGACCAAGCCCTTTTTAACAAAAAAAACCGCATCAAAATCCGTTCAGTAGTTTTTGCGTCCATCGCGGACAAACAGACAAACAGACAGGAAATGAAAAAAAAATATTTTCGTGTTCAGTATCGTTAACATAACATAACCCAAGTTTTTTTTTAAATATCTCCAATGTACAGACACGACCACTTTACAATTTTATAATAGTATAGACTAGCTGTTACCCGCGGCTCCGCCCGCGTGGAATTCTGATCCCATTTATCGCTGATATATAGCCTATTTGTTATTCTGATGTATAAGCTATATTATTGTAAAGTTTCATTATAATCCATTCAGTAGTTTTTACGTGAAAGAGTAACAAACATCCTCACATACATACAATACTTACATCCTTACATACATCCACACATACTTACAAACTTTCGCGTTTATAATATTAGAAGAATAATTTATTTTTTCGAAGCCATTCATAGCAGCGTATTGTACTCTTTGGCCTTCTGAACAGTTTGCCACATTTAACGTCCAGTTTCGTAACCAGGTAATTGGATTGAAGCATTTGAGAGATAAGTTATTCAAAGAACCTTTTGGGGTGCCGTTCTCTAAATCCAAAAGTGGAATCTCGTCAATGTCACCCCGGCATGAGCTATTCACGAGGTACTCGTACTCATGCTAATTGGCGATACTTTTAATGGAGCTCGGTACAGGGAGACAGGTAAGACGTTCAAAGTTATACCTATATCGTTTATTATGAGTATTTATGAGGAACGTTATTCTTAAAACTTCAATAAAATGAATAAAAGAAATACAGTGATAATAAGATAAGACAGAGTAAGTAGTTATCACTATCACTACATATTATAAAACAAAGTCGCTGTCGCTGTCTGTCCGTCCCTATGTATGCTTAAATCTTCAAAACTAGGCAACGGATTTTGAAGCGGTTTTTTTAGGGTTCCGTAGCCAAATGGCAAAAAACGGAACCCTTATAGATTCGTCATGTCTGTCCGTCCGTCTGTCTGTCCGTCCGTATGTCACAGTCACTTTTCTACGAAACTATAAGGCCTATGCTGTAGAAACTTGGCAAGAAGATGTATTCTGTGAACCGCATTAAGAATTTCACACAAAAATAAAAAAAAAGCATTAAATTTTGAGGGTAAATAAATAGTTTGCGCGAGAGACACTTCCAAAGTGGAAAAATGTGTCCCCCCCCCCCCCCCTCTAACTTCTAAAATAAGAGAATGATAAATCTAAAGAAAATATATGATGTAAATTGTCATGCAAACTTCCACTAAAAATTGGTTCGAACGAGATCCAGTCAGTAGTTTTTTTTAATACGTCATAAACCGTAATTTTCGCCTTTGCTACTACGGAACCCTTCATGGGCGAGTCCGACTCGCACTTGGCCGATTTTATTTAATAAATAGAGTGATTCAAGAGGAAGGTTTATATGTATAATACATGTATACTATTGTAGAGGAACACTGATAAACCGGGATCAGAATACCACGCGGGCGGAAAATATGGCGGTACGAAGTTCGCCGGGTCAGCTAGTAAACTATAAGCAAATGATATACGAAAAATCACAAAGTAAAATAGTCGTACCTAATAATAAAAAGAACGTACCTATTATACTCCATTCGGTTAGTTTAATTAAAGGTAAGTAAACCATCTTGTAGCAACTTTTTATAAAAACACATTAAACAAATAAACTATAACTTAACTGACTAACTAGTGCTTAAATTTCGGTTTTTAGTCTTTAAAATGAGTTCCTAAACAGAACAATACATATATATGTATAAACTGAATTTTTAAATAAAACATATTAAAAAGACACATCAAGATTGTTTACGTTTAGTTAATTATGTATGTACCTAACCGATTGGAGTATATGTGTCTCATAGTTTTGCAGCAAGAATCCTTATATAAACATGTCATCAAAAGAAAAAACAATTTAAAATTAAAATAAAGACACGGAAATCATTTTACAATACTAAATACCATAGGAATATTAAGGAAAAAAAACCATTTTATTAAAGAACTAGCTTTTGCCCTCGGCTCCGCCCGCATGGATGTCGGTTATCGCGACCAAACATAGCCTATGTCCTTTCTCAAGGTCTAAACTACCTCTATACCAAATTTCATCAAAATCGGTTCAGTGGTTTAGGCGTGAAAGCCCGACAGACAGACAGACAGACAGACAGACAGACAGACAGACAGACAGACAGACAGAGTTACTTTCGCATTTATAATATTAGTAGGGATTTGTTTCCTATTTAAATGGGATAGTATATGAACTCCGAACCCATAGGTATAAGGAAACTTTCATTTCATTTAGTCGAGTTTATCTTTTCGTTTTAATCAAAGACAGGTTTTTTGTTTCATTAGGGAATTTGCTATAAAAGCGTATAAAGTTACTCTGAAATTACTTAATTGGTGGGCTTGTGGAGTCGCATATCGGAGGAATTGAAAGGTTGTAGTTATGTCTAGTGTTAATATAATGTGCCTCGTAAAGTTACATAATATTTATGGGCACATAAATCGAATTTATAAAAATGTATTGCAATAGGTTGCATAAAATTTTATTAATTCAACTATGGATGGTTCGCACAGCTTGCTTTTGTAAAATACAAGGTGATTTTGTAGTCGTTTCGGAGCGAAATATTTTGGAGTTACAGAATATCTACTAGACAGTTTCGTTAATTAGCCACTTTCGCCAACCGGTCACTTTTGAAATTAGTCAATTTCATTAATATCCTTAATTCGTCACTTTCCTTAATTCGTCAGTTGGCTTATCTGGTCAGTGTATGAATCTCGTCAGTTTATAAATTTCAATTGATTTCCGTATTTGGTCAGTTGTAATGCAATCACCATAATTATAATTTAAAACGGTCGGTATTTTTTTGGACTGTACCTACCGGTCTATTTATTTGGGGTAGGTTAGATTAATGTGTAGCAAGACAAACAGGCATAAATATACCAGCCAAAAATAGAAATGGCAGTGGATTGAATTGGATAAACGCATCACAAATATAGTTTCTACTTGCATGATAGAAGATCTATTTGAAGAAGGAAGGAAAGAAGTTTGGGACTGCTTGATAAAATTAGATCTTATTAATACTATAAGAAACAATACACGTGTTAACTAATCAATTTACATTTTTATCAACAAATTGCAAAATCCAAGATTAATTTCCCATTTTTTTAAGTTTATAATATAAAAATCCGATATGCCGATATAAACGACTGTAAATCTAGTCAAAATGCATAAACTGACGAGATTTTTACATTGACCTGATAACCCAACTGACGAATTAGGGATAGTAACGAATTAAGGATTTTAATGAAATTGACCAATTGCAGAAACTGACCAGTTGATGAAAATGACTAATTAACCAAACTGTCGAGTAGATAACTAACTCATATTTTGGGCACAGTTTCGATAGCGAAAGCGTCTAGAAGCGTTCAGTCGCGTATGGTCAAACTCGCAATCGGTCAAGTAACTGAAAAACCGTCAAAATCGTATTAGGTCAAAATTGCGATTGGTTCATATCTCAACCTGTCAAAATAGCAATTGGTCCATATCGCGAATGGTCATATTTGCATTTTTTCTAATCGCAAATAGTCAAGTTCGCAAACAGTCAAAATCGCAAACGGTCAAATTCGCAAACAGTCAAGATCGCAATCGGTCGAATATTTTACTTTACAAGTAGCTCGTAGGATAATGTATACCAATCCGTCGCCTTATATATTAAATTGGACCAATCGCGCCTTAAGGTTACTAAACTGTTACAGTCAAATACAAACAATACTGAAGATTAAAAATAAAATTAAGGTTCAATAGTATTTATTAATAATCAACACGAAAAACTTTACATAAGGTATTAAATATATATACTTATAATTTGTGGCATATATAATAACAATAACATAATATTTTACTAATAATTATTTTACATAATTATTGGTTAAAATAACCAGGTTACATATAGTCCTCATAATGTATGTATATACATTATATTACCTATCTACTAGATCTATATCTATACTTATCATTTTTCTATGCTTTTTCATATAAAAATGTATTTTATAGTAAGCCACAGAAAAAATGCAAACCTAATTGAGAATTTAAATTAACTAAGAAAGAATATAATAAATGGCAACAATTGAATGAATTAAGAAAATTTATTCAATTTTTGCCATTTATCACGTATTCGGCAATTAGTACTATTTTCATAGATAACTGGTAAGGCTACAAAAATCCTTACTAATATTATAAATGCGAAAGTAACTCTGTCTGTCTGTCTACCTTTTCACGCCTAAACCGCTGAACCGATTTTGATGAATTTTGGTATAGAGATAGACCCTGAAGGACATAGGCTACCTTTTATCCCGAATTCCGATCCACAAAGATGTTAAACTGTTGAAAGGTTTTGAAAAATTGTGGTAAAACAGATAACTTCACCCTTGAATAATACATAAAGACATACCTTTAGTATATCTACGTATAGATGAATACAAAATTCATCTACAGCCACTTGACGTTTTGCTATTTTGACGTTTTGCTATTTTGACGGTTTGCTAATTTGACGGTTTGCTATTTTGATGGTATTAATCTAGCGGGAAAAAAAACTTTTTTTTTTTGTAATGTATGTGGAAAATGTACAGGTGAAAGGCATACTGTATGGGGGTTGTAAAAAAAAAAAGGTTTTTTTTTTTCGCCAAAATAATACTTCCAGACGATTTTGCTAACGAAACTGTGCCCAAAATCTTTCGCTCCGAAACGACTATAAAATCACCCAGTATAGTTTATATTTAGATCATCGGCACTGCCTCAGTGGAGAATGCCGTTCGTAATATCATAAAATGGCTGAAATAAAATAAATATACTAGATGTATACAATACATGTGTATTGAAATCTAAGCAATAATTATCATTCCCATAACGATTTCCCTGTTGCGTTCAAAATTGCCCACCCACGTTCCGCTTGTTGTTTTCGATAGGTATGTCGGCTTTTCCGGAAGCGAGTGCCGTCTGACCAACCTCGAGAAGAAAGCCTACGTCAGAGCCTCGTCATTGTTTAGCAGGTAAGGTTGGCTTGGGGCCCCGATGGGCGCCTGCACATCCGCCTAATCAGTTACAGATCACAGAATTTATGTATTTTAGTAGTTTGGCATCGATAGTTTAACCTAAAAACAATAATACAAACCTAAAATCTAAAAGACTTATCTGTGAGGCTAATCACTCCGCTAGACACGCAAGCACACAGCGACTAATTAATTTTATAGCAAGTACTTCACATTTGCAAGAATACTTACATATAGTCGCAGCCGCTATTAGTTTTCTGCATACAGGGTCTATGGGGCAGTCAGGAAAAATCGGATCCAAAATGTTGTTAGCAAACGTGAGAGACATTATAGCATTCGTGCTCGGTCTGAAAAGAAACAATGAGTAGGTATGTATTTATTTTTATATAACATTTCTTAGACTAAAGTTATCGAAGTATAGGCTTATTAAAATACTTCATGAAATACTCAAAAAACAGAACAAATCGAACGGGTGTTCGTTAAAATTACGCTAGAAAAAAATACAAGTACTTACACAAAAACTAAATTGGCATCCCATAGATATAGGAAAGCTGGCAGAGGTCCATATGCTTCATTGATATAATGATAGTCCCCGCCACTTTGCGCCAATGCTGTACCTGTCCAACAAAAGAAAAGGCATTATGTACCCATGCCCACAATACTCCATTGGAAATTTAGTGAATACATTTTCTTTTCAGATAGTTCCTACTCGCCTGCGAGGTTGAAGACGTCACAAACTAAGCTAAATTTTATTAAGACTGTCACAATTCTAGACGGATTTTGAAAATTATTATTGTTCGTAAGTAGATTATTCCGAAATGGTCCCATTTTAATCTCGTAAAGATGTGATGATGGGTTTCCGAGATTAGACCAAGGAACTCTTCAAAAAGTACCAGGAAATCAGCCGCGATTGCTGCAATCGCATATTATTGCAATGTTTCTGCCATTACACATCATAACATCACGCCTGAGTCCTTTGAAGGGGTACGCAGAAGTGTTCAGAATATTCAGCTATAATATTTCCGGTGTATAAGCATTGATTTTAAAAATTCTTTTTGTATTCGCTTTGGCATACTTTTGAGGTAGCCCTATATTAATTTCATTGATATTGGACCTTTAACCGACTTCTAAACAGGGATTAGGTATTCAATTCGGATGTTTTTATATATATTTTTTACGTTATCCTGGTATATCGACTCCTGTTGTGGAGTATGTGGTAGTGGTAATTGTTGTGAAGACCCAAAGGAAAGATAGCCGAAAGTAGTTGTGACGTATATTGTTAAGTTAAAGGTTACAGTACAAATAAGTGGCCAACCTTTTCTGGATAGTTAACGTCGTAATGATAGTCTCAAAGGTTATTGGTTCGTGGTCGATTTAAGTACACTGTATTGAGCAACAAATTTAATAATGACGCGCGTCGCCGGTTCGATCTGTAGTGCAGCGTCCGCAACGCATGTACAGTCAGGGGCCCTAGACAAAAAGACATTCTATTGATGGAATCGCGCTGAAGCGAACCATTTTTAACCGACTTCAAAAAAGGAGGAGGTTCTCAATTCGGATGTTTCTATGTTTTTTTTTTATGTTTGTTCGCTCATAGCTCCGCCATGCGTAGACGGATTTGCAAAATTCTTTTTTTGTTCGAAAGTAGATTATTCCGAAATGGTCCCATTTAAATTTCGTAAAGATCTGATGATGGGTTTCCGAGATTAGACCAAGGAACTCTTCAAAAAATACCAGGCAATCAGCCGCGATTGCTGCAATCGCATATTATTGCGATGTCTCTGCCATTACACATCATAACATCACGCCTGAATCCTTTGAAAGGGTATGCAGAAGTGTTCAGAATATTCAGCTATAATTCCAGTGTATGCGTATTGCGTTGATTTTTTTAATTAAAAATTCTTAGTCAACGCGAAGCAACACACCTACTCCTGGGGTGCCGTTGGTGATGACCGACGGACAGCTTGCGCAAATAATAAGCGCGTTGCGGACACCCACACCGGTGAACACCGGCAACATGGCATGGCTCGCTGCACGGCCCGCTTCAGCGGACGTGACGGCGTTCATCGATGCTATATCCATTTACAAAGAGTGCGTTGGCGTTAGCGATGAGATAGCAGATTAAGGGTATGCCTATGCTGCTTACAGAACTAGCTGCCACCTGGTGGCAAGGCATCAAGCAGACCATACGCTGCTGGGATGACGACATACAAGTATTGCGTAATACCTACGGGGCACGGTTGCCACCGCACAAAGTATATATGCGTCTATTTGAAACTTACCAGGGGGATGAGTCTACAGAGGTATTCGTGTGCAGAGCGAGGGCTCTATTTAGTCAATTACCACTTAATACTCTGTCTGAGGAGACTCAGTTAGATATGATATACGGACTGTTGCATCGGCGTATTAGAGAGAAGCTAAGCCGAACCGACTATAATACTTTCACCGAAATGTTACATTTGACTCGCCGTATTGAAGAGATGTATAATGAAGGTCGCCACAGCGTACATAACCCAAGTCCTAAGGTACGCGAGCAGTTGAAAACACGGGCTGCGCATGTTACGGTCGCGGCTCCCGCGCCGACCGCTGTACTGTAATACCTACTTCTACGTCTACATCGCTCGCGGTCGCCGAGAGTAGATTATCAAGGCCGCGTTGTACCTACTGCAAACAGTTTGGGCACCTACAGGACGCGTGTAGGAAGTTACTAGCGAGGCCTACAGACGAGAAAGATAAGTGCGATAGTGCGAAAAGTGTGAAACCGAATATTGTGTGCTACGGTTGTGGTGAAAAAGGTTATATTCCCGCGAATTATCCGAAGTGTAAAAATAATGTTAGCAATAATGTAAAACCTGCAACTGATGAATTGTATTCTTTTGACTGTGTGGACTCTGACTACTCGGAGCGAATGAGTTTGAGCTCGTGTAGTATCGAGAGATACGAGACCCAGCGAGGCAGGCCACTGTTGCACATAGGTATTGAAACCTATAGGGGTACCGCGTTGGTAGATAGGTACCGCTGCTCGTAGAAGCTTGGCGGGTAGGTCGCTTTACGCTCTCCTTCAACGTATGGGGAAGGAGTTTCGTGAAGACAACTTCTCTATCAAACTCGCTGATGGTAAAGTTAGTCACGTTAGAGTGTTGCTAACTTACGTAAACATAAATCTCGTCGATTCATATATCGGAGCATTCGCTGCGAGTGATAGAGCCCTATTTTCTACCTGTGCATTGTAATATGAGTAATAAACGCGTGTGAGTCTTACAAATGGTGTATTCATTACAATCTCAAATAATAATACATAATTCTAGAACACAAAGGGCACTAAAAAGAAAGAAATAAAAATTTTTTGACAAAAAAAGAAACCAACTTCAAAACCCCTTTAAATAGATAGGAACTAAAAAGAAAAAAATAATATCAAATGTAACAAATCAAATATAGAACAATTAACATAATTTAGCCTAACTTTAACCTTAACTTATAACAAATTACCAATTTTTGGAGTCGGTGCCAATCCCCTACGCGGCCTATTTTACACGACAGATATACAAACTACTAAACACATCAAAAATGAATGTAACGCAACTCTTTTATTAGTCTTAAAAATCAATCAATCAAATCAATTAACCTATTGCAGTCCACTGCTGGACATAGGCCTCTCCCAATATGCACCACGTTTACCGATCCTCCGCCTTCTGCATCCAGTCCGTCCCAGCCACCTTTCGAAGGTCGTCGGTCCACCTGATTAGGGGCGTCCCACCCTCCGTTTTCCTTCTTTTCCTTTCTTTCATATTGTAATACATAATGTACCTAATATAATATTTTCTCATATATTATATGTTATAGCTATCGAGTTCTCTTGTACCTATTTTCTTCCATTGATGGTCAAGATTTAAATGCTATTATTACATGTTCGCTAACTTAATAAACTATTTTTTTTATCTAATTCGCTAAGAATTTAATTGATATCTAATATCAAGTCTGTTCTATATTAGATTAATATTCTAAGTAGGTATATACTACTAATATTATATTTAAACGCGAAAGTTTGTAAGTATGGATGGATGGAAGGAGGATGAAGTAAGGAAATAATATAAATCAGATCGGTGATATTTTTCTTGGCACCGACTCCAAAAATTGGTAATTTGTTATAAGTTAAGGTTAAAGTTAGGCTAAATTATGTTAATTGTTCTATATTTGATTTGTTACATTTGATATTATTTTTTTCTTTTTAGTTCCTATCTATTTAAAGGGGTTTTGAAGTTGGTTTCTTTTTTTGTCAAAAAATTTTTATTAAGGTATAATATGGCGTATATTATACCTTAAAAATGGTCTGACCGTCGTCGGGAAGAATAATACCAAGGTGCTTAGCGGTCCCCCGACGAGACAAATGACAAAAGGGTCAATACTTAGAGTAGGTCAGTCATAAGGTAATAGTTATTATTCTACTTTTTATAGGATCTTTTTGGGTCGGGGGTTTTTAAATTTTTTAATTTAATTTGTTTTATTATGTTAACGTTATTATTATAGTCGGATTTTTAATTAGACGAAGCTATCTGACGTTTACTGTGTTGCAAGTTTTTTATGAAATAAAAATAGTGTTGTGACAAAGTGAACTATATTTACGATGAATGATATTATCATGATGAATGTGAATCCAATCAAAACAGACGAAATTAAATGGTAAGCTCATATGAATTCGCATAGAGTTGAAAATTGGTGGGAGTTTTAAATACACCATAATGAAAGAAATATCAAAAGTCCCCATCGATTTGAACTTTGCATTTTTTTTTCAAGGTTAAAAGTCAAAAATATAGGATTCTCGCCTTTTTCTCGTAAACAACAAATGCAATCGTAAAAGTAGGGTAGACAAAGTTGTAGATCATGTAATTACCTACAAAATTGGTGTTTAATACAATTTTATTGTAAAATAGAAATAGTTCTTTTTTGTATAGTAAGAAAATATTAACAATCCCTCATCATTCATTTCATATCTCCACGCACAGTGGCCAAAAAAAGGAGGCTAAGTGCGGACGAAAGAATCTCCTTTCCATTCCATTCCATTCATTTCATATGAGTGAACGGGAACTGAATGCATCAGTTGCATCACTAATACTGAATATAGCAACATTATTTTACGAAGTGACATTAGCTAATGTCAGTGGATATCGTCTAATTAAAAATCCGACTATAGGCCACGGCGGGCCCCACTTGGACTAGGCTCGCAAGAGTTAGAGAGGGGTGGAAGGCGTTGGAGGAGGCCTTTGCCAACAGGCAAACGGACATAGACAGTTGAACATAAATTTTTGTCTACATCGAAAACTATAAAATGTCAATAGTTCCGAAATAAAGGCTTATGTTATTATTATTATTATTCCTCTTTATTTATTGTAAGATATTATAAATTATATTTTTAAATACATATATGTATATACAAAAACATATATTTATAAATATAAAAAATAGTGCCCACCGGTATCGAGTACAGTAGGCACATGCTGTAACTTGCATCTCGGATGATCGAAGTGAGCTCGATAGCTGAATCCGCGGTGATTTGTCAATTTCGCGAAATTGACCAATCACCGCGGATTCAGCTATCGAGCTCACTTCGATCATTCGAAATGTTTGTTACAGCATGTGCCTGCAGGGACCAAGCTACCGGTGGTTAGGGCTCCAGAGAGAGGAACCTCCTCACAATACGTGCCGTGTTTTCAAAGGCCTTGCGGATCCTCCTGGCTAGGGATCGACATAATAAAGCATAGATAGGTCTCCCTATATAGCACCAAACAGATAAGGTCAGAGTCAACAACAAGACTCCATAAAACCTCAAGCATGTATGGAATTTTGTTCAGTATCGTTTGATACATTGTAAAGACACGAGTCACACTGGTCTACTGGAGAAATCATTGTCAGCATAGCTGAATCAATTCCTCCTGTTGCTTTAACAAACTGGCCATTTAAAAATGATGGTCATACAAATTCCAAATTAAGACGATGTTGACTAATTTAAGTAGGCGCATTCACTGTAAAATACTTAGTGCACTAAATATTTTGTTCTTCTTCATTAGATACGTAATGTACCTACTTAAATCAAGATCTACTTGGAAGACTTGCATCCAAACAAAACTAGTAAGAACACGCCATACTAGTAATTAGTAAACAACCACAATATGACACAATGATGAAGCCGATTTGGATAATTGGCATACAACTTTGGAACTGTGCCAATAAATCTAAAGTCATGACAATACAAAGGCGATTTCGACGGCACCATGGTTGATTAGAATACACCGAAGTCCATGAAATTTTAAACGTGCCGTCAGTAAACATACTACAAATCACATCTACACAAACGTTTGTTGCCCGTGATCCGATCGCGGAATTCTAGTAATCGATCCTAGGGCAATTCTTTTTCGACCGTGGTTCTATTAATCGCAACACGGGCAAATTGAATTATTCGTCGAACACCTGAATCAGTTCCTACCTCGCTGAAAAAACAATCCCTGAAAGAATCAATCTGCTAAGAAGCGACGTGATAATTATACAGGATCAAAATAGCGAAGTAGGTTCAATAATGCACAAATGATTAAAAACGACCTCATTAACGACCTATTAGTATACCTTGTAATGTCCTGAAAATCTGTAAATAGTTCTCGGCTCTCCACAATATGCCTCCATATAGAGGATACCGGAGCACTATCATCTGCATCGCTGAGCACTTTTCGAAGATGAAAATCACCGCCATGCCGTGCGTGAACCAACCATATACATTACGGCAACAGAACATATTTGCAGGAGATGAATTGTACGTTTGTTGCCAGCTACTATATTTTTGCAGAATATGCTCAAATATTATTCCTCTTGCAGTCATGGGCGGCTTTGTTGAATGCGGCTCTAAAACATCTGAAGTTCGGAACTCACTGTGATACGCGCGGTAGGCCGACTTTGCCGAAGCTGCTTCTTTTGTTTTTCTTTTTTTTTATACCACTTAGGTCGCCGACAAACACTCAGCCGACCTAATGGAAAGTGGTTACCATAGCCTATAGACGTAGGCCAAGGACGTTACACATGTGCTGCCTACCGTGAAGAAACCTTCTAATGACCTTCTTGGAGAACCCCATATTGCAGTAGATTGGGAAAACTACAGCAGGGAGTCCATTCCTAAGCTTGAGCGTGCGTGGAATGAAGTTCCTTTCATATAGTGCAGTGTGCAGTGCACCATTTCCGGTCGCAATGTGTGAGGCTGACTTCCCTGCGATGATAGAATGTAGCAGTGGGCATCATATCAACAAGACGGGGATTCCCCCACCCCCCCGCTTGTTGAGTAAATGAAACAACATAAATGATATACATTAAACTAGGTAAAGGAGTGATTCCGTAGCCGACCGCATACGACAACTGCCGACGCATGCAACACATACAACGTACCCATTACTTGTCAAACTCCGATACAAATAAAGGGGACCATTGAGAAGCCGCAATGAATAACGTGCATGTGCTGCGTGCGTCGACAGTTGTCGTATGCGGTCGGCTACGGAATCATACCTTTATGCCCACGGCTGCACCAGCATGGATGTCGATTATCGCAGCTTTTGGTCCTACCTCTGGTACTACTCAACCAATTTGAACCAATTGCAAGCAAACAGGGTCTTAGGATTGAGACTTCTATTCTCCTATATCTGGATTGACTTTTGTCATTTTATTGTATTTTTTTTCTCTAATTAATAAATTGTGGTTTTGTCCTTAGGAGACCAAAAACTATAAATATAATTAAGTACCAACTTATTGACATAAATTTCACTTTTGTCAGCACACTCTTCTTTCTTGTAAATAAATAATATCTGTGAAATCACTGTAGCAGTGCATTCAACTGCTATGCAAGGTTAGAGTCCAGCTCAGTGTCAACATTTGCATGCATGTGAATGACTATTTTTTTCTTTTTTAATTCATCAACTGAATAAAATCTAATAAAATACACTTACAAATAAATATTGCCTTAGTTTATTTTCAAATTTTAGGTAGGGTAAACCTTTACAACCATGTATCTACAGTTTATTAGAAATAAAAATAATGTAGTTGATACAGTCAGGATATCCAATTTTGTTAGGTCTCATGAAATAATTTGCATTGGTCTAGTGTTTCTATGAGTCGGATATTACATTATCAGTCCTAGTTGCCATACAAACTTCTATGGCAGTTGTCACAGGGCGTCCAAAAAAAGTCCTAGACTAGGACTTTTTACTACTAGGACTAGGACTTAGGACTACAAATAGTAGTCGCTTCATGTAAAAACATTGAAATTCAGTTATATCACAGACTACAACCAAGTAGGTAAATGCTCAGAGGATAAACTAACATTTTTTGTACACACATCTTTGTCTCTTCATCCACCCGCTTTACTAAACAGGGTAGTGGAATATTCATCCAACTATTCAGTTTACTTCTTTTTCATCATTGATTGGACTTTTATTTTATTTTATTGGAAACTGTGTTGCATTGTAATTGGTTGCTGAGTTAAGTGTAAGTAAATCCTAAGTACACTTGTAAATTAATACCAAGCATTGATAATAAAGATATAGTAAACTTGATTAAAAATGATCCTAAGAAATAAGAATTACATATAATAAGACTATATAAAATTCCTCTTTGATTTCCAATAAGAATTGAAGGGTCAATTTAATTTATTCTATTTATCATACAACCATTAGACTGGTTTAATCTGCCTAATGTTTTAAACATTAGGTAATACAGTCATTATTGGTTCTTTGATCTCTAATTAACTTTATCACAGTAAACAGAACTTCTATTTGTGTTAAAAAGGCTGGTCAAGGAGTGGAATAATAAACACTTTGCTCATACAATATACATGATTCTGCTTAAATGGAAACATAAGCAGTCATGTACATTTACTAAACTATGGTCTTTCAGGTTTTATACTCATATATCTATCTATAGTCATATTATGTCAAGTAAATGCCATAGTGTCGTTTAAATTCTTATCGACGTACACATTATCCATGTAAATAATTTAGGACACGTGTAAAAATACAATATCACATGCCACGTGCGGCTGAAACAGAGAAATCGTAAATAATACAATACACTTACCTAATTCAGCATAAGATAGAGCACCAAGAGTGGCGAGTACACCACAGGCTGCCCATACTGTGAGAGCCCCATATACCGAGCCAGTCTTTAATAAGACCTCCTTGGGCGATATAAAAATACCACTTCCAAAAATTATGCCGAGAATAATAGCCACCCCTTCGAGCAGACCAAGCTGCTTTTTCATTTTTACTTTGTCGTCACTCATTTTTATAATTGTATGCTAACCCGCGCACTACTTTTAATTCAAGACGAGTAAATGTAAGCAAGTTAACCTGTGAACCGACACTTTTTTCTAAAAACAAATAACCCTTTCACATTATTTCTAAAGAGAGATGAATTTTCTAGTCATACTTAATGTACGTAAAAACTTCAAGAATATAAATAAAAGGTCTATATTCGAGGCGGAAAATTGCACCAAATTTTTATTCTTTGGTCTGCACGCGATATACGATTTTTCGCGCTACCTACGCTTTCGTTCGATTCGACTGTCCCGCTATTCTATTTTCTATTTTTGTTCTGTCTGAGTTGAGTTGAGTGAGTCCAGTGAGTCACAGACTAAGTAGAGATAGGGATGTGATGTAACTAAATAATCGATTATGGAAAAATGATTGAATAACGTATTAAATTATTATCTGAATTGGATATTCTTTATCATTATAAAAAATAGAAAACGAAGTGTGTCGGTGCTTCTCGTTTCAAAGAGAGACTCTAGTTTCACTTCACTATTTGTGTTCTTCAGTAGTGGAAAAAATATAGAGTCCACCGGCTGTCCACGTTGCTTATATTACAAACACTAATTTTGTAATGGGTCCTCCGGCATGTAGTATAATTTGGAAATAGTATTATTCAAAAAAGAATAACAATCTAGTAGTTACTACTTTCGGGAAGGTTAATGTAGCTATTATTTCTAGCTATCACGGTGTTGGTTCCCGGTGGAGTAGATCCACCCCATCTCATCCTGTAGGTGTCGTAAAAGGTGAATAAGGTATAGGGCTCTTCTTCATCCGACAGTAAACTTATAGCCCATGACAAAATGTCCGTTAGACGGCAATAGGCTCGCTCCCTATTACATACATGGGACCGAAAATCATAGTTGGCGCAATGTGGATGATATTATTATGATAATATAGCTCAGCTGGCATGAGTATAATAGATTGTGTATGTATTTCTAGCTAGTTTTTACCGTACAAGGAAGAATTGAAAAGCGTTCTCAGAAAACTCAGGCTCCCAGGTGAAATCCGCGGATGCAATCCAGAAGTAACACTGAACTGATGCAAATCATTAGAGTGAATGCTGTTGATTACCTGTATAATTATTACGAAAAAGAAAATGGTTATTTTAATACAAAACTACAAAAGTATGTATTTGTAATCGATTAAACTACATAACTGATTGAGTTTTATCGATTTATCTTATCGACAACTATTTTTTTGTGTGTTGTGTTGTAGAATGTCAAGTCTCTTAATAAGCGAGACTGGATTGGATAGATGCTCAATTAGTTCAATCACTGTCAAGTTTGACTGAAAACCTTATGGATGCTTACATTGCACATAGAGAAACAGGTTACCGGTACCGGCACAGAATAGCTAATTGCTAATTACCCTGCACCGAGAAGTTTCCATAGCAACAAAAATTATGATAATAATTCATCGTTTTCTTTCTAACACCATATTTTATCTAAAAAAAACTACGCAACGCATTTATAGTCCGACTGCTACTGCTGTACGGCGCCTTAGGTATGTGCGCGGCGAGACGGGGGGGGAATACCGAAAGTCAGATTTGGTCAGTCCGCCGCCAGATTGTAGTATCTCGTGTAGTTTGTACCGGACACTCTAAGTCAGACGCACATGAGATTATAACTTAAAGATAGGTCGTACGATATCCCGTGATGTGAAGAACGATATTTTTTAAAATAAATATATTTAAAGAACGTTTCTGATTCAAGTTCCGATGGCAAAACGATAGATAAACCAAAGAAGAGAATAACTTCAGTTGAAAAGTTTTGATTTTGATTATCAGTTTACTTAGTTTCTACTCATCATTTGCCTGTTCTTATTAAATATAACGTATATCTCTTATTATTCAATATATCTTTACGACTAGCGTAAAGAGCAGAAAATTATTAAGTAGGGAATTTTATTAATATTCCGCCTTCAAAGTATTAAATGATATCGTAAGATCTGTCCGACATAGTAGATCTCATCGATTCATGCTCTTTCTTTTCTTTGTTTTTCCTCGACCCCCGCTACACCGCGCGCACCATGGGGACGGTATAGGTGTCCCGGTCGGAGTATAGTAACATATTATTTAAAAAATTGGCGCAAATACTTTGCGATATTTTTGACAAACGACAAATTGACATGATACCAACAAGGATAGGTTTACCCGCACTGGTGATCCGTTTCACTTGAATGTTCCCTTTGAATTATTTTAACTATCTACAGTATTTAAAGTACTTCCCATCCAAATACGTTCGATAAATTGAACCCTGTATAGCTAAATTTTCATGTCCCGATATAGTTTAGAGAAGTTTGTACTTAGTAAGTTTTGATCACTTTATACTGTACTTTCATATTTATACGATTTTCATCAATGGCCATTTTGAAAACGATGCCAACTTTCAACCCCCTTTGTTTCGATCTATGCAGTATCAGTCGTCTTTTTTATTTTTATTATATTTTTTAAGCTATTGCATAGCTTCTATCACGGACCTTGAGCGTGGAGACCGAATCCAGAAATTCCGTAACGAAAAAAACCTAACACCCCCCGAGCTCGCACGAATCGAGCCGAGCTGCTCCGAAGTAGCTCCGCTTATTAACGCAAGTAATTATAATTGCATAAGTTGATAAAAAATGCTATGCAATAGCTTTACCGCGGCAGTCCCCGAGTGCCACACGTCTTTTTTTTATTCCATAGACTAAAAACCGAAATGGAACGACTGGTTAGTCAGTTAGCTTAGTTTATTTGTTGAATGTTATGTGCTGGGCTGTAAAGTTACCCATTAAATCAAGTCCCTCGTAATTCGGCTGACCCTGGGCCAATCACACTTTTGCTCTCTTTTACCGCCTATTAACATTTGTTTACAGCATTAAATAAAAATAAAGCAATGTTTAGTCAAGAGTGCATTTATTATTATTTCCAGTCAAGAGATTAGAATAATTTTGGTGTAATTTCAGGATCTGCATCTGGATAATACTGAAGAAGATCAGCTACAGGAGACTCTTGATCTTCATAAAAATCACATGCCAATAGATATTCTCGCTTTGAGTAGTCGTCTCCCTTACAGAACATTTCACCTACAGACGTTTAAAAAAATTAAGTGTCAGTTTTAATGAATGCTATTTTAAAATCAATATAAATCAATGAATGCAGGTACCATTAAAACCAATAGTATCTTACATTAAGCTACAGTACCTTCTATATCCATGATATGGACAGCACTTTTAGCTTCAAGGGCTCCCACACAATAATGTTCTTCTGTTAAATCAGGATGCCAATACATTATAGCATCTCTGCAGGAAGTACCAGCAATAGGTAATAGAATCCTATCCTGATTAAATGAGGTAATAAGGTTTAGTAAAATTAGATATTGTAAAAATTTAATTGCTAACAAAAACAATGAAGAACTTTACCTTGCATATAATTTTGTTATTTACTATGGGTTCTTTAACTTCACCAGTACAAAAGAACTTACGCTTTTTTCGCATGATTAATGTGCTAACTTCTAGCACTGTTTTAATACTATTACCTAAAAACAAAATTATTAGCAGCATACATATTCATACGAATATCGTATACGTCTGTCATCATTAGGTTTTATACCTTTTTCTCCGTTTATAGCTTCCAGTTCTCTCATGCCCCGGGCTTGTGTTTCTCTACTATTTGATTGTTTCATATAATTAGCTAGTCTCGTCATAGCTTCAACAAATTCATCGATTGGCCCTAGTGATAAATGATGTTAAATAAAAATATGATTTTATTATTTCATTTCTTCTATTTTCTCATTTACCTGTTCCGAAACTTGATCCATCTAAATAGTTTAGAAATTGATAAAACCTCAGGGCTTCATCAGATTCGATTTCATCCATTACCGGTCTCTGCAAATGTTTAAGTAAACTATTAAGTTCATAGTTCAATCAAAATCTATTAACATAAATATCTTTACCAACAAATTTTCCACTCCATGCTCCAACATCTGAATACAGTGAATTCACTCTGCTTGGCATCCAATCCAATGAAGAACGGGCAACCAGCACTGGATGCTGTTCATAAAAATAGATATAAGTTTATTAACCGGGCACTAGGTTTAAAGTAATAAATCCACTACTTTAAGCCCATTACCAATGATGCTAATTTAGAATGAACATTTTTACATAGCCATAAAAAACCTAATGAAAACGCCCAAGCCACCTTCATGGTAGGATTTTGAGAAGTAGTATGTAAACTCTGTGAAGAATAAAACTGTAATATCTTAGCTTGTTAAAACTTCCATTCGTTATTAATTTTATTGGCAATTGAAATGCGTAACAAGCAATTAAAAAAAGAAACTACGTAACCGAAATCTAAGGTGCTTCAAGTACTTGTATTTTTTGCACATGATACACCTACTCAATAAAGTTTTTCTATACGACAAGCGATACCAATGCTAACAATTCGATCAATGTCAGACGTATCTTATGACATTAGATGCAAAATAATAAATTGTAAGTTGAGCAGGTTCTTAAAATTGGTTCGAGTCCAACATAACCACCGTCGCTGGCACCAATTTATCCATGGGGACTTCCGCTCTTAAAGAAAAGGTTTTTAAAATATTATATTATAGTTTTTTAATTATTCGTCTAACAGTTCGTTGTCCAATATTATGTGCACAAAAAAAGAGAAAACGAGCAAAACCAGTCGTGTCAAAACGGCTATCATAGCGTGCCGCAACTATAGTTCTTATGGGAAGTACCTAAGGAAAAAAATCTTCAAGCTTCATTTTTCTTCTCCCTCCTCCTATGTATTTACGTAGAGAAGCAGGTTACCGGTGCGGGCCAACATGACAATTCGTCGTTGTCAAAAAATTGCAAAGATTTGGCCTTGCGATTTTTTAAGCTATTGCATAGCTTCTATCGCGGGCCTTGAGCGTGGAGACCGAATCCAGAAATTCCGTAACGAAAAAAAGGTAACACCCCCAACTCCGAGCTCGCACGAATCGAGCCGAGCTGCTCCGAAGTAGCTCCGCTTAACGTAAATAATTATAATTGCATAAGTTGTTAGTTTTCAAATTCAAATTCAAATTCATACTCAGACTCAGACTCAGACTCAGACTCAGACTCAGACTCAGACTCAGACTCAGACTCAGACTCAGACTCAGACTCAGACTCAGATTCAAATTCAAATTCAAATTCAAATTCAAATTATATTATTATTTATTATAATTGCATAAGTTCATAAAAAATGCTATGCAATAGCTTTACCGCGGCAGTCCCCGAGTGCCACACGTCTTTTTTTTACAATTATGCAGTGTTAGAAACGACAAATTATCATCATTTTTTTGCTATGAAAACTTGGTGCAGGTAGCCCGTACTTACTGGTAACACGTTTCTCTGTGTAACTTTCCCTTCCATATTATTATCAAATCGTGCTTCTTTGTCTTTGATTTGCAATAAATTAAAAAAGTATGCATTTGACAGTGACAATTAAAATTGAAATCAATCCCATCCCAATCAGTCTGTCTCTAACCTTGTTTATTATCTATGCGATAACCTAGGAACTGAGTGAAATATCATCGTTTCATTCGTTTTGTAACCTCTAGAATTGGCGCCAAATTACCAAGTCAGTGTCACTTTTAGATCGTTGTTTCGTTGTATTGTAATTTGTAAACCAAACTGTATTGAATTTTTATGTGATAAATTATTCTCATTAAGATGCATGTTCGCATTCGTATTTTTGGTAAACCGGACGCTATTGTAGTCGTCGAGTCGAAGCTGACGAAAATAGATCAATTCCGTCGAATCATAAGCGAAAAGTTCAGTGTTCCACCAAAGCTACAACGATTATTTTACGGCGGTAAACTGGTAAGTACGTGGTCTTAGTTACATATTTGAGTCACTCTATGATAATTTATATGAAAACTATTTGTTTTCGCTATCATCGATAGGTATATCTTCGATCTTATGGAACTTATTACTACTAAAACTTGAAATTGTTATTCAGTATTCTTGGAACTACATATTAGTACATATTATGCTAGGTATAACCCGCGCCACATATCTTGGACCTAAATCGTAAGACATGCGAGGCTCTGGCGCCTGCGGATTGCTTTGTAATAGTCTATGCTTGGTGAATTTGACATCGTCCACCGCAGTAGCACCCCATGCTATCCTCAAAAGACACCCAACAAACGTGTACTGCGCGTATAGGGCACATTTTGAGCACATTTTAGGTCCAAGATACGTGTCGCGGGTTATAGTAACTGACCCTGCTGTTATACCTTAGAATCTTGGCATAAAAAGGTCCACTAAGTCTCATGTCTAAAATCCACCTCCTTGGGGTATATCTTATAAAGCCAGGTAGATGTATCTCATGTCTTGAACTTATAGGTAGTACTGCCACAACTGCCCAACCTTAACTTACAAACAGCTATAACAGTGATAATCTCGGTAGCAATTGCTCTAAAGAAATATGATTTTAATATACGACACAAAGGTCTTGGCAAACCCCCTTTTAGACTATGATTGTCTCCAAGCAGACTTAGACAAAATCATGAAGTGGTCCAAAGACTGGCTCATAAATTTGAATCACATAAAATGTACGGTACTGCACATCGGAAATCGGAACCCCAGGCTAACTTACAAACTTGGCGACACTCAGGTAGCCGAAGTCAAAACACAGATGGATCTGGGAGTTAAGATCTCGGAGAACCTGAAATGGGAAGACCATAACACGAATATTGTCAAAAAAGCTAATACCATGGTATACCTCATATGGAAGGCCTTTGGAACATTGACACCTGAAATGGCTCTTAGAATCCACAAAACGTATGTAAGACTAATACTAGAATATGCCTTTCAAGTATGGAGCCCCTATTTCATAAAAGACATAGACCTGTTGGAAAGAGTGCAGCGTAGATTCACGAAAGTCCCCAGACAGCTGAAACGTTTGCCATACGAAGAACGAACCTGACCACCTTGAAAGAGCGCAGAGAACGTGGAGACCTAATTGAGACCTTCAAGATAATAATTGATCACTACGACTTGCAAGGATTCAGCAACATGTTCAAACGCGCACCAGACCGAAATTGTAGAGGACACAATCTTAGACTGCAAAAATCTAGTTGGAATACAAATCCACACAAGAACTTCTTGAGCAATAGAGCGGTCAACGCATGGAATAGGCTGCCTGAAAGTATTGTGACAGCAGAAAATATTAATCAATTCAAAAATAAACTGGACAAACACATAAATCAACAAAAACATTGAGTATTTAGTGAAAACAGTGTAGTGAACAACAAGATGCAGGCTGATATCAGTTGTTTCAACTGCTGGCCTGTTCCCCAATAATAATATGTAATAATAAAATAATAATTATAAGAAATGGGGGCTTTATAGATTGCATGGAATTTTTGATTGGAGCTTTGTTACTTTTACATAACAAGGATGATAATCAGTACTTAATCAACATTCTACAAATAATAAGAGGTTTATGACTGTTGGGGTAGGTGAGGTTCAATTATTAATTTGGATACTGCATGGTTCCCTGTCAGAGTAGAATTTGGGCCACCCCATCTCTTCCCATGCAGTCTTATAAAAGGCAACTAAGGGATAGGGCTGTTTAACATCAGACAGATACAAATATACAGCCCAGACTCAGCCTCAGATGCATGGCTCGAGTCAACAATAGTGCCTGGAATACGGCAATAAGTTCACTCCCTCAAGTCATGTAGTGAAGCAACTGGTACGGCTAGGCACCTGCTAGTGGGTTGTAGGACGTTATTAGACCGGGGTCATTACTCGCGCCGACATGATAAGGTATTAGAAATCATACGTGAGGCTGTAAGTTTGGCGGTAGCTAGAGCGAAAAAAGGATTAACTACAAACCAAAGAAACGACATTGTGTTTGTAAAGGAAGGCTGCTCAAAGAAATCATCTCAAAAGCCATATTCAATTTTAATAACTGCCGTTGACTGGACAATACTCGTAGACACGTATGAGAAGCACTATAAAATACCGGAGGATATCTGTGCCTCATCATTCAGACCCGATATATTACTTTTTTCACGATCGCATAGGCGTGCAGTGCTTGTAGAACTCACAGTACCGTGGGAAACTAATATACCTAAAGACCGCGCTATAAAGACAAACAAATACTTTGACTTGACTAACAAGTTAACCAAAAACAGCTACTTGGTTAAACTCTACGCCGTAGAAGTAAATCCCAGCTAAATCCCTGTACAACTTACTTAAAGACCTCGGATTGCCAAGAGCTTCAGTAAGCTCTATACTAAATCGAATATCAAAAGCGGCATTGATAGGATCTTACCAAATTTGGATAGGTAGGGGGGGGGAACACTACTGACGGTGGAGGTGAGCGCTGATGCATCACAAGGTGGCCACCCTAAACCTACATGTGGGTCGCAAGTCCCAGTCGCCGTCACGGTGTTCCTCTCTGTATCACGCTATGGACCCGGCGACCGCACGGTGAATCCATGGAGTGCTGAGAATCGGATCTCTGTGGGACTGAATGACAATGATCGGTGAAATGTGGGTGTTAATTCAGCTCGGCCTAACCCTTCAGAAATAAAGGGTGATTATAGGTGTGTATCTATGTATGTACTGTGTCAATGAACGATCGGACACAACGGTATATCCGTCCCGATCGAGCAGTCCGACTGGGAAACTACCTCTGCCATACAGAGGCCAGTGTGTAAAAACATTAATTTTTTAAAATGATCTATATGAAGGAATACTAAAAAATAATGTGGTCTGCAATGCGAGTCACTGCACTAGAGTCTATTGTAGCATTGGGTATCTTATTTATAAGTTATTTCTATTTTGTTATAAAATTGTTTTGCTGTGTTTGTACATTGAAGAGATTTAAGAAAAACTTGGGTACCTAATGTTAAAATTTACTGAATTTCTTATTCACTATTTGCAAAAGTTGGTCTTGGTCAAATTAAAAAATTTGAACTCTTAGAAATTTTGACTAGAACCCTAGATATAATCAAAGAATTCAATAACTGACATACAGGCAAAGTTGTGGACATAAGCTAGTAGTAAATAATAATAGCTCCTCTAGTGAGTTATACAATCAGGGGGGCTACTGACCTGCACTGAATCTAATAATAAATAATAAATAAATGTTCTACAACATTCTACACAACGCTATCTAGACCTATGGTAAGCCTAATTAGCTTGTGTTATGGAATCTAGAATGCGGATATACATACTTAGATACTTTGTTTTTTTTTTGTAAATACATACATATTATACATAGAAACACCCAGACAATGCAAATATTTATATTCATGCATACAAATATTGGCACTGAGCGGGGATCGAACCCGCGCCTCCTGCGTAGCAGCCGCGTTCACTACCGCTACGCCACAGAGGCAGTCAAATCTAGATCTAAACATCACTCAGGTGAACCCCAAGTGACCAACCCTAGTGATAGCTGAATCTTTGAAATTATTGGAAAATACTAAACACTTTGCTTAGTTTAATAATACCAGTCAATATTTAAAAAAAATTTAAACATGTACATTGCAGCTTGAAAATGGTTATACATTCCATGACTATAACATCAAACTCAATGATGTTATTCAACTTATGGTTAAGACACAGCCTGATGACAGTTCTAAGAAAAGTATAAAAAGTGAAAGCAATGGAAAGACAGTTGATGATAAGGAGAGAGATTACAAAGGTATGTTTTCTATTATTACTGTGTTTTGTTGATACCCTGTTTTATGCTGCGGTTGTATGGATGAAAAAAAAAAGAGGTCATCCTCACCTAAAATAGGCTCAGCCAATACAGAGTTTGGGCAAATCAAACAGAATGTCTGTTTGACTTGCCCAAACTCTGAATTGGCTTATCACTATTATTATTTTTCTACCCACAGATGCAGAAAGCAACCTATATGCCATTGGTGACTTAATAGACATAAGAGACAGAGAACAAGGGTCATGGCATGAAGGTAAAATCACTAGAATAGTCACCAATCCAGACATTCCACTTACACTTGATTTAAGTAGCACTTCGACAACAGACTCAGAAGTACTTACAACAGGTAACAGTCATCATAATCAAAGTTTTGACAAGGAAAATGATGTTGAAAACAAACCGCCCAGCAGTACGAGTGGAGACACTTCACCAAAAACACGAAATAAAGGCATTACAAAATATTTCTCACCATCACCTAAACTAGTGCGGAAGAAATCGAATATTGAGAAAAAGACAGAGGAAACCAAACATACAACGGATGCTCATTTGCTGTATAAAGTTCAACATGACGCAGAGTAAGCATTTTTTTATCATACTTTTGTAAACTGCGTGAAAGGCTTGATGACGACGACCCCGATTTTATGTATAAACAAGGGACCTGCCCCCATTTCTGCTGCCGTTTAGCTGCCCATTATTTTTCCTTATGAAGTTTTAGTATGAATTGTACATAAACCTTCCATGGCAAATTAACTAAGTAATAATGAGAACATCAAAATCCATTAAGTGGTTGAGAATTTAAATGAAGAAAATGACTACATTATCTATGTGATATTTTCGAACTATGAGTCTGGTAAGAATTTTCTCTAATTATACCGTTATCTCTGTTTTAGTGATGAGGATTCCAATATCTATTGCAAGTTGCAAGAAATAAGACCTCGGGCACGAACCGAGATTGACATCAGCAGACTTCAAATTGGACAGAAAGTTATGATGAACCACAACCCTGATGACTTTTTGGAAAAAGGAGATTGGTACGCAGATTTTTTTTACAAACTTTGTGTACCTAACTAACTAAAGATCCTAAGGTGCTGATAGACTTGAGCATTCACTTGTAACAGAACATCTAACATCGAACATCGAACATTCGACAACAAGTGAATGCTCAAGTTTATCAGCACCTTTAGACAATTTACTAACGGGTGGCGCAAAAGTAGTGGCACCAAAGAAAATACCTTTATTTTTTTTATATGAAATTTTCTGTCATTCTGTTGTTGAAAATTGTGTAGTGAACAAATGTAAAATACACTGAAAATAAACATGGACCGTTTTACTCCCCAAGAACGTGGAATAATTGTGTCAAACGCTTTTCCAGGCCGAGTTATCTCTCGTTTTGGCGATTTGCCTTGGCCTGCAAGATCACCCGATCTGACCAGTCCAGACTTCTTTCTTTGGGGTTTTTTGAAATCTCGGGTGTATGTGAACAAGCCACAGACTCTCGCAGCTCTAAAAGAAAACATTCGTCAAGAAATAACGAACATATCGCAGGTAGTGTTACGGCAAGTTATGCAAAATGTCATAAATAGGGCTCAAATGTATCAACTCTGGAGGTCACCATTTAAAAGACATCATCTTTAAATCCTAATGGTACGAAATTTAATGGTACAAATATACATTTAAAAAAACCTAAATCTAGTTTTCTAATTTAGAAAAAATGTTATAGCCGAACCAAATAGGGTCTTTACTTTTGCGCCACCCGTTACTATGCAAAAAGGCTTTGCAAAACTTCTATTTTTGGATGGTTATATGGATGGATGGAGTGGACACTGCACTCCCTAACTTAGATATCCCGCATTAGCTTTTGTGGTTATTTTCTTTTAAAACCACAATTTATGTTATATGATAACATTTCATACATTACCGGCTGCGTACTGGGTATTCTATACATTGCCTAAGCATTATATAGAATACCAGACTATACACATTACCGGTAACAAATAAATGTAAGTACTTTAAATTTTATAGGTATGATTTCAAAGTGGCGGAAATTAAGAAAATGCGCTCCAATTATGAACTGATAGGGACGCTGTACCTCGGTCCAGATGCTGTGCCCCAGAATGACACCAGAATACGATTGCTTGACAAAATATTTGCTATCGAAGAAGTGATACCTCTAGCGGAAAGAACTGACGAGTATAAAAAATTGATGATTACTCAACCTGAGAAAAGTAAGTGATCACAATATGCACCACGTTTTTATATACTTACCTGGAGTAGAAGTTAGACATTTATATGTTACTCTTATGTGTATAAACTATTTATAAATTACATCTATGTGTAGTAAACATCCATATTTTCATCCTAATGCCAAGCTCGGTTGTATCCAAAGAATAAGAACTTTTATTTCTGTAGTTTCGTAGTTCCGTAGTTTCCGTAAAGTTTGTACTTAACCTGAAACCCCACTTTTCCCTTCTATGATTAGGTCTTCCATATTTAGTATATTGACTTAGTCATGTCAATTCACATTAGTATGTCAATATTTGCAGGATCTGTGCCACTGAACTGTTTAACTTGCCGCGATGATGAGGATGTACCATGCAAGGACTGCGGCTGTTACTTATGTTCTGGAAAAGAGTTCCCAGAAAGGGTAAGTGGTGTCTTTAAATTTGCAAGTGAAAGGCTTGTTAGAAGTCACTATCTGTCTCGTAATTTTGTCACTCAATATTAGTAGTCCAACAATTGAACACTGTGGTTGTTAGACTCTGCTCCAGACAAATATTGAGATATGGAATTTTCCAACATTTGCCTGTGCCTGTGATACACCTTCCTATGAAAGTAGCTGCACCGCCCATTATTAATTACAATAATAATTAGCCATTGATTTCAGATTGTACTGTGTGATGAGTGCAACAATGGTTACCACATGATTTGCCTCGATCCACCACTCACAGAACTAACAGAGGAGGATTGGTACTGCCCCTCCTGTAAACGGGACCCAAACGATGTAATTGCTCCAGGGGCTGCCAAGCAGACCAAAAAGTCATCTAAAACGAGTCGCGATTGGGGCAGAGGCATGGCATGTGTAGGTTTGTATTAGTAAGATCTCCATATATCGAATTAAAAATTCATCCTGTCTCTATACAGGATAGAGACAGGATGAATTTTTAAGATGACCAATTTTATGAGTAATGGCGAAAAGCCTCAGAGGAGTCTCCATCCTGATTTGGATGAAAAACATGGGCGACCGCTTGCCAAGGAGCCCCTAGGCGAACCGTCGCCGTTGGGTTTGGATTTCGTTACAGCGCGGAAATCCAAATCCAATGATGCAGTTTTATTTTTCATCAAAATCGGGCCTGAGACTGCTTTGAGTACTTTTCGCTTTTTCTCCTACATAACTATTTTAATAATTTTGTATAACTGCTGTTATAGGTAAAACAAAAACCTGCGCTATGCCACCAAACCATTTCGGCCCGATCCCTGGCATCGAAGTTGGCATGTGCTGGAGATTTAGAATACAGGTAATGTGACCTCATCTAGTTCACACTTGCTTAAAAATTATCATCAGCGATATCTTGGCGTTGATTCCGGCTACATTAGAGAGTCTCAATCCAACTTTACAGATTTGGCTAATTTAGTCAATGATAAATGACGTCACTAGGCCACGCCTCTTCATACCTGTACAACATTATTTTATTTGCAGCTGTCAGAAACTGGTGTACACCGGCCGCCGGTATCCGGGATACATGGACGAGATGTGGATGGCGCATACAGCATAGTGTTATCAGGTTTGTTTCAAATCAATTACATCTTTTTTCATCGTTTTGAGTATGCTTATAATTTAGGAAAGGTATATTTCACACGAACCCTTTGATGTAACTAACAGCTTCTTACTTTTGTCTGATTTTTAATTACTGGCGATTAGAAAAGTAACCGTTTTTCGTGTAGGTGGATACGAAGATGATGTCGACTACGGTAACGAGTTCACGTACACCGGCAGCGGCGGCAGAGACCTCTCGGGCAACAAGCGAACTGCTGAACAATCCTGCGATCAGACCCTCACTAGAGAAAACAAGTAAGATGTGTTTGTGTGGTAACCGCCTTCGTTAGCACCCACCCCAGTTACTTTGAGAATAAGTTGAATACAATGAAAGAGGTGCCACTTGGTTCCTAGCGAAGTAGACTATAAATAACCCAATTTCTTGGTATCGTACAAAAATACTACCTCACATTATCGGCTTAAATTGATGATAAAAGTTTATATATTATGCACCTACGCACTCGTAAGATGTCCTATGGATGACACTGATCAGTCTATTTGTACTAGGGCTCTAGCTCGCAATTGTGCCGTGAAGAAGATCACTGAGGAGGGCGGCGATGCAGGAGACGATTGGAGACACGGCAAGCCAGTGCGCGTTGTTCGATCTTACAAGATGTTGAAGCATTTTCCTAAATACGCGCCTAAAGAAGGAATTCGGTAAGAATCTACACAGGACAAATAAACAATAAATCAATAAACTAGGGACCACAAACTCTTAAAATAAATGAACCTAAATATAAATAAATTAAAAAGCTTTCATTAGTTGTGACCTCTGGTTCACACCAGCAGACTTTTCATTAACCTTCCTTCCTTGACTTAATAGTCTTGTAGTATGTAGTACATAGCAGTAAAGATTTCTATAGATGAATGAATGTTTTTCAACCTTGTCAAATTTGTGAGAGTGTAATGTGTATCAAGATCTACAAGACCGTCATGTTTCCAGGTACGACGGCATCTATAAAGTAGTGAAGTACTACCCAGAGAAAGGTCTGTCCGGGTATCGCGTGTGGAAGTATCTATTGCGACGGGACGACCCCACGCCTGCGCCATGGGAATCCGGGAGCAAAGAGTACCCGATTATAGTGAGTTTCTATTATATTTATTCATTGCTCATGAGATTTAGTCGACGAACGTTAGCGACTCAGGTATCTCTGGCTTGTTGACTTGCCAAGGCAATAGCGGAATAAATATTTGGGGGGTTGAATAAGGGTTCTTTTTTTTGGGTTCGCTTGAGAATTGCGTTACATACCACCCTATAACATTTTGCCGACACGGAAATTGACTTAATTGACACATTATGTACAGCAATATTACTCAATACAGCTGAAGCGATTCATATGTTTAAGTAAACGACAGTAAAAATCGTGGTTTTTACTTTCAGTATCCAGACGGTTACTTAGAAGCAGAAGCGGAGAAGAAAGCACTTAAAGATAAAAACAAAGGCAAAAGCGTGACTAAATCAAAAGGCAATAAGAAACGAGCGTTAAGAGAAAGCAACCAGACTACGGAATCGGAGGGAGAAGCCTCACCACCTGTTAAAAAACGAAAGACAGCGCTCAAAGGAGGTAAGGCACACACTAGATTTTTACTTCTGTCGCTCAGAAAGTAACAGAGCTCGTCCACTGCGCTGGCTCGTTTCTTCGATCATTGAATGGTGCTCGTTGGATGAATCCTATTACAATAATAATAATATAAATAACTTTGTGGATATTTGTTACTCTTTCGCGCGAAAACGGCTAAACGGATCTGGATGGAATTTGGTAAAATATCACAGGCTACTCTTTTATCGTCCATTGAACGCTTCGCTTTGAGCGTGCAAGGGACGCTTTGCTTGTCGTGTATAATATAAAAGCATTCATTAGGGTGAAGCTTTTGTTTATATTTAGAGATGGTTTTTTCCAGCTACAAAGAAGAAGTCATCACCCCCGGTGGAAAGTCCTAAAAACAAGATAGCAAGTATCTTCACAAAGAGTCCTGGTGCTAAGAAGAAAAAACAGATTTCAAAAGATGCAAAATCTGAAGCAGACAGTGCTCTTTCCGCCGAAGAAAGAGAAGCAATCTTGGCTGACACACTCAATAGCAAATTATGGGATGAGTGTCTCATCGTTTGCGACGCTAGGGGCAAAAAGGTAAATACACAGTTCTCACTAGTATAGATAAGACGCACCAAACAAGCGAATATAGGTACGCCATTATTGATCAGAAGAGTGAGGGAAGGGGGTAAATTACAAAATTTTGTCTAATGGAGGTAAATGTACAAGAATTTGTTCTAGGGAGGGGAGGCAAATATACAAAATTTCGTTCTGTAGAGGTTAGATAGATAAATATACAACATTTAGGACAGAGGAAGCAAATATGCAAGATTTGCCCATTCTATATCCACTGGTACAGTAGCCGTTGTGTCGACGGTGATTTTCAATGATTCAAACTTTCTACTTTCAAATTCAATCAACTTTTCAACTATGTGCTTTTGTTAACAGGAATTCGTGGAATATGTAACACAAATGTTCCTCTGCATCATTTGTCAAGACGTAGCTGTAAGCCCTGTGACGACACCATGCTTGCACAACTTTTGTATGGTAAGTATATAGTCATAATATCTGGTGTAGCCAATATACATAAATGCCAGTGAAGCATATAGTAGATGGGGTTTGATGGTTGCCTGATGTAGTAAATACATGGTTGTTTTAAACCAGGTCTTATAATTGTAAAGTCTAGATTATTTACCCAAGCTGGTAGGTTCAACTGTCACTCATCTTCTCCAAGCCTTTTGATACGTCACGCGTCAGTTGGGGTCGGCATTTAGTCTATAAAACAGCTTAGTTTCAATATTTTCCCTGAAGCAACTGCCATCTGACCGAATCTGGTTCTATATATTGTATACTAGCTTTTGCCCGCGGCTCCGCCCGCGTGGATGTCGGTTATCGCGACCAAACATAGCCTTACACCCGTATTCACAAACAATACTGTGCGGTCTCATAGTGTGCTCGAGCGCACAGGGCTGGTAAAATCAATTCACAAACAACACTTAAGTACCAAAGCGCACTGTGCGTTCCCTTATGCCATTTTAGCCAACGCATAGTGTTGGTTGGTAAGCTGAATTGTGAAGAAAGTCTCTCGGTTAATTTGTTTAAAAATTAGACAATTTATAAAATTCCCATCAAATTTAGAAATGATTAAACTGCAATTTTATGGCACATTTTTTGTCAATAGATAGATAGATAGATAATTCTTTATTGTACACCAATAGATTTACAGTAGTACTAGTAGGTAGCATGTTACAGTTCAATGTACAATGGGCGGCCTTATCGCTGGAAGCGATCTCTTCCAGGCAACCTTGGGATGGACAGTAATGTGATAAAAACAAAAGATATGGTGTAGTTAGCAAATAAACTAGATACAAGGTGTATTAAAAATAAAAAGAGAGAGAGAAAAGTACAGATCAAGTAAAATAAAATAAATATACAGCTTTACGTAAAGTATTATCAACATATACAACTATTACATACAAACAGATATATAAAGTAAATAAAACATACTATAAAAAGGGAAAACAGTGAGTATATAATTGTGAGCAATTATTGTGTACATGATAGATAGTGTTCCTTAACCATTGTTTTAAAGACGTTTATGGATTTTGCTCGTCTGATGTTCAATGGCAATAAGTTCCACAACCGCACAGCCTTGACAGTGAAAGACTTGTCAGCAAAGTCAGTGGAATGTATCGGCATTCTGAGCCTCAAATTCTCGGATGACCTCAGGCATCTCGTATGTGTGTCATGGAGGAACTGAAATCGTTCTTTGAGATAAGAGGGAGTGGTAGGATTAAACAATACATTATATAACAATGTTAGAATATGGGTATTCCTGCGAAGCCGAATTGGGAGCCACTTGAGTTGTTTACGAAAATCTGACACGTGATCATACTTGCGTAGACCAAATATGAATCGTATGCAAAAATTTTGGAGTCGTTCAAGTTTATCTAGTTGCTCCTCCGTGAGATCGGGATAGCTGACATCGGCGTAGTCAAGAACAGGAAGAAGAAGCGATTGTGCGAGCGCAGTCTTAGTGGCAATAGGAAGAAAGTTTCGGAGCCTTCGTAAGGCGCCAGCTGACGCGAAAAGCTTACGACTGGTTTCCTGTAGCTGGATATTCCATGAGATATCTTTTTTTTATATTGTAGGACCTTTTACACAAACTATCTAGACCCAAATTAAGCATAGCTTAACTAGATTGTGTTATGGGTTCTAGAATGCGGATAAACATACTTCGATACATTTTTTTTCGTAAATGCATACATATTATATATAAAAACACCCAAACCAATGCAAATATTCACATTCATGCATAAAAATATTTTCAACATTGCGGACGCGTTCACTACCGCTACCCCACAGAGGCAGTCGATATTCTTTCTGTCAAACTATGTAGTGAACTTAGCAACAAAAATGGGCCAATCACGGAGCGGTATCTAACGCAGTGCGTTCCCTCAACGAAGTATTACTTAAGTGTTGTCTATGAATAAAAAGGCTTGCCAAAACGAACGCACTGAGAATTGTCGTTCTTTGCACAGTCTTGGTAGTACGCATAGCGAAGTATTGTTTGTGAATACGGGTGTATGTCCTTTCTCAAGGTCTAATCTACCCCTATACCAAATTTCATCAAAACCGGTTCAGTGGTTTAGGCGTGAAAGCGTAACAGACAGACAGACAGACAGACAGACAGACAGAGTTACTTTCGTATTTATAATATTAGTATGGATACATATGTAGTGTGTGCAGTATTATGTATCCAAGTTCTGTAGTTAGGCCATGTTATGCGTATACTTCGGGACACGTAACTTGGACCCAAACCGCGAGACAAACGAGGCCAATAATCCATGCTTGGTGAATTTGAGCTCGTCCACCGCAGTAGCTATTCTCAAAAGAGACTCAAGAAACGTCTACTGCGCGTATAGAGCACATTTTAGGTTCATATTATGTCCCGAGCAATACGTAAGACAGTTTTATGTGCTCTTCGAGGCACGTTATCAATATGTTAAGAATTGTCATTCATTTTATTGTTTACCTTAATTTTGCCTAACTTTATACGAGTACAGATCGTTTCAAACTTAATGGCGGCTCTGAACTTCGTACAAGTGGCTCACTGCGCAGGTACAGTCAAGACCAAAAATATTTGGCCGGGGTGCGAGGGATATTTCTAACGGCCGTTTCCAATAATCTATCTACTGCCAGTATTGACATTAGAATGGATAGAAACGTCATCAATCTCCTATGGTAACGCAATTAATAGTAGCACAATAACAATAGGATTTGACAAAGATGTACTGTAGTGTGACGGTACATCGTCTCCCCAAAGCTGAATGAAACTTGATTTTACTTATTCAACGTGAAATTATATCGATAATGCCAGCACTCGCCCTTTGGCGAGTAGTACGGTGCCCCGCCAAACCGCACACATACTGTGAAATACATACTCAACATACTCAACAAAAACAACAGTAACAAAAAGTCAACAATAATAACAAAACTTAACGAAACAATATTAATAGGAACTCGACTGTACTTTATCACTAACGCGCACGTCTGTGTGGTATACGGACGACACTAACACCAACACAAGCAAGCGCGTGCGACGATAGCGGGGACCGGAGAGTGCGGGGTTCACCGCTCCCGCCGCGTCCCGCTTCGTTCCATGACTTTCACCGTCTTTTTGACTTCTGCGCATCGACACGCACGAACTTCAGAGCCGCCATTAAGTTTGAAACGAGCTGTACTAGCTGTTGCCCGCGGCTCCGCCCGCGTGGAATTCGGATTCCGGTCCAACTTTAATGTTCCATACATTAAAGCTGGTTGGAGCATAAATGTCAATAAATCTGCCCGATTTATTGACATTTATGCTCACTGCTCCGCTCCCTTTAGTAGTAGCGTGATGTTATATAGCCTATGTTACTCCCAGATAGTGTAGCTTTCTATAGGTGAAAGAATTATTGAAATCGGTACAGTAGTTCCGAAGCCTATTCATTACAAACATACAAACATACAAAAATAGGTACAAATCTTTCCTCTTTATAATATTAGTGTAGATTAGCACAAATGTATAGAGGGCTATAAAACAGCTGTTCTTTTTTATTTTCTAGGCCTGTATCAAACTAGCCTTCAAGTCCACGGGCGCACAATGTCCATGCTGTCGACAGAGCTTGGCCAAGTACGAAGTGGAACCGAATGAGAAGCTCAAAGCCGCACTTCGCAGTATCATGGCCGGGTACGACGCTGGCAAGAAATAAACAACGTTATCGAGATGACGTCTAATAATAACTATTACGTGACCCGTAGACATAGCGTAATTATTATATTATTTATGATAATAAAATGTTGTAACTTAGGTCTAATAGTTACAGCTATAGCTTATAGTAAATATGTTTATCAACGTGAGAAAATCCAAATTTTTGATATAATTATAGTGTAGGATGTTGCAATGCACTCACTGCTACTGCATTTCTTGGAACCGGCATTCAAGGAGGAATGAAACGAAATTTATCCAAATAGCATGTAAGAACACCATATTTTATTATCATGATTATGTTCATATTTTAGTTCCAGTAGTATATTACGGGTACACCAAGCTAAAGAACGCGAATGAATCAATATCAAGGCGAAGGCGAGTGATTGGGTTGGTCATTATCACATCACGCAGCATCACCAGTGTGTGCATATCTACAACTTGATATCTTTTAGAGTAGTTAACCTCAAGGTTGGTCATTATCACATCACGCAGCATCACCAGTGTGTGCATATCTACAACTTGATATCTTTTAGAGTAGTTAACCTCAAGTTACAGCTAACATTTTATAAACAGACGGTTTTAACTACCTTCTTTAAATCAATGTGTTAGATGTACGACAAAGAGCCAAATCAAAGCCAGAGGTATGGGAGATATTTCTTCTGTGGTATGGGTATTGATCTACGAATTCCACTCGATTGCATTCGTTTGTCTAGTGTGACCTGAAATAAAAATAAGTAATGTTAGCTTAGTTAGTTTCAAATGTTAGAATTTGAGATAAGATCTACTTAAGTAAAGACTACCTCACTAAGTAGCTAATAAATAAGTGCTATGTAGCAATATTGTGGTGGTATCGATAGGCTTTTGGCCATCATGTTTATTATTAGTTGGAGCTATTTCAGGCGGTTTTGGTAGTTGCCTATATTTAAATGTAAGGATTAAATTGAACTTATCAAGCTTGTTCAGAGAGCGGTGAAAATGAAGTCCGTTCTAATTTTATCGTTTTTATCCATTAGGCTGTCCTAAAAAGAGCTTTTAGGTCATAGTTAATTATTTTAGCCGAGATAATTTATAGTCGTGCCTTTCGTAAAGGTGACCGTGAGTTTTACTTATTACAATATTCAGCAGTTTTTTTTAATACAGGAAGATACTCCTTGTTACAAAATGTGGACTTTCCAAAGACTAGGTTTGAAAAAGGAAGACGAGAAAAGAGCGGCTGTCATGGTATAACATAGTATGAGAGTAAAGGTTCAAAGTATGAATGGCGAGGGCAGGAAGGGAAAGTAAGTACGGAAGGAACCGGCATGTTGCACCGACTTTAAATATTTGTTACAAGGGCGGAATGACGATGATGATGACCAAAGATTTGTTAGACCACAGTTTGCAACAAGGGGGCCGTACGAGGGTCACGTAGCTTTCTCGCGATGTATCGCTTGGCAATGATTAAATTTGTAATGTTTCTTTTTTTTTTTTATTGAAAGCCTTGCTTCTGTTTTAAATGATTATTTTATGTTTTAATTATGTAAGTGTTTCAATTTTCGTAGCTAGCTATTTATTACAAATAAGTAGTTGATCGTGTATAGTACAAATATTGTGAGGTGTTCAGACCTCACAATATTTGTACTATACACGATCAACTACGGTCACGCTCGAATTACCAATGTTTTTATGCATATTTAATTTGTTAATTTTACTATAAACTATAATGTTTATGAAGCCTCAGTAGATGCCAAATAACTTACATGAAATAAAAGACAAAATGGGACGTTCTTGTATTTTTAAAATGTTAAAAGTTTATTTAAGATTCTACTTTGGCATTGTCGTACATTAGTGATTCATAAACTTACTCAACTCATGTTTAAGACTTCGTTTGGGTTTCATTTGTTTAATGACGTCAATCGGACACGTGTGGCAGTCGTGCTCAAGGTAGACATTATAGGTAATGCTTTCAGTATAAATTACGGATAATTCCATTAAAATGCATTTATAGACTATATGGATAGTGCTTGTGGAAAGGTCCTAGTATTCGATTCAAGCTTGCACAGCAAGCGTCGCAGTAGAATTGATTTTATAATTATATTATTCGTGCCAGAGACATGCGCTTGATGCGCCGTAAGTAGGCTGCCTTATTATTGTGATTTTAATATTACTTGTGATTAATTATGTTAACTTTCATTAAAAGACCACGTTAAAATAATTTATGCTTTTATTTATCCCTTAAACTTGATTTGTATGAAAGTGATTGCTGAACAAGAGAATGCAACTCATGCCAGCGTTCGCGTTGTTTTTGAAATAGCAAAACGTGGAAAACAGTTCACCGACTGAGAATTGCCAAAGATTGTATAAGAAAATGTGTCCTGAAGAGATAAATTAATAGTTAACATGTGTGATGTAATAAAGTAGTATGTAGTAAAGTTGTAGCATTTGTACTTATCAAAAACTAGACAATTGAGATACATTTTGCTATTCATCAATCATACCAACAACAGTCGAAATAGCAAATGGCTGTGTAGTATGGAAGGTAGGATTCTTGATAAATGTTGATTTGACAAAACATACCAAGTATGTAGTACGGAACCCCGGGCTTCAAGTTACAGCTGGGATTGACTAAATGTTGCAAGCCGAATGAAAACCACTTCCTATTCTATTATTTTCCTTCAATACCTACTGCTTCCTTTTTCCATATTTTTTTTAGCACTATCTAGTGACGTTACGTGAAGTGCCATCTGTCGCTTCAGAGCGCAATTATGTTTACTAACAATAGTTCTAGATGGCGCTAAGAATATGAATGTCAAACTTCTGTTTGGATTGCGAAGTGCACCCCGTACTCTTTCGGTGCACCACTACCATAACTTAAGTTTACGGGTAACCGAGTACCAAGTACCTATTACTTCTTGATAACGCGATATTATGATCACCGTACCGAATACTTTTTTTTACTACTCGTAAACTCGTTTTAGTTGATGCGGACAGATAGCTAAACTTGCTTTTATGTTTTATATCATTCGGTAATGTAGATACTTATTCTTATCAATTTTTTCTACACACTGAACTGCTGGTCACAACCAAAGATTCTGTACCCATTGAAATACCCACAGGAGGCCGTAGTTTATATACCACAACCACAGTTGTGGTATATGTATAAACTACGGCCTCCTGTGGGTATTTTTGTGGATCCAACGACTAAGATCTTAGGGGCTCCTCGGTGGACCTGCTGGTCGACGGACGAGGTTTTTCTCGCGGGGTTGGGAGGGCCAAACTAGCCAGAAAATACGGCAGTGAAGCATGGCCTTTGGAGCTGCGTGTTACGGTGTTCAAACATGCTGCGGTGGATATATGGATTCGTCTTGGGGTGACCCTGAAGCCTTCTACTAATATTATATACCTAAAATTAATGTACCTAGAGAAAGATTTTGAACACTCTAGTCTAGACGTTTCCTTCATCTGAGCTATTTCGAGCATTGCATTCCCTCTGTAGGTAAGGTACCTTACCTTACATGCCTTACTTAAACTGTGATCAGGCTGTAACGAAATTCAAGCCCACCGGAATGTGTATTATTAGGTACTGTATCTTCTTCCTCTTAGCGTTAATTCCCAGTTGCATCCGAAGCTTTCACCTCGGAGTCTGGGGTCCGCTTTACCAGTCTTAACTACAGATTTGGCTAGACCTCGATATTATCCGTGAAGCGATTGCCATCTGACCTCCACAACCCAATGGTAACATTAGGCGATATCGAAGCTTTGCAGCTAGACCGTTGTTTTTAGGACTTACTTATTAGGGCTCCAACTACCCGTAACGACTGCCATAGATGTTCTTATGGCAACCGGGACCAACGGCTTAACGTGCTCTCCGAGGCACGACCAGACCAATGCAAATACCCATATTTCATGCACACAAATATTTACACTGTGCGGGGATCGAACCCCCGCCCGCCTCCTGCGTAGCAGCCGCGTTCACTACCGCTACGCCACGGAGGCTGTGTATTATTACTATAATATATTATATTCCTACAAAAGTACTTTCTGCGTCTTAATGTTTACTCAGTTACTCACATTCCAAAACATATAAATATAAAAATACAGACTTCTATGTCCTACTAGACTGGCTGCTTGTGGTTTAAGTAAAACTATCTACCTAAGAAGATATGATTTTGTTTTTTGTTGGTTTTTATTATAAGTTATTTATAAGTAGGGTACGTACCGCTACGACCTCGGTGGCGTAGCGGTAGAGCGTTGACTGCTACGTCTACGGAGTCTACGGAGGTCGCAGGTTCGATTCCCGCTCAGTGCTAGTGCAGTATAGCATTGATTTGGGTGTTTCTATGCATAATATGTATGTATTTACGAAGGAAAATTTATGTTACATATGTTTTATTCTAGAAACCATGATAAGTTAGTTAAGCTATGGTTACCTTGCGTCACAGATTAATAAATAGTTACTACCTTGCGTCTAGATATACCTGGGTACTGGTGTAGAATTTCCTATAATATTTATTTATTTATTTCACCTGATGCTAAGCTGAAAGTCAAGCCTCAGGAATGAGGGTCACCATTGCAGGTAAAATTAATGTAAAGGCTTTTAGGTGAACGGCAGTTAGCTTGACCCCCGAAGATCTTGGTTAGCTTATTACAACGAAATTGTGTGTGTAAACTGTAAAGGTATAAAACTATAGAATATGTTCTCATTTCTAATAGACGTTGATGGACCAATTGAAGAAAAGCGTGATACCTAAGGAAAGGTTGCGGTATGGTAAAAGATTTAGTGACCAATATTTTTGACTGCCTCTGTGGCGTAGCGGTAGTGAACGCGGCTGCTACGCAGGAGGCGCGGGTTCGATCCCCGCTCAGTGCCAATATTTGTATGCATGAATATAAATATTTGCATTGGTCTGGGTGTTTCTATGTATAATATGTATGTATTTACAAAAAAAAAGTATCTAAGTATGTATATCCGCATTCTAGATTTCATAACACACGCTAATTAAGCTTACCATGGGTCTAGATAGCGTTGTGTAGAATGTTGTAGAATATTTATTTATTTATTTATTTATTTATATAGAGAAAGAGATGCATAAATAGATGGTTCGGACACGTCGAGAATATGATTTATACTACGATTCAGACCGATTTAAGAATCCAAGCCGTGACCTCTAACGAGTCGAACGCTCGAGTGCTACGCCACAGCTCAGTCATTGTAGAAGTAGCGAAAAGCGTATGGTAGGATCGTAACAAGCGGGCCGCGTACCACGATCTTATAGTAGAATGCTCGCCTGCCGCGCACTATGTTTCAAAAGAGCCGATTTTGTGTCACCTCCATTTTCTTCTTGAATACTGTATCATTATCAAATGAATCATCAGAGTGAAGCTCCCGTGTCGATACGACTTCTAGATTATTTAAAAAAAAATGCCAAACTTTACGTTTTTTCAGGTCCGGAATTAACAAAAAAATAAATTATTTAAAAACTAGCCTAATTTCAATTATTTTAATAATACACACTGAAGCTATACATTATACTAAATCTTTATATAATTTTTCATGTAATTAAGTACAGTGATTATTTAAAATGAAAACAAAAAAATATTTTGTCATTTTTGGTTTTTATTTTTTTATTTCATAATTATAGAGAATTAATAGCTAAAAATTTATTACAAAGTAGCTACAACACTGTTCTATCTACAGTATTTAAATCAACTGCTAATTCCGTTGCACTCACGAATTATACGAAAAATAACATTTTATTAAAAATTAAAAAAAAAAGTTCCGAATCCATATTTGACAAGTAGAAGAAAAAAAACTAATGAAAGCATGAAATTAGTTAAAATCCGATTCTTCAAAGAAAGCTTCATTAGTTAAGGTCAAATTGTCAGTTTCATCATCATTTTCAGCAAAAAATCCGGATTTAGCTGTTATTACATGTATCTTCTGAGTGCAACGGTATTAGCAGTTGATTTAAATACTGTCGATAGAACAACGTTGTAGCTACATTGTAATAAAATTTTAGCTGCTAATTCGCTATAATTATGAAATAAAAAAATAAAAACTAAAAATGACAAAATATTTTTTTTTTTAAATGATCACTGTAATTACATGAAAAATTATATAAAGATTTAGTATAATGTATAGCTTCAGTGTGTATTATTAAAATAATTGAAATTAGGCTAGTTTTTAAATAATTTATTTTTTTGTTAATTCCGGAGCTGAAAAAACGTAAAGTTTGGGATTTTTTTTTAAACTATCTAGAAGTCGTATCGACACGGGAGCTTCACTCTGATGTTTCATAATGATAATGACTACAGTATTCAAGAAGAAAATGGAGGTGACACAATATCGGCTCTTTTGAAACATAGTGCCGCGTACCCCAATTGGATATAAACGTGACGTTAGTACCTTTATGTAATAATTTTTTTTTTTAATAAAATTAATTTCAGTGTTAAAACAAGGTATACAGGATCATTACACTCCACTCTCCACTGCCTAGTTAATGTACTCGTAATAGTTTGACGCAAACGAATTCGTGGGGATTAACTTTATCTATGAAAACTGAGCCCGCGGTCTGTGAACTCAGTTGATCGCGAAGTGGAAATTAATGTAGCGCATTCTTCAGGACTACAGTTTCCAACAAATGTTAATAACGTTTACAACACACCTGCTCATAACAGTGTTATTATTTCACCGCAAATAGGCACGGAATGACACCTATTATCAAACTGTGACTTTTTCATTACTATTATTCACAAGTGAGTTATAGATTCTTTTTTAATTTAATAGGTTAAGTTTCTATGTTCTTAAAAAAGTTTCGATACAAAAAAGAACGTGTTTAATAGTACTAATTAATTTAATATGCTTATTGTATGTTCATTTGATGCGTTTTCGTATTTAAATAAATAATTTCAACTTGTGATATTTGTTTAATAAACAAAATTTTCACTCAAATATAACTTTTTTTTCTTTAAGTACAGAAAAAAAAACAGTAAAAAAAGTTGAATTCAAACCTCATTTTTTTTTAAATATGGCCGACCGCCATTGTTAGATGCGCGCACATTGGAAAACGAATTAATTTGTAGCATTGTTTATTTAGTATTTGTAGTGTTATGTTATTCGCAAGTGTGTTGTAAAACGTCGTATGGCACGCGTGAGCATGATGATTACCGTCCTCAGCTCTCTTAAGACCCTCGCCTGCCCGGCTCGGGCCTCAATAACGCCTCGGCGGTAATCACCAACATAGCTCACTTGTACCATAATGTACTATTTTATTACAGATCTTGATTATAGCTTTACTTACTTCTACTGACTAAACTGCCTAAAAAAACTATAAATATCACTTCATTCATTATGCTGTACATACCTACATTACACCACATAGCACTGTCAAATTTCGTATCAAAAAATATTTTTATTATTTTCTCTTAAAACAAATAAATATAGTTTATTTTGATCTAATTGATTAGATCAAAATATAATTTCTTATAGATATCTATCTAATTGTTTCCCACTAATGGTACCACAGCTTCCCACTAATAATTTTGATCTAATTGTTTTAAGAGCTAAGCTACTAAGCTTCCACGTTAATAAAATTTGATATGGAATCGTAAAAGTAAACTTTGAAAATCATTGTCACTTTCTTAATTTTATCCCGTGGAACCTTGTGATCGATAAAAATGTTTCCAATTTTCATAAAAGTATAGTATGGTACATAATTAAGGGGGTAGGAATTTTGTACACAGATAGGTTAACCTACCTACATTCTACATCTTTTTGTGTACGAAATTCCTACAAAATTTATCTAGGAATTATTGCGTGCTTATCAAAGAATCTTACAACACATTAATATTAGTAGGATTGATTTAGGCTTCTAATAAATAAATGCCTACGTTTATGTCTACTAAAATTACAAATAAGTGGCTACCTTGCAGTATGACCCGGCCTTCCACACTTCCGCTGCTGAATCTACAAACTATGTACGTACAAAGGTGTGCCTGCGTAGGCTGGCATTGAAATCTAACACGATGATGTGATTTATAAACTTATAAATATAAATAATAGGACATGGTACTTATGACCTCCACGATCACGGACCTGAGGGACTTTGTCGCCATAGGAGGAGTAAGGAAGGCGTCATCTTCTATGGTACCTACCCCCTCTTTGTGTCGAATTGGTCCCCTTGCAATATGTAGGAGTTGCCATGGTTGGCGTTTAAGGGACACCCTGTGGTTTTAGTAGGTACGATAGCAATCATCGACTTTGCTTACCCCTTTATTTGACCCTATAATTTTTATTTATTAGGTAGTTTATAAATCATTATTAGATCGTGAATATAATGTAAATCGTTTAAATCGATAAGGCCGCCCATTGTACTGTTTCACTAGTTTTTAGGGTTCTAATTATGTATATCTTAATTTATAGTGTAAAATAAAGTGTAAAATAAATAATTAATCATTGGGTATATGTATATTTAGCGTAACCCAGGTAGGTACATGTTATTGAGCCGTTCCGTTAAATACAGATCTGATTTTTGAGATTGGATCCATCTTACACAACAGTTTTAATCAATTAAGATGTAATAAGTAGGTTATCCATCATCATCCACCTAGCGATATCCCAGTTGCATCTAAAGTTATCGCTTTGTAGCCCGGGGGCTGCTTAACATTTTTGAATGGTTTGTAGACTTTTATAAGACTGACTGTCGTCTGACTTCCCCTCAGAGAGGAAAGTAGGGCCTCGTCCGTTTTTTAACAGGTACAGTCGAATTCAAAAGTGCAGTAGCAATCCTACGTAACTATAGCGTCAACATTCTAGCGCTACTTGTGACCTTTTACTTTTAAGACAATTTACACACACAAATTGTTCTTCCGTAGGAATATTATCGATAATTTCGTTGTCACTACGTAAGCAACCCGTGGCCGAGTGGTTAAAGCATGAGGTTTGTGGAAATGCCTTGTTGATGGTTCAAATCCTACGATCTTGCTATAACACTTTTTGTGTTTCATTTATAAATTAATATCATTGTATTATTTGTTGAATTTTAGGAAATATCAACATAAAATGTAAAAAGAATGCCAACTTCATGCAAAATTACTTTATCAATATTTAAAATTACATTTTTGTCATAAATATAAAAAATCGTTATAAGCTGGAATCGAACCTGGAACCTCTTATCATTGTGCATCTATAGTATCTTGCTTAACCCACTTAGCTATCAGTTAATTTGGTAAATTACTGTATTAGTATCTAATGACACACACACACATAAAATATATGTAAACACAAAACCGGGCCGGCGCGCGGCCGCACGCCACGCCATTTTGAGCCTTGCTGTGCTAATGCACTTTTGAACTCTGACTGTACCTCAACTAGCAGGTCAGGTTGACTTGAGCCCCGAAGGTATACGTAAGGTTCTGAACACCCGAGGTGTACCTAATAGATAGGTAACGAAAGAAAAATAATAAAGTATTAAGTACGTTAAAAATTACAAAAATGAGCTGAAGATAGATTAAAAAAAGGTAAAGCCATATTTTTTTCATCTTTCTTCAGCTCATTTTATTAAAATGTTAAAGTACAAAAGGCTATAATGGTGACCCGCTTTTCCGAGACTACGAATTGACGTGTCATAAAAAAATAGGATGTAATGGAGAAAGCTTACAACTATACCTAGGTATCACTTATGTAGGAGTATGTCACCTGCTGCATTCAACGTCATATATGCATAAGAAATTGGACGAATACCACTGTTTTGTTTACGTAAGGCGCATACTAGTTGTGTCGTATAACAAATCAATAAAGCCTTGGTCCAAAATAGCAGATAGAATAATAATGTATGACGCTGTCAGCTCGTTCATGGGTGCTCCACCTTTGGGTTGGAGAGTCATTACTGGTGTTAGGCCACTGCATGAGCCACTTCGGAGAGAGCCAACAGCACCTTATCACCTCAATCAATTTATCAATTAGCCTAGCGCAGTCCACTGCTGGACATAGGCCTCTCCCATTGTTGGGTGATTCTGGCCGACTGTTTCCACGCTGGTTAGACGGTTGGCACTGGGTTTTATCTTGAAATTTCCTTATCTCTCTTCTCTGCGTATTTTTTCGTTAGTTGCCCCTTTGGACACACGATGTTGATACTAGTATTCTTTCTCTGTCACCACATGGATGACTACCTCACCTTGAGTGAAATCATCTGAATTCCTATCTTACTGATTCCCCTTGCTCCCTCCCCATTCCCTATGGTGTCCCCTTGCTGGTGCTTTAAAGTATTAATTTAAAGATCCACTATTGCATTTAGACTATGGAACCAATTTGGATTATGCAATCAAAGACTAGACTTCTTTGTATTTAAACATGGGATGGATGGCCTACATTGCATTCTTCTTGTAGTAATCTTTGGGTACCTGGGCTATTTCTTACGTGCGGAAATCACCACGGATAAGCCCGCTGGAGTCAGTAAGAGTGGTTATCTTAGACTCGAACTGACCAAAACTGCTCGGCCGTCTCGGGTCGTCAGTTGCCGGGGGTGATGTAGCATCTGGCTTATCACTCACAAGTCACACGCCCCGGCTGACCCAGGGTCATTGGGTCATCGAAGGCCCCCCTCGGGTAGGCGCCTGGCCTCGAATTTCAAAAGACATTACTTGTCAGAACAGTTCAACAGCCAAGATATGTCTTTTTAAACACGTAAGTATTGAATTATTTCTTAATGCAATAGGTAGAGAGAAATAGCTAGACAATAATACTGATGGCCGATTTTTTCTAATCGTTAAATTATAATAATGTTGTTTGTAGAACAATTCCAGACAAGGATATTAGGAAGGTGTTTCCAATTTATCAGTTCTAATAATGCTAATAAATTAACTTCTAAGAAAACTGTTAGAGAAAATATATTGTGACCTCAAAGTTAGAATATTTATCTAAGTAATAAGATCAGTCGTAATATATCAGTAACTTGAAAATACAAAAATGTTCGTTAATACTTTTTTATTGTTTTATTAATTTCTCCTTACAACTATACCATAACAATAAGTTATCACTATGTACCGTGTTCCACAGGTGCGGGTGAGATAGTGGACGAACGCGAGCCTTTTACATAATACCCATAAAAAATCTACGTAACTACACACTCAATTCAAAGCTCGTCCGACTATAAAATAGCACCCCAGTGAGGAAAATCGACCTTCCAAGTGATTTAATACGAAACGTGTGGGTGGTATAAAAGATACCTACAGGCTATATCCGATAGATTGACCTAGAAGCCAGGTGACAACAACGCGCCTCTGTCCCTGAACCGGGAAGTATTTTCAAGGTTAAAGTGGCACATGCGCGCTTTTCGCCCCTCGCACGTGACATAACTTTGTGCGAGCGTGATGTCGCCCAAAACAGAATTGCAGAAAAAACTCTGTAAAAGTGATTTAACTAATGAATTTCAAAAGTTGCAATGTTTACCTAAAGCCATATTGTGCTCAATATTTTCATAAAACATTAAATTTTCCGTTTTCCTCGAGTGGGCACTGATTTCGTCACGAAACTTTTCATAAACTTTTAAACAATTGAAACCTTTCTTGCAAGCTCGTAAATTCGTAAATTTAGGGTGATTTTGACTTTCTTTTGCAGATTCACTTTACGTAACTTGAAATAAAATCTAGCCTTGGAAACAAAAACTCCCGCGTGGCAAAGTACAAAGTTATATCCTCTGTTCCGCCCGCCCTACAGCATACCTACTAAGATTCGCTACCGGCGAACACTCATATTATGAAACTATAGCTTTTCGTGTGTTTAAAATGTATCAGCTCCTGTTACTTAGTAGTAGATATTCTAGCAGTAATCCTCGCAGGTAGTGAACAACAACCCTCACACTATAGTTTCACAATCCGTCGGTTAGGAGGGTTATTTTGATTTTTAATAATGGTTAAATAAATATAGTGTATTTATAAGTTGTGTCAATAGTGATGAACTGCTCTATATTATCCGAAGCTACCAGTTCTTCAAATCCCGAAGATGATCTATACACGTAAGTATAAATAACTATTTTATTTAAGTAGGTAACTATATTATACCTATAAGGGCACCGGTAGACGCTGAACTGACGGGTGTTAGGTAGTTGACAAAAACACGTTTACAACAATTATAATATAATATTTTGTTACTTTATTTTAATAATAGGTAGTAATAGTAAGAAGATAATAAATATAAGATGTGTCCTTCATGGATAAGGCTATAATCGATATTGGGTCAGCTGTTTTGTTCGTTCCTGAGATTTTATAACCTTCTCTCTATAGCCCTAGAAGCTAAATACGCATGAAAATACATATAATAAGTATGTACCTAAGTATAATATCAAAATTGTTTCTGTGTGTATTGATAGGCCCGCTCTTCGCATGAATACGTACAGATTCGGAAAATCGATGCCGACCTTGAAACCTGAATATGGACGGATTCGCCGCGCGCTGCTTCGCATTTTATAAAGCTGTTTAGTGTTTATATCAATGTTGTATATTGCCTACCGAATACTGTAAATATGTATAACATATGACAGTGTGTTATGAATTTTCAATTAAAACTGAAAATCTTCCAGTACTTTGCGCACGTACCTATCACATAACTACTTTTACGTATTTACGGGGTATGCATGATTTGATTTTTGACATACCTTGTGGTATCCACCTATTATTTGTGAGACAGTCACAGACATAAGACAGTTTGTAATAATTTAAGTTAGTTTTCATATACCTTAAGTTAAGCTGACACTTATAAATATGCAAACTAGCTGGCCCTAACCATTTTATTCATTTCAAACCCCCGTGAAGCCTTAACACAATATATCTGTAATTCATTAGATAGATACTTAACTCTTTATTTATTGTGAAACATTACAAAACATAATACATAGCATGAATTACTGTAGGTAGGTACCTAATTACAGTTACAATGGGAGGCCCAATCGCATGATGCGAGTTCTTTCAGGTAGCCTTGGGATGGAGAGGGAGAGAGGTACAAGAACATGCACGATATAATACCATACTATTGAGTATCGTGACGATCTCCCTATCACGATAGGTACTCGATATTATGGTGATACTCTGTATACGTATTCTTGCGAATATCTTAAACTTAAACGCTCTCTAAGATGAGTCGGGATCTTGGGATTGAAACAAGCGTTGTATAATAATACTAGGAAATAAGCGCTTTCAACCAAAGCAATTAAATATTTGCACTGAGCGGAAATCGAAACTGCAGTTCCTGACTCCAATGCTCAACAGAAATCCAGTAATTTTGGATCCTCAAATTTATTTAAAAACAAATTATGCTACGCTATACTATGCAGCGTCAATGTTTAATGGAATAAAAGTCGACACAGCAGTATGGGGTGTTTTATCGATTATCCCACAACCCAGAACCAAGGGCAAGGGCAGATTCGGCCTTCATTCTGTGTCTCCCTTACCTGTGTATGTTTATGTACGTGAACAAGGGGTAGGTACACAATTTTTATACATATTTACGAGTATGTGATGCATCTCCAATTTCTAATAAATGTTTGCTATTGCTGGATGTATGTTATATTTAAATCTAGTTATAAATAGTAAAAATAGCAGTATATTAATTCAAATCAAATAATTTTATTGTGAAATTGGAGTACAATGTGAAGTAGTAATTTTTAGGATATAAAGGTTTCCCCATTCTCCGCCTCAAGGCATACAATAGCATTTTATATAACACTGTACTTAATTAAATAACTGAGAGTTCAGTTCGGACAACTTACGTGAGTCAATCATCACCTTCGCGCTGTTCGCGGTTGCACCCGGGACTTCCACATTGAACCCGGGGTGGGTCCGTTTAAGCCTTCTGTCCCTTTTTAATTATCTTGTAAGGCTTTTTTTGTAGCGAGCATTATCTGACTGTCAATTTCGATAGGAATGCGGCAGTAGGTGTACTGGCTAGCAGGCTCACCTGCTTTGAATGGGCCTCGAAGATTGTGATGAGCCCCAAGCAGTGAAGGGTTGGATTTTTTTATATGGGGCACGTCAATTTCACTTCACCTCGCCTGATGGTAAGCTGAAGGTAAAATCTCGGAAAAGAGGTTCACCATTATATACACGTATATACCATGTTACAATGGTGGCACTCAATCTAAATATCTATAGATACTATTATATAATTGTAAAGTGGTCGTGTCTGTAGGTACATTGAAGATATTAAAAAAAAAAATACTTGGGTTATGTTATGTTAACGATACTGAACACGAAAATATTTTTTTTGAATTTCCTGTCTGTTTGTCTGTTTGTCTGTTTGTCTGTTTGTCCGCGATGGACGCAAAAACTACTGGACGGATTTTGATGCGGTTTTTTTGTTAGAAAGGGCTAGCTCAGACTTAAAATCTTACGTTTGTTTGATCGCAATCGTTTGAGTAGAACCGAAAATATGAGCAAAGGTCGCGTTAACCGAGATGCACGCGGGCGGAGCCGCGGGCGGAAGGCTAGTATATTATATAACTCAAAGGTGACTGACTGACTGACATAGTGATCTATCAACGCACAGCCCAAACCACTGGACGAATAGGGCTAAAATTTGGCATGCAGGTAGATGTTATGACGTAGGCATCCGCTAAGAAAGGATTTTGATTAATTCTACCCCCAAGGGGATAAAATAGGGGATGAAAGTTTGTATAAAACTTTGTCAATTTTAAACCGATCGGGCTGAGACTTTGCATGCATAAAGCTACTATATACATATACTAGCTTCTATGACGTAGGCATCCCCTAAGAAAGGATTTTGAGATGCAGGCTATATAAGATTAGTAACTTTTCAGTTCAAAATAATATACGAATTTCTGTACGCTAGCGCCATCTACATTGAGTTATTTTGGAGAGAACTTTGAATTAACCATTTTTGTGCATAGATAATATATCTAGCAGATTATATTTAACGACTAGCTTTTGCCCGCGGCTTCGCTCGCGTTAAGAAGTATTATTATTATTGTGTATTTTACCTGTCACTCAATAATTGTATCTACTTTTATTTTATTTTTATAAAGTGTAACTTTAGTTCGTTCAAACGAAATATCTTGTACTTTTTTGAGAATAAGCTGTGTAATAGCACTTAACCCTTAAACTTTACTTAAGGTATCATCGTGCTGTAAGTTTTCTTTTGTACTGTTTTTTACTACATGCATATGAATATAATACCTACGGTACTTACACCAAAATAACAAACATTGTTTACAATTTTAGTCTGTCTGTCTGTCTGTTTGTTCCAGCTAATCTCTGAAATGACTGGACCGATTTTAACGGGACTTTTATTGGCAGGTAGCTGATGTAATAAGGAGTAATGAAGGCTACTTTTATTTTAGACATCCACGCGGGCGAAGCCGCGGGCAACAGCTAGTACCTATCATATAAAATAGAACTTCTAATTTTAAAATCATGACATCTTCGAAATTGTGTTCCACACAAAAAACGTATGAACCAATTTTATAGAATTCCATGATCTACAACTTTGTCTAACATACATTTGCGATAGTACATTATTTAGTTTTGCTGATTACGAGAAAATTTGAGATTCCAATAGGCTATACCTATTGGAATCTCAAATTTTCTCGTAGATTTTCTTTCTTTTCTTAATCTTCTCTAGAATTAAGAAAGTAGAAGTCCAATCGATGGGGACTTTTGATATTTCTTTCATTATGATATGATTATGAAGTACCTACCTACTCTTGAATTCTATGTTTACTCGTAAATCAAGGTACAGACACAGTAGGTATAGATGTCTGGTGTTATGCCGCCGCCCCGCGGTTGATTTTGGTATGTTTTACATATGATACCCCAGCTGATGTAGGGTTGCCAGCTTCGAAATAGTTAAGTTTGCTATGTCTAGATGGCGGTGCATGCATTGGCATCGCTTCACCCTCTTCTTTATTTGGAAGATACACGGTAGGCTTACTTCCTATATAAGAGACACGGGATTAGTTTAAATTGTATCTAAATTTTGTGGTACTGTTCAGTGCAATCTAGTTTAGAAACTTGGAACTAGATTGATCTAAAACACGGTAGGTACGCGAACTACTAGCCACTGAATATAAAATAAAGAGGGCGTGGTCCGCCCTCCGCCAATTATTACTAATAATGTACAATAACTTTTTTTTTTGATTTGTACTTTAATTTTTACACCGTGTGGTAGTCACCTGCAGTGTGACGTTAAAATTTAATGCCTTCTTACGTAGTACCAAAGGACCGTACCTGTATACCTGACTGATTGATTGATTGATTGAAACCACTGGCATTACAGACTTGTAAAATTGACAATCGATATCTTTTTTTTTATTTGGAAATACCTTATATAGATTCAAGAGACTAGGACTGTAGGAGTCGGGCAGATGCCAAACGTTTTCTAATTGTAGCATAAAAACAGGCCAAGTGCGAATCGGAGCCCCCATAAATGTTTAATATTTATTCTGTTTTCAGTACCTACATATTAGTTGTTATATCGGTAACAGAAATACGTATATGATCTGTGAAAATTAACATTAATTAGGTAGGTAGTTACTGTCTGGTGGCAGACAGACATACGAACGGAGTCTTAGTAATAGGGTTCCGTTTTAGCCCTTTGGGTACTGAACCCTAAAAAGCAACAAAGCGTCACATGTTTTCAGATTTTGTACCATGTTTTTTAAATTTTCACTTGATATTCGGACACAAATTTGTAAATATAATAGACGCTCTGTCGGCCGGCAGCTGCATGATTTTCGTCAAAATTTTACAATTTAAATGTTAGGCCTTGGCCCTCGTCTGCTTTGCAAACTAAAAAAACGCGTATGAAAATTTAGTGGTGTTGTCCTTGACAATACCTACTGAGTCTGTAACCCAGTGGCCGTATTGGACCGTATTAACATTAATAGATACCATCAAACATCATGTTGGGTACTTAATAGCTGATCTATTTGGTTTATTTCGAATACGGAATATGTATTCAGCTATGTGCTACAATATCTATCTATAGGATAAAACTGAACAGTTTTTTTTGTTTCTTTGGACGTGCTAATCTCCGGAAAATTAAGTTTCAGGATTCGAATCGTAAAATTCTTTTTGTGTTGAATAATCCGTTTATTGAGGAAGATTGTAGGTCGTCAAATACAAAAAATACAGCATGTTACTTTTTCAAATTTTAGTCGGTTCGATTACCGGGTGTGGCAAGCGGATTTAAAAAAATCTTTGAATGCACTTTTTTTCTTTTTAAAAATAAAGGAATGTCTTCTTTAAGTTAAATGAGCCAACTTAAGGATTTAAGGTACTTTCCCTCCATGTGGCATTGCCGTGGGACGCCCTGTATAAGGTATCTATATAGGTGTTATTACGCCTCTTCTTTAGGAAACGAAGCAGTAATCATAAATCCGGCAGATTTCCGCACATTATTTTTGGAAAATTATGAAAATGCGCTAAAATAATACATAAGGTATGATTCCGTAGCCGACCGCATACAACAACTACCGACGCACGCAGTTGGATAGATTAGGTTAGAAGGCTAATGCGGGAGCGGAAGGGAGCCCCCGCTATAGCCTTTGTGGTTATTTATTTTTTATAGCCAAAGGAATTGTTCTGCAAATATTTAAACAGTAGGTATATTTTATTTAATTTAGTTAGTGTACATAATTAGTCAGTATTTTTGACAGACCTAACTCCACTTCACGCGATTAGACTTGGATAAATTAGGTTAGAAGTTAGAAGGCTTTTATTAGCTACTAGCTGACCCCGCGAACTTCGTACCGCCTTTTTTTTTAATTTTCTCGCCTTAAGAAGCATCCTCGTACTCAGGGAATATTTCAAAAAAAGAATTGGCGAAATCGGTTCAGCCGATCTCGAGATTTGCGCTTAGCAACACATTTAGGGATTCATTTTTATATTAAAGAGACTAGCTGTCCCGGCGAACTTCGTATCGCCATATTTTTTTCAACCCGCGTGAATTTGTGATCCCGTTCCCGTTGCATCTATTTTCTCATCTTTAAACCTTTCCTGGACATCCACGAATATTTCAAGACTAAAATTAGCCAAATCGGTTCAGCCGTTCTTGAGTTATAAACTAACAACGAAAAGTGGCATTGATTTTTATATATTTAGAAGAGAACAAAGAGAGCAAGAGAACAAGAGGCATGCGATGCGGAGGAATTCCACGACGCGTTCGGTTTTAGTTTTTAATTTGTACTTTTATATACATATTTTTAGTTTTATTGTTAATATTATACATACATATTTAAATTGTATTATATGTAGTAGGATTAACCAGAACTAAATAAAAAGTAAGAATAAAAAAAAAAATGAAGAGAAGAAGATAGAAGAAGATTATTAGCTAATTAGCCTTCGTGGTTATTTTTTTATAACCATCCTGAAATAGAAATTTCGCAAAGCCATTGCAAAGCCGCAGGTCTGCATTCTATAGCATACCTACATTGCTAGGCATTCAATAGAATACCTGAATTATACAGATTGCCGGTAACATGTAGGTATTGTACTCGTAGGTAGGTACATTATCGATCCTCGATTCGATGGTCACCGTCTAATCACGCATGTAAAGTGCACGAATTATGTAATTTCACTATTTAATAATTATCTATACATATATTCTACAACTGATTACATATACAATACATGTATATTGTCACAACGAAACTCAGACACAATGATAACATTGTGTGTGACTTGTATTGTATCATGGCAACTTAAAAATTAATAGGGCAAATGGTATATAATATGAGAAATTCTATTAGAATGAATTCAACGTTTTCACATCAGCTCGTACCTACGTTAAATATGTAATGTTTTTGTTCGCAGGTTTAAAGAGGAGCCGGAGGAGTCGTTTTCAGGACCTTCGACAGGTAAGGATCTTTATTTATTGACCACTGTCACAGTGGTGAAGGGTGATCAAAAGGGGCGGCGCGTACGCGCATACGCTCACCGAGTGTCCGGCGTGGGAGACGCCGAGTCGGGAGCTGGTGGTGGACCTAGGAGTGAGAGTTCTCACGCTCGCTACCTTGCTCGCGGCGATGGTTCGTTGCGCGGATGCGTGGGCTGCCAGTGCCTCCTTCTGCGAACAAGTAATGCTCGTGAAGGAGGCGGCGGAGCTGGAGCCAAGGACAATCGCAAACCGTGCGGCACGCGCCGTGCGGAGGAGAGTCGCAAACCGCGCGGCCCGTGACGAGCGGAGTATGATGGGTGAGGTCCCCCTTCACCCTAGCAGAAGCAAGCCACGGTGGCGGCGCGCATTGCGTGCCTCCCCGTACCTGGGTCGGCCGGGGTGCCGGCCGGGATAATTATTATGTTTACGATTACCTCACCTCCTGGAACCGACGGCCCACAGACAACGTGTGTTTTAGTCGGTTCAAGTCCGACATAACCTCCTCCACCGGCTCCGGCAGGGGGAGGGGGTATCCGTGGGGATTTTTACGCACGATAAAAAAAAGGTGATCAAAAAGGAAGCCGGTGGAAACATGCCTGATCTTATTGTATAGAATAACAATAATTATTTTGTATGGAATTCTGGTTCTTTATTCACATATTGAATTTTAGATTCTAAATTTCATACATATATTTCAGTTTTCGATACCTAATGCATTATGTACGGATATTATAAATATTAGAGTTTAAATTTAAACATATCACGTATCTACCACCGAATTTCCTTTGAAGAGCAAGCCGGCAGGAATCGGGACCCGTTGCCACTGCATTGTCACAATATCATGAACTCGGAGATTTGCATTTGTATGTGCGATCGTTACAAGGCAAGACGTTTATTTACAGAATATGTAATTTGTAATTATACTTAACTAATGTTTTGATTTTAATGAAGCGCATTTATTTTGATTTTGGTGTCAAACAGCTAATTCAAAAGAGACCATTCCGCGATTCACACCATGGTCCGAATATTTCTTGGTGTGAAAGAGGAACGACCCATATTGGGTCCTTCATCTCAGAACGTAGGTATTAAATTTCTCAATGAAACTTAAGTTTATAAATATATAGGTACATTATATTCCCTGGGCCGGCCGGGGTGCAAGGGATACCTATGTCTACGATAATCTCACTTATTGCACGGATTTTTCGCACGATAAAAAATAAACATAGGTATTTTTATAATAACAAAATAGATATATAAATATTCTGAGAGAGAAGGAATTACACCACGACTGTAGTGCCAGTGGCAGTTGAGGATGTGACCGCCAGAAGACCATTCCAATTTTGCAGTTTTAATTTATTTTTCATTGTTATAGAGTTAAGTAAGATTTTTTAAGACATAGCTTGGATATTTTGGTGAGCAAGTTGTAAAATAATGCATCCGAGTGGCGAAACACATTAATAGACCCAATAATAAAAAATAAGTAGGTATACCCTACTTATTTTTTATATTATATTATATTATAGTCAATCCCCGAAGCTCCGGCCATTAAAGTCAATCCTAGGTTTGACCAACGCCTTCGGGATAACCCCAAAATAATTTCAATTTCGGCCTTTGATTAAAGTATTTTTAGTCAAACCTAGAAGTTCCTAACTTTTCAGTCAAACGTCGAAACGACAAAAATCTGGTTCGGGCTTTGCCTAGTCGATCCTAGAAGAGACTGGCAGATCCCGCGCAACTTGGATAGATTAGGTCAGAAGTTATTTTGGTCTTTCGTGGTTATTTTTTTATGACCACCCAAAAATTTAATTTTCGATTTTGTAGTTCAGGATTTTGTACTTGCGGTACATTTATATACTTTCGGTATTTTAAACATTCGGTCAAACGAATATTGGGGATTTTGAATTTCGGTCTTTCGTGCGTCGGTATTATGATATTATTCAGTATTGTAAGCTTCGGGATTTTGATATGTAACCCTAAAAATTGATTATAATATAGTACATTTATGATACCCTAGACTTTCTAATACCTAATTGAACCTTGACTGGTCAAACCCCGATTTAATCAAATTGAGTTTTGAAGTTTGCCTTACCAAATTAGTCAATCCTAGGTTTGACCAAAATTCTTTAGTCAGAGGCCGATTATTTGGGCTTTGACGAAGACCTCCAGCCAGACTACCAGATCCGAGCTACCCCTAAAATCTACCCCCAAATATAATCACTGTGCCTATAGGTACCTATAATTTTTTTTATTTTTTATTTTTTTTATTGGTGTTCTGGTTAATCCTACTATAATACAATTTAAATATGTACAATATCAACAATAAAACTAAAAATATATATATAAAAGTACAAATTAAAAACTAAAACCAAACGCGTCGTGGAATTTCTCCGCATCGCATGCCTCTTGTGGTAACGTTCCCAGAAGACTGGCAGCATTGCCACGTTGTATGGCAATGCTTATTCTCTGAAGTAAAAAGAGGCCAGCCTTCTGGTCACGAGAAGCGTCGACTATACGCTTCGCAATCTCCCTGAAGAGATTGCGCGCGCTCGGACCCCATGGTCCCAACGTTTCGACTCCAAACGGCACAAATTCATAATCTCCAATGAGATTGGAGTATTTGCGCCGCTTGAGAGCCTCTGCAGAAGCAGCAGCAGCACCGGCACAGCCAGCCGTGCCAGGAATATGGGTAGGGGCAATGGTGTCGACGCATGTTGCGTCCCACACCAGAGTCCTACCCATTTTCCATGGCATTAACGACATACCATCCGGTCTCTTGCCTTCGTCGCGCGCCAAACCGTTTGGTTCAAGCACAGCTGGCACACCGGCGGTGACAAGAGCACGGCGGATAATGTCGTTTAGGCTGGCGTGCCGTGGAATTCGCCCAGCGCTCCTGCAGCACGACAGGCCATGGTGTCCGAGTCGGTCAACTGCTTCTTCACAACGGCATCGATGCGGAGAAACACACGGCGCACAGTGGATCGTTTCATACAAGCTAGACGTCGGAAATTCTAATTATATTTTAAGTATTTTTATTTATTTATTTCCTACGTATTTACGTAAAATATAACAATAAAAGTGATCTTCAATACGTATTGATAATATACTCGTTCGCACTAATTTTGCCGCTATCGTAGAGAAGGAGGACGGGACGCGGCTTACAAAATTAGCGCGAACGGGTAGTTATTTAGTCCATTGGGCTTACCTATTAACTTATCATTGGACAATCATGAGAATGATGATAAATGATGAGAATTTCAAGTAGTCAAATAATGGTTAGTCACCTTTCTTTGCGAGATCCTGCGAGATCCCATCAACTTCCATATTCGTGATAAAACAATGTGATGCAAACTCGTGCGAAGTCAAACAATGACTGATTTTTAATTTAGAGGGTTGGAGCTTTAAAATAAGCTAGGTACTGTAGGTACACCAAGGTATACTCATATTTAGATTCTCTGTTAAAGTTAAGAATTGGGATTTTTTTAAGGTATAAGATAGGTTCAATTCAATATTTTTTTCTACGAGAACTAAGTGGATTAATAATGTAAAAATCCATAAATAGAAAGTACATACCTTCATTAATATCATCAATTTTTTGTTTTACGTTCACACACTCACAACTTATAAAAATCAGTCACAAAAAAGAGACACAAAAATTGCAAAATAATTATTTTTTTAAGTAACTTACTTTATAAACTTTTCTACCGTCATGCTTAATAACGGCGTGAGGGTAGATCATTAGTAATATTGTTTTTGAGGTCCCTGATTATCTGTAAATCAATAAGACTATAAGAAAAAGCTTAATTAAGTAATGAATTTCCGACGTCTAGCTTGTATGAAACGATCCACTGTGCGGCGCGCCTAATCGGAGGCACGTTGCGATGCGGAAGGTAGTGTCATCTAACATAGTCCCTACGTTAGATGACGGAAGAGCTTGTAGCCAAAGACCCGATTCCCACTCACCAACCGTCAATAAACGGGCACGCTCAGCAGCATTAGAGCATGTATTGAGTAAATTTTGTCTTACTAAGCTGCAGAGCGGCCCGTCCCACCGACGCTGTGAGAAAAGGTTCTTTGGGACATCGGTGTTTGGACATGCAATTTTCCAAGCGTTCACTGCGTCAGTCTTACACAATACTTTAGAATTAACTAGTGTAGGTGCAAGAATTTTCCTAGTTAATTCTTCCGTACTGTGGACCGAAGACAGGAACGCTGGTAAGCTGACATCTGAGATTTTTCGAATACCGAGCCCACCTAAACGAATCGGTAATGACGCTTGTAGTGAAGCTCGGTCATAATCACAATAGGATCACCTCAGAAGTACGTTCTTTCAAATAAAAAAAAGACTTACAAACTCGGTTCACAAATGACGGTGAAACCGATGGACATTATATCAACGATGGACGTTTTATATGTCGAACATATAACCTTCTTTATAGAAGTTGGTTAAAAATACCTGCTACAAACACGTAAATCACTACGTAATTGAACACTGGAGATGTCATAAAATGTAAACCGTTTAGCTGATTCTGCATTGAAGAATAATGCATATATATTTTGTAATAACCTCGTGTTCGCACAGTTGCAACACACCCGCGGTCCGCGAACCTGTAACTTCGGAACTGAAGTACTTCGTATTAAGTGCCTTTAAGTTTTATTGAAGTAGTTTCAAACCGCGTATTTATGTGCAAGACTTGAAAGTGCGATGATCTCCTGAACATCGGCAGAGCATCGCGTGTTTGTCGGTATCCAGTTAATGAACTTCTTGGGTAAGTTTTCTTTTTCAATAATTATTTTTTTATCACAATATTGTTTACATAGTTGCAGTTGACCTAACATTATTATACCAATTAATGTGGGAGACCGGTGCCCAAACTAGATAGGATCCTTTACTTCAGGCCACCAGTGCAATCCTCATCTAGGGTCTAGGAAGATTTAGTAGGTATTGCTTAATAGCAAAATCTACCAAAGCCTACGAAGTACATAAGTATCTATGTACCTATAGCACGATTTATCATATTAAGAATTTATGTTACCGAGACTAGATACTAGATATTTATTTCCGAGCAGTCATAGATGATTTAAAGATTAAACCCGGAGAGTGTCCATTGGTTCAATTTGTATTAAGATGGCTTACCGAGACCTATTAATTTAATCTGTACCAAGACTGCTTCAGGCGTGGATCTACAGCTTAGGTACGGAGGGGTCGAACTTCATCTCTAGATCATTTAGGACTCCAAAATGATCTACAGATGAAGTTCAGAGAGACATTCCTAGAAACCTATCTCGTATTGTATAACTAAATAGAAAAATAATTATCTATTTAGTCGTATCGTATCGTATCGAGGCTGCTTTAAAAAAGCTTAAATTATTTCGTTAAAATGTTTGTGAAGCTTATGTTAGTGTATTCAAAAAGTTGTAGTGTTATACCATCATAATGTTTTTCATCATCAAGTTCTCACTTTTACGCGTCCGTCCATTTCTAAACTAACTTCATATCTAGGTACCTATCTGCTAACAAACTGTGCAGTCCAGGGTTCGTAAATTTAGTATTAATTGGTGCGTTGACACCACTTCCAATCCAAGAGCTTGTGTGTTTAACAGTTGAAGTTGGCTTGAGCCTCAAACATGTTGGTAGAGTGCAGGCTGTACAAGTACACCGGAAGGTTTGTCTTATATACTTAATGTAAAATAAGCTTTGGGAGAAAGGGCAATCAAATTGCTTCGTTGTAGAGCTGGGGTGGGTCGCCACCGCAAAATTATGCTTAGAAGATCCTAGTTCCATTCTATCTCATAGTTCTATTCCATCCCTTCCTAGTTGCAATCGAGGCGTGAAACGCGACATGACAAGCGTTCATACATGAAACATTGATGAAAATTGAAATCTAAAAATGAAAGTATTACTTAGCATATAATTGTAAGATTTGCCTGGTTATGACCACAATGTGATTATGTAACTTGCAAGTGTAGCGTTTCCACACCAAGGTTACATGCATGGGGCATGCGGCTGGCCTCCAGCATGTAACATTATATCTATTGCGATAATGCTTACATGCATTTTGCAGAAAGAAGATATTTATATGTAGGCATGTGTTACTTTAGGCCGTGTTCCCACGAGACGATTTCAACACTGCCCGGTTTTTGTCGGCGGTAGGGAACCGGAGCTATCACCGTCGTCGGCGTCACCTGCATATAAAATCAATAGGAAGTGCTCCCCAACTATAGCTCGTGCGTTGGAATGGAATGAAAAGATGACTCTTTTGTCCGCACTTAGCATCTTTTTTGGGCAATTGTGCGTGTAGAGTGCTATCTAGAGCAGCAGCCTCCGTGGCGTAGCGGTAGTGAACGCGGCCGCTACGCAGGAGGCGCGGGTTCGATCCCCGCTCAGTGCAAATATTTGTGTACATGGAATATGGGTATTTGCATTGGTCTGGTCGTGCCTCGGAGAGCACGTTGAGCCGTGGAGAGCCGTTGCCATAAGAACATCTATGGCAGTCGTTACGGGTAGTTGGAGCCCTACGAAATCGAACAACAACGGTCTAGCTGCAATGCTTCGATATCGCTTAAATGTCACCGTTGGGTTGTGGAGGTCAGATGGCAGTCGCTTCACGGAAAATATCGAGGTCTAGCCAAATCCGCAGTTAAGACTGGTGAAAAGCTTCGGATGCGACTGGGAATTAACGCTAGGCAGAAGAAGAAGAAGAAGTGCTATCTAGAGCAGCCAGCCTAGCTCCACCCAGAAACTCAGTAGCTTACTGGGGGCTCCACAGGCTTCACGGAGGGACCTCCTTGTGCCGAGTACCACTCGTCACGTACCACCATTGACGCCAACGGTGGTCTGTGACGAGTGGTACTGCTGCATATAAAATCAATAGGAAGTGCCCCCAACTATCGCTCGTGTGTTATAATTGACATGAGTTATTCAACAACGGTTTGCAACATAATTTGTTACCATCTCTTATTTACTTACAGGCTGTTTCTATATTGAAAATTCTGGTAGCATCACATTATTGTGTGAAACCCCACCAAGACCTTTGGAGCTAGGCCAACTTTAACTCAAAGCCGATTAATCCGTTGATTGATGGACGAGGCACTGTCGCAGGCTTTCACTTCGGAGTTAGGTGGTCCGTAGGCAATTTCCCTTATACAAGATATAATATGAACTAAATAAAAAGACGGAGAAGGCTTGAAGCAAGGATTCAAGTCCTTGCTCCTATGTGAAGGCCTCGGATGTTACCATGACCAACGTTAAGATGATGATAGTAAAATCTGTGTTATGTGTGTATATATAGCATACGCTGTACGTGATTGATCATAATATCTGAGACTTTAGCTACACTAATTTCCATACTATATAATGAGTATTACGAGGCTTAGGGAATTTAAACCCGACAAGGATCCTTGGGATTTTCGCACGATAAAGTAAATAAAGGCTTTACAAATACTCAGGCAGGGAGTTCCACTTCTTAGGTGAATGCATAACGAATGGAGTACCAAAACTGTTTGTGCGTTTGGTCTTCTTTAGAGCTTTTTGCGACCTAGATTTTGTGATGGCTCACCTCTTGTCGGAGAGGTTTTTATTCGAAACGTATTTGACTTCACAAGTGCGTACGTTACGTATACAATATTTACCGAATGCAACATAAATAATTTTCCCTTCTTGTTGTCATCATCATCTTGGCGTTGCATTTTTCCTCGGAGCCTGGGGTCCGCTTAGGCGCTCTTTATCTCGAGTGACTCGGAGCGACTATCGAGGTCGACAATTAAGTAATTTGTATTTTACTGATGTGTAACCATGCACATCCACCTCGGCACAAGCTGTAATGAGGTTATCATTTATTGCCAACTGCGACACTGATGTTAGGTTGTATGGTGTTTATGATATGATGATATATTGCACTAGGAGGTACTCTCCTAGTTTCTGTTATAATACTTAATTTCGTCATGGTGCACGGGCACGGCGCAATGTCCTTCCACCGGACACTAATAGATACCATAAGTATTACCTAGGCTATCTGTGACATTGTAATACATACAACACATTAGTTATGCACTTAATCAGGCGTTGGGGACATAATCTCGGTAAAACTCGGTTCGATAGGTGTATTTAAGAATATAATATATCGTTGTGTCTGTCGACTCGCAGGATATCCCGCACTGCGTGAGTCAGCGTATATTGATAGTAATACAATACATACATACCTTAACCTTAACCTATTCTTTGGTTACGGCATCACGGCTGAATAGCAGAATTTTTTTTCAATTATCTTTATTTATATAATACAATAAATTACACTTCATATTACAGATAAGCAGTAGTATATGCTGTGAGTCACTTACAGGTACAGCCACCTTTTAAAGTTTTTTTACATTATTTTTTTTTGTTACACAGTAGGTAAGACACAATTCATAACATTTGACATTGTACAACTATAATCTTCATATTCATACGTTCTGAATTTAATTAGGTACATACAATAAGAACGATTATTCTTTTTTTTTATATAGGACACGTCAATTTGACTTCGCCTCGCCTGATGGTAAGCTGAAGGCAAAGTCTCTGAAATGAGGGTCACCATTATAGACATGTACCATGTTACAATGGTGGCACTCAGCTTGACGGCCTCATCAGTTGCTTTTTTACGCCTCGCTTAAAGGACCCGGGACTGTAGGAGGAGAAAACACGTGAACTGGTGAGGAATTCCAAGTCTTAATGGTGCGGCAGAAGAAGGAGTCACCGAACCGCTTGGTTCTTGATGGAATAATCTGCACCGTATGCGGGCGGTATCTAAGTGATCTCAGGTATGGTCATCGGGTGGGAACAATACATAGTGATATTAGTGATGTGGTAGGCGGTAAGTGCAATATCTGTCGACATAATCTGTAGTATCACATTGACCTATTTTTGAAAGGGACATAGATAATAAACCGTGCGAATAAATAATAAATGAATGACTAATGTAATGAGTTACTGTAATACTAAACCGAGCAGCGTTAGATAAATTTATGTTTGCGAAACATTTACTTAACTAGAGATAATCGTGAATGATTAAAAAATCGTAAAATGAGCTATTAATAGTGTGAAACAGTTAATCTAAGTTAGCAACTAATAATTCCAAGTGACAGAATTAAAATATTAATCTGGGCGAAAAAAATACTGAGTGTTTATAGTGTGTTCTGTGTGTTACTAAAATGTGAAGTTATGAGGATTCGAATAAAGCGCAACTTGGATAGGTTAGGTTAGAAGGCTAACGCTTTAGCCTTCGTGGTTATTCTTTTATAACCATCCAGAAATAGTAGCTCCGAAAGGTTATATTTTCACTTATATCGAACATGGTCACCCTACAATTTTGTTCGTTCAAAAAACCGCTCAAAAATCTTATTACACTGATTTTTCTGAATACACGTACCTCAAATTCGTATTTTTAAGTCGCCTTTTTCAATATTTGCCTTCGCCCTTAGTTTTTCGCTCACTCAGTATTTCTGTACGCCACATTCAGTAATTTTGACACCCATAAATTGAATTTATATTCGCTCGTTTAAATACTATCCTTTTTGAAATTAGGCTACAATGATGTGTTTAATTTTTACTATAAAATTTAAATGTGAGTTTTTAAAGGTTGTAAAGGTAAAGGTTAAAGGTTAAGGTTAAGGTTGTTGTTTGTAAAGGTTGTAGTTCCTAATCGTCGGGAAATTTATAACACGGTGAATTTTCGTAAGATTAGTTCTGGGTGGTGTATTATACGAATTTTTTTACGAAAAAGGGCTTTGTTTTGAATTAAGTACTAGGAGAGTTTCGTAATTAGTCATGCAAGTACTCCAAACTGGGCAGCCATAGGTAAACTTTTGTATCAATAAATTTATTATTATTATTATATTATTATAGGTTATGCATGGCCCTACGAGGAATCCAGCACTAAGACAACTCTTACGATTGAGTATATCTGCCAAAGACCCCAACGCTTGCGCACCTTTGACTCGCAGGTTAGTTACGTGCTTTGACGAATTGAGTCTGCAGTCCCTTGCCACACCGGGATAACGCACCGACTTCCTCCAGGGATAATAATATATGGCCGTCGATAGTCAGATTCCTATCGAAAGGTTGCCAACGGCGAGTAAATAGGATAGCTTCAGTTTTGTTAGCGTTGAGTTTCATCTTCCATCTTGTAATATAATTTTGCAAGAGGTTGAGTGACAGCTGAAGTTTAGGTGCTTATCACGAGATCGAGATCATCGGATGATGCGAATGATACTGTGTCATCCGCGAAGCAGGCAATGGCTGAATAAATTCCATAAATTTTCTTGTTTTGTTTGCTATTTGGCCACTGAAATATGTATTTGGGACATTCACGCGAATACTCAGGTGATGCAGGGTTGTTGAAAAAAAAAATTCTAGTTCATTTCAATTTAGTTTTTAGTAATTTATTCATTTATCAAAAATATTTACATAATGTACATGAAATTAACAATAAAACTAAAAATAAAAGAACTATAATTGAAAATTGAAGTTAAAAAGCGTCCTGGAATTTCTCTTGTGGTAACATTCCCAGAAGACTGGCAGCATTACAACGTTGTATGGCAATACTTATTCTCTGACCTAAAAAGAGGCTAGCCTTCTCGTCGCGAGAAGCAACCATACGCTTCGCAATCTCCTTAAAGAAATTGCGAAGTTCAATTTTGCGAACCAATAAATAAAAAGTCAATTGCTTTTTTAATGTTCTGGGTCTTATCAAAGCTCTTTTATTGGAGAAATGAAGTCCCTTTCCATGTTTCATTTTACGTCTATATATTAAATAAAATTGCTTATCAACATTTAATTCTCGCGAACGAGTAACACAAATATTGATGTTTGTATTCAGTCCAAATATAACATTTCCTTGACTTTGATTAATTATTATTATTGAGCAAGTTCTATTGGGTCTTCTTCACTTTGCGTAGCGCGCACTTCCTCTAATTGCTTTTAGAGGATTGAAGTACAGTCAGCATCAGCTCGATCTTGACTAGCAAAGTACTCAAAATGATCTTAATACCTTAGTATTCCCTCCTTCCTGTTGACTGATTGTTCTGATATTTGGTATACACCTTTAATTCGGATGATAATACACTTTAAATCAATAAAACAGTTTGACGTGACTCAAAATTATTGGTAAGTACTAAGATCATTTTGTGTCAGACAGCCTCCGTGGCGTAGCGGTAGTGAACGCGGCCGCTACGCAGGAGGCGCGGGTTCGATCCCCGCTCAGTGCAAATATTTGTGTTCATGAAATATGGGTATTTGCATTGGTCTGGTCGTGCCTCGGAGAGCACGTTAAGCCGTCGGTCCCGGTTGCCATAAGAGCATCTATGGCAGTCGTTACGGGTAGTTGGGAGCCCTAAAAAATCCAAAAACAACGGTCTAGCTGCAAAGCTTCGATATCGCCTAATGTTACCATTGGGCTGTGGAGGTCAGATGGCAATCGCTTCACGAAAAAATATCGAGGTCTAGCCAAATCTGTAGTTAAGACTGGTAAAAGCGGACCCCAGACTCCGAGCTAAAAAAAAGCTTCGGATGCGACTGGGAATTAACGCTAGGATGAGAGACTAAGATCATTTTGTGTACTTTGATATGACTTTGGTAGTCAAGGTTGGTCTGATGCAACGTCAATTCGTATGGCGGCATCTTACCAGTCGACAGTGTATTATTTTGCCTCGGTAACGGTCATCCTCTTCTTTGCCACCAAACTAAATTAGTAGTAAATTCCTAAATTTTTATCTCTCATGGTTTTAGAGAAATTGAAGAAATCGAGAAAAGTCCATAGAAACCATAGAAACCATTAGTCTTCGTTGATAATTTGATTATTATATTCTGGGATTGCGGAGTTAGATGCTTCCATAGTGATAGACTTAATTATATTATTTTGTTTGTGTGAATATCGCGTCGCGTACTTACATTGATCTGATAATTTATACGTATAATATATTTATCAAAGTACCTGTATAATTACAAAAAATTACGTAGTATACGCTTGATTTGGGTGGTGTTTACCACCATGTTCTACAATCCATATTGATTAGAAAATTATAGTTAGCTAAGAAAGTTAGCTAAGAAGCTATTCCCGGAGGGTTAGGCAGGGGTGAATTAACACCCACATTTCATCAATCATTGTATAGGTCCTAGTAATAGGGGGTGAGCCTATTGCCGTATTCCGGGCACTATTGTTGACTACAAAAGTCAATGGACACCAAATTAGGTACTCAAAGGTCGAGTAGGAGAGCGGACCCAGACCCAAATTTGCGAGCAACATTCCCGATGTAGAAGAAAGAAAGATTATGTGTATATTATACATGGCTACTTTTTATCCCGAATGAATAAACCGCGGGGAGACGTGGGGGCTACGACCTGTCGCCACACGTGAGAGGAAACCTTCCTGGTGCTTATTCCGGAGTTGCTCCCAGTTATCAACAAATCTTATGAGACAACCCACCTATCTGCTAATGGCACTACTTTGCAAATCCTTGTAATAATACATACTTAAAAGCGGCTCTAAATACTTATCATAAGGTATAATTTCTAATGACGATGTTAAGAAACTTGTTTGATTAGATGCAACATCACCAGGTATTTATGTCAAAGGATTCTGAAGCGTAACTCGTTAAGAATACGATAGGGATTAGCTTGTTAGAGGTGATTTAACAGCGGTACCTGGTTCAGCGACCTGAGGAAAGGCTTTGCTTCCTGTGTTAACAGCGCTCAGTGATAGTGATGCGAAATAGCATCGAGAAATAATCGATTTCTAAATGTTTAGCTATAAATAATCGATTTTTTCATATCTGTTTCGAAAGTTTGATTATACAACGCATAGTGGATAGCTTGAATGTAGTCTAAAAATTAAATACCGTCTTTGCTATAAGCTCTAAAATTTTGATCCTTTGATGCTCAATAGATACTTGTGCACTACACCCTTAAAAAGGGATTATAGGCACAATATACACGTAATAAGGGAGTCTGTGGGGGTCATTAGTAGATGTGAAATCTAGATAGATTTGGGTTTAAAATTTTTTTTGTGCAGCCTTATTATTTATACGAAAATAAAAGTAGCATAAGTTATCATCGGCTATCTGAAGTAAAAAGTGAAGACAGTTAGCCCAGTACCAGCAATAGACAGATATTATAGACCTACACTCATATGCGTCCATTGAAAAACTCTCTATAAATCTAGAGACATATACCTACATACATATATTATATTCATATACTCACGCTTGTATATAGGAAGGGGTAGTCAGAGGTATATTAACACCCACATTGCGCCACTTATGATTTTAGCTCTCACGTAATAGGGGGCGAGCCTATTGCCGTCTAGCGGGCACTTTGGGCTGTATGTTTACTTTCGGATGGAGAACAGTGAGGTGAGCACGAACAACTATCGTAATCGTATCGTAAACGTAACGAGAGCACGGAGCATTGCGATTGGCCGCCTGCCTGAAGCCTGCCAATCGCAATGCTCCGTGCTCTCGTTACGTTTACGATACGATTACGATAGTTGTTCGTGCTCACCCCACAGCCCTATCCCTTATTCGTCTTTTACGGCACCCACAGGAAGAGATGGGGTGGCCCTATTCTACGCCACCGGGAACCAATCTCTCTAAATTAAAATAATAGAGTTGCATTATGTTTAGGCACTTACTTGTCTCTACATGTAAGTACACATAATGCAACCCTATTATTATACATCGAAAAAAAAAACGGGATTTCAACGAAAGTTGTTACACAACACAGATTACAATTGTGATAAAAATAAAATAAAATTAACTATAGGTATAATAAAAGTCTGAATTGCAATCCAAAAACTTTTGTAAACAATAAAACCAAGAAAAATGCATTAACCGTAAGTAGTAACTATTCAAAATATATCTTTGTAATAGTTACAGTTACGACTGGCGAAAAGGTTTTTAATATTATCAGGGTTGATATTTGTAGCTGAGTTCCACCATAACTTTTCAATATGGACAAAAAAAGGTGTGAGGCGATCTCAACTTTCGCTTGTCCTGCTGCCAAGAATTTCATAATGGAAAATAAAATAAAACTATGACTTACCCAGCCGGGAAAATTACTTTAAACCTGTCAAGTAAGCAATAATTCTACCACTGCACCATCGAGACAGTCGTAATCCTGCAGCAATAACTTCATAGTAAGTGTCAGGATACCGGGGCGAGGCGGGGAAGAATTTCGAAATTGGCAGAAATTAACGAATGTACTGCCTACTACTCAGTAGTACTACTGAACCAGAGCCCTACCTAGGTTATGAATTTTTACACCTGTATATATATAGACAGAGTGCGCCTTTGCCCTCGCTAAGCGAAACAGGGAAGTCTGGAAAGGTTAAAGTTGCTTTACTTTTCGTTTATAATGTGTATATGACAGGTACAAAAAGTTATTGATCAGGGTAGTGGTCTTAAATCAATACCAATATTTGTTCGGTATAGCCAGTTTAGTATCTACTCGTATACATAGAAGTCAATATTGCCCCGGAGTGATCTTTTAGAACAACATGTTCTAGCAGCCAATCTGAAATGATCTAACTACTATTGCCGGTGTTCCCTAATTAATGAAAATTTGAAACAGCCATAAATTCAGGGCGTTCAATGTACTACAACATTATTGATAACATTAACTAAGACGAAACGGGAGAACGAGGTTACTGAAATTTCAATTCGGAATTTTCGCTTGTAATCGTAGGTTAGTGAGCCTTTTTATGGTTCCGTACCTCAATGGAAACAAACGGAACCCTTATAGGATCACTTCGTTGTCCGTCTGTCTGTCAAGACTTTTTCTCGGGAATGTGTGGACGGGTCAAGTTGAAATTTATACCAAATAGTCATCTCTGTAACCTTTTAAAACTGCAAAAAAAAATCCAACTTCTAGGTCAACACAATAAAAAGAAATTGCTGTTTATGTAACATAAGTTCGTCCCTCAATTGCTTTGTACGGAACCCTCAGTGCGCGAATCTGACTCACACTTGACCGGTTTTATTAAGTGGGTGACTACGGGGAGATCGGTAACCATAGATATACAAGGAAACTGTCTAAATCTAAAGGACCATTAGCTCTATAAACAATATTTGCTCGCGCGGTTCGACCCATGTGATTCTGATAAGGTTTCCGTTTTCCGAGTTAATATTATTATACATAATATATTATTTGACACTCACAAATAATGTGATTTTCTATTGGTAATATAATTTTCTAAATTAATTCAGTAGATCCAGAGATTATCCCTTAATAAATATATCACCTATTCGTATATTCTAATGACTTCTATATTACTAGTTACTAGACTGGAATGATCTCCCTGCTGTGGTTTTATCAAACAAATTTCATTACGAGGTTCTTTAAAAAGGATTCGTCGACAAATGTCAGATGAGTTTAAAACGCCAGATTCTATGAATGCCAGATTCTACAAATGCCAGATTCTTTTAATGCCACATTCTACAAATGCCAGATTCTGTTAATGCCACATTTTTGTTACAATTGCAATATACCCAATTTCCTTAATTGAGTACCTAAATAAAACTTTCGCTAATTTCTAAAGTTGTTGTTGTTTTAACTTTCTCTTCCATCAGAATGAAAATGCATTGATATGAAGGTTCTTATAGAGTGGCTGGTACGAGTGTCACGCCCGTACCCTGGCGTTACACATGTACCTATGCAACGGTAACCACTTTCCATCAGGTAGGACGTGTGTTTGTCTGCCACCCAAGTGGTAAAGAAACAGTTTCAATAATAAATATATGTCTCGGTCCCGGATTTGGGGCAGACTATATAAAAATGAGTTACTTAATGTTTATCACACCGGTCTATCTTTATCCAATTAGCGCGCCTTTTTGTAATGTTAAATTGTTATTTAAAACTCAGTTTATTAATTATAATAATTATGTTCATAATATTAATTGTTTATGTAAGTACAAAATTAACGTATTAAAAATTAAAATTAGAACACGTCGTAGAATTCCTCCGCATCGCCTCTTGTGGTAAACGGCACAGAACACTGGCAGCATTGCCCGGGACTAAGGTGGGATACAGATTACCCGGTACCAGACCTGCCAGTACCGGATAATTCGGTACCGAATACAAAAGAATGAAATGGGTATTGCCGGGTTGGGAAGGAAATTTTTTACTGGGCCACTTTACACCTCGGCATTCGAGACCCGAAACTGTGCGGTTTTAGCCGTTTTGAGTCCGCCATAACTGAATAACCGTCCCATTTTTCTTGAAATATACCAAGAAAATTGAGTACAACAAAATAATAATTAGCGTATCAAATCAAGTCTTTAATTATAATCAATTTAGTTTATTTGTACTTGTACCTACGTTTTATCTTCTAAAGCCTGTTACACGTTTTATGAAATTGAAAGAATGATTATACAGACTTGATCCGAAATTATTGGATCAAGTCTTTTTAATCAGTTTTAAAGGTAATTATAAAATTTATATCGTATACAAAAACGTTAACTATCTTCACCACGGTCAAGACTCCAAGTTATAGGTACATTTTAACAAAATAAGGATCACAATATCAAGTCGCTAAATTCAGTCATAATCATAATACAAGTACTAATTTGTACTTACCTACTTGTGTTTACCTACCTATTATCTGATGTTATTTGTTGGTAAGATGTTGGTAAAAAGCTGATACCATCAAGACTTTGGTCTGTCAGTCTTGTTCTTAAACAGTTACAGTTTTAACCAGCGCGCGGATGAAAATATCCTTTTCGACTCTACACTGGTGGGAGGAATCGCTGATAGGTGTTAATAGGCCAGTGACAAATTTCGACCTCATTCTCGCACAACACCATTTCTACTCGTACAACTGTTGAAAGATCATTAACAATATCTACTTGTTACTGCATCATTTTTTATTTCCAAATTAAGATCACCTTTTTTTTTTTGATTCTTACTCAATTGAGATTCATGTACTCATTGATGATGAGTACAGTATCATGTATTAGTGGTCTATGTACAGTCCTTCGTGATACCAAATATTTTATGCGTACGGCATAGTCCAGTCCAGTAGTTCAGTGGAACGACATAGTACAGCAAAAATGCATTAACGAACAAAATGTTGTCAAGGTCAAGCTTATTTTCGATAATGCATTTTATATTTTTCCGAAAATATGTATTTTCATCACATGGACTGACGCATAATATGGACGCATATAGAATGCTAAGGTGATAACCTTTGCTCCACTTTGTGTAGATACTATCTTCCTTAACTCGGGCACCCTCTTTCAAGATATACTTAAATAGGTATTCTAGGACATTCTACACAGCGCTATTTAAACTAAAGTAAGCGTTGCTGTATTAGATTGTCAACTCTTTGGAACGGGAGCCAGAAACGAAATAAAAGACGTAATTAATGAATTTACAATTATACAAATCTTCTTATCTTCAGCTTTTACCATTTTGCAGGGTGCAGTCAATAATCTTTAAAAAATACATAGAAATTATTTACTAATATACTTATATTTAAATACAGGTCTATAGGGTAGGTATCGGTCTACCAGGACCTCATGGCACGATTTTAAAAAAAGAATTATGATTTTTGTTATGGCAACGTTAAAGTCATCATGTCAAATTCGACCAGCACATAGGAGTATTACATATTTCTTACTAGCCTTCCGCCTGCGGCTCCGCCCGCGTGCATCTCGGTTAACACGACCTTTGCTCATATCTCCGGTTCTACTCAACCGATAGCGATCAAACAAACGTAAGATTTTAAGTCTGAGCAAGCCCTTTCTAAGGAAATTAAAAAAATATATTTTCGTGTTCAGTATCGTTAACATAACATAACCCAAGTATTTTTTTTTAAATATCTCCAATGTACAGACACGACAACTTTACAATTTATAACTATAATAGTATAGAGTATAGATTAGGTGACGGGAATAGGCTCGCCCCCTATTACGTGGGGCCGAAAATCATAACTGACAAAATGTGGGTGTTTATACACCTCTGCTTACCCCTTCGGAGACTTACAGGCGCGAGTATATGAGTATAACATGTACAGTACATGCGCACACCCGCGCACGGCAAATCTAATCGGGATGCAAAATCCATACAAAATTGACAATGATATATCGAGATTTCAAATATATTTTGGTCCGGAATTGCGTTGCGAGTCTATGTTGACCAGTAAGTTGGGTTGTACCATTTTGATACTTTTACATAGATTTTTAGTCTTTGACACTAATCATCATTATCACAAAGAAGTTATGTATAAATAATAATAATAATAATTGCCAAGAGCCTCAACTAACATCTGAAAAGGCTCACGTTAGACAGTTGGGTCAAGGGCCTGATGCAGAAGGCGGTACTCCTCGACACGGCACGTATTGTGAGGAGGTTCCTCTCCCTGGCGCCCTAACCACCGGTAGCTTGGTCCCTGTGCCCGATGCCGGTGGGGCAATATTTTTTATATTTTTTAAATATATGTTTTTTAGATAATATATCGACACCTCTGGGTTCAATTGGCGTATAAACCATTTTGGCCAAAATGAGTTATATACACCGTTTAGTTCAGAATTTTTTTCTCTATCGATCTGTATATTTAAAATGTGCAAATTCGCAAAAAAAATGCTTTTACGACCCAAAAAATTTAGATCATCCTACCACAAAAAAGATAAAATGTTAATGTAACAGCCAAATTTTTCTTTTTTAAATTTTTAGTAAGACGTTATGACCAAGATTTTTACCAACCCGGGGCGTAAGATCTGCCTTGATTGTAAATGGTTTTTACACCGTGACGAATGAATATATTTCATAAACGTAATTTAAAATTGAGGTCGTAAATCCAAAGATTTAAATAACATATGGACGTATAAACCATATCCATTGCAAAAAATGGTATTCAATTTTAGACTTTATTGCTATAGACTTAAAGTCCAAAATTAAATGACAATATTTTTACTACACGCTTTCGTTCACTTTACGATAGGCCAATTAATTTTGGATTTGACATACATTGCTTTAAAGTCTCAAATTAAATGGTAAAAATTCAAAAAAATATTAGTGTCCGTGTTATAACGGTGGTTTTGCTTTAGTAGAATCGAGGCCCTGGCCCTCGATTCTGCTAAAGTAAAACACTGCACGAACAGTCATGTGGGTGACAGGTGTGAGGAGTTTGGACATGCCCACGGCGGTTTTGGACACGGTAGCCGTAAGCCTAGAGGGTAAGCACATCCTTAAAACGTGTACGGCCACCGAACTTGCCGTCGTGAACAGGTTCTTCAAAAAGAAAGCCGAACTTCTTGTCACCTGCAAGAGCGGAGAGCACGCTACCCAGATCGATTTCCTACTCACTAAGAGGCATAGCATCAGCAGGGTGGCCAACTGCAAGGTAATACCCGGAGAGAGTCTCACTAGCCAACACCGTCTCCTTGTCATGGACCTCCGCGTGAAACTCAAAGACAAACGCGCCGAGCGTGGCCAACGCAGAATCAGGTGGTGGTGAAGCCAAGTCCCAAAGTCTCGTCTCAGCTATCGGTGACAAGTGCGCTGATGCTGTAGACGAACCGGTACAGGTTTGCTGGGACAGGATTCAGGCAGCTATCCTTGAGGCGGGGAGGGCGGTGCTCGGTACGTCTAAGGGTGGACGCATCTATGACAGGGACACTTGGTGGTGGAACGACACAGTGCAGAGAGAGATCAGGGTGAAGAAAGCCCTCCTTAAAAAAGTGGCAAGCGTCCAAATCTTTCGATGACCGCGACGCGTACAAAGATGCAAAACGCGCCACCAGGAGAGCGGTAGCCAGGGCCAAACGAGACCACTTGCAACCGCTATATAACAAGTTGGAATCGTCTGAGGGGCAAAAGCTTATCTATAAGTTGGCGCGTTCCACGGCCAAAATGGCGCACGCTCTGTTCAAGTGCCGCTGAATTAAAGACAAAGACCCTGAGGACAATCTGTTGTACGAGGAAGTCGCGGTGAAGGAGAGATGGCTGTGGAAGAGCTACAGATTTAAATAATTGCCTTTATTAGTTTGGTAATCTGATCATGACTGATAATGTGTGCCATAATTATCTGTTTTATTTATTAAAACTAAGTTAATTTCGTTTCTGGTAGTTTAATTTCGTATATATCGACCACAATTCTGTAGTAAGACTAATATTAATGTAATTCTGCCACATTCTAACAGTATCGAGATTGTTTTTATTAATTATAATTCTAATGATGTGCAAAGTAAATAGTTTTTACAGCAAAAAAATCTACAGTTATGTGCTTTTACATCAGTAAATGTGAACTTAATTTTACCAAATATGGATATAAGTACAGCTTATATCCATATTTGGTTTTTCATCCAATTTTCATGGGGTGTATACACCATAAAGTGGTATTTTCTAAGACGTATATCCATGCTAACTTCCAAAATAAAGAAGATAGATATGATTGAATAATTTAGCCTTCTTCATCCCCAAATTCTAAGAATCTTTCTCCTTGGAATTTTTTATGTAGCTTCTAAAATAAAAAAGTTATGATTTTTTTTCTAAAAATAAAATCGTTTTTTTGCTCTCCTGAAAAGTCGTGTTTTGGTTTATACGCCAATTGAACCCAGAGGTGTCGATATGTATTTAAAAATGTAATTTATAGGCATTTAAAATAAATAAAGACGGAATAATAATAATAAAGCCCGTTTATTTCCAATCCACAAATTGTTATCACAATACATGCACATAATTATAATACTAAAAGGTAAATAACTAGTTTTCTCTATTTTCTTTTACTCATTCTTTTCTTCATTATCGTTGATCGGAACCCCTTCTCAGCTAAAGGCCTCCTCCCTCCTCCAGCTTTTTCCAAACCCTTCTATCCCTAGCTTTTTTCAACCATTCGCTTCCTCCTATCGGTTTAATATCTTCTGTCCACCATTTTATAGGGTGCCCTCTTTTTCTTTTTCCGCTTGGTCCTTCCCATGTAGTTGTCTCTAATGTCCATCTTTTGTCTGTACATCTGGCTACATGTCCTTCCCACCGCCACTTCTGTTTTAGGGCGTAGTGTAAGGCGTCTTTAACTTTTGTTTTTTGTCTAATATTTTTACTTTTTTCTTTTTGTATTCTTCTAATTTTTAGTATGCTTCTTTCCTTTGATTTTTGACATGCTACCAGTTTTGATATTATTTTTGTGTTATATGCCCACGTTTGGCATCCGTATGTAAGGGTAGGTAATACACAGGTATCCAAGACCAAGGAGACTCTATGCGGGTGTCATGCCGTCAATGGCTCTATACTGAGCCTGAAGAAATTCGGGCCGTGAAATCCCGGCTCCACAGGGACATGGTAGCGGAGTGGGAGCTACGACTTGGGCGACCACGCGCAGGGCACGCCGTAGTAGCGGCGGTAAGACCCATCATGGGGGAGTGGGTAGAGAGGCCACACGGCGGCCTCTCGTTCTGGCTGACGCAGATCATCACCAATCATGGATGCTTCGGGCGGTATCAACGGACTGCGAAGAAAGAGCCAACGTCCTAGTGCCATCAATGCGACGCGAGCGAGGACTCAACGCTGCACACGCTCACCGAGTGTCCGGCGTGGGAGACGCCGAGACGGGAGCTGGTGGCGACCCTGGGAGTGAGAGCTCTCACGCTCTCCACTTTGCTCGCAGCGATGGTTCGCTGCGCGGATGCGTGGGCCGCCGGCGCCTCCTTCTGCTAGCAAATAATGCTCGTGAAGGAGGCGGCGGAGCGGGAGCGAAGGAGAATCGCAGACCTTGCGGTCCGCGAGGAGCGGAGGAGAATCGCAAACCGCGCGGCCCGCGACGAGCGGCGGCAACTCGAGCGTCCCCCATGAGCGCGGGCCTGGGGGTGACGGGTGGAGTCTGGGGCCTGTCACCCTATCAGAAGCAGGCCGCTGTGGCAGCGCGCATTGCGTGCCTCCCCATACCCGGGGGCGAGTTGGGGACCAGTTCGAGAGATATGGCCCTGGGTCGGCCGGGTTGCGAGGGATATGGCTACGACAATCTCACCTCCGGCAACCGACGACCGACGGCCCACAGTAGGCGTGCGTTTTAGTCGGTTCGAGTCCGACATAACCTCCTCCTCCGGTTCCGGCGGGGGAGGTATCCGTGGGGATTCTTCGCACGATAAAAAAAAAAACGTTACTACCTACCGCTACCTATGCGGAATATTCTATGACATATTTTAGGTTTACTTTAATTTAATTTGTATACAGTTGTTTTAGTTGGTTTTTAGGGTGCCGTACACAAACGGTTAAAAAAGAACCCTATTACTGAGACTCCGATGTCAGTCTGTCTGTAACTAGGCTGTATTTTAGCAAGACAGCTGAAATTTACTTTATTGTAAAAAAGTAACAATGCTGTAAATTTTATTATATCGGAGCACTGTCGAGAACGTGATTGATTACTTATGTTGAATATAACAAAGATATAATATTTATAAGTGGTAAGTTTTCGAGAACACAAACAACTAGTCAACATCCCTGAAAAATACCTAAGGATGTCTACTGCTACGTATAAAAAAAAAATTAATAAGTATCAAGATTGTTTAATCCAATACCCCCAGTATTGCACTTTAACATTTTTTTATTTTCACAGAACCATAGGACATTCACTAGCTATACTGAACATAAGGCTTTCTTCTGTACACTACTAAGATAGCAAACAATCGCAATGCCTTCATGGTAAGCGTATCTTGCATGTCAATAACACATTGAAGTATCGAAGTTCTGTAGTTGTCGGACTTTTTAGGGCTCCAACTACCTGTAACGACTGCCAAAGATGTTCGTATGATAACCGGAACCGACGACGGTTTAACGCGCTGCTTCTAGGCACGAAGATTTGGCTAGTGTTGCTTAACCTTACAATCTATTAACCTACTCGGCCTACCTACCTACCTACTAACCTACACTTAGCCAACAGCCCCTCTGACCTTATCGTACGAAATGTAGCAAACAGTTTGCTGCACTTAATGAACTCGCAAAGTATTCTCTCTAAATATTATATTTCCTTTATAGGCAGTATCTTAGTTTCTATTATCATAATCATAACTTCAAGAGTAGAATCGAATAACTAAAAACTATAAAGCCTATCTTTCACTTTATAAATCAAGTAGAATTACAATCTAAAAAAAAGCCTATACTATGCGCATCATTAAGCACCACGAAAAATGTTAATGTTTTCGAACAAAGGATGCAGGATTCAACGCTTTTAAATGTCCTCACCTTGTGATTATGTATTTTGCGTCATTGTTTTGCTTGAAACGTGAGCGTATGACTCTAAATTATGCTTTCTGCGCAAATCCCCCTTCAGTCACATGTGACATTATTAGGACTGTTTTAAAATTTTACCCTTGTGATCATACATTACAATAAACACGTTGTTGTTTGCAGTGAGCACTGCCCGGTCACGGTCGAATCCTCAATCCTCCTGCTTAATAAATCATTCAACATCATTTTGTAGTCAATGGAATCAAAATACCTGCAACATCGTACCGATATATCATTGTCAGACTCCACATTCGTAATACGAAACTATACCATATCAATTAGCTTTACTACATTTACGCAGGCTGTCAACCGAGATAACGATAAATTGAGCAACAGGGAACATCACTATTGTTGCATACGTGAAGTGTGTTGTTGTACGATTTTCATATTATTTTACGTGTGAAGAAGACTAGATTACTGACAAGAGGGCATTTAACGACTTAACGGATCTGGGTTTTTTTTTTGAGAATGGGTTCATAGGTACCGAGAACAGCTAGTACCGATATAAAAGGATGGCATTTTATATGAGTCGTATTTCATTTTAAAATGACAAGGTAATGAAAGAAAAAAGACTTATAGCTCGTAGCGCACTACAAAGGCATAGTATCTTATTAGTTGTTGGAACATTTAAGTAACTGTAATAAGTAGGCCAGGTTTTAAAAATGATTTTTTAAAGGGGTTGAAATACGTAGGTACTTACAAATTTTTAAGACGTTCCAGGGGTTTGTCGGTAACTCATCATCTTCATACTATAGACGCAATTTCCGGATTGCATCCGCGGCCAAAATGACCTCCGGTGCTTAGGGTCCGCCATCCGGCTCTTCCTCCTCCACTTCGCACGATCTTGGGCGTCTACGGTAGTGAGACCATTTGCACGTATGTCACCCTCCACGACGTCAAAGCAGGACTTCTTGGGCCTACCCGTTTTACCTGGACCCGGCGGGGGCGCCATTACCAGACATTTGCTACCCACGCAGCCTTGCAGGGTTTATCGGTAACTATATAGGTACTTCAGAGAAATGGGAACTTCTATTTGTTTTACGTTTTTCTTTTATTAGTTTAGTAAATATTAGTAAGCGAATGTTAGTACACGAAAAAGTATGTTATTTAATTTACTTTCAGGCCGTTACATAATATTTAATATTACATGAATACCTATTTGTATGTTCTATCGAGAGCTGCAATTCGGGGGCCTCTCAGGTCTCAGTGGCGTGCATTGCGTGCAAAGCACCTACGACTTTAGTATCGACATGGTACATCAATGCTATGTGATGACAATATGCAGATATCTTTGCGATAGATACAACGCCTAAGCAAGCCTATGTTGGCCAGACTTTCTCTGAGTGACTACTGACTAATTTCGGTTGTGGCAAATCAATATTTAATGGGTTTCGCAGGTGACTGAAATTTCAGATCCACATTTCATAGCTTCCCTAGTGCTGAGTACTGCTGAGGTTTGACTAACATAACTCGCCTAGCTATTTTAGTTTATGCAACACACATACCTACGTACATATTACATACAATCACGCCTTTATCCCCTGAGGGTTAAGCAGAGGTGAATTAACACCCACATTTCACCAATCATTGTATTCGGTCCCACGAAATAGGGGGTAAGCCTATTACCGTACTCCGGGCACTATGATTGACTCGAGCCATGCATCTGAGGCTGAGTCTTCGCTACCTATATATTATATCATTCTGTTATACACACATACATTTATTATTTAAGTTAATTCGCAAAATGGTGGACAGGAAATAACGTAAATTATTCACAATAAATTCGTGGCTCATGAATTTGAAAACTTGAATATAAAATACTAGACCACGTGTTTATTTAGCATTTTTTTAGATCCCGGTCGAGGTGAATGTAGGAGTTTATACCATAATACGAAATGGGCTAAAATTATTTTTCTTTGAACATCGGAAAGCTTTAACCTTCTCGAAGGACGGGTGTAGAAACATCTGGTGTTTAGTTTTGAGTAAGATATGACGTAGCAGAAAGAAGACAGAGATTATAAAAAAATGATTTCATTATGCGAAATAATAACTATTACAGCTCTGGAAGCTAACACGTGGAAAACAGAATATGCGGTAAGTAGCCTACTAGCTAAGGACACTTACACATAAGGCGTTATTTTAACGGGGAGAGTTTCTCAACTACGTCTACGACACTATATCGTCGTATCGTTGCCGTTCTTTTTACGTTGTTCGTTGTAGATTTTCATTCCACGAAGTCGCATCGTGAAACTATGCCACGTCGTAGAACGATGCAGTGTCGTAGAACAGTGCGACAACGTAGAACAACGTGACTTCGTAGAACGTAATAAGAGGTCGCCTCTTATTATGTCCAGCCCCCCCTAGATAAGTTGCAATTCGTTGCCCAGCGTATTGTAAATGTCATAAACGCCACATCTTATAGATATTAGATTCTTATGTGTTAACGATGATTGTCAACGGTTTAAGCGGTAGTGTGACTGAAAGACCTATATTTAGATCTATGGTTAGTTACTCAGTCACATTTATAATGCTAGTAGGAGTACAGAATAAATAATAGTACTACGTATAAGAGGTATACGTACCTAATGTCTCGGTAAGTACCTATCACTTACCTTATTATTGTAAAATATTACAAAATGTAGAATTCCAGAACCTTGTATCTGATTGTTTGCACGTAAATAAATTGACCAACATTAGTTATTTCTTACGTAAATAATAAAACAGGACCTTGAATGTCTGTACCTATGATATACAATTTTTTTTCCACACATTTGCTGGAGATCGAATCAAGTTGGTGTCATTGGACATGACACTCGTTCTAGATACCTAGGTGACCGAGATAAATCCTACTTAGTTTAAATAAATTCGGCCAAGTGCGAGTCGGACTCGACCATGAAGGGTTCCGTAGCAGCAAAGGCGAAAATTACGGTTTATGACGTATTAAAAAAAACTACTTACTGAATCTCGCTCAAACCAATTTTCGGTGGCAGTTTGCATCACATATTTTTTTAGATTTATCGTTCTCTTATTTTTCCACTTTGGAAGTGTTTCTCGCGCAAACTATTCAGTTTAGAAAAAACACACATACCTATTAGAAACTTCAATAGCATTTTTAAAGACCTATCCAGGGACCGAAACAGTAACCACTATAAAGTGTTTTAACACTGTTTTTTGAAACTGTTTTAGAAGAAAACCTTTTATAAGTGTAACCGAAACGAAAGTGTAACCGATTGAAAGTGTTAAGGGTTTATATCTGTTAATAACGGTTAATAAGTGTAACCGTTATAGATTTATAACGTTATAACGTAATGATTTAAGTATCTGCACGGAATGGCAACAACCCGTCGCGTTCTTCTATGTAGGCTCACATCACAGAAAAAATACTCACACCGAACTTTATGGCCGCTTTAAGTCCGTCACACGCCGTCACACGCGTAGCTATATTATAGGATACCTATATACCTATAAATATCAATCATATAGCAAGGCACATTACTAGATACATATTGCTCAAGAAATTATCTTGGGCCGAAAATGTGCTCAAAATGTGCTCTATACGCGAAGTAGGTACTCATTTTATGGGTGACTTTTGAGGATAGCACGGGGTGCTACTGCGGTGGAAGAGCTTCATCAAACATAGACTATTACAAAATAATCTGCGCTCGGCAGGACCTTATCCTTTCTTAAGGTCTAAACTACCCCTGTACCAAATTTCATCAAAATCGGTTCAGTGGTTTAGGCATGAAAGCGTAACAGACAGATAGACAGAGTTACTTTCACATCCATAATAATAGTATTGATATGGATATGGATTAATACGAAGTTATTACGCACGCTTATTCACAAAATTTCGTATTCATGTATTCGTTTCGTATATCGTCGTCTACTACGCACCTACTAGGTATACCTAGATGTCTTAAAATGATGGCGAGAGGGTAACGCGTGTGAATTCATCTCCCGTACTAAATACTCGAAAGCGTTGATATATGGGGACATATACCTTGGACCTAAGTCACGAGAAAAACGAAGCTTTGGCGCGCACGGATTGTTTTGTACTAATAATATCTATGATTGGTGAATTTGAGCTCGTCCGCCGCCGAAGCAATTTGTACTATCCTCAAAAGACACCCAAGAAACGCGTATAGAGCACATTTTGAGCGTTCAAGATATAGATATGTCTCGCTGTATACTAATATGTTACAATCTACAGACACATGGACCTACTGCGTAAACCGCAGGGGATAATGGCCTCTAGGGCCATCAGAGGGTACCGCGCGATATCCTTTGCAGCAGCGAGTCTTCTCGCTGGATCGCCAACGTGGATCCTGGAAGCGAGAACCCTTTCGGCGCTATATCGGTTCCGAAAAGCGGCACGGGAAAGGGGACACGATCCCGAGCCTGAAAAACTTCGGGCCGTGATAATAATAATAATAATAATGATGACGTGAGATCCCGGCTCTGTGAACTCCGGGCGATATCTGCATCGGATCATCGAGAAAGAGCCAACGTCCGAGTGCTTTCAATGCGACCCGAGCGAGGAATTGATGCTACATACGCTCACCGAGTGTCCGGCATGGGAGACGCCGAGACCGGAGTTGGTCGCGGCCCTGGGCGTGAGGGCCGAGTGGAGGAGAGACGCAAACTGCGTGGCCCGTGACGAGCGGAGGCAACTCGGTCGTGGGAGGTCACAAAATTACCTACGTCCCCCATGAGCTTGGGTGTGACGGGTGAGGCCGCCTGTGACCCTAGCAGAAGCAGGCCACAGCGGCGGCGCGCATTGCGTGCCGCCTCCCTATACTTGGGGGCGAGGTGGGGACTCCGTGGCCCCACTCCGGGAGAGGGCTAGCTGGAAAGATAAATGGACCCAGGGTCGGCCGGGGTGCGAGGGATAGTTATGTTTACGATTACCTCACCTCTGGCAACCGAGGGCCCAGAGACAGCGTGCGTTTTAGTCGGTTCCAGTCCAACATGATCTCCTTCACCGGCTCCGGCGGGGGGTATCCATGGGGACTTTTCACACGATAAAAAAAAATGCATACCAATTAGTTTGAACATATACAGGGTGGAAAAATAAGTCGGGCCCTGGATGGTAACTACCATAAATCCTTAAGTTGGCTCATTTTACTTAAAGAATTAAGACATTCCTTTATTTACAAAAAGAAATAAAACTGCATTCAAAGATTTTCTAAAACTAGCTTGGCTCACCCAGGCAGCATCCTGTATTTTTATAGCACCAATTGATAGTGTCAATCATAAGGATCAAATGTTGCCCAAGGTACGGTGCTGTGTACCACGCGAAGGTTTCCGATCAAGTACCTACCTACCCCAAATTACTTGTAATTTGGGGTAGGTAGGTACTTGGTCGTAACTCATGCAGTTACCCAATAATGTCACATTGTAAAGGGTAATTTCACGATGCCTAATTTTTTGCTAATTTCGGTGGTATTTTTCAATCATAGGTTTTCCGATGAAAAAATTTAATGGAGTGTTCTTTTAAACACATCAGTATTCTAGATATTCTAAAAAACTCCATTAATTTTTTCATCGGAAAACCTATGATTGAAAAATACCACCGCAATTAGCAAAAAATTAGGCATCGTGAAATTACCCTAAACAGGAATCAAAGTTCAGTCATTTAGTACTTATCTATTTTAAAAAGAGGTGGATACTTGGATACTTATCCATGTCCATACTTCCATATCCATATCCATACTAATACTATAAATGCGAAAGTAACTCTGTCTGTACGTCTGTCTGTTACGCTTTCACGCCTAAACCACTGAACAGATTTTGATGAACTTTAAAAGGACTATTAGGCTATGTTCGGTCGGATAACCGACATCGACGTGGGTGGAGCCGCGGGCAACAGCTAGTATGTAATATTATAATAACGTGTCATCAAACTCTCAGTTCAGCTAAACACCGCTCTTCATCGAATAACACGCGGCGAGGCCAAGCGAGGTGTACAACAAAATGCCATTATTTCAAAAAGTTAGCTAAATGATAGAATAGTAAAAGTGGCAACGTAGCTATTTCGGTGCACCCTTATAAACCGGTTAACAGTTTGATATCGGTTAGGGTTCTGTAACGGTTACACAATCGTCCGTGGTAATGGTTAACAGTTTCAAAAACACTTTTATAAGGGTTACACATTCAATGTGTAACCTTTTAAAAGTGTACCCCGTATATTTCTGTACCCTTTATGAATGTGTTTTTAAGTCCCTGGACCTATCTATAGATACCCCACACGTATGAATTTGATGAAAAAATTTTTTTTGAGTTTCAGTTCTAAGTAGATAGAATAGTTTTTTCAATTGTTATTTTTGTATGACAATCAGGCAAAGCTGTGCATATCTTTAATTGGTGTAGCACATGCCCATTATAATATCTTGTCAATGTTACTTAGGAAAATGCTTGTGTATATACTGTTGATATGCCTTTTTAAATAAATAAATAAATAAAAATAAAGTAGATTTATCGACACCCCCAAAATTTAATACTTTTTTTCTATTTTTGTGTAAAATTCTTAATGCGGTTTACTGAATACATCTACTTACCAAGTTTCAACAGCATAGGCCTTATAGTTTTGGAGAAAAGTGACTGTGACATAAGGACAGACAGACAGGCGGACAGACATGACGAATCTATAAGGGTTCCGTTTTTTGCCATTTGGCTACGGAACCCTAAAAAAAGGTAGCAGTTTGCTAACATTGATACTAGTAATGCAAGTAGGAAAATACAAGTAATACAACGGAATATAATTACTACAATACAATCGTTGTAGCTATCCCTAGCCGTCATTCTCGAAATACATGTACATACACATATACAATGTGTTGATTCACATAAAAGTTCATAACGCATATTAGGCGTCTCGGCAAATGCATTAACTTTACCTCATTTTGACAAAAAAAAAAAAAAATTGCACTAACGAACTATTAATTTAGTGATTTTTTTAGTGGAAAGTGGTTACCGTTGCTTATGGACGTTTATCCTCGTCATACCAAGGCGTCAATGTAGCGATTGTTTAAGACAATTGAATTCATTCAACTAGGTACCTAGGTATGTATGAAATACCTACCTACTTAATAGACGACTCGTCTACGGTTTATTTTGTTGATGGCTGTTGACGGAGTCCTACTTCTTCGTGTATTATCACAAGTCACGTAACACAAAAGGTCACCTATTATTTCTAATCCTTAAAGTCCATCCAAAAGGTTGTTTGCGATTTGAGTGTACGACGGCTACGACCGCCACAGTAGGTAAAGCACCATTTTTGCACGTATGATCACACTGACTGTGCAAGACCGCTTTACCCACTGTAGGTTACTACTACTTACTCGGTTCTATTACCTGATCAGAACTGCCTGATGTGGAAAAAATCGAAAAGCGCGCGAGCAGTTTTTGTGTGGCCTTTAGTAAGTATTTTATCCATAAATAGTGACCTAGTCCCTTTACGTTGCCCAGTATCTACCTACAGTAACGTCAAGTTCGCTACAGTGACCGAATCACTTTTGTTCGAAACTTAGTTCGTGAGTTCATCCCGCACTTGACCTGTTTTTGAAGAGAAAACTTCTAGCCCCGCTAAGAACTTAAAAAAAGTGTATTCTTTTCATCCATACAGGTACCGGCGGCGTTTCTGCGTGATTGAATAACAAACAGGGCTGTTATGAATTTTTGATCTTCGATTATGATAAAGGGTATTTCTATTCTAGGCCAATGTTAATTTTTCTTTATGGAAAACCAAGGATGGGTTATCTCACCATGTCATCTCATACAAGTTTACACAACAATCGTACGTATTATATTATAATCTATACTTACTTAACCTACTTAAGAAGAGCAATTCCATCTAAAATCTAAACGTTATTGAAATGCGGCCTTACCATAAACTCTTAAAACAGCTCAATAATTGAACTGCTGTCATTCTACCAACTGCAAATGTCACTTTGTAATCATATATATTTATATGAAATTACAAAGTGACACTTGCAGTTGGTAGAATGACAGCACTTCAATTATTGACCTGCTTTAAGAGTTCATGGTATGGGCCCTGAGTTGTATTATGAATTGACTGACAATATACCTATCATTATGTATAAGTAGGTATACATTTTCAATTTTACGATAGCACCTCACCTAAGTAGGTTTGTTATAGTCTTTGAGAAATGAGTAGAACCCTACGATTCTTGTTGGATATCACGACTTTCATATCTTCATATTCTAATATAGGTATTAGGTATTGAGTCGCGAAAACCAAACCATCATCGACGCAGGCAGAGCTATTAATAATATAGCTGTTGGTGAGTGGCGACAGCACGTAGCCTGATTCTCCTGAGGCTCGGATTTATTCCCCCTCACCACATGTGCTTGCCTTTATTGGCCGGCCATGAGTGGAGTCGCAAGAGCGGAACCTATGCTCCAGGTTGGAAGTGTAAAATGTCATAACGCCGGGGACGCGTCCCGCAGACTCACCTCTCGACAACCATAGCCGCTCAACGGGTGTTACCCCATGGCCGCACTATGTGTGGCTATTTTAATGGGGCCCATGCAATGAGTTGGCAAGTCACTGCCTGCCTTTTTTTACAATTTTGAGACTTATTGTCACGGCAGGCGTCCGTAAGCCTCCCCCATAGCCCATTTGCCAGTCCATCCAATACTCAACCCCATAGCCCATAACCTAGTTTCCATCGTACAGCAATAGTCTCTGCACCTGGCGGGGACCATCTCCGGGTGTATCATATTGTGCACTCGGGGATGGTATCCGTCATGTGTGTATCCCGTAACATAGTAAATTCTCTTAAATGGGCCTCTACGTCTTGGCTTCGGCCCGACGCACGCTTTCCAAAGGCCCGGGACTCCATAGCCCCGAGAGTTAACGATCGGAGAAACAATTAATAATAATAATAAGAGCAAATACTCAATATACTCTTAATCTCAATTCAGTCACATGAAAATCGCATAAAAATGCCAATATGACGTACCAAAACAGAATACTTACTGAATTACGTTACGTAATGTACGTTTCGTTTGTACTTATTATAATAATTTCAATTACAAAGTCTAACAGAATACCGATTTGCACGCTTTCTTTCCATCGCTCATAATTCAATAGGTATTAGCGTCAGTGGCGAGGCGACCTATAACCCCTTCCGGCTTCCCAATGGATCGTATGGTGCATCACAAACTATATTGAGAAAAGTTTATTTTTCACCAGCTTCTGTTTCGAAAATGTTCACCTTCGCCACTGATAAGCACACGGCTACGAATTAAAGTAACTAAACTTGTTATAACTACCTATTTTAGACCTTATTTTTTCGTGTGGCAATCCCCACGGATATCACTCTCGTCGGCCACCGTTGGTGATTATGTCTGACTCAAACCGACTAAAACCGTACGCTGTTTTGGGTATCAATTACCGGGCTGTAAGGCATTTCCCTCGCATCCTGGTTAACCCTGGGCCCATTATTCATCTATTATACAATTAACGAATGTTGATGAAAAAAGTGGCGCGCCGGGGCTCTTACTTTAGTGGTAAGTACCTATATTAAGTGTAGGAGGATGATGATGATATGGCATAGTCCACCTCTAATAATTTAACAATATGTTTTCTGGGAAATATGTCCATCTCTTCGTTCACTTTCTAGCGCCTAACCCCGCGTTTACATACTGCCGCTCGCATTGCTCATCGCCTTGCCGGCAATATTCACGCGAATAATGCCCTAGCATTCAAACACTCGCATCATCGCGATGTTCATCGCGTTGCCCAACACTCGCATCATCGCGATGTTCATCGCGTTGCCCCGCATACAGTATTCGCCTTGCGATGGAGATGGACGACTTTAGTTAAGTGGACACCTAACCGAATGCAGTATAGGCATTTTATTAGGCTAGGCTATCTACTTAGATACTTAGCTAGTAGGTAATCAGGCTAATTTGGTAGGTAGGTAGGTACCTACCTACCTACCTATTTTAATTTGGTAGGTAATTAGGCTAATTTGGTAGGTAGGTACCTACCTACCTACCTATTCTAGTTTGGTAGGTAGGTACCTACCTACCTACCTATTCTAATTTGGTAGGTACCCTAGCTACCTGTTTGGTAGGTATACTTAGGCTAATTTGGTAGGTAGGTACCTACCTACCTACCTATTCTAATTTAGTAGGTAGAGGTACCTACCTACCTACCAAATTAAAATAGGTAGGTAGGTAGGTACCTACCTACCAAACTAGAATAGGTAGTTTGGTAGGTAGGTACCTAGGTAGGTAGGTACCTAGGTAGGTAGTACCTACCAAATTAGTCTGATTACCTACCAAATAGGTTGGTAGGTAGGTACCTACCTATTCTAGTTTGGTAGGTAGGTACCTACCTACCTACCTATTCTAATTTGGTAGGTACCTACCTACCTACCTATTTGGTAGGTAATCAGGCTAATTTGGTAGGTACTACCTACCTACCTACCTATTTTAATTTGGTAGGTAGGTAGGTGCCTACCTACCTACCTATTCTAGTTTGGTAGGTAGGTAGGTACCTACCTACCTATCTTTTATATACATATGTATTACCTATATTATTTAATTAGATCCGTAGCAGGCATTTCAATAAATTCTATTGATTTTTCGTTGGACCATTCGATTGGTTGCGTCATTGTCATGATAATAAATTCGAAGTAATCCTGTGACTGTGACACGCGCGTACACAACGAGCGCTCGATGCGAAGTGTGCGCGACGCGAGTATGTGAATGCGTCATCGCGCTAGTATTGCCGCTCCTTCTCGCGCCGCAAAGCCGACACTCGCAGCAACATACGCGGCAGTACTCGCGGTATGACGAATATACCATTCACACCACGTCCCTGCCCACTTCTCTCGCCACTTCCCTCGCTCTGCCGCGAGTATGTAAACGAAGCATTAGATAAGGCAAGGGCGCAAAATATATTAAAAAATATAATAAATACAGTGGTAAGCTTACATTAATTCGTACTGAGCTGAAAGTTAGTGGAGGTCTAGAGTAAAGTATAATAAACTAGCTGTCCCGGCGAACTTCGTACCGTTATAGTTTTCCTGTTCCCGCTGCACCTATTTTCTCATCCTTTAAACCTTCCCTGGATACCCACGAATATTTCAAGACTAAAATTATCCAAATCGGTTCAGCCGTTCTTGAGTTATAAACTAACAACGAAAAGTGGCATTGATTTTTATATATTAGATGTAATGCCTCATGTTTGTATCCAATTTTATTATAAAAAAAAAATTAAACGCAAAGATCTAAAATGTCAGTGCTCCTCCTTTTTTAACCGACTTCAAAAAAGGAGGAGAGCCAACTTTGTTTGTTGTGTCTAAACTACTATGATGCAATCAATTGAAATATGGCCTCTCGGGCTAGGCACCGACTTCTAATAAATCAGTAAGTCTGTAAATTACGTTATTTTTCACTTTTCAGTGCCTCTTTGCCGTTTCTTGAAGTCGGTTTGTTAAAATTAATTTATATCATAAATGATAAGTTTATATCGTAAAATTATTTTTAGACCTAGTTAGGTTCTTCACCTTAGCGTTAATCCCAGTCGCATCCGAAGTTTTCACCTCGGAGTCAGGGGTTCGCTTTGCCTGTCTAAGCAGATTTGGCTGAACTTCGATATTTTCCGTAAAACGACTGCCATTTGCCCTCCGCAACCTAATGACGATATCGAAGCATTGCAGCTAGACCAGTTGTTGGAAAAAGAGCCATAGAGGTTCGTATGGCAACCGGGACCGACGGCTTAACGTGATTTATAAGGAACGGTCAGACTAATCCAAATATCCATATTCATGCATACAAATATTTGCACTGAGCGAGGATCAAAACCGCGCCTCCTGCGTAGCGGTTCACTACCGCCACGCCACAGAGGCGGCATTACATTTAGACCTAAAATATTTTTTTACAATCAAACTTATAATTTAAGAGAAAAAGGAAAAACACTGATCTAAAATTTTTATCTACTACAAAAAATATTCTCTTATTTAATTTCTAACAGGGGTGAGGGCTCTCTCTCACCCCAACTGCTGGTGTGATCAGATTCCACTGGATCTGACCACACCAGCAGTTGGCAACATCAGTCATATTACGATATGACTGATGTTGCCAGCCTGGGACCACTATAGCACAATCAGAAGTCATATCAGAAGTCAAAATGCGGTGCTCGAAATTTTCTAACGCCGATGCGTTAGAAAATTTCGCTTCGCGCCCATTCTATATTACGAATAAGAACACATTTTTGAATGTCAATAAATATTAATAGAAACAAAAAACTGTTCTAAATATTAAAAAAAGTGAATGGAGTTCACGAATTTACATCCAGAATAAACATCTATGAGTATAGGTACATACGTTCGTACTTTAAATTCTATAAATTGACCTTGCAACACTCAAAAGGTGTTACTAGGCAATAGACAAATCATCATATTCAGTATTTTTTCACTGCTAAGGTAACAAGGAAGCACGCAACATCCCGGATGTAAATTGTACATGTGTCATTTTTACTACTTTTGCTTTTCAAGAGCCCTTTTTGGTGGTAGGTACTATTTACGCAGAAGTGTCTTTGGGCCCACCGAGAAGTCACCGAAAGTCTTGGAAGTTAACCTAACCTAACCTAACCGGTAGACTAGCTGATTAACAGATGTCGCGTCTCGGGGTTAGGAGGATGGACGACTATAGCTCCCATGAAAGTCAAGATAAGTCAAAATATGGAAAGTAGGAATGTTGGCTGTGTTTCTTTTTTGGAGTTTGAATAAATATTGAGTATTTCAGGAGATGGTGCGTTATATTTAAAAATCTTTTCTCATAATAACGCTAGGTGATAACACGCTTTATAACTTACATAAGTACATTCACGCCTGTAAATCTCCGAAGGGGCAGGCATAGGTACCTACGACGGCCAGTTTGTATAGTCAGACGAAATATAAAATCAAATTATTTTCGTGTCAAACCTATGTATTGAACTACTTGAGAATTTAAATTATATATAAACAAAAAAACTAAGTACCAACAACGATTGGTGAGACTATCGTAGGTCTTTGCTCTCTATTTGCTCATTTCCCATTTCCACCTTTTTAGTTTGACCCGCTGCAGGTAGCGAATCGCGAGGGACGTGGTAATTTCCTCCAGACTCAGCCTTCAGACTTCTTCATAAACAATTTCCCGCCCATCTCTTATGCCAGGAGTGATTGTAAATTGGTTTGTATTGGCAGACTGTGTTACCACATTTTAGTCGTCGATCTGTACAGAAAAATCCGGTCAGCCTTACGATCGAGAGGCGCCGAGTTGCATCCTGGCCGATACGTGAGCCCATTCCTAGCACAAGCAATTAGCTTAGTTGAAGAGGTTTAAGGGAATATAGTAAGTAATTTCAGTTGCTAATATTCAATAAAAATTGGATCGTATATTGATGGTCCGATAGGCATCAGACTTAGAATATGTGACCATTCTTTACAGGCCCACAGGGAGACCCCTCCGTGCCTCAGGGAGCACTTTGATTGTCGGTTCCGAGTGACATACGAACATCCGTGGCATTAGTTAGGTAGGTGCCCTGATAAATGAGTGTAGGTGTATACCTAATGTGGGTCATAAAATCACTTACAGTCGATCGGGTTAGTTGCGATTCCACCCGATTTTTTTGTTTTCTATTAGCCTGATAAAACGCTATTTTAGAACCGAAATTTTTTCAGGTGGTATCAAGAACGTGGTGAATCCTGATTAACCCTTTTAGTCCGTATTCTAGAACCCATAACACAAGCTATGCTTAGTTTGAATAAAGACAGCGTTATGTAATTATGTTCTAGACTCGTCGAACTTTAATATAGAATCGCCATCATGTTTTCGGATATTTAGCACAAATAGCTCAAACATGACAACTGATAGAAGACATTGTTAGCTAGTGCACCAATTAATTCTCGTATATTACACGGCCTATCTTATCTCACTGGATGGTCAGTAACACACAACTGTGTCACATAAGTTCATCTTAACTGGCCACTTGGAGCCCGAAACATTCGTTCTAAATGAGATAAAATATTTAATTTAATACACAGCCGGTCTGCCCCGGCTTCACTCGTAGCATATTATATATTTCAAATCCCGGTGACACTAATTTAAACCATTATTATGTCAACAATTTATTAATTTTCAAATCATGTATGAGCATCTGTCGGATTTTTGGACATCTATGACTACCCCTCTGCTCCCATGGGTAGTAGCGTCATCTTAAAATAGCCTTTAACCTACGTTGATAAACGGAATATTGAACACAAAATGATTTTTTAGTTTTTTAGTATTCGTGCCTGAGAGACAGCCTCTAGGGGATCGAACCCGCGCCTCCTGCGTAGCGGACGCGTCCGCTACGCAGGAGGCGCGGGTTCGATCCCCGCTCAGTACAAATATTTTTGCATTGCATTGATTTGGGTGTTTCTATCTATAATATAGGTCTATCTATATAGTAGGTATGTATTTACAAAAAAAAGGTATCTGAATATGTTTATCTGCATTCTAGATTCCATAACACAAGCTATACTTACCATGGGTCTAGATAGCGTTGTGTAGAATTTTATTTATTTATTTATTTAATATTTATGCACATATTTGTAGAATATTTATTAAAAAATTAAGAAATATGTAGGTATATTGTAGAAAGACTGTAGTACTCGACGCACATATTTGATATAGTAAATATGATAATGATAATAATAACACCTTTTAATTGTTGCTACTGCTAGTCACCGTGAAGTTGATCCCTCCCCCCTCCCTCTCGTGCACGTACACAATCCACTTCTGCAACAATCATGAATACCTACATCTTACTTGTGTACGTATGTATTACCATAAAAAAGCCACCATAACGAATTCAAAAAACTCTCACTGCTCCGTTTAGCGGTGCGGTGCGCGGGCGCCGGTAGCGTACACTCGTTCCGGAGGCATAGCAGTCAAGCTCGGGAAAGCTCAGTGCGCGGATGGTACCGAGGGCCGACGGACGCGAGCCGACAGCTGAAGCACGACGGACATGTTCGAAACATGGACGTGTGGAGGAGCGGTCGCCCGCCAGCGGCATGCGTGCGCGCCTCTGCCGTCTCTCCGCCCCACGACGTTGACACCACCACCGACAATTATGCACTTACGTTTTATAACAGCAAAGATCACCCACCGCCGCCGTCGCAGCCGAAACAAGGTTTGTTATATATGTCTAATAGTGCATGCTCGCGCACTCTGCAGTACCTTAAGTCTTCTTGTAGCCCTAAGTCTTTGGTAGCGAATGTTTTCCAAACACTCCAAAGTTTTCATGTAGCAAATATTTTTTTACGGTTAATAAATACACAGGATATAAAATATATATTTATCAGGTATATTTCTATTTGAAACCGTAGGTATCAATGTAACGAGCAACAATATTTTTGCACAATAGCATTTAATTCCAGTTAATGTCAGACGAGGGGCATAAGCTTCTTACTCGGAAATAGCAATTTAACGCTTCTATCGTTTCTGCACCGATCATTATATAATATTATTGGAACGTTGATGTCTGACTTTTATATTATATCGATATGTTTGAGTGAGAAAAATAATTAAATAAACAGTTGACACTTCACAGTTCTCCGAATATATAGATATTTCATAGATAGCCGAAGACCTACTACACGTAGGTAGCTAAGAAATTTGATCTAAAGGTATATAACGCGTTGCCGATATGGATAGGATATATTGTCCATTATTTGATGCAGTAAATGTTTTATATTTTGAAGAAATGCTTTATTTGGTACCAATGGGGAAGGGAATTCGAACTAGGAAGTAGGTCTGTACACTGTAGAGACTCGTTAATCCGCTATAGTTAAAGACGAAAGGGATACCAAATTATTTCAGTGTTCGAAATGCCGCATTTTAGAGGCATTATTTCATAATTGACTTACTGATTTCAGAAGTACTGATTGAGAGTAGTAGTAGATAACTGATATTCATGTATTTTGAAACTTTTGGTCCTCTTCTAGACAGTTTGAAGGCCCCATACGTTTGTTTTTGCAAGTGATCGTAATGATATCCGAGTATTATAGTCCAATGGTTCCTATATAAAATTAGCCATCGTTTCACGAAATTACAATACAAATATTTTTTTGAAAACGCGCTAAATATGTGATGAGAAGAAAAAGTAAAGCATAAAATGAAGTTTAAAAATATATCCAATTATGATTTTTATTATAATTTAAAATAAAGTACCTGTGTCTTTGATATGTCATCATTTGATACGAGTATGGAGTTAACAGAAATATAAATTAACTATATGTGGGTGTTTCCTTATCTTAAAAGTTTAAGAATATTTTGATTTCTTCTAATTTTCTTAAGATGTCAAGGATTTGATAAATACTCAATGTACACTGCTTGAAAGATATGAAGGAATGTAAGTATTATATTCAAACTCTAACAATTGTTACGATTCCTACATGGTGTTTCATATGAAGCGTTCCTAAAATAGTCTTGCCTATCGATTTGCAATACAGGTCTTGGGCCTAGTAGAATCCAGATCTCACTATGGAATAACACTGTAATATACATACATAGGTGCGAGTACATATCGATGGTGGGAATGCTAGAGGATGCAAGGGATATTAAATTGTCAAAGAAAAAAGTCCTGAATGACATAATACTTATTTGTAGGTACATTACAGTAATTGTCCTAATAACCGTCGGTGTATTCATCAACTGTAGTATGTGCTAGCTCGTTTTTAAATTTGAGGGAATTGTTTGCCAATAAGTTGATGTTAAAAAGCTCTGGTTTTTTTTATCGCCAACCACTCATGTGGTTGGCCCCACTTCATAGTGGGGGTGACAAAATCGTCTTACAAAACGTTTGCGGTTCTGTAAATACATTTTCCATTTCAATTAATCGACCTAGCTGTGAATTGCTAACATTTGATCTGTTATTCTTTTTAAGAGTCAAGGGCTCTGTCACCTTCCAGCTGCATTGTTGTTTTTGGATCATCTTCCTGCCCTTGTCCCAATACATTGGGGTCAACCTGACATTCTCCTCCGAATATACCATTCAGAACACCACCTCCTCCGTCACGCCGATATTTGACATGTTCTCTATCTCGCATTTCACCCTTCTTTTAAATTCATACTTAGAACCTTTTTAATGATTCTTGGTTAAAAGGAAAACTATAACAGCTAAATGGACTTTACAAGTTTACGAGTCAAAACAAAGTGTACTTGTACTTGTAACAGTAAAACATCCTACAAGTAAGGAACAACGTACCTAATCCTTACATTACCCACGGCCCGACACGCAATTGGCTGGTTTTTACTGCGCCTTGCAAATATGTCTTTTTGTAGCTAGGTATTATTTATTGATACCTCAACGTCGATATAGAATAAAACTTATGCCTGTAGGATAAGCCGAAGGGATCTTTTAATATCTCTCTAAATAAGTTTCATAACCACACTGCCTCAGCGACGCGTTCAATTCTATTAACCGGTCCAAAGCCGACCGCATACGACAACACTGTCGACGCATGCAGCAGATACAGCGTACCCATTACTTGTTAAACTCCGATACGGATAAGAGGGACAGAAGCCACAATGAACGGGTATCTACTGCGTGCGTCTGCAGTTGTCGTATGCGGTCACCTTCGGAATCATACCTTGTTCTTGTAGAAAATTCTCTGGAGCAGTACGGATGTCGGAAAAAATGGGCATATACTTAGTAAAAGGATGGCGTCTATACGGGTATACCTCTGCATTTCCCCTCGGGTATAGACAGTCACAAGTAGTATAATTTAGTTGCTCCTGTAGTTAAGATAAGTGATGTTGCAAGTGCTTAAATATTCCTGTATATGTATGTGTGTGAGGATTACACATACTTGATGGCAAGCAGCTAGCTAGCGTGGGAGGAATTAGGGGGAGAGGGGGGGGGGGAATACTCTAGTAAGGGAGAATAGAAGATGGGATAAAAATAAAGAGTAAGTAGAGATCAGTGTCAAAAGTAGTTTCGCCAAATTCACTAATATTATAATGACGATGATGAAGAAGAAAAATAACGTCACAAAACAGTGACGTTCTTTTACTTCTTCTTCTTCGAGTTCCGTAGACTTTGTGAGCCCAATACTTGGCCTCAGTCAGAGCCACAGCATTATCCGTTGCCCTACGTTACCTACGTAACGCACAGGTGGAGGCGCCCAGAAGGCAAGAGAACAAATGCATCAATGACGTGATTGGTTATAATATTTTTCAAAAATTAAACTTTCAGAAAGCTATTTGTGATGCTAGTTATGTTGAACATCTGTAGAGTATTGTATAGCTTGATTAAATAAAATAAATATATTGTGAAATTGCAGTGTTAATATATGTATATTGGTTTAAGTATCCCTTCGGGGACGTAGCGTACCTACAGGCTTGAAATTATTACAATCAATTGAAATTTATAATTTATAGGACAGGGGCTTCGTTAATGTAGACTCATTATGTTTGCAAAATTATCTTAATTTTACTTTGTAAATATTTCACCCAAGGATTGTTGTTTTCTCCACGAAGAGGTAAATAGCCGTGACAAGGAGAAACATGAATAAAATATAATATGCTTAAAGATGTAAAATTAAACAAATATCTAAGTCGAAGCAGCGACCCAACGAACGTGAGTCAACTTATGCCGACGCCTCGAGTTGTACCGTTAGGTATTTATAACAGCAGTATTACACTACATCGCAAATTTTATATAACTCCGATTCATTTCAAATACACTGCTCCTTTAGCGAAGGCGGAAGTTAAACTAGTCACGAATTTTAGTGTATACAGAGCAGTGAAATGGTAAGCGAGTTAAAGGTCGCGAACCGGCGCGGCGGCGACTGGCGAAAGCGTCGCTTGTTTTGTTTTAAGATTTTATACTTGAGGTAAAACAAGATATAAATGAACCGATTACATTATATTTCATAGATTTATTGTAAACTTTATTTATAAACGCAACAGGTAGGAAGTGTGCTAAAATTTAAAATTTAATTTGTATGAGAGAGAATCCTTTCTTAACTTTCATCCATCGTGCGGGGTAGATTTACAAATATTCCCATTATCTACCATGGGATTTGGGTCGTAACCCAGACGATGTTTTAGGCTACTTCGTACTCTTTGTTCGATATTCGACTACTCCAATACAAAATTAATTAATCGCAGCGGAACGTCTGAACGGATCGGGGTGAAGTCGAGCGCAAGGGATAGATCTGGGCGCATGAATTGACGGAGGTAGGACACGATGGTATTTCCATCTCAATTGAGCAGTTCGACTGGGGAAGTACCTCCGCCCTACAGAATACCGCGGCCATAATAACCTCGCGTTGTGTTCCTGGCGGCGAATAGGGTAGCCAGAGTTCACTGGAGAGTTTCAGTGCTGTCAGTGGGCAGTCCAAAGGCTTGTCCTGCTTTGTCTTCTGCACTGACGGCACAGAAACTCTCTGTTCTTACAGGGTCGTGTTGCACACGTCCATAGGCCACGGTAACACCTTCCATCAGGTGGGCCGTGTGCTATTCTGCCACCTAAGTAGGAAAAAAAGAGATAGTGTCTGGAATACGCTCCTCTGCATCACAGGAATATGTTACCCACACGTTCCAGTCTTGGAGGCAAGATCAATTCAGGTGAACGGAGTTGGACACCAAGCTCTATGTACCTATAAACCCCAGAACAGTAACTATAGAGACAGTGGTATACTGTAATTTGTAAGGTTTGTGAAATACCGACGAGCCTTAATTAAATTGTTTAGACACTGGAATGACACCTACGTATATACTCGTAAACGAAAAATCCTTTTTACTTCCGAAAAAGCTCTACGTTAAGTTACGTCTAAGTTAGCTTAGGCGATAAGAGCAGTATTTAAACTTAATTTATTTTCAGTGTAGGGCTTTGACTACGTATGTATTTCTAAAAAATATATACAACAAAGAAGCATGTTCAGCCGCATTTCAAAACCCATAACACATCTTGACTTGAACTTATACAAACATCGAATATTTCGCTTATTAATATAGATACATTGTTGTTTGCATTATTTTCTAATACTTACATCTATTTTTTTTAGAAGAGTGGTTCATTACTCTCTTGTTTCCATACGAATGATCTTGTAACATATTACATTACACTGCGTATCGCCGGTCACCAGCCACGCTTAGCTTAATAGTAAACGTCTCAACGACTACTACTTAAGATAAACATCTTAATTTCGTCTTGAATGTCGTTTGGTTCCGACTTGCATCTTTGCTTCATCATAGAATGAAAGGAACGTTTACATAACCTGGTACGAAGCGAAAGACTTTCGCTTGGTGCAAATAAATTGAGTACCTAATGATAAATGTACCACAAGCACAAGCTGTCGCTCGTGGTGCAATAAAAAACATAAGAACGGCGATTATTTCTTGAGTCACTATCTGTATCTGCCTATCGATTCCCTACTTGGGAGTAGTCTCCGCGGTAATGAATAATCAATAGTAGGTATCTACCTTCCACCTAAAACCGCCAACGCTGAAAAGTTAAAAGAATTCAAAGAATATTTTTACTCGATCTAATTAAATATCATTAACAAAGTCAGAGACAAAAAATAATTATTTTGTGTAAACATGAAAATTAGATCAACGTATAACAAATGGACTAACGGTTCACAATACAACACGGCCCGCCCTGAGAAGACTCCGGCAGGAAACTCAGCGGACTTTTTTTGGTCTATTTATGTACAGACTCGTTTACTGTATCTAACGTTTACGACTGACAAAATCTATCATAGATTTTACACTCGTTGGTAAATCCATGCTTTAAGCCTCGCGAAAGTGCTTATTTCATTCAGAATTTTAATTTTCATTAAAAAAATAATTTTTCGAATATATTAGTTGACTTGAAACGACTATATACCTAACAATAATAAACGACTATAAAATCACTATTTATGAAACCAAATCATTGAAACGAGGAGATTGGATTCTGGGAAATTCCAAATTAAATTGCAAGCTTTGAGTGCAATCGGAACTGGCACTCGCTTGAATAGAAAGTAGTATCCAATTTTGATAGATGTGTAGGGAAATAACTTAAGGGCCACCTTACACACCGGCATTTGAAGACCCCACACGTCGTGCAGTTTTCGTAGTCGGGGAGAGGGTGGGGGTGGGGGATCCGTGGTGATTCGCTGCCCGCACGAATTAAGGGTCGGTACACTGGATATTAATTCGCCCCACAGCTTAGGGTGTCAAATGCTCAGCGTCTAACATACTTACAATTTAACCACATTACGTCAAGGAATATTAAGGTATTATATTAAGGTCCCCATTTTAATAATCCTCCTTATGGTATGACAATAATTAAACAATTTGGTCTTATAATGGAATAGATAGTGCCTTTCTGCAATACTATTATTCCTATAATATAAGAATAATAGTAGTGTTTTTATAAGAATCTGTACCTAAATGTACCTAAAAGAAAGTCGACAAATAAGTTTAAGAGTCTTAGGGGTATATGGTATATGACCTATGGACCTCGATGACGTATGGGTCTCATATATGGGCCCCGTGGGTATATGTGGCCCGTGGGCATATACGCTCCTAGGGCATATGGGCCCCATAGTTGTATGGGCCTCGATGACGTATGTGCCTATAAGTGAATGATCCACAGTAGCCGACCGGTGTCGGGGCTCTATGTATGGAGCCCCATGGATGTTGGGCGCCCATGGGTATATGGACCCCGTTCACCTATGATCCCCAATCGGTGCTATATACCTATGGCACCCCGATGAGCTATGGGTATTGGGGGCTCCGTAGGTATATATTAGGGTAAACATAACATGATTGATTCGAAGGCGAAACGAAGTTTTCAGCTAGTACTCGTATTAGGTAAATAAAAAAACCAGTATCATTCGGTCGTGAACCATTTCCATGAATTTTTCTCAATTTTCTTTGATCCAGACCATTCACAGGGGGGCCCCGTTCAACATATAGAAATTCTAGTTATACAAATATGAGGCAAACATGAATTGAACCTTGATTATATCACTTTGTCTCTTTTTTTCCAATATACAGTTGTGTCTGCTAAAAAGAGACAAAAAATTTAAGTTATTGCTCACTTGGGAAAATGAGTATGAGAATTTGACAGCGTGCCGACGGTGCCAACATTTATGAATGATTTGCGCCAACATTATGAATGATTTGCGACAGCCATTGTTGAATTTTTCTAGAACATACTACTACAAGCATAATAGTGATGTACTCCAATAAAAGATTTGACGACGAAACTATTCTTGCTTTACAAAAATGTACTCTTTTGAAGAAATACGAATCGACAAAATTGTAATTTCTTCTGTTTTTAGAAACGTCTTGATCATCCGCTGGTTATAGGCAATATGACGTGTGAATGACTCTCTGAAACTCTGACTATAATGAAAAAAAACTTGAGATTTATAGACTGTGTTTGGTATGAAATTAAAGGGCTCTATTAGCACATTAAAAACATGTATACATTATTGGGTGTTGCTTGCACCAAAACAATACAAATAAAAATCAAGTCTAAAACTAAAATCCGACTACTGCAAATCACGCCCTAAGAAGTATTAAGCAAGAAAATATCAAGAATAACCGTGGTCGCATACCATTTACTCTAACAAAACAATACATTCTAGGGATTCGTGATTCTGCAGTAGTCGGGTTTTAGTTTTATAGTTGCGCCACGTATCTTGAACCTAAATCATAAGACATACGAGGCTCTGGCTGGCGCCCGCGGAATGCTTTGTAATATTCTATGCTGGGTGAATTTGAGTTCGTCTACCGCAGTAGCATCCCGTGCTATCCTCAATAGACACCCAAGAAATGTGTACTGCGCGTATAGGGCACGTTTTGAGCACATTTTAGGTCCAAGATACGTGGCGCGGGTTATAGTATAAATAGATATTGAAAAATATTACGATAGTAGAAGGTGCATCCCTAGCATAGTAACCGTCGTCAAACGTTCATTCATAAAAATGGAACATAGGTATACACGTCAATTCTGTAGGTATACCCTGTCTATAGTATCTAAGTCTATGAGACCATTAGAGATCAGACGCACAACATAAAGAATATAGGTACCTACTTGGACTATTAGGTAGAGTCGTCGCATTCGTTCTGAAGTTTTACACTCAGCCACAAAAGTGGTTCTTTTTTAATTAATAACATGGAATACATGGAGTTATACTACAATTATTATTTTTAATTGTATTTTAACATAAGCCAGCGCTTAAATACGACCGTTATTCATTACATTAGGTATACTTATAGCTCCATGCGTTAATCGTACGTATACCTACTTAATCATCAGTTTCAATCTTATTCAACAATTTAACACCAGTATTTAGATACCTATATTCAGTAAAAAAAAAGTATGAGCACTATATTTGCAAATACTCTACTCATCAAATATGCAACCAAAGATTTCGTACAACACAAAGAAAGTTAATTCAGTTGTCGAAGGAAGACATTATAGAGGCTCGCATTATGCATGTACTAGTATACAGATTGTGTCGCCCGGTCAGCTGATTTTTGTTTTCCTCTCGATTACTTTCACACGTTATCTTTTGTTAGCAGCCGCACCACGGAATTCGGCATTCAAAATATGTATGTCACAAAGAAAATATCTGTTGTCCGGTGTGTGACGAAGTGTTCTAAATCTAATTTGATAGAACGAGTTTTTGTTTTCTTATTAAATTCCTTTTCGTTTTGCAATAATAGCAAAAATTTAAAATTACCTATTAAATAATATTCTTGTTAACTTTTAAAATTAAATTTATGTTACGAGTAGTAGGTACCGGCTATGTAAGGATGCTAGCTCAAAATAAATAGTGTCTATTTATCTTAGCTCTGGAGGTATTTATGTTATGCTGTTATTAACGTTTTTCAATGATTATTTTCATGATATACATATCTAATATATTTTTTTTAAGTTAAATATTCACAAATCTACATCGAATAATTATAATAACTCGGAATTATTATGATTCTATCATAAAATCTTTTAGAGAGTTGAATTGTTTACATCATACAATTTACTCATCAAACGATTTGATAATATTATAATTTATATCTTACATTTAATTACGTTTAAGAGGCTCATCTGCACACAACCTTAACCCACCGTGTTGATGACGACATGGTGGGAGATCACCGCGCGGCGTGGTGGGGCCGCGAGCAGAGGAGGGAGGGCAGTCCTCCCCGCCGCACTCGCGCCCAGCCGCGGTCATTGACCGCACACGTTATGCAACCGCCGTAAGACACTGATAAAGACATCCATGAGGTTGCACCTCAACGTGTTCTATCTCGTTGCCTGGCAACCTCACTAAGGTTGTGCGTAGGTTGGCGACTCGTCTGGACGGTGTACCACGCACCAACAATACCTTTTGTCATCTCTTTACACGCGTTAATGTATTTTAAGAACATTGATATAGGATTATTTATAAAAGACTTAAGATATACTTGCATATTTGGATGGATATGTTTGAATTGTTTGTAGCATGGGCATTGACAGCGTATTGTTCGGTTGACGTGGCCTGGGTGTAGTTTTTACTCTATCGCGTAGCACCATTAAAAAAAAGAGACAGTTATCCGGGTTTCAGTTATACGGATCTTCAAAGAGGTAGGACACGACGGTATTTCCATCCCCAATCGAGGTCCGACTGGGGCAGTACCTCCGCCCTACAGAATACTGCGGTTATAATAACCTCGTTTTGTGTTCCTGGTGAGTAGGATAGCCAGAGCTAACTGCAGAGGTTTTGTGTTGTCAGTGGGAATACCAAAGGCTTTTCTTGCTTGTCTTCTGCGCTGACGGCACAGTTTCTCTGCTCTTACGGGGTCGGCAGTACGAGTGTGACTCCCCTGGTGTTGCACTCGTCCATAGGCACCGGTAACATTTTCCATCAGGTGAGCCGTGTGTTGCGATCTAAGTGGTATAAAAAAATATCCAATTATCCGGCTTTTCCAGTCTATCGCGAAAAAATGTAGTTGGAATTGACGTTTATACTCGTACATATATTATGCAACACAAAAGGTACATACTTACTGCGCATTAACTAATCTGTAACTATTCTCCTGTAATGTAAGTAAAATAACGTAAATCCCTACCTACTACCTAAAAGATTAATATATATATAGAAGTAATTTAAAAAAATCATTTGTAGTCAATTAATCAGATTATCGATTATCCGGATGGCGTATGACAGCCAAAAGTCTCTATTGTAAGCACTAGCTGTTGCCCGCGGTTCCACTCGCGTGAATTTCTGATCCAGACAATACTCCAGGTCATAATAAATCTCTGACGACGTGCAAAATTTTTAGAACTTTATACGAATGAAAAATCAATGATTTAAAAATCTTCATAGTAAGTATTCTGTGTATTGATTCTATGAAACGAAAATATTATGAGAAAAAAATTATGTGAAACGAAATTCTATAAAACTATTAGCTAAAAAACAAAGTACACCCCACACTTACATTACAATACATAATATCGATGTAAGATATTAGGCTCTCTTTCACACAAAAGCGGCTGAACAAATCTGTATGAAATGTTAGAATAATCATATCATAGAATAACAAATCTAATATTCTTTATCATCATAACATCATTAAATATAAAATAGTTTGATATACCACTCAAAAGATATAAAACTTATTTGCGCTAAAATAATTAGACGGAGCCCCGCTCAGCGGGGCTCCTATTTCTGGGTGGTTTAAAAAAATAACTACGAAGGCTACGGCTAGCCTTCTACCCTAATCCATCCGAGTCGGGGTACTCTGAGTCGGGGTGTTAAAGAACTATAATGACGTTTTTTATAATAATAAACGTTAGACCAAATGATTTTCGATAACATAAACGTTATATCAAACAACGATCTTATTGATCGAATTTTACAGCATAAGCAAGATTATTCAGTAACTATATTCTAGTAAATTGCCTTTGAAACGGAGCAAATAATAAATGATACATTTTCTGGGAAACAAAATTCTATGAAATATCTATCTGCGAAGCAAGGGGCTCCCGTTATTGTGATTTATTTTACTTAAGGAGTTAACGACCCTCAGGGTTGATTGACATCGAGTAATGAGTATATAAATATACCTACTGTTATTATCTTGTTATTCTAAGTGTTTTATTTTGCGATCGTTTCGCGAGCAGCGCTTTAAAATATTGATAGGCTTAAAACATACCTACATAATATTCATCCTCAATAGAGCAGACTGAGGTGAATTACGAGTATACACCCACATGTCGCTTTATGGTCAAAGTTACAATAATTTATTCTGGATAGAGCACTAAAACGGCACATATAAAACGTCAAAATATTTTTTTTTGAAAACATGTTTAGGAAGTGGTCCACGGATTCGACACGGCCCCAACCTGAGAAGACTCCGGCAAGAAACTCAACGGGCTTTTTATAGGCTTGGTTCTGTATAATAACGGTTGTCCCACACACGTCCAAATTATTTCATAGGGACAAAAAGACCTAATACCTAACAAGAGGGATTAGGTGCGCAAAAGATGATTTATGGTCAAGAAGGGAGTGAATATTCAGATGACTGAAAGTAGAAATTAAGGCCAAAAGCTCACATGTTACACGAATTCAAATAAATATGGGACGAGGGCACAAAGGTGAAAGGTGATAGCTATTAGCTACTATAACATATAACCCAAGTTTTTTTTCAATGTACAGACACGACTTTTAATACTATAATAGTATAGATAATTTCAAATTATATTTATTGTAAATCACAGATAACCACAGAGAATATTCACAAAATAATGGAGTCAGCTATGTGCCGCCATTTGGGCAAACAATATAATAATAGTTAACCATTCAATTATAGTCACATATCTACACAAAATGAAATTGTACACACTGACACATGATATTGACTTTTAATACCTTAAACTATAAACACACAAAATTAAATTAAGTTTCCACGAAATTTTCAATACCTATTGTGTAATATTGCATGAATTTAATACGAAATACGAGTTTATTGTGTGTTTATATTCGGTCGGTAAATTTATATGAAATGCGTTTGTATTCATCATTGTAATTTAATCAGAGGAGGTGCACCGTGCACTAACAGTAAGAGGCGAAAGTGTCACGAGACTTTCAAGTGACCCAGGTCAGTGCTAGAGGAGACAACCAAATTTCGCCTTGTTTTTCATAGTCCCAGATTAAATATTGGTAGGCACGTAATGTCCTAATGACAAGTATTTATTTGTTAAGTTTTATTATTTTATTTTAGTACGTTCAGAAGTGAAGATCAGTGTATTAGAGAATTTTAATGTATGGTATTATTTAGGTATTTTATATTAGTGGTTTACTAATGTTACAATTAGCACAGCATGATGTTTTACCTTGTTATTTCTTAAAAGTGTCCACAGAACTCACAGTTCTGACATTTTATGAAAAATTACACTATGGTAAGATCAGCCCTATTATGATCCTTTTTACTACTACTATCATCATCATCATCCTACAGTTGGCCTCGGTTAACTCGGAGCTCCGGTTTTGACATTAGAGCCTTCAAAACCTGTGCCTGAGCCTCCTCCGGCTTGCAGGTGTTGTGTCAGACTATATTATGATCTGAATAATGTCGAGGTTCCGTTCTCTCACAAATAACGTTAACTCGATGTCAACGAAGTCAACCATGAAGATCCAATTGTTTTAGGCAATTAGTATAAAACCTCAGTTGGAAGTGCCCGGGTTCGACTGCTGCCGAATGAAGAGAAAATGTATTGAAAAATTATAAATAAATAAGTAATTAGATTCTTAAATTATAACAAAAAAATATTTTAATTTTGATTCCTACTTAAGTTTTATATTACCATTTATATAGTCACTCAAATTATAATAGCATTTTGTAGTTCAACTTTATTTGAATACCAAATAAATTGCTGCTGTTTAATACATAAATCCAACATTTTATGTTGACGTTAATACGTCTATAATTGCTTTTTAAAAGCATACTAGTAACCGAAGTACATTTGTATAGACTGCAGCAATAGGCTAATTGATTGATTATCAATTAGCCTATTGAACCGAAGTATTATACGATGTTAGATGTGGGTTAAAATCGGTGTAACAGAAAGAATTCGAACCCGTTGCCTCTCAATTTCAAGTCTGATTTCTTAACTATAACTTAATCTACCGACGTATTTACTTACCGATACTTCTAATTCTGTACTACATATAGACATTTTTTTACATCGCAGTTTTATCTGTGAAGATTAAATTATCCCTAGAGAGTTTTGAATAGTGTATTCGGCAGACCAGAAAAATTGATGAGAACTACATCGGGAGATACAGTTTGATACTGCTGCAGCAACATAATATCTGTCAGCTACATCCAATTACATCACGGTATTAGTGGAACTGTCTGATAGTATGGCGTGGGTTTAATACGAGGAAAATTGCCAGGCTTTTACAGCAATTTCTACTTGGAAGGTTTATTGTGATTGAAAATTAAAAAAGCCAGAGAAATGCTTGGTGTACAGCATGACTCTTAATTAATTAACATCAAATTAATGTTCTATGTATAGACAAATTTTTAATTGCCATTTTAATCGTCTATTCCACAGTAAGCTATTTTTTAAATTTGGTACGTTGTATTTTGAATTGAATTCAAATAAATTTTTGAGATTTGTTTTAATAGTTTAGGTACTTAACATAATAGATACTTTACAATACATATATTGTCTACATAACCTGCGTATAAGTATTAGGTAGGTAGACGTCCTGTTAGTCCATTTGCAAAAGAAGATAGCAAATACAGATACATATTAGATTCTGTAATAATTTTATTTGCCAAGTTCTCAGACTGTAGATATAAATTATGAATTATTCCACTTTGCCCCACCAAGCCGCCCCACTGGTGGGGCAAAGTGGAATGGCTTAAATTTTGCTGTGTAATTTGTCCCACTAATTCGATTTAGTAGGGCAGATTACATGAGGCAAAATTTTTGGTAGATCTTGCCCCACTAGGGTTGGCGTTTTACAGTAAGAGTACCTAGGTCGAATAACAGATAAATTAAAGAAATGGAAAACGTGTGTATTGGATGTTGGATTGAGTACCTACATCAAGTACCTAATATTTAGATATTAGGTACTTGTTTGCTACTACCTTAGGGTAGTAGCAAAATTTAAGCTATTCCACTTTGCCCCACAAGTGGGGCGGCATGGTGGGGCAAAGTGGAATAATTCTAAATTATGGCGCCAAAAAAATAATAGCCGGTGTCACTCGCACAATAATAAGAATCTATCGACATATCATTCATTAATATCCGCTGCCATGAGGAAACATAGGGTCGGATATACGCATCTATATACCTACACATAACCCCCTTTTTGGCATCGGTGCATCGCTGTATGGACGTACGTAAATGGTAAATAGCCCACTCATAATTGCGTGCTTTGATATATAATAGTATTCGAGACAGGATTGCAGGCACTACAAAAAAAAAACACTTTTTACAATAAATGTACTTAGCTAGAAGTGGGTAATTTACTCTTTTTACGCGGTCACGCTAGAGTTAGCGCACTCCCTAAGCTTAGTTATTATAGGCCTGTGTTTTGACTACAAATGAGTACAATGTGTAGCAGCACGTTACTACAATACCTACCTACTTGGACGGCAAATGTTTATAGCCATCATAATATTATTACTATAGTTTCAGAAACACATATTTGATTCCATATACAAGGAGTGCAGTGGTACCAAGTACCAACGCGGCAACGCTTCTTAGCACGGCGGGCGTAGCATTCTTAAATCCCGTACCTAATAAAAATATATTGAATGAAAATTCAGTCTCGATCTAATCTCCTTAGATGTCAAAAACGATCACGATGTCACTGAAAATAACTGTTACGAGATTTTTTTGTTACATTTAGGAGATTGTGATTAGTCGAGACTGAATTTTAAATAAATTGTTATTGTGAGAAATGGCACTCAGATCAACAATTACGAAGGTTTTATATCATGAGAATTTATCTCCACATAGCTCTCTGGTGTTCTGACTTTATTTATATCTCTAATATATAAAATTCTTCTGTCACGGGGTGCGTAATCGAACTCCTCCGAAACGTCTTGACCGATTTTGATGAAATTTTTTGTGCTTATCCGGTATCTATGAGAATCGGCCAACATCTATTTTTCATCCCCCTTAGTGATAAGGGTGCAGCGGGAACGGGATTTGAATACCACGCGGGCCGAAAATATGGCGGTACGAAGTTCGCCGGGGCAGCTAGTCTTATATATAAAATTTTCATGTCACAATGTTCGTTCCCGTACTCCTCCGAAACGGCTTGACCGATTCTCATGAAATTTTGTGAGCATATTGAGTATTAGGTCTGAGAATCGGCCAACATCTATTTTTCAAACCCCTAAGTGATAAGGGTGCAGCGGGAACGGGATTTGAATACCACGCGGGCCGAAAATATGGCGGTACGAAGTTCGCCGGGGCAGCTAGTTATAGTCTAAAATATTGGAAGACACGACACAGCTCTAATAATACTCGAAGTTATCTTGTAATATGCGGATAAACACACTTAGTTAGATATTTATGAAATGAAAACTTCTTAAGGCGCATTGGGGCTTTTTGGCACTTATTAATTGCTGCGAAATCCTCTCGGATATCTCCCCCCTCTTGGAGCATGGGTTATGTCGTACCCGACTAAAACAGCACGCCGTTCCGGGTCATTCAGTTGCTAGGGGTGCAATTGCCACAGGAATATCCCCCACTCCCTGGCTGACCCAGGGCTATCTCCTGTTTCTAAAACCCGTAGTAAGTCGTACGAGTATGTACATATTAGGAATACTGATGAATTCTCCTTTTCAAATAGTTCCGATATACAAGGGTTCGGTGGTACTACTATCAGCATTAGTAGTTCGATAAGTCCGAACCGATTATTCTGCACCGCATCGCAAACAGTTCGATAACGAGATTCTACAACTTACTGTACTCGTAGTTGGTGAACTCTGTGTGTACGGGACATCCCGTACCGTTCAAGTGGACCTCATTTGTTTGTGTTATGTAAGCTGCGACCAAGGAGTTTAAATACTATTTGTATATTATAGGCACCAACCACCATTCTTCTACTGACTGAGGCATAGAGACGCTTCTTTCGGTGAGTTCCTCCATCGTATAGGCCGGGAGCCAACGACGCCCGAATGCCAGGTTCCCAGGCCACACAGGCAGATATGACGAAACACCATATGATTTTAATCGGTTTGTGTCCGAGGACTTCATCACTAACCCCGGTGAGGTGAAACCCGAGGGAGTTGCCACAAACAAAAACAGAGACTCCGTTCAACAATAGGGGGTCCTACAGTTACAAAACTCGAATGCGATTACGGAAAAATAAAAATTTATAATAGTAGATTACCCAACAAGTGAAAAAAAGGTGAATTCTTTTCGAGGCACCAAGTTGTATCCCGAGAGGAGTGAAGGTTTCTCCGGTAGAATCCCGAGCGTAGCGAGGGGTTCTAGAGAGAAACCTGAGTGGATCGAGGGATACAAGAGCCGAGATGAATTCTTTTTTCACGTGTTAGGTACTCACTTTTCACCATTGACTACGAGAAAACGATTACTCTGTGATTATGAATTACACTTTGTTATGGATAGTACACAAAAGAAGCAGCAAATTATCAGTAATAGCTACCGCTTTAGCGCGAAAAGACTCAGGAGTCTTTTCGCGTTCGAGAATATGAGTTTCATTTTCATCACTAGATGAAGTCATTTTATGATTATGAGACAAACATAAACTTTTACAAGGAAAATTACACAGAAAATGGCGGCATTTTTTTTTTCTTAATTTAAACTGAGCCACATTCCATCCAGCCAGTGATTACATTTAGGTGGCTTTTAGTACGTTTTTATAGTGAGAGTGTGCAACCTCTTTGTATGTTTCACTAGAATCCGTACATTCGCGGATGTTCCAAATTCAAATTTTTTTATTCACTCGGTGAATCAAAGAGCGTTTTATTCACTGTTTTTGATGAATCACGGGCCCTTTTGCGAGTATCAATGGTGAAAAAGTATATACCTTAGCCTTTTATAGATAACAATTTGATACAGCTATTCTAAGCATTACTTAAAATTATATGTAGTTGTTACAAAATTCATAGATTATTATCCATCTTAATGAATAAAAGATTTACTTTTTTATACAAAATAAATTTTGAGTTTATGAATTACTGCTCAAAATAAAAGCAATCTTATATTAGTAAGAAACATTCTGCAACAGTGCCAAAAGCAACAGAATATAACCATTCAATCATTGATTCAATTGATTCAATCAATCAATTGATATAGTGGCCTGCAATATGCTAATTATTAGCCTATTGCAGTCCACTGCTGGACATAGGCCTCGCCCAATAACTGCATTATCGACAAAAATAACTTACATAATAATATACTCACACCTTTTTCCCTCCACGGTAGGCAGAGTCGACTACAAACATTCATGGCAACATTGGCCACATGTCATGAAAGTGAATAAATAACCGATCAGAGTCAGAACCGAGTGGAATTTAACGCTCCATATTTGGGCCTTTGATAGCACGAAACTTTCATAATAAATGCTGGAAATGTGTGCTCTAAACTAAAACATCCTGCAGATTCAAGGCACGCGTGCATTTCTATTTGCTATTAAAGTTTATGTGTTTGATATGACTACTCCGAAAATTTTAGCTTTGTAATCGCAGTCTAACGAACTGAGCTAATAATATAAATGCGAAAGAAGATCTGTTAGGTTATCTGTCTATTAGTTTAGCTCAGATCGCAACCGTTTGTTAATGTTTGGCAAAGAGAATAGAGAGGGCTAGTCATCCGAAGAAGAAAAAGGAATACTTTTTAATACACATTATAATAAATGACTTCTCTGTATACTGAAGATTAACTGTACGAAAAAAATTACATCGATTTCAGTAGGTCTACCACGAGTTTGTAAACGAGAGTCGTATACGTACACGAGAGTCGTTATGGGACCACGTGACTAGGCTTACGGTAGCTGGGCTGTCATGAGCTTTATAAACCGTAATGGCTCTCGTGTAGACGGCACTAGCTGAGGTATACGTCTAGAATACTTAACAGTTTGGTGTTCGTTTGAATTTTGAGTGATGGAGTATCGTTACCGTAATATGGCGGCTTTCTAATAATCAGCTGTTGGGCACGTCAAGAATTATTTACGTGTCATCTCATGTCAAAAATAAAGATAAAACATCACTGCAATAAATGTATCTAAATAGGTTGTATAGCTATATCGCGAAATAAACTAATTCAATCATCATCATCCTAGCATTAATCCGCGGTCGCATCCGAGGCTTCCTAGGAGTCTAGGGTCAACATTCTCCACTCTGTAAGTTTCAAGACTGCTCAGGGTAGAGTCAATAACTAAGCCAAGGTCTTTGACTGCCGGGCATAGGAAATAGAAAGAGAAAGAAAGAATGAAAAGTTTTTTATTCTGTACAGAGATGCACGATAATTATATAAAAAAAACATGAGCTTATCTACTAGAGTAGGTTCTTAGTGTCACACACAGCCATACAGAACGAAAATGCGGGTGAAATCACGAGTACGACTATACCATGGAAGGTGATAAGCGGGAGAGAGGCCACATCCACCTGTTTCCGAAAATGGTGACTTCCTATAATTATTGCCTGGTCGTCGATCCGATTTGGACTGACGGTAAAGCAAATGCTTGGATTAACCATTTCTGATAATGTGAATAGAATTGTATGTCAACACTTATTTTTCTCAATTAAATTAAATATTTTTCAATATTTTTTCAATATGGATCCGTTTGATATTACAATATTGTACCATGATAAAAGAAGATACTTAATATTTATCACCTTTTTCATTTTGCTGCGAAACAGCTGTCCGGCCTCCTTTCAAATAGACGCAGATTGTGCAGTGACCATAAACTTAATAGAGTTTATGGTATGACACGAAAGAATTCTATTGGTTAAACCAAAATTACCATAAACAAAATTGCTCTTACGGTAACGTATCACTCAAAATTCAAATTTTCAAATATGTACAGTGACAGCCATACGAGAGCACATAATGATATGCTATTGGTTAATCCATAATTACCATAAACAAAATCACTCTTACCGTAACGTATCACTCAAAATTCAAATTTTCAAATATGTACAGTGACAGCCATACGAGAGCACATGATGATATGCTATTGGTTAATCCATAATTACCATAAACAAAATCACTCTTACGGTAACGCATCAATCAAAATTCAAATTTTCAAATAGGTGCAGTGACAGCCACACGTGCACATAATGATATTCTATTGGTTAAACCTAACTACCATAGACCAAAAACGCTCTTACGGTAACGTATCACTCAAAATTCAAATAAACGTGTTGCTAGTTGGGCATTTTTTTTTTTACACGACCATACTCTAAATGAGCGTGTCCCAGAAGTTTGCCATTAATTTTTATGTAGAAATGAAAGAAAATTTATAATGACGTGTCGATGGTAGAAATATTTAACATTTAATGTATCTGAAATACATCAAATTATGTGAATAACTAATTGATAAATATAAAATAATACAGAATATAATTTTGAATACCCTTGATTTTACTATGTCCCACATTGACCAGCTTAGTTTCGAGTTAAGTTTATTCGTGAATTTCCTTCAGTGGTAAGGGTAAAGAAGAATGAATTGTATCGAAATATGATAATATTATCAGAATTAAACATAAAATAACACTACTTTAATAATAAAAAACTATCTTTCGTAACATTATATTATGTCCCACGATTTCGGGCGTGCATGGAATTACACTTTGTAACCGTAATTTGATGGACTTTGTCGCCAAAAAATATACCACTGAATACAAATTTCTTTCCTGGCAATAATACTTCAGACTTCCCCATTTAATGAAGCAGTCATAGAATGACCATTTTGACGCATTTCGAGTCGAAACTTGTTGAGCGTTACCATGCTGGATTTTTCATCCACTTTGTAATTGTGATTTTTACTGTTAAGTTTGGTTTTTTGTTTATAGAAATATAATAATGATAAACTACAAACGCTTTATAAGCTATTAAAATAGTTGTTTTTGTGTTTCATATTTATTAAAGTTGATTAACAAGCAATCTTAGGTCGGCGATTGGAAATGCGTTACTTCCATTTCGTTTGGTTACATATAACGTGGAATAAAAAAGTTACAAAATGGAAACATAAAGGCGAGTACAAATGCATGCAGGCATGTGTTTATCTTTTTAGTGGATATAATATGATGATATCTTGGAACAATAATTATTTTAGTACAATAATTGTTGTCGGTTACTTGACTTGTGTCTCGGCATAAAAATGTACTTGGGGCTCTTATTATGTTCTTCAGTTAATTTATAATTGTTGCAAAGTGTTGGTATTTTAAGATGCTTTTATTTAACTTGCAATGTTCATATTGTAAATTTGCTGAAGTCTTGCAAGTCATTTTTCGACCACTTCTGATTATCCGATTAAGTTGCAATTTTGCATGCCACGTGACTATACAATATTATGATAACATGGAGCTGATCTGACTTGACTGCCTCCGTGGCGTAGCGGTAGTGAACGCGGCCGCTACGCAGGAGGCGTGGGTTCGATCCCCGCTCAGTGCAAATATTTGTGTTCATGAAATATGGGTATTTGCATTGGTCTGGTCGTGCCTCGGAGAGCACGTTAAGCCGTCGGTCCCGGTTGCCATAAGAACATCTATGGCAGTCGTTACGGGTAGTTGGAGCCCTCAAAAATCCAAAAACAGCAGTCTAGCTGCAAAGCTTCGATATCGCCTAATGTTACCATTGGGATGTGGAGGTCAGATGGCAATCGCTTCACAGAAAAATATCGAGGTCTAGCCAAATCCGTAGTTAAGACTGGCAAAAAGCGGACCCCAGACTCCGAGCTGAAAGCTTCGGATGCGACTGGGAATTAACGCTAAGAGGAAGAGGAGCTGATCTGATGCTGGAGGAGGAAGGTAGCCATAGGAACTACTCAATAAAACGACAAAACCCCATCGAGTTTGGGAACGTTTGAATGGTATTAACAAGTACTATGATCCTGTATGGTAACCAATAGTAACCAGGGTCTAATGCTAGAGCTGGAAGATGGCTTGGGTGGTTTGATTCGTCTTCACGAGTACTTAGGTGCTAGATTCGCATCTGTGTGGTGCCTGTCCTCTCATTATCTTCAGGGTAAACTAAGCTTTACCTTTTCGATTTTGTAACTGAACCTTTCCATTTTGTAATTGTCTTATGTTTTACTGTTACCATTTCTTTAAATTTTACTAATTTTGAAAGTGAATACCTCATTTTATTTTACTTTGCGTTGAATTATAAAAAAAGAGTAAATCATAAAAAAATAATCAACATCATTAGATGGTTGTTACACAATATAAATCGAAAGTTAACTGGGCTTGATTACCAAATAGTTACAAAATGGTTACATTTTTACAAAATACTAAAAATATATGGCTTATCTTACTTAAGCTGTAATATTATTTTAAAGAATATTATATTTATTACCAAATAAACGAAAATCTTCCATTAAGAACGTACTATTTTATTTATTAATTATACTTTTAAGAGTTACAAAGTGGATGTCTAAACCACTCTCGTGTCTAAAGAAAGTATTATTTTTTTCCAAACTTGTATATTTATAGGGTGACTGTAGCTATTGTAATGTTCTTTCAGGAATAGGGAATCATTCTATAAATTTTGTTATGCATTACCAATATTTTTTATTTTTTCATTCCATTTTGTAACTTGGACACGTAAATAAAAAAATGCCCAGTTCCGGTTACATCCAAAGCTTGTACCTACTTTGAAGCCATTTTGCTTATCTTGGCTTTTGGGGGGAGACTGTCGTTTGACTTCCCAACCCTAAGAGGAAACACTGCGCCGAAGTCTCGTCCATTAATCAGCATGTTGTACCGGCTAGCAGATGTTTGCTCATGAAATATGAAATTTGGTGACTAACTTGGAAAACAAAAAAGGCAAAATTTTATTGAAATAGAACTTTATCAAAATAAAAATAAAGTTTAGTATGTAGGTAACTATAATTTATACAATTCGCCATAATATAGCTAGCCAGATTAGAATAATGCAGTGACTTCATCAGTATTGGCATCGATTTTGTTATCAATTTTTATTCATGCAGCCTTTCCTTATAATTGCTCCAACTGTAAAGAATAGGATTTATCATGTTAATGTTACTTATTGAATTTAGGTTGGTTCTCTAAAAAGTTAAATTCAATCATGAGAAACTTATACAAGTTAATAGGGGGCAAAATAGCAGACCCTGGGCTAAAAGCGTCATTTTTATGATTACCTAAACATACTAAATAAGATGCGGGATGGAGATATTCTTTTACATACCTAATAAAGATGTCCAGTCGTCGCTTATATTATGCTAGATTGACTGATAACACGTTTATTTAGCAGGTATAGGTATTGGGTAGGTACAGCATGCATTTTCTAAATTCTTCGATATCTCACAAAAATCCTAGACATTTTTGTGTTGGGGTGACATTTCATGTCAAAAATTAAAAACCATCAACATGTACATTTGTAAACCTAGTAAAATAGGTTGTATAGCAAAGCAACATCATGAAAATGGTCTTCTTTTATCTTGTTTATATTATTAGGTTAGGTAGGTTTTGTGGTATCAAATGAACCCTTAACTATTAAAAATATTTTTAGTACATATCTATACTTATTATATAATTGTAAAGTGGTCGTATCCATTTGAGATATTTAAAAAAAATCTTGGAATATGTTATGTTACGATACTGAACACGAAAATATTTTTTTAAATTTCTTGTCTGTTTGTCTGTTTGTTCGCGATGGACGCCGATTTTGATGCGTTTTTTTTTGTTAGAAAGGTTTGGTCAGGCTGGTCAGACTTACGTTTGTTTGATCGCAATCGGTTGAGTAAAACCGGAGATATGAGCAAGCATAGGTCGCGTTAACCGAGATGCACGCGGGTGGAGCAGCTGGTGGTAGGCCATTTAATATGATTGAATATAATAAATATTAAGCCACGTATCGGCAAGCGCAGCGTAGGACATCCACCCACAAGGTGGACAGACGACCTCATTAAGGCCGCGGGAACGCGCTGGATGCGAGCCGCTTCCAACCGGTCCTATTGGAGATCTATAGGGGAGGCCTATGACCAGCAGTGGACTTCCTATGGCTGAAATGATGATGATGATGATGATAATAAATATTGTACAATTCAATTATCCAAAAAATAATGGAAAAAATATTGTCGACGTAGAGTCTCCGTTCCGACAAGTTAGCCGATTTTGTATGTCTGTTTGTTTGTCAGTTCGCCTCGTAAAGGCGACTTTGTTATAAAAAAAATAGATGAGAAAAGCGTTTTTTTTTAAGAACGGATCGTCTTTATGTTTTGGTGAAACATCCAGGGCTGTTTAACCCCCTATTGCATGAATTATGAAAGAGACTAGCAAACATTTTTTTTTGGCCAAAATACGTTTATTGTAGCATATTAAAATAAAATTGGTTATTGGTAATAATTCACTTTGGCGATTGCTCTCATAGAGCATAACATGTCGATGGTAAAAAAACTGTAACGATAGAAAAATGCTATGAAATAAGTGTTTTAAGTAGGTAGGTACTTAATAATTGTGCTCTGTATTTATTTGGAGGTGTAGTGTATACATACAGGGGTGGTTGGTCCAGAACGACCATGTGGTGCACCCTGAACAACGAAAATTACAGTGCCTCTCTCCCGCAGGGTAGTGGACTAGGACTGGGACTGGAAGTGTCCGTGACAGAGATACCGAATAGGAAATCTATAAAAAGAAATGAAATGCCATCAAAAACAATACTAGTAAAAAATACCAGGCCTCACCCTTGGTTCTTCTACCGCAAAAAGTTGTGAGATCCATATACCTAATACCAAGTCGATTAATTTATTCAGTTCCTACTTCAGGGACCTTCTGTCTAAAGTTATTACGTAATGAGCTTTTATGTTTTAAATATAATTAATTGACTTTTTAATTGAATTTTAGTTAAAATTATTTCGTGATATAACTATACAAACTATTTAGATATGTTTACGAATGTAATGTTGTTGTTTTCCGATGTATTACTTTACTCTATGGTTGGAGAGATGTTTTATTTTTATTTTTGACATGAGATGTCACTTCAGTATAAAGATCATAGAGTAAAGTAATACATCGGAAAATAAAGATAGAATTTCTGATATTTGATGTGTCCAGCAGATGTGTCGAAGAAACTAGAAAAGGTTTGCTAATGTACTAAATAAACCTGTTATTTAAGCGAATACTAGCTAAGATCTGTTAATAGGTATGTAAAAGAACATGTACTCCCTAACTTTCTTCATCTGAGTGCCAATGCAATGGCAGTCGTACCTAAAGCTCCCTTTAGAATGTTTAGGCTTTTGTGTTAGTGACTGCCGTCGAACTTCGAGGGGAAAGCCTGCACCAGAGCCTGGGCCCTGAAGACTTTGGTGGGGCTCATATCCAGCCAATGTGTTTGTACATAATCCAAATTTAAGATGAAGGAAGACGTGTTCTCAAACCTCGTTAGTGAAATCCAATATTAGCAAACAATCCCACTTTTAATACAAAACCCTAAATTTAAAACATGTAAATATAATAAATTTTATTCTTTACAGTTGGAGTGTACTAAACGTAATAAAAGGAAAAGCCATTATGAATAAAAATTGATAACCAAAATCGATGCCAATACTGTTTATTCTAATCTATTTCATAGCGGAAACTTTATAATCACTAGTGTACAATAAACAACAATAAATAATGTCTCAATTGTATTTTATTTTGAAAAAAAATCTATTTCAATAATATTTTGCCTACCTATTCAAGTTCTATATTTCATATACTTAACTAATAGGGAACTTTATTTGCTAGCCGATAGCCTATTCCTGCTGAGTTATGGACGATGTTCCGGCGCAGTCTCCTTTTGGGGTTTGTAACATCGTATTTGACGTGCCGGTTCTGTATGGTGTAAGAAAAGAATAGGGCTATCCCATCTCTTTCCGTAGGTGAAATCTACAAAACTGACGAATAGGGAAACTGACGATTTATGGAAAGTGACCAATTAGAGAAACTGACGGGTGGCGACCTAACTCAACGATTTTGAGTGACACGTGATATCCGTGTACGTTACCGTGAGAGTGATTTAGTCTATGGTAATTATGGGTTAACCAATAGAATGCCCCGACGGGCTCTCGTGTGGCTGACATTGCACCTATTTGAAAATTTGAATTTTGAGTGATACGTTACCGTAAGAGTGATTTAGTTTATGGTAATTATGGATCAACCAATAGAATGCCCCGACGGGCTCCCGTGTGGCTGTCATTGCACCTATTTGAAAATTTGAATTTTGAGTGATACGTTACCGTAAGGGTGATTTAGTTTATGGTAATTATGGATCAACCAATAGAATGCCCCGACGGGCTCCCGTGTGGCTGTCATTGCACCTATTTGAAAATTTGAATTTTGAGTGATACGTTACCGTGAGAGCGATTTTGTTTATGATACTTATGGATTAACCAATAGAATACACAGGCTATCACTCACTGAACTCTATTATCTATACCACCTATCACTACACATATTTATTAGAAAGGAGGTCGGACAGCTGTTTCTTTTATCATATTGAAAAAGTATTTGACAATATTTAATATGATTGAGTATAATATACAATAAATGTTGTACAAATTTTTTTATTCATACCTACAATACATTATCAAAAAGTTGCATACATATAAAAAATCGTGGACAAACGGAGGTAGGACACGACGGTATTCTTGTCTCAATCAAGCAGTCCGACTGGGGAAGTACCTCTGCCGTACAGAATACCGTGGCCATAATAACGTCTTGTTGTGTTCCCGGCGCGGGCGGCGCGGCGAGTAGGGTAACCTTACTGGAGAGATTTTGTACTGTCAATGGGAAGACCAAAGGCTTGTCCTGCTTTGTCTTCTGCACTGACGGCACAGAAACTCCGTGGGTTGGCAGCATGAGTGTGACTTCCCTGGGGGGCAAGTCTGCTATATAAATATAGCGTTTTGATTCGGAATAATTTTGCACATTTCGTATTCTGCTATAAATCTAATAACATTTGCTTGTCGATGGTATATTAGGCATCGGTATGGGTATTTTTGTGCCTCGGAGAGCACGTTAAGCCATCGGTCCCGGTTGACATCGAACATCGAGTCTGACAACTGGTTTAACTGCAATACTTTAATATTGCTAATGGGTTGTGGAGGTCACATGGCAGTCGCTTCACGGAAAATAATGAAGTTTAGCCAAACTTGCAGACCCCGGACTCCTAGGAAGCTTCAGATGCGACCGCGGATTAATGCCGGAGTGATGATGATTGAATTATTTTATTTCGCGGTATAGCTATACAACCTATTTAGATATGTTTACGAATGTTGGAGTGATGTTTTATTTTTATTTTTGACATGTGATGTCACGTAAATAAAAAGGTCTGGAATTTCTGATCTTTGATATGCCGAAGGAACTGGAAAATGTATGCTAAATGTACTAAATAAACCTGTTATAAGTCAATCTTGCATTATTCAAGCGAATACTAGCTAAATTCTATTGAAAGGTATGTAAAAGAACATATTGTGTACTCCTAACTTTCTTCATCTGATGGCAGTCGCATCCGCATCCAAAGCTCGCATTAAGGCGCTCGTATTTTGCTTCTCCCTTTAGAATGGTTAGGTTTTTGTGTTCTTGCCCCGAGAGGAAAGCCTGAACCAGAGCCACGAAGACCTTGGTGGGGCCATCTTGATGGGGTTTGCAATCATTGTGTGGGCACCTGGGCACATACCCAAATTAAAGTGTAGGTCTTAAACCTCAATAATATGAACTCTAATATTTTTATACAACTTTGTTTGCAGACAAGCACACAACCCACCTGATGGAAAGTTTACCTTGGCCTATGGACGTGTGCAACACCACAGGAGTTACACTCGTGTTTCTGACTTTGTAATAACAGAGATTCAGTGCCGTCAGCGCAGAAGACAAAGCATCATAAGCCTTTGATCTTCACACTGACAGCACAAAAACTCTCCAGTGAGCAATGGCTACCCACTCACCACCGGGAACACTACGCGAGGTTATTATGGCCCCGATATTCTGGATGGTGGAGGGACTTGCCCCGCCGCCGGACATCTCAATTTGGACAGGAATACTGTCGTGTCCTACCTCCATATTACCAAATAACCCTATTTTAATAGAAAACATGAATTTAAAAATGTAAATAATGTACCTAATACATTCTATTCTTTACAGTTGGAGTAATTTAAAACAGGAAAAACCAAATGAATAAAAATTGATAACAAAAAATCCTGCACAATCTATGCCAATACTGATGAACAACCTCTGCATTACCTAATCTATTTCATAGCGAATTCTTTGTACGTAATGACTAGAATGTTGTACAATAAATAACAATAAATAATGTCTCTATTTTATTTTGATTTAGTTTGAGATAAATTTTCATTTTACCTAATAACATTTTGCCTCTTTCTTTTACAAACCTAGTCAAAAATTTCCATATTTAATATACCTAATAGCAAACTTAATTTGCTAGCCGGTATGCCTGCTGAGGCTGAGTACCTAATGGATGAGGTTCCAGCGCAGTGTCCTCTCCAACATCGCATTTGACGTGCTGGTTCTCGGTGGTGGAACACCTCTCAATAATCATTTACACAGTCCAGCCAGTGTTATATCGTCACAAATCAATTAGGTACTTTTAATAAATCATGGATTGTTGGAGATCTATAATAGGGGAGGCCTATGTCCAGCAGTGGACTTCCTATGGCTGAAATGATGATGATGATGAAATCATGGATTCGATTAATTCCAAACAAATTCTTGACGTGCCCAACAGCTGATTATTAGAAAGCCGCCATATTACGGTAACGATACTCCATCACTCAAAATTCAAACGAACACCAAACTATCAAGTATTCTAGACGTATACCTCAGCTAGTTCCGTCTACACGAGAGCCATTACGGTTTATAAAGCTCATGACAGCCCAGCTACCGTAAGCCTAGTCACGTGGTCCCATAACGACTCTCGTGTACGTATACGACTCTCGTTTACGAACTCATGGTAGACCTACAGATAGATTGGTGTCAAAACTCGTTAACTCTTTTCGTGTACCGTTTCGATTACGAAATTCTGAATTCATTCCCGCCTCACCCAGAACTCGGTTATAACGCCGCATAATTGTACCTATTATATATATATATATATATATATATATATATATATATATATATATATATATATATATATATATATATATATATATATATACCAGTGGCGAAGGGTGAAAATTTGACCCCTCGTCACTGTTATGTACAACTTGTCTAGTATCACAAGCTAGAGAAGTTATTGGTACATCCCGGCGAGATCAAACAACGTTCATATTCGGGCAAAAACATGCTCTAGCGCTAATAGACTTATCCCCGACTATACACTTAGTAGGTACGTTCTCCCGTGTGGAAGTAACTCGATCTAGAAGAACATTAAAGAGGAGCATTATGTAAAGTTCTAGAAACTCAGATGAGACATAAAGTTTGTTTGGCTCAATTTCGTATAACCTACATAGATATCGTTCGATAGATAACCTGTACTTAACTGCTCCACATACGACGCAGTCAATAGCACACACAAATAAATCGTTATTACATATTCATTTATGGTTTTATTATAAACATTCTGGGGATATACATTACGACTGTATATCCTCAGGAGGGGAAGCAGAGGTGCAGTCGAACTAAATTCATATTGTCAGCTATATTATTTGACCTCTCGTCATCGCCATCAGACCGCCAATTCCGATTACAATCATACTAATCCGAAGTTTGCTCTTTGACGCCTGAGAAGCTTTCAGTAGATTAATTTGAACTTGTCTTTGCGAGAGCGACTGCTGTCTGGCTCTCCCACCCCGATAGGAAAGTCTGCACCAGAATATCTTACATTTATCTGCAGATGTACCGGCTTGTAGGTTGGGTTGGCTTAGGTCCCAAAGATGTTAGTGGGGCATTATACACTGTTAATTAGTCTAACGTTTTATAGGTGTTCTATAGCAAATTAGAGTCACAGGCAGTATAATTTCGGCTGGGGTACGAAGGATATGGCTACGACAATCTCACCTCCGGCAACTGACGGCCCACAGATGGCGTGCGTTTTAGTCGGTTCGAGTCCGACATAACCTCCTTCTCCGGCTCCGGCGGGGGAGGTATCCGTGGGGATTTTTCGCACGATAAAAAAAGGCAGTATGATTTTGTTTACCATGGTACCTCACTTGACATAATTCAATAGCGACTTTTTCTATGTCACAATAACGCATGGCATTGTTATGTTGGATTTTTATTATATCCTGTGTCAAATAACTCTGAGAACTTAGTTCAGGTAAACAGACTTCCAACAGCAAAACCAATTTAACTATTAATTAACCGCGAGTTATTTAGCGATGTGTTAACTTTGGAATGGCTCTTGCCTCTGACTATCTATTAAGATATCCAAAAGACTCAAAGTAATGGAGGTACCTATTGGACTGGTTGTTCTCATTCATTTTACGCAAGTTCAAATCCAGCTTCTGCAAAACTGCGAATATTCAGTACATACCTACTGCCAAGCGATTGATATCTAAATTGTGAGATTTATGATAATGATATTAATAAATGAATTTTTACATGTCACTCAATCATGCCAGAAGGGCTGAAAGGATCTAAATGAAATTTGGCATAGAGTTAGATTATTGTCAATTTTTATCCCAGGAATGGGTTCCTGTAGCTAGTTTAAAGATATTTGCCATACGCGTGGGACAAGATTAATTAATTATACCGGATGATTTTATAGTTCCTTCGAATCGAAAGATTTTGGGCACAGTTTTGCTGGGTCTGAAACATAACTCTGACAAACGTTTTTCCGCCGAATGAGTCGCCGACAGAACGTTGCTAGCGAAATCTTAATTTAGCGGATAAAGATTTTTTTTCTTCAAGAAGCTTTCTTCAGGGTCGGCAGCACGAGTGTAACACTCCGGTGTTGCATACGTCCGTAGGTCACGGTAACCACGTTCTGTGGGCCGTGTGCTTATCTGCCACCTAAGTGGTATAAAAGAAGAGAGGATATTGCTATTGAAATGGTGCCCAAAATCTTTCGCTCCGATACCACTATAAAATATCGCTTGCAAAGTGCTTTCTTGATTAACGTTTTGCACTCTGGCTCTGGTTTCCCCAAGAGAGTGCAACAGGTAGCTATAACCAATGAGAAAACTATAACTCACGGTCGCTTATTTAACACGCTTTAGTTACATTGTACCTAACTATAATATTAACAAATCTAATTAATCAACTGCTGATTAATGACTCAAGACAAGCTGTTTAGTACAAAAATGTATGTGTATGTGAGTCCTTGTAAGTTTGATAAGTACACGTACATCTGATAGATCTGTGTCGCTATTGATATTTCGGTAGGAGTCGGCTAGGCTTTGTACCTTTCATTATATACCTCGGTGGCCATGAAAGCGACGTTATTGCTGCTACTATCTCGGGTTTGATTGATGAGCAGAGCTGCTAGATTTTCTGTCTGATTTCCAGCCTGTAAACCTATATGGTAGATGTTAAAAGACCCGTTCCTCATCTATTTTTGCGGGACCTCTTCAACATTCTATTCGTGGCACTGTACATACGTACTTAATACCTATTGCACGGGTCAAAAAATTGGGTTCAACTTCTGGTCCTGCTAATGTACAGTCGTAAACAATAAGATTGCTACTATTCTTCCTTCATTCATCATGCCAATGTTCCAGTTCAAAGCGCCAGGCAATGCCTAATGCGTAAGTGTGAAACTACTGAGCTATCCTTACATCTATTTCTAGAGATATGCCATCAGTGCCGTCAGTGCCAATAAAGATTTCATTGCGCGCTACACATTAGGTATTATATCACAGATACGCACGCGCGATTAAACGGTAATGCAACGCCATGTAACTGTAGTGAACTGAACCTCGGTGATGGGAAATGTTCAAACTTTTGTAATAATTTGTGATTTCGGTTAGGAATACGGTGATAGTTTAATATTTATTGGTGAGTGATATTATGTAATATGTAGGTATTATGTTTTGACTTATATTACATTTTAATGAAATTAAAGTGCGCTCAAGAATCAAGTAAGTAGGTACAATCAGTGTGTGTCAGCAAATTAAACTGTTTTATTGATTTCAATTGTATTACTGTTCGAACTAAAGATGTATACTAAATATCAGACAATAAGTCAACAGGGAGGGGGAAGAACCAAGGCATTAAGATCATTTTGAGTACTTTGTTTGTCAAGATCGATTTGATACTGACTGTACTATATTTTTTTAAATTAACTGAAATTAAGTACTAGTATTCTGTATTCCATTAACTCCTCCAGTAAAGCGAAATTGCTTGTGTTAGAAATGTGATCACGCCGGTAGTGTATTGGCCAGGATTCGAACCTCTTACTCGAATACCGACTTCTTAACTTAACGACTTAGCTACCTACGCTTATTTCTCGACTGGGTGAATTCATAGGTGACTCACGAGGCGTGGACGCATTTCACCTTAATAGTATTTGCACTGTGATCCAAACCTAATACTAAGCTGTAATTTATTCCCAAAAATGAAAGACACAAACGTAGAGGAACTCATTTTAAGATCCAAGATATGTGACTCTAACTATACGAGATTTTCGTATGAGCTTAGCACTCGAACACTACCGCCACCGTCACTTTGGTCACTAACAAACTAGTAATCGAGATCCTTTACTCGATAGTTAGCGATGGCGTGCTTGCAAAAAGTACCATCGATATAAATAAACAGGAAAAGTTCGCTCCGCTTAAGCGTCGGTAATAAAAACAATTGAATATTTTGCTAACTATGTTTAATACATGAAAGTAAAGAGAACGGACGACGTAACTTTGATTATTGCTTGTTTGCCATATACATTGTACATTGCTTAGTGATAGTGGCCGAGTCGTTTTCCCACAAAACAATACCTTCAATGGTTACTATCGAGAAAGGTATATTGCACCGGTGAGGGAGACGGAAGACGATGTTGCGGTGTGTGCGAGAGAGACGCAATAACGGTTAGTGCAAGTTCAACGATCGACTCGCGCGCAGTTTGTTGAACTGCAATCATTGCTTTGGAAAATTGCTAGGGTTGGCAAAAAATATTAGAAACTTTACTTGAGAATTTATTTTATAGCATTTTAGGTCTTAATTTTACTAAACTTTTGCACACATTTACTCACTCACAGAATTGATATTAACCTAGGTATCCAAACTATTTTACCATCCTCATTTAAAAAAAAATCAATTCACGCGAATACGATTGAAATATATATGTAGGTGGTACCTAACAGTCGTATTCGCTACTGTTGCGCCATTGAAGCAGTCTGAAAGAAATCAACAACGGTTTTTTTTATACCACTTAGGTGGCAGACAAGCACACGGCCCACCTGATGGGAAGTGGTCACCGTGGCCTATGGACGTATGTAGCACCAGGGGCGTCACACTCGCGCTGCCGACCCTGAAGAAACCTTCTAATGCCCTTCTTGAAGAACCCCATATTGTAGTCGCTTGGGAAAACCACCACAGGGAGTTCATTCCACAGTTGGGTGTGCGTGGGATGAAGTTCCTTTCATACCGCACAGTGCGCACCGTTTCCGGACGCAATGTGTGAGGATGAATTCCCTGCCTGTGGCGAGACGTGTGATGATAGAATGTAGCTGTAGGCATAATGTCAAACAGTTCTTCTGAGCACAAACCATTGAATAGACGGCAGAACACACACAGTGAGGTAAATTCGCTTCTGAGACTGAGAGTTCCACATTGTCAGCGTGTATGGGATTGCCGACGAGCCTCAACGCCCGTCTTTGTACCAAGTCGAAGGGGTCAAGCTGGCATGCAGGCGCTCCGGCAAAAAGGTAACAGCGGTACTCCATGTGGGGCCGAACCTGTGCCTTATAAAGGATGAGTCGTTGCCCCGCAGTGAAGTACTGCTTCGCCCTGTTGAGCACCCCAAGCTTCTTTGATGCAGCTTCACCTTGTCTTCTAAATGACTACGGTGTTGGACGTCGCAGGACATATCGATACCAATGATCCCGATACTCGAGGAAATGGTAAGCGGTGTGCCCAGGATTGCGGTGCTACAATGAATGGAGTTTTCTTAGCGGTGAATACACATACTTGTGTCTTACTGGGGTTGAATTGGACTAAGTTTAGTCTGCCCCAATCGGATACAGATAACGTAGTCTCGATTTCAGACACAAGTGGTTCGTCCGAAGTGAAGGAAAGTTCCTTCACTTCGGACTGAGGGATATTTGCACGGCCCGTGTGTCGTGTCGTCCGCATAGCAATGAATCCAACAGCATGTCATTGATATGCAGCAGAAACAGGGTTGGAGACAACACGGAGCCTTGTGGGACACCAGCGTTTATGCCCATGCGCTCCGAGCAGCTGCCGTCAACGACGGCTTGGATACTTCTGTTGGACAAAAAGCTGGCAATCCATACGAATAATCCCTCGGGGAGTCCATAAGATGGTAGCTTTGCAAGAGGCTAACCGCCAGTGCCTCACCTCGAGACTCGATGGCTTGCGCCCAACGGTTTGTGACATACACAAATGCATTTTGATAATTATTTAAACTAGTAGTCGGATTTCAACAGCAAAGATGTAACCCCCAAAGTTACACATCAAACTACAAACTACATCTTTCATCGTTAATATTTAATACGATGGCAAACAGAATGCAGTCTGAAATTCAGCCCCTCTAGACAAGTGGCAATTCGTTGCTCGGCGTATGATGGAAAAGAATGCCAAATGTATGGGATTTGACGTATATGACAGGCGTCAACGAATGTCAAAAACGTCAAATCCGATACATTTGTCATTCTATTCCATCATACGCCGAGCAACGAATTGCCACTACTTGTCTAGGGGGGCTGATCAGATATCTTCAGCGACATGTGCAACAGAATCGGTTCCTGCTAATTTATTTAAATGTTGCTCTATTATGTCACATCACATCACGTCAGCTGCAATCGGGATAAATACCTCCATGTTTGACAATACATTGGCAAAATGAAATAAATTAATTGGTTTTGTTATATTTTATAATGTCAATATTTAGGTGACTACAACAAATTAGGTTTATAATTATCACTAGCTGTTGCCCGCGGCTCCGCCCGCGTGGAATTCTGATCCCGTTCATCGCTGATATATAACCTATATACATACCAAATTTCAACCAAATCGGTCCAGCCGTTTATGCGTGAAAGAGTAACAAACATCCACACATCCATTCTCACAAACTTTCACATTTATAATATTAGTAGGATTCCGCACTAGTTGGGTGTAGAAGGAGTCCACTAAGACCTCTTAACTGGAATACCTGCTGAATATGAGGCACTGGGGCGAGGAGTGACGAGCCTTTTTGGATTTGACGGCTTTTCTCTCGGGGGGAGGTTAGACGGTTAAGAAAGTTAAGATAATCCAAATCAAGTGAGGGGGTTAGATTGAGGTCCCCAAGCTCCAAGGTACAAGCTTTGGATGCAACTAGGACTAACATTGCGATGGTGATAAGCTTTCTGCACTAGTTACTTCTACACAAGTATAAAAACTTACTATGACGAATTTGCGTCAAAGACTCTTATTTCTTAAAAGGGGATTCCAATTTCACGCTCACATTTCTTTTGCCTTACTAATTTAATAAAATTCAATTTGATTTAGGTATATAAACATGACACATTTTTCCCTTATGGACCTTCTGATTTGGAGGGCTTTAAATAAGTACCTGTACCTATGTGGTGGGTTTATACCTACAGTTTCTACTATTACGTTGTATAATGGCCTTATAATCATTCTATGAGCCTAATCCCAAATCAGTTGGGGTCGGCTTTAAAGTCTAACTGTGATGCGGTTGAACTTCGATATTTTCAGTGAAGCGATTGTCATCTGAGCTTCACAAAGTTCACAACCAATTGGTGATATGGCGTCTAACTTTAGAACTTCTAAAATAAAGACTTGTTGGAAATTTTACGGCTCCAACTACCCGTAACGACTGCCATAGAACTTAACGTGCTCTCCGGGGAGCGGAAATACCCAGACCAGGCGGGAATCGAACACGTGTCCCCTGCGTAGCAGTCGCGTTCACTACTGTCACGCCACAAAGGCTATATGGGTATATAGCCATTTATTTTAGCTACAAAAATAAAACCCAATTATTATTGTGATTTAAAGTTTTGGACGCGGATAATTCAAAGGACAAATCATATATTCCGTATTAGATCGGACAAGTATGGTCTAGGTATCTAATTTATTAGAGTTACTAGCGCCTAGTAAAGAATAACCAAGTATTCTTTAGAGGATATACTTGTAAGACAGCGTCAGTTGCCTGAGAATAATTACAAATATACTGCTGTCTCTATCGACCCGTGGGATACTTCGCGCTATGCATGAGACGGCGTGAGATTTTGCACTGGTTCCGGCCGTTTTACTAAATACATAATTACTAGACTACTATTATAGTAGATAAGGCGTTATTTTTTAAATAATAAAGAGTTCATTACTATTTCAAGGTTTGTGGTAATATAAAAATTCTTATTACAATACAATAAAATTGTGAATTGTCTTGAAAAATAAAAATCAGCTGAATGTTTTTTATGTGAATACAAACTTTTGAGTTACTTCATTTGGAAATAATATTTTAATAACAAATTGACTAGGTACCAAAAAACAAAGATGTAGGTGTCATTAATTTCACTTCACTTATTTAAGTTTATGTACACGAACGGTTTATGTACCTATCTCCAGTTTGTAAGCGCATTCTCAGTAATGTCACAGATTACTTAATAGTTTTTTTTAAAGAAACTAAATTGCTGGTGTTAGAGGTGGGCTAACGTCGGTAGTTTAATGACCGAGATTCGAACCTTTCGCTCGTAAAGCCACCTTCCTAACCACTAAACTACTGACGCTTCCGTTGGAATTTACCTATTAAAACTCACTGAACTTTAAGCAAATAATATATTAGAAGTTTATAATGTTGACAATTCAAATTATTATATTTGAAACGACTTTTTAGAAGTGTTATTATGTCCACCGCCTTCGACTGTTCGTTGCCCACAAGTGTTAATTTAGCGAGCCTATTGCTGTCAAGCGGGCACTTTGACATGGCCTGATGTTTACTGTCGGATAGAAAACTGCTCTATCCCACAGTCGCCTTCTGCGACACCCACGGGAAGTGATGGGGTGGCCCTATTGCCTTTATATTATGGGGTATACGATGCTTGCCTTCTTCTAAAAAAGTGTCAGTACTTTTATCTATTCTGTGAAAAGTGAAAATTAGCTCAATACCTTATTCGGCTACTTTTATTATTCATTTGTGAAAGAACAGTAGAATGGTATAAGAAAGAATGTGATTGTTTTATTTGGTGGACAACGGGTCGTTCCGCCGTATAGGTACCTACCTACCTACTGATATAATCCATGTGCTCACAAGCAGCTCAAGATGATTAGACAAGTCCAATACAAGATGGTGGCGATTCTACAGTTACGAAACTGTCTAAAACAGCTAACACAATTTTAGCGTTAGCACCAAACCAAACATCACGTAAACCACAAAATACATATAGGTAAGTACATTAAAGTCAATATTTAAAGTGATTTTAATTTCTACACTTTATTTATTAAGGGAAAGAACAGTTATACATGACAGTATTTTTTTAAAACAAGTTATAGGTATATCTAAAAAAAAACAAAATAACAGATCAAAAAAATTTGTATCGCAAAAGCCACTACTCGACAAACAATAACGCGCTATTTTTTGTTGCTGACATACAGCTGACACTCAGACTAAAATTCAAATTCATTCCCACCTCACCCAAGAACCGTGACTCAAGTTTTGTTCTAAAAAGTTTATTTAGTAGTAGGTATTACAAGTCTATGCGTTTAACCATATCATGCGAAATAGAATGTAAATTCGAAATTCAAATAAATAGAGTTTACAACACACCTGCTCATAAAAGTGCTATTATTTTACCGCAATTAGGCACGTAATGACACCTATTATCAAACTGTGACTTTTTCATTGCTATTATTCACAAAAGTGAGTTATAGATTCTTTATTAAATATAGGAAGTGTCTATAATTGTCTATGTTCTTGAAAAAGTTTTGATAAAAAAAAGAACGTGTTTAATAGCACGAATAAATTAATATGCCCCTTGTATGGTCATTTGATGCATTTTCGTATTTAAATAAATAATTTCAACTTGTAATAATTGTATAATAAACAAAATTATCACTCAAATTTAACATTTTTTTTTCTCTAAGTACAGAAAAAAAAACAGTAAAAAAAGTTAAAGTCAAACCCAATGATATTAAATATAAATAGATGTGTTATTGCTATTTCTACGTTGATTTGTAAGCATATGACATATCTATGTTATGAAAATATCATTGGTCAAACCTCATTCTTTTAAATATGGCCGATCGCCATTGTTAGATTCGCGCGCATAGGAAAACGAATTCATTTGTTGTATTGTTTATTTAGTATTTGTAGTGTTATTTTATTCGCAAGTGTGTTGTAAAACGTCGTATGCCACATGTGAGCATGATGATTACCGTCCTCGGCTCTCTTAAGACCCTTGCCTGACGGCTCGGGTCTCAATAGCGCCTCGGCGGTAATCACCAACTTTGCTCACTTGTACCTTTTTTTTTTTTTTTTTTATCGTGCGAAAAATCCCCACGGATACCTCCCCCACCTGAACCGGGGGAGGAGGTTATGTCGGACTCGAACCGACTAAAACGCACGCCATCTGTGGGTCGTCAGTTGCCGGAGGTGAGATTGTCGTAGCCATATCCCTCGCACCCCGGCCGACCCAGGGCCATATCTTTCGATCTGGCCCTCTTCCGGTGTAGGGACCACAGAGTCCCCAACTCGCCCCCGGGTGTGGGGAGGCACGCAATGCGCGCTGCCGCCGCGGCCTGCTTCTGCTAGGGTGACAGGCGGCTCCACCCGTCACCCCCAGGCCCGCGCTCATGGGGGACGGAGGTCATTCTGCGACCTCCGACGCCCGAGTTGCCGCCGCTCTTCGCGGGCCACGCGGTTTGCGATTCTCCTTCGCTCCTCGCGGGCCGCAAGGTCTGCGATTCTCCTTCGCTCCCGCTCCGCCGCCTCCTTCACGAGCATTACTTGCTCGCAGAAGGAGGCGCCGGCAGCCCACGCATCCGCGCAGCGAACCATCGCTGCGAGCAAAGTGGCGAGCGTGAGGACTCTCACTCCCAGGGTCGCCACTAGCTCCCGTCTCGGCGTCTCCCACGCCGGACACTCGGTGAGCGTGTGTAGCGCCGAATCCTCGCTCGCGTCGCAGTGATGGCACTCGGACGTTGGCTCTTTCTTCGCGGTCCGATGCAGATACCGCCCGAAGCATCCATGCTCGGTGAAATGCTCACTTGTACCATAATGTACTATTATACACAGTTTGGTTCTGTGAAAAATGCAACAGAATCGGCACCTTAGATCTATTGTGGACTCACGACTGTAAGTGAGCTCTATTTTTGTTCCCACGTAATAAAGGGGGGCCAATTACCGTCAACCGGGCATGTGTTCATTCTCGATAGTGCTACTGCAAGTGTAATTCGTAACTGAAAATTCAATAATACCTTTAGTACAGACGAAGCTTCTTAGAAAAATACTTTTTGTCCAAACTCAAATCAATTTCCATTTATAAGATACTAGCTTTTGCCCGCGGCTCCACCCGCGTGGATGCCGGTTATCGCGACCACACATAGCCTATGTCCTTTCTCATGGTCTAATCTACCCCTATACCAAATTTCATCAAAATCGGTTCAGTGGTTTAGGCGTGAAAGCGTACCAGACAGAAAGACAGACAGACAGACATAACAGAGTTACTTTCGCATTTTTAATATTAGTATGGATATCATACACTATTCACTTTTTCAATATTTTTGTGAAAATAACAGTACCTAGAGGCACTAAGTTGAGAAATGTACATGAAAATTTGAATGCAACCTCTCACTAACTGGTTTGTTCTATGGAAAGAGTTATGGTAGGTATTCTCGGTATTCATACAAATCTCGCAAAATATACCTACTTTTACTTAACATCAATTTTTTTATATGAAAGACGACTCTATTGTGATGAGAAAAGCGCTGGCTATTGAAGATTTGCTTAATTATTGCACTACTCGTGTAAAGGATATTAGTAGTTATTGTTCTAATGCCTGAAAGAAGTTTAAAAAATAAACAGTATTTATACATTAGACATTTATACATTCCGGGGTCAAAAGGCTTAATTCGCAAATTACTGTCTGAGTCTATAGTTCCAATTTGCGTTGAATCCGAAAGAGCTTTCTCAGCGGCTGGTAGATTAACAGCAAAATGAACTGCTCCTTTGGATATTTTTTAAAATAAGAATGTATTTGCAACCGAAATTACTAATATTCCCTTTTTAACCCCTTCAAATAAGCTAAATTGCTTGTGCTAGGAGTGGGTTCACGTCAGTAGTGTAATGGCCAGGATTCGAACCGGGGACCTCTCGATCGTAAGGCTTTAATCACTAAGCTACCGACGCTTTGTGCTTCTTACAGAGATACTTTCAAAATAATTCGTATAATTGGATTGATTTACATTGTTACCTAATTAATCTCTAAATTCTAGTAGATCTCTGAGGCATAGTTTTCTTTAATCGATAATAATAATATCTCAACTCAACTTAGGTAATGAGTTTCATTTCTCCTTCTTCTTTTTGTTTTATTATAAAAGAACTATGATTAATAAAAAGGCTTTGTTGGTTTATTTCGTTTCGTTTCGTTGTTTAATTCGTAGCAGTAAATGTTTATTTCGTAATACCTGTATTTCTTGTTATTATTTTCCTAATTCAATTCGCAAGAATAAACATACAAAACTGCGTAATAAAGGGTAGTTATTATTCAGTAGTCAGACCTATCATTTCTCTCCCTATGTACCTCTCTGGGCTGACTAGTCAAACGGCTGTCGCTTCCATAAAATCCGCACAAGCCAAATCTAAAGGAGAAGGAGCAAGCGGTCCTCGGGTTCCGAGGTGAACACGTCCGGTGCAATCGGAAATTACACTAAGATGATGATGATGACTCTTGTCAAAAAACACATTACACTTTTTTACCCTTGAGGTAGGCAGAGACCATTTGCTACGGTTCTGGCATACACTTTGTGCTTCTGGTACTTTATATACCTATGTAAGCCGGAATTTCCACGATCGGAATGATACAAGAGTAATAACAACTATGGCATATAGTAGTGCAGGGCAGTGTTGCCATTTGTCAATATTGCTCTAATGTTTTTTTGTTTTATTTCTTTTATATCGGAATGAATGGTCTGTATTAGCGTGTATAATGTGATATTAGCTTTGACTGTATTGTGTGCTGCGGGTCAAAATAAATATATTTTTCTTTCTTTATTTCTTTCTAAAGTTTGTGAAAAAACGCTCTTATGGCTAAATGGATCAGACTGAATTTCGGTACAGGATATACCGAAATTCAGTCTTATAGTCTGTTCAGTGTACAGCTGTACAGTCTGTACAGTGCAATATAGTCAGTAACACTTTATATCCCGAGAATAGTTTCCCGTGCGTAGTGGGAATGGGATCAAAATACCACGCGGTCACACTAGTCCACTAGTCCAATATAAAAATCTCATAAAAAAATTCATAGCAGCCAATATCATTTACGAGTATATAGTAAGTAATATTTAAAATTATTCTCATATTTCGTTATTAATTGCCATTGGACAGGAAAAACGCAGATTTTACGACAGTATTCGCCGATCAAAGCCTGCTGTGTCAGCCTTATTTCTTTTCATCTAGAATCCTCTAGAACGTTATTAGGCCCGAGCATTTTACAAACTAACCCTTTTTAGGTACTGAATGCGCAGCTAGGGTAATGTTTTTTTACAACACACCTGCTCATAAAAACGTCACAATCACGCTGCCAACCCCGTAAGAACCTTCTAATGCCCTTCTTGAAGAAGGTGTTTTACCCGCGTAGGTATGTGTATGTATGTACCTATGTATTATTAAATGGGTAATTTCACGATGCCTAATTTTTTGCTAATTTCGGTGGTATTTTTCAATCATAGGTTTTCCGATGAAAAAATTTAATGGAGTTCTTTTAGAACACATTAGTGTTCTAGATATTCTAAAAGTACTCCATAAAAATTTTTCATCGGAAAACCTTTGATTGAAGAATACCACCGAAATTAGCAAAAAAAATAGGCATCGTGAAATTACCCAAATATATAATTATTTAGGTCATCGAATTGATCGCGCACCGCTAGATGAGCAGTTGGAGCCCTTAAAAGTTCGACTAGTGTAACACCAAAACTTCGATATCGCTATTGGTTGTGGAGGTCAGATGGCAGTCGCTTCACTAATATCTAAGTTCAATCGCATCACAGTTAGATTGGAAAGCCGAGTCCAACTGAGCTCAGAGAATGATGAGAATAGCGTGCAGAGAGGCAGCCCTAGTGGTTCGCACGCGGTTCTCTCGGACAAGAGACGCTCGCGGAAGAAAGCAAGTATCGTTACGTAACCAGTCGCTCTATCGCCGATCGCCAACCGTCCCCATTGTCAGTTTATACCTACTTATTTTATAGCACTCAAAGGACATCATCGGTGCGGTTTATTAGAAACTAATCGGTTTTCTATTAATGTAGGTATATTCATCTGCAACTTCCTTATTCGTTTTCTATCTTTCTAATTCTGATCACATATAGAAATGTAGAAAATTTAGCTAAAAGTTAATGGATTATTTCATGGGTGCGCTCATGTTCGTTCACAGCTACATGTTTTATTCAAAATACAGCCTGCCATTTTCTGCCGTCCTCATACACTTCACGAACTTTCTCTATTGTCATTAACTTTTAATGCAAGGTTTCGGACACTTTTGACCTTTGCTTTTTTCAATACATCTTCATTTTGATCAATCAGTGTATGTTCCACGAGGTCGGTCGGTACCGACCGACCTGCCTGCCCGCTTAGTAGATAGGTCCACATCGGCAAGTATAAGTGGCAGGCAGTAAAAAAAGGTACGTAGGTACAGTCGACAAAGACGATACGGTTGCACTTTTTCATATAAAGTTGTATGTAAAGGTGCAACCGTATCTCCTTTGTCGACTGTACATAGGCACCTACATAGCAAAATAGGTAGGGTAAAGTCGGGATAGATGCCCCAGTTGGATAGTTGCCCCAGTTTTAAATTCTATATGTTAGGGTCCTTAGTGACGTTAATACTTTACTATAAATGTAAGAGCACCTCATGTAGACTGTAGTGTCATAAAAATTATCAGTGCAGATGTATACGTTTTTTCTGTGTGAGCGAAAATGTCACGCGGCCATACCTCGATGGTCGAAACATTTATATTGCTAAGTCTTTTCTATTGAATATTTTTATAACTGATTGAGGAATCAGAAACATTTTTGTTTCTTTGCATGCATTAGAGTTTATATTACACTATTTAATACGTTTTGTTCTCGAATAGTTTTTATTTATTTAGAAATTTAAAAAGGCAACTATCCGTATCAAAAAGGATAGTTGCCCCAATTACTTTTGCTTATAGTTGCCCTTAGTGCGCTCTATGGGAAAGGCCATCTATCCCGCCGCATAAGTTGGACAAAAGATTAAAAATAATTTAACACTTGCATTCATAGTACATAATGGAGAAAATACTTTATCATTGGGTAACTTACAGTTTGGAGGCCTTCATTTTTATATGTTTATTTTTTATGATTTAAAAGTAAACAATAAATTAATATTTTAGTTGATTACTTCTTAATAACAGTATTCTCGTTATTTATTCCCTTTTTACAGAACTCTATAAAGGTAAAATATGAAATGGTACTAAAATTTGGTGTTATTTTTCGTTTAAGCAATGTAAAGGGCATCTATCCTTCTTAGTATTTCCACGGTGGGGCAACTATCCATACAGTGAGGCATCTATCCTAAAAATTAAGGGTCTACAAAAAGCTAAATTTTTCAAAATCTGTAATTGATAGGTAAAAGAAAACAATTAATAATTCAAGAGGAATGATTGAACTAGTAAAATTCATAGAAATTAGTCATATACAATTAATAGTTTTAGAATTACGAGCCTTTTTCAAAAAGTGGGGCATCTATCCCGACTTTACCCTAGTCCTATCTTTCTTTTTACTTTCATGATTTTACCAGTCCTTCCAACTTTCACTACCAAACATTATATTGCAGCAGATAATAAATGCTGAAATAGGTGGTTGAGATAGACAGTATGCGCAAGGTGAAGGGTCCGGTGCTATTGGGCACATTGGGAAAGTATAGCCTATCGCAGTCAAAATCGAATGCAATACGCTAATTGATTGATTGATACATGTATCAGATATAGATTCAACAGATAACTTAATACAAAAAAATATCTATTATTTATAGACCATGCGCGCCGGAACAGATACTTATACCTAAATTTACTTTCTAATTACATCGCCAAAAAACAAGTGATTGAATTGTCGCAGTTGAGTTTTTTCTTGTGTTTTTATTTTATATTGCTTGGCGTACTAAAAGCTTTTTATTTGTAAATACAAAAAAAAGAAGATTGCAAATTAAATAACTGAAAAGCAGCAAAGTTTGAGAATGTGTACTAGTGATTATCTCCTTATAACAATCCGTGAACCATCAAAAAACCTGTTTAACAAAATCAAAAGATATCGTTACTTGTTACTTCACACCCGCTTATTGTCCATGAGCATCTGTTTGAACCCGCTTATTCGTTCAATTAGGGCCCAATCGTACAATCGCCAATCCATTCGGAAACATAAGAAACCAGAGATATCAATATGTATGTATGAAGATCAATGTCAACAGAAAAGTCAGAAAAATAAAGGTTTAAAATCCTAATGAAGGAGCTGCTAAAAGTTCATAAGATGGAAGGGGCTATTAAAATAGCTTAGAACAATGTGCAACGTTAAACAGACTGCAATGAAATGAAAGATTTTTTCTGCTCGAGATACATTACAACTATCTAGAGTAGTTAATATCATTTGCCGATGCACTCTGCGCATCTTCGAGAGGAAAGTAACGTGGTACAGCGGAATTGTTATATGTCGAACGAATTAAAACGGCCCGCTCTAAGTATATGGATAAACTAGCTGTTGCCCGCGGCTCCGCCCGCGTGGAATTCGGATTCCGGTCCAACTTTAATGTATGGGAATCTGCCCGATTTATTGACATTTATGCTCACTGCTCCGCTCCCTTTAGTAGTAGCGTGATGTTATATAGCCTATGTTACTCCCAGATAGTGTAGCTTTCTATAGGTGAAAGAATTATTGAAATCGGTATAGTAGTTCCGAAGCCTATTCATTACAAACATACAAACATACAAAAATAGGTACAAATCTTTCCTCTATAATATTAGTGTAGATACAATGCACTCTGGTTTAACAAGCGATGAAAAATACAGCTTACTTTGAACTCAATTATCGTATTGAAGCTTTATTTGCACACGTATGGATCGATGAGAACACAAATGTTACTTACTAGTGTTTTTGTGAAATATTAGTTTACTTAATTTTAAATAATTTAAATAATTATTATAATAAACGTGCCGATGATGTGATGATGATAACAAATAATCAACTAAAAATAAGAAAATAAATTAATAGTTTATAAAAATAAAAAGAAATAAGTTTCCATAATGGTCGTGTTGGTTCCCGGTGGAGTAAAGTAGGAAGAGATGGGCTCTTCCTGTGGGTGTCGTAGAAGGAGATTCAGGGATAGGGCTGCTCTTCATCCGACATTAAACATATAGCCAATGAATAAGTGCCCGCTTGACGGCAATAGGCTCGCCCCCTATTACGTGCTACGAAAAATCATAGTTGGCGAAATGTGGGTGATATATGATAACACACCTCTGCCTACCTCCGGGGATTTACAAGCGTGAGTTTATGTATGATTATGTACATATATGTACAAAAATACAAACTTTTCCTCATTATAATATTAGTACCTATAGAAAAGTATAGCCATTATACCAATGAACTATTTACACCATAAATTGATTGATTTCAGACATCGAACTCTAATCCTCGTACCATGCGATACAGAGTACCCTCAGTGATTATATCGGCTCTCTCGTTACAGTCAGACCGACGGCCGTCAGGGAAGCCCCTCCACCCTTCGTGGGTGGCTTTTAGGTAGGAGGCGAACCCCGTCCCATCCACCCTCGACATGACAAATCAAGCTATAGATAAGGTAGAATAACAAATATAAATAAACAGTTTGAAGGATTCCCGTCTACCTATTACCTGTCCTTTGCTTTGCTCTTTCAAAGAGGAGACTGAATCGTTAAGAATACAATGTACAAGTTAAAAAAAAATAATGGCATCGATTCATCGGAAAGAAATATTACGTTGTTTTTTCTTTAAGTTGTAGGTAATTCTCGCGAGTATCATCAAGGTGTGTCATTGTCTCGCGTGTGACTATCTATAGAGGCTGGGAGAATTGATACCCCACCACGGGTGGAGCGTCGGGGTCGCTGGGACTGGCGGCTATTGTTGCTCAGTGTCCCAGGGATTTTCCTTACTTTCTTTGCCCCTATTTTGGCAACAACGTAGCCAGATATGTAGGAACATAGTGCGGTTTTAGGCGGTTCGATCCTGATATATCCCTTGACTGTTGGCTCCGGTGAAGCGAAGCTCGAAAGTTCTCGAAAGCTCGAAAGAGCAAATATTGTGTAATTGATGCTAGATGAGGCCTGAAAAAATTTTGAATTTCTTATTTGGAACGAGACGCAGAAACTATGTAAATAAATGAATCATTTAATTTTTGTATCTATCTGATGGGCTTACCGCGTCTTATTTTAAGTCATCTGTTTGACAGCAACCAAAAGTTGCGGTGGTAATCCTGATCCATTAGTCTTCTTTGGCGATGATAATTATTTTATCCCATACAACCAGTGTTGTAGTAAACATACTCGTAGATGCCATTGTACTGCACATTAATCTAATGTAGTCACACGGTAAACACGGGTAGTCAGGTGTGTAGCCACTACCCACTGGTGCATAATCTATTCAATAAAGCCTTGTTAATTGAATCTGATTTCAGCCGACTGGATTCTAGATATGCTCACGAAATCTCGATGCGGTTTATCTGTTTCTGGATATTGGTCTTACTCGGCTTAGAATTTTACTAATTGGCTTTAAATTTGGCGTTGCAGTCTATGCTTGTTATTGTTAGGTACCTACTGCATAGAAGATATCAAATAATTGGATCTTACAAAGTGATTTCGTTTTTGTTTACTAGATTGTTTTTATTTATAATACTAACATAGCAGGCTGTAAGTTAATAATTGTTACTAAGCTTATGTATGAGTCTTAGTTACTCGGAAATAAAGATTTTATTATTATTATAGGTTGTTGAAATAGTTGTAACTATTTGGATTTATATAAATAAATATAAAAATGTTCCAAAAAGTAATTATCGAAATAAAATATTGAATTCCACGTTGGCGTTGTATAAAGTGTGAGTGGCGCATGGTGTAGTCCCGGCAAAAAAAACTAGCTCGGTATCTCTCACAACACGTTCTACAACGCAACAAGTGTCTCTGTGCCTATACCTACCTACTCGTGGAATAAATCTTAAGTATCAGTTTAAGGACTATTCACCACCGGAGAACTTAGCTGTTGTAACGTCAAACACTTCTCTAGTACAGTGTATTAGAACCCAATAGTAGTTTATTTTTATTCGAAACTGTCAAATGGTTTCAGTGTGATGGATTTTTCTTATTAGTGACACGTTGATTTAAATATTCCTGGTTATGGTTCATCCACTTTGATAGTTTCAAATACGAGCATTTTATTTGATGTTATTATATTATTTAGGTATACTGACCACGTTACTTACGTCGGTTCGATAGAACCCGTTAAAGATTATTTTCAATGTGTAAAATTCGCATCATTCCGACAATGTCTTAGTATTTGCACACATCCTCATCACATCATCAGCCCCGGTTGTATCTTGAGCTAGAATAAGTAAAATAAATACAGCATAGACCTAGTAGGTCTATGCTGTATTTATTTTAGGGGAAATACAGTATACCTAGAATCTATGTTAACTAGACTAATTTCTTTATCTATTTTGTTTCAGGTATGTTGAAATCGTCTATTCTTGAAGATATGAAAAGATAGCAGTATTATTGCTGAGTCTGGTAGGCCACTAAAAATATGAACTACATGTAGCAACTACATATCTACATATCATACATGCTTTTCTTCCTCCGGGGTATGTAGAGACAACAACCTGCCACACTATAGGATGAAAGGCACAGTAGTGCTTAAAATACAAATAAACAAACATATTCATGTTTGAACCTATGAACCATGTGAACTTGAGGATTGCCTGCTATTGTTGGTGTCTTTAGCGATGGCCCGCATTTTAGAGATGATCTTTAGCTCAACTTTACGTGAAGTCATATTGACATGCTTGATATAAAAAAACGAGTCTTATCTGCCCCGCAACAAGATTTAAAGCATGGGCTAAGTAATTTTAAAAAGCTGATCCGGATAAGGATTCACTAATTAGCTTAGTTTTATTTGAAATTGAAATTGCAACACTTTTTTTTTTGTAAAAAAATGTCTAAAATGCAATGTTATACTACAGTTGGTCCCCATGATATGTTACAATTAAAATTAATGTCGGGTTTCGAAGCATATCCACTTTATTAAAAATCAGTGTAAGTACATAAATAACTCCACCTAATTCCGACCTCTGGCAATTAGTGAATAGCGCAAGCGCGTTTCCGGACGCCGATAATATTTTACCAGTTATAAATATCATATTTTTAGCCAGAAAACTTTCTTTGTTGAGCCATAACTATCTTTAGAACGAAATGCGGCGTTGCATATAATTCTCCTACTGAACTCACAGTTGAATTCCATAAGAAATCGGCAGAATAATTCACATATTTGGCATTGTCATCTGGATGTCATGTACCTACTTACAATGTTATAAATAAATCAATAGGACTAAATAAAGAAGTTCGCCCTATAAATTCAACCTTACCGAGAATTGTTCATACTTATACATAGTGAAAAATAAAAGTCAATTCTGTACAACAACAAGCCAATAAGGCTGCCCTTTGTACTTATCCTGTCTTCTTAATTTATGTATCAAAAATATTGTAATTTGGCGTACAATAAAGTATATATAAAGTAAAGTATAACAACAAAACGATACAATATTTAAGTCGATTACTTACATCTACTTAATTACTTACTTAATTTATAAATTATAGTGCCTCAAATAAAACTAACTTAGCACCACAAGCATTCCCTTCCAGATTATTTGTAAAAAGTAACTCATAAAATGTTGAGTTCTCTACCTACCATACCATAGACAATGCAGGAGTTAGGTGATTTGGCTAAAACTGATACTTCTGAAAATATCGACTTGGAAATCGTTCCAAGTGCTCTAAATATTGACAAATTTTTAGTTCCACATAGGTAGATATATCATCGTCTTCCATGTTATTATGGGTATCGGTTTCATGTTCTACCCACCGCTATACAATACAATACATACCTGTTTAATAGTAATTGACCTCGGTCGTGCTATTCCCCCAGGATTACCGAGAATCTACTGAGGTTTTTAATCGCAGATCAATTATATTATATCTGATATCAGAGCCTTGTTTGCCCATTTTTTAAATCAAATGTAATAAAATATCATGCTTCATGAAATAAAAATGAACATGCATATTATAATACCTATTACTTACTAAATTTTACTCAACTAGCTATCACCTCCATATGCATGTAATCAAGATCCCACAACCTATTGGAACCGAGGAATATAAATAATACAGATCACATAAATAAAGTAGTATTAGATCATAGTTTATGATCTATCCCTGTAACAAATTTCAGCCAGATCCGTTCAGCCATTTGTACGTGATTGAGGTACAAACGTTTTCACAAACTTACACACTTAAAACATTAGTAGGATATAGGTATTTGTAAAAAAAAAAACTATTGAAACTATAAATGGATATAAAGCGTATCACGAATGTACAATGCCTGTATCAGAATACCGACAAGTATCTGCATAAATAGTTTTCTCTTATTCCTTTTGAACTACTTTTGAAATACTACTAGGTATAGTTGTATGCATGTAGGTACGAAGGCTCGAGGATATTAAATTATGTACTTCACAAAAAATATTTAACTCGCTATTTAATTTTTTATGTGAAATCTCTAAAAGTTTAAAGGACATCTATTTTGGTTTTGAAGTAACGAAAAGTTAGATTCACAAATTACGATATATGTGTAAGAAGATAATTATTGTCATCACCATCCAAAACCAATCACAGATGAATACAAAGCTCGCACTTTAAAGCCGCCGCTCTCCTCGCCATGAATGGTTTATTTCAGCTTTTGTGGGAGCTGCGGTTTGACTGCCTAATCCCGATAGAAAAGCCTGCACGAGAGCCTCGTCAATCAGTCATTTCATTATACCTTTATACATAATATTTGAAAATTGCATTTTTATTAGGTAAGCAAACAAAGATGGACGTAATAAATTTGTAAGCGGGATCTTGTAACTATTAGCTATACAAATATTGCTAATGGATAGTGTCTTGAGCTGAGTCCAAGCGACCTATATCAACAAAACGGTTAATTAAATCACTGCTCGGGACCATGTATGCTTTTTCTATCTGAAATGACTTCGATACTGCGCGGTAATAAATTGGTTTTTCATTTTATACCACTATACAGACAGAGATGAATGGGTTTACGTTGTTTGCTACGCGTATTTCTCCCTACGGGCAATACGAGCTTTTAATTATGCCCTGCGTACTACGAAGTGCACCTTGTTATTTAAACGGTAATAATATTAATATTGAATACATCAAAATGCACTATTATGAGTAAACTACTATCCCAAATTTCGTTCGGTAGTTCGGTGTCCTCTATCAACCAAGATGTAAAATTTAATCAGACTATCAATTTAAAACTCGAGATACATTTTGTATAGATAATAAAAACTTATTATATATATACTTAGTTTCAGATTGTAATTTTCTACCCACTATAAAAATCTTTATATCTTCTAAATAGGGAATGCAAATCTCGCGAGATTGGGAGTCAAGCGAGATCTCGCGAGATTATGAATACCAATACTGCGAGATCTCGCGAGATTGGCAGTTTTGAGTGTTTTTTTTTTCACAAATAATCACAATATTTGAATAAATTAGGGAAAAAAGATATAAGTATACAGGGCGTCCCACGGCGATGCCACATGGAGGGAAAGTACCTTAAATCCTTAAGTTAGCCCATTTTGTTTAAAGGAGACATCATTTTATTTTTAAAAAGGAACAAAACTGCATTCAAAGATTTTTAAAAATTCGCTTGCCACACCCGGTAATCGAACCGACTAAAATTCGAATAAGTAACACCCTGTATTTTTATGGCATCAATCGATAGTGTCTATCATAAGGATCAAATCTCTCTAAGAAACATAGTAAATTAAACGAAAGGAAGTCCTTGAAATCTAAAATTATAAATTTAATTTGGCAAAATAAAACACTTTAACTCAAAGTTCATCCATCCATCTGATAACATGTTAACAATAAAATTCCATATTTAAATTACTTTTCTTTTTTTATCGTGCTGAGACCGCTGCTGGTCAGCAGTAGTATTTAGGTATGTCGAACTCAAACCGACTAAAACCGCACGCCGTCTCAATTAACAAGTTATACGTTGATCCAATAGGGCAATTCTCTCGCCATTTTCGTTGCCCAGGGTATACCGCGTTCAGGTTTCTAATCAAGCACCAAAAAATAACTACCTAGGTACTCTACCTACCCTACCTATAATTTCGGACACGTATCTTGGACCTAAAATGTGCTCAAAATATGGCCTATACGCGCGGTACACATTTCTTGGGTGTCTTTTGAGAATAGCACGGGGTGCTACTGCGGTGGACGAACACAAATTCATGAAGCATAGATTATTACAAAGCAATCCGTGGGATTTCCAGAGCCTCGTTTGTCTTGCGATTTAGGTCCAAGATACGTGTCCGGAGTTATACATACCTCATGCAGTTGCCCAATAAAGTTACATTCTAAACAGGTAACAAAGTTCATTCATTTAGTACTCATTTTACTAAATAAATTTCATCAAAGATATCTCTAGTGTTGATAGGTACTTTATAAGAAAGTGTTTTATTTTACCAAATTGAATTTAAAATTTTAGGTTTCAAGGACTTCCTTTCATTTAATTTACCATGTTCCTTAGAGAGATTTGATCCTTATGATTGACACTATCGATTGATGACATAAAAATACAGGATGTTACTTTTTCAGATTTTAGTCGGTTCGATTACCGGGTTGTAGCAAGCGAATTTTTAAAAATCTTTGAACGCAGTTTTGTTTCTTTTTAAAAATAAAATGATGTCTCCTTTAAACAAAATGAGTTAACTTAAGGATTTAAGGTACTTTCCCTCCATGTGGCATCGCTGTGGGACGCCCTGTATAGTACCTATCTATTATAAGACACTAGCTTTTACCCGCGGCTCCGCCCGCGTGGATGTCGGTTATCGCGACCAAACATAGCCTATGTCCTTTCTCAAGGTCTAATCTACCCCTATACCAAATTTCATCAAAATCGGTTCAGCGGTTTAGTCGTAAAAGCGAGACAGACAGACAGACAGACAGAGTTACTTTCGCATTTATAATATTAGTAGGGATTTATTTTCACGAATTTCAATAGACCTTAAGCATCAAACATTGTTTGACGTATCTTTATTATTCTTTACTCTTTTTTAATAAACTACTAAGTGATAAACTTTGACGCACGTAAATCAAATACCAAATGAAAGAAATAACCAATCTTTTCTCCTAATATCAAACAAGAATCTTTTAGTAATAAAACAGTTCCTTTATACAATAAAAAAAAAGACAACGTGAAGTCAATTTTAAATGAAACTTATTATCTTAGTTGAGTTGACTATTAAACTGAGATATTATTATTAATTAAATAAAACTATATCTACTCAGTAGATCCATTAGATATTACAGATTAATTAACAAAATATACCAATTAGTTAGACTATTAGAAACTAGCTGTTACCCGCGGCTCCGTCCGCATGGATGTCGGTTATCGCGATCAAGAATCGTCTGCTAAACGCCTTCTTACTTTGTTGGCCAGATAACCAGCCGGTGAGAAGGCCCTTTCGGATTCAACGCTAGTTGGAACCACAAATCTCAGGCAGTTAGTTATCCACGAACTGTAAAAGTTCGCCTTTAGAACACCCAGACTCGTATAAATTCATTTCCTTATTGTGTAATGCTCCCAGAGAATTTCGTAGTTAATTTTCTCATGCAGTCCATATGTCATCCATGTCATCATAATTTTATTACCTCAGACTAAAATAATAACATTATTTTATTCTTTTAGTCTGATATTATTACGTATAAAATGCCGACGGCCATAGACTGTCCGGCTTTTAACTGTCTTTGCTGACCGAAATCGTCAAGCGGCCACACACATAATATTAGCCGTCAGACCAAATTCTTTTCGAAACTGTGTGTGGGCTATTGCGATGAACTGACAGACCGATATCATCCGGCTGTCGTTCGATAAACTGTTAGTGGGTGGCCGCCATATAAAGAGAAGAATGAGAAAAGCGCACTTTATGTTGCTTGTCATGTCCATCATAAACACATACTACAAAGAAATTCTGTGTCAAACTTGGAATAGAATTTCAACTTTCTATGAGTTCGGGAAGAACGTTGTCCCTTACAATATAAACGTGCGGCGAAGGCGCAGAAAGGGCGCACATCGGCACATATATTTGTGGGTATTCGTGACAGTCACGTGACTGTCCCGATGTTCTATACAGCCAAGTTTGCTTTATATAAAAGAATACGGTATTGTTCTATAGAAACGGTTCGGTCAAAGTTACGAAGAATCATATTTAAGTGTGTTTTATATGTTTTCGTATACAAATATGCCGAAATATTTTGATTTTATAACCAGAAAGGTGAATATTTTTTGCACAAAGAATCAGCAGTGCCATATGCAACGTGACAAGGCTGCCCTTTTAAAAACATTAAAAACCGGAAATGATGCGAAGGCATTCTTCGATGTACTTATTTTAGGTTAATGCTAATGTATTTTTCGAAAGAAATTGTTTGAAAACAATTTTGCCAGCGCGATTGCGATCAGTTTTTTTCGTAATAAACTCGATCCATGATCAACTCTGCATCTAGCGTCCTGATTAGTGAGTTCACTTGACCATTTTAATTTACTTTCGGGGTTGACAGAACTAAATCAAGACAGCTCGTTTCTCAAATGAATTTCCAAGCTTGTTGGATATAGTTGTAATTATCCCAGTATCTATCTATCTATTTACGTGAAGATTAACAAGTAGTTATATACCAATATAAATAATATCGTTAACATTCGTATCTCTTTAGTTGCAATGAAAGCATAGTTCACTGAATGAGGCACCGACGCACGTACACTAAACTAGCCGGATTATCAAAGCAACAGGCGCTTTTACATGTTTCCGCCGCACAAGGTAGCTTGGTCGATGCCGCTCGACATCGTAGACACTACATACTCGTAACTGTCGTAGCGGTCTACGCGCCAGTTGTTGTGTGCACGATTTGAACTAAGAATTGAAAGTGCGTGCTGCTACAAGATACTTGTCACGTAGAATACGAATGATGATGACTTATTACACCAGCGAAACTCAAAAAAAAGTGATACTTCGTTTAAATGGTGTTGTAAAATAATAATATGTAGTACGTATATTTGTGCTTATTCTGATAAACAACGTGGAAGCCTCAAACTCGTTTCAAAGTTGATGCCTTTTAATCATGTTGTCAGCATCTATATTATAGAAAAGATTTTTGGAAATTTCTCTGGAGTTAAATAAGGGATTGCACTGCAATCGGGTTACACAAATTATTTTTTTATTAAGTACAATTAGACTACTTAAAATAAACTAGCTACGAATAAAATTATAACAAAAAGATTATATTTGCCTACATTGAAATTAAGTACACCGACGTACGAGAATATTTTTCTAGAAAATCATTAGTGCAATAAGACCTCTCGTGAATCAACAACTTCGCAATGCAGCTTACAAATAAGCCGACTTTGTTTACACAGCTTACACTGAATATTCCAATTAGGTAACCCCTAAACACTTACTGGTTCACAAACGTAGTTCAGTTTAAAATGTTACGTAGACATTACAGAAATGGCTACAATGATACCAGGTTATCGAATATTTTCCATGAAGTACCTAATTATATTGAAGCGCTACAACATCACGTTCAATAGCTAATAATCGCTTGGCTATACAACATTTTTTTAACTAATTGGAGTCATGGTAACTGAAAAATTCTGCATGCTACTATTCTTTAAAAAAATAAAGTTTGTTTATATGTTTACATGTTTGTTACTCTATCAGGTAGTTTGCTCAAACTAGTTGGAATAGGTTCCAATGAGTTACCGCAATGGAATCCTACATTCATGCGGGCGGGGCTGCGGATAAAAGCTATCATTCCAACTTCTGCACTATGGGAGTTAGGTAAAGCCGAGAAAGATACATTTTAGATTTGGCTCACGAAGTTGCCGACCATGTTGAATGTGGATTCGGCGATTATTGTTGCGATAGTGGTATCGGTTTACGCACTTGATTGTCAAGAGTCTCAATCTACAGACATCTGAACAGGCTCGCGTTAGGCAGTTGGGTCAAGGGTTTGAATCGGAAGGTGGTTCTCCTCGACCGCACACGTATTGTGAGGAGTGAGAAGCTTCCTTTCTGTTGAGCCCATCAATAGCCGGCTGTACCCGATGCCCGTGGGGTATATTTTTATAGTTATTTGTAGTTTAGTAGACGTAATTTGTAAATTTATTTTATGTCTATTTCCGAAGTAAAGGAAATAAATCTACGACATTCGACACAGCGTTAATAAGATAAAGGAAGGAAGGATGTAACATCCGTCATATTGATATATTCATATAAAATGTAGCGTACTGCATATCATGCCCGGTTAATGGCAATAGGCTCGCCACCTATTACATTGGGACCTAAACATAAACGGCGAAATGTGGGTGCTAGCACCTCTGCCTACCCCTTCGGGGATAAAGGCGTGAGTTTATGAGTTTATGTTATGTTAACTCTACAGGTTTATCTGATTTAGTGTAGAAGTTCCAATGGCTTCCTATACCCTCTCCTAACCCTGAAAACCATGTAACACTCTAGTGTTCTGTGAAAAGCATTCTAATCTTTTCGAAGGCAAAACGAATGAGTCCAAACGCATTGGTAAATCTTGATTAGTTTAGGAGTCCCTATGGCCACCTTCCTACTCCATCATCAGATTAGTTGGAACTAATCTGACGATGCATCAATGGATTGATGCATCGTCGTCTAAACTAAAAGTGCATACAATATTTCAGCGATCGAACAAACGATCGACAAAATGGTTTGCAATGTTACTTATGATACGTAAGTTAAATAAAAGCTTGTGATATGTGAGTTAATTAAATAACGGAAATAATTATCAAATGTTTGGTGTCTGATTACTAGAAGTTTCATTTTATACGATCCTTTACTATCCACCCCGTTTGCCAATATTTATTACTGAAATAACATTTCTTGGCGCTACTGGTAAATCGGCAGGAAGCGAAGGAAGGATACAACAGGTAATCGATTAATGAGTTATATTTAGAACATCCGGTACAGGTTGTGTTGTTGTTCTAGAGGTATTAAAGTCTTACTACTCTTTCATTGTGATTCTATATAAATTTTCATTAGGTACATCATATATTTCTGTAGCTCAGAAAAAGCATAAAGATATTTTTCTATTTCATATAAGGAAAACATTATATGCTTAATAGTGGATTGGCCCAGAAAGTTTTTAATTTGCAAAATGGAATTGATGTCGTTGCTAAGAGTGATAAGCTTATTGCGGCTCCGTCATAGACAAATCTAATTAAAAATTATTATCACAATAAAGTACTCTCACTTTGCGTAAGGAGTCCAAAATCCAAAAATAGAACAAAAATAAGATTCAGATAGTAAAGGCATGATTCTTAAGATTAGTCGAGCGCGACGTGCCGCCACCGTCTTGTATTAGTAGTTAGTAGAATATGTTTCGTAAGCTGATTCGACCACGAAATACTATTAGTATCTTTTTGTTTACAGCTTCAGTATTTTACTTGCGATAGAGCGGTCGCGAAATCGAACCTCGGCCATGGCAATAACAACATGAACCTATACAATTTACTTCTTCATCCCAGCGTTAATTCCCAGTCGCATCCGAAGCTTTTCAGCTCGGAGTCTGGGGTCCGCTTTACCAGTCTTAACTACGGATTTGGCTAGACCTCGATATTTTCCGTGAAGCGATTGCCATCTGACCTCCACAACCCAATGGTAACATTAGGCGATATCGAAGCTTTGCAGCATTGCAACCTAAACAATTTACTATATTGAGAATATTGGTTACTTCGGTCACTAGTCAATAGTCATCCTTCACGGAACCTTTTCTCAGATCAGTAGTCTAACTACGAAGTGGATAAACGAACTCCGATATTTTCTGTGAAGAATTGTTACGAGACCGGCTGCTACCTTTCAATAAAATACCCCGGGAAGAAAAACTGTACTATATGAGCTAGCAAATGAGGTGCTCCAGTAAAAGCAAGAGAAAGAGCAGGAGTGCGTACTCCGGAATAGTACAAGACTTGGATGTAGGTAAGGCTCTACTTATACAAGAATATATGTCTTAATAATATCAATATGTTTTTAGATAAATGAAGACCTTTTTAACGGAGTGCTTTTTATGATGCCTACGCAGTATTAATTTTAGACATGAACTTTGGTTCTATTTAAAGAAAATAGTCTTGAAATTTTCGGCTAGCAATAATATTTTAATAAATATTAAAAAAAAATTGAAAATTATCATCGTTCATCGTTTGCGATAGTTCGTCTGACTATCGGGAGATAGCTTCCACCATCACACCAAAATGGTTGTATAGGAGAATTTCGAATGCTCCAGGCGTAGCTCGGTAGCTCAGGGGTCAAAGCATTCCCACTGTAAAGGACTGGTCGCGGGCTCAAGTCCTCCCCCCAGGGCCCATACCATGAACTCTTAAAACAGGTCAATAATTGAACTGCTGTCATTCTACCAACTGCAAATGTCACTTTGTAATCCCCTTGTAATCCTTGTAATTTTATAATATGACATTACAAAGTGACGTTTGCAGTTGGTAGAATGACAGCAGTTCAATTATTGACCTGTTTTGAGGTTTATGGTAAGGCCGCTGAGCATTCACTTTTTCTAATCTAAATCGATATGGAACATTACACCTCATCCGGAACTTTTCCAGATTATGACTTGCTATTGAAAAAAAAAAACATATATCACTTGACCCCAAGCGGATAGTGAACATTGCAGGCATGTTTGAGTATCTACGTATATATTGTCTATTTTAATACCAAGAGAAGAAAAAAACGCTTCACATTGCTACTTACTAGTAATGTCGTTAACCCCATCAACTGAACTAAATAATTAGTCTCCGGATTGGAATCCACCACCTTACAGTCAGATATTCAACGGACGCTTTACCTATACCCATTAACTAGGTATATGTACTATCATCGCTTGAACAAATCACGCTCATTACTTTAAAAGAATTAAAACATAAAAAAACAATGAAATATTTTTATGAATGTTTGTTGAAAATTATAGTGGTAATCGGGCATCGACAGCATACAATGCTGTCGATGCCCGATTACCACTATAATTTTGTAATAAGGTTCAAGTACCGCTCAGTACAAAATACAGTGCAACCTCAGTATAACGAATCGGAAGGGAACAGGGTAAATATTCGTTATATCAAGTAATTTGCTAATCTGAGGTTTGTTATATTAAGGTTCGGTAGGTTTAAAATTCGTTATACAGAGGTGAAAAAATAGGTAGGTAACAACTTTTTTTACCTTAGGTTAAATATCAAAATTAAATGCAGTAAAACCTGTAAGAGTAGGTATCTAGGTGGATGAATTCCTGTTTTACGAAATAAACGGGTCGAAACCAGTCGTGACATGAACCACATACAATGAAATTCAAGAGTCATGTATTGATGCGTACGTTATATACAGGTTTTGGGTGACAAAATTCATTATCTAGAGGCATTTACAATTTTTTGGCTGAAAATTCGTTAAAAAGAGCTGGTGCGCAAATTTTCGCAATGTAGAGGTATATTTTACATTGACTCTTATGGACAATTCAAGGGGATTAAGAAACATTCGTTAAATCGAGAAATTTGCTATATCGAGGGTCCGTATATTAAGGTTGCACTGTATTTATAGATTTCTTAACCGTTCATAACAATGTGAACGAGAAAGAAGAATGGAGCTATAAAGTCTATGTATAAGAAAGGGAATGCGATCTCGGCCTTTTTTAGCGAGATTGATCTCGGCCGAAAAAAGGGCGAGATTTCGCGAGATTAACGAGATTGCACTCGAGTATAAAAAAGTTTTAATCGAAGCGCGGACTGACACGGACAGAGTTGCGTTGCTATCTGTCGGTTTGCTGCTGACTGCTACGGACTGCTGCGTTAAAAGAACCTAAGTATGAGAAAATTAACTACGAAATTCTCTGGGAGCATTAAACAATAAGGAAATGATGAGTCTGGGTGTTCTAAAGGCAAACTTTTACAGTTCGTGGATAACTAACTACCTGAGATTTGTGGTTCCAACTAGCGTTGAATCCGAAAGGGCCTTCTCAGCGGCTGGTTATCTAGCCAACAAAGTAAGAAGGCGTTTACCGACATCCATACGGGCGGAGCCGCGGGTAACAGCTAGTTTCTAATAGTCTGACTAATTGATATATTTTGTTAATATATCTAATGGATCTACTGAGTAGATTTAGTTTTATTTAATTAATAATAATATCTCAGTTTAATAGTCAACTCAACTTAGATAATAAGTTTCATTTATAATTGACTTCTCGTTGTTTCTTTTTCTTTGTTATATATTATAAAGGAACTGTTTTATTACTAAAAGATTCTTATTTGATATTAGGAGAAAATATTGGTTATTTCTTTCATTTGCTATTTGATTTACGTGCGTCAAAGTTTATCACTTAGAAGTTTATTAAAAGGAATAAAGATTAATAAAGATACGTCAAACAATGTTTGATGCTTAAGGTCAATTGAAATTCGTGATAATAAAATGTCCTATAATAGGTAGGTACTATATACTTATACCTTATTTTCCCTAATTTATTCAAATATTGTGATTATTTGTGAAAAAAAAACACACAAAACTGCCAGTCTCGCGAGATCTCGAAATTGGCGAGATCTCGCAGTATTGGTATTCATAATCTCGCGAGATCTCGCTTGACCCCCAATCTCACGAGATTTGCATTCCCTAATCAGAATCAAATTGTATCAATGACACCAATCAAGTCCCAATTGTCAATAGATTTTCAATTTAAACTGTTTGCACAGCTTATGTGAACTTATAGCAAATCTCTTAATTTTTTTGCGCGCGCCAACGTTAAAATGTAACGCTCATAAATGCATTCATCTGTGTATTTTCGAGTTTTATAGAGAATTTATATTGAAATAAAATATTTTTTAACTGAAATCGGGACAGAATTCAATTGAGATATTCTTATTTCAATGTGTAATATGCAGGTAAATTTCCTGCAAAGTTGTATTTTCTATACCTACTGTTATTAACCTTCGTAGAAACTTACGACAATAACATATTTTGCATATCTGCTGTTATAATTTTTATTTTAATATAATAAAGCTCATCAATAGCACCAAACAAAACCAATCGGTCTACAAATAAACGAAAGAATAAACATCCTTCGCTTCATATGTACACAAAGATATCCACCAAATTAAAATAAATGGATATATATGTATATTGCTAAACTTAATTCTTGAATCGTACTGTCAATATTTAAAAAAAGTTCAATCTATATAAAAAAAACATTACAAAGTATTATTTAACTAATAAAATATAAAATTAGAGCTACTAAATAGTAACACAATATTTTAAATAACAGCGGTATGTGAGAAATCATCGTAGAGCTATTAAGTGGGTCAGGTCGGGGAGGCTTCACCCCCAAAGTTGAAAGCCCTCTGCGAACCGGGTAGCTTTCGGCGCGCTGGCAACGCTCCGCCAGTTTAGGCGGCAGTTCGCTCTCAACTAGTTGTAGGAGCCTGAACTCGCTCTGCATACCGCGAACTTTTCGATAATGCCCCTTTTCGCGCGTTGGTGGGAAGAAATCTGCGACTATATCCAGCTAACTATCTACTCCCTGAGATATTTCTACCCGTTTATTATTTTTCATTTCGTAAGTAAATAATTTGCTAATTTTTTCAGACTTACATTAAATAGAGCTTGTTTTTTTTTATATTTGTGCCAACTTTTTATTCAGTGAAAAGTGAAAGTTGTACGACTCTTTAAGGTAAGGTTACATATGAAATTTGAATTTGTGAAATTTAGTTCGGCGTCTTCGTTCACTTAGTAGCTACTATCAAATGATAACTCAATTTGAATGAGATCGTCTTATTCATTTGAGAAAATGATTTATTCATTTGAGATGATTTTGTACCTACTAATGAATATACGCCCTCTTTTTAGTAGTGTTTTATTATGTTGCTATTTTTAATATAATTTGGTGTAATAGCAAGATCAAATAAGTTATGTATTTATCGTCGTAGAGCCGCTTTCATTTACTCTATTTAAATTTGTTGTAGTTACTTAACTTATGTGCTAAATTCTTTTGTAATTTAATTTGATACATTCCACATGAATAAATGTAAAATAAAATTTTACAAAGCTAAAATGTAAGAAATGGCTAAAATGTGTGTTTAGACCAACAAAAATAATCTATTAATTCCATATCGAATACTTAACGTAATTAAAAATATCGTATACGTAACTACATAAAATAAAAAAGGCGCTTATTCCTAACAATATACGTATATTTATTACTGATATATAAAATACTATACTCGTAAATATAATCCTCACCAATTTGCTTGCCGGGTTTTTTGGAAGAGAACTCAACTTTGAGTTAAGCTCGCCTTTGTACGCGATTTATCACTATACAGTATAAATGTTAATTTTGTATACATTAAACCGTATACATATAAGTATACATAGACTTACATATAAATAAATAAATATTGTAGGACATTCTACACAGCGCTATCTAGACCCAAAGGTTTTGTCCTACTTATCTTTTGCGCTGATGGCACAGAATCTCTCTGTTCTTACAGGGTCGGCAGCATGAGTGTGACTCCCCTGATGTTGCACTCGACCATAGGCCACGGTTACCTCTTACCATCAGGAGGGTCGTGTGCTTGTCTGCGACCTAAGTAGTATAAAAAAAGCTTAAGTAGCTTGTGTTATGAGTTCTAGAATACGGTTAAATATACATAGATATCAATCAATCAATTAGCCTATTGCAGTCCACTGCTGGACATAGGCCTCTCCCAATATGCGCCACGGAGATATATGTTTCTATATCCATATGTTTTCTATATATAGATATATTTTTTGTAAATATATAAATATTATATATAGAGACACCCAGGCCAATGTAAATATTAATGATATTATCTAAGTTTACGCGATTATGCCTCATTGAAATAAAATAACTTTTTAACAGATTCTATTGCGATTTATTTGTTATTATTTCCTTTAGTCCGAAAGCAAATAATAACAAATAAATCGCGATAGAATCCGTTAAAAAATTGGTTTTATTTCAACAAGTACATATTAATATTCATGCATAGGTACTAATATTTACACTGAGCGAGTACACCCTCTGCATAGCGGCCAAACGTTCTACCACTGCGGCACAGAGGCTGACAAAATAAATATATAATATACACATGTTTACATAACGACAGGCTTGTCTATTCGAAACGATCGCGTCCATCACTGCAGCGTCGAGCGAGACGGCAATATATATACGCCTTCTTTCATATTATACGCAACAAATATCAAGGCATACAATATTGTGCACCTGTAGCGCCCGACTTGTCCGAGGGGGGTGACGTCTGCCGTGTGTTCCCGTCGCAGCCTCCAAGCTGGGTTCCGTTAATCTCCCGCCGTTTAACTTAGCCTTTGGCCACCTATCCCGCTATCACCGGGTGATAGCGGAGTACTATGGGTACCCGTACAGGGTGCCCCCACCTCCACTGCCCCTTCGGGTTATCATAGACGACCCCGGGTATGATGCGTCGGATGAGGATAGCCAGAGTGGTGATGACACCAGTAAGTTCGATGTTCGTAAATGCAGTGTTTTAATTTAACTCACTTTTATTTGAACTTTATTTAGTGCTTTTTAAATACTTTAGCATTGTGACTATTCTTTTAGTTTTTACTAAAGTATGGGTGTTTTACCGTGAACTTTTTATATAATATAATACAATACAATTTTAAAGAAAGATTTCAAATAATACTTAAAGTTTTGAAAATATAACTTGACTACTTCTCTCTAAACTCAAAAAAAAGCCGCAGCGCTGCGCGTTGATGTCTTTTGCATATGGTTAAAATATCATAAAAATGGAGTTATTTATTGGATATATTTATAATTGAACGAATATTAGTGAAAACTGAATATTTTTGTAGTAATGTGTATCGCGATGACGTCTCGTAGCGCAGAGATGCACCGTCGGGGCCCGCGCCTAATGTAACGCCGTGTAAAATCTCGCACTGTGATATTAACAATTCTTCGTAATTCGACATGTAACTCAGTACCTTTAACAGATTTTATAAAAAAGTTCCTAAAATTTTCGGTAGTTTACGGGAGTATTTCAAAACTTTTTTGATGGATTTCAAAGCGAATACGACGAACTCCGACGTAGCGCTCGGCTTAGGAGGCCGCAGGCACTATTCCAGTGCGAATATTTGTATGCTTCATGCATATATGTCTACTTGCATTTATGTATTCCGTTAATAGGTAAATTTATTTGTACTCATGTAGTCAGAGATTGTACCTAGACTAGATTAAATAGCGCTGTGTATTGTGTTGTACAGTATTAGTAGAAAATGAATTCGGATTATATTTTTAACCGACTTCAAAATAAAGGAGATTCTGTGTTCCTCTGTATCTATTTTTCAGTGAGTTTCTTCATAAGTGAGTGCCGCACTATAAAAAATGCGTAATTATGCACACTGACGCACAAGTGTGACAGGCATAGGTAAATTCTACTTCGATAGCCAAGTGGTGCAGTGTCGTTGCGTTTTTATTCAGTGCGAAAACACTTAACGGCTTTCAAAAAATGCCAAATTAACTGCAATAATATGTTTTCACTCTTTTACGTCATTTTTAGAGTTCCATACCTCTGGGAAAAATCGGATCCCTTACAGCAGAACTTCTTTGTCCGTCTGTGTATCAAGATGGGAGCCCCCGGTTTCGCAGACAGCAATTTCATAGAATTTCGTTTCCCAAAAAATGTTTCATATAATATTTAGTCCTTGTATTTTTATTTCGAGTATTATTGTTTCAAAGACAATTTACTAGAATGAAACCTATTTCACAGAAACGCATTTTAATGAATTTCCATTAACATTTTTTTGTTAACAAACTTATCAAACAGTAGAATTATTTTTTAAAGAATATTAAACCACCACTATCATTTAATTCGAACAGTAGTAATTACAATTTTAACTCAAATTTATTTAGTATAACGTTGTTTGATATAACGTTTGTGTAATCGAAAATCATTTGGTCTAACGTTTAAATTAAAAAAAACGACATTATATTTAACACCCCGACTCAGAGAGGTTAGGTTGGAAGGCTAACCTCTTAGCCTTCGTGGTTATTTTTTTTAAAACAACCCAGAAATAGGAGCCCCGCGAAGCAGGGCTCCATCGAATTATCTTAGCGCAAATAAGTTTTAACTATATCTTTTGAGTGGTATTTTTGTGAACGCGGTGTTGGTACGTTCTCATGAAGTTACTAAATCTTCAGAATCACTCACAGTTTAATTCGTTTTTAATAAAATTTTCTATTTTACAAGTTATGTAAAGGATTTATTTAAAAAATAATGTATTTAGCTAAAGCATTCGTTAAAATTTAAAAAATAAAATTTAAGGAATTGATTGCATTTAAAGTTACAGTCCTCTTCGTAAGTGGCGGTTAGCGCCTGTTTTATTCAATCAAATGGTAATCAAACATTTGCCAAAACCTTTTCAATAAATAAACGCATCTAAATCTGTTCAGTAGCTTTTACGTCCATCGCCAACAAACAGAAAAGATTTTTTTTTAAATCTTCAGAATTTCTAATTTAACGTAGACCATCGTTTTTGCAATATCCCCAACATTCGGACAATGAGTATAGATGACAGTATATTTTGACTTGTTCTAAAATTTTTATGTTGGTAACAATTTTCTTATAAGTTGGTCAGGCTACCAACTTATAAGAAAATTGTTACCAACATAAAAATTTGTCTGTGTTACTTGAATAATGTGTGAATTAAATATACATACAGTGGTGTCATATCAATCGTAGAAGTTTTTTAAATATAAGTGGTTTCACAAATGTCTTTAAAAACATATTCATAGTCCATAAGGTTTGCACCATATACCAAGTTCTTGTAAATATTGGAAACAAAACAACAACTGAATTAGCTCTATACTTGTAGTCTTGGTTTAGTGAAATTGCACATCGGATCAGGCAGTTCGCTGATACAACCGTCAATGATTTGGTTGCGCTTTAACAAAGGATTCCTAAACCTCATTCTACGTAATCCCATCACAATATGCAACAAGCCATCATGCGAGGTATTGGATGAAAGTGCCTTTTAATCCGCACAGTACCCTGGGTGATGTTATTACTGCATATGGAAGCTAAACCGCGAACTAATCCTGTTGAGCGTTGGAGTAAACTATTTATTGAGTGTGGCAACAATTTGATGTGCGCACTGCGCACTGTATATTAATTTATACTAATTAAAAACATCCGACAGACAAACTTTTGGACAGCGTTACTTGTGGAATTCTAACAATTTCGATTTAAATAATCGGCTTAATTTGAAATTATGCACACTTATCAAGGATCGATAACATTAGAATGAACTGCAATAGGATTGATGGATTGATCGATGTAGTGAAGAAGAGTTTTTTTTTGGCAATCGGGTAAAAAGAAACAGCCCTAACGGTCAATCGAACTACAATGTCAAAAATTTATGTAAAAATAAAATGAAAAGAATCGCTTTAATAGAAGAACAAATAAAAAAGTAAAAGAAAACATCATAATTAGTTTAAGATTTTAAAATTAGAGATATTGTTATAGGACGTTTATACAACACTCGATATAACTGAGGAAGTGAGGAACTTCTGAACGATACATAACAACATATTTTGCCAAACAAAATATGTTTCGTCTTTCACTTCCCAAAAAACTTACCGCATATTTTCATTTCCCAAAAGAATCTTTAGCAAATTTACATTTCGTATTTTAATCACTTGGTCAAATGTTCATTTGGCAAATATTTACTTGCTCAATTTTCATTAAGGCCCCGAATCAGATTAGCATCGAAAAATCGGTATTTTCGAAACCGTTTTTCTTTTTAACTATAAAACCTAAAGATCTGAAATTCACATCCTTGCATACTACAGGATATACAGAGTAACTTCACCTTTTCATAAATTCAATAAAAAAGGAGGACATAGTAGAAAAGAGGCTCTGAACATCACTCTACTTTTTCTTATGAAACCAAATATTTTCTACAATATGCATCCAAATAATCTAAAATTTCAGATATATGTTAAATGAGTGTATTAGCATGACGTGACCTTCTTAGTTTGTAATCGTCCCCTATAAAATTATCTATTAAAATTAGTTTTACTGATTTTTACGGCTGAAAAACGAGCGAATGACCTTGAACATTTGTATGGTCAAAGTCATTCGCGTATGTAATCACCTTAAGTCAAATATACATTTAGCAAATGCTTTATTATGTAAAGGCGTAGTTTGTAACGTAGGCTAGATTGGAACTGCAAGAAAAGTGGGTTAGGTTAGGTTAGGTTAGAACAAACCCCCAACAGAGCGCGAAAAGAACTTGTTGCTTATATTTTATTTTTTATTATTATAGTTAATTTTGTAAAAGTTCGTTTATATTTTGTAAAAGTAGGTAGATTTGTAGAGAATTTGAATAATAATATATGAATGATTTGTGCATGCGTTAAGAATGGTTTATGAAACTGTTTTGTGTACTGCAATCAATGGCTGCAATGACCAAAATAAATTGGATTCTTTCTTTCTTTCTTAGAATTCGAACTGCTAGAAAAGTGGGTTAGGTTAGGTTAGGACTGTGACCCCAACAGAGCGCGAGCTGAGCGAGCGAAGCGAGCGTGCCGCGGCAGCGGCCGGCGAAGCCCCAAAAATGAATTGTATGATAACAATATAATTATTATAGAATTGGACCTGCTAGAAAAGTGGGTTAGGTTAGGTTAGGTTAGAACTGTGACCCCAACATAGCGCAAGCTGAGCGAGCGTAGCGAGCGTGCCGCGGCTTCGGCCGGCGATGCGCCGGTAATTATTTGTATCTTAACAATATAATTCTTATAGAAGTTCTCTTACCTGTAAATTATTTGTCCAAAGTGAAAAAACATCCATGCAGCAGTGCAAATTGGATCTTAAAATTAAAAATTTTAATGCAGTGTATTTAGACTCCTAAGTAAATCATATGCCAAACCATATTTGACTACCTAATACTTGGTAAAGTGAAACTTTGCCATTTGTTAAACTATAATTTGCCAAAAATAGTATTGTTAACTGTAAAATTGCGAAAAGTTGTTTTGCCAAATGTTTTTTTGCCAAATGAAAATTTGGGAAACATACTTTGGCATGTGACACTTAGGGAAACATTTTTTGCCAAACGTTAGTAAACCGTATAACTTCTCTATACTTTCTCTTTCGCGTCTATCATATCCATTTTGCGGTACGTTTGGCTGCCCTCTATCTATATTTTATTATCCTCTATTACTCTAAGGTTTCCTGGAAGTAAACTCAACATTGAGTTAAGCTCGCCTTTGTGCAGAAATATCCTTTTGTATTTTTGTTAATAAAATGTTTGTGTGTACAATGAAGAATATGAATGAATGAACAATGAATATCATAGGACACTGACCATTTCCAATTAGCTTTAATGAATTTAAAAAACATTGTTCAAGTTTTATGCTCCTGTTACACACTCGCTGCTCAGATGATACGTTATACTGCAACAAGAGTACGCTAAAAAATAACAGAACCACTGAATCACATCAATGAAATAATATCATTGAAATAAATTAAATTTAGGGATTAACAGCAGGGGTTTTGGGAGCACCTAACATGTTGTTTTAAATTAATTAATCCTGCTATTAATCCAAGGGGCTGATTCAGTAAATATATTTATGTTTAAAAACGAGTGACTTTATAACCTACGGACACATATAAAACTGGAATTTCAAAGTGTTTAATAACCCCACACAAAGGTAGATTCCGTTTATTAGATCATACGATATAACAAGATTTCTTTACGTTTTTCTTTCTAAACGAATTGAAATGACATGTTTTGTAAACGCGGCGTTACTGAATCGGACTACGACTTCGTCCACGTGGACGGGTTCTGATTTTTTGCGCGGAACCCTACTTAATACTTATTTGTAAATAAAAGTAATCTAAGTTAAACTGTATAATATCAGCTATCTACGCTATGACAGCTATGACAGCCTCCGTGGCGTAGCGGTAGTGAACGCGGCCGCTACGCAGGAGGCGTGGGTTCGATCCCCGCTCAGTGCAAATATTTGTGTTCATGAAATATGGGTATTTGCATTGGTCTGGTCGTGCCTCGGAGAGCACGTTAAGCCGTCGGTCCCGGTTGCCATAAGAACATCTATGGCAGTCGTTACGGGTAGTTGGAGCCCTCAAAAATCCAAAAACAGTCTAGCTGCAAAGCTTCGATATCGCCTAATGTTACCATTGGGATGTGGAGGTCAGATGGCAATCGCTTCACAGAAAATATCGAGGTCTAGCCAAATCCGTAGTTAAGACTGGCAAAAGCGGACCCCAGACTCCGAGCTGAAAGCTTCGGATGCGACTGGGAATTAACGCTAAGAGGAAGAAGATCAGCTATCTACAGTAAAAATCTCGTCAAAATCAGCCCAGCCACTTCGAAAATTATCCGTTTTAAACTGAAAAGAGATCGCCCTATGTACTTGAAATTTTTTCTCCGTATCATGTTGCTAGGGATTAACTTTTCCGAGAATTCGTGTGCCAGTGATTTCACTTTAATTTGCTATGTAACGTAAACCTGTACAACATTTCATGATAATTTTCAGCGTAAAAGCACAACAAACAAATTTAACTATGCATTCGTAACATTATTATTTGCTGTTGCCCGTTCACCTGCGGGGACCTCGGTTATAGCGACTCTTGGTCATTATAATATCTTCGGTTGTAGTCAACCGATTGCTATGAAACATACGTAACCGTCTCTAACGCGGTGAATATTCTGATGAGCTCTTCCAGCAGCCTCACCCTCTTCTTTCGTATATAGGACAACACGTGCAGGACTTAGACGCCACCCGCATACGGTGCAGAATATTCCAACAAGAACCAAGCGGTTCGGCGACTCCTTCTTCTGCCGCACCATTAAGTACGGAAATTTCTTACCAGTTCACGTGTTTAACTCTTGCTACAGTCCCGGGTACTTTAATAATCGTGAAAAACATCTGATGAGACCGTCAAGCTGAATGCCACCATTGTAACATGGTACGTGTCTCTTTTCCAAAACTTTGCCTTCAGCCTACCATCAGGCGAGGCGAAGTTAAATTGACGTGTCCTATATATAAAAAAGTAAGTATATAGTACAATATCGAATTTTGACGTCAAGGATTTTTTGATATTACAGTACCACAAACAGGCTGTCACGTGTGGTCGGCGTCCGTTTCATTCATTCGGTTCAATGTAAAGCAATCCCTGCGGCTACTTCCGTCATCCGTCTGTATCAAAGCGTACCAGTGAAGTATAATGTAAACACCAATGTGTGATCAACCTTTGTAATCAGAAGCGAAGTCATGCGAACTATTATTGCTTTTTAACCGACTTCAAAAAAGGAGGTTCTCAATCCGTACGCAATTTTTTTTTGTATGTTACGCGATTGTGAAGCCAATTCTGGACGGATTTTGAAAATTCTTTTTCTGTTCGTAAGTAGATTATTCCGAAGTGGTCCCATTTAAATTTCGTAAAGATCTGATGATGGGTTTCCGAGATAAGACCAAGGAACTCTTCAAAAAGTACCAGGAAATCAGCCGCGATTGCTGCAATCGCATATTATTGCAATGTTGCTGCCATTACACATCATAACATCACGCCTGAGTACTTTGAAGGGGTACGCAGAAGTGTTCAGAATATTCAACTATATTTCCGGTGTATATGCATTGATTTTAAAAATTATTTTTGTATTCGCTTTGGTATACTTTTGAGATGATCCTATATTAATTTCGGTCGCCGCCGCCGGTTCGGTCTGTAGTGCAGCGTCAGCAGCGCATGTACAGTCAGGTCACTATACATGCGATGTACAGTCGTGAGACTGTACAACTCACTAAAAAGAGAAAAATAAATTCATTTTAACAAAAAAGTTTAACCGACTTCAAGAAACGAAAAAGAGGCACTGAAAATCGAAAAACAACTTAATTTACAGACTTACTGATTTATTAGAATATCTGAAAGTTTAGGATTCAATATTTTCTTCCTCTTCGACGACTACAGAGGTCGCTTGTTCGATGCCCGCTCGGAGCAAATATTTGCATGTATGAATATGCATATTAGCGTTGGTCTGGGTGTTTCTATAGCATGTGTAACAGGGCGATTTTGTAAAGCGTTAGGTTTTTAACTTTAATAAAAAACATAGGAAAATTGGAAAGCCATATAAAACGTAGTGGTGGCTGAATGTAGGTCATCACTACATGAAAATGATAAATATAAAATAATTAAAAAAAAACTGAATGGCAAGGAATGATTTTTAATCCCCAATAAACATTTTATATTTTTATCTAATTTCATTTTATAAAATCAAGAACCGAACACTGCAAAAATCCGCATTTCAGAAGCCATATTACAAGACACTTAAGCTAATACTTAGAAGTAATTAATTAACATCAACGCTGTGTAGTATGCCACAGAATATTTTTTTCTTTATACTTATTTTCTGCGTGGGTCTATCTATTATTAACTGTTCCGTGAATAGATTATTTTTAATGTCGATCTCTTATGATTTCTTTTGGCTTCCACCATGTCCACGGGTACTACCTACGTACTCCGAGGGCAAACATATTTATACGTATACGATGCGTTGTTAAGCGTCTATTACACAATGGCTCATGATGGCAATTCATAGTATTTTTGTACAGGAGGCAATGCAAATCACATTGCCAATGGTTGCAGTGACGCACGATTGGCAGTGGTCAGGCACATGGTCCCCATCGTCCTCATAGTGAGGTCCCAGTTGCGTTCAAAGTTTGCTCTTCGGAGCCCGGGGTTCGCTTATTGTTTCCGGGAGCGATTGCGTTTATTGTTTCCGCCAGAGCCTCGTCCGTTGTGTAGCAGGTGTACTGACTAGCGGTGACGCTCCGCGACCATGACTGCTAAAATGTAAATGAAAATGAAAATGAAATGAAAATTTATTTATTACTGCAGCAATACACAATGAAAATACAAAAATGCTCACACTTATTAACTAGAAGACTTACAAGGTATAATAGGTATAACAAATGAAACGTCGCACTAAATATAAATAATACCAAATACATAGAATCCTTTAAAAAATGGTTTCATTTCAATAGGTGAGGTTGCGTTGAACTCATAAGGTGTTGGTAGGGCTCTGTACACGGTTGACAAATAGGTTGTAGTCGGTTTTTCGCACACTTTATAGGAATCGTGGTGCACCACGAGCTATGCTCCATACACCTACGTGCGTAATGCAGATCATGGCCCATCACTGGCCTCTATGTACTGGGAATACATTAAAGAATTTTCTAGTGAAGCCCGACAGTTAGTATTTCAGTGAAGAGGCGTATACGAGTATAAAAGCCTCTTGATTTGAAATGAAAATTAAATAATATTTCAGTGAAGAGGCGTATACGAGTATATAAGCCTCTTGATTTGAAATGAAAAATAAATAATATTTGTAAAAATAACTCAAACTATAGGCAATATATATATCGTAAGGACTCTTTGCCTGCCACATCCTTTGTGTAGCAGTCTGAACCAAAAGTAGGTGCATGCGTGGGTTTAATATCGTCTATGGAAAATGTTTCTATATTAATAGTAGGTATGTAAGAACGTTCATCCCTCAAAGATGGCGGCGGGGTCACGTCGGAGATGTGACCCCGTGGGTAGATTGACGTCAGACCCACCCTAAGCACTAGATGCATGGAAGGTTTCCTTATCACATACCCTGGTATAGTTTGATCACAAAAGTCAAACCCAGTGTTGCAGTCGCACGCATCGACTCCACGCATAGCAAAAGTCAATTATAATATAATAGTCAGGTAAGTGACTTTCTTGCGTTATAGGTACCCATACTTTATTTTTATTATGTTACTATATTTTAGTTTTTTACTTTAGTTTATTTCTTGTAAATATTCTAGTGAATTACTTTAGTTTTAGTTTATTTGTAATTAAGTTATTAGTTGGCCTAGTTTTTCAATATGCTTTAAATAAGTTAATTATTGATTTATTTTTCATTAAATTATTGATAAAAAATATTTTGTATTAAAACTAGTGATGACTCTTTGATTGTCATTATATTTTTGGCTAACCAATTGCAATTAAATAGGACAGCTTTTATGTAACAGCATCAAAATTCGTTTAATATGTATTAAGATATTGAAATCTTCAAAAGATAAGTCTTTTGAAGATTTCCTAACTACAAATATCGAATTAAAGTATGTAAGTACTGTTGCAGACCGCTTTTTTAAAAAGGATGGACTATATCCACCTGTTGCAGTTTAAACAAACTTCGTGGCAAGATTCGTCGTATTACGGTTGTGGCTATGAATGTTAAAACAATGTGGCTATGTCAAATAATAAATATTGTAGGATAAACAACACAAAGCTACCTAGTTGCAATATAACGTAGCTTATAATAAGGGTCTGTAAATGGGGATAAAGATAATTAAATATACTTTTTATAATAATATCCCTGGTTCTCTCAATTGCAATCTATACATCAGCTTTAGGTCTGCTCAAAACCTTTCTGATAAAAATACTGCTTCATAATCCATTCAATACTGTGAGCGTTCAAAAAAAAATGTACACTAAATTAACAAAACCCAAGTATTTTTAATTTTATAATAGACTAGCTGTTGCCCGAGGCTCCGCCCGCGTGGAATTCTGATCCCGTTCATCGCTGATATATAGCCTATATGTTAATCCAGGGTATAACCTATATACATACCAAATTTCAACCAAATCGGTCCAGCCGTTTATGCGTGAAAGAGTAACAAACATCCACACATCCACACATCCATTCTCACAAACTTTCACATTTATAATATTAGTAGGATAGTAGGATCAGCCCCCAAGACAAGTGGCAATTCGTTGCTCGGCGTATGATGGAATAGAATGACAAATGTATAGGATTTGACGTTGACGCCTGTCATATACGTCAAATCCCATACATTTGGCATACTATTCCATCATACGCCGAGTAACGCAGGTCCACTCGCGCTCCATTGAACAGTAATGTAATAAAAATTTCCTGTAGGAAATACTCGTATGAAACCAAGCATCATATTCCCCACCATATTTGATTACTAATTGAATTTCTGGTTGACTGATTATATTAGAGAACACTTTCTGTCAATTACTGGATTAAAAAGCTCTCGTTGAAAAATAATTTTCAACATGGAGTATGACGTAGGCGCGCACTTTGAATTTTATTCGTTAAAATAAATGAAGTGCAATATAAAATTGACAATAAGTCCAAATTATATAATGTATAATCTAAGGTCCAAATACAATAATTGCAAATGACTTATTTTGGTAAACACGGATGATCTCTAATTCAATAACGATTGTTTTTCGTAGTGCACACAGCCTTATGTAACGTTCGCCGTGAGCTTTTTATTCAACAAATTGCTATTAAGACGTGCCTCAATTTTTCATAAAAATAACACAGCCTCCTATCACGACTGACTGAATTGATTAGATACTTCCTTCCTGTCCCTGTTTATTACCTAGCTATTTTAATTATCAAACAGACATGACACGTACCGTATATTAAACTAGCTGTCCCAGCGATTATATTTTTTCCATATTTTTCCCGTTCCCGCTGCACCTATTTTCTCATCCTTTAAACCTTTCCTGGAGACCCACTAATATTTCAAGACTAAAATTAGCCAAATTGGTTCAGCCGTTCTTGAGTTATAAAGTAACAACGAAAAAGTGGCATTGATTTTTATATATTACATTAAGCACATATACTCCATCGTCTTGAGTTGTCTTTGTAGTCATAAGTGGCTATTTATATTTTATACAGTCACTAGCGGCCCAAGTCGCGGCTTCACCCGGGAATAAACTCGTAAAACCCCTACCGGGTCCAATTGTAACCCAGAAGCTTTAACATTAAATTTATACTTCCTGCTTCAAAAGTAAATCACTTTTCATATAACGGACTTCTATCCAACCACTGAAAACGCCGAACCAGCAGCGCATTCTGACTTTTCCCCCGTACAATTATGGCACTTCAGCCATAATATACAAATAAAAAGAGAATTATCGAATGAAATTTGGAAGTTATGCCCGTAAATATGTTATAATTCGGCAAAGATAACTCGCTGATTATATTATTGAACCACCAGACAACTATTAGTGTACCTATAGTGAACAGTTTAACGATATTGAACAATTCATCGTGTGAAACGACGGGTACGTATCTTAATATATAATTTCAAAATACATATGGTTGGAATATATAAAGTTAAAATACCGAAAATCAAAATATATAATGCATCAAAATATATAAAGTTATTTGACATAAGATTTAAATTTCTAAGTTTGAATGCCTTAGTGGTGGAAATATACCTATAACAAACACAATGCATAATGGTTCCTAGGGCTACGTTTTATAATATATAATTTCAAAATAAAAAAATCAAAATATTTAGTGTATCAAAATTTTGGTATAATGTAATGTAGTTAGTGTAGTGTAGGAAAGGCTTGTTGTGGTCATAGATCTAACCTAACCTAACCTTACCGATTTGAGTGATGTAAGAAAACCTAAGAGTAGGTATTATGTTTCATGAAAACTATACAAGTAAAATTGAAAAACTCTCAGTGCAATCGGCAGGGTTAGCTTAGGTTAGAACTGTGACCACAACAAGGAAGGAAAAAACAAAATATGAAAAAATAAAAAAAACAATGAAACCACCGTCAGTTTATTGACAATTGGCCTCAATCTCTATATAATTTAAGTCTAAAATTTCATAGCATCTATTGCAGTGTCAGTGGTATGACTGTGGTTTTGCTATGACATAAAATTAGCAGAATTATTACTAAACCGAATATTCGATATGATCTCTCGACCAAATCATTATTAGTCTAATGAAGCATTAGTTTAAATAAAAATAGTGCAAATGAAAATTCGGTGAAATGACATTATTCCAAATAAATTATGCATATTGATGATTATTTCTTCAAACTATTATACTTTTTGATTTTATATGTTTTGAACTTATACATTGTAAACTTATAGATTTTAAACTTATGCATTATGATATGTACCCGAAACGACACCCGCTCGCTCATCATTCGGTTAAGCCGGCCGTGCACATTAGGCTCTTTAGTGTTGGGCCAGTTTATTAATTAACGTGTCTTCATCATTAACAGCGTTAATCTCGGTTGCATCCAAAAAAAGTTAAAGCTCGGGCTCCGCTTTCTGACTCAGCCTCTTGATTTGGTTTAACGCGGTTTTTGCGAGTGAGACAGACGTCTGACCTCCCAATCCAGCGTCCATTAATCAGTACGTGTTCCAGCTAGCAAGCGATGTTGTCTTGGGCCCCGAAGATCTTAGCGGGGTCCATATACGTCCTAGTATTAACATGTATAGTGATGATTGACAACTAACTCAGGGCGGGTAACCAAATAGCTGCAATGGACATCATATAATCATGTTGTGCTCTGCAAACAGTATTTAGTATTCTATGAGAATACCAAATTAGAATTTATTTGTCTGTACGCCAATGAGTATGTACCTAGCCCAGCAACTTGATCCAATGTGTACAGCCGGCTTAAACTAGTTATAATTTATATTTGAGGGTATCGGTAATAGTATCGTCGATATCTTCAATTGTATATAAAAGGAACCTTGCTGGGTGAGGTGGGGCAGTCCGAAATCAGTCTGTGATACGTACATAGGTCGGAACAAAGTGCAAATAAGTGTTTTAGTCGGTACCGACATAGTGCTCTATAGAAGAGGTATTCATCTATCGTTATAGGACAACAGGTATTCATCAATTAATCAGGTAATCGTTATTTTATGTAATACATTTTGATATAGCCGGTATCACTCCCACAGATTTTTTTGTAATGTGGTTCGAATTGATTTTTGCGAGAGTGACTGCCCGACTGCCGTGTGAACTTCGTGGTAACAAAATGATTTATGTGACGAATTTGAACCCTACCGAAGGCAACGCATGCAATTTAACTATCTTAAGCTTAATCCTCCAGGGTTAGTGGGAATATTAGTAATTTGGGGCACAATTTTTTATAATTGTGGGTATATATTAAACTAAGACCACAAGACATCGTGTAAAGTGATTTCATCGTGGTCGGATCGCCGACGCATCCGACAAGCCGACCGTTCAACCAAATAGGAACGTCTGTAGCGTTCGTTCCGACCAGTGTTGCCGTTTTAGTGACTTTGTCACTAGATCTAGAGAGTTTTCGGGGCTTATGGTGATATTTTTTTAACATTCAGTGACAAAAAAAAATCTGGTAACATTTAGTGACTTTCTCACGATCATCACAGCATGCAGTTAAATAAATTTCGTCCGAATATTACTTTATGGCCGTCAAGCTGAGTGCCACCATTGTAACATGGTATGTGTCTGTAATGGTGACCCTCTTTTGGTGAGACTTTGCCTTCAGCTTACCATCAGGCGCGGCGAAGTCAAATTGACGTGTCCTATATTAAAAAAAATGTATATATATCACTCTGTCCAGTGAAATAATAATATTGCTATACCTACATATCTCTTTTATATATTTGTAAACTAGCCTTCCGCCCGCGGCTCCGCCCGCGTGCATCTCGGTTAACGCGACCTTTGCTCATATCTTCGGTTCTACTCAACCGATTGCGATCAAACAAACGTAAGATTTTAAGTCTGACCAAGCCCTTCCTAACAAAAAAACCGCATCAAAATCCGTCCAGTAGATTTTGCGTCCATCGCGGACAAACAGACAAACAGACAGGAAATGAAAAAAAAATATTTTCGTGTTCAGTATCGCTAATATTACATAACCTAAGTTTTTTTTTTTAAATATCTACAATGTACTAATATTCGATTGCCGCCAAAATATAGTTTAAAACGGAGTGGTATGTATTCTCTTTAATATAGCTTAGGAATTTTTATCTCTTTTTGATTGGTTTGAGTTTAGTTGCAATAGATTTACCTGTAAAATAAAGTCGTATGGCCAGAAATTTTTACCTGAGTGGAAAAATCAAGAAAAGTTCCAAAACTGGTTAAAACAACAACTGTAAGGGAACTCTGTCTGTCTGTCTGTTACGCTTTCACGCCTAAACCACCTATCAGATTTTGATGAAATTTGGTCCACAAATATTTTTACTACGCCACTAGAAAAATCCACCAGCCACTAAAAGCAATATTTCGCCACTAAATGGGCGGTAGAAACGGTGGTTTCTACCGCCCATTTAGTGGCTTTTCCACTAAACCTGGTGAGGTTTAGTGGAAAATCCACTAAGTTGGCAACACTGACCGACGCGGCGACGGTTGGCTGGCCGACCGTCAAAACGTCTGTGTAGCAATGTTGGATTGGTTGGTTGCTCCGTCGCGCGTCTGCGGCGGTCGAATGGTCGGGCCCGACCAAGTTGGAGCGTCTGGTTACTAGTATTAGTTTTATTAGGCGGTGTCGCTTGCAAACTCGACGCGGCAAGCCAAATCTCTCGTCTCTCTCTTTCATTGGCTTGCCGCGTCGCCACCGCTGCCGCGTTGCTCGCCACCGCGGCACCGCCGAGGCCTAAGGGCAATGGGGCGAAATTGGCTTCCGATAATTACGTTTATCAAACATACAGTCAACATACTAATATAGAATTATCGGACGTTGTCCTCACCTCACCGGCGGGGCAGTGACAGTCATTACCGTGATTGATGTTGGGGGAGGGTTTCAACTGGGATAACCGCTGTTTCAATGTATTTTGTGAATAGTAACGATCTTGTTCTGTTTACTGTAAGTTCATACCTGTCAAAAGTATTGTTACATAAATAGGTACATATATTATTATGTAATATTCACAGCTGACATAGGTACCTATATATAAAAAAGAAACACAAAAAAAACTTACGGAAAAAAAGAACCTCGTTAGGTTTGCCAAAATTAAAGAATTATAGGCGAATTCGATCGTGGGCATCGTTTGGATCGGATCATTTGCGAAATGTTTCCATGCAAAACCGGATCGATTAGTACACCGAATAGAAAATTTTAAAACGAAAGTTGAAATGATATAATATCTATACAAATAGCAAAATCCATAGGAAACGATATATGTATTTGCGTCAGTTATGCGTAGTTTCACTAATAAAGGACTTCACTCATCGAGATCATATCAATTAATAGGTACTACAATATTCGAATTTCAATATTCTTTGAATACTATCGAGGGTAGTTATTGAAAGAATTTTTATTTGTTATTTTTTTACAAAAACATATCGACTGTGTAATTTGAGTTTTTATTTATCAATCAAATGGATTTCTGTTTATATATAAAAATTTAAAAAACCCCCGACCCAAAAAATAACTATTACCTACCTTAGAGATGGGTAAATAGCCGGATGGTTTGGATTATTAGCGATTATAATCCATTTGTGTCCATTAATAGCCATCCAATGGATGGTAATCCTGCTATTAACGTATTGTAACTTTCGCACTACTATCACTTGAGTGAAAATCGCGGTAATTCTCTATTATTCTTATTATTAGAGTGACGAGTTTGGGAATGGGACGTTCTGCTAGCCAAAGAAAAACAATACAATATTTCGTTTTATTAGCCTTTTTCGGTGAAGATTTTCTCGTTAACAGTAGGTAAATAGTTTGAAACAGTGTATGATAGATATGAAATCCTAATTGTCATCAAACTACTTATGAAGTGTACACTTACAAACGAAAAGCAATTTTCCAGATCGGTCCAACCGTTATTACAGTATCCAATCCAATGAACAAGTAATTTCCTCCTATGTAGAGTTTCGGTCAACACCTTCCGTATATGCGGTTGCGCTCCGTCCGGTCCGTCTAAGCCCCAAGATTGCAATTATGTGCTGTATCTCAACATACGCCTAATAACTTATTGTATCTCTGATAGGGATTCTCTGTCCTTTTGCCGTCACACAATTAAACATTTGTAAATAAACAGTTGGAAACATTTATCGTGGCAGTACCATCGATTTTTTGTAAGACTTGTAAGTGCTAGAATCCCTAGTGACCATTTTCATTTCACTCTCACTACTACATGCTTTTATAGTGCCCTCACTAGTACTACATGATTCCCTATCTCTTTTCCTCTCTCCGACACTGATGTGATTTCCTCTTCCTGGAATTAATTCTGTACTGGTAACTCAATTCGTTAGGTGGAACAAAATGCAGCGAACTAAAAATTTTACTTTACGGAAAACTAACAGGGGTCGAGAAATTCCTTTGATATTTTTAAAAACTAGTTCGAGAGACAAGTTGTAGTTTATCTGTTGTTCAGTGTTACGAGCTTTAGTAATTATTTAGAGTTGAGGATGTTTCAATGCCCTTTAGTTATTTGTTTTGTAACAATGCTTTAAAACAGGAATGTGTTGTTCTCAGAATCCATGTGGGTGCATTGCATGCAAGTTTGTATATTCCAGCATTAAATCTATGAAAAGATTTGAATGTATGAGTGAAACTGGCTATTTAGGTATCATGCTTTTTTACTTCTTTTGGTGAAGAAGTCGTACCTCTTAATTTATTTGAAACTATTAAACTAGCAACACACGACGATATACTATCAATGTAGCATCACCAGTGTTCCATATGAAACCACCCCCCTGCGCTGTGACGCAATGTCAAAGGCTTTGTGAAGTCATGTAAGTGTGAAATGAGATCGGGAGCTAGTACATACTGAAGTGCGTTGCACGTAAAATGGACATGAACGTAGATGTACCTACCTACCGTACCGTTATGTACGTTTGATGGTAGTTATGTATCGACATGGGGATTGTATAAATCAGCGTGTTAACGATTTTTACTATGTGTTAAAATTTATGTTTCGACAAAAGTATGTAATTCCCATAGATTACCCAACAAGTTGAAAAAAGGTGAATTCTTTTCGAGGCACTAAGTTGTATTCCGAGAGGAACGAAGTATTACAATCCTGAGCGGATTAAGGGATACGAGAGCTGTGATGATTTCTTACACGTGTTAGGATCCTACTCTATTTTTTTTACTGACGAAATAATAATTACTCTTTAGTTAAGAATCAAATTTTATTAGTGGTAATACATACGTAAGCAGCAAATTTATTATTAATAGCTGCCGCTTTAACGCGAATAGACTGCGGAAGTGCGAAACGAGAGTTTCATATTTATCACTGGATGAAGTTATTTTAGGAGGAGACAAACAAAAACTTTTACAAGGAAAATTGCATTGCATTCCATGCAGTCAGTTATTACGTTTTGGTGATTTTTAGTACTTTTTTATAGCGAGAGTGCAACCGCTTAGCTTTTCTTTGTATAATTCGTATAACTAGTCGTGTATGTTCCTAATTCAATTTTTTTTTTCACTCGGTGATAAAAACTATAGGTAATAAACATACATAACATAAACTCACGCCTATATCCCCGAAGGGGTAGGCAGAGGTGCTAGCACCCACATTTCGCCGTTTATGTTAAGGTCCCAATGTAATAGGTGGCGAGCCTATTGCCATTAACCGGGCACTTATAAAACGGTGAAACATAGAGCGTTTTATTCACTGTTTCGGGTCCTCTGTCGAATGTCAATGGTAAAAATCAAATTTTAAGGCTCATTTACACCAGGTCGACAGTTGACTTCGGCGAACATCTTTCCTCTACCGAAGGCGGCGTAGTCGAAGGCATATTTACACCAGGTCGTGCACCGCCTTCGGCGAGCGACTTTGGTTTGGCGACTTTCGTTTGCCGAAGGCGTAGTCGAAAGTGCACCAACGACTTCGTCTACTGCCAGTTTACTAAAACCGTGTCAGTGTATTGAAATCGTGATTATGATGGGTCGTCACGTGCTGCAGAAGGGAATAGGAATAGTGTGCGAAATAATTGGACGTAATTCAGTTTGGTCAATCATGATTTAATTTGATCGACCGTTGTCGCCGTCAAAGGCGTCCGAATCACATACGACCGTGCGCCAGCCGAACTTCTGTCGACAATTCATTTACCGAAGGACGATCGTCGCCTCAATGTGTCTACACCGGGTTGGTTGTCGCCTTCGACTGGCAAGCGAAGTCGACTGTCGACCTGGTGTAAATGAGCCTTTATATTCTACGAAATTGTCAGTTCTGAAAAGTTAACGGTACACTATTTGCAGTTGTCTACTCGTATATTAAAATGTTGTACTGTAAATGCATATACATATCAGTTGCATGTAAACATTGGCCGTGCCATGTAAACAAATACCCGTACTTTTGAAAGTACCATTAAAAATATTTCACAGAAATGCACGCACAGCCTGTCCAATTTTATCAATCCGTATTGGTTGCCTTTTGATGTGTACAGCAGTGGCGAAGGGTGAAAATTTTAAAAAGGGAAGCCGGTGGATAAACATCTTTCCTCTTACAGAACGGCCAATAGCGTGTATGGAATTCTATTTCCATAAAACTTGTAAACTGTATCGTGATGTACCTATAAATTATTACCTTTCATTTGATACCCAACACGGGTATATTTGAAAAATATTAGATTTTGCATTGCCACTTGCTGAACCGATTTTTATGAAACATAGCTAAGAACACTTTCGACTTAACCATCTTTCAAACAAAAGAAACAGAATCGAAATCGGTTCAGCCGTTTGGGAGCTACGATGCCACAGACAAACTGACACACACCCATAGACACGTCAAACTTATAACACCCCTCTTTTTTGTCGGGGGTTAAAAATAGCAATAAACTGAGTTTTAAATAAAACATATTAAAAATCACATTAAGATTATTTATGTTTAGTTAAGTACCTAACCAAATGGAGTATAGTTCAAAAGAATATACCTACGTCCATCTGCGTTGAGACTGTATATGGTAGAATGTAGAATGTGTACCTACCTACCTATACCACGGCTGCCCAAATTCAAAACCCAGTAAGGGACATTTTTTACGAAAACACTTTTTTCCATATTTCGAACTTTCATAGGGAACCGCATCGACTTGGGAAGACACCTGCTTTAAAATCTTACAAAATAACAGATATATTGACACCATGAAAAAAAAACACTTACTGGGTTTTGAATTTGGGCAGCCGACCAACTTGAGGCCAATTACATCAAATACCATTCTCAATTACTAAAAAATAAGTTTGAGACATGCACACTCATCGCTCTCTGTTTTGTTACAGGACAATCCTCGGCGTCGCAATACCCGGCGGACAGCGCGTCCGCCTCCGCCTCCTCCGGAGTTGGCGCCGGCAGTGGTGGACCGCCTGGGAGCACCAGCGGCCTAAACGCCAAGTCGTGCCGGGTCTGCGGCGACAAGGCGTCTGGTTACCACTACGGTGTAACCAGTTGCGAAGGGTGCAAGGTAACTTTTTTTTATATAGAACACGTCTATTAAATTTCACCTCGCCTGATGGTAAGCTGAAGGCTAAGTCTCGGTAATGAGGGTCACCATTATACTTAGACACGTACCATGTTACAATAGTGGCACTCAGCTTGACGGCCTCATCAGATGCTTTTTCATGCCCCGCTTAAAGGACCCGGGACTGTAGGAAGAGGGAAACACGTGTACTGGTAACAGGACTTAATGGTGCGGCAGAAGAAGGATTTGCCGAACCACTTGATTCTTGACGGAATATTCTGCACTATATGCGGGTGACATCTAAGTCCTGCACCTGTTGTCCTGTGTGGGAAATGACCATGGAGAAGGCATATTCTGTCCTCCGTGGAAATGACAAGTAATCCACGATCTTCAAAATGTTGGTCTCAAAATAATAGATCTGCAGCCATAATTTTTGGCGATAGATTTGGGTATTATTTTGTCAAGACCGTTAACCGGGACTGCTGGAAGGATAATTTTATTATGATAAAGAATAAGGATCTCTTAAAAATGTTGTAAACTTTTTTTATACATTGTTAAATACTCATTTTAAAAGTTTCTATAGATGTTTTAATGATGACAACTAGATTTATTCCTTGAAGTCCAAGGAATACAAAGAAAGGAAAGGTAAATCTAAAGGCACTCCGCTAATTTATAGAGGACGAAATAAAATTCGACGCAATACGTTGCTAAGCAACGTGCCACGTGACGGTTGCGAACTGCGAAGATATACGAGTTTAAAGTATACTGCGGTCACGTTGCCTACTGAATTTAAAAAAAGAATACCCCAGTGAATGACGTCCTGTAAATGCGAAACCCTTCATTCCGTACCATATTTGCCTTTGAGCCGTGGCGACGACAGGATGCTCTCGGGGGAGATATTCAAAAGGTGACTTACGTAAGTCATATATTGAGTGCAACCACATTGATCCATAACGTGCTAATATTACAGGGATTCTTCAGACGCAGTATTCAAAAACAAATCGAATATCGGTGTCTCCGCGACGGCAAGTGTATGGTCATCAGGCTGAATCGAAACAGATGCCAATTCTGTCGATTTAAGAAGTGCATTGCAGTCGGGATGTCTCGAGATTGTGAGTACTTCATATACTTATTGATGTTCATGCTTCTCAAAGCTTAACCCTCTCATGCATTGTAGATTGATAACCCCTGTTCAGTAGTTGCCCGTCGTTCAAATGTTTGGAAGCAAAATTGTTTTAGAATAATTCCAATTGTATTAATGCATCATTCTACAATCCTATATGCATGTAGTAAACGTCAAAAATCTGTGTGCAGAAATGCATTCGAGTTCGGTTCCTATCAATGTGTAAAACTTAGCCTCTTCTTAGCCTGCCGAGAAGCTTACCAGATTTGTTTTATGGACAGCTTGTTGTAGTCATAGGAAAGGTTATCGTCCGATCAAGTTATTCAACTTGCAGCAGTTTATGCCTACATAATGATAATACATTTTGTGAATTCAACTAATCACAAAAATTAAAGGATTTTTGTACAAGTAATTCCGAATCATTTGGTAATTCAGATTTTCAGGAGAATTTCAACAGGCTTTAAATAAAATAAAACCGGCCAAGTGTGAGTCGAACTCGCCCATGCAGTGTTCCGTAACAGCAAAGGCGAAAAATGCGGTTAATGACGTATTAAAAAAAAACTACTTACTGGATCTCGTTCAAACCAATTTTCGGTGGAAGTTTACATAGCAATGTACATCATATATTTTTTTTATATTGATCATTCTCTTATTTTAGAAGTTAGAGGGGGGAGGGGGACACACATTTTTCCACTTTGGAAGTGTCTCTCGCGCAAACTATTCAGTTTAGAAAAAAAAATATTAGGAACCTCGATAGCATTTTTAAGGACCTATCTATAAATACCTCACACGTATGGGTTTGATGAAAAAAAAATTTTGAGTTTCAGTTAACTATGAGTACCCCCAAAATTTAGTGCTTTTTTTCTATTTTTGTATGAAATTCTTAATGCGGTTCACAGAATACATCTACTTACCAAGTTTCAACAGTATAGGCTTTACAGTTTCGGAGAAAAGTGGCTGTGACATACGGACGGACAGACAGACAGACGGACTGACAGACATGACGAATCTATAAGGGTTCCGTTTTTTGCCATTTGGCTACAGAACCCTAAAAAATGAGTATTGAGCATAAAAACAGTTGATTTTATCAAAGATGTTGTCTATTTTTTTTTTATTACTGACTTGAAAACTCTTGCGTTCCATATTCAATCCATGATAAAGGTACCTACTATGATCACGTCATTTCCGTTAACATTATATCTTAGTATACAACCTTACTAACATAATTATGAAAAATAATCTGATCAAACCAGATCTCAAAACTAGATACTTAAAACCACAATGGTCAACGTTGTTGCACTAATAGCAAAAAGACTCTTCTCCGAATTACAACCACTTGAAAATTACCTATTTTCATGTGGAAATCCCCACGGCTCTTAATGATGGCACCATCAGCCTTCAATGGGCTTGTGTATGACGCCACGCCGTCTCGGTCCTCAATAACCAGTATGTAAGGTAGGTACCCGATACGGCATAATTCTCGTCTGACTGTACCATTTCACGGCTTATTTCAAAAGAAATACCTCAAGGGGCGATTCACACCACCAGAATATTTATTTAAATGTCAATTTTTAACTCGCCCCGTGGCAAGGGGCGAGTCACTACACCAAAATAATAAATAAAGGGGCGAGTGAAGCATTTTAATAGCAAGGGGCGAGATTCAGGGGGCGAGCGGGGCCTAAGCCTAATTCTCGCACCTCGACTGACTGGCACGTAAGGGACAAAAATAGTATTGTTTTATTTGCTGACGATATTTCGTTAATATTTAAAATTAAAAGATAGCATGATAATTATGACAAAGTAAATAATACAATCATAAAGGTATCATTCCGAAGCCGACGCGCGACACGTAACAAATGCGCGTAATTCATTGCGGTTTCCCAATGGTCACCTACCTTTATCCGTATCGAAGTTTAACAAGCAGTGGGTTCGCTATATCTGCTGCATGCCTTTGTCGTTGTCGTATGTGGTCGGCACCAGAATCATACCTTAAGACTACTTCATCGGTTTAGTACAAATAATCTTTATTATATTTATTTAATAAGTTTTAAAGGAAAAAGTCTAAATGTATTTTGCCCTACTATGTGGAAACCAATGTACAACTTAATGGACAAATGTTGAACCTTGTGGAATCGACAGTGTTGACAGTTGACAGGTTCGAGTATTGATGCGGTGGGGATCACCATATTGAAAAAATTGCTAGTTGATTAAATTTTGTTTCCTACACCCCGTGAAAAGATTAGGACTTTAACAGACGTGGATAAGGCTAAAATAGTTTACTGTCACTAAGTATTTTCATAGTATCATGAGCTACGTAATTCTCTTTTGGGATAATTCTGCGGATTTGAACTTATGTTTGTGGGTGAATATTTCATTTCGCGCATATTTGAAGTTTTGAAGAAAAATTAAAAATATATGCCAAAACCTGTTCTTTATATATTTTTTGTAAAGTATTTAATAGTTACTTCTGAATTATATTGAAGGGACAGCAATAAGTCTTTTATCCTTTGAGATTTTGAAGTTTCTATTTTTTGCGAGAACGGTAATGAGATTTCATATGTACGGCTATTAGATCTCAGGATACGGTAGTGAGGTAAATTAAAATGGTAATTAGAAATAAAACAAATGTTTGACAAATCAGCCTCTTATTGAGAACTTTGTATTCAGTCTTTCATACAGCTGATTACAGCCCCGGATCTACAATTTTTTTTAGGCGGGGCAAAAGCTTAAAATGCCGCCCCCACCCATGTTTTTGTAGTGTGTAAATCCCTTCGGATATAGGGGGGGGGGGGTCCGAATGGATTGGACATCCATGTGTTGCACATCGCGCCATGCCGCTTTTACTAGGATGACCGGTATCCTGTCACCCCCAGACTAGCCCTCATAAAGCTTGGAGTCGAAGGTTTCTACCTTCGACTCTCTCGCCCCATCGCTGTGAGCAAAAGGTTGAGCGAGAAAACTCCTCTGAGGGCCTGTGTCAGCGTATTCCACACCGGGCACCCCACCAGCGTGTGCAACCCTGACTCCTCGCTCGCATCACAGTGACGATACACAGACATTGAATCCTTCCTGATCCGAAACAGGGACGTGGACCACCATGAAACTCCCACTCTCGGAGATCATCTGCATAAGCCAGTACGGCAGGCTCCCGTGTCATCTCTCTAGCCAGTCCTCCATGATGGGTCTTACTGCCGATAACACAGCGTGCCCTGCGCTCAGTTATCCAAGTCGTTCCCTCTAATTCACCATGATGTCCTCAACGAAACTCGAACTTCACAGCCTTGATTTCTCGAGGCTCGGTTCCTGTCCCTGTTCCTGCGTCAACTTTGACGACTAATACAGCAATTTGGAGACTAGACTTCGGAGAATAACCCTGAAGTCCCATTGGCTGTCGAGTACGAGCTTCAAATATTTCATTCAGAGCTTGATGCTGATAGAAATTGCTTCCACTATGAGGCACCATCCCTAATGTGGCACGCTCCATGGCCCATGGAAGAACAGAGTCACGGTTTTATGCAGATCCACCTCGAGACTCAACCACCAAATCTGCTCCACGACTTGGGATACTACGCTTTACCACGGCCAGCTTCAGGGTCGTTTCGTGGTGGTAGCGCCGCACGCCGTAACGAATCTGTCATCCACATAACACTTGGTGTCAGTACCGTCTGTGAACTCATTGCGGAACACCCAGTCCTATCCGATGTTCCACAGGAGCGACGACAAGACCGATTCCTGCGGAATACCGCATGACATTTCATGTCATGCGGTATGTCATCTAGCCAACAGTGATGGCTAAGGCCGGTCACTGTTTGGTAGATGACGGCTCACTCCGTTAAATACGCCCCAAGCATGCGATGAACACGACGAACAACACGGCTAACATTATCTCGCCCCGGGCCACCGCATCCTTCACCTCATCATGTGCATGATGGTATCTATGGTGGAGTGCAGTCAGCTGAAGCCATATTGGCCATCCGCCAGCTCCGGCGGCACTCAAGAGTGGTACCCGATGAGGCACTTAGGATAAAAATCTTTCAAAGAAGCAACACTATGGGTCGGTAGGCGGACGTTGAGTCCGCAGGGCGCCCTTTCGGACGAGGATCAGTTTCCCCGTCTTCCACAGTTGCGGAAACTAGCTCCGCTGCAAACATGCGCTAAGAAGCTCTGTCAGTTGTGGCTCGAGAACTTCTTCGACTAGAGCAAGGACTCACTCCTATCCTGGAATGCCAGATGCGTCTGATGCCGGGCTGGTTTTATTAGCTAGCCAGCTCTAGTTCTACCGAAGTAAGGCGCCCCCAAGGGGGCGGCCTTTCCAAGTCCAGGCCGGTTTTGCCGCCCCCTGATGTTGCCGCCCGGGGCACGTGCCCCGGCTTGCCCCCCCCTAGATCCGGCCCTGGCTGATTACACTCGTATAACTACGCTTAAGATCAAAACAACATTATCTATCTTCTTCTTCTATATCTTCTTAAATATAAATATCAATTGCTGTTCGTTAGTCTCGCTAAAACTCGAGAATTATGAACAGAATTTTTTTCTGTTCTTTCTCTTTAGATATCTTTGGTGTTCTTTTTCCTTCTGTAAAGCGTAAAGAGCGGGATCTGATTTAATATTTTCATAATCTTTTCTGCGGGTTAATTTGGCTGTTTCTAATATTTCTTCTCTAGTTTTCTTTTTCCTTGGCATTGTGATCTAAAATATAGTAAATTACGGTACAAGTGAGTAAAGTTCATGACTACCGCTGAGGCGCCATTGAGACCCGAGCCGTCTGGTGAGGGTCTTAAGAAAGCCGAGGACGGTAATCACCAATACACACGTGTGGCATACGAATTTTTACAAAGCACGAATAAATTAATACTACAAGTAGTAAATAAACAATACTATGAATTAATTCGTTATCCTATGCGCACGCATCTAACAATTATGTATTTAACTTTTTTTTACCTTGTTTCTTTTCTGAAAATAAATACTTACAGGATTGGTTTAGAAAGAGAAAAGAGAATCTACCTCAGGCGGGACTCGATCCCTCGATCATTCCCTTACAAAAGGAATAAAAAGGAATCTATAACTCACTTGTGAATAATAGCAATGAAAAAGTCACATTTTCATAACAGGTGTCATTACGTGCCTAATTGAGGTGAAATAATAGCAATTTTATGAGCGAGTGTGTTGTAAAAATTATAACGACTTTGTAAGAACCTATACGAAAAACAAAAACACAATGCCTAATAGGTTTTTACTCCAATGAACTAGAAAAAATAATTACCGTTCGTTATGTTGGAATTATTGCCGGTGTCTTCTCAGGCCGTGGCCGCTTTCGAACCAATTAATTATATACAAATACTTAATATAACTACAATGAGCCTAAGCTAGCAGAGCAAAACCTTCATTACCTACCAATCTTGTTTGGCGTCTAAATCTTCTCGTATTTTATAATAACATATTTAAGCAAGTCTCATATTATATGTACATACCTACAAGACGTGCGTATGTCTACTTAATTAAGACTATTTGAAAGGGAATCCAAAGTACGTTGATGGGGGATGAATAAGGAGGTCGGTTGGGAGATATTCACTCACTATGAAATATCAGTTCATTTAAAACTATAGGTAGATATTTTCGCCAAAAAGTGATTAGGTGCGTTCTACCGAGTTGTACGGTGATGTTATAGAGTGACCAATTAGCAAATTACATATATTCTAACGTTAAATTTCGCGCCCACGTATAAGTACGTACACATGTTAAATTATAATACTTTATGCAAAAAAATAAAATAAAGAATTGTCCGCGTATTAAACTTTGTGGTGAATTACCAAACATATTTTCCCACCTCCCGAGCTTCCAAACGTTTGAACATAGGTACATAAACCATTATTGTTAAGCAATTCAATATGACATCGTCTCTTGGATTAACTGACCTTTTGTTTCCGCTTCACCGACATCTTTCATCACTTCTACCTCTTTCTATGCATAATAAACAAACTGAATGAAATTGGTCCATAAGTAACGTTCAGCCTACGGGCTAAGCCGAACTGTATCCCAATCAATAGCCACCGTGAGATCGGAAAAACTAAACCGAGTATAAGCAGGATGTTAAATAATTGATTCATTCGGACCACTGTGCGGTGCTAATGCGCAAATAGCGGCACCTATTTTCCAATTGTCGGTGGGAGGGCGCATCCGATTGCAATTCACAGATATGGATGCACCGACCTATTTAAGCTGCAGTGCACGCTATATTGTAATAAGACACCTTCCCCAGCCGTGAGATATGGCCGTGTGCCCAAGCGCCCCCGCGAGACTGTAGCCGCGGAAAGTATACCCGACATGAGCAAGAACCTCAACGCTGCCTCCGCAGCGCCCGGCGTTGAGGTCATGGACCAAGACTTGCTGCGCCACGAGGTTGGCAAGGAGTTAGTCAAACTTGTCACTGCAGCTCACCACTGTAACAACAGCTATACAGATGAGCTCAAAAGGACGTTGCACCATCAAACCATCATCCTTAAGGATGAGGAATCAGATAATGAAGGTACGCATTTAGTTTAACCTCGGTCGTGAGGCCTTGTTTTAACTTTTTCAATCCGGGCCACTTTGTACATTTTTTTTGTGTTATTTTATGTGATCGGCTTACTGGAGAATATTGAAACTAAATGAATATAAAATCTCGAATACACAGTAAGTACTTTTCACCAGGTTTTGTAATAAAAACATACGGAAAATTTATTTGTTTGATCATAAGCTAGTCTGGTTTAGTAAACATTGGATAGGTCTTTTCAAAGTGGATAATTTTTTAGCTGTTTACATATCAATCGTGTTATTTTGTGTGATGTTCCTAAACTTAATTAAAATAATTTTAAACTCCAATCAGTATTTCAATAAAAGCATAAGTAGGTATATAATACAAGAATCATAATTTCGGTGTTAGCTTTATAAAAATAGTTCTTATACTTAATTATGATAATTTAAACTAAATTAATAAAATTCTCTCGTGTCGTATAAGTAGTATTGTTCCAATCGGTGTTTTAATAAAAAATACAAAATACAAGAATCTGTATTTCGGTTTTAGCTTTTTAAAAATTTCTATTATATGCTCAAAATTGATATATTTTATAGTAAATTCTCTCGTATAGTATTATTTCAGTCAGTGTTTTAATAAAAACATATTCTAAAACGCGGATAGCATTTAAGCTGAGAGGCGGCCGCTATTCTGTATGGATGTGTGAGAAACCTTGTACCTACCTATATCAGTGTTTTTGTACAGAATAAAAAAACTTTTTCTTTCTTTCTTTCTTCCTAAGAATGATTTTCGGTGTTAGGTTTTTAAAAAGTAGGTACTTTGTCAAACTTTTCATGCGGGACTTCGTCCGTTTAAAAGATAACTAAGTTATTCTGTGATTTTCTTTTACTGGAGATAATAATTTAAATTGGGATATATAACAAACCGTGCGAATAAATAATAAATGGATGACTGATAATGAGTTACTTTAATACTAAACCGAGCAGCGTTAAATTATTTTTGCGAAACATTTACTTAACCAGCGATAATTGTGAATGATTAAAAAATCGTAAAATAGCTGCTAATACCTAGTGTGAAACAGTCTAATTTTGCAACTAAAATTCCAAGTAACTGAATTAAAATATTAAACTGGGCGAAAAAATACTGAGTGGGCAAAAAAAATACTGAGTGTAAGTGTGTTGCTAAATTTTGAAGTTATGGGGATTCGAATATAGCGCGCCCCAACTTGGATAGGTTTGGTGAGAGGCTAAGTCAGGAGCGGAGCTCCCGCTTCAGCCTTCGTGGTTATTTTTTTATAACCATCCAGAAATAATAGCTCCGAAAGGTTATATTTTCACTTATATCGAACATAGTCCCCTACAATTTTGTTCGTTTAAAAAACCGCTCAAAAAAGCTGATTACACTCATCGTTCTGAATAACACGTACCTACCTCAAATTCGTATTTTTACGCCTTTTTCAATATTTGCTTTCGCCCTCAGTTTTTCGCTCACTTAGTATTTTTGTACGCAACATTCAGTAATTTTGACACCCATAAATTCAATTTATTTTCGCTCGTTTAAACACACGCCATTAAAATTAGATGAATAAAATTCGCCTGGACGGCTTCGGGGACATATAAAAATGAAGTTATAAAATAAATCAATGGATCTTATCAATGCTACACAGCTATTAAAACAGTACCTTCGTTTTCATTAATCCGGGCACTTTCTCAGAATCTGTGCAAACGACACTTTGCATTTTACATAAGTACTCGTACCTACCTATATTGTCACTTGTTTTTGTTATATGTAACGAAATGGTCTTTCAAACTAAGTAAATAATTAAAATTCTTCAGGCATTATTTTTCAGCATTTTGGAAGACGCGTGCAAATATAACACTTAAGAAATGAGTGAATGGTAGCTTGATAGACACAGTTAGGAACAGCTTGATAACAAAAAGAAATATGTGGTGACCTAGATAGAACAGAAGTTAGAAACCTGTGTTAGAAGATAACAAGTTCGAGTGCAGTAGTAAAGGTGTTAATCATTTTAGATCTCCAAAATTTCGTGGATCATAACTAGAAATGCTAAAAAAAAATAAGTCCTAGTCATAATTGGACGAAAATTGCTTAAGTCTAACAGATACACGATATCGTAATATATACTTTTTATACGACTTCAAAAAGGTTTTCAATTTGATGGGTTTTTTTTATGTATGTACACCGATTACTAGTCGAGTAGAGTCGGTGTCAGCCTACAAATAAACTTTTATGCCAACGACAACATACTAACTATACTTTATATGTAATAACTGTAATAAGTGTTCGGCCACAGTGCGGAGGAGGTTATGTCGGACTCGAACCGACTAAAACGCACGCACGCACGTGAAGTTACAAACCTACCTTGGCTGACACCAACTCCAAAAGTGACAATAATTTGTAATAAAGTTTTTGAAGAATACCTACACAATTATTTTGAACTTTTTAGTGAATTTTATTTTTATTGGAATAGTTATTTGAAGTCGATTTTTTGAAACGTATTTTTTTTTGTCTTTTAGTGTTATAGTATGACATTAGGTATTATTGTATAGATATCAATCTATATAGCAGACTAGCTGACCCGGTGAACTTTGTACCGCCATATTTTTTAGCCCGTTTAAACCTTCCCCGGACATCCACGAATATTTCAAGACTAAAATTATCCAAATCGGTCCAGCCGTTCTCGAGTTTTAGCGAGACTAACGAACAGCAATTGATTTTTATATATAAAGAAGATAGACATAACATTGTGATCCTGTATCTTGATCCAAGCACAGATAGATTTTAGTCAGGAATATCAGTAGTCTATGCGGGTGGAGTTTTCCTAAAAATAATATCTAGTAGTAGACATTAATTCATTTACCTTTACTATAGCTTTACTTTAGCTATAATACAAGAGATAATTAATTATTAAAATATAATTATGTAGGTTAGGGAGGTGTGCCCATAACGGGTAGGTACCCTGCTTAAAACGGGGATGTCCCTGTGTATGCCAATATCGCACGTTAATTAATTATGTCAATAAAAATGTAGGCACCGTATCTAAATATTTTCCAACATTACTCGGGGACAGTGAGATAATTAATAGTCATATTATTTTAAACTTGAAATACAATTTGGATTTGTAAAATTGGTGACAGTTTACACATCAAAAGTACAGTTTCTAGGTCATTAAATCGATGAAAGCTCGCTAATGAGCGTTTTATTCGGAGCGTCTGTTAGTGGTTTCACTTATCAACGGGAATACGCCTCACAAAGGCATTTCACGATACATATAAATTAAATTGAAGCAAATTTCGTTGCGGAAGGTGGGACGCCCCCCTACCGTATGGACCGACAGTCTTTTTTAATGGGATGGGAATGTTCTGCTAATTGCCCTACCTGGACACATCCTGGTTATTTATTTTAAATGTCATTGTTCCGTATATTATGTTAAAATAGTGCAACAATTCAATTCAATTCAATTATTTATTTTGCGTAATATGGGTTTACATGATGTCATTGTACATAATTATTTGTCTCACCATACTCGACCGCCAATGCAGCATGCAAATACAATTTAAGGCAGACATTATTACAGTTCCATGCAGTATTCTACCGCTCTCTATCTCATATTTTAGTAACAAAATAAAATAACATAACAAATTAGTCAATCAAATTCTTCAATACAGTAGGTCAGTTACATCAGTCACATACTTCATTCATTATAATCGACTCATACATTATTAACAATATGTCAATATTTAAAAAAATGTCAATGTAAAAAATGTCAGGTTTATAAATAAATTGTAAATTAAATAAAAAACAGAAAAATGCATAAAACAAAGCAGCCAAGAGTATCACAAATAATAGCGTTTCAAAAATTATCTGCTAAGAAATCTATTATGTCGTAGTAACATTTACAGCATAGCATATCCTTCAAGGTCTTTTTAAATCGATTGATGGGTAAGTCCTTGATGGTTTTGGGTAACTTATTGTAGATCTTAGGGGCTAGGCAGAAGATGCTCTTGTTCATGAGTGTCGTTTTTGCACTTTGTATTCTTAGCCTGCTGATATCTCTTTGACTGCGTGTAGAACCATCAGCCAATCGGGGAAACAGTTCTGGATGGGATTTTACAAATATGGCAGTCTCATAAACAATATTACCTAAATAGAGACACAGGGGAAACGTTTGTCGGAGTTATGTTTCAGACCCCAATATTCGGGTTAATATTTGCAGGTCTACAATAAAAATTAAGAAAATGGTCAGACTGCAATCATCATTTCGTTATGAGAAATTACATTATCGTGATAAGATTGATAAGTAGGTAATGTCCATTTGTATCTCGGAAATGAATTAATTAAATTGACGTGTGCATACCATACCTACCCACATTATAATAATAAAATTATGATTGGTTACGTAGGAGCCATCTACCGAAACTCTTCCGAACTAGGGAAACTGTGCTGGGAATGCTGTTTGTTACAATAATTTATATAAAAACATTATTGTTAATGCTACTGGACTTATGCAATGATGAAGGTTATAAAATGATAAAAGGGTTGTGTAAGGCTGCATACTGACCGGTGTAACACTGTAGGTAACATTCGCTGTGAGCATGTCGTAACGCCATGTGCCGTAAATCCACGCACGAGCAGCTCGTTCTCGCTTATTCTGAATTCATGTTACATTCATGTTACATTACGATGTGACACCGGTCATAACACAAGGTGTGATTCCGTAGCCGACCGCATACGACCACTGCCGACGCACGCAGCACATGCGCGTAATGCATTGCGGTTTCTCAATAGTCCCTAGGCCCCGAATCAGATCAGCATCGAAGAACCGGTATTTTCGAAATCGTTTTTCTTTTTAACTATAATACCTACAGATCTGGAATTTACATGCCTGCATACCTACTACAGGCTATACAGAGTAATTTCTTCTGTTCATAAATTAAATAAAAAAGGAAGAAATAGTTGAAAAGAGCTTCTGAACATCACTCTACTCTTTCTTATAAAACCAAATATTTTCTACAATATGTATCCAAATAATCTAAAATTTCACATGTATCTATGTTAAATAAGTGTATTAGCATGACGTGATCTTCTTAGTTAGTAACCGTCGCCTATAAAGTTATCTATTAAAATTACTTTTACTGATTTTTACGGTTCAAATTTGAGCGCATGACCTTGAGCATTTGTATGGTCAAAGTCATTCGCGTATGTAAACACCTCAACGAACAAGTAGTGGGTATGTGCTGCATACGTCTGTCGTTGTCGTATGCAGTCGGCTACGGAATCATACCTTTATGGTCAACATCTTGTTACTACTTAAAGCGTCGGTAGCTTAGTGGTTAAGGAGTCGGCCTTACGATCGAGAGGTCCCGGGTTCGAATCCTGGCCATTACACTACCGACGTGAACCCACTCCTAGCACAAGCAATTTAGCTTAGTTGGAGGGGTTAACGGGAATATTAGTAACTAGCTGTTGCCCGCGGCTCCGCCCGCGTGGAATTCTGATCCCGTTCATCGCTGATATATAGCCTATGTGTTAATCCAGGGTATAACCTATATACATACCAAATTTCAACCAAATCGGTCCAGCCGTTTATGCGTGAAAGTAACAAACATCCACACATCCACACATCCATTCTCACAAACTTTCACATTTATAATATTAGTAGGATTTCGGTTGCTAATATTCTTAAAAAAAAAAAAAAACAAAACTTTAAATTCTGATAGGTACAATATGCCGATTCTGTTACAAAACTCTCGAAACTTTTAGATTAAATATACATTTTTAGAACGGGTTCAATTCATTCTAATAATAACTGGAATTCGAACTCACGACCTAGTTACCGACGATGGTAACTAGGCCATGCCGTGTAGATTGACCGCCCTAATTGTCTTTAAAAAAAGTGATATTTGGTACCCACCTTTAGTGTGGACGATAACACAATTTAAGACAATTAAAGTGTTTGAATTGATCTCAATACCAAGGTATTAAGATCGATGGAAACTTTTTAATTGTCTAAGACCTTTTTGAGACATTGAGACTTAGTTATGATCATTTCTGATGCTGACTGTACCGGAAACTAATAAGTCAAATGAAATACGGTCAAACATGAAATAACCTAAGTATCATTAGGTAGATAATTATGTGTCACTCAATTGACGCTGATACTACTGCTACAATGGTTTCCAAGTCTCCATAAACAGCTCCGACTGTCTCCTATTGTCTTATTATGACCGTTGACTATTAAATTAATTCAAATAAGTTCTATGGAGACTTATTGATGCTTAATAATTTGTCAAAAACCTTAACAGAAGAATTGATGTAGGTAATCTTTAGAGCCCTACTACTTAGCCGACACACGTCGAACGAGCGAAGCCGGGCGCTTCGACTGTGGAATACTTCGAAATACCGTATCACCTCTACCCTTCCTGCCGGCCATAAATGGCCGTAATTTATTAGATTTCAAAATAGGTGATGATATAGGTAATAACCTCTAAGGCCCCGGCTACATCTCTACGGCACGGCACCGTAGAAATTCACGGCGCCGCGCCGTGCTACGGCGCCGTGGAAAGTGTGACTTAAGGGAGGGCAATTCCCCAATTAGAGTAGTCGACTTCATAGTTCGACATCAAAAAAACTGTAACCTGAAAACGAAACTTTACGAAGCTTTACGAACGTAAAAGTTCTGAAGTAAACATTTATATTTTATCCCTTTCACACTAGTCGCGAGCTTGACGGATGACGTCTCGGTTTGATTGAAATGGCGATATTAATTCAGAGAAAAATTCAGTGTGGCGTACCATATGAAAATTTTCCCTAAATAATTATTGTTAAATTACATCTGAAATGTCTTTCACGATTAATTCTTTTTCGGATAAAATAACGCAAATGTGAGAAGAAAGTGAAGCCATACCAAAAAATAAGGATAAGAATAAAAGCCAAATTGCAATTTGAACTTAAATTAGAATAAAAAACGAATTGTAACGGATTCTATTATTGTTTCTATTTTTATGTAAATATTATAACAAGACGTTGACCATGGCTCCGCTTGCATGAAATAAAAGAGATCCTATTTCCGCAATCCCCAAGAATCTAATTTCGGGATACCTAAATTGTATTATTTCAAATTAAGAGGGTGTTACATACCTCCAAAGGCCACGGTAACCACTTCCCATCAGGTGGACCGTGTGCTAGTCTGCCACCTAAATCGTATAGAAAAAAGATCTATCTCCCTGCCTAGCGATTATGTCCTTTATTATGGGTATCTGAGAGGATTTTCGCTCAACAAAAAGGACAGATTTATAGTTTGGATGACAATATAGGCTACATTTTATCCCTGTATAGGTTCCTCTAGATAGTTTTTATAATGACTATCGCATTGAGATTAAAAAACCCGACCGCAAGCTACTTTCGACCTTAATGACATTTCTTAAAAAATATGTTTTTTGACATCTATAGATGACGCTGATCTCGAATATGAAAAAAAACTGGGTATTAGTTGCCGTCGATAAGGTCGAAAATGGCTTGCGCCTATTTTTTACATTGACTATAACCCAGAGACTCCAAAAATACGTGCAAGCCATTTTCGACTTTATCGACGGCAACTAATACCCAGTTTTTTTTCATATTCGTGATCAACGTCATCTATACATGTCAAAAAACGTATTTTTTAAGAAATGTCATTAAGGTCGAAAGTAGCTTGCAGTCGGGTTTTTTAATCTCAATGCGATAGTCATTATAAAAACTATCTAGAGGAACCTATACAGGGATAAAATGTAGCCTATAATGTCATCCAAACTATAAGTCTGTTATTTCTTTATCGTGTGGGTATCCCTTCGGATGCCCACAAAAAGGACATAACAGTACAGCAGGATGGCTGGTACCTTATATACTCGAAATGCTTAAAAGTGTACGCCAACGCGCATCTTAGATCTTCAGATAACTAAAATATGTAATACGATTTAAATTATACATAATTATTATTACTGTCTAAAGTTCATTTTTGATATTAGCAAAGAAGTTCACCTCATTAATTAAAATCTTCCAAATGCATGGGAAAATTAATTTTTATTTGTATTGACAACCCTAAATTTGACATAGTTTGTAATTTTTATAATACGTTTCGTAATCTTATTTCAAGAAATGTAAATATAGAAAAAATAAAATTAAGCGTGAAATGTAGTTCCGTTTGTTCTTTGATATTTGAGGCTGAAAAACGCACTCTTTCATCATATATTTAATACGTTTGTTGTCTCACTGTCACTTCTTGGTTGACGTATCATCAGTCTTTGAAAGACGCGATTCGAAACATAGGACCGTGATCCTATGTTGTGTTGGGGCGGATTTTCGCGTCAATTGCGTATCTAGTTACTAATCAGAATTGCGACAATGCGCCACCCACAAAAAATATGTTTTTAATAATGAATTCGTAATTTTATGAAATATTATTAATATTATCACTGAAATATTAAAGTAAAATGTTGTAATATAAATAATATTATAATTCATGTAAATTAATAACATTGACGTATTTTTAGTAAGACACTATATATGTCATTGCGCGCTCGCCAACTGAGAAATTTCGATTGAGAATCGGCCCCTGCAACACACCGTCCACTTTTTGTAGCCATTTTGTAGCTCGGCGCCGTGAATTTCTACGGCGCGGCGCCGTCGCCGTCGACGGCGACGGCGGACGGCGCCGTGCCGTGGAGTTGTGGCCGGGGCCTAACCTTGCTGGATAAACAGATTATATTTGAATTTAAGAAACAAATGAATTTTTCAATTCGAACCAGCAACCAAACAAAGTCTTCAGCTTTTTTGAAATTTTAAAGCAATTGCTTTTTTTGTTTTTGCATACTACTGAATTAGTATGCAAAAACAAAAAAGCGAAAAATAAGTTCCGGTTAACCATTTCACTTTTCATCACACTTCGAACCTTAAACTCTTTAGGCTTTTACATTAGAACATTAGGTACAGTACGATTAAAATTAGTTGAACATTCGGTTAACCTCGGTAATTGTCGTGAATCCCTCGTCTCTTACATAGAGTTATCAATTTACAGATATGCCCTTTAATTATATTACCTGTTGTCATAATGAATACAATACAAGTACGATATGAGCAACAAAACCTCCTTTGTAGCTCAAAACTAACACAAAAATATTGAAATATAAGAAAAATAATTGATTTATTTGACGTATATGATACATTTATGATTATGAACGCTAATTTCATTCGTGAACATATTCGATTCTATCAAATTTTATCAAAATTAACTTACAGTAGTTATGTATCATGGCTTCAACAAATTTAAAGCGTGGTAAAATAATTGTTGCTCAGTTTCGTGAAAATGAAGTTCCGAACCGCTTGGTTCGATGCGGTATTATTTCACCCGTATGTGGTGTCACACCACAGCTCAGTACGTGTTATTTTGGATATGAAGTAAGAAGAAGGGATTAGTATGAAGAGCTTATTAGAACACTCGCCGTGGTATGGTGGAAATGTATGGTAGTCAGAAAGGCAAATTCTCTACGCAACTGCAGAGATTCTAAAATATTAGTAACCTGAAACCTATCAATGCATGGCTCTGCAATCTTATCGATTGCGTCTTATACGTACCGCGCAAAGCCATCCCATAGATGAGAACAGTGACCACAAGGAGCCAAACTGTGTATAATAAAAAGATATCGCTGCTCCTATTATACGAAAGTGAGCAAAAATGTGGGCAGAGAAACATCCAGATCCGGCAGATTTCATCAGATCAAACAGAAATCTCACCATCAGTCTCAACTACTGTTGCCAACTTAGAAGTATAATCATCTGCGGACACAATTTGGTCAGTGCAAGGGAAATATGGCGAAATGAGGCCATATTGACCAGTTGCAAGTGTACCCTGCGCCTGCTAGGCCCTATCCCAGTCAAGGCCGCATTTGCTCTCTTGCCCACTGTGCCCATTCACCTGCGTGTAAGGCAACGAACGACGATGTGGCTATGGTTGGTAAAATTTAATGTAAAACCAGAATAATCAACCAGCCGTTGACTCAGTATAGGAGAACCACTGCTCCGGCGTGTAAAAACGGCTCCGGGTTTTCGTGAAGATTTTTTCATGACGCTCTCAATGTAGTTTTATCTGTTCAGATCGTAAGTAGTAGTAGCGTGTTCTGAGGATTTGGGAGGAAGGGAGGATATTTAGAGCATTATAATAACTAATGAACATTGCTAAATGTTGATACAAAAATTTTGGTACCTAAGCAAAAAGTTAAAAAATTCAAAACCATTTCGTAGCGTTTGCTAAGCCCCTAGAAGGAGCCTGTCTTAATTTCGTAGTTTTCGGTAGTTTAGCCCTGTATGTATTATTCAGTCACTGGAAGAAGACTTTCTTCTTAACAAATAATTGAGATAATAACGAATTAACTGAATTATCTGTTCTGTGACATGGGTTCGAGTCATTCCGAACTTAACGCGGACGAAGTCGCGTGCAACAGCTAGTAAAGAATAAATATGATTTATTTAAAAAAGAAGAAAATTTACTTTGTACTTTTTTAATTGATAAATTATCAACAAAAATCGGTAGAAGTCGGTTTCTTAAATTTTTAATTTGGTGATTATTATCAATTATTATTAATCCGATGTAATATCGTACTGTTACTTATGTACATCAAACAGTAAAAATATATGGACTTGTATCTGTTACGGCTAAAGGTAGGTGTGAACATAAACTTAAGGCTGGTTTTAGAGTCACGCTGACCGTCGGCGCTGACAGGTCAGCGCGTAGCTTGTCAGACCAATGCACGCGCTGATGGCTACGCGTTATTCTAAAACGCTTCCTAGAAGTTCATATGTTTCGGCTGTCAGCGCCAACGGTCAGCGTGCGGTCAGCGCGACTCTAAAACCAGCCTAAGATTAGCCGGCTGAACTTAGGTTTATCTTCGAGAAGCAGCTAAACTTCGATAACATGTTAGTTTGCTTCGGGATATTCCATGTTTAGCCGGTTAATGTGCACATTAACCGAAACGAAACGGCTAAAAATGTATTCGTTCTACCTTTCAGTTCAAATGATTGATTAGGCAACGCCTGCTGCCGGTCTATATTTAATTGCGTATGGCTTTGCGAGACTTCAATTTCTTGATGGTCATAAAAAAAAATAACCATTTCTAACCTAATCTATCCAAGTCTGACTGAGCGGATTGGACACTTTGATGTTTGCACTATTGGCGGCATAGAAAAGCTGAAATGAGAGTGATTATTCCTTTCCCATTTCCTTCTACATTTTTAGCCAAGGGCCTCAGTTAGACTTAAGTTTAGCCGGCTAAAGATAGAAGAAACTAACATTAACACCTCGTCGAAAATAAATGTAAGTTTAGCCGGCTAATCTTAAGTTTATGTTCACACCTACCTTTAGCCGTAACATATCTATGTATTTTTTATTAAATGTATACAAGTATAGCTATACTTGTATACATTAAATAAAAAATATCGCGGACATTAAGTACCGCGATTTCTTTTATTCAAGATATTCATTAATTATTGAAGCTTCATTAAATAATGAATTTTCAAATTCATGTCGCTTCTCTATAATTTTCTTAGGTCTGTGGTTGGTAATGTCATCTTGGCAGATGGTATACATTGCGTTTAGGATACTTCAAATTGAATGCTACATAAAAGAAATCGCGGTAATGTATGTCGTGTCATTTCCGTCTCCGAATTTAGGCGATTATACCCGAAAAAAGCCGAATGTTCAACTGATTTTAATTGTACTGTACCTATCTCTGTTATAAATCGAACCATGATCGTACATTTTTTTAACAAAGCAGAATAGCGTCTTCGGTCTTCATAATTATTATACCTACTGTTGTCGGTGTTGCGAAATAAAAAATAAAATTTTGACTCAATATTGTAGGTACCTACGTCCAAGTGGCTCATGATATACCAAGTGTCCATAATGCTAACCGCTTTTGATATGTACCTAATTCAGTCCCCTTTTTATTTGTAGTATAGTTGTCTTAGTTCTTTAATTTGCTTTATGTGTTTTCCAATAATCTATTTAGTGAGCGGAGGAGAAGAAGCAGCCAGCTCAACCACAGATCGCACTACGGATGTCAGGTCCGTTCTGTGGTATAATATGGCTCTTCGTATGACACCAGCAGTATCTCAAGTGGTTGAATTTGCAAAGCGGCTACCGGGTTTTCACGGCTTGCTTCAAGACGACCAGCTGATACTAATCAAGGTAACCCATGATGTGGACAGGTGTACGTTAAGGCTCGCGACTTTTAAAAAGTTCTGTACCAATTCATACATTTACGATCAAGATTAGTATGCTCTTCGGAAGACACCCGCAGTGCGTACCTACCTATATATCAAGTTGGTGAGCTGTAAAGTCACTAGTAAGCTTTCACGGCTTTCTGCAAGACGACCAGCTGATGTTACTCCAAGTAACCGATATAGAGGAATGGAGTTCGATAATGCTTGCGATTTTTCACAGGTTTATCTGCATAGGTTTGGAATTTTAATACTATGGAATTTTAAAATTAGTACAGTACCTGATTTTTGATTGGAAGAGTGAGAGTCCGGCTAGCATTGGTTTCCTTTGGATTCGTAGAGCGTTGTTGATTGGACTAACAGGTCAATAACTATATAGAATAGTTAAACCTGTTTGTTTTATAATATATTGAAACTACGGTTTCGGTTTTGACTTCTCTAAAAAGTTATGAAGCTGTACACTTACACTGGGTGACAGAGAGAACGTTTTACAAAATTGAAGCAAGTCGCTGTTAGCCGGACTCTTTACTCTTCTTCCCGATGTGAAAAATCAAATTCAGGTAGTGTATTATCCATTATAGTTAAGATCTAAAAATATCAAACAACTTCCACTTGACAAAATCTTTTCATTAAGACTTAGCCTAGTTAGTTTATAATACTTAGATGAATCAATCCATCCATCACCGTCAATGTTAACCGTTTTGATCGGCTATCACATAACTCAATGCGATTGAATCACTTCTGATACACAATATTGTAGTGCTTGCGAGCAAAATTGCGAAGTGTAATCGGTGATTTTGTTCATCATAACTCATCCCCAATACGTGTATTTGTTACGACAGTTGTTGTCAGTGTCGTCTGTTCGCAGCTGGGATTCTTCGAAATTTGGTTAACCCGGATAACACGCCTCTCAACAACAGAGTGCATCGTGTTCGACGACGGCACCGCTTTCACGCACAGTCAACTCGCCATGATTTACGACGTAAGTACTATTTAACCACCTTGATATTCACACAACAACTAACTACTTAATGTTCTCTTAATCTCTCAGGGGAATCAAATTTTGCGAGAGAATTGCAGGTCATTTGGTTCATTCCTTTGTAATCGTTCATCCTCCTTCACTTCATGTGTACCCAGCATTGCGAGGAACCCACAACGGCACTATACCTAATTACTTGTTACTCTTACGGTAAGATGAAGATCCACTAGTCCTTAGGGGCCCAATTCAGCCTCACCAGCAAGTGCTTCACCTGCCGATTGACGGGCAAAGTTGAAGTCAGACGAGAGTCACTCCCGTAAAACCAAACCAAAGTATGGATAAGAGGAAAGCGGACCGGGCTCCAAAGTACAAGCTATGGATGCAATCAGAATTGGCACTTTGGTGACGGAATTTGCGATTTGAAATTTTGCACACTTACCAAGACCCGATGATAATAGAATCCCTATTTAAAAGCACTGGGGACGAATTCCAGGGGACCAGTGGGTGCTCACCCGTTATAAAAAAGAAACTATAACAAGACCGACAAAACTAATACGCAAATAATAAATGAGTTTGAGCAATAGTATCTAATCAATCTACCACAACCTTTTATTTATTGTAAGTAATAAGTAACTTGCCTTGTTATTCTAAGGTAAAAGTCTAACTACATAAACTAATTCATCGGTGCACCCGTTCACCATACTATAAAGTCAAAGTTAGCGATAATTTAATAGAAATTAATTAAAATTAAGTCGGTACCTACAAAGGGATGTTTATTTCTATCTTTCTTGAAACTCGTAAACTCTTTCGTGTTTTACATGTTCACCTCTGTTTCACACACACACTCCTGTTTCTCAGTCCAGTTTTCACCACGGATGTTTTTTTAGCAGGGTATACCTCGGGGCACGTTTCTTGAACCTAAATAGCGAGACAACCGAGGCCCTGGCGCGCTCGGATTGTTTTTTGTATTTGTAACTAGCTGACCCCGCGAACTTCGTACCGCCTAACAGTCGATTCTTTATTTATCTTTTATTTTTCTCCTTATGAACCATCCTCGTACTTCAAGGAATATTCTAAAAAAAAGAATTACCGAAATCGGTTCATCCTTTCTCGAGATTTGCGCTTAGCAACACATTTAGGGATTCATTTTTATATTATAGATAATCTATGATTGGTGAATTTGAGCTCGTCCACCCGTACGGAGCAGTAGCACCCCGCGCTATCCTCAAAAGACGCCCAAGAAACGTGTACGGCGCGTATAGAGCACATTTTAAGTCCAAGATATATATCCGAGCAATATAAAAAAACATGTACCTATTTCAAAACTTACACCCGTATTCACAAACAACACTGTGAGGTCTCATAGTGTGCTCGAGCGCATAGGGCTGGTAAAATTAATTCACAAACATCACGGAGCAGTATCTAACGCAGTGCGTTCCCTCAACGAAGTATTACTTAAGTGTTATCAATGAATAAAAAGGCTTGCCAAAACGAACGCACTGAGAATTCGTCGTTCTTTGCACAGTTTTGGTAGTACGCATAGCGAAGTATTGTTTGTGAATACGGGTGTCAGTATCCACTTCATCATCAGTCATTCATTACAGTGTTTGCACAATTCGCTTAATTGTTATTCCCTTCATTCATTGAAAAATCCATATAAATAACATTTTTAAATACATCGTTAAATTACTACATGCACACTTAAATATAGGTACCTATTTAAAAATATTAAAAAAAAAATACTTAAAGAATACGCTGTCATTTCCAGGTACCGTTCGCAAACGGCATAATGAACTTTATATGGACAATCATCAAACTCCAACTCTCCGAAGAGGAGATGGCGCTGTTCACGGGAACCCTGCTCCTGTGCCCCCAACGCCCGGGCCTCAGCGAGCCGGATCGGATCAGCAGCCTCTATCACACCATGAATGAGGCTTTCCAAAACATTGTAAGTACCACATGACGTTATCAAATAGTTATTTGCTCTAAGTTCCCTGAGGCCCAAGCCAGCCTCAGGTGCACCGGTTACACCTTCTGAATGACGGAAGATACTCTGGCGAAGGTTGTTCTCTCGTGGTCGGCAGGTGCAACGGTAGTCACTCCTATAAAAGTCGTATAAGCCAAACTAAAAGCACTTCCTTTAAATTCCGTGCAATTCAGATACAATCGGGAATAACGGCAATTATTACTTGACAACCGTTCAATTATTGACCTGTTTTAAGAATTCACGGTAGGTCGCACTATAGTGAAAATAGTGTAGATGAATCAAATCTCTTGATTTGATTTAGTTATCTCCACTTTTTTCACTCCTCCATCCATAAGAAGAAGTAGGAGGCTTGACCTCACATTCCAAGTGTTGTTGCAACTAACGCTGTGATGATCATGACAATTTCGTAGACTGTTTTTCTGCCTCCTGTAGTAGGTTTATGTTTACTCGCAGCTAGACTGGAAGAGGTGGACCCCGGACTCCGAGGTGCATTGGGATTGTCGCAAAGATGATGATGATGATTGTAGTGTAGATATTATTTAATTTTTTGAGTTGCGCAACATGATCGGTATCAATACGCTAGATACGGACATAATGTCAACATGTAAGCTTTTAAAATCAGAACGTAAGTAAAATCGGTAGCTTACTGGTTAAGGAGATGACCTTACGATCGTGGGGTCCCGGGTTCGAACCTGGTGATTAGACTTCCGACGTGAACCCACTCTTAGCACATATAATAAAATTTAGCTAAACTAGGAGAGGAGTATAATTTTTGGCTTAATATTCTTTAAAAAAATATAATACAATAGCCATGATTTTATTTCTTGCAGGTCCTGACCAATGGTAGCGGCACTGAAGACGTGTCTACTTCTAGTTCGCGATACGAATCTTTCGTGCTCGCGCGCAACGATATCCGGGTCCTCGGCACCCGACACAACGTACTGCTAGGCTGGTGCCGAGAGCATTGGCCCCGACTCCTACTCCCAGCGTTATTCTCCGAGATCTTTGACATTCCAAAGATAGAAGAAGAGGAGCCTATCAGTGACGCTGATCGCATGGCGGCCAGTACAAGCAAATCTCAAGTATAATTCTGTTTCCACGCCAGTAAACAAAGTGGTACTGAAATCGATTCATCTTTGAGATTGAATGGAATAGGTAGAATATTGAAACGAAATTGGATTTCAGACTGAAGAAATGGACTTTTAAATTTAAGTACTTAGAAGTTTAGCAGTATTGTAACAGTAATGAGCATTTAACCGCACTGTTAGATAAATATACAATTAGAAATAATGTCGCTTTTCCTTGTAACTATATTCCGCGGGACTGCTATTAAAGTCCATTGTGTCGCATTCATTAAAGATGTTATATTTAATTTTTATTGTAGTTCAATTATAATTTGTTATAATTTAAATGTTCAGCCACCTTCCCTAAGAAGGTGGTTGCGAAGTAATTGCCACCTTAAATGTTCATTCATTACTTAGTAAATATTACGACAAAGTCATGTATGTTGTTAATATTTTAATTTCTTTTCATGTTTTCATTCCCTTTTGTTTTTCTTATTGTATTTTTTAATTTAATTGTATTAGTTCTATCCTATACGACCCTTAGATCTAATGGAGCAGATTGTAAACCTATCTAGATACTAGTGGGTTACTTGCCCATTTATTTAACCGGTCAAAAGTTAGATTTATTATTTGATATTAGATAATAAGTATTATCAGATATTGATTTTCCAATAAGTAGGTATTTAAATTAAGTCTTCGTGTAAAAAGGTAGATAGACTTTTGGAAAATGTAATTGGTTAAGTTAATTCAGATAATTGGATCTACTTGGTGATGAAACTAGTTTAAGAATAGTGAGGAGTAGGTATTTTACGTTGTGCTTCAACAAACAAAAAGTTAAAGACAGTGCTGTAAATGTTGATGTAAAAGCGCGAGTGATAAATAATAATTTATATTATGTATATTTGATTAACTTGTTAACCGTAAGAGTTGTTAATCATTATGTTATTTTCTTTATTAGATATTGTAAAGATGGATCCGAGGTTGTTGTAAAATTCAGCAGGACCACAGAGTTTATTACCGAGAACCTTGAGAACCTAATAAATCAACTACGGCCGAGCCGTCAGAACTGAAAGGGTCTAAGAGTAATAAAAAGGTCCTGTTGTTCTGTTAGAATATAGGTAAATTTGTTTTTTCTTGTGTTGATATACTTACTTAATACCTAAATATATCTAAGTAGGTAAGTATGTCACAATGTAAGTGACAGTAAGATAATGTTAAGGTTAGGTAGTTGTCGAGATTAGCTCGACGTGTTGCTGTGTCTAGATTTTAGTTGCTACTAAAAAAATACCGATTGGTTACTGAATTCTATTATGTTGATCTTGTTATGGGTGTATCTCGTTAATCGTGATTGATAAGATTTGCTGCTATGATTGATTAGTCGAACGTTGTGGTGAAAGGCCCGGCACGTCATAACACCGGGCGCCCGAGACACGGGTAACATTGCCCGAGGGCCGAGGGCTGTCACGGCAAATCCTTCCAGTCGTGACAGGAAGGCATACCTGACACTAGATAGGTATGAGTATAATATATGCAAGTGAATGGATAATGCTGATTTTTGGAAGTGTTGTAGAGGGGTCTTAACTTCAAAATGTCGAACATTAACTTTGAGTTTTCGCCGCCATCTTTAAAAATTATTGATTTTTTTTATGTCTCAGTTCCCCCATGACACGAAAGTAGATTGTATTCTTAAACTTTTTGTAGCTTTTATTTATTTTCTATAATAACAGTTTAGGTCCTGGTGTTGTGACATAAGTAGGTACCTACATTTTTTGTGGCAAGAAATATTAATAACGAGACACACCCTAAAATATATATGTATATCTATGTAGGTACCTACCTATAGATATTAGTAAGGGCCTATTAGGGCCTACATATTAGGTACCCAGTAATATTGCATTTAAGAAGCAAAAAGGCCTAGTATGTTTAAGTTTGCTTAATTTTATTAAGTAGATACCTATGTCATAGATTATAATAAATTAAAAACTTTTTAAAAAAACAAAGTTTCTTATTTCTCTTCTTGGCCAATCCTAATAATTGGTACCTACTGTAACCTGTAACCCACAGCATTATACCTACACCACAATTTATACGTAGTAATTTAGGAGAGCCTGCAGCCCCGGATCTTCAATTTTTTTTAGGCGGGGCAAAAACTGAAAATGCCGCCCCCGGCCGCTTTCTTGCCCTACGTAAATTCCCTTGAATGCCGGCGGGGGGGAGGGAGGGGGGGTTGTCTATCCGACATGATTATATTTTTTATAACCCATCTTTCCCTCATCCCACCTTGAGTCCTCGCTCGCATCACAGTGACGACAGACTATATACAGACGTGGACTCCTATCTGATCCGAAACAGGTGGTCCACGAGACACCCTCTCCGAGATCACCTGCATGGCTCCGTCCGTGTCACCTCTCTAGCCAGTCCTCCATGATAACACGGCTTGCCCTGCGCTCGGTTGCCCAAGTCGTTCTTTCTACTCCATCATGATGTCCGGATGGAGCTGGACTTCTCGAGGCTCGGGTTCCCGTCCCTGCTCCCACGTCAACTTTCACCACTAATATAGCAATTTCCCAGACCAGACAGACTTGGGAGATGCACCCTGAAGCACCTGAACCTTATTGCGAAGCACACAGTCGTATCCGATGTTCCACAGGAGTCACTCCTTTGACAGGGTTACTCCTGTCAAATGAGTGACCCCAACACCGATTTCTGCGGAGTACCGCATGACATTTGATGACGACCAAGGCCGGTCACTGTTAGGTAGATGATGGCTCTCTCCGTCAAATACACCCCGACTAGGCGGCAAAGGTAGAGATGCACTTCATGGTACACGAGCGCCACCCTGGAAGTCCTGGTAAGTCTAGGGCAAGGTGTTGAACGCATTGGCGATGTGATGTCCAAGGACACCGCTAACATTACCTCGCCCCGGGCAAACTCATCCTTCACCAGAGCCCTCATGAGCATGGAATGGACTGGAATGGAAAGGGGACTATTTTGTCCGCACTTAGCCTCATTTTTTGGGCCATTGTGCATGGACCTCATGAGCATGATGGCATTTACGGTGGAGCACCTCTGGCTGAAGCGATATTGGCCATTCGCCATCTCCGGCCACAACCTGGAGCGGCGTCCGATGAGGCACTTCCCTATAACTCTTTCAAAGAGTTTGCGTACCTCGTCAAGCACCACTATGGGTTGGTAGGCTAACGGTGAGTCCACCGGGCGCCCTTTCGAACGGGGACCATTTACCTCGTCTTCCATGATTGCGGAAATTGGCTCCGCTATAAACATGCGTTAAGAAGTTCTGTCACTTGGGGACTTGGAGATCTTCGACTAGAGTAAGGACCCACTCTCGTCCTGGAATGACGTCGGGTCCCGGGGCGGTTTTGTTAGTTCTTGGCTCTGATCATTGCACCGCCAGCCCTAGTTCTACCTCAAGTGACCTCGAGTCATCGTCGTCATCCACACTGGGCGCCATAGGCGACCGAGGCTCAGTAGTCTGCGGTGGAACGTGTTTCGTCAGCTGCGCTGGGAACAGGGAGCCATCAACTCCTCTGAATAGAACTGGTGGAGACGGGGTCCAGGGGTGCAGCTTGCCGCTTTCCATAAGGCAAGGCCGCCCCCAAGGGGGCGGCCTTTCATCTGCAAAGTTTGATTTTGCCGCCCCCTGATGCTGCCGCCCGGGGCGCGTGCCCCGGCTTGCCCCCCCCTAGATCCGGCCCTGAGAGCCTGCACCATGCTCAAGCCACTTTTAGCTTTAAGATAATCATCTCTTGTTTGTTTTTTTTTTTTATTATTATTATGTATCTTTATTAACGGATAATTACAGAAATATTACATACAAACAAGGCCCCACAAAACCGTTTCCACGGTTTGACTGTGGGAACAGAACAATATTATTTTCTATATTTGCATGCGGACATCCAGGGCCTGATTAACCCTTAGGCTAATTAGGCTATAGCCTAGGGCGCGAGGACCAGGGGGGCGCGAGCATCGGGGCAGGGGGCAAGGTTCGGGGGGGCGCGCGCTGAAATCGTATCTTCGCATGCACTATTCATCAAGCACAATTACATCCACTCTACATATTCCAAATATACACTAAAAGTAAATGCGCTGTGGACTGAATAATTTTGAGAGTCCCTGATTTTAAGAAATATTAATAAGCGCGCACAAAACCAACATCGACTTGTCACTCGAATTGAATAGTTTGCAAAAAAATACTTTCTATGGCAGCCGCCCCCCCTGGAATCCTAGCAGAAGATGTATGACTATAATGCTGAATAATCAAAGTATAAACTATCTGAGCTGACTTTTGAATAAACTCTTGGCAAAATGTTGCATGGTACCTATTTTTAGGCAAGTGGTCCGTTCAAAATAAGCAAACCATTTTTCGGACGCTTCGTTCGTCTACTGGCTCTTCCTCCTCCACTTCGCACGATCTTGTGCGTGATTGTAGTGAGACTATTTGCACGCGCATTCCACCCTCCATGACGTCAATCCAAGACTTCTTGCACCTACCCTTTCCGTCTGGACCCGGTGGGGGCGCCATTGCCATTAGCACTAGCGAAGGCGACTTTCTTGCCCTCTATCTGCGATGTCACAGACATGAGGGCTGCAGTGGATGCGAGACTTCCTCTCGCGATCTTTACGTGTGTCTCCGCAGATCCACCGCAGCATTTTCATGTCCGTGACATGTTTGTGATGGAACTCTGGTGCCCAGTCCGGCCTGGAGGTGGCGTTAGTGTCTGCGACACAGTTGTTAACTAATGCAGACACTATCACACTATTATGTTATCATTCCTGTGTTTTATGGTTCCAATAAAGATTTATTATTATTATTATTATTACGTAGCACCTGCGTATGTCGTTCCATGTAAAAGATAGGGCTAATTATCGTTTTATAGACCTGTCCCTTCAATGTAACTAGCATTTTAGGGTTGAATATGACTCCAGTCGTTTTCCGCTTGACCCACGCGGCGGCAAAACGTGCCTTGATGTCGTAATCGATTTCACTGGTCACGTGAAGTCAGATACTCAACCTGGTTCGTGTACTCGACTAAGTCATCGCCTATGCGGACGGGTGTGAGTTTAGCGCCAAGTATTATATCTTCTCTACATATAGCTTCAGACTGCCGTTCTCAAGCGAGTATTTCTCCGTGAATCCTTAGGGCAAACGTCGGATCCATGTTCCTGTGACCGGAACGAAACTCATACTGACACTTCGAGAGTGCACTCTCCTGTCAGATCTGGGAGTCGATTATCCTCTGGTAGAGCTTCATGGTGTGAATCATTACCTTTATAACGCGATAGCTGCCATACTCCTGCGCCGATCCCTTGCCGTTGAAAACTGGCGGATATTCCTCAGCCAGCTGCCACTAACACGGGATCATAAGGAACGCCTAAACGAAACAACATAAATCCATCTAGTTTGGGCTCATTTGTGTTGTCTTGGCGAAACACTCTATTTTCTATATAAATGGAATCAGAAGGTGGCTATGGCCTCCTAAACTACACAAGATAAATTCGGTCAGTTTGGGCCCATTTGTTTTGTCTTAGATAACTGTCTTTTGTTACATGCTCATGCATGACAGTCAGGTTTTGAAGATGGAGTAGAAAAGTGACTGTAGGAACTCTTCAACTAAAGAAGATAAAGTTATCGAGATTGGGCTTACAAATAAGCCTTGGATGTCGTGGATAATTATTTTATGTTACTATGGCACCTTGGAACTTGTCTGATGATAGAAAACGAAGGCGGCCATAAGAATTCTTAAATTAAACAAGATAAATGCATCGAGCTTGGGCTTATTTCTTTTGTCTTGATAAACACTCTAGTATTACATGGTATTCAGAGTCTGAAGATGGAGTAAACAGGTGGCCATAGATTAGTGCGTAAAATAAGGACAATTGTCCTATTTTTTTCTTGTCATTTTAGATTGCGGACAACGCATCTTTAGTTTACTAACTGTCCCGGTGAACTTCGTACTGCCATATTTTTCCCGTTCCCGCTGCACCTATTTCCTCATCCTTTAAACCTTCCCTGGACACCCACGAATATTTCAAGACTAAAATTAGCCAAATCGGTTCAGCCGTTCTTGAGTTAAAAAATAACAACGAAAAGTGGCATTGATTTTTATATATTAGGAGATAATATATCATTGTATTTAGGTGTATTTGGGTAATGAGTATAACAAAATAGACGTGGACGATTCGACGTAAAAATCTGACTTGCCCTCCTTTCTAGGCCAGAAGCTGGCTACGCCTATGCCTCTCGTCTTTTTATATTTAAAAAGGATTTATAATCGCAGCATCTTCACATTCTTCACACGCTAGATGACCACGCTCATCATCAATGGCTGTATCACCTAAGTTGTATATAGAAACTAAGTTTTCTTCTTGGTAGCCTGCAGTCACTTCATCACTTGTCGTGATTTTGGTCGTATAATGCGTGAGGTGCTTTGCCTTTATGTACGGGCAGCTAAAAAAATGGTTTGCCACCCTAAGGTTGAATGTCGAGTAGATTAAAGGACAACGTTAGTTTTACTTGCAGATGATCTAATAACTTTTATAGTACTCGTAGTAAGAACCATGTTAAAATTTTCACACTTGTAAACAAAGTCAAAACTGCTATACCTACTACTCTTTAAGGTGACCGTAAACGGTAACACACTTGATGGGGGCTGGGGGCGCGTCTTCAAAATTAGCCTAGGGCGGTCATCTTAATCAGTCCCTGCGGACATCTATATACTAATATTATAATCTATATCTATACTAATATTATAAAGAGGAAAGATTTGTTTGTTTTTTTGTTTGTAACGAATAGGCTCCGAAACTACTGTACCGATTTCAATAATTCTTTCACCTATAGAAAGCTACACTATCTGGGAGTAACATAGGCTATATAACATCACGCTAATACTAAAGGGAGCGGAGCAGTGAGCATAAATGTCAATAAATCGGGCAGATTTCCATACATTCTTTACTAATAATAGATTAGTATTTTTGTATTCGAGTAAACTCAAGAACTACTGAACCGATTTCAAAAATTCTTTTACCATTAGAAAGCTGCACTATCACTGACTAACATAGGCTATAATTAATTTTCAAAAAATAGGGATCCTGGATAAAACTTCAATAATGTAACCCAAGGTGTAAAAAAATGACCTAAAAAATTCCTTACATCGCGTACGCTGCGAAAACTATTGAAGATAGAACAAAATAATGTACTGTAGAAATGTATAACTTAAAAAGGTCTACATAAAAGTCCGCGACAGCATATGTCTATCTAATAAGGGTAGCTCACAATAACCATTTTTATCTTTTACAAATTATAAAAAAAATGTGTCATTTTCGAAGCTATTTTTAACAATATAGTGTTAAGCCTTCATCATCATCTGCATATAGACGTATTCTCCTGATTGCATCCGTGGCCAAGATGACCTCGAAGCTCAGGGTCCGCCTTCCGGCTCTTCCTCCTCCACTTCGCACGATCTTGGGCGTCCATGGTAGTGAGACCATTTGCACGCATATCACCCTCCACGACGTCAAGCCAGGACTTCTTTGGCCTACCCCTTTTACCTGGACCCGGCGGGGGTACCATTGCCAGGCATTTGTTCCCCACGTAGCCTGGCGGTTGCCGCAAGACGTGGCCGCACCAGCGAAGGCGGCTCTCTTGCATTTTATCCGCGATGTCACGGACATGGAGGCTGCCGCGGATGCGAGAGTTCCGTACGCGATCTTTACGCGTAACGCCGCACATCCACCGCAACATTTTCATCTCCGTGACACGCAGCTCTTGCTTGTGTCGCTCGAGCAGCGGCCACGCCTCACAACCATACAAGAGAACAGGCCTAATGATCGTCTTATAGACCTGCCCCTTCAACCTGACTGGCATTTTAGGATCACAGGTCACGCCAGTCATTTCTCGCCACTTGGCCCACGCGGCAGCAATGCGTGCCTTGACGTCGTGGTCGATCTCACCGGTCACATGAAGTACAGATCCCAGGTACTTAACCTGGTCCGTGCGCTCGACCAAATCATCGCCTATGCGGACGGGTGTGGGATCTGTGGAGTTTAACGCTAAGTATTCTGTCTTCGCTACATTTAGCTTCAGACCGCCGTTCTCAAGCGCTTCTTTCCATCCTTTCACGCGTCGCACTAATCTGCTCCTGTCCGCGTCCATGAGCGCAATATCATCAGCATACATGAGCAACCACGGAGGCTGCTCATGTGAGTTTCTAATGCTGTCCGACAAAACATCTAATACCACGCTGAACAGGTAAGGACTAAGGACGGATCCTTGGTGTACCCCGACGGTGATGGGGAAGGCTTTCGAGTCGCCAACAGCAGTCCGAACCACGGAACCGGAATCGTAGTACATGTCTCGGATGGTGTCAATGTAAGTCTCTGGGACACCCTTGGCCCGCAGTGCCCACCAGATCACCTCGCGAGGAACACAGTCGAAGGCCTTCTGCATGTCTAAGAATAGGCAGTGCAGGGGCGTGTTCTTCGCCCTGTATTTCCCCGCCACAACCCTTAGGGCGAACACTGGGTCCATGGTCCCGTGCCCGGGACGGAACCCGTACTGGCACTCCGAGAGTGTACTTTCCTGTCGGATCCGGGAGTCGATTATCCGCTCATAGAGCTTCATGGTGTGGGACATTATCTTTATACCGCGGTAACTACCACACTCCTGCACCGATCCCTTGCCTTTGAAGACTGGCGTGATGATGCTCAGCCTCCACTGTCTCGGGATCTCGCCGGTGAGGAGTACGCGGTTATAAAGATTTGCTAGAATGCCCACACCACGGGCGCCCATTGCCTTCCAAGCCTCGATGGGGACTTCGTCGGGTCCGACAGCTTTCCGGTTCTTCATGCGGCGAATGGCAGTCTGGACTTCCACAGGCGTTATCGGTGGCACTAGTCCTTGATTCGGAGGGAGGTCTGGTGGCTGCACCTCTTTATGCTGCTTATTCAGCAGCTCGTGGAAGTATGTGTAATATAGTGTTAAGCCTTATCTGACTAAATACGTTAGATACATTGTACATTTAATGTAGATCACAATTGCCCTTTACACTGTATAATAAAATTATAATGAATATTTTAGAATCTATTGCAGTATGAAAGTAACGCGCGACGATATAAATTCAAGCCGAAATGCCGATCAAAGTCAGACCACGGAATCTATACCTTTATATTAATTCTTATCTAAATAAATCGTTTGGTATTTAAGATTGTTTCAATACCTGTTGATTACTTTTTGAATTATTGAAGTCGGACGTTCTATTCAAAAGATATTACGAAATTATAATGTCAATAAATCCGGTAAATTACCATACATTATTTGAAAACTAATTATTATTACGGGCATGGGCTAAAAGGGTGCAACCACGGGTGTTCGAAGTATTTCACGAGCGAAGACAGGGAAGGTCAGCTGAACACAAGATGCAACGGTAACGGGATCCGAATGCGGGATTGGAACCTCCATGTGATGCATCCTGGGTAACGGAGGCATTAACGCCCCTCACCCAGGGGAGGCGCTACCGCCTACGGCAAATACATACAGCAACGGGAGCAGCTCTATAGAGGGCTGCTCAAAGGCTTCCCACATGTCCCTCTGACTACGAGGAGGCCCAGTAGAGAGCAGGAAAGGGAAGGGCTGGTCACCGAGCGCGGACGTGAGGATTATAGGTCCAGCCTCCTGTCATCTCTTCACGCCCGTCTCCTCCCTTTCCGGAATTCGATGGGACATCGTGCTTCCCACTTCTGAGAGGGCCATCTTAAAATTGTAGATGGCCCAGGGTCAGCCGGGGGGTGCGAAAAATGCCCTAGGCAATTTTACACTCCAGCAACTGAAGACCCGCGACGGCATGCTGTTTAGTGGGTCCGAATTCCACATGGCACTCTTGATGGCTGACGGGGATGGTATCCGAGGCAATTTTAGCACGAAAGAAAAGTTTGTACGGAATCCGAATTCCACGCGGGCGGAGCCGCGGGCAACAGCTAGTTATATTTATATATTAGCTGACCCTGCGAACTTCGTACCGCCATATTTGCCGCCCGCGTGGTATTCCGATCCCGCTGTACCTTCTATTCAAATTTCCATGTTAGATACTAATCCCGTTCCCGCTGCACCATTCCCGACCCGTGTTATGAACAGAACATGCCACATATAATTGACCATGGGAAAAATATGTCTTTTCTAGATTCAGACCCGTTCCCACTGTACCTTCTATTCAAACTTCCATGTTAGATTCTGATCCCGTTCCCGCTGCACCGTCCCCGACTCGTGTACAATGTGAACATGCCACATAAATAATTGACCATGGGAAAAACATTGGCTTTTCTAGATACAGACCCGTTCCCGATGTACCTTCTATTCAAATTTCAATGTTAGATTCTGATCCCGTTCCCGCTGCACCGTCCCCGACCCGTGAACAATGTGAACATGCCACATATAATTGACCATGGGAAAAACATGGCTTTTCTAGATTCAGACCCGTTCCCGCTGTACCTTCTATTCAAACTTCCATGTTAGAAGATTCTGATCCCGTTCCCGCTGCACCGTCCCCGACCCATGAACATGCCACATATAATTGACCATGGGAAAAACATAGATTTTCTAGATTCAGTGTGGTCTTAGGATTGTCCTTTGTGATTTGTTTATGGTCATGGCCAATGCAAGACGGATCGAAAATTGAAGTCTTTTAAATTCAAGCGGCATGTCGGTTGGGATCATCGGGATCCTTGGAATGAGAACTTCCTCACCTTCTAATTTTCCTTTGAGTGAAAAAAATAATTTAAAAAAAAAAAAAAAAGTATCCTATGTCCTTCTCCTGGTTCTAAGCTACCTCCCCACCAATTTTCAGCCAAATCAGTTCAGCCGTTCTTCACTTATAAGTGTTGTAACAAACACGACTTTCTTTTATATAAATAGATGAAATGAAATGATTAGGTATTCATTACACATATTATCGAGTTTTCATTGTTTTTAAGATTTATTATGCTATTCAGGGCGGAGACAAATCCAACGAATCAATAACCATGAATATTGGTTCAGCAGATCTCGAGTTATAAGTGTTGTATATAACAAACCCGTCTTTGCTTTATATATTATTATTAAGATTTTACGCATATTTTAGAATTTAAATAACAGTGCAAAATTACAATTGGTTTATTAGGTGATCTCGTAGTAATTTGGCAAATTTGGCCTTTCTAATTTCATTTCTGATATCAGCGGGCAAACTGTTGAGTAGGGTGAAGTCTCCTAGTATCGGCCACGTCCTAATATCGGCCTTTTCGAAAAAATGGATCATAACTATGAAAATAACCCTAAAATTGTGATCGCTTTTATGCAAAAAGCGACTCTATATCCATACGAATAACATCCCATATTTTGGTGCGGGTACCTCCACATTTGAACGTTCAGGTGGCAATAGAGCACGCGCAGGTACCGACTTGTGTCGTTTGTTGGCATTTCCGAGTCAAATCCCGGAGTCGACGCACTCCGTTGATAAGTATTTGAATGGAATTAAACATACCTATGGTATTTTATATTATTTTATAATAAAGAAAAACAGTCGAAGTACCGTTTAGGTAGTGTGTTTTTAAATTTATTTGTACTTTTTATGAAATAATCGGGGGGTCGAGATTAGGGATCTTTATTTTGGATAAATCTCAATATCGGCCACCTGGTCGATATTGGGGAAATGCATGAAAACACTAAATTATAGGTTTAGCTATTTTATATATTAGCAGTAACATTAATAAGGTTAAAAATGAAATAACAGCTCTGTTTGATGACTAGATCCTAACATCGGCCGCCTAAAAACTATTTTTGCCAGCTACGGCCGATATCTAGAGAATCGATGCGTAATAACGGCCACTTTATTTTGTATAGGGTACTTACTTTCCTACAACCTTCGAACTTGTTGTGTTTATTGTAAAACAGGGACGTGGTGAAAAATGAACAAATACTTAGGTATTTTAATTTTAGTCAACAGGTAGGTATGCCAAAATGATGTCCCAACAAAAAGAGAAAGGTTTCAAACCTATGGTTATATGACCATAGGTTCTATGACCCGTACAGGTTCTATGACCCCTATAGGTTCTATGACCCCTATAGGTTCTATGACCCCTATAGGTTCTATGACCCCTATAGGTTCTATGACCCCTATAGGTTATATAACCTCTATAGGTTCTATGACCCCTATAGGTTCTATGACCCCTATAGGTTCTATGACCTCTATAGGTTCTCTGACCCCTATAGGTTCTATGACCCCTATAGGTTCTATGATCCCTATAGTTTCTATGACCGTAGTAGAATAAGAGATGGAGTAAATGCCGTTCAAAGAAGCAGGCAGTAATACAATGCTTCGATGTTACCATTGGGCTTGTGGAGGATAGATGGAAGACGTTTCGCGGAAAATATCGATGTCTAGCCATATCCGCAGTTAAGACTGGCAAAGCGAACCCCAGAATCCGAGGTGTAAGCTTCGATTGCGACTGGGAATTAATGATAGGATGAAGTAGAAGAAGAGTAGCATTTCGACAATGCGAAATTTTCAGGATCACTTTACAAGACAGACTTCCTAGAAGAATAGATACAGAGAGAAAGAGAAATCTGGACAATAGAATATAAAACATAAACCAGTCAAATAAAATAAAACTAGTAGATAGAAGAAGAAGAGTATTAAAATAGAAGAAGAGAATATTAACGGACAGCGTAACTGACCTCATGATTTACCTTTTTAAGAAGAAAAGATGAAAATTCTTTATGGTGGCTGTGAAGTAGAACTAATTAGTGATGTCGAAGAAGATGAAGCCAAAAATATTAAATGTGACTTATGTATACAAATGGTTCCACTTAAAGTGTACAGTTCATCGTGGGCGAAATTATATTGATGTGGCTAAAGAAGATTTTACTTGCCGCCACTGTTTAGTGCATTTAAATTGAAAAAACCTTTAAAGAAAGTCAAGTTTTCTGTTGACTTTATTAAATAATATTTTTTCTTATAATAATATATTTTGGAAATCTTCATTTGTCTTAAATTTTTTTAATTTTTAAGGCTGAGATATAAAGAAAAGACAAATTAATGATAGATAAGCGTTAAAAAAAATAATTTGAACCTGAATTGGAATATAAAACGTTATATTTTTTTACTTTACTTAGTTTTATTGACCTAAATTCACGTTGGAAAAGGTATGACGATATTAGGATCACAGGCGGCAGAAATTAGGGTGTTAGAGGCCGATATTAAGGGAAATCGACGTACCCGGAAAAAAACATCTATATTTTCAAAAATAACAAAGAATTGGTAATTTTACGAATGTAGTAATGGAGTTTCAGTATCCTTCTACCCGAAAAAGGCATCGCAGGAAAGCAAATGCTATAAACCAAAAAATTACAATCAATCAAAGGTCAAAAAATGTTGACATGGCCGATATATGGTGCCACCACCCTAAGTAGGTACGGTACTCGTTTGTCTAGCGTTCTGTCTCCAAAGTAGTTGCATACTCTGGGTACTTCATATTTACCCGCAGATACCTTCCTAGTTACACAATTATGGGCAACCAGTGGGTAACGCTCCCAACTGCCATGGCTATTAACAAGAAGTAGGCATTTATGCTTTTTAAACTAACGGGAAGAATTTTACAAATTTTAAAGAGTTTATAATAATCGCCTTTACAGTTATTTTTGGTTTTCCTACTAACTAATAGTTTTAAAAATCTAATTTGTTGCGATTCTAGTTTATCTATATAGCTTTTGAATGTAAGTCCATAGCAGTCAAGAGCGTAGGCCAGTATGAGTTCGACTAATTGTAAGTAAAGGCATTTCAGCGTAGGTACTAGTAGGTAGATACATTAAAGCTTAGGTGGTAGAATTTACCAAAAAAAACATTGAAGGGAAGTGCTTCTAGCGAAGCTAACGAAAGTGTGTTAAAAAGTTAAACATCATCTGACCATATTGTAGTAGGTACCTACTTTGATTTAATCTTTCAAACTCTTTATCTTCGATTCAATCTACAATTAAGGCGGCCACCCACTTACAGCCCGCCTGCAGTTTTTCATCAGCTGTCCGGCGGTCTGCAGTTCTTCTGTCATCATCAATGTCATCATAATAATTTTATTACATACCTCAGACTAAAATAATATTTTTTTTATTCTTTTACTCTGATGTTAATACGTATAAAATGCCGACGGCCATAGACTGTCCGGCCTTTAACTGTCTTTGCTGACCGAAATCGTCAAGCGGCCACACACATTATTTAGCCGTCCGTCAGTCCAAAATCGTATACAAAACAGTAAGTGTAACTGTAAGTGTGTGGGCTGTTGCGATGAACTGACAGACCGATATCATCCGGTTGTCGTTCGATAAACTGCTAGTGGGTGGCCGCCTTTACATTATTGGGATACCTACCAGTTAACTGGATGAGCTTGCCATAAGCTTCGAATACGACGCGATAGAGTTGAGAAAATACCTAGCTAGAGCTTTATTCATACTTGGAACAGTGTTGGTTGGAACACGATGCAAAGGAGTAGGTACCTAGGTAGTTTTTGTCTAATAATTCAGTGCTAGCTAGTTCTATGATGAACAACTTGTTAGGTCCCACCCAAGTATTATAATATAGTTTTCGAAAGCTGCAATATCATCAAAGAATTTATCGGTGAGGGTGGGTTTTGATTGTTCTGATCAACTTATAAGATCACCCATCATCATAATCCCTTATAACTATCATCATAATATATCCCTTATTTCTTTTGATTGAGAAGAGATAGACGATAACATCAAAATAAAAATGAAATCAATTGCGATATTGCGAATATTTTCATTGTCATCGAGAGTCCGCGCCAGCCTTAAGCCCGCTACAGACGCTCCAATTCGGTCGGGTCCAACCATCCGACAACTTCCGCTAGCCGACAAGTGTTGCCGTTTCGGGAAAAATAAAAAAGTCAGTGTTGCCGTTTCGGGAAAAATAAACTTTACCAAAATGTCACTAGATTGTAAGGAATAAAATAAAAAATTAATTATTTATTATTATTATATTTTAATTATTTTATTCCTTACAATCTAGTGACATTTTGGTAAAGTTTATTTTTCCCGAAACGGCAACACTGACTTTTTTTTTTTTCCCGAAACGGCAACACTTGTCGGCTAGCGGAAGTTGTCGGATGGTTGGACCCGACCCATGGAGATGGAAATGATAGCGGAGTTGTTGCAAAGGCAATCGAGTCGCGTGCTTCCATACTGTCAAAAGGACTCCTATATATAGACGTCAGTTCTGTGACGTCACCACTCAGTTCTAGTGGCACGTCGTTGCGATAGGTTGTCATTTTTGGTTAAAAGTTCAAAGATAAAAATAGTTTTGACCCGATTTAAGAATGAAGTGTGCGGTACAAGGGTGTACAAATTGTAGAGATAAGATGTTTAAATATATTGTTGATATAACATTTCATCAGTAAGTCCGCTATATTTTTATTTTCATTTTTAGAAAAAAAATGTCTTTATAGAACCATCTAGCGGAGAGAAGAAATAAGTAACCTTGTCTTACTTGTATAATGTTGTAACAACAATTCAATTCATTCTATAAAAAAATCACCACAATAATTTCACCGGACTTCATTAGTAATTCCGCAATTGTTATTTTATTAATTCTTACATTATATTTGGGTGAAATTTAAAATTTAAAATAAAAAAATTGAGCCATCTGTCGGTATCTGCCCAAATCATTTAGGGGGGCTAAATGATTCTGCTATAATTCTACAGATGGCCTTATTTAAAATAAATGGTGTGCATCATAGTAGTGAGACCACTATATTCACATTATTTTTAGGAAGCCAATAAAATTGTCAACATTATATTATATCATTTTAGATTTCCCAGTAACCCAGAAATAAAAAAATGCGTGGATAGGTACGTATTTTAAATAGACCTTCCAGCTGGTAGGTACCCCACAAAATATTCCAGAATCTGTTCGAGGTCCTTCAATGAAGATGACTTCTATAAAACAAAAAAGTGATTTAAAAAATTACAGCCTAAATTTGCTATACCTAATTGTATATACGTATACCAGAAATACATAAGTGAAAATTTTACAATATAATAACATCATTTTTTTATATTTCTACATTATTTTCTTGCTTTATTAATTTCCTTTTTGAAAAAGTTAGGGATCCGTACTTAGCGCCTTCGCTGGCATAGGCGGGTGCGGGTCGCGGACGTCCGCTTCGCGTGCTTGTTTCATGTTATTTCAAGAGCAGCGCTACGTGAGGCGGATACCCGTCACACGTGACGCGGGCGGCGGGGCCCGCCACGCGGGCAGCGGGGCACGCGCCGTGTGTCCGCGCGACGGAGCACGCGAGCGGGTCTGTTTCAACAAAATCATCGACCGCCGCTACGTTATCCGTGTCACACGGGCCGTGCTTGTACAGTCGTTGCAATAAACTTAGAATAATCCTTAGCTGCAAACTGAAAGCTTTTTTACGGCAAATACCTTTGAAATTTTTTGGTAAACGAAACTTAAATAGAATGTTATTTTGAAGGTCAGTCTTATATTATTCATAGAACAACATAATATATCAATATAAAATGCAAAAGCAGGAACCTGCTCCCGGATGCATTGCACCACTTGTACCCCCAAGCGAGTCGCGAGCCAGCCCTGCTAATAGGTATATTGTGTAAAGTAAAACCAAAAATTCCATGAACCAAAGGAGTTCGCCTCTTTCTTTTCAGTTTTGACAAACCGTGCAAAATTGTCTTTGATTTACAATAAACTAATTATGATAGCTGTACATTCTTATACGAAAACTTGGTTACAAATTCGCCACACAACAATCTAGACGTGACATAATATGGGCTAATTGGCTGACGCCTTTGTTCACGTCGTTGTCTTTTGGCTAAGTAATATATCAATAAATGATCCATAGTTATCGACTGTACACCGACGCTATTGAAATTATACTGGTGACAGACGCCCGTCGCGGACGTCCGCGACGGAGCAGCGGACAGGCGGGCGCCCGGCACGGGCGCCCGCGCCTGACGTCCGCGACCCGCACCCGCCTATGCCAGCGAAGGCGCTAAAACTCCTATAATGCAACCCAATCATTATGTCCTTATATTCCTTATATCAGAATTCCACGCGGACGGAGCCGCGGGCAACAGCTTGTATATATAGTGGTCAATATGTAAGTGGTCCCGCTGTCATTAAACACATAGATTATTCTAGAATTCTGTGCAGCGCTTTGTGGTGAGTGGTAAAACTACAATGGAAATTGCATGCATTATTTCTATTTGGTTTCACCATGCCACACTAGATGGCATTCTAAAAAGTGGGAGGGACTTAGACTTAGGAGAAGAGACGCGTGGGGGACGAGGTATGGCGTCATGCCCCCCGCGTCTTCTTCTCACCCGCATTTGGCGACGCGTTTTTATTACGAGAAATTTCACTGGAACATCTCCGTTTACTAATCATATTCTGTCCTCCGTGACCCGACCGAATTGGAGCGTCTGTAGCGGGCTTTAGAGCTCAGCTAGAGTATAGAAAGTAGCGCCAGCTAATAAGTCTAAGTCCCGCGGCAAAACTCGGAACTAAAAATGACATACCACCATCATGCCACCATACCACAGAAGATAATAAGTACCAACTGACTATACTCAGCCATACTGTGTGTTCAGTTGTTGGTTGGTTAAAGCCATGTTCAAGCCATGACTTTTTTTTTAAGAGTTTGGTTTGGTTTCAAAGATCAAGCCATGGCAGTACCTAAGGTTTAGAGTTGCCAGCACATTTTTGACGATGTGCTAGTGGTAATTATACGTCCCGGATATACCTAATATCTTATAATCATCGAGTTGTAGATATATGTACCTAAAACTCCGGTCACGTATCTTGGACCTAAAATGTGCTCAAAATGTGCCCTATACACACAGTATACCTACATTTCTTGGGTGTCTTTTGAGGATAGCTGCACGGGGTGCTACTGCGGTGGACGCACTCAAATTCATCAAGCATAGATTGATACAAAGCAATCCGCGGACGCCAGAGCCTCGTTTGTCTTGCGATTTTAGGTTCAAGCATGGGGTTCAAGATACGAGTCCGGAGAAAGGGGTCCATTACACGGTAGGTTTTGCCATGGTTTAACCATCAATCACGCCGTGATTGACCAATAACGACCAATAATATTGATGATTGACGGCATGATGCATGACGCTTGCATAAGCGTGTAATGGACCCCTTATACCTCTATATGCTAGTCATCTTGCGTAGCGTAGGTACCTACTGTATGCGAGCGTTTTGTTTGTTTGTTTAGTTCTTACTAGTATTATTATGTATGTTTTTTGTATTTATGTCTGTGTGTGTGTTTAATAAACGTATTTGCTTTCTTTCTTTCTTTCTTTCTTTCATCATAGATTAATATTAATTTACTAGAGATGCTAGTCGAAATTGTTCGAAGTTGACATGATGACATTAACGTTGCCATTATAAAACTAATATTTTATTTTATAATCGTTCGAAAGATTCTGGTGGACGAGCTCAAATTCACCAAGCATAGATTATTATTACAAGACAATCCACGCGCCACAGGCCTACGTTTGTCGCGCGTACCTCGGGACACGTATCTTGGACCTATCATAACCAAGATATAACGGGATTCAGTTTTTAAGCAGCCCTTTACGGGTCCATTACACGCTTATGCAAGCGTCATGCATCATGCCGTCAATCATGAATATTATATTCATGATTGACGGCATGATGCATGACGATTGCTTAAGCGTGTAATGGATCCCATACTCTAAGATCCCATATGAGTTACGATCATAGACTTAGATTATTACGATGGTTACGATAGAAGTAGTCAGTGTTGCTATCTGTTGTTTTTATTTCTATACAAACAATCAGATATAATATTATATAAATTAGTAATACTGCCCGTATACATGAAGATTAATAATTTATAGCACGTTCTAAAAATTTAACTGATTCCCTATTTCTTTTATGGAATTTTGAAGATCATTGTCATTCATTGTATCTATGGTCAGGGTGTAACAAGTATTATAACAACCACCTTTTCTTGTTTTTTTACACTTTTCACACATGTGCTGTTCAAAAAATCTAAATATAATACATACATAGAAGTCTTTAACAGAATAAAATATGAGAACAAAATAAATAGCAGAAGACTCTTCTTCTGCTATTTATTTTGTGCTATCGGAAACTAACGTTATTTTAGCGGACTGTTATTGACTGCTATTGGTGGTTGAGATAATAATAGCTGACCGATATTGTTATTTTGGTACTTTGTAAAAATAGGATGGAAAACAAAATAGGAATGTAATCAAGTAGGCTTGGTAGATGTAAGAGTGAGATAGGGTTTGCGACTGAACTTTTTAACACGTTTCGTAGGCTTAAGATTTCTACTATGTCTGAGGTCATGGGTTCGATGCATGAATATAATAAAATTATATATTACTTGTAACGTTCACTTCAACACTTCACTTGTATGTGTCACGGTCAGGGGGAGGGGGGAGGAGGGGGGGGGGGGTTCACACTCAGAAAGTAGCAAAATTTGATAAACGACAGTGACCTCTGGTGATTGTTGGGGGCAACAAATCGCGCCATTTGTCAAGTAGCGTCATATAAGTGTTATTCATTGTCAACTCATTGACGTTCGGATGTTGATGCGCTTCTCGAGATTATATCTTCTTCGACTGTCAAGTTGGCGTGTGTTTGGATTGCACGTGTGCCCTTGAAAGTTTTAAGTGTTTTGATGATTATTGTGACAAATCTGTGATTTTCTCGTCTTATTTGTATAATAATAATTATCTTAACTGGGTTAAGGTATTGTGTCTATAGATATAATAAGAATATACTATAGGGTTTGCCATATGTACTCATAAAACAGGTCAATAGAGGACGGCGAACTGCTGTCATACTGCCAACTGCACTATGTAATCCTATATAATATATATATGTGGAATTACAAAGTTATACATGTAGTTAGTAGTATTACAGCCGTTCAGTATGAGGGCGGTTGCACTTTTCGTACATGCACATTTAAGCATAGAGTAGCTACTCTTCTCCTATGTATTACTCTTTGGTCACGGTCACTGTTTATGAAAACGGAAAACCAATTAAAATAGTAAGGTAACTGTACCAATGGTAGACACTTTAAGGAAAAATAAAATTTAAATCTAAAAAATTTAACAAATTAATTACAGCATGGTCGTTACATTCTTTTTTAACTGTTACAGCAACAATTAGACATTAACTTTTGCCCATAAAATCTTTAAAATCTATCATACTTTTACTTTAAATTAAATTATTATGCACTTGGTCGAAAACACCAATGCTAGACATCATTGTCCCAATGGTCCAAGTATGTCAATAACTTCAATATTTATAACGTTTATACTAAAATTAGTAATAATCATAACTTATAAACAAAAAAATCACACCTATATAAATCAGTACCCTTGGCAAAAATCTTAAGAAATAACACGACCGTGTTCACGGAGTCACATTATTTGCTGTCAACAGTCTTTCTAAATTTACTTCGGATGGTGTTGCGAATATTTGAACATATCTTATAGATACCATTAGGCATCTTTTAAGTCAATAGTCTTATAAAACCAATGGATAATTTTCTCAAAATACTGGGTTTTGTTCGAAAGTGTCTAGCATTGGTACAGTGTCGAGCATTGGTACAGTTACCTTACCTATAAAAAACGGGAAAGAAAGAACGTTCTTACAAAATAGCCGTTATTGCCAACGCTAATGCATAGACAATCATAATGTAGCCATAGTGAAATTTGAGAGAGGGATGGAATATATTGATTTGATTATTTTGACAGAATGTCAAAAATATGACCACAACAGCACGTTTATAGATTACAAACTCATGATTTATTTCTTTACACTTAATTTGTGTCAGTTATTTTCTTATTATTGTTTTTTATGTTATGATGTTACCATAAGACACATCAAATGCAAGTGGAACGACGTTTAAACGTGTTGAGCCAGTTAGAATATGAGGACGGCGCAAGCGAAAAAGTGGGCTTAATGTCCGCGAAAATGATGGAAACCCGTTACTACGAGGGTTGCGGACGAGAAGGGCCTATTCGATGTATTTTCCTTGGCGAATTTCATCCCGTGGCTGGTCCGAAGATATCCTGTCAGGTATGACGCATTGTTTATATAAGGTCAAATGTGAGTTCCTAAGCAATTCTATTCCGCATGTGTGCACCGACTGCGCAGACTGGACATGCACTCTATGCACAGCTATAAATCGTTCGTATGTCAGTAAATATCTATGGGTTATTGATTTACGGCCTGGGGTGTGGGGTGTGTTGCTAACTGTCAAGCTACCTATATAACTCTGTCTAGACTGAGAGGCAAGGGGAGCGTGGGGTAGTGAAGCAGTTATTCGGTCCATTGTAACGCCGGTCGTAGGACAGGTAAGACTGATTTATGGTAGCTAGAAAAATATTTTGAACTTTTCTTGTTTATTAAAGTGCCTATTTTGTTATAGTTTCCTGAGGATTACATATCCAAGGAGGTGTTTGACTCCATTAGTGCATACATCATCCCTAAGCCTCAGATTCAAAAATGCACTATGACAATGTAAGTACCTTTTTATAAAGTTTAAACAGATTTAATTACAGTTCAAGTATTGATCTTTCATGTACCTAGTCATTTCAAATATAACATCATTTTTTAAAATATAATTAAGTTTTATGTTTATTTTTATTACCTACAGTGATGGTGTGCTATTAAACATTATGTTTTATCAAACCAAACCTTTAAAAATGTTGTCATAACTTGTCTGAGGATAATGTTATAAAATAATTGAAAATATTTATTGTGTTAGGTACATGTTTTCTCTTCCTTTAAAACTAGTTAAAACAGTTGGTCGTAACAGTGTGGGGCTTTTTCACATTTTAAAGTTTATATAGCCCTTGTGATAGAGATAGTATGAATTTAATTTCTATTAAAGTAATCGTAAACTTTAAGTGGTTAAGTGAAAAGTTTATAACATTAATTGTGACGCGTTCACTCACAGACTACTACTTTCAAAGTCAATATTTATAAAAATAATTTGATGTTTTAAAATTGTATTCATATTTAACCATTGTGTGTTTTAAAAAAGAAAATAAGGGAACTAAATGAACTTTTATAATAAAATATTGAAAAAATAACTAGAGTTAACACTTGTGGCACTTTTCAGCCTGAATTGGCTGAGATCGGTACCTATTATTTCTTCTTTTTGATTAATTTTTGAATGATCATTACTAGACCAACAAACAAAGGGTGTATTGAATCCCATTAGGAGTTTCCGACATTCATAAATTAGGCACACTAAGATTTCCAGAATCTAGTAATAAAACATTAACAACTTTAATACATAGTAACTAAAATGTCTGCTAAAATGCAAATCTTAAACGATTTAGACAAAAAAAATATCTAAAATAAAATAATAATCTAATAAAATTATCTTGGCTGTACAAATACTTGTATAGAAAACATAAATTATAAAATATTCAACAAAGAAAGCTAAAGTGATTGGCCCTTTTGAGAACTTTTTCTGTTTCTATCTTCAATAAATTTTGAATTTTGAATTGTGAATGTGATTTTGAGAGCTTCTGGAAAAAAATATGGCTATGGTCATAGTAAAGTTGCGGCATAGTGAACTGTGAAATGGGCCAATATGACTGAAATGGAAAAGAAATTTGAAGAGCAACCTGAAAACCAACAATTAAATGTCGCAGATAATTTCCAAGAGATCAAGAGCAGCCTAATAAGTAACAATAGTCTAAATCTTTAAAAATATTTTTTGTAATTTAAGGAATTTTCGTTTTTGTTATACAATAAATAAAAGTAGGTACATTATGAATATTAATTTATTTTATTGTAAATTTGAAACATGGTAATTATATTATTGTAATAGCTGGATAAAATAAAGCTATGTTTCAAATTATTTAATGTGTTTGTTTTTGTATCCAACTATACTCTATTCGGTTAGGTACCTACTTAACTAAAGGTAAAAAATCTTGTAGCGACTTTCATTTCATTCGTTTCTCTTGACTTGGGAGTTCTCGCAAATGTGATCCTATTTGTCGTTTTGTCATCACAATGGTTCTTAGTTATCCTATGTTTTATTATTGTAAGTTGCAACAATATGAGTAAATCTGAAACCATAATCTGAAATTTATTGCAAGCAGTAGTACGATTTAACATTTACAGTATTTACACAATGCAACGTCTCATACATAGATAGAGTATAACTCCAGAACATAGTCAATAGTAAATCAAATTTCGTGTAATAAATACTATGAGAAAATTTTATTGTCTAATTTAGAAACGCCCTTGGCCACAAGATAGTGGGGTACCCAATCCGCATAGACAATCCTAGATATGAACGGAATGTCTATCTGTTCAACATCTGCTTCGTGTGCGACAGCTGGTCGAAGACTGTGCAGTATGAGCCGGTCGTCAAAAAACTTGGAGAGCACCTCGTAAGTTTTTAATGATTTCATTATACTGATCAGGATTTCTAATTCGACACTAACGCCATTAATATTATAGATCTACAATTTTGTGCAGACGGATGCATGAATTGATGTATGGTTAGATGGAGTAAGGATGGATGTGTGGTTGGATATGTTGATGAATAGATGGATACAGTTATGGATAGACGGATGTATGAATGGTTGGATGCACGTATGTATATGCATGAATTAACTATTTTAAGCAATTTTGGGAACACAAGTGTACTGAATTTCAGTTCAAGTTAGGATATAAGAAACATATCACTTGGGAATTTGGTAATAGGTAAGTAATCAATTTAATAACTATAAGTCAATAACTCCTGTCTCTCGTTCTCTCCCATGAATGGCTGACAAGATTCCCCATGATATACTTACCGTCACAGTCAAGCACTTTCTTCACGAGCGCCACGATTCCAAAAATTACCCTCAGGATGTTCTTGAAAATGTACTCTAGTATTTGCAATACGGGTTTTTAGGTCTCTTTGGTAGTATGCGCGGGGAGGTACGGCGCGGCGTGCCAAATGTGCTGATCAACCAATCATAGATTACATTTTAACTAATAACAGGCGCGCGGGCTTGCGTCATTGATTGATGAGTTGTTTCGTCGTATAGAGTACATGCGCGTAACTTTTTTTCAAGAAGTTTGCCGGCGCTTATACTGCATGATCTTTTACGCGTTAATGCTTCGCGGCATATGTTTAGCTGGTGCTTCCTCGTTATTATTTAACACGGTTAGATCCACGCATCCAAGACATCGGACTCCACTAAACAAGGGAGAATTAGGTTTTGCTCAGTGAGATTCCGCTGGAGCTGCAAACAAAGACGGCAGGGCGGAGCATTGCATTGACTCTGAAAATTGCATTTAGGAACAACAGATGCTGGCTGCGGGGCTGTGGTACGCATGGGTAGCGCAAACCGCAGGTATAATGCATTTAACTGCGCGGTCATGAAAATGAATGACGTGATGCGAACCTTGTATCGACCTCAGCTCCGCAACTGATTGTTGCACTCAGCGGTTACTTAGATATCGCTGTACTGCTGCATAATTACTTTGCGCATGTGCACGACTATAACTAAATGTTCAGTTGCACTTGGTTGTTGCCTGGGTAACATTGCAGTGCGCATGCGTACTGTGTACATTCGCGGTTGCCTAGGTTTCTCCATACTGCTGCTGCATAATTTATTACCACAGGACCTATAATTGCTTTGCGCAATATTCAATATCATGTCTCCAATGACATTCGTCATTCTCAGTTTACACTTAGCCATAGATGTGGTGTAGCGTACATTGACTTATTTTTCACTTGTACCTCAACCCTATTAGACGTGGTCTTAGGTACGAAGGCCACTCCGCACTTGCATTTCAAGTCTACCGCAAGAGGGTCACAAAGTAGTTAACTTTGACGATACCTATGCAGCTCCTTCCTACTAAACACCGGGCTATTATGAGGTAGATACTTCTCATTGAGCAGCGTATTTCTGTGTGCCCTTGTTAGATGCAGTGAATAATAGCCGTTCCTTCAGACACTTTGTACATCATGCAGGGCTTTGGCAAGAGCTTTGGAACACTGCCATTATTTTCTTTCGAAATATGGAATAAATTGAAAAAGGCCTATATCCTGTACTGATAATGTGAATCGACTTAGTTCGTGACCATTGTATAGGCAAAGGTTTAATGAACCAAATGTTAGCATAGACTAATATCATAAAGAGATAACGTTTGTGAGTTTGTGAATCTTTGGATCTATGGAATTAATATTAATGAATGAACTAGAGCTTTTGAAAGGACAATATTATGCTAAGTTTGGTGGCGATAACCAAAATAAACACTGCTAGTTACTAATAATCCTCATTCATACCTTTGAATTAGGTATAAAATTATAAATCGGAGTGAAATGTAAATGTAAATGTATACAACAGACCATTATGGAAGAAGAGACTCGGTTCGTGTCCAGTGCTTCGAGCAAGCTGCCCACACTGTTAGCTCACCTACTTCACGACCTAAATACCTACCGCAAAGCAACATTAGTTGGTAAGTGCTTCTCTGAACTTCTTTATATTTTTTTTTGCTTTGTTTCTTGTATTGTTCGTTTTACATTATTTTTAATAACTTGTTTTCTTAATTATATTATTATTTGTAGGTATACTTCATTTTTTCATAGTTTATTTATTATAATTATCATATTAATGATGGATTTGAATAATAATACACTGAAAATGGTTATATTACAACAAAACATCTTATTTCGGATTAGATAACGGTTCACTAGATTGATTTCGTTTGTTGGCTCATATTGTCCCTACTTACTGCAATGGGAAAGAGGCGTGATTGTATGTATCTCATTTTATATTACTCCCGAAATTTCAGTTGCTATTCAGCAGCCATACTCCACAGGTTATATAAGTATAAAATATTGATATACCTTAGTGAACACTGCTAGCGATCATCATCATCATCCCAATGGATATCCTGGTGGCAACCCGGACTCCATTCTCATACACTTCCTCCTCTATGTGGCTGCATACTCTTGCGGGTTCATACCCGCTGGGGCTAACAGTCATCTGTTAGCCCCATACGTTAATCAGCAAGTGGCTCGCAGGTGTAATGACTTGGGTTGGGTCCCAAACCATTATACCTGCGAGCCAGTACACTAGCGGGATCTTGTTGGAGCCCCATACACTCTGCTCAATACTGCTAGCGATGCCTATAGCTTTGTGAATACATCATTGTAGTTGATATGACACATGTATTGTATTAATGACATTAAAAGCTGTGCGAGCCTTCTGTAATTGGGGCTAAAGTGTCCCTTCCGAAAGTTTACAATCGTACGAAAAAATAAACGATTATATAAGAGTTTGTGACATACGCATATACATAATATAAACGAGATGAAAACTCTGTTTTATGATAGTGCAATAATTTATTATTATGAGTAAGCATCCAATAAATTTCATTCAGTAAAATGTGACAACTGATGGAATCCACGAAATCCACTTTAAGTACGAAATCCAGCAAGTCCACGTTACAAAATTTAGTTTTTGTTTTATTTTTTCGTTTTTTATGTCATTGTGTTTTTTGTTTTTGATTCGTTGTGTGATTCTTATTTTTTGATTCATTGTGTGATTTTTATTTCTGTTCCTGATTATGTATGTTATTTTTGTTGTTTGCATTTTCCCTACAGCTATAACTCTACTATTCTCGAAGGTTATCTAGAGTGATATTTCGACGTATCACGTAAAAAGCAAGTATGCATTCCTGGAACAATACAATCTTCGAATAGGTACTGTCTGTACTATTCATACGAAAGGAGTTGAATCACGCCATGGAGCCTCGAATCCTAGCATCGCTGCTAGTTTTTATCGTGATATAAACAAAAACGAGTTTTTATATCTACCTTCCCCAGAGGATTAAAGACTCCTGACTATATTGTATGTTTATTTTTTTAAATAAGAGCAGACTGACACTAACAGAACCCGAGCCCGATCATTAGCACAGCTTTTACATTTTCGAACTTTAATCAGAATTTATGCCATTGAATGTCTTACTTTTCAAGCCAGTATGTCTCCAAAGGGGTGGGTAGAAGTGCATTAACACTGACCTCACTTATATGGGTTAAGCCTATTGCGATCAATCCGGCATTTTCAGGCTCTGTGCTACTACTACGAATTTCAATTTTTTGGAGAGAAAACCAGATTCGTTATTCTACTTTCGACCAGTTTGAATGCAAATTCTACGCTAGAATATGCTAATACCTTCCTGGTTATCCAATCCGATGTACACCCACGTTATTATGCAGGAATTTCCAGTGCCTAGATCTGCTCCAGAGTATATTATATATATTTGTATATTAAATTCAAAACGCTCTCCAACAGAGGGTGATACAGTCATGCACTTAAAAGTCTTGGAAGTGCGCAAAGACCCACCACCGGTATACGATCACGATGTCCCCGTCCTGATCGCCTCTGTGGGATCACCCCGGCCTGGCCGGCCTCGGAGAACAATTCCTCCTGAGGGATCCGAAGGTATTCAGAGTCAAGAACACTTAGATGTTGAAGACGAGGAGCCTTTTGAGGTCGATATGGAGGCGGAATGGGATCTAACTACAAGACAGGTTGGTATGGTTTGACTTAATTGCTCAGGGAAGTAAGAGTCTTGGTTTGAATATGTTTGTGAAATGCGTATACCATCTTCCTTTTTTTCAAATTAGAAAACATCCAGAGAGCTTGTATGAAAACAATTATGAAAGTAGAAGCGAGAGATCGTAGTAATTCGAAAGATGTTATCGTTTTATTACATTTTATAAACACATACCTACTGTATGTATGTTTCACCAAGTATGTTTCAGTTCCACGTTATAAGGGGCGATGATAACAATGATAATATTAATATAGTTTTGAGGATAAAAAATATATATTGTTATTACGGTCCTGTATACCTCTATAAAGGTGTGAAGAGTTTTTGTTAATAGGTTTTTCTAACTCAGAGCTGCGTTAATAAAGTGTGACAATGATGATGGCCATGTAATACAAGTACTGGCGCAGATAATAACGGTGATGTCGTTGATAATAACTGTGAGATGATCCTGACTTGATAATTATAAATATTTTTGTAATCAACTTTCAACAATAGCTCTTCTTTAAGTTGTTGCCGCATATCAATGGATACAACCACGTGTCCAAGATCGCTGCCGACACTAACGTGGAGAAAACTCTCGTCAAGTCTTGTATACAGAACCTGGTGTATTATGGTGTGGTAAGTATTTGTTTAATATTACAGAAATGAAGCAGATGGCACAGTTAGTATAGAAAGTACATGAGTATTCTTTTGTAGGTAACTTTAATACCTGTATTGAAGTTCAGCAACATGTACCGCGCCACACCCAACCTCAGTCGGCTATTCAGCGATATCGAACTCCAGAAGTCATGCCTCGCCTTTATCACCAAAGAAACTGAAACAGCTACTGACAAGGTAACAACTAAAGACATCATCATCATTGTAGCGTGGTTCTCTTAGGTTTTACTTTGGCGCCCAAATGGCGGTAATTCCTGCTTTTGATTTGGAATAGCTTTTTAGTGAATAGATATAAAATGTGCTCACGATACGTATATCTATATCATAAATAAATACAGCGAGAACACTTCTTCCTAACAGCCCACCATTTCCGATGTACTGGAGATCCTCTGCGCACTTCAGCAGGGCACTACATTGCGTGCCGTATGTGAGCGATTCTCTAACGCACCAGGGCCAGCATTCGATATTCGCAGCCTCATTGTCTATGCACAGCTGCATGGTCTCATCAAATGTCTCAAAAGGTAAATTTATGAGTTATAACTAAATTCTTGTAAAAAACTTAGGATCGATGGGTGGATAGAAGGATGGATAGGTGCAGCACGAAACAGGCATACGGCTCTGAATGTTTGCTTTCCCTCCAATAGGTATCCGGTATTGATTCGTGCTCCTGCTAGGCCCAACGGCTTCAAAAACCGCGTGGACCCAGTTTTGGGCATTCGGCGGCTGTTCAACGGTCGCCACTGCGCCGACGAAATCTGCTGTCTCGGCCGTATTGACTCGTTGACGTTAGACCAGATGATCGAAGATGACCCGAACATTGCCATCATATGGAGGTAAATTCGGATACTGTATGGCCAAGCACCGTGAAACTATTTACTTATATGACAACATTGTTCTAGTATCCGTAAACTTATAATACTTACAGGTTCCTTGGCCTTGCAGCAGAAAATTATTTGTACTTAGCTAAATATAGATATGTATAAATATATTCTGAGACCCGTGACCTCACGTGACAACAGTTGCGATTACTGGTCTAAGAATAAAAGAGCAACATTGTTATTGAAATCGCAATCCAAAATTATGGTGAACTCTTTTGTAATGTGTACTATTCGGAGACGTCGAAGTTATCAACTTTTGAATATCAAAATTGTATAAGTAGCCTATACCTATCCGCCTAAAACACAAATCTATTTTTCAGATTTAACTTAGTTTCCATAATAAATTATTTTTTTCATATGTTCACATCTCCGTGCATTACAAACTTATCACTCTTTCGGCTAACTATTTTTTAACAATGTTTTAGGAGATATTTGTATAGGTATACAACAGGGTAAATCTGTGTACTAACATCTTGAATGATTCAAAAAAGATTCCGAACCGTGTGAAACAGTAGAACAACCTGTTTGGTCACCTTATAGATAAATTTACCCTGTGGGAGTATATTTAACGTGCAGAGCATAGGTTTACTTTATAGCTGCCGCATTTTCAATGAAGCTGTATGTGAGGCCTGGGTGCGTTTTTAATATACCTACTTAACATACGAATAAATCCTTATAAAATCTGTGTATAACGTATAACTCTTGAGGCGGTAAACTGTGTTGGATGCACTAATTTAGTGCATACAATACAAAGGTCAGGAGATTAGGTGAAGTTATAAGTGGAAATACCATTGTTAACAACACAGGTATTGCGAAGCAGTCGTTAGTACACACAAGCTTAAAAAAAAACAATAAGAAATTATGAACCAAACATTTAAATGAAAGGTAAAAATAATAATAATAATAAGACATTTTGACAATGAGTATCTATCTAAATTATTATACTAACTACGTACTTTCTGTATGTAATTCCAAATTGTGAGTATATAACAATTACATGGTGTATTTTTATTGTCTGGCTTACCAAATCTTGAAATGCACTTTTAAAGAAACGTAAATAATATGGTAACTTTTTACCTGCCTCGTTTAAGAGATACTTACGTTATCGACATTTCAAATTCACCTAGTCTGCTGTATATGCTTTAGTCTATAACAATGCTGCAGTTAATTTTTCGTTATGCTATGATAGTGTGTTTGAAAGTATGGGCCGTTGCCGTTGGGCAGCTTCAAGTATCAATTTAGAAGTTATAGTAGTCCCTTTTAATTATCTAGTTTAAATCCAAATTAAATTAATCGTTATTAGCTGAAGGACTTTGATTTACACGATACACCTTCTAACAAGTATCTCCAAATATAAATACCAGTGACTACTCTTCGGTGAAATCATTTTTATAATATTTTAAGCGTTAAAGTACGCATTTAGGTGTCACATACAAATTACAAAACCAGTAAAAATGATGTAAGGAGTGGGTAGCTATTAGGAAAATGAAAAATAAGTTTGAATAGGTTAGGCAGGGGCCTTCGAAAATGGCGGTCGCAACTTGGGAAAAGTTTGAGAAACACACACTGTGTAATAGCATCTCGCATTTTGCAGTATGTTAGAATTGTAACATGTACAGTATTGTATTCTCTATTTATGTATTATTTGTATGCGGCATTCACGTGCTTTTACCCGCGATACTAAGATGTGACTACTGGCACCCTGTTACATATTACGACTATGCTTGCCACCTGTTGTCTTTTGTAGCTGATTTCTCTGACAGTATTAATATGCACCCATACGGCCATACCAGCCATGTCATATTAGACAATGGCTTATTGCCATCTTCATAATTGAAAGGGACTAAATAAAATAAAAGTAACAGTTCACGCCTACAGTCAAATCCTTTTAGAACTCCCATAATTGACCGCTCTGAATAATCCCAAATAACGCTTGGAGTATATTAATAATTAATTTTTTACACCATGTTAAATGGTAGGACATAGGGTACTGAATATTTAATGTTAAGATCTTTTATACACCACCCACAAAGTCCCACAAAGTAATACATGAAAAATAAGTAATTTTTTTCTTTAACATGGTTTTACTTTTAGAATCAGTCATTAATCTAAATAAAACATTAATATTGGGACAAAGCAAAATTTTTAACGATATTTTCTAACATGTCAATAAATATAACAGTTTTCAAAAAATATATCAACAATCTATGTTAACAATGGTGATTTTAAGTTAAAAAAAAGGAAATAAAGAAGGAATACTTTCTTCCTCTTATCTGAGTACAGACGCCCTAATTTCATTCCGCTAAAATTCGTGCCAATCAGCCTGTAAATAAAAAAAGACACACAGCAGAAGTCGACAGTCGCCACATCTCTTGTATCCATCCTGATTATTATTAATTATGACACAATATTATTATTGTTACGCATAATTTAAGGTAACATATGTATTTAAAAATGTATTTCAGTTCCATAAAAGGAATAACTCACTGCCATTCCAGGCATTTAATTGTTAGTTACAGAATACAAGTTACACGTGCACATAAAAAGGTGTCGCTTTTATTTTGTGTCTAACTTTTTCACTTACCAATCCATAAAATATAGATATAACTTAGAATAGTAACGGCAGTCTAGAGGAGACACATATAAAATCTGTTCCAATGAAAGCTAACACTTGCATTAAACATCCGTATACATATTTACTTATATACATATATTGTATAGATATATTATTAATTCTGGGAACTAGTTAGTGCAGATAAGCTAAATTATATTATTAAATTCGCATTATACATAACCTTATATCGGGCTTATAGAATGTACAAAAGTAAATATAATTTTGAGTTATTAATTACGTATATAGGTTACGCATTATCGACACTTATCCATACTGACCGATTTAAGTCAATAGATTTACAATAGACAGAAATCGGTCGATGTGTGATAGGTTAATTTTAAATTACGACACGTGTAAATACATAGTACAGTTTTTGCTGTAGATCAAAACGGTCGACACGCGATTAGTTAGGTTAAGTATTAATTATAGGTACCTTTTAAAGTACATAGTTTAAATAACAAGGTAAGGAATTTATACTTAGTTTTCGCAGGTTACCAAAATGGTTGAGATGTGATAACTTAGGTTAGAAAATAATTATAAGCTCGTGTAAATAAAAGTAGTGACAGTTTTCGCAGTTGACTAAAATGGTCCTCGTTAACTTAGTTTAAATATCAATAAAATGATAGGTACATGTACATAATAGTTAATTACAATTTTCGTAGGCAAGCAAAATGATTGAAACGAACGTACTTAGATTAAATATAGACCCAAGTAAATAAGTAGCATAATTAACATTATCATGTAGTGTTGAATCATCCGTATGCCATGCGTACATGGACGATTGAACGCGACATCTCTGTAATTTCTCATATTCACCAAGTGGTAATTAAACCTACAAATCTCAGGGGATTTCGATCCACTAATGCAATGGACATATTGCTCACGACTAGTCCCTCTCATCGCACCCCTCGCTACAGGCAGGTGTCTTATATCATTCATTTTTAATTCAGACAAACAAGACCTTACCCCTCTCTCTTACACTGTCAGGATGTTCCCAAGATTTAAAAACAAATTCGAAAACAAATAAGAAGTAAATTCTGGCATGTTTTAATTAATTATCCAATTACATACATTTTTAGTATCTATTATTAATGTTAGTAAAGCGAATTGTACTTTTTTACATTCAGCTGCATTAAACAACCTACAAAGAAAAGCAAAAATAATAAAACGTAACTAACCACTATTATTATTCATCACATTGTATTGATGATGAGTTGATGACTCATCCACATCATCTTGGCGGCGACCCCAGTTGTACCCGAGGGTTTTTTCTCAACTTCGCCCGATCTTCATCATTCCTGGCAGCAACTCTATAGGTAAATATTTTCTCTGTAGTAGCCGGCAGCTTTACCCCTCTGCCTGGTATTGCTCATACAAGCGGTTACAAGCGTTGGTAGTTACCTTCTGTAAATAAAAAACACTTACAATATATTAATTTTAGATTAGGTAGGTAACTAGGTTATAGTTTCGTACAAGATGTGAATAAGTTGATTCGTCGACCTGCACTAAATTTTGAATTTATACTTACATAACAACAAATATAATAATAAAAGTGATAAATGTTTGCGCACTTACGGAAAATTCACATGAAGTTATTATTAACTTGAAGTTTAATACAATAAATTTGGGTTTACTTGAAGTTATTAAATGATGAAAAATTATTTCCTTCCTTATATTATCGTTTTTATTTATATTTAATCATCCACCAAACCAAAATAGTAAATTATTTGACAATTAAAAATTATGACGTCATAGTTTTTTATTTCACACAAGTTTCCTTAGGGCCGGGCCGCGTGGTTCCCGGCGGAGTAGAATTTGGGCCACCCCATCTCCACCCGTGTGGTGTCGTACAAGGCGACTAAGGGATAAGGCTGTTTAACATCAAACAGGTTTATACATAAAGCCCAGTTTCGGCTTATCAACTTATTCATGGCTTGTATGTAGGTATAAGTATGTATATTCCAAAACTACGCATTCAGACAGCAATACAAAATAGTAATAATGTAAATATTCCCTGCATCGCGGCGAAATTAGTATAGCCATAGTATTAGTTTTCACGGTGGTAGAGTCATGCTTGTCCCAGCACGAATAGGTCGGCTCGACCGGGGCAGTACCACCCTCTCATTTAATAACAACGTGGACAGCTATACGCTGAAGGCGTGCGGTTGGTGAGAGAGCCGGAGCCTGTTCCTTGTCCCATTCTCCTTCCCCTCTATTCCCCCCCCCCCCCCCCCCCCCCCCCATAGTAGCATGGTATGGTAGCAACGTCAGTGAGACTTTTAGTTTGCAAGCGTTCCATAGCCGCTATTACTACTGAACAACAGGTAGTTCGTGTGCTATTAAGCTACCTTAGGCGTGAATTATATAAAAAAAGGCATGAGGTGAAAGGCGTAAGGCATTATAAAAACCGTGCATATCGACGCAATCGCAGAGCAAAATGGTGTCAATCGATACTTACAAGTTTGCTTCATTGGTCCTTCCTGTATAATTTACACTTTACATTAGTAGTAGGAGAAGAATAATTTGTAGGACGGTCTAACCGAAGTAAATCCGTAAGTTATAATTAAGACTAGGCTACGGGTGATACGGCAAAATAGGTTGTGATTCTACTCACAAATCTTTAGATTTGCACCATAATGAATGAAAGGTATTAACTCTTACCTTCATCAAATAATAAAACCAACATGGACCGTAAAACTTAAGATTTTGGATTAAATTGATAATTTGTTTCAGCCGTAAGCCCAGACAACATAATCACCTTGTTTTTCCAAGTACAGTTTTGTAAAAGTATTTGTAAGTTATTAGCTGCAATAGAATATAAATTATAGCCATAGTTAAGTGCTGGTCCCACCAAAGTCAATGAGCGAGTGGCGAATTAACCACACCGAACCGAACTATTCAGCCGATGTTCAAGCTTACCTACTCCGCAGTAAAATTCTTAACTGTATTTAAAATCAGTTCATGAGTTCAGTTTAGCCATCCATTGTTTAATAATAATGAACGGTAAATCATATAAACAAAAACTACACCAACTGAGCTTCTGCAAATTACTTATGGTAAACGGATGCGATTTCTTTACTCAATTATTATTAAATGATTTATTGCTGAACGAAATTTCACCACCATGAGACAGTTATTGAACCTAAATTATTTGATGAGATAATGTTAAATCATTAGTCGCTTCATTGCCGGCGGTGAGTCAAGTGCCTCAGAAATTATATCCAGCCTGCCACAGAAGTTCAAAAATGGAGTGTAGATTGTTATTAAGGTTCGTTAACGTGGCGTCAGTATTTCCACTTTGAAACAACATAGCTTAAATTGTTAGTTTTAGATGTAGAATATTGTAATTTCGGTAACAAGTAAGAAAAAAAAAATAGAACAAAACACAAAAATAAAAAAATATAAAAAAGTTACAAAAAGTAAAAAAAAATCTAACGTAGGTAGTTCAATTAAATATCAGATATAAGTATAATATGTCGTAATACTTTAGGAGGTAAATTACTCACATAATTAATCACGCTAAGATCTTCCTAAATAGAAAAAAGTATTAGTATTAAGAACACTGCACGTACCCTTGCTTCATATCTATCCTAATCATCTTCCCTTTCGGTTTACAGCTTACAGAGGGTCTATAACTACCTTCCGCACTTCAATCTTCCCTATAGCCTATAGGTATTATCAAGTAAACCGAATTTCCACCGAATCATCCTCCGTTTCAGTTTACAGCATACAAAGGGTCTATTTACCCCTAAATCTTTCCCATCTTAATCTTCACCACACCAATCTTCCCAATAAGTATTATCAAGTAAATCAAATATCCTGTTATTCATCTTCCGTTTCGATTTACGGCTACACAGGGTCTTTAAATACTTTCCACAATTCAATCTTCACCACCCCAATCTTCCCGGTAGGTATTATTGAGTGAACCGAACTTCACTTCCTTCTAATTATTTAAGTATCGGTTTACCGCTTACACAGGATCTATAACTTAGAATTTTCGCCACGACAATCTTCCCCACCTCAATCTTCCCCACATTGTAGAATCAAACACAGCACGAGGCTTTAGAACGGCTTGCACATGTATAGTAGACCTAGACTTTATTTAAATAAACGATCACCAAGTGAGCCTTATCGGACTAAATAATAAGTATTATTCATACCAATATGACATGACATATTACTTCTTCCATAGGATTAATCATTGAACTGTTACTTTGTTTGTTTCTATTAAGTTCCAAAATCTTTGTAAACTTTGATTGAACTTGTTTTAAATTGAGAACTTTGGTTACATAAAATTCACATGAACTTTAAGGTAACTATCACATTACAATCACAGTAAAACTTACATAAATTGACTATAGAACTATTAACGTCATTGCCAAAATTCGGCGTCTTTCATTCGGCAATATATCAAGTACGCTGATGCCTACCCTATCTGGTCCGAAACATTAAATTAACAAAAAAACATCAATATGAGTAAAAAAAAAACAAAAAAGAAAGAAAAACATTCACAAAAAAAACATAAAAAATAAAAAATGTAAAAAAACGTAGTTTATTATTTCAGTAAATTAAACAGTATTATTAATAGTAGGTTTATAGCGTTACGACATTTAGGTTAGGTTACGTTCTCTTATTGAATAGGTTTAAAGAAGACACAGACACAAACACACGCGGGGCGTGACTTTTACTGATGAAATGTACACTTAGTTGGATCCATGAGATACTATTTTATGAATTATCCTTCCTCTCTTTCGCAAACAAATTTAAGCTTTTGCAAATTTTAATTACGAGTAATATTCATCCTATTTGGCAGTAAAAAAAAATTCTCACTTAAATTTTAGGATCAATCACCGATCTTTCCATGGCGAAACTAAATAGTTTCGAGCATTTTTTTACGGTAATATTCAAATGTATTGTAACTGATCGTACATTTTTGTGGAGAAAGTGAATTGACTTTATTTACCCGAATGACTAAAATGTTATGAATCGTGAAACTGCCAACAATAGAACCATCAATGTCAGTCATTAGGTACAGCTCATTACTACGTACGATTAATAAGAAATAAGTTAGTAGTTAGTAATAAAAAGTATTACGACATTTAGGTTAATATCACGACGTGCTCTTTATGTATAGACAGAATTATAAACTATTCCTAATTTCATAAATACCGCCAATAAAAATTGCCTGTCATGTTATTTTTTTCCAAAATCCTTAGTAATATTAACAAAATTGAACTTTCACAGCAATTCTCTGTCATATGCGAATCCTTCTATAATAATTACCAAAATATATTATGTTTTACATTGTAGTTTTATATTAAGGTTAATAAGGGATTAGGAAATAAGAATACTACGCTGCATTCATATCCCGCAATAATAGAGAGTAGTGATAAAACTATGCTGAGTCCTTCATAATCTCGGGAGGTGCTCACCAGGTTAGAATAAGATAATTTTAGTGACGGTCTGTTAGAGGATACTCTTTTATACAATTACATTCAAAGATAATACAGGTCGTTACATAAAATACATAGAATTTGAATGTAAAGGAACTTAATTCCAATCAAAGCAAAAATTATTCAAATATTCCTCGGTCCCTTTTTAGGGTTCCGTAGCCAAATGGCAAAAAACGGAACCCTTATAGATTCGTCATGTCTGTCCGTCTGTCTGTCTGTCCGTCCGTATGTCACAGCCACTTTTCTCCGAAACTATAAGGCCTATGCTGTTGAAACTTGGTAAGATGATGTATTCTGTGAACCGCATTAAGAATTTCATACAAAAATATAAAAAAAGCATTAAATTTTGGAGGTCCCCATACTTAGAACTGAAACTCAAAAATTTTTTTTCATCAAACCCATACGTGTGGGGTATCTATAGATAGGTCTTTAAAAATGCTATTGAGGTTTCTAACATATTTTTTTTCTAAACTGAATAGTTTGTGCGAGAGACACTTCCAAAGTGGAAAAATGTGGGTCCCCCCCCCCCTCTAACTTCTAAAATAAGAGAATGATAAATCTAAAAAATTGCCATGCAAACTACCACTAAAAATTGGTTCGAACGAGATCCAGTCAGTAGTTTTTTTTTAATACGTCATAAACCGCAATTTTCGCCTTTGCTACTACGGAACCCTTCATGGGCGAGTCCGACTCGCACTTGGCCGATTTTATTTATTTATCGTCTCCCCTGCACGAAGTCGCGAGCGACATCTCTAGTGTGTTCCGAGCTCCTTATAAATAACCCTATTGATAACAACAAATAAACTTTACGTAATATTTCACTAACTGTATTTTGAGAGTATCCTGTACTGTGACTGTTAACATTTTAGATAAGTTTGAGATTAGAGTGCGCTGGAGAAAACTGGTAAACTACCACAGCATAGGGTGCTGTGGGGTACATTAGATTCTAACTTGGGACAGTTATTTATGTCCTGAGTCTAGGTGTAAATATAGGATAGATCTAGATTAGTCATTAATAATACTATACATTATACGTATATAAATTTTACATATGTATGTATCATAAAAGATATATCTCGTTCTGTTACTTCATACACTGAACGCAGACCCGAGTACAAGATTGTGTTCATAAATAAGAAATATAAGCAGATATAGTACACAATGTGTATAATGCAAGTATTAGTTTAATATACAAAATTTGGAGTTGTAGCAGTATTAGTCCGGTCCACAATTTTGTTGTCCAGGCATATCTACTTAAACATAGGCATATCCACATATTTACATTTAAAAAAAAGTTATGAACATCTCTACGTCTTTATTATTAACGAGAGTGCTGGGGTTGTATTAGAACAGAAAATAAAATTATTACTTGTTGAAAAAATTCAGTATGATTCATAGATTTGTTGTAACTCGGCAATAGTGTCAAATATTATTGTTTTATTATTTGCAGAAGGAAAACTTTAAAAGACGTGAGTTAAAAAAATTAAACACAAAAATTGTTTTCGGCTATCACATTTTATTAAGTTGAAGTACAGTATTATAAATGCGATATTCATGATAATAAATTAAGTATAATTAACACAAGATTCTTCAGTGCTCTTGACTATGACACTTTTTTATTAGCATTTAATGTTATATAACTTCTATTGTGTCTCCTCAAAATTGCGTCAAGTATTATTACCAATTAATTATATTATCGTCTACTCAGTGATATATACAAGCCTACGTGGGTATACCATCGCTTATAACTCCAAATTTACCGAAGTGCAACTTTGAAAATTATATAAAACTAGCTTTTGCCCGCGGCTCCGCCCGCGTGGATGTCGGTTATCGCGACCAAACATAGCCTATGTCCTTTCTCGAGGTCTAATTTACCCCTATACCAAATTTCATCAAAATCGGTACAGTGGTTTGGGCGTGACAGACAGACAGACAGACAGACAGAGTTAATTTCACATTTATAATATTAGTAGGGATTATATTGCCAAGGTTAAAACATACCTATTTACCAAAATAAAGTCGTATTGTCAGTTTTGCAATTATTAATGATAATATATCTGATGGGCTTGCATATGTCACTTAGTAGGTACTTAACATTTCGATTTATTAATTTATTGTTTAGTACGTAAGAGTTTATTTATTATAATTAATTAGTGTATATGACCGATAATCTCATTTTATTTTAATATTCTCAAAATGGTTACTTAAAATTTTAATACATTCGGTTTTGTTAGTGAGAAGTTTTAATTTATTTTCGAACATTCGCATGTTAATAAGAATATTTTTTTTTTTTATGGTATGTGATGAGGATGATAATGTTGGCGTGAGGTTTGATGATTTCGTTCCTCTGATATTTTTAAGACTAAATGAGATATGCCTTTACTTAGTATTATTCAATAGGTAGGTGTACTAGTAATACACCGGGAATTTCGATGACAGTGTGCTCATTTGTTCAAATAAATTTATTTCGATATTCGTAACAACTATTCTCAATAACCAATATAGTAAAAAAAGTGGAAAATTCTGAGACCTTACCAAAAATGTCTTTAAGATATCAGTGGATGGTGAATCAGGTATGAGAAAAGGGCATCAACTGTTGAGCTCGGTCTGGCCATACACCCAATCTTGACGATATGGCAGTTGATCTACCAATGGTTGGATGGTGCTCAACTACATAACGTGACCTTTTTCTAAACATATTGAAATTATTTGCAATCTTTTAGAAAAAGATCATCATTCTCTGGACATTATGTCCCAAAAGTACCCCTACTGTTGGAGAGTCAATAAGCAGTAACAATTACTAGCTCTAAGTACTTATCTTATATAAATGTGGCATTGAAGCATTGAATGTCCGCATTTGTTGGGTTGTTAACGTAATCCGCTTCGTGCACAGCGGGCGGCCCGCGACAGTGTCTCAACGTCCCGTACGGAGATGACGTACGTAAACCCGCTAGGTACTTAGTGGGGGGGACTGTACTAATCGCGTAGTTTCGCCTGTTGTATTTTAAATCATATAAATGTTTCGATATAACTAGGTGTACTGCATTATTAATATTTTTGAGCAGTATAATTTACATTTATGTTTATTAAATTGGAGCAAACCAATTATATCTATTTGACCAAAGATTAAAACACAGTAGTTATGGACTTCGCAACAAATTGGTAGCAGATCTTTTACTTCAAGACTATGGAAGTAAAAGACAACTGTGTATTGACAAAATTCCTTAATCAAAACTATGGAATCGATTTGAATTTTTTGGAAATTAGGATACTCTGAGTATTTATTGCATATAACATGTTAGTTAACTAACGGTAACATACTGGAAAACTGTAAAATAATGTCATTAAACATTATTTATGAATGTCAGTTGGGAGTTTGGATTAATTATAAAAAGAGTAAGATTTCTTCAACAGTAGATAGACTCGGGAATTCTACATCCATTATGTATGACATAGGACTACAGTTCGATGGCGATGTAGTTTCCCTGTACTTACCTTATAAAAAAATTAGGTATGTAGTGAGAAAAAGAGCTGTGAATACGTTGAAATATGCTTAAACAATTCGACTCAAAAATTGTGTCATTTGATGTAAATTTAAAAATTAATTGACGATGACCAATCTGTCGAAAAAAGTTAAACTTTTCGAAATGTGTTTACGCCCAGATTATAAATATTATAATAAATTTGAATATAAAAAAAGATATAATTGGTGCTTTAAGATTGTTGAAAAATAAAATGGAATATGGTCAAACTAATTATAGTAATTTTAACTGACAGTTTGTATTTGCAGAAAGAGTTTTTCTTTCTTCAAACCAGTAAATTGCAAATCATTTCATTCTTAACATTATACAAATCTGCCAAAGTAGTTTTAAAAATAAAAAGACGATGTGAATTGTGTAACGTAGTCGCAAATACGCTGGATATAATAATTCAACAATTGACAAAATTGTGAACACGATTAAGATATTAATTGAGAGAACAATAAGTTTGCATCGATATTAATGTGCAGCCAAATAAAATTAACCCTTAAAACGTATAACGGTCCTTATTCATAAGTGATTTCGACGAATGCACAATTTTTGTAGCACAAACAGCCCTGAATATGTGACCGCGAATATTATTATTAAATTCTGTTAGGGTTAACCTAATATTTGGTAGTAGAGTAGGTATGTACCTACACCCCCGAGAGCAATGCAAAATATATTTAATTTATTATCACATTTAATGGATCACAAAATAGCTACCAACTCAATATTATACTCCGAAAGATTCATTCATTTATTTATTTATTCTAGCGCTCATTAGACAGTATTACCAAGTAATTAGTCGTACTTAAATTATTTATTAAATATTAAGGACATATTACTTAAACGCAAACGGTCTATGACCGGCGTATTGAAGCAGGTTTAGATAAGACTATACAAAATATTAAATGTATCTACAGCTATTGTACCGAAGATAGTAGAATACTTAAAATACTTCTTGACAAACAAAACAAAGACATAACATTATTTTAAATTTACGCGCTTTTCTGGTTTTATATATTAATAACATATAAGTACGACAACAAGTACCTATGTCGCTCTGACTAGGTTGGACACCATAATACTTGTTTCTGTCTTTGAGACTCTTGTCACCGTAAGAACTGAAGTGAAAGAACTATCTTTGGTACATTAGTCGTTTTAAGTTTAACACTGAACACACACTTTACGTAATTGTGCATCATGTCAGTGTGATTTAGGGACGATATAAATGACTAACAACTATACTGTAGTCAACAGCAGGACTTATTCTGTTCAGAAACGTGTTTGAACATAAGGAAAGGGTCAAAATCTGATTATTTCCGATTGAATGTTCAATCTTGAAGAGTCAAAATTTGACAAAAATTTGATAAAAGTTAATGCCGATTGAATTTTCAATCTTATACTGAAATTTATATTACAATAAACAGAGTTAATTTATATTAGTCATACATCACACGGTTGAAATTATTTAAATTCATCTTGATCATTCAACTTTAGATGAATTTTAATAAAAAGATACATTTTGATACAAAATTTCATGATCTTTTGCAAAGGTTATGTTCAAATAGAATATTTTTATGTATTTTCATTAAGAATCTATATTATTGGAAGTAGTAACTAACATACTTAATGAAATAATTTAGTGTGTTGGATAATGTTGCTCTGTAAGGCTATAATCGGTGAGTAGCGGTGAGTGGAAGCTTGTTTTTGGTTTAAAACTAAATAGGTAAATTCCTAGAGATCGGCTATTTAATTACTATACCTACTTACGCACCGTTATTACGATTGTAAAATCCATGTTGGAAAAGCTATTTTTTCTCAAAGAAATCCGTCAACCACTATTTAAAAGCGATAAAGATAAATAGTTGTGGCACGACTCGCACCTCCCACCGTGTGACATTTTCGATTTTCACTGGGGGCGTTTTATACAGCGCTTACATAGTATACCTACATACATATTACGCTCGTTTTCGTCGCTCCACTACGCACCGAATGTGGCTTAAAGTCAATTACGATCATTTAGTATTACCTATCCTTCTATGGAGCAGTCCGGACATTGTCATTATGTAGTGTTTGCACATTACTTTGCATTTTAGTACTCAACAGTTGTATGTATAAGTGTGTGACTATTTAAATACATGGCATACCTACTTTATAACGATAGCTAAGCACGGAAACAAAGGTATTTTGTATTTACGGTAATTGAAAGTTGAGCTATATGTAGTCATACTGTAAACCTGTATTGTTAGGTAACTATTTTTAATTTACAGAAATTTATTTACGAGTTTGTTTTCAAATATTTACCTACTCTTGTGTAAGTTACGTATTTCCGCCTGTTAGATTCCGCCTGAAACATAGTTGAAGTTGTTCTTCAACAAACTGTCGCTCTAAGACTGAGAATTTCAAATATGTGAAACGAACCCCTAGAGGCGTACCTTTCTGTTGGCTTGCCCCAGAAAGGAACTGCCACTGGGTCCAGTCTCGTCCTATTAGTTGGTGAATGTTTGATGAGCTCTTCCAACTAATCCCACCCTCTCCTTTCCTATATAGGATAACACGTGCAGGGCTTAGATTCGACCCGCATACGGTGCAGAATATTCCAACAAGAACCAAGCGGTTCGGCGACTCCTTCTTCTGCCGCACCATAAAGTCTTGGAATTCCTTACCAGTTCACGTGTTTCCCTCCTCCTACAGTCCCGGGTCCTTTAAGCGAGGCGTGAAAAAGCATCTGATGAGGCCGTCAAGCTGAGTGCCACCGTTGTAGCATGATACGTGTCTGTAATGGTGACCCTCTTTTCAGAGACTTTGCCTTCAGCTTACCATCAGGCGAGGCGAAGTCAAATAGACGTGTCCTATATAAAAAAAAAAAAGTTAAATTTACAGATGTTCATAAATAAATTTCTTGTAAATTAGTATGTTTTCCTTTAAAGTAAGTAAATGTGTGTCGGCTTCTGTAATACGTTCAAGGGCTTTTTATAATAAAATTTGAAAAAAAGTACTATAGTTGTATTATTTACTTTTTCCCTCGATTATATTATTAGGTACATTCCAAGGATTTTATTATGGTAAGGTTTACTTGATATCAATAACAATGCAGTTTTAATACCTACCCCTAGGATTATTTGTATACCTATATATAAAACCTAGGGGTAAAACGAGGTACATACGTCGTCGGGGTCGTCGAGTGGTCAAGGCCGGAAAGATGTCCTTTCTATGACGCATCTGGTTCCCAGTCCATATAGGCTGAGGTCATTAAACACCATTCGATTTTGAGGGCATATTTAAATATACCTATTTAATTCATAAAAATAGAGGCAGAAGATGCATTTGACAAATATTGAAAAGTGGATTATTGATTTAAAAACACTACGTACCGTAAAATGGGGTGAATAGGGATCAAAGGGTGAATAGGGATAAAATGATTGTTAGATTTTTTTAATAATTTTCTCTTTTCTCCCGAATTCCAAGTATCTAACCAGATATTATTGATAACTCTGCTCATTATTACATTGAACTAATCCTGAAAACTGACCATTTTATCCCTATTCACCCATTGATCCCTATTCACCCCATAGTACCGGTACCTACTCCGTCGTACAAAACAGTAGTATCGTAGATAGGTAGGTAAGTATAACGTACACCTACAGTCAACGAAAAAAGGTACTTTTTCGTATAATAAAAATAGTTTTAACTAACTAATTTGAACCAATGTTGAATAGGTACGAAGATCGTTTGGTATTGCTCGGAACATATATCTTGGACATAAAATGTGCTCTATACGCACAGAACACGATTGTCGGGTGTCTTTTGATTATAGCACGGGATGCTACTGCGGTGGACGAACTCAAATTCATCAAGCATAGATTATCCCTACTAATATTATAAATGCAAAAGTAACTCTGTCTGTCTGTCTCACTTTTACGACTAAACCGCTGAACCGATTTTGATGAAATTTGGTATAGAGGTAGGTTAGACCTTGAGAAAGGACATAGGCTATATTTGGTCGCGATAACCGACATCCACGCGGGCGGAGCCGCGGGCAAAAGCTATTACTAATAAATCCGCGGGCGTAAGGGCCTCGTTTGTCTAGAGACGAATGGTTCCCTTTATGTCGAGTGCCGTTATGTCGAGCCAAAAACCTTGTCTCGACTTAGGTCCAAGATACGTGTCCCGTCCCGAGGTATAAACGGTGTTCCTCTCTGTATCACGCTATGGACCCGGCGACCGCACGGTGAATCCATGGAGTGCTGAGAATCGGATCTCTAATAAGTTCAGCAACAGTTAACTAGGTACTTTAGTATATTACATATTTGGTATTGGGTTGGGTGCATTAAAAGAATAGTTCAATTAAAAATAGGTTTATTTTATTTCATACCTACTTTGTATCACAGAACATTATAATATAACCTTCTTTAGAACAAACATTATACTTACACAACTAATTATGCCTTAAATTAAACACAGTGTATAAAATAAATAAGATTATGTAACTAATAGGTCATTACGGAGTGGCAGATACCTATTGAATATTACATGTTTTAGATGCTCATTGTATAAAAATATATCATCGATATCTAATGAGGATTCGTACATTAAAAAGGTATGTAGGTATGTCGTATCGTTTCATAGAACGCATTTTATCGATTATTTCTCATAGACGCAATCGATCATAATTCTTTGATTTCCCAACTCAGGCTTTCCTGACTTGTAATGCAGCTGAACTTCCATATTTTCCGTGAAGCGACTGCCATCTGACCTCCACAACCAATTGGCGACATCGAAGTTCTGAAGTTAGACTAGTTGGAGTTGGATCCCTAAGATCCAACTACCCATAACGACTGCCAAATATTTTCGTATGGACCGTCAACGACGTTGACGGCTTAACGTGCTCTCGGAGGCACGACCACACCAATGCAAATGCCCATATTTAAGCATGAGCAAGAATCAAACCGGTGCCAACTGCGTAGCAGTCGCGTTCACTACCGCCACAGCACAGAGCTTAATCTTTAGATCTATCAATTGTGTGGGTACCTATAGGTACCACCCCAATCGTTCATAAATATAAACTTTTAAAGAGTTTAAAATTTCAATATAACTAAAAAGCAATTACCTGATTCGGTAGGTGCATGATTTAATTGCCTTTGAGTGAAGGGACAGCATGAGGCATTGAATAATGAATTGCAGCAAAATAATTGCATCATAGGTATGGGATAATTTTGATTTGATTAAAATTGGTGCATTTGAAATTGGTGTACTAAATGAAATATCTCGCCTTGCCTGCTTGGCACACTATTATCAAAACGGCTGCAAACCATTAGACAAACAAGCCATTACAAGTACCTAACTATCTTTCAGGGTTTTCAAGTAGGTAAACATGAGCTAGAAATGAAATTGATAACTTACGCTAAAAATACTTTTTTGTACGCGCATGTATTGTATAATCACACCAGTGGCGACGGGTCCCTATAATACGATTGTCGAATCGTATTATAGGGACCCGTTTTCAAGTAGGTAAACATGAGCTAGAAATGAAATTGATAACTTACGCTAAAAATACTTTTTTGTACGCGCATGTATTGTATAATCACACCAGTGGCGACGGGTCCCTATAATACGATTCGACAAACTAGAACGAGGTAATTTTTTTTCACCGGCTTCCCTTTTGAATATTTTCACCCTTCGCCACTTAATCACACGTATTGCACATTACATCCTACCTAACACAACAATCTTATCACATGGTCATATTAATAAATAAATTCTATACCCTGAAACAATTGGAACTTCTGCATCTTTGACAATAAAGTTGAATGCTACAATTATTATATTCTTCGTTACTTGCAAACAATTAGTAATTCCGTAACCTTCCCTGGACTTAATATCTAATAAAATACTTATATCATTCGCGCTAAGCTTAAAATAAACTAAATAGGTACGTACTAGGTATATCAACAGTACAAAATCAGTTAGTACTTCTATAATAATATTATATCTACATAAAGAGGAAACGTTTGTATTTTTGTATGTAACGAATAAACTCAAAAACTACTGGATCGATTGGACTGGATCTTTTGCTATTAGAAAGCTACAGGTACCAACATAGGCTATAGGTACTTATATACCTATCATCACGCTACTATCAGCGATGAACGGGATCGGAATTCCACGCGGGCGGAGCCACGAGCAACAGCTAGTCATTCATAATAACAAACGTTATATCAAAATATAGATGTTATAAAATCGGTGCGATGTAGGTATGCGAAACAGTTTACAGACTCAGATTTTCGCTACGTCGGACTCTCGTCTCGAATTTAGTAGTGGAGAACCCTTCCCCTCATCTATTAGTGCTTGTTAGCAGTACTATACATAAGGCACCCCTATTTGACAGTGTGTGTATGTATGACTGATAGAGGGAAGTTATGGACATCTATAACTGTTTAGATATTCCTTTGGAAGATTGTCATTACGTGGTCAAGACAATAGTTATTTGTTATACAAGAGTGCAAAGTTGCTTTTTAACCGCGTGCTCAGTTTTGATGACCGAGCAAGCGAAAGATTCTAAATTTGAATCACGAGCATAGCGAGTGATTCATAAATTAGAATCTTGAGCGTTAGCGAGGGAATCAAAAGAGCACAAGGTGTAAAATCTTTGCACTCGAGTGCAACACGTAACTTTTCATCCCACCTCAGCGAGGAAATAATGAAATGCTTCTTCTTCCTAGCGTTAATTCCCAGTCGCATCCGAAGCTTTCACCTCGGAGTTCGGGGTCCGCTTTACCAGTCTTAACTGCGGATTTGGCTGGACCTCGATATTTTCCGTAAAGCGACTGCCATGTGACCTCCACAACCCAATGGTGACATTAGGCGATATCGAAGCATTGCAGCTAGACCGTTGTTGTTGAACTTTTTATGCATACAAATATTTGCACTGAGCGGGGATCGGACACGCGCCTCCTGCATTGCGGCCACGTTCACTACCACTACGCCACGGAGGCTGTATAATAATTATGTGTAATAATACTAATAATAAAATATCAACAACAATGTTCAACCATAGGACGTGAAAAATAAATTATGCGCGCAAAGCAAATTTTAAAAAAAAAGTAGGTACACCAAGGAGGTTCCGAGTTGAGTTTTTCATAAATTAAAAAAAAAGTTGTATGATAAATCGGCACCATAGAGGTAGAAGTAAATAGGTTTAATGATGTTTTGAGTTCACAAACCTAGTACCTACACACGATGTTCTAAATTCAAATTTACTTTACCACTCTAGAGGATAAAAGCGACTTTTACACTCAGATATCGAAGAAAAAAAGTACTCTTTCCGAGATGGTGGGATGAAAAGTTCTTTTACACCGAAGTTGGAAGTGCGTTTTTGTCCTACCCATTTCATGACCGTTAAATACTTCAAAACGGCTTAGAGAAATGAATGGGTAAAATTTTAAAAATAGTAATTCTGAAAGTACTTAAGTATGATACCTATTTAAATGCGTCGGTAGCTTAGTGGTTAAGGAGTCGGCCTTACGATCGAGAGGTCCCGGGTTCGAATCCTGGCCATTACACTACCGACGTGAACCCACTCCTAGCACAAGCAATTTAGCTTAGTTGGAAGGGTTAACGGGAATATTAGTAATTTCGGTTGCTAATATTCTATTAAAAAAAGAAAAAAAAAACATCCGGCTATGTTGGGATCCGGTGGAGTAGAATGGGGTCACCCCATCTCTTACCGTGGGTGTGGTATTCGAAAGCAAACGTATAGTCCAAGACAAAGTGCCCGCTTAACGGCAATAGGATTACGCCCTGTTACGTGGGACCGAAAAGAATAAATTAGGGTTAACCTAAAAGTAAAATGATAATTATTATTGATACATGGCTTAACCAGTTGAATCCTTTTGTTGTAAGAATTGAGATTGGAATGGTATCTTTAAAGCATATTTTTAAACTTATACCTACTTAGTTGTATTGGTACACAAATATTTTACCTTTCCATAGCAGAGAACGGCTTAACTTGTGTTATGTCGCAGTCAACAGGATTAATCAGCCGTTCAATTATGACTGCCTACCTAGGCTGTTAACTAAACGGCCTGAATTATATTCAGCCATTTGATTAAACGGCTAGGCAAATGGCTTGGATCGATGACTTAATTACTTGCCTAGCCATTTAATAAACCAGCTAGGGAAACGACTTGTTTTCGGCATGGCTATAAACAAAATAACCACGAAGGCCCTATAACCTAATCTATCCAAGTCGGATTGCGTAGCTTTTTCAATAAAGGTACTACAATTATTAATTTATTATTATATTGTAAAAATGTTCAAACACAATGTAAAAATTGTTCATGAATAAAATATACTGAAATATTGAAAAACACCTATCACTAACTTTGTGTCTTATTTCGGGGTGGTGCCCTATCATGTGAATGGCCTAAGCAATAATCAGGCAATATCTTAAATGTTGTAATAAACGTTACGGCTTAATATCATTCAGTGGGGTGAGCACGAACAACTATCGTAATCGTATCGTAAACGTAACGAGAGCACGGAGCATTGCGATTGGCCGCCTGCCTGAAGCCTGCCAATCGCAATGCTCCGTGCTCTCGTTACGTTCACGATACGATTACGATAGTTGTTCGTACTCACCCCACAGGCCGATAATTGAACGGCGCCGTATAGTTAACAGCCTAGGCAGTTAATTGAACGGCTGATTAAGCTAGTTGACGGCGACATGTATATAAACATCCGATTCAATTTCGTTGTGAACGCTGAAAACGCTATGGGTATCCCCCATAGCGTTTTCAGCGTTCACAACAAAATAAAACAACCAAAAATGTTTGATTTTGGCAACATTAACACCAATGCAGCACGCACCACCATACAATCTTATATTATAGTGTTTAAATTAAATCTAGTCAAAGAACGTATTATCTCGACCTTCATATACAAAAAGAGAAAACATAATTTATTTCAAAAATCCTATACAAATTAGACTTATTATGTATTTATTTTTTACCTATTGTGTATTTATTTTTTATGAAATGCGTGTACAATAGCAGCTAGACTTTGATATGTGCCTGTGACGAATACGAAGAGACCCAGGGACATGAGTACCAGGTTCTTGAACCACACGAAGGGGTGGATGCCGTCAGGTTTAGTAGCTTTGCAGACCAGCTCGATGAGAGGCGGGAAAAATAGAGCAAGGGCGGTACTACTGATAGCGCCCACAAGAGAGATGAACAGGCCCAAGTTCGGGATGGTCTCCGCCAGTACGACTGTGAAATATAAAGAAAAACATTTACTTAATATACTAAGTAAGTATACCCATTACCCAGAAGCTAATGTTTGTATACAATGCTTTGAAGATCTTCAGATTATTTTATGTCTATTTATTTATTATTCTTACAATTTAACGTTATATACCTATGTAGCAATTGGCAAATATGAACATCGGGAGGGTCTGATGAAGTGTTATTTTTTAAATAAAAGTAGGCTAAGTTTTTTTTTTTACTTTTTTTATAACACTTTATTCAGTATAAAAGCCTGTCGGTGTTCAACCCTAGAGGCGACATTAGGTAGTAGGTACCTACATTTAATTATTAAGTTTGGTTAGTGGATATTCTCAATAAACATCAAATATTTTCATGAAGAGGCAATGATAATTAATACATTTCTTATTCATAAAGAACGACGGGAAAGTGATTAACAGTTAAGTGCCCAATACAATCGAACCAATGTCGTTAAAATTAGTTGATTGAAGTCTGACCTACACGACCTTGTCTGGGTGAACTTGAAACAATACGGACCTCGTTCTGTTGACAGCCGACGAAATTAGTTTATTGTTTACCTAGGTAGTGTGATTATAGTGGCGGTCTACGGGAAATCTGGGAGATTGGATACTAAATATATAGATTAGTATCATTTAATAATAAATAATATGTATATTGTGTAATATGTGAAACAAAATCCACGCACATACCTATGTAGATATATACTTAAGTAAGTACAAAGACTTCATAGAAATGTGACGAGGCATCGCACGAATGTTTACAAACTTTACAAATTCTCATGAAGATGACACCAGTTTTTGAAAGATATGAAGAAAATGTCACCAAAACGCCTTCCTTTAAAATAATATTTCTACTTCGCTTGTTGCTTGGCCATTATTACAATGTTAGTCAATTTAAACCAGTGCGTTATTTAACAAAACTGTACTGCTTAAGCGTATGCACTTGGAGCTGTGTTTTATTCTATTGTGATGTCTCCAGTCTTAATTACAAAGTATTCCTCAACGGTAAATTTTTCGTTTTTATCGCTTTCGTTATTAACACAATTTCAGCTTTGATATTCGCTGATGACTACTTTATCCAGTATTGCCGTAAGATCAAAACAAATGATACAATTATGGGCTTTAAAGCCCCTTTGATGACAAAGCGCTGTGTTGTAATTGTCGTTGTGACATGTTTTCTGCGCTTCGGATTGTCAACGGCTCGGTTCATTATTACGAGCCCTGATCTTCTTCCATTTTTGAGTTCGTGCTTCGCGTTCAGTTCCTTGGAAATGAATCATATCCTCGCCGCTTGGTTATTTTCTATTCTCCACCACCGTATGACGCTACTGGCAATTTATTTTAAGAGAATGTCTACTGGTTTTGACATCCGAACCAATAGTGGTAAAGTGCAAATCACGGTAAAAAATGTAAGAAAGGGTTTATATAATTACAACACGATGTTGGACGACGTGCAGTTCTTTGATAAGCAGATGCAATGTCTCGTAAGTTAACATTTTCATAACTATACTTAGGTACGTGTACCATACATACACATAATTTAAGACGTAATTTAAGGCCTTCGATATAAGAGATTCTTGGAGGACATGTTTATAAATAGGTAGGTCTTAAGTCCGTTTAATTTTGCACCTGATTAAACAGTCAACTTGTTACGTTAACACATAAGCCCAGTTACTTCACTTAATTTCGAATAGATTTCAATCAATCAATCAATAGGACATAGGCCTATGGTTGGATTTGGGGTGTCAAAGTGATTTTTATCATGCAAGTCTCCGAATAACGCTAAGAGGAGAGGCCTTTGTTCAGCAGTTTACTGCAATAGGCTAATTGAATGGAAGTCTCAACAGAAACAAACTATTAATAAGGCACATACGGATTGAAAGGAATTATTTCCTACCTGAAGACTGATTTGATTGATTGATCGTCCCATTATGCTTATTTTCAAAGTAACCAAACCACCAGCAGTGGCTTGCAATAGGCAAATGGAATTGAAGCAAATATATTTTAAATATGCGTTGTTTCAGTTGTTAGTTGCGCTGCTAGGCAGTATACCAAGAATCATCACTTTCACATACCAGGCAGCTTCCAATTATATAAGAGGTGTAAGTAGAAAAAAGAAAGAAAACAATTTATAATTTGCATTTTCTGTTATAAGTTTGTTCTCTGTTGAAAATTTTAAGCAACCACGTCATTTGAAGTGACAGGAATGGTCATAATTATTGGCACATTCTCAGGGTCTCTAGAACGTAATAGGCTCCCTATTAAAAATAAAATTATGCTATGCTCTAGATGGCATTGTATGGATTATTATGTCTAAGAATATAGCATTAGAAAATAAACTTATTCTAAACCTAATTCAGTACTCAGTTTGTTTGCAGGAGCCTTTATCAAAAACTCTGTTACGTATCTTTGAGTTGGGTCACACGATGTACCTATTGTCCCTACCAATGATAGCTGCTCAGGCAATAATATCCGAAGTGGACACAATTAAAACAATACTGTCAAGAAAATTGTTGAGATGCTCAGGTGAGAACAGTGCTCATGTCCTCTTTGAATGATTTACCTAACAACGCAGAGTCTATGGTTGTTGAGCAGTGCACCGACTAAAACCATGAAGTTTTCAACTCCTTACCAGGCGCGGTCCGAGGGGGGTGGGTCACAGGGGACATGACCCCCCCCCCAAAACCATGCACTTCATACTGAAAAGTCCCAGTACGAGGGGAGGGGGTTTAATTTCTTAAGGAATTTCCGAAGTGACCCCCCCCCAAAACTTCAAGCTGCGACCGCGCCTGCTCCTTACATCTGTCATTATCTTCCGAGGCTTGTTGAGACAACCCAACTGAGGTGGGATTCAGTTGGGGTTGGCTTTTCAGTCTAATTACGAACTTCAATATTTTCAGTCAAGCGACTGCCATCTGACCTCTATAACGCACTGACAGTACCTATCGAAGTTCTGTATTTAGATCAGCTGTCGATCTTTTAAAGCTTCAACTACCTATTTACGAGCATGGACGACCGACGGTTTCATTATGCTCTCCGAGGCACAGAGGGGTCCCAATGTGTTAAGAATGGTAACGTCACAAATCCACACACATGACAGATCTGGCTAGTAGCTAAACGTCGCAATGTGATAATCTGCTCGATTACCACTTAATCACGACTGTCACGAGCCCCTTAGGGCTAGTGCGAGCAGCTAAAGCAACAACAAATCAGGAGCAGGAGTAGATAAGGTTTCACAAAACATTGAATGTAAAATCTTACGCCCACTCCTGTTTTTGTAAGAAATCTATAATTTTCCTTTGCCTTTCTTTTGTTTCTTTAAGTTGATTTTAAAACCCTAAAAGCTATCGTACTATATCGGTATAACTTTCATTAGCCTTTGATAAGTAGGGCTTTACACAAGACTCTATTTACGCAGAATAAGCTAAGCATGCACACTACGAACACGGCTTCAGATCCCTGACTACTGAATTTTCCTTTGCAATAAGGCTTCATTTTATTAAATTCATAAATTAATTTGTTATGACACAGTGGTTCGAACAAAAAAAAATTATGCAAATGATAAATATTCAGAAGTCGAATCTGTATAAATTACTTTCAATTCTTGCGTTTGTTCTGATACAGGTTGTTGTTTTTTTGTAGGTTACGGCAATCAAAATCATGAAATTATTCGCTGAGCCAGATGGTAAGAAGCTGTATGTGAAGTATGAATGCCACCATGTAGAAAGCAAACCCATTGTTCATAGTAACATTATGGTGGTCCTAATTATATTGACTCATCCATTGTTCCCGGTGGCATTCATGAGGCTTTCACCTCGGAGGCTAAGATTCGCGTACTCCTTCTCCTAATTTTAGTTTGGCTTATACAGTTTTATTGAAGCTACTGCCATCTGACCTCCCTGTCCCGAAATATAGCCTGCTGCTGGAGTACCAGGTGAGGTGATCTTGATGCCATAGAATTTCGTGGGGTTTCATGCTAATTATGGTTCTAATTTTGTGCAATCTCAATAGATGTTTTTCACATCCCGCCTAATGATCTCGAGATTGTACTCGTAAATGTATGTTTTGTGACAATAATGTTTATTATTCACAGATGAGTACATCTGTATGGAGCTTGTAGCGGCTTTGGAGTACATTCCTCTGCGTCCGTTCAGGTACAATATCTGTCGCATCATACCTCTCGACATTAGCCTGTTGTACACGACTATGAGCGTCTGTCTCACCTATGCTATTGTGATCATGCAGTTCACTCGCTTTGCTACATAGCCTTGCGGTTTTAACAAAGGCGGACCAAATTACGATGGTCCCATTAGCTGGTTAGCGGGGAAATAAAGGAGCTTTATAGGTGATACACTTTTCTTGTCATTTATTAAGTCGTGAACAGTACCTACTTGTTATTTTATTAAATAAATAGGTATATTTTTGAAACACCTTTTATGTTTACAATTATACTTTTTTTTTATAGCAGATCTATAAGTAATGTCAAAAACGTAAGAAAAGATAAGGAGATAGTATAAATGTGATTTATTTTTACTTTTTTTACGGAACACTATGATGGAAATAACGGAAATTGGAATATCGATCGTGGATAAAGTTCGTAGATCGTAGATAAAAAAAAATTACAGAAATTGTTTTTTATGCCACTTATCTGGCAGACAAACACATGGCCCACCTGATGGAAAGTGATTACCGTGGCCTATGGGCGTATGCAAATTATATTAAATGTATTGAGCACTGGAGTTGCTTCTTAATCTTCTTAATCTCTTTTTCTCCTGCTGATGTAGGTTTTTTGATTTTTATAAGAAAGCTTGTCGTCTGACTCCCCAACTCACATTGTAACGATGACCTAACCTGAGCCACAAAAGGAAAACCTGCGTCAGAGCCTCATCTGTTAATTAGCAGGTGTATCCTGTTGCATTTGGCAAAATGGTCTAAATATTTTGGCATAATATGTTATGGAGCGGATGGTACCTTACCTACAAAATTGACCGTCCGACCGACCGTATCAGCTTTATTCCGGTGAAGTGCCGTGTTCCGTTCGTGTAATGTAGGTACGCGTTTTGGCTGTATATTATTGGAATTAATTATTGTTTACTTGGAACCTTTGAGTATAGGTACTTAACGTTTGTATCCGTGGTGATTTTCTCTTTAATTGATAGCTGACCTATTTTTGATTTTTATCTCCTTTTTTTAGCTTTTGTCCTTTTATTAGGTATGTTCCTAATTCTTTACTTCGGACTAGTTTAAAAGCGGACTAATTCGGTGTTTTCGTGGGTCATTGCTGTTAGTTCAGTGGTTATTATGAGGAGGAAGAGGATGTTAGAAAGATTAAAAATAAGAATGTAGCCATGGAAAAGATTTTAGGTGTGGTTTAAATGGATTGCTTGAAAGAAGCCATGGCAAAGAAAGTCGTTTTTATTGAGGAGATGACATCTGACATTAAAGTGTGTATGGAAATGACATGTGAAGCGTGTGTGTATTAAAGTGGGGCATAAATAATTAGGACAAGGAGCAGGAAGGTGATGAGCAGTGTTGGCTTGCCTTAATCGCATTTTGATGAATATTGACTAAATACATAATAGAAGTGTACTTACAAGTGATGAGGGCCAAAAATGCTCTGTACAGCAGTTCCATAATAATAGGTGATTTGGTGACCCAACGTTTGCGCATGTTCGGCCAAGAGTTGGCGATGGGGACGTAGAACTGAAGTGGGTATGTACACAGGATTGCCAGCAGTATCAGAATCTGTATCACTTTACTTAGGCTGTGGAGGCATGCAAAAAATGACACTGTGTTATAATCTAACAATAATAATTAATTACTAACACAAAGATGGCCAGTTTGTAGTTCAAATACTTGTTACTACTTATAAATAGGTAGGTACCCACATGTAAGTAAATAAACTTCGTAAGTACTATTTGATCTAAAAATGAAAAGCCTTTTATCGCAGGCCTCTTCCGGTTTTCCTGGAAAACTGACAGCGTTGCTTTCGTACAAGAAAAAACCAACCCTTGGGTCACGAAACGCATAGCTTTATCTCCCTAAGAAGATAAAAGCGCTCGGAACCCATGATTCTAATGTCTGACGATTTGACTAAACTCTTGATGAGCGTCAACGTGGTTAAATGCCTGAGCGTGTGATTCCGAAGCCGACCACAAACGACAACGTCATGCGCATGCAGCAATACTTGTTAAATTCCAATACGGATAAAGGAGACCATTGAGAAGCCGCCATGAAGTACGCGTATCTGTTGCGTGCGATGGCAGTTGTCGTACCTATACGGTCGGCTTCGGAATATTTTGTTTCAGTGCAATGTTAGTACTTACATATCTTTTGAGTCCAAGTTGAGAGTTAAACTGCCCGCCACGTCCTCCCCCCACTGGAGGTAGCCAAGGAAACCAGTTGTGATAAATATACTGCCTACAACCACCATTCCAACGTTGAGAACACCTAGCGGTTTTTGGAATAATGCTGGGTTTCTCATCTCATTCTTTAACGGCAACACCTATTACAGAAAATATTTACAATTATTAGAGAGGAGACCAGCTGAACGAAGGTCAGCTAATGCAAACGAATGAGACTCGTTATTCTCTCTTGAGAAGCAAGCTCATCAGGCCTCTTATTAGTCATCATCATCATTCGCATGGAGACGTATTTTCCTGATTGCCTCCGAGGCCAAGGTGACCTCGGGTCTCAGGATCCGCTTTTTGGACTTTATTAGAGTAGCCATCATGAATTAATTAAGGTGTTATTAGACGGAGATAGATAATCCTTCTATAATGATGTGTAACCAAAATCAACTTGATATAATATATGTACCCGATACAACAAGCCAATGTTAATGATATATTTCTACAATAGAATCTTCTTATTAAACTTACCAGGCCGATGCCTTCAAAGGAGTAGACGGCAGTGCCGAAGTATAAGGGCAGCTGCTGCCACTCCGCAATGTATTTCCTGCTGCTGACGGGAGGCAAGTCTTGGGTAGCCTTGTACAGCACCATAGCAAGCCCGGCGGCCATGAAAATATTGGCGATTGTGGAAAATGGCGTTAGATACTTGAGATTTCGCACCATGCACAAGAGCAGGACCGGTATCATTACGAAAATCATGTGGACGGAGAGCTCCATTTTTAGGTCATATGCGTCGCAGATCTAGAAAAAACATTTCTTTCATTTAAGTATTCATGCTTATCTCCTCTTCCTCTAGTGTCTCTCAAGCCTCAAAGAGAAAAAGTGTATTAACACCACATATTTTTCCGTTATGGTCCCACGTAACAGGGTCAAGCCGTCAGCATGGAATTTGGAAAAAAGGGCCTATTTTTTTCAAACTCTACGCTGCTGCAACAGTGAGTACATTATAGGGTAAAGTAAGTCATGATTGGAAAAATATTTGTAGCGTTTTGTTGGTATTTTAGTGCTAAAGAAATCGGTATTTCGATCGGACGTTTCCGGGTTCGAATATCAGCTTATTTTTTAAAGGTAGTGGATTAAAAGATTAGATGCATAACATACACTCTTAACATTCTCAGCAATGAAAACTATGTATATGCAGCAGAACCCGAGCTGTGTGATGCAGAGGAACGAGTCCACGGTGATCTTCATGAATGTAGCGAACTTGCGCAGTCTAGGAGGCCCGTTGGCGAACACCAGGTACACTGTCTGCGCGAACCCTGGCGGCCTGGTAACCTTAGTCTGATGGTGCATTTCCTCAGAACAATTTAGCTGAAAACAACAAAAATGTAGGAATAATAGGTAGACGAGGCATTAAGTAATTTACATTCCTCTAAGGATTTTACTTATAATATACACCTGAGTAGAATCGCAAGACATCAGATATAACACATTTTTGTAAAATAGTAAATTATAAAACGAATGGGATGAGTTAAATTGAACTAAGTCATGTAAATAATTTCAACTACTGTATTTTTTAGTCACAGAGCCTGAAAATAGGTTATTTAAAATCAGTTTTTATTCGACTTCTAAAAAAAGAGGACGTTCTCAATTCGCATGTTTACCTATATTTTATTTTTATGTTTTGTAGCCCATAGCTCCGTCATTCGTAAACGGATTTGCAAAATTCTATCGACTTTAACAAAAGTCTTAAGCGCATTTTTATATTCTCAGTTGTATTTATTATTTTTTATTTTTTACTTATCGGCGCATTTTTGTTCTAGAAGTCGGTTCAATTTTTTTGTTAAAAATAACTTATTTATTTATATTTAACTGTAAAGCTTTTATTTAATGGAAACCAAAATAATTCAAGATAACAAGTTAGTAAAACATTCACTTAACTTAAACCTTAAGCCTTATTTCAACGAGATAAAGCCTACTTCAATATGTACTTACATAAGTAGGTATAGGTACTTCGTTGAAAAGTAACTAGGTATGTTTTATAAATACATGGTTTAATTTTTTGCAAACTATTAGGCTTAGAAGTACCAAAATTGGTTTACTAATGTTTGGCAAAAAACGTTTCCCAAGTGTCACATGCCAAAGTATGTTTCCCAAATTTTCATTTGGCAAAAAAACATTTGGCAAAACAACTTTTCGCAATTTTACAGTTGGCAATAATATTTTTGGCAAATTATTGTTTAACAATAAATTTGCCACATGGCAGAGTTTCATTTTATCAAGTATTACATGTAGTCAAATATGGTTTGGCATATGATTTACTTAAGAGTCTAAATTCACCGCATTAAAATCATAAAATTTTTAATTTTATGATCCAATTTTTTAAATACACTGCTGCATGGATGTTTTTTTTCACCTTGGACAAATAAATTTACAGGTAAGAACTTCTATAATAATTATAATATTGTTATCATACAAATCATTTCCGGCGCTTCGCCGGCCGCTGCCGCGGCACGCTCGCTTCGCTCGCTCGGTTCGCGTCTGTTGGGGTCACAGTTCTAACCTAACCTAACCCACTTTTCTAGCAGTTCCAATCCAGCCTACTTTACAAACTACGTCTTTACTACGCCTTTTCAAAATAAAACTATTTGCTAAATGTATAGGTATTTGACTTGATGAAAATTGAGCAAGTAAATATTTGCCAAATGAATATTTGACCAAGTGATTAAAATGCGAAATGTAAATTTGCTAAAGATTCTTTTCGGAAATGGTGAAAAAACTTATAGCAAATTTGAGATAATTTTAAAGCAATTAGTTTGCTAGACTAAACAAATTATAATCGCCGTAAGATGGATGTATTGGAAAAATTGGGTCACTCTCGGGCGAAGCTCGGTAGCTCAGTGGTCAGAGCGTTCCCCCTGTAAGGGAAAGATCGCGGGTTCGAGTCCCGCCCGAGAATTGATTTCGCTTTTTCCAATTTATTATAATTATAGCAAATTTGCTATAAGATTTTTGGGAAGTGAAATTTGACGAAACATTTGCCAAACGGCAGGATCCCACCAAAATTCTATCATTTTTTAGCTACAAATCACCTTGCTGTATAATTTTGGTAGTGTAGTTAAGTTAGTAGGTATTAGTAATTGGTTACTAACCAATATGTGTTGCGCGTGTACACACAATACTCCGAGAATGGCTGTCATGATGGGTGCGAACACGATGCCAGCGTTTTTGAAAGCGTCGCCCATGGCCAGAACACCTGAGCCGATATTTCCTCTGAACAAATGTAGCATGGTATCCGCATATCTGTAAAAATGAAACTATTGTTAACTAGCACTCTATTCTCGCATTCATAATTTTCTAAGTGGTTATTTTTTATTTGTACTAGCGGTTGCCCGTGGATTAGAAGGGAATTTTAATCCCGTTCCTGTAACCCAAAGGAATCTATACCCAGAATAAAAATAGCCTTAGTATATCCTATTTCAGACCTTAATCTATTTCATCCAGATGCCTTCAGTAATTTTATTTTCCATCCCGTCATAATTTATTCGATAAAAATTGTCCATCCCGCCATTCCAGCATGAGAAACAATGGTAACTAAATCCCCTGGTACAGGTAATCTACAAGGTGTTCCAAGCCTACGTACCCTGTACTACTTCTACAAGTGAAAAAGTTTTCTTGTGCATTTGAGTGTTGATTACAAACTTACGATGTCGGATGTGTGACGTGATGGTGCCCATCGATGAACTCTTCTGACTTCTCGCAGTCCTTCGACTTCTTGCTCACTGGAAGGTTGCTGTCTGGCTTGTCCCATATCGTAAATGTGTCCTTTTTGATCGGTAGAGGACTAAAAAAGAAAAAAATAATAATTGTAGACACCTTTCATCTGATTATGAGGATGGGAACTGTCTTAAAATATGGTGGTGGTGGTGGTGGTCATTAGGTGAATCTATTAGGTTTTCCACCAAAGCTGACATTAATCTTGAGTACGTATCTAAAGCGGAGGAATGATTGCAAAGACACACATTGGGAGAGGCCTATGTATAACTAACAATGGGCTATAGCTTAATTCCTTAATTGATTGAGTGCCCAGTGGTACACACCGCTAATAATGTATACAAGTTTCGCGTCCATAGTTCCCGTACCTACTACCCTTTAGTAGAGTTTTCATTTTAAATTCCGTGCGATCGACGAATGCCATTCGTTACAATCGTTACGTTTGTTTGTCGTAATTTATTTGGTGTGTACCTTATGCAACCAAATGCCAATAGCAACGGGCGATATTATTTAAGCGTTGGCATATTTATCCTTAATTAACTAGTTAAACTGTTTGTTAATCATGGCAATAATAAATGTCATCATAATTTTAATTCTTGTGTCAATTATTTTTTTGCGCTCTCTATTGTAAGATAACAGTATCAAGGCCAACTATTAATATAACATCTGTAGGTATGTAGGTACCTAAGTATCCATTTTAAGAGCATAACCGAGCTTATGACGGGCTAGCAAGGTGTTTGAAATATAAATATATCCTAATTCATATGCTCACAAACATGGTGAGCAGAACATCTTTCCACTTGCTACGATTAGATCATGGCACACGCCTTTCGCTTTTCCTAATTTCATAACAATTTCCATACACGCACGCCGGTTACAAGCCTGATGGACATACGTACGTTGTTTCTGCCTACTCCATTATGAAGAGGGGTGATTATATATGTCTGTATAAATATGCATTTACACCGTAAGAAAATATGGTCTTGGTGTATATTGCATTATTATTATATAGACGAAGAAGAAACTCAGACGAGTTTCTTCTGCGACATCGAGGCGCAACGACTTGACGTGAAAATCAGTAAAAAGATTTACCTACATAAAATTTTGCATGAATATTATCCACGAGCTTGGTAATATGATAATATCCTTCGCTATATACATATCATTACGCTATGATAGGTGTTGTGCTTGCAGTAGAGCATGTCAAGCAATCAAAACCAATCGCTTTGCATATTCGCACTTTTAGCCAGTGATTAATTAATTAATCGCATTGCACGCCACAAATTTTAGAATAATAATAGAGTCTTTTCCGAGAGCGACTGCCGTCTTAGCTCCCATCCCTGAGAGGAAAGCTTGCGCCACAGCCTTGTGTTAGTTATTTAACAGGTACACCAACCGAGCAGGTTGGGTTGGGTACCAAATGGGTTGGCAATTTTTCTTTTTTACGTAATATTATAACCAGTGTGACTTACAAAGGTGTAAGGATTCTTATGATAACTAATGCACAGCTGTTCAGGCATTTATAAGTAACTAGCTGACCCCGCGAACTTCGTACCGCCTAACCATCGATTCTTTTGTTTTTTTCTCTCCGTAAGAACCATCCTTGTACTTTAAGGAATATTCTAAAAAATAATTAGCGAAATCGGTTCAGCCGTTCTCGAGATTTGCGCCAAGCAACACATTTAGGGATTCATTTTTATATTATAGATAGTTGAAAAGGACTGAAAACATTACACTGCATTCTTGAGTAGTCGTTTAAAAAGCTTTAAAACACACTAATAACTAAACGACTACAGAAATGGCAATGTTGCTTGGTAAAATACTGCAAATAATTCCGGTTGTGCTAATATTATTAAAAAAAAACTGCTAATTTCAATATTATATTTATCTTGCTTTCTGCTAAAAGTGATAGAGTGATAAGTGAGTGATACTCTTTTTCAAATCAAACATCACTCTATTACTTTTGCATACGCTGATACGACTAAAAAAATAAATTCGCAAAGCATCAAAATGTAAGCACATAGGTACCTATAACGACAACGACTTTGTGTTAGGAAATTATTTAGATTGATTGATTTATATACTTCTCTCAGCTTATAGGTCTGAGGGAAACTTGATTGAAAAAGATCTGTTTGTCAATCTGTGCTCCGTCTGAGTGATCTGGGTTGCATTCAAAGCTAACACTTTGGAGCCCAATGTCCGCGCTGCATCGGTCACCATTATATTTTGGTTTATCTTAATTTTTATGGGAGTAACCGCCGCGTCTGACCCCCAACCCCGAGAGGTAAGCCTGCGCCTCGTACGGTAATCAGCAGGTACAGTTCTCGGTTTTGCCCTTCCAAACCTCAGTTCGCCGGTTTAACACCGTAGCAAAAAATAAATTGTAAAGTTCCGTGACTGTTTATCGTGATAGTAAGTCGATTCGTATCCTGCGATGTGGGTTCTAGTTTAAAAGAATAACAAATTATATAGTAAAGCTTTTAATCACAAAATTTTAAAAGACTATTCTAAAGAACATAGTTATAATATTAACAAATACTTTTTACAGAATACTTACTTGTAACTTAAGCATCTAATGTAAGACTCAGTAAGAAGGCCTACCATGAAACGCAATTTCGGCAATCGGTCTCATGGAGCACGTTTGTCCCGAAATCAGATACGACTTAAACCCTATCGTAAACCGAAGTGACTTCAAGTTTGGATTTCAAGTTACATCGACGCCAGGTAATCCGGGATCAAAATCGGGTTTCGCGCGGGACCAAAGTTTCGGATGTTTCATGGTAGCCCCATGGCCTTAGCCAAATCTACATATAAAAAGATAATACATAATATTGAATGTAAAAAAATCAAGGTAAAGTGAAATTCTTATTCTTATGACCAATCTAGTTACACAGAACAAAGATAATTATGATTTTGTTTCCAATAATAACATCTGGCTGTACAGAACATATTAAATTTAAAAACAGCTGTATATTATATACAAATAACAAGCTGGAAAGTAAATGTCAGTTAGTAAGTAGATATTGGCATTGCGAATTATGTTAGACATCTTTACAGCGGTTTACTAATGTTTGGCAAAAAACGTTTTCCAAAGTGTCACATGCCAAAGTATGTTTCCCAAATTTGCATTTGGCAAAAAAACATTTGGCAAAACAACTTTTCGCAATTTTACAGTTAGCAATACTATTTTTGGCAAATTATTGTTTACCAAATAATTACATGGCAAAGTTTCATTTTACCAAGTATTAGCTAGTCAAATATGGTTTGGCATATATGATTTACTTAGAGTCTAGATTCACTGTATTATTATTTTTAATTTTAAGATCAAATTTTTAAAATACACTGCTGCATGGATGTTTTTTTCACCTTAGACAAATAATTTACAGGTAATAATTTCGATAATAATTATATTGTTATCACACAAATCATTTCCGACGCTTCGCCGGCCGCTACCGCGGCACGCTCGCTGTGCTCGCTCGGCTCGCGCTCTGTTGGGGTCACAGTTCTAACCTAACCTAACCCAGTTTTCTAGCAATTCCAATCTAGCCTACGTTACAAACTACGCCTTGGCAAAGAAAAGCATTTTTTGCTAAATGTATATTTGACTTAATGAAAATTGAGCAAGTAAATATTTGCCAAATGAATATTTGACCAAGTGATTAAAGTGCGAAATGTAAATTTGCTAAACATTCTTTTGGGAAATGAAAATTTGCGATAAGTTTTTTGGGAAATTAAATTTGACGAAACATATTTTGCCAAACGGCAGGATCCCCTTTACAGCACTGTGTGCAAAGATAGCTGGAACATTCCTCTTGATTTTGTAGTGTATGTCAAACATAAAGGCATTCGAGGAAAATCAATATCTCGAATTATTTCTATAAATAAATAATTTTCGATCAATATATTGTCCGAGGGCACCGCCTGTTTGATCTCACGGCGTGGGCGCCAGGGTGTCGCTCGGCTCTACGTAATGACATGATGTTCTGGCCAAGTCCATACCATACGCGTACCTACATTACAATAATAATGCTTTCGACGGCCTTCAAGGGGCTACCTTGGGAATGGAGTGAATACTTATATTTTAAACTAGCTGACCTGGCGAACTTCGTACCGCCATATTTTCCGCCCGCGTGGTATTTCTGATCGCGATTTATCAGTGTTTCTCTACAATATTATACATGTATACATATAGACCTTCCTCTTGAATCACTCTATCTATTAAAAAAAACCGCTTCAAAATCCGTTGCGTAGTTTCGAAGATTTAAGCATAGGTACATAGGGACGGACAGACAGCGACAGCGACTTTGTTTTACATTAAGTAGTGATAATAATGTTTCTTTGTACCTATGTTTGCCGACTATGCATACCTACCTATGTCATCCGTACCTACGCGGTACAATTGCTTCAAATCCGGACTTGCATGAGTTGCATGAAGTCTATAGGAAGTTTGTGTGTAGTAAGGACAGAGGCTAATCGCGGTCAATTGTCTGTGTATTCCCCACAGAGACATTTATATGTAAAAGAAATGAATATTCAATTTTACCTTTTCAAACGTATTTTATGTAAAAGTCCGTAATATAGCAACTTTTTATGTAAAATAGGTACATTTGAAAAGGTACAGGGTACACGTATCTAATTTTCCATTCCCACAGTATTAGATTGATTTGTTCCGGTGCATAGCTAAGTGCATTGCATACCTACAATATGAATAATAGAATGCCTAGCTGCAATAATAGCTTAGGTAGTCATCAGTTATTCGGTTTAGTCCACTTCGATATTGAAGATTCACATTATAATAAATAATATTAAATATTGTGGCACATTCTACACATCGCTATCTAGACCTAAAGTAAGCATAGCTTAACTAGCTTGTGTTATGGGTTCTAGAATGCAGATAAACATGGTTAGATTCATTTTTTTTGTAAATACACACATATTATACATAGAAGCACCCCCAGACCAAATATTCATATTCATGCATACAAATATTTGCACTGAGCGGGGATCGAACCCGCGCCTCCTGTATAGCAGCCGCGTTCACTACCGCCACGCCACAGAGGCAGCACATAAATTCCAATACTTTCAATTCCCCATACATTACGATAGATATCTAACAGAAATCTGAAAGAGCCAAACTATGCCCAAGAGGGGATAAACGTCATGCGCAGCCGCGCATTCAATACTGTTGGTCGTCCAGGGAAGTCAGAGTACATTTTGTTTTTGTACTAAGTACGTTTTAGTTAAACAATAAATGTCTGAGACTCATTTAGTTTTAATTGGTCGCGCAGGCGTCGTATCTTTGTATTCCGCACTGAGTTATTTGCGGAAATATCAGACTCAATCAAAAAATATACAAAAAGGAACTTTCAATGCCAGATATAATTATATATATGTCAAATATAATAAAATCGTCTAATAATGATACCTACGTCTGTCATGTCGTGACTAACCCAGATATAAAAATAACGTAACAAATCTTCTAAAACATATATGACGTAAGTTAGCCTTGCCCCATTGCAGAGTCGACGACACACTCACTAATTTACGAAATAAACAGCCGCTTAAAAAAATAATTATACTCGTACCTAAATGTAACTCTAAAGATCAGATGACGAGAACATAATGAGCTACCTGCCTACATACAAGTTTACATCTGCGTGATCCTTTTCTCCCGATTCACAGAAACCTGCATAAAGTGAGGTAAAAGTTACTTATAAGAGACTGAAGGGTTATCCATTGGTTTGTTACTTAAAAAGGGCTGATAGATTAACTGAATTTTATGCACAGGAAGGACTGGGAGCAGGAAGACATAGTGGACAGGCAGAGTGCAACCGGTAATAGTGCACTCTGACCATTATTATACAAGGTGATTTTGTGGTCGTTTCGGAGCGAAAGATTTTGGGCACAGTTTCGAAAGCGAAAGCGTCTGGAAGTATTAATTTAGCGACAATTTTTTTTTTTCTATAATGTATGGGAATAATGTACAGGTGAAAGGCATAATGTATGGAGGTTGTAAAAAAAAAAGTTTTTTTCGCCAAAATAGGTAATACTTCCAGGCGATTTTGCTAACGAAACTGTGGCCAAAATCTTTCGCTCCGAAACGACTTTAAAATCACCCAGTATTTTTTATCACGCGAGTAGATTTCTGCTGAGTGCTAGGACAAGTTTAATATTAAATGTTGGGTATTGGCTAGTTATTCATAAGTGTACGGGTTTTGAGAACCCTGTCGAATACTGATTTTATCCTTTAAAAGCTATGGCTGTTACCACTATTTATCTATGAGGCTATTTATAAGCTGTTTGCTTCTAGTCTTACCAACAGCATGAGTTTCTTCTAGTACTATTAAATCTTTCATATAAACCAGCTAGTAATGGAAGCTTCTAAGCTATGGAGATACTCTGTTTTTCAAATCTTCATCGATTTGATCTTTTCTCTGCGCAACTCACTATTATATTATATTCTCAGCCATTATAAAGGTAATACGGTGAATATCGTGTTGTATGAACATTTCACCACAGAGCCCTAGTTACGTCCCACAGTATGAAGGTATGATGAACCGACATCCTTATAATAAATTATATTTAACGTTTTACCATTTATCCTGGAATTGTTTCACTTCACTTACACACACTTCAAAACAGTTTATAAATCGGTTTTAGTAACTGATTAATTTGTCTCTGTGTCTTCCTAGGCCTCGTAAGGTAATCTGAAAGGATATTTCCAAAACCAGAAGCTGCTGCTGACACCGCATTCTGGAATGGTCGGTTGAACTGTCCTGGATATTGGTTGAAACCATTCTGAGGGTAGAAACCTTGACCTCCGTAACCTCCTCCGTAACCTCCATAGCCTCCTAAGCCTCCTAAGCCTCCATTGCCTCCATAGCCTCCATAACCTCCGTAGCCTCCATAGCCTCCATAGCCTCCGTAACCACCCTGGGTGCCATGACCTCCATGTGATCCATGACCTCCGTGGCCTCCATGACCTCCGTGGCCGCCATGACCTCCGTGGCCGCCGTGACCATGACCACCTTGCCCATAACCTCCTTGCAGAGGAAAAGGTTGCACGTACTGGGGCACAGGAGATGCGCCACATAGGAAATAGTTCATGACTGGAGCTGATATAAACGTGTCGTGTGATCCGAAGGTCTTCCCGTAGCCACCAAAGCCACATGGGCTACTCTGCCCGCCATGCTTCTTGCGTTTGCGGTGCTTCCTCTCCAAGTCTTCGGAATCTTCGATATCAGTTAGTAATTCTCTAGTTTCTTCTTCAGCGCTCGCAAGAAGAACCGCAAAGTATAGCAGAAGTGCAATCAGCATAGGTTTCTAGCAGAAGAAGGAAAACAATAGGACAGTTAGTAATTAAGTCTTTGAAGAAAAATAAAGAAAAGGAAGAGGAAGTTTGGCTATTTCGCAGGTAGGAATTTCATGACTTGGATTTTTTATACTACTACTTAACTGAAATATTAAATCTGGAGCCATCCAAAGGAGCACTGACAATCCAACCCAATCCCAATTAAAGTTACTATCTTAAATTTTGGTTTCCTAAATCCAGGATTCAAGACAAAAGCTTGAATTATAATTATCTTAAAAAAATCCGAATTAATTCATGAAACAAACTTTATAACCTCTATGTACTTAAAAAAAAGTTGTTATAGGTATCAAGAAGTGGCGAGAGGGCATCCTAGCTAAGCTACAAGGTAACTGGGCTTATCCGCAGTCCTTGGAAAGACTAACCAGTTACCAATACCCCCCATCGGCAACTAGTCAGATTTACCTAAAGTACCCAACATATGAATATGATTATTATTTTAAAAGTAACATTACTTACCATTTTTACGTATATCCACTCAGCTGCCGGGTCTCGTGCTTCACTGCCGACTGGCCCCAACACCGGCCCAATTGGGGAACCCAATGTTGAAAAGTGAAAGTATGTTACCAATTCCAAGTAATAATACAGTTATAACGCAATGATGACGAACAGGTATATCCATTTTATGTCATGATAGTTTAGCAACAGCGGGGTTAGGCTACCTGGCGGCTCAGAGCTACGAGTATACTCGTATTCAGTGCTGCGTACATAGGATGTACCTAGGTACTCGTAGTTGTAATGATTACTAAACGAGCGAGTAGCTGTGGCGTGGAAACCGGGACCGATGTACTCGTGTTTGTAAGACTTAGTTTTGTTAGAAACAAAGAAAACTGGAATAGGTACTTACCTTTTCTAAGATAAATGGATAAATGTGTAAAGTGTGCGATGTTCGGCGATAAGCTCTCTATTACATAGTACCTACCCACCTTTACTACCCTTCCTAATGTTCGTTCAAAAGATTTCCTTTACATTATTCAGCTCAAAAAACATCTTGTGGTAGTGCACAACAACATCATAATATATTTAGATATACCTAGAGCACAACTTTGAGGATGAGGAAAATAGAGACCTAGCCAAATTACACAGTTTCACTCAGACTAAAAAATTTTTAGTCTTGAGTCTCATATTGAATCACATTTTCTAATTATCTGACTGAAATCAAATTATCGGGCATACGTTAGGGTAGGCATAGGTAGACCAATCTAAAATCAGGGCCGGATCTAGGGGGGGGCAAGCCGGGGCACGTGCCCCGGGCGGCAGCATCAGGGGGCGGCAAAATCAAACTTTGCAGATGAAAGGCCGCCCCCTTGGGGGCGGTTTTGCCTTATTGTAAGCAGCAAGCTGCGCCCCTGGACCCCGTTGACTCAGTGTCTCCACCAGTGCTATTCAGAGGAGTTGATGGCTTCCTGTTCCCAGCGCAGCCGACGAAACAAGTTCCACCGCAGACTACTGAGCCTCGGTCGCCAATGGCGCCCAGTGTGGATGACGACGATGACTCGAGGTTACTTGGGTAGAACTAGAGCTGGCGGTGCAATGCTCAGAGTCAAGAAGTAACAAAACTGCCCCGGGACCCGACGGCATTCCAGGACAAGAGTGGGTCCTTGCTCTAGTCAAAGATCTCCAAGTCCCCAACTGAAAGAGCTTCTTAACGCATGTTTGTAGCGGAGCCAATTTTCGCAATCGTGGGAGACGAGGTAAATGGTTCCCGTTCGAAAGGGCGCCCGGTGGACTCACCGTTCGCCTACCATAGTGGTGCTTGACGAGGTGCGCAAACTCTTTGAAAGAGTTATAGGGAAGTACCTCATCGGACACCTCTCCAGGTTGTGGCCGGAGATGGCGAATGGCCAATATCGCTTCAGGCAAGGGCGGTCCACTGTAGATGCCATCATGTGCATGAGGGCTCTGGTGAAGGATGCGGTTGCCCGGGGCGAGGTAATGTTAGCAGTGTCCTTGGACATCGCCAATTGCCCTAGACTTACCTCGGGGAGGCGCTTATGTATCATGAAGTGCATCTCTGCCTTCGCCGCCTAGTCGGGGCGTATCTGACAGGGAGATCATCTACCTAACAGTGACCGGCCTTGGTCGTCATCAAATGTCATGCGGTACTCCGCAGAGATCAGTCTTGGGGTCGCTCCTGTCAACTTCTGTCGAACATTGGATACGACTGGGTGCTTCGCAATAAGTTCGGTTCGCAATAAGGTGTAAGGCTTCATGGTGCATCTCCGAAGTCTGGTCTCCAAATTGCTATATTAGTGGTGATAGTAGACGTGGGAGCAGGGATGGGAACCCGAACCTCGAGAAATCCAGCTCCACCAGGACATCATGGTGGAGTAGAAGGAACGACTTGGGCGACCGAGCACAGGGCAAGCCGTTTTATCGGCGGTAAGACCCATCATGGAGGACTGGTTAGTGAAGCGACACGGTCGGAGTCTGCCGTACGGGCTGATGCAGGTGATCTCCGGGAGAGGGAGTTTCGTGGACCACCTGTTTTGGATCAGAAAGGAGTCCACGTCTGTATATGGTCTCTCGTCACTGTGATGCGAGCGAGGGCTCAAGGCTCGCGCTGCGCCTTGCCCGGTGTAGAAGGCGCTGAAATGGGCCCTCAGAGAAGGAGTCCTTTCGCTCAGCGCTTTGCTCCCAGCGTAAAATCCTGTCGGATAGATCCCCCCCCCCCCCCCCCCCGGTATCATTACGCACGGCAAAAAAGAGGGCGGGGGCGGCATTTTCAGTTTTTGCCCCGCCTAAAAAAAATTGAAGATCCGGGGCTGTCTAAAATTGATGTCATTCGTAAAAAATATTTGCTCGAAGCGGGAATCGGAGCCACTATAGTCGCACCACATACAAATCATTGATTTTATGAATATACAATTTGTACGTAACCTCCTCCAGTTCCCGATTTCCCGAGCTTTCAATTTGGAGCCCGGGGGGTCAGCTTATTATCTTTGATTGGTTTGTTGATTTTGCCCGGCGACTACCGTATAACCTGAGCGTATAACCTCCCGCTGCTATCTGTCCTCCCTGATAATTTGTCCGTAACCATTGCAACGCAAAACGTACGTACACAGACATAATTGGTACCTACCTACCTAGGTACCTGAATTATTACATGTCGCACGCTAGACATCTTTAACTTGGAATACCCTATTTCGATCTGAATATTTTATGCGAAAATGTCGGGAGCTTGCAATGCTAATATGCATTTATTGCATTGTCTATACCTATTAATAATTAATTTACCAGTTCATAGGTATGGCAACGAAAACGTACACAGATAGGTACAATAGGAACCTAAAATGACGTCCTTCCAGCCTATTTAACCAGCATACTGACTGACCATGATTTCTGACCACCTACTTCTTCTGCTCGGGTAACAGGCAGCCTACCCGCACCGACCACCCCTTGGCCCTCAGAGACTCAGCCCACGCCCTAAGTACCTGCTTTTCCACGGTTCCCACCTGTTAGGCAGAGAAACGCGTGGTCTCCGAACTAGTCTTGCGCCCACTTTGGCTGGAATTGGCAGTAGGCGGCAGCATTATGTTTTATCCTGAACCCTAATTGGTATGACATTTTAAGTGGTTTTTCATGTATTGTTGCGACCTTGACATCTACAGAGTTGAGAAACAAACCGACCCTCAATTTATGAAGATTCTGAATTACGTTTTCTGGGAAATACGCGTGGTTACGTAAAGATATTGTTGTTTCATAAGCTGCGCCGGCGGCGCCTACACGTGCACGTAGTAAAGCGGTCGTCGGCCGCGACCTTGGGCAGGCACAATCACAACATACCTAGGTACTTTTTGTTATGATAATTATCTTGAAACAGAAAAAGTCAATATCCAGTAGGTATCCCGATTTTGCTGATTGTCAACCAGTTTCATACCTACCTAGCACTGACATTGCAAAAAATGGCATTAAATTTTAAAATTAGTGCATTCACTGCATATAGACTTAAAAGTCAAAATTAAATGAAAAAGAGTGCATTAAATTTTTTCATCCACGCTATAAGAAGCCATTTAATTTTAGAATTTAACAGCATAACATAACAGTTACTTAAATCGAAAATTGAGTCTTGTGTCTGTGGTATGAGTTGACAGTGGTTGACAATTAGCAGAATCGGGGTCCATATCGGAACTTTATAACGCATTACCTACTAAGTACCTACCTATTGCAAAGTGCGTGAAATGCGTGCGTTCATCCTTCGCCACAGCTAGGTATTTAGGTCATCGATATTATGTATTAACATTAAATTTGATATAATATGTACACAACATTTCTGATTTATGTATTTGATTTAGGTACCTACTCAAGAATTCTTAATATTTATGATGATATAATAAGATAACAACGGTTACAACAAGATTACTTGCCTATTGTTCATAAATAAAAGCAAAAAGTACATTTTGTATCACGAAGTATTGGTCTGGTACCTCAGGTGACTGCTTAGTCAAAAAAAAAATAATAACCTAAGCAGGTAGGTACCTACGTCTAGCTGTGAATAACATGAAATATAAAAGCTCAGACTAAAAGAAGAGTTCTTTTAGTCTGAGTATAAAAGCAAGAGAAAATGTTTCACAAAATCACCTGTAGATATTGCTGTATAAGTAGGTATATTTATATGTACTTCTATAAGACGACCATTGTTATACTTACGTAAGTATTATTTTTCTTTCTAAGTACTTATAAGATTTTTCCCGGAATGTAAACCTTACTTAGAAAATAAAGGCAAGTACTTATTGTGAATAGGGATCTACTGAGTGCTTATTGAACACGTCCACCCCTGTTTCCTAGAAGCGTGTGTGGAATACGTCTCGGCACCACGTCAGGCCGGCTGCTGCTAGGGCGCCCACGCCACGTCTGTCGGCCCCAGACTCACGCTCTACCACACTCTACTGTGTAGGTACCTAATTCGCTAATACTTATTCTATATTTTCCCTAAACTTATTTCACAAACTTCGTAAGTACGAGTACCTACATTGCAGGAAAAAGAGACTTTTCATCAGATGATTTAAAAAAAAATCCCTGCCACAAACAAAATATTACTAGGAACCTATACCTATATCAAAACACAATTTATTCGCAACTTTTTTGATGATTTTTGTGACAGGGGTTTTCAAAATTCAAAAATTTTGCTTCGACCATCATGTAAAATTATCGATATTTTTGAAGCATACTCGTAGGTACACAACGCTGTTTTAAGTCTGGATTTTCCGATATAGCAGGCGGTCAAGCCCGGAGTGGGGTTCACTTTTTTATACCACTTAGGTTGCAGTCACTTTCATTCAATTTGTCGGTGCACATCAATTTTAATGCAATGTCCAGACAGGCGGCGAGGGTCTGCGGCGGGGAGCGGTGCCCCGTCCGTCACACGACGGATCGATACGATATGTCTGATGCCGCTACTGCCTACGGCAAATATCATACCTATTAGGTAGGTACGTATCTACTCAATGATGATATCGATATGTCCATACTAATATTACAAATGCAACACCCAAAAACATCAATTTAACCAATGCATTTAACAGATAACTAAATTAAGGATGCCTTGTCTGATTTTGTCCTCACCAGTAAATAGTGTAGGTACCTACAGCAGTGGTGAGGGGTCCTAAATTTCTCTATAACCCTATGCCTGCCCGTTTCCCATTGGGTCACATAGTGCATGACGAACTAGATCAAGGTAAGTTTCTTGTCCAGCGGCTTATTTTTGAAAATTTTGCCACTGAAGCACAGCACAGCACATGGACTTATCGACAGTAACGCCGACTACCGTGTGCAATAGTGTTTTCAAACTATCCAGGAACTGGTCATGGCTAGGGTCAGTCGCAGCGCGGCGGAAATGCCGTTTTGGGCCCCTTTACACCCCAAAATATGAGACCCAATTCAGCCTGGTTTTAGTCAGTTCGAATCCAATATAACGATCCGAATCCGTACGAAAAAAGACCTACCTAGTACCTACACACCTTTTGTCTAGTAATTATACTAATTATATTCAGATATTTTAAAGGCGTATAAATCTAAATAAATCAAATATTAGCAGGAGAGCGGACCTCGGGCTCTAAATTGCAATGTGCACCATCGCCATCGGGTGCAACCGGGAAGGGTGAAGATGGATTTTATACATTTTAATGTACAAATTAAAACTAGTTCCAGGTTCGTTTAAGATTCGTTTATGAAGCCAATTAAGGAAAAAAAGAATAACATCGAAAAAAATTTTTGACGAATTAACAAATCATTACGCAATTTAACCTACCTACATTTTGTACAAATTTTGACTGAAACCTGACTAAACCTAAAACGAATATATATTTTAACGTAAAGAAGGTAATGAATGAACCAAGGAATAGATAAGGCAAAATTACTATTCACACCTATTCGTCAAAGCTTGTTAAGTGGTACAAAGTCTAACAAAAATATAATATCCTGAAATACCGTATAACAATTTATTACGAACAGTTGGTGCTCATGTTGACATCTTTCGCGATGGTATCTTTTTTTGTTTTGCAAAGCATTGCATAATAATAGGATAGCCTAATTCGACTTACTTCTCATCTCCGGTGAATCCCAAATTGGTGTTGCCTCCGATGTAATTCACTTCAGCTCCAACGTGGTCCTGCATCTTAAATACGTTTTTAATATCTGAAACAATTAAAAATAAATTAGGTATTTATTTACCTATTGAACTTACTTAGATACAGTAGGTACGGTAGGGAGTACGGAGTACTCCGTACTCATATGGAATCAAGAAGAGTCTTTAACTTCCAAACCACTGTCGTCAAACTCTAACATAATACCTACGAGTATTATGACAATTCCTACAAAACAGTCACGTCACACGTGAACAAATCAATACTAAATTAAATATTCTTATAAATATATAAACGTCGTATGATTGTATTGGACACTGCTAATTATTAGTTTTAGGTAGTGTAGGTATAAGGTACAGTCGCCTTTAGAAGTTTTTGCGCAACTCTAATAATTAATTAATTATTTTTACAACACACCTGCTCATAAAAGTGATATTATTTTACCGCAATTAGGCACGTAATGACACCTATTTATCAAACTGTGACTTTTTCATTGCTATTATTCACAAAAGTGAGTTATAGATTCTTTTTTAAATTTTATAGGAAGTGTCTATAATTGTCTATGTTCTTAAAAAAGTTTTGATACAAAAAATAACGTGTTTAATAGTACGAATAAATTAATACGCCTATTGTATGGTCATTTGATGCATTTTCGTATTTAAATAAATAATTTCAACTTGTAATACTTGTATAATAAACAAAATGTTCACTCAAATTTACAGAAAAAAAAACAAAGTAAAAAAAAGTTAAATTCAAACCTCATTTTTTTTTTAAATATGGTCGACCGCCATTGTTAAATGCGCGCGCATAGGAAAACGAATTAATTTGTAGTATTGTTTAATTAGTATTTGTAGTATTATTTTATTCGCAAGTGTGTTGTAAAACGTCGTATGGCACGCGTGAGCATGATGATTACCATCCTCGGCGCTCTTAAGACCCTCGCCTGGCGGCTCGGGTCTCAATGGCGCCTCGTCGGTAATCACCAACGTTGCTCACTTGTACCATAATGTACTATTAAATAGGTACCTAATATTTTTCTAATCATCAGAGGGCAATTTTAAATTTTTGAACAAAAACTGATAGGCCGGGGTCCCTAGTACATTTCCAAAACTTGATTACTATCAAAGCTAATTTTCCGTGAGTAGCTTCGTTTTGACGAGACGCCCAATAATAGCTTGTATGCAAGTTTCGAATGTGGTAGCTAACAGTGCTAGAATGGGTCAAATATGTCGATTTCATGATTCCAAAAAACTTATTACTAACCGGCTAGTTTTTCTTATATCTCAAGATAATTATCTAAGTTATTTAAAAAAATATTTGTCCTACAAAAAGTATGGTTTGATTAAAGAGTCCCCCTCTTCGAATATGTATTGATATCGAGGTCATCAAAAGTGATTACTAACCGGCTGATTTTTCTTTTATTACTTGGTTAATATTTATATAATTTAACAAACATGTTGTCCTACAAATTGAGTGGTACGTTATCCTGGTCCTACGATCAGAAGTTGTTAGTACCACAAGATATTTTTTCTCATTACTAACTGTAGGACAAAAATATAACATAATAGGTAAGTGTGTTCTCTGCCCAAAAGTAACAATGTCCTACAAGGGAACTGGTATGTATCACTAGTCCGACAAGAATTGTTATTTTTTCGTTTTCCTATTTGTAACAAAACATGCTGTGAATAAATCTTTTTTCAAATTTAAATAACTTTATTTTTTAGTAGACTAGGTAGGTACGAAAATATAATGTAGTATAGTATAGTATATTATACAGGGTGGAAGATTTTAACCTTACCTGGAGGGAAAGTGCTTTAAATACTGGAGATAGCTAATTTCACTCAAAGGAAACATTCCTTTATTTTTTATAAGAAACAAAACTGCATTCATAGTTTTTTGAAAATTCCCTTGCCAAGCCTGGTAATCGAACCGATTAAATTCCAAAAAATAACATCCTGTATTTTTATAGTCTCAATCGATAGTGTCAATCATGAGGATCGAATCTCTCTCATAAACATGGTAAATTGAATGAAAGGAAGTCCATAAAATCTTAACTTATAAAATTTCATTCCAACAGACACAGTACTTTTGCTTGATCTTATCAACAATAACGCCATTTTTTTAGTATAAAATGAGTAGTAAGTAAATAACTGAACTTCCATTCCGATTTAGAATGTAACGTTATTGTGTGACTGAATGAGATAGTCAAGTCTCCCGATTTTATTTTTTATAAAGAATATTAGTAACCGAAATTACTAATATTCCTGTTAACCCCCCAAGTAAGCTAAATTGCTTGTGCTAGGAGTGGGTTCACGTCTGTAGTGTAATGGGCAGGATTCGAACCCGGGACCTCTTGATCATAAGGCCCACTCCTTAACCATAAAGCTACCGACGGCGACGCTACAATTATGTCGATTTAGGTCCAAGATACGTGTCCCGAGGTATAGGTTGGACTTGGAAACCACTGCGTGGTACACCGCATCGCACCCTGGACAACGGAGATGACGAGAGAATTGCCTTATTGGTTCGTCTAATACGTTAATTGAGACGTTAATAGTCTATTTTTCAAGTACTTTTTAGGTCAATTTTTTTTGGTATTCCTCAGAAATTATTATGATTGAGGTGTCATTCCATTCGGAATGGGATGCAGATCCATCCATCCATGCCATAATTTTTTCCTAGGATCGATATTTTTCGATATAAACCCATCGTCTCATCGAAACGAAGTTATTGCTATATTTTGAGCAGAGCCATTATTTTTATTTTGAGCGTAGGACCGGGATAACGAACCACTCAATTTGTAGGACAACATGTTTGTTAAATTATATAAATATTAAACAAGTAATATAAGAAAAATTAGCCGGTTAGTAATCATTTCAGATGACCTCGATATCAATACATGTTCGAAGAGGGGGACTCTTTAATCAGACCATATATTTTGTAGGACAAATACTTTTTCAAAGAACTTAGATAATTATCTTGAGTTATAAGAAAAACTAGCCGGTTAGTAATAAGTTTTTTGGAATCATGAAATCGACATATTTGACACATCCTACCTCTGTAGGCTACCACATTCGAAAGTTGCGTATAAGATTTTGTTGGGCGTCTCGTCACAACTAAGCTATTCACGAAGATTCAGCTTGATAGTAATAATTTTTACATCAAGGATAAGTACTACTACTTTTGAGTGTAGGACTGGGATAACGTACCACGCAATTTGTAGGACAATATGTTTGTTGAATTATATAAATATTAAACAAGTAATATAAGAAAAATCAGCCGGTTAGTAATCATTTCAGATGACCTCGATATCAATACATGTTTGAAAAGGGGGACTCTTTAATCAGACCATATATTTAGTAGGACAAATATTTTTTCAAAGAACTTAGATAATTATCTTGAGATATAAGAAAAACTAGCCGGTTAGTAATAAGTTTTTTGGAATCATGAAATCGACATATTTGACCCATGCCACCTCTGTTAGCTACCACATTCGAAAATTGCATACAAGCTTTTGTTGGGCGTCTCGTCAAAACGAAGCTACTCACGGAAAATTAGCTTGATAGTAATCAAGTTTTGGAAATGTTCTAGGGAACCCGGTCTATGATATGTCGAATTGTGAAAAGGGCCGGGGCCTATACCAAAAACTCTTAAAACAGGACAATAATTGAACGGTTTCATATTATTAACTGCATAAATTACATAACTTTGTAATTCTCTCATCCTAGCGTTAATTCCCAGTCGCATCCGAAGCTTTTTAGCTCGGAGTCTGGGGTCCGCTTGTACCAGTCTTAACTACAGATTTGGCTAGACCTCGATATTTTTTCGTGAAGCGATTGCCATCTGACCGCCACAGCCCAATGGTCACATTAGGCGATATCGAAGCTTTGCAGCTAGACCGTTGTTTGTTTTTTTTTTTGGATTTTTTAGGGCTCCCAACTACCCGTAACGACTGCCATAGATGTTCTTATGGCAACCGGGACCGACGGCTTAACGTGCTCTCCGAGGCACGACCAGAACAATGCAAATACCCATATTTAATGAACACAAATATTTGCACTGAGCGGGGATCGAACCCGCGCCTCCTGCGTAGCGGCCGCGTTCACTACCGCTACGCCACGGAGGCTGTCAACATAACTTTGTAATTAATCTCGTAAAAATATAAGGGCATACAAAGTTACATTTGCAGTTGGTAGTATGACAGCTGTTCAATATTGACCTGTTTTAAGAGTTCATGGTACACCTGCAGGTCGTTATACTATCAAACGTCACCAACATACGTTTGCCAGGGTGCTGAGACTCTGAACATCAAGGTAATAGCTGTGTAATGGACTGAAAGCAAATATGCATAGCAATTGGTCAACCTGCGCTAGCCGGAGACCTACCTTAGTCCCGGTGTACACAAGTACACAACTCGACGGCAACGACTGTGCCTTTTTTTATATGTTTGTTACGTGATTGTGAAGGCAATTCTTGACGGATTTTGAAAATTATTTTTCTGTTCGTAAGTAGATTATTTCGAAATGGTCCCATTTAAATTTCGTAAAGATCTGATGATGAGTTTCCGAGATTAGACCAAGGAACTCTTCAAAAAGTACCAGGAAATTAGCCGCGATTGCTGCAATCGCATAGGTAATTAGGTATACATATTATGGGCACGTATTCGTTAAGTTCTTTTGAGAAGTTCGTATCTGACGACTGGCGAGTGCGGGACGGATCAGCTAGGTACCTAGCGTATAAAAATAACATAAGTACCTATACACTAGTAACGCAATAATGCGAATTGTGAATTTTATATCACAGGCGCTAAATACATAGCTTCCACAGCAGAGAAATCTTCATAATGATTATATCATACGTATATATACGTATGTACCTACCTATTATGCACTGTATTTACAAATACAAATACAAATAGCCTTTATTACTGATACCATAATAAATATTACATTAAATATATCACATTTGTTCCACATAACATTATTTTTTATTTTTAAGTAGTAAACTTCATGCAAAATTACGATTTAGATTATTCTGCTACATTGCTACTTGCTCATGCATTGCATTAAATTAAGTTCAATAATGGCTACATACCTACATCCCTAACAATCATACAGTTATTATCAATTTATTAAGTATATTTTTTATTAATTAATTACATTACAATTATTGAAATTTGGAATAATTAAAATAGTACAATAATATTATATCACATTTGCTTTAAAGCAGAACTATGCTTACTTCATTTACTTTAACTAAACAGCTCAATTTCTAAATGAGAAGTTCATGCTTTAATAATTTTATTCATAGTTTTGTTTATTTATTTATTTATTGTATTTACATATATATACACATACATGTACACATACATATATATATGTATATACTTCTTAACAATTAACTACATACTTGCAATTCGATACTTATTTAGCAACTATATTTTGAAATATTTTCCTTTTAATTTATTATAAGTTAGTAGATGATTTATATTACCCAATTCAATGCTTCTTGTTATAATATGAATGTTATTCCAAGACATCGGTATCAGCTTGCCCTTTGGCATAGGCCTCCCCTAGGTTCCGCCATAGGTTTCGGTTTCTGGTTATTCTGTGCCATGTTGTTCCAGCATTTTTTTTGATTGCATCCTCCCATCTCGTTTTCTGTCGTCCCTGCCTTCTTTTCCCATCACGGGGGTACCATGTAGTGACATCTTTAGACCATTTGTTACGATTGTCCCTTATCATATGGCCTGCCCAAGTCCACTTTAGTTTTTTCACTGTATATGTAACATCTATGACTTTAGTCTTTCTCCTTATACTTGTTAGTCTGATTTTATCTCGCAACCTGATGTTTAGAATGCTTCTTTCCATTTTCCTTTGGCACACACCAAGTGCTTCAAGTTGTTTTTCAGTCGGTGCCCATGTTTGACACCCATATGTCAAACATGGCAGTATGCATGAATTGAATATTGTGGTCTTATTCTTCATTGGTATATGTGGGTTCTTCATGACTTCTTTGAGTGACCAATATCTCTTCCAAGCACTGCTTATTCTAAGGTCTATTTCCTTTTGCATTTGGTTCTCTGGAGAAATTATTTGTCCTAAGTAGGTATACTGATCTACATATTCTATTTGGTGTGAATTAAGAAAAATCGGCGTTTTTAAATAGTTTGTCATTAGTTTTGTCTTGTCTGTGTTCATGGTCAAGCCTACGACTTGACTCTCTCTGTCTAATTGTATCAACATTGTCTCTAGGTCTTCTTGATTTTCGCTGAGCAAAATGAGATCGTCTGCAAATCTCAAGTGATTGAGCTTTTCGCCATTTATATTGATTCCAAATGTATCCCAGTCCGTTTTCCTAAAAACATGTTCTAATACAGCCGAGAACAGCTTTGGTGATAGCGGGTCTCCTTGACGCACACCTTTTTTAATTGGGAACTCGGATCCTTTTCTCTCTGTTTGTATTTTTGCTGTTGACTCTTTATATATGTTTTTTATCATCCTGATATATTTTGGGTGCACTCCTTGGGAATATAGAGCTTCCCATATGTGCGTATGTTTCAAAGAGTCGAATGCCTTGTTGTAGTCTACATATGCCAAATAGTATATTTTCCTGTACTCATTACTTTTTTCAATAACTTGTTTTATAACGTGAATATGGTCCATTGTTGAAAAGTTGCTTCGGAATCCAGCCTGCTCTCGTGGTTGATTTTCATCTAGTACTGAGCTGATTCTGTTTAGTATTACCTTCGAGAATACTTTGTATAGATTGGGTATTAAGCTGATAGGCCTGTAATTATTTATTTCAGCTTTATCACCTTTCTTGTGGAGCAGTATGATGGTTGATGATGTCCACTGTTTTGGTATTATTTCTTCAGTGAGAATTTCATTAAATAAATTTGTGACAGCCTCTATAATGTAGTCCAGGCATCCTTTCAGAATTTCATTTACTATTCCATCTTCTCCTGGAGCCTTGTTATTTTTCTGGGACAATATTGCTTTCCTTATTTCTGTTTCCAGTATTGGAGGAATATGCTCTTCATCAGGTTCTGGTAAGTAGTGGGTGCTAGTATAGTATTCATCGCTATATAAATTGCTGTAGAACGTAGTTGCTATTTCTGTGATTTCTGGTCGTTTTGTTTCTTTCTTCCCAGATGTTTTGTTTCTGATATATGGAATCCAAGAGGTGCTTTCCCTCAGTTCTTTCAAGGCTTTCTTTATGCCACCAGATTTCTCAATATGGTATTGAATAGTATTATTTCTTGTTTGCTTTCTATGTGTTCTAATCTTTTCATTAATTTGTTTACTTATTTGCGCTATCTGTTCTCTATTTCGTTTCCTGTTTTCTAGAAGAGATTTTCTACTTTCTATAAGGGCTCTTGCTTCTTCTCCAATCTTGTCTTTGGGTTTTTCCAGAGTACACAATTTTTTAGATATTTCCTGTAGCGTTTCTTCTAATACATTGTATTTCTCTTGTACATTACAATTTGTGTTGTTAGCACTGTATTTAGTCCCACGTAATAGTGAGCCTATTGACGTATACCGGGCATTTTTTCTTGATCCACACCACTGCGAATGAATATGGGCCTATACAGTTACCTATAATATTGTCTGATGTAGAAAAACCATGTCCCTTAGTCGCTTTGTACGACACCCACAGGACGAGATGGATTGGCCCATTTATTCTACTACACTGAGAACTGGGAACCACGCAGTACCTACGCATTGAATAGAAATACTTTAGAGGAATACTTATAGAGCAAGGTAGGTAAGTAGAGGTACCTACACTTCTTCTCTTTTTATTTTTTGGTCGAGCTCACTACTGTTCACCAGTCCCTAGGATGAAAAGAGCTTTGGTGTCGGTTTTCCTTCTGAGATTAGGAGGTCAGATGGCAGACAATACCATACCAGCCAAGATAAGCCAAATCAAAAGGAGGAGAAACAATAAGCGAACGGACTCCTAGCCTAGGTGAAAGCTTCGAATGCTAACCACCGGACATGGTGTTGAGACGATGTTGATGTAGGTAGTTATATGAAGCAAAAAAAAACCTACGAAGCCATTCTTCGCATAGGTATACGTATACCTATTGTTGTTTGTACATAAAATCTACTTGAATAAAGTTTCGCGGCATCAGTTATTCCAACTTCCAACATAGATAAGGTAAACATAGTTTAATTTATTATTGTTTCCTACCGACAGACACTTTTTCAAGGCTTTCCTCGTCTATTCTAAGATAAAATATTTTGACACGAGATCTGATTTGGAAATTAACAAATCGCACTATTTAATATTATGAACTAAAATATTTACCACAAGCTGAGGACTGCGATCAGTGCGATGCGATCGACCAAACTTAATTTATCAGTCTGACAAAGACCTTTCTAACAAAAAACCGCAACACAATCCATTCAGTTTTTTCGTCCATCACGAACAAACAGACAAGAATTTACCTTACCATATCCTTACTAATATTATAATGTTATACATAGTAACTGTGCCTGTCTGTTACGTTTTCACGCCTAACTACTGAACCGATTTTGATTAAATTTGGTAAAGGCTATGTTTGTTTAGGGGGTTCACGTCTTGGCCAGCATTGAAACCAGAAACTCCAGGTTTCTCGTCTCGAGATAGGATTTATTACGCAGAATAATCAAAAACTAATGTTGAAGAATTCCTTCACATCGAAATCGCCTGGTAACGTACTCAAAAGGCCGGCACATTTTTTGTGTTGACTGGCAATGATAATATAATTCTTATGAAGAGGCCCTATGATCATGCTAAGCGTCAACCTGTCGCTCCATCGTCTTCAAATATTCCCAGCGGTCATAATCATCTTCCAGATCTTTTCCCAACTTATTTGAGGTTAACTTTCAGTTTTCCTACGAAACGGTCGAACTGAACTTCCATAATTTTCGGGAAGCGATTGCCATCAGACCTCCCCTGGCAATATACATATAAGCTCTATTGTAGAGTTATGTATACCAGTAACGATCATAGATGTTTGTATGTTTGTGGCGGACTACCAGGACCGACGATGGCTTTACATGCTCCCCAAGGAACGGAGGGGTCTCGATATGTAAAAAACGGTCACTCATCTTAAGATTGAGCAAGTGCTTAACCTTGTTTACCTTACAATAATGGTGCCTTATAACGGCATGCTATCTTGTACCATGCAGCGGTTATAATTTTACAAGCACGCGGTTATAATTTTATTCAAAAAACATTTTTAGAGTAATTGAACCTACCTGAGGTTGCAGTGCCAAAGAAAGTCAAGTGATACTGATAAAAAAAGAACACTTCTATACTATTATATAATTGTAAAGTGGTCGTGTCTGTACATTGGAGTTATTTAAAAAAAAATACTTAGGTTATGTTATGTTAACAATACTGAACACGAAAATATTTTTTTTGAATTGCCTGTCTATTTGTCTGTTTGTCCGCGATGGACGCAAAAACTACTGGACGGATTTTGATGCGGTTTTTTTTGTTAGAAAGGGCTTGCTCAGACTTAAAATCTTACGTTTGTTTGATCGCAATCGGTGGAGTAGAACCGAAGATATGAGCAAAGATCGCGTTAACCGAGATGCACGCGGGCGGAGCCGCGGGCAGAAGGCTAGTAACTTCATATAAGTACATTATCTATTTAAAACAATTAAAGACAATTATTTTAAGCGGATTGCGGAACTGTTTTTCTTTTATTTCTATAGACGTAGGTAGGTACGCACGTGAATGGCCTATAGAGACCATTTCATCATCATCATCATCATCATTTCAGCCATAGGAAGTCCACTGCTGGACATAGGCCTCCCCTATAGATGTCCAATTCACGTGCGGACCATTATGAAGCCGCAATGAATTATTAAAAGTCTTTAAACGGTCTCTACTCAAACGGTGTAATAGGAGGTGATTAGGGTGGTGGCACCAATTATCGGCCATGTCAACATTTTTTGACCTTTGATTGATTGTATTTTTTTGGTTTATAGCATTTGCTTTCTTGTAATGCCTTTTTTGGATAGAGGGATACTGAAACTCCATTACTACATTCGCAAAATTACCAATTCTTTGTTATTTTTTAAAATACCGAGGTTTTTTTCCGAGTAAGTCGATTTCCCTTAATATCGGCCTCTAACACCCTAATTTCTGCCGCCTGTGACCCTAATATCGTCATACCTTTTCCAACGTGAATTTAGGTCAATAAAACTAAGTAAAGTAAAAAATTATAACGTTTTATATTCCAATTCAGGTTGAAATTTTTTTTTAACGCTTATCTATCATTAATTTGTCTTTTCTTTATATCTCAGCCTTAAAAAATTGCTGTTATTATAAACTAATGATCACAATGATTAAAAAAAATTAAGAGAAATAAAGATTTCCAAAATATATTATTATAAAGGAAAAATATTATTAAATAAAGTCAACAGAAAACTCGAATTTCTTTAAAGGCTTTTCAATTTAAATGCACTAAACAGTGACGGCAAGTAAAATCTTCTTTAGCCACATCAATATAATTTCGCCCACGATGAACTGTACACTTTAAGTGGAACCATTTGGGGCATTATGTCACAGTTAATATTTTTGGCTTCATCTTCTTCGAAGTCATTAATTCTATTTCACAGGCACCACAAAGAATTTTCTACTTTTCTACTTGAGAAGGTAAATCATGAGGTCAGTTACGCTGTCCTTTAATATTCTCTTCTTCTATTCATACTGTTCTTCTTCTAACTACTAGTTTTATTTTATTTGACTGGTTTATGTTTTATATTCCATTTTCCAGATTTTTCTTTCTTGACCAACGGGAATAACCCTCTGTATCTATTCTTCCAGGAAGTCTGTCTTGTAAAGTGATCCTGGGAATTTCGTGTTGTCGAAATGCTACTCTTCTTCTACTTCATCCTATTATTAATTCCTAGTCGCAACCGAAGCTTGCACCGAGGCTAGACCTCGATATTTTCCGCGAAACGACTTCCATCTGTCCTCTGCAACCCCAATGGTAACATCGAAGCATTGCATTACTGCCTGCTTCTTTGAACGGCATTTACTCCATCCCTTATTCTACTACGGTCATAGAAACATTAGAAACTATAGGGGTCATAGAACCTATAGGGGTCAAAGAACCTAAAGGGGTCATAGAACCTATAGGGGTCATAGAACTTATAGGGGTCATAGAACCTATGGGGTCATAGAACCTATATGAGTCATAGAATCTATACGGTTTATGGAACCTATCGTCATATAACCATAGGTTTGAAACCTTTCTCTTTTTGTTGGGACGACATGATTATGGTAATACTTGTTGACTAAAATTAAGATACCTAAGTATTTGTTCATTTTGCACCACGTCCCTGTTTATTATAAAGTTCAAAGGTTGTAGGACAGTAAGTACCCTGTACAAAATAAGGTGGCCGTTATTACGCATCGATTCTCTAGATATCGGCCGTAGCTGGCAAAAAAAGTTTTTAGGCGGCCGATGTTAGGATCTAGTCATCAAACAGAGCTGTTATTTCATTTTTAACCTTATTAATGTTACTGCTAATATACAAAATAGCTAAACATATAGTTTAGTGTTTTCATGCATTTCCCTAAAATCGACCAGGTGGCCGATATTGAGATTTGTCCAAAATAAAGATCCCTAACCTCGACCCCGCGATTATTTCATAAAAAGTACAAATAAAATTAAAAACACACTACCTAAACGGTACTTCGACTGTTTTTCTTTAATAAAAAATAATATAAAATACCATAGGTATATTTAATTCCTTTCAAATACTATCCCACTCAGTGCGTCGACTCCGGGATTTGACTCAGAATTGCCACCAAATCACATACGTCGGTACCTGCGCGTGCTCTATTGCCACCTGAACGTTCAAAAGTGGAGGTACCCGCACCAAAATATGGAATGGTATTCGTATGGATATAGAGTCGCTTTTTGCATAAAAACTATAATAATTTCAGGATTATTTTCATAGTTATGTTCCATTTTCTCGAAAAGGCCGATATTAGGACGTGGCCGATAAAAGGAGACTTCACCCTATATAAGTTTACATTATTAGCCTTTTGAGGGTTTAGAAGTTGGACGTCATGAGATATTTGACATTTTCCTCATAGGGTGACGCACATAATTTATAAATAACTTTAGCGAAGGCTTTCTATGGTTCTGTCTCTCTTCTTTTTATTTCTCTATCCTTTTCTAACAGCGGCGGCGGCACGTGTAAGGGCAGATTATTTATATTGATTGAAATTTTAAGAAAAGCCAACTTAACGATGTGTTTTGATTTTGAACGTGATTTATTTATAAGTTTAGATAGGTAGGTACCTAACTAGTACTATTACTTATTCTGTGACCTAACTGCCTACAAACATTGTTATTTGCAATTACTTATAGGTACTTTATGTAGATAATTAAGTACCTATACAAATCAGGGGGAGACCCGCGGACCTCTAAATTTATATTTAAAAAAAAACATCAAAAGTATAACCCAATCGCAGCGCCATCTACCAGGTCCAATAAATCGTACGTTAGCCTTTTAGCAGTTATAACGCAACAGGTTGACAAAGTTTTATCGATGAACTTTCGAATCTGTGTGAATTATCGATGAAGAATAAATAATAATGTCAAACTCTAACTGTGACTCTAATCTCTATTACTCAGTTAAGGCACAATGGTTAAGGTCTCGAGTTCTCGACTCTCCGGGACTGAGAGTGTAGTGTACAGGGATTGCAGCATTTAAATTCGATGATGATTTTAGTGGGCACTATGTACTGTATGTATGTAACTTGTATCCACAGAGAACATAATTAAGTAGGTATAATAGACCTTAATCTTTGGTAGGTTACCACCATCCACCTACCATTCTAGTACCTAAGCCAAACAGGTTAATAGGTACGTAAGTAGGTATGTACGATAGATCCACTTCTAACACATAATTACCTATCATTAATTATCATCATTGCCATCACACACTTAACTCTGCACTTAGCTCAGGCAACGCGCAAGGATAGCACCGACTTTTAACATGTATCTATACTATTATATCATTGTAAAGTGGTCGTTTCTGTACATTGGAGATATTTAAAAAAAAAATACTTGGGTTATGTTATGTTAACGATACTGAACACGAAAATATTTTTTTTTATTTCCTGTCTGTTTGTCTGTTTGTCCGCGATGGACGCAAAAACTACTGGACGGATTTTGATGCGGTTTTTTTTTTGTTAGAAAGGGCTTACTCAGACTTAAAATCTTACGTTTGTTTGATAGCAATCGGTTAAGTAGAACCGAAGATATGAGCAAAGGTCTCGTTAACCGAGATGCACGCGGGCGGAGCCGCGGGCGGAAGGCTAGTACCTAATAATATTTTGTAAATATGTAAATAAAGTTATTTTCACTTTTACAGTGTCCCGTTTTTGTTTCCTGAAGTCGGTTTAATTTTCTTTTTAACATTTGATTTATTAACCGTATTTTTGATCAAGGCTTATTTATTATGTAGGTATGTAGGCAAAAATTATTAAGTAGTGGAGCGGTTTATAGGTACGAATTCTCGAAAGGTAGTTTAGTGCATTATTTACAATATGGGTGCATAAATGTACCTAGTTTTATAGATTCGATGGATAAAGAATAAAGATAGTTTTCGTCAGGCACATTTCTAATAGACTTACATTCACAAAATTAAATGAAAAGAGTTTCATTACACTCTTTAATTCACTCTACAATAAGCCATTTAATTTTAAACTTTAACAGCATTGCTTTAATTATCTAAAGGCTAAAATCAAATGGAATTTTCTCGCAATCTCTGTGGTGCGAGAGTGGTTGTGCTTTAGTAGAATTGAGGGCCTGTTAGATATTGTGATTGAGACTAAATAAGTACGTTTAATGGAACATTTTTAGGGTACCGTTCCTCCAAACGAAAATAACCCTTTTAGGATCACTTTGTAGTCCGTCCGTTTGTCTGTCAAGATCTTTTTCTCGAGAATATAATTATGAGAGCATTAAGTTAAAATATATACCAGATACACAGGTCTGTAATGACTTGAAGCTATGAGAAAAGCAGACGTTTATGTTAATGTCATCAAAAGATGATAGAATTTAACCAAATGCAAGGTAACAAAAAAAACCTATAGGGTACTTCCGTTTAGCTAGAATGATGAAGTTTGGCATTCAGCAAGATCTCATTAACACAAGTAAAAGGAAAAGCTACCAACACCACAAAACGTATATAAGTATGTATCGGCACCAAAAATAGATGTCTCTGTCTGTCAAGATCATGTTCTTAAGAACGAGTGAAGGTATCACGTTAAAATTAATATCAAAACGTCAGCAGGTATATACCTAAGTAACATTAAAATAGGTATGAACAAAGATGAGGAAGTAAGTACCTAGGTACCTATTTTCTATAATAAATAGTTCGCCGTTCACAATAGTGTAGGTAGGTAGGTATGAGATAAACGATACATAAGAAGGAACAAAGCGAAGAGTTAAGGTTTTTATTTAATTTAAATAAATTGATATATATATTTAAATAAATAAATACATAAATCTTAAAGTCGTGACGTGACATTATACGTACCTAGATACCTAGGTATAGGTACAAATATTAATTAAACAAAAGATATGTACATAAAGCGTGGTTCATATAGATATAAGTAGATAAGTTTAGAACAAAAATAGTTTGCGTGACGCTGAAAAATACCATTTTATCAGTTTTGCATGCATTTGGTCTCCGTTTACGAGTATTACTAGCGCCATCTTTCGGCAGCTTCGAATATCAAACGTCTAAAATAAATGTACATGAGTGGAGTGCCACTTATATTATAACCATACACTTTAACACCATAATATTGTATATTTTTCATCTCCCTATTTTATATTTCTTTTAAGTATATACAAAAAGTCCAGCTGTGGACTTCCTATGGTTGAAATGATGATGATGATGATATACTAAAAGTAAAACTAGATGTTATAAAGTAAAAGATTTAAAAACTGAAACCCGAATACAAAAAAGAATAAATATTGACTCCTAAGAAACGAGAAAAAAAAACTGAAGTGTCACATAAAAACACTCAAATTAGTAAGGTAGGTAGGTACCTTGTGTAGGTACTCATTTTTAATTGACTGCCCTTTTTATGTCTTTGAAATTCTAATAATATTTATTTATTTAGGTATAGTTTGTTGTTTTAAGTCATTTTATAATGAAGAATATTACTTAAAATAGTAACCGAAACTTCTCTACTATATTCTCTCTAACCCCATTCAGCTAAGCTAAATTGCTTGTGTTAGGAGTAGGTTCACATCGGTAGTGTATTAACCAGGACTCGAACCCGGGCCCTCTTAATGTAAAACCTACTAAACTAAGCTACAACGACAGATTAAATACAAGTTCGGCAGCACGAGGCCACGGTCACTTTCCATCCGGTCAGCCGGATGCTTGTTGGCCACCTTAGTTGCATAAATAAAAAGAAATGTTTCTCATGTAACTTTTCCCTGCCAAAAATATAATACGGGTTGCCGCCCGGTGTGATTCTAGCAATTTTGTGATAATTTATAGAGATATTCTTACTTTACGATACCGAAGGTAAAATACGACGCGTTGATCAGAGGCGCCGTGGCTTAGTTGGTTAAAGCGCCTGTCTAGTAAACAGGAGATCACGAGTTCGAATCTCGTCGGGGCCTAGGTGGTGACTATTTCACAATTTTATTTGTTTTTTAAATGTTTTAATATTTTTCTTATAGATTATAAATATTTTCTTCCTCTACAGTCTCAAAGATTTTAATGATCAAAAAATTTCAAAATGTGTATTTATGTATTTCCTTTTGTCAATATCATCAATTCATTATTGATTGTATTTCAGTGTTTCATTTCTTGTTTCTGCTCGTGGCTTAGTGGTAACCGAGTAGGTTAACACATTGTATGGTAGGTAAGGCAACACTAGCCAGGTTGTTCTTAGGATGGGTGACCATTCTCAAGGACATTGAAATCGCTGCATACCTCGGCGAGCATGTTACTAATATCTATAGCAGTAGTTACGAGTAGTTGACTACCTATGACTTTAGTAATCTGTGCTATGACCTCCACTGACAGCCTCCACTACCCATTGGCGATATCGAAGTTAGACTATTCGCCATTCGGATTTTTGAGGGCTCCAACTACTCGTATCGACTGCCATTAGATGTTCGTGTGACAACCGGGACCGACAGTTTTACGTGCTCTTCGAGGCACCCAGACCTTATAAATTTCATAAATACAAATATTTGCACTGAGCGGAAACCAAACCCGCGTAACAGCCACGTTCACTTAGGGTTGCCAACTTTTTTTAGAAGAAATAAAGTACAGCTGATTTCAAAAGGGGTAAAAAAAAGTACAGACTTACAAAAAAGAGTACATTTTATTTACAGTCTTTAAAATTGTAGATTTTACGGTACCTTTGACGGTACACAAAGTGGCTCACTTTTAATCACTTTCTTCCCGCGAACATGAAAATATATTTTTTTAAGCTCCTGTCTGTTTTTTCACGATGGACGCAAAAACTACTGAACGGATTAACGAAAAAATGCTTTTAGAGTAAACTTAAAGTAATATTGAGCCTTTGTTGCTTGTAAATAAAGAAATTCATTCATTCATTCATTCATTCATTTTCAAAATACGTAAAAATAAACATACTGGAGATTGATGGCACTTGGTGGGACTTGCTACACATATTGAATAAATCACTAGTATTTTTCCACATAATTGTGGAAAAGTACCAAAATCTACAAAAAGTTTCAAAATACCAAAAAAATTAAATCATGCGAAATAAAGTATTTTCGCGTACTTTATTGTTCTCATAAAATATAAAGTACAACTACCGGAAATAAAGTACAATACTTTATTATAAAGTACGGTTGGCAACCCTATTCACTACCGCCACAGAGGCTAAAGAGAGGTGTTATGATAACATAAATAATGTAATCCATATCCATAGTTCGGTCTGTTACGTTTTCACACCTAAACTACTGAACCGCTTTCAATGCAATTTGGTATAGGAGTAGATTAGACCTTGAGAAAGGACATAGGCTGTGTTTATTTATAAAATCGCAGTTACTTTAGTGTGTTATCAACTGACTCGTCGGTTAAAGAAAAGAATTCTCTATGTCAATGGCATAGAGAATTGATTCCTGCATCAGCTACACAGTTGATAACGAGCCTACTGTGAAGGTGGATTTAGACCAAACTAACATAGCCACAGCTAGAACAAGAACATTTTTAACCGACTTCAAAATGGAGGAGGTTCTCAATTCGATGAGTTTTTTTTTGTTTATGTATGTACACCGATTACTCCTAGGTTTATGATGCGATTTCCGTGATTCTTTTTTATTCGATGTGAAATAGTTGTCATTTGGTCCCATAGAAATTTAACATAGTTTGGCCCAGTAGTTTTCATTTTATGATGCTTCTTGTGTTTTCTAATTTTTACCCAACTTCTTAAGTATATATGTTGTCCCATATTTCCGTCGTTTATGAACTGGTTTCGAAAAATCTTTTTGCATTGGGTTCGGTATTAGTCACAGGTAGTTCCATATTAATTTCATGGGTACTGGACCTTGAACTCCGGAGATACACCAGAGAACTCCTCGAAATCAAATAGGTGATAAGAAATTAGCTAGTTTTATGACGATCCTGTGACACGGTGTCTATGTCACCTCATTACGATGGTCAAGGGCGTGCTAAAATTACCTAGTCTACGTCGTGGTAAATGTCATCATTCATCATCATCTTCATGGAGACGTATTTTCCTGATTACATCAGAAGCTCATATGAGTTTATGAGGAGAACTCATTTGATTTATAGCATGAATGTCTCGTTTAAGTTATTGACAAGTTTAAGTCAATACTATAGTAAGTAGGTTAGGTACTATCATTGAAGATCTATTGGACTGAATTAGACCACTAAATTTCTGCACCTTTCGAAGGCCTACTAAAAAAACGAAATGTTATAGACTACCCGTAGCAATCCTACTGTACAAACAGAATAGCCTATTATAGACACTAAAAAGTAAAAAAAACGTAGTTTTTTTTTTCTTAATAAGTATTTTAGTGGAAACGAAACCGTATTTTCAGCGTTTGCATAAAATTTGATTTAGATCAAACGAACATAGAGCTAGGGCTAGACTAGAACAAGAGCATTCTAAGAGCATTCTTTCTTAATATTTTAGTGTAAATGAACCCATAAGGTTGATTTACATCAGACGAGCGAATGCTCATTCTATCCCCTCTACGTCAAATTCTATTAGTGTAAACAGGGACTGAACATTCGTTCGTCTTAATCAGCCATAATAGTTTTTTTTTTTTTAAAGAATATTAGCAACCGAAATTACTAATATTCCCGCTAACCCCTCCAGCTAAGCTAAATTGCTTGTGTTAGGAGTGGGTTCACGGCGGTAGTGTAATGACCAGGATTCGAACCCGGGACCTCTCGATCGTTAGGCCGACTCCTTAACCACTAAGCTACTGACGCTTCCATAGTATGCATAATAGTACTGGTTACGGTTATGGGGTAATGTTCTAATTGTATTACATAACTCATGCTTTCATGAAACGATTATTTTCGCAATTGTTCAGAACGTAAACAAAATACCTATGTAGGTATTTGTGCTGCAATATGTTATCGAAATAAATATTTCCTATATTCAAATAAATGCAGAATCATACACTTACTAACACCACGTACACAAAGTCATGAAAAAGTTCGTTAGACTGTGCTAATACGCTTTTATGGGGTTTGCTTGTGGGAGTGGGGCGCGTATGAGACCCCACTAAAATCCTCTAAGCTAACCTCATCAGCCACCTATAAACAGGTACCTACACTTGCTGATAGACGGACTAAGTAAGTAGGTAGGCTTAGGCGCAGACTTCCTAAGTTGGCGGGTCAGAGACAAATTAATTCCGATTATGAAAAAAGCTGAGTAGACCCTGGGCTCTGAAGTATTTAAAACTAGTATTATCTAATGCTGATATGTGAACCGATTTCGATGAAATTTAGTAGAGATGGTACAGGCGTAGATTAGACCTTGGGAAAGTCTTTACACATTTGACATAGGCTGTGTTTGGTCGCGATAACCGACACCCACGTGAACGGAGCCGCAGACAACAGGCAACAGCTAGTAGGTACACAGGTATTATATTATAGGTACACCGTACAATATTGTCACAGTTTGCATGTTGAACAATAAATTATTATTATAGTTAAGTGTTTTGTATAAGTACCTATCTATAACCTTCGTGTAAGAGCGAGTAATATGTTAACAAAGTCGAACGTAAGAGCGGTACGGCATCGCATATAATACGTGTAATATCTAACAAACATACTACCTAATGATAAATTAGAACAAATAATTGTAGAAAATATCTAATGACTAATCAATGAGTTCAATGACTCAACTTGGTCGTCGCAGTCTACCTAGGTATATAAGATCATGTAGGTCACAATGTTGCACACATGAACGTCAAAGTTATTCCTTCTCTCAGACTACAGAGCAAGTTGTTCTTTAGTCTGTGTCTGACTTGCTTCTATATTCCAGTCTAATTTGAAAAATATACGGTGTATACCAGTTATGCAAGGTAAATGACCGTCTTACCTAAATCCATGCAAAATTTAGTAGCTAGTTAAATTTAGTAGCTACCTATACTACTAGAGCTTTTAAGATTTTTTTACATAAACATTATTTAAATTTTTGATCGGAAGGATCAAGTCAACTCCAAGTCCCCTCGCCCAAACGTGCTCATCAGGCTCGCAGCGTTTCCCCTCTGTATGGCATTTCTAAGAATAGAACGAATAGGTACTTTCATCATCAAACGAGCGTCAGCTCCGCTTGCATACAAAAGTTGCACTTCGGGTCCCGAGGCAAAGTAATCTGTGCCCGAGGTGCCCGGGATCGCTCTACATCTCCTTCATGATCTACACCGACACCGACTAGCATGGAAGTTGACTTGGGTCTCACTTTCTCTCTACACCCTGTACTACTCTACCCCTCTTTATCTTTGTTTCTGATACTCCAACCAGAGGAAGAGCACGCGCCCGCGCGTCGTCCCTCTATCAGTAGGTAGGCGCAGAGTGTAGAGCGTTGTTTATTATGAAAGATGAGTAGATTTGTTCCGAATGATATCAAACGTGGATTACACTTATCGTTTCCATATCGTTTGTAGCGCATGTTGTTTGTAGAGATTATCTGTCCTTGCACCTGGAGGCATGATCTTGATTGGAAACGTGTCTATCACAATCGTTACACATGTGATTACTATAAAACGATTCATCACATAGGTACTTAACGATGGCCCCGTTTCATACGAGACTCTCTTCATAAAGCCCGAAGTCCGCTTTTAATTTTTTGTAATATAGACTCCGTGTGATTTAAGACAATTCTTTTTCATCCATTTCCTGCACTTTGGAGTATGGGGCCCGCTCTCCTACACCTCGGATATTTGATTATTATTTGGGAACCACTGTCGTCTGACACCCCAACCCGAGTGGTATACTAAAGCTTCCACGTTGCTTCCACTAATCATCAGTTGTAACAGGTGAGGCTTTTTAGTGCCCGGAAGATCATAAGTGCAGCCTCATCACACCCCGTCGGGATTACGAAAGAGAAATAAAAGTTCTAACATTTGCAGGAGTACAGAAAAAATATAGTTGCTAACTGTAAGTTTCTAACTATCAATCTGTTGTCGTAGTAGGAATGCCTTTCAGGCGCGCACACACTACTTTATTTTGTATACTCGTTTCGCTTGCCACTTGTCAGACAGAACGCACAAAAAACACAACAGTGATGAATCTGAGTGGATGACGATCTGATTGACATACGTATGTCTAGGTGCCCATTCACCCCCGCTTCATGAATCTGTTTCATCAGTATTCTTTCGTCCGCCCTCTTCACATTTTCGGACCATCTAAGCATCCCATCTTCAACCGTCAAACCGTCACTATATCTTCAACCACACCACGTTATCTAAACAGTTTCAGAATTTCATTTTTACCTGAGAACTCAATCAAGTTCTCATGTTTTGATCAATGACATTCTTTAAGACAAATGTGGTTACCACATTTGTTTCCAGCGCATCATCAGCATACAGCTTCCTTTCATTAGTGCACTTCACTCTAAGTAGTTGAAAGAAAAATAAAATGTAACTTACAGTCTCAGCACGAAGCTCGATGCTTGCTCCTCCGTCCGTAATCGTACAAGTACTGACATAAGTGACAAACTATTTGCGAAGCGTAAGATGTGTACTTGAATGGGTATTTTCCGCAACACAATAGAAGAAATTGGTTCAGGGTCTTATAGAAGAGTATTATCTTAAAATCTGAACCAAATCTATAATACGATGTCAATCATATTGACAGATGTTGAGATTATTTTAACTAGCACGGTGACGCAGGGTAAGCTACTGCAACTGATGGATAGACTCATCAAGGAAATAACATATCAAGGTATATGAAAAGGTGTGTACCTACTTGTTCCTTTGGCAGTGTGTACGTGACATCTCGAATTTTATTCATATTGTTGACGAAATGTAGGTTTAAACCATCTCTTGCCACTCTATGAGCGTTACCAAACAAAGTACTTGTATATGACATACATTCTGATGCAAAAACGACATGCTGAAGTGGATGGAAGATCGCTCTTTGGTTTATCTCGACTGTCGCTGCTTGAACCTCCAGCACCGAGAGAAAAGCCTGCCGTGCGCCGGAGCCTTCCGCTAGTCAGCAGATACACAGGCTTGCAGGCTGTAGGTGAGGTTGCCTCGGGCTCTGAAAATGGCGGTAGAGCCCCATACATCCAAACTAACGCCACAGTATTTATTTGTAATAACAAACAACTATTCCATTTCAAACTATTGACAATACAAACCACCGATAGTTTAGCATTACCAAGTAAAACATACATTAACGAAATCACGGAAGCTTAAAAAATATATAATGGCGTAATATCATAGGAAGTGGATTATTTGGAAAAGAGTCAATGTGATTTTAATGACCCAACACTATGATTGGACGCCTGAAGGCACGGGTACGACACGACGACGCCGATTTCCATGATTAGATAAATCAGTTGTACTTATTATAAAAAATGTCAGACACTATAATTTGCAACGCTCAGTTTTTAAATTATTTGTTATTATTATTCAGTACTATAATTATTCAGCGGTCTTCTGTGAAACTAACTCATCTACAACTAGCTCTTCTCTAACAGACAGACAGTGGAAATGATTTGCCCCAAAGCCATCCAGACGAGAATTTGAAATCAAATTGTACAACGTCGTTGATCGAATGTCAGTAAGACGTCGCTTCGAGAGGAATACATTTATGCATCCAGACAAGAAGCCAGTAGGTACTTCTATTGCAGTTTATTACTCTAGGCTAGGCGCAATTTTTTACAAAATTTATCAAGTTTCTGCGTCCCGTCCCAAATTCATTCCTCTTCATCCCTGAAACGTAACCTAAGCCCTGACCCCGCGAACTTCGTACCGCCTAACAGTCGATTCTTCATTATTTTTCAATTTTTCTCTCCGTAAGAACCATCCTCGTACTTCAAGGCATATTCTAAAAAAAGAATTAGCGAAATCGGTTCAGCCGTCCTCGAGATTTGCGCTTAGCAACACATTTAGGGATTCATTTTTATATTATAGAAGACTAGCTGTTCCGGCGAACTTTGTACCGCCATATTTTTCCCGTTCCCGCTGCACCTATTTTCTCATCCTTTAAACCTTCCCTGGACACCCACGAATATTTCATGACTAAAATTAGCCAAATCGGTCCAGCCGTTCTTGAGTTATAAAATAACAACGAAAAGAGGCATTGATTTTTATATATTAGTTTAGAGTTAGACGACCCGCCCCGGCTTCACCTGTGGCCTGTGGCACGGCACACTTCGAAACCCCGTATCACCACCGTATAAGCCACATATCTTGCATTTTAAATATTTTTCAAATAATTGTGATTACTGCTCCGCACCCTTGAGGAGTAGCATGATGATACATAGCCTATGAAGAGAAGACCTCTTTAAACCGACTATTCAACACAATAAGAATTTTTTAATTCGAACCAGCAGTTCCTGAGATTTTGATTCAACCAAACACTCTCATCAGTTTTATAATATTAACAGCTTATCTAGTGGTTAGGTATACATGGACGCCATTGTACAAAATACTAAATAACCGAAGAATAATGAAATGATATCTACACATCAAGCTCAAAAGTATTTTGGACAAAAAAGTTAATTCTTATCTTGTTATTCTATCTAATCGGCATCCGCCACCAAATAACAGAACTGGTCTGTCCGGGTTTGTCTTATGTTGTGTGATTAATATTACGTATTATAGCTATAGGTAGGTGTAGGTATATTGTGGCTAGCGATTATAAACTTTTAGATTTTGAAGATTTTACTATTATGTCTGCAAAAGTGAAACAAAAGGCTATTGAAAGGGGTATCATGAGATCATGACACAGGGCAATGAGATTACCAGAAATCCTTTGAGAACCAGCCCCTCTAGACAAGTGGCAAATCTTTGGCCGACATACCTAAATAGAATGATCAATGTATGGGATTTGACGTTTATGTCATACGTTGACGACTGTCATGTACAGTAGAACTCAAAAGTGCAGTAGCAATCCTACGTAACTATAGCGTCAACATTCTAGCGCTACTTGTGACCTTTTTCTTTTAAGACAATTTACACACACACATAAATTGTTCTACCTACCTACGTCAAATCCCATACATTTGTCATTCTTTTCTTCAATACGCAGGTCAACTAATTGCCACTTGTCTAGGGGGACAGGAATCACAAGCGACAAATATTCTTTTATATGGTCGTTTCTTACTAAGAATGTTGGAAAGGAGACAAAGACCCGCTCTCCTACACTAACTTTTGATTTGATACCTTATACTTTATAGTACGAGAGCCCACGACCAAAACCATGTCTCATAGCAATACGGCAAAAACCCTATAAAATCGTTAGATTGTATGATTCTGAACCCGACTAGGTGTGTAGTAACGGTCGAAAGTGTAGCAACTGCGTGGGAGGCCATTTCTGCTGTGTCAAAAAAAAAGGCAGTCGGTATTATAGCAATACGTCTGATAGTGAAAATGTACATAGATTTTATAATTGTATTACGAAAAAGTTTGTTTTCAGACATTTTGTGCGTAGCACATAGCCTGAGCGCATTTTTGAAAATGTCAACAAATTTAGCCGACCTGTATCATAGCAATACGGATAAAAAAAATTTTAACTTTTCGTATTGCTGCCATGATTACCAAAAACCTGTTTTCAGACACTTTAAGTGTAGCATATTATACTCCCAAAAACGAAAATAAGTACGAAAATATTTTTTTTAAATTTACAGCCTTCATAGATATTCAAGAATCTCCCTTGTCTATTATATGTACTTTGACAGATGACAGATGTCATTACTTTTTTTTTTGTAAAAGTTACTTTACAGAAGAGGACGTTGAAGATCTCCCGAGCGACGTCGAGAGTGATTTCGAAGACGACGATTCCGAATCCGACAGCGATTGAATACGAGAATATTTTGTAACTTTGAATAAACCGTTTTTTTTTTCAACTTCATCCCAGTTTCCTTTTGTGCGATTTATTTCAATCCTTCAACTTCAATGTTACGGTTTCGGGTAAATTCTTTGTTAATTATCATGTAATGAATTCAGGGTCGCAACGTATTCATTGGTTTGTAACAGAGAATTCAAATTTCAATTAAATGATATCTGAGTATCGAAAAGTTGTCTGATAGAGAAGATGCTACACTTAATTTGTCTGATATAAATTTTTTGCACATGTGGACAACTTATTTTATCATGTCCAACAATTTTCAGACATATTGCTATGATACCGATCGGTAAAATTTGTTAACATTTTCAAAACGGTCTAAAAATTTAATGCGTTCACATTTCCGTCTGAAAATTGTTTTGTTCGCATCAAATAACCAAAATTTACTAGTAAAAAAGATTTTCAGACGTATTGCTATGAGATATTTTTTTTGTCTCATTTTTATTTTTTTTAAGTGATTTTACGGGTTTGCGCTACACCACTAACGTCTGAAAAATATGTTTCCGGTATCTCAGAACTATCATTCAACTACAGTCTGCAAATCAGACATATTGCTATGATGCAGTTCGGTAAAATTCTTTGACAATTTTAAAAATTCGGTCAGATCAAACGCTACGCGGAAAATGTCTGATATTGGTTTTTTCGAGTTCAGGATAATCGTATCTATCGATTTGATGCGGTTTTGGCTGTATTGCTATGAGACAAAAATTTTGGTCGTGGGGCTCTCGTACTATTACTTACGACTTTCATGAAAGCATCACTCACTGCTGACTTCCCAATCCCGAGGGGAGAACCTTAACGTTCGTTATTATGCTGCTCTAACGGCTAGTAGGCGAGGTTACTATGGGCCCAAGAATTAAAACAAGTAGGTATGTACTTCTTTCGAATAATAATATCTATGAAAAAGAAAGTAAAATAAAATTATAAGGAAATTATTTTTTACTAGCTTTTGCCCGCGGCTCCGCCCGCGTGGATGTCGGTTATCGCGACCAAATATGCCTATGTCCTTTCTCGAGGTCTAATTTACCCCTATACCAAATTTCATCAAAATCGGTACAGTGGTTTGGGCGTGACAGACAGACAGACAGAGTTACTTTCACATTTATAATATTAGTAGGGAATAGGGATATTAAGTTTATTAGATATTTAGTAATCTGTAAGAATAGTTTGAAGGTGAGTGAGGTTTTTTTTTCGGTTGTAGATTCATCATTAATTTATTGGTGGTAAGGTCTTTCATGAACCTTACCACCAATTAATGGCGTTCAAATTCAATTAACTACACTGAATACTCACACGTTTTAATTAATGATATTCTTTGATATAGGTAATGTAATAATAACGCACTTTATTTTTATTTAATCTCGGTGGCTATAATAGGTGACATCCGCTCTAAATATCATTCAATAACTTTGTATTTTTTAGCGAGATGAGATTTGAATCGATTTAATGTGTATAATAATGTGATCGTAGATACTTAGTTTCAGTATCGTATACGAAACACTACGTACCTACGTGAAGTTTCATTCGATTTCTTTCGGTGGTTTTGGGACCCATTAAAATCTTTGACCCAAGCCATCCTCGCCTGCAAGTCGGTACACTTGCCGATTGCCTTTCCACTCGAGATTGGGAGGCCAGGCGGCAGTCGATCTCGAAAGTGTAGTAGACTGGCCCTTCCATTCATAGTCCAAGCCTTAGATGCAACCAGGACAAGAAGGGGCATTTCATATATTATGTCACAGGCCACTATCCGTATGTAGGTACACATTGCCTGAAACATCGATCCACATTGTCTGATATACTTTTCATGATCGATCACCAGTTTCGATGACGCTTTAAGTAGATGCAGTTTATTTATAAGTCAAGCGACCGTTTCACAACCAGTAAGTATCACTGTGATTTAATCTACAATCATCCAATGTGCAACACTTCCGCTGAGCGGCAACAATGCTGCAATCACGTGTATGTTGAAGGTCTGGGTCAATGCCGTGAGACCAGTCAGTGGGACAGATTCAGTACTAATAAAGTATGAACAAATATATAATTAATTCGATGCTAGCAACGGTCTCTCCACACTGCGTAGTAGGTACAGATATAAAATTATGAATGGTATTATTTATTAATTCAGACGGTGTAAGAGCTGCGCATTTTTTGTCTCACCCGATATCAAACCAATCCATCGCTTTCAAAATGTTTGATACCGTGAGTACCGTGACATTTAATTTAACTATTATTGTGTGCTATTCAATTAATGAGATTCAAAAGGCCCATTAAGATCCAAGTCAACGTCTAGGTAATATATATATCAATTTTTGAAGCCCAGCTTCACCTGCTAGCCAGAGACCTGAGACACCTACTAATTGACGAACAAGGTTCTGCCTGATACACGTATTCTTCTTCTCTTAAAATGGCTTCTGCAGCAAATCGCCGCAATTTCGCTAATGTCAAGTAAATTGTAAATGATTATAAAATTATTAATGGCGAAACGCCAATGTCAAGTTTTTCAAGATATTCTACCAGAGCCACGTTAGCCACGACAGTAACTTTGTTTCCGTGTGTCCACCCCCCACGAGATTCGAGATTCGTGTGGTTGGATTTTAGGGGGCGATACACGTTCTTGAAATTGGGCATCGCGGTATAATTAAAATAAATCAAAAGGAAGAACTTACTCCCTAAAAGGACCGGGTATACAATCCTGGTTGCCACTGCGCGCTGCTGCCACAGAGCACTTCGCACGGATTTTTTACATTCTGTTGATCGGTTATAGCGATATTATAAGTAACTTAGGTAAAATCTTTGTATGTAAATTGAATCCGTACGGAGTTCTTTCTGCTCGCATTGAACCCCTGGTTTCTGAGGTGAAAGCTTCAAGAGAAGCCGGGAGCAACGGTAAGATACTTAGTGAAATGACGAAGATGGCATCAGGCCGTGGTGTGTAAGAGGTCCCATCAAAATTTTCGGAGTTTAAACTATCGCTATAGGTACACATTAATTTGCTGGCTGATGGACGAGCGCAATTATTGTACAATATACTGGAATACGACCTCACAATCACACGGCCACGCAGGGCAGTGCAATTGGTCAATACATAGCCATATTTTCAGCGACCACTGGAGATTACGTCCAAGCTTTAATTTTAGACCAATAACTATCTACATCAGAAAAGTGATATACCTAACTACCTAAAGATACTTCTTTTCATGCGGAATCCCCACGAATACCTACCACCCCTCTCACCCATCGAATAACAAACTTAGTCTTATCATTACTTTACACAAGAAGCAAGCCTATCAGAAATTAATATACGTAGTGTCAATAAACGCTTCAAGATCAAGAGCAACATTCATTTCTATTGTGACGTATGATATTATATACCTACATATTTAAGCCGATGATAATAAATCCATTTCAGTCAATTTACTTAGTTGAGAGTTTGAGTACACAGGTAAATCGATGCTGTCCGACTTCGAAGGTAAGTTACTGTTTTCTACTTATTTTTTCCCGTCAGTTTTATAATAAATTAGCTGATGCCCGCGCCTCCGTGGCTGTCGGTTATCGCGACTTTTTGTCATATCCTCCTCAACCAATTGCAATCAAACAAATGTAAGTTTAAGTCTGATCAATACCTTTCAAACGAAAAAAAAACATCAAAGACCGTTCAATAGTTTTTGTGTCCATCACGAACAAACAGACAAGTATATTTTTGGATTCAGTATCGTATTAGAAAATAAACCCAATTTTTTTTTTAAATATCTCCTATATATACAGTACAGACACTGCTATTTTACAAAATAATATCTATAGGTACTTCTCTAATAGTTTATAATGTAGAGTATCGCATTTAAAAATAAAAATTATGTGGGGAAAAATAAGGGAATATTGGCAGGTAAGGAAGTCCGTGATGTTTAAATACAGAAGCACCACATTAGAAATACGAGTACAAACGTGTATCAGTGCCTTTTTATTTTACCTCCAAAAAGGTAACAGGAGTTGTAAGTAGACTGAAGGACGGCCAACGGCAAGCCTTCAGCTCTAGTAAGTAGCGTAAGTACTAGGCAGTAGTATTGCATGATTCATTAAACAAATATAAAATATGTACTTTCCACTTTTCATAGAAAACTGGTCAAGTGCCTTTGGACTCGTGCACGTAGGGTACACAACTGGATTACTGGCCAGACTCAAAGGTGCTATTGGTAAACTGGAGTCACCAGTAAAAACTCGCAACAAAGTAAAGCGACAATGAGCTGGTCACATTACTAAAACGATTCGATGGCAGAGTGAAACAAGCCTATAAACAAACCACCTGACAAAGTACATAGATTTCTAATGCTGTCTGCTACCAGTCTACTGAATGTCGAAATAGTAGACTGCTACAGGCTAAAATGTATTAATTTAATTCAGTTTTTTGGGAATGTACGTAGCTACATCCAACTAAAAAACTTAATTCGGGAAAAGGGAAAAGTTCGAAAACTGAAAATATGTCTACATATATTTTCAGTTTGCAGACCTTTCCCTTTACATTTAGTTGTGCTTTAAGACCTTGCTCGCGTATGTTTGATTTTTTCACAGCTGCAAGAGGTTGCAGAACTAATTATTTTATATAAATATATATAGTTAGTTTCAAGCTAATATCCACCCCGAGTCCTCGGGGTGGTCTAGACAGACAACCAAGTATTTTTTTTTCTTTTCATGTACGGAACCCAAAAATGAATCTCAGAACCAAGAACTGTAATAATACAAAAAAAAATCCAGCAAAATATCCTGAGAAACCTTGAAGGTCACGATTTCTTTAACGACTGACAGTCACGGTCACTCAACTGGCGACCTTCTTGTGTGCCTCTCATGCAACTGTTGGACACAATGCTTTGTCAGTAAACTTAAGGCAACACCTTTCTGCTTGTTTATAGTGAAGGTAGACGTACAAACTACTTAAATGTCGGCCTGCATTTCGAAAGACCACGGGCTGCCCCGATCCAAAAATAGACACTTTGAAAAATAAATATCGAGAGCATGGTTTTCATCACCAAACTGTGGCAACTCAAGTCCTAAGTGTTTCACAACCAAACAGATAGGACAGGAATAATCTGTCTGAAGAGTCAGTTCATCCATACCAGTACCAGTAGTGTTTGTATTGGAGCTATTTAAAAGATAGGTTATATTATATTACTAGCTGACCCGGCGAACTTCGTACCGCCATATTATCTGATCCCGTTCCCGCTGCATATCTCTAAATTTATCAGTGTTTCTCTACAATATCATGCATATACGAGTATTATACATATAAACCTTCCTCTTGAATCACTCTATCTAAAAAAATCACTTCAAAATCCGTTGCGTAGTTTTGAAGATTTAACGACAGCGACTTTGTTTTGTAATATGTAATGATAAGACAATAACGATTCTGAATATATTAATATTATTTCTGAAATTCTTGTCTGTTTCTTCGTGAAACAGAAGAAAAGTTATTGAACGAATTTTGATGCGGTTTTTTTTATTAAAACGGTCTTGGTCTGACTTAAAATCTTCTGTATGTTTGATTGCAATTGCTTAAGTAGAACTGGAGATATGTTCAAAAGTCGAGATAAGAGACTGCCAAGCGATGGGACAGAGTCACGGGCATCAGCCAGTATTATATAACTTAGCATAGCAGCTTAGTTTTGTAATAAATAGGTACCTAAGAAGTTTTTCTCATAGGTAGAGACCTTCGAGTACCAAAAAAATAACGAGATCGTCAACCTGAGGATCTCCATCATAATCATAACCTTGATCGGGGTGAAGTCATATTGGCGTTAGCACTAGGGCAGGTTCTTTGTGTAAAAATTAAAAACATTGCATCATTTGTACGAAATTCAATCGAGTGACGTTGTGCGAATGTATAGAAAATTACTAAACAAACATTATAATGTATTTTATTTGAACGGTTGCTCTTATTGTGTACTTATGTACATACATGTGATGTGCAGACGCATGTAGATTGTGTACAAACCATTTAACACATTTTTCAGACCGGATTTTATTTATTCATGTAATATATTGCAGGTACAGTCACCATCAAAATTGCCTTAACACCAATATTTTTACAATCGATTTCATATTAAAAATATGAATATGAATTTTGGTAATCTTCATAGAACGAGTTTGATATTAAAATAAGGATACTTATTATTTTTTATCAAAGTGATATATATAAATAAGAAAGTACCTACTAAGCTACATCAGGCACTGTCTAACCTGACTGTACACTGTATATCCTGCTATAATGAGCTATTTGACAATATTAAAAATATACTACAAATTATGGCCATCCTATTAGAAAATAACGTTAAAAGACCTAGGAGATTACAATTTACTCTCAAATATGTGTATTTTATGAGAATTTCAGATATAAAAATGTTATATTTTGTTGATTTATTGTCTATGACAAAAACGCTCGTGATTGGTCAGAGCTCTGGGTGACGTCATTGCTACAAAATATCTCCAGTTGTATGAGCTATTATTGTTTGTTTCGGTGTTATTATTTGCTTTTTCCTTGATTATCGCGAGTTTTATGGACGTATTTTGTGACTAAGTTCGAAATGGATACAAATTTTGTGCGAGCCGATGATAACGGCAACTTACCTACAAAAGAGTGACGTCACAACTCACACGCATCGCCATGTTTAAATATCCTAGCGTTTTTCGCGCACTCTTGAAAATTTAAACTTTAGCATTGATTTTTTAACATAATGCATTGTTTTTTTACAGAAATATTAATGTGATATGTTTATACTGTAATAAGCAATCATTTAAAATGGTTTTTGAAAATTAGTCAAATAGCCTATTGGAAACGTTCACTCAAGAATTCGGTGCTAGGTACAACAGTGCACAATTGTATTCATATACAATACTAGCTTTTGCCCGCGGCTCCGCCCGCGTGGATGTCGGTTATCGCGACCAAACATAGCCTATGTCCTTTCTCAAGGTCTAATCTACCCCTATACCAAATTTCATCAAAATCGGTTCAGCGGTTTAGTCGTAAAAGCGAGACAGACAGACAGACAGAGTTACTTTCGCATTTATAATATTAGTAGGGATAATACATTTCTGGATAAAGACTTTAAAAAAAAAACTTCGATTACACCTATCGAACTTGAAGATCCTCCTAATACAATAGTTTATTTTTCTTCTTGACACCTATTGCATTGCGAACAGGATCTGACCTTCATAAGAATTACATTCTGTGCCAGAGCTATAAAAAAACTATAAAATAGGTCAGTCAAGGCCTTGACTTTGATATACAAACAGAATACAATTTGCTCTGTCATCTGATAAGAACCTGACTAACAGGAAACAGATCATTCTGAGAGGATACAGGTTTCGAATTAGATAATATAATATTATACTTATCAAATTGAGATAATTATTTATCGGCGCATAGGTATTGGGAGTTTTTGTAAAAAGTTTCGGGTTCTTTAACACATCAACAACCGCCGAACCGCTTCGCTGGCCAGGTTCACAGTTAATGAAGCACCTCTAGCATGACATATTCTAGGTTGGTACGCGTTCGTGTTCCGGTCGAGAAAGAGGAAAGGCATGAATTCTATTTAAAGATATGTTTTACTGATACTCTACAGTCTACACAATATTACGCAATATTACACAATTAAAATCTATTATGTAGGTTAGGTACCGGCTTATTTCGCATCAGTAGAAATTTCGCATTCCAGACCATACCGGAATTCTGGTGACCTGGGTCAGTGTTAGTACCAAAAACTGTTTGAGTACCAAAAATATATCTCCCGTACTAAATCTAGAGATTACCAACTTATTCTGTGCGTATTGCCGCTTATAAAAATAACTTGAAAGTGATAGCATGCAGTATGATGAAATGTCTGCGTGATACGAAGTTGAACAAATATTTTTTGATAATCATTGACCAGTTAAGCTCTGCAACCCTATCGGTCATTGTTGAAGGATGCTGTTATCGCCGTGGATCTGTGCGAGCTCTGAGTTCATTATCGTACCAACATTCGGGTCACGATGATAGTGCAGAAGCGGTGTTATTGTAAAATTTACCTGAGCATTATGTGAAGAAGTCTACGCACTCGCGTGTACTAAATCGGAGAGGGACGGCGGAGGAACAAATCGGATCCGATCACTCCTAAACACAAGCAATTTAACATAGCGGGGGTTAATGGGACTACGAGTACATTCGATTATTAGAAAGAATTCCGGAATGGTCAACTATCGTGCAAGCTGTTTTTGTAATCGTGATCTGTGTCCACCTCTCAATGTGGCCCGTGATAACGTCTTTAGTCATTAGAAGGTTTAGAAGTTGATACACCTGTTTAATAAGACTACCAATGATTTATAGCTGTTAGGCGTAATGGATAAGGCTTGGAACTCGGATTAGCGAGAATACCTACTATGTACATACTAGGATAAAAAATACCATAATGAATGCGCGCGATAGGTACATATCATTACCTATTATGTTAGCTGTGGCAAAAGGCTCACCCCCTATTACGTGGGACCTAATTTATTGATTGGTGAAATGTGAGTGTTAATTTCACCTCTGCCTAACACCCTCCAGCCTGGAGGGTTAGGTAGAGGCTCCAGGGATAAAGGCGTGATTGTATGTATGTAGGTATGTTAACTGTTCTGTTATCTATGGTGGTGGAGGCACAGTACCTAATACAGTGAAACAAAAATTATCATAATCGGTGTAACTGTTCTCAAGTTATGACCTTAGCAACAAAAAATCATCAATTCAATTTTATTTAAAGATATTCCGGTTTTTAACCTAATTTGTACAATTTATAAAAAATAAACATTAGATCTCACAACGATCTTCATTTTATAATTTCATAATGAATGGTTAATAATAGTATAGGTACATTATGGTACAAGCATGTAAAGTTGGTGATTACCGCTGAGGCGACATTGAGACCCGAGCCGCTAGGCGAGGGTCTTAAGAGAGCCGAGGATGGTAATCACCATACACGCGAGTGGCATACGATTATTTTCAACACACTTGCGAATAAAATAATACTAAAAATACTACATAACACAATCAAAACACAATAGTAAAAATCTATTTGTTGTCATACTTGTCATAAATATGCGCGCGCATCTAACATTTTTTTTATTTGTTCCTTTCGGAACAGGCTAAGGTGCTATCACCATGCTGCCTTGTCATCTACTTACTTATTTGAATTACGATTTTTTTTCTCTGTCAATACTCACAGAGAAAAAAAAACATTTTAGTGAAAGTTTTGTTTATTAAACACGTAGGTACTACAAGTTGAAATTATCTTTTAAAATACGAAGTTGCATGAAATGAGCAAGCAATAGGTACATTAATTCGTTTGTAATATTGGACACGATCTTTTTTGTATCAAAACTTTTTTTAAGAACAAAGCAACTTGATCATTGAAATTAAAAAAAAAGAAGCTTTTGTGAATAATAGCAATGAAAAAGTCACAGTTTTATAATAGGTGTCATTCAAATTATCTTTTAAAATACGAAGTTGCATGAAATGAGCAAGCAATAGGTACATTAATTCGTTTGTAATATTGGACACGATCTTTTTTGTATCAAAACTTTTTTTAAGAACAAAGCAACTTAATCATTGAAATTAAAAAAAAGAAACTTTTGTGAATAATAGCAATGAAAAAGTCACAGTTTTATAATAGGTGTCATTCCGTGCTTAATTGCGGTGAAATAAAGCCTGTTTATAAGCAAGTGTGTTGAAAAATTTAATTTACGCCTAGAAGCGACAGGTAGGTTAAACGAACTCAATGAGAAGTAGTAAGTTCACAAAAATCCTCCGTGTTATCTATCAGTCATCTGCTGTCTATAAACAACTGGGAAAATATGACTTTATCCACAGAATAGATAATAGTGCTTTATTTATCACATTAATAGAGATTGGGTATTATCGCAATGATAATCAAATCATGAATGAGAAGAGGAGTAAACAAGTAGCGGATATCAGCATTGATTTAGAATCACAACCAACCCATCATCTACCTATATAATATTTACTACTAACTAGCACCCCCGGCCCCCGGCTCCACCCGTGTGGAATTCTGATTCCTTTCTTTTTACTTTACGTACATAACACGCACGTTAATTATCATTTACAATATTAGTTGTAGGAGGGAATAGGATAAATTAGTTCGGTGAACTTCGGTGACTGTACCGTGAAATCGATCAAAATTTGCTTTCATATTTGTATTTTTGATAAATTATAAAAAAGAATATTCGATTCACATTTAGAGTTTTGTCATGTTATCAAAAATTACAACTGTAACTAGTAGCACAGAATAAGTAATAGTGCTAGTAGTAATAAGGAGTTTATTGGTATAACCGTTGCGTGGCAATCAAGATGAAATGAAAAATAGTTACATTAAGATGCTTTTCATAATTCTTCGCCATGAAGAGAATCTAGGTCCAACCGGAGAGTGATCACCCCTTCAGGATCGAACGTAGAGGTCATTACTTAACTTTTACTATAATATATTATGGTAATGGTAATTAGGTAGGCTCTGTGACATGGCGGTAGTGAACGCGGCTGTTTCGCTCGGTGCGCGGGTTCGATTCGCAAATATTTGTATGCATGAATATGGCTATTTGCCAGATGTTTGAGATTCCGAGGTGAAAGCTTCGGAATTAGACAGACTTTATCTACAGATGTTGATGTTAACAGTCAGTGCGGTAAGTAACAAACAATGTCAGGTTTTTCGTATCACTTATGAATCATTCTGTTACTGCAAACAGCGCGAACCGCGTGTCCATCAAGTTTAGTACCTAAATAAAATATATGTGCCATAATTAGACTGACTATTTTCCTCTCTTCTTAAATCTTAGCAAACTTAGGCGTGAATTTTTAACATAAAAGCAGAAGTATAAGGTATAAAGGCATGCAGGTCTGTGAGGTGTCAGGTAGGGGCGCCTGTAACCCCAGTACTCGTAGAAGCAGGTCGGGGTAGCGGCGAGATGCGCACCTCCCATGTCGGGCTCGGGAGCAAGATGAGGACACTATAGTTTCCACACCCGAGTGCCCGAGGGTACCTGCTCGAAAACGGTAATGACTCTGTGTCAGCTGATGGGCGAGGGTTATGTTTTAGGCAATCTCAGTTAGTTATACACTGAAGATATTCCTCATCTTCAAATGTTATAAAAAAGAACGTTTGGATCTTTCACGCATATAAAGCAGGACGGATACGGATAAAGATAAATAAGTATGACACAGTGATAGATCATGGCCTTTGTGCTACGAGTATTCCAGATTACAGTCTATGCTAAAATAAGACAAAGGGTACCTACTTTTCATGCCGGAAATAATGGCCCATGGGCCGCGGAAACGGGATTAGTGACTTTCAAACGAATACCCTTGAGGTTCAATATGGATAAAAATTCCAAATAGATCCCCTAGATGATCAAAGTGGACAAAAAACCCAAATAATATGGACAGAGAATAGTTAAGTATTTATTCCATGCAAAATATCTAAGTACATATTGGCTATTGCTGATGTCTCTAACGCGTAAACGTTAGTAACAGCCCGTACCTACTTAGATATTATCTGGCTGGCAACGTGTTGACTTTTGTATGTTTTAACAGATGTGATGGCATAATATTGTCATTGAAAACAAGTGCATATTCTTTTCAGAAGCCGTCTGAAAAGAATATGCACTTACCAATATGACCAGTAAGAATTGTGTCATATACACTGTATTACTATCAATCAATGATTATTAGTTTTTATTTCCTTTAGATACGACTATCGGAAAGGTACAGTTGGAAAGAAAATTATTTCGGTACAAATGAATTACTATACTGATGTCATATTATTATTATACTCTACCCAACGGAATCTATTACTGGGATGAAGTAATACCCTTGTATTAGTTGTATTCAAATATGTTAAGCTATTCTGTCATGACTCATGCATAAGTAACAAACATTCATGCAAATTTTCACATTTACAGGACTAGTAATTTTCCACTCGCAGTTATCTAAATAAACGAACGAAATAGGTCCGCCCGATGTGAAAAAATGCCAGTCAGCTGTCGGTAATAATTTTCCGTGACCATATTTCGCAGTAGGCACTTAAATTGGATTTCGTTATCAAATCTTCTGATTCGTGTTATTGGCGTATAGCGACTACTATAAAGATAATGCGTAAGCACTTATTTGTTCTGCAACATTTTTTATTATGTGAAACATCTACCTATAGAGATAGACGTCTCAGCAATAATTCAAACTCGTATGCCTGTGTTCATGAACATACTCGTTAAAAGTACCATAGCGAGCAGATCTCCTATGAAAAACTCTGCGCCACAGAATAGATTTTCATTTAAATAAATAATAAATAATAAATATTGTAGGACATTCTACACAACGCTATCTAGACGGAAAGTTAGCATTAGCTTAACTAACTTGTGTTATGGGTTCTAGAATACGGATAAACATAGGTACTTAGATACATTAATATTACATACGGATATACATACATTTACATGCGTATTTTTCTAAGAATGGTTCAATTTTTACACGACACATCACCGAAGAAGAAATTAAATTGAATTCATACAAGGCAGGGTTTCAATTTTTATTTAAATCTTGACAAAAACTTTAATTTATCTTTTGACTGACAGAAGCAAATAGCGAGCTGTCGCTCTGCTTTCCCGACGGCAGAAAGTAAGTGTACTGTGTGAATGTAAATATGTAACTTCTCACTAATTTATATTCCAAGATTTTTTAAACAACTATTTCTCGGCCGGCGCGGCGGTGTCATTGATGTTATGAAAAGTACAGTGTAAATACAGATAAAATAATCTCCGTATAATGATAAAACAATAACAAACTGAAATGGATATACTGTAGTAACAGCAATACACTAGCACACGCATAAATAAGGCTATGGCCCCACAAAAATCTACGACACCCAATCCAACCTCACCTGCAAGTATCACTTGCTGATCGACGGATTACGTCATCACAGATTTTCCTCCCGGGATTAGAGGGTCAGATGGCAGTCACTTCATACGTGAAAAATCAGTAACTAAATCGCGCTATTTGCGCTAGCAGCAGCCGAATGCAAAAAAAAAACTAAAGGAGAATGCAGTCGCCAATGTAGAAGAATCTGTGTGCTTTGCCCATTAACCTATCTTTAAAATGTACGTACGCACGCGCTGTGACATTACGCTACTACCTACGTAGAGTAGGGTGTATGGAGGCCCCATAAAAGATCTTTAGAGCCCAAGCCAACTTCTCCTGCAAGTTGCTTAGTAAAGAACGAGCCTCTAGAGCAGATACTTTTTCAATTTCAATTTTCAATCCTTTATTTTCAAAATAGTCCAACACTGTTACAGCATTTTGTCGTCAAATTATCCTTAAAACTAAGTTTACTACCGCTTCCCGGGCGCTAATGGAGAAGAAACGGCGCAACAAACTCCAAAACTTCACTTTCTTAAAAGCCAAATCATGAAGAAATAGGGGAGCTCAGCCCTTGCTCCAACGTCTAAGATATGCAAACTTTGCTTGAAACCAAGACAAGCGCTCGGATAAAGAAACGAATTTTCCTCGTAGGCAGGTTTACTTCAAAGCATTTTCCTGCGAAACACATTTTTGATGTAGCATAACACGCTATTGGAACACGTGAGCATATCTATTATTATACGTACTTTATGTAGGTAAATACCATAAAAACGTACTGGGTTTTTATTGGATATGTGTAAATGATACCGCACTTAACTTTTCCTTATAAATATTTTCACACATAGTTTTTGGCTTTGCAAATAAAATGCAGGAGTGTCGCGTTCGCTGGTGTGGCCACGTGTATGCGCCTGGCTACTGGGGAATGAACTATGAATGGCACTTCGGCGAGTCCCGGTATAACGGGAAGACCCCAAGAAGTGCTAGGTGCTTCGTATCATAAGAAATGAAATATGTGTCAGTTGTCTCTGCCAGGGATGCCAGGGATGGAAGACCGTGCGAAGTATAGGTATAAAAGCCGCAAAGCAGACTCGGAACTCGGAATTAATTACCTACTTAAGTCAAATGCCCAAGCAATGTTATAAAGTTAAATACACTTTTCTCTCACTTTGCACAAATTACAGGTAACAGTTGCAGCTAAAGAGGTGTCAAATAATTATTTTACGCTATAGGTTCATATTCTTTGTTATCAAGCGACCTGTGCGATATCTTCTAAGCGTAAGTAGGTAACACAGTATACTCGTATATGTATGCGTTTAGTAAAAATAAATGCTAATAGAATGTTAATTAAGTAACAATGTGCGATAAAACAAGCCTTTTTCAGACGGTACACTTATGAACTACGAGTAGGTAAGTAAGTAGGTACCAAAGCAGCTATGCAGACAAAATTAAACTACGGAACCCTAACAAAGAAGTGGTAATTATATAGGTATGGTGAGAACATAAGATGAAAAAATTACTCAATTCTCCCCACAGACAGCTTACCTGTGATTTATTTTTTGTAATAGGTATTTATACAAAAAACTAGCAATTATGTACCTACTATTTCAGGAAAATGACTACAATTTTTCGTACGGCAATCGCCACGGTTATCCCCCGCCTTCAAAGTGGTTATGTCGGGCTCGAGTCTCGATATAACCACTTTCTCCTAACCAACTAAAACCGCATGCCGTCTCGGTTCTCAAATAGGTACTTATCGGGGTTTAAGATGATCTAATAATACAATTCACACCTCGCACTCCGGTTGACCCTGGGCCATCTAAGGCTTTGAGATCACTCACAGGCCTGCGCTCGGAGAACCCGGCCATGTCCTTGCCTGCTCTCCACTGTGCCATCTGCTTCTCAGACGAACACGTGGAATGCTCCCGAGCAGTTGGTCGCAGGCGGCAGCGTCTCCCCACCTCGGGGATAGAGACGTCGTGTCCGATGCGTAGGGTGCAGGGCGTGGATGTTCCCGACCAAACTCCCTGGTTAATGTATATCCAGCGTTATTTATGCGTATCGGCTGTATCGGTAGTTTAATAATTTAAACCAATAATTAGTACGTGCTATTTTTAGCAAAGTCAACACACGTTGGTATGCACATTGCACATTCATATCAGTAACGTATCAAAGCAATATTATCATATAATAATATTATTTTTTCTGAAATGATATTTGCATTAGAAATCCTCACGTAAGACTCTCTGTTCTTACAGGGTTGGCTGCACGAGTGTGACTCCCCTGGTGTTGCACACGTCCGTAGGTCACGATAACCACTTACCATCAGTCGGGTCGTGTGCTTGTCTGCCACCTTTATGGTATTAAAAAGGTAAGAAAGTAGCGTTATGGGGTTAGTAGCGTTATCTTGAGTGTTCCTTTCATCGTCCTAACGATGATCTCAGTTTTACTTTTCGTTTGATTTTTAATTTATTTGGCTACGACGCAACTGTCGTCTTTCCTCCAACTCCATAAAGAGAAGCGGCGCTGTCAAAGCCAGTAAGCCAGCCAGCCAGCCAGTAAAGCCAGTGTACCTACTAGCAGGTGATGTTAAATAGACATATACATACCATCATCTGCAACCCACTATAGATACATTGCCATTTATTCGGTTGGTGTGCCCAGCATAGGAAGAAGCCAATCACGCCATCTCTATCTTCGAGAGACATAGAGTTTACGACCTACCCTACATTTGACAGCAACTAGGCCGAAACCTCACAATTGCCAGTAGCAAGTGTTACGTCTAGTTTTGATTCAAAAAACTCTTCCAGTAAATGTTGACCAGTACAGATAGAAAAAAAAATCAGTGGGGAGCGAAGTGTATGGTACCTACTACGAGTAGGAGACTTCAAAACTAAAAATAAAAAAAGAACAGGTATACCTAGTATGTAAGTAGCTAAACAATATCTTTTCTACATTTAAAGCTACTTTATAACATAACATTAAATTTAATAAGTATCTACCGACATCCTATCAAATTGTTAAAGAAATATACCTACTTCAAAATATAAAATACTCAGAAATAGAAGGCATGTCCACCATAAAAAATTAAAATCTTGATATAAATTCAAGTAGTTATTTTAACCTATCTGTGGAAAAACCAGTGTCATTAAATATTTCCTAATTAGTTACTTACCGAACCGATGTATAACACCATATATATTTAATTAAAAATGAATTGCTAATTGGTTGCTAGGCGCAAAACTTGAGAAGGGCTCGACCTATTTTGATGATTTAATCACGACTCAGGCACGAACGATTAGTTCAGAGCGGTAGATTCCCGGTCGGTGCAAATATATATGTTACTGTAAATGCACGAATTACGGCAAATCTTGAGATTTACCAGTAAAACCTAAAACCTACCAACTCTTAATGGTAAAAACCCGAACGATTTTGCGATTCGCACTTTTGCCACCATTCACTTAGTAGGTAAGTCTTAAGATTTACGTTTAAGCCACGGTAAATGTTGAAAAAGGGTTACGTATCATTCATAAGTTAATTTCCTCACGGTTAGCTTATTTACAGTTTATTTACCTACAATTTAAGAAATATATGTGGGTTATAAAAAAATTGGACACTGCCCACCCCGACTCGGATAGATTTTGAACTTCAGGATTTTAATATCGTAAAGAAAACACAAAAGGACGTTTGTGTGTTCTTCTGTTTTATTCCCAAAACCAACTTTCACCAGCTGTCAGTGGTAAAACCTAGCATGTACTAAATTCTAGTAGAAAAAGCCCGAAAAAAATGTCCCATTTTCAAAAATCCTTACATTTACCAACTCATGTCGGTAAATCCTAAGACTTACTCTTAAATCTTAGGATTTGCCGTAGTTCGAGCTTTTACAGTAACATGTATATTAAGATTGATCTGGGTGTTCCTATGTAAAATATGTTGTATTTATATTTTAAAAAAGTACCTAAGTAACTTTATCCGCAATCTAGAACCGATATGACAAGCTTTGCTTAGTTTAGCCCTATGTACCTGGTGTACCTATTTATTTATTTAATAGATACTCGTACTAGCCTTCCGGCCGCGTGGATCTCGATTAATGCAGTTTTGCATATATCTTAGATTCTACTGAACCGATTGCGATTAAACAAACGTAAGATTTTAAGTTTGTCCAAGACTTTCACACAACGCTATCTAGACCCATTTTGCGTCCATCGCGGAGAGACGAGAATTCCAAAAAAAATAATTTCGTATTCAGTATCGTTAATATACATAACCCAAGTCTTTTTAATAGATAATATAATAATATCTTCAATGTACGGACCACTTTACAATTATATAATTCTATACATTTACTTCTATATATTGACTTTATAATCGTGTATGGCAGCGTAAGTACATGAGGAAAATCTAGAAGGATAAAAGATTGTAGTGATTGTAGAGTGGAAGTACCCAAAGCAATCTATAATAGAGTGTTTACAATACCTACTCCTAACCCAACATACCTAGTGCTAGCACAGTATTACTGTATTACTTTCTTAGCTGACTTTATTTTATCGCGCGGAGGGAAGTTATGTCGGACTTGAACCGACTAAAACGCACGCCGTCTGTGGGGTGAGTCGTTGGTGCCGGAGGTGAGGGGTTACACTACATAAATACGAAAAGCCTTATTCCGAAAGTTACAATCACAAATTTCAAAATTCCGAATTTCATAATTCCGAATCATTCAAAATTCCGAAAGTCAGATATCCGATGTATCATAAATCCTATTTATTGAAAACCCGAATTTCAAAATTCCTAACGATTATAACTGCGAATATTAAAATTCCGAATTTGAAGATACCGAACCATTACAATTCCGAATTATTACTAATCCGAAATATCATAAATACGAATTCCGATTATCAAAAGTCCGAAACAACACAAACCCGACAATCAAGCGCCTTGTAAACCTGCATTAGGTAAGTAGGATAGTTGCTATTTTCGGGGTACACGAGATAAACAGGAAATAGAATTATTGAACTATTATTTTAATTTATTTATGCTAATGATTACAAAATACACGTTGCCATACAACTTTCAGTAACAAGCATGCATGCAGGCAAGCATACAGGCAAGCATGCAGGCAAGCATGCAGGCAAGCATGCATGCAGGCAAGCATGCAGGCAAACATGCATGCAAGCAAGCATGCAGGCAAACATGCATGCAAGCAAGCATGCAGGCAAGCATGTATGCAGGCAAGCATGCAGGCATGCATTAGTTTCGCTCTTCTCCGGCGCTACGGGATGTGCAGTCCTTCCGCCCTTGCGTAACAAAGTTCGGGCACCCATGCTCGCTTCCGCAGCTTCGGCTTGCTGGTCGCCTCCGGCGGCGACCAGCCTCAGCCGCTCCAGCTCGCCCGGGCGCCTGAACTTCGTTACTGCGGGCGAGGACTGCCCTCCCTCCGCGCCTCCGGTTTTTAAATAACACTCTAGTGTTGGGCAAACAAGTACCACGGCAGTAGGACCACGGCAAGTCGGGTTTGGCTTAATTTTTATACGTAATAATTGGCGAGAAAATTAATTTATTATTATAAAAAATCAACTCTAAAATGCGCAACATGTCAAATCAATTTTAACTTTTACCTATTTTTAATACTAATTTTCAATTTTAGCAATGATTTTTCGGAAATTTGAAATTCGGAATAACGTTTTTCGGGCCAATAATACTACGGATTTTTGATTATTCGTAAAAATGAAATTCGGAAGAATGAACATTCGTATTTATATCTTTTCGGATAAATAACGATCGTGTTTTTGAATACTCGGAGTTTTGTTTCTTAGGAATTATAATATTCGGAATTTTGAAAATCGGAATATTGAAATTCGGAATTAAGTATTTCGGAATTGTTGGGTGTTCCCGGAGGTGAGATTGTCTGAGACTTATGACCCCGGGCCATTTCTTTCGAGCTACTCTTCGGGTGTGGGGCCCATGGTACCCCACCTAGCCCTAGTAGTAGTGTGGCAATACTGCTGTGGGTTCGTCCCGGTGCAAGTCATTCCTGTTCACTTTCCAAAAATGTTCTTTCACACAAACCTTGTCCTGATGACAACATAATTTAAAAGAATGTAAGCAGCGTGAGGCAGTCATTCACTTTTGTAGGTATATCAATTATAGGAGTTAGGTATAGGTAATTATTATATCTACTATATTACTACACAGCGCTATCTGGACCCAAAGTAAGTATTGCTAAGCAAGCTTGCAATATGGGGTTAAAATTGCGGATGAACAAAGCTGAGTGGGTACTTCATTGATTTAAATGTTACTGGGTACTTACTTAAAATTCAATTAAAACATAGATTAGATACCCGTACGAAAATGTAAACCAACTCCAGTCCCAAGCCCAGTCAATATATTTTATAATAGAAATAAAGTTTTCTTATTTTAATACGGTGACTATAATTATTGTTGGTTTGGAAAATTTTGCTAATTATATCCACTAACTAGTGGTAAATAATTGATGACAAACGAACGAAAAACGAACAAACGAAATTTAATGATATTTCGAAAACCGGTCTGAAATTTTGAGATGTTAAAATTGGCAAAAGCTAGTTAAGTAACTATATACAGCACATGTGTACTGCTTCATGTGTTCTCTACGTTAATATGTTATAATAGATAAATAACTAATCTATTCTGTGTCCACAGTTAGCAAAATAGGGACATAGTTAGCCAGTTAGTGAACAAACAGTAAGTAGGAAGGTACAGGCACGATAGCTAGGCTCCTTTTATACGATACAAGATAACACTCTCACGCAATTTCCGACATAATATAATGTATAGTACTATAGGTCCCCGGACTCTTAAGAATCGTAAGCCCCATTCAGCCCCAATAGGTACACTTTGCGCAGTTTCGGCACTTTTGGTACCAAGAATTTCACTTAATATTTGCAAATCTTCTCTTCATTCCTAATCGCGAATCACCTTGCTTCTTTAGTACTTAAATATACAAAATGTCACCACCGTCACCACTACTGAATAAATTAAGGGTCCGACCGACCATTAAGGTCGCATTCCCATACTACCGCGGGCGTGTCGCACTCACAATGAATGATTTGTTATTCCGCTACACTCCTGCCCGTGATGCTTCCATGGTAAAATAACCGTTTTTGGAGAAGGCACTTGAATAAATATTTTCATTATTAAATATTTTCAAAATGCTTTTACTAAAGACCCGCGCCACGTATCTTGGACCTAAATCGTAAGACATACGAGGCTCTAGCGCCCGCGGATTGCTTTGTAATAGTCAATGCTTGGTGAATTTGAGTTCGTCTACCGCAGTAGCATTCCGTGCTATCCTCAAAAGACACCCAAGAAATGTGTACTGCGCGTATAGGGCACATTTTGAGCACAATTTAGGTCCAAGATACGTGGCGCGGGTTATATGTCTGTGCTGTTAGCTCGACAGCTGGATATCGTCGATACAGGTCCGGACTCCGGGTCATCATGAAAATTGATTGTCAGCGAAACTGAACCAACATGTAAAAATTCAACTTACGTCGTAAGACTTTGTTTGTTTGGTGGATTGGACGCACTATTCTCTGGAAATACTGAAAAATTATTTTTTTGTGAATAGACCGTTTATCGAGGAAGGTTATTATATAGGCTATATAACATCATCATCTACCCAAGGGACCGGAGCAGGAATCCGGTAGATTCCCATACGTAATTTAAAATTTTATAAATTGCGGGCATATAATTTTATTATGGCTTTAGGTAAACTGTATTCTGAGGGTAAAGGTATATTTAATGTTTCGAAGTAAGCCACGGACGAAGCCTGTGCGGTCCGGTTAGAATAGGGTAAGAGGAAGTGGTTCTAATTCAGTTTGCAAAATTTGACCTTCACAAACAAACTAACGAACAAACATTGCCGTTTAAATAAATATTTTCTCAAAACCTTGATCTCAGTCGATGTTTTTGAAACTGAACAAAATGTCATTTCACGGTCGGTGGGCGCGAGGAATGCCAGCACGAGTTAACGACTGATTGACCCAGGGTTGCCAACTGTTAAATTATGATTATTTAACTATTAAATAATATTAACTTAATTAACTATTAAATTATGTTTATAATATAAGTTTTGTACTTGTCATACAGTAGATGACATTACAAAAGGGCTCGCTGTCTGTGCCTAAACAGATAGGTTCTAAAACACTTTAAGTGATTTATCTAGTCTATGCGTCCTGTTTCGTTCCAAATTCGATTGATTCCAGTTTCAAGAACCGTGACACTATTTTTGCTTGCAGGTTGTCTATAATATCTATAATAATATTATATAGCTGAAGGTTTTGTTTGTTTCTTTGGTTGAACGCGCTAATCTCAGGTAGGTACTACTCGTTCGAATTGATAAAATCTGTTTGTATTGAAGAGTACGTTTATCGAGGAAGGTCATAGGCTATAAATCATGACGCTAATACTTACTGAAACGACGTAGTAATCGTAAATGTCAACAAATTCGGCCGATTCCCATACATTATTTGAAAATTAATAAATAAAAAGAAAATTTTGAAAATTAAAACCGGGGGGTCGGCTGGTAAAAATATATATAAAGGGCATAGATTATAAGGTATCTGTTAGGTTATTGGGTACATTCGTATAGCTATATAGTTGAAATATTTAATGAGCGTTTTAAATAAAAAATAGTCATAATAATCCATACTAATATTATAAATGCGAAAGTAACTCTGTCTGTTTGTCTGTTACGCTTTCACGCCCAAACCAATGAACCAATTTTGATGAAATTTGGTACAGGGGTAGTTTAGACCTTGGGAAAGGACATAGGGTATGTTAAATCGCGATAACCGACATCCACGCTTGCGGAGCCGCGGGCAAAAGCTAGTAATAAATAAATATTGTAGGACATTCTACACAACGCTATCTAGACACAAAGCAAAAGGTATAAGAACTGTAAAAATTACGTCCATTCTTATTTTATCGTTAAAATTACTACTAGCATATGAGTGCAACCGCAATTAAAAGGACAAATGTAGCATTTGTGAAAAAAAATTGAAATTGGTTCAGCAGTTCTGATTTTATCGTTAACGAACAAATTTTTCCTCTTTATAATACTTATTTATAGATAGATTATAATTATTATTGATACATTATTATATTACATAAAGTGTCAAAATATGATGTCTGCCCTTTTATATAATTTGATACATAAGTACCTACCTACGTTATTCTTGTCAAAAATAGGTGCAACCCTAGATTGACAGGCTCCGGTAGATACTGAGACTGCACAGACACACAATACTTAAATGTGTTTTCCTTGACACAAGTGATAGTGTAGTGATAATAAAATAATCTACACGCATGACATCTGATAGTAAAACAAACAAAAATATCTTTAAAACGGGGTAATATGGATCAAGGGGTGAATAAAGATAAAATTGTTATTATTATTTTTATAAATTACATGCATACATATGCACAGGCGTAGGTGGCGAGTGGCACGATAAAAAAGTGGCGCACAGGCGAGTTTACTACTTTTTTGAATCTCTAGTGGTCAACTGGCATGATTAGTTTTATGATACCGTGCCACTTAACTACTTGCAGAATAGGTAGTGGTCAAGTGGCATGAACTACTCGCGATTGTTGAAATTGTAACAGTTATCCAGATTTGTTCCTGTTTGTTCCGTCTATATTGTGTACATGATAATGATAACAGATCACTATTCGTGTGGGATCTATTTATGTTTGCACAACATGAAATAAAGAGGCATTTACAGTTTTATGTATATGATACAGGCAATGTGTATAATGCAGGCATTCTATACAATGCCTAGGCAATGTATGCTATTATATAGAATGCCTGCTGTTCCACCGGCAATGTGTGAAATAAATAGATCTTGGTTTACGGGAATTCTATTTCTGGTTGGTTCTAAATGGTTATAAAAAAAATAACCACGAGGGTCTAATGCGGGAGTTTCGCTCCGCTCCGCTCCCGCATTAGCCTTCTAACCTAACCTATCCAAGTCGGAATTAGCGGCTTTCTCAATAGCTTACAGAATAGTCTATTATAGACACTAAAAAGTAAAAGTTTTTTTTTTTCAATACTTGCTACAGCTACAGCTTAATTATTTAATCTCAATTGGTCGAATAGATGGTGGATGGAAAAAAAAAATTATATAAATTACAATCAAACTGTATTATTTTCGTTTCAATAAATCTGTGATTATATATGTTACCGGCAATCTGTATAATCCGGTATTCTATACAATGCCTAGGCAATGTATAGAATACCGAGTGCGCAGCCGGCAATGTATGAAATGGGTGCGCATTCTCTTACATAACTTTTCAACTCGTATCATCGGATGTCCAAAAATATTTCATGAAACAGACAGTGATAGATTTATTGAGAAAGCCGCTAATTCCGACTTGGATAGGTTAGGTTAGAAGGCTAATGCGGGAGCGGAGCGGAGCGAAACTCCCGCATTAGACCCTCGTGGTTATTTTTTATAACCATTTAGAACCAACCAGAAATAGAATTCCCGTAAACCAAGATCTATTTATTTCACACATTGCCGGTGGAACAGCAGGCATTCTATATAATAGTATACATTGCCTAGGCATTGTATAGAATGCCTGCATTATACACATTGCCTGTATCATATACATAAAACTGTAAATGCCTCTTTATTTCATGTTGTGCAAACATAAATAGATCCCACACGAATAGTGATCTGTTATCATTATCATGTACACAATATAGACGGAACAAACAGGAACAAATCTGGATAACTGTTACAATTTCAACAATCGCGAGTAGTTCATGCCACTTGACCACTACCTATTCTGCAAGTAGTTAAGTGGCACGGTATCATAAAACTAATCATGCCAGTTGACCACTAGAGATTCAAAAAAGTAGTAAACTCGCCTGTGCGCCACTTTTTTATCGTGCCACTCGCCACCTACGCCATGCACACGCCTATTCCCTGCCGGGGTAGGCAGAGACAACAGCCCGCCACTTGCTTCTATCGTTACATAGGTACTTCATAATCTATATACTATTATATAATTGTAAAGTGGTCGTGTCTGTACATTGGAGATATTTTTTAAAAATTACCACGAAAATATTTTTTTTTAATTTCCTGTCTGTTTGTCTGTTTGTTCGCGATGGACGCAAAAACTACTGGACGAAATTTTGATGCGGTTTTTTTTTTGTTAGAAAGGGCTTGATCAGACTTAAAATCTTATATTTGTTTGATCGCAATTGACTAGAACCGAACATATGAGCAAAGGTCGCGTTATGAGATGCACTCGAGCCGCGGGCGGAAGGCTATAATCAATATTAATTTAATTTTCTCTTTACAAAATTACAAGTTTTATCTAAAGTCATACTTTGAACATCTATTTGATGATTCTGTTATTTTTGTTGACTATTTTATTCATATTCATTCACCCTTTGATCATTTTCATCCCGTTTTGGGTATAACTGCCCAAAAGGGGACTAACTCACAAACAATGTGCAGTGCAGGTAAATATTAAAAACAGTTTTCAGATAAATAAAGTAGGTTACCTAAGTGTTTATCACAGATGTGTCAGATTGCTGAATATTCACGGACACGCATGGGCATGATAAGCACCGAGTTCCGTAAATAATCGTCAAAACAGAAAATCTTGACTATTATGTAGGTACTTTTGAAAAAAATACATTTGATGTAATTTTAAAGCAATTAGTATGCTAAATATTCAAATCTCAGACTAAAAGAATAATATAGACGGAACGTAAAGTAATACTAAAGTAGCACCATTTCGCTCGCACTCGTGCGTGCACACAAAGAGTGCGAGTGAGATGGTGCTACTTTAGTATCACTTTATGTGGCTTCACACGCTGGTTCTATACGTTCCGTCTATATTATTCTTTTAGTCTGAGATCTGAGTCTGAGATACAAATCTATTAAGATTGGAATTCACCGTCGTCGCCCCAAAATAGTTGTATGTATAGGAGAATTCGGAATGCTCAAGACGTGGCTCGGTAGCTCAGTGGTGAGAGCATGCCCTCTGTAAGGGACTAGTCGCGGGTTCAAGTCCTGTGTGAGCATTTTACTTTCTAATCATAATCGATTTCAAATAGGTACATTTGATTCTAAAATCCACCATTATAATTGGGATGATTTTAATGAAGACAAGTCTCGTGACATATCATCGAACAAAATAGGTATAGCCGTAGTTCGAATCGATAGGAGTAGGTATGAGAACAGTAAATATTCAAAGGTTAACAAAATGTATAAATCAGCCAAATGATCACGAATTACCTGTTTTTGTACACCATTAGGTAAAACAAGCTAAAATGATATTTAGATGGAGAGCGAGAAACTAGTTCCATCATAATACATAAATAAGTATACAATTTATTACATCCTATCCTACTAATATTATAAACGCGAAATTATGTACCTAAGTATGGATGTATGAATGTTTGTTACTATTTCGCGTCAAAACTACTGAATGGACTTTAATGAAACTACGATAATAATAGCTTATGCATCAGAATAACACATAGGCTATATATATCAGCGATGAAAGGGATCGGAATTCCACGCGGGCGGAGACGCGGGCAACAGCTAGTATATTTCTAAATGAAACTCCATCGAACGGGGCAATGCCAACCTTTTGGGCAAGTTACCAGTTGACATCGATGGGGAGACATTTTTCGATGCCTGAACTTTTTGACCCCCCTTTTTTCTTGTAAATATTTTAGTTTATTACGTCAATTTTAGTGTATTATTTGAATTAATTTAATTAAATATAAATTTATTGAAAAAAAAAAGTGGTAGGTATAATTTAAATAATGGCTAGCAAGTAATTTGGCGGAAGAGATTGCCATTTCAGTATCAAACTTGGCGAACAAACGACTTGGCAGGCAGTGTTGTTTCACGAAGGCGTTTCTATAGGAGTGGTGACAAAAATGCATAATGTCGTTATGGGTACGTATTTGAATACCTAAAATTATAATACCTAAAGTTAAATAACCTAAGTTCAAAATACCTAAAATCTAAATACCAAATGGTTTAAAATACCTAAACCACTAATACCTAAGTACTTAATACCTAAATTTGAAATACCTATTGGACTAATTACCTAATGTTTAAAATGCCTAAAGTTAAAACAACAAAGGTTGATATACCAAAATTTAATATACCAAATGGTCAAAATACCTAAAAATAATGCACCACACACCACACACAACAATATGTGGGTAGATCATACAAACTTGTGTTTTCATTTATATCTCATCATCATATCAGCCACACACAGTCTACTGCTGAACTGAACATAGGCCTCTCCCATAGACTTCCAGAATGGCCGATCTAAAGCAGCCCGCATCCAGCGCTTTAAAAAAAGGGACACTGCCCACCCCGACTCGGATAGGTTAGGTTAGAAGGCTAAGGCGGGAGCGGAGCGGAGCGGAGCGGAGCGGAGCGGAGCGGAGCTCCCGCATTAGCCTTCGTGGTTATTTTTTTTATAACCACACATACAAGGATTTGGAACTTCAGGATTGGAGCAGACAATCCTTGTATGAGTGGTTATAAAAAAAATAACCACGAAGGCTAATGCGGGAGCTCCGCTCCGCTCCGCTCCCGCCTTAGCCTTCTAACCTAACCTATCCGAGTCGGGGTGGGCAGTGTCCCTTTTTTTAAAGCGCTGGATGCGGGCGCTAACCACGAATAACCACTTCTAACCTAACCTATCCGAGTCGCGGGGTGAGCAGTGTCCCTTTTTCTTTAAGCCGTACCACATAATTATTATTATTTCTTATATATTGTCGGTATTTTAATTTTCGGTATTTAGAACTTTCGATCATATAAACATTCGGGATTTTAATATTCGGCCTTCCGTTCGTAGGACTTATGAAATTCGATAATTTCAAATTAGGCATTGTAATACGTACTCACTATAATATCAATTTGTCATTTAAAGCTTTGGGTATTTTAAAAGTAAGTCAAACAACCATTAGGTATTTAGATTTTAGGTATTTTGAACTTAGGTTATTTAACTTTAGGTATTATAATTTTAGGTATTCAAATACTTAGCCATTTTAAACTTTCGGTATTTTAAATTTAGGTCAACCCACCATTAGGTATTTAGATTTTAGGTATTTTGAACTTAGGTTATTTAACTTTAGGTATTATAATTTTAGGTATTCAAATACGTACCCGTCGTTATAAATTAAAGATTTGTTGCAAAATAATAATATTCACTGTATAATAGATCTTCGCCGCATTCTGAAAGTAACTACCTACATTAGCTATTATTTAGTCGTGAAGATGATAGTTGACAAACAACGTTTGACAAAATTATACTTGATAGGTAAATGTATAATTTGACAAACTATTAATTACCTATATAAAACATCATTTCACAAATTGATTATTTTAAAATACGAATACTACAAGCGTGTACACCACACGGCCTCTATACAAAATGACATAGGTACTATTAACGATAACGCCAGTGGTAACGTTCAGTAGGTAATGCTCAGCTATTACTGATCGTTTCCACATAATACTCGTAATCATTAACGTGACTACAGAAATTTAATGCAATTTAAATGAATATTTAGTGCAACTATTAAGTGCACGATATATTGATAACAAATAACCCTCTAATGCTAATATCAATTTTCTACAGACCTAAGTTCTTCCAGACGCTTCAGTGTACGTTCAACCCTACCAGTCAATAGTCAACTTAAAAATGTCGATTATAGACTACTGGCCCGTGTAGAAAAATGATGGGTCATTTGAACCACCAGGTGACCTATATAGAACGATATAAGAACATAAAATAATAAGATTCAGCACTATGCCGTCACTTGTAAGCTGTCCAACTGAGTGCAGGCAGGCTTCCGTCACTCGCTCAAGGCCACGCGATAAACACCTACAGCTTGGCGTACAGTCGACTGTACAAACTGGCAGAGGGCTGCCGAACGCGCGCCTGAGCGCTCGCATCACACTGCACCGCACGTTTCCCGCGCTTACGCTTCGAAATGCCGAAACCACGTAATTAATGTGCAGTGGATGGGTATATACCTAAGTCTATTTCATTGAACATAGTACCTAAGTAATAAGTATGTAAATCGTAAATTAAGACGTTTTTTGAGTCAGGTATTATATAAGTGTTGTTTTATAGGTAATTCTAATACTAACTGAAGTTACCTAGTACTTACGTAATAGAATAGTAGGTAATGTCCGTTATTTTTAGGGTAGGAATAAGCGTCTATAAGCTATACCTACTGTAAATAATTTCGTAATTTTATACCAATGGTTGACCAAACTGATTTGAACAAAATGATTAATTCTAAATGCATTAAAATTGGAAAAAATCTTATGAGAAAACTATAAATACAGTAGGTATACCTTACTGTATACCTACCTATAGGTACACTAAGGCCTATAAAGTAGCACCGTATTACAAATGTTATAAACCGTTGATTTATATTATTTATTAAAATTATTTACGCGATTAAAGATATTTTCGACTAGGTATAAAATGTAATAAATTCCGAGAAGAGAAAAAAAAAATAAATCATATAAAACTAAAACATATTGGATTGACTAATAGAAAATGTGGTTAATTCGTTTTATTACAATAATCATAGATATAACCCTAGCGCATTCTTACGATGACGTCAGCCGCACGGCGGGCAACACAGTCTCGACTCTCAGAGTGCAGACTTAAGGTACAATTCTTCTCGTTCTGAGCAGCAGGTATTATTATTAAAATTTTGTAGGTGAATATAGCGTAGATATTTTCACTTTTGTATGGGAGTGATGTATCTGTTACGTAGTAACTATTTATTAATCTGTGGTGCAGGTGAGTACAGGTACAAAGTACAGGTAGAGTGAGTACATTTTGGTCATATATTTTTGTACGGCATTCTTACCATCGATAGATCCATGAAAAATAACAAGCAAACGCGTAGTGCTGTACAAAAAATGGTGAGCCACAAAGTCGGAATTTTTATTTTATTTTCCGACATTACCAGGGTAAATTTGGTCATTTGATTTTGTACGGCATCAGTTTCATAATATTTCAATACTGCTTCTAATCCATTATTCCGCAACGCCGTACAAAAATCATGCGACATGGTGAAGTAATCGTGGGTTACAACCCCCTCTTCTTCACCTGCACTCAGTTGGACAGCTTACAAGTGACGGCATAGTGCTGAATCTTAATATTTTATGCTCTTATATCGTTCTATAAAGGTCACCTGGTGGTTCAAATGACCCATCATTTTTCTACACGGGCCAGTAGTCTATTAGTGCCGAATAAAGTTTTGCGTTACTATTACAGCTAAAGGGCCGAATGTCAGCGGTGGTAAAAAATGGCACGTTTAGTTTATATACATACATATTATTATAACGCCCCTTTCCCACTGGGGTAGGCAGAGTTCACATTTTTCCACTTGCTACGATCCTCTTTCGCTTTTTCTGGTGACCCATTCACCCTCGCTTCATAAATTTCGGCAATCTTCTTTCGTCCTCTCTACATGTTCTAACTATCCGTTCCTCTATCTCAGTCACTACATCTTCACCCATACCATAAAGTTACCTTATCACGCTATCAACATCACTTCAGCCATACTTCTCAGACCGGTTACCTCATTTCCACAGTATTCAGGTTACTTTCATTCTCCTTCTGCAAAAGCCGACGTTTACTACCACTCATACTTAATTCAATTCATTTCTTGTCATAACTCTTCGTGCAATATCACTGTCAAAAGTTCCATCTCTCGTAAACTAAGAACCCAAATACACAAACTTTCTCACTTTTTCTCTTTCTTGTTCAGTTTACATAATACCTACATATTCAACACAGTGCACACGCGGTTTGAATGAAATGATATGCTACGAGTACCTACAATAACAAACGTCCCGTTGGTAGATTGTCATATTTGTTCAATTTATGTTGTATAATCTTCTTATAAATAAAAATGGAGTTTCCTAAGCGCAAAACTCGAAAACGGTTCTACCAATTGGGCAATATTTTTTTGTACGTTCCTATTGATGTTCCTTAAATTCCACGGAAGGTTAAAAACTTGTTCTTGTAATAAAATAGGTACCTACACAATGAAATAATGCAAGCAATGACTTACACGTACACTACTAGACACATAGTTTAATAATTCCAAAATAATGTATTATTTTTCTGTGCGCGTTTTTTTCTTAAGGTAAAGTTAGGTAAGTAATTGCAAAAATTACATACGACAATCGCCTGAATTTTTTCCGTAACAATTTTCGCGCGCTAGTGCGATGTCTCTACCTTCTTTTGTATAAAATTTAGCAACCTACCGACAGGTGCTGACTGTTGACACTTCACCAGATTATTATTGTAGTTAACCATTACGAATAATGTTTATCTTACCTGTTACTATATGTCTGCAAATATAAATCATTGAGGTGTCGTAGCGATGTTTTCATACTAACATTCTTTGTTTATATTAGCGATGAGCTGTTGTGGAAAATTTTCACATCCTCATCCAAAATACGCAGAACTTGATTTGTAGTTAGACGCGACCTATGCTTTTTTTATGGAACAGGCTTATCTCTTCGTTTTTTGATAAGTCACACACGAATATGATTTAATAAACTTCAAAAATAGGTAGGTATTCATCTCCAAATTATAAGGGATACAATTTCTGCTAACATTTCAAAAAAAATTGTAGTCAAAACAAAAAGTAACGCTTGTAAATCCAAATATTTAGTATTAAACAATACATAATGAAAAATCTCAAGGTCACTATTGGTCAAAAAGTACCTAAATAAGTCGATATTTTCTTATTGGTATAAGTACTCCATACCTACTATAAAGAGCTACTTACCTAGAATAACTAGCATTATTATGCAACAGTCGTGAAATATTTCAGTGAATGAATTATGTGAAAAAAACATGAACGGGATTCCATCCGCATGGTATACGCGCGCTGATTGTGATTTGATTATGCCACTTCATGTTTTTCGGCATAATTCACGCCTATGGTACACATTAAGTTTTCTGTTTTATTTATATTTGCAAAACTGTAAAAATATGCGAAAATATGTATAAAATTTCTGAGGCATTTGACTAACAATTTAATACCTATACTAACTCTTATAGAGTCTGACTGTACCTACTTTACTGATGTGCCAGAATGCTGTAATGAAGTTACACATAGGCATAATCTATACCTGAAATAGGGGAGTCGATTATGATGTTGACTACGATGAAACACTGGAACCGACTATGTTCTTATATCAGATTAAGAACTTATGGTTCTTATTAAAAGTAGACATAAAACAAGAAAAAAAAGAAATTCGGCCAAACTTTTTGCTAAATTAGTAATAAGGTTCTTGTGTAATGTTATGTATCTTGTAAAGTCATTGTAACTATATTTTTTATATTTTGTTGTATGACGACTGCGAACATCCTCAAATATCACATTATGTGGTTGACATTGGCTGTATAAACGTAAGCAATTAATACTTTATGTTATTAAATCTATTTGTAACACATTTATGTAAATATCTATAGGTATTACTTAAAGGTAAGGTAGGTATTTTAGCTGCACTTGTTCAAATATTGAATGAACTAAATTACTAAACAAATTAAACAAAATAAATTTTAGTTAAATAGATGATGTGTATTTTTCAAAAGCAAAGCAATTGAAATAGAAATAAAATTAAATTATAAGGTATTTTATTCTTAACCATTGTATGATTAGGTACTTGTTTGTTCTGTTCGCTGTAAATTCTAAAACATTCAAATTTGAGTCAATTTCCCCCGTTTCCGCCGCAATCTTTTCTACCAAAATTTTTACAGAGTTTCGATGAAGTCATCGAAATGTCTGTAAAAACAGGTGCGTAGGTAAGCACGTGCGGTAAAGAAGCATTGGACTGCTATGACGCGATGACGGCGATCGCGGGTTGAGCCCCGCTCAGTGGAAATATTTGGGTTAATCTGATTTTCTTTATAATAACGCATAAAAAATGTTACGCATTGAATCGCAACATTTTTTTGCGTAGTTATTATAGAAAAATCCACTTAAGTATATATTTGTAATCCGCAATCTAGTAGGTAGGTACTCATATTGTAAGCGAGTAAAGCCATACCCACTGCGCGGTTATTTACCACCGTTCACCTGCTGAGACCACCTGGGTGGACCGTGGAATGTTTTTTTTACAGCGGCTCACCTCTGAAATAATACATTGAATGCCTCTAACATTATATTGGTGACGGTACACCTCAAAAAGATACTGGCATACATTATCATACCAACAGTTAAGGAGAAAATCATCATACTTGAATATATTTTGAATCACTGTTATAATAAATTAAATTATTAATTATATCAGTAAGTATTAAACAAAACAAAAAACAAACATACACTTGAACTTATTTCGGTAACTTAGAAATTTGAAAAAAAAAATTAACGTAGTTTTTCTAGCGCGTAACCCACCGTTATTTCATTATTAAGAAGTTGTTATTGATAGTACGAGTACATTATATCATCATCATTTTCAATGCACAATATACTGCTTTTTTGTATTTTGAAATTTCACATTGCACTCTATTTCTTTTAATTTAGTTATAAGTCTCAGTACAGACGTATTTCTTTTTTTATCTCTTTTTGCAACTTAGAATGAAAAGCCTCAGCGATGTTATTGTGCGTTTTCGGAGAGCGTCACAGATGACGCTCTCCGAAAACGTACAATAATTCGCTAAATTTTTTAGTCATCCAAAATCGTTATATGTACCGGAAAAATAATTTAAGTTTTTCTTTCCCTCTGCTCTCGCTTTTTGCATAGTCTAAACCTTCTTGAATGTGCTCAGCAGGCAGCAAAGGCAGGGACGCAGTACACCCAACTAGTCTTTTTTCACGTTTTGATTTTATTTTCAATTTTTATAACAAGGTGGAAATTTTATATTTACCACGTAACACCCAGATGGTCACAGGTGGTCCGCTGTAAAAATAATCTTTCCACAGTCCACCCAGGTGGTCTCAGCAGGTAAACGGTGGTAAATAACTCTGTGGCGTAGCGGTAGTAAACGCGGCCGCTACGCAGGAGGCGCGGGTTCGATCCCCGCTCAGTGCAAAATATTTGTGTGCATAAATATGAATATTTGCATTGGTCTGGATGTTTCTATGTATAATATGTATGTATTTACGAAAAAAAAATGTATCTAAGTATGTTTATCCGCATTCTGGAACCCATAACACAAGCTAGTTAAGCTGTGCTTACTTTGGGTTTAGATAGCGTTGTGTAGAATGTCCTACAATAATTATTTATTTATTATTTATACTGCGTTATATAAATGTGTACTATACAATTATTAGCATTTGCCATGTCTCTGCCCGTATGAAACACTTTTTCTGTCTTTAATTTTACCCATAAATTCCTTCGGTACAATCGCTGACAAGTTATTGCGTGACCAAGGCAATTAGGGTTTAATTTTTTTATTTTTTTATTAAGGATTATTGTCATATTTAAAGCAATAAAAAACTGATCGAATCTATTAAGAACCTTGAATTTGTGATGTAATGCTGTGTAATGCGTTCCGAACGTACCTAATTGAAATTTCAGTCTGATTACGTTTTTATTAGTTTTTACTTTTGATTAAAGTCACTGTGACGACGACGTTTTCAGTCATTATAGTACAAGAAAGTTAGCTGACCTATGGGGTAAACAAACATAGAAAAAATCCTAGTAGCAATTTTCATTCGGAATCCGTGGTTACTAGCAGTCTAAATTTGGTTTCGGAAAGGAAAATGCTACTATATGTTTTCTGTTAAAAAAACAAAGCCCCAAAATACCCCAAAGGGTATAAATCAAAAATATCGATCCTAGAAAAAAATCATGAGTTCTAAAAATGTAGGAAAGGAGCTTCAGCTTTGACGCCATAATATAACATGCCAATGTGGACAAGTTCTAATGGAATATCTTTTTTTTTTCTTTTGCTGCACTTGCAATTTTGGACGTAAATAAATTGATGAAAAACAACGATATGCAGTATGGGGTTTATTTTTTATTAACAGTATTTTTCATTCATTTTCAATAGTTCGTATCATAATAAATGTATGTACGATTCAAAAAATTTTAAACTCAAATAAAACCGAGGGAAAAGGTCCCCTGCGAGCTGACCCTGCGAACTTCGTACCGCCTGAGAGTCGATTCTTTAATTTTTTAGTTTTTTTTTAATTTTTCTCTGCGTAATAACCATCCTACTTAGTACTTCAACGAATATTCTAAAAAAGAATTAGCGAAATCGGTTCAGCCGTTCTCGAGATTTGCGCTTAGCAACACATTCGGCGATTCATTTGGATAGTTTTAAAAGTGCACTCACGTCAAACTGCGCCATTTCAAGCTTATATCAACCGTTTGTTTCTTACAATGATGTGACAAAAAAAACTAGTTTAAAAACAGTAAAAAAACTAGTTTTTTAGTAGTTGGGTTTTAGAGTCTGGCCAACGATAGATGAACAAATCTTTTTTTCTACACTTTTATATGGCAACAATTTTTTTCTGTCAGTTAGTATTTTATAGTTTTCGAAAACGGCTTGATAAAGACTCAAACATGTGTTAATTGATTTTCAACTATAAATAAATTACAGCAATTGGTAAATAATCATTATTAAATATGGCCATTAAGTAGGTACCTGATGTTCATATAACTTTACATAGGTACGCAAATCTGATGTTATTAATAGAGTCCAGCCTGGTGACTGATAATTAATTAGTCACTAATAAAAACTGTCGTTACAATCATTTTTAAACATTGATTTTGATGATGTTCAAAAATGATTGTAACGTCATTCATTGATTCCGATAGTTCGTATGAATATCAGTAGATGGCTCCCACCATCGTCGCCCTAAGACGAATGTACATGAGAATTTGGATCGACTTCGTGCGGGCGTCGTCGGTGGCTTAGCGATCAGAGCATTCCCCCTTTATGGGACAGATCGCGGGTTCGAGTCCCGCCCGATTTCGATTCTCTTTTCTCTTTCTAAATCGATTTAAATAGTTACCATAATAAATGCTTCATAACTGTCGTGATTATTACTCATAAATAACTAAATAAATTGAGATTTACTTTAATGCTATGTTTCATAATTAAAGTTGATTGTATTTATGATTCCAAACATACAAGTCAAGAAGCGCTGTTCTGCGCTGCTTAAATACCTACATGTCATTAGTACCATGTAGGCTGGTTTTCATGCGTACCTAATAAAAAAAATTAAAATATCATACTAGGAACTCCGATAGGTAACATACCCTAGAGAACAACACTTATTCGATACTATGGTGGTATGGTTTGGAACCTGGCCTACCACCAGGGGTATGGCCGGTGTTATGGTGGGTCCGCAAGGGATAATTCGGTGCATAGTCGTGTAGTGTTGCAACCTGTTGATTTTGCAAATTTGCCGCCGTTTTCTTGAACCATCTTTCGTTTTTCAGACTCTAGTTTTTAAACTTATTTCTTTATTTTTTGTATTTGTTTTTCTTTATTTCTTTTATTTAGGTACATTGTATTTGAAATACAATTCCTATAAAAAATAACAAAATATACATAATAATATATATTGAATTGGATAAATAATACATAATGAACGCAATAAATAACGTTATTTATTGCACATCACTAGTCATGAGGAAATGACATACATGTGTCAGAAACGCAATCTCTCGACGGCCACCATGAACGACTTCTTCCTCCTAGCGTTATTCCCAGTCGCATCCGAAGCTTTCAGCTCGGAGTCTGGGGTCCGCTTTTACCAGTCATAGCTACAGATTTGGCTAGACCTCGATATTTTCCGTGAAGCGATTGCCGTCTGACCTCCACGACCCAATGTTAACATTAGGTGATATCGAAGCTTTGCAGCTAGACCGTTGTTTTTTTTTTGAACTTTTTAGGGCACCAACTACCCGTAACGACTGCCATAGATGTTCTTATGGCAACCGGGACCGACGGCTTAACGTGCTCTCCGAGGTACGACCAGACCAATGCAAATACCCATATTTAATGCACACAAATATTTGCACTGAGCGGGGATCGAACCCGCGCCTCCTGCGTAGCGGCCGCGTTCACTACCGCTACGCCACGGAGGCTGTCATGAACGACTTATTCGGTAAATAAAAATTTACCCTTAAATATAATAATATGGCGGAGGACGCAACGATCCGAATACCACGCATAACTAAATTTAAACTGCCAGTGACCTCTCTCAACGAATTACGAAGAAAATTGCTACATACTTGGAATTATTTCTCTGTCAAATACTATTTTTCTTGGAGTACTTATTACAATATTTATAGCTTTATTCGATGACTTTAGTTATCGATACTTACCTACTTTTAAGTCGCAAATTCAATTTTCATCAATCACTTATTTAGTTTTTTAATTTACTGAACAATATTAAAAAAAAAAGAATACATATTACTAACCGAAATTATGAACCGTAACACAATTTTTGTTCTTAACAGCTTGTCTTCTTGTAACATAGAAGGCACTGGATTTACTAAACGAACTAGTCTACACTTCCGCCGCCGATTCACGATACACACACGATAACGATATATTATATTCCTACACGAATTTTCAAAATCTTCTCTTCTGTTTTCTTACTACTAGATAAGTAAAACTCATATCTCCGCTTACGAGGCTTACGTAGAGAAACCCAGGAACCGTGACACACTTATTTTAGTTTTAAACAGCTTATCTAGTAATATACTTAGTAGTTAATGGAAAAAACAAGCAAAAACACTAATTTCCTTAAGTCGGTCGCTAATACGCAAGGTTATAATTTTCGCGTATTTAATTACAGCTAGATAAACAAATTCGAAGTGAGGTGAAATAATGTTCCATACAACTGGTCGAATATAAGTTTTCCACTCGTACGGTCCTACGAACGGTTTCTCTCAACAATCAATCAATTAGCCTATTGCAGTCCACTGCTGGACATAGGTCTCTCCCAATATCGGAGGATCGGCAAACGTGGCGCATATTAGGAGAGGCCTATGACTTCTCAACAATAGTAGTTAGTTCAAAGAAAATTATAAGAATTGAAAATATAATTGTTTACTTCTATCGTAAGCAACGAGCGTGACGAAAGACTAGAAAAAATTAAAATTAAATATACAATAGTAGTTTATGTGGTTTCCTCAGCTGCTATTAAGTAAAGTTTTACCTATCCAAGTGACACCCATCCATCGATAGTATGAGTCTTTCTTCACTTTGGGTAGGTATACCTAATATTATATTATCTGTTTTTTCTATGGCAACATAACTAATTTCGGGTAAGTTACGAGTATATGGCTTGGGCCCTCAAAAGCCAAACCCACCTGCAAGCCGACATTTACATCCTGATGGATGGAAGAGGCTCTGGCGCAGATTTTCCTCTTGTGGTCGCGCCCGTAAAAGCCAATATAAAACCGAATAATGGGGAAGAGGTATACCTCTTCCCCATTATTTGGTTTTATATTAGCTATAGGAGAGCGCCTGTAGGAGAGCGGACTCCTAAGTACAAGCTTCGGATGTAACCGGAATTCTAATTTGTCTAATGTTTTCATTAAAACACCTTTGTATATTCGTTCGGGCAGATATTAGCATGAATAGGTATATGTTTGATATACATCATGCAGCATCAAATCAGACCTAGTCTGGACAATTATTATTGTGGTGCTTAGATTACGGTAGCGAGATTGTTTGCCATTGTTATCTCGTTATTGTTATCGCATAGTATAGCAAATCCTAGTAGTATTCTAGGACATTCTACACAGCGCTATCTAGATCCAAGGTAAGCGTAGCTTCTAATATGGGTTCTAGAATGCGAATAAGCTGAGTGGGAACTGAACCCACTACTTCTGGCTTAGTAACCAAACGATCTACTGCCCCGGCACTCGGTCATCAGTATTAAAACTTAAAAATTATATACACTCACACATAACAGTTAGTTACAACTTTGAGACCAAAAATATCATTTTTTGAGACTAATAATAAATTAAACTAACGTCTAATATTCTTATTGACCAATGTGTCTAATAAACTTGTTTGGTATTCGTTTTAAAAATTAATAACCGGACCGTTATGAGTAAAAAGAAATACTACATAATGGTGGGTATTAGAAATGTGGTATTCGGTTGGAATAAATCCAATTGACGTTTCGATTTGACATGAATGAGACACCTTCGAGCTAATTTGATACTTAGTACAGTCAGAATGGTGAGAGCAGAACTCTTCAGCGGCTACTTACTACTATCTAGTGAACTCTTGCATTAGGCTTATTTAGTTAGACTTAATGGGCCCATTATCACGTTGGGATTACAATCTTGCTTTTTGTTTTGTTTCGTCTATATTAATTACTACAATCGTAGAAGGAGCGGAACGCGTATGCCAGCATCGTAGCAAGTGGAAGGATGTCTCTACCTACCGCAACGGAAAAGTCGTGATTATGTGTATGTATGATATGTATAGTAATAAGTCTCAACTGTGATGAATAAATTATACACTTAAGTCTCGAAGAAGCTACAGACCGTAATCAACAAATAATTAAAACTGACATGGGAACTAACAAAGGTACATTAGTTACCTTTACATACCTACCTTCACGGGTTTAAATCATCAATTGTTCTTTTTAAAATACTCGTAAAATATAGGTACCTACCTACATTTTCACAGTTCCGGTGTCACGCATCATACCTACAATACCCTAAGGACCTTGATTAACAACCAGAGGCATGACGATATTGGTAAGTGCGGAAACACCGCTACACATAAGTATATAACATAATATATTTACAATAAGTATTAAAAAAAAAAAAGGTATTATAAAAAAACGCACAGCAATATTTATTAATCTTATTAAATAAATATAAATGCAATATAAAAGTCAATTCAATAAATACAATAGTCACTGTTTATAATGTAAGATAGAAATAGTCACTCACCCAATAAATTGTAATCAGTCGATCGCACTGTCTCGGTAGTTGACGTAGTCGCGCTACAACGCGCGTGAGTTTAACGCGCGTTCACAGGTGACTGAAGGAGGCCGCGCACGCGCCGTTTACAGTAGATAAAACAAACTGTTCTAAGCGCCCAATCAGGTTTACGGCTAATGACTATGACAATGACTACTATCGATTCATCAGAGCTGCAGTGAATCGATTGTAAACGAGAGTAGAATTTATAACTACTACTTACTTATGAACGAATAACAAACTGTAGTAACTACACGCACGTCATCGTTCTGTCATTCTTTAGGCCGTCCATCGTTTTTGCACGAGATTCGTACCACATTATTTGTACGAGACAAATGCCCGCAACGTACGGCCTTAGTGTATTTTAATTTGTTTTTTCTCCTGGTGTACGAGACGCCGAAAAGGTTTTACCTGTAAACCAGTACACCTGCTGATTGATGAACAGGCTTTCCTCTAGGGGTTCAGGTCAGGTGACAGTCGCTCTTGTAAAAATCAACCAAACCTAATCATAGAAGGAGTAAAACGCAAAAGATTTCAAGTACAAGTTTTGGATGAACGATTGTTGGGCTCTACATCGATTTAGCTCAAATTTTGACACGATATACAACCCACCTCAGAGATAGTTCTTAACAAAAAAATCACTTCAGTAGATGGCACTGCAATCGAGTCCTTTAGAAGAAGTTCGAAAGTTGCACCAACGAACTACAAGTACCTATTAATTAAAATGATTCAGTCCTTTCGGAACACGAATGTATGTATGCATGAATGTTTCATGAAAATTGCACTGTGCCCTAAGTTGAATTAAATGTAAGCAATATACCTACATAAAGACTGTATTACTGAACATCGAAGTTTAAAAGCGCGAAGCACTGTATCCATAAAGTTTAAAATATCGAATTACGTCAGTCAGAATAGTCGTAATCGCGACATACGGAACGCCGAATGCTTTCTATGTCGAAATACTTTATTGAGAATGTTCCGCATCTCGATGTACGGAACGCCGAATGCTTTCTATGACACAATACTTTATAGATAATGTTCTAAATCGCCACTAATGCATTTAGGATGTTTGATCTCGATATACTTACATTGATCTGCGGTACTATTTATATTATGTACCTAATACTTACTGTCGCCCGAAGCTCCGCTCGCATTCACCCGAGATAGAACGTCTATACAGCACTTACGGCTAATGTACTTATCTTTCTAAAAATTAAATAATTTTCAACAGATGACAGCGTGGTTCGCCCACTTATCAGTAGGATCCGGAGAACCGGGTGTGGTGATTACCCCGAACATACAAACAAACTCACAAACTTTACATCTTTATAGTATTAGTATAACTAGGTATATAAAGCAAAATATAGGTAGGTATATAAACAAACTGATCTTACTTTAATGCATCTTATTGTGTAATATACTTAATGTATATTCTATTTACATAGGTAATGTTTTTTTAATAATATAATCTATATTCCATTTACACAATAAATGTTTATCTCGGGTGACGTATTATCTCGGGTAAATGCGAGCGGAGCTTCGGGCGACAGCAAGTATTAGGTACATAATATAAATAGTACCGCAGATCAATGTAAGTATATCGAGATCAAACATCCTAAATGCATTAGTGGCGATTTAGAACATTATCTATAAAGTATTGTGTCATAGAAAGCATTCGGCGTTCCGTACATCGAGATGCGGAACATTCTCAATAAAGTATTTCGACATAGAAAGCATTCGGCGTTCCGTATGTCGCGATTACGACTATTCTGACTGACGTAATTCGATATTTTAAACTTTATGGATACAGTGCTTCGCACTTTTAAACTTCGATGTTCAGTAATACAGTCCTACATAAACGGATCCAATCCAATATAGTACAGTACAGGACAAATTCATAAACGAACATACTTACATGCAAACAACACATAAAAAATCCTTATTTTTTTTACTCTATTTATTAAGAAGTAGATAAGATCCTTCGCTGTCGCATCCCCGTGCGACTAGATGTGGCGAGTACGAAGAAGGCTAGTCTTCACATAATAGGTACAGTCAGCATCCGATCTTGACTAGCAAAGTACTCAAAATTACTTTAATACCAATCATTTAGAGTCCAAGTCAAACTGTTTTGTTTTTAATTTAATTTGTATTTACCTTCCGAACTAAAGGTGTGTACCAAATATCAGGTCATCTTACTAAATATCAGACTTACAACAGTCAACAGGTAGTCAAGATCGCTCTGATCTTAACTGTACCTAGATAATAGCTCTATCGTGATAGGTGTCTAGTTTGCACGTCCTTTATTTGCCTGAGTGAATAATTAGGTATGACGAGCAAATTGGTTGCGTGCGATGACAATTTGACGGGTTATTTGTCTTCTAAAGAAGTTCACTTAGAATGGCAACCGGTTGTGATCTGCCTGCCTGCACACAATGTACAGTGACCAAGCTGCTAACAAAGCTTATCAACATTCAAAGCCTTATCTATCTTTTGTGTATCCTACTTCCTACTAATGATATAATTGTGAACGTTTGTGAGGATGACTTGTTTTCGCGAAAAAATCTTTCCGAAGTAAAATAATAGTCTGAAATAGTACCTACGCGAAGTCTGTATTAGGTATACCTACCGGTTGATTTTTTATAGGCGTTTCAGAGAGAAAACAAAAAAATATATGTGACAATAATGTACAGGTGAACGGAGTAAGGGTTTTAAATTATGATTTTACTATCGTACCGACTATGTATTTCATCAGCCGGTATGTACCTATCCCTTGATGTCACTTGATGAATCCAGAACCCTAGACTTGCATGTATGAGCCTTGAATAGAACCGGAACTCTACGCTGAGATGTTGATGATGACGTCATGACTGATTTTTTTAAGGTGAAAATAACATTGATTTATTACTATATACTATGATTCGGTTCAATCTATCAATTTATCAACAATGAACCTAAACCGCTTCTTGGCAGCTCATGCTTTTCATGTCATCCGTTTGGGCTGATATCTAGGCTTTTCCAAGAGCGACTAACGTCTGACCTCTAGCCCTGAGAGGTAAGCCTGCGCCGGAGTATCGTCCGTTGTTCAGCAGCTGCACCCACTCGAAAGTGAGGTTGGCTTGGGCGTCCAAGATTTTGGTAGGGCCAGCAATCGGTCCTATCTCGCAAATGTGCCTAGTCACAGGCCGGCGCGACGACGGCGACAGGCGCAACCGTGATAGTAACGACTATCGCAGTCAGACGAACTATTCTGTATCAGCCTATTGACATCTGGTAAACAAGAGATACGAATGAATCATCTTATCTTACTTCAAAATTTTTAAACATAAGGCTTCAAATGACTGTCAGATAACAAAAATCATAAGAATATAAATATTTATGTGTGAACTAACTACTTACTAACGTAAAGCAAAAAAGTTAATTAAAAATATCACAAGTAAACCCGGGGTTCTGTTTTGTACAGGCAGGAAGATATAAGTACTTAGGTCCTTAGGTCCTCATTTTGCGAGCTCAGGGTAGCCGCGCGGGTATGTGGGGCTTCCACCACTTCAAAACAACCTGCCATATGCCATACAATACAAGCGCCATACATAGCCAAGCACTGGCCCGCAAAAGTGCGGTGCGGGCCCGTCTTCTGGTTGGGCGACGATATCCAGGCAACCCTTTGCGGGGGTTCTACTGCGGGTAGAGAGAAGTCAACCACACCAACACGCCGATACACCTGCTGGTGGGCATTCGGCGCTTAGCGCAGGGTGCTCGGCAGAAGAAGAGAATCCGTTAAACTGAGAATCGTAGTGTAGCTCTAGTGAAGTGGCTCGAGATTTAGAACTGATTTTAAAAATTTACAATATTTTATCGCCTTTTACTGTCTTGAAAGATAGTCAAAGTTTATCTGACTAACAATCTGATTAACCAGAAACCTGAATATGTATTAGTGTCTTAGAAGCCGTAGTGGGTGCCACGTCCATCGCTTGGTCGTAGAGGGCAGAGGGAACGCTTACAGTTGTGACAGTGACTAACACTTACAACTTGCAACTACGATTTGCAAGATTTATTTATTTCCTTACTGACCAAAACATGAGTGAGACAGAGATCAAGCCGGTCTCCGTCTGACTCAAGAGAGGGACCAGACCGGACGGACGGTGTTATTTACATTTTACACGTCAGGGAAATTTGTTAATTATTCCAAAAACGTCATTGTTACTTCTATGCAGGAAAGATTCGTGACTCAATGACAGTTACTCACTGACTATACCTCCGATGGACACGAGTATCGGCATACTTACATTATCTTGGGCTTAGCGTGTATTTGTCAGAGGATGCAATTTTCTTTTTGAAAGTTAAATCCAAGTTTGCAACCCTTGATTCAAAAGGGTTGAAATCGCTTTTATGGTTTATATAACGATGTTTTTGTAAGACTTATAAAAAAAATAGGTAACATTTTTTGTTACAAATAAGATTATCTACAACTTTTGTCAAATTTTAATGAGATTAAATTAAAGAGTAGGTAGCTCTCTTTAGGCCTCAACATTTTGCTACTTTTCATTATTATTATTGTTTGATTAAGATTTTAGTTTTAGTCTGTAACCTGCTTAGAAGAAACATGTGAATTAAGTCTACTAAATAGTATACTTAATTACCCTGGGTGAATTAGCCAAAGTAAAAGTCTACTAAACGGTAAATCACCTACGCAACCAGGTGAATTAAGTCTACTAAATAGTATACTTAATTACCCTGGGTGAATTAGCCAAAGTGAATTAAGTCTACGAACCCGAACATTCGAAGATTCGAAGTCTGGTTTGAATCTACTAAGGGACTAAATGCGTTATAAAGGCTTTGGTCCCCAGCTTCGAATGTAGTTCTGTTGTACGGCAGACCAGTGTACGGCAGAACGGTGAGTAGGGTAGCCAGAGCTGACTGGAGGGATTTTGTGCTGTCAGTGGGGAAACTAAAGGCTTTGTCCTACTTATTTTTGCGCTGACGGCACAGAATCTCTCTGTTCTTATAGAGTCAGCAGCACGAGTGTGACTCCCCTGGTTTTGCACTCGCCCATAGGCCACGGTAACCTCTTCTCATCAGGAGGGCCGAGTACTTGTCTGCGACTTAATTAGTATAAAAATAAAAATAAAAAGGTCGACTTGATCGCAGTTCCAACGAGTATCATTGGTGATAACCACAGTTTGATCAGCCCCTCTAGACAAGCGGCAATTCGTTGCTCGGCGTATGATGGAATAGAATGCCAAATGTATGGGATTTGACGTATATGACAGGCGTCAACGAATGTCAAAAACGTCAAATCCACATTTGTCATTCTATAGTGGTCATCACTAATGATAGGGACAGAGTTCCTATCATTAGTGATGACCACTACATCACAGGTCCTATTAGTGGTGATAACCTCAATCCAATATGTATATGTAAGAGTTTCATTTTATTATTTCTAACATCTCTAATATCGTGTGTAGACTTGTAAGTATCTAAACCATATTAACTAGGTATGGAAGTTGCTTATTTTTAAGCAAGCACGCATATTTTTACATACATTAGGAACCTGTTATTAAATTTATCGCCGAAATTACCTGAGGCCATCCACAAACAATAAGTATATGTATTATAATTTAATTTCCACGGTAATAAATCATCTTTAGAAATAAGTAGAAGTGGTATTACCATTACAATACTTACCTACTAGAATATGCCCCACACGTGTGGTCGCACGTGTTCTGCTTGTGGCCATTAAGGGTCAACCCTCGCGGAAAGAGCCGCGGTCGGCCGCGGCTGTTTGAGGCGAAATATTACAATCATTTTGATCTTAAAATGTATAGTCATTTGAAGGCTAAAAAGGTGAAACTGCGAGCCTTGATTAGGGTTGCCAGATGGTCGGGTATTGTCTGGATTCTCCGAACATTTCGTTTGATGTGTCCTGACAAAATCTCCAGATAAATAATAATAATATAGGTACGCACCTACCTTTGTTACCGTGCAAAAAATATGTACCTACGTGGCGGGCTCTCGAACCGACTAAAACGCACGTCGTCTGTGGGCTGTCGATTGCCGAAGGTGAGATTATCGTAGACATATCCCTCGTACCCCGACCGGATATACCTACGTACCTACTTATCTTATCATCATGTATATTATGTGCTGAATAATTTAAACTCGAAAGAAAGGAATCGTATAATAACTTTTAATGAAAATTGCAAAAAAAAATTTTTTTAAAGAACTGCACATTTTAAAAATATACCTAGTTTGAAATTTTGACTCATAAATTTTCATTTCTCCAGACAACAATCCCAAAATCCCCACATTTAGAAAAGTTATCCAGATATATAGAGTTTTCGATCTGGTTCATTCAGAACCTTCTACCAACTAGTCAAAAGAGGCGCCCGCGGGGCAGTGCTCTTTCAGTGAAAATTGACTCTAAGTCCTACGCAGGCATATGTACCTATTCACGTGCACGTGCGTAAACTACGCAGCTGAGACGCTAAATAGCGAGCGATGAACAAAAGCTCACGAAACGTGAAAAAGGTTGTCAATAGAAACAATTTGTATGCACATTGCTAAAGTAGCAATTAAAACAATCGATGGTGCCCATTAAAGTTAAATTGATTTTAACATACTATATAGTTACTATGTGTTCTTATTGTGATTTATCTGTTCTGTGCTATGACAGCCCACTGCTGGACATAGGCCTCTCCCAATATGCGACACGTTTGCTGATCCTCCTTCCACTTCCAGTCTGTCCCTGCCAACTTTTACAGGTCGTCAGTCCACCTGGCGTCCCACCTTCCATTTTCCTTCTCGCGGTCTCCACTTTAGCACTCGTCTGCTCCAACGGCCATCAGTCCTTCGACAGATGTGGCCAGCCCACTGCCACTTCAGCTTGCTTATTCTATGTCGGTAACTTTGGTTCTATTTCTATGTCGGATGACCTTGTTGCGAATTCTATCCTTCAATGAAATAATAAAGAAATCAGAAATCCGGTAGATTCCCATTTGCGGCCATATTATGGCTTTATAGGTGTGATTAGGGGTTTCGGATATGTCGCGGGTGAAGCCGGGAGGGTCAGCTAGTCATGGATATATGTACCTATGTATATTGATGATATGCACTAAATACACCTGAGCACGTCGCCACCTACAAAACCGTAGTTAAGTTGTAAAAGCTTTGAACTGATTGCAATCAGATAAACGGTACGGCAGCAAATAAAATACGAACCAAACAATAATTTTGTTTGATTTTCTCAAAAATCATCAATTTGATCAAATCAGTATGTGTTGGTTGCTCCTTACCTCTTGCTTGCTCCTTGGACCGCACTAAAATCTTGAATATTTTGGTATCTACTATGTAAGTTATAGAAACAAATTATGCAAAATACTCACGTTTCATAGTTCAAGTATTGGACATTATCTTTGCCAACATAATAATATGTAATACATTTTACATAGCAAGTAGATGATGTTTTTGTTTTATAATATCCACGTGTCGACGTCGGAGAGTAAACACTTTTCAAGAGATTTATTCCACACTCCTCTGTTAGATTGGTCGAAGTGGGGCTAATAAGCATGTCTGGTTGATTTAACGTCCTTCCAGACTAAACAGGAAGCCAGGAATTACTGTTAGCAAGCAGCACATTCAGTGATGTAATCTTGTTGGGCTCGAGAGCTGGACACAATGTACCTAATATTGAATTGTTCACCTACGCCTGCTCATTTTTGCAATGAGGCATTGAACTCTTGCAATTGCAAAGGATGGACTGACAATCTTCGTCTCACATGATCGTATGTCCCGTTTTGACAGAGAAATGCAATGATCTACTCGTATTAGGTACAGGCAGGCTATAATGACTAGTAATAGTGGGCATATGTAAACATTCTGTAGAATAATGCAGTAAGTACTCGTATATTGCACAAAACAATGTAAACAAAACAATAAATCTGTAGATACGATACGAGAATTACTGAACAACACCTTTGTTATTTAACTACAACCTATGTATTATATTGTTTTAGTGTTAGTCTAGTTGTTTATAAAGTTGTAGGTACGTAAACCTGTACCTGTACTGTAAGGGACAGTGTTCAAATCAGCTGGATTATGAAGATACTGCGCGTGGGCAGGATGGCCAGACCACTACACCACTTTGGAAAGCTACTGCACTGTCAGAAAATGGTCTTACGTAACTCACTTCACAGCTATCTTTTTCTGTATCATAAACTCAACAATAAGTACAATAACTGAGCGCCACTCAGTCTGAAAATAGCTTTCTCTTAAATATACTTTTTTTTCATACCACTTAAGTGGCAGACAAGCACACGGCCCACCTGATGGAAAGTGGTTACCGTGGCCTATGGACGTACGTACGTTAATTGACGCAAAGTTATATCCCATACGTTGCTAGCGTCAACTAGGTACGGTTGCTACTTACTATCAGCAATCGAAAGCTGGCTTGCTACCATAGCTATACCTCGGGACACGTATCTTGGACCTAAATCGCGATACAAATGAAGTCCTGGCGCACGTGAATTGTTTTGTAATAATCTATGTTTGGTGAATTTGAGTTCGTCCACCGCAGTGTAACCCTTGCTATCATCAAAAGACACCCAAAAAACGTGTAGGTACTACGCGTATATAGCACATTTTCGAGACGTAGTAAGCCTTCCCGAAGAGCAATACCAATGCTCGGACCCTCTCCGTGTGTAGCGGCACCGCCGTGAAACCAATTACTACACCACGATGGCAATCCAATGTCAATCACGCCCTGACAGTCCATCTTAAGAAGTCAAGAAGTCATCAAGAAGAAGAGCACATTTTGCCCATTTTGTCCAAGATATAAATGTCCTATTCAAGCAATACAAAACGTAAAGTTACTGAACCCTGAAACACGGCCAAAGTTGAAATGTCATACATTATGTATAATTAATAATTAGTACCTACTGTACTGATCTTGGCATCAAGGTTCCGAATATGCCAGCACATTGAGTTAAGGAAACATCATGTACACAGTCATTGACAGTTGGTGGCGATCCTTGCAACACTTCCGGAGATCATTTCCTTAACACGTGCGCAAGTCATCATTTTACTGAATAATTTTCTAAGTATTACCAAACTCCATACACTTTTGAATCTTTATTGTAATCATGATTTTCATCATCATTGCAGATTTAATCCAGCTTGCGCTTTAGAGGGTGTGATCCCTTCTACTACACACTTGGCAAATATGGCAAATCTTGGCCTTTACGGTAGCTATTGTGGTCAGACGCCCAAACTTAGGAGTAAAACCTGTGCTAGAACCTCATCCGTCAATCAGCAGGTATACCGACTTGGGCCCTTAAAGATCGTGGGTTGAGTGCCTGCACTAGTCGGTCCGCATAAGCACCACTTACCAATTGCCGACTAATAGGTATCACTTTAGGTTTGAACCATGAGGTCAACTCACGATGAGGATACATGCGAATGGCCGTGTGAAATACTGACCCCGTTTCCTCAACTCTAGAGAACCTATTCTAAGGATAAAAAGAACCAAGTCTACGTGTTTTGTGTCATACAGACTATAATTCATCCCTGTACGTAATATTAATATGTATTACTTATTCTGTGCCTGTACCTACCTCTCTACTTTAGTGTACCGTCGTCGTTTAATCCGTCCACCCGTATGAGCGTAATATATTAACAAACATCCAATCCCAAATATGCAATTATCCAAACATCTTCACTTTCACATATTAAAATAAGAGTAGGATTTTTCTTGAAATTTTATTGTATTTTTTAAATTGTCAATTAAATATATACTCCTACACTATCAATAGTTACTACCTACGTTTCTACTTTACTCATACATAATCATGTGACGTACCTACCTATTGCAGAATCTTACTTTGTAAGCAGTCATTATAATTTAATGATGGAAAATATTTAGATATCGACACCTCTGGGTTCAATTGGCGTATAAACCATTTTGGCCAAAATGAGTTATATACACCGTTTAATTCAGATTTTTTTTCTCTATCAATCTGTATATTTAAAATGTTCAAATTCGCAAAAAAAATGCTTTTACGACCCAAAAATTTTAGATCATCCTACCACAAAAAAGATAAAATATTAATGTAACAGCCAAATTTTTCTTTTTTAAATTTTTAGTAAGACGTTAAGACCAAGATTTTTACCAACCCGGGGCGTAAGGTCTGCGTTGATTGTAAATGGATTTTACGCTATGACGAGTAAATATATTTCTTAAACGTAATTTAAAATTGACGTCGTAAATCCAAACATTTAAATAACGTGGACGTATAAACCATATCCATTGCAAAAAATGGTATTCAATTTTAGACTTTATTGCTATACAATTAAAGTCCAAAATTAAATGACAATATTTTTACTACACGCTTGCGTTCACTCTTCAAAAAGCCATTTAATTTTAAATTTTACAGACATTGCTTTAAAGTCTAAAATTAAATGTTAAAAATTCAAAAACCAATTACAGTGTCCATGTTATGACGGTGGTTTTGCTTTAGCTAAGAAAGTTCGATTTCCTACTCACTAGTAGGCACAGCATCAGCAGGGTGGCCAACTGCAAGGTAATACTCGGAGGGAGTCCCACTAGCCAACACCGTCTCCTTGTCATGGACCTCCGCGTGAAACCCAAAGACAAACGCGCCAAGCGTGGCCAACGCAGAATCAGGTGGTCATTCAAAGTCATCGGTGACAAGAGTGCTGATGTTATAGACGAAGCAGTACAGGTTTACTGGGACAGGATTCAGGCAGCTATCCTTGAGGCGGGGAGGGCGGTTCTCGGTACGTCTAAGGGTGGATGCAAGTATGACAGGGACACTTGGTGGTGGAACGACACAGTCCAGAGAGAGATCAGGGTGAAGAAAACCCTCCTTAAAAAGTGGCAAGCGTCCAAATCTGCCGAAGACCGCGATGCGTACAAAGATGCAAAACGCGCCACCAGGTGAGTGGTAGCGAGGGCCAAACAAGACCACTTCTTCTTCTTCTTCTATCGTGTCGACGGCGATAAGGATAGTCCAGAGATGTATGGTCTACTCTGGCAAGCATCCCTGTGAGTTTCCTGCACACACAGGATATCACAGCGGGTGTTCTGGCAGGGACTAGAAAGTATCTGCCTTGTCCCGAGAGAAACTGTTAATGGAGATGATGCGCAGAGCGCAGAGCGCTGACTTTGAGTGTGGACTAACATAGTGGTGGGATTGATTTTTAGCCATCGAGACCACTTGCAACCGCTATATAACAACTTGGAATCTTCTGAGGGGCAAAAGCTTATCTATAAGTTGGCGCGTTCCAGGGCCAAAACGGCGAAGGCTCTGTCCAAGTGCCGCTGAATTAAAGGCAAAGACCCTGAGGACAATCTGTTGTACGAGGAAGTCGCGGTGAAGGAGAGATGACTGTTTGTTGAGTTACTAAAGATTTAAATAATTGCCTTTTTAAGTTTGATAATCTGATCATGACTGATAATCATCATCATCATCTGCATATAGACGTATTCTCCTGATTGCATCCGTGGCCAAGATGACCTCGAAGCTCAGGGTCCGCCTTCCGGCTCTTCCTTCTCCACTTCGCACGACTATGACATAACATTATCATGACTGATAATGTTATGTCATAATTATAATAGACATAATTATCTGTTTTATTTCATAAAACTAAGTTAATTTTGTTTCTGGTAGTTTAATTTCGTGTATATCGACCATAATTCTGTAGTAAGAGTAATACTAATGTAATTCTGACACATTGTAACAATGTCGAGATTGTTTTTTTTAATTATAATTCTATTGATGTGCAAATTAATAGTTTTTACAGCCAAAAAATCTACAGCTACATGCTTTTACATCAGTAAATTTGAACATAATTTTACCAAATATGGATATAAGCTGTAAGCTGTCAATTGTTATCCAATTTTCATGGGGTGTATAAACCATAAATTGATATTATCTAAGACGTATATCCATGGTAACTTCCAAACCAAAGGGGATAGATATGATTGAATGATTTAGCCTTTTTCATCCCCAAATTCTAAGAATCTTTCCCCTTGGAATTTTTTATGTAGCTTCTAAAATAAAAAAGTTATGATTTTTTTTCTAAAAATAAAATCGTTTTTTTGCTCTCCTGAAAAGTCGCGTTTTGGTTTATACGCCAATTGAACCCAGAGGTGTCGATATATATCTTACAGTTTAGACCATTTACAACTATCCACAGTCTATACCTTTACTTGCATACAATTCCGGCAAAGTCGAATACGGGCCTTCATGCACAACAATGGAACTCATTTATGTTTGCACCATATACCTATCTACGCCAGGCAGTATAAGATGTATAAATCACAGAACGAATTTATTTATCATTTAAAATAATTATCTGAAGCTCCCAAATGGAACCATAAGCGGTAAGTGAAGTTTACGGTAGTGAAGATGTGTGAAGGAGACAAGGTATTTACTTTCATAGCTGCACGATAAAGAATTACAAACCTAAAGCACGTGTATCATCATCGAAGCCTGTTCTTTGAAGCCGGTGGTACGCTTTCTTACTTCCTCTTGATGTGGCTTACCTAGGCTTTTGCGGAAGTGACAGCTGCCAACACTGAGAGAGAAGCCTGTGCCCGAACCTGACCAGCTCTCGTCAACGGTAAGGTTGGTGATGAAGTGGCACTCATACCGTCCTTTAGGGTGTTTGAGGGTGCCACTGCCCTAAGGGATGGACTTCTTCATCTAAGCTTAGCAAAACGGTGTATTAAAAGTTAATACACCTGAAATTAAAAAATAACTTTAGATAGAATTATTAAAAAAATGTTAGCCCCTTCATGGGCTGCCCTGTTAAAATCGATAGTAAAAAGACGGAATAGCGTCGAATCTATTGTACTGCTTATATGTATCAAAACACCATAAAAACTACAGCAATGGTCATGAAAACTTAGACAGCTACATTTATTTAGGTCAGTTATCGCAGATTAATTCAATTCCCGTTTAGTGTAAATAATTACTTAGGTATTTGGGTCTGTGCAGGTGGGTAAAGTTTGTAAATATTTTCAAAAATTAAACGATACCTTACAATAATAAAACGATGTTTAGATAGGTACTTACTAATGGCTCTAGATATCGTAATCTGAGTATAAAAAATGTTGGCCAATTCGAATGAACTTGTTCAAGCAAATTAGTAATACATAATAGAATTTAATGTTTGAAACTTACTCTCAATTCGCCGAACGTGACCGAAGTTTTTTGCCACGAGGCACGTTGCTATTAAGAAAACTGGCGGATATATAGGGAAAAACGTGACATTCCAAATTAGTTTAACTTCATCATAATATTAACTTTTAATATGTATAGAAAACCGCTCTTATATAAACAACTTCTCACAAGTTTCGAAACAAGGTATTGGCCCTCTCAGGTTTGGGACTGTTGGGAGCTCAAACGGCAGCACTTCCAAAAAAGTCAACAAACCTAAAGTGTGTCAGTCTAAAGTGTAAACGTTAGACCCAACATGGAAATCACTAGGAGGATGGTGATTACTTTTGATAATGTTGACTAAACTGGTATCTATAAGGAAAAGCGGTATCAACGTCTAATAGTGGAAAATTTACATCTAAATGCGAATATCTAGATGATGTATAGATAATAGTCTCTACATTAGTTTGACAGGTAGGCACGTGTATGCAATAAGTAGGTACAGCACGCTCCCGTCAGTCCCAGAAATCTCTCCCGTCGCGCCACCCCGATGTGTAGTTCTACATACACCCTAGTACATCTCTAAAGTGGCAAGCAGAGGCGCATCTCACCATCTACACAGTGACATGATATGGCCGTGTGCTGAGGAGCAGTTCTTCATAAGCTCTGGGCAAGTTCAACGGAGCGAACGACGGACGGTCTAAAGACGAAACTAACCCCAGGACGGTTCAAATCGGTTAGTAACTACCGAATAGCTGAAACGATTTTGATACAAATATCAATCAATCAATCAAGGATGAAACAGTCCACTGCTGGACTGGATCCTTCGCCTTCCGCGTCCACAGTCGGCCCAGCTACTTTTTTCAGGTCATCAGTCCATCTGAGGCGTCCTACGCCTACCTTCCGATTACAACTTTATATCTCGTGACTACGAAACGAGAATAGAACACATACGTACAGGACGCGTACCTACATTATCAATAGGCTCATTTGACTGCGGTAATGTAGAACCTATTGACAATTTAGAGGCTATTGCCAATGCAGAGCCCTTTGTCAATGTAGACGCTATTAGCCAATTTAGTTTTGCTCCTATCTTTAGTAATCATGACAACGTTAGTCCCGGTTGCATCCAAAAGCTTATACCTACTTTCGTTCGATCTCTGACTTTCCACGGCCTTTACGGAAGCGACCGCCGTGCCTAAAGCTGCGTTTACATACTCGCGGCAGAGCGAGGGAAGTGGCGAGAGAAGTGGGCAGAGACGTGGTGTGAATGGTATATTCGTCATGCCGCGAGTACTGCCGCGTATGTTGCGCAAATACTAGCGCGATGAACTATACGAGACCGCTAGATGGTGCTAATCTCAGTAAACACGACTTTCGTTATTGCTCCTCGAATATTTACTTTTAAAAATATTTATATCGATCTACGGAAAGTGTATAGTAGTTGAAACTGATAGTTTTTATTAATAATCTATTTAATTAATTCGCTATGCTGTAAAAGCTTATTGCGTACACTGCTACAGCGTTGTCCTCCATACGTTTACGTCCGTCTCCGTTGCAAGGCGAATACTGTAATGCGGACCAACGCGATGAAGGGAGTGTGTGAATGCTAGGGCATTAATCGCGCGAATATTTCTGGCAACACGATGAGCAATGCGAGCGGCAGTATGTAAACGCGGGGTAACGTCGAGTAGAGAACCTGCGCTAGAGTTCGTCCGTTAATCAGTAGATGAATCGACTTGTAGGTGAGGTTGGGTTGGGCCCCGATGATTAAGGTGCGGTCCCATTCGCGACACTTCCACCTCTAGTAATTATGAACATTAGATAATTACGTAAGCCATTATCGTGACATCTCTCAGTACATTTCCGTTAGTTAGGTATTGATTTTCATCATACTAGGAAAATTCTTTAATTACTTTTCGTGACACGCATGCGCTAGCCCTGCGCAATTCACCCCCGTCCCTGTTCCCCTGTTGCCATAGGTATTGTATAGGGCCCGACGAACCTTTTGGTATTCTAGCCTGTTTGTCTGTTTGTCCGCGATGGACGCAAAAACTACTGAACGGATTTTGATGTGGTTATTTTGTTAGAAGGGTGTTGGCTAGACTTAAAATCTTTCGTAGTTTTGATCGCAATCCTTCTAGTAGACCCGGAGATATGCTAATAATGGTATAAGTACATAAAAAAACTCAGGCCTTTTTACGTTATATCTATGATGTAGTTATTTTTTTATGTTTATCACTTTTGTGACTGATTATACCTTAGTCCTATATATACTCACGCCGTGTTCCCTTAGGGTGTAGTCAGAGGTCAGAAATAACAACTACACAATTAGGTACTTCCTATCGGTAATTATTGTAGTATAAACAAGCTGTTTCGGCCCAAAATAGACTGTGAGTCTTAATAAAATATTCTGGTTTTTGAAGTGAGTTCGTAATGGCAAACAGTAATATTACCATCGTCTCAGAATCTCGAAAAAGTACCTGATATTCGACAATTTTCAACCCCACTGAAAATGAAACGAAATGCAGACAATTCTATCTAGAACTAACTGGCTGAGCACCTGTTTTCTTAGCCGCACTTCAACCATCAGTGATCAGTTGATCACTGATCATGATCGCACATATTGCGGTACATATTCCAACGAACAGCCTCTGTGGCGTGGCGGTAGTGAATGCGGCCGCTACGCAGGAGGCGCAGGTTCGATCCCCCACTCAGTGCAAATTTGTATACATGAATGAGGTATTTGCATTGGTCTGGTCGTGCCTGTCGTTAAGCCATCGGACCTTGTTGCCATATTTACATCTATGGCAGTCGTTATGAGCAGTTGGAGCATAATCGCCTAATGTCACCATTAGCTTGTGAAGGCGGGATGGCAGTCGTTTCACGGAAAATCCGTAATTAGATTGGTAATGTGGACCCCAGACTCTGCGACGAAGCTTCGGATGCGACTGGAATAGCTAGGATTAAAAAGTACCTGATTCTGGTCAATTTTCAACACCACTGAAAATGAAACGAAATGCAGACATTTCCATATAGAACTAACCGGCTCAGCACCTGATTCTTTGCCGCACTTCAACCATTAGTGACACTTAATTCGATATTCCAACGTTCCCAATTTCACTGGAGACGACCATTGTAGCATCCCGATCCCGAAAATAAGCTTCCCCCACTATAAAATCAGCAGGCAACCGACTGTGAAAATCTAGAGATGGACTCGCACGTAAGAAATGAACTTATTATAGTGATTCTATTCAGGGGTATGTATTCCAAAACAAAAAATGTTTTTCTGCTGACTACTCATGATGTTGAAAATGCTTGCACCTGACTATTTGTAGACACTACAAGACTGCGTTTATTTTAGTTGTGGTCACAGTCACATTATTATAGCCATGGAATGTTATTATGGAAATTTTATTTTATTTTACAGAAAAATGCCAAGTGTTTTTCCTATTGTTTTCATGGATATGTGCAACACACTTCGATATGCTTGTTACGCAAGAATTTGATAACATGGTACTTTTTTATGTTCTAGCTGTTGTCTGCGACTCTGCTACCACGCCGATTGCGATCTTACCTACGTAAGATTTAAAGTCTGACCAAGACCTTTCTAACATTAAAAATCCGTTCCGTAGATATTTTTTGCGTCCATCGTGAACAAAAAGACAAAGAAATATATTTTTAACCTACGACGAGGTGTTATGAATGTGACGTATGTGTGTGTGTGTGTTGTTGTGCTCATTTTATTTTAGTGTTTTTTTTTGTTTTTGTGTTCGGAATTGTTAACGTATCTAAGTTACATTAACGATTCCGAAAACAAGTATTTTTTTAATACTTATCGTACAACACACTACCTACTTTATAATAAAATTGTACTACATATATACCTAGTAATATTAGTAATAGAATATAGAAAAGACGAGTCACGTCAATGTGACGTCACCTCACCAGATGGTAAGCTGAAGGTGGAGTCTCAGGAATGACGACTGTTTATATGTGTGCAATGTGTATAACATTGTTTTGCAGTAAACTCCATCATTAATTAAATTTTTGGACGGATATACCTAATTGTTATTTACCTACCCAAACCGAGCAGTTATTTAGATTTTTATTCTTTTTCTTGTAGCTCTGCGAATTAGGTAATTAGGTAATCTATGCCAGACCTGAACCTCCTCCGTTAGTAAGCTAGTGTTGGTAGGCCCTTGTACCTACAATGTAGGTGCATACTGGAAACTACGAACTGAAAGAAATTAAAACTACTGAAAGGCTTTATTTTTAAGGCATTAGGTAGATACTTATATCCCGTATTTTTTATTTGATTATCACTAACCAACATTCCCCCTCCAGCTAAGCTAAATCGCTTTTGTTAGAAGTGGGTTCACGTCAGTAGACAGTAGTGTAATGGTCAAGTCAAGATTCGAACCTAGGACCTCTGGATCGCAAGGGCAACCCCTTAACCACTAAGCTGCCGACGCTTTATTATTTCCTTATTCGCAACCTATCTTGTTATCATAGAAAACTGCCACATCCAGACAATCTTTAATCATAAAGTAATTATTATTATTACTATTTGATATCAAATAATGGGCTTCACATGCATATTTACATAATTCACATACCTAATGCCGTTAGTTGACGCTCACGTTCCAACTACACAACGCGTAAGTAATTATGATTATTATTTGATAGCTATGAATAATAATGGAGCTGTAAACCTCACATGTGAAAATTTAGTTTCCTGGAACTAGTTTAATCTAAACTATCAACTATTATGTAATAGGCTATTTGACAACATTAAAAATATACTACAAATTATGGTCATCCTATTAGAAAATAACGTTAAAAGACCTACGATACTACAATTTACTCTCAAATATGTGTATTTTATGAGAATTTAAATTATAAAAATGTTATATTTTGTTGATTTATTGTCTATGGCAAAAACGCTCGTGATTGGTCAGAGCTCTGGGTGACGTCATTCCTATAAAATATTCCAGTTGTATGACCTATTATTCTTTGTTTCGGTGTTATTATTTGCTTTTTCCTTGATCATCGCGAGTTTTATGGACATATTTTGTGATTAAGTTCGAAATGGATACACATTATGTGCGAGCTGATGATAACAGCAACTTACGGTGACGTCAATACTCACACGCATCGCCATTTTGATTAAATATAGCGTTTTTCGCGCACTTTTGAAAATTCAAACTATCCCATTGATTTTTTAACATAATGCATTGTTTTTTTACAGAAATATTAATGTGATATGTTTATACTGTAATAAGCAATCATTTAAAGTGGTTTTTGAACATTAGTCAAATAGCCTCAAATAACACTGTGTTTCATGCAAATAAATATTTCTATTTCTATTCTATTTCTATTACGACGGTGATCAAATACCATTAGCTACTTCTACCCTGTAGACAATTTAAAAGGTCTTTGACACTACCTACCTAGAGACACGGGTGGTTGGTTGAACGAGGCCCACCAAGACCCCACAAAAGCAACAAATGCCTAAACACCTACTGATTGAAGGGATGAAGCTCAATGGCAATCGCTACCATAAAATGAGGATGACTTGGATTGGTGGGTGATACGCCCTGAATGAAATTATCGAAAGAGGTTTCTATAATAATAGCTAGGTACTTATTAATTTTCGTATCGCGAGAAACTTGATATAGGTATTATATTAGTCTCTAGGTATTATATTAGTTACCATCAATAGATGCACTTATTAATGTAGTTTGTTGTTATAAAGTTTTTTGTTCGATTTGATATGCATGGATAAAATTTTGATTTAATGTATCGAATTAAATATTATTTGCGAAGTCGCTTTGATGGGTATTGTTTTGCTACTGATTGAGGTTGAGCCAGGAGCCTCGGTACTGTTCATACCCGTGATAGCAGTTCATACGTAAGGCGCGCTCTATAGCAATGTATACTCTAAGGCCGTATTCATCTAAAAAAATCAACATTCTTGTCTTTTAATAATACTTTTTTTACAATTTGCTTGCATTTATATTTTTAGTATGGCGAAATACAAAGATATGGTAAAGACCTAGTTTCGCACGTTTTCCTATCTACCTGGGCAGGCACCATAGCAGACTCCTTCTAAAATAGGAGGAATTACTTAGGTATATGAAGTGTTTTGCCGCAATTGCAGTTTGTCAAGTCTAACCCGGAGCCATCGTAATCACGGAAGGGAGGAGTAGAAAAACTGACCCCGGACTCCAAAATGCAAGCTTTGGGTACAACCGCCAATGGCGCCCAGGTGATCATGGTGAAGGTAAATTTAAAGACCTTTGAGTATGTTATGCAAAAAAAACACATCAATTACTTACAAGTATATATTAGGTACTTATTTTAAAAATATCTTTGATGTAAGTACATCAAAATGTTACATGATATACAGTTTATTAATGAAGGAACATAGAGACGGTGTATTGTGTGGAATTACTGCCAAGTATGATATCTAGGAGCGATCCGATAACAAGTATTGTGATCGTGTTATTATGAATATTATTAAGACGCGGTCGTACCTACTTCAGTTCAATAATCCATATATAACTTTTATTGTTTCGATGAGAAAGAACGAAAAGAAAAAAGAAATCATTTACAAGTATTCAGAGGTCTTTGTGATACCTACACATACAACATAATATAATACATACAATGATTTCCCGCAAATGTGCCGAATAGTACCTGGTTTTGTTTGTACCAGTCTGGTGCCTAGCGCTAGACAAATGAACGTTTTAGTTGTTATTTTTCGCTTTTCGTTAGTTTATGCGATTACACCTACATGCTATATACATAAAATTTCAGCTATATGATCATACACATTTACACAATTCCTAAAAAAGCAAGACCTCTCCCTGAAAATACCAAAAATCGAATGCTGAAGATTTATTTTTGTAAAATACATTACGATTTTCCAACTAAAGTTTGTACACTTAAGGATGTATTGACTTCTATTGCAGGATATTTTAGATTACCCCTTTATCTATACACTAATACGATAGAAGTTGAGATATATCCACATAGTTATGTCAAGATAGTGTTAGAATATAACGTTTTATTGATCTGAGGCCGGACCGCGCCTTTAGTGCATTACACATAGTACATAAAATGTAGTACATTTTAAAACAATATTGATTATACAGACATATAGATCGTATAAATTCGACACACCGACAGCTATAATGAAAAATTTGGATCAATAAATCTCAATTGTCTCAATCGAAGCCCACAACGCACTTGCTTGACGCCTATGAAACCGCGCCGCTACCGCATTAAGGCTAGCCGCAAGTGCGTTGTACGGGTTGTACCGAATGTAATTAAGGAAAGGATACATTGCATTATCTGCGGTGTGTGTGATATTTTATCATACATAATATAAGCTATACATCCCTAGTACCTGTCGTATAGCGAACAAAGGTTGTAAATATACAGTCACCCTCAGACGTGGCACTAACAAATCTACAAACAATCGTCACATTGAAATCAATCAGTCAATGCTTGTTGTAAAACTGATGACGACTGTATATTACACGGGCACAGCTAAATTTTAGTTTCGGGAAGTTTACGATTTAGTTCAGAAACATTATTCGCATAAAAAGTTACAGAAGGCTGATTAGTAGAGGACATTTGCAGAAGATTCCCCCACCCCCGCCCTAGCTACGCCTATAGTACATTAACATACATTATAGCTGCCGCGTGTGATGCAGCGAACGCAGCCTAGACTTGGTTGAAACGCGTAGTGGGGGCAAGAGAAAACAAAACAGCCAGACTGTATAATACTTTAATCTTATAAGGAAGTAGCACTAGAGGAAGAACAATAGTTTAATGATCCATACTGTTATATAACATAAACATTTTAAATATACTTAATTAAATTAATCCAAAAAATCCGCATCGTCCGAGAAGTCCTGAAACAAAATGCTAATGTTAGTAGATATCATATTAAAATTAAAAGGTAAAACTAGAGGGTTGTTGAGTAATAATGGCTTTTTATATTCGAGCGACAATTACAGTAGCATCAAGGCATGCACTTTGAGGCTTGGGGTCCGCTCTCTTCCTTTTCAATATGTGGTTTATACTGGCGTTTACAGAAGCGGTTACCGTTTGACCATTTAACTCATAAAGAGAATCGTGCACCAGAGCCTCGAGGTTCTGGAACCCCGAACCGGACACCGCTCCGCCTCAGAAACATAAATGTTTATTTTAACCCGTGTAAAATTTTATTGTAATACAACATGCAGGTAATTGATGTACCGTGACAAAGTATTATCACCATTAACACTGGACGCGAATATTTGTTGAATGTTCCCACATATGAGTCACGAATGTGCTGCTTATACGCGGATAACAAGCCGTAATGTGCGGTGTGTGGCAGGCGGAACATCGTTTGTTTTCCTTTCATACATATTACAAGTAATTTGGGTCGCTATTGGATTATGTTTACAACTCTTATTGAACGTTTAGTTCAAGTGGGTTTATGTAAGAGATCATATTCGACATCTTCATACAAAATATTAACAATTTTAACATGTTTATTTTTTTACTTCAGGTCACAAAGCAACAGCCTCAACAGCTTAACGATGCGCCATTTTGACATCGCAAAAATATCGATAATATAATTAATTTTGCTTCAAAATCTAACATAAGGTAGACAGAAGCAATACGCCTAATTTTCCCCCGAAGGGGGTAGGCAGAGGTGTTTTAACACCCACATTTCGCCAACCATGATTTTCGATCCTATGTAATAGGAGGCGAGCCTATTGCTGTCTAGCGGGCACTTTTTCATGGGCTGTATGTTTATTGTCGGTTGGAGAACAGCCCTATCCCTTAGTCGCCTTTTACGACACCCTCAGGAAGAGATGGGGTGGTCCTATTCTACTCCACGAGAACCAACACGGTAAATTTTTAACAATATGAATAGCAATTATATTATCAATTATATTTGAATTAACGTCTTAAAATAAGGCATGTATTTAAATCGATATTTATATATTCCCTTTTTTCTAACAAAATATTTCAAAGTTATATCACACACACACACCAATGACTTTTCGATGCTTTTCGAAGTTATGTGTGTATTTATCGCAGGTTTATAAGTGCCCGGTTAATGGCAATAGGCTCGCCACCTATTACATTGGGACCTAAACATAAACGGCGAAATGTGGGTGCTAGCACCTCTGCCTACCCCTTCGGGGATATAGGCGTGAGTTTATGTTATGTATGTTATGTAACTAAATTAAATATACTGTTTAATGAAAGGACAACATTCACTCTCCATACAAATCTGGGCTAGTTTTGAAAGTGCCGGCCAAAGGAAAAAAATACGATATTCCGTTAGAACTCGTTCTTACTAACATTTTTTATTATGGCGTCAAAGTTGAGAGACCACTTCCAACGGTTTTATTAGAGTTTAAAAATCTTAAAATATACACTTTTTATGATACGAACTATTGAAAATAAATGAAAAATATTGCTATACATTGGAAGAATAGTTAATAAAAGCAATAAAAATAAACCCTGTACTTTATATTGTTGTTTTTCGTCCATTTATTGAGATCCAAAGTTGAAAGTGCCGGTCAGAGAAAACAAATATGATATTCCGCTAGAGCTTGTCCTTATTAGCACTTTTTATTACTATGTCAAAGCTGAGAGACCACTGCCCTCAGTTTTATTGGTGTTCAAAAATCTTAGAAACATATAATTTTTATGATATTATATATTGAAAATGAATGAAAAATATTGTTCTATATTGGAAGAATAGTTGTTTAACGCAATAAAAAATAAATCCCATACTGCATATCGCTGTTTTTCGTTAGTTAGGTCCAAAAATTGAAAGTGAAGCCAAAGAAAAATAATATGATATTCCGTTAGAGCTTGTCTTCATTGACATTTTTACTATAGCATCATAGCTGAGGGAATACTGCTCTCGGTTTTATTTGAGTTCAAAAATCTCGGAAACGTATATTTTAAATAAAATAAATAATTGAAAAGGAATAATAAATTATGTTGTATTATATTGGAAGAATAGTTGATAAAAGCAATAAAGCAATAAAAATAAGCAATTAAAAATAAAATACACGAGCAATAACACTGTTTCATTGCACTCAACCCTGTTTGTTTTATCTATGATAATGTATATATAATGTTGACGAACCTGGACATGACGTGATTGCTATCGTCCACGAATCTACCTTATGGCATTGCCATTAGTGCCTTGTAACTGTGGAATATGATCAACACATTTACTAAGTTCAATAATTGGAAATGCACCTTTAACCAATATAAATCAATATTTCTCATTCATTTTCAATAATACGTTTAAAAAAATGTATTATATCCAAGATTTTTGAACTCAAAAAAAAAAACCAAGGGAAGTTGTCCTTCAGCTTTGACACCATAATAAAAATGCAAACGCGTACAAGCTCTAGCGGAATATCACATTTGTTTTCTTTGACTGGCACTTTCAATTTTTAACCTAGATAAATGGATGAAAAACAACGATATGTAATATGCGGTTTATTTTTTATTACTTATATGAACTACTCTTCCAATATAGAACAATATTTTTAATTCATTTTCAATAGTTCGTATCATAAAAAATGTATGTTTTCAAGATTTTCGAATATAAATAAAACTGAGGGAAGTGGTCCCTCAGCTTTGACGCCATAATAAAAAATGCTAATAAGGAAAAATTCTAGCGGATTTTATTTTCTTTAATCGACACTTTTAATTTTAGCCGTAAATAAATGGACGAAAAACAACAATATGCAGTATGGGGTTTATTTTTTATTGCTTTTATTAACTATTCTTCCAATGTATAACAATATTTTTCATTTATTTTGAATAGTTCGTATCATTAAAAGTGTATATTTTTAAGATTTTTAAACTCTAATAAAACCATTGGAAGTGGTCCCTCAACTTCGACGCACTAATAAAAAATGTTAGTAAGAACAAGCTCTAACCGAATATTGTATTTTTTTTCTTTGGCCGGCAAAATAAAAATTAGCCCAATCTGAATGATGTCCTTTGCAGAACAATTCCTTTGGTTACATAAAAAAATAACCACGAAGGCAAAACCGGGAGCTCCGCTTCGCTCCGCTCCCGCATTAGCCTTCTAACCTAATCTATCCAAGTCGGATTGCGTAACTTTTCAATAATCCTATCATTTGATTTAGTTAGTGTAAGTAGTGTTGCGTAATTAGTGTGCAAGTCAGTTTTTTGCACAGCATTCATGTTTCTGGTATGCATTCAGTAAATTAGTGGAGTTACGTAGTTTGCTGCAAAATTATACAGATGTGCATTTAAAAATATCCCTTAAAATAATGTTCATCAACTTTTGACGCTGACTATAAGTCGAATGATAGGCCCACAGGGACATTATTCTACTTGACAATGAATTTTAATCGCAGTTCTAACATGCGTGGTGTATAAAAAATAGTTAACGTATAAATCAATCATCGGTGTCCGTTAGTTACGGTTCGTCAATTGGAATAAGGGCCTAGGTATGAACGTACCACAGATTCAACTGCATGGTCAAGGATGATGTCATCTATCTCCCGCTCCAGTTCGTCCATTATGTCGGAGTCCTTGCGTTTGGAGGCCGGCGGCGACTGCGTGGTCGACGTCACTGGCTCGACCAGCGTACTGCTGCTAGGGACGTCGCTGGAACTGCCGAGACAATGAATATTATGACTGTCATTAACAAGTATTTCAGCTTCTACCTACGCCTAAAGTTTATAAGTACATTGTAAACATGTTCTATTATAATTTTTATAACCTTATTCTCTAGTCTTCTTCATCTTAGCGTGAATCCCGGTCGCATCCAAAAGTTTCAACTCGGAGTCTAGGCTCTACTTAACCAGTCTAACTGCGGATTTGACGAATATTTAATTTCCTAGTATTCTCGTTAACTTTTTAAGATAAATTGCTTCTTGTTTGTTTGTTCGAACATACTAACATCAGGCACTACTGGTTCTAATTGAAAAAATCTTTTTACGTTAAATAGTCTGTATATCGAGGAGGGTTATAGGACTTATAGGCTATGTATCATCACGCTACTACTAAGGGAGGAGCTGTAATCATAAATGTCAATAAATCCGGCAGATTTAAATACGTAATTTGAAAATATGGCTTAAAGCCACAGGCGAAGCCGCGGCAGGTCGGCTAGCGGCTAGTAATGTTAGGCATATCAACACGCGCATATAAATCAAATAGAAGTATACGTCTAGTAAGTAACAGTCAGAGTTCATAAGTGCATTAGCACAACAAGGCTCAAAATGGCGTGGCGTGCGGCCGCGCGCCGTTCCGGTTTTGTGTTTACATAATATGTGTATGTGTGTGTCATTAGCTACTAATACAGTAATTTACCAACTTAGTAAATTAACTGATAGCTAAGTGGGTTAAGCAAGATACTATAGATGCACAATGATAAGAGGTTCCAGGTTCGATTCCAGCTTATAACGATTTTTTATATTTATGACAAAAATGTAATTTTAAATATTGAAAAAGTAATTTTGCATGAAGTTGGCATTCTTTTTACATTTTATGTTGATATTTGCTAAAATTTAACAAATAATACATAGATATTAATTTATAAATAAAACACAAAAAGTGTTATTGCAAGATCGTAGGATTTGAACCATCAACCTTTGCATTTCCATAAACCTCATACTTTAACCACTCGGCCACGGGTTGCTTACGTAGTGACAACGAAATTATCGATAATATTCCTACGGAAGAACAATGTGTGTGTGTAAATTGTCTTAAAAGAAAAAGGTCACAAGTAGCGCTAGAATGTTGACGCTATAGTTACGTAGGATTGCTACAGCACTTTTGAATTCGACTGTACATATAATTATGCTTAAAAATACATACAGTGAGCGAGAATCAAACAGTTTTAATAACTTACAGGTCAATCGGTGGGTGCTTGGAAGGTTGCGCGGGTGTTGATAGCACTTTGCCGAGGCGTTCGGCTTCAGCCTTCTCTTGTGCAAGGCTCCTCTCGCTGTTAGAGAGGCTTGTGTTCGCGGGCAGGTTGGTCAGGTCCGTGCTGGCCGAGTAGCCTATCTCGCTCTGAAACCTCTCGAGCTCCAGTGATTGCTGCACAAACAGAATATTCATGAGTGTAATAAGTACTCATGGAATATATGAATGGAAACTAGGGTCGCAAAACTCACACATTTTGACCATTTACACCACACAAAACAGTGATGTGAGAAGTTAGGCGCAAGCTCTCCTGTAGGGATTACGTCAGCAGCAGTCAGTCCCGTAAAACCGCACATCCCAAACCAATAAAGGCGATGGAGTAAGTGAACCTTAAAGACTTTCAATCGCGGAGCCCAGGGTGAAATTCTCTAAGGCAACCGGGAACAACACTAAAATGATGATGGAGAGAAAATGTAGAAGGAAGCAAACTCCGATCTCCAAAGTACATGCTTTACCCCGCGTTTACATACTGCCGCTCACATTGCTCATCGTGTTGCCAGAAATATTCGCGCGATTAATGCCCTAGCGTTCACACACGCGCATCATCGTGTTGGTCCGCATTACAGTATTCGCCCTACAATGGAGACGGACGTAAACGTATGGAGGACAACGCTGTAGCAGTGTACGCAACAGCATAGCGAATTAATTAAATAGATTATTAATAAAAACTATCACTTTCAACTACTATAGGTACACTTTCCGTAGATCGATATAAATATTTTTAAAAGTAAATATTCGAGGAGCAATAACGAATGCCGTGTTTACTGATTAGCGCCATCTAGCGGTCTCGTATAGTTCATCGCGCTAGTATTGCCGCTCCTTTGACTCGCGCCGCCAAGCCGACATTCGCAGCAACATACGCGGCAGTACTCGCGGCATGACGAATATACCATTCACACCACGTCTCTGCCCACTTCTCTCGCCATTTCCCTCGCTTTGCCGCGAGTATGTAAACGCAGCTTTAGATGCAGCTAGGACTAGCGCTAGGTTGGTGACTTACCGCGAATTCCGGGAACAAATTCTCGTACTGCTCTGGGTCGGCGAGCGACTGGCCGACCTTCTTGTTGGTCGTCGTCGTTATCGACTCACGCCACAATTTTACCACTTCTGATATTTTTGATGGCATGTAAGATCTGAAAATAAGAATGGGATTTTAGTGCGGGGTCTGCAGGGTAGCAGCCCGTTGACTTCTCCCCTTAAGGTACCTTCTGACCTTAAGCTATGTATGTATTTTTAATAAGCCTCACATAATTATTATTATACTTCAAGTTTATTCTACTTCCTACTAATATTATATACGCGAAAGATTGTAAGTATGTGAGGATGTGTGTAAGGATGTATTATGTATGTGAGGATGTTTGTTATTCTTGCACGTAAAAATTACTGAATGGATTTCAATGAAACTTTACAATAATATAGCTTATACATCAGAATAACACATCCCTACTAATATTATAAATGCGAAAGTAACTCTGTCTGTCTTTCTGTCTGTCTGCCTGTCTGTCTGTCTGTCTGTCTCGCTTTTACGACTAAACCGCTGAACCGATTTTGATGAAATTTGGTATAGGGGTAGATTAGACCTTGAGAAAGGACATAGGCTATGTTTGGTCGCGATAACCGACATCCACGCGGGCGGAGCCGCGGGCAAAAGCTAGTAGGCTATATATCAGCGATGTAGGGATCAGAATTTCACGCGGGCGGAGCCGGGAGCAACAGCTAGTTCGTTGTAAATTTAATATAAGATATAATTTTGCTTCTGAGTAGCTTTAATGTTTATTACAACCTCAGGCGATGCGTATGCAATGGATTGACTATTTCAGAATCGTACCTACTTCGGAACAAACACACGTGTGGTCCCTATTACCTCATACACGGGTATATTCTAAGAAGGAAGGCAGTACGTACCTGGCAAAGAAAGCGGCTTCAGGTAGTTTGTTCCGTTTGATGAGAAGCTGTAGGCATGAGTCGAGATCATTCAGCATGAAGTTTGCTACGAACGAGATGTTCTCCGCGCCCTCCTCAGTCGACATTTCTGCTACATTCTTTAGGAGATTTTTGTCACCTGTTAAAACAGTAATTAGTTACAGTGCGGAAACTATATACCACTTACTCAACGAAGTAAAGGCAAGTGTCTGATACCCTAATAAGAATATCCTACAAATATCATCAATGCGAAAGTTTGACGAATGTTTGATACTCTTTCAAACTCAGCCGAATGGATCCGGTTGAAATTTGCCACTAATTTTATCGTAGCACCGCGGAACCCATGATCCTAAGGTCCTTTCTCTGGTTTGGCTTATACGATTTTTATATACAAGACCGCGGTCTGATGAACCCCGAGAAGAAAGCCTGCGCACAACCTCGTTCATCAATTAGTAGAAGTACCGGGTTGCATGCGTGGTTGCCAGCTCCTAGTTCGAGCAATACCGGTACTATGGGGTGAATAGGGATCAATGGGTGAATAGGGATAAAATGGTCAGCTGAATTCTGTAGTTATTTTCCTTCAAGTGAAATTATGGATCAGTTCCATTTAATAATGAGCAGAGTTATCAATATTATCTGGTTAGATACTTGGAATTCGGGCGAGAAATTATTAAAAAAGTCTAACGACCATTTTATCCCTATTCACCCTTTGTTCCCTATTCACCCCATTTTACGGGAACACGTTTCATTTATTTATTTATTTATTTATTTTTAAACTTTATGCAAATAAAAATTGTACAAAGGCGGACTTAATGCCAAAGGCATTTTTTTTTATCATTATCTCTCTAACCCAAACAATACTCGTTCTTACCAGTGCTGGTAGCGAAGAGCAACAAGGCACTGTAATCCTTAGCGCTTTGGTAGCATATCTTCGTGAGTTCTGTGTCCGCGGCCGCAGCAGCGGCGGCCCCAAGCCGGGACCAACGCGCTGACGACGACCGCGATGGGCCCTCAGCTGCAGCGGCTTCCTCCGCCAACTGCTTCGCCCTTCGCAACTCTCCTAGGGATAACGCCAGCTCGAATTGGTGTTCCGGCTCCGTGGATACCGCTAACGCTTGCTGTTTGAAGCCCTGAAATTACGCTGTTGCTTAACTTAGTCCTACTAATGGCTTTTGGACATTAATATACCAATATTATAGCTAGTGGAAAGTCAGATAGCAGAATGACTTCCGTCCCCATCGTCCGTGGTCGCCACACCGGAAGAGAGCCAGATCGATAGATATGGCCCTGGATCGGCCGATAATCTCACCTCCGGCAACCGACGGCCCACAGACGGCGTGCGTTGTAGTCGGTTCGAGTCCGATATAACTCCCGCCACCGGCTCCGGCGGGGGAGGTAACCGTGGAGGTTTTTCGCACGGTATAAAAAAACCTAGAGGAAAGTCGTAGTCTCTGCCTACTGCAATGGGTAAGAGGAGTCACGCATGCATGCTATATACTTACTTGCTTCTCTAGGAAGTGAGCAACTCTTGTGCGGTGTTCGTGAGGAATGGTTGGTAGCACTCGGTCAGCGGTCTCGAAGTCACCGCGCATCACCGCCGTCTGGTACTCGAGCACCGACAACAGGAGCGAATACGACACGATGTTCAACTCTTTATCATTTAGGTACAGTCTGCAAACAAGATGAACTTCTTAATAAATCGAACTTCAAGCTACTGTAGCACACAGTCACATACAAAGCGGTAATCGGTGGCAATAAACGCTCACAGTTGAGACACACGAGTTTAAGTTTCTATTCCATTCTCTAGAAGGCTTTAAACACTGCAGGTAAATCACGCTTTTCTCTAAGGGTTGGGGGGTCAGATGCAGTCTCTTCCGTAGCTTTGGACGCAAACGATATTGGCCCCCAGTTGAAGATGATTTGGTATGTCATTCGCTCAGTACTCTTTGGTGTGTTTGGTTATAGATCAGTTACCTGTTTTCCTTAGCAACGTATCCGAGGATGTACATAGTGCGATCGAGATGTGATATTGTCACTATTTCTCCTCCGACGTAGTAGTTTATCCTGTTCACGGAGTTTGTATAGATGAAACAGTCGCCCACCCATAGCCCTGTCTTCACCGTCTCGGTCACTGCACAGACAACCTGATGGAAACGGGTGCCTTATTAATATTTCATTAAAGCGTAATATAATGTATCCATCTCCAAACAAATATTAAAACAATAATCTAACACACCAGGCTTTCTCTAATCTAATATATAAAATTCTTCTGTCACGGGGTGCGTAATCGAACTCCTCCGAAACGGCTCGACCGATTTTGATGAAATTTTTTGTGCTTATCCGGTATCTATGAGAATCGGCCAACATCTATTTTTCATCCCCCTAAGTGATAAGGGTGCAGCGGGAACGGGATTTGAATACCACGTGGGCCGAAAATATGGCGGTACGAAGTTCGCCGGGGCAGCTAGTATACTATACTATTAGAGAAAGCCTGTGTTACAGACACTTGCGCCTTCCCCTTACAGATCAAAATAAATTTTTGGTAAGCATTATAATTAATATGTAACATTATTATTTTATTAACCGACTTCAAAAAAGGAGGTTCAAATTCTTTTTCTGTTCGTAAGTAGATTATTCCGAAGTGGTCCCATTTAAATTTCGTAAAGATCTGATGATGGGTTTCCGAGATTAGACCAAGGAACTCTTCAAAATGTACCAGGAAATCAGCCGCGATTGCTGCAATGGCATATTATTGCAATGTTTCTGCCATTACACATCATAACATCACGCCTGAGTCCTTTGAAGGGGTACGCAGAAGTGTTCAGAATATTCAGCTATATTTCCGGTGTATATATGCATTGATTTTAAAAATTAGTTTTTGAATAATGCTTTAATTTTTTTTTTATTTAGCGTGGCCGGTTCGATCTGTAGTGTAGCGTCAGCAGCGCATGTACAGACAGGTCGTGAGACTGTACAAACTCACTAAAAAGAGAAAAATAAATTCATTTTTAACAAAAAAGTTTAACCGACTTCAAGAAACGAAAAAGAGGCACTGAAAAGCGAAAAATAACTGTACAGACTTACTTATAATAATTTACAGACTTACTGATTTATTAGAAGTCGGTGCCAGCCAACTTTGTTTGTTGTCAATTCAATTGAAATATGGCCTCCCTTGGGCTAGGCACCGACTTCTAATAAATCAGTAAGTCTGTAAATTATTATAAGTAAGTCTGTAAAGTTATTTTTCGCTTTTCAGTGCCTCTTTTTCGTTTCTTGAAGTCGGTTAAACTTTTTTGTTAAAAATGAATTTATTATATCAAAGTTTCATCATCATCATCATGTGGTGTGGAAACCGCCAGGCTACGTGGGCCTCCGCCGGGTAGACGGTGTAGGCCCAAGAAGTACTGGCTTGACGTCGTGGAAGGTGACATACTTGCCAATGATCTCACTACCATGGACGACCAAGATCGTGCGAAGTGGAGGAGGAAGAGCCGGAAGGAGGACCCTGAGCTCCGGGGTCACTTTGGCCTCGGATGCAATCAAATACGTCTCCATAAGAATGATGACATTGTTTTAATAAAATAAGAAATGAAATGTAGCATAACCAGGAGAATTTTTGATCAATTTCATTCATACTCTAATATCAGATGGAGTTTTTAGCCAACTCGGTTCCAGACTCACCTCAAAAGCATCTTCGATTCCGTCCTCTGTGATGTTAGCATTCGATTCCTTCGCCCTTGTGACGACTGCCGCGTTGTACTTCAACACATAGTAGGAGTCGTCTGTGGCGAGGCACACCAGGTTGCCGCTCTCCGACCAGTACACGTGGCGGGGCTGGATCTCGATGCTGTTGCGAATAAACCACCACGATAAATATACTTCATAGATAGCATCAAAGCACACAAAATATTTTTCATGATGACTGATATAGGTAATATGGTCAATAATTTTAGTGCTCGCCAATTGCTAGTGTTCGCCAATTGCTCGAAAACCGTAATTATTATTAAAATTTAAGGTAAGCATGATTCGCGAAGGTGGGTAGGACTTAATATTGGTTAATTAAAATACTCATAGTAATCAAATGGGTCATAAGTGGCATAGGCATTGTTAGAAGCCGTTCGCTTATCGTATTTTGTTTGCGTCTGTGCATATGCGTTCGGGAGCGTCAATATAACAAAAAAAAAACATTTTTAATATGTTTTTATAAATACCAAACGAACCTAGAAGTATACTTATAACAAAGAACTAATCGCCCATATGTACTGCGGATGACTTCGCAAACTTAACGCGATGGGTGCTTTGGGTGTACACCTAGATCTTCGACCTGCAAAGCCGGTGCGACCTGCTGAACGACGGACAAGTCTCGGGCGCTGACTGTTCCTTCGGGGTTAGGGAGTAGTCGCCTTCGGAAAGGCCAAAAAAGCGCCACATCAGATAATGAAATGGCTATATTAAAGGAACAAGGTAAGGGTAGGACGCCACCGCAAAACGGTCGCGCGAGGGAGTTGGCCGACGTACTCTCCAGGCGGAGAGTGGCCGTGGCGTTCCTGCAGGAGACTCGATGGAGTTGCAGTAGCTCCATGCACATTAGGGACGGCTACTAGCTGATGTACACAGGTACACCTGATGGGTAGGCAGGGGTGGGCGTGGTGCTCTCCCAAAGGTTGCATAATAACATCTTGGAGGTGAATGGCTATAGCGCCCGATTTATGGTCGTGAGGGTGTTTATCGATTGGATTGTAGCCCACCTGATAAGTGCTTACGCTCCACAGGGTGGGCGTAGCGAAGCCGAAAAGATCTCGTTCTGGGACCAAGTCGGGGAAGTGCTTCGTGGCATCCCGCTGTCGCACGGAATTGTTCTGGTTGGTGACCAAAACGGTCACGTTGGTGACAGGTGTGAGGAGTTTGGGCGTGTCCACGGCGGTTTTGGATACGGTAGCCGGGACCCAGAGGGTAAGCACAACCTCAGAACGTGTGCGACTGCCGATCCTGCCATCTAACGATTCTTCAAAAGAAGACCGAACATCTTGTCATCGACCAGAGCGGGGTGGCGCGCTGCCCATATCGATTTCCTATTCACTAGGAGGCACAGCATCAGCAAGGCAGCCAATTGCAAGATAATATTCGGGGAGAGTCTCACTGGTCAACACCGTCTCCTTGTCATGGACCTCCGCGTGAAACCCAAAGGCAAACGTGCTCAGCGCGGCCAATGCAGAATCAGATGATGGCTGCTTGATGAAGTCAAGTCCAAAAGTCTCGTCTCAGCCATCAAGGATTGGAAGGCAATGGGTGCCTGTGGTGTGAGCATCCTCACAAATCCTTACAACCATACTCACCGGTAAGATCCCGAGCCATTGGAGGCTGACTATCATCACGCCAGTCTTCAAAGGCAAGGGATCGGTGCAGGAGTGTGGCAGTTACCGCGGTGCCGTCCCGGGCACGGACGGAGTGTTCGCCCTAAGGATTGTGGTGGGGAAATTCAGGGCGAAGAATACACCTCTGCACTGTCTATTACTACACATGCAGAAGGCCTTCGACTGTGTTCCTCGCGCGGTGAACTGGTGGGCCTTGGACCGCTGTTGGCGACACGTAAGCCGTGGTGACTTGGTCGAGCGCACGGACCAGGTTTTGTACTTCATGTAACTGGTGAGATCGACTACGATGCCAAGACACACATTGCTGCCGGGTGGGCCAAGTAGCGAAAAATGACTGGCGTCACATGTGATCCTAAAATGCCAGTTAGGTTGAAGGGGCAGGTCTATAAGGCGATCATTAGAGCTGTCCTCTTATATGATTGTGAGGCGTGGCCGCTGCTGGAGCGACACAAGCAAGATCTGCGTGTCAGGGAGATGAAAATGCTGCGGTGGATGTGCGGCATCACGTGACGCGTGTAAAGATCGCGTGAGGAACTCTCGCATCCGCAGCAGCCTTCATATCCGTGACATCGCAGATAAAATGCATGAGAACCGCCTTCGCTAGTGCGGCCACGTCTTGCGGCAACCGCCGGGCTACGTGGGTATCAAATGCCTTGTAATGGCGCCCCGGTCGGTTTCAGGTAGAAGAAGTTGGCCCATAAAGTCCTGGCTTGATATCGTGGAGGGTGACATGCGTGCAAATGGTCTCACTACCATGAACACCCAAGATCGTGCGAAGTGGAGGAGGATGCGCCGAAAGGCGGACCCTGAGGTTATCTTGGCCACAAATGCAATCATGATGACTTCACAAACTTAAGAGTATCATAAGTTTTATTATAGATTCGACCAAAACAGAATTATTAAATGAAAAATAAGTATATATCGAGATTGGATTTTTTTAAGTCAATTTTGACTAGCAGATCATAATTTTTTAGGAGGTAGCCGCTTAGAATACGAACCTAAATTTACTCCCTAACTAAGCTAAACCAGCATGTAGCTCAGTTCGGGAGGTAAAGAGAATTCTACATACTATTACTGAGATTTTACATTCTAGCATCCAAATATTACACAGCGCTAGCGTCAACTTCTCGATACCACATTATAGTCGAACATTTGCTCGCTAGGTAAAAAATCGCCATCACAATCGTATCAGTTGATCATCGTCTCACTAATAGTGTTAGTTCGATATAACAACGATATTAGTAGATAATAATACTTTTAAGTCACATGTGTATGGAGCTATGTCCTTTGGGATCAAATCAACCTGCACAGCACACTCCTGCTGAATTGACAGACGAGGCTCTACGCAGGCTTTCGTCTCAGGGTTTGGAGGTCAGACTGCAGGTACTCTCATGAAAGCCGTATAAAATAAAGTAAGCTGATTCCCAGGCTCCGAGTTAGAGTAGAAGAATACAAGCCAAGAGATATAAATCGCAGATTGCCTTGACAATTTAATTATGTGAATACTAACGTTTATACTCTCGCGTTCCATGATATACAATATTGTTAACGGGATATAATGCGATCAGTCAGCCTGTGACCGCGGCCGGTGTAACCTGGTAGAAACATCAGACTAATCAAAGGTATGTTTGTAGTTATACCATCATCGCGTTAATTCCCGTTAACATTATTGTATTTAGTTATGTGAAGTTTAGCATCAGCACGCACAGCTTAATACGATACGCAAGCGGGTTCTACGTTAAATGGGTCTTTGTTCACGTGTCATTACATACTCACGTCATTCTCCTTATGGGATAGTTGGAAGCAGTTCATAAAAGACGCCACGCAATATCCTTTTTAGACTTCATCCCCCTTTGTCATATCTTCGTCAGTTTTATAATATTATTTAGACCCTTGTTCTAAATATCAATATAGCGTTCCTGCACCTCCTCCTTTGTATTAATATTGCGTCACCAACAGACTCTTTTTGGAACATTTTTCAGTAGTCGTGTTTTAGTTTTGAAACTTGATTAATTTTATTAATTTGGGGCAAGCAACAGCTTATAATTTAAACACATTTGTAATATGCTACACAGTGGTGACACAGTAAAAGCGCTGGAATAGCCTTACGCAGACAACAGTTTACCATTTGCTCCTTATATGTATACCTCACGAGCTACACTAACCGTTTAGATCTACGCTTTATATTCTAATGTCTGAGATATATTGAAGGGAGATAGTTACCGTCTAATCAATTCTAAGTTTTCCCAGTCGTAGAACGAGAAGGCCATGCCGCTGATGGATTTGACGCCGAGCATGCAGCCACCAAATATACCTGAAAATTACAATCATTGCACTTTTAGTTGGAAGAAGTAACCGAAGGGAATGGAGTAAATGAAGAGTAATGAGTCTGTTTTGGGCATTCGGAAAGATTACTAGCTGTACACATATAGGCGGAACCAACATTACACACTTCATGAGGTTTTATGAAACCTTTCTAGCAAGCCCACCGGTTTAGAGTACTCATGACCTGCCTTATATTCAATTTGATCAGTGTACCTATGTACTGCGAGATTAACGCCGGCCTGGGTACCCACTTACATGCAGGCACATACATGGTGTGACCTCCGCTCAGCAGCGCAATTAGACTTTAGTTCATGACTGACGTTCCGTAATAAACTATTCAACATACTGTTACAAAAGGATACTAAATGATTATTAAACATACAATCTATTAATTGTATTGACTGATAAGGATATTATTGTAATGGATTATTTGTGTTGACATTTTAAATCTATTGTATATATCGTATCGAGATCACTGATTGTATACAATTATTGTAATGTATTTTTGTGTATGGGTAGGGAATTTAAATGCAAATAAAAAAAATTTATAAGAAATATTGAAGTTTTAATTCATTCTCCAGATAATACTTATTCTAATTCGGGCGCCACCTGGGGGATACCCAGGAAATAAATTCGGATAGTTAAATGGGATAGAACATTAGCTTCTAATCTCAGAGCCGGGGGTGACCATTATTCACCTAGGCTTGTCTACCTACTCATGGTGCAAAACGGCACCATGCCAAAATAAAGAGAATAACAAATGGTTTCTAGTGATTCTATATATATAGCTCATCTGCATCCGAGTCCAAATATATCCAAGATACCTAATAGTTTACATTACTTTAGTAAAGTGAGGTTATAATCTGCACATGTTACCGGCCAGTAAGATACCAAAATATAAGAAAAATCCGGGGAACACGGCAACGAGAAACGATGAAAAACGATGAAGCGATGATAACCGATGAAAAACGATGAAAAACGATGAAAAACGATGAAGCGATGATAACCGATGAAAAACGATGAAAAACGATGAAAAACGAGCCCTCTATCGCGCGGCCCTAAGAAAAAGAATAAATTGGTTAGCAAAAATATTCTTAACCAATTGGAGTATTTTTAATGGGAATTTACGAGAATACTCACCGAAACGCCAAAATGGATCGACGCGAGGTCATCGCCGACGCGAACCAAACATTCTAGAACAATTATAAAATAGTTTTACCAAAATGTCGAAAAACACGCGGTGGCGAAAATGCAATGATCGAAACAGAGCTTACCAAAAACATGAAATACGTCATCTGAGGTTCGGCACAGCAGCGACCACACTACGCGAATACAAATAATTAAGGAAATATCATTTTATCCTTTAATAATCTTAATTTAAAATAGTGAACGTCTTAACGGCGCCATCACAGAATAGAAAAGCCAAGTACCTTCTTGGGTGTTGCCAATCGCGAAACAAAAATTGACCAACATCAGAAAAATATTCGTTCAAAAACTAGATACTATTTCTGAAACGAGTGGAAAAATCACTAAATAAACAATGCCGCGGATGCAGTTCACACTATTAGAACATGTAATGATATTAATACATTACATTACACCCCCTCCAAATAAAAAGAAGCAACGCCTTCTTTTTCTAAAGAAAAATCCCAACTAAGAAAAGAAGAACAAAAGGCAAATTCCAAACTTGTTAACAACAAGGAAAAAAATGAAGCTTGGGGTCAGAGAAAAAGAAAAAGTCTTGCAGCGAAGTGCGGTTGGAAAAGATTTTCACCGACTTGACTAGATGCAAAGGCTCTACCTTCCTCTATAACAAACCCAAAAGAAAAAAATATTCTTGAATGAACAGAAAGGTTAAAAACAAATTTCAAAATTTGTCAAAAACAAGAAAAAATGAAGCTTACTGACAGAAAAAGGAAAAATCCTGCAGCGAAGTGCGGTTGGAAAATAATTTTCACCGACTCGACTAAATGCAAGGGCTTAACCCTCCTCCATAACAAGCTCAAAAGAAAGACAAGGACAAAAGAAAAATCCAATTACCCAAAAGAGTGAGAGTGGATCATAGAAATCACCAACTCTATCCCACCACCTATTAACAATCTAATATAAAAACGGAATAAAGGTACTACTACCATTCCAACAAAAAGAAATCTTGTAGTCAAAGTACGGATAGATACGAAGATCGCCGACTCCTGAAAACAAAGATAACAAAACAAAAACGACAACCACTCACCAAAAATCTTGAAGTCAAAGTACGGATGGATACAAAGATCTCCGACTCATTAAAACAACAAAGATTCATGTTAACGATGAGGTAAAAGCAGAGCAAAACAAAACAAGTTGCAAAGAATCTTGAAGATAAAGTGCGGATAGACACAATGGTCTCCGACTCAAAATTACTACAAAGATCCAAGCTTACTAGAGGGTTTCTAAGTTCGGTTAGAACGAAAGTTCGCCGAATCAAAACAAAATTTTGTAATTTGTGATCGGCCCTATTTCACCGACACAAACTACAAGTCCAAAATAGCGTTAACAATGCGAACACTAGCAAAAGAAAAGTGTACGTGACCGGCAAAACTCCACCGACTTTCCGAGCACGAAACAACAATTCAAAAAGAGACTGCGTTACCAATGCGAACAACAGCAAAAGAAAGGTGTACGTGACCGGCACAACTCCACCGACTTTCCGAACACGATACAACAATTCAACAAAAAGAGGAACTGTGTTACCAATAATGAACAACAGCCCAACCAAATGAACTGGGTAAGTGATCGACACAACACCATCGACTTTTCGAGCACTTAACAACAGTTCGAACCAAATAAAACGGAACAATACCGAGTCTAAAAGTTGAAGCACACCTATGGGCAACAACAAAATCCAAGAGGAGAGTCCAATACAATATACGACTTCCAAGCAAAAATAAGAATCTTTCTCAACAAGGGAGAACGATCTATTCAAAACAAAAGGAGAGCAAAAGCTCATCCAAAAGAATAACCATGGCAAAGGTTTTCATAAAAACTATTCCAGGTGTGAAGAGTCATGTCCGTGAGTATTATCTAAACATAAAGTCCGAACACTAAAAACAAAACAACACCAAAGAACAGACAACAAATTCTGTATAAAATACAGACAAGTATAATACAATTTATACAAATAAGATCGTTTGGTAAAGTATAAACGAGAATGAATTCAAAGCGTCAAACCATTAAGGGGAATTTGGAAATCTTAAACTCAAGATTTGAAAGTCTTCATGGGATTTTCCTAACATACAACAAACACGGGGAAAGCCTTTCATACATCATCTTATTAATCACCATCCAATCCCCTTCCCTAAAGAAAATCGAACTCGAGAAAAAGTATAAATGCAGAAATCGCAAAGTTAAAATTTAAAAAGAAAGTTAAGACGGAAATCCTAACTAATATTTAATAATGTCTTTAACAAGATATTTAGCCGAAGTATTTTTACCTATTTCTTTCAAAATATAGACATTATCAGAAATTTTACCTATTATTTCGCATTTAACGAATTTAGGAGCAAATTTAGCCGAAAAATAAGCCGGAGCGTTGGATTGAACAAAACTTCTTCTCCAAACAACATCACCTATACCAAACGAAATGGCTTTCCTACCTATATTGTAGCTACGCGCATTACGCTTATAAGCTTTAACTAAGTGTGATTGAACACTAACAAAAATTTCACTTAAAGATTTAAGTGAAGTAGCAAAACTATTTCTATTTCCAAGTTCCAATTGATCCAAATTTTCAATGGAATCACTAATATGATGTAGAGAAGCATCAATAACTAACTCTCTACCAAACATAAGAAAATTAGGAGTGAAATCAGTAGAAAGATTTACACTACTATTTAAAGCAAGTTGCACATGAGGTAAAAGTTTAGACCAAGTACGTTGATCGGTATTAACATAGCAAGATATGCAAGTTTCGATGGTTTTATTATATCTTTCAACAGGATTATTCTGAGGAGTGTACAAAGTGTTATAAAATATTTTAGTTATATTATAGCTCTTCATGAAATCGACGAAGTGTCTAGAGGCAAATTGAGTACCATTGTCACAAACTAAAATTTTAGGACAACCAAACCTAAGAAATATTTCTTTTTCGAAAAGTTTACAAATAGTTAAAGTAGTGGCTTTAATCATGGGAAAAACCCAGCAATATTTAGTGAATACGTCAACAACTGAAAGAATGTATTTATGACACGAATAACTTTTAGGTAAAATTCTAATAAGGATCTATTATCGTTACTTTTAATATACAAAACAGGAGCAACAAAAAGGATTTTAAATATTTAATCTAATCGCGGAATTCGCGTTTGCGAATGGAATCGTCAGGCTTAAACGAGTGTTCTATAATTTTCTTCACCGAGTCATTACGACTTTTAGTCAAAAGTGATGCTCGATGGGGTCCAACTAGTTTTCTGAATCCGCATCAAAACGTTTTAAAAGAGCTATATAAGGTCGCTCCAAGAAGCTATAGAAGGTCTAACAGTGCGAAACCACTTTGTCGCAGTACTAACTAGTAAATCAGAAAAGGAACCTACTAGGAGAAACTCATCAAAACCTCTATGAAGGAAATATTCCTCAACCTGAACAATAAAATCCCTAACACAAGTTTTCCCGTCAAAACTAATCTTACTTTTCCTTAAATCAAACAATTTAAAATTCGAAGATATATTCTTCTTCACTTCTTCATTCGAAGCATTAAATGAAGTCAACGGAGGAGCGATAGTCGAAGAATGCACGAAAGCATTCGGGATAGCAGAGAAATCCTGAACATCTGAAACAATAGGATCAACCTGAGTACCCATTGTGGTACGACTGGTGTCATCAATAGGGGCAAGCGGCTCCACACTCAATTCAGGAAACTGTACTCCTACGTTAGACATAGCTGCAACTCAAACTAAAATTTTCAAAAGAAAAAAAATAATTTCAAAAGTCCCAAGATTACTGAAATAAAGATAATCCAAAGTCCAATCTAAATTCAAAATGAACTGAAATAAAAAGTCAAGAAATTTTTTTTTAAAGTCCCAAGTCAAAAATTCAAAGTCCCTAAGTGTCAGATCAAGAAAATTTTCAAAGTAGAATTGTCTAAAATTCAACTAAATAAATTCACTGTCAAACACAAAAAAGTTGATAAAAAAATTTAAAAATAATTTAAGTTCAAAGTTTATGAGGTTGTACTAAGTTCAAAAGTTGTAAAATTTTCCAAGTGTGAAAATTATGAAATTTTCTAAGTTTTTCTAAGTTCTAGAATGATAAAATTATTCAAAGTTGAAGAATGCAAAAGAAATTCTCTAAGTTGAAAATTATTACCTATAAAATTTTATAAGGTCTCATGAAGTGAGGTTATGTTAAATTATGCAAATAAAATGTGAGTTTTTTACCGAATTAACCGTACCAGGATGCAAATGAATATAAATATTACAATATAAACATTATACAGTAAGACAATAATAGCACATTAGGTAATAAATGTTAAATACAGGTTGTAAATTATGTATGTCTACACTAAGTCCATTGACAAATGAGGTTTACTCGCTAACAACTGAAGTTAATTTCAATGTTACAGTAATTATTCATACTTAATTCTTTCTAAAGGTTAATACACTGGTTGTACACATCATCCTAGACTTAATGATATCAATTAAACACAAACTTAATTGTTATGCTAGTCAAATACACAAACAACAAGCTATATTATAATTCTATTTAAACTTATTATTAAGTTTATACAATTCCAATAAGAAAATGTTCTTCAATAATAACAGAACAATATTACCACGGATGCAGTGAGAATCCTAGTGAGCAAATAACAATAATCTATGAAACTATTACTGTACTGCATACCATCAGGTGAGGTGCAGTCAGTATGAAAATGGTAAGTTATACAATCAAAAAACAAGCCTATCAATGTCCCTGTTCGCTGAGCGACAATTGTAATGTATTTTTGTGTATGGGTAGGGAATTTAAATGCAAATAAAAAAAATTTATAAGAAATATTGAAGTTTTAATTCATTCTCCAGATAATACTTATTCTAATTCGGGCGCCACCTGGGGGATACCCAGGAAATAAATTCGGATAGTTAAATGGGATAGAACATTAGCTTCTAATCTCAGAGCCGGGGGTGACCATTATTCACCTAGGCTTGTCTACCTACTCATGGTGCAAAACGGCACCATGCCAAAATAAAGAGAATAACAAATGGTTTCTAGTGATTCTATATATATAGCTCATCTGCATCCGAGTCCAAATATATCCAAGATACCTAATAGTTTACATTACTTTAGTAAAGTGAGGTTATAATCTGCACATGTTACCGGCCAGTAAGATACCAAAATATAAGAAAAATCCGGGGAACACGGCAACGAGAAACGATGAAAAACGATGAAGCGATGATAACCGATGAAAAACGATGAAAAACGATGAAAAACGATGAAGCGATGATAACCGATGAAAAACGATGAAAAACGATGAAAAACGAGCCCTCTATCGCGCGGCCCTAAGAAAAAGAATAAATTGGTTAGCAAAAATATTCTTAACCAATTGGAGTATTTTTAATGGGAATTTACGAGAATACTCACCGAAACGCCAAAATGGATCGACGCGAGGTCATCGCCGACGCGAACCAAACATTCTAGAACAATTATAAAATAGTTTTACCAAAATGTCGAAAAACACGCGGTGGCGAAAATGCAATGATCGAAACAGAGCTTACCAAAAACATGAAATACGTCATCTGAGGTTCGGCACAGCAGCGACCACACTACGCGAATACAAATAATTAAGGAAATATCATTTTATCCTTTAATAATCTTAATTTAAAATAGTGAACGTCTTAACGGCGCCATCACAGAATAGAAAAGCCAAGTACCTTCTTGGGTGTTGCCAATCGCGAAACAAAAATTGACCAACATCAGAAAAATATTCGTTCAAAAACTAGATACTATTTCTGAAACGAGTGGAAAAATCACTAAATAAACAATGCCGCGGATGCAGTTCACACTATTAGAACATGTAATGATATTAATACATTACATTATGTCAATGTAATTACTATTAATAATAGTAATTGAACTCAAATTCAAACCTATAATTGTGTAAACATTTGTGCCCCATAACTAAGGCAGAATATAGGCATAAAAAGGCCGGGTCAAAAGTACTCACAACCGGTTAGCATGTATGAAAATAGAAGGAAAAGGCTGGATCCGGATCGTAGTATGTAGGAAGATGTAGAAATAACCTAATAGAATAGAGGCGTGTGGGTACAATTATGTATTGTGTACCTCTCGTAGTTCCAGTTTTGATAGTATCTGGCTCTACATTCATAAGTCAGTCAAGCAAAAAGACCAAGGCCTATCTTTTTTCAACATTAGTATAGATTTACTCAAATTCAGTTGCGGTCGTATAGATCTTGTCTAAGTGCTAACCGAGTAGGTTTAAATTTTGCAAAATTAAGAAAAACTAGTCAGGTCAGACTTAGGACGGGTAGTTCGGAGAGCAATTCAGTTTTAGATTTACTCACCTTCAGCGCCATATTCAGGCTTGAAGCTCTTCCTCTCTTTGAAGTTTTTGAACACCTTTATAGTACTAGAGTTCTCTAGTGTCGCATACTCAGAGCTGTCGAACGCCCAGACGAACTCTTGCGCAGTACCAAAAGCTTTGTTTCTAAGCGCCATAGCGGTATATATTATGTATTCTCCATCGCCACACACGACCACAAATCTACCGTTGGGGTTGTGGGCTATGGTCTGTGGGTAGATCTCGCAGGATCCCATGTCCTTGGCAACAACAGGCACGCGTTCGCCATCTTTGATTTCTGTACCTGAGGGTTATAATGAACATAAGACATTAATATCAAAAGATATTTGAAATGGAATGGACAATCCCAAGACGTAGGTATATTATTTATTTACTATGAAACTCCTATACTAAACTTACTTTAAAGAATTTATAAAACCGCGTGGTATTCTCATTCCGTTTTCGAAATCCATGGGAACTTATTACAGGTAAAAATAAACTTATACGTTATTCCATTCTGTAGCATTCACTCATATATCCCTATCCCTGTACAACACTTCAGCCTATCTGTTCAGCCGTTTGAGCGTGATTAAGTAACATATTTCCAAACATCTCCACAAACACTCACATTTATAGTATTAGTAGAATTGTATTACCTTCGGGCAGTGCCTTCAGATTGATTTGCTGCATCTCTGAGTGCTTGGCCCAGATGATCTTGCCACCGTTGACGTCCATAGATATAGCTGGCTCCTCGCGACCCACCTTTATCATTATTGTACCTTCATCGTACCTGACAAATACATACAAACAAGTTGTTAGTATTAACTTACTAAGAACTGCCCGTTAGATATATAAAATTATATTTTGCCCAACTCGGGAATCAAAGAGAGTACAATCACGATAGCACGCAACATATGCTACGGAGCAGTGCAGTCGATTACCTCTCGTTTTCTTGTACACACATCGCACTCAATCCTATTCGCTCAATGGTTTCAGGTTTTTATTACCCATTACACTTTTAACGTTCGTATTCACAGCCATATCCACGAAACAGCGTCACCCAAACTTTTTCACTACCCCTTTTGTATCGTTGGTTATTAATATACTCGGATGATAATCCAAACATCTCTACTCACCCAATAGCGACATTGTTGGAGCCGTGCATGGATGATATAGTCCAAACTCGCTCAAAACCATAGTTCAGTGAAGATTCCAATCTGTAAGTACCAGCGTGCCATATCCTGATGCTACCATCCTCGGAGCCCGTCAGGAGGATCGGTAGTTCAGGGTGGAACGATACAGCGGATACATTTTGTGTATGGCCTGCACATCAAAGATATTTACCGATTAGCAATTAGAGCTGAAGTGTGGTTATGACAGAGAAGGGTGTGTTCGTACTTACTTTCTAAAGTTTGAACACATGTTTTGTTCTGATAGTCCCATATTTTGACCAGACGATCGTCAGCGCCACTGATGAGGTACGGTTTGTCTCCACCATGATAATAGTCCACGCAGTTGACGCCTTTCTCGTGGCCTTCTAGGGTGAAGTTGGAGGCTGAGGAGCCGAGCTGCCACACCTAGATAATAGATAATGTAAAAAAATATTATTGTAGTTGGGTTTTATCTCAACTATATTTGCCAAACTGCTTCAACTTCATAATCAGCAAAGAAACAATTGATTTGCAACCTATGGATGCTGTAATTTATAATAGTATCCCTTACTTTGACTGTGGTGTCGAGACTAGCACTGGCAAATGTGTTATTGTCCTTTGGGTTGATGACAATCTGCATCACGTAATGTGTGTGACCTTCGAACACCTGCTGACACGCCCAGTTGCGCTCCCAGTTCCACAGCTTGATAAGTAAGTCATCTGTAATAAGATACGAATTTTAGTCATTCACCAATTTCACCTACCTACTATAGTTTCTTGGTTGGCAATAATTTTGTACACCAAGTATTATATGTGAGATGTTTGAGGCTCCACCATGAGCTTTGGGGCTAAGTCAAAATCACCTGCAAGCAATATCGGCTGATTGATGGATGAAGCTCGTGGAAACTTTCCTCTAAGGAGAAAAGCCGGCAGTTACTCTCATAAAAGCTGTATAAGCCAAACCAAAAGGAGTACAAGCTCAAACACATCCCGAACAAGTTGAAAACGTAAGATGTAGCTGGAAACAACTCTAAGATAATGATAATAATGATGACAAGGTATGTAAATAAGAGGAAGACCTTAATTGGCTTAGGCTATGAATGGTTACTCACCAAAGTATGTTACGAATAAGTCTGATCAGATCACTTTTACCCCTAAACAAATTGTTGCAGTGCATCCAATATACTGCTATTATATCCAATGACTGCTATTATAATATTGACAGGCGTTTCTGTTGTAATTTGTACAATCAAACAATGTCAATCTACTAAAAACCTTTGAACTGGAAGCATGATCTAGTCAATAAATCTTTTGTAATCTGAAGATACTTCAATTGACCCCAGTATATAATATGTGTAAGCGTATACATAATTAGAACATACTTACCACTGCTAGTGAGAATGTAGGGCTGTGTGGGATGAATAGCTATACATCTGACATAGTCCGAATGTGCTTCGAATGCGTGTACTCTCTCCAGCGTATTGTAGTTGAACACGCGTATTTGCATATCATCTGATCCGGTGATGACCCAGTTTTTGCGTGGGACGAACTTAGCTGCACGCACCGGCAGGTCACATACCTACATCAACACATTACTTAAATGCAATTGGCATACATGAGACACTAAGAAATTGAAAAGGGTTGCCAACCAACATAGCCAATGGCACACAGTCAAATATCAATTAGCCTATTGCAGTCCACTGCTGGACATAGGCCTCTCCCAATATGCGCCACGTTTGCCGATCCTCAGCCTTCCGCATCCAGTCCGTCCCAGCCACCCTTCGTAGGTCGTCAGTCCACCTGGCTTGGGGGTGTCCCACCTTACATTTTCCTTCTCACGGTCTCCACTCTAGGACCCGTCTGCTCCAACGGTCATCAGTCCTTCGACAGATGTGGCCAGCCCACTGCCACTTCAGCCTAAGTACCAAGGCACCGTAAGTCATAACAGTTAAATAATTTGGGCGCATATACATAATATGTACTACCTGACGGTGTAGCAAAGCGAGGCGAGTTGTTCATTTGATGGTAAACTATGAATTGAAAATCTATTTTTGTTTGTTCATTTATATCTATAGCAGTTAAGTAAATGAAACTGATTCAGTTGAATACTACCTGAGGAAGCTACTATTTCTCTTGGTCTTCTCGAACACATTTAATGAGGAGGCATGAGAATGCCTTCAAACCAGATAGACCCACAAAAAAGTTGGAAAAGCTTTATGTTAACTTAAAATTCAACTTGACATAATGACGCATTTTAAATTAGAAGGGTTTCATATTCAACTACAACTATTTCATCATCTGTATAACACAAGGTTAGGTTAAATATTAATTCATCATTATCAAAGCATTGTTTTTCTTTTTTAACTGCATATTCAACACAATGCAATGAATTATAAAAATAATAAATCAATTGCAATATATTTTTGTAACAATTATAGTGAAGGTAGTATAGTTTTCTATATATTTTATAACCAGTTGTATTTATTTTAATTGTATATTTATTGCCAAAACTGATTAAGTTTAATTGCCATAAAAAATTTGCATTGTATTGTTGCGTTTGTAATTGTAAGGACATAGTTTGTATGATAGAAGATTGGTCCTGACAGATAATGCATTGGTCAAGATCTAGAAGCAATACCCTGAAGTTCTGTGACAGCTTAGTGTCTGACAGGGCTCATTAGTATGTAAAAAACCCTCACCTCAAAAATATAGCCACTGATTTAATCTTGTTGAAATAATTTCACTGGCCTTGGATTCTAAATTAGGCATCCCAATGCATGAGTAGTATATCAGCTTAGTTCTAATCTTGTTATCCTTATTTAAAAGTTACAAATGTGTTTGTCTCTACTTATGAAGTGAATTTTATATAGTGACATACGCTACTCTCATCGCTGATGATTCATGGCCCCTGATCACAGTATAATTTCTCACAGACATAGTTATAGTGTCTTAAATTCAAAGACAGACCATATGATGATACAAATGTTTGCTAATATATAAAATCAATATACAACTTTGTCATTCTTATTATTTCCAATGGGGATGCCGGCAACCAGATGGATGATCTTCATGCATGTGTCATTTCTCCAGAACCTCCCTTTTGGGGAAGTATCTACAACCCATATGTGGAGATTTGATATGATTGATTAACGGTAGAATGTTTCATAAAATAATAATGAACAAAAATACTTAATGGGTCAATTTGTAGTCCTGGATAACAGGAAAAGAGACACAGGAGTGGTATTGAAAGTAGCAGCACAAAGTTTAGTTTAATTAAAAGACATATGACACAATTGTTTGTTTTGAATATAATTTGTGTATGTTGCCAAACAGGGATTGTCTATGTTTATTTTTAACATTTTCTTTTTTGTTGTAACAGATGCTTTCTGATAAATAGCAGTTATGTACCTAACATTACACATAATATGTAATATTGCAAAGTCGTGTGACATACTAAGTAAAGACCAGCTACTTGTGGATTGTATTGCTATGTTCACAAACAGCAATTTATTACCGAACATATTATTAGGGTTAACTGATAAGTTATAAAAATACATATAATAATGTGAAGTAGGTACATGTACAGGAAATTTATTTTTATTTAGATGCTTCTTAGATTAGATAACTCCCAATAATAATCTAATTTGAATTAATTCAAGTATGGAATCAGTCAAATTGGGTAGATTAACTACATACAAGAGTTTAAATAAATTAGACTCATTATTGAAAAAAAAAAAGACATTAAAAATTATGTCCGTTCATGTTTATGATTTTTATTTCTTTATCATCAACAACCCAAGAACTAAAAGTAAATTTTATATTATTTGACAGTAATGAAGTATCACACAATACTTTTAATTCTTTCAAGTATGTACAGAATTTAACATTCCAATCCAATTGGAATCAATACAAATGTTATGCGGTTAATCTAATTGTTAGCGTGACCAATAAAGCAAGAAAACTATGTAATTCACAAGGAACAGTACAATTTGCCAGTCAATACTGTTTACATCACTTTTTATATAGTAAAGTAATTAGTATATCTGTATCTGTCTCTGCCTTGATCTCAAGCTCATAAAATTAAGCTATATGAGAAGGGGAAGACTAAAGTAAAGCTAGCTGCATCATATCCGAACTCTTACTAGATACATCCAACCGTTAAATATTGATATTGAGGTCAGAAACTATACCACCACATAAACTTACTGGCTGTTAGGAAATAGAGTACTTTTGCTATGTTTTACAAATTACCTCGAATCTCTTGATCTGTGCGTGCGTTTCATAATTCCATATGTTCACGTCACCATTGTAGAGGGAGCACAGAAGCCATGGCTCCGTAGGGTGCTGGTCCACGCACTTGACGCGGTCCGACCTCGCTGTCAATTTCCTCTTGATATCCAGGCGCAACGGCTTTGAAAACATAATAACGGTATACGTTAGCCACCTCGTACTAAACACAATATACACGTATTACTCCCAAATTACATCAACCAGAAGCCGACATTATACGATTGATGACACACTGCCGACAAATATACAACTACGTGGCCAAAATTTCGTTGACCATAAAAAACATGAGTAAGCACTCTGTAAACATAGTTCTCATTATTTAAAAATTATTCTTACCATTTTAAATGGTTAAAACATGAAAATTTATCATACAGGATCCGTGGAACTGTAGAAGTTTGACAGGGTGGGTGGACGTGTCACCAGTGTTGCCAGACTTGGAAGAAAATATTTTAACTTAATTTTCTAACAAAGAAGTCTGGTGCAAGATCAATAATTTAGTAAATTAATTTTAAGCAGCTGTGTATCATTCATTATACAATGATACAATTTTAAAAAGACACTGCAGTGACATTATTTGACTAACAAATTATTTGATTAAAAACTGTGATGTGCGCAAGTTTTTCTGAAGGTCAATTCGTAATAAAAATCCGTAAAATCTGTTCAAAATTCAGTCTCAATCTGTCAAAATCAAATGAAATGTCAAAAACATTTTGTCAGTTTTGTTGCCGTGGGGTCAATTCTCGTAAACATTTTTTTTTCTTCAAAATCAAGCATCAATCTATACGTCAAAACAAAACAGGTTTGTTTTTCTGTAGGTAGCGTGGTGGCAATCAGGGGGGCAGGGGTGGCACACTTAGACCAAAGCAAAATTATGAAAATTTGAAGTGAACTCTGGTGATGGGACCGGGAACAAACGACGCCATTTGCCGAGTAATGTCATGCAAATGTCAGTCATTGTCAACTCTCTGACGTTCGGATATTGATGCGCTTTTAGTTGTACTTGGCTCTCTGGATGGAGTTGTCACAATTTATTTAGATCGCGTTATGGTTTCATTCACACGTCGTCAGTATAAGAACTCAAATATTATATTTTATCGATATCGGGACTAGCATTGCGGTGCCCTGTTTTTACAAGTTTAGTGATCGTCCATCAACATGGAGTGAGAAATCTGTAATGCATCTGTTTATTACATAAACTAGAGATTTAATGAGTTTATGTTCTCTAATTTAAAATATAATAATATGGATATTATACTATGTAGTTCATGTTTGCATACATATTATAAGCATGTATACTGTTATTAGTTCCCAGACCCATACCGGGGCGGCAGCACTTTCCATACATGCAAGTTTTTGCACAGAGTTTGCACTCTTCTCCTATATATTATTATACTCTTTCGTGGCAATATTCTTTCTTTAAAATGGTTTTATAATACATTTTGTATTCCATTTCATTTTGACTGATCGAGACCGGATTTTGAATAAATTTTTAGTAAGAGAGATTTCTTGAAGAATCTTTTTCAATGGGCAGTTTTCCAGTAGGTATTTATGTCGTTCCTAAAGACGCGCTAGATGGCGCAGCCGGCACTTTTGGTAAGAAGAGTGTGGTGTCACATCTAGTGTTCCCTAATTTATGGAAAAAATGTTCTTCGGTTTTGTAATGATTTACTTTACATAAATATTTTGTCAATTTTTCTAATAAAATTATTTTAAATATAATATAATTATTTTCAATTACAGACAATGACGCAAAAAGAATTAAGCGTTTTATGATATTTTATCTATTATAATATGGGTAAATGAAATTAAACTTTGGCAACATCGCAAATTCATGAAAAAATACTACAAACAAACCACAGAGTACATTAAAATTACCAAAAGCTATGCTACCGCCATCTCCTGATGACATAAAAACCAACTGATTATTATACCTACTGGAAAACTGCTCATTACAATACAACCGGTATTGCCATTGCTAGACAATTAGCAGCACAGAGAGAGAGTGAGTCTCGCCGGTGGCAGCATGGTAGCACAGGGGCCTCATTCTGGCATTTTTGCACCCTTGCAAACCTAGGACCATCTCCGGGTTTGAGATGGCCACTATAATCTTTGGATGGCTCCCTCGGGTGTGGGAACTACGGTGTCCCCTCCCCAACTTCCTATCACGCAATTTGTAGGGCTGGGTGGGTGAGACTGTCAGGAGGAGGGTCCTAAGTCTCTTACAGGTCCATTCCACAATCTCCTTCTCGAGTATTACTTGCTCACAAAAAGAGGTAGCGTCAGCCCATGCACTCGCGCTTTGCTCCATCGCTATGACTCGCCGGGTCAGAGGCGGTTAAATGCAGCCAAAGAAGCAACGTCTCTACTAGAGCATGTAATGTGCAGGTTAGCAGGTATTGTGCAGAGCCATCCCAGATATGGTAAAAGAATTCTATGCCAGGAGGAGCGAACTTACGTTATATGAAAAAGACACTGCTGACCTGGCGTGAAAAATCGTTTCGTCGTTGAAAAAGAGCCTTGCCTTGTTAACTTATTGAGACCTTCGACATTTCAGGATTCTGTTTTGATAAAGCTCTCGATTTAATTTTATTTACCTACAAACGTTTATTTAACTTGGGTAGTTCTGTTTGTGTGGTTACTGCGGGCTACCCTTATAGGCGGCCTCTAAACGGTCAATTATATTGCGCAATATTGCAAATTGTACAATATAAGTGACCTTTAGGGTTAATATTGAAGATTGCGCAATGATTGATTGAAAGTTTGAGCGAGTTTAATTTTTATTGCATAATATTTTTCCATTGCATCGTGTAGGGTCGGTATTGTGCAATATTTTTGAAAATAAATTTCTTTTTGAAAATAAATTATAGCCTATTTTACTCCTAGATAGTGCAGCTTTCTATTGGTAAAAGAATTTTTGAAATCGGTACAATAGTCTTTGAATTTATTCGAATACAAAAATACAAATCTTTCCTCATAATAATATTAGTGAAGATGTATGGAAATCTGCCCAATTTATTGACATTAACGCTCACTGCTCCGCTCCCTATTCAACAGAAAAAAGATTCCTTCAATTCGAACCGGTAGTTCTTGAGATTAGCGCGTTCAAACAAACAAACTCTTCAGCTTTATAATATTAGTATAGATTGTTCATTTTATAGGAAGCATTTTGTAAAGGTATATAAGGTATTGTCTAGGATTCTGAGTATTAAAAAATACAATTCTTCAAATCATGGAAATTTATTGTACAATTTCATGTAAATACAAAATTATACTCGTGTGAGATACATTATGACAATAATAGATAATATTTTGTAATTACAATGATAGTTTTTACTAATTACTCTTACCTAGTACAGTATATTTATAAATATAGTAATAGTACATTATGGTACAAGCGTGTAAAGTTGGTGATTACCGCTGGGTCTTAAGAGAGCCGAGGACGGTAATCACCATACACGCGAGTGGTATACGACTATTTTCAACACACTTGCGAATAAAATAATACTAAAAATACTACATAACACAATCAAAACACAATAGTAAAAATCTATTTGTTGTCATATGCGCGCGCATCTAACATTTTTTTTATTTGTTTCTTTCGGAACAGGCTAAGGTGCTATCACCATGCTGCCTCGTCATCTACTTACTTATTTGAATCATGATTTTTTTTTTCTATAAATACTCACAGAGAAAAAATAATACATTTTAGTGAAAGTTTTGTTTATTAAACACGTACTTCAAGTTGAAATTATCTTTTAAAATACGAAGTTGCATGAAATGAGCAAGCAATAGGTATATTATTTCGTTTGTAATATTGGACACGATCTATTTTTTATCGAAACTTTTTTAAGAACAAAGCAACTTAATCAATGAAATTTAAAAAAAGAAGTCTATATGTAACTCACTTGTGAATAATAGCAATGAAAAAGTCACAGTTTTATACATTCCGTGCTTAATTGCGGTGAAATAAAAGCCTGTTTATAAGCAAGTGTGTTGAAAAATATGTTAAAACCTTGAATGGTACTTAAATTTTACGCTCAGGCGCCAGGGGTCTATTTATCAAACTGTCTATTTCTCATTTTGCCTACTTTTCGTGGAGACGACTTCGCAAATTTCCTACTTAGCAATCAGCCTATTTCGCATTCCGTCTACTTCTCAATTGAACTACTTCGCAAACTGACTATTTTTTTCTGTAATGTCATCTTCGGACAGTTAATGACATAATAGCAATAGAATGCACATTCGTTACCTCTTTGCCAGGACCCCAGTTACCAACCAAACATTATTTTTTTTTGTTAATACATTACAGTTTAATTTCATTCTACGTATGTTTGGTTAATAAATAATATAATAAACATATAATATATTTACTTGGACAGTTTAGAAGTGCCCTTGCTAGAGGCAGCTCAATATGAAATCTTGGTTACAAACGTCGTGGACGAAGGGAATCTGTCACGTGTAGGTTAAATTTGCTGAAATTATAGTAATGTAACGAACAATTTTCTATTTGTCTGTACTTAGATCGTTCTTTGACAAGTAGGCAGTATGCGAAGTGGTCTCTTTGAGAGTAGGCTGAATGCGAAATAGACTGTTTGATAAGTAGGCGATTTGCGAAGTAGGAAAACAGAGAAGTAGGTATAAAGAGGAGTTTGCTATTTGCGAAGTAGACCTCTGGCGCCTGAGCGAAATTTTACATTTAACAAGAAAACACTACGTCACAACACATTAAAAAAAAACTTTAATAACTTTCACTTTATTCGAGGGAGAATGTTGTGCATGTGATTAGGGAGATTGATGATAGTAAGAAACAAGTTGTAATTAGGGAATTTGTACGACGATTCGTGCGCAACACTGTGTAGATTCTGCCCGCAGAGTAGGTAAAGCTCTTGGCCCATGCTTTACAACGACTTTCATACATTCAAAACGCTACAGAAACGGGAAGGGATATATCACCCGCTGCTGTGAAGCATCTAGTCGGCTTTTAACTCACAAAAAATACTGTTTTATTAAAATATTGTATTTTAATGAAAGTCAACAAAATGATTCTTTTACTTTTAATTATTTCTTCGCAATAAAAGAGTGGCGCAAATATATAATTATAATTTCCTTATATTTCAAGTGTGGTTATGTATAGTTTAACATTGAATTTGATATATAATTGATATTTTAATAATCTTGGGAATGTTTATTTGACATAATATCTAATTTTGATGTTTATTTTCATTGTTTATCATAGACTCATTACTTTACTTGGCTGTCAAATATGCTTTATATAAATCTGTGAAACATGTAGAACACTATTTTAATTACCCAACATCCTGACCATGTTTCAAGCATGAATTTACTATAATATTGGTCTTATATAATTTCCATTACTTTTTATTTCTGTACACAAACTTAATTAAAAATATTAAACACTGTACAAAATGGTTTTACTATTACATATAACCGCATTAGGATATCACTTATTTACCATAGTATATTATATTGATATACTTAAATTTAAATAAGTTATTTACATAAATATAACACGTAACATTGACGCCGGGGCTACAACCCAGCCTTAAAAAGAGTTAAACGTTCCTTTAAACTTTTTTAAGAATATATTTTCATATGACTAATTATATTATTTATGATATCACTTGTCGAAACCTCATTTCTATACATTCGCGGATGATATTCATATTTACTTCTACTATTACATTGAAAGCCTGCTTTTAGACGGGTATATTTAGGAATTCCACTGCGAATAAGCAATGATGCACTGATTCTAGAAACATTTGAGATCACGAAGTCAAAATACTGTTACTCTATAATTTGTCAAGTTTGATCTGACTCTCAGGGCAATTCTAATCTGTGCTGTAACATGCACTGTCCTAGCCTGACCGACGTTGACAGGCAATATCTATTTATTCAAAGGCTAAGTCACGGTGGTATTAGTATATTAGTATTACCGCCACATCTGGTGAAACTATCTATAGCCCCAACATATAAGCAAAACGGGAGCCTTGAACAAAGTGTCGGAGTTATTTAAATTGTTACAGTTAATATAATAATCTGATATTGTTTCGCGAAGAATCTTATGTTTTAACTCCACCCCGTCTGACGATTTAATTAAGTACCGTAGTACTTATTTATATATCATAATATGCCCAGGGAGAACTAGTCAATATGATGTTTATCAGTTTATAATACAGTGTAAATAAAATTAGTTTCATCCAATGAGAATGCTTCAAGTTTAGCTTGAAATGTGTGGCTCACATATAGTTTGTTACAACGGAATGGAAGACTCCAAAGTGATCTGTGCCATTCAGAGAATATTGGATCAAGCGGAAGTACTATCGGCAGTTGAGGGTACAGTGATTATAAAACGGAATTTTTAATTGTATAAGATAATTAATAATACTCTCAAAGCGGGTCTAAAGTGTGATGGTTATGTATTATGTAAAAATGTATACATACATATATATATTTGCTAGCTGTTGCCCACGGCATCGCCCGCGTGGATGTTATCTCTCGGTTCAGTGGTTTGGAGGAGAAAGCGTACAGACAGACTGAGTTACTTTCGCATTTATAATATTAGTATGGATTAGTTAAATTACCCAACCTTTTTAAAATAGTAAAATCAAAGTCATAATATGATAAGCTAATAAAATAATAAGATACATGTATATAAAAGTTACCTATATTTTATTTCATTCATGGGCAACCTTTAGAAAACCACAATTTCATATTAGCCTATGAATGGCTCGGTATAAAGTTAGCTACTATCTCAACCGACTTCAATAACAGCAGCATTTTTAGAAATTTACACTTTTACATAATAATCTTCGTATAAATTACATTTATCCTCTGTATGTGATACCATTGTATTGGAAATATTTTAACAGTAAACGTTTGGTGTGTGTGTGTGTGTGTGTGTGTGTGTGTGTATGTGTGTGTGTGTGTGTCGAATTTCTAGAATAACATATAGTTAAAAATATAGAATTCCTTTACAAGGAACCGTGGATCTGAAGAGGGCCGGCTTTATATTCACACGTATAATACAACCGTATCTCTAATACATAAGAACATTGGTCACGAAAGTTTAAAAATAATGTAACATACACTTGGTACGTTAGTTGCCTCTCTAGGCAGGGTTCGCAGTCCATGCTGAACTTACCGGTACGAAAGAATACATAAACATGTACAAGAAAAATATTTAACATAAACTAAAATATAACAAGTAACTACCTAATATTTACAAAAGAAAATATTAAACATGGACATACATAGGAGCAGACAGATGCGGTGCTTGAACAGAAAAATCAGTCACGATGAGGTCGTTTTCGTTCGACGTTTATCTACACGTCTTTGAAGGAAAAATGTTTTAATCACGATCAAATACGGGTAGCTATATACTCATATTATTAAAATTAGAAATAGTTAACAATCCGCGGCTATCTCTACACCAGTTTATACTCAAGTATAGTCCAACGACGAATTAAGTTGCACAGTGTGTGTAGGGCTACACTTAGGATTTCTTTGAAGGAGAAGTTTCGTCATGAGGTCGTCCGAAAAACAACTAAAATGCCGAAATAGCTCGCAGAATAAGCAAGGTGAATTGGTAATAGGCTGGTCACATCTGCCAAAGTGTGGAGTATACAAGTCCTAGAATGGAGACCGCGAATCGGCAAACAAAAGGTGGGACGCCCTCCAAAAAGATGTATGGGCCTAAAATAGTAGCTGGGATTGGCTGGATGTGCAAGGCAATGGCGTACTTTGGTAGAGGCCTAGGTTCAGCAGTGGACTGCAATAACTTGATTGATATAAAGGACGGAACCAGAAGTTCAATTCCCTTACCTGCTAACTTAGCTAATATATACATTTTCATTAACTGTTGAGGCTCACGCGCGGCCTTTCCTCCCGGCGTTAGGAGAGTCAAGACTCTCCTGCGGGAAGCAAATAAAGAGAGGTATGACCTATTAACTCTTGCAACACTAGAGGCGTTGGCCGTAGAACGTAAAAAGAGATTAATAGTAGAATAGGGTCAAGAGAGACAGAGGCAAGGAGATACAGATAGCACTTTACTTGATCTCCTTGCCTCTCTTATAAAATAGGGATTTTTATTTCGTGTTAGTCAAGTTAGCATTACGACCCATATTTGCTTAATAAGTATATTTTTATTAGCTACCCCGTGAGATTGACAACGCGTTTGAAACATTTTACTTTCACATATATTCAAAATGTATTCTTTTACTGACAGTAATTACTATTTAAAGAATAAAAAATATGTACCTATATGGTAGCTGAATTTACCCAATCAACTCAAATGTAAGACATCTGTCCACCAGGTTGTTTCAAACACACATAATATATCATGCCTAAGATAGCAGTTCTAGCGAGAAGTGTTTTCCGCCCTGCACTTGCATATTTAATGTATGACATCGCAGATGCGCAAATCACTGCCGACAGAAGAACCCGACCTTAAATAGTAAAAAAAAACTTTAATAATATTAACACAATTTTTCAGACTATATATCTAACAGCTAGTTAAAGTTCACTTAGTGTCCTATACGACTGTGTATACAGCTCATAACGGCGTTCTATTTGACAATTTTGACCCCTGCTTATTTGAGATAACTCCGGTACAGAAGGAGTGAGTGTGCGGTGTCACGCTCCTGTTCTAGAAGGAACATCATGTCGCGCTGGTTGATGCGCTTCAGCCGCGTGCGGAGCGCCATTTGACTGCGACCAGACTGTGGAATAATACGTATATATTAATTTATCTGTATAATAATAAGATCTCCAAATGAAATGTATCATATTGGTAAACATGAACTGATATTTTAGTGTTAAGTCATAGCGTTTATCATGGTTGCATCCAAAGTTTTGAAGTCCTGAGTCCGCTCGCCTACCCTCTCGATTTGGCTTATTTTGGCTTTTGCAAGAGCCACACCCAACCCCTAACCTTGTCTAACTATCCAACCCCTTCCATCGCCCCAAGCTCGTCCGCCTATCAGCAGGTGTACTGACTTTGTTGGTTTTCTTGGTTGGCTTGGACCCCGAAGTTCTTGTTGGAGCCCCCATCCACGCTGATGTTAAGCAAAAGTGAGTCGAAAAGAAACTTACAAATCCAGAGCCGGAGTGTCCTGAATGACTGGTCAGCGAGTCACCAGCGGCGCCTGGTCCCTCCAGTCTGGGTTTCTTCCTTGGTCCGATGGCCTGTAGCGCTGTTAGATTGGCTTCGCGCTGCCTGAGTTCTTCTAGCTCTGCCCGTTGCATTTCTTTAGCCTTAGCTTTCAACTTAGCCTGTTCGGGATCCTCATTTTTTGATCGCGATTTCGCTGCCCTCAATAACATCTCTCTTTCGGAATCTTCTCTGCGCTTCTTATCTACTCGGTCCAACTCTTCGAGAAACTTGAGTTGACCCTTCACGTCTTGTGTGGACTCGTATCGGCTGTCAGTCTACGAAAAAAAATCATAAAATTATTTATTTATTTATTTTTCCTAATAACTACCATTACAGGAGGCCCTAATGCGGCAGTTAGTAACATCAAACATATTTTTGTATACATTTTGTATTATTATGTTCTGAAATGTAACTAAAGTGAGTGAGTAGTGAGATAATAGTGGTGTTGCAAAGGGCATCGGTATTGTAAAGTATTCTCTATATCGCACAGCACGGGTCTACAGCTTGCTTGACTATTTGCAGATTCAAATAGTCAAGCTGTCTCTTTGCCACTTAAATATTAATAACATTTTTGTACATAACACTTTTAGGCGTATTTGTAGGTAAATAGAAAAATGCATTGCAACTAGTGTTGGGATTTTATCCGGATAAATACTCAAAATGGATAAATACTCATAAATACTCTTTTTTTACTGAGTATTTATCCAAAACGGCGGATAAATACTCTTATAGTTGTAAATACGTTATTTAACGTTAATTTTGTTATTTTACATACAAAAGGATTAAAATAAATGAAAATAGGGAAATATAGATTTGTACCGTGCTTTATTAATAATTATAATAACAAAAAAATGCCTGTAATACCTACTTAATCATAAGTATTTAAACCATTGTCAATGTTTTAAATAAAGTTATTAATGAAATGTGCGTACCTAGTGATAGATGCACGATTTAGTTACTTGAATCATCTATATCCATACTTCACACTAATCCATACTAATATTATAAATGCCAAAGTAACTCTGTCTGTTTGTCTGTTACGCTTTCACGCCTAAACAGCTAAACCGATCTTAATGATATTTGGTACAAAGATATTGAAGCATGAGAACGGATATAAGCCACCTTTTTTTCCGGAAATGGGGGTCAAAGGGGGGAAATAGGGGATAAAAGTTTGTATGAAAATTCGTTATTTTTCTAGATATCTTGATGCAATTTTGTACAGAGATAGATTAGAGCTTGGAAACGGACAAAAGCTACCTTTAACGCGAAAAAAGGGTTAAGGGGGAGGGGGGGCATAAAAATTTGTTTGATAGTTCATGATGAAATCTGGTACAAAGATGGATTAGAACTTGGAAACGGATATAGGTTGCCTTTTATTACGAAAGGGGGAGTTAAGACGGGAAGGGGGTAATAGGTAATAGGGGATGATAGTTTATCTTTGAAGAGATCTTGATGCAATTTTGTAAAGATGGATTAGAGCTTGGAAACGGACAAAAGCTACGTTTTACACCGAAAACAGGGGTTAAGGGGGGGGGGGGGGTAGGGGGTGGAAATTTGTTTCAAAGTTCATGATGAAATCTTGTACAAAAATGGATTAGAGCTTGGAAACGGATATAGGTTGCCTTTTATTACGAAACGGGGAATTATAGGGGATGAAAGTTTTTTTTTGAAGATATCTTAATGAAATTTGGTACGGAGATAGATTGAAACATGACAACGGGCATAGGCCACCTTTTTCTCGAAAATGGGGGGTCAAAGGAGGAAAATAGGGGATGAAAGTTTTTATGAAAGTTCGTCATTTCTCAAGATAACTTGATGCTACTTTGTACAGAGGTGGTTTAGAGCTTGGAAACGAACAAAGGCCACCTTTTACGTGAAGAAAGTGTTGGGGGGGGGGGGGGGGGGAAGAAATAGGGGATGAAAATTTGTTTGAAAGTTCATGATGAAATCTGGTACAAAGATGGATTAGAGCTTGGAAACGGATATAGGTTGCCTTTTGTTACGAAAGGAGGAGTTAAAGAGGGAGGGGGGGGGGGGGGTAATAGGGAATGAACGTTTATTTTTCAAGATATCTTGATGAAATTTGGTACAGGGGTAGATTAGACCTTGCGAAAGGACATAGGCTATGTTTGGTCGCGATAACCGACATCCACGCGGACGGAACCGTGGGCGAAAGCTAGTTGTAAATAATAATAAGAAAACTACTTAGAAAGAAAAGAAAAATCTTCAAAAACGCCCGTACAATCACAATCCTTTTTGGTCCAACTATGTCAATTAAATACCTACCTATACAACAATTTAGTTAACTAAGTACAATCATGATTATTCTAAGAATTCAATCAAAGTCAAAGTCAAATTCAAAAGTCAAAAATCATTTTATTCTGTATAGCCCATCAAAACGGCACTTACAAAACGTCAAAATTAGCAAAAACAAAAAGATATACTAAGGAATAGCTTAACAAGTACACCACCGGTTCGAAACACGGCCCCGGCCTGAGAAGACTCCGGCGACGAGTACCGACGAGACGACAAACGAAAATAAGAACGAGGCGAAAAACATGTGACATCGTCTTGATATTAACACTAAAAATGTACCAACCTATTCTGACAACAAATAATTATAACTCTGTTCATTCAATTAAAAAAAATAACCAACCAATTCGAAGAAAAACATAAATATCCGTCATTTTGAGTAAATATCGGATAAATATGGGTAAAAACGAGTATTTATCCATTTCGGATAAATACTCGAGTTTTTATCCACCGAGTATTTATCCACCGCCCATCTCTAATTGCAACGCAAGCCAAATATGTACAACTACAAAAACAAAATAGCATTCTGCGGCTTCTCGGAAAATTACTATAGTAAAGCATATATTATCATAAAACGATTCTTATATTTATGTAAAGTTAATTTGCATTGCATACTCTCAATATAATCTACCCCTATACCAACAAAACCGTTGGTACTGGCTTATCTATCAACGCACAGCTTCACACACAAAACTATAATATTATAATCTGTTAGTTTGAATGAGATTAACAAACTACGAAATCCTTAGAGTATACAATGTATACTCTAAGACGAAATCCCTTCAATCGTGAATGTTTTTAATTGGATGAGGATTTTATATATTATACTTTTTATTCTAGAAGCAAAACCGCGGCGCATAGCTAGCTTATTAAAATCTGAATGCATTTATTCAAATGCAGTCAGAATTCATTTCAACGAATTGTTTTAAGAATGGTAAGTGCTAAAGTGACCACATCATGCATATTGGGTCACTGAATGTAAGAACAGTATATTATGTTAAAGTGAGGAGACATGACTACTAGGTCATTGAATGGCGCCCGAGCTTGGGCCGCTACAGATCATTCACTAGTTCTTATAACATACCTTGATAATATGATCGATCCTGTGCTGTGCGATGACAGCGAGCTTTTCAATCAGGGTTTTCAGTCTTTCCTGCAATGCGTGTGTTAGCAGACTGGCTACTTCTGGAGGTGGTTCGTCCAGGTTATGTCTAGCGACGATCGATTTGATCCGAGCTTGCATTAGACCCAGAGGCACCAAATACTCCTCTTTGCAGGACCTAAAGTGAGATAAATATTAGATTAACAATCCATATTAATATTAAAAACTAGCCTTCCGCCCGCGGCTTCGCCCGCGTGCATCTCGGTTAACGCGACCTTTGCTCAATCTTCGGTTCTACTCAACCGATTGCGATCAAACAAACGTAAGATTTTAAGTCTGAGTAAGCCCTTTCTAACAAAAAAAAACCGCATCAAAATCCGTCCAGTAGTTTTTGCGTCCATCGCGGACAAACAGACAGGAAATCAAAAAAAAAAATTTTCGTGTTCAGTATCGTAACATAACATAACCCAAGTATTTTTTTTTAAATATCTCCAATGTACAGACACGACCACTTTACAATTATATAATAGTATAGATGCGAAAGCAAGTCTGTCTGTCTGTTACGATTTCACGTCTGAACCACAGAACCGATTTTGATTAAATTTGGTACAGAGATAGATTAGACCTTAGGAAAGGACATAGGCTATGTTTGGTCGGCGATAACCGACATCCACGCGGGCGGAGCCGCGGACCGTAGCTAGTTATGTATATCTTTTGATTTAATGGGCTGGCTGGAAGTTTAAGGAAGATATTTGGATACAGGTAAACACCAACTGTACATATTATATACATCGGTCTAATATCAGCTAACCTGTAGCTTTGTAAAACCTATTTTGTAATGACACCAGGATGGTAAACAGACGAGGTGCCATATTTTATTGCGTGTAAGGAAAATACATCACCCTGTATATTGATATTAAAGGTAGATTCTGCTGCACCTAGTGTGTGCGCAATGTTTCTCCTTTTATACACAATGCATAATTTAAGTTTCTAGAAAAAAAAAAACTATCTAGAGCTCCTAAGCTTCAAAACTATACATGAGTTAAAAGGTTTTTACCTGATCTGCGTCCCTATCATCTCAGTCGACCCAAGTATCCTTTGGGTTTCCTCTGCCAAATTGACACCACCCATGGCGGCGACATCGTTAATATCATCGTCACCGGCCATTTTATCATCTCCAAATGGTTGCGAGAATGCGGCCGCCTTCTTCTCCTTCTCTCTCAACAACGACTTGCCCGGCGTCAACACAGTCGACAGCCCAGCCGACACATTGGACCGTGGATAGTTGGCTTTACTATTCACTGTCATGGCTTTGGGCCCTCCGCTGTTCACTTTGTTCAAGTTGAGCTTGGCGGGCGTGTGAAGGGGAATATTTTGCAGCACAGCTATCGTGTTACTGGGTTTCGGTGGTGCCGGCTTCTGGTGCAAACGAAGTGTGATTAGACAATGATGTAAAACTCGCTAGCCTTGCCACCACAAGAAGTAATGTTTAAAAAGACAAATACTCTTTTGATAAAAAATAGGGTAAACAATTTAGGATAATTTTGCAAAATATTTTCTTAACTTCTTGTAGCGGTAAGTATAATAACAGGTACAGAATGGCTCTTAAGTCGTTAATTTAAAATATAAATAAGGTACATGGTTTATGAATCGTGTAAGTGAAATAAAAAACTAGTATAATTTAATAAAAAATATGAATTGAAAACAAAACCTAGGTGACAAAATATCAATCTAAATATATATAAAAAATCATGACTCTTCTGTAGTAGTTGTACATCACGTGGCTCTAGAGAGAATTAACCGACTTATAAGACATCCTGTATAATAACACGAGATAGCACATTAATAGCACATTAATAACAATTACCGAGTAGTCAACATTATCAGCCATAATAATTCTAAATACAACTTTCACTACCTAATTTTGTAAAACAAAAAGAAAACACAAAAATAGGATAAATAATACAACGTGTCGATTTAAGAGGTGTGAAACCAACAGAGGCGATCTCTTAACTGTATTACAGTGAGATCATAACATGGGACCGTGCAGGTTTGGCATGGAGAGAATTAATATTGAACACAAATAAATTTACATGCAAGATGACACAAGAAAATAGTTTGATACGAGGTCAGTAAAAACCACTCGTACTTTAAAATATTCATAATGTTCCATGACGTACAATAGAGGTGCAAGTACGCTCGCAGAAGAACATGGAGGAACGCGACTAGAAAATTTGAAATCACATTATAACTGAAGAAGGAACTAAAATATTTGAATTTGAAATGTAGTATTTTATTTTCTTATTTAATAAACCAGGAATGACTTTGGCCCAAGGCAATGACTTTATTTGACAATTACCTAGTTGCATTCTATAGGGTAATGTCCTGAGTCATCGAATTCTTAAGGCTTATTTAGACGACGAGAGTGCACTACGCGCCGGCACGCTGTGACGTCACCACGTGCCAAGATTTCGTTTGAAGCGTTTTCGAGAAATTAATTTTCAAAATAAAATATCTTCAAAACTATTTGCCAAAAAAATATTTGACTTAGTTCATTATTTATGTATTATTGTAAAATGTACAGTTTACGATAATAATAAAAAAATGGGAAACAACCCTATTTTCGCTTTGCGATGCGTTTACGATTATTTATTTCTTTATAATGCATTACGATTCGTAGATTAATTACCTATCCTAGAAACGAAAGCATTTTTATGAAATTTCTCTAAATAAATTCAAGTGGATAATATAAAGTAAATATTTATAGATTGACTAGCTTTTTTTCCGTTCCCGCTGCACCTATTTTCTCACCGTTTAAACCTTCCCTGGACATCCACGAACATTTTAACACTAAAATTAGCCAAATCGGTTCAGCCGTTCTTGAGTTAAGTATAAACTAACAACGAAAAGTGGCATTGATTTTTATATGTTAGATTATTTTATTTGATGTTGCAAAGGAACAATATGAACGAAAATGAAGACATGGTAAGTATGTATTAGTAACAAATTATGGCTATTATTCATCAACTGGAATATCGTTAAATCCTACGGAATTAACATCGAAGCTTTTAAAACATTTAAATAAATATTTAGAACAATAATTACATTTTCTAATAAAACAAATAGTATGTTATTGTAGGTATTGTAACGATATTACAAAATGTAAAGTTTTAAGTATCTGACATTATAACATTGCCATTTTTATTCTAATAATAGTAGATACTTAATTGTTAATCAATAATTACACAAATAGAATATAAAATGTATTTTTATACTTAGTAGGCTTGTTAGCGAGTGTATCGCAGACAACTATTATTATCGGATGAAAACATGAACATCTTCACGCCGATAGCACACCTCCGCCGCGAAACCGCAGATAGCGGAACCGCGGTCATTTCGCAATTTTGTCAGTTGTACGAAGAGTGAAACACTAGCGAAACGGCCTGTTCTAATGCATAGATTTACCTATCTTCTATCTCTTTCTCCGCGCGGTTTCGCCTACGATAGTCACACCTCCGCGCTTCGTCCGCTATTTTGTCGGTGTTGTCGCCTGACAATTTTACGTAACACGTAAATTGCAGGGCCGCATTAGGGATCTTTCAAATTCCAAATGAATCATGACCAGTAAAAAAGTATTACTTTGATTATTTTTTCGCTGTTTTGCCTTCTACAGTTTTTTGTATAGAATGATATTATCTACATCTACACTAATATTATAAAGAGGAAAGTTGTTTTCTTGTTTTTTGTTGTTTTTTTTTTGACTGATTTGAATAATTCTTTCACCTATAGAAAGCTAGATTATATGGGAGTAACATAGGCTAGCAAATAAAGACCCGCGACGGTATGCGTTTTTAGTGGGTCAGAGTTCAGTTCAGTTCGACAATCACTCCTGACTATATCCGAGGGAACTTTAGCACGAAACAAAAGTGGGAATGGAATCCGAATTCCACGCGGGCGGAGCCGCGGGCAACTGCTAGTATTACCCCGCGTTTACATACTGCCGCTCGCATTGCTCATCGCCTTGCCGGCAATATTCACGCGAATAATGCCCTAGCATTCAAACACTCGCATCATCGCGATGTTCATCGCGTTGCCCAACACTCGCATCATCGCGATGTTCATCGCGTTGCCCCGCATACAGTATTCGCCTTGCGATGGAGATGGACGACTTTAGTTAAGTGGACACCTAACCGAATGCAGTATAGGCATTTTATTAGGCTAGGCTATCTACTTAGATACTTAGCTAGTAGGTAATCAGGCTAATTTGGTAGGTAGGTAGGTACCTACCTACCTACCTATTTTAATTTGGTAGGTAATTAGGCTAATTTGGTAGGTAGGTACCTACCTACCTACCTATTCTAGTTTGGTAGGTAGGTACCTACCTACCTACCTATTCTAATTTGGTAGGTAGGTATCTACCTACCTACCTATTCTAATTTGGTAGGTACCCTAGCTACCTGTTTGGTAGGTATACTTAGGCTAATTTGGTAGGTAGGTACCTACCTACCTACCTATTCTAATTTAGTAGGTAGAGATACCTACCTACCTACCAAATTAAAATAGGTAGGTAGGTAAATTAGGCTAATTTGGTAAGTAGGTTACCTACCAAATTAGAATAGGTAGGTAGGTACCTACCTACCTACCTATTCTAATTTGGTAGGTACCTATTCTAATTTGGTAGGTAACCAAATTAGCCTAATTACCTACCAAATTAAAATAGGTAGGTAGGTAGGTAGCACCTACCAAATTAGCCTGATTACCTACCAAATAGGTAGGTAGGTAGGTACCTACCTACCTACCTATTCTAGTTTGGTAGGTAGGTACCTACCTACCTACCTATTTTAATTTGGTAGGTAGGTAGGTACCTACCTACCTACCTATTCTAGTTTGGTAGGTAGGTACCTACCTACCTATCGTTTATATACATATGTATTACCTATATTATTTAATTAGATCCGTAGCAAGCATTTCAATAAATTCTATTGATTTTTCGTTGGACCATTCGATTGGTTGCGTCATTGTCATGATAATAAATTCGAAGTAATCCTGTGACTGGGACACGCGCGTACACAACGAGCGCTCGATGCGAAGTGTGCGCGACGCGAGTATGTGAATGCTTCATCGCGCTAGTATTGCCGCTCCTTCTCGCGCCGCCAAGCCGACACTCGCAGCAACATACGCGGCAGTACTCGTGGCATGACGAATATACCATTCACACCACGTCCCTGCCCACTTCTCTCGCCACTTCCCTCGCTCTGCCGCGAGTATGTAAACGAAGCATTATACATAGCTGCTGCCCGCGGCTCCACCCATCTCGAATTCTGATTCCGTTCCAACTTTTGTTCGGCAGTCCCCTCAGATACCACTCCGGTCGATCATCGCACCCACTCAAAACCGCACGCCGTCTTGGGTCCTCAGGATGTAAGATTGCCTAGAGCATATCTCGCGCTCACCGGCTGATCCTGGGCTATCATTTAAAATGGCCCCCTCAGGTGTGCAAAACACAGTGACAACTTTTTGTATGGACAATGGGGACATTGTCCACACAAAAAGTGGACATCTCCTTTCCCTATCACTCACCATTTTGACGTTTAGTAAAAATTAACTAATTTAACTAGACAGTCAATTACCCAATTTCGGCCCTGTTGATTTTGAAAGCTCTTGACGCACGGTATCAAGTTCGCGCATGCGAAAAAGACGTTGTCATGTTGAACGGACCAATCAGAAGTCAGGTAGTTGGCACATGCGTTCTACACGGACCAATTAGATTCGCGAACGCGCTCCATATTCGATAACGAGTGTCAAGTTCCGCTCATGTTCCGCTGCTCCAGCTACACTTGAACACAGCGAAACTCATCTACCGGTTCCGCTATCCGCGGTTTCGCGGCGGAGGTGTGGTACAGGCGTCAATGCTCACAAACTGTTTATCTTGTGTCACATTGCAGAAACAATCATGCTCATACAATGACGTCTATGTAGGTACGTGCTACTAGACCGGCTGTTACGAACAAAAATGTTTGCAACGCGAGTGAGAAGCGTTCATAATCGTACTTTGATTTGGTAAAGTAACTACGAGTAGTTGTTTAATGTTTTCTATTTATTAATTTATTTTTATTACTTGGCGCCAGAACCCCTATACCCTTCTCGGCACTCTCGAACTTTGACATATTTTTTGTTCCAAACTGCTAGTCTAGTAGTATAGATAGTCTTTGTGCTCATAAATACATTATAAGTCCATGCACTGAATAACACAAGTACCTACGCCACATATATTACAGTGCGGCAACAACCGCAGTTTTGACACATCAATGTAACCCCGCGTTTACATACTGCCGCTCGCATTGCTCATCGCCTTGCCGGCAATATTCACGCGAATAATGCCCTAGCATTCAAACACTCGCATCATCGCGATGTTCATCGCGTTGCCCAACACTCGCATCATCGCGATGTTCATCGCGTTGCCCCGCATACAGTATTCGCCTTGCGATGGAGATGGACGACTTTAGTTAAGTGGACACCTAACCGAATGCAGTATAGGCATTTTATTAGGCTAGGCTATCTACTTAGATACTTAGCTAGTAGATAATCAGGCTAATTTGGTAGGTAGGTAGGTACCTACCTACCTACCTATTTTAATTTGGTAGGTAATTAGGCTAATTTGGTAGGTAGGTACCTACCTACCTACCTATTCTAGTTTGGTAGGTAGGTACCTACCTACCTACCTATTCTAGTTTGGTAGGTAGGTACCTACCTACCTACCTATTCTAATTTGGTAGGTAGGTATCTACCTACCTACCTATTCTAATTTGGTAGGTACCCTAGCTACCTGTTTGGTAGGTATACTTAGGCTAATTTGGTAGGTAGGTACCTACCTACCTACCTATTCTAATTTAGTAGGTAGAGGTACCTACCTACCTACCAAATTAAAATAGGTAGGTAGGTAAATTAGGCTAATTTGGTAAGTAGGTTACCTACCAAATTAGAATAGGTAGGTAGGTACCTACCTACCAAATTAGCCTAATTACCTACCAAATTAAAATAGGTAGGTAGGTAGGTAGTACCTACCAAATTAGCCTGATTACCTACCAAATAGGTAGGTAGGTACCTACCTATTCTAGTTTGGTAGGTAGGTACCTACCTACCTACCTATTCTAGTTTGGTAGGTAGGTACCTACCTACCTACCTACCTATTCTAATTTGGTAGGTAGGTACCTACCTACCTACCTATTCTAATTTGGTAGGTACCCTAGCTACCTGTTTGGTCGGTATACTTAGGCTAATTTGGTAGGTAGGTACCTACCTACCTACCTATTCTAATTTAGTAGGTAGAGGTACCTACCTACCTACCAAATTAAAATAGGTAGGTAGGTAATTAGGCTAATTTGGTAAGTAGGTTACCTACCAAATTAGAATAGGTAGGTAGGTAGGTACCTACCTACCAAATTAGCCTAATTACCTACCAAATTAAAAAAGGTAGGTAGGTAGGAGTACCTACCAAATTAGCCTGATTACCTACCAAATAGGTTGGTAGGTAGGTACCTACCTATTCTAGTTTGGTAGGTAGGTACCTACCTACCTACCTATTCTAATTTGGTAGGTACCCTACCTACCTATTTGGTAGGTATAATTAGGCTAATTTGGTAGGTAGGTAGGTACCTACCTACCTATCTTTTATATACATATGTATTACCTATATTATTTGATTAGATCCGTAGCAAGCATTTCAATAAATTCTATTGATTTTTCGTTGGACCATTCGATTGGTTGCGTCATTGTCATGATAATAAATTCGAAGTAATCCTGTGACTGTGACACGCGCGTACACAACGAGCGCTCGATGCGAAGTGTGCGCGACGCGAGTATGTGAATGCTTCATCGCGCTAGTATTGCCGCTCCTACTCGCGCCGCCAAGCCGACACTCGCAGCAACATACGCGGCAATACTCGCGGAATGACGAATATACCATTCACACCACGTCTCTGCCCACTTCTCTCGCCACTTCCCTCGCTCTGCCGCGAGTATGTAAACGAAGCATAATGCCTATGCGACGATAACCTATCAAGAGAGTTTTCAGCAATAATTTGGAAGAGTGCTCAGCTCTGATAGTCAAAATAGGTACTCTCATTTCCAGGTTAATAACACAATGAACTGTAACCAGCACTGGCATATAGTATCGATAAACTTCTTAGATTCTTTAGCTCATTATGTCGTTTCAAAAACATGAATGAATGATATGAGACCTACAACAAAAATAATAACTACAAAAAGTAACTAAAGCCGAAGACATAAACACAACAATGAAGTACTACCGCATTAAAAAAAAAGAACATGAAGCGAGGGATAACAATTTTTAGGGCCGCCATCTTACATAAATTTTCAAGCTGTTGGGGCTTTCAATTGTTTAAATTACAAGTGATGATGGGAATCGTTCATCGGGCATACTCGGACGAGGCGATATGTAGCCCATTGGACGTGGGCTGGAAGTCCAAACAGATGGCAGCCCCATATGTAAAAGACAAACCTGTGAGATAGTGCTGGGCGTGCCACAGACATACGCACTAGCCATTGAGGGCAGAGAGCTCGCCAGTGTTAGAGGTAACACAGGCGGCAACAGAGGCGTCAAGGTTGTTATCCCATCCGGGTTAGAGTCGTCATCGTCGAGAAGCTACCCAACACCACCAACTCATTAGTCCTCGCGGATTGACAAAATGTCGGTACATATGCAATCGTATGAGTCAAATAAACAGATTTTTAGAGTATTTCAAATTAAAAAGCGGATAAGTGCATTTTCGAGATAGGTGTGGAAATGAAGCATTTAAAGGATTATGTATGGGTTTCAATACTACTTTTAATTTTGTGTGTGTAACTCAGCAGAATAATAACTCAAGTCAAGCGCCAGTATTGTACATACAAATAATAATAAAAATATTCTAGGCCAAATTACATAGCGCCAATTTCGATACAAACTAAGTTTAGCTTGTAACGAGTACGTAGAATGCAAATACTTATATACGCTGTTTTTACTAAATACATAATTATGAAAAAAAAAAGCGCCTAGTGAAAATATTTGCCCAGAGCGAGACTCGAACCCGCAACCAATGACGTAGCAGTCGAACGCCATACTCGTGGCGGTATGGCAAACACGTCACTTTTAGTTAGGTACCTATAGCAAATGTTTAGTGTTAGTGTTGAACTTCATCTACTCGACAAGTTTGTTGTAAATTATTCTCCAACCATCAAGTTGTCAATTATTCTACAGTTGGATTATTTCATAAGAAATAAAGTAATTTTTTCTCCTATTCAGTACGCACAATCAATATTACCCTGTACATATTTTACAAAATTACAATATATCCGATAAATATTTATTTTTTATTTCATGTAAATCGAGAAAGGGTGCTTTGATGATTCGGACACGTAAAGAGGATGGATACAAAACAGGTTAACGAGACGAGCATGATTGGGTAGGTAACCCGGCAAGGCACGACCTGGGCGCACGTATATTGTTTAAGATTGAGGACGTTCTATTGGATTGGGACATCCCCTAGCCAGGTGGACCGACGACCTGCGAAAGGTGGCTGGGACGGACTGGATGCGGAAGGCGGAGGTTCGGCAAACGTGGCGCACATTGGGAGAGGCCTATGTCCAGCAGTGGACTGCAGTAGGCTAATTGATTGATTGATTGAGGACGTTCTAGGAAAAGGTGGTCAAAAGTGCCCGGCACCGGCGAGAAATGAAAACAATTATGAGAGTGGAAAGTTATGTGACAAGATCGTAGTAAGTATCGAAGAACTTTCTTGGATGTGACCGGGATCATCGGTAAGATAATGCTGACATCGAAATACTCAGACCACTGCAAATATTCATATGTGAACGAATGTCTGACAAGATAGCCGTAGGCTTTACAGCAATACCACTTAAAATACAGGCTTCCCTCTTAAGGTTGAAAGGTGAAATGCTCAAGTAAAAGCCAAGAAACTTAATCGAGCGAGAAAGAGCTTGAGATATCCACGGAATTAAACCCCTCCCACTTAACTGTGAGGAATGGGTTCAAGTTTATTCTTTAAAGCGCGTTCGCTCTCATCCTTAAGAGGTGCGCTGTGAACGCTTAATATCCATACGACTCAGGTGCTGACGGATGTACTATAGTCAATTTGCTTTTTAGTAGCAAGAATTCTACACAAGTGCCTAAAATAATTTGCCAAGGAGATACACTGACTACTAGGGTGATGCACCGCCATAGTATTTGTGTAGGACTGGTTTAACTTAGGTACTAATTAGGAGAAAAAATTAGAGTAATAAAAATCCTGTAAATTAATAAATATTTCCTTTTAAAAATGTTCTTCCTGTGTACCTATTATATAATTATTAGTAAGCGCATGAATATGATGTATGTGTGCATGTATGTATTTTATTATCCCCTAAAAGATTGCGTTATTTCTTTTGACACATTTAGTTTTTCAGTACAAGGAGGGAGGGGGAGGACCACCGAGTTGATTTTGAGATGGGCCATTCGATATGTACCAATAATGTTAGTAGACCTACTTGTATGCTCTTCTCCCAATGGTTGTTGTTTGTAGCCATTGTGCTGGATTTGCGCCATAGCGATTTGGGTACAAATTTTCTCAGCGCCAAAAAAATAGGGTCCTTTCCATCATTCAAAAACAAAAATAATGAATCAATGTTATCAATCAGTGAGTGCAACCATGAATCGGTGGTTGGCGAATTGGTCACATTACACTGATAAATAAACGTTTGTCACGAAGTGTTCCCACTGCTTCCACTGCCATTATAGTAAAGTGCACCCATCGTCATTTTTAATCCTCGACACAACAAGAGGGTGTTATAAGTTTATATGCAGAAGGAAGCAAAACAAATAAGTGTAGATAGCCGTTTCGTTATCCCGAAATGGTTATTATCGCAGTTTCTCCACTGATTAACAATTATAGTAAACCTTACGGTGCAGATACTGTCAAAAAATATATTAGATAGTCGTTTCGGAATAGCGTAATGGTCATGACACATACTGTCCGCAGCCAATTGATAAACGGTTTTATCGAACTTTGTCAAAAGTTTGCTCGATCGATAATACTGCACTGAGGTTTGAAGATAGACTCGCGTTAAGTGTACGATGCGCTGAGTTTTATCAACAGCTCTCTTTGCTTTCAGTATGCAGTAATACAAAATGGAGACTAATATGAAGAACAAAAGTATTTTACAAAAACAAAAACTATTGTACAATACATAAAACAAACGTACCCCAGAACAGAAAAAATACAGTAGAAATAGCATAGCGCTTTTATTAGTAACTGACCGAGCGCATCCTTATTTAAAACTTCACATAGGTAATTGTTTTGTAAATCATCAATATTGGTAATTTCATCTAGAGTCGTTGTAAATACATTTGACAATAAAGTTGATTATTTTTAACAAATTTATTTATGCAGTATTTGTTTGAGGGAATGAGGAAGGTGATGACGGAACGTGGTAAGGTAGAAGATGTGGTGCTAGGAAAAGGGGTGCCTATATGGTGCTGACACTCAGAGAAGAAGATTGACAACACATTATGACAATATTTCTAGCAAAGACATTTTCTAATGAGGTTATGCTCGAAACTCGCGGCATGCGGTCTGCGCCTACTTGCGATTTCTACTATTATTTCTACTCTGTGGTCGTTACATTAATTTACTGTGCGAATCAGGTTGGGCGGGTCTGTTACCGCCAAACTACACTTCCATTCATAGATGGAATCAACACCCGTGTTTTGTCACGCGGTGCTACCTCGACAATCACCTCTTTTCACACCTTCGTTCTCTAACCTCGTGGTAGAGCCAATATGCTGTTACAAAGGATTATTTTTGGTGCCGATTTTGATGCTTAGATGATCTATTCCATAGATACACATGGACCATGGTTCTTCAAGCAAGATGTTAATATTCCATAGAGATGAGTAGACAAGATTCGCAAGAGCAGTTTTTGACAGCCTAACGGGTGTTTTTTCATTATAAAGCTCACATTGAGACCCTACAGAGTTCCTCCAAATATGTTTATGGGCGAAGAGCCACCCACCTACTCACTCTCGAGATTTGCCTCAACTGGTAAAAATCAGGCGTCCTTTCTGCTAAACATACTGACTAATCAGCCAACTCAGTACAATGTTTCGGCACTAGACAGTTTAGACGGGTGGGTCCTTCCCACCAATGCTTGGTCTGCACTAACTTGTATATTGTAACTCCCACAAGTTCTGTTGATTTTGAAGTGACGATTGTGGCCATAGAATTTAATAGGTAAGCTAGAACGGACAAGACAACTGCGACCCGACCGGATACGGTGCGCACTGTGCGGAATGAATGGAACATTTGCACTATTTACTGATATATTTAATTTGATATGAAACACTTCTCATCCATTAACTAGCTTAGTGAAGGCCGTTTTACACTGAAATCTTACCCTATCGGGACATACTGAAGATGCACTACACTACATATATGTATTCAATATGTATTATCATGTCAGGTGTTTCATAAACTATATATTTATAATATTATTAGACATTGACCACACATTAATCGGTAGTAGGTAAACTTACCTATAGATAGTTAAACAAAACATACACTTCTGCATTGCTCTAAAGTTGAGTGGCAGTAAATTCCTTGTGTACTAAATCCATATGGTACAAATTGTGAGTGCATGTACTATAAAATAAATAACCTCTGACGAGCAAAATTAAGAAATAAGTCATAACTCCCTACAAGCAATATGAGGAAATGAATTTTAACTCTCAACGAGCAAAATGTCCTCCATAACCGAGGTTCACACAAAAACTATACAAAAAATTGGCATTTTACATAAACTACTTGTTTACTGAACATTTAGACACAACCTTTGACGGTTGTAGATGCAAGCTTTCATTTCCATAGAACACATTTTGCTAGTTGGGTGTTGACCAAACCATACTAATGTTAATATTATTTATTTCACGAAACATAGCTAAACCCTGTGGCATTGCTAGAGTTCAATTTATCGTTATTTGTCCACTTAATACAAAAATAGTATCCTATTAATGTATTGTTCAAATTACAAGTGACCACTGCTAAATTCTAAAAACCTAAAAACTTTTTATATACAGGCTCACTGTATGTGGAACCAAAAAATATATCTATTGGCATATGGGTGTAATAAATGCATGACTACGTGCGAGTTTGAAAAAAAAAACTAACTTCTTACTATGAGGAGCATTTAGAGGAATTCTATGACTATTACGGTATCAGGACTAATCATATAGGAATAAACATGTGCATGTGATTAGCACTCAATTGAAACAAACTAGCAGTTAAGTGCTGCATCACGGAGGAACAATGCAGGTAATAATAAAATCATTAAGAATTTTTTTAAGTACAAATCAACTATTCACAATGTTCAACCTGAAGCATAAACTGAGATCTTGTCTGAGACCAGACAGAATGACAGAATGAATATGGTGTCCAACCATATTAGTTGAAATTAATGGTATTTAATACCGCAGAAGGCTGAACACTTAATTGGTAAGCAGTAAAAGAATGTTGGCATAAACATGCTTTTGCTGCTAGGGTTAGATACGAAAACTCACACGGACTTTCTGTTTTTAGACAGTCATTAGTGTTAGTAAGCGAACTAACGGTTAGTTGACAATTTCTGGTTCAAATGACTAAATTGTAATTGATATTATTTTTACCATTTATAACCAAAATTACATTTTAATAGACCATCAAATGTTCTTTAATAAAAGTGTCATATTATAAACATCGCAGTGGAAATTTCTAGATGTTAGATTAAGTTTCTCAGAGTTATTCACAGTGCTCAGATCTTCCATTGATAGGGGCATTGGGTTTTTCAAATCAAATCTCACATATTATAATCATAGTATCATATCATAATCTATCATAAATTATTATTATAGTATCATAGTACCCATAGTCAGTATTCTACTACATTTTACCATTTCTTTCCTACACACTTTGTGAGGAAGTTTCTATTTCTACCACCAGGCAAAACTGTCAAACTGAGTCAATAATTCCCAGTTCTTCTACCAATGGTCGGAGCAATATTAATAACTCGTTTTTAAATCATTCACAGTATCTTCCGTCAGTGATTTCCTCCCGTGTAGTTTTAAATTATTACTTACAATTTGGACAGGGTTATTTTGATGAAGCGGTTGCGGAGCAAGTGCTGGTATGCCAGTGTAAGCCACATGAGGAGCAGGTGGATTTATGCCTTCAATTACTAGCTCTTTTGTCACAAGAGACTGTCGCAGCAACGGCAGACTTTTCTGTAACATATAATAATCCTATTAAAAATCACTCATACTGAAAACACTACCGGGTAAAACGGGGATTGAGGGTTGAATAGAGACAAAATGATCATTTATTTTATGTTACAACGTTTTAAGTATTTAACCAGATTTTTGATGATTCTTTTTAATGAAATTTTAAAGCAATTAATATTCTAACTATTGAAATCGATTCATTCACTTTTTCCAATCTAAACCGAACTGATGATTCTGTTCATTAACATATTGAAATAATCTAAAGCTTCACTTGATAGAAAATAACTGCCAATTGTATATGACCATCCCTTAATCTCAATTCACCCCCATTTTACAGTATTAATAAAACGTTATAAATAGAAGCTTTCAGAGAAGTCAAAACGTGAAAGTATTATTTCTTATTTCTTAATTTATTACTTGTACACAGTACAAAAACTGTGTAGGTATCATATATACAGCCATGGGCACGGGGCTTTCTCTATGGTCATGGCTACGCATAGCACATATATAACGGAACATAAACATGATGACGTAGAGATGCAAAGAATTTTATTTAAGTTTTTTTTTTTAAATCAATCAAAATGATTAAGAGTCAGTGTTGATTTATTTTCGGCAACTCTAAGCATAACACATTGTATACTGCGTCCAACGAGTAAGTTTATTTTTGATAGTTCCATGTAGTTATGTCCCAATAAGTAACATGTTCGATTTTATATGACAATCGATTTTGTTTATGAAGAAGTATAATTTAATCTCTAAAGTGTCAAACATTTAACAACATGCACCTTAGAGAACGTGTTATTTTTCTAAAATTCTCTAAAATAAAAAGAAGAAGTTTTGAAAAACCATAGAGGTGTAAATCTCTATATGTTGTGTTGCTAATTAGTTCGGCTATTTAGAAGCGTATTTGGGCGGATCGAGAGATTGAATTATCAAAATGAAATATCTTGGAATACTTGTCTTTAGCAGTTCATTATTGTCTTTAACAGTTAATTAAATAGGTAATATATTTTTCAACACACTTGCTTATAAACAGGCTTTTATTTCACCGCAATTAAGCACGGAATGACACCTATTATAAAACTGTGACTTTTTCATTGCTATTATTCACAAAAGTGAGTTATAGACTTCTTTTTTTTTAAATTTCATTGATTAAGTTGCTTTGTTCTTAAAAAGGTTTTGATACAAAAAAGATCGTGTCCAATATTGGACACGATCTTTTTTGTATCAAAACCTTTTACGAACGAATTAATATACCTATTGCTTGCTCAATTCATGCAACTTCGTATTTTAAAAGATAATTTCAACTTGTAGTACATTGTTTAATAAACAAAACTTTCACTAAAATGTATTTTTTTTTCTCTGTGAGTATTTACAGAGAAAAAAAAATCATAATTCAAATAAGTAAGTAGATGACAAGGCAGCATGGTGATAGCAACTTAGCCTGTTCCGAAAGGAACAAATAAAAAAAATGTTAGATGCGCGCGCATATTTATGACAAGACAAGTATGACAACAAATAGATTTTTACTATTGTGTTTTGATTGTGTTATGTAGTATTTTCAGTATTATTTTATTCGCAAGTGTGTTGAAAATAATCGTATGCCACTCGCGTGTATGGTGATTACCAACTTTACACGCTTGTACCATAATGTACTAATAACGTGGTAATTTTTCGAGAATAAAAAGTAAGTAGGTAGTAATATCTGTATTGAACCGATAGTCAGTGTCTAATTTTGTCGATAGATGGATCTATTTAAGAAGTCAAATATAAAATTGTTTTTATCGCTAAATTATTTTTTAATATTACTTTTATTTCTTATAATATTGTAAATAAGTGATTAAGCTCTGTTCTAGCTATAAATTATGTTTTTGTTATGCATATAAGGCTGCATGTACGCCGTCTTTCTAAATCTTTAGGGCCGACGCACATTATTTGCATCGATAAGGAAAAGGATTTTTTATTTGTCGAATAAGAATAGGCATTTTTATAGGTAAATGATGATCCTCAAAGCAATGTAAATTATAAAATTTATTAACAAATAAAAAAGCTTTTCATTGTCGATGCCGATAATGTGCACCGGCCCTTAAACATCAAATTAACTTTCACATATCACCTATGACAAGGATAAAAGTAGCCTAATATGCTTTACGAGCCTGAATCTATCACTATACCAAATTCATCCAAATCCACTCAGCCGTTTTTGCGTAAAGAGCCTTGAAGGGCTCAAATTCACTTAACTTTCACATATCACGCCAAAAAAAATACCACGGAGAGGAGAAATAATTGTACAAATATACAATTCTAATCATTACCTATTCCCAGGATAAAAAAGTAGCCTAATATGCTTTACGAGACTGTAATCTATCCATATACTAAATTCATCCAAATCCACTCAGCTGTTTTTGCGTAAAGAGCCCTTCAACATCAAATTAACTTTCACATATCACGCCAAAAAATACCACGAGGAGGAGAAATAATTGTACGAATATACAATTTTGTTCTAATCATTACTTATTCCCAGGATAAAAAAGTAGCCTAATATGCTTTACGAGACTGTAATCTATCAATATACCAAATTCATCCAAATCCACTTAGCTGTTTTTGCGTAAAGAGCCCTTATGCATCAAAATAATTTTCACATATCACGCCAAAAAAATACCATGGATAGGAGAAATACTAGTACGAACATACAGTTATAACGATTAGTTATTCCCAGGATAAAAAGTAGCCTAATATGCTTTACGAGACTGAAATCTGTCACTATACCAAATTCATCCAAATCCACTCAGCCGTTTTTGCGTAAAGAGCCCTTCAACATCAAATTAACTTTCAAATATCACGCCAAAAAAAATACCACGGGGAGGAGAAATAATTGTACGAATATACAATCAATCATAATCATTACCTATTCCCAGGATAAAAAGTAGCCTAATAGGTATGCTCTACGAGACCAAATTTACTCAAATCCACTCTTTTTGTGTAAAGGGTAATTTTTATTATTGCAGGCATATTAGGAATTTTTCTTTTATTAAACAATTTATAAAACAAATTATTACTTACGTTGTTGTTACGTTTAATGTAATATATCTTTACGGGAACATACATCTTTATGCTTTCACAATTTTGCAAGAAAAATAGTTGTAGCACTATACACAAAGTGTTCATATGTAATTTATAAAAGTACTCGCGTATCCTATCGACACTGAATCACGTCCGTTTACGTTCGCTTCACTACGCGTACTGAATGAAACTCAGACACTGACGCTGACTGGCGGATGCGTCCGATATAGAGAAGGCCGAAGGCGTGTCCTGCTCAGGGTTGCCAACCTTTTTTTGACCTGTATGATAAATGATTATTGGTAGGGATGATCTATTGGTAGGTTGGTACCTTTATATTACTTAATACGAATTTTTAATAAAATCAGTTAAAAACATAATAGTTTAAAAAGCTTCAACAATAAATTATTATGCTTTAATCGGGTACATTTTAAAAGGTAGTCCTCGGGATCTTGTACCTAAAAATATGTGCTCTATACGCGCAGTACACGTTTCTTAGGTGTCTTTAGAGGATAGCGTGGGGTACAACTGCGGTGGACGAGCTCAAATTAACCAAACACAGATTATTATTACAAAACAATCCTCGCGCACCAGGAGCTCGTTTGTCTTGCGTTTAGGTCCAAGATACGTGTCTCGAAGTATAACACTGATAATGTAAGCTTTAAAGTTGTAACAATAATGAGCAGTTTTCCAGTAGGTATTTATAGCGTTCCTAAAGACAAGCTAGATGGCGCAGCCGGCACTTTTGGTAAGTAGAGTGTGGTCTCACATCTAGTGTTCCCTAATTTATGGAAAAAATGTTCTTTGGTTTTGTAATGATTTACTTTACATAAATGTTTTGTCATTTTTTTTTGATAATAGTACATTATGGTACAAGTAATCATCATGCTCACACGTGCCATACGACGTTTTACAACACACTTGCGAATAAAATAATACTACAAATACTAAATAAACAATACTACAAATTAATTCGCTTTCCTATGCGCGCGCATTTAACAATGGCGGTCGACCATATTTAAAAAAAAATGAGGTTTGAACTTAACTTTTTTTTACTCTGTTTTTTTTTCTGTACTTAGAGAAAAAAAAAGTTAAATTTGAGCGAAAATTTTGTTTATTACACAAGTATTACAAGTTGAAATTATTTATTTAAATACGAAAATGCATCAAATGACCATACAATAGGCGTATTAATTTATTCGTACTATTAAACACGTTATTTTTTGTATCAAAACTTTTTTAAGAACATAGACAATTATAGACACTTCCTATAAAATTTAAAAAAGAATCTATAACTCACTTTTGTGAATAATAGCAATGAAAAAGTCACAGTTTTATAATAGGTGTCATTCCGTGCTTAATTGCGGTAAAATAATATCACTGTTATGAGCAGGTGTGTTGTAAAATTATTTTACTGAATGAAATTTTGAAGCATTTACTATGCTAACTGTTCAAATCGATCCCCCTGTCATCAGAGCGTTTCCCCTGTAAGGGAAAGATCGCGGGTTCGAGTCCCGTCCGAGGTCGATTTTTTTTTCCCTTTCTTAATCGAAAATTATTTTAAATATTATATAATTTTAAATTACAGACAGTGACGCGAAAATAATTAAGTGTTTTATCATATTTTATCTATTGTAATATGGGTAAATGAAATTAAACTTTGGCAACATCGCACAAATAAACCACAGAGTACATTAAAATTACCAAAAGCTATGCTAGCGCCATCTCTTGATGATTTAAAAACCAACTGATTATTATACCTACTGGAAAACTGCTCATTCGATTCAATTAGACAGTAGATTCCGATTAATTTTTTTGCACTTTTAGGGTTCAGATCCTAGGAAATCTGTCAGGAAGAATATCTAGATCTATATTAATATTATAAATGCGAATGTAACTCTGTCTGTCTGTTAAGCTTTCAAAATTAAACCACTAAACCGATTTTGATGAAATTTCGAACAGGGGTAAATTAGACCTTAGGGAAGGATATAGGCTATATTTGGTAGCGATAATCGACTTATACGCGAGTTGAGCTACGGACAACAGCAGTTTAGTGAAACAATACCCAGCTGAAAATGTGGTATTTTAGATTTTAAACCTCATACAAGTCAACAAGCATGCGTGATGAAAGGTAAAATAACGATTATATCATTATATTACTACATTAATTTACCGTCGATACTATCGATTAATGGCATAAAAAGACAGGTAGTATTTTTCGTATCATAATCGGTTCAATTACCGGTTGTGGCAGTGGCAAGCGAGTTATGGAAAATCTAAGAATGCAGTTTTGTTTCTTTAAACCTAAGGACAGCTTCCTTTGAGTGAAACTCACCATCTTTAGTAGGTATTTAGAGTACTATCCCTTCAGGTAAGGTCGAAATGGAAAATACGTAGGTACGTACGTACATACAATATTCGATCATTTAGATGGTCACAAAATGGCTGAAGGTGTCTTGTTTGTGATAAAATACATACCTTCAAGAAACCAATTAGGCAAGGTTGTGGGCTTGCATTCAAGAGCCGTTCGAGTCTGTCGCAAAACTCTTCAGGTTCTACTTGGGCGTCGATGAGCTCTTGGATGAGATTTCTCACATTCCTCTCAACTGAGGGAGGCTCTTTGCTTGATAAGTCCAGTAGATTCGCTAGAAAGTTCCTACATTTTTCTTTAGTGTTGTCAGATGGTTTCTGTTGGGACAATAAGACGGCCATTGTTTATGAGTTATTAACGCACCATCGTAGCCCACCTATTCTGTATTATCAGTGATTGATAATGCACGAAAGGTGGGCTACGATGTGCGTTTATGAGTGATGATGAGTTTATAAGCTTTGTTACATTTTGACTTCTAGTATTTATTAAATTATTGATCCTAAAGTAATAATGTTAGACACGATTTATAGAAAATCACAAATCGACTCGTATCCCACTCCCACTCTAGGGGACTTTTAGTTAGTTCACTTGGGCAATTTAGGGAATAATTGAACCAAATTTCAAAAGTACCTAGATATACGAATTATTTGGTCTTATTTATTTAATTTTCCCACGCTATAAGGTTAAATTACTATGAGGTGTAGCGTTTTATACCTTACAGGTTGCATAAAGCTCTCCTTTCTCTGAAGGGAATTATAACATTTATAACATAAAAAAAAATGTTTAAAAATTACTTACAATATGTGTTGGGGCGGGTGGTGGTGTTGGTATGATTTGTGCTGGCGTGTTGATATTTGGGATGTTAGGTGCCGACACAGATACTGGAGCCGCGACCGGCGCCGCCGGCATATGACCAGGCATCGGCCCTGGCGGGGCCATGCTCGTCGTCACCGTCGCCACGCCAGGATGCTACAAAAAGTGTTTGCCGCTTAGTATGTCCTGTTTATTTTAGGGGCTTATACATGCTGAACAGGCTGTCGTGAATGCGCTAAACACACATTCAAGCAGGAGCAGATATTTATAGCATGTAATGTTGAGCGCAAAACCTGAAGATCGTATTACAATTGTGGCTGAAGAGAGACTTACCAAAATAATATGTAAATGCTGTCTTTAAATGCCACTATGCAACCCAAACTAACTAGATATATTTTCTAAATAAAATGCAATAAGCTAACAAAAATAAAATCCTCGCACACACACATCCCCTTGCCACCCTAGATACAGAACACATAGGACTGTACCCATTTTGTAGCTGTTGAAAAAGTACAATAGGTCATCGTAGATCACTAGCTTTCACGAGTTCTACATACAGGCAGTGTGAAAGTCAAACTAGAGACGAATTCATGCTTTTAAGTACAGTCTCATACACAAACCTTCGAAATATAGAAGGTTCTAGGAAAATGTTTTGCTGGATAATGGGTCCATGAAAATGTGGTATGGAAACATTTTTGTTCTAAGGACACCTCATGATTACAATTTCAAATTGCATATTAATTGCAGCTTTTAATTAGTAAGCATAAACAGTGGCAACTTGATTATTATTTGGACCTCAGTTATGCAGATATTGCACAGATTGTCAACCGCACACAGATTTGGTTGGTATGATTATTATCGAGGTGATTAGGAGGCATTCCGTAATCTTTTAATAAACTTTTCTTTTGTGTAATAGGCATTAACTAATCTACTAATGGAATGGGCATTAATGCAAACATTTATTTTGTGGAATGATCATTAACTTATCTCGTAATGAACATTTATTTTGTGTAGTGGACATTCTAATCTCCTATTATGCACATTTCTTTAGTGGAATGGACATACATTAACTAATATCTGAATAAGCAATGTTGATTCCAGTGGATTATCTGTTCCTATAGGTGTCGTAGAAGGCAACTAAAGGGATAGGGCTGTAGTAAACATACAGCCCATGATTAAGTGCCCGCTTGACGGCAATAGGCTCGCCCCCTATTACGTGGGACCGAAAATCAGTTGGCGAAATGTGGGTGTTAATACACCTCTGCCTACCCCTACGGGGGTTTACAGGCGTGAGTATATGCATGTATGAATAAATATTATTATATGTATAGTGGTAAGTTTTGCTAATCTCTTATCAAACATTTCTCTTGTGGTCGTCATTTGTCAGGGATACTACAAATCCGCTTAACTATGAGTAGCATTGGAAGCATCCGCGTATCTGGCAAACGTAGTCAATTTGAGATTTCCCGCCAACAGACGTAAATTCCTGAATGGAATTTATCTGCTAACTCACCCGATGTAATTAGCCAACTGGATCTTTAAATTTAGCTCACCATCAAGCGAGGTGAAGTCATTTTGACGTGTACTTAAAATGTCGTTTTGTTTTGCTATTCTAGGGGATGTAGCAATTTACCAGATTTTTTAAGAAATATTGGTTTTATTGTTAATTCTGGCGTCAAAACCGCGTATTTTATGGAAGCAGTTTGGGGACGATATGATTGAATTTGGGGGAAGGATTTTACACTGTTATTAACTCGATACGTAATTTTTGTATGTAATTGAATTTTATTGGATTTTTTAATAAAACTATTTAGTAGCTAAACACGAACATAATAAACCGCGTATACAATGTCTCTACTACCAAGTGGGCAACAATTACAGAAAAATTAAAGCTACTAGCTAGCCTATAAAACACATCATTCAATTCAATTTATAGAAAGAAAGAAGAAAAAAATGGAAGAAGTAGGCGTTAAAATAACAGACACGACGTTTTAATGTCTGTAATGTTGGGTGTCATGCAATGATATCATTGGTGTCATGTGTATACGCGGGCCACGACCAATGTTAAGGCGGCCACCCACTTACAGTCTGCCTGCAGATTTTTGTCTGTCCGGCGGCCTGCAGTCCTTATGTCATCAATGTCATCATAATTTTATTACCTCAGACTAAAATAATAACATTATTTTATTCTGTTAGTCTGATGGTATTACGTATAAAATGCCGACGGCCATTGACTGTCCGGCCTTTAACTGTCTTTGCTGACCGAAATCGTCAAGCGGCCACACACATATTAGCCGTCAGTCCAAAATCGTATACAAAACTGTGTGTGGGCTATTGCGATGAACTGACAGACCGATATCATCCGGTTGTCGTTCAATAAACTGCTAGTGGGTGGCCGCCTTTAGTTAAGCGGATTTGCAGTATTCCCGACAACACCAAGAAAATGCTTTTGTGGAATGCGTATTACCTAATCATTGGAGATATTAAAAAAAATACTTGGTTTAGGATAAGTTAACGATACTGACTAAGGAATTTTTTTTTTTAATTTCCTTTGTCTGTTTTTTCGCGATCAGACTTTTAATCTTACGTCTGTTTGATCACATTCGGTTAGTAGAATCCGAGATATGAACAAAGGTCGCGTTAACCGAGATGCACGCGGGTGGTGGTCGAAAATCGTGTTAGACCATTCACAACTCGGGAACTACAAAACCGATTTTGATGATTTTTATTATGTTGGCTTATGGGGTCAGGCGCGGTCCAAGGGGGGGGGGGGGGGGGGGGTCACAGGGGACATGACCTCCCCCAAAACCATGCTCGTCATATTGAAAAGTCCCAGTACGAGGGGAGGGGGGGTTAAATTTCTTAAGGAATTTCCGAAGTGACCCCCTCCAAAACTTTAAGCTGCGACCGCGCCTGTATGGGGTGGGTATATAATATTAATAATGGTGGGTATATGGGCTCCGTGTTGATTTTATTAGTTAATAAACGTTGTTTACAAAAAAACCAAAGAACGATTTTACTTCTGCTTACATTTTCTTAGGGATTTTAATAGAAAGTTATTATTTCTCGATTTCCCGGAGATTCCCGGGATATAGTGCTCGAGAATTCTTGAGTCCCGAGAAAATGAAAAGCTCGAGAAATAAGAAACCCTATTCAAAACAATACATACAATATTGATGTTGATAATGTAATTGATTGATTGAAGATTGAAGTTGTTTAATTTAAGTCATGTAAAAGGTTGCATATTGACATTTTTTATATTGGCATGAAACCAGGTTAAAGGCATAGCATAGGTACCTATATACTATTTTGACTCTTGTTTTCATAAATTCATAATTATTTTGTTATGCACCTGTCTATGTAGTATTTTGGTTTCAAAAGGTATGAAAGAGACTATGACTTTGTGAAATTCGAAACTGATGAAGGTATTCCTATATTTCCTATCCCAATTGTTTATTGATTTCATCATCAAGCTCATTTTGGTTAATTTGAATAGTTAATTGACATCAATTAGTTTGACGACTTCACTAATGATGATGATAATTTTCATTACCAAAGTATGATGTCTTTAACAGGTATTGATATCAAGAATAAAATTAATTGTCATTAAATATTTAGCAGAAGCAAATCATATACAATTCATATTATTATAAACTGCCAAATGACAAATATTTACACCATAGCACACTTACTTTGAAACTATAATGAGTAAAATGAAACAGTGAATCATTACAAAATTTGCAAGGAATTGAAATCCTTGCAAAGTAGATTACAAACCATAGTAAACAACTAATTACATGGTTATGGCTAGCTAAGTGTACTAAATCTGTGAAATATTAAAATTTGAGCAGTGACATTTTAAAAATGGAAACAAGTTCTGCTGATATGACAGAATCATTGGATGAAATCAGATTCCAATATTCAGATAATATGTTTACACTTGACACTATAATTAAAATTCAAGGAAGGTGATTAGTACCTGATTATACACAATCATCAAGAGATTCCAATTAGGCTCTTACCTGGTTAATGATCTAAGGACATGCACCTCCACCATTATAATTTACATGCATGATCTAGGCTGAAGTTGGACAAATTTAGCTTCACTATCAGTACAATCCGAATGAGTGCTAAGTTGTCCAACTTCTAATGACCGTGGATGATTAGCAGAGTGGCGGTGCCTACTTACTGCCGGCACGGACGACAGCCGGATAGTTTGAGCCTGCGGCGCCGTGAGGGTGCTGGGCGCGGGCGCAGGACCCACCCTCAGCAACTGGTATTGACCATTCTCGGTCTTTAACAACAAATGACCCTGCTGCCCTGGTTGTAGACTTTGTAGAGTTTGCAGCGTTATCTAAAAATGAACGCCTCCTTTGAATTTTAATAAACTCATCTATGACAGTTCAATCAATTTGTCAAATTAAATACAAAGATGTTTTTTTTCCAATTAATGATATAAAATTGGGGTAGAATTCTAAAGCAGGTCATTTGTTAGGGATATTACATTTAGTTGGGATTAAGGAATAGACATTTATCACTGTGCAACATTAAATCTAAGTGCCCTTCTAAACGGGCCATGTTTTTCTGCAATATGTGGCTGCACTATTGGCAACTGATTGCCTGGAAATCTCAAAAATATTTCAATATCAATGGCTCAATGTGTTGCAAATATGTCTGCAATAGTATGGCTCTCGATGCAGATTCATAAACGGGCTACACAAACCGGCAACAATGGCTGACGAAATCACACTTGTTGCAGCAGCTTATATTGTTTTATTAAAAAATAAACAGAAAAAGAAGAGATTGTGGATTCGACCTTACTTAAATAGGCGTGAAACATTAGTAAGTCTAGAAATAAGCCTTGATAGTAAATTATTTAACAATTCGCGTAGAAAGGTATATACTGTGCTATAACAAAGAGAGCGACTGAAACAACAATAGAACTGGCTGAGCAATATTGCAGTAAAATCGACCGCCTAGCGATCGTCCGGCAACCCATCGCGGCAACATCGGCCATATGTGGCAACACAAAACATGTTTAGCTATATGGCCGGGACATTACTGCAATACTGGCCGGTATTGCTTGCAATAGTTGCAATGTTGCCGGGCCACAGTGTTGCAGCCACTAATTGCAGTAAAACATCGCCCGTTTAGAAGCACCTTTAAATAAATATATAATATAATACTATGTGTGGACACAGGGTTAGCATAGTGGAAGCTAGTGTATACCATTGTAATATCATATTCTAGTGAAAGCTCATAGGGCTCACACAGCCTGGCTAATATTTTTATGGATGACACGAATAATCTTAACCTCTTCTATTATTAGCTTAGAAAATATATTGTAAACAAGTCACTCCATATCATTATAGTATCATGAGTTGCAAACAAGTCACTCCATATCATTATAGTATCATGAGTTGCAAACATACTCGCTTCAATTGTAAATTTTATTCAGATTCTTATAACACCACCATTTATAAATAACAGCCTAGGGTCAGTTATTGTATTTACACTGAAATTTTAAATAACATAATATATTAATGAATATTAGTCCCAAGCTTAGTAACATTTGCTCATACCACTACTACATTTAATTCTCTGCAAGTGTGCTTATAAATTAACATATAAGATAAAATTTTAAACATAATTTATGATGAACTATTAACCAATGAGTTCACAATGGCAAGGATGGAAATGTATTGCACAGAAGCAGACTTGCTGAGATTATTGAATTTGTAGTTTTCAGCTCATCTATCAGTGGCGAAGGCTGAATATTTAAAAAAATAAAAGCAAACAATGCAGTTTACAAGTAACATACTGATTTATATTTGAATGGGGAACCCAGTAGGGATTGCAATATAGGAACCCTTCGCCACTGGTACCTACACACTGAGACAGCTTGCATACAAGTATTATATTGACTGACCATACATGCAACATGGGAGTGAGCAATGATGTGCATATTAATAGTAATGAATTGTAATGATGTTATACTTTACGACTTAACATAAAATTATGGTTAAGTAACCTGCAAGTGAATAATCAGCATAACAAGTAGGAGTGGTGGATTTGCACAGGCTTATTTTATATTGCGTGATGTATGCAGAGTGAACATAGGTTTACTGATTAATTAGGATGTTCACCACTGAGCCATGTCATTTACAAAGCAAGTGTTGATAGAGAAGAACAGAATAGTTAAATGTGCAAGTTGAGACTGAAAGAACATGAACATTGAGGGGAGACATGTAAACAAACCTGGCACTGCAGATAATAACGGAAAAAAAAATAACTGAGCAACATAAATGGTATGGTGGCACATAGACTTAAGTCTAAGCACCATCATGTAACATCAAGCAACATTTATATTCAATCAGCCTCAAGTCGTGTCTGTACAAGAGTATTTTCTTTTTTTTTTTTAATTAATGCGAAGATACTGAGCAAAATCGTCTGTCCAAATCAAACAGACTGCACACTTACTGGAGCAGTTGCTCTCGTACCAACAACTTGAGGCGTCCCGATCACCACACGTGGTGAGACAGTTGCAACCGACTTCTGAGCGGCTACTGCCGGGGCCCCCGGTCTCATGTTCAGTATTTGAACATTAGGGAGAATAGTGGGCTGAGCAGAGCCAAGGTTCTGTGTAGTCACAACAACATTCTGCCCTCCAGGCTTGTTCAGTGTCATCACATTAGGAATTGAAGCAGGCATGCTAGAGTTCACAGTCATTGGGACAGTCACCATTCCAGGCTGCATACCCACTTGGCCAGTATTTGCGCCTTGCTTAATGACGAGCGGTGGCTGCATGGCGAGAGCTTTGTTGCCCTGCTGAGGTAACACACCACCAGTCACGGCGTGAAATAACTGGCTCTGCGACGAAGGCTGTCCGATGCAACCGTTCGCCAACGATGGAGCAGAAAACGTAACACCGTTTGGGTTATTTAGAGGTTGCGCGTGTGAATATATCACTTTCAATGTTTCATTGGAATTATGAACACCACCCGTCAATGAGAGAGATGTAAACGGTAGGTTGGACGAATGTACATTATTATACGCTACACTAGAATTAGGTGGTAGATTTGAATGAATATTGTTCACTAATGCACTTGAGTTTATATGGTCCACTATATATTTCTGACCCCCTATTAGAGAGCCTGCATTTGACGCCAAATTGCAATTTTGAGACGGTATAACGTTCACAATATTATTTTGCGTCGACACTGGTGAAACAGATGTGATTAATTGATTTTCTAAAGACCCTACAATCGCGTTTACAGCATTCTCATCGACGTTTGTGGACAATGCTTGCTCTAAAAACTCGGCTGACGCCATTTTATACAAATCATCGAATTTGGATAGCGTTGCAAATAAACCGGAACGAACCGTAAAGTTCGGTTTTTAGTATTATTTTAAGTTTCTATTCATACAATCCACTAAGGTCGACATGACATTTTTTTATTTGATTTATTTATCAGTTCATTGTTATTTATGAAAATTTCTAAAGTTTGAGATAAGGGATATAATTTTTAAATACAGGAAATTTCCAAAATCCAAAATTCACATTTCAACAATGTTGTCACTCTAATAATTATTGCCACTTATAAAAATTGATGTTGCTATCAAAAATATTATGAAAATAATATGATGTTCGGATCGGATAGCACGATAGGCTATCTTTATAATCGGTACTAGCTTTTGCCCGCGGCTCCGCCCACGTGGATGTCGGTTATCGCGACCAAACATAACCTATGTCCTTTCTCAAGGTCTAATCTACCCCTATACCAAATTTCATCAAAATCGGTTCAGTGGTTTGGGTGTGAAAGCGTGACAGACAGACAGACAGACCGACAGACAGACAGACAGAGTTACTTTCACATTTATAATATTAGTAGGGATAGTAGGGATAAGCCATACCATCTAAGTCAGTTACCCATTTAAAATAGTCGTTATGGCCTTATAGCTAGTTGGAGACCTAAAAAGTTCGACAATTGGTCTAACTGCGATGCTTCTACATCACCTATGGGTCTTGCTTGGTACTCGTGGTAGAGGCAGTCGCTTGACGGAAAACATCGAAGTTAAGCCAAACCCGCAATTATCCTGGTAAATGCGGACCTCAGACTCCGAGGTAAAAGCTTCGGTAGTATGATGAACCACATTAGTACAATTTTAAAGAACCCTTAAGTTGAGCGTGGGCTGGCTGGGAACCTCTTACTCTTAGGGTATATGAGTATATCATCATATGTATATGATTCTCATGGCTACATTGACCTATGGGCCCTGATGAGATATGGGCCCCCTAGATATATGGGCCCCGAAGGCGTATGTGTGCCCATAAGTGTATGAACTCTGTAAGGATATGGGCTTCGTAAGCATATAGGCCCCGTTGCCCTATGGGCCCCATAGGTGTATGGCCCAGTGACGTATGGGCCCGATGGACTATAGGTTTTTAGGGATGTGGGACACGATGGTATTTCCGTCCCAATCGAGTAGTCCGACTGTAGAAGTAACTCCGCTCTACAGATAACCACAGCTATATAGCCTAGAGCTCACTGGAGAGGTTTTGTGGGTTTTGTGCTGTCAGTGGGAAGCACAAAGGGTACCCAAGGGTATATGGACGCCATACCCGACGTCCGAAGATAACTGTATAACCATCACAAAGAAATTGTACCATCCATTGACCTTTTTATATTGACTAATTTCAACATTATGCTTTAATGTTTCAATAGGAGAAATCGACCGATTGCAAGCCATGTAACAAAATTTATGGTCTCGTAATTAATTAAAGGCTCCGCGCAAACGTACGGTTTCCGTCCACGGTTTCCTGATCAAAAAGTCAGATTCAAAAAACCGAATGCTCCATTTTCATACAAAATGTTCTACTAGCCGCACACGTCCTTACTTTTTGCAGAACGGAAAAACCTGACGTTCGGTTCAGAATGGAAAAAACCTAATGACGTCATACCGAACGCAGCACTCGCATACATTTTGTACTAATCGCCGCACACGTCAGGAAATTTCCATCCGGAATCGCGCTTAAATTGTGTCCAGCGTTGTCAATTCCCAAGAAAGTGGGGACTTTCAAGCCGATTAGGGAATTTGTGGGGATTGTGCTTATGTGGGGCATTTAGACATTCACACTAGACCTAAACTCAGAAGTAATAAGTGGCAAGTATTATACATATATTAAAGCAAAATATCCGACAAATTACTATTTAACTCTTTATTGGCAATATATGTACACGAGCCGCAATAAACATCGCAAGTGGTGAATATAGCGGGAAACTTCAAGAGAAGTAATGTAGTTATCAATGTCTAATATTGGGGCCTTTCTGTTGGGTTTGTGGGGAATTCAGATCATCAGTAATTGGCAACACTGATTGGGTCTCGCTTCCGGGGTTGCCAGATTGTATTGTAACTTTTGTTACATTTTGCGTAACTTTTGACTCTCTTACGACCCAGCCCCATAGTGGTAGACGCTCTCAGCTGCATTAAGTCCCAGATGAAATAGCTGGGGCTCGTACTCAATGGCCAGTGGGATTTCAAGGAGCATCTCGGAAGGCCGGCTCCTAAATTGGGCGGATACCCGAGATAAACCGAGAGGATTTGTAAAAAACAAGAAACACTATATAAAAAAACAAGAATACGTAACTTTTCCCCCGAAAATGCAACTTTTAAGCCAGCTTGTGTTACATTTGACAATTTGGCACTGGCAACACTGCTCGCTTCGAAGTAATAATAAAAAAACCTAATGCAAAAAACCGGACGTGTGCGCTCGGCACACGGAATTCCAAATCAGGAAACCGTGGACGGAAACCGTCTCCGGAAACCGTACATGTGCGGCCACCCTAAGATAAGGCGAAACGGAGTTTGCCAAGTTATCTATTATTGTTACATAGCATGTATCCGAATGCTTTTCGTAGTGTGTTATGATTTGGTTTTGGTTATGATGTCAAAATAGCGGAATGCAAAGAAAACTGTCACTTCGGTCAGTAAACTCGGTTCAATAGTAAAAGAATTGTGAATTTTATATAGGTATAAAGTATAGTTTCTCACGTGTGGTTCATAACTTTAATTAAAAAGTGTTCATCTGAAATAGGTATTTAACAAAATAGTGTCATTACACCATGGTATTTACTCCCTGCATGTTGATTCAATAATTTCAAGTTAGTTTTCATTTAGGATTGACATATGTTTTTGTCATACGTTGTCATTTTAATTCTATAATTTCTGGATTGAATTAATTACGTGCTTTTGTAGGGTTACTTATTTATCAAAGGACATTATCCGTATGTTAAATGAGCGAAAAGTACTGAAGAGTAATGAGTGAAACGTAAGAAATACAACGCATCGTCGTTATTTGTCACAGGGGGCGTTTGTTTTGTAGTTCAGAAGTTGATGTTACGTGCTCTGCGTCTTCAGTGACCAGCACCAAATGCGACCTAATCATGTAAGCAAACAAGTTTACTTTTTATTATTTAGTTAGCTGACAGTAGATTAGATATATAAGTGAATAGACATTAAAATAAATTAAAACTATGAAGAGTATGTATGTAATGGAAGATTATATTATTCTAAGTTAGATTATAATGGTAGTGTCATATTCTTTTAAAATGTTCTTAACCATGTCTCAACTAACTGCCACTTTAATGTTTTGAAATGGTAAGTTAAAATTATAAGCTGAGAATTGAGAAACCTGTACCACCAAATTTGAAATCATTGTAAGAGACCAGTTCTACATAGGTATTGTCTTAACTTATTTAGCTTTGCCTATATACCCTTTATTGTATGTACTATAAACTAACACCTATCTATCTGCAACTCTCTAAGCCCTAAATTTCATAGCAGAAGTGTAAATTAGTATCATCTAGTTGTACATGAAGTCAATACTGCAGCTAAAATGAAGTGTCCAAACAGTACATGCTCATATGGGTTACTTAAAATTTAAATAGTAACAAGTCCTATACTATATTCAAATAGTTTTTTTAACTCTTTTAATCCTGCAATAACCAAAATAACCAAACTACTAGAAGTATATTCTCTTTATTGGATAAGGTATAGGCACGGAGGACAGAATATGATTAGTAAACGGAGATGTTCCAGTGAAATTTCTCGTAATAAAAACGCGTCGCCAAATGCGGGTGAGAAGAAGACGCGGGGGGCATGACGCCATACCTCGTCCCCCTTGCGTCTCTTCTCCTAAGTCTAAGCCCCTCCCACTTTTTAGAATGCCATCTACTTTGGCATGGCGAAACCAAATAGAAATAATGCATGCAATTTCCATTGTAGTTTTACCACTCACCACAAAGCGCTGCACAGAATTCTAGAATAATCTATGTGTTTAATGACAGCGGGACCACTTACATATTGACCACTATATATACAAGCTGTTGCCCGCGGATCCGTCCGCGTGGAATTCTGATATAAGGAATATAAGGACATAATGATTGGGTTGCATTATTGGAGTTTTAGCGCCTTCGCTGGCATAGGCGGGTGCGGGTCGCGGACGTCAGGCGCGGGCGCCCGTACCGGGCGCCCGCCTGTCCGCTGCTCCGTCGCGGACGTCCGCGACGGGCGTCTGTCACCAGTATAATTTCAATAGCGTCGGTGTACAGTCGATAACTATGGATCATTTATTGATATATTACTTAGCCAAAAGACGACGACGTGAACAAAGGCGTCAGCCAATTAGCCCATATTATGTCACGTCTAGATTGTTGTGTGGCGAATTTGTAACCAAGTTTTCGTATAAGAATGTACAGCTATCTAAGCTAGCTAAGTTATGATAGCTGTACATTCTTATACGAAAACTTGGTTACAAATTCGCCACACAACAATCTAGACGTGACATAATATGGGCTAATTGGCTGACGCCTTTGTTCACGTCGTCGTCTTTTGGCTAAGTAATATATCAATAAATATGTAAATCAAAGACAATTTTGCACGGTTTGTCAAAACTGAAGAGAAAGAGGCGAACTCCTTTGGTTCACGGTATTTTTGGTTTTACTTTACACAATATACCTATTAGCAGGGCTGGCTCGCGACTCGCTTGGTGGTACAAGTGGTGCAATGCATCCGGGAGCAGGTTCCTGCTTTTGCATTTTATATTGATATATTACTAGCTGTTGCCCGCGGCTCCGCCCGCGTGGAATGCTGATCCCGTTCATCGCTGATATATAGCCTATATGTTAATCCAGGGTATAACCTATATACATACCAAATTTCAACCAAATCGGTCCAGCCGTTTATGCGTGAAAGAGTAACAAACATCCACACATCCACACATCCATTCTCACAAACTTTCACATTTGTAATATTAGTAGGATAGTAGGATGTTGTTCTATGAATAATATAAGACTGACCTTCAAAATAACATTCTATTTAAGTTTCGTTTACCAAAAAATTTCAAAGGTATTTGCCGTAAAAAAGCTTTCAGTTTGCAGCTAAGGATTATTCTAATTTTATTGCAACGACTGTACAAGCACGGCGCGTGTGACACGGATAACGTAGCGGCGGTCGATGATTTTGTTGAAACAGACCCGCTCGCGTGCTCCGTCGCGCGGACACACGGCGCGTGCCCCGCTGCCCGCGTGGCGGGCCCCGCCGCCCGCGTCACGTGTGACGGGTATCCGCCTCACGTAGCGCTGCTCTTGAAATAACATGAAACAAGCACGCGAAGCGGACGTCCGCGACCCGCACCCGCCTATGCTAGCGAAGGCGCTAAGTACGGATCCCTAACTTTTTCAAAAAGGAAATTAATAAAGCAAGAAAATAATGTAGAAATATAAAAAAATGATGTTATTATATTGTAAAATTTTCACTTATGTATTTCTGGTATACGTATGTACAATTAGGTATAGCAAATTTAGGCTGTAATTTTTTAAATCACTTTTTTGTTTTATAGAAGTCATCTTCATTGAAGGACCTCGAACAGATTCTGGAATATTTTGTGGGGTACCTACCAGCTGGAAGGTCTATTTAAAATATGTACCTATCCACGCATTTTTTTATTTCTGGGTTACTGGGAAATCTAAAATGATATAATATAATGTTGACAATTTTATTGGCTTCCTAAAAATAATGTGAATATAGTGGTCTCACTACTATGATGCACACCATTTATTTTAAATAAGGCCATCTGTAGAATTATAGCAGAATCATTTAGCCCCCCTAAATGATTTGGGCAGATACCGACAGATGGCTCAATTTTTTTATTTTCAATTTTCAATTTCACCCAAATATAATGTAAGAATTAATAAAATAACAATTGCGGAATTACTAATGAAGTCCGGTGAAATTATTGTGGTGATTTTTTTATAGAATGAATTGAATTGTTGTTACAACATTATACAAGTAAGACAAGGTTACTTATTTCTTCTCTCCGCTAGATGGTTCTATAAAGACATTTTTTTTCTAAAAATGAAAATAAAAATATAGCGGACTTACTGATGAAATGTTATATCATCAATATATTTAAACATCTTATCTCTACAATTTGTACACCCTTGTACCGCACACTTCATTCTTAAATCGGGTCAAAACTATTTTTATCTTTGAACTTTTAACCAAAAATGACAACCTATCGCAACGACGTGCCACTAGAACTGAGTGGTGACGTCACAGAACTGACGTCTATATATAGGAGTCCTTTTGACAGTATGGAAGCACGCGACTCGATTGCCTTTGCAACAACTCCGCTATCATTTCCTTCTCCATGGGTATAGGTAAAAAAGTTCTAAACATCTTTTCGTTTCTTGTTAGGTTGCTCTCATATATTATATGGTTATGTTTGGCTAATGGTTATGGCTGTAGTCTATTATTATGGTTATAACAAGATAGTAAGTTTTTGGAATATATTATCTTGTGATGCTGTAATATCATATAACTGTGTATAATAGCCTTATAACTAAGTGTCTAAAGGCAAGCTTCCCTTTAGTCCACATCACATCAAGGACTTTCACCTCTATGTTATTCATTAAAATAAATTTTCTATATTGAGACATTTGTGGAAATTAGCAAAAATGTTATCATAAAGTTAATCCATATCCATACTCCATACTAATATTATAAATGTGAAAGTAACTCTGTCTGTCTGTTTATCTGTTATGCTTTCATGCCTAAACCACTGGACCAATTTTGATGAAATTTGGTATAGGGGTAGATTAGACCTTGAGAAAGGACATAGGCTATGTTTGATCGCGATAACCGACATCCACGTGGGCGGAACCGCGGGCTAAAGCTAGTTTTTCATAAAACCCAAATTGCAGTAAGAAACTCTGCAAAGTAGGATTTGATTGATCTATTTTTATATCTATTTCAGGTTTACCTAATCCAATCACAATAGTTTGTTTACATTATTTTGTTATATATTCAATAGTTTTCGCAGCGCACGCGATGTAAGGAATTTTTTAGGTAATTTTTTTACACCTTGGATTACATTATTGAAGTTTTAGTAAGGATCCCTAATTTTTTTTTAAATTTAATAAATAATTGTGCAGCTTTTTAATGGTAAAAGAATTTTTGAAATCGGTTCAATAGTTCTTGAGTTTACTCAAATACAAAAATACAAATAAGTAAAGATGTATGGAAATCTGCCCGATTTATTAACATTCATGCTCACTGCTCCGCTCCCTTTTGTAGTATCGTAATGTTATATAGCCTATGTTACTCCTAGATATTGTAGCTTTCTATAGGTAAAAGAATTATTGAAATCGGTCCAGTAGTTTCGGAGCCTATTCGTTACAAACAAACAAAAAAACAAATCTTTCCTCTTTATAATATTAGTGTAGATCATTGGAGTCGTACAAGGTTTTCTTCCATCAAAATGGACGTTTCCTTATTTTTTTTTTCCTATTAACTCTTTTATTATGTTATATAATTCCAACTTAGTAAGTTTCTTTAACAACTTCGAAGGATCTGTAACAAAAGAAAGCAACAATCCGTCTCTGAAAACCAGCGCTGTCAGCCTGCACTACAAGGCGGACAGCATTAAGCTGAGAGGCGGCCATTATTCTACCTGGCTATTTCTGATGCATGTGCATATGATGCTGAAATGTGCATATCTTATGTATGCTAGGTTTGAATAAAAATATTTTCTTTCTTTTTCTTTTCTTTACAATGCGAAATTTTCATATTCAAACACTCTTCACCCTAAATCTTCAAAATTCTTGAATTAAAAAATGTGAACATATTATGTGAACAGTTTTATTGCATTTTCATGTAGACAAGTCTTAATTATATGCTAACATAAAAAGTGAGATGAGACAAGGTGAGACAGTCAGTTAAATTCACTACGATATCTGAAATTTAGTAAGAAATCGGGTAGTAAAAAATAGTTTTTTATTGACCTAGTAAGTGAGGAAATCGGGGAAAAAACTGCATTAAATTAAGTTTATAAAAGTGCATACCTTCTACTGCCATATCCAATCGATGTTTTACTTGTAGTCCACTACATAAAGCCATGGTAGCACATAGAGTTTGCAGTCATAAAGGAAAACGCTGAGAACAAAGATATTCGATTCCGACAACGACTGAGTTCCGACTGGTCTGGTGGTCATACAACCGGTGTGAGGACATGGGGGGTGCTGCCTCTCAATGAACCGGTTATTAGGCTTCACCAAATAACCATTTGTAGTGTCATTATATTCAATTTGTGATTTTGACTTATGACCGGGTTTTTGGGTCCAATACTTCTACGTGCGCCGTCTCAATTAACGGGTTATAATTTGATCCAATGCGGAAATTCTCTCACCATCTTCGTTGCCCAGGGTACACCGCGTGCAGGTTTCTGATCAAGCACCCAAAAATTACTACCTACCCTACCTACATACCTCATGCAGTTACCCAATAAAGTTACATTCTAAACAGGTAACAAAGTTCATTCATTTAGTAATCATTTTAGTAAATAAATTTCATCAAAGATATCTCTAGTGTTGAAAAGGTATCTGATGGTTCCTTGAGTAAAAGTGCTGTGTCTGCTTGCATTGAATATATAAGTTAAGATTTTGTGGACTTCCTTTCATTTAATTTACCATATTTCTTAGACAGATTTGATCCTTATGATTGACACTATCGATTGATGCCATAAAAATACAGAATGTTACTTTTTCGGATTTTAGTCGGTTCGATTACCGGGTGTGGCAAGCGAATTTAAAAAAATCTTTGAATGCAGTTTTGTTTCTTTTTAAAAATAAAATGATATCTCCTTTAAGTAAAATGAGCCAACTTAAGGATTTAAGGCACTTTCCCTCCATGCGGCATTGCCGTGGGACGCCCTGTATAGTGATGACAGTGAAAGGGCAGCCTTAGATGTTGATTCGCTGTGTGTTCAAAGCAGTCATCAAGTTTGGCGAGAAGTATATCCAGCCATCTAGACTACTCTAAGCCTGTGGGGTGCTGTTTTATTTCATAAATATTATCTCCAAAAAATTTATAAGTAAAACTCTTTGTAGGGTGGCGGCACCAATTATCGGCCATGTCAACATTTTTTGACCTTTGATTGATTGTAATTTTATGGTTTATAGCATTTGCTTTCTTGCAATGCCTTTTTTGGGTAGAGGGATACTGAAACTCCATTACTACATTCGCAAAATTACCAATTCTTTGTTATTTTTGAAAATATAGATGTTTTTTTCCGAGTATGTCGATTTCCCTTAATATCGGCCTCTTACACCCTAATTTCTGCCGCCTGTGACCCTAATATCGTCATACCTTTTCCAACGTGAATTTAGGTCTATAAAACTAAGTAAAGTAAAAAAATATTACGTTTTATATTCCAATTCAGGTTCAAATAATTTTTTTAACGCTTATCTATCATTAATTTGTCTTTTTTTTATATCTCAGCCTTAAAAATTACAGTAATTGCTGTTATTATAAACTTGATCACAATGATTAAAAAAATTTAAGATAAATAAAGATTTCCAAAATATATTATTATAAAGAAAATATATTATTAGATAAAGTCAAAAGAAAACTTGACTTTCTTTGAAGGCTTTTCAATTTAAATGCACTAAACAGTGACGGCAAGTAAAATCTTCTATAGCCACATCAATATAATTTTGCCCACGATCAACTGTATACTTTAAGGCCGTTTGGAGCATATGTCACATTCAATATTTTTTGGCTTCATCTTCTTCGACATCATTAATTAGTTCTACTTCACAGCCACCACAAAAAAAATTCTCCTTTTCTTTTTGAGAAGGTAAATCATGAGGTCAGTTACGCTGTCCTTTAATATTCTCTTCTTCTATTCTAATACTCTTCTTCTTTTATCTACTAGTTTTGTTTTATTTGACTGGTTTATGTTTTATATTCTATTTTCCAGATTTTTCTTTCTCTCTGTATCTATTCTTCCAGGTAGTCTATCTTGTAAAGTGGTGCTGGGAATTTCGTATTGTCGAAATGCTACTCTTCTTCTACTTCATCCTATCATTTTCCCAGTCGCAACCGAAGCTTACACCTTGGATTCTGGAGTCCGCATTGCCAGTCTTAACTGCGGATTTGGCTAGACCTCGATATTTTCCGCGAAGCGACTTCCATCTATACTCCACAACCCCAATGGTAACATTAGACAATATCGAAGCATTGCATTACTGCCTGCTTCTTTGAACGGAATTTACTCCATCTCTTATTCTACTACGGTCATAGAAACTATAGGGGTCAAAGAACCTATAGGGGTCATAGAACCTTTAGGGGTCATAGGACCTTTAGGGGTCATAGAACCTATGGTCATATAACCATAGGTTTGAAACGTTTCTCTTTTTGTTGGGACGACATGATTATATTATTGATTAAATTAAAATACTTAAGTATTTGTTCATTTTGCACCACGTTCCTGTTTATTGTAAAGTTCGAAGGTTGTAGGAAAGTAAGTACCCTATACAAACTAAGGTGGCCGTTATTACGCATCGACTTTCTAGATATCGGCCGTAGCTGGCAAAAAAATTTTTAGGCGGCCGATGTTAGGATCTGGTGCTCAAACAGAGCTGCTATTTCATTTTTAACCTTATTAATGTTACTGCTAACATATAAAATAGCTAAACATACAGTTTAGTGTTTTCATGCATTTCCCCAATATCGACCAGGTGGCCGATATTGAGATTTATCCGAAATAAAGATCCCTAATCTCGACCCCACGATTATTTCATAAAAAGTACAAATAAATTTAAAAACACACTACCAAAACGGTACTTCGACTGTTTTTCTTTAATAAAAAATAATATAAAATACCATAGGTATATTTGATTACTTTCAAATACTTTCCCACTCAGTGCGTCGACTCCGGGATTTGACTCGGTATTGCCACAAAATCACACCCGTCGATACCTGCGCGTGCTCTATTGCCACCTGAACGTTCAAATGTGGAGGTACCCGCACCAAAATATGGGATGTTATTCGTACGGATATAGAGTCGCTTTTTGCATAAAAACTATCATAATTTTAGGGTTATTTTCATAGTTATGTTTCATTTTCTCGAAAAGGCCGATATTAGGACGTGGCCGATACTAGGAGACTTCACCCTACCTAAGTATTAAATTGTAGAATGACATAGTAGGTTTGAATTTTATTCGATTAGGGTGATCGTCACTGAAGATCCGATGAAGAGGCTGAAAAGGCTGAGATGTTAATGGCACTTTGAAACGTAAATTAATCAAATAAAGTGGTACCATTTAGACATCGAATACTATACATAGAAACTAACTTGTCTCTGAATAAAGCCAACAACAATCTAGATAGCCACCGCAAGTTTGGTCCGTGACTAGTAACCGCCTTACCCTTCGAAGAACTTGGAAACCTTGGCAGCGAAAATATCATTGATACCCAGTATGTCCATTCAGAGCAGAGTCCATGAAAAAGTAAAAATTGTGGAACTTCGTAAACTTACCATGATTAATGATGAAATCCAGCCCAAAACATGCGAACTCAGGTTCATTGAATGGATTGTCATTGGTGAAATAAAATTAAAGTAAACATTATTAAATAAAACGTGATAATGTTTTAAAGCCCGTTTCTGCCATTGGTCAAATCTGCTCCAAGTAGTCTCGTCAACGTGAATGGAATGCTCTGACCACTGAGCTACCCAGCCTCGCCCGGAGCTTATCCAAATTTTTCTATACATCCATCTTGGGGCGACGGTGATATTCATTATTTTGAATACTTATAATTATAGGTACAGTACATAGTTGTGTACTCATGTCTGTTTATCACCGAAGGGCCGAAGGGGTAGGCAGCATTGATGACATTTCGCATGTAATAGGATGCAAGTCCGCTGAACTCACCAGACTCGCACCCTATTACCTACGTTGAAAAATATGGAGATAAAGTAAGAAAAAAAAGATCGGTTCTTCAAATTATGATGTTGCAAAACTTTGAGTCTAAATGGTATTAACAAGTCCATTATGTGAGTGCGTAACTGCGTATACACATTACACATAACCGAAGTTAGAGTATAATCGAGCCCAAACAATCAAAAACTCCGTCTTCATGATGAAACATGATTTATAAATCTCTCGAGGGCTGAGGAGTTTTCGCTTCGAGAACTCTCGACCAGAAACCCTGGTGATTGTATACCTACTATGTATTCCGGAATTCCCTCGGAATGGGAATAATTAAAATCAAACAGTCTGCGAAGCGTAATCGGGTTCAGCTAGTAAATCATATTTAAAATTTTGTTGCAGTTTCGAACTACTTCTAGCTCCAAGCTTTTTCTAACTAACTTCTAGCTAACTTCTTAGCGACTACAGTATGGGGTTCTTCAAGATGGGCATTAGAAGGTTTTACGGGGTCGGCAGCGTGAGTGTGACGCTCCTGGTGTTGCATACGTCCATAGGCCACGGTAACCACTTTCCATCAGGTGGGCCATGTGCGTGTCTGCCACCTGAGTTGTATATAAAAAAAACTAATTTTGCATTAAAGAACTGAAATTAATAAAAAATAAGTTACAAACGAAGCTAAGTGTGTATTGCGGTCACAGAACTAATAAAAAAAACGCCTCTTATTAGTTCAGGGATTAAATTTATTTTCGTGCGTAGAATCAGGAAAAATCTCTGGGTTCGAATTCGTGGGTAGAGTTTCGTGGGTTCAGAACGGAAACACTCGACAAGTGGTAGTAAATTAAGGAATCGACAACAAACGACGTTTTCACGTCAGTCATAAATTCCTTTATCAGTGTAGACCTACAAAAATACCACATACACAGATACACTGTGTAGGTAACTTATTTTTATTTTCAAGCTAAAGATGGAAATAATTTCAAATCGGCTTAAAGAGCCTTCTACTGTACATAATTATCTAAGTAGACGTTCCGCTTAGATTTTAAGTGATACGTTTCTAAGTGAGACGTTTCACTTAGATTCTAAGTGAAACGTCTATTATTGGCGTCTCTTAAACAACCTTAGGTCGAAACCACTCTCGAGCCATTTATTTATTACACGCTTCTTAAGAAGAACGCAGTTATACGTATAGTATAGGTTTGTGAAGTATAAGATGTTCACTCCTCGGGTGCCCATTCCAGGCTTCAATGTAATGCGATTGCTTCAAAGTTATTCATGCAACTAAGAGCAGTTTGGGCTTCGTCACGCGTTATCGGACAGTGGCACTATTCCTTGATTAGGAGGGAGATTCGACGGCCGCAGCGGTTGATCAGCAACTCGTAGAAATATGACTGTGTGAGCAGATCTGTCATTTACTGCGACTTCCTCGTAACATCAATAACTCCATCATTTGAAAGTAATTACATGTACCTCTTTAACTGAAAGAATTTGCCGACAATGAAGGAGTTAGTAGTCTTCTTAGAAAAACAATGTAAGTGTTAGAAAATAGAACAACACTGATAAAATAGGTAGACTCTTGGTTGTCGTGAACGCGTGCTTCTTAGTATCCGGCATTTCTTTTGTTTGAAAGATGGTTTAGTCGAGAGTGTTCTTAGCTATGTTTCATAAAAATCAGTTCAGCCATTTGAAAAATATGAGGAGTGAAAGTGGCAATGTAAAATCTAATGTTATCAAATATACCCGTGTTGGGTATCAAATGAAAGGATCACGATACAGCAAGTTTTATGGAAATCGGTTAAGCGGTTACCTATAAAAACCATGAAATAAAAAAATAAAAATTTAAAAAACTCCCGACCCAAAAAGAACCTATAAAAAGTATAATAATAACTATTACATTATGACCTACCCTAAGTATTGACTCTTTTGTCATTTGTCTCGTCGGGGGACCGCCGTCTGACCGTCAGGGGGGTATAGAGCATACCAAGGTACTTAGCGGTCCCCCGACGAGACAAATGACACAAGGGTTAATACTTAGGGTAGGTCATAATGTAATAGTTATTATTTTATAAGTTCTTTTTAGGTCGGGGGTTTTTTAAATTTTTAATTTTTGTATCCGTCAGAATGGCGGGTGTATAACTTCAAAATAGGTCAAAAATGTGTCATATAAATTTACGAAAAATGTACGTTTTTGTACAAAAATATGTATAAATGTGTCGCGCGTATTTATTACGCGTACGTTTCTGTACGCGTAATAAATATTTTAAAGTGAGCCGCCATCCTGATGTCAGGTGGGCGGGTGAATTCTAATACAACTATTTTTTTTTAATTGGCATTACGAATTGAATGTACGTAAATTGTATGTATAGGAACATTATTTAAAAATTTCTTAAATGTTATGCAAGCACGGTATGGTAAAACGCACGTGAGCCGCCATACAAGACTTACTTATTGTTATTGATTCCTTTTGAACTTCAACGAAGCAAGTCTTTTTGTTGTTAATGATGGACTATGGGTGCGATTAAGATACCTATCTGGCGCCAAAATAAAAGGATTTATCAGCAAAATAGTAGATCTACCACCGCCAAAATTAGCCCTGAGAATCGACGTCGCGTCACAGTTTTCGCTAATGTTACACATTTAATGAAACTATTTATAACACCCCTAGTGTGACTTATTGTTTACAAGAGCGACGGCCGCCTGGACCCCCAAATCACAAGGGGAAATCTCCGCCAGAGCCACATTAGTCAATCAGCAGATATAGCAGATGATCGCGTGTGGTAGTGCCCCGTAGATCTTTGATGGGACACCCTGTTTGAACATACCGTCCCAGCACTCCCAGCGTACCTACATAGGTACTAAGTATGTATATAGCATGAACTGTGAGGATGGTGAGTAATGTTAAATTTATTTTTCAGATGTTGCTATGGAGCGCCATCCCCTGAAGTCTTCACTTCCTAACATGGGTTCTACTTATCAGTCTGTTTACAAAAAGGTAAGTGAATAAATTCATTTTAACAAAAAAGTTTAACCGACTTCAAGAAACGAAAAAGAGGCACTGAAAAGCGAAAAATAACTTAATTTACAGACTTACTGAATTATTAGAAGTCGGTGCCAGCCAACTTTGTTTGTTGTGTCTGAACTACTATGATGCAATCAATTGAAGTATGGCCTCTCTTGGGCTAGGCACCGACTTATTACCCGGCTGAAAAATATATAACCCTTCTTGGTTATACATATATTTTTCGCGCATATCTTGTATATCTGTAAAATAAATTATTAAAAATAAAAAACCCAACTGATATTAAACAGATCGAAACAAGATGCAAGTTTGATAGCAGACGGTACCCATTAATGTTTATCCGGTTTATAATTTATTCTTCAATCGGGTTTTTTATTTAGGTACAATTTTTTGTGAGTATTTTTATTATTTAGTGCCTAGGACAAATGAGTCGTATTGTTTTAAATTTGAATTCAGAATACCACACGACATGGGGCTACGCCTAACAAGTCCGGTATGCGCCTTGATGAAGGCAGTTGATTTTTGAATAAAAAACATGTTTTATCAAATAAAGGTTTCATTATCAAATGAAGGTTTAATTATCAAATGAAGGTTTAATTATCAAATGAAGATTTAATTATCAAATAAAGGTTTAATTATCAAATAAAGGTTTAATTATCAAATAAAGGTTAATTTAATAACGCGTGTTCCCTCCATGGGCATCTACGAGAGCTCTCATACGATTAGGCATAGAGTTTATCAACCGTTCTATGAAATTTTGAGGGATCATCTCCCATTCCTCTTCTATGGCAGTTTTCAACTCCGGCATCGTCTGGGCAACTGGCTGACGAGCCCTAACACCTCTTTTTAGCTCGTCCCACATGTGCTCAATCGGGTACATGTCTGGGCTTCTGGCTGGCCAGTCCATAACTGTGATGTTCCAATCCCGAAGATATTCCCTGACGATGCCGGCCGTAAGGGCTCTTGCATTATCGTGCATAAAAAGGAAATTTGGGCCCACATGATCCACGTGTGGCATCACGTGAGGTTCTAAGCACTCAGGAATGTACCTTTCAGCATTTAATGTTGGCAGCTGTGGTCCCGTAACAACCTCAAGTTGAGTTTTGCCGCTCGCGGATATACCGCCCCAGACAGTCCATGAGCCACCGCCATAAGCAACCCTCTCTTGAAAGCAGCATTGTGCAAAACGCTCTCCCTTACGGCGGTAGACCATCTTCTTTCTATCATTGCCATGTAACGCAATTTTAGACTCATCAGGAAAGAGTACACGGCTCCAATGCTGCTGAGTTCAATTTAAATGAGTGCGCGCGAAAAGCAGACGCGCTGTTCGGTGGGCTTGCGTTAGTTTGGGGCCATTAGCTGGTTTGTGTGGTACCATATCGCGTTCTTTTAACCTTCTCCGAACAACAGTTCGAGCGCTCACAGATACTCCGTGGAAGTCGCGAAGGTAAGGTGACGATTTCTCAAGCTGGTCGTCACGATGAATCGAGCCTGCTTTTCAGTTGTGACCCGAGATCGAGGCCTTCCTTGGCGACGAACAAAGCCGCCAGTCTCTAGGTACCACCGATAAACATTTCGGACCGCAGATCGACTTAAATTAAGTTGAGCACTCACATTTCTTTGGCAGTATCCGGTCTGTATAAGTGCCACAGCTTGGGCGGCGACTTCAGGCGAAGTATCCATAGATTATTGATAGAACCTCAATGTTGATTGACTAAAAAGACTGCATAAAAACTATTTGCTCGACCTAATATAAATTTTTAGCTAGGACTAAACGAAACTGAAAATGCAAGGTGGGCCAATGAGTCCACAAGTGTATAATATAACCTCCTTATCGTTTAAACTACGAAAATAAATAATTATTGGCGAATTTTGACCACCCCATGGGCCACTACTTATAAGTTCACGTTTTGATGATGATGATGATGTCGTTGACGATGACACGCACGTTGGAAGACAACTCCCATGTTAGAATTTTCTATTAATACTAAAAAATAATATCACCGTCATTATGTTGATCTTGATACAGGTAATTACTTCTTAACATGGACATTAGGTGATTCCTCCTGAGTATTGTAGCACTAAACCAACGGACACCTCTGTCTGCATTATTTGAATATAATTTTACCGAAATATTTCTTTATCTACAGATTTTTTATAGACTTTAAAAATAGATTTTACATTTTAAAACTCACGTTATTTGCATTTGGCGCCCTTCATTAGGGGTCGCAACTGACAGCGCTGTAATCATTAGGTATGATGCGAGCGCTACCCGAACTAAAGTAACGCGGTGAGGCTTCAATAATCTATGGTGGAAATGCCCGTCGCCGTCCCCAGCCGCTATATTGATTTTTCGCGGCGAGCTCAGTCGAGAAAACCTTCTACGGTATTGCACCTCTCTCGAGTCGTGCAGTTCGGTCGCGCTGAAAGTAAACCTTTCTCCCTTTTCTAATACAGAGATAAGGCATTGTGAGTGACAATTGAGCGGACTATTTGTTTTGAAACATTATATGTGAGTAAAACACTTACAATAAACATTTTCTATTTTGCCTAAGGGAAATAAAGTGTTTTGCTTTTGAACGTGGGAAACAACAGGCTGCTCCACTGCACCGAGTTTTAGGAACATAATATCTATTATGTTATTATGTTAATTTGTTATTTATAGTTTTACATTTAATTCGTCGTTTTATTTATTTTTATGTTGCAATACAGACCTTTTATTTAAATTCTTTTATTATTTTTTATGCACATTACCAGTTACATCTTATAGTGTTATATTCAAGGGGATACTTCAAAAATCGACTCCAGAGACGTGATGTAAGCGCTAATAGTTTTTATAAAAAAAACCCTGTATAGGAATTTAGGTAGGTGCGCTAAGTACGATTCATAATATATATATGTTTCAAAAAGGAATTAGTGCATATAAAACTACCGCGGTGGGAACGGGATAATGAGAATATACCTATGTACCTAGAACTTAATATTTTTTTCTATCCAGATACATGACTGCGTATTTCGCTTCTTTCTAAAATTTATTAGCGTGTATACTAGATTGAAATACAGACAAGGCATACCTACCTACATTAGAAGCAGTAGTATATGGAAGAGTGCCACCATGAAACATTGCAAAACACATGATAGTTAAGTACATGCACTTAACTAAGGTCGTTATGAAACGGATGGCATGTTCCGAAAGGCTATATATTGATATAGGAAGAATTAGTTTCATTATGAATATCGAGAATTTTGTGATAAAATAAAATAAATTTAGCGGCAAACGAAGATTCTTTCTACCTGCCCGGCAAGAGGAAAGGGATGAGCTCATACAATAAATAACGGAAGCGTGTCCATAAGGTATGATGCGTCAGCAGTTGTCGTATGCGGTCGGCTAAGGAATCATACCTACCTATACACAATTTGAATGCGCCGAACGTCATTGATCCGTAATGGCGCTACCTGCACTTTGCGCTTCTGCGGCTTTCAACATCGGCGTTTAGAATCACCTCCAGCCCTAGCTGCGTAATATGCCCAACCAGCGCATCCACATGATGGCAAGATTATTGGTGTATAGGCGAAATTCTTTTCTTGTGTGTTTTTAAGCGTTGTGGCTTGTGGCTCAGAATGTCAACTTCCCAAAATGTCCCCTGGTACCAAAATGTCAACTTCTCATAATGTCCCTTTCCCAAAAATGGACACTGCCCACCCCGACTCGGATAGGTCAGGTTAGAAGGCTAAGGCGGCAGCGGAGCTTAGCGGAGCTCCCGCGTTAAACGTATTTGTTTCTTAGAAAACCAATGTAAGAGAATACTTTATTTATACACTATCTACATACATATAATAGTACATTATGGTACAAGTGACAACAATCATCATACTCACGCGTGCTATATACGACGTTTTACAACACACTTGCGAATAAAATAATACTACAAATACTAAATAAATAAAACTACAAATTAATTCGTTTTCCTATGTGCGCGCATCTAACAATGGCGGTCGGCCACATTTAAAAAAAAATGAGGATTGAATTTAACTTTTTTTACTGTTTTTTTTTTCTGTACTTAGAGAAAAAAAAAAGTTAAATTTGAGTGAACATTTTGTTCATTAAACAAGTATTACAAGTTGAAATTATTTATTTAAATACGAAAATGCATCAAATGAACATACAATAGGCATAATAATTTATTCGTACTATTAAACACGTTCTTTTTTGTATCGAAACTTTTTAAGAACATAGAAACTTACCTATAAAATTTAAAAAAGAATCTATAACTCACTTGTGAATAATAGCAATGAAAAAGTCACAGTTTGATAATAAGTGTCATTACGTGCCTATTTGCGGTGAAATAATAGCACTTTTATGAGCAGGTATGTTGTAAAGGAATTTATGGTTGATGTGAAAATGTCTTTTGTTGTCCATTGACTAATTTACTACCACTAGTCTATCGCAAACCCAGATAATAACCCTGTTATGTATTATGTATTTATTAATATTGTAGTTCTGTGACCGCAATACGTACGAAGTTTTCTTTGTAATCATATAGATACCTATATGATTACAAAGAAAACTTTGCGCGTATTGCGTACAAATCCATACTAATATTATATATGTGAAAGTAACTCTGTCTGTCTGTTACGCTTTCACGCCTAAACCACTGAACCGATTTTGATGAATTTTGGTATAGGGGTCGATTAGACCTCGAGAAAGGACATAGGCTATGTTTGGTCGCGATAACCGACATCCACGCGGGCGGAGCCGCGGGCAAATATATAATATACTAGCTTTTGCCCGCGGCTCCGCCCGCGTGGATGTCGGTTATCGCGACCAAACATAGCCTATGTCCTTTCTCGAGGTCTAATCGACCCCTATACCAAAATTCATCAAAATCGGTTCAGTGGTTTAGGCGTGAAAGCGAGACAGACAGACAGACAGAGTTACTTTCACATTTTTATTATTAGTAGGGATTAGGCATATAAGGTGAATGTGGTGTAAGGCCCTATTGAGATCTTCGGGGTTCAAGCTACCTCAACTACTAGCCGGTCCACCAGCTGATTAACGCGCGAGACGCAAACTATCGTCCCAGGGTTGGGAGTTTGGTTATCTTTGCCGTAATAGTCAACATAAGCCAAATGAATGCATGCGGTTGCATCCAAAGTGCATGCTTTGAATGCCACTGGAATGATGATGATAATAACTTATGTGAATTGTGAATACCATGTGGGTACCCAGGAGGACCTCACTCTGCTCGTCTCTGCCCGAAGTTAAGAATTTTAGAACACACGAATAATATGTATTGTATAGAATTAGTTTTTCAAATTAATCAATTACCGAACATTTTTATTACGCAACCACAGGTCTTAATTTTATAATATTTTTATTGATTTTGAAATTGTCCACGTAACACGGCACAGCTATTAATTTCTAAATAAAGTTATACGAAAAGCCTTTCAAAGAAAAAGTTCTTTGAAGCTTACAACTACCAACGCAAATGATGAAAGCTTCACTTGTACGGCTTACATCTTGTACCGGCATTAATAAGAAATTACGTACCTAATCAAATATTGAAATTCTACGATCAAACCTTTCGTTTTTATGAAATTTCTATAAAAAGCGCCAGTGACTCAATAAGAGAGGGGGGTTGAATGCTCGTTGCGATTTCATTATCAGATAGGGGTTACAAGTTGGAACTCCTAAATCTGACTTGTATATTATTATGTAACCTACAAGTTGTCTAAAATATTATTGACCATAACTTCATTATGCAGATCTCCGGTAGGTATAGAAGTACAAATAGGAATATGATATTACTTATAACTTACTTATTACGAGTAGGTACTTAGAGATAAGTCGAGAACTACACAGATTTTCAAAAAAAAAGGTCATTTTTAAGGGCTCAGTTGCTTCCTGACCATGATCGTTGACCATCTTGAGCTCACTTCCCCGCAATTCACGAGAATATCGGCAATAATCTGTAGTGCTCGATTTGGGATTACTTATTACATCAGTAGTTATGACGACATAATATTGGAGGTGTTGCAAGTGTTGCAACATTTACTGATGAATTGTGACAAGAATAATATTGACTGGAGGCTCTACTTAAAGAACTTCTATTAAATTCATTTGGTATAGTTTTCTTACATAGTACCTACATACCTACACAGCTCAGTCCCAAATTCAAACTAAGTACATAAGTTTAGAATAACGAAATCTATACTCTATACTAATACATAATATTATAAAGAGGAAAGATTTGTTTTTTTGTTTGTTTGTTTGTTTTTTTGTTTGTAACGAATAGGCTCCGAAACTACTGGACCGATTTCAATAATTCTTTCACCAATAGAAAGCTACACTATCTGGGAGTAACATAGGCTATATAACATCACGCTACTACTAAAGGGAGCGAAGCAGTGAGCATAAATGTCAATAAATCGGGCAGATTTCCATACATTCTTTACATTTGTATTTTTGTATTCGAGTAAACTCAAGAACTACTGAACCGATTTCAAAAATTCTTTTACCATTAGAAAGCTGCACTATCACTGACTAACATAGGCTATAATTAATTTTCAAAAAAATAGGGATCCTGGATAAAACTTTAATAATGTAACCCAAGGTGTAAAAAAATGACCTAAAAAATTCCTTACATCGCGTACGCTGCGAAAACTATTGAAGATAGAACAAAATAATGTACTGTAGAAATGTATAACTTAAAAAGGTCTACATAAAAGTCCGCGACAGCATATGTCTATCTAATAAGGGTAGCTCACAATAACCATTTTTATCTTTTACAAATTATAAAAAAAATATGTGTCATTTTCGAAGCTATTTTTAACAATATAGTGTTAAGCCTTATCTGACCAAATACGTTAGATACATTGTACATTTAATGTAGATCAAAATTGCCCCTTACACTGTATAATTATAATGAATATTTTAGAATCTATTGCAGTATGAATGTAACGCGCGACGATATAAATTCAAGCCGAAATGCCGATCAAAGTCAGACCACGGAATCTATACCTTTATATTAATACTTATCTAAATAAATCGTTTGGTATTTAAGATTGTTTCAATACCTGTTGATTACTTTTTGAATTATTGAAATCGGACGTTCTATTCAAAAGATATTACGAAATTATAAATAATGTCAATAAATCCGGTAAATTACCATACATTATTTGAAAACTAATTATTATTACGGGCATGGGCTAAAAGGGTGCAACCACGGGTGTTCAAAGTATTTCACGAGCAGATGCAACGGTAACGGGATCCGAATGCGGGATTGGAACCTCCATGTGATGCATCCTGGGTAACGGAGGCATTAACGCCCCTCACCCAGGGGAGGCGCTACCGCCTACGGCAAATACATACAGCAACGGGAGCAGCTCTATAGAGGGCTGTTCAAAGGCTTCCCACATGTCCCTCTGACTACGAGGAGGCCCAGTAGAGAGCAGGAAAGGGAAGGGCTGGTCACCGAGCGCGGACGTGAGGATTATAGGTCCGGCCTCCTGTCATCCCTTCACGCCCGTCTCCTCCCTTTCCGGAATTCGATGGGACATCGTGCTTCCCATTTCTGAGAGGGCCATCTTAAAATTGTAGATGGCCCAGGGTCAGCCGGGGGGTGCGGAAAATGCCCTAGGCAATTTTACACTCCAGCAACTGAAGACCCGCGACGGCATGCTGTTTAGTGGGTCCGAATTCCACATGGTACTCCTGATGGCTGACGGGGATGGTATCCGAGGCAATTTTAGCACGAAAGAAAAGTTTGTACGGAATCCGAATTCCACGCGGGCGGAGCCGCGGGCAACAGCTAGTCAAATATAATATTGTTAGACCGTGTGCTTGCCGTCGAATACGAGGGTTACCTACTTCCTTACTTCATCTTTATCCGTCATAGTATCGTATAGCCCCCACAACTAGTTGAACTGACGTCCGGAAAAATATACCTACAAAATAACTTACCATTAGTGTATCGATATGTGAGATCGGGCCCTCCTAATACAGGCATCATTTGCTTACCAGGGGGGTCCAACTACTATTGTCATAAGTAAGTTTTAAGTGAATAAATGAATCTGAATCTGAATCTGCATGAGGAAGGTGGAGGAAAAATCACTGCGGCATTTTCCAGACGTCAATTCACAATAACAATTCCTTAAAACTAAATGTGGATGAATGAACATTTGTCTCGTGTCAAATGTATTAATTTCCAATTCACTCAAAAAACCAAATAAATTGGGCCAAGTGCGAGTCGGACTCGCCCATGAAGGGTTCCATAGTAGCAAAGGCGAAAATTACGGTTTATGACGTATTAAAAAAACTACTAACTGGATCTCGTTCAAACCAATTTTCGGTGGCAGTTTGCATGGCAATATACATCATTTATATTTCTTTTTAGATTTACCGTTCTCTTATTTTAGAAGTTAGAGGGACACACACACACATTTTTCCTTTGGAAGTGTCTCTCGCGCAAACTATTCAGTTTAGAAAAAAAGTATGTTAGAAACCTCAATAGCATTTTTAAAGAACTATCTATAGATACCCCACACGTATTGGTTTGATGAAAAAAAAATTTCAGTTCGAAGTATGGGGACCCTAAAAAGTAATGCTCTTTTTCTATTTTTGTGTAAAATTCTTAATGCGGTTCACAGAATACATCTACTTACCAAGTTTCAACAGCATAGGCCTTATAGTTTCGGAGAAAAGTGGCTGTGACATACGGACGGACAGACAGACGGACGGACAGATATGACGAATCTACAAGGGTTCCGTTTTTTGCCATTTGGCTACGGAACCCTAAAAATGAATCCCTAAATGTGTTGCTAAGCGCAAGTCTCGAGAACGGCTGAACAGATTTCGCGAATTCATTTTTTAGAATATTCCTTAAAGTACGAGGATGGTTCTTACGGGGAGAAAAATTTAAAAAAAAAGAATCGACTGTTAGTAGGCGGTACGAAGTTCGCGAGGTCAGCTAGTAATAAATATAAACTAGCTGTCCCGGCGAACTTCGTACCGCCATATTTTGCCCGTTCCTGCTGCACCTCTTTTCTCACCCTTTAAACCTTCCCTGGACAGCCACGAATATTTCAAGACTAAAATTAGCCAAATCGGTTCAGCCGTTCTTGAGTTATAAACTAACAACGAAAAGTGGCATTGATTTTTATATATTAAGGTGCGTACAAATTATATAGCATGACATGTTATAAAACAATGTTATATAACATGTTTCAGTAATGTAGACACTGAAGTTATAAAACATGTTAAGCTGGTCCACATTTGTATCATTTGCCCGATCCGATCAACGTATCCGTATCGGCGACGCGTATCATAATCGCATATGTGGACGGGTGATGATACGCGTATCACTGATATATACATTGTGATTATGTATATATCAGTGATAGTGTATATATACATACTGATATATACATTATATTATGGGCAAATGATACAAATGTGGACCCAGCTTTAGTGAGTTATATAACACTAGCCTTCCGCCCGCGGCTCCGCCCGCGTGCATCTCGGTTAACGCGACCTTTGCTCATATCTTCGGTTCTACGCAACCGATTGCGATCAAACAAACGTAAGACTTTAAGTCTGAGTAAGCCCTTTCTAACAAAAAAACCGCATCAAAATCCGTCCAGTATTTTTTGCGTCCATCTCGGACAAAAAGACAAACAGACAAACAGACAGGATATTCAAAAAAAAAAATTTTCGTGTTCAGTATCGTTAACATAACATAACCCAAGTATTTTTTTTTAAATATCTTCAATGTACAGACACGACCACCTTTACAATTATATAATAGTATAGATTGTTTTTATTTTAAAAGCACTGCAACGTCCAACGAAATTGTTATACAACATTGTTATATGACATTGTTAAATCTAATGTGTACAGTATTGTTAAATGTTGCAAAGTTATAAAACAATGTTAGATAATGTGGACGTGTTATAAAACACAAGTTATACAATATGTTACATAATCTGTACGCACCTTTAGAGATTAAGAGATTAATAATGTCATCCGCTACATAGTCATTATTACCTCATTACAGATATATAATTTATTGATTTATTAATAATACAACATCGAATTTACTGTTTTATTTATTACTGTTATTTGTAAATTATTAATTATCATAACATAAGACATGATGAAATTTCAATAGGGGGTTGCAGAAAATGTGTCATAGCGTGCCTTCCTCAAGGAGTGGACACATAGGGAGAGGTCCAAGGAGGCAAAACTGTCGTGATGTATTTTATAACGGCCCCTTACGCGCGATCGATGTCCCAGCAATTTGTCAAATTGCAACAACCGCGTGTGCAGCCCAGTAAGTGAGTACCGAGTATGCAGATGTACGCTTTCCGCCGGCCGGAGGGGTCGTTTGGATCTAGATTATTTGATTTCATTAAAATTGCATCGGACTGTCATTATGAAATACAAACTGCTGTGTGCATCTGTTCACCAACTGGATTGCGTAAATATTTTATAACTATATTTTTTTATGGCATGTATTTAACGCGGCGACAAATTAATCCGAAAAGCAGTTAGTAAAAATAATAGGTTGGCAGCTATAGTGAAGAATCATTTTATTCAATTTATGGGCGTCAAAATTACTGAATGTGGCGTACAAAAATACTAAGTGAGCTACTATTTCTGGATGGTTATAAAAAATAACCACGAAGGCTTAAGCGGTAGCTCTGCTCCTGCGTTAGCCTTCTAACCTAACCTATCCAAGTTGGGGCGCGCTATACTCGAATCCTCATAACTTCACAATGTAGCAACACACTTTCTGGATCACGGGTCACTCAGTATTTTAGTCGCCCACTCAGTATTTAAAGTAACTCATTATCAGTCATCCATTTATTATTATTGTCGCACGGTTTATAAGTATCCCTTTTTAGGGTTTCGTAGCCAAATGGCAAAAAACGGAACCCTTATAGATTCGTCATGTCTGTCCGTCCGTCTGTCTGTCTGTCCGTCCGTATGTCACAGCCACTTTTCTCCGAAACTATAAGGCCTATGCTGTTGAAACTCGGTAAGAAGATGTGTTCTGTGAACCGCATTAAGAATTTTACACAAAAATAACAAAAAAAAGCATTAAATTTTGGGGGTCCCCATACTTAGAACTGAAACTCAAAATTTTCTTTTTCATCAAACCCCTACGTGTGGGATATCTACAGATAGGTCTTTAAAAATGCTATTGAGGTTTCTAACATATTTTTTTTCTAAACTGAACCCCCCTCTAACTTCTAAAATAAGAGAATGACAAATCTAAAAAAAATATATGATGTAAATTGCCATGCAAACTTCCACTAAAAATTGGTTCGAACGAGATCCAGTCAGTAGTTTTTTTTTAATACATCATAAACCGCAATTTTCGCCTTTGCTACTACGGAACCCTTCATGGGCGAGTCCGACTCGCACTTGGCCGATTTTTTTATTGTTTTGTACATCGTTCATTGTAACTTCTTAATGTGATCTGTGTTTAAAAAACTAATATATTAAATTAGGAGCGAATTTTACCATTTACTTTATAGAAACCGCCACAGTGCGAAAACTTGAGAAGCTCATTTAGTTGTACTTGTATAGAATTATTTTCAATAATGAGTTCTTATAAACTAGGAACGAAATCCGTAGGTTCATAAATCCCATATAAGCATCTGGAGGAGATTTACCCTTTCAGAGAGGTGTCAGAACATGTAGCCATCAGTTGAGTTAATACAGTTTAATGTCGTTTCCAATAATAATGTATGGAAGTGGTCGTTTAATACATTGCTTCCCACTTAGTTTTGATTATGGTTCTATCTATATAAAATAATTATAAACGAACAGTGCTTGTATCATGTTTATTTATTCATTGGATCCATTGATATACCTACATATAATTGGATCTTAAAGAAATGGTTCAAATTTACAAGTCCTAAATGATTTCATAAATGCGCGGTTGCACAAGAAAAAAGCGTTGAGCAAAGCTCGATTAATTTATCTGAAGATTTTTTAGATTAGATTAGATAAGATTAATCTTTGTTGTACACAAATAAATTGCAGTACAATATACCATACTAGCTGTCCCGGCGAACTTCGTACCGCCATATTTTTCCCGTTCCCGCTGCACCTATTTTCTCATCCTTTAAACCTTCCCTGGACACCCACGAATATTTCAAGACTAAAATTAGCCAAATCGGTTCAGCCGTTCTTGAGTTATAAAATAACAACGAAAACTGGCATTGATTTTTATATATTAGATATAGATGTACAAATGGCGGCTGATCACAGCCAGCGATCTCTTACAGGAGTTACAGGCAACCTTTGGATGGACATATTTTAATTTGTCTTAACAACGATTTTCATGTTCCTTAAAAACGTTCAATATGATCTGGCTCGTTTCGTCAAACAGAATTGTGTCCCACATATCTTAATAAAGAGTATAGGTACCCATTTCCATTACAGTCGTCACTCGGTCCATTATTCTATAACCCTCAATAAAATATTATATTGGACGCCTCAACAGTTTGTTGCTGTGCCTGGAGCGATTTAATATAAATAGACCACTCTATTGTTGATTTACTGTGATGATTGGCTTAACTATATTTTAAGATAAATGGGACTATTGTCGTTATCCGGTTACATCTATCTGTGTATTTAGGGTAAACTGTAGTAGCTTATTTATAAATCAGAAAAAATAGTAAAAGGAGGGAAATATGTAGAATGTACAGAATGTTTTAAGACGGAGCAGATAGGGCAAGGGCAGTTACATTAACTGTCATAGTTACAGAAAAACGTTCCTAGGATCCATAACATTTTGAGATATTTAGAACTGTATTTACAGATTTTGCAAAATTTTAGCCTGCTTTTTTTGCCAATCGCTCCTATTTCTTGTCGGGATCAAAAGATTCTATGAAACCATTTAAAGGTATGAGAAGTACCTAGGAATGACAGAAATAATCAAATACGTTTCGCATACATTTTTAGGGAGAAACGACGCCTTGCCTCGTCTAAAAAAATACACCAGTATACAAACTAAAGTTAAGCAACATTGTTTAAGTAGTTCTTGTGGAGTAGTCGGTATTAATTTCTTCTCACCGCTCGTGCTACGCGTCATAGCTTCGTACTCGTTTTTGATCTCACTGTCTGCTATTCAAATAAAGCATCTTTCTGCAGGGTGCAAACACCACTAACGGCAGGGGCTTGCACTCGCCGGTTGAAGATGACCTAGTGGACATCACTGCGGGACTACAGCAAGCCGCTGGTCCTTCCAGTTCAACCACTACTCCGACAAACCACGGTACATTCCAACTTTACGAGCATAGTCAGCGGAACTCCACTGCAAGTGCTAATTGTAAGTACCTAAACATATCAACGTTACATACCGTTACCGTACCTTATACCTACTATCTATTTTTCTAGATCTATGCATGTAAGCAATGCAGATCTTCCATTTAATTCATTCTAGTACGTGAAAGTTATGCAATCACACAATTCAGATACAGAAAGTGTAGGTTAGTTTTCGAGTGATGTGGAAATTACCTACGAGGATTTCTAAGTGGTTCCAAGAACCTAATGTGGGTGGTTACCGGATGACATTGGAATAAATTTCAAGCTTAGAATAGAAAAATCTTTCTTAGGGTAAAGAAAGACTTGGCAAATATATTGCCATCGTTTCTTTAGTTCCTTATATTATTATAATCATGTATGTTATATTATTATAATGATGTAATTGAAATCGAAAAAAGAATGTAATGTATATTGCAATCATGTTTATTATAATAATAAAAAAACAGCATATAAAAAAGCACTATTTAAGATTATTTTGGGCGATTTTGACACAGTATAAGATGGCTCAGGCGCAAGACGTCTCTTTCGCAAAATGTCCCCTGGTCGTAAAACGTCTCTTTCGCGGAATGTCTCTTTCGCGGAATGTCTCTTTCGCAAAATGTCTCTTTCGCAAAATGTCTCTTTCGCAGAATGTCACTTTCGCAACATGTCTCTTTCGCAGAATGTCGCGCCAGTGACTTAAGAATGAAATTTTGATTTAAAAAAAAAACATTTATTAAAATCATACTAAGTAATTATAGTGTAAAAATTTTGGTAATTATTAATCTTTTTTTTTTCGAAAATGATTAAGAAAATAAATCTTTCATTAAGAAAAAAACATAAATGTACCTATTTTCATACTGGAATATACTTACCTGCTAATGAAGATTGTAAATCGAAATAAACATAAATAAACTTTAAATATTATCGAAATAAACTTTAAATTGAACAAAAATATTATTTTTAACTAATCAAAATATATTCCTCAGATTCCTCTCAAGGTAGTTTTAGTGACCCAGCGATACTCCAACTTTTTTAACTCGTCTGACGAATACATTTTCTCAACGTCTACAAAGTAGACCTCCGTGACGGCGAAAATCGAAATTTCATTCTTAAGTCCCTGGCGCGACATTCTGCGAAAGAGAGATTTTGCGAAAGAGACATTCTGCGAAAGAAACATTTTGCGAAAGAGACATTTTGCGAAAGAGAAATTCCGCGAAAGAGACGTTTTACGACCAGGGGACATTTTGCGAAAGAGACGTTTTGCGCCTGAGCCTATAAGATTTTTATGTGTAACAAGATAACAGTTAGGTAAAGAGTGGTAGGCTACTCCTCTAAATTATTCAATTTTATATTTATAACATTGAGTTTCATATTAAACTTTTAACTCTTGAGTAAATCTCTTCGCCCAATGATTTGCCTTCAACATTATACATATCTGGATATAATGTCGAAAGCAAATTTCAAATAATATGCTTAACAGTGTTTTCTGGTTTTAAGCGTACGTCGCTCAATACTTCAATACACCTATTGGTAAGCATTCTTGATTGATTAGCATTACGTACATGCTTGTGTCTTCCCGTTTGCCGTTTAGTGGGTAGAATAAAATAGACACAGACAGAAACACAGACAAACAGAACGTACAACACTAATATATCATGTAAAATCCATTGTTTTAGTTAGTGCTGTACTTTAGAATAATGATTAGGTATATAAAATTACTAATTTGGGTTCTTTTTTATAATGGCAATCACTGTACTGTACGCGCCAGTTAGTGTGGCAATACGAGTCATTTACATTCCCCCATACAGTGGTGTAGGTATACGAAATTTACAAAAACGACAGTTTCAATGTTAAAAGATAATGTAATAATTCTTAATTCTTAATATTTTTGATTTACCTTTCTTGTTACTTCGTATTCGTAAGAATTTGTTCCACTCGTATTGCCACACTAACTGGCGCGTACTATAGATAGGCTTTGCATTGATATAATATATGTAGCTTATGTCTATGTTTACGCATATGTAGTTATTAATAATCTATCATATTCATTCATTAATTCAACCAATATTTACATACGTAATGATGTTCATGAATACTCATTATTGAAGTACCCATGAATGTGCAGTTAAATCTCAAGTATTGTGAACTATTGTGATCTGTGGTATCCCTTTGTTTGGATTTGACTTGCAACTACCGTCTGACCTCCCCAACCCCAAGTGGGAAGACTGCACCAGACATGGATTTCCTTTCCTACCACGGCCACGTTAGTCACGCTAGTAAATTTAAGATCATATCTGGCCCCCTATATGGTCGACTAGGACGTTTGACTGGGCTTCAGGAGGCCGTTTAGAAAATATAATATTTTGTGCCCTGGAAACTGTGTTAGAAATCTGTAGTTAAGACTGGTAAAGCTTCGGATGCGACTGGGCCACTGGAACTGCACCACTGCAAGTGAGAACTGGCAACTCCGGCAACTGGCAAAAACCCAAAATGGCATGCTGTTTTTAGTTGGTTTGACAATCACTCCCTCCGCGCCGGCCGGCTACTTCCGAGGGGTATTATATCGCCAAGGGGATTACTGCACTTAAAAAAAAGGCTGTGATGATGATAATGCGCGAAATTTCTTACCTGTCCTATATGGAATCTGATGACCGTCGCTCGAGACTAATTTTGCTTTGGCGGCAGTTTCTACTATTTTGCGGACAAACCCTATTACATATTTTGACGACAGTTTAAATCACATCCATAAATAAGCAGCTGAACTGGTGAAATAATTAGCCAATATAGTAAGACGTTGTTGATTTTTGTATTTTTATAAATAAAAATAATAATAATAAATAAAATAGTTTATTTAATTATTATTAATTATATTTAAATATTATGTATATTATTATGTACATAATACGAATATATATCTGGACACATATCTTTTTATCTATGATTGGTGAATTTGAGCTCGGTCACCACAGTAGCAACCCCTGCGATCCTCAAAAGATACTCTAGAAACGTGTAGGTACTGCGCGTATAAAACACAATTTGAGCACATTTTAGACATAATTATGGTAACCTTACCAAGCAATACTATATTTTATAAAATATTTTGAATTTCATAAAAAAAAATTAAAATATGCAGGAACCTGAATAATAATTAGGCCTAGGTTCTTGTTCTTTTCATAGGTAGGTAAGACCTTTCTATATCCCACAAAACAAATATTCTACCTAGGCACCTTTGTATTCTTTATCTAAATCTACACTACATAAATATTCCGATATTTTCTACAGATTAAATCGCCACTAAATATGTTCGCTAAAGTCAGATAACAAACCGATCGTTTCATATATCTATGATTTCCTATAAGTAGGTAGGTATACGGATTAGATAAGAGTTTTCAATGGCCAGTTTTATCTTAGAGTTCAATGCAAATAGACGTTATTTAGTGAAATGGCGATGAAATCAATAGAACAAGAGGACCTGCTGGAGCCTCTTGTTCCGCAAGGCTATGTAAGTAGGTAAAAGTGTCTGTTATATGTAGTCTTTTTATTTTTTGTTGTGCACCATGAGCCGTTGCAAACGTTTTAGATGTCTAAGTCTAAAGGCCTTGCAAAGAAAAGGTTGACACTGTACAGAAATAGTAAACATTGCATAATTTTTGTAATCAACTACGGGACAAAGAGTGCATTGTAATAGTAAGAGTAAAAATTGGTCGTTATTTCTATCACTCGCACAGACATGGATTGTTCTGCACAATTGATACCCATATCTCCTTCATGCATTATAGGTAGTTACCGGTTTAAATTTTGTCCCCAGCGATGTCACAAAATGTACTTAGCGCAGTACGCGATTTTTAGGTGTCTTTTGAGGACAGCACGGATTGCTACGGCGACAGAGCTCAAATCCACCACTCATAGATTATATGAAACCAATACGTGCAGGACCTCGTTATCTCGCGACTTCAAGATAATATATGTTTTAAACTATGGTAGTCGTGATTGTCGTGAGGGTCGTATCGTTTCAATCATTTCTGACCAATTTAAGGCGTTAGGATACTCCTACCACCTTATATAGGTCTTTTTTTATTTCAATTATTTGCATGTGCATTTAAGCCCGCATTACTGCCAGCTCTAAGTGAAATCTAGAGACCTTGCATTAAAAAGGTAGTCTTTTTTTTTAACTAGTGGCTAGCCAATGAATGAACTAGTCAAGCTAGGCACGTGATTAATGTTGCTATTGTCACGGTACTACCATGCACTACTACTTGATCCATTATCTTTTCAAGGCTGCTCGAGGTTTATTTATAAAAACTTCTAAATGACGACAAAGTAGTAACATTTGGATTAATATAAATCATAATTATTATTATATTAAATTGGAAAAAGCGAAATCAATACTCGGGCAGGACTCGAACCCGCGATCTTTCCCTTACAGGGGGAATACTCTGACCACTGAGCCACCGAGCTTCGCCCGAGATTGATCCAAATTTTCCAATACATCCATCTTAGGGCGATGGTGGGAGCAATCTACCGATATTCGTACGAACTATCGGAATCAATGAATTATGTTGCAGTAATTTTTAAACATTGATTTTTGATAACTCCGCCCAACCAATTGAGATAATTTTAAAGCATTTAGTATGCTAAACTAAACAAATTATTTTATTTTAAATAATTTGTTTAGTTTAGCATACTAAATGCTTTAAAATTATCCCATAATTATTATTCCCTCACTTCGGACCATAATATATAAAGAACTGACCTGCGGCTCCACCAGCGTGAAATTTTGATCTCGTTCCCGCTACGCTCGGGAACTTTTTTCCGGAATAAAAAGTCGGATATGTGTTATTTCAGGCTATAACTTCTTATTCCTGTATCAAATTTCAGCCAGATCCGTTCAGCTGTTAGAGCGTGATGGAATAATAAACGTCCAAACATCTTCACCAACTTTCACATTTACAGTATTAGTAAAATTAGCAGGATACCTAATGATTCGTCCATTGTCTCCTCTGTTTTACTTAAAATTATTCAGTTTAGTGTAATAAAAATAAATAGTGAAATATTGTGGTTTTTGAGCACTGCGAGCCTACGACACTGACCATTAATAGGTTTGGTAGTTAATATACATATTTTTATGGCAACACTGTGGTCGACGTTGACACTTCATCTGCGTCACTCAAAATAATGCTTTTTTTTTTCACACAACATAATATATATCTTTGTAATTTATTATTGTGTTAAGTAGGTTTTATAGTTAGTCAAATAAGCAATAAATAGTGTGATATTAGTTTAAATAAGTATTTAGTACGTACAAAACAGAAATGAGCCAATGTACAAGTGATGAAATATAATTTAGCGTAAGAGAGTGGTTGTACAATATTGAATTATTGTTGCAGGGGATTCAATTATATTTTCCGGAATGCAAGGTGGGTACCATATTCTTTATTTAAAATTGTTAGAATTTTAGCATAGCTAATAATACCTACTTGTGTACAATTACCTCCAAATGTGTTTCAATTTAACACGTCTAACATCTTGAAAAAAGTAATGACTTGTAACTTTTTATTACAAATTACAACAAACCTGTTTGATTTTCTTTGATACAAGTATGATTTTTAATTGAGGTAGTGTTTAGAGCCCCTTATAAATGTTTACCTTGTTACTGGTTTCACTTGTGAGTGTCGAAAACTTCTAGCATATGTTTAGCTACTTTTTATTACTACATTAAATATAGGTACTACAGATGACATTGAAAGAGAGTAAATAATTATCATTCTGTGCAAATATCATTGTTTACATAAACACTTCACCTGTCAATGAAATACCACATTACAAGCATAATATTTACAACTGCTACACACCTATAATTATATAGAAATTTGATGAATTGGAAAAGGTGAGATTGAAATATCTATCTGGCTCTTATTTTAAAACAGGTATCTTTAAAGTAATAATTGTTATTATTATATACAAATAGTTCATAGTTTTAGATGTCATAATATTGAAAAGACTACACTCTGTTGATTAATATTGATACTTCCGACTTTAAATAAAGGTGGTGTGCTATATCACAGCACAGTACACTTAGTTTAACTAAGGCTGCTTGCCGAGATTATAGGTAATATTATGTATACTTGTAATGAAATATTTTACCAAACCTTAAATGAAATATAAATAAGAGGGCTTCTAAATTTTCATATTAGGAAATGGCATTTATTTAAAAAAGTGATGCATTTGATATAGAAAACATATATTACCTACACATTGTGCCTATACAAAGAGAATTGTAAAATGGCCATTTTTGTTCTACATATTTTTGTGATATTGACCTTGGATGTGTAAAACCTAGCTTTCAAAATCGATATTAGGTACTTCCACTAGACCATCAATATATGAGTTTTCAGATCATAAAGATCAATCAATGACAATCACCCTAAAAGTAGTCCATTGCTAGATATTAACCCCTACGAATTTATATTCACATCAATAGCACTCTACCTGTACATACATACATACATTACATACAGTAAACACCTGTACACCACATCATTTTACTTCCTAGTCTATCTATCAGCTACAGTAGAAAAGACAAGATGAAGAAGAAATACAGGTCAGGATCCCTAACCCCTCCATAGATGTGAAACCCAAGCTCCCTAATTATGGTAACAACTGTTTATACTGGAGATTGGTGGCACTTGGTTTTCACCAAGTGCCACCAATCTCCAGTATAAACAGTTGTTTATACAATAAATAAAAATTGAATAAATCACTTGTACTTTTCCACAATTATTATGGAAGTAATTGTGAAAAAGTATAAGTGATTTATTCATTATGGTAACAATTGTAAGATAATTTTAATTTTCAGGTGACGATGATATTCCCGGAATTGGTCAATATGACGATTTTCACACAATCGATTGGCAGCGAGACATAGCGCGTGATCGTATGCGCCATAGATATATTGTAAAAAAGAGACAAGACTCAATATGGGATCTCATTAAGGTATGTATAAAACAAGGATGAATACCTTGAATTTCAATTTCATGTTTGTATTCAACCAATAAAGTGTTACAATAGTATATATTGTGATTAGATTATTGTAATTAGAATAGCAAAGATATAAGAATTACTGTTATAGGGTGCTCATGATGCATGGTCTGGATGGGTGTGCGTTCTTCTGGTTGGCGTCTGCACAGGCATTGTGGCCGGAGTTATCGACATCGGCGCTTCCTGGATGACAGACCTCAAGTTTGGCATCTGTCCACAAGCTTTTTGGCTCAACAGAGAGCAATGCTGCTGGTCGGACACTGATGCAACTTTCAATGCTGCCAACTGCTCACAGGTAAAATTATAGTTTTGCTTAGAAAAACCTTCTTTATTGTGATCAAGGTTGGAGACATCAAAAAAAAAACTTTTACTAAGTTACATTCATCTCCACTAGCGAGTATCAGAATAGGGCAAAGGACAATACTGTTATTGTGACCAAGTTTCAGGATGATGTTTATTTTAATTTGTTTTGGTGAAACTACTTTCCAAATTAACCACTGATATGAAGAAGAAGATAAATTTCAACTAACACTTCTCATTGCACTAGTAATATCTTGTATGAAAGAGTTTAAATCATCTTGTACAATCTCAACATGGCAAAAAAACTTGTGAATTCCAAGAGGCCGTCCAAGCCCCTTAGATTAACGTACAAATAGATGTACAGCTATGTTACATTGTGTATATCGGCTCATACACATAATTATTTTTATTATTACTTGCATTATGCCTATTGTTGAGAATGGGAGTTTCTAGAAAGAATAGAATATTTTAGGCAAACATGTTCCATCATCGACCACATTATCACTTACCAAAGATCAGATAGTGGTCATATTATATAATAATAAACATTTTCCTGTTCTAAAACAAATTTTATTTTTAAATTATGTTGTTTTAGTGGTTAACATGGCCTCAAGTTCTGGGCGGTAAGCGCGAAGGACCTGGTGCTTATATCCTTAGCTACTTGTTCTACATAGTGTGGGCCCTTGTTTTCGCGGCGTTGTCGGCTTCATTAGTCCGGATGTTTGCCCCCTACGCCTGCGGATCAGGTAAATATAGAAATCTATTATGTAAATAATGAGTAGATCATATTTTGTTTTGTTCACATGCCAATATATTCTTCTTTTCTACTAATATTTTGGTGTGGTACTAATTTTCTGTACAAAAAGACATTGTACGTAAAATCAGGTCTGAAGGTATAAACAGAAGTATATTAATTTAGGAGGTAATAGAAATTCGGGTGATGACCTTAGAGTCAGTAGTTGCATTAGCTACCGTCCTATGTAGGATTTAAACTGTTGTAGAAACATTACTAACCATTGGTATTTATAGCTCACCCTTTTATGACGCTATAATAGGTAATGAAGTCGATTCGATACATAGTGGCTTAGTTCTCAGTTTACAGCGAATGCAGTACCTTAGTATCCTGATTAAAAATTTAACAATTAGCTTGTACAGTTCACATGAGTTACCTGCTTAAGCTAAAATGGAGCGTAGGGCAAAAGGCGCTAAACAGAAAAATGTATTTCTATACAAATACAAAAGCACAAGTTTGTTAAAGCGCAATAATCTCTGGAACCACGTAACCCAATTTCCTTTACCATGTTGGTACAACCCGTGCAACTCGATTACGGGAGCTTGAGTTGCAACTCAATTACGATCGCAGGTATCAATATCGGTGCAACTCAATTACGAGCTGTTGAGATGCGAAGATTACGAAAGCTTGTACGTCCATCGTGTTGCCATTTATCGAATTAGGCTCGTATTATGGTTTCCGTTTCAGATCGTTTAGTGTTCGCTTTACGGCACGTCATAATAACTTTCATAAAGTTACGTCCCTTGGGTTATGGGCACAACATCATGCCGCTTGCTACGATCCTGACATATGCCTGTAGCTTCTTTACCTTTCACCACTATTGTTATACATGCACGCTAGACCCCAATTTTGCTAATTGTCAACCCACCCAATTAACACAACACAAAAACAAGCACAGAAACTGCAAAAAAATCCATTTAATTTTTGACAACAATATTCATATTTCATATCAACCTTGTTCTAATAATAACATTTGGAATTAAGTCAAAAAAGGTTAATAAAGTCTTAGAAGGATACTGAAATGTTGAGTTTGCATAAATCATTTTTTTTTTTGCATATACCTACACAATATACATGTGTGCTATTTGTGTATTTTAGGTATACCCGAGATCAAGACAATACTGAGTGGGTTCATCATTAGAGGTTACTTGGGCAAATGGACGCTTATCATCAAGGTCGTCGGCCTCATCCTATCTGTGTCGTCTGGCCTCTCGTTGGGGAAAGAGGGCCCTATGGTGCACATAGCCAGCTGTCTCGGTAAGCGAATATTATTGTTATTTTATCATTACATTACAGATATAAATATTGCTTTGGAACATGGCTACAAACTCACTGAGGAATGTGGTGATGACGGGACTCCTTTGTTTATAGGTAACATTCTGTCGTACCTGTTCCCTAAATACGGTCGCAACGAGGCCAAGAAGCGTGAGATACTGTCGGCGGCCGCTGCGGCAGGAGTATCTGTCGCTTTCGGAGCACCCATCGGTGGAGTACTCTTCAGCTTGGAGGAGGTAAGTTTAAATCACAAATTGTAGCTTCAGTTTCCATCAACGTCTTGATCGAAAATAACTAACGCAATTCAGTGCGAATCGATTTCCATTGAATATCGCAATTTCGTTATTAATATGGTATTATGAAATAATCGACACATGCCTCGTAAATTCGAATTTCGAATAGGCAAAAAACAAATCTGTCTCTATAGTACGAGTATAGGCTATTATAAACGGCACTCACTAAACCTATACCTAACCCATATTTGGCCACTGATCAATAGCGCGGTCGCGTTTCGAGAAGGCTCTAGCAAGATACTCAGAGGGATATTTTGCTATCTATCGAAAACATATTGGCTTAATCTAAATACAAAACATGACGTGCAGGTATCATACTACTTCCCGCTGAAGACTCTGTGGCGATCATTCTTCTGCGCGCTGATCGCCGCCTTCATCCTACGCTCCATCAATCCTTTCGGCAACGAACACTCCGTGCTGTTTTTCGTGGAGTACAACAAGCCATGGATATTTTTCGAACTGATTCCTTTCGTTGGCCTCGGCATAATAGGGGTAAGTTTGCTCATGATAATTATTATTAACGCCAGTCTAGTTTATTCGATACTGGCGGCCCAAATCTTTCGTAAAAATTGATAAAAATAATTTTATAACCCAATTTTTGAATACCCATAAGACGTTTTTGTATTGTAGGGCTGCATAGCGACGATATTCATCAAGGCGAACATTTACTGGTGCCGCTACCGCAAGTACTCCAAGCTGGGCCAGTACCCGGTGACCGAGGTGCTGGTGGTGACGCTGGTCACGGCGGTGATCGCCTACCCCAACCCGTACACCAGGATGAACACGAGCGAGCTCATATACTTGCTGTTCAACCAGTGCGGCATCTCCAACGCTGATCCTCTGTGGTGAGTCGTATGTGCTTTTCGGTATGAAGTATGTTTTGTAAGTATTAAGGAGTGTTGTTCTATATATTGGATCTATGTATGACTGTTCTTTCATTCTTATCACAAGTCAAGATAAAATTAATCGTTTCTTTGGGGTTCAGTAGGTATCCGATTGGTAACCAATGGAGTCCTATTCCTGAGAAACATGTCTGCCTGTCAACATAGTGTTTTACATAAATAACAGTACTTAGATATCTAAAATTCTTATAAAAGAAAAAAGGAAAGAAATATTTTTTTTTATTTTGTACAAAAAAAAAATCTGATATAGGAACAAAGTTTCGCACACATCCATACAGAATAACGGCCGCCGTAAGGTGTGTCGTTATAATAGTAACAGTAAATAATAAAAGAAACGTTAAGCAATCCGTGGTGTGCGAGTCAGACTTGCATTTGAACTGTTTTCAATAATTTGTTTAGCGACTACAACCGCAACTTCACCGATGTGAACTCCGCTATCGAGAAGGCGGCGGCGGGCCCGGGCGTGTACCGCGCCATCTGGCTGTTGGTGCTCGCGCTCATCCTGAAGCTGGTCATGACCATCTTCACGTTCGGCATCAAGGTGCCTTGCGGACTGTTCATACCCAGTCTGGCCCTGGGCGCGATCGCGGGCAGGATTGTAGGCATCGGTATGTTTCCAATAGCTTTTAAATGGTTTGTGAGATGTGTCATAGATCTGTATCAGACGAGACAGTGTCTTAGATGAAAGAATTTCGTGGCGTCACATATTAAATTTAAAGTATTGAAATAAATCTCAAAAATTAAATGGTAAACGATTTTTTTCAAGTAGATTATGTCGTCTCATCTCTGATCTGATATAAATATAACCACCTCATCAATATATTCATATGGTTTAAATTGCTTTGTTGTTGAGTTTACGCTCGCTGTCGACGACGCATTATAGGGGGACACCAAACGTGACAGGAAAGACGGGGGTCTTGAATTTCGTTTGATGTAATGGAACATCCCTAAATAAAAAATAAACTAAATAGCTTATTTATATTATTCTAATTTACACGTCAATACACTGCTATATATTTTTTGGTGTAGGAGTGGAACAGCTCGCGTACCACTATCCGAAGATATGGTTGTTCTCGGGCGAGTGTTCGACGGGCGACGACTGCATCACTCCGGGGCTGTATGCCATGGTCGGAGCCGCCGCCGTCTTGGGAGGGGTTACGCGAATGACAGGTTAGTATATGACAAGAACACACCCAAAGATATTATATATAAAAAGAAGTAGATTCGTTATTGCGCGAAAATCGTGAAGATTCGAAAACGAGTCAATTGGAACGTTTGCCTCTAGTACCGCGTGCCGAGCGGCGCCGGCCGGACGTTGAGCGGAAGCATCAGTGACTTATAAAAATAACGAAAATGCCATCGTATGTTTATAGACACTGCACGAACTATTACTCTTAAGTTAATACATCAAAAGGGATTTCATATCACATGGAAATAATACATATTTCGACTGATAAAGACCAAATTTCTGACTTTCATAATATTCAAGTTAAAATTGTTAAATAGAGACAGTATGATATAATTTGGTGCGTGAGCGACAAGGACGTGTGTGATCCGAACATAGATTAAAGTACAGATGAGAATATCGTAGGCATTAAACTCACTACATACTACCTCCCAATTTTAATTTGTTGTTTTTTATAATTGCCTACTAATACTATATGGAGTATGTGGTTCAAGTAAGTTAATAAGTGCGAACTTCACTTCACTGGCAAGTATCTACTTAGGTAAGTACCTACTTGTTAAAATTTGTAGGTACTATTGGCAGCAACAAAATAATGAAATAGAATAAACATACCTAGCTTTTTTATACTTAACTAGCTGCCCCGGCGAACTTCGTACCGCCATATTTTCGACCCGCGTGGTATTCAAATCCCGTTCCCGCTGCACCCTTATCACTTAGGGGGATGAAAAATAGATGTTGGCCGATTCTCATAGATACCGGATAAGCACAAAAAATTTCATCAAAATCGGTCGAGCCGTTTCGGAGGAGTTCGATTACGCACCCCGTGACAGAAGAATTTTATATATTAGAAGATACAATAATAATGACAAACAAACATCTTTGTCTAAACAAAATTACGCAATTATCTCAAACTTCACTTTACTGGCAAGTACCTACTTAGGTACTTACTTGTTAAAATTGTACTACTGACAGCAACAAAATAATGAAATTTAAAAATTATACCTACCTAGCTTTTTCATAATACATTAACAAAGTTAAACAAACATCTTTGTCTAAACAAAATTAGGCAATAACCTCAATTCAGAGAGCTCTGTACCTTCTTTTTCAATAATTTTGTTAGCCTATGTCACCGACTAGCAACCGCACTGTGATTGGTACATTGTTATCATTAAAGTCCAAGTGACAAACAATAGCTGTCTTCTTCTTTTATATTATATTTTTCATGTCCTCTCTTTTCAATCCATTGGTTATGTAGGGAAGTGTAGATGAATTAAAAATGTGTGTGTGTGAGTTCGGCACATTTTTCTACGTTGATTTGTAAGCATATGACATGTCTATGTTATGAAATGTCTTTGAACACACCCAAAACTTTAGTATATATAATAAAATTACACATTGCTTGATCTATCACCATCTGTCCGCAGTGTCTCTGGTGGTGATAATGTTCGAGTTGACGGGCGGCGTGCGCTACATTGTGCCCCTTATGGCGGCGGCCATGGCATCCAAGTGGGTGGGCGACGCCCTCGGCCGCCAGGGCATATACGACGCACACATCGCCCTCAACGGGTACCCCTTCCTGGACAGCAAGGATGAATTCCAGCACACCTCTCTTGCTGCTGACGTCATGCAACCCAAGTAAGCATCTATTTATTAACCTAACTTGATGTTGTTATTTCACATTCCCATGACTGCCTCACGAATCACGATACAGAGAGTAAAGATTACTCTTGGGTAAACATGTTCAACTGATTGGAGAGTTAACTACTCTGTAATTTTTTTTAGAAGTTATTCTGAATTGTAAAATAATTTGAATCTTCTTTTCATATAAAGGAGAATATTGCCACTTCACAAACAAATTCAAAATATTCTTGATGTCTGTCTACACGCTAAGCGGAGAATTAGGATGATATAATTATACTATATATTATTATTATTATGTACATTAAGCTGTGCGCTGTTGCAAACTTATGATTCTTTCGTCGCTGCTGGGCGTAGTTGTCTTTCAGATTCGATACCTTAGACTCAGGTATCGAGTCTAGAATAAGCGTATCCAAGATATGTGAATATTTTAAGTTACTGCGCTACGTTAGCTTATATATTTATGCCCTATTGCAGCCAAAAGATATATTAAGTTATGTTTGTATGATTTGCGAGTCATAACGTAGTCTCAATAGCTGCCATGCGAGACGCTGTGCGCTGAGTATAATGAATTCGAGCTCTAAAATACCGGCAGTAGTAATATTGTTGAGACGGTTAAAAAACGTATACATTTTAATAAAAACAATAGAAGAATAGGTTTTCGATAACCTTTTAAATGGGCACTGGTGTTTCCTTTATTTTCATTGTTATCTTTACCAAAGATTGCTGGTAAATAGATTTTAAATGTGAAACTTAATCCTTAGTACAATACTATAGATACGCTTTGCGATAAGATAATGCCAATGCGTTATACGTGTCGGAACTAAGCTGTAGCATGTCGCGAGTGCGGGTATATACTTACTTTACTATATTACTAGAGTTCCATTTGCGTTTCAATGCTCATCTGCAATACTTGTAAATTACCTTCGCAAATTGTAATATTAACATTTTACCTTATTTTAATGTCTCTAGATAGATAGAGTACTATTACAATTTGAAAAATTACTAACACGCCAGGGAACCATTTGAATCGTAGCAACTTCATAATTCTGCAAATTGATTAATTTGTATAAAAAAAAATATAAGAAACAATGTTCGTATTTTCTTCTTATATATTTTGTTATCGACCAAGAATACAAAACATTTCAATTATAACTGATTCTTTTCAATATTTCTCAATCTGACTATCATCTCTATGGCAATATTCTCCAATATTTGTTTTAGTTTATGATTCACACATTTTATATGATTATAAGGCACGCGTTGACAATGTCTCTCGTTTGTCGTAGGCGCAACGAAACCCTGTCCGTGATAACTCAGGACTCGATGACAGTAGACGACGTCGATATGTTGCTGAAGGAGACAGAGCACAACGGCTACCCGGTCGTGGTGTCCAAGGAGTCGCAGTACTTGGTTGGATTTGTACTGCGTCGCGACCTCAACCTGGCTATCGGTATGTACATCCCTTGAATATGTCTTTGTGAGTCAGGTAACAATCATCACCATCATAAACACAGGCCCTGGTGCCTAACATGGATATTATAATATATAAAGTATTTTGTAAGTAATAAAGATGATTTTTGTATTTGTATACCCTAGTGTCCAGAAGTTGACATACAACACTAATATAATTTTGTCTTGACATAATATGTATCCTCAGTTGACTTTACTCACATCTCAGTAATTAGTTATTGTATTATTTTTAACCGGCTTAAAAAAAGGAGGAGGTTTTAAATTCGTTGAAATATTTTTTTATGTATGTTCACCGATTACTCAAAGACGCCTGGACCGATTTTCAAAATTATTTTTTGTTTGATAGGTTATACTTCCCAGGTGGTCCCATGTAAATTTTATCAAAATCGGTCAAGCAGTTTATGAAATATCAACAAAAATCGGTTTAAGTCGGTTTTTAAGATTCTTAATGTGGTGATTATGAGTACTTACAATAATACACAAATTAATGGACTGTATTACTGAACATCGAAGTTTAAAAGCGCGAAGCACTGTATCCATAAAGTTTAAAATATCGAATTACGTCAGTCAGAATAGTCGTAATCGCGACATACGGAACGCCGAATGCTTTCTATGTCGAAATACTTTATTGAGAATGTTCCGCATCTCGATGTACGGAACGCCGAATCCTTTCTATGACACAATACTTTATAGATAATGTTCTAAATCGCCACTAATGCATTTAGGATGTTTGATAATGTAATCTTAAAAACTTTCGTATAAGTACAATTGTTTATTTGCCAATTACACGTTAATCGGTAAGAGAAAAGAAAACTTTCAAACTGATCTTACTTTAATGTATCTTATTGTGTAATATACTTAATGTATATTCTATTTACATAGGTAATGTTTTTTTTAATAATATAATCTATATTCCATTTACACAATAAATGTTTTACTTTATATACCTAGGTATACTAATACTATAAAGATGTAAAGTTTGTGAGTTTGTTTGTATGTTCGGGGTAATCACCACACCCGGTTCTCCGGATCCTACTGATAAGTGGGCGAACCACGCTGTCATCTGTTGAAAATTATTTAATTTTTAGAAAGATAAGTACATTAGCCGTAAGTGCTGTATAGACGTATTATCTCGGGTAAATGCGAGCGGAGCTTCGGGCGACAGCAAGTATTAGGTACATAATATAAATAGTACCGCAGATCAATGTAAGTATATCGAGATCAAACATCCTAAATGCATTAGTGGCGATTTAGAACATTATCTATAAAGTATTGTGTCATAGAAAGCATTCGGCGTTCCGTACATCGAGATGCGGAACATTCTCAATAAAGTATTTCGACATAGAAAGCATTCGGCGTTCCGTATGTCGCGATTACGACTATTCTGACTGACGTAATTCGATATTTTAAACTTTATGGATACAGTGCTTCGCGCTTTTAAACTTCGATGTTCAGTAATACAGTCAAATTAATGCTCTTACTTTAATTTTGAAGCAAACGCTAAGCGCACGCTGGAAGGTATAACTGGACAATCCGTGGTGATATTCGCGGGCACCGGCAACCAGCCGCCGGCGCCGCCGCAGTGCCTGCACCTCAACCGCATCCTCGACATGGCGCCCATCACCGTGACGGACCAGACGCCCATGGAGACCGTGGTGGACATGTTCCGCAAGCTGGGACTGCGGCAGACGCTCGTCACACACAATGGGTGAGAACACAAACACTGTCACACTATCGCCCACTTTCTGAAAGGCTGATCAACGTCAAATTAACTAATCGGCTGTTAAATCTCTTGTCAAGTAGCAATTGTGTTGCTAGAAACATGGTTAAATAGTTTTATTTTATCGTCTTGTCAAATTATCAAATTAAACTATTTAGCCATGCATATGTTAATTTGACGTTGATCAGCCTTTCGGAAACTGGGTGTAAGTCACCAGTTATGACGTTGGTAAGGTGAAATGCCGGTATGGGTTCAGTGCGGTTGTTAGATAGTGAACGATTCAATTGTGAACATCTGAACCATTTAGGGCCCCTATTTGAAGAAGTGCGTGGTTCCCGGCAGAGTAGAATTTGGGCCACCCCATCTCCTCCCTTGCGATGTCGTACAAAGCGGCTAAGGGATAGGGCTGTTTAACATCAGACAGATTTATTTCATTCTTCCAATTTTATTAATCAAATCGAAATTTAGTGATTATCACAAGATATGTGATTCAACTTTATAGTTAAGTTTACTTTTAATTCACAATAATTATTTCAATAAAAAATTAATCTAATGTATTCAGCAGCGAGGTTTAGCATGAAGATACTTATATTTTTACATTTATTTCAAATGGTTTTTTCCAGTCGTCTGCTGGGCGTAATCACAAAGAAGGACGTGTTGCGCCACGTGAAGCAGATGGACAACGAAGACCCCAGCTCCGTGTTGTTCAATTGATCATCGTTCTTGTCTCAGGCTCTGGTCTTGTTGCTGGGGTACAATCTGGAGACACTCTTAGGCGAATTATTAAATTTTATAAGGGGAGATATATAAACCGCCTGGTTTACACCATACACTCTGGAGGATCGTGTGACATGACTGCGATCAGTTTATTATACAATGTCGAGTAAACATGTCATACGTCCATTATATTAGCATCTCTATCTACAGCATAATTCAATAACAATATAGTTGCAATACGAATAGTCATTTGTGGCGATTGTAGGGAACAGGATTCCATTGAGTTATTCACGCGGTGATAAACGAATTTGCAATTTGTAACATTATATAGAATATCTTTGATAATATTTATATGTATATTAGGTTGCTATCGTACACAAGCATCACTTATAAATGTCACAATATTATACAGATTTGTGTCTTCATCGCGTTGAGAAGTCCGCGGTTTTGTAATAATAATGTATTAATGTCTATGTATATAAGCATGTATGTGTATAAGCAAAATAATCTATATAGAGTGTAGCGTCTGTATCACAACTGTTCACATTTATATATAATCATGTGAAAGATAAGTTATTAGCTGTCACTTGGGTGTTGAATAGTTACTTTAAATTTAATGACAAAATAATATGTTGTTATTATTGAGATGATATTTTATTATTTAATTTAGTAAATGCTTGACTATTAGATATGGTTTTACATTAATCAACGCATCATGCTGTATACGTAGAAGAGCATCACACTGTACCAGAACTGTGGGTAGCGTCAGATCCTGCGTCTCTGACCGTTTCTGACATGTATTATTTTTTTAGATTATTAGCAGAAGTCCTATATAACAGTCAAATTACCTATATCATTTTATTTTAAGAACATTTTTGTATAGTCGTTATTGTCGTTTGTTATAAACTTATACACTTTATATATTATGTACGGCGCAAGTAGGGAACAAAGATATTATAATTTTGTAACTTATAAATCCGTTTATCATTTTTTTTACACGTCTACGCAACACAATGTTTTTATGTAAATAGATGAATGAAATTATTATTTTATATATATTTTAATATCATGTTTTTACATGTTTGTATATTTGATTTTACGTTTTTACACCAATATATTTTTTATGATTATATGCACAGACGCGATGGAAGTGATCTTGCAGTTAGTAGGGTGTCTCTGTTAGTAGAAGTGCAGTGCAGTTTGCGAGGAACGGTTAATAAGCAAAATTCATAACTTTGCTGAATTCGGGCATCCTAGTTAGCGTTTCCCTGTCCCCGTAAAAGGTTTAACATGTCCTGTGAATGTGAAGCAGCTAGGTTTTTAGTTACACGTTCGGTAAAGTTGAAAGAAAAGTCATGAATCTAATATATTAGTTTTCACCATTGACACTCGAAAAAGAGCCCGTGATTCATCAAAAACAGTGAATAAAACGCTCTTTGTTTCACCGAGTGAATAAAAAAATTTGAATTTGGAACATGCGCGAATGTACGGATTCTAGTGAAACATGCAAAGAGGTTGCACACTCTCACTATAAAAACGTACTAAAAGCCGCCTAAATGTAATCACTGGCTGGATGGAATGTGGCTCAGTTTAAATTAAGAAAAAAAAAAGCCGCCATTTTCTGTGTAATTTTCTTTGTAAAAGTTTATGTTTGTCTCATAATCATAAAATGACTTCATCTAGTGATGAAAATGAAACTCATATTCTCGAACGCGAAAAGACTCCTGCGTCTTTTCGCGCGGTAGCTATTACTGATAATTTGCTGCTTCTTTTGTAATTCATAATCACAGACTAATCGTTTTCTCGTAGTCAATGGTGAAAAGTTGAGTACCTAACACGTGAAAAAAGAATTCATCTCGGCTCTTGTATCCCTCGATCCACTCAGGTTTCTACCTAGAACCCCTCGCTACGCTCGGGATTCTACCGGAGAAACCTTCACTCCTCTCGGGATACAACTTGGTGCCTCGAAAAGAATTCACCTTTTTTTCACTTGTTGGGTAATCTACTATTTTTTTTTGACCCTTCAAAATGTAAGTCCTAAGTAATATATTGTGTGATATTCGCTCCGATCTTTTATAAGCTAAGTTTTATATTTTGCTAGTAGTTGGTGACTGTTTGTATTTTACTTCACCGCAACAGTGGCGGTATCCTCGGGTACAACCCTGCGCATGCTTGTTTTATAAGGAATGACATTTGAAGACACTTTCATATTTTATCATTTTACATTGTGAAGTTTTTAGTGATACTAATGGTGGTTGAGTTGTAATTATGCATACGTTCATTAGTTGCTGACCTCATATTTATTTTTATTCATAATAATTTTATTGTAATAAATGTTACTTATTCCAAAGATGATTAAGAAATCTGCCTAGACTCGTGCCAAGGCTCTTTATTTTTTGAAGTTATAGAACAGTAGTATAGAAACCAGAGTATAAATAGTGATCAGCATTGCATCGGTTATGTACTCAGTATGTTTTGTATGTTTTATTTGAATAAACAAATTTCATGAATGTAGTTATTGATTTATCACTAAACTACCTATTTGATGGGCGCGTATAACAACGTGTATTAAAACTGTCAGAATCATGCATGTTAGTTAGTTTTGTCGTTGTGCTGTCTTCGAGTCCAAGCGGCCAGATGTAATTGTTAGATTTGCGCACAGCTCGTTGTGATTATAGGCTTGCTGTAATATTTATTTAGGACTCCATTATATGAAAGATGTTAGACTGCGATGAAGAGATCGGAATGAACTTTGAATATTGTTTGGAGTACTCTCAATTTTGATGAAATATAACGATTACAAAGACGAAAGTATTAAATGAAATTATGGTGTCAGCTCGTAACCACGAATGCTTTGGGCGCGGCGACACATTGTAAATAGAATGGATCATCGTGCGATTATTTATTAAACAAATACTAGGAGGCGCTTGTCTCTGTATCAATTACCTTTCTTTTAGTAATGTATTTATATGCGAAGTCAGTGACGACGTAATCTGCTAGTGAAGCAAACAGTGTGCGGGGCCGGTCTGACTGATCGCGGCACACTCGCGTGGCTCGTAATCGACCAAACTTTATATATTTCGAATTTAAAATTGATACAGGGATGCGCTAATTTTACGAAGTAAGAATATATTCATTATAATGCGGTTTATTTCTGTATAAATTTCAAGTATAATATATGTATGTTTGATTTATTTATTGAGTACACCCACAAGTCGCCATGTGTGGGGCAAGGATTGGCATGCGATCTTATAATACTTTACTCGCTGTCCTTACGAGGTATTCTACAGTTTATAATTATGTATTTTTATATAAAATGGACTGAGATTTAATATGTAACTGATTAGTATTTGTAAATATTGCATAACTAACTATACACGAGTGCCCTGCGTCGGCGCCACCGCCCGTCGCTGCCCGCGCACCTTTTTATAACAGATTTTACAATCATTATGAGTTTACCACACTCGTTATATTGTGTGCAATGTTCTATTCACATGTGAGAAGCACATTGAATGTAGCGTAGAAAGTAAGAATTACTTATTATATATGTCTAACATTGTAAAATATGAGATTTTAAAATGTACCTATAATGGAGTTAAGCGACGCGGGCTGTTATATCGAGAAGTTTGGAAAAATATGTTGTATGTACACTATTTTAATTATTAAATGTCAATCTCAACAATTTATCTGTTCATAATATTAATAAATAAATAGTAACATTGAAATGTATTTTTTTGACTATTACCTCCTGACCTGCAATAAGTATGACAGCCAGAAGTCGCCAATTTTATTCCGTTGTCTTCATTTCGCCACTTTGCTCATCGCCGAAGTACCATGGATACCATAATAGTGTGAGAGCCGATGACATTAACTCAAGTCTGATTAGATTCCTGAATGATATTTATATCATTATAGACGCGTCTTTAATTGGATAGCACGAAATGGCTATGCTGCAAGGCTAAAAACCTGGTTGGGGGTGATACCAAAAACCAAATTACCAATTAGAACCATATGATAGTCCAGTGCTGCAAGCCTCCATGGCTGGCCTTGTCAGAAGCAGCAGCTTGCAAAGTGCCGCCGTATCTAGTACCTACGATCGAATTACAAAAAAAACCAGGGTTATCTGAAAGATCATCAAATTCTGCGTATGATGAACCAGTGCCAGTGTTCTGTTATGTCAAACGATCGTGATACAAAAAAGCTGACCAGGGCTTAGCCGGAAATACCAAATTGAGTCGCGCGACTCGAGAACTATCGCTGCAGCAACCACCTTCACCAGTGTTTAAGAATTGCAGCACTGGTATTTCATACACAGAATCTGATGATCTTTCAGAGGACCCTGGTTTTTTGGTAATTCGATCGTACTAGATACCTCCGACATCCATGAGAGCGGAGACGCGGGAATAGGCTGGTATTGTATAATCTGAAGTTTTTTTTTTAAACCACAGGTCGCAGACAAGCATACGCCCCCCCTGATGGAAAGTGTTTACCATGGCCTATGGACGATTGCAACACTAGGGGAGTCACACTCGTGCTGTCGACCCTGTAAGAACAGAGAGATTCTGTGCTGTCAGCGAAGAAGACGAGCAGGACAAGCGTTTGGTTTTCCCACTGACAGCATAAAACCTCTCCAGTGAAATTAGGCTACCCTACTACTTGTACAATTAGTAGTTTTTAAATAAAAGCAAAACTTGAGGTATATGTTTTTGTTTTGGATACAGAGCAGCAGGAAATTAGGCTCAAGCCACACTGAATTCATAACGTTCAGTAGCAAGCAGTCACGCACAGAACTCGCGCCGCTGCTGCGTGTCTTCATGCACACACAGTCTCGCAGGGTCGGACTGGGCCGAAAGGGCCCGGGCGGCTAACCACAAGCCGGGGCCCGAAACTAGATTTATATAGGGGAGGTGAAGTCAAATTGACGTGCCTCAATTTGACTTCACCTCGCCTGATGGTAAGCTAAAGGTAAAGTCTCTGAAAAGAGGGTCACAATTATTTATAGAGACACATACCTTTTTTTTTTTCCTTTTTTATCGTGCGCAAAATCCCCACGGATACCTCCCCCACCGTAGCCGGAGGAGGAGGTTATGTCGGACTCGAACCGACTAAAACGCACGCCGTCTGTGTGCCGTCAGTTGCCGGAGGTGAGATTGTCGTAGCCATATCCCTCGCACCCCGGCCGACCCAGGGCCATATCTCTCGATCTGGCCCTCTTCCGGTGAGGGGACCACAGAGTCCCCAACCCGCCCCCAGGTATGGGGAGGCACGCAACGCGTGCCGCCGCCGTGGCCTGCTCCTGCTAGGGTTACAGGCGGCTCTACCCGTCACCCCCAGGCCCGCGCTCATGGGGGACGGAGGTCATTCTGCGACCTCCGACGCCCGAGTTGCCGCCGCTCGTTGCGGGCCGCGCGGTTTGCGATTCTCCTTCGCTCCTCGCGCTCTCGCTCCGCAGCCTCCTTCACGAGCATTACTTGCTCGCAGAAGGAGTCGCCGGGGGCCCACGCATCTGCGCAGCGAGCCATCGCTGCGAGCAAAGTGGCGAGCGTGAGAACTCTCATATAGAGACACATACCAAGTTACAATGGTGGCACTCGGCTTAACGGCCTAATCCGATGCTTTTTAGGCCCCGGGACTGTAGGAAGAGGGAAACACGTGAGCTGCTAAGAAATTCCAGGTCTTATTGGTGTAGCAGAAGGAGTCGCCGAGCCGCTGGGTTCTAGATGGAATATTCTGCACCGTATGCGGGTGAGATCTAAGTCCTGCACGTGCTGTTTTATATAGGAAAGGAGAGGGTGGGACTAATTTGGAAGAGCTCATTAGAACATTCACCATTGTAGAGACGGTAAAATTTGCCAAGGACGCAACATCTCTACGCATCTGCAAAGGCTCGCGCTCGAGGATGTTAGTGACCTCCGGATTCCCAATATAGGGACCGCACATCGCTGCAACCTGTCGAGAGCATCTAGTAAGTACTTTACGGAGCCATCCTAAAGGTGTGTGCAGTATTCCACGCAGGAGCAAATTTGTATCTTGTATAGAAAACACCGCTGCTCCGGCTTGAAAAAACGTTTCACTTTGTTCAGAACTCCGAGTTTACACGAGGATGTTTTGATGATACTCTCAATGCAGTTTTTAATAATTATTCAGTTTGTAGCGAACATACTAAGGAAATTGAGATTGTCCTGTAGTGGCATGTTCTAAAGAGTGAGAAGGGGAAGGAAAGAAGATACTGTACCTTTGCTGTAAACGGACATGCTTGCGTCTTCTTGGTATTGAACTCGAGCAGGTTTCTGATTCCCATTGAGAAATGTGGTTCAGGATCCAGTCAAGCCCAGTGACGAGAACCTGCCTTTTTCCCCGATATCAGACTGCTTGGTCGCAGGATAGCCGTAATAACTCTCATGTAAGGTGCTATCGTTTGCATAGCAATGAATGCTGCCAGTGGACAGCATGTCGTTGAAATGCATAAGAAAGACAGGTGATAAAACAGACCCCTGTGATACGCCAGCATTTACCTGCAATTACTCCGAAGTTCGACCATTATATAAAATACGCGTATATGGCGCTCCTACAGGAAGCCATCCAGTCGCATAGTCTAGAAGGCAGACCAAAGCTTGGTAGCTTGGAAAGAAGCGATTTTTGCCAGACTCTGTTCAAAGCTTTGGCAATGTCAAGACGATTTGCCAGTGACTCGTGACTCACCTTACTTGTCCATAGCCTCACCCCAAAGATGGGTAACGTGCGCCAGAAGATCACCCGTAAACCGCTTTGACTGAAAACTGTTTTGCCGATCATTGATTATGGAGTGATAATCTAGGTGACTCATGAGCTGTTGATGTGTTGATGATGTGCTCGAATACCTTGCACAGCACTGAGGTGACGGCTATCGGCCGACAGTTGGCTGGGTCTGTGCGATCCCCCTTCTTGGTGATCGGCTGTACATTCGCATATTTTCGAAGCCGATGGCACTTCACCCGAGATGTAAGATAATCGGTACAGCCGCGTAAGCATTGGAGACAACAAAAATGTGCAGCGCATTTTTGAAGAACCACCACTGGAATACTATCTGGTCAGCTGGCTTGCCAGACATCGAGTGATTGCAGTACAGCACGGACATCGCGTTGTCTGATAAGGATATCAGGCATTGCGTGGTCACTGATGGACAGTGTCGGTGGCTGTATACCATAATCCTAGATTCGGAAGTTGGCCGCAAAGAGATTAACCAGCAAATTTGTTTTATCTTGAGGCTCATGGGCCAGAGAGCGGCCCGGCAGCGACTGCCCATGAGATGCACCACTAGCTTTTGACCAAACCACGCTATGCGCTGAGCATCCGCTCTGACGTAAGCCCTCTCGCAGACCTTTGTGACTCTGTTGTACACCGCTTTGAAGTGCCCCATGTTGGATCCGCGCGTGGCGCGCGCCCATACCCAAGCGCAGTACACAGACTCTTTTTCGTCAACAGCCTCTGCGCACTCGCGCGCGAGCATAGGGCGCGCTCTGCTGACACCGGTGACATCAATGTATGGGTTATAGTATTTCATACCCAGACTGATCTCACTGGCAACAGCAGTGACACTGTCCCATGGGTTCTTACCTTCAAAGCAACGTGCAACCCACGGGATGGACGCAAAATACTCACGCAGTGCATCCCAATCTGCTGATGAGTAGTCCAGAGATATAATTGGCACCTGATGGCAAATGGGATACTATCGGAAAATACTGAAATAGAATAGGTGCCGGAGACTTCATGCGACTCCCTTTTTGGAATTAAGGACCTCACAGAAACAGCCTCCGGAATGGACAACATCTCAGTTGAACAAATCCAACACCTTAGGCCTGTCGCCGTGTCATGACTCCTAACACTAGAATACCTGCATGGCTTCTGTTAGCATCCTCCGTGTCTGGAGGAAAGTCGAAGTCATTGCAATTCCGAAACTAGCGTGGTTTCCACCCAGTGGCGTAGCTAGATGACCAAGGGCCCCGGTGCAAAAAGACACAGGGGCCCCCTATTTTAGATTAGAGTTGTGTTACAACCCATTTTCACATTCCAAAAGTAAGATTTTTTTGGTAGTTCGATATGAGATTTGGTAGTTCAGGCTCGGGGGCCCTGAGCTTGGGGGCCCTGGTGCACCGCACCACCTTGCCCACCCACAGCTACGCCGGGGTTTCCACCAGAAACCCACTGACGACCCCAGATACTTCACTTTAGACCAATTTCCCTCTTGTGCCAATTTTTTGTGAAACTTTTTTAGAGGATGCCGTCAATCTTCTAACCGCAGATTTCAGGCTGATCCCAGAGCAGGCCGTTTTCGTACCGCTCAGAAAAAAACCTAAACTAGTTTCTGGGGATGGGCTTGCTCAAGATAAACCATTTGTTGAATTTTCTATTTCATTTCTCTCTCATTTCATGAACGATTATATATGATCTAGTTTTATTTTACATTTAATCCACAAGAGCTGGAACCTAGCCTGTGCGGGCCAAGTATCATCAGTATCAAGTCCTATCTTACGTTTGCCGTCCCTCAAACCAGGACCGGGGGGCTCGCGCAGGCTGGGGCCCCTGCGGCAAATGCCACATTGAATGTATGGCCAGTCCGACCCTGCAGTCTCGCGTGATCGCATGGCGGTCGAATGCCGCGTCGCACAAGTCTACGAGCTGCCTTTGACAAAAGAAGATAACTCTATGAAATTTTCATTATAGCACTTCACAGCGCGAGTGGTGCATTCAAATTCAAAACAGATCGTCTGAGTGTGCATGGCTCGAGCCATTATTATCTATACTGTAACCTTAGGGATAAGTATAAAAACCAAATTATTGAGGAGTATAAGTGCTATATCAGCACCATCAGCAGCATCATAAATATCGTCATCTCAGTGTTAGTCCCGGCCCCGGCCGCTGTGAGACCAAGATTCGTTTGCCAGCTTTTACTCCTCAGTGGCAGTGAAAAAGTCCAAGAACAAGTCTCTCTTCTTAATCGGAGTGTCAGACCTATCGACTGCCTCTGTGGCGTAGCGGTAGTGAACGCGGCTGCTACGCAGGAGGCGCGGGTTCGATCCCCGCTCAGTGCCAATATTTATATGCATGAATATAAATATTTGCATTGGTCTGGGTGTTTCTATGTATAATATGTATGTATGTATTTACAAAAAAAAAAAAAAAGTATCTAAGTATGTATATCCGCATTCTAGATTCCATAACACAAGCTAATTAAGCTTACCATGGGTCTAGATAGCGTTGTGTAGAATGTTGTAGAATATTTAATACTTTAATATTAATATTTACCTCGTTGGATTCAAAGCTTGCACTATAGAGTCCGTAGTCCGCTCTTATATTCCTTCCTCAGTGAGTGGTACCGTCTGACTTTCGAGAGTGAGGTACCTTCTTACTGGGGTAACGTACACTGCGCCAGACACCCGGTCGTCAATATAGCCCAGTTAAAATAGACGAAATAAAATGGTAAGCTTGCATAAATTCGCATAGAGCTGAAAATTGGTGGGGCTCTTAGGCCCTGCGCAGACGGCACACTTTTTGTGCGATCGAGTCTGCGGCGCACAAAAAGTCTGCATGGCGCGCAAAAAGTCGGTCGCGGATTTTTCACAGACTCAACGCACACGACGTACATCTTCAATCATTTTGTCGGCAGAGCTGTAGGGACGTAGACGCTATGGAAATCGTGCAGAGATCGCGAAGTATTATTTTGTACATGAAGTACAGAAAAAGAAGAAGAAATAGAGAATTTTGGGTACATCCTATACTTTCGGAAAGATTACTGAAGGGACAGTTCCATACTAAACATTCAATTCTGAAACAACATCCGGCAAATTTTTTCAAATTTTATAAAATGTCTGTTAATACATTTGATGAGTTGCTATTTATTTTGTGACCTTGAATTAACATAGTTACATCGACCTCTGGCGCCATGATAATAGATCGCGTGCGTTACGTCCACCCCTAGCAAATGCAGATTGCCGACTAAAGTGTGCGCCGTCTGCGTTAGCGCGCGTTGAAGCAAACGTTCAATTTTTTTCACACACTTTTTGTGCGGAGCGGCGCGCCGCGGCGCGGTGCGGTCTGCCCGAATTACACGGATTTTTTGTGCGCCGGACTTTTTGCGCGTCGTGTGCGTTACTGCTTATAATTGCATAGGTTCTATTTTCACAGACTAAAAAGTGCGTCACGGATAGTCTGTCGTCTGCGCAGGGCCTTAAAGACACCATAATGAAAGAAAAATCAAAAGTCCCCATCGATTGCACTTCTGCTTTTTTTTTATTCAAGGTTAAAGGTCAAATATATTGGATTCTCGCATTTTTCTCGTAATCAGTAAATGTTATCGCAAAAGTATGTTAGACAAAGTTGTAGATCATGTAATTACCTATAAAATTGGTCTCTTACGTTTTTTTATGCGGATCACAATTTCGGAAATTTCAAAATTGGAAGACATATCAATTAAATACAAAATTAGTCGTTCCCATTATTAGCATAGCAGAGCCTGAACGGTTGGTCCTACGAACTTGAAATTTTGACAGTAGATGTTAGAGATAGTTAAGATCCCCACCAATTTTCAGCTCTATGTGAATTTATGCAAGCTCAAATCTTTATTTTTCCTGGATTAATAAGCAGGAGTACAGGTTTGCAGCTGAGGTTTACTCGGGCTCCGAAGATCTTGGTAGAACCACACTACCGAAAGTCGCTCGCCGAAAGCGGTGCACGACCTGGTGTAAATATGCCTTCGACTACGCCGCCTTCGGTAGAGGAAAGATGTTCGCCGAAGTCGACTGTCGACCTGGTGTAAATGAGCCATATAGGTACTGTTCGTACAAGGTTTATAATGAAACATGGTTGTATAGTCATTTATTTATTTATTTTCATTAAATACATTAACATAAAATTAGTTACGATTATTAGTAAATTGCAAATAATAAGAATCTGTTCATGTCAGGTGTGTACACGTTAGAACAATGTTATGATCATTAATTTATTTCATAGAATTCAAATTCCCAGCGCAGACTGATTGTACCACCTAACGCAAACAAATACTCTATATAACAGCAAAATAGATAAAAAATAAATATTGTCAACATTATTACAAAAAGGCAAACATATCACAAACGATCATCAAAGAAAACGTATTAATTATGCGGATTGAGAGCGTACAATACAAACTAACTTAATTGAAACTTCGCAGTAGCGTGCGAGCTAGCGCCGCCATTGCGGCCTGGACTTGCCTGCCTCTATACCACGGCACTGAACAGAACACCCCTCTCTCGAGTCAGTCGACCAATGCACTGCGTCAATTTTGTCACAGGAAAGAGTTTTCTGCAATTTTATTGGTTGGTTGAGTTTTCTGCAAAAACTCGGATAGACAGTCTTCAGTGCAGTGCTAAAGACATAGGCAGATGTTCACCTAACATATATGTGAAACACTTAGGAACTTGACATGCCGCGATGGCGACGCTAGCAAACATCATTTATAAACAAATATTTGGTTCATTGTGAAGTGGCCACGCCGGCTGTGCAGCGAGCGTACTCGTAGGATTCTACATCGAAGGTTACAGCATCATATCACCATCTATTTGTCTCCCCACGTCATTTATATAAATAGGAAAGCTGTTATACTGTCCTCAGATTTCTCCCACGTTGGTCAAAAAACCCGTGTTAACTTATAAAAACAACGCTCATTGGTTGAAGATAATCGTTGACCGAGAGATAAACAATGAGCGTTCAGTATTTGCTTCTTGACAAACGCAGGATAACCCGGCGGTCCCAATCGTACGTCCGAGTGGCCAGCATTATCTTTTAGTATTCTACTTATGAGATCAGTAATGTTGAAAACTTAGTAAGTTAAACGATTAGTATACTGATTTAATTACAGTTATAAGTGTGATACCTACCTAATACCGCCTCGCCGCCGCTGTTCGAGTCACTAATCGACGTGATATGCAACTAATCCTAATTACGGACTAAACAGCAAAGTAGTGTTACAATAAGCTCTTCATATTTGTGGGTACAATTGACCTGAATGTATAACAATGTGTCGGCTTAGCCCCACCCTGTTTCATTATTAAATTCGTTACTCTACGCTACTCTACTCTGATTACATATTCTTAACATTACGCAAATTAAACATGCCATTTCCATTGCAAGTTACGTCACATTGCGCGGTCACTTATAGTTTGTCAAGTGTGCAATGTACCTCGTCTGGTCCCTGTGCTTCAATCTTACCGATTTATAAAGAGATACTGGGAGCTAATATACTACGAAGCGATTAAAAAAATACGGTATAGACGTCGAAACTAGAATCAAAACGGCTTAATACACAAGGTAACTTAATTTTTTCCACAAGCCATACTGTGGATATCATTATACATATATTGCTACAAAAAAAAAGCTAAATATAAGGATAGCAACATTACGCTTTTCTATTTAGTAGACATGTGATCCAACGGATTATAAAATCAAGGGGAATTGGCTCTAAATCATGTTAGTATTATGCGATTGTTAATTATCAGACGGCTCACTATGACGTGATGAAGCGTTCGTGTTCCATCGAGAAAGGGGGAGGGCCCCATATAGTGTGTATAGCTCCATCTGACTTTCTCATCACGAACCCTTTAACACGTGTTAGTAGGCGTTGTAAGGCGTGTTAAACATTTTGTGAGCCTCGTCTCCTCGGTTCTATCCTCCGCGTGTGATACAGATCTATATATAAGTATTTATATGCGTAGTGCGTGGAGTTGGGAGTACTGAAGTAGTTATATCGAGTGCGAGGTGCGGCGGGGTAGCGCTCCCCCCCCTCACCCGTACTCCTGCCGCTGGAGGGCCACCGACACCTTGTACAGGCTCTCCATCATGAAGGATAGGTTCTGCGACAGCTCGTGTACTGGCCGAGTGATGGCCACCATGTCTGGGGAAGGAACAAAAGCACAAATTATTGTTTGGGCTAATTAGAACTGAAGCAATGACAATGGCAGCGTCACCTACACCCAATCCATATAAGATACTGTGCCTAACGACATGAGGGACTTCTGGCGAAGTGGTTGCACATTGGAAGGTTGAGCAATACTAGACAGGGCAGTCTTAGGATGGGTGACCATTCTTAGACTGACCTGACACCCTGGTTGCCATACGGAGATCCGTCGCATTGTTATTAACATTGAACATATTACAGGACTACTTTCTCACTGAATGGTTGAGGAACATACCTGGCTGTCCCTGGGCCAGCCCCTTGCAGTAGACGTGCAAGAGGCTCGTAACGTCATCCTCGGGCAGTTCCCCGCGCTCCAGGATGCGCTCGGCATTGCGCTCGCGTACCAGTGCTAGAGCCGCACTCCATCTGAAATACCGAGTGCATACAAATAACTGTGCACTGAGCGGGAATCGAACTTGCTACTTCTGGTACTTCTACATTTTCACGATGTGTTATATGATGTATCTGTTATAGGCAATATGTATAATCCGGCATTGTATAGACTGCCTAGGCATTCTATACATTGCCTAAAACGTTCAGGTAATGTGTATAATGCATATGGATATAATACGATTAATTTCATACATTGCCTAGTATTGTATTGAATGCCCGAAGCGCATCAGGCAATGTGTATAATGGACGAGTTGTTGTAAATTCGTCTCTTTAAAATGATATTTCATGTGCGAAAATTCGTCTCACCTTGATAAATAAGTACTGTTAGCAAACAAAGTAATATATTAACAAAGCGTCATTTATTTGCGATCCTTTAAGAAGCCCTCTATGGATTTGAAAAATGGATATTACTGCTGAAAGAAAAACTGTTCATTCCGACTTGGATAGATTAGGTTAGATGGCCTTCGTGGTAATTTTTTAATCATGCAGAACTTCTATAGGCCACGGTAACAACTCTCTTTCCATCAGGTTAGGTGGCTGACAAGCACAGAGATGATGGTAAGAGAGTGGTTGCCGTGGCCTATACAAATTCGGTATGGTAATAAAAAAAAATAACCACGAAGGCTAATGCGGGAGCTCTGCTCCGCTGCAATCCAAGTCGAAATGTGCACCTTTTCTTTCACTGCTATGTGAGAAACATTCTATGCAAAAACACGTAGGTACTTAGGCATACCTACCAATAGAACACATGTCTTATCAGCACTGACTGCTGGTGGAAGTTGAAATTAGGATTAGCACTCAAAAGATTAGTATCTATCTAACTAAATCATTGAGAAGAAAAATAAATAATGCTGCGTTCACTACCGCTACGCCACAGAGGCAGTCAATGCAGTCAAAATAGATTACATACATTACCTATACTTCGACCGGCATTCTATACAATGCCTAGGTATTCTATACATTTCCTAGGCAAAGTGTAAAATAGTTTAAACATTGAATATCATTTCATTGCCATTGCCTGAACGACCCCGGCAATCTATGCATTTCCTAGGTATTGTATAGAATGCCTGCATTATACACATAGCCTATAACATATCAACTAAAAGAGAGTTGTAATAAAATCACAAATAAGTAACTGAAAATTTGCACTTTCTAGAGTGAACAGAGCTGAGAGATATTTTCTGATATGGTAGCAGCGGCCTTCTGAATTGTATTCACGCATGCATTAGATCTGTAGCACGCTGAACAGTTTCCTAACCAGCAACTGGGGAATCTGGCGATGAAAGTATATTTCGGGACACGTATTTTGGACCTAAATCACGAGACAAAAGAGGCCCTGGCACGCGTGTTGTTTTGTAATAGTCTTGATGCTTTTGAGCTCGTCCACTGCAGTAGCACCTCGTGCTAAGACACCCAAGAGCTTTGAGCACATTTTAGGTCTAAGACATGTGTCCCGAGCACAACACATAACGAAGTGGGACTCCACCTTCGCGTAGAAGACTTGAAGACGAAGGAACTACTTGCTCTCAAGCCTATTGTCTCGAAGAAGTCCAAAAATGTGTAATGTGTAGCTTATGTAGCACGCTTCTTCTTCTGTAGCTTCCTAGTGAGCAAGTGAGGATACAAGTAATAATGAGGGTGTCTCACTTCTGCCTCTGCAGCAGCTGCAGCAGCCTGGCGTCGTCGTGCGGCGCCGGCGAGTGCTCGCACCAGGGGTCGCTGCTGCTGGCCGCCAGGTGGTTGCGCACGGCGCACACCGCGCCGCTCATCTCCGTGCCCTGGACCACGTTACAATGGCATTACTCTCTCATTTACGTACGGTGTCGATACTGTCGATGGACCGGGAAATACGGTGAGACAGTACCACCTGCCTTACACCTTCCGTACGGGAGACTCGTGATGTTATAAAAAAATATGCTCTTTTTACCCGTCTGCCGAAGGAAGGAGGGTAATGTTTTTCGAGACTATGTATGTCCATTCCTTTGGCATGCCCTGCAGCCTGAACTGCTTGACGGATTTTGACATGCGAGGTGTCATTTGATTCGTCGTGATTGTGTGAGTGAAACCAGGCTTATTAAAATCTGCTGAAAGGTGAGCGTTTGGACCGCGGGTGTACCGATCAGAATTCTGCTGATTTCTTACAGGATGATAGTACCTATAGTGTACCTCAGTGTACCTTTAATATAATTCCGTTTACCTCTTTTAATAAAAAGTTCTATATCAAAATAACTACACCCGCGGTCCAAACGTTTAGACCGCGGGTGTACTTTTATTTCTGTTAGGAGACGCTAATTTCGCTATTTCTTTTTTGATATTATATACACTCGCTGTGTACCTCAGTGTACCTTTAATAGAATTCCGTTTACCTCTTTTAATAAAAAGTTCTATATCAAAATAACTACACCCGCGGTCTAAACGTTTAGACCGCGGGTGTACTTTTATTTCTGTTAGGAGACGCTAATTTCGCCATTTCTTTTTTGATATTATATACACTCGCTGTGTACCTCAGTGTACCTTTAATATAATTCAGTATACCTCTTTTGATGAAAAGTTATATTGCAAAATAAATACACCCGCTATTAAAACGTTTAGACCGCGAATGTTACGAATATTTCTGTTAATAAACGCTAATTTGGCTATTTCATGTTTGATATTACATACACCAGCCTGCTGTGTACTCAGTGTACCTTCAATAAAATCAAGTATAAACATTTTTGCATTCGAAAAGATTTTTATAATCGGTTCATCGGTAATTCACTAGGTTTGTGAATTCAAAATATCATTAAATCTATTTACTTCTACCTCTATGGTGCTGAACTTTTTTTTAATTTCTGAAAACCTCAGAGTCGGCAACTCCTTGTTGAACTTTTTTTTAAATTGCTTTGCGCGCAGCATTTTCTTTTCACGTCATATTGTTGAAAATTGTTGTTGATTTTTTTTTTGAATTTCATTATTTATTACACACTAGCTTTTGCCCGCGGCTCCGCCCGCGTGGATGTCGGTTATCGCGACCAAACATAGCCTATGTCCTTTCTCGAGGTCTAATCTACCCCTATACCAAATTTCATCAAAATCGGTTCAGTGGTTTGGGCGTGAAAGCGAGACAGACAGACAGACAGACAGACAGACAGACAGACAGAGTTGCTTTCACATTTATAATATTAGTAGGGATAGTAGGGATATACAGCCTCCGTGTCCCTGGTAGTGTTGCCGATCGATAGTCGACAATCGATTGTTAATCGATAGTCCGGCTATCGTGGAACAATCGATAGACCTATCGATAGTATCGATACTATTGATTGCTCAGAATGATACAATACTATCGAATGAGGGCAATACTATCGATAGTATTGTAGCTCAGGAAGAATAAACAATCGACAGTATCGATAGTATTGCAGCTCACGAAGAATAAATTATCGATAGTATCGATAATATCGATTGTTTTAGACTATCGATTGTTTGCCAATTTACAATAGTATTGTCATCATTATAGACACGTACCATGTTACAATTGGACTTCACCTCGCCTGACGGTAAGCTGAAGGCAAAGTCTCGGAAAAAAGGGTCACCATTATAGACACTTACCATGTTACAATTGGACTTCACCTCGCCTGATGGTAAGCTGAAGGTAAAGTCTCGGAAAAGAAGGTCACCAAGACACGTACCATGTTACAATTTGACTTCGCCTCGCCTGATGGTAAGCTGAAGGCAAAGTCTCAGAAAAGAGTGTCTCCATTACAGACACGTGTTCCATTTTCCAATGGTGGCACTCAGCTTGACGGCCTCATCAGATGCTGTTTCACGCTCCGCTTAAAGGACCCGGCGACTGTAGGAAGACGGTTTCCCTCTTCCTACGTGAGCTGGTAAAGAATTCCAGGTCTTAATGGTGTGGCAGAAGGAGTCGCCGAACCGCTTGGTTCTTGATGGAATATTCTGCACCGTATGCGGGTGGTTGACAAACTCTGTGGCATGGTGGTAGTGAACACGGCCGCTACGCAAGAGGCACGTGTTTGATCCCTACTCAGTGCTTCAGCCCCCGCTTCAGCTTACCATCAGGCGAGTCGAAGTCAAATTGTAACATGCTACGTGTCTTGGTGACCTTCTTTTCCGAGACTTTACCTTCAGCTTACCATCAGGCGAGGTGAAGTCCAATTGTAACATGGTAAGTGTCTATAATGGTGACCCTTTTTACGAGACTTTGCCTTCAGCTTACCATCAGGCGAGGTGAAGTCCAATTGTAGCATGGTACGTGTCTATAATGATGACAATACTATTGTAAATTGGCAAACAATCGATAGTATCGATACCATCGATAATTTATTCTTCGTGAGCTGCAATACTATCGATTGTTTATTCTTCGTGAGCTACAATACTATCGATAGTATCGATAGTATTGCCCTCATTCGATAGTATTGTCTCATTCTGAGCAATCGATAGTATCGATACAATCGATGGTAAAACAATCGATTTTTCGGCAACACTAGTCCGTGGCGTTGCGGTAGTGACCACTGCCACTACGCAGGAGTAGCGAGTTCGATCCCCGCTCAGTGCAAATATTTGTATGCATGAATATGGGTATTTGGTGGTCTGGTCGTGCCTCGGAGAGCACGTTAAGCCGTCGGTCCCGGTTGCCATACGAACATCTATGGCAGTCGTTACGGGCAGTTGGAGCCCTAAATAGTTCAACAACAACGTTCTAGCAGCAATGCTTCAATATCGCCTAGTGTCACCATTGGGTTATGGAGGTCAGATAGCAGTGGCTTCATGGAAAATATCGAGGTCCAGACAAATCCGCAGTTAATACTGGTAAAGCGGACCCCAGACTCCGAGGTGAAAGCTCGGATGCGACTGGGAATTAAAGCTAGGATGAAGAAGAAGCATTTAATTATTTCCTCGCTGAGGTGGGATGAAAAGTTACGTGTTGCACTCGAGTGCAAAGATTTTTCACCTTGTGCTATTTTGATTGGTGTTGGTGGAAATATTCGCGCGAATAATGCCCTACTATCCACACGCTCGCCTCATCGCGATGTTCATCGCGTTGCCCCGCATTACAGTATTCGCCTTTCAATGGAGATGGACGTCAACACTGTAGGAGCGTACGCATTAGGATGTATTGTTTACTAAATTTAATATATTTACTTAATTTAATATTTGTAGTAGATTGTAGTAAGTACATAGTACCTACTTACTTCGGAAACTAGGTATTGTCATTCGACCATTCTGTAGGCTGCGTCATTTTTTTAAACAAATTGATACGTGCGCACGCCACGAGCGCTCGACGCGGAGTGAGTACGACGCAAGTGTGTGGACGATTCCGACGATTCATCGCGCTCGTATTGCCCACTCCTTTGACTCGCGTCAAGATGCCGACATTCGTGGCAACATTCGCGGCATGACAAATATAACATCCACACCACGTTCTCTGCCTACTTCTCTCGCCACTTCCCACGCTCATCGACGAGTGTGTGGACGCAGGGTTACACCTGGCGGCGCGCGGCGGTCTAAACGTTTGCACCTATTTTGTTATAGGTATACATTTATCTAATCTCATATTGAAATTTACACATAAAAAAATTTAAAACAAAACTTTATTATAATAGTCTACGCACAGAGTATCAAAATAAATTTAAAAAAGACGTGTGGCACTCGGGGACTGCCGCGGTAAAGCTATTGCATAGCATTTTTTATCAACTTATGCAATTATAATTACTTACGTTAAGCGGAGCTACTTCGGAGCAGCTCGGCTCGATTCGTGCGAGCTCGGAGGGGGGGGGGGGGGGGGGGGTTAGGTTTTTTTCGTTACGGAATTTCTGGATTCGGTCTCCACGCTCAAGGCCCGCGATAGAAGCTATGCAATAGCTTAAAAAAAAAATAACACAGCTCTTCTATGGCCACATTGGCCACCTGTATCAAGGAGGAAAGTTCTCAATTCGCATGTATGTTTTTTTTTTATATGTAGGCAAAGAACTATGTTCTCCGACATTTCCGTCGATAATGAACCGATTATAAAAATCTTTGCGAATGCAAAAATGTTTATACTGGATTTTATTGTAGGTACACTGAGGTACACAGCAGGTGTATGTAATATCAAACATGAAATAGCAAAATTAGCGTTTATTAACAGAAATATTCGTAACATTCGCGGTCTAAACGTTTTAATGGCGGGTGTATTTATTTTGCAATATAACTTTTCATCAAAAGAGGTATACTGAATTCTATTAAAGGTACACTGAGGTACACAGCGAGTGTATATAATATCAAACAAGAAATAGCGAAATTAACGTCTCCTAACAGAAATAAAAGTACACCCGCGGTCTAAACGTTTAGACCGCGGGTGTAGTTATTTTGATATAGAACTTTTTATTAAAAGAGGTAAACGGAATTCTATTAAAGGTACACTGAGTTACACAGCGAGTGTATATAATATCAAAAAAGAAATAGCGAAATTAACGTCTCCTAACAGAAATAAAAGTACACCCGCGGTCTAAACATTTGGACCGCGGGTGTATTTATTTTGTTAAACAACTTTTTATTAAAAGAGGTACACTGAATTCTATTAAAGGTACACTGAGGTACACTGTAGGTACTATCATCCTGTAAGAAATCAGCAGAATTCTGATCGGTACACCCGCGGTCCAAACGCTCACTTCTGAAAGCGCCCTTGACGTACCATGCGCAACGCTCACCGCTACACCACAAAGGAGAAGCCAACGCTAAATAGGTCAACCTTCACCTGTAATAATTACTGCACCGATGCATTGATTCGCTGACTATATTATGTGCCAGAAAATCTAGGAAGTCGAGGGTAGTGGCTTTTTAGCTAGAAAGAAGCCCACTACGCGAATATCGATTAGTTGCGCCATGCACAGGGTTATATAAGGTGGACGGAAGAGCCTGTGCACTCACTTGCAGGTGCGAAGCAACCGCGGTCGGTACACTCCACACAGCATCTTTGTAACATCTCAGTGACAAGTGTTCGAAGCTTTAGTACAAGTCAAGTTATAAATCGAGTCAATCAACGGTTCGCTGGTTCTGGTAAGTGAGTTTTTGCAGTCGGGATTTGTTTTTTTATTTATTTTGCCATTATTATTTAAAACTAGCTGACCCCGTGAACTTTGTACCGCCTTTTTTTATTTTTCTCACCGTAATAACCACTTATCCATCGTACTTCAGGGAATATTCTAAAAAAAGAATTAGCGAAATCGGTTCAGCCGTTCTCGAGATTTGAGCTTAGCAACACATTTAGGGATTCATTTTTATATAATAGACTAGCTGACCCCGCGAACTTCGTACCGCCTAACAGTTGAATCTTTTTCTTTTTAATTTTTTCTCTCCATAACAACGGAACCATCCTCGTACTTCAAGGAATATTCTAAAATAAGAATTAGCGATATCGGTTCAGCCGTTCTCGAGATTTGCGCTTAGCAACACATTTAGGGATTAATTTTTATATTATAGATATTCTCTTTTTTTTTGTTTTATAACTTCATTGTTAATTACCTTAGTGCATAATTTATTGATCAAATAGTAAACAAACTGTGATATTTCTCAGTCTTAACCAAGCAAATACAGTTTTTCTCGGTCCACGTACCTGGCAAGTTCGCGGGGTCCGCTAGTTATTTATAAAATCCAAATCAATCGACGATTTATAGAGCTTTATAAAGGCTTTAAGCGTATATAGAACGACAATTGGCAATAATTTAGATGATGTCTAATTTTAGTTTGACATTTCTTATTTTAGTGCATATACGTACAACAGAATACCGTTTAACCAAAAATGACAGTTGAGTACCTACTTTCTCTAATTTTAGTTGTGTCAAGCTAATTTTAAGTTAGTTGTGTGTTCTCAGAATACGAAATTACATTTTGACAGGACTCAACTGACATTTAGAGATTTTTAGCTTATTTTAGTTAGCTTGTGACAAGACAGAATTGGGGTCATTATGTACCTAAGCTAAATCTAATTTTATGTTATGACATTTTATGATTTATTTAATACTTTAATCTAACAATAATTAATTTGTGGACCTGATAATAAAATTACCCTGTTTGTTATTGTATACCCAAATGGTGAAACATAGCTGGACCCATTATTATGTAACATCTTTTGTACCTATGATTTACAATAAACATGATTTGATTTGATTTGATTTGATTTGATTTGAAATTAATTTTATGCTATATGCTCAATTGTTTTATTTGTAGACATGACATCGGCGCCTATATGAATGAATATTTTTCTTAAATTTTATAATTAAATACTAACATTATTAACAAATTATGGATGGTCTTATCTGAAATAAATCTTAAATAATAATAATTATTTTTATTTGTTTAGTAAGAGGGTTATTATTAGCGTGGGTTTGGGGTATTGAAAGTGTTTTCCAATCATGAAAGAAACCCAGCGTCGCGCTACAGGCCATATCTGTTGAGGTCTCGCTCGCGTCTATAAATAACTCGCACAGTGCCGCTCGGGCGTAATTAGATTAACCTGTCATTTCAGGACGAAATTTACATATAAAACAGTGAAAAACGTAAAATTCGTTGTGTGCTTAATGGGTTCATATTTCCGGCCGATTTTAAATCTAAATCTGTATTCTTTCAGTACACTTTATTTCTAACTGTAGTTGAATTTAACATTAGTGCAGAATTATTTATGTAATGCCGCGGATGATGGGAGTCTGTGATAACTACTAGTCTGTAGTTCATAATTGGGGTTCGAACCTGGGTCAATATTCAATAACGCGAGCTTTCATACAGAGAAAAACAAAACTCACTTACGTTTTTGTAAGGTTCCTAAATGTTTAACTTAACAATTATTCCTATAAGATTAGTTATGTACTTTTAATTTTATAAAGTTTTCGTAAGTTTTGCACAAAACGTAATTGTACCGTGCATTTTTATTGTTACCTTGTTGTCTAGAGCGGCCATGTACACAGCGACGATCATTTTGTTGTTTGTTTCCAGCAGCAGCAGCAGTTGGAAGATCAGCTTGAACAGGCAGCGCCCGCACTCGTCCGTCGAGCGCGCCATCTCCAACGCCTGGAAATGAGCCGCGATACTGTTATCACTTTTCTCATCTTGGTGATGGCGGGGGTCGTCTTTCATTTTGTTTCCAAACTATTACTTGAGAGCTTCTTGCATGCTTATGGTTTAACTACAGAGGAATTCGGGTGCGGTTCCACGGCGTGCTGGCCCAGGGTGGCACATATAGTCTTAGCGGTGATAGCGCCGCTGGTATATTTCGTTGGATACTTTGTAATGAAGGCATTGGACTAGGAGGCGTGGCCGCGTGGTCACTATTCATATACACCATGACGAGTAGGTACTTGTATATTCAGTTGTAAGTTGATGATCACGTTAATACGTACTTATGATAAGATAGGGGCACTGGTTCCTATATTATCCGAGCATCAATTCCAAACGCATCCAAAGCTCGTACTTTGGACCACAGGGTCTAATCTCCTGTTCGTCTTTTTATTGAAGCGCCTATCACCTGACTTTTCAAACCCGGAAAGTTTGCACGAGAGTCTCAGCAACTCAGGAGGTGGCAGGCCTGCAGGTGAGCTCACATCACCAGACTGTGGGCTTGTAGGCCTACCATGAAATTACCTCGCTTGCGGATCGAAGTTTTGGGCAACCGGTTACATAACACATTCATCCCGTACGTGAAACTTTTATTCGACTTACTTATACCCTGCCATAAGAAATCTGAAGTGACTTCAAGGTCGACTTCACTTCGTTTGATGTTTCGTTAGGGCCCAAAGTTTGCGATGTGTCGTGGTAGCCCCCTGGTATATCTGTGACGTGAGTGTGTGGACGTTGGTCTCCCCACTGACCTCGAGCGCGTGGTCGCGGCGGTCGAAGTAGGTCTCGAGGTGCTCGTTGATCTCGAGCGCGGCGTAGCGCACGGCGTCGCGCACGCGCGCGCAGTCGGCCGCCAGCGGGCCCACCCACAGTAGCGGCGGCTCCTCTCCGCTCAGCCGCTCCAGCACCGCGCTCAGCTCCGCTCCGCCCACCGCGCCCGCTCCACCCGCGCCCGCTCCGCCCAGCGCGCCCTCCGCGCACAGCGATATCGTCTTCGCTGACACTTCCTGTAAACGCAACGTTATTGCTCAACCTTAATAAACCCACCAATCATGATTATATTAAACCAATCCGCGTGTGCCAAGGCCTAGTATCTCTCCCTACAAGATATATGCCACCAGCCATACATTATTTATATATTACATAGTAGATATTAATTATAATAAGTTATAATAGTTATACAGGAGGTACCTACATACGATATGGATACGACATATGTGCAAATACTGAAACCGCGAAGCATCCTGGTCCGTAGGAATTGAACCAAATTAAATTTAAACTTAAATTCCCTGATTTATAAAATCCGAAATTTTCTAACAAAATAATTATTAAAATAAATGTAGAAAATGCAACCACTTGTATAAGTCATTAAATAGTTTCATCCATTGCTTTAAAGTCATTGACTGTGTCATAAGTCATTAATAAATACACACACACCTTCACACACACACACACAACAACTTCACACACACACACACAACAATAGGCATAGTAGGTAACTTACTTGAACAGCTAAGCGGCAACATGCGATTCTACAGAGTGCTCAAAGTTGTTCAAATTCTATAAAATTAAAACTCTAGTTTCTGCCCTTAATACTGGACCAATTTTGTTCAAACTTTTCCTGCTTGAAGCTTAGGGGGTACCAAGTATATGGTTTCAATTATTGCCTATATGTCGTATCCATATTGTATAAATTGACCTGTAATGGGTATTACGAGTATAACAACGATGTATGTATTCATTTAAGTCATGTAATGCTGATACGCTATGAGTTAACGGTGTCATTAGCTCATTTATTTCTAACTGACTACTTTATAGGCTACTTACGCATTTTGATGCATATTCTCTTTTAAGTATTATTATTATATAATATTTAGATAATTTAATAAAACCAAAGAATTAAAGTCAAGGACTCAACGAATTGTATACGCTAAGTGTATTAATGTCCATTAGAATGTTAACGTGATCATATTCTAACTTGATATTTTAGAGCTTCTTTATTCATAATTTGGTGAAACATAATATTCTACCTAAATAATTTCCAAAATATATATATAAATGCGATCATGAACCTTTGTTACCACGTATTTAAGTTAAATAGATACTTAGAGTAGTGTGTTAAAGTAGTGTGTTGAAGTAGTGTGTTGAAGTAGTGTGTAGGTGGACGTACTTTGTAAGGATCGTAAACTTCAAAAAGTATGTACCTAATAAACATTATGCACCTATCATGTGTTTTTCTGATAATAACTAACAGTGAAAGCTGACTTGACCTACTCAGGCAACCCACAGAAATAAAGGTGTAAGTATAATAAATAGCTCAAAATGTATTCAGCAGTCACTTCAGTTTTTAATCAGAACAAACAAATAGACAAAACATTTCGCTTGCATCTAATACTTGCAAATCGGATTCCGGAGTTCAATCTCCTACTTTCCTTTTCTTATAGATAGGTTTACATCAGCTTTTATTGGAGGAACTTCCGTCAAACCCCCTAATCCCAAGAGGACGGCCTGCATTAAAACCTCATCCGTCAATGAGCGGGGGGAATATAATACGCGATCGATGAGAATGTGATGGAATCTTGTCATAGAAAAGTAAATTAAACTAGTCCAGAAATCCAGTCGCTCTGAAAACCCAACTTCGTCTCGTGAGCTTCGACATGAGTTTGCCGACGCTACGGTTGGCCGGCGAACCACATATGTATCAGTTTCAAAAGGTCGCATCCCAATCTCATCGCGCGCGGATTATACCAAATAGCAGGCAAGGTTGACTTGGGCTCGGAGATACTGGTGAGGCCTAACCTAAAGGCAAATTTATAAAGGCGACCTGTACAAAAAGAATGAGGTACTTAAAAGAAAAATAAATATGAAAGGAGTACCTTGAGTACGGTGTGAAGTCGATGTACCAAGGCCAGCGGCTGCATGAGCGCGGCGTGCCGCAGCAGGGCGGTCACCGACGTGCGCCACGCGTCGCGCAGGGTGGGCGCGGCGCCCGGCACGGGGGTGACGTCACCGCGGTCACCTGTGCATCACACCAAACGGTTGACCGTTGGTTAGCTATCATCGAATGTACAACTAGCTGCAAAGCTTCGATATCGCCTAATGTTACCATTGGGTTGTGAAGGTCAGATGGCAATCGCTTCACGGAAAATATCGAGGTCTAGCCAAATGCGTAGTTAAGACTGGTAAAGCGGACCCCAGACACCGAGCTGAAAAGCTTTGGATGCGATTGCGAATTAACGCTGGGATGAAGAAGAAGAAGAACAATGTACAACTAACGAACCGAACCATTGGTAAGCTATTATCGAATGTACAACTGGAATAAAGTTCAGATTTGGTAGTATAGGACAAAATCCACTAGTTGTCCTGGAACTAGGTTCCTATTCGTCGACCCGGGAACGGTCTCAGTAGTCTGCGATAAATTTACTTATAAGGCTTGTCTTACCAATTACAAAATGTATACGACATTACACAAGTTACTTCTGCAATGGATAAAGTAAGTAGGGAGTGACGGGGTTTCTTATTTGCATCTAAAGTTGCCCCATTAGTGAAGTAGGTATTTTGTCAAACGCAAGCAATAGTGAAACATTGCCTATGTAAAGTGGAATGAAACGGGCATTCCATTCGAATCTGAATGTTGCCCGATTGGGGAAATAGTTAAACAGTAGTGGTTACAGAAAGTAGGCAATCGGATACTCTTCGTTCAAATTTGGATTTGTCCCACTAGGGAAATATTTCCCTTTACAGAGAGTTCAACAGAAGTGTCCACTACTCATGACATGATGGTGATATCCATTCGAATCTGAAGCCCCGCAAATGTTATTCCACGAAGTAAGTACAAATATAATATTATTATCAGATGGATTATATTATTTACCCGGTAAAATAAAGAAAACTCTGAAAATATTTAATTTAATCAAAATTCTGCAAGTAAGCCTATGATGTTCTGTGAACCTCACCATCGGGTTCGCCGCTCGAGGCACTGGAAAAGGAGTGAGTGCGCGGGCGCAACGCGAGCTCAGGGGCGGCGCCGGCGTCGCCCTCTCCGCGACTGCCGCTCCCGCCGTCGTCCCAACCGCCCTCCTCGTCCGAAGAGTCCTCGTGGCCAATCTACGTGCAAATAAATCATATACATACATACATATACTCAGCCTATAGCGTTAAGCAGGTGTGTAAACACCTACATTTCGCCTACTATGATTTTTGGTACCACGTAATAGGGGGCGAGCCTATTGCCGTCAAGCGGGCACTTAGTCATGGGCTGTACGTTTACTGTCAGATGGCGAACAGCCCTATCTTTCGCCTCCTACAACACCCACAGGAAGAGATGGGGTGGCCCTATTCTACTCCCGTAAAATGAATCGCTCAATGTGTTGCTGATCGCTAATCTCGAGGACAGCTGAACCGATTTCGTAATTTTTTCTTTTTTTTAGTATATTCCTTGAAGTACGAGGACGGTTCTTATGCAGTGAAAAATCACGCTACTACTTATGGGAGCGGAGCAGTAATCATAAATGTCCACAAATCCGGTAGATTTCCATACTTTGCGGGCCTATATGATGCGGGACTTCGAAATGTACCGCGGGCGAAGCCGGGGCGGGTCGGCTAGTATTTAATAAAATTAACAAATTATAGTAATACCAAAAGTAAATTTAGGGCAGCGGGCGTCGATCTAATAACCGGAATGGGAAAGGGGAGGCAGTGGGTGACATAGATGCACATAATATGACGTTTAGAGTTGCACAGGACCGAGTATGTGAGCACCGAGCCATCGATCAATATCGTTGTCCTCAAAATAGCAGCCCTAGATTCCACAGCTACGGACACAGCCTCACAGTACAGGTTGCGTCGTGTATTTCCGGAAAAAGTTTTACAGTTATTTCTCAGTAGGTCGGTTTTTTACGAAATTTGATTTTGTTAGAGAATAGGCTAGTTTGAATTGTAATATATAATAACTAGCTGTTGCCCGCGGCTCCGCCCGCGTGGAATTCGGATTCCGGTCCAACTTTAATGTATGGAAATCTGCCCGATTTATTGACATTTATGCTCACTGCTCCGCTCCCTTTAGTAGTAGCGTGATGTTATATAGCCTATGTTACTCCCAGATAGTGTAGCTTTCTATAGGTGAAAGAATTATTGAAATCGGTACAGTAGTTCCGGAGCCTATTCATTACAAACATACAAACATACAAAAATAGGTACAAATCTTTCCTCTTTATAATATTAGTGTAGATACTAGCTGACCCGGCGAACTTCGTACCGTCATATTTTTTGATCCCGTTCTCGCTGCATATCTCTAAATTTATCAGTGTTTCTCTACAATATTATGCATGTATTATACATACTTATAAACCTTCCTCTTGAATCACTCTATCTATTAAAAAAATCGCTTCAAAATCCGTTGCGTAGTTTTGAAGATATAAGCATACATAAGGACGGACAGACAGCCACAGCGACTTTGTTTTCTAATATGTAGTGATATTTTTATATAGAGTACCTAAACAAGACTGAAAAAACTGTCAGTTCAATCAATTTGCCAATCGCAGTCCACTGCTGGACATAGACCTCTCTCAATGTTTGTTTCTCTTGTTGTTTGTTTTTGTGTCGATATATATTTGGGAATACAGTACAATAAAAGTTATTATTCTCGTTATTGACTTTATGTTATTCCATGTGAAATTTTACAGGAGCGGGTCACATAATTGTAGTTTAATCTGCTTGATACCATGTTTTTATTCTAATTAATAATGTTTTGAGAATTACTACATGTATAAAAACCAATTTATAAAATGGGTTAATTGAAAATCCACGACCAAAAGTTGCAATTTAAAGTTACCACTGAAGAACGTAATTTTAAATTTTCCCGCTTTACAGATAAAATGCAGCACAGAGGAGTGACTTTTGTTTGTCATTGATTTTGTACAGGAATTCTTCAGTACGAGAATAGTCTCGGATGGGAACTGTCAATGAGAGCTCTGCGGGTATTATACTATTGAGTGAATCAATCAGTGGATGCAAGTTAATGCAAGTTAAAAATAGATTATGTACGTTGTGTGTGACTTAGGTGGAAATGAGTCAATAGTGGGCCGGGCCTCAAAGTTCAGGTTTTGGATGCAACCAGGACCTCAATTTTGCTAATTGTAAACCACTGTCACATAACACAGACGCTTTATAAAACGCCATTTAATTTTAGACTCGAATGATACGTTGTTAACGTCTAACATTAAATTGCATCTTGAGAAAACGTAATAAATCCAACTTTTTTTTTTCATTTATTTTGGGCGTTGTGCTTATTTATTTATTTATTTGAACTTTATGCACAGTACATTGTACAAAGGCGGACTTAATGCCAAAGGCATTATCTGACAGTCTACCTTAGAGTGATGCAGGGATACATAATTCTAAAATAGTCTAAAATTGATTGCCATTTTTTGCAGTGTCTGTGGTACGACAGTAGTTTTGCTTTAACAGAATCGAGGGCCAGTTCTAAATATTGTTGATGTTGATGATAATATATCAATAGTAGTGCGTGTGTGTGCGTGCGTGTGTGTGTGTGTGTGTGTGGTTGCGTGTTACCGGCTTGCCCGCGGGGTGCGCGCCGGGCGGGCGCGCGGGCGGCGGCGGGCTGCGCTCGAGCGCGGCGCGCTCGTCGCGCTCCTCGCTCGGCAGGCGCCGCCGCACGCCCCAGTTGAAGTTGTCCGAGCTCTCGCCCTGAGGAACACACCGTACATTTAAAAACACTCCACATATTCATTCGTTTCGGTACTGGACAGATCCATCATTTCCATACAATGTAACATCATAAATTTAGGTCGGAAAAAGTCAATAGTCAACACGGAACTGTTGGCTTTTTCCGATATAAACTTATAAAAAAGTTAGCATAGGAATTGATTAAAATTTTTAATTAAAAAACATATAAGTACATCATAAGCTACGTAACATTGATATAGAAAATTAAGCGTTACAGTAGGCGAGGCGCAAAGGAAAAATAATAAAAGTTTTAAACATCCTTGAGTACATGTCGATATTGTACTAAGTTGAGTTCCACCAATTTAAACAAATTTAAGAATATTGTTATAGGGCGTGAGATCTCTGTAGTTACGTTATAGGCAATAAGCCTTTGCTGAAACTATGTTTAGTTTTTTGCCTAACGCTTCTGGGATCGTCGATGACTATATATTTCTGTGAGCTCTAAAGAAAACTTATTTTAGTATAAACAATGTAAATAGCTTTACCTCAATACTTTCACTCTCGTACTCCAAGAAGTCAAAGTCTTTGAACACCCCAAAGTGGTCAGTGGGCGGAGCACCTCCGGAAGGCTCGTTGCCGGGAGTGCCCGACACTTCTTCCAAGGAAGAGGCCATTGAAGATTCACGCTCAAGTAGTTCTGAGCTCTGACTGAAGATCACCTGTAATACACAAAAGTTTAGAAAACAGCACACACAGTGACCAACGTTACCGTACTCTTTGAAGATGTATTTTTCTCGAAGTGTATGTTATTAGAGCCTAAGAGTGCAGATGAAAGTATCCGCTAAAGAATGTCATCTCTAGTCACTATACTAATACAGCGCTCTTGTATGATACATAGCGTTTATGTATTACAAATGATTTTATATGCAAGTGTCGACATTATTTATTATCACTTGAGTTCATTGGCAAAATGTGATAATTAAGATTAGTAGAACGGATTTTCAGTGATAAAATCTAGCCTGGCCTTAGTTACGAATTCATTACAAATAAAAAAGTGTAAGTTCTCAATATTGTACAATACTGAACTATGAGAATTAAATTCGTGTAGGTACTTAATTAACTTTCGTGACTTGCGCCACCAGTGAAACGTTACATTACTTATTTAATAGTGAGTGTTTTTGTTACAGATACAGGACGTGTAAGTGTAGTATATCACATAATAAAAAAGAGTTTCCACTAGACTCATATTATTGTGCCAAATGTTGTATAAAAAGAGTAACAAACCTAAATCAGGTCGATAGATGATTACTATTACCTATACTAAATTTACCAGATCTTTTAACATTTTTTCTAACCCCTGGTTTCTTATACATTAGTCCAACACGCCAAACACTGCATATTCATTGGTTGTCTGTTGAACACCGATCTTCTTCTTGTAATGAGCGTAAAGTATTCGGTGTGCTGAGTTTGCATAAGTTTGACAAACGTATGAGACAAATTTTTTGTAACATAATATAACTTAATTTACTTGTATGTACACTTTGTAGTTGAATGTTTGAAGTGCACGTCGAGCACCACACATTTTCAAGCGATATACAATGTTATTGCATGTAAGAAAATAAAATAAATGATGCAATATGTTTCATATTTACAGAAACTAACTAATAACGGACTCATTACGCAGTGTGCCAGCCGCACTGTCGCGGACTGATCTTCCGCTAATATTAGCGAAAGATCTACGACGGCATTTCCATTCAGTGTGGCCTGAGAAATTCTTCAGTCAGCAGTACCGACTCTTTTTATATTAGGTTTTACGAGTATATAACATTCACTTGCACTTGATAAACAAACCATGTAAATGGGTGCGTGACATAAAGGGCCATTTATTCAAAAATAATTTGCTCCGAATTTAGTGAATATTCCAAAGATAAGAAAGTTGGAATCAGAATTTGAGAGAGTCAAATAAGCGAGTTATGGATTGTAAAGGTCTCACATAGAGGATTAAGCATTGAAAGTTCACTAAATCCTGCACATCAATAATATAATAAAGTGGCCCTCACACCGCCACGCACGCGGTGTAATTCAATCTTGTAAGTGAACCAAAACCGACTTCTGTCTAATCGAAATAAATGAATATTGTTTGTAAGTATGGTTCGATGACTGATGAATGATGACTGATTACCGAGCTGATCTGATCAAGTAGTGGCAGCGGAACTCTTCAACACCAACTTAGCAACACCTCGGATTGGAGTTCATCGAGTTTGTTTTACCAAGTCCTATACAATACATTTGGTAACAAGTACATTTTTGTAGAATATTTAATTTTATTGTCAGTAACTCAAAGTGTGGTAAACATTCCATTATTATGAGGTACTGTGTTTCTTTGACGTATTTTTCGTTATTTTATATGATTAGAATACATAATTAGGTATGATGAACACACAATTACCCGTTTAATTTCTCAAAAAGACTATTATTAGTTAGAAGTTATTCACACATCTGTATTTACCTACTGTGGTGCGGGAAACGGGAATAAATCAGGAATGTTTGCTGGAGGAAGCGCCCCAATAGAGTGAACATAAATATTTATAATATTGATATTAACTAACTATATTAGTGTTTTGTCCTGAAAGTATTTTCAAATAACGTGCATTCAGAACGAATACTGTCCTGAACGGTTCATTGTTAAAGACATTAAAGCTCATTGTATTATATAGACAGTTTTAAGCGTTAACAATACAATTATAAATATGAATATACATCGTATATTAGGGCGTGTATAGAGATAAGGCAGCGATTTCAGCAAAACAATAATGTATGTTTGGTGAGAAGCGAAGCAAGAGTATAATTATATGACCGCAACGATGCAATGGTGATTGTTAGAACGTCTTCGAGGGGTCTCGTATGAAGACGCGTAAGGGTATTGATCGACTTGGAGCTTCGAGAGCGCCTGTAGCGTGTAGTGAGCGCGTGAAAGCATTTGCGACATAATATACAATATGTATGCGATTACCTTAGAACATAAAGTGGTTATTAAATCGTCCTAAACGCAGCGATGGATAGAAATCATTATAATCATTAGTTGTGTAGGCCAAGGTCGGCGGCGGGCGTGCGCTGTCGAGATCACTCATTCAGTTTTAATGACAATTAACCAATTTTCAGCATTCTTTAAGTACCAACCACCAATGATAACAGTCGATACGTGTATTATATGGTATGGTTCTGCAAAATTGAACTTTGTAATCACGAGCTTAAGGTATAATATACTTACAGAAGGGCTTTTTGGTAGACCAACTCTTTGTCCGCACGTAGTCAATAAGTTCACGAGACACTCACGAACTCGACTCTGTGAAGAAAAAAATATCTCCTCTGTGGTGAGTAGGTAAGGTAACATACGCACATTAACCAAAAAAAGTTGATCATACCAGAGAATTAATCCCAGGAGCTAATGTTCATAGTTTATAGAAAACTTATGATCGTAAATCTTAACTTATGATCATAAGTTAAGTAGTACATCACTTAATTACACGATTACGTAAGTAACATTGATCGTGTAGCGTTTACTGCGCCACTTATAATCGTAAGCAGCATTGAGGAGTACTTTACTGCATCACTTATAACGTAAGTCGTAAGCAGAATAAGAAGAGAAGAGTCTTTACTTGCGACATCCAGGGTCTCTTCCAGCCCGAAGCGAGTGCGTCGGCGGGCGACAGCGACAAGGAGCGCCGCGGTGACGTCGCACTTTGCGGTTGTGTTGCGTTGTTACCCGTCGTTGTTTCTTGCCCCACCACAGTCGACGCCGACCCAGACTGAGATGTCGATGATCCTAGGTATAGCAATAAGTTGATATTCAATAATTTAAATACCATTGAATACTTGAAATTCTCAAAGATCCGTTCAGCCTTTAGAGCGTGATTGAGCAACGAGCGAACGCCAAACATACGAACATCTTCAGAAACCTTCGCATTTAAAGTATCGGTAGAAAGTAGGATAGTAGGATAAATAGTTTTTGTTTGTATTCATTTAACTTACTATACTTTAGTATAATATAGATAGTTCATTGAATAAATAAATTATTTAGGTCCTTGATTGAATTAATTATGTCTCTTATTGTTCAATACATTTTTACGACTAGCGTAAAGAGCAGAAAATTATTAAATAGGAATTTTTTTTTAATATCCGGCCTTCAAAGTTTTAAATGATATCGTAAGATCTGTCTGACATAGTAGATCTCATCGATTCATGGTCTTTCTTTTCTTTGTTTTTCCTCGACCCCCGCCACACCGCGCGCACCATGGGGACGGTACAGGTCCCCCGGTAGGACTATAATATAATAGTAGTAGATTATGATGCCGCGGCTACTATAAGGTCAGGTCATTATGATTGGCTACGGACGTTTAATAATAAAATGAAACAAAATGGCTGTACATCATTCTAATCACAATTTAGTACGCTTTTATTCGATTTTGCGAGTAACTTAAGTAATTTAATTTATTTACAATAATTAATTTTGAAATTATTATGGTGATTCCTATTTGATGCTAACACGAAGAGCAAGAGGTACGCTTATGCGCAGTCGCTACACCCATCTTGTTGCCAAGTGAAAAATAACATTTTCATCGTTCAATACGAACCGATAGAGGGGGTGACATACTTTCTCCTAACCTCACCTGTATCCCATTATAGAACCTAGATAATTTTAGAGTTTTACCTTTGTCTGGAGTGGCCGTCGAGGCGTTGGAAAGGGAACTTGGACCGGTGGCAGGCTGACTCCCACTTTTGGGAAGATATTTCCTTCCTATAACGGGGGTTTGAGAAAGATCAAAAGTGAAGTCCATCGTACGTCCTGGCAGCTCCTGTAATTAATAAATAATGGGTTATATTCATAGACCTGGGGGCTACCACGACACTTCAAGGAACAATGGATTAGAAGCATTGATGGCATTCTTTTTAGAATATCTACCTTTTTGCCGTGTAGTTCTGTGTCGAGGATGGAGGAGGCGTGGTTGTCCCAGTACGGAGGCACCACGAGCGTGGAACACCGAGTCACCACCAGCTTCAAGATCTTCATAGCTTCCTTGTAGTTGTTACTGTCTACGATCTGATGAGTAACACAAAAACATGGTAATTGGTAATACAGTCAGCGACAAAAGTAGCTTAACATTATACAGTTTGCAGCCCTAAAAAGTTTCATAAGAGAGTAAATCTTATTTCTGGACATAATTGGCTAATGTTCCGATCCCAACCCCCAGTGATGTATACATGTTTAGACGAATCCCTCATCATCCTCCGGACCCTATTCCAAATTTAGTTGGGGTCGGCGCAACATGCGTGCGTCTTCCATTCATCTGTAATTGCAGTCATCCCAAGATTCACTCCCTTTTTTATACCACTTAGGTGGGCGACAAGCACACGGCCCACCTGATGGGAAGTGGTTACCGTGGCCTAAGGCCTATGCAACACCAGGGGCGTCACACCAGTGCTGCCATGTTTATTTTTAACCATATCATCTTTCCATCCACTTCTTTTAAGGTCTTCCTCTCCCATTGTAGCCATTCACTTCCATAGTTAATACCTTTCTTACGACATTACTTACTGTAGATGAATATATTACTTTGTCCGCTAAGGACGGCAGTCGCTATTGTAAAAGCTAAAATAAATCAAATTGTGAAAAGGAATCTTTATATGCCCTCCCTCGCACAACATCCTTTTCTTTTCCTTCCTCCAAAGGCCCAACCTGAGCGATATTCATCGCTGATCAAATTAAAAAGTTATTATTCGAACCCTGAATTAAACCGAATCATACTTTAAAATTATTTACAAGCCAATTTAAAAAGCCATTTGTATAAATAATAAATGATCCAAGTTCCCTGTACACATTTATAAACCCAGAAGAAATTATCATCCAATCAGAACTGTTCACGTCGCCAATCGATATACGAGGATGAAAGCGCAGTACTGACCCGGTGACCTAATTTCCGTGTCTACAATCGCCTTATTCGCGTACAACGCCCTCTGTACGTATCACGCGATACAACTTTATAGCCGTATTGTACGTTTGACGTCACTGAGCTTAGACTCTCTATATTGTCATCAGATGGTGCTTATCATAACTTTATTTTTAGCATACTGCATTTATAACAATGATTACTTTTTTACAAAGAAGTTGTTCTGTAATGCAGTTAATACTACTAATAACCACCTTTTTATTTTACTACAAAAGTATGTATATATACAACGATTTTTGCAGGGTTAGGACAAATGGAAAATACCTACGTATAAATATACACACGGTTATATATCTTAGAAGACGTAGGCAGAGGTGTACTGAACACAAAGAGTAGGCTAGAATGTTAATGAATTTCCTTCCTTCCTTTCCTTCCTTTGATGTTTTGTAACTATCCATTGGTTATTTAGGTATATGATTTTTTAAGATAATTTTTAAAGCATTTAGTATGCTAAACTAAACAAATTATTTTAAATTGGAAAAAGCGAAATCAATACTCGGGCAGGACTCGAACCCGCGATCTTTCCCTTACAGGGGGAATGCTCTGACCACTGAGCCACCGAGCTTCGCCCGAGATTGATCCAAATTTTCCAATACATCCATCTTAGGGCGATGGTGGGAGCAATCTACCGATATTCGTACGAACTATCGGAATCAATGAATGATGTTGCATTCATTTTTAAACATTGATTTTTGATAACTCCGCCCAAACAATTGAGATAATTTTTAAAGCGTTTAGTATGCTAAACTAAACAAATTATTTTAAATTGGAAAAAGCGCAATCAATGTTTATGCCTCATTGAGAATGTACCAATGTCTGTTAGGTAAAAGGTTATGCTTCTGTATTAACGTAAGGACCGAGTCCAGTGACGTATTAATTCGTACTTATATATTGTCTGCCTACCTCCTTATACGGGCGTGACGTCACACGACCCAGTTTGATATGTAAGGCATGTAGGGTGTGGGTATCGCTTACCGTGACGTCAATAAACTTGGCGACTGCGCGCAGGAGGTCAGCTATGACGGGCTGCGCCGCCGGAGTGTTCAGGTCCACGTAGTACAACATGCAGTGGAGTATCGATAGCACTGGCAGTTGGAGATTCGCTGATCCCTGTGTACAAAACAGATATTATTATTTTAATTGAATAAATAGAGAGAGAGAGAGGAGAGAGACAGAGGGGAGAGAGAGAGGGAAGAGTGAGGGAAGAGTGAGGGGAGAGAGAGGGGAGAGAGAGGGGGAGAGAGAGAGAGAGAGAGAGAGAGAGAGAGAAAGAGAAGAAGAGAGGAAAGATAAATAGAGAGGGATGCAAAATAGCCTACTATTATGGTTAGTTCATCTCCAGAAACTTGAACATTAATAATATCAGTAGGATTACCTTTTCTAAGACCTCGACGAGGAAGGCCAGCATCTGTTGGGAGAGATGCGAGTACGTGTCCCAGAGATACTTGACGACACACTTGGTCCACTGGAAGCTCTCCTTGCTGAAGGTTCGCCGAGAGTACAGCGTCATCACCGTGCCCAGGTTCTCCAGTTTCTTGCTCTTCTCGGCTGTGAACTGATCGAAAAAGTTCTTATAACATCGTTGAAGACAGTATGGGGGTCTACAAAGATTCTTGACAACTAATTACACTTCACCTGCAAGTTGGCAGATTAAATGATTGATTTCCGAAGCTCTGGTGAAAGTTTCCTCTTGGTTATGGGTTAAATGGCAGTCGCTCCCGTAAAAACCAACAAGTACCATCGAATAGTGAAAAAGTAAGCAGACCTTCAGAACCGGTATATGCGTGGGGATGAAGAAGAAATTACATTTTATGTAAACATAATATTTATTTACCTTCTTCTTTTCTTACCTGTGCAATATGACAAGCGGCGCGTACGCACAATTCGTTGGCATCTTCGTAATGTAACAACATGTAAGGTAGCAGCGCCACGACTGTCATGGGGAAAGCGACGGACTGCGTGGGATCTATTACGGGCAACTCCAGCAGTGGGATCATGTCCACTAGCACGCCCACCACGGGCTCGTAGGTGTTCGGATGCGTGCAGCCCTGCAACCATAGGTAAAGGTGTTTTTCTTGGTATAAATATAGGGTAAAGTATCCTATCTTTGGCACTCATCTATTTGTTTTACCCTGTTTGTTGCGTTTGTGTATGTTTTTAATGAGTGAAAATATTAAGTCAAAAGCTGCGCGGGTTGCTAGTTACTTATTTGTAAGTTTCTTTCCCTTCTTATTTTTTAAATTAATGGCTTCTGCAATCGTAAGAATTGCCACAATTTCGCTAATATCAAGAAAATATAATATTTACAAAATTATAAAGGCGGAGAATTTTTAGGAGTTATTTTTTTCATATACGTTTGACATTTCATTTTTATACTATTTAGGTAGCAGACAAACATACAGCCCGCCTGATGGAAAACGGGTACCGTAGCCTATGGACATGTATTGTGTAACTAGGGACGCCCCATTCCCTACGGCCTTCTAGAAGAACCCTATAATATAGTAGTCGTTTGAGAAAACCACAGTAGATCATTCCACAGGCTGAGCGAGCTACTGTTACCTTTAACAGCAAGGCGTGCAACGACGGCGAGGTATGCGCCTGCGTGCGGTCGAGGCGTTCCCTCGCGTCGGGCCGGTCGAGCGGCAAGCGCGACATCACTCGCGCGAGCAACCGCACGCCGAGGAGGAACTCGTGCTCGTAGTCCGACTCGAGCAGAGAGGCGCCCACCCAGAAAAGCGTGGCCAGTATAGTCAACTTGTCGTCCTGCAACGAACAGACACGGTAAGAGGTCTGTCAAACATTGTACACTTTTATCATTCATAGAGGTGACCTTTATTCTGGAGATTATTAGGCAAGGTCAAGGCATATATACGTGTTCTACATCAAAACAAGATTGCTTCAAAATTTCCATGTCATAAGATTAAAACTGAAATGCTTTATCCTCACACATTTCCTTCTTTCTATAATCCCGGTAATTTCAAGTCAGCTTCAGATCCGAACGACGACCATACAACCAATAGACACCGCATTACAGGCGACACGCTTCTGGCAATGGTTACGGCGAAAACAGCGTATATAACATATAAGCTTGCAGCATATTCATATCTCTTTCTTACACACGTACATTTGACACTATCTCTTTCGTTCGGTCAAGCGCTAGGGATGTGGGTAAATATGAAAGTGCTGCTGTCGATAAATATGTTGCAGATCCTAAAATTTTATAAGAAATTTCCGTTTCATTATAATCCGCTGCGATGAGAATGAGATGCGACCTATTGGAACTGAGATGTACGTATGTGGTCCTGTGGTAAGTTGGTATAGGGGTAAATTAGACCTTGAGAAAGGACATAGGCTATGTTTGATCGCGATAAACGATATCCACGCGGGCGGAGCCGCGGGCAAAAGCTAGTATATAAATATAATAAATATAATAACAACCCTTGTTTCATTGCTTACAAACAATGTCGATAATATAGATCGTACTAATTAAACCCGTCCCATCCCTAACACTATTATTTTACGATCGCACGTTATCGGTATGACCAATCAAAAGGCGTTCCTTGCCTCTTCCCCGCTACTCCTACCTCAGCAAGTTGCCAGAATTGTTTGTTCGTAAAATATGAAACAATATGATGTCTATTGATTGTATAGTCGCTGGATCCGAAAAATAACTACTTAAATATAGAATGTGATTGATGTTGGTTGGTCATTTGATTACAAAGCATTAATTTTTTATTACACATATTTTAATGTATCCAATGGCCGAAATAAAATAGCTACTGAAATTGAAAGAACATAGTACATAATTGATGAGAAGATAAGTTCTAGTATACCTGAGTCGCCGTGTCACCGAGCAGCTTGAGCGACTGCGCCGACCGCGAGCGGCACAAGTTGGAACAAACACCCTTCGCCGCCTCGCTGCAGGGCCGCGCACGTTCTACTGTCCATCAAAATGTACCATTCAAGCATACTATGCTATAAACATAAGACAGAGTAGTTCGATTGTGATAGTATTCCGTTTTATAGACAATGCAAATTGCAATATGTAACCCGACATCACGTCATCTAGCTACACCACTCCTAAACATGTACTTATGGCAAGTGATGTTTATTCGGACATCACGTCACCCAGCTACGCCACTCCTAAAGATGTACTTATGGCGCGTGCGACGCGCCATGTCGATCGAATGACAAGACAGTCGGTGCCGCGCGGTGACAGCAGACAGTCGACGTTGCGCTACGATAGCAAACAATCATTGTCGCGTGTGCCCTGCTCTGTACGGTGTAACTTAACTTCCCTTGTAACCAATATAACAAAGTCACGTTACAAATATATTATAAGTAATAAGTACCGAGGAGTTGTGTTCCGAGCGGTAAGTAGGGTAGCTAGACGAGGAAAAACAGGCCGGTCATAACCAGTCATGACCTATCAGAGCACTGTCTCATGAACTCTTGTTTTAAGAGTTCATGGGACGGGCTCAATCGTTCAGAGTCAATAATTAAATGACAGTTATACTACCACTGCATTAATAACTTTGTATCCCCATATAAATATATAAGATTACCAAGTTACATTTGCAGTTGGTTGTATGAATAAGGGTGTTACTAATACCTTTCGCATCGGCTCGGCTCGGCCGACGCGATGCGACACCGGCCGACGGCGAAACGAGCCGTTTGTCGATTAGCTGATCGCATCCGTACGACTAATCAGCGATAAGTCGAGTAGTGTTGTGATACGCACTCGGCTTAAGCCGATTCCGCGTCGATAAATGTGGGTAGACCCTAAGGTGGTAGATAGGTATAGTCACCGTGTTGTTGCTTCTCGTTGGCGGGCGGCGGCGCGTTGTTCTTGCGCAGGCAGTACGACACGGAGTAGCTGGTGCTTCGCGTGTGGTTGGTGACGCAGCCCACGCACACGCCCGGCGAACGCTTGCCTGCGCACGACACTACACCACATAAGCTACGAGAACTGACACATAAGTATACCTCGGGACATATATCTTGGACCTAAAGTGTACTCTATACGCGCAGTACACGTTTCTTGGTTGTCTTTTGAAGATAGCACGGGGTGCTACGATGGCCTCGTTTGTTTCGCGACTTAGGTTCAAGATATGTGTCCCGCAGTATACACTATTAACATTTATAAATCTACATTGTAATAAATCAATAAAAATAATTGATGTAAGTGCCTACCCTAATGAAAGAGAGGAAGTTTGAAATATATCATGTATTTTTAAATTGGTTTACTAACTGTTCGCGTGGCGTCTCATCTGGACGCCGATTTATAAAATAATGATTTGATAACATTTTCTTTCCTATATAAACCTTGTCTTAAAATTACAGATATTAATATAAAACACCCCAATTGGTCAAGCCGTACTGGCTTACCAAACATTTTTGCGATTCATTATAGAATTCTTACCAGCTGTATAAGGACTCCCATTAACAGGTGGCCCACCATCCTTATTGTTCAGATTGGGTGTTGACTTGAATATGTCTCGCATGTAGTCCAAAGGTCTAAAGTTTGATTCCAGGGAATCGACGGCGGCCTCGAGGGTGAGTAGTAACTCCGTGACGTAGCCCTGCATATCCTCGCCTTGCTCCGCCACCGTCTCCACCAGTCTGGACAGAATGTCTGATACCATGCGCCCTGTCATAGCCACTCCGATGAAACGGAACACCTACAAATTACAAGCAAACATTATAGCATATGTCCACACTAATAGTACCTATAAATGCGAAAGTAACTTTGTCTGTCTATTATGCTTTCACGCCAAAACCATTGAACTAATTTTGATGAAATTTGGTACAGATATAGATTAAGAGACCTTGGGAAACGATATCGGCATGTTTGGTCGCGATAATAAACATGTATGTATACAGGGCGTCCCACGGCGATGCCACATGGAGGGCAAGTACCTTAAATCCTTAAGTTGGCTCATTTTACTTAAAGTAGACATCATTTTATTTTTTAAAAGAAACAAAACTGCATTCAAAGATTTTTAAAAATTCGCTTGCCACACCCCGTAATCGAACCGACTAAAATCCGAAAAAGTAACATCCTGTATTTTTATGGCATCAATCGATAGTGTCAATCAAAAGGATCAAATCTCTCTAAGAAACATGGTAAATTAAATGAAAGGAAGTCCTTGAAACCTAAACTTATAAATTCAATTTGGCAAAATAAAACACTTTAACTCAAAGTTCATCCATCCATCTGATACCATATTAACAATGAAATTCCATATTTAAATCACTTTTCTTTTTTTATCGTGTGGAGACCGCTGCATCAATCGATAGTGTCAATCAAAAGGATCAAAATCGATCTCTAAAAAACATGGTAAATTAAATGAAAGGAAGTTCACAAAACCTTAACTTATAAATCAATGCAAACAGACACAGCACTTTTACTCCAGAAACCATCAGATAAGGTATCTTATAAGATCAACACTAGAGATATCTTTGATGAAATTTATTTACTAAAATAAGTACATACTGAATGAATGAACTTTGTTACCTGTTTAGAATGTAACTTTATTGGGTAACTGCATGAGGTTATGTAGGTAGGGTAGGTAGTAATTTTTAGGTGCTTGATTAGAAACCTGCACGCGGTGTACCCTGGGCAACGAAGATGGCAAGTGAATTGCCCTATTGGATCAACTTATAACCTGTTAATTGAGACGGCGCGGCGTGCGGTTTTAGTCGGTTTGAATTCGACATATCTAAATACTACTGCTGACCAGCAGCGGTCTCCACACGATAAAAAAAGAAAAGTGATTTAAATATGGAATTTCATTGTTAATATGGTATCAGATGGATGGATGAACTTTAAAAATCTTTGAATGCAGTTTTGTTTCTTTTAAAAAATAAAATGATGTCTCCTTTAAGTAAAATGCGCCAACTTAAGGATTTAAGGTACTTGCCCTCCATGTGGCATCGCCGTGGGACGCCCTGTATATGTGTGTGTGTGTGTGTGTGTGTGTGTGTGTGTGTGTGTGTGTGGTGTGGGGTGTGTGTGTGTGTGTGTGTGTGCATGGGTAGACTTGCCTGCAGCGAGCGGCCCGCGTAGTGGCGCGAGGGGCAGGACAGGCCGAGCTGCAGCGCCGTCTGCGCCCAGCGCTCCGAGATAAGCGCGTGCGGCAGCGACTCGCGGAACACGCGCAGCACGTGCCGCAGCAGCGTCGACATCTGCTGGCAGCTGCGCAGCGTCCACACTGCCGCCACACCCAGACACACGCGTTATACAACGTACTCACTCCTGTATATGGGTGATGCACCACCGCGTCAAGTCCTATACCTACTGATTGAGGAACCTCCTCATCCTCGAAGGAGACACAGGTGTGTTTACAACAACAGTCTACAAGAAATCGCTTTCAGCGAAAACACCGCCCATAGCAATTATATCGTGCGAAGTGGAGGAGGAGGAGCCTGAAGAGCATCTTGCCACGGATGCAATCAGGAAATTGCGTCTACATGAAGCTGATGATGATGATGATGAGCAATTATATCATTTCATGCACACTTTTGCTTTGGTTTGTTAAACCCTACCCGCAATTTACAAAAAAATTGAGTTTACCCTTTCATAGATATAATGTATGCTTGAATATATTAAATTTTTACAATATTTGTGGTTCTGTAATTTGTAATCCCTAAACAGCCTGCAAAGCATTAAAACTAGTAACGTTAAGATTTGAATAAGCTACCTTTGGCTGTGATATCCTCGTACTGCCACAGCGGCATATGCGTGGGCCTGTTGGCCAGGAAGTGCACGAGAGACTTGATGACGTCAGCGACGGGCAGCTCCGTCGGCTCGGCGTCGGCCGGCGCCTCCACGGCGGCGGTGTCGGCCTCCGAGTCCGTCACTATCACCGGCAGCGACGGGTAGTTGTCGCATTCACCTGTCAACAATCGTTGCGGATGCTCGAAGACGGTCAAATGATTTCTTACGAAAACATATTTTGTAATAATAGTAGCTGTGTAAATAGTATAATATCATATCAAATATACCTTCGGGTGTGACCTGCGGGTCGGAGCTGAGAGAGCGAGCGTGCGAGCGAGGCGAGTGCGCACATTGCGGGTAGTTGTCGAAAGCAGCGTCCGGTTCTGGCAACACATTTTAAAACGTCTAAGGCAAATTATCTTGGAAATACCTATGACCTAAATGGCTGGTGTCGTCTGGTCGCCGTCGCTCGCTTACGATATCAAGGTTTACAAGTATCAAAGAAATAATGAAAAATCACGCCTCTTTCCCATTGGGATAAGCAGAGACCATCCTTTCACTTGCTACGATCTTGGCATACGCCTTTCAATTCTTCTACTTACTTAATTGTTTTCGTACATGCTCGCCGGTTGCAGGTACTTTAGACCTGGCCTTCTCTTAAACTTCCACTTAAATAATTCGGTAAAAATCAACTACGAGATCGCACCATAACTAAATAGCAACCAGTAATTATCTTTTATAGGTATGAAAGCTCTCTAAGTGTTCAATTCTAATTTAGAATGAACTGTTCAAACATTAAGATATTCCACATAAATACCAGTAAATGGTATGCAAATGAGTAAAACCTTTTAACTAAGTATTTCACGGAATTAAAGTTTTTGTTTTTATTTCTGCAAATGAATAGTAAGGTTTGCGTGTTCATATATCACGTCGCGCTCACCACTTTAGGTACTTTAGATCTTACTACTATTGTAAATACGAAAGTATAATGGATATTTGTAATGGCTGAACGGATCTGGTCTGGATAATGTTTTGCACAAAGGTGTATCATAAATACTCAAAAACAAATATAGCAAATTATGCTGACAGACATGTAGCAGCAGTTGAAGCAATATTGTTTCCTGTAAGTATTATCATTAAATATCAAGTAAACATACAGGACATGCAACTCAAATATCTAAACTTTCTCCTTTCTAAGAACCTCTAGCAAGCACTTTTTTCTATATAACGGTGGTATTTTCCCTAGGCGGCTAAAAACATAGATATAAACACGATTGGCAGACAAAATACCTGTAAAGTTATGCGGTACAAGCTGCAGTGTCGGTGGCGGGATGCCGAGGCCGAGTTGCGCCGAGCGACTGGCGAGCAACACCCGCGCGACGGTCAGGTGGTCGTGGTGAGCCGCCACGGCCACCAGCAGGTTTAACAGAAGCTGTCTGCAGTGCTGGTGAACTATCCACCTGTGTATATCAATGAACCATCATCTTGCTAGACTTTTCTCAACACAGTTGGGTCGGCTTTCAGTCTAACTACGAAATGGTCGAAGTTTGCATGAAGCGACTGCCACGTAACCACGACAACCTACAGGCGATGTCGGTAGATAGAGTTAGGATCTTCGGGACCCAAGCCAAACTCACTTTAAGCCGGTACTCCTGTTGATTGGCGGATGAGATTTTTTTTTAAGTACTACTAAGGTGGCAGACAAGCACACATCCCACCTGATGGAAAGTGGTTACCGTGGCCTATGGATGTATGCAACACAAGGGCGTTACAATTGCGCTGCCGACCCTGTGAACCTCCTAATGCGCTTCTTGAAGAACCCTATACTGCCTTGCACGAAAACAGTCTCAGTTTTCGGATTTCGGCTTAGACGGCTGTCGTTCCCGTTAAACTCAGTCAAACTAAATCAAGGAAAGTAGAAGATGAGTGGTCCCTGGGCTCCAAAGTTGCAGCCACACACACATTCTGGTATATAAAGGTGTGAGAACCTATATAAAGTAATACTCGCCTGGTGTGGTCCATTCCGAGGAAGACGATGTGCAGCATGAGCGGCACGTGTATGGACCAGTCGAGCTCCACGCCGTCCAGCACCACGTCGCACAGCAGCATCACGGCCACGTTGCACCTGAACCATACACATATATTCAGGTAAACCACGGAGAGATGCTAGTAATGATAAATACAATATAAATTGGTATCAAAATAAAAATGAGTTCTAATCATAGATATTTAATTCTTGAGATGTGCATAATTTCCATTCTTGGCTAGGGCAGGGGCGGATCCAGCTTTCAATTCAGGGGGGGGTCATGGTGTAGCCGAGACATAGTTTCGGGGGGGGGGGGGGGGGGGGGTTGTCTAGTCTCCCAATAAAATGTCAGTGAACAATACAATGAAAATAAATGTGTATGAAATTCATGACGAAATAATGGAGGAGGAATGAGGTGAGAGGAGAAAAGTAAGATACCTTGAACGACTGTTGTTAAATACGATCCAGAGAACCTGCTGGCCCCCAAGTTGAAGGACGCAGCTGGCACTCTGGCTTGAGGGGGACTCCTGCAGGAGACTCTATGGCGAAAAAAGATGCCAGAGCACCTTCGGTACTAAATCCGTATCAAAAGGCGAGAAATCGAGGCCACGAAGTCCCAGCTTTATCGGGACATGGTGGAGTTGAAACTACGACTTGGACAACCAAGCGCAGGGCACGCCGTGATAGTGGTGGTATTTCTTACCACCACTATCACGGATATGGATGTTTCGGAAGTTAGCTGCGGCGAATTCAGAAGGAGCCAACGCCCGGGTGTCATCACTGTGATGCAAGCGAGGACATGGGGCTGCATACGCTGATTGCTTCCGAATCCGAGGTGACCTCGGAGCTCAGGGGCCGCCTTCTGTCACTTCCTCCTCCACTTCGCACGACGTTGGGCGTCCATGGTGGTGAGATGAGACCATTTGCACGCATGTCACCCTTCACGACTTCAAGCTAAGACTTCTTGGGCCTATCCTTTCCACCTGGTCCCGGTGGCTGTGCTACTGCCAGCCATTTGTTACCCACGTAGCCTGGCGGTTGCTGCAAGACGTGGCCACACCAGCGAAGGCGGCTCTCTTGCATTTTATGTGTGATATCGCGGACATGAAGGCTGCCGCGGATCTGAGAGTTCCTCATGCGATCTTTACGTGTGACGCCGCACATCCACCGCAGCATTTTCATCTCCGTGACACGTAGCTCCTGCATAAGTCGCTCCAGCAGCGGCCACGCCTTACAGCCGTGTAAAAAGACATGCCTAATGATCGTTTTATAGACCTACCCCGTCAACCAGACTGGCATTTTAGGTTCAAATGTGACGCCAATCATTTCCCGCCCTTTGGCCCACATGGCGGCAATTCGTGCCTTGACGTCGCGGTTGATGTGACCAGTCACGTGAAGTACAGATCCCAGGTACTTTTTTTTTTTTTTATCGTGCGAAAAATCCCCACGGATACCTCCCCCGCCGGAGCCGGAGGAGGAGGTTTTGTCGGACTCGAACCGACTAAAACGCACGCCGTCTGTGGGCCGTCAGTTGCCGGAGGTGAGATTGTCGTAGCCATATCCCTAGCACCCCGGCCGACCCAGAGCCATATCTCTCGATCTGGCCCTCTTCCGGTGTAGGGACCATAGAGTCCCCAGCTCGCTCCCAGGTACGGGGAGGCACGCAATGCGCGCCACCGCGGCCCTCGGTCGGCCGCGGTGCGAGGGATATGGCTACGACAATCTCACCTCCGGCAACTGACGGCCCACAGACGGCGTACGTTTTAGTCGGTTCGAGACCGACATAACCTCCTCCTCCGGCTCCGGCGGGGGAGGTATCCGCGGGGATTTTTCGCACGATAAAAAAAAAGGACCAGGCATATGAGCCAGCTGCGTCATCCGCAGCAGAAGATGGCCACTGGCCACAACCGCTGGGCCCGCGGTAATAGCGGTAGTAAGGCCCATCCCATCCTATGGGGGAGTGGCTAGAGAGGCCACACGGCTGCCTCTCGTACCGGCTGACGCAGGTTATTACCGGGCACGGGTGCATTGGTGACTACCTACGTCGGATCCAGAAAGGAAGACTTCTTCCAAGTTCACAAAAAGTTTTTGTAAGCAAACAGTAACATAAATACGGGGCCTTTGAAGCTGAGCCCAAGTCAAATTGTTGCCCGAATCGAAAAAGGACCTCATGGCTGTCAGCTCCAGACCTTCGGCTGCCGGCCTGGTAGTCATTCGCGCTTATTTCTGTAACATAGCGGACAGGGTGTCAGGTCCGAAAACTTTTCGAGTCCATCGGTTGATCGGCTGATCTGCACGATAAATTGAAATTTTCAATCGTGCGAATAATATTCATACTGATGTTTGATGCCTCATAAAATTATAATACTATTTGGTACAAAGAGACAATCTTCTTATGCGTGGTATTTTTTAAAATTTATCAGTGACATTGGGATATTTTTTAGTAGGTGACCCGCCCAGGGGGGGGTCATGACCCCCACGACCCCCCCCCTGGATCCGCCACTGGGCTAGGGATTATTTCACGGAAACGCGCGAGATTATCGCTACGCTATATCGATATACAAGATGTTAGATACACAAAAGAGTAATTATTCTAAATGTTAGCAAAGTGCTTACCTATGGAACCCAGAGATGGGTTGGCTGGTATCAGGGAGGTACTCCGTTAGGAGAGCAAAGAAGCCACCGTACTCAGGCATCGGCAACGGGCGCGGTTGAGGCACGTCCATTCGAGATTCTTGAGGTGTCTGTGGCGCACTGCCCGCCAGGGGTGTAATGCCTGACTCCGGGCACAGACCCGTCTACGCAAAAATACACTTTTTACAATGGGATAATCATTACCAACACAATTTGTTACCGGGGGGGGGTGGTTATGTCAGACTCGGAACTGATTAAAACAGACGCACGCTGTTTCGGGTCTCAATTATCGAGGTAAAAGGTTACTCAATAAAGGTTTCCTTCGCACCCCGGCTTACGCTGGGTCATATTATACGGTTTTAAGATAACTCCATCTGGTGTGGGTAGTACGATATCTCCTTTTTAGCCTAGAAAGGGCTCCAACCAGGGCCGGCAGTCTGTACTTGCCATCGCTATCTTTGCTTACGAAATCGTAAGCAAAGATAGCGACGGCTATCGGTATATTTGCGTCGAACCCAAGTCTGGGCCAAATACCGAAAAATTGTTAACTTTCGATAGAGACTTGGGAATTTCTGTCGCTACCTAGTTAACATACGAATTCAGTCACTATCTAAAGTACAGACTGCCGGCTCAGCACGCCCCTTGCCCGATTTCCGCTGTCCCCTTTACTAGTCAGAGGTACCTACACGTGGAAAGCCTCCGAGCAACCATCCAAAACACTGCTCATGCCTGGGCCGGAATTAGCCTATTAGTACATACCTACATAATTTCGAGACTGAAGAAATGGTATTTTCTAGATTACATCTAGGTAAGTTTATTAAAAGGTGGGATGTAGTAAAATTAACTGAACATACATAAACAACAGTTTATTATAATTTCGTTATTCTGACAAGTCTAGAAGTCTCGGAGGAAACTTCACTACTCATATCTATATTCAAATTTTTCTATTTCAACTTTAAAATGTATCAGTGTGCCGCGTCCAGTTGTGTAGAATCTATACAGTTGGACGCGGACAGTCTTCGAAAAGTTTGGTGGCTGAGGGGTCGGACACTGCTTCCAGTGTCGTCATCATATTATCTCATGCTTACATTTCTCTTTTAAAATACTGTCGAATTAATTTAAAATTGTGATAATGAACAGTGCAATATTATCACAGACCAGAAAGTAACTACATATAGATATTGCATAGAGCTTCATTAGTAACGGAACTAATGGGGTAGGTATATTGGTTCCGTCTCCAAGATTTGTATTCTGTAACACTAAAGCAATCTTTTGTTTGTTATAGTAGGTAAAGTCTACATCGTAACATATTATTTGTATAAAATTTCAATACAAAAATAAAATCGACTTCAAAACTAAAAAAGCACCAAAAACAGACAGTCAAAAATGAAAAATAAATTGATTTACTAATTTTTTGGTGCCAGTAGCCAATAATCACTTATTTTCACTCGTATCTGTACTTGATCCATCAAAATACATACACAGATACAGATACGGGTAAAAATTATTGTATTGTTACTCACTGGAGTAGTATCTCCATCAGACGGAGGCGCCGCTTCCTCGTCAGCAGGTGGCGTAGTGCAGGGTGGTGCCGATGCACGCTTGTCTTGCACTCGCGCAACTGGCGTCTCACACGCTTTAGCGCCGCTGTTGTAATAGCACACCATAAGTACCAGTCGTTACATAACTTATTTATTTTACATTATCTCTTCCTATGCAGTGTCGTACAAGGTGATTAAGGAATAGGCCTGTTTAACATCAGACACATATAAAGTTCAGACTCAGCCTTAGATGTATGGCTCGAGTCAACAATTAGTGCCCGACATACGGCAATAGGCTCACCCCCTATTACGTGGGACCGAATATATCTACCGAATAATATTGGTGAAAAGTGGGTGTTAATTCACATCTGCCTAACCCTCCGGGGATAAAGGCGTGATTATATGTATGCATGTATGTAATCCTTTAATTTTTAATTTTTTTCCTCCTATCTTCTTAATTCTATCCATCCTAATCCTAACATTAATACGTTAATATATTTCAAAACATTATTAATTAGTTTTTTGCTATAATAACTCTTTAATAACTAGTCTATATTAAGGTTTTTTTTTTCTCGATTACCTGTTATATAATCCCTACTAATATTATAAATGCGAAAGTAACTCTGTCTGTCTGTCTGTCTCACTTTTACGACTAAACCGCTGAACCGATTTTGATGAAATTTGGTATAGAGGTAGATTAGACCTTGAGAAAGGACATAGGCTATGTTTGGTCGCGATAACCGACATCCACGCGGGCGGAGCCGCGGGCAAAAGCTAGTGTATAATAAAGTACTTCAAAGTTCAGAATAGTGGTATTTGCACAGTTTTTTAGCTCTCCTGTAAAGTTATCAAATTGGCGATACGCTCGTTTGGCTCTTATGGGACGATAAGTGCCCGGTTAATGGCAATAGGCTCGCCACCTATGTGGGTGCTAGCACCTCTTGCTACCCCTTCGGGGATATAGGCGTGAGTATGTAGCATTATATTAATATGTTATATCCCGTCATCCAATCCTGACTTCCTAGATCCCGTCATCCGATTCGGACTTCCTGGACCAGGGACCACCCTTCACTTTCCAACAAATATAGATCATAAAAATCCGTTTCGCAAATTACGGCTCTTACATACAACACTTCAAAGCCTATTTTGCTTCCTTAGTAGTGAAATTTTGAAAATTGATGATACATTATTCATTTAAAAAAAGTTAGGTATAATAATAAGTATCTACTATTGAATACGAAACCCGTCGTGCGCGAGTCCAAATCGTACTTGGCCAGTTTTTATTCATACACAATCCTTAAACAAGCGCACGGGCCTGTTTAAGCATTGTTTATCTTTTCATAGTAGACTCGCGCTGAGGAGTGTATACAATGCTTATGTCAAAAATATTTTTATTAGTAAGGCTGTTAAACTATTAATCGTTTGTTACCTGAATCGATTATTCTGACTATTGATTTGAGATACTCCAACCTCCTATATACGAATACGACCTACAACCTCCTATAAACGTCAAATCACATCTATTAAATTATTGCAACTGTACGTATGCAAGCTGCCGATGGTTCTACGCTAGTGATTAGGGGTGTCACTCGTGCGTTGCATAACGGCTTGCAGAGGTGAAGGAAGGGGCGTAAAATATATCTACGATAACCGATTTAGCCAATTAGTGTCTATTATAAATGCCATCTTTGCGTTCGCGGCCTTCTATGGATGTTAGGCATTCGGCTAATCCAATCTAATTACATACGCTTATCAGATCGAATAAGGGATATTCTTAAACTAGCTGTTGCTCGCGATTTCACTCGTCTAGATGTTGTTATTTTCGGAAATAAAAGTAGGTATATGTTCGTTTCAGTGGTTCGGGTATGTAAAAGTAACAATCAGACATAGTCAGACGTGTTTATTCGAGTGCTAATTTCGGTTGCATTCAAATTTTGGTCTTTAGAGTGCAGGATCCGCTCGCGTAGGTACTATTCCTTATATTTGGTGTATCTTGGACTTTATTGGCGCGACAAGTCAGAATGCCAACTCCAACCGAAAAGCCTGCGCCCCAACGTCATTTGCCCGAAGATCTACCAAGATCTTCGATACACCCTAATTGGCATTCGGATTATTAATTAATTATGTAAACAGCTCGTTCATAGATATTATTGTTGGATAATTGGTCAATATGAGAAGCTGTTCATTACATCGAGGGTCACGTAATGAATCAAATGGATCAAACGTCGTTGTTTGTGCGAACATGCCTATGCCTTCACTTTTAGGATTAATGAGGCTTTTCTGGATCACTAATACATTGGCTTTTGACACTGATCTTGAATGTCAATCTACGGACTAAGTGATTTATGGAGGAACAGGGTGACATGACAGGATGACGTGGAAATAAATATATATATCGTGAATTCGTGATCATAGAAATTGCGTGAAATGCATATGCATTTTATGTTTTGTGAGTATGTTTTGATTATTGCAATGTCTCGCAGAATGTGGAACGCTTGGCAACCTACCTCAACATAATATTTGTGCTCAATTTTTATTTTATGAGGTTTCATCCACGTACGCTCAGCAGCCATTGCAGTACAGTGCGACCGGCGCTGTGAGCAAGGGGGTAGGGAGACAGGACAGGACAATAGGAGTATCAAAACATGACGGGGATGACGCTCGTGGTACGAAAAACGTACAAAATGCTGTTACTCAATATATAAATCGAGAGAAACAATATTATGAAGATGATTGCAACAAGTTACGATTGTTTCATCTCAGAAAGGCGTTGATAAACTTAAGAGCTATCTTTGTGTGAACTATCTACTAGTTGTGATAATTGAATGTTTTATGATTATATTATGTGCGGGCGAGACAGATAGGTAAGTAATAAGAAGAGTTTCATCAGGCGACTCAGACGAGGATTTAATAACTAAGGAATAATACCCTTTGTTACGTTAGAATCTGCGAACAAACAATTGTGCCGCGCAGAAGCCAGGCTAACTCTGGTAAAACCGGGGAAGCGCCGACGTCTCACTTAACCTTCCTCGGAACTGATGAAAGGGAAGCGAACTCGGAATGATGCTTTGTGTCCGTAGAAATGATAGCAATGCAATAGGGTATATTATTAGTAGACACTGCAATACTGCAATATTTTTACAATAAAGCTTAAAAGTTTTCAATTGATTCACCCTTATATTAAAGTTTTTCTACATAATTATAAATGATTACCTAAATCTCTATTATGAACATACGAGTGCGAATTTGGTTGCATTTAAAGTTCTCAGCTCTCTTACTCATCCGACATAAGATCTGTTACTTTATCTAGAGAATAGGTTCTTCTGAGTCGCGGGTGAAGCCGCGTGTCACAGCTAGTATAGTACGGTTTTACCTCACAAGGCAGAGCGTTGACCTCAGTTTTCCGGTAGTTGTCAATTTGACAGTAGTTATGTCCGACAGAAGGCCGTCAGCTGTCAATGTGTTCCCATTATTTATCAATAGTCAGATTGCTCCAGTCAGGTGGCAATTGCTACATCGTTACCGTCCAATCATTTTCATGTGTCATGATTGTTAGGAATGATTAATGTAAATTAATGAGACAAAATGTCGTACTAAAGGTAAGTCCATCCTAGCGCATTGAAGCGTTCCCATTTCTCTAAGCTAGCCTTCCGCCCGCGCGGATCTCGGTTTTAACGTTTTATGGCCAATGGCCATATCTCCGGTTCTATTCTACCGATTGCGATCAAACATTCTAGGATTTTAAGTCTAACCAAGACTTACAAACAAAAAAGCACATCAAAATCCGTTCAGTAGTTTTTGCGTCCATCGCGAACAAATAAACAAGCAGACTAGAATTTCACAAAAAAAAAAATGTATTTAGTATCGTTAATGTAACATAACCCAAGTATTGAATGAAATTTTGAAGCATTTATTATGCTAACTGTTCACTACTGTTTTTTCCTTTCTTAATCGATTTTCCCTTTCTTAATCGATAACCCAAGTGTTTTTAAATTATATAATACTAGCCTTCCGCCCGCGGCTCCGCCCGCGTGCATTTCGGTTAACGCGACCTTTGCTTATATCTTCGGTTCTACTCAACCGATTGCGATCAAACACACGTAAGATTTTAAGTCTGAGTAAGCCCTTTCTAACAAAAAAAACCGCATCAAAATCCGTCCAGTAGTTTTTGCGTCCATCGCGGACAAACAGACAAACAGACAAACCGACAAACAGACAGGAAATTCAAAAAAAATATTTTCGTGTTCAGTATCGTTAACATAACATAACTCAAGTATTTTTTTTTAAATATCTCCAATGTACAGACACGACCATTTTACAATTATATAATAGTATAGATTATAGATACGTATTGAGATAAGGGTAATCATGACAGAGTATTAGTAACCGAAATTATTAAAACTCCTGTTAACGTTTTAAGTGGGTTCACGACGATGGTGTGATAGTCAGGATTTGAACTTGAGATCATAAGGCCAATTGACTCTTTAATCAGCTACCGACGCTTATTCATCATTCTCATCTTAATAAACTTAAAAAATATATTGACTGCGGGTTGAACTACGGTGAACTATCCATACTGATTAAGTAAATGAAATAATGCCCATGGTAATGCCTTGGGCATTACCAGTCAGCTTTTGCCTCTCTGCAATTAATTTATAGAAGTTAATTAGGTTTATAACGTGTGGACATGCACAAATACGTCATTAGGTTTGACATAGGTGGATCAGATGCAAACAAATCTCCTATGATACAGGTAATCGAAATATAATCTAATTAGTTTCATATTTTCAGTTGTTATTTACCAAAAAAAAAATAGTTCTGTGATATTTATGCTTCACTTACTCACTTCCCTGCTTACTCGGAGTGAAAAATTCCAGAACATGTATGTACCTATGTCGATTTTTAACGTCTTCTGGTAAAGTGTCTCCAATCAACCTAACATAACTATCTCTATAATATAATATTATACTTTATGGAAGAAAACCAGCCAGACATTGTTTTATACCATGTGATTTACAAAAATAAAGAAAATTTAACCACACTGACCTGGCTTTAGCGGGGTCCTCTCCACTATGTCTCTTTGTATGAATGGTTCCTTTCTCGACAGGAGCGAGTTCACCAGTCCGGCCCGTAGCGTCCTGAACAATAAGCAATACCTTTTAAATGAGTCCTTAGGTTCGAGTCCGTGAAAAATGGAATTGAGTAAAAATTCATATTTAAAAAAAAGAAGCGTATTGGTTACTTGGATATCCAGGACCACACCAAAACTCACCTACTTATGAATGCTCGAAATCGGGATCAGGTTATCTTATCTTTGTTCAACTCATGAGAATTTAAGAGAAAGCTTACATGTGGCCTAAAAGTATTTTCATTACACGACATTCTTTGTTAAAAAGATATTAACAATTTTTTTGCGAAAATTAATATATTCCACGTTGACATAAACCAATCAATCCAGTATAAAATTCAATGTGATAACTTCTGCACCGGTCGGTATACCCGTGCCTGTGAATGTGTCATACCTGTGAACCCGTGCCGGGTCCGTCGCTGTGACCAGAAGTAGCCTTCCTCATGGACGTGAGGCGGTAGAAGGGCGGCGTCTCCGTGCGCTCTATGAGACAGTTGAGAGTCTCTACGGTCTGAAGCTCCGTCATCATCTCGTCGAGCAACCTTTCGGGCCTCGATCGCGCCAAGTATAGCACCACCCGCTTTGCCTACAGTAAAAGTTTTCAATCAATTTGGTAATTTTCTATTGTGCAGAGGACGTGACGTGTGTCGTCGCGATAGAGCGCTTGACAGTTAAGTTTAAGTCGGATTTCCGGAATGCCGTTCTGTGTATATGTATTTGTATACTACGTTATTATTACGTATGTTTGCATTGGTCTTACGAAAAGTTTTAAATATTTGTTTCGTCAATTTGTCTGCACCTCGTTTAATGGTAAACTGAGGTGTAGTTGTAGTCTAAAAATAGTGACCACCCGGGATTGTAAGAAAAAGGATTCCCTTTCGTATACATACATGTATTCACGTGTGAGAGTTTTAGTTCTATAACATACGTCAACAAAAGGGATTATCGAAACGCTTGATTGGCAATGGTATTGATTGCACCGTATGAGGGTGACCTTAGCCCTGGATTCAGTATAGGTGTGTGGACGTGTTGTTCGGGAAATAAAACTTATGGATTTTTTTTTGAAAATTGCGTAGAGAATTGGAAAATTTCAGTAACCATTAAGACTATTTCAGTATTCCAGCGAGTGGAGCTGTAGGCTAGTATTAAATAGATGCCACTAGTATAAACAGAACATGCGAGGGTCACTTTATATCGAATTTGTATCTTTTGCAATTTGGAGAATTAATTTGCAAGTGTTGTTTGTGCTTTGGCTTGAAATTGCAATTCATTAATTGTTTATTACTAAATGGAATTGGTTGTTCATACAGGTGTGTAAAAAATAATCGAATGCTTAATTAATTTTTATTTAGGGTGCCTTAAACTAACAGGTGTTGTAATAATACAGGTTATGCACCAATTGTGATAGGATAATGATACACATATGCATATTAGGTAAGTATGTATACGTTATGGGTGTAAGGCCTCCAACCATGAAGGTCGAACTGAAACGCATTTCGTTATAAAGCGCTTGTCTTGTGTAACGCCATCAAACCACAGATTAATAAATAGTTATGATCAAATTGTGGGTGCTAGCACCTCTGTCTACCCCTTCGGGGATATAGGCGTGAGTTTATGTTATGTTATGTTATGATCAAACTTTGTTTTGAAATTTTAACCTTATTCGCCAATTAAGTGATTGCGTAATTTCCGTTTCTATCGTACGAAAATAGGATGGAATGAGGGGTTGCACAAAATAGATTTGCCGAAAGGGTTGTTATTCGAGATGTAGACTTCGCACTGTACGGTGAATAAGGGCGACGGGGGTGCGACTCCGGGACTAATGCAGCGATGGAGGTTAATCATTACAATTATCACATATTAGTGGGATCCATTAGAATTTCTTGAGGTCTATGGACTGTTATTTAAATTACTTACGGACACTTAGGTACTATTAACCGTTATTACTAGTCTTTCCGTTAACTTATTATTTCCTGTTATATTATGTGTTGGGAGTGGGTTAATTGGTAATGTAATGACTAGGGTCCGAACCAGCAATACTTGCAACTATTTCAATATTCTATAAAATGGTTTTGCGTGTTATTCAATTCGTTGCAGTATCCGCCATCTTCACTTTAAGGGTAAACTTTTGTTTACTGAATAACTCGTAGATTTTTAATTTAAAACAAAATAAATTCGGCCATGTGCGAGTCGGACTCGCCCATGAAGGGTTCCGTAGTAGCAAAGGCGAAAATTGCAGTTTATAACGTATTAAAAAAAAACTACTGACTGGATCTCGTTCGAACCAATTTTTAGTGGTAGTTTTCATGGTAATTTACATCATATATTTTTTTTTGATCTATCATTCTCTTATTTTAGAAGTTAGAAGGGGGGAGGGGGGGGGGGGGGGGACACATTTTTCCACTTTGGAAGTGTCTCTCGCGCAAACTATTCAGTTTAGAAAAAAATTATGTGAGAAACCTCAATCTATAGATAACCCACACGTATGGGTTTGATGAAAAAAAAATTTTTGAGTTTCAGTTCTAAGTATGGGGACCCCCAAAATTTAATGCTTTTTTTTTATTTTTGTGTGAAATTCTTAATGCGGTTCACAGAATACATCTTCTTACCAAGTTTCAACAGCATAGGTCTTATAGTTTCGGACAGATAAATAAAAAAAAGACGTGTGGCACTCGGGGACTGCCGCGGTATAGCTATGGCATAGCATTTTTTATCAACTTATGCAATTATAATTACTTACGTTAAGCGGAGCTACTTTGGAGCAGCTCGGCTCGATTCGTGCGAGCTCGGAGGTGGGGGTGTTAGGTTTTTTTCGTTACGGAATTTCTGGATTCGGTCTCCACGCTCAAGGCCCGTGATAGAAGCTATGCAATAGCTTAATAAATAAATAAATATTCTACAACATTCTACACAACGCTATCTAGACCCATGGTAAGCTTAATTAGCTTGTGTTATGGAATCTAGAATGCGGATATACATACTTAAATACTTTTTTTTTGTAAATACATACATATTATACATAGAAACACCGGCTTAGGCCCCGCTCGCCCCGTGGATCTTGCCCCCGACTGCTTTAATGTTGTAACTCGCCCCCTTGAACATTAGATACCCCAAATCGCCCCCGATTGTTAGTAAGTTAAAAGTACTGTCAGCAATAAAGAGTTTTACAACACACCTGCTCATAACATTGCTATTATTTCATCGCAATTAGGTACGTAATGACACCTATCATCAAACTGTCTTTTTCATTGCTATTATTCACAAGTGAGTTATAGATTATTTTTTAAAGGGGATTGGGTAATCTTGTATGGACCGTGGCGTTATTTTTTTTTTCAGCGGCCATCAATAATTTTGATACCACTTCATTGTACTGTGTTAAACACACGTACAAATGTCATTATTTTCATTGTAAGTAATATCGGAGCGGAGCTGCACTATACAGGGTGGAACATTTCGACTTTACTTTGAAGGAAAGTAACCTAATACTAAAGATAGTGAATTTTACGTAAAGGAAACATTACCTTATTTTTAAAAAGAAACAAAACTGCATTCAAAGTAAAAAAGAAAGCCATGAAATATAAGATTTAGGAAGATTTTAGTCGGTTCGACTAACGGGTGTGGCATTTTTAGAAAACTTTGAATACAGTTTAGTAGGTTTTTTAAAAAGAAACAGAACTGCATAAGGAATGCTGAAAAATCGTTTGCCACGCCCTATGCGAATCGACTACAATTCGAAAAAATAACACCCTGTATTTTTATTGCATCAATCGATAGGGTCGATCATAAGGATCAAATCTCTCTAACAAACTTAGTAAATTAAATAAAAGTAAATCCATGAAATAGAAGGTTTAGGAAGATTTTAGTCGGTTCGACTACCGGGTGTGGCATTTTCAGAAAACTTTGTATGCAGTTTTGTTTCTTTTTAAAAATAAGGTAATGTTTCCTTTAAGTAAAATTCGCTAACTTCAATAATCAGAGTACTATCCATCCAAGTATGATCGAAAAATTCCACCCTGTATAGCTCTATATCTACGTCCCGTCCCGATATAGTTTAGAGAAGTTTGTCCGTAGTAACTTTTAATCACTTTATACTGCACTTTCATATTATACCAATTTCATTGATGGCCGCTCAATTCCAACACGACGCCAACATTACCCAACCCCCTTTCTCATAATACATTATAGCCAAACCACCTGTATCCAGGCAGCAAACATTGTCGATAGTTTCGACTTTCGAGTACACCACTAAATACAAAGCTTTATTGGACCCTTGAAAACGTTCCTTTTGTTATACCTAATAGGTAATCCAGGTAGCAAAAACTTAGTGTACGTAGTTGGTGATATTACAGACATCAAACATGGTAATTTTCAAGTGCACATTTTTCTGTCTGACTGTACCATTTCACGGCTTATTTCAAAAGAAATACCTCAAGGGGCGATTCACACCACCAGAATATTTATTTATATGCCAATTTTAAACTCGCCCCGTGGCAAGGGGCGAGTCACTACACCAAAATAATAAAAAAAGGGGCGAGTGAAGCATTTTAATCGCAAGGGTCGAGATTCAGGGGGCGAGCGGGCGATATTTGTATTCATGCATACAAATATTGGCACTGAGCGGGGATCGAACCCGCGCCTTCTGCGTAGCAGCCGCGTTCACTACCGCTACGCCACAGAGGCAGACAAATCTATACTATTATATAATTGTAAAGTGGTCGCGTCTGTACATTGGAGATATTTAAAAAAAAAAATACTTGGGTTATGTTATGTTAACGATACTGAAATATTTTTTTTTAATTTCCTGTCTGTTTGTTCGCGATGGACGCTAAAACTACTGCACGGATTTTGATGCGGTTTTTTTATTAGAAAGGGCTTGATCAGACTTAAAATATTACGTTTGTTTGATCGCAATCGGTTGAGTAGAACCGAAGATATGAGCAAAGATCGCGTTACCCGAGATGCACGCGGGCGGAAGGCTAGTTTTTTATAAACCTATAGTTATGTCACAATAACTCTATTAGTACCTCGCTGGTTGTAAGCTATCAGCATATTATCAGCTATTATACAGACCAGACTCAGCCGCAGATACCATGGCTCGAGTCAACAATATAGTGCCTGGATGACGGCAATAGGCTCACACCAAAAGATGGTGAATCTTTGTTTGATATTTTTGACATAGAAAAAATCCTAGCAGCAAATTTCTTTCGGAATTCGTTGTCAACCTACGTTTGTCCGCGCATCACTTGAGAACGGGATGTAAGATTTAGCTGATTTCGTTTTTTCGGTAGGTGGCGCGTTTGTCGAGATCGAACGTTCTTCGTTACATGGTACATGGTCCGCTTCGTACATGGTAAATGAACAAAATCGGCCTAATATGAAAATGTTTTAATTAAAAATGAATTAACCATTGGTCTGGACCCTCCCATATTAGTAGTAATGTGAGTCCTAGATAACTGGATTCTCGCAAACCCCTTCAATTAAGCTAAATTGCTTGTATTAGGGGTGGGGTCGTCGGTGTACTATGGGGGATTCAAAATCACAAGCTTGTGACTGTTAATTCGATATTTTAATTAGTACCTACCTATTTGGTATGAATTAGTATTTGCTTCAATTAAGATGTCGATTGTGTCAGGCATCTCACTAATCTCTCTCTGAATAGTTTAGGTGGCTCTGGCTTAAGCTTACATCTTAGGATTTGATATACGGCTTACTTGTCGGCAGTCGTTCCCGTAGAAGCCATAATATACAAAAATGGAAAAGTAGGAGAGACGATTCTTGAGTTCCTTGGGTTGGTTAATAAGGAATATTCGTGTCTGTTCAGCCGTCAACTTAAAAAGTTCTACATAAAAGTCCGCGATAGCATAATGTCTATCTCCTAAGGAAAACCCACAGCAACCATTTTTATCTCTTACAAATTACAAAAAAATAATATATCATTTTCGAAGCAATTTTTAACAATACAGTATTATTCCTTATCCAATTAAATATGTCAGATATATTGATAATTTAATTTAGAATAAAATTGCCATTCAAACTATATGATTATAATGAAGAGGGTGCGCATTTTCTTTTTAACTCCTATCATCGGATTTCCGAAAATTTCTCTCATACCATTTAAAGTCATAATGATCATTCTTCATAAAAATTTTACAAATAAATATTGAAATATATAATCATTGAAATTCATAATATCACTTATCATAAATTTGTTGTTACCTACTAATATTTGTTTTCATATATTTGTTTATACTAATAATCGAAACTCATAATCATTTCAATAAATAACTTTTTTTTTTATACCACTTAGGTGGCAGACAAGCACACGGCCCGCCTGATGGAAAGTGGTTACCGTGGCCTATGGACGTATGCAACACCAGGGGCGTCACACTCGTGCTGCCGACCCTGAAGAAACCTTCTAATGCCCTTCTTGAAGAACCCCATATTGTAGTCGCTTGGGAAAACCACCGCAGGGAGTTCATTCCACAGTTCATAAAGGTGTTTTATTCTAATATTCGTTTTAATATTTCTTAATCATAAGTGTTTTTATCCGTATTTTCCGTATCTGACTTGGATAGATTAGATTAGAAGGCTAATGCGGGAGCGGAGCGGAGCGAAGCTCCCGCATTAGCCTACGTGGTTATTTTTTTTTATAACCATGCAGAACTATATTTAATCCAAAAACAAATTTAAAACAAAATTTGTCACTCTAGAAAAATGATAATATGAGTTAAAATATTTTCTTGGTAATACCCTTTATTAATACAAAAATTATGATAATTGAATGTTATGAAGAAAAAAGTTATGAATAAAAAAAATATGATCACTAACGGTTTTGAACTCCGTTGTTAGGAATAGAAATGTATGAATAAAAAATATATGAAAAAGAAAATTATGAAGAGTAATTATTATGAGCACAAATTGGTAGTAAGACAAAGAATAGGATTTAAAAGTTTATGTAAGCCAATATGGACCCTAATGAAGAACTTCAAAGTTATCGCAATTTGAAAAAATTGACGACGAAATAAATTCATGCAGAAATGCCGATCAAAGTCAGACTACGGAATCTATACCTTTGTATTAATTCTTATCTAAATAAAATATTCCGTATTCGAGATTGTTTCAATGCCTGCTGATTACTTTTTGAATTATTGAAATCGGACGTTTTATTCAAAAGATATTTCAAAATTTAAAATGTCAAGAACTTCAGTACGTAAGAAAAGTTGGGCCGGAATCCGAAATCTACGCGGGCGGAGCCGCGGGCAACAGCTAGTTTATTATATTGATGAATATTGCAACAACAGCTGAAAAGCGAAAAATTACAAACGTATAATTTATTAAAAAGCTGCTACTACTAATCTGATTTGGTATAACTTGTTTGATGTCTTCACTATTATTGACAGCGAAAATTACATTCAGACAACTCCGTACAAAGGCCACTAATAGATTTAATATTAAATTTTCATTCCTCTCCGAGCATTCCACGTAGGTACCTCAAGAACAAGAGCGGTACAATACAATAGAAAATTGATTCTGACTTGCTTCGTCCATTGGTTTTATAAACTTTTATTAGTTTGATAAGAGCTTTAGCAGCAACAAGTGAATTGGGTAGCGGTTCGTTGATTGGTCGGCTTACCTAACTCGTCAGTGTACGTAGCCGCTAGTTCGAACTAGTCAGTTTTGTAAACTTATCAGTTTATCCCCGTGAAAGTAGGTACGGTAGTAATAATCAAAACTGAGCAACTTAGAGCCCCAAGACGGCTAAGTTTTGACTACAAATGACCCCGAACTTAGAGTATACATTGCTATAGAACGTGCCTAAGTATGAACAGTAGGCACGGGGATGCACAGTACTGAGGATCCTGGCTCAACTTTAATCAGTAGCAAAACAATACTGTTAAAATGACTTGACGTGAATAATATTTGATTCGATATTTTATATCAATATTCTATATTACATAGTATATGTGTAGTATTGATTGTTTTCGTAATACATAATGATACCATTATTTTGTATGTTGGTTTTAATTTTATCCATTCATAGCAAATCGAACAAAAAATTAATAACTTTACACTAAATTCATAAGTCCCACTAATGATTTTATCGGTAATGCGCTCTATACATAATTGTATACTCTAAGACCCCGACGTATTACATATTTTGTGGCTGACGTAGCATTGTAACGGTTAGCAGTTTTCTTTTAAAGGAATGCTTACATTAGTAGTAGCAAACTGAAATTACTAGTAGGTATTCTCGTTAACCCCTACAACTCTGCAAAATTTCTTGTGTTCTTCGTCAGTAGTGTAATAACGAAAGTTGGAATCCAACACCTCTCGGCCCTAATCATGGCGTTACTGTCACTTTTATACATCCTGGATTAGTTGTGGTGTTAGAAGAAAACCTAGATGGTTGTTAGAAAACGAATGCTACTTACATAGGGCAAGAGTTCATTGGGCGCCATGCCTGAGACGATGATCAGGTATCGAATGATGACCTTCAGGTTGTTCGGCCAGCATGCGCACAGCGTCGACCAAAGGTCTTCGATTTCCTTTGGATGGTTGTCGGAGAACTGTATAAAAATAACATGGCATTAGGTAAAAACAGCCTCAATAAACATGAAAACCTGAAAATTTAGAAAAGAATTAAAATATTGTAGTGACAACAGCAGTATCGGACATGAAAAGAGTATTTAGGGAGATGACATCTGACAGGGATATATAGAAGAAAATGACGTGTTCCGTCGTCTCTAAATAATTGGGACAAGGCAGGCCGATAATGATGAGTTGTAAAATATCTACACCGAAATCTTAACACCTTTAACCTATCCTATATTGAATATGTTTTTTGCCGTGAATGTTAACGGACGTGCTCATGTAATATTTCTATTAAAAATAATATTTAACGTAACCAGGTCACGATTATTCTGATGCTGCAAATTTTTTTGTGCTACATTGTGTTTAATGTTTAGTGAAATAAATAAAGTTTGTCATTGACACAAAAGGAATGACAAAAATTTCGTAATGGACTCGTCGCCATTCATCCGGAGTTCCCGGACCGCGCGTAGTCCACCCCCGGGCTCTTCGCACTCACAAGACGACAACACTCCAGCACCTGCGGCCCCTCAGCTTTCCGTGATTTCTACTCCTGAGATTCAAAAATGGATGAGTCAGATTGATGGCCTGCTTACTGAGGTATGCTCTATTTCGACCGAAGGAGGTAAGTTAAACAGCGAGAGCAAAATTCGAATCTCTAATATATGTCGAAGTGTGATGCATGGAGTCTCCCAGATGGCAGTACAGTACCAATCAGTGAAGCAGAAGCTCATATCAGCCCATGCCGAAATTGACACCTTGGAAAAGGATAACGACACTAGTATTCAACTGCGAGAGCTGAAAACCGGTATCCAGAATGCTGCTAAAGTGGCACCTCCTCAGTCCTGTGTAACCTATGCCGACATCATAAAGACGGGTAAGGAAAATTTTGTTTGCCCTCAAAAAACCGCTAGCTTAACCATATATCCAGCCGATAAAGAAAAATCTAGTGAGGATACCATAAAGATGGTGCGGAATATCATAAAGCCTGAAAAATTACAGCTACATATTCGCGGGTTAAGGAAAACCAGGAACGGTGGTGTAATTATAAGCACAGCAGGGAAGGATGACCTAGAGAAACTAAAAACATCACAGCAGTTGCAATTATCGGACCTTAAAATCGAAGAGACTTCAAAAAAGAGGCCAAGATTGATTTTCCTAGGTGTGCCTTCTGATACCTCAGAACAACACTTGTTCAACTGCCTTTTCGAACAAAATATTACTGATAAGCGTCCGAGCCTGACCCGTGAAAAATACCTGAACTCTATCAAGCTTAGTCATAAGTCTGGTAAAAAAGACAGTCCTTACAGTAACTACATTGTGGAGGTGACAGCCGAGATTAGGAACGTTTTAATTAAACAAGAACGTATCTTTATCGATTGGACTTCATGCCCAGTCCGAGACTTCACACTTGTAACCAGGTGTTACAAGTGTCAACAATATGGACACTCGGCTAAATACTGCCGGGATAACGACCCAACTTGTGGTCAGTGTGGATGTGTTGGTCACACCCTCAAAGAGTGCCCTGTTCGCGATCAGTCGCCAAAGTGTGCATCCTGCATGCGCTTTAAGAAGCCTCACAATCACAGTACTGGTGACGTACAGTGCCCGTCCCGTAAAATTGCAGAGAACCGACTACTTCAATCAACAGACTATGAGGGCGCCTAGAGCGCCGTAACAAACAACTTTTCTGGCCCTACAGTAGTTTAAACGCTATTATGGTTGATGTACATAAAGAAATTGAGGACTTAGGTGATGGAGATTCGTACTTGTGTTCGCCTAGTGAGTGCAAATTAAAAATAGGAAATAAAAACTCTCGTATTAAGATTTTTCATATGAATATACGTAGCTTAAATCGTAATTTTAATCAACTCTTAGTTTTGTTAGCGGACATTAAGTGTACTTTCGACGTCATAATACTGTCTGAGTGTTGGTTAAGTAAAGTGTCGAACATTCCACCGATGGCCGGCTATGATTCATATAGTACAAATGTAAACATTAATCAAAATGATGGCGTAGTGATATATGTAAAAAGCAACATGCAATGTCAAATTGAATGCCCTACATTTAATGAAGGTTCGGTCTTAGTGTGCAAATTTAAAAGCGATCTTGCTGTTGTGGCAATTTACCGTTCACCATCTTTTTCTAGCACAGATGTGTTTACAAATTGTTTGTATGAAGTTTTATGTAAAGTCCGACCAATAAAATAAAAAACCTGTACTGGGGGCGCCAAAAACACTATGATTATGACAACACCAAGTATAGTGATACACATGTTAAATGCCAAGTATACAAATATTTTTTCAACACACTTGCTTATGAACAGGCTTTTATTTCCCCGCAATTAAGCACGGAATGACACCTAATATAAAACTGTGACTTTTTCATTGCTTCTTCTTCCTCCTAGCGTTATTCCCAGTCGCATCCGAAGCTTTCAGCTTGGAGTCTGGGGTCCGCTTTTACCAGTCATAGCTACAGATTTGGCTAGACCTCGATATTTTCCGTGAAGCGATTGCCACCTGACCTCCACGACCCAATGTTAACATTAGGTGATATCGAAGCTTTGCAGCTAGACCGGCGCTAGTGAACGCGGCCGCTACGCAGGAGGCGCGGGTTCGATCCCCGCTGAGTGCAAATATTTGTGTGCATGAAATATGAATATTTGCATTGGTCTGGGTGTTTCTATGTATAATATGTATGTATTTACAAAAAAAAAAATGTACCTAAGTATGTTTATCCGCATTCTAGAACCCATAACACAAGCTAGTTAAGCTATGCTTACTTTGGGTCTAGATAGCGTTGTGTAGAATGTCCTACAATATTAATTCATTTATTTATTTATTATTTATTTAGGGCACCAACTACCCGTAACGACTGCCATAGATGTTCTTATGGCAACCGGGACCGACGGCTTAACGTGCTCTCCGAGGCACGACCAGACCAATGCGAATACCCATATTTAATGCACACAAATATTTGCACTGAGCGAGGATCGAACCCGCGCCTAGTGCGTAGCGGCCGCGTTCACTACCGCTACGCCACGGAGGCTGTCATGTTTTTCATTGCTATTATTCACAAAAGTGAGTTATAGACTTACAAGGACTGGGCACAAATCACAACACAGTAGTATCCGTATAATAGTTTACTGCTTGGAATGGTAAATACAAGTTAGACATACAGTTACATTACACTATGTATAGAACAGGGACCACGCGATATTGTTTTTCGGACTGCATAAAATTCTTGTATTTTATGCCTAACAGCACAGAGATCAAAATAATCGAGCATGATTTTCTTTTTTGCGTTAGGCTTATTTTTCTCAGGCGTAGAAAATACATTTGACGTTTGACCTTCTCTTCGTATTTTTATTACAGAAGATCGGGATATACCTAAAAATGTGAATAATAATTAGTCACAGTAAAATCAGTAGTTTAGGCCAATTTCATTGCACGTACTCTATGATGTACGTACCCGTCATGTTGACAACAAGGTCCGTGATGTTATTTAGAGGAACAGAGTCCAATCCTTCCTACTTTTTATCCGACAAATACTTTGTTATATTATAAATTACTTTTCTTAACTGGCTTTTAATAGTTTTCGGCATATTACTATAGTTTTGTAGTTTTGTAGCGCTCTCAAACTCAACAACACGCACAATTGACACCACACTGACAGATGACCATAATGACATTGTATAGATTGTTACCATATGAAGAAATTAGTTCCAATAGTTTACCGCAATATGGCGAGGTATTTTATTTTACTGGTCGGGCTTTAATTTATCATCATTTAAAACTGTGTCTATTCTTGGCGATATTAATATTGACATCTTACCGGGGATAGACTCTCCAGCTGCTGATCAATACCTGCAGATGCTGGCGGAACAGGGCTACCTCTCTAAGCATTTTTTTGCTACTCACGACAAAACTTGCTATGACCATGTTATTCTAAAATCCAAGCTTAGCACTAAAACGTTAGTAGTTACATCAACAATAACAGACCATTATTCAACCATTCTATGCATTGATTACCCTAAATGTAACATGAATTCTTCGTCATACACAAAGCGTCTAGACATTGAAGCGGCACTAAGTGAACTTGAACAATTAGATTTTAGTGAACTAACGAACATGACTGACCCAAACACTTACACCGACGTACTGATCTCTAAGATAAGAAAGACCATAGAAAATTGTACCAAAACAAAACTAGCGTCTAAAAAAAAAATACGCCATTAAACCATGGATAACCCCAGGTCTCTTAAAGTGTATAAGAAACCGCGATAGATTGCATCTAAAAAGCAGAAGCGATCCAAATAATGTGACCTTAAAAATAACCTATACGCGATACCGGAATTTTTGCTGTAGATTATTAAATAAATTAAAGCGAGTGCACGAAGCTGGACAGTTTGCAAAGGCGGGAAAAGATCCAAAGGCTACTTGGAAGACTATAAAGATGGTTGCAAATATGTCTGTTAAATCCACCGGGTCCACCAGTTTGTTACTAGCTGCTGAGAATCCAAAAATCTCTGCCAACTTGATAAACACTTACTTTGCGACTGTCGGGCAAATGCTGGCTAGTGATATCACCAATAAAACTATCCCTATGGCTTTGCCACCTAACTTTTTTCCCCTTACCAGCTACTCAAACTCGATTGCCATTATAGAAACAGATAACAGGGAGATAGAGAACTTGATCCTTTCACTCAAAAACGACTGCGCCTCGGGGTGGGACAATATCTCAGTATCCTTTGTAAAAAATGCAAGAACTATTCTGGTGCCCCTTCTAACTCAACTATGTAACCTCTGCATTAGTGTAGGGGTATTTCCAAGAGCCCTTAAACAAGCAATTGTGCACCCCATCTATAAAGGTGCAGGGGATAAAGCCAAAGCTGAAAACTACCGACCTATATCTGTACTGAATATCTTCTCTAAAATTTTGGAAAAAGTTTTGAATAAAAGGTTATTAGATTTCCTTGAAAAAGAAAACATACTTTCAAAAAATCAGTATGGCTTTCGAAAAAATAGATCCACGGAAGACGCTGTTCTCCACTTGACTGAAACCGTCTCGAAAACACTAGATAAAAAACTAAAATGTGTTGGTATATTCCTTGACCTGAAAAAAGCATTTGACACGGTTTCGATTCCTGTTCTCTTAAATAAACTAGAGAACATTGGAATTAGAGGATTGGCACTCAAACTTTTCCATGATTACTTGAGTGACCGGACACAGTGTATAAGAGTCGATGATGTCACTAGCGAGTATGCTCAACTATCCTTTGGTGTTCCGCAGGGAAGCGTTCTGGGACCTACACTCTTCCTGATTTACATAAATCAGCTATGCCAGCTTTGCTTTGCCGGGTGTTCAGTAATTACTTACGCAGACGATACAGCCCTAATAGTAGAAGGAGCGACGTGGCAAGAAGTGCAATCTAAGGCTGCAGAGATTATGGAACTAGTAACTATCTGGCTTTCAAACAATCTACTCACCCTAAATATAGCAAAGACAGTGTACGTAACATTCGCGACAATCTCTAGCTGCTTACCTCCACCAGACTCGATATGCGTCAGGGCCCATACTAACTTGACTGACTGTGCAGGACTAGAATTAGCAAGATCTTCCTTGATTAAATACTTAGGGGTATATATAGACGAAACGCTCTCGTGGAAACAACAGATTGAAACTTTAAAAACTCGCACTCGCAAGCTAATATACATTTTCAAATTGTTACGGAACTCAGCGAATGCCACCATCTTAAAAACTGTGTACTTTACCCTTGCACAGTCATTACTAACATATTGTATACTAGCGTGGGGAGGAGCACACAAAACGACTCTGCTACCACTGGAAAGAGCGCAAAGGGCTGTAATTAAGGTGATAAATAGGAAGCCCTTTAGATACCCGACCGACCAACTATATCGTAATTACAAAGTCCTGACAGTTCGTCAACTTTTTATGCTAAAAGCAATTCACCATACTCACACAAGTCTTGAGTATGATCCTATCGCCTACACCTTAGCCCGTAGAAAGCATGCGATATGCGAGCCGGTTGCGCATAGAACTTCGTTCGCGGCTCGCCAGTGTTACGTTGTGGGTCCAAGACTTTACAATAGAGCAAATAGAAGCATAAGCCTGTACACTAAATCTAGATATGAATGCAAAAAAATGCTTACAGATTGGTTGCAGCATCTGAACTACGACGAAACAGAGCATTTGCTCGTGGTTCTAAGTTAACTGTACCTAGTACCTAATCTATAGTTAATCCATAATGTAGTTTGTTTTTGTTTATATAATAAATCATAATATATTGTACCTTTTCTACTCGTGTTTACTGGTTGCGTGGGTTTCCTGGTGACCTATAAATACAGATACAAACTGTTGTATCTAGTTTAGGCACCAGTCTCACAATTACAGTTTTTTGTATAGCCCCTAAGATTCACTAAGAAATAAGTTTTATTATTGCTATTATTTATTTGTATTTTAATTGTTTGAGAGAATAAAAAATTTTTTATTTATTTATTTATTTATCCCTCCAGAGCGCCAGGGATAATATAGGCATTTGTAAGGGATTATATAATTGTGAAAAGTTCACGCAACCTTTCGACAATTTGCACCAAGTACAAACTAATTACTGATTGATGTTTTTTTTATACCACTTGGGTCGCAGATAAGCACACGGCCCACCTGATGGAAAGTGGTTACCATGGCCTATGGGCGAGTGCAACACCAGGGGAGTCACATTCGTGCTGTCGACCCTTTAAGAATTCAGTTTAGAAAAAAATGATCTTAGAAACCTCAATAGCATTTTTGAAGACCTATCTATAGATACCCCACACGTATGGGTTTGATGAAAAAAAAAACGTTTTTTGAGTTTCAGTTCTATGTATGGGGACCCCCAAAATTTAATGGTTTTTTTTTCTATTTTTGTGTGAAATTCTTAATGCGGTTCACAAAATACATCTTCTTACCAAATTTCAACAGCATAGGCCTAATAGTTTCGGAGAAAAGTGGCTGTGACATACGGACGGACAGACAGACAGACGGACAGACATGACGAATCTATAAGGGTTTCGTTTTTTGACATTTGGCTACGGAACCCTAAAAAAGAACATACCCTATGTTTGCAAATTTGAATTTAAATCCAATCTTGTTAGCAACAACCTGCAGGTTGAATATAATAAACCTTCTAGGCTCATTAGTGATCTGTCTAGACAATTTTATTTTTTGAGACGAATATTAAACGCGAAGTTATTGACATCAAGATAAGCATATTACTTTTCAATAAAAATATCAATATATATTTTGAATTAGTTTCCAAGCCCTTGAACATAGTATGAGCTTTTGATATTACAATAATTGATAGGAGCACCTAGTAGTAAGTCTATACTATTATATAATTGTAAAGTGGTCGTGTCTGTACATTGGAGATATTTAAAAAAAATACTTGGGTTATGTTATGTTAACGATACTGAACACGAAAATATTTTATTTTTATTTTCTGTCTGTTTGTCTGTTTGTCCGCGATGGACGCAAAAACTACTTAACGAATTTTGATGCGTTTTTTTTTGTTAGAAAGGGCTTGCTCAGACTTAAAATCTTACGTTTGTTTGATCGGAATCGGTTGAGTAGAACCGAAGATATGAGCAAAGGTCGCGTTAACCGAGATGCACCCGGGCGGACCCGCGGGCGGAAGGCTAGTATTTATACAATAATGTAGACCCTTAATTCATACTCTACTCGTTTAGGACTTAAGCATTAATTACTTGGCCTGTCCCAATGTTGGGAGGCTTTGGCCTACTATTGCCACGCTAGCCAGACGGCTTGGCTTTCGAGATTTCCTTTGTAGTGATAGCAGCATAGTTAGTCACCTCTTACTATACGCCCTTTCGATGAGTTTTATATATTAACCATACAGTGGTCGCGCGGACTACATTATGTAATCCACTAGTACAAAATTTTAAATTTCTCTAAAACAGTAAGCGTAGGGTTAATATGCCTCCAGATACTTGTAAAGGAGTAGTGGAGGGAGTCACTCAGCGCCGGGCATGCGCCGATCGCGTATACAGGTGTTACAATAGAGCGTCAAAAGTTCCTGGACTACACAGGTAGTCCGCGCGACCAAATACGTAAGTATTTTTTGAGTATAAATATTATTGTTTTTACTTATTATATTCAAATTAGCCTAAATGCACAGTTTACACTTTGTTTTAGTATGTACTGTTGTTATAAATCAAAATAAACTTTTATTATCAGCATAAAAATGGACTCTCGACGAGTTGCTCATATTAGAGGCGTGGTTGAATGAAATTGATGGCGAGAATGATTATTATCAAGCTGAGTCAAACTCTGACGTGGAAGTTGATCAGTTGGAACAGCAGAATCATGAATCGAAATCCGAGCAAGAACAAGACAACATACATGAGTCGTGAGACGACGATGACGAACCTCAACGAAGAAGTCGAACTGACTATATTGGAATTGACTGCGATCGAAACAATTCCTCTAAATAGAGGAAGAATGCGTAGGCATAGTATAGTGTTTGTACCTCCTGGTCCCAAAATAATAGAATAATTAATATATAATGATAAGCATACAGCATCTCAATCAAAAAGGAAGGTGTGATTTTTAAGCCAATTTAGAGAAGTTTTTCTTTTTATTTATAAATCAAGAGACAGAAGTGGTGATTTACTTTTGCTGATTATGTTTGATTAAGAAAACTGTACTTATTATATTTTGATTATTAAAATAAATAAATAAATAAATAAATAAATATTGTAGGACATTCTACACAACGCTATCTAGACCCAAAGTAAACATAGCTAACTAGCTTGTGTTATGGGTTCTAGAATGCGGATAAACATACTTAGATACATTTTTTTTTGTAAATACATACATATTATACATAGAAACACCCAGACCAATGCTTTTTTATTCCAAATTGAAAATAAATAGATTTATTACCCTTATCTACACCCTAACAACTAAGCTGACTTGTATTTATCGGTTTTAGAATGCGGATAATGATATGAACGTTATCTCTTTGTATGCTCCCCTAACTGGAGTTGTGTTTCACACACAGTCGCGCACACATTCAAGCCGATGACGCTAACTTTCTACATCGATGTTTCCCTGTTCTATAGCTACTGTGATCGTGGTCTTAGCACGGAGATGTTTACCTACTTATTATAATGGTTAGTGAAGGATGATGGCGGGATGTGTACACGATTGATAAGTAGGGCCGGCAAGGTCGCGCCTTCTACCTATGAGTGATGGAGCAAATAGGGGCGCGCCTGTCGCAATCGCACTGAATAATATTACACCCTTTGGTCAAATTCATTCCAATGCGACCTTGAACCGCAATTCGTACAAGAAGTTTGCTTAGCTACTTACCTACTTGTTATTATATAAGCCCGCTACGTGGAAGTAGTTGGATCCCAGGCTGGCAAGGTTACGCAGTGTTGGTATTGTATCGTTTTACATAATATTACTGTAGAACAAGAAGAAAATCCTACCAGCTAATCGAGCTAAAACATATTGTAGCTGCTTGCAAGTGAGGTTGGCTTGGGCCCTAAACATTTTGATGCGGCTCTATACACCCATGAACGATATGGTAGAGTATTAAATACGAACATAATAATATATTCGATTTAGAACGAAGTTTTAGCGACATTAGGTATAACGCCTCTTAAGATGCTGTCCCTAGTATGGTGGTCCCTACTTTGCCGGTCTCGACAGGTGCTTTTTTACGCTTTGCTTAAAGAACCGAAATTGCACAAAGAAGGGAGCAAGTATGAGGGTAAAGCATTCTAGTTTTTTATCATACGACAAAGAAAGAAATTACCGAACCACTTGGTTCACGATGATCGATTGCACCGTATAAATGTGATACCCAAGTCCTGTATGTGTTATTTTCATAGGAAGGAAAGGCTGGGTCCTTGTTTGCTTTTATGAAAAAAAATAAAAAAATAAATAGAACTAAACAGGTTACCTTAGCAGTGATGTAGAAGAGATTGTTGAGCACCATTTCTGTGGCTTCAGCAGAGCCGAGCCCCTCTCTGCGACCGCTTCTACCCGCCTCCGACGCGTAGTACTGCAAATAATGTTCAAATAAGGAAAAAATCCAGTCAGAACTGTTCTAAATAGGTACCTATTTCGAACAGTTCTGACTGGTTCTGAAACTTTAACTGGTAACCCGGTATATTTACAAAGGTGAATTGAAAGTAGGACCCAGGGGCGTACTTACCCTAGGGCCAAGGGGACTATGGCCCGGGGCGGCAGGCTGCGAGGGGCGGCAAAACCGCCCCGATCCTCGATCTCGGGCGCCTTGTAGGGCAAATTTACGTTTACCTATGTTTTTTATTTTATTTATTTTAAGCTATTGCATAGCTTCTATCGCGGGCCTTGAGCGTGGAGACCGAATCCAGAAATTCCGTAACGAAAAATGGTAACACCCCCAACTCCGAGCTCACACGAATCGAACCGAGCTGCTCCGAAGTAGCTCCGCTTAACGTAAGTAATTATAATTGCATAAGTAGTTAGTTTTCAAATTCAAATTCAAATTCAAATTCAGACTCAGAACTCAAAAATCAAATTCAAATTCAAATTATATTATTATTTATTATAATTGCATAAGTTCATAAAAAATGCTATGCAATAGCTTTACCGCGGCAGTCCCCGAGTGCCACACGACTTTTTTTTTATCTTCATTTTTCGGAGCTTAGTTACAACATGATTATGTCACTCTTATTTTAATTGACATTGTGTTCAAGTACGGTGTAACTGGAGTTATTGGTCCGGATCCTCCAATGCACCTTGGGCGACGAAGGCGGCAGCGCCTTTCGCTCGCAGGGGAGACGCTATTGCCTACGGCCAATTCCGGCCGAGGCAGGGGCGGCCCTGTAAACTATGGACACATCGCAGCCGGCCATAACTAGCAACAGGACCTGCGACTAGAGGTTCCCCGCTCTGACTCTGTGATCAACTATCATGATAGATGGTGGCACAAGGGCGTCGGCTCCCTACTTGTACGACTCAGGAACTCACCGAAGCAATCATAGCCGGAAGCATTGCGACAGCCGGTAGAAGAAGCTGCCATGATGCCTCTCCTACGACAAGATTAGGTTCCCGGGCTGCTGATTTCAACTTCAGGGCCCAAAGAAAAATCGAACCCCGGACTTGTGGAGGACAACCAAATCGAAGATCCATCTACCGAATATGTTTAGCGGTTTGGGCAACTACGGCCGTAGCCTTCATGGATGCTTGCCTTCTCAGTGTTACGAGGACGTCGGCAGCCTGCACTGCACGTGTACATGTCTACACGTGTGAAAACCCCTTAGGGTCTTCCGGGCTCCGATGGATTACGGGTCCGAACTAATCTTCTTCTTTTGTCGAGTCGACGGCATATAGTGTCATATTTTGTTTGCCCAGTGTGCAACCACTCTGATAGCGGTCCCAGAGGCACCCATGAGTTCCACCGGTGTACATGTGCTTGGGCAGGCAGCACACATTAGCAGTTAGGTAGCTCTGCATTCACACCGAGGGCCATCCTCATCCGCACCTCATCTGAGAAACCCACCTAATCCGGTTTTTGTTACTTCGGCTGACCTGCGTCCGAAGTCTATTTAAGGACTTCCAGTTGGTCCAGGCAAGGTCCCGTCAAGGCGACAGATTTTGTGACAACGGGTCAAAGGTAATGTGCGGCTGATTTATGGGGAGCATATAGGCTACTGTGCTCCCCATAAATCAACTCTGGCCATTGGTCCTTTTGCTATTGCCATTGAGCCATAAAACATCTCCATCACAAGCTATTGCTCTACTCAAGTGACTTTGGTTGCGACGTTATCTTCTACGTAGGACGCTTATTGGAACCCATTGATCGTGAACTGTGCTTTTCTTCCGCGTTGGCAACAAGGCGCCAACGTCCCCATGAAATGGTTCTGGTTGGGGGCCCGGGTTAGTAGGGAGGTCCATGGAAGTCACTTAGCACCATCCGCCGAACTGGGGCGGCAAACCTAAGTGGCCCGGGGCCCCAAATCTTTAAATACGCCTTTGGTAGGATCTGTCCTTTTTATAGTACATACGTACGTAGGTACTATAAAAATGACAGGTCAAAAAGCTTCAAATGTGCGGGCCTAGTTTAGAAGTAGATGGAGCGTTGTTGTATCTGCCTATCCCAGAGGAAGTTGAAGGTATTTAGGGCGTAGATTGATTTTATGATAATAATAAGCACCTTATTCTATGAAGCCTGTTCTCGAAGTGATAGTGAGCCCACGCCCAGATACCTACGTATCGGCCTCCCGTTGGATACAAATATTTGTGGAGTGAATTAAATCTACAACGCTCCACGCCATGGCATTGCATGATTATTTTTGATTGACGAGACACTGTATGGACCTGATGGATTAGAATCCATGACTTTTTCTCGTTATAATATCTCATAAGAAAAAATACGAAAATATTCGGTAGTTTTATTAAATACCTGGTTTAATAATTCAACTATTCTCATAACATAACACTCGCGTAAATGCGTAAATGCAAGCATTACGTTGGCGAAGTTCTATGGAAATAGGATGAAAAACAGCGTTTAAAATTATGAACACGCAAAGAGACGGTTAGAATTCTCCATAGATTTATTTCTATGTACCTATGCAAAATTGATTTTGCCACCACTCCTACGTACGCGGATTATTCGTGATAGCATACAACTAGCAAGGTACTAATAGAGTTATTGTGACATAACTATAGGTTTATAAATAATTGGACTGCCTCTGTGGCGTAGCGGTAATGAACGCGGCTGCTACGCAGGAGGCGCAGACTCCATCACCGCTCAGTGCAAACATTTGTATGTATGAATATGAATATATTTGTATTGGTCTGAATGTTTCTACGTATAATATGTATGTATCCACGAAACAAAAATGTATCTAAGTACCTATGTTTAACTGCATTCTAGAACCCATAACACAAGCTAGTTAAGCTATGCTTACTTTGGGTTGGGTCTAGATAGCGTTGTGTAGAATGTCCTACAACAATAATTGCAGGCGGGAGTAATTTTTTAACGAGTACCGACACAAGAACAGAGCCGATGTGAATGTGTACACAAAACACCCTCGTTATTTATCAAAATAACAGACTGAACAGTAAATCTAACTTTTAAACTCTCGCGTTCCATGATATACAATAATGTTAACGGGAATTAACGCGATCATGGTATAGGTACATACATACCTTTGATTTGCCTGACGTTTCGACCAGGTTACACCGGCCAGGTGGTGACCACGGCCGAAACAGTAAATATCTGTAAGACCATAATACTGCCTATTACACCTACCTACACCTACATTTATATACAAATACGAATTACGACTTATGAGTGATTTAAAATGAAACCGTCGACATGAAACCACCGGACTGTGTCTGCGGATCGGCAGGTTTGGTGTGTAGTCCTTTACCATTACCTACTTATTATCAAGGTGCAGGATTAACATATTAGCGCTAATAGTGTAGTTCCACACTTAGATGACTATGGTTAGAGATTATACGAGTATGTATAGGACTTAACGAGTTGTAGGGATTGGCCCCCCGCCCGACTGCATCGGGCTTTCACTCCGATCCACAAATTGCATTTACTATAGTAGGGTGCGATCCGATTGACATGGCTGATAGAGAACACACCGCCCGTGCCACCCACGCACCCACTCCAAAGGTGTAAGCCGTGGCAATTTGATGGATAACTATATTACCTCAATTAGATTTTTCCAGACATTTTATATCGTGTGTTGCACTTTACTAATTGTAATGTAAAAGTCAAAAATCATTTATTGTGTATCGACCAATAAAACAGGATAAAAAAATGGGCCGGCACTGGTTCGAAACGCGGTCCAGTCCTAAGAAGACTTCGGCAAGAAACTTCATTTTTGTTTTTGTGTACCTATCAACAAACATTTTTATTTAAAGTTTTGTTTGAGAATAGAGTAAACAGTTCATTTCCAAGCTTGTTTGTCGTCTACTTGAAAACGAATCAATCGAAGTAGTACGTTGTAGTCGGGTTTTAGTTTTAAACTTATTTTTTTATTAGAGCGTGATTTTTGCAGTAGGTAGTCGGGTTTTAGTTTTAAACTTAATTTTTTTAAATATTATTTTGGGGCACCCAACAACTATAATTTATGCATATTTGAAATGTGCTAATTGAGCTCTTTAATTTGATACCATACATGGCATATTTATCTCAAATTATTTTTTCAACACAGTACTTTATGGCCGCTAGAGGGCGCCACATTAGATTTAGTGACACGTCATATAGCCTATAACCATCGGACGATCAAGACGATTCTAACGATATGCTATATGTCCAGTTCTAATAAGTAGTTGAGCAGCTATGAGGGAACAAACGAACATACATACATACATACATACATAGCCTGTCAAAATCATAACCCTCCTTTGGCTTCGCCGTAGTCGGGTAAAAAGTATTAAATAAGAAAATATCAAGAATAGCCGTGGTCGTATGCCACTTACTCTAACAATACTTACTCTTACAAAACAATACATTCTAGGGAGAATGTGGCATACGACCACGGCTATTCTTGGTATTTTCTTATTTAATACTTTTTAGGGCGTGATTTTGCAGTAGTCGGGTTTTAGTTTTAAACTTAATTAAAAGAACAAAAGTAACCTTACTGACGGACAGCATCCTGGCTGTACCGGACATGAGGGATGTGTCGGCACGGTAGTTATCTGTACATACTCGTACTACTCATATGTTATTTGGCCTGATCCTGATCCTGACTGATTCACAAACGCAGAACCTAAAAGTAAATGTAGGTACACGTATATCGACGTTTTTCAACATTTCACTCCTAAAAGGGTTGCAAATTTATATAATGGAAAGTTTTGAAAGAAGACACATAACATTCAGTATAGAAGCTGATGAAATCTTGTGTAATAAGTTACAATAAAAGATTGTGTGTCTAAAGAAGGCGATACAACCCGATAATAAATTGTAATATCCCTAAAACAGAGTAAACTAATTTTTATTTAATTTCATTACACATATATGGGTATTTGGACGTGGTTTTAACCCACCACTTTGTAATATCAGTATAATACCATCATTTGTTACATATCACCCTTGCCACTTTCTATGAAATAAATTAAATGCAACAATAGTTTTCTATACAATACTAGCTGTCCCGGCGAACTTCGTGCCGCCATATTATTTTCAGCCCGCGTGAAGTTTGGATCCCGGTCCCGCTGCATCTATTTTCTCACCCTTTAAATCTTCCCTGGACATCCACGAATATTTCAAGACTAAAATTAGCCAAATCGCTTCAGCGGTTCTTGAGTTATAAAATAACAACGAAAAGTGGCATTGATTTTTATATATGTTACGGCTAATACCCGAAGTGCGGCTGCACCTAGTTTTAGACGGTTAGAACTAGGTGTAGCCACTTACTCTTGGTTAAACCTAATACGAGCCGATTGTTTTCGGGTAATCCTACTATCCTATCCTATCCTACTAATATTATAAATGTGAAAGTTTGTGAGAATGGATGTGTGGATGTTTGTTACTCTTTCACGCATAAACGGCTGGACCGATTTGGTTGAAATTTGGTATGTATATAGGTTATACCCTGGATTAACATATAGGCTATATATCAGCGATGAACGGGACCAGAATTCCACGCGGCCGGAGCCGCGGGCAACAGCTAGTCTAAAATAAATGTGCTCGTGTTATTTTGGACGTGGATATCGGGCCTGAAATCTAGTAAAATGACGCAGGTAGGTGAGGTAGGTGTACCTTCTGTGCTTCTCTCGAAACGATTCTAGGTACCGCGTAACAATAGAATACAAATTGAATTCATTGTTGCATACCCCGTGCAAAAGGAAACCTAGTTTGGAAGCACTTGTAGTACAAAGCAATCTTTAACGTTACTTGGTGAATATATTAGAAATTATATTACATTAAAAATAATAAAACATTTTACTGTGGAGTGATTTTAACTCTTATTATTATTTTTACTTTCATAATTTTTCTGTGACACTTCAAGTGCTTACTGATAATTATGTTATTCATTTTTAGGGTTCCGTAATCCGCCGCAGGATAATTATGTGATTTTTTTCGTATAAATTCCATTGTAAATTACTTACTTTGTTAGTACACGACACAGATTCTGGATCCGAAGGATCACGTCGAAACTACGTTCTCCCGCCCAAACGTACCCATCAGGCTGGCAGCGTTGTCCCTCTGTATGGCTAGGGCCGCTAGGGAGATATTCTGCTGCAGGTAATGGCCCGAGCGCGGATTACGTCCCTCCCTCCGCAGACGGCACCCCAAGTCGGCCACGAACCTCTTGGCTTCGAGGCCCCATGGACCGGCCGTCTTCACCACGAACGGGACAAAGTCGTAGGTACCCCGCGGCCTCTAGGTCGGCGTATTTGCTGTGTTTCAGCAAAGCCGCCGGCTCGACTCCCGCACCAGTCGCCCTCTGGGTAGCCGTGAGGTGACACGACGCGAAGGCGTCCGATTGACAACATACGTAAGGTATGATTCTGAAGTCGACCGCATACGAGAACGACAGACGCATGCAGCAGATACAGCGTACCCATTACTTGTTAAACTCCGATACGGATAAACGGGACCATTGCGAATCCGCAATGAATGACGCGCATCTGCTGCGTGCGTCGGCAGTTGTCGTACAAGTCGATCTCACGTCTTACCCTCAAACGGCTTCACCCACACTCGATTGATACTTTTAGTTTTGTACAGTGTTTTTTATTTTATTTTTTATTTATTTAATTGTATTTACGGATTACTTATTTAATCTATGCTTGCTGAATTTGAGCTAGTCCATCGCAGTAGCACCCCGTACTATCTCAAAAGCAACCAAAGAAACGTATATTGTGCATATTGTAGAGCACAATTTGAGCACATTTTAGGCCCAAGACATATGTCCCGAGCAATACCTAATCGCATTGCACAAAACGGTGACGTCATTGGTAGTAAATTTCAACAGAGAATAAGTCTAACAGTAAATCATGTTCCTAGCTAATTACATAGCGAATTGTGTATTTTGGGTTTTTAATTTGTGTAATTATTCAGATTGTCAGTCTTGTAGTCTATATAGGGAGAGGCCTATGTCCAGCAGTGGACTGCGAAAGGCTAATTGATTGATTGATAGTCTATATGAGACGTGTATATATAGAAATATTACCTGGATGTAAGAGAGCGGGTTGGCTGGGGGCACGTTGGGGTCGACCAGCTCGATGTTGACAAGCCAGGGTAGCAGATACTGCAGCAGTAGTTGCCGCACCTCTGTGCGAGCTGTCTGGAACCGCGCCGTGATCTCTGCGACAACAACAATTTATTTAATAGACTGCAACCCGCTAGTGCGCTGTGGCTTCGATTACTGAATAGCACAATTCACAAGTAGTGAATCTTATGATTGGCTGTCAAAGTCTACCGGGATTTCTCACCTGCCAATTTACATCAACTGATAAATAAATCTACCAAAGTCGAAGCTTTGGTAGATTTATTTATCAGTTGATTTAAATTTCAATAAAGTATCAGTTTCTTCAACTCGGTAGGCCGTTTAAAGGATCCGACATTTTTGCCATATTGGACAGTAAATATACAATCAATAAGGAAACTGACGGCAACCGAACACGCCTCGTCAATGCCAGTTTATTAACGAAAGAGGTTTGTGAAGTAAACAAAGTTTGTAATATAGCTCCTAAAATGTAGGGTATGTTAGGAGTCATGTAGGTAGGTATTACAAACTATGTTGCAATTCAGAAGGAAGTGTACAAGCATCTATTCCAACGAACTAAAGTATTCGATATAAACTTGAGAACTTTACTCTGCAGCAATTCAGAACAAACAAATTTACTTTAGCCAAAGGCTCAATTAACAGCGAAGGCAACTTCAGATGAAATTTATGCATCCCCGAGTAATTATCTATCGCGAAGCCGGATATACGCGTCTATCTAAAAATATATTAGACTAGCTAGTGCCAGCGGTTCCGCCCGCGTGGATGTTGTTTTCGGGACCATAGTTACATAGCCCTTTCCCAAGGTCTAATCTATTCCTATACCAAGTTTTATCGTAATCGGTTTAGTGGTTTAGGCGTGAAAGCGTAACAGACAGTTACTTTCGCATTCGATTTGTGTACTTTGTATATAATATGCGAAGCCTGAGGGTTCGATTCTAGCTCAGTGCAAATATCTGTAGAGTATATTAGCATCACTCTGGGTGGTTCTGTGTGATTTATGTATTTATCTAAATACATTCATTCGCATTTTGCCCACACCGTGGTCAAATACGCAACCAATTTGGTGTTGGTTTGCCATGTGAATTACTAGTTTAAACGTTCCCAGCGGTACACTATAACCAGCACTAGTTATTTACTTTAGTTCAACCAGATTGATTTCAAGCTGGTGCTTTTTATACGAATAGTTTGATTCTAGAATTGTCAACAAAGGCTCCTCAGATTATAGAGTGCGACGTGCTCGCACATTTGGGGCGGTATAATGTGTGCAAACATTGAAACGAAATTATTAAATCATGTTGAGAACAACGTGACATTATAATGGATAAATTTTAATTGTCTAAGCACTAGCTTAGACCAGGAAAATTTCAGCACACGCTGCTTAACAAACTGTGCATATAACCAGCATTTTTTAAACTACCTACTGTCCAACAGGAAAGCTCTAAATTGCAACACTCAAGGACCCCCAGGTACCTTATTGTGTGCGCAATATAAGTTGAATAAGTTCGATGCGGAAGTTGAAGTTCCGGTGTTATGATTCACATTGAGAGAGGTTTATTTTCACCAATCTTCTTATGCAAAAATTCAAATGCATGTTTGTAACTTAAACACGCCACAATGGCTGAGTCGATGTGGAAGAAATTTTGCATAAGGCTATCATAAATATTTCGGGAATACGCTGTTGTGGATCACGGGTACGGTACCAGTACTTCTGATATCAGCTGGCAATAAATTTGAAAAAATGTATCCAGCATTTCCAAGCCTAGGCACCAATGGCTAAGCCCACACACACTAAAGTGTGTAGAGGCCATTAGAATCAAAGTTCTTACCTGAGAACATGGGCATGGTGAGCTCAGGATGCAGTTGCGAGAGCTGTCGGGATAGGTAAAGCTGCGACCGGCAGTAGGTGGTACATAGCAGAGCATCCAGAGTGCCCCGGCCTTTCTCCGCACCTGCGTCAATAGAAAACCTATCATTAGCATCATCCTATGTTCGTGTCCAACCAAGTCTGTGGCACTGTAATTGAGTTTTCCTTTGAATATTTAGTCCATCAATTGACTGCACTCATTTGGATGGCAAGAAGATAGGGTAAAGTCCAAAATATATGTGCTGCCATTCACATGTCGATGATTACTTGGTGTTATCTGACTTGGCGACCTCGACAGGTACTTTTTTACGCCCTGCTTAAAGAACCCGGTTTTCTAAAAGAAGAAAACACGTGTCCGGGTAGAGCAGTTCAATTGTTCATCGTGCACAATATCTATATCTACCTATACTATAATCCTAAATACAGGCTACAAAAAGTTTGAAAAGCGTATAAAATATCCGCACACATTACCACCAGGGTCTAGCACCCTGGTTGTAACGTAATTAGTATAATAATTGGTCGGCTAACTAAATTGAAAGAAGTTTGTGTTGCTTTTAAAGTAACAAATCAATTGGAGTACACGATTAAGTTAGTCCTATCGTCATAATAGAAGTGTGAACATTGATACGACAATAAGTCGTAGCACATCTACGCCGTAGATCCGTAGCAGAAAGAAGCTACGCAGTTTACTGTTTTTCATTTGGTATAACGTGAGAAATGAGTTTGGATTAGGTCGAAACAGTGACCTATTGGTTTCCTTCTGGCTGATATCCTAGGCAGGACTGATTAAAACAAGTAGAAATTGTAGAAAAGGACATTCTATTTCATTTGTTTTCTGTCTCTCTAGGGTTTCAGCCTTAGAGTATATTTATAATGTATACTCCTTAGAGTATACATTGCTATAGAGCGCGCCTTACAAGTATGAACTGCTATCACGGGTATGAACAGTACCGAGGCTCCTGGCTCAACCTCAATCAGTAGCAAAACAATACCCGTCTAAATGACTTCGCAAATAATATTTAATTCGATATGTTAAATCAAAATTTTATACACCATCGTATATTTGTAGTAATAATGACGCAAAAATACCGCAAAGTGACGCCATTTTTTTGTATGTTGGCTTTAATTTTATCCATGCATATCAAATCGAACAAAAAACTTCATAACAACAAACTACATTAATAAGTGCATCTATTGATATTTTCGGTAATGCATGAAACGTCGCTATACCATCGCAAAGTATCTGCTAACACTCGGCGCCAAAGACCTGAGTGATAGGCGCGCTCTATATTTATAATGTATACTCTAAGGTTTCAGCACTGTGTGGTATTGAGTATATTTGGACGCAATAAAAGTTTGTTGTTAAATTTGTCAAATGGGTCGAAAAAAGTACTAAAAACATACTTGTTGAGGAAGGAGGTACGGACAATAAGAAAGGGCGGTAAGGGGCGGATCACGTTGTAGAAAGTAAGTAAAGCGCATTCACAACGTTTCTTATATAGAACAGGATGCAATACGCAGGGCAGCCCCCTTCCGGCAGTCCTGGCGCTATATAAACGGCTGCGCCTCCCCTCTGGCAACAGTCGCGCTCGACTCCCGGCGCCGACGGTCGCAATGTGCACTAATTTGGCGACGAACTTTGCTAGTACGGTTGAAAATACGACATCTCCTGTAACTGAAAATTCGAATACCGCCGCGCACGTACATTACTCTTCTCACTCGACCGAAGAAATTCTCGCGGGTCTGAACTTTTATTATACGCCGATACTCATAGTTTTTGGATGCTTAGGAAATTTAATATCGATATTCATATTTCATACGAGTAAATTACGACTGCAATCCACAAGTGTGTACCTAAGTGCGTTAGCTTTATCGGATACTTTGTTTTTAATTCAATTGTTACCACCATGGCTGGACGCAGTTCAGTTTAGTATGATTTTTTTTATACCAGCCTTCTGCTACACCATCGTTTATATTTCGTACGTAACTTGCTGTCTCAGCACTTGGATAGTGGTAGCTTTTACAGTGGAGAGGTTTGTTGCAGTTTTGTATCCTTTACAAAGAACTCTGATTTGCACGGTAAATAGGGCTAAGTACATTGTAGTAGTCCTGACGTGCATAATCCTCGTGCTCAATGTGCCTGTGCTGAGATTCGTCTCGCCGTCCTCTAGCTGCAGCATAGATACCGAGTACCTAGAGCATGCAGCGCGTTTCAACCTGGTGGACACTGTTATTTCATTCACAATACCACTCGGGCTGATCATTTTGCTGAACGCGCGAATAATGGTCGGCGTTTGCAAGCTGGAACGCGTGCGCCAGCACCTGCTGAAGGTAGAGCAGCAGCCGAGGACGAGCCGGGCCCGGCGCGTCCAGCCCCCTGTCCTGCGCCCCCAGCACCGCATCACCAGAATGCTCCTCCTAGTGTCCACGGTATTCGTCGTGCTAAACTTGCCGGCCTACACGATGCGCATCCTGGCATACACTTATGGAGGGGTAAGTTTATAAAATTATCTCTTGATGTGTAAATTGTGTTGCTTTTAGTGTACATGTTAGTCCTGCTATGCGTCGTCGTCTGCCTGACCAATTTATTACTATAACATCATTTGCGCGCGTCTGTTCTGTCGCAACTGCTAAAAAATCAAGCTTGCGTAACTTTTTACAAAACATTTTCAAAAATAAAAACCAAATCAAAACGTTAAGAGCAAATGAAAAACGTTATAAAGAGCATAATTAAATTCTAACTTTTTTTCAACCGTTCAGGGTACATTTTATCTTTTAAAAAATTGGGATACTCCAGATTTAACCCATTTAAAATTGTAAATCCCTCTATTTCTGACAGACATTCCTTTTTTTTTTTGTAAAATATTACTCTATCTTTGTTAAGTGTGTGCTGTGTGATTTTTGTTTACCGTGATGTTTCACCGCTTGTGCACTATTTTAGATCAATGTTTGAGTAATTTAATCTTGTTGTTGTATAATAGCTTTCACGCCAGGGGATCGTCACTACAGAAGGGGGCAACACAAAGTACAGGAGGTAATAGAGGAGGTAGGACACGACGGTATATCCGTCCCAATCGAGTAGTCCGACTGGGGAAGTACCTCTGCCCTATAGAAGACCGCGGCTTAACAACCTCGTGTTGTGTTTCCGACGGTGAGTAGGGTAGCCAGAGCTCACTGGAGAGATTTTGAGCTGTCAGTGGGAAAACATTTTGTTTGTCCTACTTATCTTTTGACTCCCCTGGTGTTGCAGTCTCCCATAGGCCACGGTAATCACTTACCATCAGGAAGGTCGAGTGCTTGTCTGCGACCTAAGTAGTATAAAAAAAAAACAGAACCAACGTACACCGAAACTGTAAACAATTACTAGTAATATTGTCTTAAAAGTGTTACACTATGTTAAAAAAAAACATTATTTAACCATCAGCTATTGAAAAATTGGTCCTCCGTTCTGGATCTCGATTTCTCTGAGCACAGAACGTATAGACAATCTGACAAATTTGTCAATTTGTCTATACATATCTGTCCTCAGGATAGTGTCGTTCTAGAATGAGGGCTTTAGTCCCGATTGCGTCCAAAGTGCTATATTTTGGAGTCCAGAGTTCACTCTCCAACACTTTCTCTAATTTGACTTACCTCGGCTTCGTTGGAAGTGACTACGTCTGACCTCCTAACCCCGATATAAAATCCTGCACCAGAGTCTCATCTATAAATCAGCAGAAGTTGACTTGAAAATAGATTAAACAATTTCGGAGGAGTTTGGTTATAAACATAGTGACACGAGAATTTTACAAATTTAGAAAACAATTTGGATGTGGCGGGATCACATAAACCCTCGAACTCACTGCGTTTTACTCCAGAATGAGAATAGAAAGCACTAAGTCAGTAAAGTGCGAGATAGAGCACTTTTGAAACAAAACTCTAATAACACTTGAAAGCCTAGGATTAGATTTACATAATCTGAATTAATATTTTCCATTGACGTAGTGGTAGCGAGTACAGCTACTATGTGTGGTTCGATTCCCGGATCGCGCAGTATATAGGTAGTCAGGAAACGTGCACGGTAGAGGGAAGCAGATTCGTTTCCTAGTAGGAAGCTTGTAAATGTATTTTTGAAATGAAGATGAGTCCGCGGTCTAAGTCTGAGTAATAGGTACATCATAAATTAATTTTAACAAAAAAGTTTAACCGACTTCAAGAAACGACAAAGAGGCACTGAAAAGCGAAAAATAACTTAATTTACAGACTTACTGATTTATTAGAAGTCGGTGCTTAGCCTAAGAGGCCATATTTCAATTGATTGCATCATAGTAGTTCAGACACAACAAACAAAGTTGGCTGGCACCGACTTCTAATAAATCAGTAAGTCTGTAAATTAAGTTATTTTTCGCTTTTCAGTGCCTCTTTTTCGTTTCTTGAAGTCGGTTAAACTTTTTTGTTAAAATTAATTTATTTTTCTCTTTTTAGTGAGTTTGTACAGTCTCACGACTGTACATCGCATGTATAGTGATCTGACTGTACATGCGCTGCTGACGCTGCAGTACAGACCGAACCGGCGACTGAAATTAATATAGGACTATCTCAAAAGTATACCAAAGCGAATACAAAAAGAATTTTTAAAATCAATGCATATACACCGGAAATATAGCTGAATATGCAGAACACTTCTGCGTACCCCTTCAAAGGACTCAGGCGTGATGTTATGATGTGTAATGGCAGAAACATTGCAATAATATGCGATTGCAGCAATCGCGGCTGATTTCCTGGTACTTTTTGAAGAGTTCCTTGGTCTAATCTCGGAAACCCATCATAAAGCTACTAACCCCATCAGATCTTTACGAAATTTAAATGGGACCATTTCGAAATAATCTACTTACGAACTGAAAAAGAATTTTCAAAATCCGTCTAGAATTGGCTTCACAATCGCGTAACAAACATAAAAAAAAAATAGGGTACGATATGAGAACTTCCTTTTTTGAAGTCAGTTAAAAAGAAGGGAATTCTCATCTCGACGAATATTTATAATTAAAATTTTTAGGAAACACATTAAAATTTAATGCATGTTGATCGAGTGGCTAGAGTTGCGACCTATGCATAACAAAAATATTCTGATTATATAAATTTATCTATACTTCGACTTTTAATTAGATGCAGTAAACTGACGTTTCAAAATGTCATTGCGTAAAATAATGTTGACAGCCTAATCTCAATAGGGATGTGATTCAGTTCACATAAGATCATTCTAATCGATCCATAACTAGCTCATAATGATCATACTTAATTCTATTTATTATTCATATAAATAAAAGGCTGTATAAACGTTGATCCTTTTACACATTTCCTTTTTTAGTGCTTCGAGGTGTGGTTCGTCGGCATTTTACCCAAACTCAAGACGAATGCATTAGCAGTAGTCGTAATATAGTGTTTTCCAAAAAAAAAATTTTCCCTCCACTTTTGAGCCCCTGTGTTTGAATTTCAATAAGAAAAAAGATATACATATTATACGATATGGATACGACATATGTGCAAATACTGAAACCGCGAAGCATCCTGGTCCGTAGGAATAGAACCAAATTAAATTTAAACTTAAATTCCCTGATTTATAAAATCAGAAATTTTCTAACAAAATAATTATTAAAATAAATGTAGAAAATGCAACCACTTGTATAAGTCATTAAATAGTTTCATCCACTGCTTTAAAGTCATTGACTGTGTCATAAGTCATTAATAAATACGCACACACCTTCACACACACACACACAACAACTTCACACACACACACAACAATAGGCATAGTAGGTAACTTACTTGAACAGCTAAGCGGCAACATGCGATTCTACAGAGTGCTCAAAGTTGTTCAAATTCTATAAAATTAAAACTCTAGTTTCTGCCCTTAATACTGGACCAATTTTGTTCAAACTTTTCCTACTTGAAGCTTAGGGGGTACCAAGTATATGGTTTCAATTATTGCCTATATGTCGTATCCATATTGTATATCTGGGTAATGATTTTAATATTTTAAAAATATAATCATACTCTAAAGTAGTTAAATCCATTCATTATTTTACCCTATTTGCCGTAATATTTTAATTGTGATGATTTGATTTTTATACACCGAGATATCAGTTTTTGGCGTGGACTCAAGTTATTGAATATTATGTAGAAGCGATACTGATTTTTTTTTGTACTAGGCTAGCATGAGTCGTAGGTCCCATTTGAAAGATATCTTAGTCACCTACCAGCGTCCTAAGTTTCTAATTCGAGTCTTATGATGTTTAAGTTTAGTTTAATCTCAAATAAAACGTAAAAAGTGGTAACTTCCGGACGGTTGTGACACGGCTAAAACGGTCTATCTATTTCACGAGGATTTTTTTCACTTCTTGTAATGTCAAAATAACGTTTACATGACAGCTACTTCAAAAGTGCTAGTATCAAATAAGTTTCCACGGTGGTCAACATTTCTTCGGGTCAGTTTGAGACACTTCTATAAGTATTCAGCTTAGTTTACATGATTTAATTATTCGCAACGCTCAATTACGACGTCTAAGACTGCCTACTTATGACTGTGAATTAAACCGATAAGTTGTTTTGGTCTCAGGCAAAGGGGCAAGTCGCAGATAAATTAATAAGACGTATGAAATGCAAGCAGTGAAAACTTTTTCCAAAAAGTAATCAACAATGTGACACCGGCTAAGTGGGGTGACTTTGTGTCTCACACTATAAAAGCGGAAGACAATGATGCTAATTCTGTCGTGACACAAACTAACTAAAATGAGCTAAAAATCTCTAAAAGTTAGTTTAGTCCTGTCAAAATGACACAACCAAAATTAGAGAAAGTACTCAACTGTCATTTTGGTTAAACGGTATTCTGTTGTTATGTTTTAAAAATTAGACGTCATATAAAATACTGCCCAATATATTTAAACAATGTTCTATAAACGTTTAAAGCTCTATAAATCGTCGATTGATTTGGATTTTTTAAATAACTAGCTGACCCCGCGAACTTGCCAGGTACGTGGACCGAGAAAAACTGTATTTGCTTAGGTATGACTGAGAAATATCACAGTTTGTTTACTATTTAATCAATAATATGTACTAATTATCATTTGTCGGCATTCTAAAGACTTATAAAGATAAGTTTTTACAGATTTTATGAAAAGACCCTTTATCGTTCATTCTTAATTTTTAACAGCTGTAACACTCGTTTTAGCGATGTCATATTCAAATTTAGTGCTGTCTTAGCTTAGCAAACACTAAATTTAGTTTGGCATAACAACAGAATACGGTTAGAAATGTCAATCGCTTATCTAAAATAAGAAAATTTTAGAGAAATTTAAGTTTAGAGATGGTAACAACAGAATTGGCATCAATATGTGCCACCTCATAATTATAGATGAATAGACAGACAGATTTGTCATTAGTGTGACCGAAAGCGACATTACACCATTACATTACAACTTAAATCTCAATATTAAATCTCTAAAACAAAACCAAACCGATCATTCATTTATTGAATGATTCACTTACTCACTTAGCCACATCCCTATTTATTTTTCTTCAAAAAGTGGTATCCCACAAAACGTCATTTTACTGCATCTAATTAAAAGTCGGAGTATAGGGCTCAGAAGAATAAGGTAGTTGACAGCTCAGAAAGACTAGGGGATACTAAATAAATAAAGAATTACCTTTTACCTTTACTATAATAATTTGTTACATAGGTACCTACCTAGTTTTACCATAAAATGAGTCGAAATGGAGATATTATTAGAAAATTGGTTTTAGTCGTTAGTCTTCCAGTATGAAGCTACGAGCGGCAGAAATAAAAGATAACGAAGAATTTAGAAATAGCATGGCGAGTGCTCTATAAAACCGTCAACTTTCAACTCTCTCAAATACAAAATGAAAAAATATCTAAAATAGAACTTCCCATTCCATTGTTTCAGTATTCGGAACGATTTGACGTTTTTAGTTTTTAGCTTCGTTTGGCGCAATATCGGGAATGGATAATTTCTCTATGGTTCCAAATTCAATTTTTTTTTTTTTTGCTGTTATAGTATCACAACTATTTTCCATTTTGGCGCGGAGTTTGACTTGAATCTGTTGCTTATAAATAATATTATTACAGTGCTGTTTTAGTTCGATCATATCTACGAGTATAAGTGTGTAGGACCTACAGCGGGGTCTGAAGCAGATCGTCCCATTCGCAACTCGTCCAAATAGCTGTTTGTCCCATTCGCAACTTGTCCCATTCTCAAATCGTCCCGTTCGCGACTCGTCCCATGCGCAACTCGTCCAATTCTCTGTTTATTTTCGCAACTCGTCCCATTCGCTACTTGTAGCGTTCTTGGCTCGGGTTACGTATCAATTCGCATAAGTTAATTTCGCATAAGGTCGGTCGACTCATTTAAGGATGGTTCATTCACATAAGTTTCATTGAAATAAGTTTAATTGCTATAATGTCCATTCATATAATGGACGATTCTATAATGAACGATTCATATAATGGACGATTCGTATATTGGACGACTCACATAATTGCGCGGGGTGGACACCGCCCGTCCCGACATGTATAGGTTAGGTTAGAAGGCTAAGGCGGGAGTGGAGCGAAGCGGAGCTCCCGCCTTAGCCTTCGTGGTTATTTTTTTTTATAACCACCCATACAAGGATTTTATTTTATAGCTTCAAATACTTAGTTAATATAATATGTTTTAATTCACATTTTGAGTTCAACTTAATTACGTAAATAAACATGATTTAACGTCCTTTTGTGTTTTCCTTACTATAATGAAATCCTAAATCCTTGTGCGTGGTTATAAAAAAAATAACCACGAGTCGGGGTGGGCAGTGTCAATTTTTTTTATAACCCAAATATTGGTTTACTGACCCCCTAGGTTATGGCATTCGTTCAAATTAATAGGTCATTATCATGGTAATCTTTATCGATGTGTAAAAAAGAATGAGTTGCGAATAGGACGAGTTGCGGAACGGGACAAGTTGCGAACGGGACAAGTTGCGAACGGGACGAATTGAGAATGGGACAAGCTGCGAATGGGACGACTTGAGAATGAATGACGAGTTGCGAATGGGACGATCTGCTTCAGACCCCTACAGCGAACTTCATTATGGACAAAAATATCGAACAAAGAGTTTATCTCAAATTTTGCATCGCCAATGGCATTTCGTGTCCGAAGCCACTGCAAATGTGAAGGCTTACGGTAAATCGACTGTATAAAAACACGTGCTTATGAGTGGTACAAAGCGCTTAAAAGCAGTCGAGCCAAGTCGAGCTGTGATAGAAGATTTGCCTTCGCTCTGGTACGATATCATCGTCTTCAACTAAAGTTAACATAGCGAATATAAGAAAATAATAATTGAAAATCCTCATTCCAATTTAAGAGATATAGCTGCTGAACTCTCTATGTCTCACCGTACCGCTTTAAATAATCACTTGGGTCATAACATCTTGCTGCTGGGCACTAGTATGGGACTATCTAAAAGACCTGAATATTCTCCAAAATTCATCTCATTATAGTAAATGAATTTTTGACTAAAAACTCAACAAATACCATCAAGCAACCACCATAGTCACTAGACATCCAGTCGACTTCTTTCTCTTCCCTAAGCTCAAATTACAAATTCATCGTACATGTTTTCATTTGGTAGAAAACATCAAGGAGAAATCGCGACGAGGACTGAACTCAATTCATTTTGTACTAACCAGAATCAAGTAGGTACTTCTTACTTTGAAAACGCCAGACCTTTCATACTTTTACTACAGTTGACAGATGTCAGTTAAGCTACGGGCTATCAGTGCACTACACTCATTCTACGTCAGGTCTACACAAAATGATTTCAGTTTCACCTAACTATATTGGCCGAACCTGTGTGGCGGTTTGCGGCATGAAATGAAATGTTGTCAAAGTTAATAATGGTATTATTTTGGTCAGCTTTGTTTACTTTGAAGCTAGATAGCGCTCAGTCCTGTGTAGAATCGTATATAATATAAAATGTATGTATGTAATAACAAAAAGAAGTAACTTATATAAATGAAACCGTTAAATATTACGTATGATGTTTAACATTAAAATCGCACTGCGTAGGTATAGTCAAATACAAAACATTCCTAAATTAACATTTGCTCACTATTGAATTTAATTAAAATAACATAACTTAATTAATTTCTCTTCCACAAAGGAACACAATTGACACAAAATCCATTTATACAATACTAGCCTTCCACCTGCGGGTCCGCCCGCGTGCATATCCGCGGGTTCTACTCAACCGATTGCGATCAAACAAACGTAAGATTTTAAGCCTGACCAAGCCCTTTCTAACAAAAAACCGCATCAAAATCTGTACAGTAGTTTATGCGTTATCTCCAATGTACAGACACGACCACTTTACAATTATAAAATAGTATAGATATTTATAATAGTGTTAATCCTTTGTGGGAAACTGGGATCTGATCGAAATTTTGGCGGCAGTGTAATAAAATTAAATAATATCCACCGCGATGACAGTTGTAAATAGTTTTATTTCATAATATATTTAGGTCAACAATTTCTGTAAAAATTCATCGAATGAAAACCACTTTCTGTCCTACAATGTCTTCATTAATGCCCGGTCCTTTAGCGAGGTTTGAAGATCCGTCCGAGGCATTAACACTGGAGACCACAGTTGTAATATTGATCAATGTAGCCCTCATTTAAACTTCAATTACAGCTTACAATCAGACGGGTTGAACTAAATGAACGGTAATAAACAAACATCGTAGGATATCGAGACGCAAAGTAAGCATAGCTTAACTACTTGGTATTACGGGTTCTAAAATGCGGATAAACTTATATACATATATTTTTTAAATGCATTCAATCACCCAGACCGACGCAAATAGCCATATTCATATTTACACTGAGCGGGAATAGAACCTTCCACCTCGGACGTAGCAGTCGAACGCTCTACCGCTACGCCACAGAGGTAGCAAAACCTAGTAAATTAGGTTTTCTGGTAAAGCGTTACAAACTTATAGAACCTACAACATTTCATTAAAGAACACCTACGATCTCTGTGATCTCTCGATGTCCTTGTACTTGTAAACAAAAGGTATAGGAATACTTAACCACTGAGTTACCGACTGTACTTTCCAATAAATTAGTAATTTCCATTCGAGACTTGTATTAATATTCTTTATATTAAATTCAATCAAATAACAGTAGTAGAACATAAGAAGGCCGATCTTCTTTGAATATTGATTGAATGTAAATTAAACCAATAAACAAACTCTATAATTAAGTAGTTATTTGTTCAACAAAGCAAACTCGTTATTGATGCGAATGGCTCGGCTTAAATTCCGGGTTGGTGGAATAGGCCAAGAATTAAATTGAGGACAGAGACGTACTTAGGGGCCGACACTTTTCTCTCTCAACTAGCGAAAAAACATATTTAAATTTCAAAAAAAGTAGGTTATTTTTAGAAACACTATTTGAAGTTATTAGTTAGCATATTTAATCTCTTTTTAACATAAATTGCTTGTGTTAGGAATGGGTTCACGTTGTCATTATTTTCTACGAATCGTCATTATTTTTTGGTGAAACATCCAGGGCTGTTTGAAATAAAAAGTTGGTTGTTTTTCACTTCTTTTAGAAGATTTGATTAAGGGTGCCAGAAAAATGAGGCAAAGGGTGCTCCCGAGGTCTACTGTTCACAAAACTACTAGTTATAGCAAATAATGAATGGAAATCGTAAAATTCACATTTATGACTACTGCTCTATTCCTTTGGGTAGTAGCGTTATATTAAATAGACTATAACCTTCCTCGATAAACGGACTATTAAAAACAAAAGGAAAACAAACAACCTCTTCAGCTTTATTATATTATAAAACATCATGTTATTATTGTATAACATTATAGTATGTATTATCATGTAATATTTTTATAAAACAGAATTCAATAACAGAAAATGTTGAATTCTTAATATTCCGAGAATTAAATGTCTCTTCTGACATTTACTAGATACAGGCGTGCCTGGCGCGTAAGTCCTGGCATTATAGACGTCAGTCTGTACTTTATTGAAACAAATTGGGTCCGGTGCTATCACAATCTAAGAGGCCGTTCATAGGTATAATATGTTTGCATTTCTGTGGAGAAGGCATGGAGCAGGGTTTTTTTTAAATAGGCCAGGTCAATTTGACTTCGCCTCGCCTGATGGTAAGCTGAAGGCAAAGTCTCTGAAAAGAGGGTCACCATTACAGACACGTACCATGTTACAATGGTGGCCCTCAGCTTGACGGCCTCATCAGATGCTTTTCCACTTTGGAAGTGTCTCTCGCGCAAACTATTCAGTGTAGAATAAAATGAAATTAGAAATCTCAATAGCATTTTTAAAGACCTGTCTATAGATACCCCACACGTATGGGTTTGATAAAAAAAAAATTGAGTTTCAGTTCTAAGTATGGGGACCCCCAAAATTTAATGCTTTTTTTTTTTCTATATTTGTGTGAAATTCTTAATGCGGTTCACAGAATACATCTGGGTAATTTCAACTTGCCAAATTCTTTGCTAATTTCGGTGGTATTTTTCAATTATAGGTTTTCCGATGAAAAAAAATAATGGAGTTCTTTTAGAACACATACACAATACTGTGTTCTAAAAGAACTCCATTAAATTTTTCCATCGGAAAACCTATGATTGAAAAATACCACCGAAATTAGCAAAAAATTAGGCAAGTTGAAATTACCCATCTACTTACCAAGTTTCAACAGCACAGGCCTCATAGTTTCGGAGAAAAGTGGCTGTGACATACGGACGGACAGACATGATGAATCTATAAGGGTTCCGTTTTTTGCCATTTGGCTACGGAACCCTAAAAATACATGAGATGTCTTTTTAGGGTTCCGTAGCCAAATGGCAAAAAACGGAACCCTTATAGCTTCGTCATGTCTGTCCGTCCGTCTGTCTGTCTGTCTGTCTGTCTGTCCGTTCGTATGTCACAGCCACTTTTCTCCGAAACTATAAGGCCTATGCTGTTGAAACTTGGTAAGAAGATGTATTCTGTGAACCGCATTAAGAATTACACACAAAAATAAAAAAATGCATATAATTTTGGGGGTCCCCATATTTTTTTTTTATCAAACCCATCTATAGATAGGTCTGTAAAAATGCTATTGAGGTTTCTAACTTATTTTTTTTCTAAACTGAATAGTTTGCACGAGAGACACTTCCAAAGTGAAAAAATGTGTGTAACTTCTAAAATAAGAGATTGATAAATCTAAAAAAAAAATATATGATGTAAATTGCCATGCAAACTACCACTAAAAATTGGTTCGAACGAGATCCAGTCAGTAGTTTTTTTTTAATACGTCATAAACCGCAATTTTCGCCTTTGCTACTACGGAACCCTTCATGGGCGAGTCCGACTCGCACTTAGCCGATTTTATTTTTAATTTCACTTAACGCCTTTAGTGCAATAAAAAAAAAGTGTTTACCATTCTAAGCAATCAAACAATCATGTTGATATTTATTGTTCTTTTGGCCAAGTCTGTCATGCATAATTGAGAAACAGGACGTAAATTGGGGGCCGTCAGTCTTATCGCTAAGCAGGATATCGTAACGACGACTTTTGTTTGCTTGGGTGTTCTGTCAAAACATGTCACAATCAGAGCCATTATAACCATAGATTTGTCCTGCCAGAACATTCCAAAGAGAGAAGGTGATCAAACGCATCCAATACTAGGCTTGCATTAGAGGGTGCAGAAGTACCTCTTTTCTTTGCCGCACTATTAAGGCTTCGAATTCTAAATCACACGGACTTTGTTATTCTTTTAAGGGAAATTTTTAAATACACATCTGTATAATTTTTCAGCACACTACGTAACTCCACTAATTAACTGAATGTATACCAAAAACATGAATGCTATGCAAAAAAAATAATTATTAAAAAATAAAAAACCCGACTGCTGTCTAAAAGATTGAAACAAGCTTGATAGCAGGCGGTACCCATTTGCCAATCATAAACCGAAAGAAATTTAATGGGTACCGCCTGCTATCAAGCTTGCTTCAATCTTTTAGACAGCAGTCGGGTTTTTTTTATTTTTTAATAATTAATTTTATTTTAACCTTTTTAGTTAGGATATGACATCTATATATTTTTGCAATCTCCTTTTAATTCTCTTCATTTTGATATCCTACTCGATAAATTTGAATGAAAAAAATTTTTTGCCAACACATATTTTAGCATCAAAAATCTACCGTATAGTTTTTGTTGGAATTTTATGTACCCTATGACACTCGGGAGATGAATACCTTTCATTTGAGACCCTATTCATCAAAATTCGTCCAGGCGTTAGGCCTGTAGAGGGGAACAAAGAAAACTACATACATACATACATACATACATACGCGCGAAACCTTAGAGTATACATTTTATAATGTATATTCTAAGCGCGAAACACATTACCCTCTCGCTGGCGCAGTCGGGTAAAAACTAATTGACCAACTAAACATGGCGGCGCGGCGTAGGGCGGCGCACAGTGTCCACTCCGCCCAATCAGACTTTTTAACCATCAAGAAATTGAAGTTTCGCAAATCCAAATGCAACAGTTCTGCAAATATCATTAAACAGTATATTTAATTTGATTTGTAGTGTGCAAGTCAGTATTTTTGATATAACTTTGAAATATTTTGTTATATAAATTTTTTTTGACAAAAAAAGAAACCGACTTCAAAACCCCTTTAAATAGATAGGTACTAAAAAGAAAAAAAAATAATATCAAATGTAACAAATCAAATATAGAACAATTAACATAATTTAGCCTAACTTTAACCTTAACGTATAACAAATTACCAATTTTTGGAGTCGGTGCCAAGAAAAATATCACCAATCTGATTTATATTATTTCCTTCCTTCATCCTCCTTTCATCCATCCATACTTACAAACTTTCGCGTTTAAGTATAATATTAGTAGTATATACCTACTTAGATTATTAATCTAATATAGAACAGACTTGGTATTATCAATTCAATTCTTAGCGAATTAGATAAAAAAAAAGTTTATTAAGTTAGCGACATGTAATTATAGTATTTAAATCTTGACCATCAATGGAAGGTACATATACAGGGTGTCCCAAAATTCAAGGATAAGCCGGTAACAGAGGGTGGCCCTACTTATGGCTGCTTTGGAAAAAAAAAGAAAAAAAAATGTATCTCTATTTTTTTTTTAATTATTTAAACTTTTTTAAAATCTTTGGAAATTCGGTACCCCTAATGATATTTTCAACGACCAGGTCCACAATTTTGCAAATATTTCTGAACTCTTTTCTGTATTAGCAAGCTAAGAAGCATGACTGTCCATCAACACCCTGAAAAATTATAGAATATTTGTAGTTATTTTACAAAAATAAGTAAAAATATTTTTTTGTCGTCTAATTTTCATACATTTTTACTTTCGACCCACTTTATCTTATCTCGTTGAAAAAAAAAAGTACGAACACCACTATGGCATTCTTTTTCAAAAATTGGCGCAACTATCCAAGATTTCAAAATGGTATAAATTTGGGTATGATACCATAATGAAATACTAAAATTTTTTTTTTTTTGTAAATAAGAATCACATTTAATACATTGCTCTTATTGAAAATCACCAGATTTACTTTGTACACAATACATTCATCCTCAATAAAAAATCATTGACGGGACTTGTGACAAAGTGGTAACCGAGTAGGTTATCACATTACGAGGTTAAGCAACATAAGCCAGGGTGGTTTTCGGATGGATGACCATTCTTAAGATATTAAGACACCTCCGTCCTCTGTTTCTCAGAGAGTACGTTAGGTCGTAGATCCCGGTGGCCATATGAGTATCTATGACAGTTAGTCGGACCCCTAAAAGTCCAACAACTGGACTCACTACATAACTTTGATATCGCCAGTGGGTTGTGGAAGTCAGGTGGCAGTCGCTTCACGGCAAATTTCGCATTTCTCTGCTGTTTCACCCATTGGCGATATCAAATTTATGTAGTGCGTCCAGTTGTTGGACTTTTAGGGCGCCGACTACCCGTAACAACTGTCATAGATGCTCGTATGGGCACTACGATCGACGGCCTAACGTACTTTCTGAGGAATGGAGGTGTCTCAATATCTTAAGAATGGTCATCCATCCGAAAACCACCCTGGCTTATGTTGCTTAACCTCGTAATGTGATAACCTACTCGGTTACCACTTTGTCACAAGTCCCGTCAATGATTTTTTATTGAGGATGAATGCATTGTGTACAAAGTAAATCTGGTGATTTTCAATAAGAGCAATGTATTAAATGTGATTCTTATTTACAAAAAAGAATTTTTTTTTAGTATTTCATTATAGTATCATACCCAAATTATACCATTTTGAAATCTTGTATAGTTGCGCCAATTTTTGAAAAAGAATGCCATAGTGGTGTCCATACTTTTTTTTTTTCACCGAGTTAAGATTTAGTGGGTCGAAAGTAAAAATGTATGAAAATTTGACGACAAAAAAATATTTTGACTTATTTTTGTAAAATAGCTACAAATATCCTATAACTTTTCAGGGTGGTGATGGATAGCCATGCTTCTTAGCTTGCTAATACAGGAAAAGAGTTCAGAAATATTTGCAAAATTGTGGACCTGGTAGTTGAAAATATCATTAAGGGTACCGAATTTCGAGGGATTTTAAAAAAGTTCGAATAATTAAAAAAAAAATAGAGATATATTTTTTTTCTTATTTTTTCCTGAGCAGCCATAAGTAGGGCCACCCCCTGTTGCCGGCTTATCCTTGAATTATGGGGCACCCTGTATACATATTACAATATGAAAGAAAGGAAAAGCAGAAAAACGGAAGGTGGGACGCCCTTAATCAGGTGGACCGACGACCTGCGAAAAGTGGCTGGGACGGACTGGACGCGGAAGGCGGAGGATCGGCAAACGTGGCGCATATTGGGAGAGGCCTATGTCCAGCAGTGGACTGCAATAGGTTAATTGATTTGATTGATTGATTGATAAGACTAATAAAAGAGTTGCGTTACATTCATTTTTGATGTGTTTAGTAGTTTGTATATCTGTCATGTAAAATAGGCCGCGTAGGGGATTGGCACCGACTCCAAAAATTGGTAATTTGTTATAAGTTAAGGTAAAAGTCAGGCTAAATTATGTTAATTGTTCTATATTTGATTTGTTACATTTGATATTATTATTTTCTTTTTAGTACCTATCTATTTAAAGGGGTTTTGAAGTCGGTTTCTTTTTTTGTCAATTTTTTTTTATTTCTTTCTTATTAGTGCCCTTTGTGTTCTAGAATTATTATTATTTGAGATTGTAATGAATACACCATTTGTAAGACTCACACGCGTTTATTACTCATATTACAATGCACAGGTAGAAAATAGGGCTCACAGAACTATGCGCGTACAAACATTAAAAAAATAAATAAATAGAAAATCATTCGAATTGAAGACCTAATCCTTGTTTAGAAGTCGGTTAAAGATTCAATATCAATAAAATGAATACAGGACTACCTCAAAAGTAAACCAAAACGAATACAAAAAGAATTTTTAATTAAAATCAACGCATATACACCGGAAATATAGCTGAATATTCTGAACACTTCTGCATACCCTTTCAAAGGATTCAGGCGTGATGTTATGATGTGTAATGGCAGAGACATTGCAATAATATGCGATTGCAGCAAACGCGGCTGATTTCCTGGTATTTTTTGAAGAGTTCCTTGGTCTAATCTCGGAAACCCATCATCAGTGGGGTGAGCACGAACTACTATCGTAATCGTATCGTGAACGTAACGATAGCACGGCGCATTGCGATTGGCTGGCTTCAGGCAGGCGGCCAATCGCAATGCTCCGTGCTCTCGTTACGTTCACGATACGATTACGATAGTTGTTCGTGCTCACCCCACAGATCTTTACGAAATTTAAATGGGACCATTTCGGAATAATCGACTTTCGAACAAAAAAAGAATTTTGCAAATCCGTCTACAAACGTAAAAAAAAAAATAAACATCCGAATTGAGAATTTTTTGAAGTCGGTTAAAAAAACTAAATATCGATTTAAATTCAAGCCTTCTTAAAATATAGAAAATGTTTTTCACATTGAAAAAACCTGTCCTTACAATGGTCGTAAAAGTAAAAACGCATCTTCGAGACATGAACCGACACGACAACATTTATTATTAGCATAATTATGCTAACATTGTTGGTACCTATGATTATGATAACACTTAGTCTTGATCTTAGGATGTCATTTATCGCGAGGGAAGAGTATTCTATACTGATCTGAACGCTCCGTAAGCTGGTTACCAAAGTATTTTTATCACAGCAGAATCTGTATGAACTTTGCTACGAGTCCAAAAAAAGTTCAGTGAGTTATTGAGAGCAATGAATTGTTCTGTCTTTCAAACAGTGTAAGAGCTGGCTGGAGGACATTAATCACTGATTTATTAACAGTCTCCACTCTTAGGACTCGTTTGCTTCGATGGCCATTTTTTTATCAGCAGGCCAAGTGACCAAGTGACTGAAATTTAAGTGTTTCGTCTGGCGATCTTGTGAAAATTAACTATTAAAGATAAGTCTTCATAGCTTGAGTCACTCAGAGGTACAATTATTAGCAAATACAGTTAAATAGTTAACAAGTACTTTTGAGTAGGTACGTAAGTACGTTACCAGTCGACATTGATGGGGAGGATTAATTCTTTTAACTTTAAGAGTTTCTTACTTCAGTTTTTATTTATTTGTAATTAAGTTATTAGTTAGCCTAGTTAATTTGAATAATAATTTAAATTACATATTTAAAATAATAATAATAAAAATCAAGTTTAAAATTAAAACCCGACTACCTACTGCAAAATCACGCACTAAAAAGTATTAAACAAGAAAATATCAAGAATAGCCCAGGGCGTCGATTCTACTAAAGCATAACCATTGCCATACCACCGAGACTGCAAAAAGTGGCAATAAATTTTAGACTTTATTGCTACAGACTCAAAGTCCAAAATTAAATGAAAAAAGTTTCATTACACTGTCTCATTCGCTCTACAAAAAGCCATTTAATTTTAAACTTTAACTGCATTAATTTAAAGGCTAAAATCAAATGGAATTTTCTCGCAATCTCTGTAGTGTGACAATGGTTGTGCTTTAGCAGAATCGAGGGCCTGGTCGTATGCCGCTTTTCCCCAGAATGTATTGTTTTGTTAGAGTGGCATACGACCACGGCTATTCTTGATATTTTCTTGTTTAATTCTTTTTAGAGCATGATTTTGCAGTAAGTAGTCGGGTTTTAGTTTTAAACTTGATTTTTATTTATATTATTTTGGAGCTAGCAACACCCAATAATTTATACATATTTGAAATGTGCTTATTGAGCCCTTTAACACTATCTATTTATCTCAAGTTTATTTTTAATGCAATACTTTATGTCCGCTAGATGGCGCCACATTAGATTAAGTAATAATAAATAATAAATAAAATATTCTACAACATTCTACACAACGCTATCTAGACTAGACCCATGGTAAGCTTAATTAGCTTGTGTTATGGAATCTAGAATGCGGATATACATACTTAGATACTTCTTTTTTTGTAAATACATACGTATTAAACATAGAAACACCCAGACCAATGGAAATATTTATATTCATGCATACAAATATTGGCACTGAGCGGGGATCGAACCCGTGTGACACGTCATATAGCCTATAAGACCCTTCTAACCATACCTCAATTGTCCAGTTCTAATAAGTAGTTGAAGAGCTATGAGGGAACAAACGAACATACATACATACATACACAGCCTGTCAAAATCATAACCCCTCCTTTGGCTTCGCCGTAGTCGGGTAAAAAAGGTACTTAACTTAAACTTTTTATTTGTAATTTATTGAAGCAACTATATTTAAGGCCCCGAATCAGATCAGCATCGAAAAATTGGTATTTTCGAAACCGTTTTTCTTATTAACTATAAAACCTACAGATCTGGAATTTACATGCCTGCATACTACAGGATATACAGAATAACTTTTACTTTTCATAAATTAAATAAAAAAGGAGGAAATAGTTGAAAAAAGGCTCTGAACATCACTCTACTCTTTCTTATGAAACCAAATATTTTCTACAATGTGTATCCAAATATTCTAAAATTCCACATGTATGTTAAATAAGTGTATTAGCATGACGTGACCTTCTTAGTTTGTAATCGTCGCCTATAAAGTTATCTATTAAAATAGGTTTTACTGATTTTTACGGTTCAAATATGAGCCAATGACCTTGAGCATTTGTATGGTCAAAGTCATTCGCGTATGTAATCACCTTAAAAGTTAAAGTTAGTGTAAAGTTCCCAGTTGATGACAATAAGTTCCCCTCTATTATACTGCGTCCAATAAAACCATCCGCATGATTTATTTAATTAACAACTTTAAATCTACGATTTAAAGTAGAAAACTAATGGGAAACCCACCTTATAATTTCTAGTAATCAATGAACTTGGAAACGAAACCATTACGGCTGAAATAGCTGTCTGAGCTATAATCGCGACCCTATGTAATTTTGTAATTATATTATGTCTAGCCCGCTCGAGTTCTAACGCGAACATTCTTTCAATACCTATGGTTAAGAGAGAAACAGAGGGATAGAGTGCAGCGGAATTCACATAACAAATCTTTGAACGTCACCAGGGTAGAGATGTGCAAATGACCTTCTCATTGTATCTGTATTGTACCGTTCCGTGAGAAGATAAAATCGTATAGTATAGAATGTAGAGCAGCGCCTCGCATAGTGGCACGTTTGCACCACGCACCGCTCAGCAACCAATGAGCACGAATTGAGCTGTTAGAGACGGAGTTTAGCTAAGCGGCGAAGAGTAGCCCTACATAATTAAAATCGGTTGACTGCCTGGGCACGGACGTAATGTTATGAAACCATGTAAACAATTAACACAAAACAATTACAGAAAATTCGAGAGATCAAGATGCAAAAAAAAAAAACCTGGTGCGCGCGGCTTGGTTTGATATAATCTGATCTTAGGATAGTGGGTGCTATCCCAAAAAAACGTATACTGCGCTCTTTGTGATATGACTGGGCTCAAAATAGTTACCTGTAACTTGTTCACACTTTCAAAAAATATCATTCTTTTTCTGTGTTGTTGTAGATGCCACAAGGCGGACACTGGACAGGCTTCCAACAAGTGGCGTCAATACTCTTTAATACTACGTTTGGTATCAACTTCATGCTGTACTGCCTGTCAGGTCAGAACTTCCGTCGCACTTTATGGCAGACCATTCCGTGCCTTCGTGATCGCCCCGCCAAAGCTACAGCTACAAGAACCACCGGCCATCCAGCCCGCAGCATTTCAAGTAAGTTTACATTATTCAGACTGTTACCACAGATTACCTAATAGTTGGAATAATAGTTGGTTCGTTGCTGTTACGAGATGTGATTACATGAAAATTCGTGGGTACTTAGTGTGTATCGAAATTCAGAAAAGTTAATTGAACCGGGAATTAAAATAGGGATCCAATTCCCTCGGAGAAATGTTACCTTATGTAATAATAGAATCGACTACAAACTACAACTACCTGTTGTTTTATCAAGGTGTCTTTAAAGAGTCACTGCCGAAGTGATCGACGTTGGTGTCACATGAAAACTTACATAATATTATTTAGTTATATTATTAGAAAACTAGTATTATGGATTCTGGAATGTGGATACACTGTTTAGATAAATTTTCTTTTGTGAATACAACAAGGGACAAATAAATATGCTATTTTATTAGTTATTAAGGCTCCCCGCACACGCACGGTTTCCGTCCACGGTTTCCTGATCAAAAAGTCAGATTCAAAAAACCGAATGCTCCATTTTCATACAAAATGTTCTACTAGCCGCACACGTCCTTACTTTTTGAAGAACGGAAAAAACCTGACGTTCGGTTCAGAATGGAAAAAACCTAATGACGTCATACCGAACGCAGCACTCGCATACATTTTGTACTAATCGCCGCACACGTCAGGAAATTTCCATCCGGAATCGCGCTTAAATTGTGTCCAGCGTTGTCAATTCCCAAGAGAGTGGGGACTTTCAAGCCGATTAGGGAATTTGTGGGGATTGTGCTTATGTGGGGCATTTAGACATTCACACTAGACCTAAACTCAGAAGTAATAAGTGGCAAGTATTATACATATTGATAAATTATTAAAGCAAAATATCCGACATTAAGGTACTATTTAACTCTTTATTGGCAATATATGTACACGAGCCGCAATAAACATCGCAAGTGGTGAATATAGCGGGCAACTTCAAGAGAAGTAATGTAGTTATCAATGTCTAATATTGGGGCCTTTCTGTTGGGTTTGTGGGGAATTCAGATCATCAGTAATTGGCAACACTGATTGTGTCTCGCTTCCGGGGTTGCCAGATTGTATTATAACTTTTGTTACATTTTGCGTAACTTTTGACTCTCTTACGACCCAGCCCCATAGTGGTAGACGCTCTCAGCTGCATTAAGTCCCAGATGAAATAGCTGGGGCTCGTACTCAATGGCCAGTGGGATTTGAAGGAGCATCTCGGAAGGCCGGCTCCTAAATTGGGCGGATACCCGAGATAAACCGAGAGGATTTGTAAAAAACAAGAAACACTATATAAAAAAACAAGAATACGTAACTTTTCCCCCGAAAATGCAACTTTTAAGCCAGCTTGTGTTACATTTGACAATTTGGCACTGGCAACACTGCTCGCTTCGAAATAATAATAAAAAAACCTAATGCAAAAAACCGAACGTGTGCGCTCGGCACACGGAATTCCAAATCAGGAAATCGTGGACGGAAACCGTCTCCGGAAACCGTACATGTGCGGCCACCCTTAGTCAGTTTAGTATAGATTTATTGGAGTGGTTTAATAATATAACTTTGTTTACGCCTTATGTACTTTTTACTAACTTAGCGTCAGGTTTCGAACAGTAAAAAAACATGGCACATTAGTTGCCTAATGCAAAATCTACATATTTCTTTACTCTCGCTTAAAATAACGTCGTTTAAAAGAGCTGTGTTCATCCAAGCAAAATGTGTATCCGTCGGTTGTAGACTTAAAGCGACTGGCGATTAACTTAGAAAAACAAATAATGTTTCTCTTTTACAAGTTTTTATGTTAAGCAATGTATCAATCAATCAATTAGCCTATCTAATTGCAGTCCTCTGCTGGACATAGGCCTCCCCCAATATGCGCCACGTTTGCCGAACCTCCAATATGTATGTATGTATGAAATTACTATGTGGACAGCCTCTGTGGAGTGGCGGTAGTGAAAGCGACCGCCACGAAGGTGGCGCGGGTTCGATCCCCTCAGTGCAATTTTTTTTATGCGTGAATATAGGTATTTGCATAGGTTTGTGCGTGTCTTGGAGAGCACTTTAAGCCGTCAGTCTCGGTTGCCATACGAACATACACAATAAAGATTGGTAAAGCGGGCCCCAGACTTCGAGGTGGAAGCTTCGGATACGACTGGGATTAACACCAGGATGAAGATGATGATGAAGAAGAAATGTTTGTTGGGGCGGAATCTTGCAACTCGATTTTGAAGCAGATATTACATGACTTTTCTTCAAAAAAACAATAATTTGTGGTGATTTCAAGAGCTTGTAGCCCAAACAGACAAAGAAATCGAACAATACGAGTTAATACTCTATTAATAGAGAACTTAGCTTTGTGAGTTAAAAAAGTAAGTGGTATTATTTGCGCAAGTCCTGAATTGGTCTATGACGAGTAATCTTTAAAACAAACTTTGAGAAATATCATATCATACAAATATAATCCTACTAGCCTTCCGCCCGCGGCTCCGCCCGCGTGCATCTCGGTTAACGCGACCTTTGCATATCTTCCGTTGTACTAAACCGATTGCGATCAAACAAACGTAAGATTTTAAGTCTGAGTAAGCCCTTTCTAACAAAAAAAACCGCATCGAAATCCGTCCAGTACTTTTTGCGTCCATCGCGGACAAACAGACAAACAGACAGGAAATTCAAAAAAAATATTTTCGTGTTCAGTATCGTTAACATAACATAACCCAAGTATTTTCTTTTGAATATCTCCAATGTACAGACACGACCACTTTACAATTATATAATACTATAGATTTTACATTCTGCTAATATAAAATGTCAAAGTTTGTGAGGATGGATTTATGTTTGTTACTCATTTACGCGAAAACGGCTCTACCGTTGAGTCGTTTTCGCATAAAAGAGTAACGAACATCAATCCATGAAATTTGGTGAACAATATGCCGGGAACTATTTATCAAGTGGACCCCGAGCTCGAAGGTGTGGGCCTCGGATGTGACTGGGATTAATGCAATGATGGGTAATTTCACGATGCCAAATTTTTTGCTAATTTCGGTGGCAGTTTTCAATCATAGGTTTTCCGATGAAAAAATTTAATGAAGTTCTTTTAGAATATCTAGTAGTATATAGTGTTCTAAAAGAACATTGAAAATTTTTTTCATCGGAAAACCTATGATTGAAGACTGCCACCGAAATTAGAAAAAAATTTGGCATCGTGAAATTACCCTGATAATGATGACTTATGGATCGCGGGCACACGGCCCACTTGATGGATACTGGTTACCGAGGCCACACGCACGTGAGAAGTTACAAACCTACCTTGGCTGACACCGACTCCAAAAATAACAATAATTTGTAATAAAGTATTTGAAGAATACACAATTATTTTGAACTTTTAGTGCATTTTATTTTTATTGGAATAGTTTTTCGAAGTCGGTTTTTTTAAAACGTAGTTTTTTTTTAAAACTTTTTAGTGTCTATGATAGGCTATTATGTAAGCTACAGTAGGATTGCTACGGGTAGTCTATAACATTTCGTTGTTTTTTTTAGTAGCTATGGGTAGGCCTTCGAAAGGTGCAAAAATTTAGTGGTCTAATTCAGTCCAATGTATCTTCAATGATAGTACCTACTTACCATACCATACCATTAACTACTACATACCATTAAACGAGACATTCATGCTATACAATATACATCAAATGAGTTCTCCTCATAAACTCATATGAGCTTGTGATGTAATCAGGAAAATACGTCTCCATGATGATGATGATGAGGAATGATGAAATTTAGCCCGACGTAGACTAATGAGGTGATAATCATAATGACGTGACATAGACACCGTGTCATATTTTTATTTGATTTCGAGGAGTTCTCTGGTGTATCTCCGGAGTTCAAGGTCCAGTACCCATGAAATTAATACGGAACTACCTGTGACTTATACCGAACCCAATGCAAAAAGGTTTTTGGAAACCGATTCATAAACGACGGAAATATGGGACAACATATGAAAACACAAATAAAACCGGCCAAGTGCGAAGTGCTGAAGGGTTCCGTAGCAGCAAAGGCGAATATTGCGGTTTATGACGTATTAAAAAAAACTACTAAATGGATCTCGTTCAAACCAATATTTAGTGGAAGTTTGCATGGCAATGTACATATTATATTTTTTTAGATTTATTATTCTCTTATTTTAGAAGTTAGGAGGGGGGGGGGGGGGGAAGTGGCTCTCGCGCAAACTCTCTCTCATCCTAGCGTTAATTCCCAGTCGCATCCGAAGCTTTTTAGCTCGGAGTCTGGGGTCCGCTTTACCGTCTTATCTACAGATTTGGCTAGACCTCGATATTTTTCGTGAAGCGATTGCCATCTGACCTCCACAGCCCAATGATAACATTAGGCGATATCGAATGTTTGCAGCTAGACCGTTGTTTTTGGATTTTTTAGGGCTCCAACTACCCGTAACGACTGCCAAAGACGTTCTTATGGCAACCGGGACCGATGGCTTAACGTGCTCTCCGAGGCACGACCAGACCAATGCAAATACCCATATTTCATGAACACAAATCTTTGCACTGAGCGGGGATCGAACCCGCGCCTCTTGCGTAGCGGCCGCGTTCACTACCGCTACGCCACGGAGGCTGTCGAGAGCTCTCGCGCACTATTCAGTTTAAAAAAATTTTTATGTTACAAACCTCAATAGCATTAACTAACTTTTAAACTCTCGCGTTCCATGATATACAATAATGTTAACGGGAATTAACGCGCCTGTGACCACGGCCGGTGTAACCTGGTCGAAACGTCAGGCAAATCAAAGGTATGTATGTACCTATACCATGATCGCGTTAATTCCCGTTAACATTATTGTACTCAATAGCATTTTTGAATACTTATGGGTTTGAGGAAAAATTTTTTTTGAGTATCAGTGCTAAGTACGGGGACCCACAAAATTTTTTGCTTTTTTATATTTTTGTGTGAAATTCTTGATGCGGTTCACAGAATACACCTACTTACTTGTACTAAGTTTCAACAGCTTATAGTTTCGGAGAGAAGTGGCTGTGACATACGGACGGACAGACAGACAGACGGACGGACAGACATGATGAATCTATAAGGGTTCCGTTTTTAGCCATTTGGCTACGGAACCCTAAAAACATCATAAAATGAAAACTACTGGGCCAAACTATATTAAATTGGTATGGGACCAAATGACAACTATTTCACATCGAATAAAAAAAAAGAATCACGGTAATCGCATCATAAAGCTAGGAGTAATCGGTGCACATACATAAAAAAAACCCATCGAATTGAGAACCTCCTCCTTGTTGAATTCGGTTAAAAAATGCTAACATGTTCTACACAGTCCAACGCGCGCAATGTTTTCCCTTCAATGAAACCTGCACATTGGTTGAATCGACCGAGTTTTGTGAGCAATAACTTGGAACAGATATATAGCCATGGACCACCCCCTGCTGTAGCATTGCTGTAGAGTTGTGAAAAACGCACGCACTCACACACACACACACACACACACACGCGCGCGTACACACGCGCACACACACACCTCCACATACACACATTGTATAACTTACTTTGGTAATGACTGGCATTGGTAAGCAGCCATGGTCAGGGAGTTACATGTGGAGTTCCTAGTAGATGCTACGGGCTAAACGTCACAGGACAAAGGATTGTCCTGTGACGTTAAAAACGCTCTTAGCGAACATCTTGTTCGCACATCTTAAGTGCGTCACAATGTCGCATTTTTCAAGCTTGTACTCATTAAGAATTTATACTAACAACAACCTTTCACAGTGAATAAAAAATACTCGGAAAGCGTACCATGCATAAATTAACTAAAATAGCATCCGAAAATAGCCAAATACAATTTTAACAGTGACATGCTTTTTAGGGTTCCGTAGCCAAATGGCAAAAAACGGAACCCTTATAGATTCGTCATGTCTGTCCGTCCGTCTGTCTGTCTGTCTGTCTGTCTGTCTGTCCGTCCGTATGTCACAGCCACTTTTCTCCGAAACTATAAGGCCTATGCTGTCGAAACTTGGTAAGTAGATGTATTCTGTGAACTGCATTAAGAATTTCATACAAAAATAGAAAAAAAGCATTAAATTTTGGGGGACCTCATACTGGGTGGTGCAAAAGTACTGGCACTAAAGAAAATACCTTTATTTTTTTTATATGACATTTTCTGTCATTCTGTTGTTGAAAATTGTGTAGTGAACAAATGTAAAATACACTGAAAATAAACATGGACCGTTTTACTCCCCAAGAACGTGGAATAATTGTGTCAATGTTCTTACGGAATAATTCATCAGTGATAAGAACACAACGTGAATTTCGTCGACGATTTCCCCACCGTCCGGCACCGATTGGTCGCACAATTCGACGCTTTGCCACACGCCTTGAAGCAACTGGCTCAACATTGGATAGACCTAAGTCTGGGAGACCAAGAACAGGCCGTTCAGCTGAAAATATCGATGCTGTGCGCGAAGATGTGGAAGAGTGTCCAGAAACATCAACGAGGCGACGTGCCACGCAATTGGGCATTTCCAGACGGACCCTGCAGCGTATTTTGGTGAAAGACTTAAAGATGTTCCCGTATAAAACTCAAATGACTCATCAGCTGCTGCCTGCTGACCACCGAGCTCGTCTAGATTACTGCCAGCGCGTCATAAACCTCAACCTTGAAGAGGATGATTTTCCTTCAAAATTGGTTATGAGTGACGAAGCGCATTTCCATCTCTCAGGGCATGTCAATAAGCAGAATACTCGGTTCTGGGGCACTGATAATCCGCGCATTATTCAAGAAACACCTCTACACCCACTAAAAGTTACTGTATGGTGTGGCATCTGTGTTGACAGAGTGATCGGCTATTTTTTCGAAGACGCTGGAGGCAATGCGATAACTGTCACTGGAGAACGCTACAGAACCATGTTACGTGAGTTTTTGATACCCAGTTTGGACGAATTGGGGCTGGAGCACATCTGGTTTCAACAAGACGGCGCTACGGCACACACAGCGCACGACACTATGGACTTAGTGAGGGACGCTTTTCCAGGCCGAGTTATCTCTTGTTTTGGCGATTTGCCTTGGCCTGCAAGATCACCCGATCTGACCAGTCCAGACTTCTTTCTTTGGGGTTTTTTGAAATCTCGGGTGTATGTGAACAAGCCACAGACTCTCGCAGCTCTAAAAGAAAACATTCGTCAAGAAATAACGAACATATCGCAGGAAGTGTTACGGCAAGTTATGCAAAATGTCATAAATAGGGCTCAAATGTGTATCAACTCTGGAGGTCACCATTTAAAAGACATCATCTTTAAATCCTAATGGTACGAAATTTAATGGTACAAATATACATTTAAAAAAACCTAAATCTAGTTTTCTAATTTAGAAAAAATGTTATAGCCGAACCAAATAGGGTCTTTACTTTTGCGCCACCCAGTACTTAGAACCGAAACTTTAAAAATGCTATTGTGGTTTCTAACATCATTTTTTTCTAAACTGAATAGTTTGCGCGAGAGACACTTCCAAAGTGAAAAAATGTGTCCCCCCCCCCCCCCTCTAACTTCTAAAATAAGAGAACGATAAATCTAAAAAAAATATATGATGTAAATTGCCATGCAAACTTCCACTAAAAATTTCAGTAGTTTTTTTTTAATACGTCATACCGCAATTTTCGCCTTTGCTGCTACGGAACCCTGCATGAGCGACGACTCGCACTTGGCCGAATTTATTAACAAAAAGTTTTCGGGCTCAAGTTTGTATGGTAGTACACGTATACCTGTTAATTGATAGACCATTTCGGATAGGCCATCTTCTGTAAAAATAATACAAGTGCCAAAGTGCAAGTTTGGAGGCAACTACGATCACTACTGGGATGACGATAGCTTGTTTTTTCAAACAACAAGATGCAATAGATTAGTACTGCAAATAATATTTATCGACGAGAGAATATTTATCACGAGTTCTTGGGCAAAGCGCGAAGGTTGGTAGGACAGTTCCAGTTACGAGCGAAGGCAACTCGGGCGTCGGAGGTCGCAGAATGACCTCCGTCCCCCATGAGCGCGGGCTTGGGGGTGACGGGTGAAGCCGCCCGTCACCCTAGCAGAAGCAGGCCGTGGCGGCGGCGCGCCAAGCGCGCCTCCCCATACCCGGGGGTGAGTTGGGGACTCCGTGGTCCCCACACCGGAAGAGGGCCAGATCAAGAGATATGTCCCTGGGTCGGTCAGGGTGCGAGCGGTATGTCTAAGATAACCTCACCTCCGGCAACCGACGGCCCACGGCTTCTCCGCCGGTTCTGGCAGGGGAAATGGGATCCGTGGGAATTTTTCGTACGATCAAAAACAGTTCCAGTTCATTTCATAGCAGTAAGTTAACCTTTGTAGTGAGATGACAATATTTTTATATGGTTTTTATTAACTTGCACTTTGTTTGTAGGTATGTAGCCTCTGTGGCGTACCGGTAGTGAACGCGGCCGCCACGCAGGAACCGCGAGTTCGATCCCTGAGTGCAAATATTTGTATGCATGAATATGAATATTTGCTTTGGTCTGGGTATTTCTATGTATAATGCTACGTTTACATACTCGCGGCAGAGCGAGGGAAGTGGCGAGAGAAGTGGGCAGAGACGTGGTGTGAATGGTATATTCGTCATGCCGCGAGTACTGCCACGTATGTTGCGCAAATACTAGCGCGATGAACTATACGAGACCGCTAGATGGCGCTAAGCTAAATAAAACACGACTTTCGTTATTGCTCCTCGAATATTTACTTTTAAAAATATTTATATCGATCTACGGAAAGTGTATAGTAGTTGAAAGTGATAGTTTTTATTAATAATCTATTTAATTAATTCGCTATGCTGTAAAAGCTTATTGCGTACACTGCTACAGCGTTGTCCTCCATACGTTTACGTCCGTCTCCGTTGCAGGGCGAATACTGTAATGCGGACCAACGCGATGATGGGAGTGTGTGAATGCTAGGGCATTAATCGCGCGAATATTTCTGGCAACACGATGAGCAATGCGAGCGGCAATATGTAAACGCGGGGTAATATGTATGTAGCTATGCTTACTTTGGGTCTAGATAGCGTTGTGTAGAATGCCCTTTATTTAATTTATTTATTTATTTATTTATGTAATTTGTTCGGTTGAAATCTTGCAACTCGATTTTGAATCAGATATCCTCAACCAATTTTGATGAAATTTTGCAAACGTTTAGTTTGGATGACAATGCATTAACATGGTACCATGGAGTTGGTCTGCTGATGAAGTAGGAAGGTGGCCATAGGAACTCCTTAATTAAATAAGACAAACCTATCGAGTTTAGGTTCTTTTGTTTTGTCATAACATACTCTTTCTGTTTAGACTTAGTCCTATTATAATAGGTAAGCGTCCTCGCCAAGCGCTTTCCGGTGCAGTGTTAGAGAACGTACGATTGTTTTCCACTAGATCAAATGGGTCACCATCACGTTTCAACAGAATCTTCAAACATGCTACACTCTTGTATTAGCTTCACTTGTAACTAGTAATGTAAGTAAATAAAGCGATCTTGCAATGCAATTTTGAGGAGCAGTCGTGCTTCAATTCGACTATCCATGAACAACATATCGATAGGAAAAAAATCATCGAATTTTTTTGTTTGTTTTTGTTACTTTACGTAAAATTGACAATCCGAATTATTATTCCGATTATTTGAATTTTAATATAGCTATCAAATTACCTACAAAATTCTTAAAATTAGTTCTCTGTTATAGAGAATTTGGAACAGAACCGTGTTCGAATAGAAATAACTATTTTAGTTTGAAGTACATCTTTTATTTAATCTAATCTATCTACCATCAAACATTAATTGAACATTTTGTCTGCAGCGTCGTACGCGAGCGCTGGTGCTGACGGAGTTCACTCCATAGTCACTGCTCCATCGGAGCCTCAGGTTCCTGTGCGCAGACATCGTTCTGACCCAGTCGTCAGGCGCTGGATCTTCGACAACAGTCGCCAATGTGCCCAGCACGAAGAAATCGAAATGACAATATACAGCGGCGACCTTGCAGCTTCACAGCACCACATTGGACGACGACAAAGGCGAGTGGAAACTCGCCCATTAAGAACAATACCTTATTTGTTGTTTCCGTACCGTCATTTGATAATACCTCGACGTAGAACTTCATCGCCAATCGATAGAGCTATCTACAACTAATGAGAACTCGATATTGTTTGCGTCTCTGAAGTTTAACGTATAATGAACTTTTATGTAAAGGCGTTACAGAAACATTGTTATAAAAGTAGGCGTTTTTAATTGTGTCAGTCGTAATCGTCGTAGTCGTATCCGTGGGGATTTTTCGCACGATAAAAAAAGCCATTGTGTCTAAAAAATCTGCGCAGATTTACTGCAATTTCCTTCATAAAGGTGGCAACTACTTTCATCCATTCATCATTACCTTCACAGTGTTAGTCTCAGTTGCATCCAAAGCGTACTTTGGAGCCCATGGTCCGCTCCGCTCTCCTACTTTTTATCGCAATCTTAATTTGCGACAGCGACTGCCATTTGACCCACAACCTCAAGAGGAAATCCTGCGTTAGAGCCTCGTCTGTTAATCAGCAGATATACCGACTAGCAGGTGATATTTGCAGGCTTGGGCTCCGAATATGACTTAATGCAGTCAGAAAGTCGGGCCTTATTAGGGCTCCCAACTACCCGTAGCGAATTCCCACAGATGTTAAAATAGCAACGAGATCAACGGCTTAACGCATTTACGAGGCACGCCTCTGTGCTTTGTAGAGCACTCTTACTTGGTATATTAAGAATGGTCACCCATTCCAGGACTGAGCTGGCCAGTATTGCTTAACCTTGCAATTTGTTAACCTATTTTATTACCACTTAATCATGAGCCCTTTAAAACTGAAGATGTGTAGAAGATAAAATATGTCAATAAAAAAGTATGTTAATGTAAATATCGTTAAAAATGTTGGGGAAATAACAGTAAAGATTACAATGCATATACGTAGAATGCAGTTTAGGTATTTTTCGGGTTTAGTATACTAGTAAGAGGCCATTTATAAACCAGGTAGAGGGCTCCCGACTTCCCGGCAATCGCCAGTTTGGAGTTACAGGCACGCGATCCTGACTTACTCGAGCTATCGCTTACACTTTTGAACCAATCCGTGGCAGCGATATCCTCTTCTTTAATTTCCTTTTCCTATCCTTTCTTTATTGTTCCACCTTTACTTCACCTTTTTTACTCGACTCTTCTCATTTTCGTTGTACATATCTGATCTGCGTTAGAGATGTTTAGGAATAATGTAAATAGGATTTCTTCTTCCTCCTAGCATCTTCCCAGTCGCATCCGAAGCTTTCAGCTCGGAGTCTGGGGTCCGCTTTACCAGTCTTAACTACGGATTTGGCTAGACCTCGATATTTTCTGTGAAGCGATTGCCATCTGACCTCCACATCCCAATGGTAACATTAGGCGATATCGAAGCTTTGCATTTAGACGTTGTTTTTTGATTTTTTAGGGCTCCAACTACCCGTAACGACTTTCTATTGTAGACACCAGAAGTATGGATTAATGTAAGGGACATTTTGGGGAAAATCTATATCTATTCTATACTAATATTACATATAAATTCGAAAGTAACTCTGTCTGTCTGTCTGTTACGCTTTCACGCTTAAACCACTCCGATTTTGATGAAATTTGGTACAGGGGTAGTTTGGTGACGATAACCAACATGCACGCATGCGGAGTCGCGGGCAAAAGCTAGTGAGTTATACCGTTGGATTCAGGAATTTCGCGCTCTATCGTTTGGTATATTTAGAATTTCTCTATCGTTAAAAACGTGTCGCATACAGTGTATATTTTTAGGGTGTTGAGACAGATTTTTGATTAAAAAATGATTTAACGGACTTAAATATACTATGAAAAATGCGGTACAATGGTTTAGCGTACAGTTTTCTCTTTTTCCTTGGTACTTACTTTAATTCCGAATAGAAAAATCCAGTATTATAAAGTACAATTCATTTTTCTAATCAATAATTCGCTGAGACATTTTTTTTTACAATTTAAGGTAAAGGACATGCTATTTTTGAAACCAGTACGATCACGTTAGATAATACACCTTGTCTGCTCCTGCCCTATATGTATATGATGCGTGTAATTTTCTATTGTAAATATGTAAAATGTTGGGTAATTGGTACAATAAAATTATGAGCATATCTTATGTAGGTATATACAATGACAAAGAGAACTAACGCTTTATTAATTTTTAGGTTAGATTATACTCCTTGGCATTTTATTTAGATAGCAACTCCTTGTGTAATCTAGTCTAGCAGAAGCATAGTATAGTAGATTTACATTTTCATAATAAATATCATGAGAAGATGAAAGGCTGTTAAATAATTACCTACGTCGATAGAAAATTGTGCATAGCTTCTTTAGCTAATTATATCGCATCAGACTATAAACTGTAGAAAAGTGAGAAACTGTCTCTGTTAATAATATTTCGATAGTCGATAGGTAATCTGACACATTATTATAAAAAGTTTGTAAAGTAACCAATGAAATACATAACCATAAAGCCAAAAATCTTTATTCTAGTGCAATTAGTTATTTGAGTCTAAGGCAGATCTTTATTCTTAAATAAACAATTCTATAAACCATAAAATATAAGGAACTAAAGATTAAATATCTTTTTAGTTTTGTCATAGAACATGAAAAAATGTAGGCTAACTTATATTTAGGACAAAAACTGTTTTTTTTTTAATACTAACTACGGCCCTCCTGATGATAAGAGGTTACCGTGGCCCATGAGCGAGTGCAACACCAGGGGAGACACACTCGTGCTGCAGACCCTTTAACTTTTTTTTAACTTTAACAGAGAGATTCTGTGCCGTCAGCGCAAAAGATAAGTAGGACAAAGCCTTTGGTTTTCCCACTGACATGACAGCACAAAATCTCTCCAGTGAGCTCTGGCTACCCTGCTCACTGTCGGAAACACAACACGAGGTTATTAAGCCGCGGTCTTCTGTAGGGCGGAGGTACTTCCACAGTCGGACTGCTCGATGGGGACGGATATATCGTCGTGTCTGTGGTATAGAGACTACACCACAACTACACTATAAGCTGTTAGTATATCTTTATACGCGGGTCGATAAAATGACTTGTTAAAGGTAGAGGGAACTAAATAAATTAAATTATCAGTCTTATTAATTCACGTCTGAAAATTATAGTTAAACTGTTAAACCAATAAAGATATTCATGTCTGAAGAACCGATTTATCCTGATAATAGAAATGTAAATTTTTAATTACAAATGGTCCAATAAAAATATTTCTTTACTATTATATTAATATACTAGCTGACCCGGCGAACTTTGTACCTACCCCCATATTTTTTTAGCCCGTTTAAACCTTCCCTGGACATTCACGAATATTTTAAGGCTATAATTAGCCAAATCGGTCCAGCCGTTCTCGAGTTTTAGCGAGACTAACGAACAGCAATTGATTTTATATATAAGAAGAAGAGAAGAAGACTAGCTGACCCTGCGAACTTCGTACCGCCTAACAGTCGATTCTTCAATTTTTTTTTAGACTTTTTCAAATTTTTCTCTCCGTAAGAACCATCCTCGTACTTCAAGGAATATTATAAAAAGAATAAGCGAAATTGGTTTTAGCAACACATTCAGCGATTCATTTAAAAATGAATCGCTGAATGTGTTGCTAAAACCAATTTCGCTCCAATGGCAAAATGCAATGGCAAATGGCAAAAAACGGAACCCTTATAGATTCGTCATGTCTGCCCGTCCGTCTGTCTGTCTGTCTGTCTGTCCGTCCGTATGTCACAGCTTTTCTCCGAAACTATAAGGCCTATGCTGTTGAAACTTGGTAAGTAGATGTATTCTGTGAACCGCATTAAGAATTTTATACAAAAATAGAAAAAAAGCATTAAATTTTGGGGGTACCCACCCCATACTTTGAACTGAAACTCAAAAATTTTTTTTTCATCAGACCCATACGTGTGTGGTATCTATAGATAGGTCTTTAAAAATGCTATAGAGGGTTCTAATATATTTTTTTTCTAAACTGAATAGTTTGCGCGAGAGACACCTTCAAAGTGAAAAAATGTGTGTTGCCCCCCCCCCCCCCCCCCCCCTCCCCCTAACTTCTAAAATAAGAGAATGATAAATCTAAAAAAAATATATGATGTAAATTGCCATGCAAACTACCACTAAAAATTGGTTCAAACGAGATCCAGTCAGTAGTTTTTTTTAATACGTCATAAACCGCAATTTTCGCCTCTGCTAGTACGGAACCCTTCATGGGCGAGTCCGACTCGCACTTGGCCGATTTTATTATATTAGGTATAGAGATAGATTTCAGGCCTGTAGCACACCTCAGCTCTGCCGCGAAACCTTGATAGCGGAACCGCAGTCATTTCGCCAAGTTTTGTCAAGTGTACGAGGAGCGGATCAATAAATAAAGGAATGGATAGTAGATATTCGAATCGAATATAACAAGCACCATAATTATATTATTATTGGAAAAACGTTTGAAATAATAATAGTACATTATGTTATGTAAGTAAAGTTGGTGATTACCGCCGAGGACGGTAATCATCATACTCACGCGTGGCATACGACGTTTTAGAACACACTTGCGAATAAAATAATACTACAAATACTAAGTAAACAATACTACAAATTAATTCGTTTTCCTATGCGCGTGCATCTAACAATTGGTGATCGGTCATATTTATTTAAAAGAATGAGGTTTGAATTTAACTTTTTTTTACTAATTTTTTTTTCTGTACTTAGAGAAAAAAAAAAGTTAAATTAGAGTGATAATTTTGTTTATTATACAAGTATTACAAGTTGAAATTATTTATTTAAATACGAAAATGCATCAAATGACCATACAATAGGCATATTAATTTTTTCGTACTATACCACCCGTATTCACAAACAACACTGTGAGGAGTGTGAGGTCTCATAGTGTGGTGCTCGAGCGCATAGGGCTGGTAAAATTAATTCACAAACATCACGGAGCAGTATCTAACGCAGTGCGTTCCCTCAACGAAGTATTACTTAAGTGTTGTCTATGAATAAAAAGGCTTGCTAAAACGAACGCACTGAGAATTTGTCGTTCTTTGCACAGTTTTGGTAGTACGCATAGCGAAGTATTGTTTGTGAATACGGGTGTTAAACACGTTCTTTTTTGTATCGAAACTTTTTTAAGAACATAGAAACTTAACCTAAAATTTTTAAAAAGAATCTATAACTCACTTGTGAATAATAGCAATGAAAAAGTCACAGTTTGATAATAGGTGTCATTACGTGCCTATTTGCGGTGAAATAATAGCACTTTTATGAGCAGGTGTGTTGTAAAAATAATTATTAACACTATTATAATACTCGTATATACCAACCCAAAAGGTTTACAATCTTATCTATCTTAGATACTCTAAGTTTACAATGGTTTTAAACTATTATATTTCTAAATACTACACTCTTTTATTGGTTACACTCGGTGTATCCGTATCAACAAAAATCACAAGACGCTTCCATCAGTGGTAGTATGTATCTTCGACTTCGGACATACATAGTCGTATTATGGGTAAGTAGGACACGGAGTCTAGACTAGTGTATTATATTATTTATAATTATAATACAATAATATTATTTAATTATACCTAATTATTATTGTTCCTTATATAGATATATAGTGGGGTAAGAAATGTATTATGAAAATAAGTATATATTTATTATTCGAAATATGGCAAGATAACTGAAATTGCATCAGAACATTATTTGGGGTTTTCTGGAATATGGTCTCCAATAAAATACTTTAGGATGTTAAAATTTGATCATAATAATAACAACATGTAACTTTTAATGAAGTCTTGTATATTAAAACACTTGCAGTACTTTATTTGCACCATAAATGTTATATAAACCATAAAACGGTATGTGTTAAGGTGCGTACATGTACATGTATGTGTAATTAATAAGAACATAAGACGTGGGGCATGTAACTTATCGCTTCGTTTATTATTCGAATTGAATCAAAACTTGTGGTTTTATGTTTTACTGATAATAATATAGTCAATTATTTTGATATTAAATTGAATATGTATTATTATTTTCGATTATTTTCTTAACAAAATTATTAGGTTGTGCACCACGTACCTATATAAAGTAAACGAACTAAGTATATTAATATATTAATGTCTTTAAAAAATAATATACATAGTTCCACGGAGTTGGTCGTAAATATTCATCAGTGGTTGTGATATTATAATGTAGGTTAAATTACTCTACTAGTACTATAAGTTATAAATAAATGACCTCATACTTAGGAGTCGAATGCTCTACCGCTACGCCGTAGAAGTCGTCAAATGTACATGAATACGAATATAGATGACATAGAGCTGACGAGATATAACAATCGATTTTTACTCGAATAGTTTGGGGGTAATTTTCTCGTACTTGTTCTCACCCGACTCAGGCGGACAAAAGACGTCAACAAACTAACAAAAAACGTCTTCTGGTTTTGGAACTGGAAGGATATAAGGATAACAGCGATGATACACAAGTATAGCTTAATTAATAAGCTTAATTTCATATACTATTGTAAGAACAGCTAAACACCATCTATGCACATGAGCCATAAAAAATAAACATAACTTGTTGCCTATGTAACTCAGATTGGCATGGCCGTCCGATCCTTCCGAATACTGCGTATGCTTATTAAAATCCTTAAAACTTAGTCTTTATAAACCTACCATATGACGAAGGATTAATATCCATGAAGTCATGAAGGCTGGCTTCGCTCCGGTTCGCGCCCGCATGAGCCTTCTAACCCAAATTGCGCGCAGGCAAATCTAAGTCAAATTGCGCGGTGTGGATACTGCACCCCGACTTGGATAGATGTAAGCAGCGAAGCTCCCACATTAGCTTTCGTGGTTGTTTTTTTTATAACCACTATTTATGTTAATTGATAACATTTCAAACATTGCCGCATGCGCACTCGTTATACATTGCCTAAACATTGCATAGAATATCGGATTATACACATTGCCGGTAACATTACAATATTAAGTACTAGCTGTTGCCCGCGGCTCCGCCCGCGTGGAATTCTGATCCCGTTCATCGCTGATATATAGCCTATATGTTAATCCAGGGTATAACCTATATACATACCAAATTTCAACCAAATCGGTCCAGCCGTTTATGCGTGAAAGAGTAACAAACATCCACACATCCACACATCCATTCTCACAAACTTTCACATTTATAATATTAGTAGGATTTTATAAAACATTTTTTTTGTATTTGGTTTCGCGAAGTATCGAATGTAGGTATAAAAAAAAATGGAATATGTTATATATATATATATATATATATATATATATATATATATATATATTATATATATAACATATTCCATTTTTTTTCTTCTTCAATCTTATAATACATATATGTGTGTATATATATACACACATATATGTATTATAAGATAAATGGATTGAATCAAATTCGTAATCAAAATATATAATAATAAAGTAATCCCAGTTCTAGTATTTTGTATAGTTATACTTCTTAGGTGGAACATGTGTGTAGGTAGAATATCTAGAACATACTATAGCTTTATTAAGTAAGACTATTAATAAAGAATGACAATAGCACCAAAACGTACAAATACTAGGACATACAGGTAGTAACATAAATGATCCGCGCAGTTCAAGTGTCGTTGGTCCGATTGACTGTATATATAAAGATATTGGACAAGACAGCTTTTTATATTTATTTATATTTTTGAGTTGGTATGCTTGTGAAAAAAAATCCCTTAATATAAGTATTGTACTTTAAGATAATTACTAATGTTAAGATATCATAAGTGTTTCTATAACGTTTGATGTATACCCATAGATAAATATTAAAGAAATAAATATTAGAAATAATATAACGAATATGTATAGGTAAATATAATAATAAGGCAAGTAATTATTGTTATTTATCTATAATATAAAATACAATACACTAAAGTAATCGCTATCTAAAAAGCCCGTTTGGACATTTCAAGTCCATGAAGTTCTCAATTTTGAGAACGTAAAACAATGATATTTTTCAAACGTAGAATGACATTTTTCATTGATGGGTACCGCCCACTCCGCTCAGTGCTGTCCATAACGAGTTTTTTATACTCTCCACAGACTATTAATAAATTGGTTATGGTAAAAATAAATCGATTAAGATATTTTTTTTAATTTTATCATAAAAATGTCTAAGACAAAGTTAAAGATCGTACACTTATCTGTAAAAATCCGGTCAAGTGCAAAACGTGTGTTAATGCGCAAACACGACTCGTGTTTGCGCATTAAAGATTCCTCACGAAACTGAATTGTGGTGCGAACTAATGCTACATGACCGGCAATATGCTACATGACCGGCAATATGCTACAGTACTGGCAATATGCTACATGGCCGGCAATATACTACAAGACCGGCAATACTTTGATTGCGTTAAATTAGAAGTTTAATTTTAGGGTACTCCTCGTTGAGCGAGAATCCTGAAATGTGAGACGAAGCAAGGTCATAGAGCACAAATAAAAGGAAGCGTTTAACATTTTAACATTTTTAACGGATTCTATCGCGATTAATTCTTTATTACTTTAACCCGAAGTTTCGGCTAACTTTCAGCAACCGTGGTCGCGGAGTGACTAAACATCAGCGACTATTTACGTAGAATGAGCTCGCGGTTTCGTTAAGTCTGACTGTTTTTTGCTGTTTTCTAGGTCTTTTTTAAATTTTAGGCTTGTAGACTTCAAGATTTGTAGGTTTAATTATGTCTAGAAGCCTGGAAGCCTAGAAACCTAGCCCTGGACCCCCAGAACTATTACCCAGTCTTCTTTAGTAATTTTGGCACAAGCTTCATTCAGCAATGTCATCATTTTCTTAGTGGAGAATGGCCGCTTTGTATTGTGGCGTGCTGCATATCCTTTCATTTGAGCCCAGATCAGCTCAATAGCATTGTACTGACAATGGTATGACGGCGTTCTTGTCACTTTATGTCCATGCTGAAGTGCCCATTCATCAATTTAATTTTTTAATTTTGCAGGTTTAATTTTTTTACCAGTTACAGCAATTCAGCTCTTAACTATTTCCTATCAGCTTCAACGCCTGATCTTTGTATCCATGCTACTGAATCGGCCTTTTTGTTTGCTTGAGTAGGTGCTTTATTTATTTGAACTGATTGGTCACGGTGCATTGTACACAATAATTTTATTATGCACTGTTCAGAGAGGTTTGCTAACAGGTTAGTAAACCACTCTGTGATATTATTTTGTACTTTTAGACTCAAATGCGAGCAAGGTATCATTCACAAAACCACCACTAGCTGACCCGACGACGTGGCAGATGATTAAGCGTCCACCTTTTCCTATTGGCACTTTTGAGCAAGATCTTGGTATCATCTGTCCATGACTGCGGCACGGTATGATTCGAGTTCAGCCAAGTCTCATCGACAAATATGACATTATCCCAATTTGTGACTTTGTTGTGTTTGCTGTTATCTAGGTTTTTTTATTCCTAGGCTTCAAATATCATCTTAAGTCACCCCGGGACCAGGGCTGCTAGAAAGTAGCCGACGTAGGGTTAAAAGTAAATAGTGACAGATAAATCGCGATAGAAGCCGTTAAAAAGTGGTTTCATTTCAATAAGTGATATAAGCGTAAACTTCAGACAGTAGGTATCAAGAAAATGATTTACTAAAGATTCATTTTCATGCGATTTCTATTGGTTATTATTGAGTGAATATTATTGTAATAATAATGTTAAATGAAAGAAAATTGACTTTTCGCAGTATTGTATTGTTTAAAAATACCTACAATATCAAAGTTTAGATAAAATTTTCTAATTAGAACTTTAAGCCAATGAACTTTACACTACAATACAATACATATTCTAATCGATCAAATACGCATACAAACTTGAATCGATTTATCTTGAGTATCGTGTACCGAGTGGTGTGGTTACATCCCTAGTTACGTCCAAATGACAAATGTCATAGTGGGCCTCTTACGTTGAGACTAGTATAATAATGGGTGTTTTTTTTAGAGGTATAGAACTTTAAATTGCAATAAAACAACGATGGATTATTCGATTGACATGAATTTTATTTATCCGCAAGATAATCTTGTGGCAATACATTTTAAATATGATTTCTGGCATATGACCGCCACGGCTGGCTCGGATGTAGTCCAATCACAAAAAAGACACGCTTGGTGACCGCCTAATTTCACGTTTTGGACCTGTGAATTGGCCTCCAAGATCTTGTGATTTAACACCGCTAGACTACTTTCTGTGGGGCTATGTAAAGTTATTGGTCTATGCGGATAAGCCACAAATTGCCCTTGCCCTTGACCATTTGGAAGACAACATTCGCCGTGTTATTGCCGATATACGGCCACAAATGTTGGAAAAAGTCATCGAAAATTGGACGTCCAGATTGGACTGCATCCGAGCCAGCCGTGGCGATCATATGCCAGAAATCATATTTAAAATGTATTGCCACAAGATTATCTTGCTGATAAATAAAATTCATGTCAATCGAATAATCCATCGTTGTTTTATTGCAATTTAAAGTTCTATACCTCTAAAAAAAACACCCTATATAAATAATCTATTCTATGTAATATGTAGGTGGTAATTTAGGAAGTCGCGTGCCAAAGTGATGTACATAAACTGGACAGTTGTCAACTGAAAGAAATGAACAGTCGTGCTAAAGGAAATCAGCTAAACTGAACAGTAACCAGTAACAATAAATAGTAACCGAATCATAACATGATGAAGTGATTAATATTTTCAACTACGGTTGTAAATATCATCCATAGGTACCTACATATATCCAAGGATTAAAAAAAAAGGTTGACTAATATCATTTAAGCTCATGTTGTGTGTGCTGAGGATATTTATTTATTTATTTTATTTTTAAACTTTATGCACATAAAAATTGTACAAAGGCGGACTTACACCCGTATTCACATACAATACTTCGGTATGCGTACTACCAAAACTGTGCAAAGAACAACAAATTCTCAGAGCGTTCGTTTTGGTAAGCCTTTTTATTCATTGATAACACTTAAGTAATACTTCGTTGAGGGAACGCACTGCTACTACTAACGCAGCGAAGGCGCTTAATATGCGCCTTAGACTAAAATAATAACTCTAGCTTTAGCTCTATCTTCTTTTAAATATAAAAATGAATTGCTGTTCGTTAGTCTCGCTAAAACTCGAGAACGGCTGAACAGATTTATCTTATCTTGGTCTTGAAATGTTCGTGAATGTCCAGGGAAGGTTTAGACGGTGAGAAAATAGGTGCAGCGGGAACGGGAAAAATATAGCGGTACTAAGTTCGCCGGGTCAGCTAGTCTGATAATAAATTATTCACCCGAGGTTATTGTTGCAACGATTGTCCAATGCAGATTATTATTTGTCTAATAGAATACCAGCTACGGGATAGCAGTCGATACGTCATGGATAGGAGATATTTGCTACGGCTACGCAATTGCCTCAGTTACGGACGCTACGCATTTGCAATGTACCGCGATCGTTCGCAACAGGTGTTTGACATAGGTGATTGCGGTGTGAAAGCGTTATTTGAGTATCAGAGTAATAGCTTGTTGTATAAATTTTACTCTCTACTATATAATTTTTACTTTTGGTTTATTTGTAAAGTTATTAGAACTTAAAAAGAAAAGCCTGAATTCATGGTTTCTGCAATCTTTAAGTGGAAATTACTTAGCGATTAATTATTCGAATTACATAAACAAGTCAAAAAAATTCTGTGTTCGTGTATATTTATATAAAGCCTGTCAGTATCAATGAAACCACTGAATCACGGTTATCAAAACTTGATTAATGAAAGACGAACGTTAATTAAGTTAATAGGGTAATCACCCTATTGACTTAATTAGCATTCTTCGAATAATTATACCTCCAAAATAAGTACTTGTATTCTGGTTATTAAGATTTTCTATACTCCATTCGATTAGGTGCTTAACTGAAAGCAAACAAATCTTGTAGCGACTTTTTAATATGTTTTATTTAAAAACTCAGTTTATTAATATTTTTCTGTTAACAAACTCATTTTAAAGACTAAAAACATGAAATTGAACCACTAGTTAGTTAGAACAGTTAGCCTAGTTTCTTTGTATTATATGCGTTTTTATGAAAAGTAGCTTCAACATTGTTTACCTTCAGTTAAGTACCTAACCTAATAGAGTATACATATTTTTAATCGAATTAAATTATTGTTTTTCAAGGTATGATTCCGAAGCCTACCACATACGACAACTGCCGACGCACGCAGCAGATACAGCGTACCCGTTACTTGTTAAACTCCGATATGAATAAAGGGGATGATTGACAAGCCGCAATGAACTACGCGCATCTGCTGCATGTGTCGGCAGCTGTCGTATGCGGTCGACTACGGAATCATATCTTAACACACTGATTAATGGACAGCCCCTTACAGGGTTCAAAAGCAGGGGACAGAAGGGCAAATTGTTACAGGGGTAAATAGTAACACGCATATGTACCACGATTTAGAACTCCATTATTAGGCTTATTTGGTTCATTATAACATCGGGCATTAAGTAAGAATGGTCATTGATCCATTGAGCAACGTGCTGATAGGTAGTGTCCATGTACCTACCTATGTATATTTATATATTTTTGTTATTTCCATATAATTTTTGTGTTTAATTTTTCTCAATAATCTACTTTTAATTTGCTATATTGTTCTTTTTTTTGCAAGCGATAACCATTGACCATATAATGCGAAAACCGTAATAATTTATCTATTCATGTATTATTTTAATCGATAAAAAATATCAAATGTATAAAATATTAGCTGTGGCCCGCGGCTCCGCTCGCGTGGATGTCGGTTATCGCGACTAAACATAGCCCATGTCCTATCCCAAGGTCTAATCTATATCTGTACCAAATTTCATCGAAATCGGTTCAGTTGTTTAGGCGTGAAAGCGAAAAAACAGACAGACAGAGTTACTTTCGCATTTATAATTATAACTCGTAGTAAAGAAGTATGTTCTAATCTTTGTCATATTGATAATTTACTAAAAAATGTAACAACCTGCCTCTTCGTCCCCAAAGTATAAAGAAAAACAATGAAAATACATGCCCTTTAAATTATCTTTAATTATCTTCATTAACAATACAATATTTATTTCTATAGATAAGAATATATCTAATCTGGTTAGATTTATTCTTTTCTTTTTTCTGTAATTGTACAATAGAGGAACTGAACAGCTATAACCTTTTACATAAATATTATTTGAGGCCTGAATGATGAATGGAACTAGACTATACAATATATAACAATATAAATAAGTACAGCGTTGTCATTATTGGATACATTAGTTCTTGACTTAATGAAATTGCTATAGAGGTGATGCTAGAGAGCCTGACAGTTCAAAGGTGTTGTCATCGATCTTTATTCTAAGCATATAAAAGTGAGTGCTCTGAGACTGTCTAGGCATTTCGTTATTTAATAAAGTGCAAATAAATCCATATTTGCTTATAATTTTTTTATGATAAAATTTTAAGATTTCTTCCTATCGAAATGTTGTTATAGCGTACTCAACATACCTATTCGACGTTAAGAGCTCTGTCTCACTAGGTCGCCATGGCGACGTCGCCGGCTACGTATCCAAGCAGTTAATATTGAAATGAAACATTGCTAAACCGTCGCCAGGTGAGTTAGGTACTATATATTTCAATATTTCCACAACAACAACAACAACAACATTCTACACAACGCTTTCTAGACCCATGGTAAGCTTAATTAGCTTGTGTTATGGAATCTAGAATGCTTACTTAGATACTTTTTTTTTTTTTTGTAAATACATACATATCATACATAGAAACACCCAGACCAATGCAAATATTTATATTCATGCATACAAATATTGGCACTGAGCGGGGATCGAACCCACGCCTGCTTAGCAGCCGCTAATAAATAGCTTGACAATATATCACGATAAAATATTCTTTATTACTTTATCAATATTGAATTGCAGTTCAACGGTTTCAAATACAAATAAGTCTGTAACATCTAAAATAAGTTTACTTCAAATTAAAGCACTGTACTGTACTGATTGCCATTAACATATTATCCAAATGACTTGAACATTTTAACTGGATATTACTTTAAATGTTAGGCGGTTTAATAAGCTAGGTACACTTTTAACAAAAAATATATTTCAGTAATCTTGGAAATTAACTTAACCGTATTCACACTGTGGATATCTGGGTTGGATGACATTGTAATAATTTAATTACTCTATTTAGAATGAGTGAGGTTTTGGTCTCTCCACAGAACGTGACTTTGAGATAGAAAACGGCCCACCTGATGAAAAGAGGTTACCGTACGAGTGTAAATTAAACGGAGTTACACTCGTGTTGCCAACCCAGTAAAAACAGAGAGTTTCTGTGCTATCAGCGCAGAAAACAAGCAGGACAAGCGTATGGTCTTCCCACTAATAGCAGAAAACCTCACCAGTGAACTCCGGCTACCCTACTCACCGCCGGGAACACGAGTTTATTATAGCCGCCGTATTCTGTAGGGCGGAGGTACTTCTCGGTTGGTACGGAAATACCGTAGTGTCCTATCTCCTTCAAAAAATTTTTGTTAAAGTAATCGCAAAATAAGAAGCCCGCTTGGACAGTTCAAGTCCATGAAGTTCTCAATTTTGAGAACGTAAAACAATGACATTTTTCAAACGTAGAATGACATTTTTCATTGATGGGTACCGCCCACTCCGCTCAGTGCTGTCCATAACGATTTTTTCATGCTGTCCATAGACGAGAGAATAATTAGTTAAGGAAAAAATAAATCGATCACGATGTATTTTTTATATTTTAATTTTGCAAGTTTAATTTCTTTAACCAATTGCAGCAATTCAGCTCTTAATTATTTCGTATCAGCTTCAACGCCTGGTCTTTGTATCCATGCTACTAAATCGGCCTTTTTGTTTGCTTGAGTAGGTGCTTTATCTATTTGAACTGAGTGGTTACGGTGCCATTGTACATAATAATTATGCACTGTTCAGGGAGGTTTGTAAACAGGTTAGTAAACCACTCCTTGATATTCTTTTGAAACTCAAATGCGAGCAAGGCGTCATTCACAAAACCGCCACCAGCTGACCCGGCGTAGCAGATTATTAAGCGTCCACCTTTTCCTATTGGCACTTTTGAGCAAGAGGCCTTGGTATCATCCGTCCACGACTGCGGCACGGTATGATTCGAGTTCAGCCAAGTCTCATCGACAAATATGATATTATCCCAATTTGTGACTTTGTTGTGTTTGCTGTTAACTAAGTTTTTTTTAAATTCCTAAGCTTCAAATATCTTTAGTCACCCCGGGACCGTGGCTGCTAGAAAGTAGCCGAGACGTAGGGTTAAAAGTAAATAGTGACAAATAAATCGCGATAGAATCCGTTATAAAGTGGTTTCACTTTCATTTCAATGAGTGATATACGCGTAAACTTCAGACAGTATCAAGAAAATGATTTATTACTTTTACGCGATTTCTATTGGTAATTGAGTGAATTTTATTGTAATAAAAATGTTAAATGAAAGAAAATTCTTTTCGCAGTATTGTATTGTTTCAAAATACCTACAATATCAAAGTTTAGATTAAATTTTCTATTTAAAACTTTAATCCAATGCACTTTACAATACAATACATAATATTCTAATCGATCAAATACGCATACAACTTGAATCGATTTATCGTGAGTATCGACTACCGAGGTGTATGGTTAAATCACTAGTTACGTCGCGAAAGCAAATGTCAAAACGGGCCTTTTATTTTGTGATGACTTTTTATGAACGTTTATGTCATGATTTTTCGATAAATTCAAAGTATTAGAATAGTTTTTCTTAGACTTACAAATGTAATGTTGTTTTTTTACGTACCTCCCTATAATATGACGGCATCTGTGGCGTAGCGGTAGAAAGTTCGACTGCTACGAAGGGTGCGCAGGTTCGGTTCATTCATACATGTATTATAAATATATAGGTATATATATTTGCATTGGTATGGGTGTCCCTATAATATGCATGTAATTATGTCTGTTTATCCTATATAACACAAGCTAGTTAAGCTAATATGCTTACTATGGGTCTAGATAGCGTTGCGTAGAATGTTGTAAAATAGTATTATTATTAAACAAGTAGAATATTAAAAACAAAGCGACTTACTACAAAGAAACGCAAATATAGCACAACACTGAATCGTTTCACTCATAAATCACAATAAAAATAGCAATGTAACCATTTTTAAAGTCTATAAATTAATATTTTATTATTAGGTATGTATGTAATTAACATATTAATAACCTAAGCCTAGATTCTTCCTTTCGCAGTGGCATACCGATATTGGATCTGATGTATGCCAATATATGGTCAAATATATAAAATTGGGCATAATTGTAAATTTTACAAGTAATAAAATATTTGTTTTTAACCAAACTTATGTGAAAAAAAAAATGTTTTCAATTAAAAATTGATAACATGTTCTTACTTCTTACTCTCATTTCTTAAAAAGGTGTATAATTTCTATTTACAATATTATTTTACATAATATACTGCTTGAAGTGCCAATAATTGGTAATTTTACCCTAATTGTATTTTGTACCTTATATTGAACGTAATCAATCAAGTACCCTTTATGTAACTTGAACATACTTACCTTTTAGGAGTTCTCTAAAGCTGGGTCCACATTTGTAGCATTTCTGTGTATCGTATCTGCCTCGCGTGGCCTCAACGCGTATCATGATCGCTAGTTTGGACACAAGATGATAGCCGTTAACAATACACGCCGTATCTGATACAGCCCGATCCGCACTAAACGCGTATCTTGATACATCATTACAGCATTTACTAAGTATGGACGCGTTTTTTTACGAAATACGCCTGAATGATACGATATGGATAAAATGAGCGTCCATATTTATGATACAAATACTCGATACGATACGACTGATCGTGATACGTCAAGGTGCTACGAATGTGGACCCTGCTTTACTTACAAGTCTCCTCGTTAACCACATTACGTTGACTCTAAGAATAGATGCAAAATAAACTTTCGGTTGTGGGTACTGCAGTGTACTGCCCTTAAGAAACAATAACGATCGAAGACGATTCTTAAGATACTATAAATCAAAACATTTGTTTGGAAGTCCTTGTGGAGTATCATTTTGATATTCCAATAATATTAGGAACGTGGCGAATTGACAATCTCTATCAAAAGTCAATTAAAAATTAACTACAGTCTTCAAATTATTATTGGCACAAACCAAATGGTAACACTTTAGTATTTACTAACCTGCATCATCATCCGCGGGTAGTGGTCCAATGGCACCGAAAAATCTCTTGTCCAGTAATTGCAACAATTGTAACGCACTCTCGTGTACAGGGGCTCGAGGACACCCCGTACACATTAGCGTCACGTTGATAATCGCCGTGTAGTGGTCGCATGGATACTCCCTGTTGAAAACAAAATATAAGTACATATATATTAACTGGCAGTTCTCGTAGCAGGGTAGGAAGAGGTTATTAGTCCGCCAGTAGCTTCTGACATTACATACACGTTCTTCTCCATTTGTCATAAAATCTTTTATACAAGCTCACTAGTATCAGACGCTTAAAAGTTGTCCGTTTTCTAAATCTTGTGTAAGTGTAAGTTTGTGTTTCTAGAAAACAGCAATATCAAGACCGCTAGGTACTCGTTTTATATAATCTAACCTGCAAGTTACTGAGCAACAAATCTAGATACTTTCATCAATTTTAATTCAGAAAAGGTACTGCGCTTACATCCTGTGAAAATGTAAATTGAACCACAACGAACGGTGGCGCAACTATGATCTCCTCCTAGCAAATATTATCTGCTCTGGCAGTAATTGCTTTTGCGTGCTGTTTGAATTTTAATTATTTTGTTTACCAACGTTGAAAAAGTCATTTACATGGATCGCTAAAAGTACCCAGTACACAAGAGAAAGAAGTGTGAATAAACAGAATACATTCGTAGAAACATGCTTACCTACAGCCGTCTTAATAGATACTAATACTGAGCCGTTAGCTTGACCGTTAGATTAACACGGTCAGCAAGTTTTCGCTTATTGATAAAAATTAAACCTAATGGTTATTCAAAATTTGTCGCGCCTCGAAGCGCTGGTTCATTTGCTTACACTGATCAAGAATTCTTAATTTTGACGATTGTAAGTGCCGTTTTAAGGTCTATACCTACAGAATAAAATATTTTGTTACTTTGACTTAGGGAAAACATTAGAATGGCGGCAAAAAAGTTTATTGGTACCTAAATTACTGGTTGCTAAACAAATAAACGAAAAATAAATTCTACAATAGGTAGGTACCTACATAATGTTCACAACAAAATAATATCCATGGTCCAACGTCACGAGCGAAACTGTGAAGAGTCAGCTGACTGAACAGAAGGTGTACAGGAACAGGATCACAATTTCACGCGGGACTCAAATAAACATGGTAAATATCCCGTTGAATTTTAAAATAGCACCTAGTTACCATGACCATGTCAATCTAAAATTACATAAATTTTTCTTCTTCCTCCTAGCGTTATTTCCCAGTTACATCCGAAGCTTTCACCTTGGAGTCTGGGGTCCGCTTTACCAGTAATTGGTCGTTCATTCAATAAATGTACGGAAATCCTTACATCTTCTATAATATTTTATATTATTGTAAAGTGTTCGTGTCTGTATAGACTTAACTGCGGATTTGGCTAGACCTCGATATTTTCCGTGAAGCGACTGCCAGCTGACCTCCATAGCCCAATGGTGACATTAAGCGATATCGAAGCATTGCAGCTAGACCGTTGTTGTTGGACTTTTTAGGGCTCCAACTACCCGTAACGACTGCCATAGATGTTCGTATGGCAACCGGGACCGACGGCTTAACGTGTTCTCCGAGGCACGACCAGACCAATGCAAATATCCATATTCATGCATACTAATATTTGCACTGAGCGGGGATAGAACCCGCGTCTCCTGCGTAGTGGCGCGTTTACTACCGCTACGCCACGAAGGCGGTCAGGCTAAAATTACATAAATTATGTTTTTACTAGCTGTCCCGGCGAACTTCGTACCGCCATTTTTTTCCCGTTCCCGCTGCACCTATTTCCTCATCATTTAAACCTTCCCTGGACACCCACGAATATTTCAAGACTAAAATTAGCCAAATCGGTTCAGCCGTTCTTGAGTTATAAAATAACAACGAAAAGTGGCATTGATTTTTATATATTAGAAGATAGCTGTCCCGGCGAACTTCGTACCGCCATATTTTTCCCGTTCCCGCTGCACCTATTTTCTCGCCGTTTAAACCTTCTCTGGACATCCACGAACATTCAAGACTAAAATTAGCCAAATCGGTTCAGCCGTTCTTGAGTTATAAACTAACAACGAAAAGTGGCATTGATTTTTAATAGTCTACCCAATCACTCATAGGAAAATAATAATGAAATTAGCACAATAGGTGACAGAAATATCCTTTTGAAATTCAATAAAATATAAACTCACTTGACAGTAACTTTTCAACTTGCCATAATTAAAAATGAAACAAAGGATTTATTTTCTAGAGCCTGTGTTTAGCTCGGCGACTATTTTTAATTCAACTTCTTAGAAAAATACCGAGAACAAAGGCTTCAATAGTGTACGGAATTACACAGAGAATAAGCAATTTCACCAGAAGCCGTAATAACATTGTAGAGTTTATGAAATGAAATTCCAGTAACCGTCATTTACAAAATAATCCTCTTAGCGATTTAGTTGTTTGTAATATGTATGTATAACTCATGTTTCGATAGATTTTACATCAAAAACTACCGTGCTCCTCGATAATATTATAATACCGGGCATATCATGAGAACAATCACACCCAGTCTGAACAAACATTGTACCTACCTTTACCAATTAAGTAACAATTTAAATCAATGACCTACACAAACAATCCGACGCCGTAGGCAGTGTGTATTAGCTACGGAATATGAATTAAGAGGCAAAGCCTTTGAGCTTCGTTAGTATCGACTAGTTACATCACAGTAAACAATGACGTGATTGGATATAATTTTCAACAGTGAACAGGCCTAAAAAACCGTGAGGCTCAACAGGGGAGGGGGAGGGGGGGGAGGGGGGGGAGTGGCGTTCGGAAAACATCACTAAATATCACCAGGGGGGAGGGAGGGGTATTTTGGGATATCACGTGTATTTATTTTTTCTTATACAGGGTGTATTTTTGAAACGGGGCAGTAAGGGCAAGTACCTTAACCGTTGTAGTTACAGCAAAACGTTCTTAGGAGACCTTCCCTAACTTTTTGAGAAATTTTGAACTGCATTTACAGATTTTGCAAAAATCTTACAGTTAGCGAAAAAAATGCAAAAAGTCCAAAATTTTTTTTTAGTGCCAATCGATTCTATTTCATGTGGGGATCAAAAGACTCTAAGGGACCATTTTAGCTTTGAGTACTAAGAAAGACAGAAATCGCCAAAAACGTTTCCCATACATTTCGGCGAGAGAATAAAATTTCTACAATGATCAAACTTTTTGTTTAGGACAGGAAGTCCGTAGGGTTGACTATAAAGTAAATAAAAAGAATTATTACCCATAAATTTCTAAATTTGATTCGAATTTCTTGTGTCATTTTTAGTTTCAGCTAAAAAAATTCGTATAAGTTAATAATGAAGAATTTAGGCTAAAATGTCTTCCAATCGTAAAAAAATGACTTATTAGAAGTCCATTTTGTCAATAATCGTTCATAGCCCCGATCTCGGGGATACGAACCCCCACAAAAAAATCGAGTGGCATTAGATCGGGTCTACGATCTACGATTTTTTTGTGAGCGTTTGGACCGCGGGTGTACCGATCAGAATTCTGCTGATTTCTTACAGGATGATAGTACCTATAGTGTACCTCAGTGTACCTTTAATAGAATTCAGTGTACCTCTTTTAATAAATAGTTGTTTAACAAAATAAATACACCCGCGGTCCAAACGTTTAGACCGCGGGTGTACTTTTATTTCTGTTAGGAGACGCTAATTTCATCATTTCTTTTTTGATATTATATACACTCGCTGTGTACCTCAGTGTACCTTTAATAGAATTCAGTTTACCTCTTTTAATAAAAAGTTCTATATCAAAATAACTACACCCGCGGTCCAAACGTTTAGACCGCGGGTGTACTTTTATTTCTGTTAGGAGACGCTAATTTCACCATTTCTTTTTTGATATTATATACACTCGCTGTGTACCTCAGTGTACCTTTAATAGAATTCAGTGTACCTCTTTTAATAAAAAGTTGTGTAACAAAATAAATACACCCACGCGGCTGCCCAAATTCAAAACCCAGTAAGGGACATTTTTTTCGAAAACACTTTTTTTCCATATTTCGAACTTTCAAAGGGAACCGCATCGACCTGTGAAGACACCTACTTTAAAATCTTACAAAATAACAGATATTTTGACACCATAAAACCTAGTAAGTGCATTTTCAGTCTCAGAAAACAAGATCAAAAACCTAGCAACTCGCATTTACAACTTCAAAACTCAGCAAGTCACATGCACTTACTGTGTTTTGTTATTGGGAATGTGGCTTACTAGGTTTTTGAACTTGGGTGCGACGCGAGAAATTGGAGCGGATTACCGCCTACCACCCGCCGCCGCACACCATTATATTCTTACTTTTCTAACTAATTGTATGTTTAATTGAAACAACAAAAATACTTTTCTTACTTTGATTGATGCAGAAATTTATATTTTTTTAAAGCAGGTGTCTTCACAGGTCGATGCAGGGAACCCCTATGAAAGTTCGAAATATGAAAAAAAAGTGATTTCGGAAAAAATGTTCCTTACTGGGACAGCATATCATGCCCACGTGACATCAATATTACGGTATGGCATTATATTCTGGGGAAATTCAACCGACAAAGAAAGGGCATTTAAGGCACAGAAAAGATGTCTGCGAGCCGTATGTAGATTACAACAGACAGATACCTGCAAACCACACTATATAAAATTAAAGATACTGACTTTACCGTGTCTGTATACCTATATACGAAACTGTAAGTTTTGTAAAAAACAATATGATCCGCTTCACTACATATAATAGTGTCCGCAATCAACATAAAATATGTATACCGCAACATAAAACGGCGCTGTATGATAAGAGCTTTTTCTGCATGGTTCCTCGTTTGTATAATAAGTTGCCAAAATGTATACTAGAAATTGACAATACACACGAATTTAAAAATAATGTTTTACAGTTACTCCTAACGAAAGCATACTACACTGTCGACGAATATCTGAAAGACGCCTTGTGATTTTGGACTCTCATTGCCTTTGATATACCATTGATACAATCTGTATGTTAATTTAGCCTGATTATGTATTAGTATTGTAGTCTATACTATTATAAAATTGTAATATTTAATAAATTGATTGACATTAAATATAGTTATAGAATTTAAACTGACACTATAATAAATTGACTGTATAAATATTATGTTATGACATCATTATGCTATTGACAATATTATTCTTATAAGTGGACATGTCGGTATTATAAATAAGGTAATGGATGAGTTAACCATATTCTTGTCTAAAAATAATGTTGATCAGATTACTGTATTAATTAATGATTATAAATATTAGACTTATTGTATTATTAGAATTGCATGCCTATTCAGGTGAAATATAATGACACTACTTAATGTATGTAACATCTTATGTAACCCATATTTGCAAGTAATAAATGAATATGAATATGAATATGGGTTTTGAATTTGGGCAGCCGCGCGGGTGTATTTATTTTGTTACACAACTTTTTATTAAAAGAGGTACACTGAATTCTATTAAAGGTACACTGAGGTACATAGCGACTGTATATAATATCAAAAAAGAAATGGTGAAATTAGCGTCTCCTAACAGAAATAAAAGTACACCCGCGGTCTAAACGTTTGGACCGCGGGTGTAGTTATTTTGATATAGAACTTTTTATTAAAAGAGGTAAACTGAATTCTATTAAAGGTACACTGAGGTACACAGCGAGTGTATATAATATTAAAAAAGAAATAGCGAAATTAACGTCTCCTAACAGAAATAAAAGTACACCCGCGGTCTAAACATTTGGACCGCGGGTGTATTTATTTTGTTAAACAACTTTTTATTAAAAGAGGTACACTGAATTCTATTAAAGGTACACTGAGGTACACTATAGGTACTATCATCCTGTAAGAAATCAGCAGAATTCTGATCGGTACGGTATCGCGGTCCAAACGCTCACTGTTTTTTTTATTAAATATTCTACAACATTCTACATAACGCTAGATTAGTTTCATACTGAATAGCGTTCAGTTCTTGTAGTGTTGTGAGTTGTGATCTTCTTTCGTGTCAATTATTCACTTTCTGTTAAACTAGCTGTTGCTGGTGGCTTCACCCGCATGGAATTCTGATCCCATTCACGCTACACCTTGTTCAGTTAACCCTTCCTCTAAGAATACATAATACTGTGTACACTGTTTTTATATCCTCCTAGCGTTAATTCCCAGTTGCATCCCAAGCTGTTTTTATATAATTTGCATGTAATGCAGAAGACATTGTGAAACTGGTTTCTCTGTAGGTACACAGTAATAAATCAATTATTTCAATATCGCACCGTATTGAAGGGGAGTAATTCCTCAACAAGCTTACGCTCTGAGTGTAATACTCAGCATAAGCTTATTACCCTGTTCATTGTACTTATTATGTATTTGACTATTAGCATCTCCAAAGAAATAATGCGCTAAGTTTCTATCAATACACTTTGAAGATCTATTTGAATGATAAATTATTAAATATTTTCTTATTAAATGAATTTGCTAGGTCAATTTAAACGAAAAATGGAATGAACATTTAAATAATGTTTTAAAAAATTTGTAAAATATGTATTTTAGTTAATTTTTTTACTGAACCTGCTCCAAGAACCTCTAGAAGTAGACTTTATACTTCTTGACTTTTATGGAAGTAACTGCCATCTGAATCGGCATTGTTGTGGTTAGATTATTTTCCTGCTGACCACAACAAGACATCATTACCTTGATCACCAGCATAGCATTCACTTCGCCACTTGTAATAAGAAAGGTAGTACTAGTCTCTACTAGCACTCGTAATACTTGAGCCGTATAACCAGTCGCTTCACTGTTTTACTACTATTATCTTGGCAATAATTTGCCAGTTTCTACGTTAACGAGATTTTTATGCACTTCTTGATATATAAATCTAAATAACCAGTGTTTTAAATAGACATGAATCAATTATTGCGCGACCGCGCTCTGGACACAGTCCTAGAAATAAATTTGCCATTCTTAATGCCCAGTGTAGACACCCCTAATTGTGTGCTTTGCGAGGATTTTTTGAACATGTTTACAATACATACTTTAATTGAGGACCTAAGTATATCCGCACTGGATAGTGGATATCTAAGACAGCCTCTGGTAGTTGGTATGTGAGTGTAGGTATATTTAATCCCTTGTATTTAAACCATGCGTGTCTAAGGAAGCCGTTAGAGCAAACGAGCTCAAGAGTGAAGACAACGTAAAGGTAAACGGAAGGAGGGACGCCCCCTTGCTAGATGGACTGATGACCTGAAAAAGAGGCTTATGCCCAGCATTGGACTGCAGTAGGCTTGCTTGATTGTTTTAAGGACACTGCCCGTCATTCACTAAAAACCAATTAGTTCGCACTACAAAATTTAAAAGTTTACTTCATAATTTAATTGGTAATGCTGTGAGTTACCTACTATGGAGCGCTGTGCCAAGCCAATATAAAGGTTTAATAATAATTTTCTAGGACATACTACATAGCATTATCTTGATCCAAAGTAAGCATAACTTAACTATATAGGTATACTTTTATACGTTTAGTCGCATAATGCCTAATTCGGGAAATGGCACCCGAGTCTGAAAAGGACTAATTCGCGAATGGACTAATTCTTAAAAAGACTAATTCGCGAAATGGCTAATTCTGAAAAGGACTAATTCGTCGAACGGCTAATTCTTAAAAAGACTTAGTCGCCAAATGGCCAACTCTTAACGACATATGACAGCACAAGTCAGACATTTTTTAGACGTTAAACGAAACTAGAGGACGATGAAATTGCAAACAATAAATGAGAAAATATTTTTATTAAAAATAAAAATCACAGATTATTATGAATATTTTTCAAATCAAATCTTTTCAAATTATGTCAGCCAGCTAAAGTAATTACAAAGAAAAAAGGATTTAGTCTCAAAACGTTCAAGTTGCAAAATAACATATATGGTAGCAAAAAGTTCAAATCTCATAAGACACAAGTCTCTAAACCTCCAAGTTGCAAAATACCTACATCTCAAAACGTTCAAGTTGCAAAATAGTCTAGTCTCCAAACATCCATGTCTCATAATACCTATACATTTTTATCCACACGACACTGCCCACCCCGATTCGGATAGGTTAGGTTAGAAGGCTAAGGCGGGAGCGGAGCGGAGCGGAGCTCCCGCATTAGCCTTCGTGGTTATTTTTTTTTAACCACACATACAAGGATTTTGAACTTCAGGATTTTATTATAGTAAATAAAACACAAAAGGACGTGCGTTCACTTACAATAAAATTCCACTTCAATAAAAAAATGGTTTAGTTTCAAAACGTTCAAGTTGCAAAATAACATATGGTAGCAAAAAGTTCAAATCTCATAAGACCCAAATCTCGAAACCTCCAAGTTGCAAAATACCTACATCTCAAAACGTTCAAGTTGCAAAATAGTCAAGTCTCCAAACATCCATGTCTCATAATAATATACATTTTTTTATTGAAGTGGAATTGTAAGTGAACGCACGTCCTTTTGTGTTTTATTTACTATAATAAAATCCTGAAGTTCAAAATCCTTGTATGTGTGGTTAAAAAAAATAACCACGAAGGCTAATGCGGGAGCTCCGCTCCGCTCCGCTCCCGCCTTAGCCTTCTAACCTAACCTATCCGAGTCGGGGTGGGCAGTGTCGTGTGGATAAAAATGTATAGGTATTATGAGACATGGATGTTTGGAGACTAGACTATTTTGCAACTTGAACGTTTTGAGATGTAGGTATTTTGCAACTTGGAGGTTTAGAGACTTGTGTCTTATGAGATTTGAACTTTTTGCTACCATATATGTTATTTTGCAACTTGAACGTTTTGAGACTAAACCCTTTGCTGGCTGACATAATTTGAAAAGATTTGATTTGAAAAATATTCATAATAATCTGTGATTTTTATTTTTAATAAAAATATTTTCTCATTTATTGTTTGCAATTTCATCGTCCTCTAGTTTCGTTTAACGTCTAAAAAATGTCTGACTTGTGCTGTCATATGTCGTTAAGAGTTGGCCATTTGGCGACTAAGTCTTTTTAAGACTTAGCCGTTCGACGAATTAGTCTTTTTCAGAATTAGCCATTTCGCGAATTAGTCTTTTTAAGAATTAGTCCATTCGCGAATTAGTCCTTTTCAGACTCGGGTGCCATTTCGCGAATTAGGCATTATGCGACTAAACGCTTTTATATTGTTGGTTAATACTTCATACATAGAAAGATTAAGAGCAATGCAAATAATTATACATATTGCATTGACACCGTTGTGAGCTCATCGATCTCTCATTTAGCAGTCGAACGTTCTACCGCTACGCCACAGAGGTCGTGTACTTACATAAAATACAAAATGAAATGTAACGAAGTGTCCGGCATTGTCGGGCCTGATTGCTGGATTATGCGCTTATTGGTAGGTACCGATTGCGCTAAACAATTCTAATATAGATAACTTATCTACTTCAGACGCTGCGAAAGTATCATTTCCAGATTTTGAAATCGCTTTTGAGCAAAGTAATGTACATAATACTTTCTAGTGTACCTAAATGACGTTAAACTGACGATTTTGATATGTAGATAACCTGTCAAATATGGTTATAATCTAGATCCAGATTTTTTATTTTGAAATAATTTAGTACTTACTATATTTATAAATTTTGGGACTGGTTGCACATTTCATAGCAGACTTACAAATATCTAAATAGATTTATATCGACTTGATGACATGCCGGCGCGTGGGGTGGTGTTAAATTGTACTTCAGTGCACAGTACAGGCAGGCACATCAATGTGAACGCAATCTAACGTTCTGGTGCTTGCGGTCAAAGACAAGCTACGATTGGTGTTTGCGGTCAGGTGCAATATCCGGCTTCGGAAAAGCTTCTGAGGACCGTCGAGGATTGGCAACACGGCACGATAAATAAATGATCTTTATGTGATGAATATTAATAGACTGTAGAAATATGACACTTTACCCATTTTTCAAATTACGGGAAATATATTTTTTGTAAACAAAGTTCCTAATTTTATAATCAAATTTTGATACTCAAAATGGTAGATTTACCACCAATTTTAGTTACTGAATAAGTCGTCTATTTTTAATTTTACACTGAAAATGATAATTTAAAATTTGTTTAGAATTAAATTTTATCCTAGGAGAAAATTATGAATATTAAACGGTAGTAAATTTAATTCTTAACAACTTTGTAGTAAATATTTTTCGTGTAAAAATAAAACTAAACGACTTATTCGGCAAACAAAAGTTTACCCTTAAATTCAAGATAGCCGATAACGCAACAAACCGAATACCACGCAAAACCAAATGTAGACTGCTAGTAACCTCCCTTAATGAATTCCGAAAGAAAATTGCTACTAGGCATTTTTCTTAAGTTACCACTTTTTGAGGTATAAATAAAAAAATATCGATCCTAGAAAAAAATTAGGAGGTAGATTGTAGAAAATTTAATTCTAAACAACTTTGTAGTAACAACTTTTTGTGTAAAATTAGAACTAAACGATTTATTCAGTAAACAAAAAATGTATCCTTAAATTCAAGATCACGGAGAACGCAACGAAACGAATACCACACAAATCGAAACTTAGACTACCAGGGACCTCCCTCAACGAATTCAGAAAGACAATTGCTACTAGGAATTATTTCTAGGTTTGGTCCTTAATTGAGCTAAATCGGTTGTACTAATAGTATGGTTGCTCAAACTATGGCACCCAGTGTCCGCATTCCTATACTTTTCCTTGACTTGGCCATACTTGACTTTTACGAGAGCAACTACCTCCTAATCCCGAGGGAATCGGCTTGTAGGTGATATTAGCACGAGCCGTGAAGATTTGGAAGGACACGGTCCCAGAAGTATAATGTACAGTACATATACGCCGTAATAAGTAGCTACGGCTCCTAACCTTGTTATAATACTGTAATTATGTAAAGTACAAAACACAATTCCACGATATTAGTTCAATATTCAAGATGAAGCCAAGCAACATTCACTTTGAAGTACGAAATTAGTATAGATTATTGTAAGGGGATAGGTATTAGTACCAAGTTATGTTCTGGTATCTGTATATCTCAAGATTCATAAAGCTGGGTCCACATTTTTAACATTTCTGTGTATCGTATCTCCTTTGCGTGGCCTCAACGCGTATCATGATCGCTAGTTTCGACACAAGATGATAGCCGTTAACAATACACACCGTAGTGTCCCACTACATTAGCTCTACACATATCGGCTTTATAGTCAATATAGTAATTACATTTGTGCGGATCCTAATACTGCATTGAATTCTGCATACAATTGGTGATCCAAGCAACGGGTGATCAAAGCTGATAACGTGACAGTTGAAGATAATTTGAGATCATGCGATACTGATGAGCTGTCATTCAGCTCTCGTGTTGCATTCGGGAACACGTGTACATAATTGGATACTTTCATATAAATGTTTAACTGTGTTTTAAACAAAGAATTATAATGTAAAAATTAAGTCCGTTTTTATTTTATTTATTGTAAATCTTTCGCTAACCGTCGACTAGGTACACTCGAAAGCAATGAATCCGGGTCAATTAAAGAATCTTAAAAATCGGATAAACTAAGAATGCTAGCTTAATGAAATAATAGTACATTATGGTACAAGTGAGTAAAGTTGGTGATTACCGCCGAGGCGCCGGCGAGGGTCTTATGAGAGCCGAGAACGGTAATCATCATATTCACGCGTGGTATACGACGTTTTACAACACACTTGCGAATAAAATAATACTACAAATACTAAATAAACAAAACTACAAATTAATTCGTTTTCCTATGTGCGCGCATCTAACAATGGCGGTCGGCCATATTTAAAAAAAAATGAGGTTTGAATTTAACTTTTTTTTACTGTTTTTTTTTTCTGTACTTAGCGAAAAAAAAAAGTTAAATTTGAATGAAAATTTTGTTCATTAAACAAGTATTACAAGTTGAAATTATTTATTGAAATACAAAAATGCATCAAATGAACATACAATAGGCATATTAATTTATTCGTACTATTGAACACGTTCTTTTTTGTATCGAAACTTTTTTAAGAACATAGAAACTTAACCTATAAAATTTAAAAAAGAATCTATAACTCACTTGTGAATAATAGCAATGACAAAGACACAGTTTGATAATAGGGTGTCATTACGTGACTATTTGCGGTGAAATAATAGCACTTTTATGAGCAGGTGTGTTGTAAATTGTATTTAATAAGAAAATTGATATTGTTTTGTTTACACTGATAGGTACCATCATTTGTTTCATTTCGCTTTTAATTTTTTTTTATGTTTCGATAACTCATGACTTTCTTTAACTATTTCCATGCCGATAGTGCTGCACCAAACAAGTAGTGTGTGATCAAAAGTAGTAAGAATCCTATAAATGGGTTTGCTAGCGGGTCGTTTGTTACTTAAAAATCCCTTTGCTGCTCTAAACTCATCATAAAAATCCTTCTTGATTCCGTTAATACAGGTAGCACAGCACCCTCTAGTAATAACTCAAATGATATGTCAACGACGGGATAGAGGGCGTTATATGGCAACTTGTGACCGCTATGGCTTGTTAGTAATGAGTTGATTATACAGATGTCATCACTAACTAACGGGATAAAGGGCGGTATATGGCAACTTTTGTGACCCCTATGGCTTGTTAGTTACGAATAGATTATACAGATGTCACCACTACCTTAAAAATATTAGTTGGCTACTCAGATGTAGATTGATACCGTAGTCTAACGTATAAATAATTGTTGATCTGCTTAGCTTAAAAATTAGACACCTAACTTGTATGAAGACAGACAATCAAGGAAATTAAATCCAAGAGGAGATACTCCGCACCTTGCCGCTGTGTGCTAATCAACAACAACCTAATAATCTAAAGTTGATTTGCTAACTAAATTTCATTTTTGAATAATACAGTAGAGTTCATTGAATATAATATGATCGTCAAAAAGTTTACAATCTTGTGACAACTATAAGCATCAGTAAATTGTAGTTAAGGTAGATTCATCATGCTACGAGATCATGCTTTATTTAAGTCAGATTATTATGAACAACTTTTTCAAGACCAGCTCACACTTGGCCGGGTTTATTTAAATATTAGTGTTTAGACCAATTAATTACTGAATTTCACCAGCTGTGTCTTTCTTGAAAATATCATCTATTATCTATCTTTCTCATCATCTTGCTTCCTAAATATCATTTATCTTTATTGAAAATTATGAGCTTGGAGCTCCACGTTGTAAGTAATGGCAACAGGGAGGACAATATTGATAGCACAATTGAAAATGAAATAATTATAAATACGGGTGACGATGTTATGGTAACAAAAATATTAAATGAAAGAAAATTGACCTTTAGTTATATTGTATCATTTCAAAATACCTACAAAAGTTTAGGTTAAATTTTCTAATCAGAATGCACTTTACAATACCCATTCAAATCTATCAAACACTTGAAAGCAAACTTGAATCAATTTATCGTAAGTATCGAGTGAGTCGTATGGTTACATCACTCGTTACTTCGCGTAGGCAAATGACAAAACGGGCCTTTTATTTTGTGATGACTATGTAGCCAGTTTGCATTATAATTTTATTGAGAGCTAGTTAAGTTAGTACTGAAATAACACTCAATGTAGAAAAAACACTTACCGTGCGCTGAAAATGGTGGCGAGCGCCATGAAGCACCCATCAGCCACCTGAGGAGGGCCCGTGAAGCACTTATCCACCGTCCAGTCGAGCACAGGTCCGATGTCAGGGTTACAATCCAGAAGGAGAACGATTGTTTCCCGGGCCAACTCGTATATCTACGACAAATAATATCAGATATATAAATACACACTCCATAGTTACCTACTTTGTGTTACTTTACATTACTTACTAGGTACCCTAAGCAGTTGTGGATCTTGATTAGGATATTTTCCCGTTTTTCATGCCATGTCGTAATGTTTGACGGTACCCTTGTGGTATCAATAACAATAATGAAAGTACACGTTATATTATAAAATTAGGATTTTTGTCCAATGTATCTTCTTAATTTTCCTTCCAGGAAAAACTTACTGAAGTCGTTGGAGCGGTTTCCGATATAATCGTGTATAAGTATTGTTGATCGTTTAATATTGTTAGATTAAGATTTTACTTTACAATCAATCATGTACTATGGCACCGCATCCTCCGTCCTTATTCAGTCTATTTTTTTAAACCTTTTTCAGGCATTAGTACATTACTAATATCCTTTACATCAGTAGTGCAATTAAGTAAATCTTTAATAGCCAGTCGATTTTCTTATCACAATAGGGTCGTTTTTCATATAAAATATATTTTAAGTAACAGCATGCGGCATTTTGCGATTTTATTTGTGAGAATACCGATACCGTGAATACCATTGCTCTTTCTATAGAACAACCCAGTTAGTGAGAGGTTGCACTCCAATTTTCATTTACATGTTCGTTCCTCAGCTTAATGTCTTTGTCTTTACTACTATTTTCACAAAAATAATTAAAAAGCAAATAGTGTATGATGTATCTTATACAATGCTCTCTCATCCTAGCGTTAATTCCCAGTCGCATCCGAAGCTTTTCAGCTCGGAGTCTGAGATCCGCTTTAACAGTCTTAACTACAGATTTGGCTAGACCTCGATATTTTTTCGTGCTATGAAGTCTTATAACTTATGTACTTGCACACAAAGGGGTCGTGTCCGACGCGAACGTCATTGGTGTTTCATGTCTGTCCCAACCGTAGCTGTCATCTAGCTACAACTTGTAGAACTACAAAAGTACAAACGTACCTTATCGCTGGTGGAAGAAAGCATTTCACTGAGCCACGGATAGAGGGAGCCATCTTCAGCTAATGCGGAGGGAGCGAAACATGGTCCGCAGCACACCAGCGCACTCATTGCCTAAGGGTGTCATGAAAAAAATACAATTATACACTTTATACAGGCCATTTTTCGTAGAACAAAGTGCACTAAGATCGAGATATGTCATATTTTCAACTGCAGTACACCAATTCACCCGAGATTTCAGGATATAGGAGTACCCTGTACCGTGGCACAAACGCGAATGTATCAAGGTGTGGTAAGTACATTGGTGTGTAAGTGCCGCAGAGCGCGATTTTATACAAAAGTCAACTTTATGAACGTTGAGATAATTTTAAAGCATTTAGTATGCTAAACTAAACAAATTATTTTAAATTGGAAAAAGCGAAATCCATACTCGGGCAGAACTCGAACCCGCGATCTTTCCCCTTTTCCAATCCCTACTAATATTATAAATGTGAAAGTAACTCTGTCTGTCTGTCTATCTGTCTGTCTGTCTGTCTGTCTATCTTTCACGCCCAAACCACTGAACCGATTTTGATGAAATTTGGTATAGGGGTAGATTAGACCTTGAGAAAGGACATAGGCTATGTTTAGTCGCGATAACCGACATCCGCGCGGGCGGAGCCGCGGGCAAAAGCTAGTTTAAAATAATTTATGAACGTTGTGTAAAAAGTCATATTTTGTTATGTTCTGAAACACTTGCAAGAAAATGCTTTACCATCAATCCTAATTTCCTAATAAACGTTTTTATAAATGGATATGAGGAATGGGTATAAAAAAATTAAAGTTGCCGAGCTGAAATACACATTTAATTTTAATTTTAAAATGTTTGGTTTACTTAATAAAAGAAGATAAGAGTGTCAGGCTGTGTTTTGTATATATAGGTACCCACCAAGATCTTGGGGCCAGCAGGTACATCTGCTTATTCACGTACGAGTATCTGGTGCAGGCTTTCCTCTCGGGGTATGAAGGTCAGATAGCAATCACCAAAACACTCGAGTAGAGGAGTTTCCTTGTTCCAAAGTACAAGCTTTGCATACGTCTGGAATTGGCGCTCGGATGAAGATAACACTATAAGGGAATAAATACAAGCGTGATGCGTACCCTGAGTGCTGACAGGTTGAGGCGGTCGTCGTGTTCGTGTTGCGCCGGCTGCGGGACCAGCGAGCCGAGGTGCTTGGCCAGCGGCCCGCACCACCCAGAGAAAAGAGAGAATAGACTGCGACAGAGTTCCTTCTTCATCAGCGACCCGTACATCTCCACTGTCGACAATTAAACAGGTTGAGGGCATGCACTCACGACTCATTTCTATTGATGTAGGGAAGAAAGAAAGAAGAAAAATATTGTATTTATGATTCTCACAATGTGTTTCTTATGATATACGTACAATCAGTCGTAATAGTTAGATTCAAATTTTCACACTGTGCGAACCTAAATAGGTAGTGTGCGTAGGTACTGAAGGTAGTAGTAATGTAGGCAGAAATACTTGCGTTTTTCTGAAATTCTTGTCCAATCGGTCACGATGGACGTAAAAACTACCAGATTACAAGCCAGATTTAAAATCATACGTATGTTTCATCTTAATCGGTGGAGTATCTAGTTATGCATAATATAAAGACAGTACTAACGTGGGAAGCTTTTGATGAGCTCAGTGACGAAATCAGCGAACGTGATACGCTGTTCTCTTGCGGCTGGCGCATCCTTCTCAGCCTCGACCTCGAGGCACTGCCGCACACCGTCCAAGTACTCCGTAAGCGTAGGGTGCAAGCTGCCGCCTTCTAGAGCGAACGCGCTGCAGGCAAATAAAATATTGCGTTATACTCCATCGACCATCGACCAAAAAAACCCTTTCTAAGCAGACCATTACCAAGAGGTTTGCTAGTCTTTATACAAAGTTGTGATCTTTCAATTGATGACAGAGAACAATATTACGTTGAAGACAGTCATTGAATTGGCTACAGGGACTTGCTAGAACGTTAAAGTACCTACCTGTTTGCGAAAGTCTTCTTTTGTGCAATGAGCAGTAACATTTTATTAAGATGCAGCCGCAAAGCATCTCGGCGACGTCGCCTGCGCATATTCTCTTGTTTCCGATCTACAGCTTCACGTAGCAGTGGTAGCAGTTCCTCCATAAGATCCCTAAAGAACACAAAACATTTATATCTTAATATGAATTCTATTCGCGTATACAAAATCTTCTGACTACAATTTCATACAGACAGTTAGATAGTAAAAAGAAAAGGAGAGAAGAGCGTGGCTTACTTAAGAGCGTCAGGGTTGATATTGCCGCAAGCTGCGACCGCGGCATCCCGTACTTCAGGCACCTCGCAGCGCGCCAGCGGCACGGCCAGCTTGTGCAGAGAGCCCGGCGATGCCTGCGTCCCTCGGGTCTCGCCGCCGCTGCGCTCGCTTAGCGAATCAGGCGACGAGCTGTTCCCATACAAACGTGTTAATACCAGTTCTGTTAGTACTATCACATAATTGAACGCATGATATTTATTTTGACCAATGGGTCATTTAGTAACTGTATTTAATTGAAAGCTATTGAATAGGAGAGCATTTTATTCCAAATATATCAAAATGATACTATACTGAAGAAATAATAATACGTCATTAATTTGCCCTCAAATAGGAAACAACTTTTAAAAATTTGAGTATATGAAGATAGTTTAATTTTTGACTAAATTAAACTGGTTAATTACAATAATATATTAGTATAGCTTACAAACTTCATATTTCTAACACTAATAAAAGCGCAGATATTGCACGGGAACGACGAATAACAAAGCAGTTAACACATAAATTACCACAAAATATCACAAAGCGCAGCGAATGCCAACATAATTATAATGATACACTCTTATTTATGTACACTTCTAATGTAAACTTCAAACACATCACAGTCAACGATATCAATATAGGCTTGTAAGGACCACGGTTCCACATACATTTAGCTATTGCCATGTCATCTACGAACACATTTATCGATTGCTTTGGAAAGTGTGGTATAGATGATCATAGATATTAAGAATTCAATGGTTGTTAAAGCAACTACTATGCTAACTTTTCCTTTAAATTTAACATTGGTGTGTAGACGAAAGTTTCAGCTATTTAGGACAGGTCTAGGGAGCTCAGTCAATAGTTATTCCCCTTAGAAAGGGGCGGTCGCGGACTAAGTTACGCCATAGATGCGGTTTTATTTTTCGATTTAAATTTATGTACAATTTGATATAGGTACCTAACCGCGTCGACACAGATTTTAAACAAATATACAGTAAGATATTTGTCTCGATTTTATTGACTTATTTTTAGATGTGACCAGAAATTACTCCGAAATGATGTAGCTAACTAACGATTAAAATACTTCGAAAAATGTATCAGTTTCAACTACAACTATGTATTAGATTAATTGTGATATTACATACCCATATGACGTGACCAAATAGAAACAAAAGTAGTAAGTGATCTTGATTAAATACCAGTGACTCCGCTCAGTCACTTTTACTCGTATTAAATAGGGTTAGGCGACATGTCGCCCTCTTGATATCATGCCTGCAGGCGAGTTGTATACCAAGCAGAGATATGGCTACACATTGCTAGTTCTACGTTGTGCCGCCTACCTACAGATCATGTTATTACCGACAGTTCTCTTTTGTTCTATACCTACAACACATAGACATCTAACTAACAGACAGTGCATACATTTGTGATGACAGTGACTCTATCTTATTCACAAACGGTTCGAACCTATGACGCAAGCCTTAGTTGTACGCAGATTGTAATACTGCCGTTAAGTGTTGAGTTTAACAACTGCATTAGAACCTAGCAGTGACAAATATTTCGTATTAAATCTTTAGCTTAGTGTTAGCAACTCTACTTAATATACTACAAATTAACATCAACTATTACTACATGTTAACATCTACTATTCCTAGAATCTCATTTTAAGAAATATCAGGGTCGTAACAATAAATTAATATTGGTTTTTACCTAACATGATTACAATATTGTAATCATGTTATGTAAAAATTATTTTACATTATTTTATTTTATTTTTTCAATTTCAATTACAAAATTAAATCTTGGATCCGGAGGATCACGTCAAAAAATATTGGTTTTTATAAATTTATTCTCTGGAAATTAATCCTATGTATTATTACTTTTTGTAGATCAATTTTATAACTTCCCACGCAATATATTAACAGGTCTGATGGCCGATTCTGAGAACAGGATCTATAATTTTCAAATGACTATGTTTTACAAGGAAACCTAAGTTTAACTGGTTACTCGTCAATTTATTTTACCATCCGTGTTCAGTCATAATAATAATCATAAATTGTTTAACTCCAGATTACAATTCGTTGCATTAACATAAAATACTAATTCTCTTATCCCGTTAAACAAGAATAAACTTAATAAAAACGAGTTGATTTCAGCAAACTCTTTCGTGTTACTGTTATAAGCAAAACTAGTTCCATTCATTTTTAATAAACAAAATAAAACAGGCAGCAAAAAGCAGGTAAACCGTATTATACGTTTATGAATAAGGTAGATGTTAGTACTTTGTGTATGAGGAGTATACATTACAGGAGCTTCAAATGTTGTTACAAGTAAAAAATAGCACTCTGCTTACGCAACGCCTATAATAATATTAACCTAAACAATATTGTCTAGATCGTATAAATCACTGTTCACCACAAATGACAATTACTTTCATATCGTGTTTAGCACACAGGACATCACGGCAGATGTATAGGAACACGTTACCCCCAGAGCGTTTCCGGACACGCTGATAGAAAGAGCGCACTGTTGGGGCAAAACATAACACATACAAACTTAACATATTTATTTTACATTAATTAAGGACTGAAACTTTTAGTATAAGCACATTGGAGTAGGTGAGAACATTTGCCTATGGACCTAAAATCATGGTGACTCTAAGAGATTACAGGTGTATAAACTAGCTACCTAATACATCAATACAGTGTACTTTTAATATTTTTTATGGGGCATTATTACAACCAATTGCGAACGTAATTATAGTACAGTACGTTTTGAAGTTAATTTATAATTAAATTAATTAAGTTTATTTATAATTAAACCTCTCATCTTATACCTATAAAGTAAAAATAAACAATTATCCTCTCGCCCCAAACGCATATACCGTCTCCGTTCCGTCGCGGGTAATAAAAAAAAACAAGCCTACTCACAAATAACGTAAAAATCAAATCTGCCAAAATAATCATGCTTCAAGGTACTTACTAGCCAAATGTTCTAACATACTGCATTGCACTTTCGTAAAAAACCTGTCAGCATATAAACTATTATGAAGATCTGACGTTCAAGGGATTATGCTCTATAAGAATTCGTGCACCATTTAAATGCACTCCCTCTCTATATAATCTACTGAATAAGTAATTATTTAGAGAGCATTAGTCCTAAATAGAATACAATATTGCAATTTTGGTCATCGAATCAATCGATTTTAACCGTTGTCAAAGAACTGTACATCATTAATGAACATCTGTGCATATCTACCTAACCTGCTAATGTTTTCAATAGCTGGATGAATGAAGACATGAACTGAGAGTCTGTTTCGTATGTGATGAAGATACTGAGCTCGCCATTGTAGCATGCTGTATAAAAACTAAGAGCATACTTTTCATTCGGCGTCAACGTAACAGAATAAATAAGTGGCTGACAAATCTATGAAAAACATCAATGATCAAATCTAGAGCTAATATTTGAAGTATAATCTATACAGTAACAAATACAGTAATACATAATAATATTAAATCTACATGTAAAATACGTATGTATGGTGAAGTGTGATGTGTTCATCGAGTAAGGTGACCACGAGGATTTGGGCACAAACACAACCCTCAACAGTAATGGACTTGTCACGCAATCTTGACAGCACAGTGAAGGTTCAACATCGTATGGTATGCGCTAGCTGTGCATTGAACCTAGGCGTGATGATGAGCGATGACAACCGCAGTGTCGCCAAGACCACCGGGTAACACATCATGTAATTTGGGCTTGTGTCGATTCCATCGGTAAATTTTGTAACAAGCGACAAAATTTATCGTAAAGTACTAGTGATGATAACTAAACAGTTTCTAAATTCTGAGATGACTAGATATAAGTAACTGAAATTTAATATACTAAGAATTATTATTTAACAATGGATTAGTCAAACAGTATTGTCTTCTCTTACTTTCATAGGATATTTCCAATACAATAGACGATATAGAACACGGTTAGCACCAATTTTGACTAGCAATAGCATACTGTTAGACCGGAAATTATGAAAAATTGCGAATGGCTGCAGATGTACAAAAGCGTGAGATGGAACCGACACAACGTATCACAAATGTAATGATGAAGGTTGAATGCGACGTGCACATAGCGAGCGAGAATGGCCACCTCGTTCGTTTGTGGTGCCTGTGCGCACGCGCATAGCTCAAGGGCAGCGTGAAGAATCCGCCCGTCGTGTTGAGGCTCTCGCTCGACGAGCTGAGCGCGGCCAGGCCGGGGCCCCAGCCCTCCGCCTCAGTGCTAATGAACAGATCATTAAACCGGCAGTCCACTATAGCGCACTCATGTAGGTACTGCATACGAATATGAATACCACCGGTCTCATTGGACAGAGTAGTTAACTATTTTCTTTATGACATCAAGACGGGGCATGGTGAGAGTCATGAAGTTATTATTGTCGTTTTGATATTGCTTGCAGGATCAATCAGGATGAACATATTCTAATGTACTGACAGACATAAATTGTATAGGTACAACCTTTCAAAAAAGTCAACTAAAAAGGTATAAATAGTGTAGACATTTCTATAAAAAAAGATGTATTGGTTCAACCTTCATTCCGTTGTCAGACTACCCTCTCGAAAAAATCAAAACGCTTGGTGGAGCAATATTCGGACCTTTAATCAACTACATACTCATCATTTTCAATCTGTTGGATTTGTTTAATATATAGAATGCGTCAGAACCGCCTGCAGCATGCGCAGGTGAGTTGATGGCTTCACTCCAATATTTACCTGATCTCATGGTTAACACCCATTCACATAATTATTTTATTATATTATTTTCCCTAAGCTCATACTGAATAAGTTTGTGCCCACTATAGTTTGCCGGTAAATTAGCCTTTGCCCGAAAAGAAAAGAATCAATTCGAATTGTGTGTAATATCTAACGGCTTCTGTGCATATTTAGGTATAAATTAGTAAATTACTCAGCTTGAACCCAAGTTTTTAGGGTCCTATAGGAGTCAGATATATTATACTAGTTGATACTAAAAATAAATATATATCATTTACATGATCGACCACCTACCTACATGTAGGTGGTTATAACCCTTCATCATTATAAGAATGAGGGTTTTTTAAAACAGGTGTCCACTGTGTCCAGTGTAAGTTGTGTAAATATCGTCGAGTTTTGGGTTGAGCGCATCTAGCTATTTTAAATTGTTGGCACTGACACGATGATGAAGAAGAAGAGTAAAATTGTTTATAATCGCATGCATTAAATGTAAATTTGTAATAAAGTAAGCGCGCCCGACGTGTCACTCACGCATCCATCTAAGGTTATGTATACTCAACATCGTTGTACGTCGATAAATATAATTATTATATCTACTATGGTACAAATGTCGTTCAGTTTATTGGTATGTAAGATCTCTGAGGATCATAAAATTACAGCCATAGAACAGAAAACCAAGAACCCGCAGTTATTGCCCATGTGCCGCTCGATTTTTGCATTATTTTATTAATACCACTTAGTTGGCAGACAAGCACACGGTCACTGATGGGAAGCGGTCACCGTGGCCTATGGACGTATGCAACGCCAGGGGCGTCACACTCGCGCTGTCTACCTTGAAGAAAACTTCTTTCTTGAAGATAATTTGCAACGTGATTGGCTTCTAATTGACATTTACTTATTTTATGTTGAAAATAGGTATTTAACACGGGAGATGCTTTGGGCGCGTGTTCCGCTCTCGCCAAAGTTCTGATAAAAAAATATCGTTAATAAAAAAACTAGTTTGATCGATCATCCTGATCTACGCAGTCGATGCATCCGCGTATCGCTACTCAGAGGTCCCGCAAATATTAGAAAAAGCTTAGTTGTGTTGTTTTGTTGTTGTGTGTTGAGTAACGTGTAAAAGGTGTTTTCATCCCACCATCTCGGAAAGAGTATTTTTGTTCTTCGATAACTGAGCGTAAAAGTCGTTTTTTTCCTCTAGAGGATAAAGTAAATTTGAATTTAGAACATCGTGTGTACTAGGTTTGTGAACTCAAAACATCATTAAATCTATTTACTTCTTCTACCTCTATAGTGCCGAATTTATCATACAACTTTTTTTTTAATTTATTAAAAACTCAGACTCGGAGCCTCCTTGGTGTACTTTTTTTTTTAATTTGCTCTGCGCGCATCAATTTTTTTCACGTCATATTGTTGAACATTGTTGTTGAATTTTTATTTTTTTAAGCTATTGCATAGCTTCTATCGCGGGCCTTGAGCGTGGAGACCGAATCCAGGAATTCCGTAACGAAAAAAAGGTAACACCCCCAACTCCGAGCTCGCACGAATCGAGCCGAGCTGCTCCGAAGTAGCTCCGCTTAACGTAGGTAATTATAATTGCATAAGTTGTTAGTTTTCAAATTCAAATTCAAATTCAGACTCAGACTCAGATTCAAATTCAAAATCAAATTCAAATTATATTATTATTTATTATAATTGCATAAGTTCATAAAAAATGCTATGCAATAGCTTTACCGCGGCAGTCCCCGAGTGCCACACGTCTTTTTGTATTTTATTATTAGTATTAGGTAATACACATATTATACAGTCTCCGTGGCGTAGTGGTAGTGAACGCGGCCGCTACCGCACAGGAGGCACGGGTTCGATCCCCGCTCAGTGCAAATATTTTTTATGCATGAAAATGGGTATTTGCATTGGTCTGGTCGTGCCTTGGAGAGCACGTTAAGCCGTCGGTCACGGATGCCATACGAACATCTATGGCAGTCGTTACGGGTAGTTGGAACCCTAAAAAGTTCAACAACAACGGTCTAGCTGCAATGCTTCGATATCGCCTAATGTCACCATTGGGTTGTGGAGGTCAGATGGCAGTCGCTTCACGGCAAATATCCAGGTCCAGCCAAATCCGCAGTTAAGACTGGTAAAGCGGACCCCGGATTCAGAGGTGAAAGCTTCGGATGCGACTGGGAATGAACGCTAGGAAGGAGAAGCATTTCATTATTTCCTCGCTGAAGTGGGATGAAAAGTTACGTGTTGCACTCGAGTGCAAAGATTTTTCACCTTGTGCTCTTTTGATTCCCTCGCTAACGCTCAAGATTCTAATTTGTCTTTCGCTTGCTCGGTCATCAAAACTGAGCACGCGGTTAAAAAGCAACTTTGCACTCTTGTATAACAAATAACTATTAATATCGTTTATTGCTTAAACATAAAAGTATGTATTACCTGATTAGCGATCGTTTTTATCGTTAGATAATAAAAGACACCCGTGGTACAAAGATTTGACAGCTTTGAGTGTCGGTATAGGAAGCGACGAATCATGTGAAAGTATTTATTTCTGTTCTTAGGTATGTGTGCTTACTAACTTCTGTCATTATATACGTGTGTACAGACCTCATCCTTCGCCAATAATGGCAGAACAATTTCTTCACGCTGGGGACAGTGACCTCGAAAATCACAGATGTCGAAATATGGATGTTAATGTACCTCTGCCTAATCCTCCGAAGATTTACAGGAATATATCAGTTCAATTCAAAAAAAAAAAAAATCAAATTCATAACTATGAGTTATATAATGTAAACAAATAAGGTATAATCGTTTTATGTAACTACATTGGATATAAGATTTGGATTTGATTAAATTTTTAACTGTTGCTTTATTTTCTTAGGGTACTAACTAATTTTATTCTGAGAGATTAATCGGGATCCTGCCGTTTGGCAAAATATTTTTCGTCAAAGGAGATGTTTCATTTCGGGCCTGGTCGGAGTTTCGTATATCAATAAATCGAGAAAATTACCTAGAATTTGGCAAAAATGTACAAATTTTGTTTTAATGTTTCTTGACGGTGTACATTAATGATAATTGTTAATTATTTTCAACATGGCAGCCTCTATGAAATCCAAATCTTTCACAATGAAACGATCTACATGTCAGCTGTCACTGTCAACTGTCACATGAAATATCAAAACCATAGACTTAGATTAATATACCTACAGAATTGACGTGTATACCTATGTTCCATTTTTATGAATGAACGTTTGACGACGGTTACTATGCTAGGGATGCACCTTCTACTATCGTAATATTTGTCGATATCTATCTATACTATAACCCGCGCCACGTATCTTGGACCTAAAATGTGCTCAAAACGTGCCCTATACGCGCAGTACTCATTTCTTGGGTGTCTATTGAGGATAGCACGGGATGCTACTGCGGTAGACGAACTCAAATTCACCCAGCATAGAATATTACAAAGCAATCCGCGGGCGCCAGCCAGAGCCTCGTATGTCTTATGATTTAGTTTCAAGATACGTGGCCCAACTATAAAACTAAAACCCGACTACTGCAGAATCACGAATCCCTAGAATGTATTGTTTTGTTAGAGTAAATGGTATGCGACCACGGCTATTCTTGATATTTTCTTGCTTAATACTTCTTAGAGCGTGATTTGCAGTAGTCGGATTTTAGTTTTAAACTTGATTTTTATTTGTATTATTTTGGTGCAAGCAACACCCAATAATGTATGTACATGTTTTTAATGTGCTAATTGAGCCCTTTAATTTCATACCAAACATGGGTCTATATATATCTCAAGTATTTTTTTCATTATAGTCAGAGTTTCAGAGAGTCATTCACACGTCATATTGCCTATAACCAGCGGATGATCAAGACGTTTCTAACAATACCACAATTGCCCAGTTCTAATACGGAAAAACAGAAGATAGACAGACAGAAAACTCATCATCCAGACACAATATATTCCTTTTTTCACGATCGCATAGGCGTGCAGTGCTTGTAGAACTCACAGTACCGTGGGAAACTAATATACCTAAAGACCACGCTATAAAGACAAACAAATACTTTGACTTGACTAACGAGTTAACCAAAAACGGCTACGTGGTTAAACTCTACGCCGTAGAAGTAGGAGCAAGGGGAATTCCAGCTAAATCCCTGTACAACTTACTTAAAGACCTCGGATTGCCAAGAGCTTCAGTAAGCTCTTTACTAAATCGAATATCAAAAGCGGCATTGATAGGATCTTACCAAATTTGGATAGGTAGGGGGGGGAGGAACACTACAAACAAATAAGTCGTAATGTCATTCACTGACATTTTGACATTGATATTTGACAATTCTCAAAGAATCACTGACATTTTGACATTGACATATGACAATTCTCAAAGAAAAATTCCGAAAATTCCGAAAGTAAAGTTCCGTTCTTCTTCTGTCGAGTCGACGGCATATCGTGTCATATTTTGTTTGCCCAGTTCGTTAATAGTACATTATGGTACAAGTGAGCAACGTTGGTGATTACCGCCGAGGCGCCATTGAGACCCGAGCCGCCAGGCGAGGGTCTTAAGACAGCCGAGGACGGTAATCATCATGCTCACACGTGCCATACGACGTTTTACAACACACTTGCGAATAAAATAATACTACAAATACTAAATAAACAATACTACAAATTAATTCGTTTTCCTATGCGCGCGCATTTAACAATGGCGGTCGACCATATTTAAAAAAAAATGAGGTTTGAACTTAACTTTTTTTTACTCTGTTTTTTTTCTGTACTTAGAGAAAAAAAAAAGTTAAATTTGAGTGAACATTTTGTTTATTACACAAGTATTACAAGTTGAAATTATTTATTTAAATACGAAAATGCATTAAATGACCATACAATAGGCGTATTAATTTATTCGTACTATTAAACACGTTATTTTTTGTATCAAAACTTTTTTAAGAACATAGACAATTATAGACACTTCCTATAAAATTTAAAAAAGAATCTATAACTCACTTTTGTGAATAATAGCAATGAAAAAGTCACAGTTTTATAATAGGTGTCATTCCGTGCTTAATTGCGGTAAAATAATATCACTGTTATGAGCAGGTGTGTTGTAAAATTATAAAAAACATGAAAAGTTTGATGTAAATCATTATTATTATAACTATTACCTATTAAATTGTCACTTCACACAATCAGAATAAAGAAGTAAGTACAATAATCAAATTTTAATCTTAAATTTTTAAATTACTTGCAATACACATTGGAACTGCTAGAAAAGTGGGTTAGGTTAGAACTGTGACACCAACAGAGCGCGAGCCGAGCGAGCGAAGCGAGCGTGTCGGGGCAGCGGCCGGCGGAGCGCCGGAATTTATTTGTATAATAACAATATACATAATTATTAAAGAAGTTCTTACCTGTAAATTATTTGTCCAAGGTGAAACAAACATCCATACAGCAGTGTATTTTCAAATTTTCAAAATTGGATTGGAAACCGTATTTGACTACCTACGAGTAATACTTGGTAAAATGAAATATTGCCATGTAATTGTTTGTTAAACAATAATTTGCCGATAAATAGTATTGCTAACTGTAAAATTACGAAAAGTTATTTTGCCAAATGAAAATTTGGCAAACGTACTTTGGCATGTGACACTTTGGGAAACGTTTTTTGCCAAACATTAGTAAACCGATTAATCTTATGTGTCTAAAGATAACATAAGATTTAACATCTACGTGTTTTATACTCTTACAAGCTTAATTTTCAATGTGATTGTAACGTAAGAATCACCTCGTAAATGAAATAGATTTCGGGCGTCTTAAATAGTAGACAATGCATTAAAACTATCTAAACAAGAAGCATGAGATATTAAATATACGTTCTAAGCCACCAAACTAAACAACATTTGTACCAACTTAAAAAATTTGGATAATTAGCGAAATATAAATGCTTTTTATATCAGCATATAATAATGTATATTGTTTAAGTACATACTTATACATAAATAGATACATTCTGAGGCCAATTATAAGGTCAAAAAGAAATACAAATCAAGCCAGTTTTGCTACGGGTTAATTTCGAATAATTTATTTATTAAAAAATGCATAATGTTGAGATCATTATTAACTTTTTCATATAATGTCGACATAATAACCTCAGCACTGTAATTTACATACTATTCTTTATGTTTACGGGTGTGTATGTATGTGTGTTTGTGTAGTCATCGAAAGTGGGCGTACCTTAGACTTAGATCGGGACTGGCGCAGCGTATCACCGGGCTAGGCACCGCCGGCACCACCAAATACGCCATTGTCATGTAATATTTCCACACCTGAAAACATTGGACAAAAGTATGATTATATAATAATTGCATGGATCTGGATATGTAATTCATATCCATACTAATATTATAAATGCAAAAGTAACGTGAGCGTAACAGACAGACAGACAAACAGACAGACAGAGTTGTCTGTTTGTCTGTCTGTCTGTCTGTCTGTTACGCTTTCACGCCTAAACCACTGAACCGATTTTGATGAAATTTGGTATACGGGTAGATTAAGCCTTGAGAAAGGACAAAGGCTATTTTTGGTCACGATAACCAACATCCACGCGGAGGACAACAGCTAGAGCTAGAGCGGAGCCGCGAACAACAGCTAGTTACAAATAAATAACTAAAAGTATGTTTTGGAGCCGGTCCGCCTGCAAGCTGGTATATCTGCTGACTAAAGAACCCTAAATCTCTCACAGGGGTCATGGCTTTTACGTTTCCAAAGAGAACGGTTACTGGTGAGGTTGTTTTGGATCCGAAGATTTTGGTGTGACCCTCTACGCCTATATCTATACTATTATATAATTGTAAAGTGGTCGTGTCTGTACATTGGAGATATTTAAAAAAAATACTTGGGTTATGTTATGTTAACGATACTGAACACGAAAATTTTTTTTTTGAATTTCCTGTCTGTCTGTTTGTCCGCGATGGACGCAAAAACTACTGGACGGATTTTGATGCGGTTTTTTTTTTGTTAGAAAGGGCTTACCCAGACTTAAAATCTTACGTTTGTTTGATCGCAATCGGTTGAGTAGAATCGAAGATATGAGCAAAGGTCGCGTTAACCGATATGCACGCGGGCGGAGCCGCGGGCGGATGGCTAGTTAATGTATATTAGGATAACCTATTTATCACTGAGATTTCTATAATTTGTAATATTGATACCAGCTTATAATATTGAAAGCATAGCAACGAAGTAACAGAAACCAGCCAGTACTTACTTGCATGTATCCATCTCTTTCTTTCTCTGGTTTCCTGGGTAAAGCGGGCCCACGAGACAACAGTGAAGCGCGGTTGTCATTGACAGGACTGAAAACAGAACACGAAAATGCAATACCAAATTAGAGTTCTGCTGATTCTCGCAAGTGTCACTGTTTATTATACCTACTTGCAAAAATAGGTTAAGTGCGTTTAGGACAGGTTTAATATGTAAATAAATAAAAGATCAATCAAGTTAGCCGGGAGTTTAAATCAAGTTAAGAGATGAGTTAATAGGTAGTGGATAGTAAACCGGAAATTTAAATCAAGTAAGATGTTGAGTTGATAGTCAGACAGGAGTTTAAAACAAGTTAGAAGTTGAGTTGATAGTTAGCCGGTAGTTTAAATCAAGTTAGATGTTCAGTTGACAGTTAGCTGGGAGGTTCCATCATGGTGGAAATTCAGTTGATAGTTAGCCGGGAGTTTAAACCAAGTTAGACGTTGAGTTGGCAGTTACCTAGGAGTTTAAATCTAGTCAGAAGTTGAGTTGATAGATAGCCGGGAGTTTAAATTAGGTTAGATGTTGAGTTGATTTTTAGCTAGAGGTTTAAATGAAGTTAGGAGTAGTTTTATTAATTATCTGGGAGTTTATAAGTTAGAAGTTGGGTTGATGGTAGGCTAGGAGTAGAAATGCAGTTAAAATTTGATAGTTAAGAACTTAAATAGGTTTATTTAGAAGCTATTCAATGTTAAGTGTGGTACTTACGCGGGCTCTATAATGGTGTATAGTGCATGTATCCTGGCATGGAGGATGGGCCATGCTTGCAATATAGTAGATGGGCATCGTGCGGGCACTCGACTGCGTTCCAACAGGCCAAATAGCACAACCTAAAAGGCAACATTATGATACAGTATTTTAAAGCAACGCTAGTACTTGAGACTTATCAATGAGTCAGTCAATGTGTGACCAAGCTGATAAGACATTGAGGGCTCACTTAAATTATATGTATGTATTAAATATTGCTGATTTACCTCCCAAGGGTCAGCTCCATTCGAGGCACTGCCACTCCAGCTGTTCTTGGTTGATGTTTCATCATGTTGAATGCCTGTAAACATGGTTTGCAGATATGAAAACAAAGCAAGACTATTTTCTTTTTGATCATAATTTTTTTCCATAATGTAGGCACGCCAATTATGGCTTCACCTCGCCGGAAAGTAAATTATAAGTGAAGTTTCAAGAATGAAAATGATTATGTTCTCAGACACTAAAAACACTACAATGGTGGTCTCCAGCATAACGGCCTCATTGGATGCGTCTTCATGCTACGTTTCCGATGTTGAGGGTGAAGTTTTTTAAATAACAGTTAAACTGAAATACATATTAGTGCTATGCTTTCACTTACCAGCTGTCCATACAGCGTGGCTTCTCTCGGCGATCCATACGAGGTCAGGCTGTCCGGCAGCAAGGATGGCTTGCTTCTCGGCTGGCGGCAACAGCGGCAGGCACCGTTCAGCGAAGTGGGCGACGTGTAAGTCTGCGGCGTCAATTAGCGCCGGCTCGTCGCGAGTCAACTGAAGTTTCTCTAGTAGGTACTTCGCTTCCCTGAACCAAAAATAATGATCTCAAATGTCTTAACAGTTACTCATAAATAAATAGCTCTCGATCACACAGAGTTACCTAAAAGTAAACAACTTCTAACATCTGCAGATGACGTTTATCGAATGTGAGAAAGAACTATGTACTATTTGTAGTCAATAAGGTCGAAAATTCCTTGCACTCGTTTTTCACAATCTCTAGTCTACGCTGCTAAGGCAATTGGTGAACCTAAGTGTATGTACCTGAGCACGTGCACGGCGAGTCTCCTGGGGTACGCTTTGCACTGGCAGAGCATCACCAGCCCGAGAGCTTCCGCACCGCGGATGACTGAAGCGAGCGGCTCCTGCTTAGCTGGGGCACTGCTGGCCACGGGCTCTCCGTTCTTCCAACTTGTAAGCAATTGTAACAGCATACGCAGACCATTCTCCACTAGCTGGGGAGATGTGTCCTGAAGGAAGAAGGGTGAGATAAAACAAACAAGAAAAGATAAAAAAATAAAGATATCTGGGATGATTTTGAAGACCTTAGAGTGGATTTCACCAATAATAGGAAACTATATCAATTAAAATTATCCTTCGTTATGCGATAGTAAACATACGGCCCAAGAAAAAGTACCGTAGGTAAGTAGTAAGTAAGCTCGCTCCGTACATTGGACTCAAATACTCCTATTGGATCGCTAGTACATGTTAATAAATCTGTAAAATGCCATAGTAGAAGAAACCAAGTTACCTGTACTTCTTTAGCTAAGAACTGTGTAAATCCAGCGAGGACGTCTTGACGCCACTCCGGGAAGTCCACGATCAAGGTTTGAAGGCTCTGGAACGAGAGGCCGCGGAGTTCCTCGTCCATGTGCACTGTGAGACGACAGAGCAAGTCCACCAGCTCGCTTGAACCCATACCTTCGGGGATCAGCCTGTAAGTAAATTGCAAAATAGTGGAATGTTGTTCCTACTACGTTCCTATCGACCTATGGGATGCGTTAGTTCAAAAGTTATACAAGTGATATTTACCTTGGTATAGCAGCCACGCATGTTCTGAATAAATCAATCCTCGGTTTCCTTTCTCCAGTATTGATCTCCTGTTCCTTAGTCACATTTTGGGTATTAGTCAGCATAAGAGGTCTACCATAATGAGCATCGAGGGCTCTTAGGATGTCGACCAGTACTCGTCTAACGAATGGGAAGTAGGCGCTCATTCCTATAGACCGTGCTGTCTCATCTGTCAGCATTTTGTTCAAGAAAGTCTTTTTCACCCTTAACGTGTTCCCAGAAGGCAATGTCCCAGATGTTCTTGGCATCGGCGGTTCTCCTTCCTTCTGCTGCAGGCTGTCCGCTACAACTAAGAAGGCTCTGAGGCCTATCGACATTCTTTCTGGCGTTAGGATGATTTTAATCGGCCTCCCTACCATGAGAAGGTCGAAAACTATCTCGCGCATCGCGAAATCTAGTCTTTCTTGGGCAATAAACTGTATAATCTTGACGAAGATGTTAAGAGGCATGTCTCTTGGTACGACGCCTTTAGAGCCTTTTGGGAAGAGCGAGTTGACGATGCTCTGCAATCGTGATTGTGTAGCGGAGTTGCTTTCGCATTTAATTCTTATCATGTAGACCCAGAGCAGACGATACAATGATTCTGTAAGAAATATCGTTTAGCATAAAATTTAAACGGTAAAAGCTACGTTGTATAATCAAATAAATAGCAGGATCGTATAAATACCTAAGGCCACTCTGCACATTTTTGGGTCCCTGTTTTTCAAGTGAGATAAGCACATAGCTAGAAAGCAGTGCCAATTTGCCAGGAAGAATTGTTTCTGCGAGACGCACAGAAGACAAGTCACAAGAGGGAACAGTGCTAGCCGATGCTTTGACTTGGTACTCGCATCCAGGGTGTGGCTGTATAGCATCTCCACGAAATTTTTCAGGCACGGTACATTCACTTCGTTCTTAACCGTCTGTAATACAAAATATTTTATCAGTTTTAAATTTTAAAACTATAATTGTAGTATAATAATAGTGTAATAGTCATAGAATATAGTTAGTAGTTATAATATCACATACCGCAGCGACGGGCACGAGGATCTCAACAAACAGCCCAGCCAGAGCATGTCTAATATCTTTGTCTTTGACCTCAAGAAAATACTGCGCACACTCCTGGAGGAACTGAAATGAGGCCTCGAACTCTTCTATGGGCACCATCTTGACTCGGAAGAACTTCATTCCCATCAGCAAGGATATTATACTCTGTGTGTTATGAGGACTCGGCTCTCGGCTTTTCAGCTCCTATGTAATAAAATATGTTTAATGACGTAACAACGACTTACAAGTAGGAACGCGCAAGGAAATTACCTTTTTAAGTAATCTTATAACCCAGTAATTGAGACCCGAGACGGAGTGCACTGAACATCATTAGGCCCAAGACATACTCACGTGCTAGCCGGTCCGTCTACTGATTAACGAATGAGATTTTGATTTAGAATTGTCTTTCGGTCTTGGGAGTCGGAGAGAGTAAGACGACTATCGCTCCCAGAAAATGACTTTTCTGGGAGCGATGGTCGTCGACTCAAGGAAAGCGCTCTCCAGCTCCAAAGTATAAATTTTAGACGCAACTGAGCAATCGCCAGGATGATGATGATGCAGTTTTTTAGCACACAGACGCTTTACCATATCGTTTTCCTACCCGCATTCCCTATTAATATGGAGTCGGTGCAACATGTGTGCTTTTCCATTCATCTCTGTTGGCAGTCGTCTATCACCACATATTTTCTCTTAAGTCCTCTCCTCCCCTTGGCTGTAAACTTCTATACTTAATGCCTTCCTTATTCCTCGTAACGTGTACACTAAATATGTTCAATAGTATGTCTCTATACGCTGGCTAATGAATTCATATTCAGATAGAGATATTTATATTCTTACGATACCTTAAGATCAGCCGTAAAGCGCTTCTTCACCGAAGCGAAGCGTGACTGCGCTAGAACGGCTATCACTTCAGCGTACAAATCTGCAATCAGGTGGACGTTCGCTGCGTTTGGGTTCGACTGCAGCCTGTAATAAAGATACGTTTAAATACTCATCAATATTTAAAAAAATAATATGTAACAACATTAATTTTTCGACTATGATCCCTGCATACTTCAAAAACAAGTGGATATTCGGATTCTTACATTAGCTTCACTTACCCTTCTTTATAGTTGAAACGCTTGTAAGCCACATTTTCGATGTACTGTACTAAGTCTTCGTGGCCTGGGTGGAAAGGCAACTGCTTGAGCACCTCTATCAGAGCAAGGCAGAAGAGGAATTCGACAGCGAGATCCCGCCTTTCCGCTTGCAATTCTTCGCAACTGCGTTCTACGGTCTCGGTACCAGCGCCGCTACCCGATACTATGTAGATGATACTGAAATAATTGAGAAATAAATATGGTATGCTACATTTCTTCACACGAACATCAATCAAATCTTGCACTTTGGAAACCGGGATCCATTCTTTAACGCTCTCAAAAATTGAGTTCATCTTGGCTACGGGAGGAATTAACAGCCGTCTGAACCCCCATTGCCGCACGGATGGAAGTAGTGCCACTTACGGTTCTTCATGATCACGTTGCCAGAATCGAAACCGCGACCCTGGTAGTAGGCGAATGCTTTACCTTTTGTTCCTAAGGTCCTGATGGGGCTTCTTAGCCTGTTCGCTCAATTGTGGCGAGTCTGCCATCTGTCTTTCGAGCCAGCCAAACAACGCTCTTAATAATGATGGCAGGCAATGTTCGGCTACGGTCCCAAAGGCTTGGAGAATTTGATCTAGTTGAGGATCCTCGCCTCGCTGCAATGTCTTGGCCAGTGGTTTTTCCTGCAAAGAAGACATCACATGAAATTGGAAACTAAAAACATGGCATTGAGAGTTTGAGTGGCGTTTACCTGGTTTAACCAGGGAAGAATTCTGTCACTTGTGAGTGGTACCGACTGGTGGCTGACTGTACGCCACCAGCTACTAGTGGGCTATAAATTGGTCTTCGACTCTTGTTACTGAACCACTAGGGAGCTTAGTATTCTCCACTAATTCCAAATTTCGCAATCCTTATTATGATTATAACAAATTATATAATCTTCATTTCAAACAAACAGAAAGATTACTATTAGAGCTATCAGGATATTTACCATGTATTGTTTTGAGTACGATAACTTTAATAGTAATGTGAATGACCATAAATGTTTAAAACGGAAATATATTTTCCTTGCTTTCCTATTTAAAGGAATATAGCGTTGTCTTTGTCTTTATAGAATACTAGCTGTTGTTCACGGCTCTGCCCGCGTGGAATTCTGATTCCGTTCATAGCTGATAGTAGCGTGATAATTATAATTATAGCCTATGTTGGTACCTGATAATGTAGCATTCTAATGGCGAAAGAATTTTTGAAATCGGTCCAATAGTTCTTGAGAACCGAATTCTTTCCTCTTTATACTACAAACATTATGTTGTTTGCTGTTCAGAAAAAAAATGTTATTGGACTCTTAGTGTTAAGAAATGGTCCCAGTAACAGCACGGAACCATGAAAAGTATCAGTTTGATAACAGAAGTGAAGTTGGCCCCCCCTGTTATGTGTTAACTATCATAGCGAATAGTGGGTGTGCTCACCCCTACCGCGATATAGAGATATAAGTAATATAAGTATACATGAATTATAGGTACCGTACTTATTTATATCAAAATCCGTTCGCGTGTCATACATAGGTACGTAAACTTTCAGTGCCTCAAAGTGTTTGAACTATTCAGTATTCAGTCACTCTAATACCTATACATGAGAATGGACAGTATACAATATTATAATTAGACAGGAGATTCGAACACGCGCTGTTTGAAATGCGCATTTTTAAGAGATTATCTTCCTGATAGTCTGAGGCGTAGTATATGTTGTTAAGAAACACAAGAGACATATATAGAACGAGGACACATTTTGAAAAGATATAATTTGAGTATATGTATAGAGAATTATTCGCATAAATCCCAGTGGTGTACGTTACCCCAGCAAGAAAGTACCTCGTAGAGTGACATGAGTGGCACGTATAATTAGAGCGTTATCAGATATAAATGTGCGCCGCATAAAAAAAATTGTGCGTGTTGTAGTTTTGGAAAAAAAACGGACAAAATGATTTCTGCTGGGGTAACGTTGTTCCAGCAAGAAAATTCTGAACGAATAATCGGAGAGAGAAATATTATGCATGGGCAGAGAGCTTATATTTGTGCTATGATGTGCGCCGAAAATGAAATTTGTGCCTCTTCAGGTTTTCGAGCAATTGCATTTCTTGCTGGAGTAACGTTTCGCATAATCGTGTATCTCTGAAACCATTCTATGTGCGGCTGTGTAGTAAACATATACGAGAATCTCTTAATTTGTGCTTATTTCTGGCAGAATTAGATTTTACAAAACATTTATAGTTTTCAAGTATTTTCGCTTTTTTGAAAATAAAATAAACCTTCGCTGCGCCTACATGATAAAACTTATGAGCTTGCTGAAAACTTTATTCGGTCCTCCTTGGTGTGTATAATAACCATAAATTATTTCAAACGCGTGCATTCACTCGTTATTGAATAATATTACTAAAAGCCAAACCGACGGCACCTTAACTTTGAGGTCGCCGCAAAAGAAAACGGCCTAAGCTAAGATGTATGGGTGTAAGCTAATAAATAGAGCGTCTAGTCAATTAAATTATTGCAAAATATCAGCTTGAAATGTTTCGCATTTAAATTGTTATAAATATAATACTAAACGCCACGACTGATTATCCGACCAAATTAGAATGACTACAAAAAAGCGACGGAATAGTACATATTGATGACCTTCTTTTTTAACGTCTTAATCATAAGCTGTTGTCCGTACAGTCGCGTTCAAACGTTTATTGGCAACGGGAACACCCAACAATTCCGAAATACTTAATTCCGAATTTCAATATTCCGATTTTCAAAATTCCGAATATTATAATTCCTAAGAAACAAAACTCCGAGTATTCAAAAACACGATAGTTATTTATCCGAAAGTTATAAATACGAATGTTCATTCTTCCGAATTTCATTTTTACGAATAATTAAAAATCCGTAGTATTATTGGCCCGAAAAACGTTATTCCGAATTTCAAATTTCCGAAAAATCATTGCTCAAATTGAAAATTTGTATTAAAAATAGGTAAAAGTTAAAATTGATTTGACATGTTGCGCATTTTAGAGTTGATTTTTTATAATAATAAATTAATTTTCTCGCCAATTATTACGTGTAAAAATTAAGCCAAACCCGACTTGCCGTGGTCCTACTGTCGTGGTACTTGTTTGCCGTACACTAGAGTGTTATTTAAAAACCGGAGGCGCGGAGGGAGGGCAGTCCTCACCCGCAGTAACGAAGCTCAGGCGCCCGGGCGAGCTGGAGCGGCTGAGGCTGGTCGCCGGAGGCGACCAGCAAGCCGAAGCTGCGGAAGCGAGCATGGGTGCCCGAACTTTGTTACGCAAGGGCGGAAGGACTGCACATCCCGTAGCGCCGGAGAAGAGCGAAACTAATGCATGCCTGCATGCTTGCCTGCATACATGCTTGCCTGCATGCTTGCTTGCATGCATGTTTGCCTGCATGCTTGCCTGCATGCATGCTTGCCTCCATGCTTGCTTGCATGCTTGCTTGTTACTGAAAGTTGTATGGCAACGTGTATTTTGTAATCATTAGCATAAATAAATTAAAATAATAGTTCAATAATTCTATTTCCTGTTTATCTCGTGTACCCCGAAAATAGCAACTATCCTACTTACCTAATACAGGTTTACAAGGCGCTTGATTGTCGGATTTGTGTTGTTTCGGAGTTTTGATAATCGGAATTCGTATTTATGATATTTCGGATTATTAATAATTCGGAATTGTAATGGTTCGGTATCTTCAAATTCGGAATTTTAATATTCGCAGTTATAATCGTTAGGAATTTTGAAATTCGGGTTTTCAATAAATAGGATTTATGATACATCGGATATCTGACTTTCGGAACTTTGAATGATTCGGAATTATGAAATTCGGAATTTTGAAATTCGTGATTGTAACTTTCGGAATAAGGCTTTTCGTATTTATGTAGTGTACCCATTGGCAACTGTGTGATTTAGTTTTGGAAGCTAATTCAAATATACTATATCAAATGACACACATTTTTAACAATTATTATTTTCATTCTTATATTATAACATCAAATCACAGGTCAATTACCCAAAATAAGAAAACACAAATAGTTAAATCAAATTATTTGTGTACCTAATCAGTGGCGGCTGGTGGGTCATCAAACCGGTGGTGCGCTTTGCTTGCTCAGAAGGTATGTACCTACCTATTAAGATAAGAAATTGCAATACAATAGCAATTTTCTGCCAGAAATAAGCACAAATTAAGAGATTCTCGTATATGTTTACTACTGCACATAGAATGGTTTCAGAGATACACGATTATGCGAAACGTTACTCCAGCAAGAAATGCAATTTCTCGAAAACCTGAAGAGGCACAAATTTCATTTTCGGCGCACATCATAGCACAAATATAAGCTCTCTGCCCATGCATAATATTTCTCTCTCCGATTATTCGTTTAGAATTTTCTTGCTGGAACAACGTTACCCCAGCAGAAATCATTTTCTCCGTTTTTTTCCAAAACTACAACACGCACAAATTTTTTTATGCGGCGCACATTTATAGCATATAACGCTCTAATTATACGTGCCACTCATGTCACTCTACGAGGTACTATCTTGCTGGGGTAACGTACACATCCCTGTGGAGTAGAATACCCACCATTACCAAGATTTCCTTTCGCGTAAAGATAAGCATCAACAAGTCAAAGGGGGTAAATAAAAATATATACTATAATTTATTTGACTGTAAATTTCCAAATTAACAAGCTATAGGAAATTTCTGAGAATGGAAACTATTAACCATTTGCTAATTTCGCAATAGAATCCTGAGTGTGATGAATGAGAGTCACCGGGTTGATAGATCTATCAATACAAAGGTTGAGCACACAAAGGATTTCTTTTTCAGAGACTGATCAACTTACGAAGAATGCTTCCTGATATCAGTAAAGAAGTAGAGTTTTGTAAATTGATAGAAATGCATTAATTGATTGGATTATAAGTTGTTAACCATCGTTAGTATTTCACACCTGATCACGGAATTTATTTCAGTATAAAATAAGAAGTTTTCGGTCTATGTACAAAACTTCAAAAACCATTTGAAGTACTCAGGTACTAAAAAGTTAAATAGAGTCAAAACTGCAAAAAAGAGAGCCAATGGAGCCGCTTCGAGCAGTGTCTAAGAGAAACCTCAATCAGCAGTAGCGTTTGCACCCGAAGCTGGCACCTTAGTGCCCAGGGTCCGCTTAGTCCGCCTCCTTTTGATTTAGCACGGCTTTAATGGTAGCAATTGACTGGGCTCCCAACGCCCAAAGGAAAGACGGCGCCATAAGTTTATTTGCCAATCAGCAGGTTTATTGGCAATTATTAATTGCAGCGGCGTACACTCCGTATCATTGGGAATTCTGAGGTTACTACACCTTAGAACCTCTGCAGTTTAGTAGAGACGTCGCGTCTTTGGCTAAATTTCACTACGTCTATCACGGCGAGTGTTCTGATGAACTCTTTCAAATAATTCCACCCTCTCCCTTCCCATACAGAGCAATGCGGGCTGGATTACTATGTCACCCACATACATTAGGCACAAACAATACCGTCTCTAACCAAATGTATTTAATTTCATTGTCACACGATAAAGAACTGAAATGGTATTCAGGCTGCAGAGCATGTTAATTCTAATGCTAGGTTGTCCTTTGACACGGCTGTGGAGCGTGACCGCCACTGAAGTGATACAAGCAGGAATCGTATGTCACAGAGATGAATATGCTGTGGTGAATGTACGTAGTGTAGTGTACCAGACTACGTGGGTAAGAAATGTCTGGCAATATCGCCCGCTGGGTCCCGATTGGAGGGGTAGACGTTGAAATCGTTGAAGGTAACATGCAAGCCACTGGTATCATTACCAGAGGTGCCGAGGGCCACGCAAAGTGAAGGAGGAAAAGCTGTACACGACGGTATTTCCGTCTTAATCAAGCAGTCCGACTAGGGAAGTACCTCCGTCCTACAGAATACCGCGGCTAAATAACCTCGTGTTGTATTCCTGGAGTTGAGTAGGTAGGGTAGCCAGAGCACACTGGAGAGCTTTTATGCTATCAGTGGGAAGACATAAGACTTGTCGTACTTATCTGCTGCGCTGATGGCACACAATCTCACTGTTCTTACAGGGTCGGCAGCATGAGTTTGACTCCTGTGGTGTTGCATTCATCCATAGGTCAAGGTAACCACTTTCCATCAGGTGGGCCGTGAGCTTGTCTGCGACCAAAGTAGTATAAAAAATAATCGGACTGCCTGCTCCGATGTCTGAATATAAAAAGGACACAAACATGATAAACATAACATAACATAAACTCACGCCTATATCCCCGAAGGGGTAGGCAGAGGTGCTAGCACCCACATTTCGCCGTTTATGTTTAGGTCCCAATGTAATATCACCAAACATGATATCATAAAAAAATATTAAGCTAGCTTACGTAGCTGGTGGTTAGCTAGCTTGAACACCCAGGGTAATGAACATAGATATACTAACCTTAAAGTTACACCAGCAAAAGCTCCATATTCCTCCCCTCTTCCCCCGGGATAACACTTGCGAGTGTTATCCCATCTTTACAATTTTCATTATATATCAAAACGTAATTCGAAATACAGAAGACTAACAGAAAGCACTCCTTTCTTGAAAACACCATAGAAAAATTCGAACGTGTAAACAATATAGGTCTTATATCTATAGGTATGAATATGAAAACGTAAAAAACTATTTCCCGACATGGTACTCTATGCAGCAACTTTGCGCATATGGTTCATCGGATGTCGTTGGCTCACATTTATACCGATAGCTGAAGCCTACTGAATAATGTATGTATGAGGTACGGTCGGGGTACGAAAATCGGGTGTCGTCGTCTGTTTTTGATTTCATCTACACTAATATTATAAAGAGGAAAGATTTGTTTTTTTTTTTGTTTGTTTGTAACAAATAGGCTCCGAAACTACTGGACTGATTTCAATAATTCTTTCACCTATAGAAAGCTACATTATCTGTGAGTAACATAGGCTATATAACATCACGCTACCACTAGAGAGAGCGGAGCAGTGAGCATAAATGTCAATAAATCGGACAGAATTCCATACATTCTTTACTAAAGAGGAAAGATTTGTATTTTTGTGTTCGAGTAAACTCAAGAACTACTGAACCGATTTCAAAAATTCTTTTACCATTAGAAAGCTGCACTATCACTGACTAACATAGGGTATATTACATTGTCAACAAAATTAGGGATCCTTACTAAAATTTCAATAATGTAACCCAAGGTGTAAAAAAATGACCTAAAAAATTCCTAACATCGCGTACGCTGCGAAAACTATTGAATATATAACAACATAATGTACTGTGGAAATGAATAACTTAAAAATGTCTATATAAAAGCCCGCGATAGCTTATATCTATCTAATAAGGGTAGCCCACAGTAACCATATTTATCTTTTACAAATTACAAAAAAAAATATGTGTCATTTTCGAAGCTATTTTTAACAATAAAGTGTTATTCTTTATCCAATTAAATACGTTAGCTACGTTGTACATTTAATGTAGATCAAAATTGCCACTAACACTATATAATTATAACGAATAATGTAAGAGTTATCGCAATATGAAAAAATATTAAAGTGAAATAAATTCAAGCGACCGATCAAAGTCAGACCACGGAATCTATATCTTAGTATTAATTCTTATTTAAATAAATTATTTGGTATTAAAGATTGGTTCAATACCTGTTGATTACTTTTTGAATTATTGAAATCGGACGTTCTATACAAAAGATATTACGAAATTACAAATGTCAATGAATCCTGTAGATTCCCATACATTTTTGAAAACTATTTAATTAAATTACGGGCATGGGCTAAAAGGGTGCAATGGGCGTTCGAAGTATGTCACGAGCGAAGACGGGGAGGGTCAGCTGAACAGAAGATAACACGGGAACGGGATCCGAATGCGGGGTCGGAACCTCCATACGAAACACTATGGGCAACGGAGGCGGTAGCGGCTCTCACCCAGGGGAGGTGCTGCCGCCTACGGCAAATACCTGCCGCAACGGGAGCGGCTCTGTAGAGGGCTGCTCAGAGGCTTCCCACATGCCCCTCTGACTACCAGAGGGAACAGTGGATGGAGAGCAGGCCAGGGGAGGGCTCCAACTATTAGGTAATCTATGACCGAGCGCAGGCGTGAGGATTACAGGTGTGGCCGCCTGTCACCCCTTCACACCCGCCTCCTCCCTTTCCGGGATTCGATAGGGACTGTCCTGAGGGGGGCCATCTTAAAATTGTAGATGGCCCAGGGTGTGCCAGGAGCGCGCAATATGTCCTAGGCAATCTTACACCAAGTCCAACATAATCACTGCTGATGGTCGACGGGGGGTGGTATCCGAGGGAACTTAAGCACGAAAAAAGGGTTGGAACTGATTCCGAATTCCACGCGGGCGGAGCCGTGGGCAACAGCTAGTTGCTTAATATAGTCACTAGCAAGCATTGGCGGACTCGCGCGCGTTGATGTCGGTTATCGCGACCAAACTGTCCATTCCCAGATAATCTACCTAGATACGTACCAAATTGCATCAAAATTGATTTAGCGGTGTACTTTCGCACAGACAGACAGAGTTACTTTTGCATTAACTATAATACATATTTCGTTAGACTGGTATTAGTATGGATGAATTCAGGTACACTGACTCATTCACTGCAAATGTAACTTTGTAATCCTTTATATTTATTAGCGATTACAAAGTTATTTATGCAGTTGAGACTGAAATTGTAGAATATTTTAATTTTCTTTTGATTTGTACACTAAACACTACTTGTTTTCTAAATTTGAGGCTTCTATGTCTGCTAGAAGTGCCTTAGAGTTTTGATGAACGGTCAGTCAGTCAGTGAGAGACAAAACTACAAACTTTGACTAAAGTATAGTTAAAATCTCGCTGCAGACTCGGTCATAAATCATTCGAGTGTTTCGCTGTCTTACAGTAGTGTAAAACCTTATAAACGTGTTTTATTGTAAATCGACAGGTGAGCATTCTACCACTGAACCACAGATGCCGTCGGTCAACTAGCGCACATCCCTACGCCGATTATGATTTATGACCAAGTCTGCAGCGAGATTTTAACTATACTTTAGTCAAAGTTTGTAGTTTTGTCGAGATTTTAACTATACTATAGTTATAATTCCTAAACTACTGGTTCAAATTGAATGAAATTTGAAATATAAGTGTTTTTACAGTGCCTACTTGGTAACCGAAGATTCAGGATTCTAAGTTTATCCACAACGAAGTTATAGGGGGTCGAAAATGGCCTAAAGCGCTTCGAGAATATAGTGTTACGGACGTGCCGCCTTTTTTTGCTCGACTTGGCGGGGGCACTGCCGTTCCTCCAGATAACGGTAAGTAGGACCCAAATCATCATTGTCGAAATGTGGATGTTAATATTATCTTTATCTATCCATATCTATCCATACACAGTTGTGAATATTTACGAAATGTGTTTACAGAATCAGTTACAAAATGTACATTCTAGAATAGAATAGGTACATCACAATATTTCTTATTACTTACTATACTAGTAATCAATACAATCTTCTCCAAGGTTGTCTGTCTGCCAGCTGTACACGTTGGACCAACGTAAGTCAATATGCGCCACAGTAGGTATACTTAAAAATAGTTTGACTTTTTTTTCGCTGACTGTACCAACAGGCCTTCTACCATTTTAGTGCAGTATAGATGATGAAATCTCTAGTCGATTAAAATACAAAACAAAGTTCGTTCGACGAAGTCGTTTCAATTTTCATACATTTTCCAAACTATGTCAAGTAAATTCAAATTTATTAATAGTTAAAATATTCCTGTTTCATATGGAACGGAGAGAGTTCTAGTCGAACCATAGACTATGGACTCGTATGAACTCGAAAGTTTGGAACTATAATAAAATCATTTTAAAAGGCCACTTTTGACATAAGCTTCATAGTGAGGTGACATGTTTAAAAACCTCTGTTGGATAAATCGATAAAAATTTCAAACATCTCTGAATCGAATAAACTGAAATTTATTCCTAAAAATATTTATAGAATAAATACTATAATTTTAATTGAACATTAAAATTCAAATTAAAAATTGATACAAATCCGCCTTTTATTTTTTTTCTATCGTGTCATAAATTTAGGAAACAAAACAATAGGACACGTGTACATTATATCCGGTAAATTTACACAATCCAAGGTTATAATAATTCATACCCACCTGAAATCACAAATAATCGAATCACTTTTACCTAGGACACCAGTGAGAGGTCAGTTTCTATAGCATTAGGAATAGAATTCTAAAAGAAAAATATGGACCCCCTGGCTAAACAAGAATATCCTACACGGAAAATCTATCGGGTTCCTTAAATGAAGCAGGTTATTTTCTGGTTGTCAGTTATCTCTGCCAAAGGTTTTGAAATCAATTGGCTTTAGATACAAACAATCTGACAAGCGGTAAATCCTACTGAAACGCTACGATATTATTTTGAAGAGAGTTCAGTTGATTAGGTACCAGATATTACGTCATGTACCTAATCAAAATTCTCTAGATATATAGATGTCGCAGCCAACTAGCTTAATAAGCCGTTCAATTAACCGCATAGGCTCCTTACGAAACAGCACCGTTCAACTACGGGCTATATGATATTAAGCCTTTGATCAGACGGCTAGGCTAATAGCTAGGCAAATTACTTGTTTCTGCATGGTTATAACCACGAAGGCTGATGCGCTTTAGAACTAACATACGAATGGCCTAAACATTAGCTAGTCAGTTTATTAAATACTAGCTGACCCGTGCCCACTTCGTTGGGCATAATGTTAATAATCCTTTTTTAATACAGAAAACTCATGCCGTCGCGGATTTTCAGTGGGGTGTAAGATTGCCTAGGGCATATTGCGCGCTCCCCCTGGGCCATCTACAATTTTAAGATGGTCCCTATCAAATCCGGGAAAGGGGGGAGGCGGGCGTGAAGGGTTGACAGGCGGCCAGCACACCTGTTATCCTCACACCTGCGCTCGGTGACCAACCCTCCCCTTGCCTGCTCTCTACTGTAACCTCTGGTAGTCAGAGCTGGTAGTCAGAGGGGCACGTGGGAAGCCTCTGAGCAGCCCTCTACTGAGCCGCTCACGTTGCGACAGGTATTTGCCGTACGCGGCAGCGCCTCCCCTGGGTGAGAGGCGCTACCGCCTGCGTTGCCCATGGTGTTTCACATTTCCCCCCAAGTTCCGACCCCGCATTCGGATCCCGTACCCGTTGCATCTTCTGTTCAGCTGACCCTCCCCGTTTTCGCTCGTGACATACTGCGAACGCCTGTTGCACCCTGTAGTCCATACCCGTTTAATATTGCGATAACTCTTAAACTATTCGTTGTAATTATATAGTGTAAATGGCAATTTTGATCTACATTATATGTACAACGTATCTAACCTATTTAAATGGAAGGAATAACACTGTATTGTTAAAAATAGCTTCGAAAATTACTCATATTTTTGTTGTAAGTTGTAAAAGATAAAAATGGTTATTGTGGGCTACCCTTATTAGATAGACATATGCTATCGCGGGCTTTTATGTAGACGTTTTTAAGTTATACATTTCCACAGTACATTATTTTGTTATATATTCAATAGTGTTCGCAGCGCACGCAATGTAAGGAATTTTTTAGGTAATTTTTTTACACCTTGGATTACATTATTGAAGTTTTAGTAAGGATCCCTATTTTTTTTTGAAAATTTAATACAGCCTATGTTAGTCAATGATAGTGCAGCTTTCTAATGGTAAAAAAAATTTTCAAATCGGTTCAGTAGTTCTTGAGTTTACTCGAATACAAAAATACTATTAGTAAAGATGTATGGAAATCTGCCCGATTTATTGACATTTATGCTCACTGCTCCGCTCCCTTTTGTAGTAGCGTGATGTTATATAGCCTATGACACTCAGCAATAATGTGGCTTTCTATTCTAAAAATAATAATAAAAATAATAAATAAAAATTCTATTTTTAAAATCGGTTCTGTAGATCCCGAGATTACCCATTACAATTTAACAAACACACAAACTTTACCTCTTTATAATATTAGTATAGATAGTATAGAAGTATAGATTGTAATAAGCGCTAGAGCTGAATATCATTCAGGCCGTTAATGGAACGGCGCCGTTTAGTTAACAGGCTAGGCGGTTAATTGGACGACCGGTTACGCTAGTGGCTGCAACATAGACACAGCAATAACAAAATACATCAATACAGTAAGTAAGTTAATGTCAATATTTTTCTTTAAACTGTAAATATTTGCATGTTATGGGATGTATGTATGTATCAATTTGTACCCAAGTAGATCTTTTTTACGCCGTGTTGTAGTGTTATTAACTGTGTCTATAGAGTTTATATATAGTCTAAGTATTAAAATATTTATTTTAATTATTATCATCAGAGCATCAAACCCGGTTGCATTCCTATTTTGGGATTTGGGAGCCCAGAGTCCCTTCTTTTTCGGTTAATTTTTCTGTCTGGGAAATTCTGGGCATAATGGTTGCACCTGGGTCTCGTCCGTCAATCAGCAGAGGTACCAGCTTATCCGGTTGGATCCCGAAGATCTTTACCCCATACACCTAAAGTATTTATTTTAATTCTAGTTACACATGCTTCATTAACTGTCACTGCCAAAGATGAAGATGTGTCGAAGTGTTAATTTTATACTAGCTGCTGTCCGCGGCTCCACTTGCGTGGATGTGTTTTGTCGTGACAGACAACTAATTTACAATTTTATAATGGTATAGACTAGCAACCCGCTCTACTTATTACGCAAAAAACAGTATCCTAAGCAAAGGAATAATCAGGAGAAGATAACCGAGCGAAAAGGGCAGTTTCGACAAATATCACGTACCTAACTGCTAAAATTGTCTAAATAGTTATAATAGTTACCAGTGGTTCGGCCATCACAGCTTCCATTTTCCTCTCTGCTTGTACTGTGAACTCCGTGAAGAGCAGTCGCATTACAAACTCGCCGGGTCGCAGATCTGAATCAGGTGCAGCCATCACAGGCCCTTTGTGAGCCCCCCATGGCAGCATCGACCCTTATAAAAACCATTCGAGACACAAATGAGAAGATCACACATTTGAAAGATCTAATTTATTTTAAGACTCGTATTTATAATTTACTTTAGAGCCAAACAATAGACTAGACATCCCTCCTATGCGCGAGACAGTTGACGTAGTATGAACAGGAAGAAATTGGTTTAATAGACCAATCAATGATTTCAATCAAGGTATATTGTATATACAGCGCATGCAAAATGAGCACGGAGATGACGCTTGCGCATAGATAACGATCTGGAGAATACTGGTATATCTATATACAATGTAGGTATACATTACATATATTCAAAATATAGCATTCGATGTTAGTAATAAAGTACCTAGTCGTCATATTTTCACCAAGAGTGTTTATACATAATGTAGTATCCCGAAACTCTAACAGAAACAGGAGATATTCAGACAAAGCTAAGGCGAAGTGTGGTCGGAGTTAGGATTTACATATTATTACAAATTTTGAACATTAGCTACGAGGTCGCAGACAGAATCACATTACGAAATGTGTCCTTTTCAGCGAGGCAATGGAATAGGTGCCTGGAATATAAATTGTAGTCTTGAAAGTAAATTGATATATTATGACCGCCACTATGACCATGATGGAAAAATTTCCTATCATTATCGTCATAGTGATGACCTCAGTCACATCCGTAACTTTAATTTTTTAATGATTTGTCCATATCTTTGGGTGAGAATAGAATCCTCTCCACAAGCAATTTAACGTAATTTAATAAGTTAACAGGAATACTATCGTGCATAAAATCTCCACGGATACGTCCCCGCCGGAGCCGGTGGAAGAGGTTATGTCGGACTCGAACCGACTAAAATGCACGACGTCTGTGGGCCGTCGATTGCCGGATGTGAGATTATCGTAGAAATATTTCTCGTACCTCGGCCGAAGTTAGCCCTAAGTAATTTCGGTTGCTATCTTAAGTAAATTATAGACCTTACAAAGTTGCTAACTTCACCATACCTCTAGATGAAACGAAAGTAGTGACGCTTGTGCCAACTGTTCTCCAGTCGCTAGACACCGTAGATAATGGTCTTTCGTGTTGTATTTGCGTGTGTTCCGTGGACGAAGCATCGCTCTGAACAGTAGCCTGATCTATGTCATGACGAGCTTCCGACACTACGCTGCCCTCTGACTCCGCCTCACTTGATACCATTGACGATGGAGCCTCTTCCATACCTGAAGCTGAGAATTATGAGTTTAACATTAAATAAATGGCAAAAATGTATTAACGACTTCTTTTTCCTTGTGGTAAACTCCATGAGTACAACGAACGGGCTCTGTCGGAGTTGAACCGATTAAAACTACAAGGTGTCTCCGACATCAGAGTTATTGGTGCGAGAGGTGGTATACACGTGGAAAGTGCCAGGAAATAAGGGCGTTACCACTTCCGTTGCCAAGGGCAAATCATGGGGAGGTTTTACTAGCCTAGACTCCGAGAATGCCCATCCCATCTCAAAAATAAATTTGGTGAAATAGATTAAGCGGATCCGAGAGTCCGTACGTATATTGGATTATGCGGATCGCAGGAGGCATTGCGGTCCAGCATCCGTCCAGCTTTCGGTCTACTTGTTAGCGAAATATGCTTGTTAATGGGGCTCTTGTATCATAATGTATGTTACCGTTAATGTGAATAAATCACATCAACTAGGTACTCTGCAGATTCTCTGGTTGTGTCAGTTAAAGTGGGAAAATGATTGAGTCCTTATAATAACTAGGCAATCTGCAGACTACCTAGGTAATCTGCAGACTAACGACCAGGCATACGGTAAATTGCACTTTTTATATATAAGACAAGTCAATTTGACTTTATCTCGCCTGATGGTAATGAAAAAATGATGGAATAAAACATTATCTTTTTAGTCATAAAGTATTGTGTCCGCACGGGAGCGAGCGTAGCGAGCTCGTGGACACTGTTTGTTTGTTTTTAAAGTATCTTTATTGACAGAATTTAGGAGATACAAAGTAATAGTGTACATAACATCCTATTAATTCATAGTAATAAATTAAATACATACGTTTTACAGGTTTCAAAAAAATCCTTTTACAAAAACTGTTTTCTGCAAAATAGATACAAACCTGATACATAACTATTTAAATCTTTACACTCTTAGTATAAAACATAGATTTAAGTCACTGTATGCTTAGTTGTCGCACTACAATTTTTAAAATAACATTGGAAAAAGTTATATAATTTACTAACCACTGTGGGGGTAGTTATAAAAGAATGGCGGTTCACACTAGCAACAAGAATGCACAATTTGTGATGGTCCTGCGGTCGAGCGCGCGCCGAAGGCCGGCCACACGCTCGCCACACTGTGCCATATATTAATGAGAATACGGGAGAGTATCGCGCGCGCGTCACCGGCTGGCAACTCGCACCCACGCGCAAAATGATCACCAAGCACTTTTAACTATTCTTCAGCTAAGAATAAGTGATGTGGTAATTTGTACCGTTTATATTTATCGATATACGATAAATTTTGTTTACGTGTCCTGCATATAGTATTAATCAGTTTGTTTTTACTATTAGGGTTATTACATAAATAAAATCTTTTGGATAATTTGTAAATATACGAATTTAGAGTGGGAAGACCAATTTTTTCATGTAGTTTTTTAATATTAGTATACGGGCGAGTGTTAAAGGAGCATTTGACCGCTTTATTTTGAATTATTTGCAATTTATTTAAGTTTGTGGCACATGTGCTACTCCACACAGGACATGAGTATGTGAGACAGGGCCGGACTAGGGTGCAATAAATGCGTAGTTTGGTAGAACTACTTAGGCACGACCGTCTATTCAAGATTGGGCTCAGTGCGTTTAAAGCCTTGACCCCTTAGAGTATACATTGCTATATATAATGTATACTCTAAGCTTGACCCCTTTTAAGCACAGTTTAGACGTGTTTTCGGTCCAATTCATCTTGCTATCTAGTATAAGGCCTAAGTATTTGACAGACTTGTTCCAAGGAATGCTGAAGCCATCAATCTGAATTCTTCTCACGGGGAGAGAGCGTTCTCTGGTAAATTTGATAGACAGGCGATGAGAGATGGATATTGTTATTTAAAAGTTGACGAAACTTCGTCCAGTCAGCTTTGGAATAATTAAATTTAACAATCGGTTTATGAGAGATTCTGGCGGTGAGGTTTGCAAAAACTGGGAAGTGGTTAGAAGATAATGCAGGTATTGTGACTATAGTATCTAAAAAGTCAAAGTTCTTGGAGAGTAGCAGGTCCGGATTACTAGGTGATAAGTCAGCTCGGTAATGAATTAAGGTTGGATCTAACGGGCAATGAACAAGAAAGTCACTGTCCAGCATGTGGTCATATAAGATTAGACCGCGAGAGTTTAGTGGACCAGTAGGGGTGTTTGGCATTAAAGTCACCCATGACTACTACTTGATTGCCAGTTCCCATTAGTAGATTTAGGTCCCTGGTAAGTAGTGGCTTGTTGGGAGATTGGTATGCTGATATTAATACATATTTCTATTTCCGTGTATATTGAGAGAGACACCAATAGCTTCAATATTCACTGTGGATGGGGTAGGTATAAGTTCACTCGGATGAGGTCTGCTCTGACAAGAATAGCTACGCCTCGGCCAGTGCCACTGAAATGTTTATCTTGACGGTAGCAAGCAAAACCCTGGATATGCAGATTGAGGCGCTTAGTTAAGAGTGTTTCGCATATGGCAATTACGTCAATATTCAACTCACCTACTAAATTTGTAAGTTCCCGCTGCTTGTGTTGAACGCCGTCTGCGTTCCAGTATAGCATTCTAAGACCAAAAGTTTTATCAGACATATTGGCCCAAGTGAGTTAGTATCAATATAACCTTTTCCATAAAAGTGTTACAATTTGAAAATTCATTTTTGATAGACTTGATTGTATTTAAGATTTCTAACATTTCAGCCGTAACTAGATCAGGATTATGTGTTTTCTCGATGGGATTTCGAGCTGGTGGAATGCGCTCAGCTTGTTCTTCAGTAGGAGTAACTATGCTCAGGCTGCGGCTCACTAGTGGCTTGCTGGTAGGCTGGTTGCGAGGTAGGTAGTTTACAACAGTCCTTGGAGTAACGGTGGAATGACGATTACTTGACGCAGCTACTACGGCACGGGTAAATTTGCTGTTATTCATATTGCCTGAGGCAGCTGGTTCGATGATGGTAGTAATTGTCTTACGTACGGCTTCGCGTTTTGACTGTATGCAATCAAGGTACTTAACTCTTTCAGCGCATTTTGAATAGTTGGCAGGGTGGGCCATGTTGCAGTTGCAACAGCGCGCAGGCTCATCTCTATTTTTCTTTGGGCATTCCCAGGTAGGGTGGTCGAGGGCACATTTTACACATTTTGCCGGCATGTTGCAGTTTTTAGAGGCATGTCCAAAGCCTTGACAGCGGAAGCATTGGGTACCTACTTTATTTTAGGCTTATATCTCTCAATGCTTATGACACAATTGGCAAGATATCGTACTTGCTTAAACTTGCCCATATCAGTGCCACTAGGGAACTGGACAAGAAGTGGAGGGCATTCAGTTGGGTTCTTGGTCTTTAATTCTATTGTCGTAGTTCCAGGAAATCCCATCACGGATAATTCAGCTGGTACATCTTCTTGAAGAAGTTTAGGAAGTCCTTTGATAACAGCCTTCGGTAGCTTTTCATCCTTGCGCGAGAAAGTGTGAAAAGCAACCTTTTCCTTTAAAAGTCCTTCTTTTAGTAGCTGATGACCTTTGGCGGAGTAACATTTTACTTTCACTCTGTTACGTCCTCTGAATTGGAGATGAAAGCTGTTTTCGTACTTTTCGATGGTCTCCTTAATATTTTTGAAGCTCCAGTCGCCTAGAAGCTCTATCAATATTGGTGGGATTTGGCCTACTTGCCTTTTCTTCGACGCTTTCTTGAATGACGCTACAGCTGGGTCATCCACTTGTGCTTCGTCCAAGTCAACCGCTAGAGATCCAAATCGGTTAGATGTGCTTATTGGTTTGCTCACAGGAAATTTCTTCAGCTTTGATTGACTCCATAAAGTCTCTTCGGCCGGTCGCTTGCTTGCCAGGCTCTCGTTAGACGAAGTCCTCAGCAGGTATTGCTCCATGGTATTGTCGATAACTGGACTATCGACTCTAGCCACAACCCTATGTTTGCGATTCATTTGACACTCGCTGAGCACGCACGGTAACGTGGGCGCGCGTGCTCCCCGCGCGGGCCGCGGAGAGAGTGACACTGGACACTGCGCGTTTCCTTGTGATAATGCACAAAAAATAGGAGCCGTCGACGTCGTCGCTTAGCTTCGGGAATAGGAGGCGCGGAAGAGCGGGTGAGTGGAACAAAAGTATTTCGTTAACAGTTACTTACCTACCATTCGTTACTATGCAAACTAACAAGGTAAAATGTAAATATGAGATTTTATTAACTAAAATTTTACACTATAATTGATCGTATTAGATAATCAGCAGACTATCTAATACGACATGCATATACTCACGCCTGTAAATCCCCGAAGAGGTAGGCAGAGGTGATTAAACACCCACATTTCGCCAACTATGAGTTTCGGTCCCACGTAATAGGGGCGAGCCTGTTGACGTCTAGCGGGCACTTTGTCATGGGCTGTATGTTTACTGTCGGATGGAAAACAGCCCTAACTGTTGACAGTAAACTCTTCTCTTAGTCACCATTTACGACACCCACAGGAAGAAATGGGGTGATCCTATTCTACTCCACCGAGAACCAACACGATGAGATGAAGTGCACATTAACGCATTCTAACGGTAACATATACAATAAGTACTATAGCTACTAACCTGATGTATCTTCAGGATGTCCTTCGGAGGGGTTCGTGCTAATTGATTCAGCATCTTCAGATATCATTTTGGAATATTTCCTCGTACTCTTCTATATTACTGTGAAACAACAATGCAAGTAATGAAGAAAATTTAGTTCTAATCAGGCGCGGTCGCAGCTTGAAGTTTTGGGGGGGTCACTTCGGAAATTCCTTAAGAAATTTAACCCCCTCTCCCCTCGTACTGGGACTTTTCAATATGACGTGCATGGTTTTGGGGGGGGGGGGGGGGGGGTCATGTCCCATGTGGCCCCCCCCCCTCGCGGACCGCGCCTGGTTCTAATTTTATTTCCATTCTCAACATTGACTAATGTAATACGAGTAAGTATATCGAATTTATGGCCAATAGTTAAAAAAGGGCTAATCGGTATTTTTCTTCCAATCCTATTTCAATTTTGAAATCGTGATAGGTATTTCCTAAATGGTGATCCGTACAAAAAAAAAGTAGGTATGATACCCATCTTGTAGGTAATATATAATATGACCTACGAGTACAACTTTGTCTAACCTACTTTTGCGATAACATTTGCTGTTTAAATGGCGAGATTTTAATATAAGTATTTGACCTTTTGATATTTATTTAATTATGGTGTATTTAAGACACCCACCAATTCTCAGCTCAATGCGAATATATGCAAGGTCAAATCTTTATATTGACTGGATTATTAAACATTTTTGTGCGAACTGAGATTAGACTAAAAACAAACCAATACCTGATTGTATTTTTATGAGCATTACCATACAGTACCAATTCCTATTTTCAGTCAATTCATGATTGAATATAAATTCAATCACTTCAGTGATGTTTAAGATTACGAGAAATTAGCCTTCAATGTTTTACTGTAAAGAGCCAGGGCTAATAATGAACAATATTTAAAATCAAATACTATGGCCCATATGATTGTAAGATGTCACCACTATAAGTGAGGGCCTGTGAGGCGTAGCGATAAAGCGATTGGCTGCTACATCAAAGGTCATGGGATCAATGCCCGCTCAGTGCAAGTATTTATATGCATGAATATATCTATTCACATTGGTCTGGGTGTTTCTACATAGTTGTTCATGTAAGTGTAGTACTAGTAACTAATAAAATTCAAGTCAAGGACAAAGATGATCTCTTCATAATTACTCCTTGTGAGGAACATACCGCTGTGCCAAACTTTTATTGGAGCTATGGCACCTGATGGAGACCTTTATCGACATCACCTATACACATAACCAGGTTTTTCAGGCCACAAGGCAATCTCACTTGCTAGCTGACCTGTTGGTTAACGGACGAGACTGGGCAGGCTGTCCGTTTGTGGAGGAGGGGGGGGTGGGGGGTTGTCAGTCAGAAGACAGTTCCAAGACAGTTTAGCTTTTCCCCACACTTAACCTCATTATTAAATCATAAATACAAATACTAATTACCTTTAATTACTTTACTGGTGACAATCATCTTCTCTCGTTATTCCTAGAACAATATACTTTATTTGTCTTATCTTGTGAAGTTAAAATTGAGACTGTACAACACTTTTATAAATGTGGTGATAATGAAAGTATGTATGCTGAACTGTTGGGAATAAAACATAAAAATAAATATATAATATACAACACAGCAATACATAGCAATGAACAAAATGTATTTGCGCAGCCCGCATAGCAGCAAAAGCCTCAATTACTCAAATTCAGATTACATTTTGGTAAAGCTGCCACCCCTGGACTTGTTCTAGTCTGCAAATTATCAAGAAATGATGTAAAATGTTCTCAAAAAATTAAGAACCTGAACACTATGTATGATGCTGATGCTGGCAGCCTTACCCTATGTGTGACAATACCAATGCCATTACAAGTGCACTAATAAGCATTAGTGAGTGAAATAATGGAACATGGTTGTTGTCAAATGATATGAATACATAAGTCCTATTATTTCAAATTGTTGTATATCATCATCAACATAATTTCAGCAATAAGACATTCAATGCTAAACATAAGCCTCTTAAAGCATAGGCATAGACCTTTGAAGGATCCCAAATTTAAATTAAAAGTATCCCCAGAGGCACCTCTGTGGAAATAAAACTGACCACAGTCTGCTTACCATCAGTCAGACCCCTTGCTGCTTGAATGTCTACTTTGAAAGTATAAAAAAACTAGCAAACATTTTTCACATACCACTGTTAGTGTCCATTTTATGGATATACATTAGGTACTGACAACCATTTACATTCTGTTTCATGGTTAAACAACAATCGCTGTACTGTTTAGCTATAGTATTGGTGAACAGATAAATATAGAAGTATAAAAACAAAATATCGCAAGCAAATTTCTATCCCAACTAGATCAGAGCTAGAGCAAAGGATGATGAAATACAACGAGTAGGCAGTGCACAATGTACAGTCATAAGCATAATTAAATAACATGCTAACACACAACTAAATTTACAGACTGAGAAGTACTTTTCTCTCACATAAGATGGTATTTTTCATTACCTTTGTGAGAGTACTAAGGGTAGCTTTTCTTTTCCATCCCTTTGCTTTTCTTCCCATTTTACTCCCTAGCACATATAATGCAATATGTTTGCATAAAATGTATGCCAGCAAATAGAAATCTTCAAGCATGAACTAAATCTATTTGTAAATAAACGATTTGGTACATTCCTGATCCAAATAGGAATAAATCAATCAAATTAGAGACTAGGTATATGATTTCAATTGTATGAGTGGAAGGCATGCAAATACTTTTCGAGGTAATTAAAATCGTAAGAGAGAAAAAGATAAAAAAAAAATACATTTTTTAAATAGTAGGTATTCTGTGACATGCTATGAAAGAACATGTGTAGATGACATTATATTCAGAAAAGAAAACTAACAAGCTCAGCATGTTATATTTTAATTGTGAAAACTCTTTATTAAATCAAAATAACCTAACAATGTTATCAATATCTTAGAAAGAGCTTTTACAATTTGGTATAAAATCATAATCATAATCACATTTAAAAAAAAAAAAAGAAGAAAAATACAGATTTGGGCGGAGCTAGGATGGCTGCTCTAGTCAGCACTCTTCACACACAGTGGTCTAAAAAGAGGAAAAGGTGCTGACAAAAGAGTCTCCTTTCCATTCAATTCCAAATATGGATTTAACTATGAAATATATCTATATAAAATATAACAAATAACACTTGCAAGAACTACCAAATTCCTGTGTGTTTCTCTAAATAAACTATGAAAATCAAGCAAATTAACAATCAGCACTTTTTTTACTCACATCATTCAATAACATATTTATAGAAACCTCAAGCAGAAAATCATCATATAGAGCCATATAAGTTAGTAACTCGAATGTATTAAATGTATAATTCAAAGCTACATTATGTATTTACAATGCATGAACTAGTCAGATAGCAGCCAGCAGCACTTAAAATGTTATCTTTAATAATTTTTAATGAATAATTATAATGGTATAAAGAAATTACTCTCTCTCATTACTTATTCACTGTTGTTGTTACAGACTATAGGCATAAAGTCTCTGTATCTTACAGATTATAAAAGTAGTAAAACTGACTATTGCATGTGGTTTGTAATATCGGTATCAAATAAGCCATAGCAAAAAAAAAATTGATAATAAAACCGATTAAACTCTAGTATTCACTGTACACAGACATAAAAAGGCATGTGCAAGGAGAGGAAGCCTACTATTTATGATTCAATTAGAAAAAGACTAATCTCTAAATGTAGCAGACTATGCGCTACAATAGTACAACAAACAACACAACAACTACACAATGTTAGCCTGCAGAAAGACAATACAGAACAAATTGTGTGGTATATAGTTGTAATAATGTGTATTACAACTATATACCTCACACTTATTATTGTATTTATTGTCTAATTCAATAAACATTAGCAACTGTCATTCCAGAACATGTATCTATTTCTTTGGAAGAACCTCAAAGCGACTAATATATTTTAAGAGTTGAACTATAGTTATGTTTAGTAACTTTAATAGTTGTATTTAATCTACCCACTAAGGCTGTTACAATTTCAAGTGAAATATCCTTATTTTAATACGAATATTTCATGAATACACAATACGGCCTAGAAAAGGTGACTCTAAATTTGTTTTTGTGAATATATGAGTTGTTGAGGAAGGTTAGTATCTACAGTTATAAACTTTGTTCACTAACGAAATTTCCGCAGATCTACAACAATATAACACAAACAAGGTAAAACTTAGCAGTAAAAATTACCTTCAGCACGCAATAGTTTCAACATTATCATTTACAACACATGGGTAACTAGTATATTAAGAGAATCTGTTGTCTTTAAACTAAGTCGCTGTTATTGTAGACTACAACAAAAATCTGATGATATTTTCAATTATGAAGGCCTAGGGCAAATTAACTTTTTGACATTTTGCATTAGTAATTCAGATATTATGCCACCTAAGTATGTAGTACTACTTGACAGTTCCGTTTGTAGCAGTTCCAATGTCAACGTAAATTGATCGATTTATAGTGCAATGTCTCAATATCTATGTATAGTCTATATTGCTTATGGCCAACAGTCCGTTCCGTTTCTCATACATAACACAACAATGCAAAACTGCACAGATGTTATTCTACAATACTTACTTAATTATTTTAATAAAATTATAATATTGGATATTTTACTAGCATCAACTCGACACTTGTCTGTTTCATAATGGGATAAACAATTTTACAAATTTAGGTTTTAAGCTACTTGTGTCAAATTAAAATCCATATTCAAAAATATCAAAATCGCGTTACAAATTAGAACAAATATTAGGTACCTACATAATTATAATAGTTTATATATTATATAAACTTATTTATATTATATAACTTTTATATTATTCCTTGCGATAAGATATATTTTTCTATTCATAGGACACGATTTGACTCAGGCGTATGAGCCTGATGGCAAACTGACGGCAAAGTCCCAGGAAAGAAGAAGAAGTCTCAAGTGCAGTCTTGAGTCCCGGCCCGCATCACAATGATGGCACTTGGGCATTGGCTCCTATAAGATCCGACACAGGCAGGGGCGTATTTACCCTAGGGCCAAGGGGGCCATGGCCCGGGGCGGCAGGTTGCTCGGGGCGGCGGAGCCGCCCCGAGCGTCTAATTTTTTTTTATACCACTTAGGTTGCAGACAAGCACACGGTGGGGCCCACCTGATGGAAAGTGGTTACCGTAGCCTATGGACGTATGCAACACCAGGGGCGTCACACTCGTGCTGCCGACCCTGAAGATCTGATCTGGGCACTTTAATCTTGACTCTAAAAGGCGCCCAGAGATAGACGCTTGGGGCGCTTTCGCCGCCCCTCGCAACCTGCCGCCCCGAACGTCTATCTCGGGGCGCCTTAATCTTGCTCTAAAAGGCGCCCGGAGATAGACGCTCGGGGCGGCTCCCTCGCAACGTGCCGCCCCGTACGTCTGTCTATCTCTGGGCGCCTTAATCTTGCTCAAAAAGGCGCCCGGAGATAGACGCTCGGGGTGGCTCCGCCACCCCTCCTAACCTGTCGCCCCGAACGTCTATCTCTGGGCGCCTTAATCTTGGTCTAAAAGGCGCCCGGAGATAGACGCTCGGGGTGGCTCTGCCACCCCTCGCAACCTGCCGCCCCGAACGTCTATCTCTGGGCGCCTTAATCTTGCTCTAAAAGGCGCCCAGAGATAAACGCTCGGGGCGATTCCGCCGCCCCTCGCAACCTGCCGCCCCGAACGTCTATCTCTGGGCGCCTTAATCTTGCTCTAAAAGGCGCCCGGAGATAGACGCTCGGGGCGGCTCTGCTGCCCCTCACAACGTGCCGCCCCGAACGTCTATCTCTGGGCGCCTTAATCTTGACTCTAAAAGGCGCCCAGAGATAGACGCTCGGGGTGGTTCCGCCGCCCCTCGCAAAATGCCGCCTCGAACGTCTATCTCTGGGCGCCTTAATCTTGCTCTAAAAGGCGCCCAGAGATAGACGCCCGGGGCGGTTCCGCCACCTTTTGCAACCTGCCGCCCCGAATGTCTATGTCTCTGGGCGCCTTAATCTTGACTCTAAAAGGCGCCTATTAGAGTAAATATTACGTATATTTTTTTTAATTTTAATTTTTCGGAGCTTACTTAGTTACAATATGACTATGTCACTCATTATTTTAATTGCATTCAAATTAGAAAACCCTAAATAACATTTGCGTTCAAGTACGGTGTAACTGGGGCCAAGCAGCTTGGGCGCCGAAGACGGCAGCGCCTTTCTCTCGCAGGGAGACGCTACCGCCTACGGTTAATTCCGGCCGAGGTGGTAGCGGCGCTGTAAATGGCTACTCATAGGGTTTCCACGTATCCTTATGACTAGCAGAGAGCACAGATAAGAGCAGCTAAGGGGCGGCTGGTTCCTCGAGACCTGGGGGCGACAGGTGCGGTCGCCTGTTACTCCAATATATTCAGACCGGTAACGCGGCGGTGAAATCCGTACCTTTCCGGGGTTCAATGGGGACACCGACTACCCACACCCGCAGGAGCTATCTTAAAAGGTCAGCCGGGTGACGAGGGAAATATCTAATCGGGTAACTTTACACCCGATAATTGAGACCCGACAGAGACATTGTGCGGTTTTAAACCGAGACCGCATGTGGCACTTCACGAGGAATAATCACCCCTCGCAGACGGCCATAAGTAGCACCAGGACCTGCGGCGAGAGGTTTCCCGCTCTGACGGTTGCTTAAAGAATACAACGCGTGAAGTGGCATATACATGGAGGAGCCCAGGCAGAGGTGGCATTGCAGGGGTCGGCTCCTGATCTGTATGTCTCAGGAACTCACCGAAGCAGCCGTAGCTGGGCGCATTGCGTCAGCTGGTAGGAGAAGCTACTGTGATACCTCTATCGCGTTATCGGCAGCGAAGACGTGTGAGAACCCCCTTCGAGCATCACCTCATCCGAGCTAATCTTCTCCTTTTGTCGAGTCGATGACATATGTCATAATATTTTGTTTGCCCAGTGTGCAACCACCCTGATGGCGTTCTCAGAGGCACCCATGAGTTCCTGCAGTGTACACGTGCTTAGGCATGCAGCACACGTTAGCGCCTACCTCACTGTAGTTCCGCATTCACACCGTGATGCCTGGGTCCACCTTATCTGAGAAACTCCATCTAATTCGGTTTTTGTTACTTCGGCTGACCTGCATCCGAAGTCTATTTATGGACTGCCAGGTGGTGTATGGGCAGCCTCTGTGCTCTCCACACATCAATTGGCCAGAAAGGGTTCGTAAGTAAGAGAACCAGGTATGCCCACTTCAGATCCAGTCACCAAATACGTCCAAGGACTTGGGTAACTCCAGCTGTGGCTTACTTGGTTGCTTCTGATTTCGTGCCGTCACCATTCAGTCCTAGCCGATGTTCCACAGAAGCGGCCCCAGATCCGCGCCAGCCGGAACACCCCGCCACTTATCTCACTTACCAAGCCCTGTCCTACATGGGTAGATACTGGCTTTCACCGATAAGTAAGCCCCGACAATGACGCGAGGATAGAGAGGCACCCCGTGCTGAAAGAGTGCAGCTCTGATGCAGCTCCATGGCAAGGTATTAAAGACGTAGGCAACAATAGACACTGCCAGCATCAACTCGCCGTGCCACTGCTTCTTCCACCAGGGCTCTCAAGCGCGTGTTGGCATCCACGGTGCTCCCGACTATAACCAAATTGATTGTCTACCAAATTCGGCCTCACTCCTGTAAGGCGCTCGATGTGGCACTTCACGAGGAATTATTCGTTTAAAACACCTGCATGACTGCACACTTTGTCCATCAATACAATGAGCCGATAGGCGGACGGTAACTTTGCAGAAGAGGACCAGTTTTCCTGTCTTTCAAATTTTCGGAATCCGTCTCTACTTGAGGCATATGTTATAGAGCCCTTCAAAACGGGATCCGAGTGCCTTTAGAGCCTAGAGTGCTGCCAGGTCCCCAAAGCGGTGCTTTTGCTGTTGCCTTTGAGCCATAAAACATCATTCTTCACAAGCTATTGCTGTAGTCAAGTGATTTTTGGTTGCGATATCATCTTCTACGTAGGGCGCTTTAATGGAATGGAATGCAAATATTTCCCCTTGAAGGGATTCTGGTTGGGAGCCTGGGTTAGTGGAGAGATCGATGGAAGTCACTTCCCTCGCACCATAAGATAGAGATCTCACGAATCAGGCTTCAAAATCTCCAGCAATTTTGGTGCATGGTTTTTGTCATGTCCCCTGTGACCCCCCCCCCCCTCGGACCGCGCCTGCATAGGGGGCGGCAAACCTTAGTGGCCCGGGGCGCCAAATCTTTAAATACGCCCCTGGACACAGGTAATCCCCGAAACTCACTCCTGGTGAATATCTGCGTTGTCGGTAGGAGAGTTTCCGTGTGGGTTAGACGAAAGTGATCACTGTGATCACCTCTATCCAGTCCTCCATGATGGGTATTAACGTACCTACTACCTACCTATTACCACCACTTGATGCTCATCTGAGTGACAGACAAGTGTGACAGGGACACTTGGTGGTGGAACAACACAGTCCCGAGTCCCGACGGAGATTAGGGAGTGCTGGAGTGGCATAAGCAGAAACTGCGTGTTACGGAGATAAAATGTTACGGTGGATGTGCCGAGTGGGACGCTTGCCCTACACTGGTCCCCAAAGCTATGAAGAAAGCTGGGTAGGTACATCCATGGGATGTGCGGAGTCACGTTCTCGTTTCTCTCTTTCACGTAAAAACTACGGATTTTAATGAAACTTGCAATTACGAATTCTGATTCCACGCGGGCGGAGCCACTGGCAACAGCTAGTAGAGCATGCGCACAATTTGGTGGGTCCAAGACATATTTGAACTTAATCGTAGATAGGTAAACACCTGAGTTAGCGTATAAGTAGTCAAAAATTAAATAAACAAGAAGTTATGAATTTATCGATTTTGTAGTTTTCCCAGTCATTTTCGCTTCGATCAGAAACCTGCCAATACGCATCTTGTGCCATTCATTGATGATGGTAAGCTGAAGGTACCTAATATCTCAGGAAAGAAGGTATCAACGATGACCATACAGACATCAACGATGTTTCATTACAATAGGGGTCTTCAGCTTGGCGAACTCTTATATAGGTACAGAAACAAAATTCATAACGACCTATAAAGAAAAACAGATCATTACATCGGATCCGCTGTTGCCGCTGCCAGTAGGTAGGTACTACAGTAGGTACAGTCTGTATCTACTTCATAGCTTTGCTTGTCGTGTTTGCAAGCATTACAATAAGCAAACCTGCCTGGCAAGTCTGTAGCGGCAGTGTCGTGTACTGCGTTGCGCCGGGTAGCCGCGTCTTCATACGAGCCGAGCACATTAACGTTAAGTGAGTAAGTTGTACTCTTCAACAATTTAGTCCATTGGCCAACAGGAAGTCGAAACTGTCCCCTTATTGAATCATCATCGAACATACAAGTATCTTGACAGCTATATAGTAACTATTCTGTCTGTATATAGTTAGGTATATGGAATACATTGGTTGTTATCTAAGATTTGTGTATGTAGGATAGTGTAGGCGATGTGAATTTTTATGTGAATTTTATCAATTAAACTTTTGTTGTAGAAAAATGTCCAAGAAGGTGTTAGAAAAAAGTATACCGAGCAGTTCAAAAAAAGTTGATGAGACTACTCCCTTGGTGTCTAAGAAGGTAAGCTGTTTTCTATACCTACTTATATTATAAAGAGGGATGATTTGTATTTTTGTATGTAACGAATAAACTCAAAAACTACTGGACCGGTTACAAAATTCTTTCGCACTTAGAATGCTATATTTTGAGGTAGGTACCAACATAGGCTATCATCACGCTAATATCAGCGACGAACGAACGGGATCAGAATTCCATGCGGGTGGCGCCGCGAGCAACAGCTAGTAATTGTATATTATAGTGCGTCACTTTGGAAATACCTAAGCTTGGTAGGACAGATTTGTTTTATAATTTTTTTTATAAACTACCTAATATTTAATAGGGAACGTTCACCTGTAGTATGCGCAAAATTATGTTGTATTCCTAATTTTATCGCAATCGGATGAAAGATATCGGAATATTTCTTTTAAAAAGTATTATAAAACATGAATATAGATAGACATAAACGGTGAAATGTGGGTGCTAGCACCTCTGCCTACCCCTTCGGGGATATAGGCGTGAGTTTATGTTTATGTTTTTTATGTTTATAAAACAGGTAAGCAGGCCCCTATGTTATAATATAATGTGGTGCACGTCAATATGACTTCACCTCGCCTGACGGTAGGTGAGCTAAAGGTGTAGTTGCCAGAATGCAGATCCCATAGAGATGCTAACAATCAGTGGCGGATCCAGGGGGGGGGGTCGTGGGGGTCATGACCCCCCCCTGGGCGGGTCACCTACTAAAAAATATCCCAATGTCACTGATACATTTTAAAAAATATCACGCATAAGAAGACTGTCTCTTTGTACCTAATAGTATTATAATTTTATGAGGCGCCAAACATCAGTATGAATATTATTCGCACGATTAAAAATTTCAATTTATCGTGCAGCGCAGCCGATCAACCAATGGACTCGAATAGTTTTCGGACCTGCCACCCTGTCCGCTATGTTAAAGAAATAAGCGCGAATGACTAACCAGGCCGGCAATCGAAGGTCTGGAGCTGACAGCCATGAGGTCCTTTTTCGATTCGGGCAACAATTTGACTTGGGCTCAGCTTCAAAAGCCCCGTATTTATGTTACTGTTTGCTTACAAAAACTTTTTGTGAACTTGGAAGAAGCCTTCCATTCTGGATCCAACGTAGGTAGTCACCAAAGCACCCGTGCCCGGTAATAACCTGCGTCAGCCGGTACGAGAGGCAGCCATGTGGCCTCTCTAGCCACTCCCCCATAGGATGGGATGGGCCTTACTACCGCTATTACCGCGGGCCCAGCGGTTTTGGCCAGTGGCCATCTTCTGCTGCGGATGACGCAGCTGGCTCATATGCCTGGTCTGTTTTTTTTATCGTGCGAAAAATCCCCGCGGATACCTCCCCCGCCGGAGCCGGAGGTTATGTCGGACTCGAACCGACTAAAACGTACGCCGTCTGTGGGCCGTCAGTTGCCGGAGGTGAGATTGTCGTAGCCATATCCCTCGTACCCCGGCCGACCCAGGGCCATATCTCTCGATCTGGTCCTCTTCCGGTGTAGGGACCATAGAGTCCCCAGCTCGCTCCCAGGTACGGGGAGGCACGCAATGCGCACCGCCGCGGCCTGCTTCTAGGGATATGGCGACAACAATCTCACCTCCGGCAACTGACGGCCCACAGACAGCGTGCGTTTTAGCGTCACATTTGAACCTAAAATGCCAGTCTTGTTGGCGGGGTAGGTCTATAAAACGATCATTAGGCCTGTCTTTTTACACGACTGTAAGGCGTAGCCGCTGCTGGAGCGACATAAGCAGGAGCTACGTGTCACGGAGATGAAAATGCTGCGGTGGATGTGCGGTGTCACACGTAAAGATCGCATGAGGAACTCTCAGATCCGCGGCAGCCTTCATGTCCGCGACATCACACATAAAATGCAAGAGAGCCGCCTTCGCTGGTGTGGCCACGTCTTGCAGCAACCGCCAGGCTACGTGGGTAACAAATGGCTGGCAGTAGCACAGCCACCGGGACCAGGTGGAAAGGATAGGCCCAAGAAGTCTTGGCTTGAAGTCGTGAAGGGTGACATGCATGCAAATGGTCTCATCTCACCACCATGGACGCTCAACGTTGTGCGAAGTGGAGGAGGAAGTGACGGAAGGTGGCCCCTGAGCTCCTAGGTCACCTCGGATTCGGAAGCAATCAGGAAAATATGTACGATAATCATGAAAGGGGGAGGCGCGCATCGCGCCGCCTATGCGCCTGCAGAAGCAGGCGGTTCCCCCTGTCATTTCCAGGCCCGTGCTAATGGGGACCGATATGGAGATATTGATACGATAATGGAGATGTTGAGTGACCTACGTCACCCGAGTCCTTCGCGCATTGTGTATTATGCGGAATGGGAAACAACTGAATCTTCTCCAGACCCGTTCCCCCGCCTCCTTCTCGAGCACTACTTGCTCTCAGATGGAGGCGGTGGCAGCCGCGAGCTTACGGTTTTACGCCATCACTGTAAGCAAGCGAGAGAGAGTGCTGAGCGAGAGAACTCCCATCCCGAGGGCCGCCACAAGGACCCGCTTCGGCGTTTCCCATGCCGGGTATTCGGTCCGCGTATGCAGCCCCGTGTCCTCGCTTGCATCACAGTGATGAGACCCGGGCGTTGGCTCCTTCTGAATTCGCCGCAGCTAACTTCCGAAACATCCATATCCGGTGATCATCTGCGTCAACAGCTACGAGAGTTCCCCATTGAAGCCTTTCTAGCCAGTTCTTCATGATGGGTGATAGTTAGTACCGTATGTGTTCTGCTTCCAATAGCGTTTGTAACGAGATTGATATTTTTGACTCATCTGTGTACTCACTCAAGCATTACTTAAACGAACATGTATTACAGTGATTGCTGCTTCCTTGACTTTCCTCCTTGCTCGATGTAACAGTGCAAACAGTTTAAATGTTGAGTAGCAATGTACCCCTAGCTATATTTTAGATATGCATGCAGTGTTCACTTCCAGAAGGACATACACTAACCTTCACTTAAAATTGGCATGTTAAATTTGGTATTATGTGGTGTGTGTCCAGTTTAGTGAACCTAATAATAAAAAAAAAAAAAAAAAAAAAAAAAGCTGCGGCTAGCTAGTTCACCGTGATAGTGGTGGTAAGAAATACCACCACTATCACGGCGTGCCCTGCGTGTCTTTGTCTTATCCCTCCTGTGTCTTTTCTCCTCTCACCTCATTCCTCCTCCATTATTTCATCATGAATTTCATACACATTTATTTTCATTGTATTGTTCAATGACATTTTATTGGGACACTAGAGAACCCCCCCCCCCCCCCCCGAAACTACATCTCGGCTACACCATGACCCCCCCCTGAATTGAAAGCTGGATCCACCCCTGCTAACAATACTACCATGGTGTCCCTCAGTTTAACGGATTTGTTAGATACTTTTTCACATTTCATTTATAGGACTCGGGGAGGAAACACGCGTGTTATTTATAGAAATCTATCGTAATTGTGCGGTTAAGAAATGAGGTGGGCCTTATATTACTAAACATTCATAAAATGCCTCTCGTCACCATAACATATTATAGACATAAGGCATACAATCTACGGATAAAAATCTAGCACGAGACATACAAATGTACCTAATCTACTTTAAAATCATAAACAAACTAGATGATAAACGGAACGGCTGATTACGTAAAAATTTAACAAGTTAGTAGGTAGGTACCTACCTAGTTAAATGATAAGGAGAAGAAAACCTTATTATTTTTCTCCAGTTGTCCTATTTTACGTGGGGTCAAAAATCCTGCTGTGGTTTTCTCAAGCGACTACAACGTGGCGTTCTTCAAGAAGGACATTACGAGTAGAAGGTTCCTACGTCGGCAGTACGAGTGTGACGCTCCTGGTGTTGCACACGTCCATAGACCACTTTCCATCAGGTAGGCCGTGTGCTTGTTTGCCACCTAAGTGTCATAATAAAAAAATACGGTAAGCTTTTCTCACACCGGGTGCGTAATTAACCGTAGCCCGCTGACTAGTGCGGCCGGCGGCGCATGGCACTGAATGGCAAAGGATTTTTTGGGACAAGACTGATAAATGATAGTTAACATAAAAATAAAATAAGCTTGTTGAGACAACATACATTTTGATTGCTTGTTTGCAAATACACAATTTTTTGTATAAATTATTTAAATTTTTAATTACTTAATTGCGTACGTAGTCATGTTTCTATCATTTTTAAAGCAAACAAGCAAGGACGGTCTTTTTATTATAAATTTTAATATGTAATAAGTATACGCTCTTCTACTTTGTCCGCGTTAAGTTCGGAATAGATTAAGGTATGTTCACTTTTGTAACTCGATTCTATCCTGATTAGATCTATCTATTTTCAATTATTTATATGGTGAAGAAAGTGCTTTTCGTGTGAGTGATACAAATTACCGAGAACTACGAAATTAGGCAGACTTCTTCTATGGTCTAGGTAAGCTCTGAGAAAGGGTTCTAAAAAATTAGCCTATTGTTGAAAAGTCCTTGACCTATACCTATTAAGTAGGTATCTATTCTGTGCCTAAACTTAATCATGTACCTTTCAACATTTATCAATATTTATTGATTAACAGTTTAAATATACTTCCTTCTACTGCCAATTCTTCAGAACACAATGCATAAATACAATCACGCCTTTATCCCCCGGTGAGTCAGGCAAAGGTGAACTAACACCCACATTTAACCATTCATTATAAGTATTCGATCCCGTTCGAGACGCTGCCTCTATGGCTGTCTTTTACCACTACCACACAACCACGGCGAGTGTTCTAATGAGCTCTTTCAACTAATCCTTCCTTCTCCTCTTCCTACCTTGAACAATCTACCACACTCCACCCTCCGCTCACACACAATAACTTTAAACTAACAATTTGCGACGGGACGCTGGACGGGTTTTAGCACAGAACAGATAATAGCACTAGGTTTTAGCCAGTTCCATTCCGACATAGCCACATCATCGCTAGCCCCGGTGTGGTGGTAGGTACCCGTCCGGTTTAGACACGATTAAAAAACTGGGGTGCAGTCAATTGACATACCTACTGAATTTTTTAAAAAAATTTTAGAAAGTATGTTGATCAAAATCCCATAGGTACAAAGACGTAACAGAAGATACAAAAGAAAACTTTAAAATGTAGGTATGAACACATGGTGCAACACCTTCTTTATCCCCGAACTGCAGAAATACTTATACCTAGATCTATCTTGTAATAATATCTAATGTTGTTTTCAATAAGTACCTATTATAGATACTTAGATCGATTACATCGATCGACTACCTACTCCTCTGGCATGGTACCTACCCTTATGGTACCCGATCCGATGTGATTTGATATAGGTACTCGTATTCTATTTCTACTAATTTATTACAGCTGAAGAGTTTGTTTTTTTTGTTTGTTTGTTTGAACGCGCTAATCTCAGGAACTATCGGTTCGAATTGAAGAAATATGTTTTTGTTGAATAGTCCATTTATCGTCGAAGGTTAAAGGCTAGGCTATATAAGTATATAACAACAAGATGCTACAAAACAAAACGGAGCAGTGATCATAAAAATGTCAATAAATCCGGCAGATTTCCATACATCTACTCTACATGCATCTACCTACTACTCATAATATCATATATCATCATCATCATCATCATCATCATCATCATCACTACATATTATAAAACAAAGTCGCTGTCGCTGTCTGTCCGTCCCTATGTACCTATGCCGCAACGGATTTTGAAGCGGTTTTCTTTAATAGATAGATTAATTCAAGAGGAAGGTTTATATGTATAATACATGTATAGTACTGTAGAGAAATACTGATAAATCGGGATCAGAATATCTTTAGTATTTGTACTACCTCAAAGCTAAACCAAAACAAGTGCAAAAAGAATTTTTAAAATCGATGCCCCTACACCGGAAATATAGCTGAATATTCTGAACACATCTGCCTACCCCTTCAAAATATTCAGGCGTGATGTTATGATGTGCATAGCAGAGACCATAACAGCAATCCCGTTGATGAGCAGCTGATTTACTAGTAACTATTTATTGAAGAGATACGTGGTCTGTCTCTACTTTCATTAGATCTTTACAAAATTTTAATGGGAGCAATTCGAAATAAACCTCTTTCGAACAAAAAGAATTTTGTCAATTCGTCTACAGAGAAAGGAGCTACGAGTATGCGCGTTCAAACATAAAAAAATATCAACATCCCAATTGAGAACCTTCTCTTTGTTTAGAAGTCGGTTAAAAAGCAGCAATAAGAGTCGAAGAGAGTGGAACTCAGAAATGATTAGAGAATCGAGTATAGAGGCGAGTAAAGAGTCCAGGATAGAGTTGAGTACTAAGTTGAGTAGAGAGTGGAATACAGAGCAGTGCCGAGGGGCCCCTGTAACCCGATACCCACCGGCTTGCTCTGTAAAGAAAAGCCATACAAAATAGAATTCCATACAAAATTACTATGATAGTTCTATATGAGGGAAGATTTATCCACCGGGTTCCCTTTTCAAAATTTTCACCCTTTACCACTGATAGTTAAATCAAGTAAAGAGTCGAATAGAGAGGCGAGTAGAGGGTCGAATAGAGAGGGGAGTCGAGTGTCTACTCAGATCTCAGCGCTCGACTCTCAGCGCTAAAATTTACAATACTACGTGCTAATTGTCATTAACGCGGGTGGAGCCGCGGGGAACAGCTAGTTAAAAATTTAGATAAAAACTAGCTGCCCGGCGAACTTCGTACCGCCATATTTTCGCCCCGCGTGGTATTCAAATCCCGTTCCCGCTGCACCCTTATCACTTAGGGGTATGAAAAATAGATGTTGGCCGATTCTCATAGATACATAAGCACAAAAAATTTCATCAAAATCGGTCAAGCCGTTTCGGAGGAGTATGGCAACGAAAACTGTGACACGAGAATTTTATATATTAGATAATATTCAACGATATCGATTTGATGGTAAGTAATTCTATTATTTAGTCTAGTTTATGGGTTGGCTTGACACTTGACACCCAACCACGGGCTGTCTGAAGGTCGTGTGCACTCTGACTGCTGGCACGTGTGCACTCATGTTATTGTAATCTCAGGTCAAGGTTAGAATACATCTAAAATGACAGCCAGACAATAAATATGTATGAATGACCTGAAAAAGTTTACTGCTTTAATAACGCACGTGTCGGTTCAGGGGCCAAGAGGAACTACATAATATTTCGTATTAAACTCCGATTGTAAAAATTAAAATAATAATACAGTAGAGTGATGACGAAATCAACATCAACAGCCAAGGACCAAGGGTTGATTTAGAGTATAACAGTAGGTATGGCATGGCATCAACTATGTTCACGCACTATCTTTGCTCCGCGCATCTCTACGCCATAAGCCTATAGCTTGATATCCTTTTGGAGCATTTAAAACAAAACCTACAATCATAATATTCTACAAATACACACGGTTTTATCAACCTTATATATGCTACTATGGATTATCATCCATAGTATCATATATAAGGTTGATAAATTTAATTTTATAGAGCATTCTCTCTATCGAGAGAATGCTCTATAAAATCGTAGTAAGTCAATCTTAGCCAAGCCAAGGGTATTAGAAGGTTTCTTCAGGGTCGGCAGCACGAGTGTAACGCCCCTAGTGTTGCATACGTCCATAGGCCACTGTAACCATTTCCCATCAGGTGGGCCGTGTGTTTGTCAGCCACCTAAGTGGTAGGTATTGAAAGAACAAAATCTTACCGGACTCTCTTATTACGTGCTATATTAAAAGTTGGGCATTGTATGTACTACATACTTATACTAATAAAATGTATTACAAAATAAAATTGTGTCATTATTACGCAATGTTATGTCACTATATTTTCAAATGCCCATTAGACATACCGGTCTGTTGGCGTCGTGTTAACAAAAACATGCTGTCTATATTGTATAGTCAAGTTTAATCTGTTACTATCTCACAATCATAAAACGAGCTAATAAAATCTGGAACGCGGGCCCCGTGTTCCGAGGTGAAGTCCTCGGATGCAACCGGGGGCAATACTAAGATAATGGTGATTATGATTTAAAAAAAGGAAATAATATTCGTTTTTTTTTAAATTAAATATGAAATGAAGAGTTGCAGGAAAAGACTCTGAGAGTAAAATAAGGCCCGGGTCATATCCTTTTACTACAGAGTTACAGACTAGATAAGTAATGGTCACTCACTACTTGTGATGTTAAAGGTACAATGTCATGTACTACAGTTGCCATCATGTCAATTCGGCGTTTGTCAAATAAAAACCACAAAGTATACGCGCCCATGTGTTTTTTTACCCGACTGCGCGACGCAAAGGAGTGGTAATGTGTTTATCAGATTAAAAAGATCGAAACAAGTTTGATAGCTTTGTTTTTTTTTTACCATAATTAATGTAGTGTTAGAACGTAAACGTATCATAATAATTTTTGTTGAATAAAAACTTGTTGGGGTAGCTAACCGATACGACCGGTTTGTTTATATAAATAAGCACCCTGATTTTCACCAACGGAAGTAAATTCGATCAACTATTCAACTGTCAACTTCATCCATCTATTACTGCAGTATGAGTAACGAAATCTTTTTCATACACAGGGTGACAATGAGGAGGGTGATGGCAGTCCCGGTCTTTCCATGGGGCAGACTTCGATTCTCATTGCAGGCCAAATAGCGGGGAGCGGTGTGTTGGCCCTCCCACGTGCATTATCCAGAACTGGTAAGTTACAATGACATTTTTGAAGTAATTTGTAGGTACCTATGCTAATTTATCCTATAATTTAAATAGGAATGAACATCCAGGGACGCGGCTTAAATCTGCCAAGTCTAGGAATTTGTACTAGTAACGTATGTAGGTAGGTACACGAGAAAATCAGCTATCCAGAGGTCTTATCTGTTCAGTTTCACTACATTTTTATCACCAATACGTTTAAATTCGATTCGTTTAGAAAGAAAAATGGAAAAATATCTTGAGTATTCCGGAAATCTATCTTGGTACATTTTCGAGATACCTCTCGAAAACTCATAGTTTGATCGTTTTTATTCAGATTTTTACCCCTCAAAGTACTTATTTTCATTATATTTTTAACATTATAATTTTATAAGTTTGAAAATCACGACAAAGTAATGTACTGGCAATGTACTGTTCAATTTATGGCATGTATGAAAATTAAGTACATTATAATCAACAATGAAATGATAGGAAGACCTTCAGCCCCGACATTTAGAAAAAAAAATTAAGATTTTTTTGATACTTACTATAATATGAGACTTTTGCGAATTTATGACGTAGGTCCTAGCTGTGCGCCCGTGGTTTCATCCGCCATGTAGAAACCTTACAGTAGGCACAGTATTAATATCTATACGATAAGACTGTAGTAGGGGAGTGGTAGTTACCCATTATTATTATATTATATTAGAAACCTATTGGGTTGCAAAGCTTAGATGATAAGATGAGAAAAATATTAGGTATACACGTATTCTATTTCATCAGTGTGGGGAGCAGCTAATACATTTTCAAAATAATAAAAAAAACGGTTGCGTGGACATACTCGAGCGCGTCAGGTATTGATAGCATCCATGTCCCACGTACTTTGAATAATGTATGTAAGTATGTTAACCTGATCATTTACATGACGGGGGTGGTCGTACGTAAGGGTTGAAAAATAGAAAAAAAATCGATGGCTCGAGAATGTGCGGTGAACAATTGTTTTACTGATCCTTTATCCTTAACGTGCGGCCATATAAATATGGAACTCATAATGTGGTGGAGGTACTTAACCGGATACAAGTCATCCCCCTGTATATTAAGCTGAAGCGCTCGTGTCTCCTATTATGTAACGTAGCCTTATTTATTTTTAAAATAAGTACATTGCTTACCTGTACAAAACAATATAACACCTCTATCTAAGCTACAGCTTGTTTAATGTTAATAAAATACTAGCGGACCCGGCGAACTTCGTACCGCCATATTTTCTGATCCCGTTCCCACTGCATATCTCTAAAATTATCAGTGTTTCTCTACAATATTATGCATGTATTATACATATAAACCTTCCTCTTGAATCACTCTATCTATTAAAAAAACCGCTTCAAAATCCGTTGCGTAGTTTTGAAGATTTAAGCATACATAGAGACGGACAGACAGCGACTTTGTTTTATAATATGTAGTGATGATGATAAAGTAAAAACATTTAGATACACATACACGCTTATGAAATACAATATGGCTCGCTGATTTCTGCCTGGCGAATTTTAATACATACATTCCGATCTGTTTTTATGAACCTAATTACTTATATATTTTTAGGCAGACTGAGTTCAACTATAAAACTAATGACGCCAGAGATAAGATGTAGTTGTAGATAACAACATAACATAAAAACGAGATGAGAGTTCTGGGCGTCGATTCTACTAAAACAAAACCATTGTCGTACCACAGAGACTGCAAAAAATGGCATAAAATTTTAAACTTCATGGCAATAGAGTCAAAGTCCAAAACTTAATGAAAAGAGTTTCATTACACTCTCTCATTCGCTCTATAAGAAGTCATTTGAGTTTAAACTTTAAATGCATTACTTTAAAGGCTAAAATTAAATAGAAATTTCTTACAGTGGCAGTGGCATTACAGTGGTTGTGCTTGCAGAATCGAGGGCCTGATCAATCTATTAATATATCGTACATAAAGTTAAATTAGGTTGTACCTATTTGACACAAAATCTGTATTTTTATTTCTTTAGAAGTGCTGTTGGCACTTATCTTATATCATATCACCCATGTTTTAATATCTGCGATAACTGCTTCAAATACTCGGAGACGCCAGAATGAGGCAATGGAAGCGCAGGGAACTACCTGCTATTTCTCTAAGCGTTTAATTTCTAATTTCCACCCTACACAAACGCCTAATGACCGCATCCTGCCATCCCCGGTCCTGCCCGCGATTTACAGGAACCTATGCCGAAATATCCTTTTTTTCGTGCGGAAGGGATAACCAATATCCTAAGTTCTATTTCAGGCTACCACCCATCCATCCATCCATCCAAACGTTCACAGTTACGTAAGATTCCAGTAGTAACTATTTAAATTAATGATTCCAGTAGTTAAGTTTATGAGTACGAGTACCTGCTACGTTACCATTGACATTGCTATGGCTGCCGCGGTTGAAAGGCTGGCACGAGCGGGATACTCGCTGCTCACTAAGCCTCGTGTGCGATGAAGTGTACAAAACTTATAGCCACAGATGTAGAGTATGCTAGATGCCGCGTGTGCATTAAATAGTTTGAAAACTGAGGGCAAACATATTTTGACATTAATTTACTACATGATCACATGATGCCATGTGAGCGATTAACCGTGCAAGTCGACAAAATTCGCCATTTTTATGTTGATTATTGTCCCGCAAGTTTGAATGTAGGCTAGAATGGTATACCAGGGTTACTCAAGACTGTTTGAAGTGGAACAGAAATAAAATAGTACGGAAGCAACCCCGGACTCGAAAGTGAAAGCTATATTGCAACTGGGATGACTACTAGAATAATGATGAAAGCGGAAGGTTGAATGTAGACTAATGCGGTGCCATAAACGTGCTCAAAGTCTTTGTCCAAATGTTTGTATCTGCCTGACGCCAGCGTAAAGCTAAAATAAGATGATGGAATGGCATGACAGGCTGATTCCTACATTGAACCAATTTGGTGGCACAGTCTGCATTACCTTGCCTAGTGGCAGTCACTCTAGTACTCGTTTGCCTCAACCAAGTTCTAACTGACAAACGAATAAGAGTGTGAATCAACATCTGGCGTACTGTAAATCTCTGGTCACGGCACTATGGTCAAAACGCGATTAATTCTCACGCTATCGTTGTCGATCTAATATCATATTACGTTATTGATTTTATATTCTACGTTTTTTAGAATACATGTTCCGAAACCTTGAACTTGTCGTTTTACAATGAGGCAGTCTGTAGACATATTCTTTACATACATTTGATTTCCTGAATGTTTTCAATAAGAGCATGTGCTGACTGACAAAAAAACTGTGTAGGTATATAGAGTTATAATATTAATTATTATTGAGCTATAAATTATTTATTGTCACATGGCCCTGCTCGTACATCGGACTAATTCTCGCTGTGTAATATGTAAGTACAACGTGTAACACATGTCAGTACGCACTTTACAGTAGAAATGTAAGGTAACACACTATAAAGTTTAACTAATGCCTTGATTACAATACGATAAGTATGTGATATTCATATCGGTATGTGAGTAAAAAAAATTGTAAGGGAGTATCTACTTACTTACAAATTATGTTCAAACAAATATGTAAGTACCTAAATTATGATCTTCATTATCTGACGACCTCAAACTTGGGGTCCGCACAACATGTCAACCTCTTCTGTGTATGTTTAGTAGGTATTTTTAAAGATGGGCACTAGTGAACTATTGCACCATTGATCTGAGATTGTCGCCTCGTACCTACCTACAATAAGACAGCCACAAAATATCATAGGTAGGTACCTGGCATTCTAGTGGAAGTATGTACTTCCACTAGAATGCCGTCGAGCCCCGTTGGCTTTCCCATTCTTCAGGCTTCGTCTTTCTTACATACCTTCTTCATCTCTGTCAATCTCATTCACTACATCTATATTCACTTGTATCTTATATATTATGTATCTGTATTATATTTACTGCAGACTTACCTATTCACTATTAAAAAAATAGTTTTTTTAACTTCGTAACTAAATTCGGAACATGTTCAACGGGTTCTATATTACCGGTTGTAGAAGATGTAGACAGAAGTTCTAAAAATAATATCTAAATGCATGTTTCTATGCGTAATAATAATACGTATAACATTTTGGCAGTAGGTACCTATCAATTCAAATAGGTAGGTACAGTCACCGACAGCAATCAACAATAGTTTAACAAATTTTAATTTATTGATCACATTAGATTTAACATTAGCTCCTTTCATTGTTTCATAAAAACATAACATTTATGTATTTATTATCCTTTATGAATCATATAATTACTTGTATCTATTATAACTATAAAGCTTAAAAAGGTTCGTAAAATAAGTATGTTGTGGCTACTTCAGTTTGGTTAATTGAATATTGTATCAAATGAATAAATCGATTTATTTCCAACAGACAGATCATAGAGATTCCATTATAAGTGGCAAATGCTATTGACGTCATAAATTAATGACTATTTACTTTTTTTAATCGCTTTAACGATTAGAAATAAACATTTATTGATCTCCACTAATGTACATAGTAAATCAACATGATTGAATAAAACTAATTAGGCCCTTAAGGTAGTTATGCAATGTGATGTAATAGTTCGCACTTAGACGCAACGATTGTGCGGATAAAGTGGTTGGGTTATTAATCACAATATTATTATAGGGTGCTTTTTATCAAATTCCATTTAGTTATAATCAAAATTTGTACACCCATCAACTTTGTTCAAATAACCTTTTTAGTATCATAAAGCTCGACAGACGCTGTACGTCTGTAGTGATCATCGTTAAAATAGGATACATTATCTACAACAGCTTGATTGAGCACTAGTTGACCTTTTAAAAATACAGAATTTGTTTTTTTAGATAGATAGCGAAAACTGATCTGATCAGATATTCAAGGAGATAAGAAACGGGATCGTTATCTAACGTATAGGTAATAACAAGGACTTACGTTGAAAACTTTTCAAATTACATTCATTTGAATATTTTAGCGCCCCCTACTAATCCCGACCTCACGTCTTGTTTGACCACATGGTCTTGAATGAAGAAGAAGATTATGCAATTATGCCATATAAAGTCCTTCATGTCCTCCTTATGCTGCCGTTGAAACTAGCGAGGCGAGTTCAGTGAGCTGATACTCCTCGTTAGTAGACATTGGTCAACGTGTGCGTGTGCTTTCATTCATTGGATGAAGTTGACCTTATGCATTTCTACTGATACCACAGTTTAACGAAATTCACGTTATACTGTGCTGATACAGAGAAGTACCTATTTAGATATATAGACTCAATAAGATCTACCCGCTAGGTAAGCGATACAAGTTGTAATAAAAAACCCATTTAGATTAAATCATCATTTTTCTTATCGATGCCGGATAGTAAAAACTTAATTAACATTCAAATTATCGATGTAAGTATCTTATTAAATGGGAAATAGTCAATCCATTACCGCGCAGCCAATATTCAACTTATTTAAAAACGCTCTTTCAAATTGTAAACGCAATTTCAGCAAGTCTGTAGATACATCTGCTGATTGTTGCATGCAGCTCTGGCGTAGGGGCTATGAGGTGAAAAGCTCTGATGCTACTGGGCTATGGGAACCATCCGAAGAGGATGAAATTAAAGTTAACCTTTTTAATTTAAGCCAATCGCTGGTGAGATATGCGCATATACGGCTGCTAAATCACATAGGTAGGTACCGTATATATTTTACTGCTACGACATATGTATAGTGTTTGCGAGTTTGCGACTGTATTGCGTGCGATTGCTCTGTACTTCCTATCGCTGCATCTAAATCGCGACGTTTAGCGACTGTACCTACCTATCGTTCTTGATACACGTGGCGAAATATATTCATACATACCAATATTTGCACTGAGCGGGAATAGAAGCCCTAGCCTCTGACATGACGTCAAATGCTTTACTATTTGTGACTTTACGTACTGTTACATCGCACTTCAATGAGAATAATTATTATTTATTGGTGTAAATCACAATGTCGAGGTATTTAAACGAAAGACACGGGACTTCTTCTCTAACATCTTTCAATTGAATATTTTCAATAATAACAAATAATACCTATATGTAGATACCTTTATAATAACCCTGTGTCTACCACTTTTGGCCCCAATAGGATAAAAAGAAGTGAGTGCACTAATTTTATTCTTGTTTTCCAGGATGGTTCGGCGTACCCCTCATCGCACTCATATGTTTGGTGGCTGCATTTAGTGGACAGCGGCTTGGCGACTGCTGGTCCATGCTGGAGGCGCGCAATCCAGAGATGAGAACACGCAAAAGGAATCCATACGCAATAATTGCCGAGCAGGCCTTGGGCAAAACATGGAGGTGCTAATAATATTACATTTACGAATCGCGAGTCACACCCGCCCCGTTGGGCTTTTTTTAACTTGCCTTCCCCAAGAGCCGGCAGGGGTGGTTAAATGTCGGACTCGGACCGACCAAACCCGCTCGGCCGTTTTTGGCCATCGGTTACCGAGGGTGACGTAGACTTTGGCATATCCCTCGCACTCCGGCTGACCCAGGACCATCGAAGGCCCCCTCGGGTGTTGAAATACGGTGTTCCCATCGCCATCGTCCGAATAGTCCGTCGAGCTAGAGCTAATTTCAATTTCTCTTATCAATTATCAACACTGTGCGAAAAAGATACATAACCCTACAGACCTACCTACGAGTAAAAATAAAAATCTAGCTGTATGTCTCTGGCTTCACCTGAGTCCCAACTATTCCCCTGGTTTTGTCAAAATTTTGTTTCATATAATAAACGTTGTCTGATGACACCACCAAAAATAAATCATCTGACTCGGTCAAGATGTTCTCAAGGTCCAAGAGACCTTTTGCAACTTTAGAAATCCTTTTTAACCGACTTCAAAAAAGGAGGTTCTCAATTCGTACCCTATTTTTTTTTGTATGTTTGTTACGCGATTGTGAAGCCAGTTCTAGACGGGTTTTGAAAATTCTTTTACTGTTCGTAAGTAGATTATTCCGAAGTGGTTCCATTTAAATTTTGTCAAGATCTGATGATGGGTTTCCGAGATTAGACCAAGGAACTCTTCAAAAAGTTCTAGGAAATCAGCCGCGATTGCTGCAATGGCATATTATTGCAATGTTTCTGCCATTACGCATCATAACATCACGCCTGAGTCCTTTGAAGGGGTACGCAGAAGTGTTCAGAATATTCAGCTATATTGCCGGTGTATATGCATTGCACGGAGGACAGAACATGATCATTTCCTTCTCCATGATGCATTGATTTTAAAAATTATTTTTATATTCATACTTGGCATACTTTTGAGATAGTCCTATTCGGGTTCGGTCTGTAGTGCAGCGTCAGCAGTGCATATGTACAGTCAGGTCACTATAAATGCGATGTACAGTCGTGAGACTGTACAAACTCACTAAAAAGAGAAAAATAAATTAATTCTAACAAAAAAGTTTAACCGACTTCAAGAAACGAAAAATAGGCACTGAAAAGCGAAAAATAATTTAATTTACAGACTTACTGATTTATTAGAAGTCGCGGCCGCGTGGTTCCCAGTAGAGTAGAATTTGGGCCACCCCATCTCTTCCCATGCGGAATCGTACAAGGCGACTAAGGGATAGGGCAGTTTAACTTTAGACAGATATATACAGCCCAGACTCAGCCTCAGATGCATGGCTCTAGTCAACAATAGTGCCCGGAATACGGTAATAGGCTCACCCCCTATTAGGTGGGACCTAATACAACGACTGGTGAAATGTGGGTGTTAATTCACCTCTGCCTAACCCTCCGGGGATAAAGGTGTGATTGTATGTATGATATATGAAGATAAAATAGGTAATAGGTTTGTAGAACCAAAATAGTTTTATGAGATTCAGAATCTTTTCCTTTAGGTATATCATTACAAAAAACAGGCACTTATGTTACATTGTAATTATACTAACTGGTATTTAATTCTTGTTTCTATTTATAGTACGGTGTTACCTATAATTTTATTTTTAAAAAGGTACTTTATGCAAAAGTTATGAAATATAATTTTATTACTAGGAACAGTTTGCTATACCTAGTAGTATAGTTGCTATCGCGCAATGGGAGGATTTGTAATTTTTTAGGAGGATTTTAAACTTCGTCTGATCTAGCTTTATCGGTAAGTTAAGCTGAAGGGTCACAGGTCATGACACACTTTTATCATATCGTAATATTCCGATGAATGATCCTCTTAGCAAGCGGCGGGCGATAAGATGGCTTAGTCTCGTACCTACCATAGTTTTCACCATTTTGAGAAGTTTATTATGTTCCATTACTATATTGCAATAAAGTGTCAAACTATAGCTCCATTACGAGAAAATGCTCTACAGCCCGACTCTAACCAAATAAACAGTGCCACTATTTGGATTTTCATTTCTTCATTTGTTATTTTTGTTAATGAGTTGGTTAATCAATAGTTTACTAATTTTGATTCCAGTGTGGTGGTATCAATGTCGGTGATCATCACGCTGTTTGGTGTGGCGGTGGTGTGCTTGCTGTTGTCCGCGCAGATCATCCAGTTCGTAATGACGTCACTCTTCCCGACCCTCACTATATGTTGGTGGTACTTGGTGGTCATAGGAGCAATGACCCCTTTTCTTTTCTTCGGTTCACCTAAGGATTTCTAGTAAGTAGTCTTAAGTACATACTATATACATTACATACACATAATAATTTTATATACTATCTAGCGGATGTGGCAGATGTTTTCCTGTCCAGAAAAGCAGCGTCACAGTAATCAAATTAGTGCAATTACATATTGAAATTACCCAGGAACCCATTGAAATATACATACATAATAATATAATCCGAATCGGTTCAGCCGTTTGGCAGAAGTTAGATGTCAAACACATGCACAGTAAAATTATATATGCTTTCTTCTCGGGGTTCGTTTTTCCACAGTAGTCGCCCCCACAATAGCAAAAACGGCCAAAAACAAATGTAAAGTTTCTTTACTCCACTATAACTATCTGAACAGTTTTAGATGTTTATGGTGCCTATATATTTAGATCGGCAAAAGTGAATACACAAGATGAGATTTGAATCCGCGACCAGTCTCTTAAAGTGGGAATGCTCTGATCACCTGAGCTACATAGACTCGTCCTTCATGTTCAAAATTGGAATGTAAACGAATACATTTGTCTTGATACTCTTGATTCAATCAATACCGCAGTAAGACGAATGTACCTATTCGACTAGACTCCGCGACCAGACCAGACAGACCGGTCGCGGGTTTTAGTCCCGTGTTGAATGTTCACTTTTTCCCATCTAAATGTCTAGGTTAAGTTAGCGTATCTTCTAATTTCACATAAGGTAACTATTCCTAGAAACCTTACGTCATCCCAAGTGACACTGAATATAACTTTTTGTAAACTATATAATGTAGGTACAGTCGTCGTCTTGTATATTTTATACATCATAATCCTTGTTTTGAAATTTCAGTTTGATTGGCACTGTTGCGTTCGCAACGGCGATTGTGGCCTGCATCCTGTATTTTACTGAGATGATGAGCGAGGTGTCCCCCTTCAGTTTCACCTACCGCTATGGTCTCCACGGCTTCATGAGTTTTTTCCTTGCATTTGGCACAATCATGTTCGCGTTTGGAGGAGCGTCTACCTTCCCAACGATACAGAACGATATGGCAGACAAGACTAAGTTCGGGAAAGCGTTGCAGTACAGCTTTGGTGGTAATTATATCAATACTATGTACCTCTAAGTCTAAATTCTAAATTTTTAGGTATAAATATTATTGGGAACCAATTATAAATATCTGCTTCTATGATCTTTATATTTTTATGTAATTTCATGTTACATGAGCTCTGAGGTTAAGGTAAATATTGATCAAGTGTTGTGTTAAGAAGGTAGGATAAGAAGTCTGCTGATTTTTTAAATATCAATCATCTAGATAAACAGTTTCAGGTTATTTGTTGTTTAATTGTTGTTAAATCATTCCTGCGGTTAAATAGAAAATAAATTATTATAAATTGTCTTGTTTGGACGTAGGTATATACTTCGTATCAGTAAAAATGACCTCTTTGTGTGAAACAGACTGCCTTTGTTCCACAGAACGGACAAAAATACACATTGTACTAGTATTATGTATTATCTATGGCAGGACGTAATAAAATATTAATCGTCTTTGCTTTAATTACGGTAGAAACAAGAATATTTTGATCTCAATGATATCATTGTTATTTGTGTCCAGGTCATTTTTTTAAATATTTAGTAGTAGAAAGAAAACTTAATTCTAAATGTTTGAAATTAAATACATCTACTCAGAAAGTATCCTAGTACAAAAAAACAGGATACATGTAGGTATGTTATTACCTCAGTAAAAATATGCAGGAGCCAAAAGTGTATCAAATTGTGTTTAATTTTTTTAATATCTCTTGTAGGTGTAGTAGGTATGACTAGTCTGTAGGTCCCATTCGGAACAATTTAAAAAATAAATAATAATAATGTGGAATTCCCAACTCGTGTGTATAGAGACGTCCTTCCACTGTGCGCCGGGCCTGAATCTACACCCTCGTTATAATCGGTCCCTTTTCCCCGATGAACAAGTTATGTATGTACTATAAACATTATTTTTTATATTTAGGTGTACAGTGCCTCACCTCTTGACTGTCCAGTCACCTGGTTCTGGTGCAGGTTTTTCTTTCGGGGTTAGGAGGTCAACTGATGACATAATGTACGATTGTGGTTAGAAAATAATATGTACCTAACCATCATGATAATGATGCTGAATAAGCATTTAGGACAATTTGTTTTCTGTTTTTTTTTTCAGCCATTCTGATCGTCTACCTGTTAGTGGCAATAGCTGGTTATTACGTGTATGGTGACCGCGTACTGCCCAACGTGGCTCTCTCAATGACAGCCACCCCACTATCGCTGGCCGCTAATATTTTGATGGCTATCCACTTATTAGCCGCCTTCGTGATTATCATCAACCCCGTGTTCCAAGAGATGGAAGAGCTGTACAAAGTTCCGACAGGTTGGTTGTGCATACATAATGACCTTCTATTAAAATGAAGTAAATTCACGTTACTATCGTGATGGCAAAAGTGTGCTCCACTTTACATACCGAATGAAAGAAGTTCTATTTTATTCTCGTTCACCTTCTTATTCATTGATCTGTTTCATTCTATGGCAATTGTCGAAGCTCGACCGTTTCCTTTTTAGTTTCGTTAGGCTGATACTACAGCTGAGAAAGAAGGCTCGGAGGGTGATGAATGATGACTTTAAATCTCCTTATTATGGAAACTAGATTGATCATATCACAGAGACGAGATTTTTGAACATTTGACTGTACATAAACATCAAAAAGTGGTTAGTCGATTACGAGCCAATTGCAGCCAAGACAAAGCTCTCGGATCCATACCGTTTAGTGCAAGTTTAAACAATAGGTTACAATAGGTGAAGGTTTAAAAATAGGTACATTTAAATATTCATATCATTACAGAGTCTACCGGTTGGCGCATGCTAGTACGCCTATCCATCATGGCAGCGATCTTATTTATTGGCGAGAGTATCCCCCGCTTTGATACGATCCTAGCGTTGGTCGGGGCCACAACTGTCGCGCTGCTCACCTACATCCTGCCGTCAGTATGCTACCTGAGACTCGTAAACCAACCAGCCGGTGAGGGCCAAGCCCCTATGTGAGTATAAACTTTATATATATGCCCAAATTCCACCGATTTCTGAGTGAATGAGTAAGTGTATGTAAACAATTGGGTACCTACATAATGTGGGTATAAATACAATTGGCGATCTTATCATTACCATCCTCCTAGCGCGTTTCCAATTGCGTCCAAAGTTTTCACTTTGGAATGCGAGCTCCACTTATAGCTTTTAATGGGTACGGCGGTATTTCTGCAGAAATGAAGTCTGACTATCCAATCCTTAGAGCAATGCTGCTCTGTAGCAAGTGACGAGGCTCTGGTGCAGCCGCATCCCTAATTTAGTAGGTGCAGGGACTAATGAGTGAGGTTCATCTTATTGTAACCATTAACAGCCATTGATGCCGTTTACGAGCCCTTTGTTGACCCAGGCCATTGAGAATGTGTCTGAATTGTGTGGGTCCTTTAAGCGGGGCGTGAAAAAACATCTGATGAGGCCGTCAAGCTGAGTGCCACCATTGTAACATGGTACTAGTCTGCAATGGTGACCCTCTTTTCAGAGATTTTGCCTTCAGTTTACCATCAGACGTAGTCATTTTGCACCTTGGACCTTTTGCTGTGTAGTCATTTTGCACCTTGGACCTTTTGCTATGTAGTCATTCTGCAAACTAGACATTTTGCAAAGTAGGTCTTTTACAACCAAGTCAATATGAGTCTAACCCAAATTGATGTGTCCTATATAAAAAAAAACCTTATGTCAGATGTAAAATGCAATAGGTACTTTGCTGTTGCTTTAGAAACAAATTAATAATATAATAATTATATTTGTGTCCAATCTTTCAGTCCTGAGCCGGGCTGGAGGAAGATGGTGTGCTACGAGGTGATCGGGCTGGGCGTCGCAGGAGCCATCGCTGCCACTATCAGCGCTCTTGATGCGGTTTTCAGTACATCCATGGTCTTGCCATGTTTTGTTCGATAATTTTACACGTTTAAGTAACTTTGAAGTGATTGCAGACCTGCTGTGTTCGTTCACTAATCTGTTTATACCAATGATTAAAGAATATCATAAAGATGGGTATAGAGTGTCGTGACAAAGCGTAATGTAACATGTTACTATAGCTATCAATCGTACAGTAAATACAAACAAACAAGCGAATTATTGGCCACATGTAATCAGAAATTTTGCATTACGGTAGGTATAATGACTTATTCGAATGTTACGCCTTGTGACGCCGGTCGGTACCCACCTTAAGTAATAGCATTGATTGGTGACAGCACTTAGATTTATAAGTTTATAGTAAATACAGTTTAAACTACAGTATGTTGCCATATTCCACCTACTACCTGACATTAATATTATCAAAAAGCTTTTTTATAACAGAGCTAGATTAACATCTACAATAGCGGTTTTTTTATGCACGAAGTGAACCTATACCTATTGATTGATGTTATTTGTCTTATAAAATGTTTTTCTTTTGTATTGTATTTTTTTATTGTGGGTGCTAGCACCTCTGCCTACCCCTTCGGGGATATAGGCGTGAGTTTATGTTATGTTATGTTTTTTATTGTTTCTGTAACAGATTTGCCGCATTAGGCCTACCAGAAGCTGTTGGCAATATAATACCTATATTATATTGCCAACAGCTTCTGTAAATTCCTTGACGGTCAAGATTTTTAGGTAGGTTCATGTTAGTATTACGTCAGTACTATTATCTATTATGTGGTGTTACATAAATACGACAGTAACTACTATTATCTTGTCTATGATACCTATAAGTTTCTGAATAGTTAATAAACATTTTTATAAACTATTGCAATATGTATCAATGAAATTTAGATTAATTTATGGCTGTCCATTTTATTCTTCATGTACCTAATAAACCAGATCCTAAACAAATTCAATTTTAATTTGAAATAAAATCGGCCAAGCGCGACTCGGACTCGCCCATGAAGGGTTCCGTATAGTAGCAAAGGCGAAAATTGCGGTTTATGACATATTAAAAAAAAACTACTGACTGGATCTCGTTCGAACCAATTTTTAGTGGAAGTTTGCATGGCAATTTACATCATATATTTTTTTTAGATTTATCATTGTCTTATTTTAGAAGTTAGAGGGGGGGGAGGGGGGGGGGACACATTTTTCCACTTTGGAAGTGTCTCTCGCGCAAACTATTCAGTTTAGAAAAAAACTATGTTAGAAACCTCAATAGCATTTTTAAAGACCTATCTATAGATACCCCACACGTATGGGTTTGATGAAAAAAAAAAATTTTTTTGAGTTTCAGTTCTATCTAAGTATGGGGACCCCCATTTCATGCTTTTTTTTATTTTTGTATGAAATTCTTAATGCGGTTCACAGAATACATCTTCTTACCAAGTTTCAACAGCATAGGCCTTATAGTTTCGGAGAAAAGTGGCTGTGCATACGGACGGATAGACAGACAGACAGACAGACGGACGGACAGACATGACGAATCTATAAGGATTTCGTTTTTTGCCATTTGGCTACGGAACCCTAACAAGTGAAAGTGAAAAATAACTTAATCACAAAATTACTAACATAAAGCAGAGGACGCCGTTGATTGGGTACGTGGCCTATCTTCCTGAATGAGCCATTTCATCCAATTCCCCTTATTCGCATAAAATGCAGTCTATTGCACCCAGAGACCCATGATAATGCATCGATCGACACCTCGTTTGTTACAATCAGTTCAGTATCTGATACATCATTGGAATCACTGAATTAAATTAATGATTGAGTTGATTTTGGAAATAAGTTTGAATGCGTGATGGATGTCACAGAACGACGGGGATTTTTTTTTTTACCTAGTATTTCAGGCGGGCGGAGCCAGGGATAAGAGATAGGCCCATCCAGTATCTGCTAGGTATATAGTCGGTGCACTTCCTAAAACAAAAAAGTTCTACGCGGGCTCTATTCTCGAAGTTGGGAGGTCGTTCGCTCTCATACAAGCCAATAAACTAAGCAAAAATGATAAACGGGCCCTAAAGACCCCAATGAGCAAACTTTGAACGCTACTTGGAAGTCGCTAAGATGATGATTATGACTTCATTAATGATGCTGTAATGCGGGACCACGACTGGTCTTTGCGGGACGATCCCGCAGAATGAGGGACGGCTGGTCAGCATAATTGAATCAATCGCATTAAACAGATACGTTGTCAGTTGTCTTATTTTTGTATTAGACTCGTAGTACTTCCGAGGTCAGCGTGAGGTCTGGTGGTCAGTTGTTAGTAAATGGTCGGCTTATTGCGTATCTTGCTTCTTATCTCAATGTACGTTATATAGTTCGATATTATTGACACATAGAGATATAGGCACATGCAAGATATTCAAAGACACGAGTAGGGAGGTACTACAAGTATTAACTTCACATTCTTTTTATATGATCCTTTGCATTTCCGTTCATAAAACAGTGAAGTCCGATTCGAACTCGCACACTGTGATATCCGTATAAAACCGGACGCTGCTTCTGGATAACTGAAGTATCAGGATAAGGAAACTAAAATGATGATGGGCTTGACTTGACTCGGAAGTTTGATACAGATACACAAACAGGCAGACAACGAACGTAGTTTTTTCCTTTGAGGTAAGGAAAAGCACTCTAAACTCAATAAAGTAGATAATGGAAATGTAACTATATCAGCTTAGAAAAAATATCATATTGCATGACTTCGAGACACTGTGACCTCATTCTACGTAAATAACCACACCAGCAAATAAAAATAAAGTTCGGGTAAGACTTTATATGATAACTAGAGAACCACATACCACATCTTAGTCTTGGTGAGCCACAGCTGCTGAAACGTCGGGAATTGTGTAAATATACGTAAATATGTAGTCCGTTAAACTGCGTTAGGATAGTTATCTATTTGTTTGATTTATATGGAATATTATTTTGCGGTTGTGATTTTCCAACCCTATCTGTACACCGGCACCGTGCGCATTGGAGGTGGAAGAGCCGAAATGCGTCTATATGCAGATGATGATCTGTACACCATTCTATTAACATAAGCAGTTAAAGTTATGTACAAGGTTTAGCAAAAATACTAATAATTATTATGCGACTCAGAATATATTATTTAAAAAAAGTTACATCATCATATTGAAATCATCGAGAATATTGTTTATGTAAAGGTATTATTATAGTCGATAACACTGTATCGCTTGATATAATATGCCCAGCACAATAAATATAATATTGGCAGAGCGACCCCCAGCGGGGTGGCGTCAATTGATAGCTTATCAGACGCAGTATGTACCTACTTACATAATGAGTTAATACTGTGCAAGCAGTTCCATTTCTAGAACTAAACGGCTTAAGGCCTTTTTTTCGCTGCACAATAAGTTGAACTTGCAATACCGTACCAAAACTATATAATTATTCCGTTCTCTTCCTATCTCTGGGTGAAAGAGCATCTGGGTACTGAGGGAAGCCGTCTAACACTGAAGAGTACCATTTTATTATTTTAACCCATTTTCAAAAAGGAGGAGGTTGTCAATTTGACATACCTACCTACATATTACCTATATGTTTTTTTTGAGTTTCTTACGCGATTGCACTGCCAATTAAGAATGGTTTTTGAGATGTATTTTGTTATAAGGGGGATACTTCAAGAGTGGCCCCATGTCTAGTATGCGATTAAGGGATCATGAAGAAATCGAGGGAAAGTCCTTAACAAATACTGTTTCTGACTTCGGATGCATTTAGATAATTTACCTGCGGAAATCATTTTCTCGTGATGTCGAGTTGATGATAGAAACCTAAGCGAACGAGAAACGATAATCGGTGGTTCGAAAGGTTGGTTATAATGAACACTAAAAAGGGGGAAAAAAAAATGAAAATGTTATCTACTTCAAGAAAAATAAAATCGGCCAAGTGCGAGTCGGACTCGCCCATGAAGGGTTCCGTAGTAGCAAAGGCGAAAATTGCGGTTTATGACGTATTAAAAAAAAACTACTGAATGGATCTCGTTCGAACCAATTTTTAGTGGAAGTTTGCATGGCAATTTACATCATATATTTTTTTTAGATTTATCATTCTCTTATTTTAGAAGTTAGAGGGGGGGGGGGGGGGACACGCATTTTTCCACTTTGGAAGTGTCTCTCGCGCAAACTATTCAGCTTAGAAAAAAATTATGTTAGGAACCTCAATAGCATTTTTAAAGACCTATCTATCCCACAGATAGATATCCCACACGTATGGGTTTGATGAAAAAAAAAAATTTTGAGTTTCAGTTCTAAGTATGGGGACCCCAAAATTTAATGCTTTTTTTTATTTTTGTGTGAAATTCTTAATGCGGTTCACAGAATACATCTTCTTACCAAGTTTCAACAGCATATGCCTTGTAGTTTCGGAGAAAAGTGGCTGTGACATACGGACGGACAGACAGACAGACAGACAGACAGACAGACAGACGGACAGACATGACGAATCTATAAGGGTTCCGTTTTTTGCCATTTGGCTACGGAACCCTAAAAAGGACACCGTAAAGTGCTGTTTTTCCTTCAACTACATAAACCCAATTTTATAGTTTAAGGTCATATTTATTCCCTGCACCAGAAGATCGTTCGTCAATCATTTTTCCCATTTTATGAATACATTTAAAAAAACATAAACATAAACTCACACCTATATCCCCGAAGGGGTAGACAGAGGTGCTAGCACCCACATTTAATAGGTCCCAATGTAATAGGTGGCGAGCCTATTGCCATTGAAACCGAAGCCATTAGTGAAGGCCAGTTAAGTTTCTACATATAGAAGACACAGTAATCACCATCCCTCACAGTGACTTCTCAGTTGCGTCCAAATGATTAATTTTGGGTACCTCGGGGTCTGCTTATTGTTTCCATTGGTATGTCGGCTTTTCCGAGAATGTCTCCCGTCTGAAATCCCGTACCTAAAAGGAAAGTATACGCTAGAGCCTCGTCGGTTGTTCAGCAGGTACATGAACTTAAGGCCTAGGGCCTCAAGGAAGTTGGTAGGGTCCTGTACACCCAGCATGCAAAGATGATCACCATAAAAATTCTAATGTATGACACTATTTGTGCCAGTAATCAAATAAAGCCAAACGGCATCTCCGAGCGCGTGCTACAGAGGGCAAGAATTTTAAGATAATGGTGATATATCTACCTAATTAGTGAGCAGGATGCGCGCGCGCCGAGGCCGCAATACGAGACTGAGCTTCGACTTGTGCGTACGACATACGCACAACACTCAACGTGATTTTTGGTAAGTGACTTCTAAGCATTTTGTGTACATTACTTAGCGAGATGAAATATTAAATAAGTACAAATATCTGTATATTATTTAATTGTCACATAAACGTGATAAATTTATGAGAACGGATAGCGATTATAATACGTTTTAATGTGTAATGAAATGAGTGACCGGTCATTGTTGATTGATTAGAAATTGATGAATTAGAAAGTGCTTAATACTTAGTACTCGTAGGTGTCGTAGATTTGGTGGGTATTTTTTCGTGCTATAACCATATGCAGGTACCTCGTACGGGGTATGCGGTTACAGAATAAGGCATTGACCCTGGGCCATTTACGGCTTTGAGATTACCTCATCCTATCTTGGATGCGGGGAGGAAAAAGGGGCGTCATGCCCTTGCACAGTCCTGTTTCTGCTGAGGTGACTGATAGAAGTTAGGTGGGTAGGTACCTACTCGTATTTAATTTACTATGACTTAGGCAACTTCTAGTTTTCCCCCAAACACACAGTCATAACGGCGCAAATCCGTTGTAAAAATTCTAAAGTACCTAATAAAAAAACCTTTTTTTCTTTACCCTGACGAAGTGATATCCTATACGTACTTTCATATTGTTATGGTGTTTTTCAGGTGATAGCATTCGAAATGGTGATGTCCACGGTGTTGCAAGTGACGTCAAGGCTTGCGCGAAAAGGCCTCAACGTTCAATGTTGCCAGCGCGCCTTATATAGCACACAAAACAAAAGTAAGTAAAATATTTATTTTTACTTATTGTCCGTAGCTGAGCTGCTTTGCACTTTTGAATGGAAGGTCTTTCGCAGCCATTATGTTCAGAATTCAGTTGTATTGGCGTGTTGTGTTTGATAGCTTTGATTCTCCCCCTTTGAGTCCTTGAGCCAGGGCTTCGTTTGTCTCGCGATTTAGGTCCAAGATACGTGTCCCGTGATATTACACCGTCAGCTGTGCGACCGCTATTCGTTTTCCCAGGGGCTTTCATTTGCCATGAAGTAAAAATTATCATTTACCTTCGAAAATTAATTTCTGCAGTCTATAATGTTTACTTCTGGCGCTGTCCAATCTGAACAGATCCTATCAGTGGTTTTGTAAATCTGAGGAGACATTTTTTCCCACATTTGATTGATACAATAATAATTGTCCTCCCATAATTCACGTTTGGGTTAACGTGAGTTACGAATCAAGTAAATTATAATTTAATACTTTATATAAGTTACTGCACGGTTATGGCTTCAGTTGATATGCGTATGTATATCTTTAAGTAACTACAAGATTTCATTACATTTACTACACATTGCCAAAATTACGTACTTACATTCGTTATTAGGTATTAAAATCACGTGTTTGGAAGCTGTTCGATTAATGACGAGATCGTCACAGAAATATTAAGACCTCGTGTTCAAACGACCTTCATGATCAGTAGTTTTAAGAATAACCTCATTTCACGTACTGATTGTGTGTAGATAGTGAGAGTTTCATTAGTTCATGACCAGTGTCGTTATCAGCGATGACGGCCGAAGATGTCGGGGTACAAAGTTACGCAACACTCGCCTTGCGGCGTTGTTTGCCCCATATTTCGTATTACTCATGTAAATACGTTGATACATTGCGTCTTTGTCTTGTAAATCAGTAAGTTATTCAAATAATTAACCCGATCGACGTCAAGAAAAATAGATACCTAAAATATGTTCACTGATCAGATGTTTAGTTTCATTTATTATCGTAAACAAAGTCTTCAAGAACCTAAACAACATTAGGTAATGGACTGATAACATTTGGACATAAGTTATCAGCGCTTTTGCGAACTTTTCCAATAAATTTACATGTTTACATGAAATGCGAAAGTAATATTAATTATATTATCGTTACTCTTACGGTAGGAGAAGAGAACAGAGAAGAAGAAAGGAGGTAAAGTTGTTAACAAGGCTCACCCGATCGCTAACAGTTGCCCCGATGGCATAGACTTTTTCAGACCGACTAACGAAGGTCTATCTTCGTAAGTCAGTCTGAAATAGTCCCGGAGATGATTAGGCTTTATTTTCATCATAACATGACATGAAATTATATATTATTTAAATATCTGATTATTTTAATATGCTTAATTTTTATATTAGGTATGTATACCTAATACTTATTTCAGGTAGTTATAACTGGTAAAACTGGTGTACATACAAGTAGGTACTATAATATGTCGTAATCACAGTGCTTTGAATGATTATGTCGCAATATTCCACGATAACTCACTTAGGTATAATTTGACTTATGACTTTGAGAATGTTCAATGTTGAACGATTATTTCTATGCGGTTATAAGCGATTTATATATCATGTGAATCGCGAATGCCATTTTGCATAGATACCTACACCTTTAGGGATATGAATATAAAAGTATAAGTTTAAATAGGAAGTGATTAGGAAGCAGTCCTTTGCTTTGCATGACTCAATTCGATACTTCACCCTCGGGCAAATAATATCTACACCACGAACTTCTCTCCATCTACCCCAAAGTCGGTTAATACAGTCAAGGGCATGACAGTCAATTATAATAGATAGAAATGCAATAAATCTAACCCCTTAAAGTTAGTACAAAGTTTGGCTATCGGAGGTGATGGTACAATCAAGCCATGTCCATTAGCTCTACACTGCTCTACACGAGCAACAGGGCCTTTTAGCTGATAGTGTCGCGTTGTGGGTACTAACTACCCGAGGGCGCGTGATTGGTTATTCCCTTCCTTCCATTCTACCTTCATTGAATTTTTGACTTAACTGTAAATTATTTTGTTTCCAGTACGATTTTACACAAAGAAACACGAATGGGTATCAGTGAGTGACAGCATCGGCACCGTCGGGATATCGAACTACGCACAGGTCAGTTTGACATAGGAATAAATAACACCTGGAAGGACCTTGGATCCTGCGGGCAGTTGAGATGATAATGCTGAAATTGTCAATTTATGCGTGTACCTAAATGTCACAAAACGGTCTAAGAGCCAGACCTTCTTCATCCGAGTATCAGTCCATGTCGCAGTGTTTCATTTTATAATTTGGTTTATTTTGATTTCTCAGCGTTGAAGGATCAGCCTTCTTGATGACCAGCCCGTTGGCTGGCGTATTGTAGAACAGAATGACGAAAGTATGGGATTGGTCGTTTAAGACATACGTTGACAACTGTCATATACGATTCTTCATACGATTGTTTAGGAGGGCAGGTAGCAGTCTAGCTGATCCTCCAACGCCGAGAGTGAGCTTCATAGATTTCCAGGGTCAGGCATTTGTTTTTGTTGCTGTAATTTGAGACCCTCAAAATTTATTATTGAAAGAACAATGACCCAACCCCTGTCCCTTACCATATTTTCTTTTGAATCAGCAGTGTTTGTCAATATCGTTAGAAATAAATTACTGTTTATATTTCCTTACTTATTAAAGTACTTAATTATTACTTAATATAAAGACTCTTAACGATGATGTAAAGGACATCATTTACGCTGCATACATTTTTGGTCCAAAATTGAAAGTGCCGTCCAAAGGTTTTTAAAGGACTAAACGATGCCGAGTTTTGTAATTTGGGACCACTGGATCTCTATTATCTACTAGCCTTCCGCCCGCGGCTCCGCCCGCGTGCATCTCGGGTAACGCGACCTTTGCTCATATCTTCGGTTCTACTCAACCGATTGCGATCAAACAAACGTAAGATTTTAAGTCTGATCACGCCCTTTCTAACAAAAAAAACCGCATCAAAATCCGTCCAGTAGTTTTTGCGCCCATCGCGAACAAACAGACAAACAGACAAACAGACAGGAAATTCAAAAAAAATATTTTCGTATTCAGTACCTATCGTTAACATAACATAACCCAAGTATTTTTTTTTAAATATCTCCAATGTACAGACACGATCACTTTACAATTATATAATAGTATAGATAGAAGATAATAATTATAGATCAGTGTTTGGGACACACACAAATCTGCGATAAATGTTGATGTGATGATGATGATGATAATGCAATCGTAAGTGGGGAGGGGTAGTGCAAACGCGGGATGGTTTGAAAGAGAACGCAGTGAATGGAAGTGATGCAGTACCTACTTGGAATTTAAAAGGTACCTATGCTGGGCATGTGTAAGAGAGAGAAAGAGAGATGTGAACGATAAAATTGGCGATCTCTAGAAGAATTAGACCTACCACCTAGATTACATTATTAAAACGATTACGGGGCATAGACAATAACTAAAATATAATTTCTCACAGGCACCTACATTACTTATATACCTAGATATAAGTAGTCTACAATGATGAGCCTCTTTTCCGAGACTTTGCCTTCAGGTATCATCAGGCGAGGTGCAATCAAATTGATGTGTCCTATATAATACTTATATAAAAACTAGCTGCCCCGGCGAACTTCGTGCCGCCATATTTTCGGCCCGCGTGGTACTTATTCAAATCCCGTTCCCGCTGCACCCTTATCACTTCACTTAGGGGTTTGAAAAATAGATGTTGGCCGATACTCAAACCTACTCAATATGCTCACAAAATTTCATGAGAATCGGTCAAGCCGTTTCGGAGGAGTAGGTACGGGAACAAACATTGTGACACGAGAATTTTATATATAAAAATATATAGGTAGTAAAATAGATTAACATTTTCGTAAAATAAGTTAGGAGTTGAGTTGAGTTGAGTGACGTGTCAGTTCAGTCAGTCAGCCCATCTGTTCCAGGATGCGTTAGGAGAAGTAGTCTACGTCCAGCTCCCGGAAGTAGGCCAGGAGGTAGCGGCGGGTGACGAGTGCGGTGCTCTGGAGAGCGTGAAAGCAGCCGGTGAAGTATACAGTCCTGTCTCCGGAACGGTAAGGACTTAGTTAATTTTTTATTCACTTATTTTTATCAAGGTGTACAAATATGTGTACCTATTAGGGCGCGTGAGGTCCCACGCAGGTATTCGATGAGCAAGCCAGCCTCACTTGCCGATTGCCGCTCCATATTATCTTCCTGCATCCTGAGACTTTGCCTTCAGTCATCAGCTCGATCATCCGGCGAGGAGAAGTCAAAATGACGTCACCTATATAAAACAAATCTTAGTAGCCAATAAAGGATGCAAAATATAAAATTGCAGGTGTAATTAAGACTGTTTTTGGAGGTATTTGGTTTTTTTATATGTAGCAGCTCCGACTTATGACAAAAGACTCCTATCTGAAGAAATCGTATCCAACATATGCCTTCCTGGCTTCTATGCTGCGGCCCCCCCCCCCCATCGTGATACGTGGTGAGGTTTTTGACAACCCCCGCCCCCCTATAGCCAAAATCACGTGTATTTTTTTATTTATTATTTAATCCTAGAAAACTATGAATCGTGACAAAAATCGCGAGTTACAAGCAAAAATAAATACACGTGATATCCCATTATACCCCTCCCTCCCCCCTGGTGATATTTCGTGATTTTTTCGAACACCCCCCCCCCTGTTGAGCCTCACGTGATTAATGGACAGCGCCTATGGGAAGGGAACGCTTTGAAAAACACACAAATCTATGCTATTGGTACGTATGTCATTTAGCATTAACATTTTTGTGGTTTTGTAAATTACAGGTTACAGAGAAAAATACAAATCTAGAGTTGAAGCCGGCTTTGATCAATAAATCCTGTTACGAAGAAGGCTGGCTGTTCCGAGTGAAGCTGTCGAGCGTGGACGAAGTCAAACAACTCATGGATCAGGCCACGTACGACAAGTATCTTGAGGAGCACTGACACACGCTTATATCTAGGAATGTATTAAATTGTTATTTGTTTAATATTTTATTTTCTCACCCGGGTCTTGTTCACCCGTTGTTTAACACACGCCGCACTGGCACTATAATAGACTCTTTTCTACGGGTTGGGACAGTCACTCCCGTAAAAACCAAGATAAGTGTTGGTACTTACCATCTATTTAGCGATATAAAAAAGATCCAAAAAATGTAAAGTTTATTTCAGACCAAATATTTGTAAAATACCTATTTGGTCTGAAATAAACTTTACATTTTTATGGCATTTGGAAAATAGCTTAATTTCCCTATTCTATAGTTTATGAAATAAAGTTTGATGAGATATCTACTTTGATTTCTTCTTATAAAAAGTTACACGCGTTTCCGGGCAGATAATTAAATTAATACACTATTGGTTGGTTTCTGTGCTGAGAAATTGAGGCTATTTCTCTATTCAAAAACCAGCCATATTGATTTGGATATTACTAGTAAAAGTACCTACTAGCAACTGAATTTAAACTACGATACCATATATTGTACTCTACATTAACATTTAGAGACTGCTCTCCCTCCCTTGAAGCCCAACACACTACTTATTTAGTAATCTGTGCCAACACATATAAAATTATGGAAAGATAGAGCAGGAGAGCGAACCCCGGTTATAAAGATAAGAGTAAACTTTGGATACAACCGGGATTTGCGCTCGGATGATTATGTTTATTTAATTCAAGAAAAGGACAAGTTTTCAACAGTATTTCTGAAATAACTCCGAGTTTGATTTTAGAATTAGGTACCTACTACCCACTGACTCCCAAATGCAAAGAGTTGGCTTTTTATAAAAGGTAAAATTTCTATCAAATTAAACGAAACAGTTAGAAATTATAAATAGTATATTGGATTACTACAAAGAAAAAGATTTTAACAGAATACTACATGTATATTTAAAAAAATCACTTCAGCGCTGCAGCGCCTGATATAATCTCAATGAGTTCTCTTGTGATAACGGCTTGTCGAGTTCTGTTGAAGAGCAGCGTGAGTTTCTTGATCATATCCCCAGCGTTCTTGGTCGCGTTGTCCATGGCGGCCATGCGGGCCGACTGCTCGGATGCGGCTCCTTCCTTCAAAGCGTAATAAATGATCGCCGTCAGGGTAAACTCCACGTAAGACTCCAGCTGATCGCTGTCCAGGTCGTCGAACGCCGATATGTTTGGTGCTGACTATGTAACAATAATGAGTACATAAGTGATCTAAGACATATTTATTAGGCCAAATAAAAAGAAGAAGTAGTATAGCATACCCCAGCATTAGACGCATCCGAGACTGACGCGTGATGATGATAAGTTAAGTCCCATCAGTACCCATTATGTCTATAGATTTTGATAGGAAAAAGTTAAAATCCAAGACAGGACCTGAAACCCGCGAACAGTCACTTTCAGGGGGAATACTCTGATCATGAACGTATCCAAGTTTCCGATCAAAATCTGTAGGCAATGATACCATATTAAATCAAATCTTAAATCACTAACTAAACTAAACTATTTAATAAATCGATAAAGATTTGGAAATGTGGATATGCTTCGAGCGAGGCTCGGTGATCAGAGCATTCCCGTTGTACCTAAGGGAAAGATCGCGGGTTCGAGTTCCGCCTGAACTTGGTTGCCATATAACTTTAAAATTTCATTGCTATTTAATTATTCTGTTCAAAAATCAAAATAATAATAGAGTTGTATTACTTTGTTTTTAACGTGAATAGTATTCAAATTTGCTCCAAAATTGAGAGATACATTTTGGTAGTACCACCAGACAAAATCTATTGTCTACACTCATCGTATAATACACTACAGAAGCATATTAAAAAATTCTTTAGGTTGAATGAGGACGCTTGAGAGACATCCACATCCTGATTCTCTATTTCAGTAGAGGTCCACGAAAAGGTAGATGGATAGCAACAACTATAGTTATTGATAGTGTGCAATACCTCGATTTTCGCCATATTGAAGAACGGTATGACGCTGAGTTCGTACTTGACAGCCGAGACGTACTTGTTGTAGTACACCTCACCGATGTCGTAGATGTACCCCGTGTCGGCCAGGGCAGCGGCCACGCCACCTGCGTCCGCGAACTGTGGACTGAGACGACCCACCTGCAACAGTGGCATTAGCACACTTTACTTGCGGTCCAGCCAAGATCTTCAGAGCCCAAGTGAACTTTTATTGTATGCCGGAATACTAACTGATTGACAGACGAAGATTTAGGCTGGCTGCCAAGATTTCGTCTCATTTCTGAGATCAGATGGCACTCGCAAAGTAAAAAAAAAATTGTGGGAGGAGATTAGAGCTGACCCCGGACCCAAACTGCTAACTTTGAACACAATCCAAGATTAATGCTTAAAGAAATATTTTTATAGGTAGGTATAAACATGTCTAATAAAGTCTTGTGACTTTAATTTGCTACTAATGAGAATCGGAAAACCGAATAATACTCTACCCGGACCTGGAATTAAACCCGGGACCTCGAGCAGAGCAGTTGCACTCCTTAATCGCTATCACTGGGTCATTAATGCTACGTTTACATACTCGCGGCAGAGCGAGGGAAGTGGCGAGAGAAGTGGGCAGAGACGTGGTGTGAATGGTATATTCGTCATGCCGCGAGTACTGCCGCGTATGTTGCGCAAATACTAGCGCGATGAACTATACGAGACCGCTAGATGGCGCTAAGCTAAATAAAACACGACTTTCGTTATTGCTCCTCGAATATTTACTTTTAAAAATATTTATATCGATCTACGGAAAGTGTATAGTAGTTGAAAGTGATAGTTTTTATTAATAATCTATTTAATTAATTCGCTATGCTGTAAAAGCTTATTGCGTACACTGCTACAGCGTTGTCCTCCATACGTTTACGTCCGTCTCCGTTGCAGGGCGAATACTGTAATGCGGACCAACGCGATGATGGGAGTGTGTGAATGCTAGGACATTAATCGCGCGAATATTTCTGGCAACACGATGAGCAATGCGAGCGGCAGTATGTAAACGCGGGGTAAGACTATTTAGTACGAAAAAATTACAAGTATGAATTACTTACATCTTTGACGCTGAGAAGCATATTCTGAGCGAAGGTACGCCTGAGCATGGCGCGAGACTTGTCGCCGACGCACACGAGTTTGTTCGTCGCATGTTCGGTGGCGATATCTTTTAGATCTCGACGAATGCGACGCGCCACACCGCTGTGAACGCCTCCACACAAACCTGAAGCATCGAGTGTTACAAATCTATTTCATTGATACATTAGGGCAGTAACAGAATAGGCCTCTCATCAGCATTCACTCTGTTATTAATTTAGGCAGTACATAGATGGGCTCATAGCCTCTGTGGCTTGGCGGTAGTGAACGTGACTGGTGCGCAGGGGGCGCGGGTTCGATTCCCGCTCGAGCATGAATATGGCTATTTACATTTGCCTGGTCGTGCCTTGGAGACCACGTTAAGCGCTCGCTCCCGGTTTCCAAACATCTATGCAGACGTTGCGGGTAGTTGGAGTAATAAAAATCCGACAACTGGTCATCGACTTAGATTATCGCCGATGGGTTATGGAGGTCAGATGGCAGTCGCTTCACGGAAAGAATGCAAGTTCGACCGCTTCGTAGTTACTTAGACTAAAAACTAAACCTCTACTGTATTTAGTACCTATGGAGATAAGCTAGGTCTTAGGCCCGTACTCTAGAATGACGCTCAACTCAAACTCGATTCAGCTGAGGCAAGATTGTATGCACAGATTCCTCAGATTTGACCGGCTGTCAAGTAGATTGTCTATAGTTTTATACAATCTGTCCTCAGGTAAATCGAGATTCAGCTGAGTGGCATTCTAGAATACGGGCCTTAGTGTGCTAGCCTAGGAATTCCATATTTGCATGTGAACTAGGCATCATCATTCATGTATTTTTATGGTACGAGTAGAACTGTATCGGTAAAAATTGTGACTCAAACCAGAGTATTTTAATGTTGTTTGTTGTTATTATGATTGGAGAAATTACTGTATCAAATACTTTGATTTCGATATTCTTCGAGAGGGATTTTCTATTGTTATTTGAGACATTATCTCACTCTCTTTAACCAAATCTTCAAATCAGGAGCAAGGGCCTCGCAGCTATCGTTTGTATGCCACAATGCCGAACAACTGTTCAGAATAATTCGCAATTTGATTGACTACTTATTGATATACATTTGACGTAATTGTTCTGTGTTCTTAATAATATAGGTATGTGAGAGTTTGAGCGTACCTATATCTTTTTATTTTATATTATTTAAACAAATAAATCAGATATACTAGTCGTAGTAGTACGTCACTGTTAAGTTTAGTAGTAGACTTATATCTACGTAGGTATTAATAATGTTTACGGACCTGTTGAAGTGTCAGGTATTATACAGGTATGTGCTTACATACCTATATGTATAAGTATACCACAAAAATACCATATTATTGCTTTACTATGACCATACCATGATCGCGTTGCTCCCGTAAACAAAATCGAATATTCATTTAGCTGATTCACGCGTATTGCCTTTCGATATACCTACCTACATACTCAAACTCACATATTACTTTTTTCTTGTTAGGGCGTGGTTCTTCTATTTAAAATCCGTCTCATCTGCAATTATGTTACACCCAATGACCGAAAACCGAAAGTCATTATGCAATCTTGACAACCCACCCGAAAAAACAGGTCACAGTTAGTTGTGGTTATCGTTAAAAGTTCACATCCCGAAATTCGTGTTGTACCTACCTCTTATGAAAACGCTCGCGACGCATTGTAGATTGCTACAAGAAAAGAAGAAAAGCCGCATGAAAATTCGTTCAACATTATTTGCGTCCATCGCTAAATAGTTAGGTAGTAGGTACCTACCTATGTTTGGGTTAAGAACCAGGTACCTATACTAATCTATATTTATACTAATATTATAAATGCGAAAGTAACTCTATCTGTCTATATGTCTGTCTGTCCACTGATGCAATTTCAATTAAATTTGATACAGGGGTAGATTAAATTAGAACTTTGGAAAGGACATAGGCTATAATGTTTTAAATATCACTAATAAGTAGACACTTCGAAAAAAAAGCATTATGTTAATTTAGTAGTTGGGCCTCGCCTTATTCACATAGGTACTAATCATTAATGAATGAATAGCTTGAATGCCATTCTAGATATCATAAATATGTAAAACAAAACAAATAAATGCGTAATATGTTTCTCAGTAACTAATTACTCCGTGGTTATCCTCATAGAACGCGGCGGGGTTACTACGTCTATGCTCACAAAATAATTCGAGCCAGCCATTGATGAAAATTCGACCTATATTGCAACAGACACTCCGCTCGATAAACAACGCGTAATTATTGATTAAAAACACGCTCAGATTTCCGGTCACACGACATTCAATTAGTAGGTACATAAAGTCGCGTGATATAGGTAGCAAAAAAGCACCATTCACTTTTATTAGTCCTTCTTCGTAGCTAAAACAAAAAAAAGGATCTAATAAAAAGTATTTTTTTTTATATACGTACGTTAACTAAGTATTATGGTGTACATCAAGATATTGGGGGTTTCGGGGTGGGGAGGTAAACGGTAGTCATACCTTGAAAGTCAAGATAAAAAAAAAAAAATATATATATAAAAATCAATGCCACTTTTCGTTGTTATTTTACATGGAGAAGGAAATGATAGCGGAGTTGTTGCAAAGGCAATCGAGTCGCGTGCTTCCATACTGTCAAAAGGACTCCTTATATATAGACGTCAGTTCTGTGACGTCACCACTCAGTTGTAGTGGCACGTCGTTGCGATCGGTTGTCATTTTTGGTTAAAAGTTCAACGATAAAAATAGTTTTGACCCGATTTAAGAATGAAGTGTGCGGTCCAAGGGTGTACAAATTGTAGAGATAAGATGTTTAAATATATTGATGATATAACGTTTCATCAGTAAGTCCGCTATATTTTTATTTTTATTTTTAGAAAAAAATGTCTTTATAGAACCATCTAGCGGAGAGAAGAAATAAGTAACCTTGTCTTACTTGTATAATGTTGTAACAACAATTCAATTCATTCTATAAAAAAATCACCACAATAATTTCACCGGACTTCTTTAGTAATTCCGCAATTGTTATTTTATTTATTCTTACGTTATATTTGGGTGAAATTGAAAATTTAAAATAAAAAAATTAAGCCATCTTTCGGTATCTGCCAAAATCATTTAGGGGGGCTAAATGATTCTGCTATAATTCTACAGATGGCCTTATTTAAAATAAATGGTGTGCATCATAGTAGTGAGACCATTATATTCACATTATTTTTAGGAAGCCAATAAAATTGTCAACATTATATTATATCATTTTAGATTTCCCAGTAACCCAGAAATAAAAAAATACGTGGATAGGTACGTATTTTAAATAGACCTTCCAGCTGGTAGGTACCCCACAAAATATTCCAGAATCTGTTCGAGGCCCTTCAATGAAGATGACTTCTATAAAACAAAAAAGGGATTTAAAAAATTACGGCCTAAAGGAGAACGGGCACTTTTGTATGAGCTGCGTCCCAACCCTTGTAACAAGTTGCGACTAGTGTAAACATGTTCATTTAGTCTATTTATATGTAAAAATGAAAGATTTTTATCAGAAATTCGTGCAGGTCCAAAGTTATAAGGGTGTAAGTAAAAAATATTTTTTGTGCAAATAGGCTTTGCAGTATAGTTCTACGGTTTTGTATCATTTCGCCGACGGTCATTACAACTACGGTTGACTCAACTAGGGTTAATTCACCTACTGGTTGACATGGTTCATGGTTCATGGTACCGATCACATATTTTTAACAAAAAAAGAGGGGTGTTATAAGTTTGACGTGTGAGTGTGTGTGTGTGTGTGTGTATGTATGTGCGTGTGTGTCAGTCTGTCTGTGGCATCGTAGCTCCCAAACGGCTGAACCGAATTCAATTCTGTTTCTTTTGATCGAAAGATGGTTTAGTCGAGAGTATTCTTAGCTATGTTTCATAAAAATCGGTTCAACCATTTGAAATATATTATGAGGAATGAAAATCAATCCAAAATCTAATCTATTTTCAAATATACCCGTATTGGGTATCAAATGAAAGGTCATAATTTATACATCACGATACAGCAGGTTTTATGGAAATCGGTTCAGCGGTGGTAACCGCTGAACCGATTTCCATAAAACCTGCTATTATTATAGGTATATAAAAAGCATGAAACAAAAAAAATTAAAAGCAGAAACCAATATTTTAATTTTCTCTTTCTAAATCGATTTGAATAGTTAGCATAATAAATGCTTCAAAAGAACATTATTCACGCTGCATACATTTTTGGTCCAAAATTGAAAGTGCTGGCCAAATACGATATTTCGTTAGAACTTGTTCTTATTGGTGCGTCAAAGTTGAGGGACCACTTCCTTCGGTTTTATTTGAGTTCGAAAATCTTGAAAACATACATTTTTTATGACACAAACTATTGAAAATGGATAAAAAATGTCGTTGGAAGAATAGTTAATAAAACTAATAAAAAATAAACCCCATACTGCACACCGTTGTTTTTCGTCTATTTATTTAGGTGCTAAATTGAAAATAAGTAGCGGCCAAAGAATACAAATATGACATTCCGTTAGTCGGGCAGTGGACCCTCAGCTTTGACGCCATAATAAAAAATGCTAATGAGGACAAGCTCTAACAGAATATCATACTCGTATTCTTTGGCCGGCACTTTCAATTTTGGACCTAAATAAATGGGTGAAAAACAACGGTTTATTTATTATTGATTTTATTGACTATTCTTCCAATATAGAACAATGATTTTTATTCGTTTTTAATCATTCATATCATAAAAATGTATGGTTCCAAGATATTTGAACTCAAATAAAACTGAGAGCAGTGGTCTCTCAGCTTTGACGCCATAGTAAAAAATGCTAACGAGGACAAGCTCTAACGGAATTTCATATTTGTATAGGTACTTTGGCCAGCACTTTCCATTATGGACCTAAATAAATGGACTAAATACAACGATATGCAATATGGGGTTATTTTTTATTTCTTTTATTATCTATTGTTCCAATATAGAATAAAGTTTTTCATTTATTTTTAATAATTCGTATCATAAAAAATGTATGTTTCCAAGATTTTTAAATTCAAATAAAACCAAGCGCAGTGGTCCCTCAACTTTGACGTGGTAATAGAAAATGCTAACGAGGACAAGTTCTAACGGAATATCGTATTTATTTTCTTTGGCCGGCACTTTCAATTTTGGACTAAAATGGGTGATGTCCTTTCATTCAAAAATCCCCATAATTTATACATATTTGAAATGTACTAATTAAGGCCTTTAATTTGATATCAAACACGGTATATTTACCACAATTTTATTTTTTAACGCAGTACTTTATGACCGCTAGAGGGCGCGTCATTAAATTCAGTAACACATTATATAGCCTATAATAAGTGGACGATCAAGACACTTCTAACAATACCTTACTTGTCCAGTTCTAATTAGTAGTTGAAGAGCTATGAGGGAATTAGTGAATATACATACATAGTTCATACATACATACATAGCCTGTCAAAATCATAATCCTCCTTTGGCTTTAACATAGTCGGGTAAAAATAGCATAAATAAATAAGTATTTTGTCATAAAAACACTAATTATTTAAAATAAATTAAATACTTTCTTAGTAACTGAAACCCCCACAACTTTTACCCTGCACGAAATACAGATTTATGTCCATACAAAACAATAATACACTCATTGAGACCTTTCATTTGATATAGGTCAAAAAGTGTTACACCATATGGGACGAAACGCCCATTCGCCTTTGCTATACCTAATTGTATATACGTATACCAGAAATACTTAAGTGAAAATTTTACAATATAATAGCATAATTTTTTTATATTTCTACATTATTTTCTTGCTTTATTAATTTCCTTTTTGGAAAAGTTAGGGATCCGTACTTAGCGCCTTCGCTGCTTGCTTGTTTCATGTTATTTCAAGAGCAGCGCTACGTGAGGCGGATACCCGTCCCACGTGACGCGGGCAGCGGGGCACGCGCCGTGTGTCCGCGCGACGGAGCACGCGAGCGGGTCTGTTTCAACAAAATCATCGACCGCCGCTACGTTATCCGTGTCACACGCGCCGTGCTTGTACAGTCGTTGCAATAAACTTAGAATAATCCTTAGCTGCAAACTGAAAGCTTTTTTAAGGCAAATACCTTTGAAATTTTTTGGTAAACGAAACTCAAATAGAATGTTATTTTGAAGGTCAGTCTTATATTATTCATAGAACAACATATCAATATAAAATGCAAAAGCAGGAACCTGCTCCCGGATGCATTGCACCACTTGTACCCCCAAGTGAGCCGCGAGCCAGCCCTGCTAATAGGTATATTGTGTAAAGTAAAACCAAAAATTCCGTGAACTAAAGGAATTTGCCTCTTTCTCTTCTGTTTTGACAAACCGTGCAAAATTGTCTTTGATTTACATTAAACTAATTATGATAGCTGTACATTCTTATACGAAAACTTGGTTACAAATTCTCCACACAACAATCTAGACGTGACATAATATGGGCTAATTGGCTGACGCCTTTGTTCACGTCGTCGTCTTTTGGCTAAGTAATATACTACTAACGACGCTATTGAAATTATACTGGTATACGCCCGTCGCGGACATCCGCGACGGACAGGCGGGCGCACGGCGCGGACGCCCGCGCCGGACGTCCGCGACCCGCACCCGCCTATGCCAGCGAAGGCGCTAAAACTCCAATAATGCAACCCAATCATTATGTCCTTATATTCCTTATATCAGAATTCCACGCGGACGGAGCCGCGGCCAACAGCTTGTATATATAGTGGTCAATATGTAAGTGGTCCCGCTATCATTAAACACATAGATTATTCTAGAATTCTGTGCAGCGCTTTGTGGCGAGTGGTCAAACTACAATGGAAATTGCATGCATTATTTCTATTCGGTTTCGCTATGCTACACTAGATGGCATTCTAAAAAGTGGGAGGGGCTTAGACTTAGGGGAAGAGACGCGTGGGGGACGAGGTATGGCGTCATGCCCCCCGCGTCTTCTTCCCACCCGCATTTGGCGACGCGTTGTTATTACGAGAAATTTCACTGGGGCATCTCCGTTTACTAATCATATTCTGTCCTCCGTGTTATTTTATAACTCAAGAACGGCTGAACCGATTTGGCTAATTTTAGTCCTGAAATATTCGTGGATGTCCAGGGAAGGTTTAAAGGGTGACAAAATAGGTGCAGCGGGAACGGGATCAAAAATTCACGCGGGCTGAATAAAATATGGCGGTACGAAGTTTGCCGGGACAGCTAGTATATTATAAAATAGTGAACCGCGGGCCGCGGGCTCCAATGCTGATGACGATGATTGCTGGCAGGAAGGTAATTCCCCGCTTGAGCTGACTCATCAACCGGCAAAAGTAATAAGTTTAGGAATCAGGGAATTTTTCAAAATGAAAAAGCCAATCAAGAAATCGTAAAATTATCGTAATAAATGAGCAAAATTAAGTGAAGTATTAAAAAGTGTACCGACGTAATTCTTCTATGTCAGCGTAGCACCACGTATGCGAACCTCATACGAAGGTAGGGAATACTAAACATAGTAAGTAACCTTTATCGCTATCGTGATTTCTGTAACACGCCATGACCATGGTAGTGGCGAAATAGAATAATAAAAAGCGGGCTACGAGGCCGAAAACTCGAATGTAACTGGGATTTCTATCAAAATGATGTAGGTAATAGACAGTTTTCGAATATTCGATATATCAATAAGTCTACATACCTACATCCTAAACTGCGGACCGCAGTTTCGGAAAATCGCTAAGTGTTAAAGTTAAGCATGTAGGTAATACGGGTTCTGTGGTGTCAAAACTTAGCATTTTCTTTATAAAAAAATTTTACGTCATTGATCGTGGTACCACCACCTATCAGACTGGTCAATGATAATGGCAGGATAACCTTCCATTATCTTTGGCCGGGTGTATCTCTGCCCGCAGTGCGCACCTCAGGTTCTCTTTTATCAAATAGGTATTATTCTTATGCTCCCATTTTTGTGGCATTGACACCAATTTTAAATCCACCTCTCTTCAACATTCACGATAAATGAAGCGTTATTTTTAAATTTCATTGATCTTTGATTGAATAAAATGTAAAGGTTTCTACCGATCTCCAATTAAAGTACCTATCTTCGTCTTCTTTTAATTAAAATTGTCGTATCAGAGACTTTGTTTCCTATGAAGACAGAAGGTACTTACTAGAGATTCTGAGGAGAGTCTTATGTACAGTGCACGAAAAAAACTGGGCATTTAAATACCGCACTTCCTCTTTTATCCACCTACCTCGGTCTGAAGTCATTGCGATGTACAATTTTTTCTGTTTCTTGCTAGCCTCCTTTTCCTCTGGTGTCTGCGCCGGCGCTGCCGCTGCCTCCGGCGCGGGTGCAGGTGTGTCCGCTTTCTTGTCTCCTTTTTCATGTGGTACATCGACGACACCCTTGACTAAGTGCGAAGATTCGTAAAATTTGCGCGGCCCGTAACCGAAAGGGCGCGCTGCTTGAAGCTCACGCTCTGCTCTTGTAAATCTAAAATAAGTTTTATTTTGTAAACTTATCATTTTATACATAGAAACATGTAGACTAAATGCAAATAGAGATATTTATACATACAAATAAACCCCCATCATAGCAGTCAAATACTCTACCGTCGCGTGAGAGAGGTTGCCTTACTTAAACATTTTTACACGAAATTAGAATCTGCCTAGTACCCAAATGAATTGTTGTGATTCTGCTCACATGAGTGACAATTTTGTACGAATTTTATAGGAATTTATTGAGATCTGTTGGCAATTCAAAAAGCTACTAATTTTAGCTTATACCTAGTTACTATACCTATGTACTCTGTATATTTTTCTTTTTTTTTTCTTTATATTAACCGGGTATCGCACTTGCGGCCGTTCGTTAGCGAGGAGTTTCAGTGTTATCATTGTTATCAAGAAACCGAACTGGAATAGATGAACAAGATGAGGACATGTGATGGGGAACAGTTTTTCCTCCACTTTGACCGATGTTTCCCTCAAATTTTAAAGGATAATAATTAACTATGGCTCAATTTCGACTATTGCACAGTGTTTTAAAAAGACCACCTCGCACTTTTTCAATGATTTTAATCGATAAATTAGTCAAATAACCCACCCCTGTCCGTTCCCGGCGCAAAAGTGCCCATCACACTCATCGCGTTTCCATGCTGGATTGCGATGGCCAGCCTTTGCTCCAAGAACGATCCGGAACGGGAGTAAGGAGTGTAATTAATTAGATTCTTATCAGTGCTAAAGATTCCTACGAAATAATAGCAAGGAGTAAAAACAACGTTGTGGTATGGTTAAAGATGTAGTGACTAAGATAGAAAAAGGGATGCTTAGATGGTTCGGACATGTGGAGAGGATGGATGACAGAAGACTGACGAAACAGATTTATGAAGCGAGGGTGTATGGGCAACCCGGTAGGGGTCAACCTAGACATATGTATGTCAGACAGATTGAAGACATACCTATTAAAGAAAGGACATGTCAAGAGTACACGAAACCGGCGAGCATTTATGAAAAACCATTATGAAAGTAGAAGAAGCGAAAGATGTATGCCAGGATCGTAGCTAGTGGAAAACTGTGGTCTCTGCCTACCCTACTGGGCGAGGAGGAGAGGCGTGACTGTATGTAAAAACAATGATGAATATACAGTCGCAAGTAAAGGCTTGAATATCAATAGACAATACTGTTTCTATACATATAATTTAAATATAACTCAAAGGATAGATATTCGTTCTAGGTGGTGGTGGCACTAAGAACAAATACGCCTGTGTATTCGTATTTTATAGTAATTTAATTCTTTCATTCCTGTAGGGAAGTGCTGCATGCTGTTTAGCACACACAACAGTATTATTTTATTAAATCTATATACGTAATTTGTGTGAAGTGAATGATAAAAGTATATTTGTAATACTTTTGGAAGCTAGGTTTAGGTAAGCATAAGCAACTTAGTTATTAATGTTTTTCTATTTATCTATTAAACCCACTTCCCACACCCACGATGAGTGTGGGGGTTCGCCCCAAAGTGGGACGCATTTTTTGTTTCAAACCACTTGTCTTGTAGATATTATTAGGTATAATAAATTGGAGTCTTTGAGAGTAGACATACTTGCTGGCTGATACCATTTTCATGGTCTTGGTGATCTTTTGAATATTCTTGATAGACTTGAGCCGGAGGGACACCTGTTTGAGCTGTACCATGTTGCAGTTCCGAGTTTACGATGATACTATTTACCAATTTACAATAGAACAGTGTTAGATCAATAAAATGCCAGCGTCAAAATGAAATTGTTAATTTTGACAACAGTATGACAGCACAGAGACAAGGTATATGTAGACGAAATCAAAGACCTTGTGTATAAATACATTTTAATTAAAACCTCTCCGGGTCACAGATATTCTGTGCAACTGTGTGCAACTGGTGTGCCATCAAGAAGCTTATTAGCGAACTTATAAGCTTCTTGCATGGAATAACGGGATAACTATAATAAAACATAATATAATAGAACCAAAAATTAAACTGTAAGTAATTGGATAATGAATAACTAACCATTTTAGATGGTTTTTGTTCTAAACCCAGTGAACTGCAAAATATTTTTATTCTTCTTCTTCTTCATCGTGTCATTGGCAGCCAATTAAAATTAAGTTGAATAAAAATTAGATGCGCCCAGCCCAGAACTCGGCGACATTGACTGCACCTTCCATGGCTTCATTTAGGTCGGCAATGGTGCAGGTGTAGGGACACAACGGGCATGACAGGAGGTGATCCATTGACTGCAGAGGTGCACCACAGTCGCAACTACCACTCTCCGCGTCCAGGTGACCTCATTTTACTCGGTTCTCCCTACAGCAACCGACCCGTGACTTGAACCAGTTTAGAGACTTCCAGGTGGTTCATTTCAGTTCATGAACGAATGTACGTTCATAAAAGTTGTCAGCCATAAGTAGTTTAGCCCCGTTTGTCCTACATTACGATATGAGGTAAATCTGGCTACACTAGACGTCAGTTATGTTTGGTGTACCTTCTTCTTCTTCCTAGCGTTACTTAATCCCAGTGGTATCCGAAGTTTTCACCTCGGAGTCTGGGGTCCGCTTTACCAGTCTAAATGCGGATTTTGCTAGACTACCCATTTCTTATTATATTTGTGGTGCTACAAATGGACGGCGGACAATGACAGGGTGGCTTACCTACAAGAAGTCTGCAAAAAAGTTCATTTCACAGAGTTAGCCTTTATTACAAGGGACTGGGACCTAAACCAGTAGTGAAAATGTGGGTGTTCAAGACACTCGGGTTTGTAAAGATAATGTATTTTAAAAAATGTGATTTTATATCGGGCGGGCGGTGTTACTCATGTGTACTTATTGACACATATTTGGTGTTTGGATTTGCGGAAGCGGAAAAAGTAATACATTTCCTTGTCCTGATGCAACATATAACCTAGGTACTTTTGTAGGGAAAATACGAACGTTTCGTATAAATACAATGAACGTGGTCATAATTGTTTTAGTTTGTATATATTCGTTTGTTGAAGTGATCTGTGTCCGTAAGCAACGAAACCAAACAAGGTTAGTTATACAAATATAATGGTTTACGTTAGCCCCCTGTGTGCAACCACAAAACTGGATATTCTCCGCTGTGGATCAGTAGTACTACTGATTAGTACGACTGGTAGTACAAATGATACATTATTGTATCACTAGGGTGACTAGTACTACCAGTAGTACTAGTGATCCTATTCGGATCAGTAATACTACTGAGTAGGTAATGTATCATTTGTACTACTATACAAATGATACATTATTGTTTCTCTAGTACTACCAGTAGTACTTCTCGAGGTATTCTCTTTGTTTGTTTAAACTCATTGATAGATTCTGTGTAAACAATTTCATTAGGAATTAATCAGTTCGGTACCTCTTTTCTTTGCACACCATAACGGCTTGCAATTCTTTAGGTACTACCAGCACCCGTGTTCCCTTCCTTCTACAGTTTCAGTTCAGTTCAGGGGGTCTAAAGACATCGATAAGGCGGTCGATCCGTAATGGTAACCCTCAACCCTGAAATTTTACCTTCAACTTACCAACAGGTCAGGTTGTCAGGTTGTCAATGTTATTTACATTGAATTAATCTTTATAAAAATAAATGTATTATTAGATAATATTGTATTTTCCTTAATAAGTATGACACTTGGCTGTGTGACATGTGACTAGATTTTTTGTAATCGATGTCTAAGAGATTTCCCTTTTGTATTTGATACGCATTCCGAGAATTGACTAATATATTCATCTTCAGTTTTAGCTATAGGTACACATAATATCGAATAGTCGCTTGTCTGATCTGAAGCGGAAATCAAACCCGCTAAATGGTGAAAATATCTGTTTATTTTACTACATATATCGATCAAAAGCCCAATCATAAAGATATTTCAGTGATTTAGGTCCAGTCATTCCCGCAAAAGTCACAACAAACCAAACACGGTTAATAAGTTGAGCGTCACACGGTGCACGACTGCCATTTGAACCCTCCAATCCCGAGAGGAAAACATACGCCAGAACCTCATTGACAGCAAACATCTAGAACCCCCCGATACTGGTATTAAAGTAATATTCTTAATCGTTGTTTACACGTTAATAGTGTCAATGCCAATGTCAAAAACATTTTAATGATTTAGCATTAAAAGATACATTTAGTAGGCCCGTATTCTAGAACGACACTCAGTTCTGAATCTAGATTTATTTAAGGACAGATTGTATAGGTAAGTAATGTAATCTATCCTCAGATAAATAGAGATTCAGGACTGAGTATCAGGATATGACATGAGGAGAGTTAAACGAACTTCTTCACAACTGATCCACTTTTATACATTTTTGTGCATTTTTTTATTTATTTTACTATCGTAGGTATGAAAATACGTCGTAGGTTATTTTTATCCCACGAATAGGTTCTCTTTCTCTCGGGTTTCTCTTTTATCTCTTTATACTCGTAATATCAGTACTCGCAGACGACGATACCTTTTTAAACGACCACTTTGACGTTTAACGTGCATGTGCTCCAGCTCCAAGTGAATTGAGGTCGCAAGTTACATCAATGGTTATTTAGGTCATATGGTATCAAAAAAAATTGCGTATATATTTTTTTGAGAGTTATATATAGGCGAAGTGGGCTAATTGTTCAGTTTAATGTGTCGAGTTATCTGTATCTATGCAAATGTCGACCTTTATTCCCCAAAGTATATATTATGTACCTACCTATATATCTCGGGACGCATATTGTGGACCTAAAGGTGCGTACAAATCATGTAACATGTTGTATAACTTGTGTTATATAACACGTCCACATTATCTAACATTGTTTTATAACTTTGCAACATTGTACTAACTTCAGTGTCTACATTACTGAAACATGTTATATAACATTGTTATATGTATAACATGTTATGCTATATAATTTGTACGCACCTTTAGTCGCGAGTCAAACGAGGCCCCAGCGCGCACGAATTGTTCTGTAATAAATAATAATTATTATTTATTACAGAACAATTCGCGCGCAATCTAAAATCTATGCTTGGTGAATTTGGATCGTCCATCCTCGTAGCACCCCGTGTTATTTTCAAAAGACATCAAAGAAACGTGTACTGCGCGTATAGAGCACATTTTAAGTCCAAGATATATGTCCCGTAGTACATAAAATAAAATTTTAGATAAAATAAAACATAATAATATAGATAAAATTAAACTTAAGAATTAAATAACTGTTGTACCTACGTGGTATCTGGGTGACAAAGATTTGTGAGGACTTTTTGATACAAGATACCGAATTAAATCGGAATAATTAAGATCCAGGATGAGACTTGAACCCGTGACCAGTCCATTTCTAGGACGAAAATAACTACCCAGCCAGCGGGGGTGGTTATTGCGGACTCGGGCGAAATAAAACCGCACGCCGCCGCCGCCGCCGTTTCGAGTATCAATAGGGATGATGACTATTATTTTTTTATTCTTGAAAAATTTGCAGTTTATAATAATATAATGAAAGGCTAAAGTGAAATTTTTATATAACGAATAGTTTTAAAGATATTTGATTTCGAAAATTCAATTTCTCGAACCGTCCGAAAACGCTCTATACAAAATCGCTACAAAAGTATGACGTCATGCTTGTGTGGCGCGTAGTGAAATGTATAGAGCGCAAGAGTATAACGCATTTATCTAGGTCTGCGTTGCGTTTACTCGTATATAGCTCATAATAAAAGTCATTTGAAATTTAATAAGGAATCTAAACAGTTATAAATTTTTACTCAATTCGATTGTTTGTATTTTGACCTCCTTTGGGAGCTAAAAATAATAAAAAGTTATAGTTTTCATTAATTATAGTTTAATTAGCAATATTTTATTTTACAAGGCATATTTTTTCAGCAAAACCTATGATATTAAGCCGTATTTGGTAGAATCGGACGACCTTGTCATCATCCCTATTACCGGAGTATAAAGTTACCTAATAAGGCATGCCCCCTGGTTGACCAGCAAAATGCATCAATTTATTCAAATATAGACATAATTAATTATTTTACATATTTTCTACTTCATTGTACAGGTAATATTTTGAGAATATAATGTTTTGCTAATGTAATGTTTTGCGAATATAATATTTTGAGAATATAATATTCTGAGAACGAAAGTTGTATTCATAGGTACTTACCTACCTATATACATATTATGAATCCTATATTGTTCAGATAAATTATTTTTTATTTATTTAGTTCTCTCACCATGGGTATGCAGACTATGCAGTTTGATAACAATGCCAAGGTCTTTTGATATTATAAAATCACATTGTATTATGAACTCAAAGTGCTTCATATACCTAATAATTTGCCTTTAGCTGTAAATATGTTATTGAGACAAAGTATTCACATATTAATGAACCTTAATATTAACCACTTACAGTTGTCGTAATATTTTGGAACTTGGAATTGCTCGAACTTGGCTGTACTCGAACTGACACTCTGAAACCTATAAAGACTAGTAAAAGCAAATACTTAGGTTTAAAAACTATAGCTTAACCAAATTGCAGCAAGTCTATCATAACCGGACTCTCGATTTTCTTCAAAAACAGAGTATCTTTTGTGCCCAGTAACTTCTCCTTCTATATCAGTGACCCTCGTTTAAATCGTAGGCGTGGTTGCCAGGATATAAATATACAAGAATTATTGCTTGTTTAATAGCACAAGATATTCAAACTGACGCAAAAGGTGGCGTCCGCAGATAATAATTTATTAATTACTGATACCAACTCTTCAAGTGACCTCAATTATAGCAGTTAATTCTAGCTCGATAACCTGCGGGTTACGAACGATTTCAAAAAATCTATATGATTGTGATCCTTTATTCCCAGGTCTTCACTTTATAGGTGGGTATCAAAAAACTTAGGGCATAATATGACTTAAAGTTGGGCTGTTCTTCATCAAAGTACTCGTTTGGCGGTTATTATAAGCTCGCCCCTCTTACGTAGGACCTAAAATCATAGTAGACAAAATGGGAGTAGGTATAGGGTATTAATACAACTCCGAATCTTTGGGGGTTTATAGGCGTGAATGTACACATGGGGTGCTGTTTCACGTACCTAATAGGGAAAGTACCGTCAGCTGGACATTTTTTGGACCGAAAATTGCCTTAAAACAACTCTATAACGTCTTATTGGGGATTAAAAGCAAGTACCTACTGCTAGTTTTAATGAAACTGTAATAAAGATAAATTTGTAAAATTTGGGATAAATAATTTATTCTTTAACCCTTCGGGTAAAGAAACGGGAAAAAGGGGTTAATCATATCAACTTAAGCCTGGAGTGAAAAATTAACTGATGAGGCCGTCAAGTTGAGTGCCACCATTGTAACATGGTAGGTACGTGTCTATAATAGTGACCCTCTTTTCCGAGACTTTTCTTTCAGCTTACCATCAGGCGAGGCGAAGTCAAATTGACGTCTCCTGTATAAAAAACACTTATTTTCACAATTTCTTCTTCAATTAACATAACACAGATTTATGTAACCAAAATACCGTTCTTAATCATTATAAAATAAAAAAAAATTACATAGGTACTTACTGTAAAGATATACTGAACATAATTCGTCAGACTATTGGCTGTGACTTACCTACATTTACTCTACATTTGTTTTTAGTAAAAAATATTATAATTAAACACATCACTGTTCTGTGTCTATCTAAGAATGACGTCATTTACCTAAAGCTCATATTAAATGAATCCGAAAGTTTTATAAGATAAGGTAAACGTCCCAATATACGACACATTTTGCACTAAACCGAGTTTGCCGTACTCCTATTCAAAAAGTATTAACCTTAGAAGAAAAAGAAAAATACTGGGTTGTTAAGAATTTAATAGGCTTTTGGAAAATAATATATTTGATAACTAATGAAATCTGGAATAATTTATACAAAATTAATTGTAAAAAATGACCATTTGCTCCTATTTCCGACACTTTTGCCGCAGTAATCGTCATTTTGTCCCAGTAGTCGTCAATTTGTCAGGCTAACATGAACTCTCTGGGCATAAACATAAAGCTCAAAATAAACAATATTTTTTTATGAACTCAGTACACCGAAAGAAAAATACAGGGCTTTAGTAATAAACAAATACATTTATTTCAATGCAATAACATGTAAATAATATAATAATAATGGAGTTATTTATCATTGCCTATTAATATAATAGATACGTTTTATTTAAATCGATTATATCTTTGCATAGTTAGCATAAGAAATGCTTTCATTCAAACGTTTTATTTAATCAACATTAGGTAATTTAGATATCAGATGGTAGTCGCTCCCGCGAAAGAAATAAAATATAATAAGGACTTGTAAATATATGCCATGGACACTATGGACAGGGCGGAGCCTCAGGAGCTTCATCTGACTCCTGTCACAAGTGGGCAAGGGCTAGCGAGTCTCGAATGGGATAAGCTTAACAAACTACGCCCAACATGGATAACACAAAAAATCCGCGTCGCTACCTAGATAATTGGCAAGCTGACTATTCGCGCATGAGATTTCGCTGATATACTCTCCAAATGGAGAGTGGCCGTGGCGTTCTTGCAGGAGACTTAGTTAAGGCAGCAAATGCCGGTTCATTGGATATGGCTAAAAACTCATTTATATAGCCTTGGGATTCAGAGCGACCTCCGTGGCGTATTAGTAGTGTGTTCGACTACTATGTGTAACGAATTTTCAAAGATGTTTTTTTTTATACCAATTAGGTGGCAGACGAACACACGGCCCACCTAATGGAAAGTGGTTATCGTGGCCTGTGGACATGTGCATCACCGAGCGCGTCACCTCCTTGGTATTTTATTTATAGGAAAATTATTTGGGTGGTGAGTGGTGACCTGAATAGTCCTATCGGATGAGTTTATCCTTCCAACGTGTCCGGCTATCCATTTTGCCTTCGTGAACTCGTTCAAAAAGAAATCAGAACAACTGTCGCAAAGTGGTCAACTGGAAGATGATACCTACCCGGAGAAAGGCACTTCACAATATTGTCTCCTGGTAATGGATCTTTGTGTGAAGCAAAAAAACGATGATATCAAGCGCTACAAACGCCAAATCGGATACTGACTGCTTGATAACGTCTTAAAAGTGCTTCTCAGCTTTTGAACCTAGTGCTGATGCTGAAAGTGAACTGTTTGGACAAGTTTCAGGCAACTATCCTTGGAGCGGTGAAGGTTGTGCTAGGCATGTCTAAGAGAAGGAAGTGTGACAAGAACACTTGGTGGTGTAATGACACAGTCCAGAAGGAGCAGGTGCGAAGAACATGTGCAGAGTACAGAGTGCAGAGGCGTATTCTTCGCCCTGTAATTCTCCGCCACAATCCTTAAGGCGAACGCCGGATCTATGGTCTCAGGCCCGGGACGAAACTCATCGGGAATCGATTATCCTCTGGTAGAGCTTCATGGTGTTAGACATTACCTTTATACCGCGGTAACTGCCTCAGTCCTGCCCCGATTCCTTGCCTTCGTATAACAGATTGCCCGCAGGGTCTTTAATGCAGCGACACTTGGATAGCTCCGCTTTGGCCCTGGAACGCGCCAATTTCAAAGATTCTTCGGGACATTGGGACGCTTGCCACTTTTTAAAGAGGACTTTCTTAAGCCCTGATCTCTACCTGAGGGGTAGAAAGTTATAATTGGCGTATTCCAGGGTCAAACTGACACAGTATATATTCCGCTGTGTTAAAATCCCTGTGTTGTAACCTGTTACACAACCACCACCAGGTGTACCACCAGTTTGAAGGCGAGCACGAGCTGTTGAACAAGCGAAGTCCATATCGTGAACCCATCATTGCCGCTGGTGGCGCCTGCAGTGCAGACCAGATGCATAAGGAATTAGAAAGCCGTCGTAGCCGTCTCTTCATCTACCTTCTCCTCACTGGGAACATCGCAGTCCAATGTAGACCGAGTATCCTAACTCCAGTTTTCAAGGGCAACGGGTTGGTGCAGGAGTGTCTGACTGACTGCTTATCAAGACCGGCTGGTCTTGATAAGCAGGCTTAACGAACCCAAATACAACTCAATCTACTAATCAACTACTCTATCTTGTTTAGTTCAGAAATTCCCATGACCCCTACCGCCATTTTTATTTTCAAACCCTGAATATCTTGTATTACTACTAGAGTTTGTTAAGACAGAACAAATGAGCCCAAACTCGATTGGTTTATCTTGTTTAGTTTAGGAGTTCCTATAGCCACCTTCTGACTCCATCGTCAGACCCTGGATAGCATGTAATACCAAAGATTATGTAAAGACAAAACGAATGAACCCATACTCGATAGGTTTATCTTGTTAAGTTTAGGAGTTCCCATGGCCACCTTCTAACTCCGTCTTCAAAACCTGAATACCATGTAATACAAGAGAGTATGTTAAAACAAAACAAATGAACCCAGACTCGATAAGTTTGTCTTGTTTAGTTTAAGAGTTCCTATGGCCACTTTCTAACTCCATCTTCAGAGAACAAGAGCAAGCGAACCTCGGGTTCCGAGGTGAAAACCTCAGTTGCAACCGAGATTTAACGATGAATCCAGGAAGGATAGAGCTGCCTGTTGCCCTAGCAGAAGTAATCCTGAGAACACGGGCGCCTTTCTAAACAGAGGGGGAGGTAACCTCCACACTCGTCCATGTGACCGCCTGCTGTGTGGTTGGTAACCAATTTCTACCAAGGTTTCTTGAGGAGCCTAACAATACCATTTGGATTTATTAGACACAATAATTATTTAAACACAATACATAATTACACGGAAAAAAATGCCGGAAAAAAATCTCTTTTTCTATTTTAACAGTAACATAATTATCAAATGTTTAAATAGAACCAAAAAACACTAGTATAATCTATTCTGTCCAATTCCGAAAAAAAAAACACCTCTTTTTTATATTTTAACAGTAACATAATTATCAAATGTTTAAATAGAACCAAAAACACTAGTATAATCTATAGGATGACGGATTTAGGTGCGTGTCCCAGAAACCGTCAAATTTTTGACGGGTATTGGGGCAAGTTGGCTTTACGATGAACCAATAAATGTCACAGGAAAAAATAATAACATAAACATTAAATTAACTACAAATAATAGGTTATTTTGGTAGATAATTTATCGGTCTTCAATGTCAAATAACTAAACTTACTGTAGTATCTCCAAATCCGGCATACTACAATAAGTTGTTTGACTACACAGGACCCCGATTCAGCTACTGAATTTGGCCGATTTTGAAATTTTGCAAAGAGCACAACTTTGCAGTCGGATATCTCTATTGTTATGATCTTTTGTAATTATTGTTGTTGTTTATTTTATACATAATGCTATCGAAAATACATGACTCCTAGAAAAATGCACCATAATGTTCATATAAAAAAAATATTAAGGTTTTAAAAAAAAATGACGAGTTCTCGGACACTGTCGGAATTACGGACGTTTACCTTATGCATACATTTTTGACAGTAGTATGCATATCATTAAGGTAACTAATAACGTACAAAACTAATTTATTACACACACATGTTGTGCTAATAATATCAAGCAATTATTAAAACAAGAATTATTTTTTTATTTTATTTTATGCAAGGAGTGTGCCCGGCGAGAATTACCTATTAGTACCTCACCTCGTATTTTTTGTCTTCTGTTTATATTCTAGAAGGCATATTGTAAGTTCTTCAAGGTACGCTTACCTACTTTGGGTCTAGGTAGTGATGTAGGTATATGTCGTAAAATATGCACAGTTACCTCAGTTTTATCATCTTTTTCGTACCTAATATGCCTAGCGTTACTAGTATGTTGTTAGAAGCAGAATAAGCAATTTTATATTGTACGTGTATAGAACAGATAGGTACTGTTTGGGTTATCTTTACCGGGAAATATTGATCTCGAAGCTCCCTCTTGGCCCCTGGGACCGTAAATTAATTTGATAACATTATGCTTCTATAGATAAACCTAGGACCCGATGATGCTACACGCAATACAAACATAAGACTTTCTATGTTGAGAACATTGAGCTCTGTATCATCATACGAGACAATAGAAAATAGGACACCTATCATGGTCAGAATTTACCGTAATATTCCTAGAATCGAGCTCTAGATTATATCGCCAAAGACGTATGTATAAGAGAATTTCAAATATCTAGGAAGTGTCCAGGGAGTTCAATTATTCACAGTATTCCCCCGAAAGAGACTGATTCGGGTCAAATCCCATCGTAGTTGTTAACTTTTTCCGTTGTAAATCTACAGGACGTTAGGGAAACCCGAAAACCGAAGCAAATGATAGGTACTGACGATCTAAAAAAACTGGATGATCCTTTTTTAAATCGTCAGTAGTACCGCCCTATACTCGTATAATCCCAACGCTTTAATAAGAAATGCTGTACATAAGTAATCTTGTTCTAACAAATAGGTAATAAATAATTGATGTTTTGTTTATAACATTACGAGTAGTCTATAATTACAATAAAAACAAATGACGCGATTATGAAAATATTATTAGCACTTCTTTATTGCTTGCTCTTCGTTTGGTTTTAACAGTAAAACTTCGTAAGAACAGTTTAATATACACGCCAAAGTAGCCAGCTGAAAGTAGAGCCACATCTGGAGGCAGTGAACCAGGGCCGAATAAAACTCTCAAACAGTGCAACACCACGTAATTATTTCACAAACAAGATTTCCCAAACAAATATCCATCCACCCGACCTAAAGATATACGTGATAAGCACCTACTCAAAGCCGTTCGTTGAAGAAAACTCAGCGTGACACTACACGTGCTTGGTGTTATGATCAATTTTATCGTAGTAAGTAGCGAGTGTAAGTTTGTTATGTAGTGTCCGGTATAATCACGATTAGGGTTACCAACCGTCCCACGGTACCATGGAGCGCACGTAATTTTTACATAAGGACAATAATATTGTGCCAATAAGCGAATACCAACTTCTTAAATAGCATGGAAAATCCTCCCTCTTTGCAGTTAAAACCGTTCTGCTCTATGTGTGCCCGTTTGCAACATTAGCAGTAGGAAAAGGAACTACCTTAAAGCTACAAATATTCCAGCTCACATTGTGGTTAATTTCGTTTTTACTGCTTGTTCATATATTGGCAACCTTGTACTAGAATGTCTTAAGAGTTGCGAAATCATACTTAATTCGTTTGTGCATTACAATTCTACTAGTAACGAAACGGATAGTGGTTAATAACGTGGATCAAAAACAAAAGAAACAGTAAGTAGTTATTTAAAATCTAAACATTAATACTTGACTTCTGTAATTTTGTCAAAAGTATGTACCTTTAGCAAAATTACAATAAACTTAAAGGTGTATAAAATTAAATTTGCCGCGACCTTTGTCTTCCGTTAGTCTCGGTCGCACTTGAGGCTTTCACCTCGGAATTCGGGGTCCGCTTAAAAAGTAGTGAGGCATGCTAATGTTGGTATGCAACAATAATAATAAATGTTATAATTATGTCGCTATTTAGACCCGAAGAAAGCATAGTTTTGTGTTATTGATTTTAAATGACAGATAAATATACTACTTAATAAATCTAGTAGAAATATACCGTCATAATAATATGCACACGACCATGCGTTTGATACACACACGCATACAATGCTTTGCTAACATCAAACATATATATATACCTATTATTATGTCAGGCGTGACAGTATAAAATTTAAAAAAATATTAGTTGATGTGCTTTTACTCCTTGATACAATAATATAATCTAAGAAGCACTCCAGGCAAGAACTATTTAAACTCCTCATCTCATCACCTGTCCCAAAAGTAAAAAGACAGTTTTTCAGGACCCTGTTTGCTTAGGTATGAAAGATGGGTTAAGCTGTTTTTCAATAACTATTGTATGTATACTTGGTTAGTACCTACCTACCTATGAGCTGTAAACTACTGCATGTTTTATTAAAATCATTCGAGCTATTTCTCAAGATACAGTTTTGTTCAGAGTAAAAAAATCAGACAGATAATTCCAAATTACTTTATCACAATGCTATTTTTCATCACTGCTTTTTTCGTTTTTGTAGTTAATTTTCGGTAAGTTATACAAGTTTATCACCTCAAGTATTATATTATACTTAGTAGATTCAGATTCCTTATAAGATGTATTTCAACTTGTAATTCGTAGAGATAGATTGTTTATATTTTATTTACATGATACTTCCTGGAGCTGAAGCGAATGTTACTCATAGATATTACCTAATATTTTTTGCCTGATTCTATTGCGGTATTTTTTTTGCTTATTTATTTTGTAGTTTTTACTTTTCCTGTTATTTATGACTTCAATATGCCTCTATCTTCGGCGCCAAATAGATAATAATCTGGGCCCAAGCCAGCCTCGCCTGATCATGATTAACGGTGGAGGCAAATTTTACTCTTGGGCTTGGAGGGTTAGACAGCAGTGAATCCAGTAAATGCCAAGATCAACCAAATCAAATAAATAATTAAAGTGCACCCTGACCTCTAAATTTATGCTACTACGAACCCGGGATCAGAAAATATTCAATGTTCGTACTCGTAGCTGGTTATCGAAGATCAATTTTAAAGCACTATACTCGCCATCACTGAGTTTAGCACATTTAAGTTAAAGCTTAAAACCTCAACTGTGATCTTAGTCCCAAGTATTACAACCCTAACAAGTGACAGCTATGGGTGTGACGTCATATTGGCCTGAGCACATAAAAGCTGCGCGCGCGCTGCTCGCGTTTGTTTACACGATTACATTGTAAGCGTAGCTTCTTGTGCTCCCAAGATACACGTTATTGTTATTTTATAATTACTGTCTCATGATGATGAGCATGCACGCGGGAAACGAGGACCAGCTCTCCTCATCACCTCCAGACAAGGTAAGTGAGGGAAATAGAACTTCATATTCCTAAGCAAGGTTTTTCTTATTATTCATTGTTATAAGTGTTGTTATTGTTTTCTTTTTGTGTTGGTTTTTTTGCTGGCGTAGTTCCGACTGTTTTTTTGCCTTCGTGGCATATTTTTGGAGTTATTTATTTCAATAGAACGAACTGTTGGTTTACTAATGAAAATGAATTACACTATTATTATGAATCCAATCACGATTTATATTCTTCTTTTATAATGAAATTTCTGAAATCTTCTAAAATCATTTAGATTTAGAGCAAAAAGGTGAACATCCAAAATGGGGACTTGAACCCCCGACCATGCTGAATGCATCACTTTTTCCTATCTAATGCAGAGAGTCTACTGACAAGTATTTTCCGCAATTTCTTGCAGAGGAACTGTTTCCACTGACTACAATTAGGTACTCAATATGCACGCTACAAACGACTTGCATATAGAGTAATTGAAGAAAATACTTGTCATAGGACATTGCATTAATCTATATTGTATCTAGTGAAGTTAATCCTGACGCGCTATGTTTCCCATCGCTTTTTGAACAGGGTACCTACAAGTACAAAAATAACACGAAATAAAAGGGATAGATGATTTAGGATTGACATTGAAACTGAATGATTCAATGACTAAAAAGTTAATAGGTACTATAGGGATATTTACCATGTTTTGTATGTGGTAAATTATTATACAATATTTTGGCACTTGGGTGACAGCCTCCGTGGCGTAGCGGTAGTGAACGCGGCCGCTACGCAGGAGGCGCGGGAAAAATCCCCGCCCAGTGCAAATATTTGTGTGAATTAAATATGAGTATTTTACATTGGTCTGGTCGTGCCTCGGAGAGCACGTTAAGCCGTCAGTCCCGGTTGCCATGAGAACATCTATGGCAGTCGTTACGGGTAGTTGGAGCCCTCAAAAATCCAAAAACAACGGTCTAACTGCAAAGCTTCGATATCGCCTAATGTTAACATTGGGTTGTGGAGGTCAGATGACAATCGCTTCACGGAAAATATCGAGGTCTAGCCAAATCCGTGGTTAAGACTGGTAAAAGCGGATTCCAGACTCCGACCTGAAAGCTTCGGATGCAACTGGGAATTAACGCTAAGAGGAAGATTTTGGCACTTGGGTACATCCGTGCATTTCAGTAGGTACATCCGTGAACATGGCACCCATACATAAGTACCTATATGCCAAATATGTAAATAATCTGATAGTAAATCATCATAGATCCCGCTTAAATTAGTATTAACTATTTCAATTTCTGTATAGGCACTTACTTATATTGATATGATGATGGTGAGATACCTATGCCGCAAATGGCATAGGAGCTTGCGTCAGCGAGATAATAATACATTACCGCGTTCACAACGAGCTAGGCACTTAATTATTTCCTATAACCTAGGTACGTAAGTTGCGAATATTCACCATTCACCTCAAACACGAGCAAAAAATATATTATTTTCTCTGATATCGACCACCAAACCAATTTAAAACCAGCTTTTTGCAAGCAATAGTGCTGCAATTTGAACCGTTGAAGGGTTCACATCCTGACTCCGACATCAGATCGATGTGATGTTGCAAAGTCATTCAAATTTCACACACATACACTACTGATCAAACGTATAACACCTGTGAAACCTACGGAGAAGTTTAAAATTTGGCATACTTAGGTAAAGACTTATTTAAACAAAGAATTATTAACTAAAATGTATACATATGTGTAACAAATACATTTTCTATGTATTTATATAAATTACCACTGCATTAGTACGTTTGTGATCACAAACGTCCTTTCCAGTCACCTTTTTCAGGTCGTCAGTTCATCTGACTAGAGAGCGTCCCACCTTCCGTTTGCCTTCTCACAGTTTCCACTCTAGACTAGCTATGTAGTAATCAATAAAAACATCAGATTGAGAACCTCCTCCTATTTGGAAGTCGGTTAAAAAGGTGTGTGCGTTGATTCATACTATCAATGTCAAACACATAATGACATTTGCACACGCTTGCAACTTATGTAGGCAATACTACAATTAAAAAAATCTCTTTAACAATCAATTAACTCAATAATAACAGATAGATTAGAGCGCCTCACAATATAGGTACCTAATTGTCGATATCAACCCACATGACGACAGTGTCGTGAAAGCCGAAAATGATAAAGAAATAAAATATTTGGATTTGGTCCACGACGCCTTAAAATTTATATTCCACATATCGACACAGTGAACCGATTAAGGGATTCGGCTATTTAATATGTAGGTACGTATATACAAAAAAAAGTATCTAAGTATGCTTATCCGCATTCTAGATTCCATAACACAAGCTAGTTAAGCTATGCTTACCATGGGTCTAGAAAGTTATGTAAAATGCAACACGACGCTAAAGATATAAAAATGCTTAGTGCCCCACCGGCTTCGGGTACAGGGACCAAGCTACCGGTGGTTAGGGCTCCAGAGAGTGGAGAGGAATCTCCTCACAATGATTGGTGGTACTCGCCGCTATGCCACGTATTGTGAGGATATTCTTAACTCTGAAGGCCAGCGGAGATGTACCACCAGGAAAAATCTTGATTTTAATCTGTTATGACCTGGATGTCAAATCAATACGACAGTAAGAACTTGATTTAATTCGACTTAATAATTTACACGAGTGGGAATATAAATAAAAAAATACAATAATATCGGCGGTATAACACCAAAAGTGGCAGGAAAACACAGTGCTTTAACATGTTTTCTCAGTTGGCTGAGTCCTTTTCTCGTTCGAAAGGTAGGCACTTCAATACGTTAATTACTCAGCAAGAGTCACGTTGTTGAAGATATTGCGTCAGATTTAGTAGCTAAGACGTAATGCCTTTGATAAAGTCAACGATCGTAATGGTAACTGGTTGACCTACAAAATTTACTCGCCTATCAGCTTTTTTATAAGCACATACCACCAAAGCATCAAGTTGTTCGGATCCCGGCAATGTAGGTATAATAAAAACACTATTTCTTCCCGTTGAATGTCGTACAAGGTGAATAATTAATAGGTCAATGAACGTTAAATTTATTGTCACTAATGAAATCGAACCTCTGTCTAAAGGTATGATGTCGAAGGCGACCGCATACGACAACTGCAGACGCACGCAGCAGATACGCATAATTCATTGCGCCTTCTCAATGGTCCCTTATAAAAGTATCGGAGTTTAACTAGTAATGGGTACGCTGTATCTGCTGCATGCGTCTGCTGTTGTCGTATGCGGTTGGCTTCAGAATTATACCCTAACTTAAAGTTTTGCTCATTGAAAACTATCGTAAGGATTTAAAGAACTAAATGTTGAATAGAATTAAAACGATCATATAAATTTTGCCGTAATTTTCTATTAAGACCATCTGGTTATCAATAAAACGTTAAGGTTTTCAAACAATTATGAAGCAATGGAACGGAGTCAAGGGGTCAAAATAAGGGATGAGCAGTTGTAGAGAAGTCCATTATATTGAAAGTGCTTCACTTTTGAATAAGAATCATGAAATTCAATATTGGTACCTATAATGGTTGGTTGGGATATGGTATTATGGTTTACGGTAGGCGCTGGAGCAATCGCGTTATAGGGATTTGCTACAAAACTGCACGCGACAGCTAGTTGCAGGACAAAATGATTAGATACCTAAAATATCTATTGGTCATTATATTTCTACACACCCCTTGGCTGCTATTCACCCCGTGTTGCCACCGTGTTGTTTTTCGAGATATTTTGTTCTTCAAGAACTTATCGCCGTACGTGACGTCTGGCGCGCCACCCATGATGAGAGGTTATCGCAAAATATTTCATTTTCATGCGCAGATAAAACTTCCAATTTACTTACCAAAATAAACATGATAAGAAAATTGTTTATAATATAATTATTAATTTATCAATTATTGGCTGACCCGTTCCAGCTTCGTGCCTACTAAAAAGAATATTACTTAGGTATAGGTACGCAATTAATATACCTATCAGAATATTATTAACTTGAACATTGTACCAACTACATTATGGAATGCAATAACAGTGCAATGCAGTGTTTGTTTGGTTGAACCATTGATTTAAATTGTTACTTAATCAGGAATTATCTAATGGTTCGAGTTGAAGAATTATTTTTGTGCTGAATAGTCCGTTTATCGAGGAAGGTTGTAGGCTAAAAAGTATCACGCTAGTACCCAAGGGAGTGGAGCAGTAGTCATAAATGTCATCTACAGTTCTAGAGAAATCCAGTCCTTTCTAAACTTTTCTGAAGTGCCATTTCTTCAGTACTTACGCAATGCATCCGTGGGAATATTTCGCACGATAAAAAAGGGTGATGCAGAGCGTGATGTAATTAAATTGACGCAATATCGCCACGGTAGCTCTCAAGTCATCTCGAAGTTCGCAAATCACACGTTCCCTTAGGCTAAAGTTGTCTGATAACGTCTATCAGGGCCTGTTTCGGGGCACGCGCTGACGGTCGCTGACATATTGCGGTGACTGCCGGGTTATCACACACATCCAACACGCAAACCGAAACTGACTTAGTGGAACGCATCTTATTGAGAACATTCTGTTACATAAAGTTAACTGCATCCATATTAACTATGTTTACTAATGTCGTGACCATATTATCTTAGAATTGTTGATTTTTGTTGGTATAGAATTGATTTTCCATGAAATGATACATTTCCGTTGGTCACAATATGATATGGTTTGACCAAATCAATGAATTAATCAACGTTTGACAATGTGAACGGTACAAGACAATTTATCATAAAATTAATATCTATGAAAAATAAACATGGCGATTGATTTCCCAAATACGTTCTAAGCTTGCACTTCGGAGCTCGGGCTTTGCTAATTATTTTTGATAGATATGTCGGATTTTCTGAAAGCGACAGCGGTTTCACGTCCTATCCCAGAAAGGAAAGTCGTTGTCCGTTATTTGGCACATACACTGACTCACAGGCACAGAATAGATAACAGTACACAGGTGACGTTAGCTCAGGTACCGAAGGTTTTGATTGGTGCCCCGTACACCCACCACACAATCAAAAGAAGATAGATACTCAAAGATCAAAAGATTCAACGTAGCATATTTCCACAGAGCTACAATTTTTCTTCCTTTGTAATTTAAATTTCTTTTTCATTCCAGCCCAAACTAATGGAAGGCGGTAACTACATTCGTGAGGGCCGTGACTCCAGCAAATCAACATGGCTGCTGTTTTCCCCGGCCACTCCTGATGGCGCTGGTGCCTTGGCAAAGTTCTTGAGCGTGTTCAGCTCGCATGGAGTCAACCTCATTCATATTGAGTCGAGGTCGTCGGCGAGGAGGCCCGGATACGAATTCATGGTGGAATGTGAACACGGAATCGGAGACTTTGGTGCTGCTCTTGAAGAACTTAAGACCAACGTCGGATATCTGAACATCATCTCTAGGAATTACAAAGATAATAGACGTAAGCAAATAACATAACTATTAACATTATAAACTCACACCTATTTATCCCCGAAGATTTAGGCAGAAGCATATTCATCATCTGTTTGCCCCATTGAATTTCAAACGACTCAATGTATTTTTTTTTCTTTTAATTTAAATGTAATATCGTTTATTTTCTTTATCATCATTATACAATCATAATTATTTACATATTACAATTTAATATTATTATAGCTAATTAGGTACAGATGAAAAAAAAAACAAAATTAATAAATAAAAATATTTACAAGATTAAAAAAATGTAGGTATTTATTTATGTTTACTATATAATACCCAGTTATTGCAACAGCTATTTTGGACAATGAAAGATGCAAGGTGAAGAAATCAGTATTAAAAATGCGCTTTTGTACCACAGACGCCGTTCCATGGTTCCCTCGCCGCATTCGAGACTTGGACAGATTCGCCAACCAAATCCTTTCGTATGGAGCTGAGTTAGACTCTGACCACCCCGGCTTCACAGACCCAACGTACCGCGCGCGCCGCAAGTACTTCGCCGATATCGCGTACAATTACAAGCATGGTCAACCACTCCCACACGTCGTATACACTAAAGAAGAGACTGCCACTTGGGGAATGGTTTTCAATAAGTTAACAGAACTGTATCCAACGCATGCGTGCAAAGAGCACAACCACGTCTTCCCACTCCTCATTGAAAACTGCGGCTACAGAGCTGATAATATTCCACAACTGGAGGATATCTCAAACTTCCTGAAAGGTAAGAAGAATAAGAAATAACTAAAAGTGTAAATAAAACGTTGTTTACATTTTATTTTGGTATTTAGAAAAGTTGGGAGCTGAGTTGGAAATAGACTAGTATAAAAAAATGTATTTCCAGATTGCACGGGGTTCACTCTTCGACCGGTGGCCGGCCTGCTGTCTTCCCGTGACTTCCTGGCCGGGCTCGCCTTCCGAGTGTTCCACAGCACCCAGTACATCCGACACCATTCCCGGCCGCTCTACACCCCTGAACCCGACGTCTGCCACGAGCTCCTCGGTCACGCTCCGCTGTTTGCTGACCCTGCTTTTGCCCAGTTTTCTCAAGAAATTGGACTGGCCTCTCTTGGAGCTCCCGATGACTATATTGAGAAACTTGCCACTGTAAGAGCTACCTTCTTGACACATTCATTTATATATTTATACTGATAACTGATGGCACTTACGTACCTAAGTATGCAGTTCGAAACGTGAACGTCTAGGGTGTCTTTTATTTTGTATCTATGTTTATTTACAAACTCACGCCTGTATCCCCGAAGGGGTAGGCAGAGGTGCTAGCACCCACATTTCGCCGTTTATGTTTAGGTCCCAATGTAATAGGTGGCGAGCCTATTGCCATTAACCGGGCACTTATAAACCTGCGATAAATACACACATTACTTCGAAAAGCATCGAAAAGTCATTGGTGTGTGCCATGGTAAAACCTGGGATCGAACCCGAGACCTCGTCTCAGCAGTCCATTACCCATACCACTAGGCTTTATTATTTATTTATTTATTTTACACTTTATGTACGCCATTTAAAATATACAATTAAAATATATGACTACGGAAACAGTACAAGGGCGGCTTAGATTTCTGCCAGGCAACCTTGTAGGTGTGTGTATTTAGTAAATATGTTTCTTTCTTTCTTTCCAACCACTAACTTCTTTTCACTGTTCAACAGTGCTTCTGGTTTACGGTGGAATTCGGCCTCTGCCGGCAAGAAGGCAAACTGAAAGCGTTCGGAGCAGGTCTTCTGTCGTCATTTGGTGAACTTCAATACTGCTTATCCGAAAAACCGGAATTACGAGATTTTGAACCGGATATCACCGGCTCTACCAAGTACCCCATCACGGAATACCAACCTATCTACTTTGTGGCCAACAGCTTCGAAGATGCTAAAGATAAAATGATGTAAGTACAATAAAAGCAATCAATTTTAAACGTATGGGGTTCCACTAAGATCATCCGGGCTTACATGTGAGGTATCAGCTTCAAGCCAGTGTACATACTGATTGAAGGCAAGGCTCTGATGTAGCTCCTCTATCTTGAAGATCAGACAGCAGGCTCCCATAAAGTGATAATCCAAATCTAAAAAGGATACTAAACTGAGGATAACGGTAATATCATCCTCATCTCCGTGTTACCGGTTGCATCTGATGCTCTCACCTCGGAATCTAGGGTGCACATTCCTCATTTACTCCTTTACTTCGCACTGTTATGGGTATCCATTAGCATGTCATCTTCTACGTCATCAAGCCATCGCTTTTTGCGTCTACCTCTTGGGAGATGAAGGCAGGCGGCCTGGTGTTCCTAATTCAATAGTAAGTATCTATTAGATACAATACATTATCTAATAGATACTTACTATTGATATTGATAATGATATTGATACTTCTATCCAAAAAAATGTGAATAGATAATAGAGTCCAACAAACAAGTAACAAAATAAAATAAAATTGTGCGAGCCGCTTCCAACCGGTCCTATTGGAGATCTATAGGGGAGGCCTATGTCCAGCAGTGGACTTCCTATGGCTGAAATGATGATGATGATGATGATGGATTTTAATGGGTTTTTTCTCTGTTACAGTAAGTTTGCCCAAACGATACCCCGTGACTTCGGCGTCAGGTACAACCCTTACACGCAGAGCGTCGACATTCTCGACTCCGAACGACAGATGAAAGACTTACTCCGCGAGGTGCACCAAGAGATGAATCTACTCCTTAATGCCATGGAGAAACTGTAAAAGGAAGACTTTGACTAATACTTTATACTGTTAGGATTCTAACTTTGAATGTTACGACAGTCCTACGCCAGGCCTACGCTAGGCCTACGCTAGGCCTACACGGGGCCTACGCGAGGTCTACGTTAGGCCTACGTCAGACCTACGTCAGGCAGCGTATATCCCAAGTTCATTATTTCAAAAAATATGCTGACGAAACTATAACGAAAACCTCGAATTAAAAAAAATGTATTTCCAGTTCTTGAGGTCCTTGGTCCTATCTTGGGTAGGGTAGTGTTATTGGAGTTTTCGATAGAAAGTTTTCAATAGCAGCACGAGGTCTGGAAACGTGCCCGCTTGACGGCAATCGCCCTGTATTACCTACGTGTCGTCAAAATGTAACTGACGAAATATGGGTAATAAACCCTAACAATTTAGATTTATAATAATTGTAGTGTGATTTATTGTTGGTTTAAAAAAAGCAAAAAAAGATAATTAATATTTAAAATATTTAAAAACTCTCGCTTGTTACCAAATGTATTTACCTAATATATAAAACTCATAAAAATAAACTAAAAAGTCGTGAAAAACTAAAGGGTGCCAGTGATATACATATTTCAATGAAAAAAGGTCGTATAGTTACTACATTATAAACCTTAAACACATTTCAAGACCGTGATTTTCCTGTCAGGAAGTCAATACTCAATAGTCGTTGTCACTTGCACCCTTTGGCATTTCAACCTTCAAAATTATCCTGTAAGATTAAGAAGGACAGTAGTTGTAAGGGTTATGTATGTTTATAGCGCATACAATGGTACTTTGAGTTATTATATTTATTATTTAGTGGTATTATGTTTGGTAGTCGCCCCTTCACGTTACAGGTTAAATATTGTCGTATCTAAATAAATAGGTATACAATAGAATATTTTAATTCAAAAGTAATTAATTTATGTATGATAAAGATAAAACTTGATAGAATAAACTAGACAACCAAGAATTAGATATTTACTTTTAATTATCTAGATTTTTAGTTAATATTAGGATATTTAAATATAGCTATTCAAAGGTAATTATTCAGGAAGGTAGGTACTAGCGGTTATCGTGACTTTTATCATGTCATCGGCTCTTCTCAACCAATTGCGATCAATCATAAGGCAATTTTATGTCTGACTAACTTTTCGTTAATTGAACATGTCCCAAGTATTTTTTATTTTTAAATAACTTCACTATATAGACACAACTAATTTAGGATCCTGCAGACGTTCTCCTGCCCGGGAAAGTAGTGCACGCACAGACAGCAGCTCCACCTACCGGGTACAATTGGTTTTCAAATTATTCAGGTAACAGGATCAGCCATTTAGGAGACGTTAGGTGACAAACACAGGTATAAAATTATACTATATATTAAGATACTAGAAGGATACAAGTGTACACGAGATAACTAAACTTACACTAACTTGTATTTAAAATCACTATTATGCTAAGATTACTTAAACGAATAAATGTTGATATGTTATCAAAGTAATTTAATATATTTGATGTTATGTATTTTAGTGTAAGTTAGATTTTATACTTTGTGAATAAATAAATAAAGATATTAAACAGATACAGTTATTGTTTATTTGCGATCTCTTGTCCCATTTTATATTTCCCAGTGACGTATGTAAGAATATACGTTGACGACTGTCATAGATATACGTCAAATCCCATACATTTGTCATTCTATTTTACAATACGCCAGCCAACGAATTGCCACTTGTCTAGTGTGGCTGTTCTCTTTAACATGTAAACTTATTTATTTATTTTACACTTTTTGTACACCATTAAAAATACAAAATTAAAAACATAATACATTATTCACTATGGGAAATAGTACAAGGGCGGCCTTATCGCTTCAAGCGGTCAGGCGGTCCATCATCATCATCCTCATAGCGTTTTCGCAGAATGTGTTCAATATCCGCACTTTGGAGTCCGAGGTCCGTCTTATTGTACCATTTGCCTTCACAACCCCAAGAGGAAAGTCTCATGTCTCGTCCAACTAACAAGTGAGGTTGGTTTGACGGCTCGTTGTTGCTAAGGGCCCACTCTACATTATTTTAACGTGCTTCACTAATCTTTTTGTGTACAATTAAATTAACTCCTACTCTAACTTCAATAGTTAATAAATAGCCATAAATATCTATGTGCCAAATCTCAGCCAACCGTAGCAGAAATGAAAGGGCGGATCTTAGAGAAACAAACAATTTCGCGAACTAAAGGAGTGGAGGCCGTCACTTTCGCTTCAATAATATAAAATCGTGCTAAATTATCTTTGATTTGCAATGAAACAGTATGCAGTTCCTTCGTTCGCCATTTCACGAAATTGTTGATTTTACTATTAGTGTACGAATTAACAAAAATGTTAAAACACTATCATGCCCACGCCTGAGAACTGAGAACCCCTCAAACTGCCATCTATGTTTAAGAATTAGTAAAGGTACATACAAATTGGTTCAATTGTAGCTCGCTAGATAGCGCCAGGTGGTGTATTATTTTATTTAAACAAAACACAATTATTTGTAAATTTTTATACAGGTACTACTTGCTGCTGCCGCGGCTCCGCCCGCATGGATGTCGCTTATCGCGCTGTATTGTGAATTTTAGCGTTGAAAACTGTGTCAACACTAGTCGAACGTTGAGCGCTGTGTTGACACTTTTATCGCTGAACGCTCAAGCAAGCGTACCCGAATCTCTATTTAACTCTTGACTCGCCTCCTTATTCGACACTACTTGCTTTTCTATCCGATTCTCTACTCAATTCTGTACTGGATTCTCTACTTAACTATTCACTCAACCATGCCTCTCCATTCGCCTTTACACTCACCTCTCTACTCGCCACTCTACTCGACTCTCTACTCAAATCTCTTCTCAACTCCGTGCTCCCCTCTTCCCCTTCTCTTTACCCTTTCCGTTCTCCCTCACTTTTCACATTCCCTACCCCTTCTTCCCCCATACCTTCATCCAATCGTTCCTCTTCCCACACTACTTTCCTTTCCCCCAGCTCTTAGCCTACTCCTTCGTCAGTTGTGTAAAATCAAAATTAAATGGTGGGTTGTTGATTCTGCCTACCACAGAGGAAGAAAGGCATGAGTTCAAAGCTTCCTCTTTGGAGTCCATGGCACACACGCAATTGTGCACAATTTCGTTTCGTTCTAATAAAATAAAACACTACCAGGCGCTATCTAGCGAGCAACAATCGAACCACTTTGTAAGTACATTTACTAATTCTTAAATATAGATGGCGATTTGAGGGGTTCTCAGTAAACTTAACCATGGCGTGGGCATGATAGTGTTTTAACATTGTGTTACTTCTTCGTACACTTATAGCAAAATCAATGATTTCGTGAAATGGCGAAAATAGAAACTGCATACTGTTTTATTGCAAATCAAATATAATTTAGCACGATTTGATGAACTTTCTGTCTTATTTCTGGGTGGTACCTACCCCATCGTACGGACGGCCTTAGCATTACGCAGCCAGTTAATTGAACGGCGCCGTTTAGTTAACAGCCCAAGCAGTTAATTGAACGGCTAATTCAGCTAGTTAGCGGGGTTGATTTAGGCAAACAAGCGAATGCTCAACCTATCCCCTCCCCTAGATACAGAACATTCGTTTGTTATTTTTTCTTTAGTAAGCGCTGAAAATAAGGTTTCATTTACACTAAAGTATTAAGAAAGAATGCTCTTAGAATGCTCTTGTTCTAGTTCTAGCTCTATGTTTGTTTGGTTTAAATCCACAAGCATCGTATATCGTCAGGGTATCTTTAGTCAATCACTAGTACCATCTAGCGGGAAATAGCAAAACTACCTCAACTAAATGATACCATATAAAAATAAAATTACAATTGTAGGGCAAAAGAATCAAGTAGAGTAATATGAGACTGGTAAAGTGAACCCCAGACTCCGAGCTGAAAGCTTCGGATGCGACTGGGAATTAACGCTAGGAGGAAGAAGAAGAATGAGTCTGTGATATTAGCATACTTAGCTATTGTGATTATTAGTATATTAGCTGTGCCCGGGACATAGGATTCCGCGCAAAAATAAATAAACAGCACAGTTAGTTGCTCACAATGAACTATGGACGCAACCGGGAAATAACTACATAGAAAATGAATGAATGAAGTCTGCCAACTAAGTGGTATAATAAAAAAATAAAAAAAAGGAAAAAGGAGCAAGAGTGAACAACCTGAACCGGGGTCCTAGGCTCCTAAGCGGAAGTTTTGAACGCAACCGGGCCGAACCGTTGCATAAGACGACGATGATGATGATTATCACCATGTCAGCGTTATCACTCTTACCAGCTTGCTCTCACGAATTCTTGTTGAACCTCGTCTTTAGCAGCCCAATGCATCCAAAGGTCATGGGCATACCCATGGAGGCAAGTGAGGCGCTTTTCTCAGCCTATTCTGCTCTGCCCGAAGTTAAAATTTTTAAAACACACAACAAACTCCCCCTTCCCCCGGTTTCGATTTGACTATTGCTTCATCCGTTAAAGAAATCTGGGTACGCCCATGCCAAAGGCAATAAAACCACAATTTTAACCAACATAATATATTTAATAATTTGTACAAAATAAACTTAAGTACCTAGTACTTGTAGCAATTATTAATTACAATAAAATGACAAGACGACGCACTACATGTCACTTAACTCCTACGATCATAAATTATTATCTCCTAGTGTGGAATGCACGGAACACGAATCTCCTTTTGATCACTGAATATACAATCAAGAGGAAGTGCGCAATAGCTATCGCTTATGTCCAATGAGATTGGTACTACCTCATCCCCCGAGCCTTATTCCAACTCGAACTCGAACAGAAAGTTAACTCCATAGCTTTCTGTCAATTTTATTGATATTTTTCGTGACCCATAGACGATATAGAAGTTTTGTAGTTAGGTTGCCGGACACAAACTACCCGTAACGAATGCTACAGACGTTCGCATGAAAACGGGTTCCGATGGTTTAACGTGCTCTCCGAGGCACTAACTGTCATGTTTTAAGTAAAGGCTTTATTAATACAACCAAACATGCCATTATTTTGTATGGCGTGATAATCCATAATATTTTAAGCGATAGGTGAACTAACACGGTTCAAGGGCACTTCCTCCCGATTATTTCAAATATTCTATATATTCCGTGGTCTAATGCTTCAGCGCTGTCGCTCAGCGACACCTCGTGTTAACTACACATATGATTCCACATTGTATTTACAATATTTAAGTACTTAATTTATATATGTACAATAGTGAACAAAATCTAATCTTTCATTCATATAGACATAGTATTTAATTGACATTATAACTAGGATTGCCAAACTTAAATATAGACTTTTTACAATAATTAGAACGAGTGCAATTTTATTATTAAGAGCTATACTATATCGACGGGTGGTGCATAGACATCAGTAGGTTCAGCCGGAAGTTCAGTAAACACGGGTTGTTTCACGAAAAGTACGTTAACCAATCCTATGAAACAACATAGCACATTAGCTGAAGATTGCTAGCTCGAAAGTTAGGGCCAACGGCGACGCTTAGTGGCGAATAGAAAAAGACTTTCAAATCACGGATAATTTTGATTTCATTGACGATCATAAGTAGGTACTATAGCACTGGATAGCACACCAGTCGGCGGTTCGTTTAATTTTAATTAAATAATTTAGAAAATAATAAAATTGTATTCGGTGTAGTTTATTTTTATTTACTGGGACAAAAATGTTCAGCGAGAATATTTTCATGAGTTTTATAATGTATGTATAGCTGCAGAATATGAAATAAGTAGCTAGTTCGAGACTAACTACATACTTGTTATAAGTATATGGGTTAAAGTTTCAGTATATCACTTATTTTGTTCCAAAAAAATCTTTTTGAGTTCAAGCACGCTGCCATTAAGCTGCGAGAGGTCTATGTAAAGACTGCATCAATATATTGTATAAAAATATACCGAATTATGTAGAATCCGTTTATTATGACTCCGGCTATAGTGTTCGGTTCTCCGACTATTACTTTGGTTGTCATATACTTAACGTTTGTTTGTTTTACATCAATCAGATAATAAAAGAAAAGAGTATAATAAATAATGAAAAGAGTAAGTGGCCAACATCATAATTATTCTAAGCCTATAGGTAGATACTTTTTATGATGTCCGTCTTTGAAGAGTATGTTATTACCCTTTCGATATCATTATAAGCGGATTCCACTGTAGTGATATTGTACATAGGTACGTCAAATAGATCTAACGGCTAACTAAAATATTTATGCTACTTACAATGCGAAGCGCACTAATTCTTCCTTCATAGTTGAGTCCTTAGAGTATACATTGGAATAGAGCGCGCCTTACAAGTATGAACTGCTATCACGGGTATGAACAGCACCGAGGCTCCTGGCTCAACCTCAACCAGTAGCAAAACAATACCCATCAAAATGACTTCGGAAATAATATTTAATTCGATATGTTAAATCAAAATTTTATACAACGTCGTATATTTGTAGTAATAAGGACGCAAAAATACCGCAAGATGACGCCATTTTTTTGTATTTTGGCTTTAATTTTTTCCATGCATATCAAATCGAACAAAAAACTTCATAACAACAAACTACATTAATAAGTGCATCTATTAATATTTTCGGTAATGCATGAAACGTCACTATAGGTGCGCTATACCATCGCAAAGTATTTGCTAACACTCGGCGCCAAAGACCTGAGTGATAGGCGCGCTCTATATTTATTATGTATACTCTAAGGTTGAGTCTTATAAAATCGACAGTTGAAAGGTCAAAGGGTGCAAACGACAACGACTCTATTGATACGAAAATCACAGGGCAGTAATGTATTTATGATGTTGTTTAGGACCTTTTTCTACGAAAATTCGGAGTTACTTGCACCCTTTTGCTTTTCGAAAGTCGACATGCTGATCCGTCAATATGACAGATTGAGACCACAAGTTTAAAATGCACAAGGAACAACTTTTACGTAGACGTATAAATATAGGTATATAGATATTCGCGATTCAGTACTAACCATTACTCGTATGATTGCATACATCTAGCCAATAAATCTGTTCATTTGATGCCTAGTTTATCGGTAAGACAGCATCGAGATATTTCTTACATCTTTACAGATACAGATTGAAATTATTTATAACCAATTCTACAACATAATTCTATAACAACAATAAGGCAATATACACGGCATTGAAATCGATCTCTATCTCAAGCAAAGGGGAAGGTACAGTTCGTTGTGATGAGCTTTTCATTATATTTCAAAATTATCGTTATACATACAATACTGGTACTAGGTATATCATGTATACCTAATGTTCTAGAAGTGTATAACATAGAAAGTTTATTTGAATCCACATTATGTAGTCAGGTGGGGCGTTGGTGTTTAGTACTTACTGTCAAAATAGAGGCAGATAGTAATTTTTGATATTGAACTTCAAATAAATATAAAGCTGTCTACAGTTGAATATGTCATTTTGGTTTTGGTAAAATGCATTTACCCCTCCTGACCGTATGTTGTGTTAACATTAATAGTGACAACATTAATAGTGACAGAGAACGTATCACAGTATTTAATAATAAATAAATAAATATAACTTTGTACAACAAATAATTTCATAATAGTTTCTAGTAAGTATATATTAACTTAGATTCTAATGTCGTATTCTGTGTGGTATTCTTGATTTTACTATCATGATATTACAAACCGCATATTTGTAATGGGACTATAAAAGTCTTTCTTTGAATACATTTATTGCTTTTTAAAAACTATATTAAATTAATAACAATACATAGTTAGAATAGCTTAAAAATCGTGGTATTAAGTACTTACAATTAGGTAATATTTCACAGTTTAGTCATATTGCTTGAAAAAAACTAAGGCTTGGATGTATAAAACATCACCCTACGATATGACCAACAAAAAATGGGCTCTCAACTTTTAAGTCCTACTTAACTGTACAGTATACTGTATAAGTTTTCAAGAAATGAATTTTAAAAGGAATAATATCATTGTTACTTATGACGTAGGTATATGTACAGATTGATGAACTTCCGTTGTAGCGACCAATTTTCTCGAAGTCCTCAAACCCAAGTCTTCAAGTACTCAGACTTCGCTTTGCATGCAATGTATCGACGAATCCTCAGATAGTTCATCCATTGAAGAATCCGTGAAAGACGTTCCATCTGAAACGAATCATCATTGGAGGGTCAAAAAAAGTTAAGCAATTAAACAAGGTACAAGGTTCTTATTTCAAGTACTAATATTGTCAACATTTAGATTATTGCATACATGCATTATCTTAGCTATGATATAATTTTGGACTTTTGGTAGCAGTAATTTTTGTTTTTCAGAAATGGATTTTCTATTTAAAGCATCCGAACTACAGGTGTTTACCAAATATCAGATCAATCAGTCAACGGAAAGGAGGTAAAATTTAAATATCTGACCAACAAACAAGCAGGCCAAATTAAATAAAACCGTGAAAAAATAAGTACCTATTTGGGTAACTACCGAGGGTATGACGAAGCGGTAATGATGGTGTCGAACCAACCATAATCACACAGTGTGTGAGAAAATCAGATTTTCCTCAAAGCTGCGACAATGCACATCTATCAGGCCCTTTATTTGGGTGCAACCTACCATCTACCCTCAATTTGTACTGCTATCAACCAGTTTTATATTAGGTATTTAGTTAGTGATATTTGAAAGGGGGTTGGGTAATGTTGGCGTCGTGTCGGAATTGAGCGGCCATCAATGAAATTGGTATAATATGAAAGTACAGTATAAAGTGATCAAAAGTTACTATGGACAAACTTCTCTAAACTATATCGGGACTTAGCTATACAGGGTGGTATTTTTCAACTTTACTTAGATGGAAGTACTCTAAATACTGAAGATAGCGAATTCCACTGAAAAGAAACATTACCTTATTTTTAAAAAGAATCAAAACTGCATTCATAGTTTTCTGAAAATGCCACACCCGGTAGTCGAACCGACTAAAATCTTCCTATAACCTTCTATTTCATAGATTTCCTTTTACTTAATTTACCAAGTTTGTTAGAGAGATTTGAACCTTATGATCGACCCTATAGATTGATGTAATAAAAATACAGGGTGTTATTTTTTCGAATTGTAGTCGGTTCGATTATAAGGCGTGGTAAACGAGTTTTCAGCATTCCTTAAATGCAGTTCTGTTTCTTTTTTAAAAACATACTAAACTGTATGCAAAGTTTTCTGAAAATGCCACACCCGGTAGTCGAACCGACTAAAATCTTCCTAAATCTTCTTAAATCTTCTATTTCATGGATTTCCTTTTATTTAATTTACCAAGTTTGTTAGAGAGATTTGATCCTTATGATCGACCCTATCGATTGATGCAATAAAAATATAGGGTGTTATTTTTTCGAATTGTTCGATTATAGGGCGGGGCAAACGATTTTTCAGCATTCCTTAAATGCAGTGCTGTTTCTTTTTTAAAAACATACTAAACTGTATTCAAAGTTTTCCGAAAATGCCACACCCGATAGTCGAACCGACTAAAATCTTTCTAAATCTTCTATTTCATGGATTTCCTTTTATTTAATTTACCAAGTTTGCTAAAGAGATTTGATCCTTATAATTGACTCTATCGATTGATGCAATAAAAATACAGGGTGTTATTTTTTCAAATTGTAGTCGGTTCGATTATGAGGCGTGGCAAATGATTTTTCAGCATTCCTTCAATGCAGGGCTGTTTCTTTTTCAAAAACACACTAAACTGTATTCAAAGTTTTCTGAAAATGCCACACCTAGTAGTCGAACCGAATAAAATCTTTCTAAATCTTCTATTTCATGGATTTCCTTTCATTTAATTTACCAAGTTTGTTAGAGAGATTAGATCCTTATGACCAAGCCTATCGATTGATGCAATAAAAATATAGGGTGTTATTTTTTAGAATTTTAGTCGGTTCGATTATAGGGCGTGGCAAGCGATCTTTCGAAATTCCTTAAATGCAGCTTTGTATTCTTTTTTAAATAATAGAGTGTTTCCTTTGAATGAAATTAACTATCTCCGGTAGTAAGAGTAGGTACTCGTACCCGGTTCGACTACCGTGTGTGGCATTTTCAGAAAACTTTGAATACAGTTTAGTGTGTTTTTAAAAAAGAAACAGCACTGCATTTAAGGAATGCTGAAAAATCGTTTGCCACGCCTTATAATCGAACCGACTACAATTCGAAAAAATAACACCCTGTATTTTTATTACATCAATCGATAGGGTCGATCATAGGGATCAAATCTCTCTAACAAACTTGGTAAATTTAATAAAAGGAAGTCCATGAAAAAGAAGGTTTTGTAAAATATTAGTCGGTTCGACTACCGGGTGTGGCATTTTCAAAAGTCTTTGAATGCAGTTTTGTTTCTTTTAAAAAATAAGGTAAAGTTTCCTTTAAGTAAAATTCGCTATCTTTAGTATGAGGGTACTTTCCTTCAAGGTAAAGTCAAAATGTTCCACCCTGTATATCGGAGCTCCGATATTACTTACAATGAAAATAATGACATTTGTACGTGTGTTTAACACAGTACAATGAAGTGGTATCAAAATTAATTATGGCCGCTGAAAAAATTAAGAACGCCACTGTCCATACTAGATTACCCAATCCCCTTTGTCATATATTATGGATATTGCGTTTACGAGACTAATATCCTCTGAAACGCCTACTTCTATAGATGCGGGTCAACAACAGTGACTCACAAATGTGTATTATTTACAACATACGAATACGACATTCGGGAAGTCCCAGTGGTTAAACTTCGACTTCGTAAAAACTTTGTCTAGGCAGATGTGTACTAACGTCGCAATGTAGTCACAGCAACGGACTGGTCTATCCAATAATGAACATGTCTTCTAAAAAAGATATCTTTAAAAAGTAATTATTTTTTTTTACTATGTGTGAAGGAACCTATAAAAATTGATTTTTTTTTTCAAAATTAACTTACCTATCGGCACAAAAGGCGGTTTGTTCTGGAATGAATACGTGAGGTGGAGGTTGATGGGACGTCCAAACCCCGCCGGATCCGCGTCCCGAGATACCACTGCACAACACATTAGATTCACATTTAAACATAACATAAATTGTACATTATCTTCCCTTACATTCGCACAGCTAACTATCGCAAAGCCAGCAGCGGTATATCTTCGCCATTGACGTTTACATAAGCCTCTTTCGATTGATAACATAGAAAAGGCCCCTTTTATAAAATGAAATGTTATAGAAAGTTCATAGTTCTTCAATTGAATTAGAGAACGAAACTAGCTCATTCTGCGAAAGAGGCACAATAATTTAACCAATCTTGACATACCACATCTGACTGTATACTAACATTGATTTTGTTTCCCCTTGCCAGTATGCTGGTGCTTCTTTTGCCTGGCGCGGCTGTTCTGGAACCACACCTGGGTGACTCTCTTGCTGAGCCCGGTGACCTGTGCAATCCGCTCCAGGTCCTGCCCATCAGGGTTAGAATCTAACTGAAAGTTTGCTTGAAGGACTTGTAGTTGTTCTTCCGTGAATGTGGTGCGGACTCGCTTTGCCTTGCTTTTATGGTAGCCCTCTGAATCGCAACCATCTGTAACATACATATTTTTAAGTTAGATCTATTATAACTATTTATGTCACTTAATAATTTACTGTAACATCATTTTAAACTTATGATGTTGTAACATAGTTTATTTATTTAGACACAGAGAAAAAAACCATATGTAACCTAAACGGTGATATTCATACGAGTATGTTTTACAGGTAATTGAGTTGAAGGAATTTAGCCCCGCAATTCAGCTATCACAAAAGAGTTTAATCAAATCAAGACATTTAGTTCTTCGCACAAGTAGTTGGTAGATACCTATCTGCCAGTACACATATTGATAACACACTTGTACTTTTCCACGATATTTATTATTCACCTAACCGGTTTCGCCTTACGGCATTCTCAAAGGTTTACATCAACAACAGTATGAATATCTGCCAGTACTTAGTGGTTGCAAAAGTCGTATGTTGGATAGAATTAATCACGTTAAACTCCATCGGTCTACCCTTACCCATTCGCACTCGCCTCATCCTTCTCTACTAGGTCCATAAACGGTTCTCCAGTTATACTTCACAGACCGCTCATTCTCAAAGTGTTCAATATTTTCATGCTTCTTTTACCAAATCCAGCATATCTACCTAATTTTATTATAAGACCAGATCTGATCTGAGTTGAGCACGTAAAATGGGCATAAATTTCTCACTCACCATCAGAAGAAATAGATCCACCATCCAAAGTTTCCAGATAATGTGGCTTACAGAGCACACGGTCCTCGTGCAACGCGAACTGCTCGCCGGTGGACAGCTGGCGGCCGCAGGCGTCACACGCGAAGCAGGCCAGGTGATACACCTGCTCTCTCGCCTTCCGCACCCAGTCGGATGAGGAGATTCCGCGACAGCATTTCGAACACTTCGCACCGAAGCTCCTGCGGACAAGCTCAGATGTCGAGACCAGTCTGCCGCAAGCATGAACAGACAGGCTAGCGGAAACTGATTAGATTAAACCAAAAATAAATAAAGTCGACGTGGAATTTAGAAAAACAGTTCCAATGCTATTTGCACTGGAACTTCTTGGGAGTATGGGCTATAAGACTGCTTTATAAGAAGTTTACTCTCTTCATACCTATCTCAGAAACCAAATTTAATAGGTACATGTTTTACTACTTTCAGCTACTACTAAGCAGCTTCAATCACTTTAATGTTGTTTCCGGTTGCATCCATGCATGGTTTGAGAGCCAACACCGAGGGTGTTTGATTGATCTTAAGAAGTTATAGATGTATGGAAAAGTAATTACCAGGCACGTATGTGGTGTTTACAAGTGTTATTATGCTGTTAGAGATGTATAATATATCTAACTGTATTGGTTGTTGTAGTGATGAAGATAGAATTACCGCGGCCAAAATAAAAGGATTTAAGAGCGATTATACTCGACGAATTATAATACTGGAAATTGCAAACTATTCATTATTCGTTAAAAAAAGAACACAAATATAATAGCTAAAATATTTTAGTGACCTTTTAGATTTGGAATTTTAATTGACATCGCCAATTAAAACTGTGGAGCAGAGTCCTGCACCAAGAAACATACGTTTAATTTATTATTGAGTTTGGTTTATGAGAAAGTATGAAAGTTATTTTCTAAATTAAATCACAAAAAAGAATCGATATCGAGAAACTTGCCACGGTAACGATTGACAAGTATATCAGAGCGTCTAATACAGACGTATATATTTTTTGTCGTATTTTTTACGTTCGTCACCTAAAAAACTCGATGCTGGAATTATTTCGGCAAAAGTTGGTTTAATCGACTCACGCATTAATAGTGGGCACGTAAACGGTATATTTTGATGTTGAGCCAATAGGTAGACGTTAGCGGGACCTCGTCGGTGTCATTGAAGTATGAACAATTATAATAATTTCGCCAAGCAACACAAAAACACTCGCGTAGCAAATGTAATTCTCGCTGAGCGCGTGTACATGCTTATAATTATTATACATAATGAATAAAGAATAGGCGAAGAAGAAGGTCACTGCGTCACTACTGTCATACTCTGTCAGGTGCTACTAATTTTAATGATTTTTTTAACTTACTTTGGTCTCTTATTAGTGTTTGTTCACTATGAAACCAAGACGATCATCGTGATGTGACAATTGTGCTATTCTAACGCTTATGTCTATTTATATGTGAATAGTACTTAAAGTGTTTATTGCCTACTGCTCATGTACAAGTGTTCTTTAAACATTACCTACTTATAAGCTTTGTTTTAAAATATAATATTATTTACTAATATTATTGCTTGACCTTCTCATTAAATAAGCATTTTTTTTAAATTGAACGGGTTCACCGATTGTGTATTGTCATCCGAACTAAAGCTATGTAACAAATATCAGATCAATCAGTCAATAGGAAGGGGGTAAAATTTCAAGAACTAAATTTGCCCAACAAGCAGGCCAAACTAAATAGAACCGTTTAAAAATGTAATAAAACGTTATCTGTCTGCTCACTCTTTGATGTTCAGGATTTAAGAGAGGAATCTCCTAACAGTACGTGCGGAGTCGAAGAGAACTGTTCTCTGCCTTATGTTCTTGACCCAGCTGCCAAACGTGAACCTCTTTAGATATTGAGGCTCTTGACAATAAGTCTTGACAGCGACGACTATAGGGACATTGATTGTTGAGTCCACTTCCCACATGTCGACAGTCTCGCAAGCTATATCTTTAATATTTTACTTCCTTTCTCAGCTTTCACTAGATTCTCGTTATGAGGAATAGTGAGATACTAAGTAGGTCCCGATTATTTATTTATCAGTCACCCGCCCTGGGTTCTTTTTCTTCAAAAGTTTATTTACAATGCGTTTATCCGTGGAAGATGTCTAAAGGGCAGTGAAACATTTTTCGAAAGTGTTTATACGATTGTTTTGAGCCGCAACTATGGCGATTATTGTGATTGTTGCAAACTTGTACTTTTTCTTTACGACACTATTTCTCATGCCCACTTCTGTGGATCGTAGTTATATAGTTTATATACCGACAAAGTAGGTACTAGGGAGAGTGGAACTATCATAGAACCATGGAACCCGTATCGTAGAATAGTTAGAAAAATAACCTCCTTAGCAAGCGTAAGCCAAAAAAAGTAAGAGACGTACCTATATCTACTATTACTTTACTTAATTATGCTCGTACATAATTTTTCGTAGATATACAATAGGATACATATGACCTGAGTGACACCGCTGTACGATTTATTGTACTTAGTTCTTATTATAATAGTATGTGGTTACTGTAGGACCAATGTAGGTACTTTTTGTATGATGTAGCAAGTAGTAAAATTAAAGAGGGAAAAAAAATTGCACGTACAAACATCATAATCTACATTTTTGGTATGTTGCACAGACGAGTAGGTTATCCGCGGCGGCTGAGGCCTGGTAGGGTGAAGTCTCCTAGTATCGGCCACGTCCTAATATCGGCCTTTTCGAGAAAATGAAACATAACTATGAAAATAACCCTAAAATTATGATAGTTTTTATGCAAAAAGCGACTCTATATCCGTACGAATAACATCCCATATTTTGGTGCGGGTACCTCCACATTTGAACGTTCAGGTGGCAATAGAGCACGCGCAGGTATCGACGGGTGTGATTTTGTGGCAATACCGAGTCAAATCCCGGAGTCGACGCACTGAGTGGGAAAGTATTTGAAAGGAATTAAATATACCTATGGTATTTTATATTATTTTTTATTAAAGAAAAACAGTCGAAGTACCGTTTAGGTAGTGTGTTTTTAAATTTATTTGTACTTTTTATGAAATAATCGCGGGGTCGAGATTAGGGATCTTTATTTTGGATAAATCTCAATATCGGCCACCTGGTCGATATTGGGGAAATGCATGAAAACACTAAACTGTATGTTTAGCTATTTTATATGTTAGCAGTAACATTAATAAGGTTTAAAATGAAATAGTAGCTCTGTTTGAGCACCAGATCCTAACATCGGCCGCCTAAAAACTTTTTTTGCCAGCTACGGCCGATATCTAGAAAGTCGATGCGTAATAACGGCCACCTTAGTTTGTATAGGGTACTTACTTTCCTACAACCTTCGAACTTTACAATAAACAGGAACGTGGTGCAAAATGTACAAATACTTATGTATTTTAATTTAATCAATAATATAATCATGTCGTCCCAACAAAAAGAGGAACGTTTCAAACCTATGGTAATATGACCATAGGTTCTATGACCCCTATAGGTTCTATGACTCCTATAGGTTCTATGACCCCTACAGGTTCTATGACCCCTACAGGTTCTATGACCTCTATAGGTTCTTTGACCCCTATAGGTTCTATGACTCCTATAGGTTCTATGACCCCTATAGGTTCTATGACCCCTATAGGTTCTATGACCCCTATAGTTTCTATGACCGTAGTAGAATAAGAGATGGAGTAAATGCCGTTCAAAGAAGCAGACAGTAATGCAATGCTTCGATATTGTCTAATGTTACCATTGGGGTTGTGGAGTATAGATGGAAGTCGCTTCGCGGAAAATATCGAGGTCTAGCCAAATCCGCAGTTAAGACTGGCAATGCGGACTCCAGAATCCGAGGTGTAAGCTTCGGTTGCGACTGGGAATTAATGATAGGATGAAGTAGAAGAAGAGTAGCATTTTGACAATACGAAATTCCCAGCACCACTTTACAAGATAGACTTCCTGGAAGAATAGATACAGAGAGAAAGAAAAATCTGGAAAATAGAATATAAAACATAAACCAGTCAAATAAAACAAAACTAGTAGATAAAAGAAGAAGAGTATTAGAATAGAAGAAGAGAATATTAAAGGACAGCGTAACTGACCTCATGATTTACCTTCTCAAAAAGAAAAAGAGAATTTTTATTGTGGTGGCTGTGAAGTAGAACTAATTAATGATGTCGAAGCAGATGAAGCCAAAAAATATTGAATGTGACATATGCTCCACGGCCTTAAAGTATACAGTTAATCGTGGGCAAAATTATATTGATGTGGCTATAGAAGATTTTACTTGCCGTCACTGTTTAGTGCATTTAAATTGAAAAGCCTTCAAAGAAAGTCAAGTTTTCTTTTGACTTTATCTAATAATATATTTTCTTTATAATAATATATTTTGGAAATCTTTATTTATCTTAATTTTTTTTAATCATTGTGATCATTAGTTTATAATAACAGCAATTACTGTAATTTTTAAGGCTGAGATATAAGAAAAGACAAATTAATGATAGATAAGCGTTAAAAAAATTATTTGAACCTGAATTGGAATATAAAACGTAATAATTTTTTACTTAACTTAGTTTTATTGACCTAAATTCACGTTGGAAAAGGTATGACGATATTAGGGTCACAGGCGGCAGAAATTAGGGTGTTAGAGGCCGATATTAAGGGAAATCGACATACTCGGAAAAAAACATCTATATTTTCAAAAATAACAAAGAATTGGTAATTTTGCGAATGTAGTAATGGAGTTTCAGTATCCCTCTACCCAAAAAAGGCATTGCAAGAAAGCAAATGCTATAAACCATAAAATTACAATCAATCAAAGGTCAAAAAATGTTGACATGGCCGATAATTGGTGCCACCACCCTATAGGTATTTGTTCGCCCCGAGACCGTGTTTCCGTTTTACGAACCCTTTTTATTTAATTAGTTAAATAAACGTATGCTACATGCCATTAATATGATATCATATCACTTAATGCGAACATTAAACCGTCATCTTTGTTTTTTAGGCCTTTTTGATGAAAAGCGGCGCCCACGGACATTGTTAATGGTACAAAACGGTGCAAACTGCAATGTACTAAGAGTTCAAGATTATTTAAATGTTAAACAAATTTGGAAATGAGATTTTTGCTCCTCTATGCCACTCAAGCAAATTAATGTAAGAATTTAGACTAAGTTATTGTCTACTTATCGGCGCATTTTTGTTTTAGAAGTCGGTTTATTTTTTTTTTGTTATAAATAACTTCTTTTAACCTTTTTAGTGAACTTTTAAAATCAATGTATACACCAGAAATATAGCTGAATATTCTGAACACTTCTGCGTACCCCTTCAAAGTGATGTTATGATGTGTAATGGCAGAGACATTACAATAATATGCGATTGTAGCAAACGCGGCAGATTTCCTGGTACATATTTTTTGGAGAGTTCCTCGGTAATCTCGGAAACTCATCATCAGATCTTTAAAAAAATTAAATGGGACCATTTCGCCAAATTAGTCTTTAATACCTACCTATATTTTTTAATTTTGACTTTTTGTAATAGCCGTTTTAATGATCTATCCCTACTTCCCTACTTCCCTACTAATATTATAAATGTGAAAGTAACTCTGTCTGTCTGTCTGTCTGTCTGTCTGTCTGTCTGTTTGTCTGTCTGTCTGTCTGTCTGTCACGCCCAAACCACTGTACCGATTTTGATGAAATTTGGTATAGGGGTAGATTAGACCTCGAGAAAGGACATAGGCTATGTTTGGTCGCGATAGCCGACATCCACGCGGGCGGAGCCGCGGGCAAAAGCTAGTATAGAATAAATTAAATTTGACTTTTGTGGGGTCATTTGACCACGAAGTTTAACAATATCCACTTTCTATTTTTAAGCTGTCATGGACGAATACATCCTACAATGTAAGACCCCTTCTAAGTAGTCTTCGTTAAGGTTAAAAAAAAAATTATCGAACATGAAAATAGTGCAAAGTTTTTATCACGCATAAAAAACTCTTTCTCCTTCCGTTTCAGATGAACAATTATGGTATCATCGTGTTGTTAGAAGAAAAGTATCTAAATAACAAACTGTACAATTATTCGATGAGGGCATAAATAAAATAAGCCCCATTAACGCATAATATAATATATTATTTGTTCGATTAAAGCAGGGTGACGGGTCGGCGGCGCGGGCGCACACAGGCGCCTGCGTCGACCTAACGATAACGCCGCTGTCCACAAAGTGCAAAATCGCGTGTTACATGTATATTAATTCAGTCAGGCCCGTTTCTTATCGCAGCTATCCACACCAATATTCGAGATGCACGATTTGCATTTCAAAACGCTGCGTCTGAGTACAGAAGCACCGTTTCACCACCGCTATCACCGCATATTAACATTTTGTCGTCCGCTGGATCAATTAACTGCGGCCCTCGCATAATAATTAACTAAGTGACAGATTAACAAGTTTTAACACTTGACTATAATGAAGATGTCGCGTCCCCGGCACAGATAAACGCGTTCACTGTTCACGTGTATCGGGAGGTCCCTATCTACTGCTTATCTGATTTAGAGTGTAAACAGTACAGTATTTCTCTGTACTTAACGGATGACCAAATCCTTGTGTCTCGACTGTCTCAAGCCTCGAGTCTCGAGGGCGTATGACAAAATCGGGTGTGTGGAGCGCGGGCGCACCGCGGTTTGCCCGAGGCACTTGTCATAAATCGTCGCTCGTTGATTGCTTTCCGTGGCTGCTGCTACCCGCCCGCCCTGCCACCCTCGCGTTTTAATATCCATTCAGACTGAGCCTCGTCTCGCCAGCACATGATTTAACTTATTTGTTTTAGATACAACACCATCTTCAGATACATGGTCGCATTATACTGCTCAGTTTGTTTTAACAATTTCGAGAGTCTGTCACCGCCTCGGGCGACCCGCAGATGGATGGGCCTGCGTCCGATACAATGCCCCACTAATAATATAACGCTTATAAATATCGACGAGCGATTTGTTACTCTAACGTTTTTAATTACTTTGTTTTATAAAAGTTAATGACATGAATAAATATTATTTTGATCACAAACACGTCGCGTGGTTTGGTACGTAGGAAGAACGCGTTACCCAGATCTTTGTTACTTTGTATGATATGCTTAGAGTTGCTATTCGCTAGCCGTCCGGGGTTCCCAAGATGTGTCCTAGCTGGGATAGAGATTTAAACAAGTATCAAAGAAATCCCAATTATTAGAAAGATGAGTTATAATTAGAATATATCTTGCAAAAATATTTTGTCAGGCATTGGCAATTAAAGTGATTTAGGCAACCCTAGCTGATGTGCTTTATTGCTTAGAATACAACAGATTTTGTACCTTAACGGGTTCTCTTAAAGTGTACTTACAATTACCGACATTTACAACTGTAGTACCAATTTAATTATAAATTTGTCGTTCTAAAGCTTGTTTTGCTCTGAATGCTTTTTACGTTTTAATTAACGCTGAGTGCTGCAATATTTTCATTCCTGCTGCGTTGTTTTGCTTTATTTATCTAATACTAGCTGTTGCCCGCAGCTCCGCCCGCGTGGAATTCTGATCCCGTTCATCGCTGATATATAGCCTATATGTTAATCCAGGGTATAACCTATATACATACCAAATTTCAACCAAATCGGTCCAGCCGTTTATGCGTGAAAGAGTAACAAACATCCACACATCCACACATCCACATATCCATTCTTACAAACTTTCACATTTATAATATTAGTAGGAGTAGGATAGTAGGAAGTAGGATGTTTAAAACCCATGTTTATTTGTTTACCTACTCGTATTTTATTAACCCTGGACCCTTGACTCTGAGGCTATATAAGACCTCGGAAGGAAATCGAGTCGGAGGAAAATGAGATGAAGAGTTGGACTCCTAAAAGTTCAACTCCTGGTCTAAGTACAGAAAACTTCGATATCGCCAGTGGTTTGTGGGGTCTAATGGCAGTTGACCCCAACTGACTTGGGAAAAGGCTTATAGGATTGACTGATGGTGGCCTGCTTCCATCTATCCTCACAAACTTTTATGTTCATTGTTATAATTATTGCAGTAATTTGCTTTTAGCTTCAAGGCTACCTACCATCTTTAAATTAAGTATATATATTTTTATTGATGTACAATAAAGTTTATTTCTATTCTGTGGTAGTTACTTACAATGGCAGTAAATATGTTTGTAAGTAAGAACACAAAAAGAGCCCGCTGTATTTCTTGCCAAGTCTTCTCAGGACGAGGCCGCATTGTGGAACGAGGGTGAGTTTAGTGAACCCACCCTCGGTTTACGACGCGTAAGTTAGTTCATTCTCTTTCATTATTTTTTTAGTCTATTTTTGAAGGCTATGCCAATTCAATGTGTCTTAGTTTAATGATTAATCACAACAAGACAAAATTATGGTAGGTACTAAGAACTAAACTACAAAATTCGATTGCGACGTTATTGATAAGTACAATTTTATTTTATTACAAAGAAAAATATTATATCTATATTGGTATGTATTTTGTATAAGTACCTACGTACTACGAGAGACAGTCAGTACGAGATGGCAGAAGCACAGGCACAATTTAGTAGATTCCATAATTTTTGGGTAGCGTATTTTTTATTTTGATTTTTTCGTAGCATGATTCCTTTACCAAGAACGGATATACGTAGCTCCATCAAGATTTGCGGGATCAAGCCAACCACAACTGCAATCTAACGCAGATATAGAATGACGACAGCGCTTTGGGGCAGGCTTTTCTCTAGGATTTGAAGGGTCAGGCGGCCATTGTTCTCGTAAAACGGAAAATAAACAAAATGGAACAGAAGAGAAGGAGTAAGCGGTTCCAGGCTCTGAAGTGAAAGCCTTGCTAATATATATAACGCTGAGTTGATTTACATATTTGGTCAGTAAACCTGTTTCTTACTAGAAAGGGCAGAAAATACATTATAACCATGAGGGCAAATGAAGTATCCACCTCAAACCGTTTATAGTGAACGAATCGATCTAACGTAGGGCTTATTTATGCTGCTAGAGATTAATTAAAGTCTGAAGTGGACAAGGTGCATTTACATAAGACACGGCGCGCGCATTTGCGGCGGATGATGCGTGGGCGGTACATTGCGTGCGCCTGCGCAGCCCCTCACCGCAGTCTCCACTCCCGCGTTGATATGCGACTTGCGGATATGAAATTGAAATAATTATGTGAGCCGAATATCGGGTTGACACTTATCAAGTGCCCCTGATAATATCACTGATAAGACGCAGATGGTGCTCTCGACTCGACGCATACCTACATACTTAATGTGTTTTTAATAATAATAATAATAAATAATAATAATAATAATAATAATCATTTATTTCTTAGAATATGGTACATACAGGTGTTTTTAAAGCTATTAGTCTCACATATTCTACCGTAATTCGGTGTAGAAATTAAGTCAGTTCACATCACAGTGACATCTTAACTAATATTTTAAATGCGAAAGTGAATTATTTGAAACTCAATCACGTAATTCCAAAATCTAGGTGGGTTAGTTGAAAACGAATCAACCCATGATAAATAACCTTTCTACAACGTCGGTAAATTTTGTTAAGACAGATCCTAGTGTGGAATAAAAAGCTTTATTAAATCGAATTGAAATCTCAAGACTCGAAAATGTTATCATTCAAAACTGGCTGAACAGGAGGCAATGTGTTACAGTTTGAATTTGAAGAGAAGTGGGGGAATCAGGTGATAAAAATAGATAAGTAAATAGGAAAACGCATGAAGATGTTAATTTCATTAAGTACTAACTTCTTCCTTTTATCACTCGCTTTGCACAAATTACGGGTCATTCCATAAAGCCGGCCCTACACCCGCCCACAATCGGAGCATTAAAAAAGTTACTTTCAACGCGCATGTGCTAAGAACCCCATATCTATCGAGGCACTAAAGCCGAAGTTACAGTTGGCTATGAATCGAACCTAAGAACTTTAACCTAGCAGTCTCTGCGCAAAAGATGGCATTTTGCACTCGTAGAGTTCACTGTTGGTCCAAGTGAACAATGCAAAACGTTCTATGGACGCTCGTAGCGAGACTAGAACCGGTGCCAACCAGGGAACCGCGTCGCAAACCGCGGACGCTCGAATCATGTAAGTACAGTGTGCTTTCGCACTGCTAGTGTAGAGTTAGCTTAAAATATATCTATAATAATTTTCGCACCTTTATATAGGATGACTAAACAAACCAAAAGCCGGTCTGGTATACGCAGAAAATGTTGCTTAGGAGTGATAGCCAGGAAATGAAGTCTGAAGAGACATAAACAACATCTATAATTACTACTTGATAGTACTTGAAAGTGTAATATAATAGTGCTGTTAGATTTTACGAGGCAGCTACTGCCCTTGCTGAATAAACAATGCACAGATGATACATCAAGTAAGGCAATTACCTCGGTTGCCGGCGGCCCCCACTGATTTACGTGGCAAGTGTGGCAACACAGCCTCGTTAAAACACGGGTATTATTTAAAATGTGACACAAGTCAGAGTTAACGAGCAACTGAACTTGATTTTTTTACAATGGCAACATTTCGCTCGATTGTGCGTGCTAATTGATGAATAAAATGATTGGTGGTCATTTTCTTGACATAATTTGAAGTGAATCACTCTTCGACGCCACAGTTAGCTTTTGACATTTTGCACCGGGCATTTAACTTTTTTATGATTATAACTCCTCATACATATCACTAGTATTCTCGTTAAACCCATCGATTATGGTAACTTTCTTGTGTCAGAAGTAAACGGCAACCACGTGAGTCATGACTGAATGAGACTCGAAGTCTCATTTTCTCGACCAACACCACACCCATACGCCTCCTTTGTTTCTACTACCAATCAATTAGTTCAAAATCTTGTATATTTATTTTTATTACTTTAAAAACTTAGGGGAGGCCTATGTCCAGCAGTGGACTTCCTATGGCTGAAATGATGATGATGATGATGAAAAACTTAGTTTCTACTTTCAAACGGGGACTAACCGCGGCTGGATATTCTACCTAGCGGGGGACCAACCACCTTTCGCATTCCGATTCATGCTCTCTTTCCTAAAATGTGAATGAAATGGGCTGACTAAATTTGTCAAATGACTGACATTCGACAAATTTAGTCAGCCCACTTCAATGTCAGTCATTCGATAAATTTAGTCAGTCCATTTCACACATTCACACAAGCAAATTCATCGGGTTTCTTGTTATACCCGTACTAACCGCATTGCCTTGAAACGAAGATCGTTCAACTAGTGTAACTAGAGCCTAAATTCCAGGATGTAGTTACTGTAGTGGGGCTAGTTTATAACTCAAAAGCCACGCCGCGCGCCGTAGGCTATGCTTGAAGTTTCTTTGAAGGATAATATATAATGAGGTCATCCGATAAACAACCAAAGTTACCGAAATAGCTTTCACTATACGTGCATACATTTCATATGTGTGAAAAATTTGTTTATTTATGTACCTTTAACCTGTACACATCTGCAACAACAATTAGTGAGCCAAAAATAAATAAATCCTAGCACGCAGCGGTTGTTTACTTAATATTCGCAACACCATTTCGGCCATCAATTCCATACTTGTTTGGCATGAAAATACCTATCAATCAAATAACTACAAAGAATCCAATTATACTATTACTACAGCCTACTGAGGTAATTACACAATATCATTGAAGATGTGACGTCACAGCGGCTCGGAGCGTAATGTCAAGGCGGAGTTCGCACGCTCTCCGGCGAGACGCAAGCGGACCCTCGGCTGTGACGTGTGACCTTATGTCACTGTTACCTCTGTTGACAGATTTTGGCCGCGAACGATACTATGTTATAGAATAGATACAAGGGGTAACGATTTTAATTCCAAGGAAGCAAAATAGCAAATGAATTGTCTCCTCTTTTCCAACTCAACTCCATTTCACAAACATTTTAGACAATAGTGGAATTGGTGAAATGTAGAATACATTTGATAGATTGCACTGTTTGGCTGAATTCCGATGGCTGTCGAACCAAATCATTGTAAGAAGAAGTGTTAAGTTGCGGCTGCAGCTCATGTTTTTCGCAACATTTTCACAAAAAAAAACCCAACACTACCTATATGGTTTTTCACAACATTTTTTATTTTATTTGCCACTTTTGAGAAGGAATACTTTCTCTAAGGTGCTTGTGGTTAAATATTTGGCACCATAAAGAACTCTGCCGTATAAGGGACGATTTCCATTTTTGTTTCATTTCAAATAATAATAGATACTTATAAGTATTTAAAACTGAAGCTATTGTTTAATTTATTACAAACACAAAATGTTTTCAAGTAGTTACAAGTAGTAATAATCAAACTGTAAGTCCGATGTGCGATAGAGAGAATGCTCTACAAACCAAAATAACGCGATCTCAATCGGACACTCTCTCTCTCCCGGAAGTTTCAAATCAAAAGTCGAGTATCTATTACTTAAGCATTTCCGACCCATTCATGAGCATTGTTTGTCTTAGGTACAGTCAGCGATAGATCAAGATAGCACAAATATTTTTTTTTGTAACTAAAAAAACTACTGTTAATTTACACATATTATTTTATCAAATTAAAAAGTAAGTAAGGTTACTATAAGCCAGAACAACTTTGTTCTTCAGCTAATTTAAAATCTGGAAAGGATCTAGATGATTTTCACACAGACTATAACGTTTATTTATATCATTGATATTTTTTATGTTTCAGATATACTCACGTCTGTAAATCCCCGAAGGGGTAGGCAGACGTGCATATATTTTTTACAGATTTTAGGTTCCACGTATGATGTTACGTTCTAATGCATAATTTACTTTTACAATCAGTACAATACAATTTTGGTGATTTATTGTGGTAGATGTTTATTAAGAAGCAGCTGTAATGCCGAACATGCTTTTATTTTTGGCATGATGCATGCAATGCAGAAGATGCTTTTATATTACGTTTTTATAGTGGTTATCACGAGCATGATTACTGCTGCAAAAAATATATATTTTACAACTAATGTAACACTATCATAAGTTCTATTAGAGAACTGTACATAGATACTATTCTAGACAAGTTGCCCCTACAACTCTGAGAAAAGATCTTAGCTTCACCGCTTATAGGACAGTGCGTGGGCTTTACAAGTGGGCATATTATATACAAGTGCAAATCCCAGTTGCATCCAAGACTAACTTTGCAGTCCTAAGTCCGCTCTCTTACTCATTCCCGATGAATTTTAATCGTGTTTAAACAAATAAATGATTTTTTGATTAATTGATTGATTCCCAACTTGTAAATTGGATTATTTGACTTTTACCCTTCCAGCCAAGAGAGGAAAGCCTACGCGAGAGCCTCGTTCGTCAAACAGCAGGGCCAGCATGGTGTGGGCCTGTGGCCTCATATACCCTCATAATATTGGTGAGTGCCCCATACCGATAAAACTTTAGTAAGGAAGGAGAAGAAGGTTAATATCAAGAGGGCGGTCAATTGACCACCTACAACTAGACATGAAGCCTATATTTGAAGGCAAAGGAGGCATGCCGCACAGGCCTCACGTTGAAACGTTCCGATTAAAATATATGGTACCAAGTCGCACCCAGTTATCACAATCAAAATAAATGACAAATGAAAACCTCAGTGTTGCAAGTCATGACCCACCCGATGAATTTTTTCATCGCTAGCAACATTCCCCGTCGCCGCTTTGTTGTTCCATACTCGGCCGTCGGATTTTCAATAAAACCACTCCTAAGGACATTGGCTTGTCTTTTTTTTCTATTTTGACTCACGGGAATGAGTTCTCACGCACCTGTTGCCCTTTTCTTTTCTGTATTATGATTATATTAGTTCAGTTTTTTATCATGTGACTGACAGAATTGTCTTGTACGTTCATAAATCTGTCACTTCGTAATGTGATTTCATGCTTCGATGATTATATAGTTTAAGCAAACTGACTTTTAATCTCGCTTTGTTTACTACGGTTGATGACAACCATGGAAGATAAAATGATGTGGTGATTTACATTTGTTGTAATTTTAGTATTTTTTGCACTGCAGAATATAGCTATTTCTTTATGTAGGTACGCTCCGTATTATCTCAAACTCCACGTACCAAGACAGGTAGGCACGTGATGTCTTAACACAACACTCAGTTGCAACTTACTCACTAACTTAAACATACGACATGAATGATTTTCAACAGAGAACAAGCCTACAATAAATATGACGAATAATGTAGATCACATTCACAGTAAGAATATCACAGGGGGTAGAGCTGTTCTCCATCCGACAGTAAACATACAGCCCATGATAAAACCACTTGTCGGCAATAGTTCGCCCCCTATTACATGGGACCGAAGCATAGTTGGCGAAATGGGGGTGTTAATGCATCTCTGTCTACCCTTTGGAGGATTAACAGGCATGAATATATGTTTATATACATTCAGAGTACCTATTATAGAACAAAAACACCGAACGATACTTCCTCTTCATTTTTTATTGCGTGGGTAAAACCGAGGTTACAGGGTACCACAGGGCACAGACAATTAGATAAAACAAACGAGATGTGAGATATCGATTCCACATGTTGATGGTATCGCTCGTGTTATGCAAGTTGGAGTATCGACATGATGTGGACGAGACGCGGGCGCAGATACGTCGACGCATGTGTGGAGAGTGCGATAGTGCGTCATCACGCGCCGCCACACAGCGCGCGGGCAGGCGGGCAGGTCACAGGTCGCTTGCACACCAGACCGCCTACCCTGCGCGCATTCCTTCATGCATGCCAACCGTAACCCGACCGAGGCGAGATGACGGACCGAGACTCTCCCGCGCCGCGAGCACCAGCGCGACCACACTCGGCTGGATGTTCCCCTTCACGGATCACTCGGATAATGATGACTCTGTATATTTCTAATACGTCGAAGGTTAATTGGACGTAGGCAGCGTATTGTAAAAGAATTAACTAGCGGCTACACAAAACGTACTGGTAACTTTATTTCTTTTTCATAAACAATTTTGTGGAAATAATTTTATCAATTTTCATTTCATGGCGAAATCAATTCAGCATTGTACAAAAAATGTTTAATGGCTCAATTAAGTTTATGAGAGCTCCGTTTACTCTGGAGTGATGGTGAGTGGTCATTTCGCTCGACCGTAATGGTGTCTAAATGACAGAACTAATCGTAATGTCCGCATCAATGACTTGCGATCATGAGAAAGTCATATTTTACTCAAACCAAGGAATAATTAACCCAAAGGAGTATCCTTAGGCTTCTTTAGTATGAGAACCAATGTAACTGAAATCTCATTGTTACCAATCACGTCACACAAAATAGTGAAGTGATTGATTCTACTCGTAGTTCTAATTTTCAACAAAAAGCAAGCCAAAAGGTACATTGACAGTTACATTGACAGGTATAGTAACAGCCAACTAGCTAAATGACATTGTGAAGAGGGAGACACACACATTATTAATTTTATATTTCTTGATTACAATCCTCTGAACGAATGAAACAAAGTTAGTTAACATACCTGCAGTAGGTGCTGTTGATAGTAGCTAGATATTCCGTAGTATTCCACCGCCCACGCTTTCAACACGCCACTATACAGAATGTGATCACAGGCTAAGTAATTAATTGGGTGTGTTATAGCCTCACCTAGCCTTCAGAGCCTTAGTCAACCTCATTTGCAAGCCGGTAAACCTGGATATGCGAGGCTCTGGCACAACTTATCCTGTAGGGTTGGGGTCGGAAGACAGTCATCATGTAAATTAAGGTAGGAGTATGAGAATGAACTCCAGGCTAGCATTGCATGCAACGGGGTTCACCATGCAACGGGCATTGTACGGTGTTCATGATGATTTAAATAAGAACAATGTTTCTTCTTCTGAACAGAAATATATAAAAAACTTAAAGAAAAATATTCTTGTAGCAATGATTTATTACAATGAAACTATTTATATGCCTTTAGGCTAAATTAGATTGTAATCAATAAACCTGGAGGCAGATTATGTCTATTTATTTGTTCGAACATCGCTGGACCTATTTGAATATTTATTTTTGTGTCCAATGAGTGAGGTGTGTATAATATAAAAACTCTGTGATTTGCTTACCCCAGAGGAAGAAGATGCTCACATGTTCTCCCATACCGAAGTAGGAACTGTGCGGGACAACTGAGAATAAGACTATTTTCTATACATTACTTTCTAACTACATATTAGGTAGTCTGTGACATTACATTCACGTTCCTGTAGCAGAAAAACACAGATAGGAAGAGTCTATTTTTGTTTATTTACGTATTTTACTTAGATTTCTTTTACCATATTACTATTTGATGAGAAATTGTCGAAATGTCACAACTACCCCAATGGTACGTAGGCAGAAAGTGGGTGCACGTGGAAACTGACATTTTCCTTGCAACCACGCATTGCTGGGTAAAACCGTGGATGGAGAATTCGTTTGCTAATAAATACGCCATCATACTATAAGTACTTTTGTCCTGATCATTCTTGTTCCTCAATTTATTGTTTATAATATTTTGCTCGCGAGCGACACTCGTTTCTGTGCTAACGAGATGATTTATGTTCTGTGGGTGGGGATAATCGTTCAATATTTAGGTTATTCCATATAATCCATATCCATACTTAAGAATGCGAAAGTAACTCTATCTGTTTGTCCGTCTGTCTGTTAGCTTTCACGCCTAAACCACTAAACCGATTTTGCTGAAAAGTAGGTGTAGGGGTAGATTTGACCTTGAGAAAGGACATAAGGCTATGTTTAGTCGCGATAACCGATATCCACGCGGAGGGAGCCGCGGCCAACAGCTAGTACGTATATATTCTCACGCCTTGCATACTTCTTTTTCATTATGGTAGAGTAGAATATTGAACAGGTAGAGTGAACGCAATTGTCAAAAGTCTGGCTGATAGGAAGAGGAATACGAGATAAAATGTTATAACGAGGACTGAAAAGGGTAAGCCCAGGTGTTTTTGGCGCTTAGAACGAATGAGTGCTGAGTGATTGACACATCAAGTCCGTAACGTAAGGAATGGGTGGGCTGGAAAACCGAGGTCGACCTAGCAGGACATACACTGGACGAATTGATGTTGTACCTATTGAAATATGGCAGGTCAAAAGCACTTGAAACTAGCGGTTTTGTATTAATGGGTAACGGATAATGGACAGATAAACACACTGATTCATTAAATGGATCAATAAATTACACATTTATGATCATATCTATATTAAAACGATGCTTTTAGCATAACTCAATGCAGAATGCCCGAATGCTCGTTTTGTAACAATTTATAGTGCAAATACCACGTAGGTACAGTGCTTATACCGTGCTGTGACCATAAAAAAAAATAAAAAAAAATATAGTGACGGCGCGGCGGCGTACGCGGCGAATTGTTAGGTACGTTTTACAAGTCTGCATTACGTTATGCTGTATACTGAAACTTCATATTACAAGCGACTTGTTGCGTACTTGCTTTCCATGAATGCTCATTTTGTAACATGTAACATTCTCTGCTCTCTGCCTCTAGCTATCCTAGAACGGTCGTGCTTAAAGATCGTCAACCAATTCTGTATATACAGTAAGTATGACATTTTTATGCTCTGTTTAATTGAAGCTAAATGAAATTTTATAAAAGTTAAACGGGTTAATTAAGCCAATATCATTAACATGTATGTCTAACTGCGTCCCGACTCTTAATGCAATAAATGTCGGACCGTTCGAGCGTTTATGGAAATTTGGAAGGGACCAACGTACGGCGCCATTTTGACCTTTATAGACCACACAGTGTGCACGTGGCTAGACTGTAGACTATTATCTGTTCTGTGACTGTAGGTAAGTACTTAACATGGAACAAGCCCTTGCTCTATATTAGTGCCAACTAATGTAGAGAGACGCTTTTGAATAAAATTTGAAATATAAAAGAATATGTCTAGGTTCTAGATATGAAACTTTCTTTCTCTTTTTCAGACTCACCTAGACCAGAGACGCTAAATAATATAATCTATACTAATATTATAAATGTGAAAGTAACTCTGTCTGTCTGTTACGCTTTCACGCCTAAACCACTGAACCGATTTTGATGAATTTTGGTACAGAGATAGATTAGACCTTAAACAGAAATTAACATAGAAAATATTAGCAGTAGTCCGTAGCTTCACCCATGTTTATATTAATTACCACTACCTACGATCCTATGTCCTTTCCCAAACTAGTCTAGTCTATCTCTATACGCAATTTCACCAAAATTAGTTCATTGGTTTAGGCATGAAAGTGAAACAACAGACAGACTGAAAGACAGACAGATAACATGCCTCCTATTTTGATTTAATGGGTATATGTAGACCCACCTCCTTCAATACCCAATATTACTTTCACTTACTGGCGAAATTCTATACCAGAATTTCTCAAAGCTCTATCTACCCCTATTAGACTTCCAAGACAACTGTAAATTAATTATTAGAACAAAAGCCAAAGGCAAAGAACATTATTTTAATTTTACTAATTACTAGTGGGCACAGGTAATCGTTGTCCGACCACAGAATAGCGTCTGCAAGGCTTTTTAGCTTTATCGGATCATTCTGTACCTACACACTTAGAAATAAATCAGCCATGCCCATCGTTCGACTCGCTTTAAAATTATGCTTGGACACTAATAAATTCAGTGTGTACGAATTAACTACTAAAATAAATATTTTAAAAAGGGTCGTTTCGCATAACCTCGTCAAACATTTTGTTGTGAATCGACTTCTTCTTCCTCTTAGCGTTAATTCCCAGTCGCATCCGAAGCTTTTTCAGCTCGGAGTCTGGGGTCCGCTTTATCAGTCTTAACTACGAATTTGGCTAGACCTCGATATTTTCCGTGAAGCGATTGTCATCTGACCTCCACAACCCAATGTTAACATTAGGCGATATCGAAGCTTTGCAGTTAGACCGTTGTTTTTTTTTTTTTTTTTGGATTTTTGAGGGCTCCAACTACCCGTAACGACTGCCATAGATGTTCTTATGGCAACCGGGACCGACGGCTTAACGTGCTCTCCGAGGCACGACCAGACCAATGCAAATACCCATATTTCATGAACACAAATATTTGCACTGAGCGGGGATCGAACCCGCGCCTCCTGCGCAGCGGCCGCGTTCACTACCGCTACGCCACGGAGGCTGTGAATCGACTATAAGCCGGAAAAATCTTTATGACAATTGATTTTTTTATTTTACTACAACCTACATTGATATAGATTGTGATTGGTGCGCTCGTTTTTTTAAGTTTACTCAATTTCAATTTTAAAAATCATATTCAGTATTTACTGTATTTAGTATTTGACCTATAATAAGAGTTTCATGTGAAAACATAGGGCAGGTATTCTACTTGTCTTGCTACTATCATAATATATAGGCATGTCGTATATACGTAGTTCTATATTCTGTGTTACTATTTAATAATTTTGATTTAATTTATCTTTAAGTAAAGGTAAACTGAATGAACTTTGAGAAACGCTATTCTACATGAGTAATTGTGTTGTTAGATTCTTGCGCACCTATCTGTGGTTCTACTTTTTGGAGCTCTGAGAGAAACATATATGAGGGAGTAGATCTGCTCGTCTGTACAAATATAGGATCCATATATAGCACGATTTATGACTGTTTCCCTTTTTCCTACGCATAAGAAGTATGATGCGAAGTATGAAGTATTGGTATTGGAACTGGTATTCTGTTCTTTACATTTTAAATTTATAGCCTGCTACCAGAAGCGGTGTAATGTAATTTAATTTGAGTAGTTACCATGATATTGATAATATTAAAACTGTAACTCCACCGAATATCTTTTAGCATAGAATACATTTTCTATTTTCGGCAAGACAAGTAGTAACACAGAATAGATAAATAGATAGTACATATTTACTTAGGTATGTCTCAATAGATAACTTCAACATAAAATGAATGTTAAAACATTACATTATTTACATTACTAAATTGCGTATAAAAACTATTTTTTTAAATGAAAAACTGAGCAGTCATTATAAAATCGAGCTCAAGCTTTTCCACAGTTATATAGATGTAGATATTACCGCCATATTGATTTTATACAAAATTAATATAATACACCTGTGGACACATCTATTGGCTGTAATTGATAGGTAAAAGAAAACAATTAATAATTCAAGAAGAATGATTAAACTAGTAAAATTCATAGAAATTATTCATATAAAATTAATAGTTTTAGAATTACGAGCCTATTTCAAAAAGTGGCGCATCTATCCCGGCTATACCCTACACTTTTTATACTGACTGTAGGTGCCTAGTTGTTCAGTAATAGATAAAGTATAAAATACGAATCGATAATATCATTTGAACGCAGTTTAGTTATTTCAAGGTATTCTGTTTCTGTATTGAAGACACAAATAAAACGAGATATATCAAGTTTTATACTCAAATAAAAATACATTTTTATGGACGTTAATGATTGAATTTCAACATGAACTGATTTATTGGTGCTATAATGTTATTTGAAAACATAAATCGATGATATAAGCAAAACTTATAGCGGTATTAGTGCTTAGTAGATGACACATTGGTACCGCGGTCGTCCACATTTGACGAATATAAGAATGTAGAACAATAAATATCTAATATAATGAGCTTATATATCTACTCGAGGCGTATAATCGTTGTTTCTTTATAAAATCTCGATTTTTTTTAAATTGTTTCTCCACCGCAGACTTCTATACTATTACTAGCTGATGCCCGTGCCTCCACTCGCTTTCAAAAAAATAGCTACCCGTACCGTACCGTACTGCTACTATAGGTGGATTACGTATGGATTGTGTATGTAATGTATGGATGTGTGAGAAACCTTGTACCTACCTAATCAGTGTTTTTGTACAGAATAAAAAACTTTTTCTTTCTTCTTTCTTTATTATGATGGTCATCTATTTACGGTTTTAGAAGTTTTCCTTTACTTGTGATATGAAACTTTACTTCTTCTCAAATTTCATCTTTCTAGCTTAACGAGAAGTACCCTAAAATCTATCTTCTAATTAATCACAATCAAAATATTCTACCGTTTATGTAGCACAAGTTCGCGTTCTCTGTTTCGTACGGAAACCTTAGTGCAAGTCCAACTCGCACTTGACCGTGTTTTCCCTAACTTTGTCTCTTTTTTATGTAGGACACGTCAATTTGACTTCGCCTCGCCTGATGGTAACCTGAAGGCAAAGTCTTGGAAAAAAGGGTCTGGTATCACGAAAAAACCCGTTTTTCGCAAGGCATCGAACCGAGCGATGGGGAGTATGTTTATGTTTTGAACAATCCTATCAAGTTTGAACTGGGTGCGAATTATTGTAGCTACACTCGTATTTTTGGTCTAATTTGATCGGACTATATTTAACATTTTGCTAGCTATCTTAGGTCACACGTTCCTGTCAGATAGTGCGCAAACCTATTGCCGTAAACTGAAAACTTTTTGACTGGGGTTTTAATGAGAAATTTCTAACAGATAAATTCAATATCCTTCCGGCAACATTCCCTTGCTCGTCAAATATCGGTGAAGATCCCTTCATTTAAGCGGTAAGAATTAAATCACCTGTACAGTTTCTGTGTGACGTCGTGACTTGTTCGCAAGCTAATCACCTATGTGTGGTACTCACTTGGCATAGTCCTGTTTGCAGTACACCTGGCGGTCTCTGAGGAAGCAGGAGGGATGACGGTCGAGCTGCACCGCGCACACGCAGCAACGCAGGCAGCCAGTATGCCACGCACCACCCCCCACTTCGAGGAGGAAGCGGTCCGAGATAGGCTCGCCACACGAGCAGCATATGCGGTGCTCCGTCTAGAACATTATAACATTCCTTATATTATTATTATTATAACTGTGACAGTTTGGATGGATCGGAATGGAAAGGGGACTCTTTTTCCGCACTTAGCCTGCTTTTTGGGCCATTGTGCGTTTAGATGGATCTATTAACGTAAGAACGACTCAACGGATTTGGATCAAAATTAAGAGATAGAGAGGGAATATTCTGATTTCAGAAGCTATCAGACGGGTTCCTGTGGCGGGAACATTATTAGAACTTCAAAAGTAATACATAATCGACAGGTTTAAGGGACCCAAGCAAGATCTTGGGAAAGTCACTTGCACACGGTACACTTGTTGATTAAAGGATAAGACTGGTTGCCGGCTTTCCACTGAGATTAGGAGTTCGGATAGCAAGCACTCCCATAAAAACCATAAGCCAAACAAGAGAAAGAACTGGGTTACAATCATCTTCATCGACGCGATGCTTCAGTACCTAAGCCTTAATTTACATGACGTTTTGTGCAGCAAATGTCTGTTAGACCACAAGTGCAGGAGAAAAATCAACCTAAAAGACTAATAAGTATCAAATTGTACGTATTTCTCACAAAAAAATATTAATATTATAGTCTTTTATTTATTCATATCTACATTATTTTATCTCCGAGGTCATATTGGCCACGAATGCAATCAGGAACATGCGTCTTCATGAAGATGATGATCATCTAGATATTTTATCTAACCTATCGTTTTTTCTAATTTACCTCCCACTTCACTACACGTGCATATAAAGTCAAACGTGCACTGAAACTTATGCAAAGCAGTTTATTTGAGGTCGTGCAACCTCCTTTCTTTTGTGACTTTGTAACTCAAATATTGGCATCGAGAACATAACTCTATAATTAACTATTTACGGGTTAAGACAGAGCGCCTGGGAACTGTAATTACAGGAGCCAGTGGCGGCTTCTGGTCTTTGTTTCTCCTCCTCAGAAAGGAACTGGAAGTTTAGTTTAATAAGCTGATAATTGCTATAGATTGAAAAAAGGAAGGGACACACCAGACGTTGCGAACGCTCATTGAATACAGCTCGTACCGTGAGTGCAATAACAATAAGTACATCGGCACCCTCACCACAACATTGAAAATAATTGCAGACTTTAAAATTGAATTACGTAATAGTATATCGACATGTGGAAGACCGTGTGGTGAATACCAAAGTACCTATTTACGGCAATTGTAGCGCAGTTGTCGGGGCGTTTCTTCTAATCTAATAGAGCAGTACCGTAAACACAGGACAGGACCCCCTCAATTGCAGTGGGTCCCGTACGTAGTTTCGAATGACGTTGTAGCGATAGGTCGTTGTGGCGAAAAACTTTCAGCGTGGTACGCTGGAGCGAAAAGTCATTGAAGCGAATTCCACCAGGGCGAATGACATCGCAGCGACAAACATTATGGCGAAGTAGGTTCTAATCAAAGTACTTAACTTAGTTGAGTATTGTGTCGTGGTTTTGATAGATCGGTAATATAATAAATAATACTTTTATTACCGTTGTCTACTTTTTACGGTTAGACCTGAACAATGTCTGTCGGTTTGACGGTCAAACTTTGACCAATAATCATAATTTGTTTATTTAGGTCACAAAGTAATACTTATGATCGTCAAAAAAAAAGAAAAAAATGTTTCTACATTTATTCATTTATTTATTTATTTATTTATTGCCTTAACTGCGGTGGTTTTCCCAAGCGACTACAATATGGGGTTCTTCAAGAAGGGCATTAGAAGTTTTCTTCAAGGTCGACAGCGCGAGTGTGACGCCCCTGGTGTTGCATACGTCCATAGGCCACGGTGACCGCTTCCCATCAGGTGGGCCGTGTGCTTGTCTGCCAACTAAGTGCCAAGTGGTATAAAAAAAAACTATTACCATTACTGGTTCCCTCAATGCGGCAGATACGTAAGAATATAAGTTAATGAAGCCTGTGAAGAATACAGCTAGCAAGCTTCCACCAATGGTTTTTTATGTATCTATGCAAATAATTGGAATAGACACCTTCGAACTGCTGGCATGATCATAATAAAGAGGATGTGAGATTGAATGCAGAAGAAGGAGAACGTAGCTACACCAGGAGTCAGTTTACACCTTTGATTACCTAGAGTAATCTACACTGTAACATTTCATAATCATGAAACGTAAAAGTTTAAAAGTTAATAATCAAAAATCGTATGTCCGATTTTCGTCATCATAGTGGAATAAATTAATATAAATCGTTTATTAAATCCAATCGTAAGCTTCATATCACAAAAAAATACCTACATCAGATGCGGTGGAGCAGTTTTTGTGTGATGCTCGAACAAACAAACGAATGAACAGCGAATCGATGTACATGGAGAAACATTAATCATGACGATCTTAACTTTTATATTACTGTGTAACCTAAATACATGAAGAGATTTTATGTTTGCTGCAATTTATGTAATTTTATAATGGTACTTACTAGTTAATACCTGGCAGATGATGCGATATCCTTTTGTTTTTATTCTTTTTATTACACTTCATACATTTAGGAAAGTTTTTGGAAAGTTACGAATCAGTTAAATGCAACATTTGGGGTTCGACACATTCGAGTAACATGCGGATGCGGCACATTCAGATATTTTTTCAATGAATCAGTAAGAAAATCATCAGTCTCACATTTGCAAAAGCATAAAGGACATACTAAATGGTCGAATTAATTTAAGCCTACCTACATCATAAAAAATTCAGTCATGCAGTAGATGTAGTTGTAGCGGTGTTTTTCAGGATTTTTGTGACGGGTGTTTTTGTGTGAAAATTTCATTTTTATGTCATTTCTAAACACTTATCTGGTTAAGTTGTAGGCTTTGGTTACAGTTGTTTTCATGTTTGAATTTATAAAGTGAGAATGTACATTACAAGGTAAGAAAATTACACCATCACTCTAACAGGCGGTAACCCGAGGAACCTGTACTATATGTTTTCCAACTACAAATCCCCTATACCTACCTCATACCTGATTGAAATCTTAGGTACCTACTTTTGTTAAAAAGAAAAATAAATCAAGTCAATATCACTTTCTAATTAGGTACGAAACTGTTCAAATTAGACACGACCTACCCAAATTGGATACCAAAACGACGTATAACTTGCAAATAAAACATCCCTCCACAAGTTTATGATTATTATTTTAGAGGCGGATAACCGTCACGCATTTTCCACACAAAAAAAAAACTACACAAACATCCTCACCATAACACCCCGACTATAAAATCTCGCAATATAAATTTGTAACCGCGTTAATGGCACTCAACTTTACAAAGTCCCGTTTACTTACACCCCTGTCGATAAATTCGGATGTGTCGAACCCCAAACGGCGGGAACACAGCCGGCCATCATTTAATAACAAACAATAAGTACAGAGCACCAGCGTTTAGCGCCACTGCGGCACCCCAGACTGGCTGCAATAAACGCGCAGATCATAACAGCTTCGCACAACCGCACATATGTAATAACACCCCGCTCTGTGACAGCGTTCCCGTACCAAACAATAGCTGGGACGCGATACCACCTCTCGAAGGTCTTAGTAACAAATTTCTTAAGGGCCCTGAGTCGTATAATAGATTCCCGGTGGCCGCATTGTCATCTTCGGTTGACTGATACGCTTTTTATGCCAGTTTTTTTGGAGAAGTAGCTTCTCATGTATAATGACGTCGTTTGATTGCATTTAACGCGTCGTTTAAGGGTTTGTTTGTTCTGGTATTTTGCTTAAATTATGTAAATGAGCTGTTCTGGAAAAGAGCTGGGTGTTGGATTAAGCGTTCTTGTAAACAATCGTTTGTGTGTTGCGAGTTCATGACATAATACTCGGTAAGGTTTCTAAAGGGCAGAAACGGTTGCTTGCGGTTGGGGCAGACAAAGCAACTCGTACGAAGTTCATGAATTGAATGGCGCTTGACAGTTTGAGAAGCGTCACAAACACATTGTGCCATGAATTGGCGGGCGTTACGTGTGACGGGGCCGTGATGGAACTATTTATTGATGCCTGGGGCACAACTCAGTCAGTTCAGTATATCATGAGCTTAGAGCGGATTTCAACTTCAAATAGTTACTTTTGACAGAAACAGATATCAATGCCAAGTCAAGTTTAAAACGAAAAGTTATTTATTCGCGGTTTATATCATTGGTGCAATCAAATAAAATTATAATCATGCACCATATCTATATTAATCATCTAAAATGAATATAACTTTTGACCGTACCTATAACGTAGGTACCTACCGTTAAAAGATATTTTTCTTTCCAAAGAAAGGTAGCCCTACCCCATATCGTACACTATACTATAATAATACTCCGTACATGTATGCAAAATTATATAATGACCAGTTGAATAGAGACGTGGAGGCGTAACAAAGAAATAAACAAACCAACTTTCACATTTATAGGATTATTAGTTAGGATGTTTCAAGTATTCGTCACGCCAACTGCCGCCACGACCGTAGTGTGCGGTTTGATTAGCAAAACTATAATTATTTTACGTACAGTAATAACTGTCGAAGCGAAGTCTCCCTCTTGGTAACAGAGTGGTAGCGCAGGTGTATCCTTTTAAAAGAAAGTTGCATGTGCAAAAATGTTATTTTGACTTGAAATAGTTTATTATGCAGATTATTTAACTAGTTGAAACGTATACCTACTTACGAAATAGCAATTGCATACACAGCCCAAACACACACGCATAAAAACTTGTCTGAAAAGTATGAAAGTACCTACTTAACTCTTCGTTCTATAGAATCCTACTAAGCCTATTATTTGTGCTTGTACAAAATAAGTACTTTATGACATAAACCTTCAATGATATAAATCTTAAAAGGCAGGCAGACATATTAACACCAAAACTCGCCAGCCAACCGTATCATTGAATCTAAATTGGATTATAATATATTAAAAGGCCCAACGTATCCTTTACATTATAACGCCAAAACCAAACACCTTTTTTTCTATAGCTAACCAAACACGCTCAATAAACGCAAAATAGAATACAATACATTACAACGATACTAAGTTCATAAACTACTAAATAAAAGACAGAGGGGCCGGGTGACAGCGTGACAGGCGTGATTGCGGACAGTCACATTGTCCCGGCGAAACCAAACTGTCCCGCTATTGTCCCGCTTCCGACTATTATCCAGGAATGAGAGGCCTAAAGGTGCTTCACGGCGCCTGCCTACCTCATTGTTATAAGCTTACGTTTGCAAATCCGATTTATATTTGAATATAATTGACTTTCGGCCTCATATCAGGTACGAGTGCATGGATCATTGTATTCAGGCTGATCCCAATGGCATTTTTATCGGTTGAACATGATAAATGTATTTGTGAGATTAAGTGTTGTGGGTGGGTGCGTGCTGTGGCGCGCCGCGGCGATGGGCGCGATCTCGTACTCAAACAATTCAAGCCTCGAGATGATTCAAGTACTGTTCAAGACAGCGGATCTTAAACTCTTAATCCTTTCCGCGTCAATTTGACAGAATCTATATAAAATTCCTGTTTCCCAAAAGAACAACTTTATCGATTTCATTGTTCTTCGAGATTCTTACAGAAACAAAAATTAAAGAGTTCAGTATTCCACGCGGGAGACTGCAGCTGCGAGTTATAGCCAACAAATTCAGATTTAATGTTTATCTGAACTGGTAATATCTACCTATCAAGTCGCAATTTTAAAACAAAAGCTTGTTTAAAAATGATTAGATATATCTAGATGTTATATATAAATATATATTATTATACCATAAATAAATAATAAACTTTTGAAGAATGAAAATATAATCGTATTTGATTTAACTAGCACAAGAGTAACTTTGAACAAGATGTTTGCCGGCATGGCTTGAAATCAAATGAAAATTTTCGAATTTATCTGGATGCCTAGGTAGATATATCACACCAACCTACAGTGCTGTTTATTTGATGCAAGTGCTCAATTACATAAGTAAGAAATGATCTACTTAAGCTTGAGGAAAACTCTGGTGCAAACAAAAATATCTGAGAAATTCAGTCGTTTTCCATAACAGTAGGCATTCAAGACGGAACATTTTCCGAATAAAAAACTTTCGGTTACTCGTTTGATATTCAAAGAGGAAGCAATTTCGTCTGCCACGGCACAAATCACGCGGAAATTGAAGGCGATTTATTCAAAATATTTGTGGCAACAACTTTGTGAGCCGACTCGTAAATCGTAACAACCCGTCTCGCATCTCGCTCTCGAGCGATACTTCGCTTATTTGTTTTCGCTTCACGCATCGCCGGAGGGTCTGATTTCCTACTTTTTTCATCGATCATCAAAAGTCAAAGCTCAAAAGTGCGTTCAAAAACCAACTGGCTAACAAAAAAAAAGTCATTGGAAATAAATTATGTGTGCACGTCAGCGATGCGAGCTGTGTCTCGGGGATATCTGGTGGGCGCACAAAGCGGCGGCAAGAATAGCCCAGCGGGGGCCGCCGCGGCATAATGGAGAGAGTTTCACACCATTCACACATCGCCCTCGAGTTTTTTCTCTGTGACGGGGGTTACGTGGACCATCCGTCATGTGGGCCAGACACCCACTAAGAAGTATAGGCATGCACATGTAAATGTTGCCTTATCAGGACGAGTATCTCTGGAGACGCGCTTTTCCGCGAAATAACCTCCTATACAAATATAGGTCATAGTTCTTTATCGTTTCCCGAGACACATCTTTAATCGTATGTAGTGGATGTCATGAAACTACATTGTAGTCATGGTAATGTTTGTTCAGTCGGAGCGCAGCCTGCGAGTGCTCGTAGACTCTAGCTCATTGTTTTAAGGCATGAAGTCGGTCGCTAGGAGAGAGGCGCTGCGCGGCAGCGGCCGCCGACAGCGGGGCGGGGCTGGGCGTGGCGCGCGCTCGCTTTTACACTCACCCTGACGTCATGGATGCCACCAAACTTGCATCTATGTGTGTGTGCGCTCAAGTGTTTGCACTGTGACGTCACCGTTACGAAAATAAGCACGACAACTATGTGTTGCATATCTACCTACATCCATCTAGGTTTGGTGAATGAAACATTCTTGACACGTAGATTGTCGTAAAATTATGTTTGCTTAGGTTCGATTGATATCGCTCATAAAGACACTGTAACACACGATACTTTATGCTGCCAAAGTAGGTAGCAAACCAGTATACGCGTGACTTCAGTTTTATTGCCTGGCTCTATTGCTGACGGCTCAACCTGTAGCATTGCAAACCATTTAGGTATGTATTAGGAAATGTAAATTATATTCATCATAAACTTTGTGACCCACCTGATTTGATAATTTCGTTTGGTACGTAACTAAGGTAATCTTACTATAGGTAACCTAACCTGGGAACCTAACTTAACCTGGGAATCTACTGACACAACATGCGGCAACCCAGCGTATTATAAAGTGGGACAAAGAAGAAGTAGTAGGTATAATGCTCCCAGCTTAATAATAGTTTTCTCACCCTTAATCCATGTGAAATGCAGTGACTACTAAATATTACTATTATAAAATGTTTAATACACACTATATTTTTAATACATACCGTATTACCGTACATATTATACTTACATAGAAACACCCAGTACTATGAAAATAGAATTACTCAGACTAAATAGTCTGAGTAGACATATTCAATATTCATGCATACTAATATTAGCACTTCGCATCAAACTCCGATCTGTGGCGTAGCACCTAGCGCAGTAGATGCTACGCCACAACTTGGTCAGGCCCACCGCACTGGGGGACACGAGGGCCTCGTGGCGTACCCCGACAACATTAATCAATGCAGATATTGTACTAATATTATCTAGTTACCTAGTCACTCTACAAATTCGATGTTTGTCTGTTTGTTTGTTTTGTTTTGTAACGTCGAGAAAGAAGTATGGAGCTACACATTTAGCTGTAGGTACTATTTAATAAACAAAACATATACATACATACATTCACACCATAACATTCATCCTAAATCCTGATAAACTTTCACATTTATAACATTAGGTTATAGCGGTATAGTCAGCAACATAATAGGTACCAATTTTACAAACAGTCTTCACATTTTTATCTCGTGACTTCAGAGGATAAGTTTAATAGGTGTCTACGCTTAACTATATCTATTATATTAAAATGTAGTAATACTTATTCTATCCGTGAACGTACACGATCGTTTGCTGGATTGACTCGCAAAGTACGAGCGTGACACGGCTCACGATACACACAACCGACGTCATAATCTGTTAATGACTCGTGGAAGGAGCATAAAATCAAGAGGCGCCAACCCGAGCTCGGTACGTACCTACCTACAACATACCTAGTGGGTACGCGCCTACCTACCTAGTACAATCACAAAACGTTCCCACATACCTCAATCAGCGTTACCGAACAGCGTCTTGCCAATGGCGGCCGCTATCACAACATATTAAGTAATAAACAGTGTTTAAAGACAGCCGCGCGCGCACTCCTCGCACGGCGGTAATCACAAACAATTAGACGCCATGTTGCCGCCCCCCCGCCGCGGCGGCGCGCGCGCACCTCGTTATTACCCTATTTATCGCATATTGGAAACAAAAAACATGATCACCCAAACGGCTATTATAGTTTTTGACTTAATTTCCGAGGCTCGTTTGAGCCCGGCGAGTCAAACTGACTCAAACGGGGCGCCTGCGACGGTCAGCTTTTTTCTGTCAAACGTTCCATTTTATTATGATCTCATCAAATTTTATTTATGCCCCAATGTAATCGAGTCGATTCATCTTTTCTTTCGGCTGTATTAATTAGTTCTGTGTTGTTATGAAAACGTCTACAGACGTGGCCTGTTTAGCCCACTTCGATGGCTAGGGACAGGTTTAATGTCCTTACCGTTGTCTCGAGCTAAATAAAATTTTCATCGAATAGAAATTTATGAGCCTTATTATAATAATATACCTACGTTGCTATAATTAGTCATAAGTTTCGTAGCAGTAACAGAGCTTTAAAGAAACTGGTTCGTCGTATATTAGATACATATTGATTGAATAAGTAAAGACATATCATTCGCAGATGTTCATCCTTTGACAAAAAATACGATAGCTATAATTTTATTGTTTTTGACGTAATAAAATCAAGGTAATTTATAAAGAGTTATGGTTGTTTAAAACAGAAAAATAGTTAGGTATTGGTACCTAATCGTTGCTCTGTTTTATATTTTATCTGAAAACTTTTCCTGACGTGAAAAGGCGTACATACGTAGTTTAGTCTCTCTCTCTCTCTCTTGGTGACTCGAGCTTTATTCACCCCGCGATCATGATTGCTGAAAAGTCGCCATAATGTCAGACTAAAACTTAAAAGTAAATGATATGATAACAAATAAATAGCGATAGAATCCGTTTAAAAGTTTTATTTCAATGAGTGAAATTCGCGTAAACTTCAGGCAGTATCTCGATAGACTTGATTTAGATTTATTTATCCACTTGAATCTTACTTGCTCACTAGGGGGGGTCCAACTGCTATTGTTGCCGCAATTGCTGCAATTGATGCCTGTATTAGGAGGAACTTGACACGATAAAAGTAGACATTGCAGTTCAGAAAAAAATGAACATTGTGGTGTCTCTTCATTATTCGCGAAAATACGGTGTGATTTTGTTTCAGAAACCATTCATAAAATTCTATATACGTGATTACTCTTTGAGTAGGTAATAGAGCAATTTGCCGAACAAGTGGCAGGAGGGCAGGTAATAAACAAAAATAGGAAGAGCAAGTAACTGTATATCTGTTACTCTTTTACGGCTAGACTGCTAATCTGACTGTGTTATTGGCATAGGGATAGGAACACAACCTAAAGAAACCATATTAAAACAGACACCATTCGTGACATATTGACACCATCAATATGTCACGAATCATCATGTACCACAATTCCGATTCCGTGGACCGTTGTGGGCGACATAAAAACCTTCCCGATTAACGAACTCATATGAGCAGCCTCTCTGGTTGCTCATGCATGCTAATGGCATCGCGCTGGTGGACGCGGACAGGAGAAGATTGGTGTGTAGAAATTAAGTGTGTGTGCGAAGGTAAGTCTATTTACTTAGTCACACAAAACGGCTGGATGGATTTGACTGAAATTATGCAATTTTGTCTCGTGACGAATGTTGGCTTGGGGAAGGTAATACATAATATGTGCTTGCGAGTCGTGGGATTATCAGTATTGCACTCCGGCTAACTAACGGGCTTGGACTAGTCGTCAATAAAATCCAAACTGACTTATTAAGTGTAAGTTAAGTTTTAAAATAATAATATGCTAATTTGATGAAAGTGTGTGTCAATACATACATAAAAACACCCACAACTCGACAATCATGTTCTTCAGTCCCACGTCGGCGTATTACCAGCTGGGTAGTTATTTGCGTGCGGTATAGTTATTGGTAATTCTTTCTAATTATGAGCTTATACAAAACTTTTCTTGTATTTTTGTCGTGGTAAACATTTCGTGGTAGGCGAAATGGAAACAAGAGGATAAAAAAGGAAGTCCCCACGATGGTTTTCCCAAGCGACTACAATATGGTGTTCTTCAAGAAGGGCATTAGAAGGTTTCTTCAGGGTCAGCAGCACGAGTGTGACGCCCCTGGTGTTGCATACGTCCATAGGCCACGGTAACCACTTTCCATCAGGTGGGCCGTGTGCTTGTCTGCCACCTAAGTGGTATAAAAAAAAAGTAAGGAAGAGGAGGCTTCAGAACTGTCAAAAACCAACCGAAATGCTTAAGTTGATTACTTAAATGTGATGTGTCAACATATTGGATTACAGGGGAGAGGGGAGAAGATCCTATAACCTGGTTGGAAAAGCTCTCTTAGCGTCGGAGAAAGAACTACTGTCTTCTTACAATCATGAGTTCTTTATGCGAGGTGTGAAAAAGTGTCACGGTCAAAGCACTTCGGATCTAGGCAACAATAACGACAGTATGCACCACTGTCGTGGTGTATGGTCTATACAGAATAAACAATGTATGACTTTGACTGAGAGAAGCAAGTAGGAAGTGGTCGCGAGCGGGTGCTCCCCCGAAGCACGCCAGTCGGCAACACTCAGCGGCTCACGGCTCGGTGCCGGCGTATTATAACTGTCATATAACTCATGCCTTAATAGGAGCGGCTCTCCTTGTGCCAACTATTAAATAGTATTCACATTTTACGATAATGCCCAACAAACTCTTATTGACGTATAAATTCCGAACTTTTTTTTCTCTCCTCAGAACGACCGAAGGCGCCAGTTGTTTCTCGATATTAATAATGCTATGCTAGTTCAGTTTTTCGGGTTTAATTACGTCCAGGCGATACCGGCTCCGATGGGTGGAAAGTAGTAAATTAAACGGTCGGCGAGCGGTCCTTTTAATATTCATAGCGTTATCAAACAAAATTTTAAACTAATTAAAAGTTGTTTTAATAATTCCTTGGTTATGAATAAGAGCGCCTGAAGCGACTCGCGGGATCTGTGTGCGTTCTGCTGTGTGACAGGAAATTGCTTATGAACTGCCGACCGCCGCCGCACGATATATTAAACTGTGGATCAATATACTCTGCTATGCGTCTCACTTGCTAACAAATGCGAGGTCGACGGCCTTCACTTGTCTTGTTTTTTGAATCAACACTACACCTTTTCGTGTTTTGAAGCGGCACGAACGGAATCGCCGGCAACGATTGAATCACACGATTGACTATTTTTAGCCAGCAAATATACGAAAGATACCGTTGACTTAGTTATACGTGAATCGTTTTTGTAATGAACAAAAATATCACGATCCGTCTTATTGCAATCGTTGCGAAGCAATTGGACAATAGGCAGTGACTTAGTGTGCCGGTGCGCGGCGCGGTGAGCGGTGGTGACTGGTGAGCATCGCCCGGCAGGTGTTGTCTACCAGAGTATTATATCGCTCCGCTACTAGCGCGTAGCGATATCTTGATACGAAGGTGAAGATGTGCGCACACTGCGCACCGCTCGCTGTGCTCGTAATTCGATGCTGACGCCGATAAACCTTCTACGTGATACGACTCACTCCAATCTATATAAATTAGGTACCTACTAGCTGACCTGGCTAACTTTGTTCTGCGACATAAAATCAAAGAAATCGAAAGTAAATTTAATATACCTAATAATCAATTACTCATTATCATCACAGCTTCAATCTCGGTTGCATCCAAAGCTAGTCCTGCCTTGTACGCTTTGTCACAATTTATGCTTGTTTCCATATTTAGCTTGTCTTGGAATTTACGCGAACGGTGTACGCTCGCGTAAAGTCCAAGTTTGACCTTCCAACCCCGAAAGGTAAGCTTGGACCAGAGCCATTACTTAGCAGGTGTAACTCCAAGAGACGGTTTCTCACCAGCTTGCAGGAGGGGCTGGTTTGTACCCTACAGACCTTGGTGGGGTGACCACATGCACCCAGGTAGGTAATAAGTAAAGCATGTTAGAAACCCCTAAGAAATGTCCTAGTATGTAGTACTAGTAAGTATTGTAAGTATATTCACCATAGTGCAGATTACTTAATTGGTAGTTCAGTAGTGGTAGACAGCCTCCGTGGCGTAGCGGTAGTGAACGCGGCCGCTACGCAGGAGGCGCTGGTTCGATCCCCGCTCAGTGCAAATATTTGTGTGCATGAAATATGGATATTTGAATTGGTCTGGTCGTGCTTCACGGAAAATATCGAGGTCTAGCCAAATCCGTAGTTAAAACTGGTAAAGCGGACCCCAGACTCCGAGCTGAAAGCTTCGGATGCGACTGGGAATAACGCTATGAGGAAGAAGAATTGGTAGTTTCTCTGGTTTTCTTCTTTATAAGCTTTGATCACATAATCGAAGGTTGGAAGCCGTACTAATTCCATTGGATACTTTTTTTTTTTTTTTTTTTTATCGTGCGAAAAATCCCCGCGGATACCTCCCCCGCCGGAGCCGGAGGAGGAGGTTATGTCGGACTCGAACCGACTAAAACGCACGCCGACTGTGGGCCGCCAGTTGCCGGAGGTGAGATTGTTGTAGCCATATCCCTCGCACCCCGGCCGACCCAGGGCCATATCTCTCGATCTGGCCCTCTCCCGATGTGGGGACCGTAGAGTCAACAACTCGCCCCCGGGTATGGGGAGGCACGCAATGCGCACCGCCGCCGTGGCCTGCTTCTGCTAGGGTGACAGGCGGCTCCACCCGTCACCCCCAGGCCCGCGCTCATGGGGGACGGAGGTCGTTCTGCGACCTCCGATTCCATTGGATACTTACAGCCCTTATTATTACTATCTAATGGGTAAGAAAAAGTAAGTATTTTTCTGATTTTGAAAGTAATAGTAGTATTTCTAGATGCTGTCAACCATATAACGGGACTAATTCGGCTATACATAAACTAAACTAGATTCTGTTGTTGCAAACACTAAACTAGTTTGACAAGACTAAAGTTGTAACTACAAGAGACGGATTCTCACCGGGTGTAGGCCCGGCAAATCGGGTACGGTGGTCATGTATGGCTATCTAAGATCAATAGAATGTTAGTTGCACTAGGCTGCCGTACCTATGCTTAAAAAACGTACACCGTATTGAAACCCATAGTAGCCTTCTCATGAAAAGTGGTATCTAGTATACCCAACTCTTTTTTGAAGTGACGTTAAAAAGTAGAGTCATGTATTGTGTTGGGCTTGTATACAAAATGACTTGTATACCTGTATCCGATCAGTGAAGGTTTTATTGTACACCATTAATATTAAGTTCTTTGCAAGTAATCCTTTTAGGTAAATTAGCCACAAATATTATCCCACAAAAACTAGTTCAATAAGAAAACGTACATGACAACACTGTATGGCGCGATAGGGCTGTCTGCGTAGTAGTAGTATACTTTATTGTACACCATTAAAATACATCATTTATAGTATCTAAAACTACGGAACCAGTACAATGGGCGGCCTTATCGCTTGAAGCGATTTCTACCAGGCAACCTTTAGTAGTATCACATTCTTAGATTTTGTAGATTGTGGAAAACGCCATTTCCTAGTATCACAGTAATTACCAATTACTACTTGTCTATCAATGACGGCAAGACACTGATCAGGATTCAGTTTAATCGTGTCAACCTAGTTTATCTGCCAACATTCTTAGTAGATAATTAGATACCGATATCAGACAGAAAGTACTTCATACATAAAGATTCTACGCATTAGACATTAGGTAATTTATTTGCACTTCTAGCTAGTTACATAATTAACACATCAAATCCCTCACAATGTGTTGGCATAAATATAATGTATGTGTTACGGGCCTTTAACTCCTTTAATAAACCTTTTTTTATTACGTGTGTAAACTCTAACGGATACCAGTTCCCTGAAGCTAACGGCTTTGTCAGAATCGAAGTTAGGTATTATTAAATTCCGTCATAAAGATCTGTTGCTAGGAGCCTAGATATAAACTATTTATGAATAAACTGCAGCATAATCAATATTGGTTCAGCAGCAAATCACCTCAGCGCGAAGAGCGGGGAGTGTTGAACAAGCTAACTTCCTACCCTACAATCTTTATATGCTCACAAATAGGTACTTCGTACATAGTCTACTGAACGAGAGAGTACCTACTTTTCACAGTCTTGTTTTCATACCACCCTTTCCCATACATAATAATATATCACCGCCTGCAAATACTTGTAGGAGAGAGTAGGAGAAAGACAAGTTTCACATTTTGATCCAAAGTAGGTATCATCGTGTTATCATGGTAGCGGTAGTAACGGTTGCACTTAGAAGCTCGGGGTCCGCACTCTTTCTCTTTATTTGGTTTATCTCGGCTGTTACAGGAGCCTCCCACCCCGAGAGGGAAGTCTATAACAGTTCGTTGAGCACGATAAACGATCGTAATCGTATCGTAAACGTAACTGGTAACGTTACTGGTAGCTAGCAGGTGAGGTTGGCTTGGGCTCCGAAGATCTTTGTCAGTACCCCGACAATACGCCTCTGAATATACTCTTCACGATCTGATGAAGAATTTATCAGCGGGGGATTTCCGCAATTTTAAATGAATTGAGTTCTTGGATACCTACTCAGTGAATCACGTTTTAAATAATAAATGTTTGTTAATGTGTGTTTTGTTTTCATATGGATGCAATTTTTTTGGCTGAATGACAAAGGTATTGAATCAAACGCGTCTTGGTGTGTGCGCCGTGTCAGATCGACGCGTCAAGCCCTGCGGGGGGCCAGTATCCTCTTGTGGCGCGCGCGCCATCAGCTGTCGGACCCACCCGCGCTCAATTCATTGTTACTTGTGCTAATATCAACTGTTTCTGACTTCATATGGTTGTTGTCTAATGAGTAAAAAGCATGGGCTATACAATTATGAGGCTGTGCGCTCTAATCCGATAACCATTCTAGCTTAATAACGAAAAGCGCTAACCATTTTCTATAAGCTGGGCCACGTACTTGTGTGCCACCTAAGTGGTACCTATAAAAATGGATGATGAAAAGGAACGTAGGGGTAGTAAAGACTTTTCAGTGTTTCCATAAATGGGGAATCGTTAATTCGCACATCATTGAAATCAGTTCAACCGTTTACAAGACACACGCGTACAGAACTTCGAAAACGATAATAAAGATTTGAATTTATAAATCGTTTTATTCTTATACCACAAACAAATGAATTCGCGTGCGATAGGTACCTATATCATATTTCTTAATTCATTATAGTAGCAATAAAAACAATTTGTAATTGTATTCTTTATTTAGCAATTAGCAGAAACTATTATTCAGATTGTATGATAGCAACCGTTTTACAGCCCCGGCGGCCGCGGCGCCTGCACTCTGATGTGTAGTTGATCGTTATTGCTGTTTCTCACGCTTAGGTACACGTCCGTGCAAAAAATTTACCCATTAATGTCAACTTAACATGGAAATATCTTTTTGTACTATTCGTTTGGCAAGCAGTGTACCATCAACCAAATAGTTTTCTTCAGACTACATAGACGAGAGGCGTTGAAAAAAGGGGTTCTTTCGGGAACACCGGAACGCGGTGCACCCTGAAGTGGCCCTGTAGACGGTTGCTCGGAGGCTATCCATGTCTCCCTCTGACTAGTAGCGGTTACAGTGGAGAGAAGGCAAGGGGCGGAATGGTTGCAGAGCGTAGGCTTGGGAGTTACAAGTGCAGCCGCCTGTCCCCCATTCTGCCCCGCCGCCGCGCCGGTGCATTTCGGATTCGATGGAGACATTATGCTTTGAACACCCGAGGGGCCATCTTAAAACCGTAGATGGCTCAGTGTCTACCCGGATGCAAAAGATATGCTCCAGGCAATCTTACACCATGGCAACTCTTTATTTTGGAAAATAGTAGATAAGATTTTGAGTAGAAGGTGGAGTCTCGAACTTCATCTAGATAAACGATTCTACCCTCTGCAGCAGGCTCTGACCAGGGTCTGCATTATAACCTCAGGAGTAAAGTTAGTAAGTAGCAATTAGATTCACGGCCGGTATTTTTCAAACAAATATCACCCGCAACCAGACCAAGGGCTAGATCCTGCCATGGGGCGATTTAACTTATGATAACACAAGGTTTGAAGACGTTAAAATGTGATTACAAAATGGCATTCATGATAATATTTTTAATCGTAGCACAGGAGGGGATTGTCTTTTTTGTTAACATAGACTTCTTCTCTTGCTTCAAGTGTATAAGACGATTTATTTGAAAAATAATAGAAATCTGTTAAAACAAATAAATCGAAATAGTTTCGAAAATAGAGTCGAAGTGTGTTTGAATTACGACTCGAGAAAAGTTTATTTACAAACCAATTTTCATTATTAAAGCTGTCAAGATTTAAAAAGTTTTAAAAGATTCGCTGATAGCAAACAATTTAGCCAATATTCTTAAAATTAAAAAATATCCTCGTTGTTCAATTCATGTTTTCAAAAAATCGTTGGACACGAGTACCTACGATAGTTTACAGTTACGTTCTACAGAGAATCCTAATTACACATGGCGTGTTACTTCGTTAAGACCTCGCCTGATAGAATGCACATTCCAGTAATCAAGTACCAGAATGATCCCATCCAGTTGTTAACAGACCATGTCAAACTTAATAACACTTGCCTAATGGCAACACAATAGACATGAAATTGGCGAAAAATAGTTTAAAAATCTTCCTTTGTTCTTGTGTGCTCGTTCACCGGTTGTACACAACGGCCTGTGTTCGAAAAGTTCTTTCAGATTACACCCACGGTTGCTTCAAGCCATTATACCACACGCCATAGGCAGCCAATTTACCCCCCAATATAGGAAGAAAAACATATGATTCGTTGTCTCATTATAAGATCTATGCTATACTGTTCTGATATCTATAATGGTGGTTAAGACTTACAACGTAGCATTAATCGGGTTGAAGTCATACTTTCTATTGCTTATTAATTACTTTTATTTTGTAATTTATTTATAATATAATTATTTTTGTACTCTTTTGTTTATATTTACTAACAATAGGATAAGATATTTAATTACTAACACTATGGATCTTTGGTGTAAAATAAAGAATAGGTATTATTTATTTAGCAAAAATGCCAAAGGTCAACGCCCAATTTTTCTCAAAGAGTACTATGGGCTTTCAGGCCCAATTCTAGAATGCTACTCCGTTCCGAATCTCGTTTTATCTGGGGACAGTGTGAATAGACAATCTGTCACATGTGACAATCTGTCCTCAAATAAATCGAGAATCAAGATTCAATATCATTCTAGACGGGCCTGAATGTAGGGTCTTTCAAAAAGAGTTCACTAGTAATTAAACTTAACTCTTACTATTAACCCACCAGGGTTAATACTAGTACTATTATCCACTTGAAATCAGGAACTAGAAGTCATGAAAAAGAATAAATAATGACTTCTTTGATATTCTCAGGGCTATGTGGTAACTGACTACCTATGTTACAAAGGTCACCAATCCTAAGACTTATCAGGCTAGTATAACAATACTAGCCTGATAAGTCTTAGGATTGGTGACCATTCTTAACATTTTAAGACTCCTCCGTGCCTCGGAGAGCATATTAAGCCATCGGTCTTGGTTGCCATACGAACACTTATGGCAGTTGTTGCGGGTAGTAGGAGCCTTAAAAAGTTCGACAACTGATCTAACTACAGTACCTACCTACTTCGATATCACCAGTGAGTAGTTGAGGACCGATGGCAGTCGATTTATGGAAAGTATCGAAGTTCAGCAGCTTTGTAATTTGACTAAGTAGAAAAGTGAACTGCAACTGAGTCGTGAGAAGCTCAAAGGATGAAGAGTGATCTGATCTCCCTGATGATAATGGCGCCCACAGACTTTGGTTTTACTTACAAAATTACAGAATTAAGAATAGTGTTGTATCGCGAATTACTTCTATACCTACTATTGTTCTTTGTCGATTGTGGCTAATTACGTCACTATATTCTGCAAATTGCTTTGTCATAAAATGTGATAGTTTGACACCCCATACTAAAAAGGTTTAAGGGAACTTCCTAATTTTCTATTTTGTGACCGTTACCTTGTGTTCCCCACAACAGTAGGTACAAAACAAAAGCTGATGTCCAGTCCACCGGCCCGAGCGCGGTTGGCCAGTGCCACCACTGCCACGAGACAGCTATCCACGCGTAACTTATTAATTGTATAAGTTCCCATAATTAAGTCATCATCGAGCCGCCCGTCGACTTTTTTCTTTATTAACTCTCATTCTCTAGAAATTCGAATCGAATAAATTGGTAAAGCTATACCTTTTTTAATTGCTTACGGAACTTTTATTTAGTGTGTACCTACAATAAAATCGACTGTTTATTGTATACGAACTAATTTATTTAGCAGCCGCTTTTCGAAAAGAAATACACATTACGCCTATTAAGAGATGACTTAATGTCGAACTGTGTAATCGTGTGTTATTGTACCAACAAAGCGATGACAAGCCTTAATATTGAATCCTTACCGAATCAAATATCTCGTCGGAGATCGTTTATGATGTGAAAACAGTAAAACCGACTCGCCGAACAAGACGTTGACGTCCAATACCTTTACGAGTATGACATGGATTTTTGACTATTTATCCTATTCAGTGCAAATATATTCATTAGTTTGCATGTTTCTATGTACAATTTTAATTATTTCAAACTTCAAAAATTATATTGTAATCAATTAATGAAACGTTGGAGTCGAAACGTTGGGTCCGTGGGGCCCAAGCCTGCGCGCGCTATTCAAAGAAATAGCAAAGCGATTATTCGACGCTTCCCGTGACCATTGGGCTGGCCTTTACCTCGCTCAGAGAATTGGCATCGCCATTCAACAAGGTAATGCTGCCAGCCTTCTGGGCACGGTCCCAGACTTCCAGTAGAGATCGATGGGGAGGAATTTTTCGATGCCTAACGTTATAGTCACTCCCTATCTTCTTTTTTTTTGTATATAGCATAGTTTTATATATATTTTGTAAGTAATTGTATATTTTTTTCCATATTTGTATAATAACTTAGTATAATTATTGTAAATATTTTCGAAAGAAGAAGAATTAAAAAGTCAACAAGTACTTATTAATGAAAAATACATTTAATAAATTGAGCTTAAATAACTGTGTGATTGTTAGGGATGTATGTAAACATATTGAGCTTAATTTAACACAATGCGTGAGCAAGGAGCAATGTAGCAGGATCATTTAAAATTGTAATTTTGCATGAAGTTTATGGACTATTTAGAAAGTAGGTAGGTGTTTATAAAAAATAGTGTTAGGTATTTGGTATGTAGGTGTGTTTGGTATATAGGTTATAGTGTTATATTTATTATGGTATCAGAAATAAAGGCTTTTTGTATTTGTATGTGCAATTATTATGTTCCTCCGCATTTTAGCTATCTTAGAAGCTAAGTGCTTCTAAGATAGCTAAGACTTAAAATATAGACTCATGTAGCAGAGTAGCAGACTTATATAATCAACATGAGTCTATATTTTTGTATATATTATCTATACTTTGTCTTTTCTTCTATTATATAAAACTTGTATCACGCACGGTGTTTGTGGTCGACCTCCTCCGAAACGAATTCATCGATTTTGTTTTGTATATTTTTAGTAGGTCTGTATGAGAATAGGTCGTAAAGAGATCACCCCCATTTTTTAAGTAATATGTCTGTGCTCAAAATATTTTGAATTTATTTGATTTAGTGATGTACAAAAAAAAAGAAATACCAATGCCGTACGATGTACCTACCTCCCGCATTTACCCAGAATGCTGGTGGTTATATTGGGCAATAAATAGTCATAAAGTCGAACATACATGGTAAAATTAGGTTATCACGCATATTTGAAAACACATCTTACAATTTCTGATGGCAGACCCCGGTGGGGTATGTAGGATGCATACAAACGATGACCACCGGCTACCTTTTTAGATCCTTGTTCAAGTAAATAGACTAAGATCTGTGTACAGCACATAAATATAATTAGGATGGCCACGTGGGCAGGGAACGCGTGGCAACTTTTTAGACAATTGTTGCCCTAAGTACCTATGAGGTAAGGCTTACTCAGTATTGTTGAGACTAACTTGTGCTAACATAATAAAACATACCGTGAAAATGTCATACTGTGCTATTTCCAACTGTAGAATAAATTGGAGAAGTATATCCCTACTTCCCTACTATCCCTACTTTCCCTACTAATATTATAAATGCGAAAGTAACTCTGTCTGTCTGTCTGTCTGTCTCACTTTTACGACTAAACCGCTGAACCGATTTTGATGAAATTTGGTATAGAGGTAGATTAGACCTTGGGAAAGGACATAGGCTATGTTTGGTCGCGATAACCGACATCCACGTGGGCGGAGCCGCGGGCAAAAGCTAGTTAGAATCATAAAGGCATTTCTTATCTCTCGTGAGTATTTATTCTCAGAGAAAATGTCGACACGCGCGACATACAGTACAGAACACTGCTTAAGGCCGTTCTATCTTAATATATTTCTGTGATGTACAAGACTCCACCAACATCTTTGCGGCCGAAACCAACCTTACTCCTGCTAAACAACGAACGAGGCTCTGGAATACCTAGGCTTTTCTTTCAGGGTCATAACTGGCTCTTAGATCTAGTGCTGATGAGTCCACACTTGATGCCAAAGAGAACTTTCACGACGAAACTTACAGTATTACTTAAAGAATTTTATCATACAAAACAACAACAAGGTCAAAATATATGACTTGGTCGCTTTAACACCAATCTGTATAGTCAACATATGACATTACACTTTACACGCTATGTGCCTTTTTGTAATGTCATCTGTTGGACTTGGACATCAACAAATAATGGCGTATTATTGCTGGTAAAGTTGTGGACATAAATCTACACCAATTTTATTTCGTGCGTCAGTCTCTACTAGACTAGGTAGGTAGGTACATAGAAGTCTTTGGATTTACACAACATGACATCTGAAAGGTTTAGAGGTTCTCCTAATAAAAGTTCTAGTAAGTTGCGGATAATTAAACTCAGTGTTCATGTCGATTGATATGAAATTCATTAAATGAGGCGGATTAAATTTAATTGAAAATTTTCGATGGAATTCAGTTTTGCTGAATGAAATTAATTGAGAGACATGCGCAAACTCAGCTTAAATAGATTTAAACGCGTGAACTCCAACCTAAGTAGGTACCTACCTAACCATATTTTTAGTTACGTATCGGTCTGTTATAGCACAAATATAAAAGTCTTTGATACAACATTTATTTTTGTAAAAGGTCGCCTTGTCAGACGTACCTACTCAAAGTCGAAACAATGTCAAACACATTTTGTACAAGTTTGATGTGGATATGGCTGCGAACGCAAACATGATTACATAATCAGAATACCTTCTTTGTTCAAGATGAGTGGAACAATAAGTGACGTCACAAATAGAGAAATAACGCGAATTTAATAACGAACAGGCTATTTGTACAGAGTTGTTTGATCGTCCGCTATTGTGCCTGCCACAGCCGCACTGAAAGTAATTTACACAAGTGACTCTTGCGCACAACAAACACGTGCCGGAATAACTTAATCTGAACTCAAAATACTCATTCGTAGTGTTGTAAATAGATTGATACATAGTCTAGTCATAATATAGATGTCAGCTGGACGATACGCCTGTTCAGGTTAAGTTTGTGTTTCACACGTGTGTGCCTACACAATAACGACCCACATTCCTTCAACATACTTATTACATTTATTTGTGCCTTTTTGTATATATTTTTAAATGTTAGGTAAGGTATGTGAAAATGATTCATTATTAAAGTTACGAGTATAACAGACCTACCAACATCTTACCATTTAAATTTTCCAGATATAAAGTTTAGTTTCACTGGAAATCGCAAAAATTCGCCTCCGGATCTCGGACTTTAATTTCTCTCTCCTCCTCTTTCATTTTCTAACAATTTTCATACTATTTTTTTTAATATGCAAAAGTTGTTTACACTAAATGTGATTATTAATTCATTATAGCTGTTAGTACCCAAATTCTAAAATTTTCATTAATGTAAACCTTGTCCTAAAAAATTAGTTATTTACACAGTAAAATTCCACCATCTAAATCAGTCGAGTCCTCAGTTCTAATCCAACGAAATGACCAAATCATGTGACAAAATTTACCATTTTGTTGTGCGCAAATCCCCTCGGATATCCCTGCTGCAAGACGGGTATATCGGACTCGAACCGACTAAAACCGCAAGTGGTTCCGGGTCTTCAGATGCCGGATGAGAACTTTACCCTAAAGCTGCGTACAGACCGGTTAGCGGAGTCATTATCATCATCTTACCATTATTCTCATTTCCTTCCAAGACTTTCATCTAGAAGCCCAGGGTCCGCTTATTCCTTCTTTTGGTTAGGTGCAAATAGTTTTTATGGGAATTTTCCAACCCCGAGAGTCCTATGGCTTGCAGGTGCGGTTGGCTTGGGCCTCACGGATCAATATCAAAGTTTAATAAAGTGAGGATCCACCCTACCTGCGCAAGAGCGGTACGCTGCTCTATGCAATGCGTTTAGTCCCGCGCTTATGGAAGCTGGTGTCGTTTAGAGCTCTCCTTTGTCTGGTGCGTCTCCTGAAAGTATGGAAATGGTAACTAATTCGTGGTTTCCCTATTTTGCTGATTATATTGAACTTTTTATTTGTTAGCAATTCTCGTTATTTTTAATCATTTTTCGTTATCTCGTTATTTGTAGCTAAATAAAACTCAATAGTTTTAATTTAAAAAAAAAAACAAGCGGACCCAATCGAGCTAATTCCGAGGTTTAACATCCACGAAATATAAAAATATATGAAGTTAGAAGCCCTTTCACTCCTTTAGTATGTAAATCATTGTCACTAATTTCATACATAGGTAGAAATTATGAAACAGTGACATGATTGGTTATAATTTTCAACAGAGAACAATAATAATTGGGCCGCACAAGCGTTATGCGAGAGACGCTTCCTCTCGTGACCTTACATACTTATATTTGGACCACTATTTATATTAATTCAAGGAGGGTTACGAAATGCAACGTTTGCCAAATGGGATGTAGCCCCAAATTCTAACAGAAATAAGAAATAATTAACCATTTTCAATACATATAGCTAATAGTTTCTCGTAAATAATAATATAAACAAAATACACGTGACACATCTAGTATCGAGATGTCATCGAAGTCTCAATTTGTATAATAGAAAAAAAAAACACTAAACTCGAATGATGTCTAAATCGAAGCTCATTTGTTATTCGAATCCTTAATACGAAATTAGATATGATACCTAAATATATTACGAAAGGTTCTTTGAATATGTTTTTCACGAACACGAATGTATGTATACGAATATCGAATCGTGTAGGTATAATAAGTAAGTTTCAATTGGACTTATAAGCTGGCTGTTTTAGCCTAATTCTCTAAACTTTAAGCTCTGTGTCATCATAACGAATGACTTAGGTACTTGACTGGGAAAAATCAGAAGTTCACAGCTCTACATAGTAGGTAGGTACTTATCAAAGTTATTAATAGGTAATTAAATTATAGTAAGTAGGTAAGTAGGTACTACCTACTAGATCTATTAGCGATGCACAAATTGCAATAAGTTTTCAAACCTTCATTCCTTTTGGATGAACGGTGCAATGAAATATGAACAAATAAAAACATTGATTTTTCTATCTATTAGATTTAACTGCCTTTACTTATCGATTGCCTAATTAGATATACCTCCTTATTAAATATTCAACTAATAATTAGGTATAAGTGAACACTGTAAATAAACGTGAACGTAAATAAACAAACAAATATAATTACTCACATAAATAATCTCGTCAAACTCCAATCATACTAATTTACTTATAGTAATAAGTAAACATAAACATAAGACTGAGATGCATTATAAATATATGTGAATGTCTAAAAAGGTGTGCAAGTCGCGAGAGGCGCGGGCGCACGCCTTCGGACACAAATTGATAAATTACACGTAGTTGAACATGGTTAATCCCAACGAAATGAGCACTTACGGCGGGATTACACCTCGGCGCGGCGCGGGCCCAGTCCCACGATGACATTAACCGGAGCGGCGCGGACTGCGCGAGCTGAGGCGCGCCGCGTGATGCATGGCCCGCATTGTACTCCGCGCCACAGCGCATTTGTTACCCTACCAGTGATATACAACACTTTATGTAGCACCCATAATAAGTTTATAATGAAAAATGTTATTCTGTAACTGTTAATGCCGTGTTATAACTCCTCTATTGGTAATGCTCTTGATAAAGTAACGTGCCCTTTTCATTCCTCGTGGCCGACCAATCTTTTTAAGGCTCATATCAGTTCAGATAAAATATGAATATGGACTCATTTAATAACAATTTGTACTTTCTTATACGCTAGCTATTGTTAGATAACAGTTAGAGAAGAACGACTTACTGGATATTGAAATGATTAGAATGTAGTAGTAATATTTTTGGCCCTTCCAAGATTTCGGATCTTCTATACCTACTGTAGACGGACGAGGCTCTGGTGCAGATTTTCCTATCGGGTATAGGGGTAAAATGCAAGCTTTAACTACAACCGGGATTGGCGCTAGGATAAAGAGAGTAGAAAAAGTATTTTTGTAGTTAGGTATTAAAAAAAGACATAATAATTTTGTGGCTATACCTATGCAGTCACAAAAATTGAGTAGGTACCTGAGTACCTGCTTCAATGTCGTCGGTAGTATCGTGCAAGTTGCATGAATTGACCAAGTTAGGCATAGGTTTAGGATGGCAGAGCGTACCTAAGCGAGTACGATTAAAATTTGTTGTACAATAGGTGTAAATAATATAAAGATGGAATTATTTATGTGATATGAAGATTTTGTTCAGGTAATAAACTATTACCTTAATTTACGTAATGCGAACTATACTATTTTATTACATCTAAAGGTGCATTTAGACCTAACGAACATAGAGCTAGAATAAGAGCATTAACCTTATTTTCAGCGTTTACATAAGAAAGAACAACGTACCTACAAATGTTCTGGTACTATTTACACTAATAGAATTTGACGTAGCATGGATAGATTGAGCATTCGCTCGTCTGATGTAAATCAACCTTTATTTGATGACAAAATCAGGGGCTCTATAATATAATAGAACTTTTCAGTGGCTACGTACTATTAAATTATTTCAACAAGTACTTATCATACATTGCATGTGACTACCTAATAAGCGTGTCCTTATTATATTTTCAAACTAAGTACAATATGTAATAATCACGCAGTCCCCGTGTAGATAGCAAAGTGCAAATAACACCGGTATTACAAGCGTCCATAACTCAATGAAACAGCTCAACATCAGATGGGTCACGAGTATGCTTCTTATTAGCAGAAACTACGTCAAACCTATATATCATTTCTTGTGAAGAATATATTGCAAGCGTCCTCGTTCAGGTCGCGTGAGCGGTATTGCGTGACGTCTCCTGTACACCGACTAGTAATTCTGTGGAATAGCCACAGTTACAACAATAATAACACCCATTTTAGTTATCAGCAGTTTCGAGTACCTACTGCCACTGGTGTTAAGATGTTGTTTTGTGATTATTACTTGCTGGTTTAGTTTCAACTGGGATTAAGCTGAGGGCCATATTTGGCGCGCGACGCTATTAACCAGAAATATGTAGGTGAATAATTTAAAAAATCAGCTTGAAAGAGGAATAATTCAAAATAAGTCGAAACTAAAACTGGCGTTTTCTTCTACGGCTCTTCTACTTTTTCGTTCTTCACCGTATTTGATATATTTCGGTTCTTACGGCATCTTAGGCGGTAGTTGCTACCGCCTAACCCGGTTAGACCGGCTTCCAGATGAGCTTGGCTTGGCCCCAGAACAACCCGTCAAGATGTATGCTGTATGTAGGACATGCTAAAGTAGGTAGGTAGGTAGGTTCCGTACAAAATTGAATTAAGAGACGAACTTATGTTACCTACAACTACATGAACTGCAATATATTTTGATTGCGTTTGATTTTTTCACACTTTCAAGACGTTACAGAGCTGAGTAGGTGTATGAAATGAGAACTCCACAGATTTCTGAGAAAAATATCTTGACAGACAGACAGGCAGACGGACAACGGATTGATCCTATCAGGGTCCCGTTTTTACCTTTTGAGGTACGGAACCCCAAAAATGAGGCGATAGTAATAAAAATATAAGGCAGTTAAAAGTAACGAATTGTATTAAAATTACAATATACCATTACTTTAGGTTGCAGTAAAGTTGAAACTTTGTACGAGTATGTACCTTTTAGTGCCACAAAATCGTTGTTGAACAGAAGAGATTTAGTTAGCATTATTTTGTAATTCAAAGTTCAAACATAATGTTTCCACATTAGTTTTAGACTTCGTATAATTTCAAAGCAAATAAAATTCAATTATTAACAACATATTTAAGTTCTATATTATTGTTATAATTAATGACAACTCTGAGTTAATTTACCAGGAAAAAAAAACGGCTTTGTGAGCGCGTGCGGTTGGTATAGAGGTGAACTGAGCGCTCAAAGAGGTGGGTGTTAAATCATCCGCACAAAAAACTCACGTTTTTATTATGCTTTAAATACCGGGAATCTGAGGATGTAGTGCAAAGAGAACACACCCGAACATCCACAACATTTATTGTATCCAATAACAAATAAAATTTAACTTTACTACACAAGTGGGCAGGTTGTGTGAAGGAAATTAAAAATGTTGCGTGGAATTGCACGGGTTCTAAATTTGTAATGCTTTTTTTGATATTGCATGTGAACTGGGTGGTTTAATAAATACATCGTTTTACTGGGCTTATTAAATAAAATGTAGTTAGAAAAATTGCGACCTATCTTATTTTATGTTTTTATTTATTTAGGTTATCCACTCAAACCCTACGTGGCAGTGAATTATTTGACAATGAAGTGTGTCTCCATACGTCTTTCTTTAATAGCTGTCACTAATCAAAACATTAGATATCTGTGTCGCACCTCTTTTCTTTGCCGCACCATGAAGTACAGGGTTTTATTTCGAGTTTTCCATACATGATTATGGGGAAACATAGGGGGGTTCTTCAAGAAGGGCATTAGAAGATTTCTACAGGGTCGGCAGCACGAGTGTAACATAACGCCAACGTAAGTACCCAACTAATATGTCACTTTATACCCAAATAAAATGTCACTTTATATTAAGACCCGTATGCCAGAACAACGCTCAGTTGTGAACCGAATATCACAATTAAACTAGAACTGTCCTTAGATCTATATATAAATCGAGATTCTGGACTGAGTTTCGGTCTGGAATTCGTGCATAAGCCTTGACGTTGATAGCCAACTACCCTATAGTTGTGGATTTAGGTAGGTACTGATAGCATAATAGGGGTGAAGGGAGAAAATTTTGCAAAGGGAAGCCTGCGAAAAAGTCTTGCCCCATAGCAATTTTGTATCTTCATACAAAATTTGCTATGGGGCAAGATTTCTACTCTACAAGGGCTCTACCACGGCTTCTCTTTGCAGAGTAAGCTGGCAGGAGTCGGTTTATAGGGACATCTCGTCACCGATTGGATAATTAGGCTGCAGTCTAGAATTTCATTGTAAGAAATCCAACCTTAGATATTGTTTGAATAGCCTGCTTCGGCATAAGTGTAAAACGCCATTACCCTCTTATGCCTATAGATTAATATTACAGGTGAGCGTTAAAGCCGGATATCACATTAACTACTAACTCATTTTGACATTGTTTTAGTTATATTTTATTCTGACATACTTATTGCTTCGATTTGAATTATGGGCTCATGCCCAGGAAGGGGTTATAGCACGCACTCAACGTGTGAGCGTTACTTTCTTTTTATCTATTGACACAACGATTTATTTGCGTACGAAATGGCACCTGCTAGAATATAAAACAACAAGGTAGGAATATAATTGTAGCCATTCTAGTTATAAAACAAAATATATACCTCGGGACACGTATCTTACACCCGTATTCACAAACAATACTGTGAGGTCTCATAGTGTGCTCGAGCGCATAGGGCTGGTAAAATTAATTCACAAACATCACGGAGCAGTATCTAACGCAGTGCGTTCCCTCAACGAAGTATTACTTATGTGTTATCAATGAATAAAAAGGCTTGCCAAAACGAACGCACTGAGAATTTGTCGTTCTTTGCACAGTTTTGGTTCTACGCATAGCGAAGTATTGTTTGTGAATACGGGTGTTAGACCTAAATCGCGAGACACATGAGGCCCTGGCCCTCGCGCACGCGGATTGTTCTGTAATAATTTATGATTGATGAATTTGAGCTCGTCCACCGCAATAGCACCCCGTAGAACCCAAGTATATATGTTTTCTTAATTATTTTATATAAGGTTCAAGAGCTGGGCAATAAATAAGAATTTGTTAAACTACTTTATTCGTCGACTGTACACAGTCGGCTTTAGCTAGTAAAGATGCTGCAACTAATTACCTACCAGACAAGACATGTTAACACCATGTAATATGGAATTCAACGTTGAATTAAATTGTAATTAATAAATAAGTAATTAGGTACTTTTTAGTTAGTTTTCTGTGTACGATAACCACAACGATTACCGTATGTATGACGCCTGCGGTGCGGACGAATTCCGTGACTCGTATTAGGTTTTGAATTTTTTTTATCTTTTAAAATAAGTATTTCAATCCAAGTAAGTAAGATTAAACATTAATATTTAATCCAGTTTGTGTTAATATACATCGTTTTGTGTAAATAATTGATTAATTGTGGGAGGTAAATAAAAAACAAAAAATTTCAACTTATGGGATTTATTATAATTATTTATTAATTCAAGATAAGTGGCACATAAGTGGGATCTTAGTTTATTAAGTTGTCGCTTATTTGCGACAATGCTGTGAAAATGTTCCATATAATTCGCCAACTAAACCTAGAAACATTACGGCTTGTGCTGTTGAAAGTTATAACTATTAGATATGCCTTTGTTTTGTGTTAGCGTGCATTAATAGTACTTATTTTTCCAGCCGTTTATTTTCTTTTTGAACTGTCAAAAAGAAAATAAACGGCTGGACAATGTATATTATGTATAATATATGTGTGTGTATGTGTGTGTGTGTGAGCAACAATTTGGTGACACTAGTTTGATTAGCAAAAGCACTACCTCTTGATTTTATACACTTTGGGTAAATATTTAACATCAGTTGTTTTCTACATTAGTAGTCTAAAAAACGTAAAAAAACACCAAAGGGTGTTGAACGCGCAGGTGAAATATTTAATGTTTTCACACTTAAGACTCGGACAATCAAAACATTTTTTGTGAAACATCATTTCGGGTATTCGATATCAATGGAGATGAACTATTAACTAAACAAGAGACATCATCTTGCTATTTGATGAAATATTAATATGGTTGAATTCCTGAGCCGCACCATAAGGCACTGAAGCGCAGGTATTAATCATAGCACCTCATATTGTTGTATTCACAGCGCTGCGCCCGCGCCACGTGCACGCCGATCAATGTCATAGATTTATTGTAAATGGGTGAGGAATCATTAAGTGTTCGTGACCGCTGGCATCAACAGAGAAATGAGATGTTTCTATCTCTGTCTAACAGTAAATATAGTAATTGATATATATCAGTCTAAGGTTGTAGGTATTGAAATCGGATTTAAACGCATTTATTTCAAATTATCAGATCTTATGTTTTCAGCCTAAGAGGTTTTAAAACCGTAATTTTCATTACTCCGAATATTACAAAGTTATTCTCAAATTTTTTTTTAGTATTTGCACTCATCAAATGTTTAAAATATTCGATATGTCTCACATACATACTTACATACATATGTTAACGTTTTTTCAGAAAGTGACAACAGCATGTCATTTGTTCCATACATTTTACGAGCTACCTATAATAAAATTATGTTCGATCCAATTTAGGAAATCAATTAAGTATAACCTGTTACCTAGGTAGGTATATTATCAACCATTATTTCTACGTTGACAATGTTATTTTTAAGGGATGTAGTCATTGAAAGACCCTTCTTTCGCAGTCATCTGACACTTCAATTATGACCAAAGAGCCATTAGTAGGAGGTAGATGGCCAGATGGTACGAGTATGTAGTTTTTTTGTAAGGGGTATGTCTTAGAGGTTCGAGTCATTGAAACACTAACGTTAGCAGCAATTTAATCATATTCAGGTATACTCTTATCAACAGCCGTCAAACCATTTATGTACATAATTGGTACTAATAAAACACTTAACAAATCGAATGCACACCGAGTTAACTTGCTCATCTAGCGCTCAGTATGTCTATGTACACATCATAAGCGTTACCGTCGGAGGTGTTAAATGTTTACAAGGCTAGAGGTGCCGCCATCTGTCACTGTCCAAACAAACCACTCAACTTACGACTCTTTTGTTTGTGAACGCGGACGTTTTTATTATTTCTATATCGGACTCTGGCGAAGTCTTCAGATGTATGGCTTTACAACAAGAAACTATTATCACATAGGAATAGATATAAATCAATATAATTAATTTAATAGCGATACAATCGATATATGAATCGTTTGGTCCTAGGTTAAGCTCTTTCATCCCTGCTAGTAAACTCCACCTTACTAGTAGAGGAGCGAGATGCTTGCTGTAACAATGAGTAAGTACTAAGTAGTAACGGGATTTTTCCAACAGAAGTGTAAACTTTAATAACCTATTTTTTTATCAATCTTACCCTTATATCGTGGCACAGCATATCGTCATAGCTAGTGTCCCGTCCCGACAAAAGGCGTAGAGAGCGGATTTGTGCCTACTCTTCATTTTGACCAGGTAAAACTTAAAATTAAGTTAAGTTAAAAATATACTTTTGTAAACTTTTGGATTATCTGTTCTGTGCTTTTGGTTAACGTTAATCGACTGTGAACTCCCTCTTCATCCGAAGTCGGTTCAAAAAGTTGTTAGACGTAAGAAGACTCGCCGTCAAAGCCTTGCCTGCGTGCGCGCCTAGTAAACAAACTTTCATCTTTACGACAGCGCGGTCCATTAATCTATTATTTTCGTTAAAATCGTAACTAACATTTAAATCTCCAGCTTCGAATGGGTAGTTTAACACCAATTACCCATTTTCTCCAGTCGTCCATCACGATTCCACGATGACGGCCCACTGGCGCCAACACTTCAATCGTTATTACATTTTTTTTAAAGTGATCATAAGATTTGTTAGAAGTCATAAAAATCTCATGCAAGGTAATGCCGTACTAATTGTACTTTTTTTGTTTTATATGAGACAGTGAACAAGTACGCGGATCACCTTATTTTTAATAAGCCCCACGGGTACCGGCTCTCTGGGGTTAGAAGTGAAGTGACTATCTCGAAATTGACCTGATTAAAACAATACAGTGTTTTGTCACGGATATCAATGTAAGCGGTCCTCGGGCTCCTTGGACGTTAAGATATTAATGATACATAATAGTTAGTTACAATCATCATCCCGTCGACACCTAACGACTTTCCTTATCTTCTTCTATCCCAGTCGCATTCGAAGCTTTCACCTCGCAGTCTGGGGTTCGCTTTGCCAGTCTAACTGCGGATTTGGCTGGACTTCGATATTTTCCGTAAAGCGACTGCCATCTGACCTCCACAACCCAATAACGATGTTGGACAATATCGAAGTATTACAGCTAGACTAGTTGTTGGACTCTTTTTAGGACTCGAACTACCAGACCTGACCAATGCAAATACCCATATAGATGCATACAAATATTTGCACTGTGCGGGGATCGAAGCCTCCTGCGTAGCGGCCACGTTCACTACCGCCACGTCACAGAGGCTGTCGAACTTAACGACCTTCGGTCACAGGGGACATGAGGGGGGGTTAAATTTCTTAAGGAATTTCCGAAGTGACCCCCCCCCCCCCCCCCGCAAACTTCAAGCTGCGACCGCGCCTGTCCCTGCCTAATAGTCCTTTTCTAGAAGGAATACTGTTAACTAGGCCACTGTACAGAATGTTTAAAATTCTCTTATCTACATCTACAAACATACAACTCTGAAAACTATAAGGCTCGCAGTGTGAATCACGACTGAACAACTGAATATCTAAAAAATACAGGTCATAACCTAGTTCCGAAACTAGCATCAATACCAAATGAGATACGCTGATATTGTTTGCAACTATTTTTACAACTGGCATTGCGACCTTTTGAGTCAAATATTTTTTATAAAGGTTTCTATTTATAGTCTACTTACTAGGCTAGAAATACAGAACACAAATTGTGTCACAGTTGGGGCCGTTCGGATGTGTGTTAAAAGATGCAGATATTGGAATGAACCTCCTACTTTTTAAGTCGGTTAAAATTAAGTCATTTGGGATTATGTAGGTAAATTACTTTTGAATAAAAGAAAGATAGAAAAGAAACTAACTATGACGGAGTTATACATCAATAGGATACCTGAATATTCGAATTAAGAATCTCCGTCATTTTTAAACTCGGTTCAGTAAATAATTAGTGTAATTTCTCAAAAAGACTTTTATCACTGGCTATGCATAAATTATAGGTAAATAAATATATAGATAAGAAAGTTTGTTTAGTTTTACAGATGACAGCTCTGAAGAATATCTTTATAAGGATATTATAACAAATTTTTAGTTCCGATCTAGCATAGATTGCTAGATTTACGGAAGTCTTTAATTTTTATGATTGCGGACTATATTCTGCGTTCTGATTATAGATAACTATTTTTCTTGAATAGGTATTATAGATTGTAATACCTACATAGGTTGGTATTCTGACAACCTCTGTGGTGTAGCGGCAGAACGTTCGACTGCTACGCAGGGGGCATGGGTTCGATTCCCGCTCAGTGTAAATATTTGTATGCATGAATATGAGTATTTGCATTGGTTTGGGTGTTTCTATGTATTTACAAAAAAAACTGTATCTAAGTATGTTTAGTCGCATTCTAGAACCATAGCACAAGCTAGTTAAGCTATCTTACTTTCGGTTAAGATAGCTTTGTGTAGATTGTCCTACTATATTTAATTATTTTCACATAATCTATTTTGTGCCAAATTTCATCCGGATCTGTTCAGACGTTTCTGCAAGAATTCATTAAACCTTCTATTCTCTCGAAATTATAACAATTTATCACATTAGTAGGATGTTGTTGAATTATAGTTTTGATATGTAGAAGTTTTAACACTTTATTATTAATGACGTGACAACATAATTAATTACATCAGATTAATTTTAAAAAATAATAACAGAAATGTAAAATATTATGTATAACAATTAGTGCGTAATTATTTTGATGACAAATGGCGTTCGAATAATAAAATGTTATGGCGTTATTGTATACTGATGATCTTTCCTTCTTTATCCTACCGTTAAATGCGTTCTTTTTTTATAAAGGACACGTCAATTTGACTTCACCTCGCCTGATGGTGAGCTGGTCACCATTATAGACACGTATCAGCTTTCAATAGTGGCACTCAGCTTGACGGCCTCATCACTCTTCTAATCTGCCTTCTTCTTCTCCATAATTTATTTGACTTAACTTAGTATTTACAAAGCATGGTCGGCCATCCTGCTGATGTAGGTACTGCCCCTCTAGACAAGTGGCAATTCGTTGCTCGGCGTATGATGGAATAGAATGCCAAATGTATGGGATTTGACGTATATGACAGGCGTCAACGAATGTCAAAAACGTCAAATCCTATACATTTGTTATTCTATTCCATCATACGCCAAGCAACGAATTGCCACTTGTCTAGGGGGGCTGGTTTGCAGGTAAGATTTTAGAAGATCTTGACGAGGCCAAACTTAACCTACTTACGGCTACGTTAGTGGGTGTTCAATATACCTTTGCCTATTTTTTCAGGGACACAGACATGAGCATAACATTTTTTTATTCAAACTATTCAACTACGGATCAGAGTTCATCCTAACAGTTATGAATGCTATCTGACCATCAGTAGACATTATTCAAGCAAAAACAATTATGTAAGAACTGTTTGATTTGAGATACCTATAGTACAAAGGATACAAAACGTCTATAGATAAGCGATCTCGATATACAGAGATTAATTTCGATTCAACAAAGCGGCGCTGGCGGCTTGCAATTATGAGGTTACAGGTTCGACATAGTATACCACCGAGAGGGCCCACTTCTAACATAAGCTTTTTAGCTTAGACGGAGGAGTAACGAGAGTAATAGTAATATTCTGGACTAGACTGTTATACGATGTTATTTTAATAATTGCCGGGGGGAATCGAGAAAGGAGGAAACGGAAATAACCTTATTACACAGCACTATAAAGATTGAGACTAAGCATACCAGGTAATATGGGTTCTAGAATGGAAGTAAAAATACCTTTTTTTTGTACAATAAGTACATAGACATACCCAGACCAATGAAAAAGCAGACCAAAATAACTTACTTTTTTTTTTGAACCCCATTACCAAAGTGAACGCAACCACGAGCAGTTAGATTTAATTTTTTAATTTAATTTAATTAAGCTGGTAGAGATCGCGAAAATACTCTAGTAATAAGTACATAGGTACTACTGAATGTGAAAATTCTTGAGACAGGATTCGGGCAGACAGGGAGAGTGGCTGAACGGTTTTGGTTGAAATTTGGCGCAGAGATAGATTACTTATAGTATTGCACTCGTCCATAGGCCAGTATAAAATAGCCTAGAGTATTTTATCCCCGAAATAGATGCCTGTGAATCGCGGGTACAGGATCTGTTTCACGCAGGCAGAGCATAAACTTGAATTTCTCGCTTTTCAAGGAGTCAGTTGAAACGCTAAAGAAGTGTAAGTTATTAAATTAAAAGAATGAATATGATGATAAACATATTCTCAGCTGATATTAAAAGTCGCATTAGGTATTAGACCGCCCGCTGCGTTGAGCGGGGCATCCAGCACGGGCACACGTTGTGGCTATCTGCGCTACGTCCGGTGTTGCGCAAATTCAGAGCAAACGCTGCATTCTCGATGTAGTACGACATATTATTTAGACGGAGACAGTTTCTCGCACATTTCGGTCCTAAAAATCGTACGTAAGTAGTATTATCACTTAGTTTAAATTGCGAGGCGATTCTCGCAAGGCATGGACGAGCGAGCGGCAATAAAATTGTTTCGGCGAATAAATTTTATACTGTGCTTTCGATAATAATCGTACCTTGTAGGCGAGAAACTCGGTACTGTGGTTGTACGCTACTATGGCTACTATGGAGTGCCCGCGACTAACGGCCGCGCCGCGCCTTTAGGTTCATCAACGCTACCAGACAGCAGGTGGCACCGCGCCGGTTACAGAAACGCTAATTTAAAACATGCAATTATCAAATAATAAAATATAAACATAAAAAAATGTATAAAATGAAAAAGCACAACACCCAATCGTCGGATCACAACACGACTCATAAATACATGACAATAAAATAACATCAATATTTTATTAAACTAATGACTTTTGTTTTTTTTACGTACATTATGGCGCATTCTATAGCAAAACCCGGCACAAGATATTATTTAGTAGCTAGTTCTATATCTACCTTCTTGGCCCAGCTACTTATTTGGAATCAATGCAAGATGTCATTCTGTCCCGTAGTTACTTTGGTATTTGGGAGGTTAAACGACAGTCGCTGCCTTTAAAGCCAAAATCAAAGATAGGGGTGGAGAAGTAAGCATACCCTGGGCTCCGAGATGAAAGCTACGCTGAGATGATCAGCTGTTCATTCACTTGTCTCATTTCACCTTCACATCAGACAGAGTTCAGTCCAATCGGCGGACCAAACAATAAAAAAATACATATAGGTGCTCTTAGTAACTAATATCAAGCAATATATTGACATTGGACAATGAAAATAATCCGTGAGTATTCACTAGTCTACTAGGAAAATGAAAAACATATATGACTCAAGGAGTTGGTCGAGGAAGCGCTTCTCTTTTGCAAGGCGCGTGAGATGCTCTACGGATCAATGCGTCGAGAGACTCTCTCTGCACACGAGCGCTTCTCCTCCAAGGAATAACACTTTCGTACATTTTGAGACTTATTTTCTGTGAAACCCATCAATAATATATCACCTGGGTGTAGTTGCCTCGCCTACTGGTAACCTATAAGAGAATATTCTGAAGAGTGAAGGCCCCTGTCCAAGGTTTGGCGGGCTCGGTAAATACTTTTCTACATCCTGCCTGTAGTACTATTTAAAGAAATCTTGAAGCAATTAGTATGCTAAATTATTCAAATCTATTTATATTGGAAAAAGTGAGTGCTCAGACGGGACTTGACCCCACGACCAGTGCCTTACAAGCCTTACCAATGAGCCCAATGAGCTACTGAGCCAGGTCTTGTGTATTCGAAATTAACGGAACTATTATTCATTCTGTGTCTCCTGCTAGGACCCGAGTCTCTTACTGCGAAAGTGTAAATAAACTTTTCAGAACTGAGCTTGTTAATACTGGTTCCACGTCGTGCATAAAATACATTGTGGACTCATCCATCGACTTGCTTTATACCTGTACACTAACGGCTGTTCCCAATAATTCACTTGCATTTGAAGGTAGATCTGTCTATCTCGCTATCCCATAGAGATTGATGACGTTTTTATTCTTTAGAATGTCAAAACTGGCAGTAGATATACGTTATAGAGAACGGCCGTAAGTCGATTTAATCAGTAGAAAACTTGAGGGGGTTGTATCAGAACACGATAATTGTACCCAAATCTTGTAATTGACCAATGAGTACTTCCCCAGTATTCGCCCGATGTTACTTTAACACGGAATATGACATCAAGAGGAAGTATCCTGCAACCTCGATAACGTACAAACTAGTGAGGCCTAACAATCACATCACACAGACCAGCAATGTCTTACCTACTATTCTACTAAATGATTATAAATGTGAAAGTTTTTGAAGATATGTGTTATTCAGTCACGCTCAAACAGCTATTCTGGAACACATAGGCTACTTTCTATCCCTGGAACAGGTTCTCATGAGTTGCGAAACTTGCAGATACGGGCTCAGAGATCTACTCGGGCGGCGATGAGGGCAATAACTAGTTAATAACAATTTATACCTCCTTTTTAAATTATACTAGATGGGTGCTAATTAATATAACAATTGCGCGTAAACAAAAAAGTAACTGGCCTACACATATTTATGATATCTATAAGATAAAAAATGAATACAAGAATAATGAAGACATCTACACAAATTCAACGTAAGTAATACCGAGTGCATCCTTGTTGACTTTTGAGCGGGCCGCTGTTGAAATGACAGTTGACGTAGTCGGCCACGAGGGTTCCCTCTCGAGTCCGCGGGGCCCGCGAGTAGATCAAGAATCATTCACGTCATGGCGACACAAAGCCAGCGGCGGGACGCGGCCCCTTGCACCCAGCTCGCTGTGTTTATTCAACACACAGCCCCGCCTCGCTCCACCATTCCCGCGCCACGTAGGAAGGTAGGCACTTCACCTGTCAGTTATGTCGAGCGTTCCTTTTATCACGATAACACGCTTCACAGTAGCATATGCTCGCGAGATACGATCTGCCTCACTCAGTTTATTGTCTGTATCACGGACGATCGTCACTCTGTGTTCTTTTAGTTTTATTACGATTAATCTTATGTGAATTTCTTCGTCGATATAATATATCTTGCTCAACTTTGATAACCATTTTAAATTGTTGCAGTATTTTTAATAAAAGTCTCATTGATTCACCATAAATCGTATTTATATATTTTATTAGCTTATACAATACACCCTGTTTCACCTTCGACGATCCAGAAAAATCTTTTCCTGGGATAAAAAATAAACCATGTCCTATTTCTGTGCTCTATCCATCAGTTCAGCTAAATCTATCGTACCTAAATGATAACAAATAAATAAACAAACTCAATTGAACATATTATAATATTATATTTCTTTTTGTATTCTAACGTAACTCTAACGTCTGTTTATCTCGGAAACCGTAGGCAGAAATGTCATCATACTCACATTTCGCTGGTTACATTTTTTATTTCAATAAGAGGCGACTATCGGATACGTTAAAAGACTCATGGCTCTACTTATAATTTGAATAAAAATACCAAAACACTACTTGAACCTGCCTGAACCAAAACTTTCTGAACCTGCCTGTTGCCTGAAGGAACCAAATCATCATTAGTAATCACATGCGTTAACTTCTGCCATGAACATGAAATGAAAGAACACAACACTTCTACAAGCTTTTATTAAACTTGTCTTTAAACTCGTATGCTAGTTTTTGAAGATCAAACGTTGCAAGCTGAATTAGTACCACTTATCTACTCTTATCCTACAGAATTGAATATATTTCCACGTTGGTTCAGATCCGATGACAATGCATTTTTATCGTAAGCATGACCCGGATTAGCCCCAGATAAAGGAACTCTTCAGCGGTCAACGGCACAGACACAAAATTTTGTGCACGCATTTTAAAAGCTTTTTATAAATATTTAAAGTATTAATTTATTTCTTGTCGTATGTTATATTACGGATTAGCTTTGACTGACAGAGTATCACGATTGTGTTGCGGGACGATGGGTGTGCGCTCGAACGTCAAACAGTGCGAAGAAGACATTCGCACGAATGAGGCGCTGATACATTCGGGTCATTAATATCCTCATTGAGCCGGTGGCAGCGCCGCGGGGCTCCGCGCTCGCCTTAAATAACATATTAGTCTCCAAAGCAGCCGCCGCCATATTTCTCTACATAACGTATAAGTTTTTCGGTAAATCGGAACGTAACGAATCGTTGCCGACGTCAGTGGACGGCGAGGAGGATTTATCGGTGCACCCGATGCTACAGTAATCGGATTTGATGGCACGCCGCAGTGCCGGCTGGTGGCGGCCGCCGGATTACCGGCCACGTCCAGACGTGATGCATTGCTGGGCTGCCTAATACCGCGCAACACTTTATGAAACTGTATCACACGTGAATGACAGATTTATGCATGCTCCTTTATTTCAATCCTTTATTTTCGCAAAATGTAAGACAACGTTGTAATACGTAATAAGATTTCAGTTACGTCATGTTTGGCTTTGCAGCATTCATGTTGTTTTTATTCCTTGCAATATTTTTACTGTATCACTAAGGCGGTATATAAACTTATGGTCTACCTAATGATAAAACCGTAGCTTACGCTTGAAAAACCAGGGAAAGACTTTTTTTGCCGACGTCCTTAAATACCAGGGGAGCCAGGGTGCTGCGCTTTGCCGAAAGTTTATACTCGTAACTAAATATTAAGTAGGTGCGTTTGGAAAACCCTATTCTGCAGTCTCTCAAGAAAGTCATGGTTTGAAGGCTTACAATTAGAGAAGAGCTGAAAATTAGTGCGCTCAGTGTATTATGCACCCGTTTTGATTTTCACCAAGATCACCAAGGAATGGTAAATTCCCTTAATGCATATTGGCATTACGGTTTAAACGTGCGTATCTGTGACATAATATATCAAATGCGCAATGAAAAATATTTGTTTGGGTGCGTGACAGTGGGACTTGAATTTACTGCCGTTAATGGCATCTCTAGATTTATTATTCCGTAGGTATTCCGAATTTCAACAATACCTTCAGTTATAAACTGGCGTATGAAAAACCTAATGTAATTCAAGCTATACATTAAAATTATAAAATATATCACATATCAAATGAAACATCACTAAAAAGGGTCACAAAATAGCAGCGTTATGCTAATGCACAATTATGATAAATGGCGTAGGTCGGCGACGCGACCGGCGCACACGCAGCAGCACACGCGTTATTTATTTCTCGTAATTAGCAACAAGCAGATGTACAAAACACCGTTATTTGTAAATATCTTACGTACACTAGAACTACTCTACTATAAACTATAAATTCCCGAAGGGTAAGGCAAAGTTTTTTTACACCTCCGCATTTTTCACTAGCTATATTTTCTGGTCTTACATACAGCCTATCGTCGTCAATTGAGTATTTGGTGTAATTGATTTTTCTTTCTACTTCTGAATTGAAAATGGAAAAGTTGAACTCTCAACTTTACTGCCGTTGCCGTACTCAAGTTGAAAGAGATAAATTAAAAGGATAAATCGATTTCAAGTATTGTTTTAATTTTTTTAAGCAGTAATCCGCCTTTAATTTGGGCCTCAATATCACACATACGACTTCAAATAAATGGGTTAAAATAATATAAGTTTCATTGCACACTTGACATTTTACATCTTCGGTTAATGATCGAAGTTATACGCATAGAACGCGTTCGAGATTAACCGAAAATGCAGACATTTGAATTGTATAATAAATCAGTAATGAAAAAAGCTGAAATGAGAAACCTAGTTTCTGTCTGGCAATTCTAATAGGTAATATAGACTTTTACGTCAATTACGTAATAAATAAAAAATAGTTTACTTGATTACCTCTTGTAAATTTCAAGTCCTTCAAAAAATTCTTCTTATTATGAGATTACTTAAAACTGACCAACCGCAAACAATACAGGATTTAAATCATTTAACCATTACGTGGTTACCATTTTCTAGCATCGCTCATTCTTTAGACTTCAGTCACAGCTTACCAACACCGGGGTGAAGGCGTATTGATGATCCGTAAATAAAAACTACACCCCACCCAGTTCCTGTCCACCCGATTACAAGATCAAAATGATTATCATTACATTTATTTATGACGCAGTCTAGACTGTCATTGCCTCCAGGCAAGTCATAAAAGAAGCCAATTGCAGAGTACCTACTAAATTTTATTAAATTACTTTACAGAATTATAAGATAGACATTAATTACTAATTATATTTTATTTTATAAAGCTAATTTATACTTTAATGTAAATAGAACGGACAGTTTCTATTACATTGATGTATCATCATCATCTTAGCAATGTTCCACCTTGGAGCCCAGGGTCTGCTTACGCCTTTTACTTCTTTTGGTTTGGTTTACGGCAGGGATGGCGAACCAATGGACTATACCATATTATCATGAGCCTCCTGCACCTAATATACCCCCAGCGATACCCCAGCGCGTCACTTGGGCGTTCTTTATTTAGCACAACATGGGCCTAGTGCTAAGGTGTCATATCTCCTCATAGAAGCTTCAAACATACGCCAGCTTTTGACCCCAGGTGTATAAAAATTCGTGTTTTAACACGATTCAAGCCTGAATGATATACACCTGTAGCTAACTATGTGCGAGCATGTAAACAAATCTTGGAAATCTAATTTAATCGAATTCTAATTTTAATATAATAATATTTATAGACTTCGTAGGTACAGCACCCGGCTTTTAAGAGAAGTCGAGTGTCGGGAAGGAGAGTGAGAGTCCGATCAAGATCGGCTTGCTTCAGTTTTATATAGCGTTCCCTCTATCGCATATCATACTGACAGCTTGATATGAAGGTAGCAAACTGTCAGTCTTCATGTCATCCTATCCCTTAAGTAGGTAGATCCTACATATCCATTAAGTCTATTATAATTCCTTTCGATCGAAAGGTTGTACTTACTTATTGTAATTGAATTGGCCTTTCCTTCAATTTCCGACGTGTGTAAGCAACACTTATGTGATATATATCACATTTGTATGCATTAGTTTGGTATAGGTGCGTAAACTCAGGTAAAACCTGCCGGGGTGCCCGCAGGTGGCGCAGACTGACATCTATGATATCGACTTCGTTCATAGGTCACGCGAACAGTTTACCATCAGGTGGGTCCGGTGGCACTTGACTAGTCTAATCATTATTCAAATACTAGCAACAACCCGTGGTTCTGTCCGCGTGAAGTACAGATAGCGTTAAACAACCCCCGGTATTAGGACCAAGTCAACCTCGTCTGTTAACCGGTATATACGTTAATTGACGGACGAGGATCAGGAGTAAGCGGACCCGGGGCTCCGAGGTGAAACCCTCGAATGGCGGGAGCTAAGTAGGTACGCTGAGGTCACCTCAGAGTATTTGTTTATGTGTCAACCTAAATAAATATTCTACAACTTTCTGCACAACGCTATCTAGACTAGGGTTGCCATACGTCCCCGTACGCCGGGACATGTCCCCGTTTGAGGCCTGGTGTCCCGGCGTCCCGGCCAATAAGCAAATTGTCCCGGTTAAACATTTTTAGTATTATATTAGAGAGCTCGACTTGGTTGGTAAACAGTAATATACCTACAATAAACGCGACTAAGTAGCTAGGCTATTAATACGTAGATAGAACGACGAAAGCGCTGATATTTTTTCATACATGAATATGTTAATGAGTAATAAAGACCCCGGGGCCAATGATTTTACGAGAAAAACGCGATGAAGGACAGATGGCGCTCATACTTCCAACGACATGCTGAATAAGCAGCAAGAGGTGCATCCACCAGACCTCTTTCCAACAAGGACAAGGACTAGTGCCACCGATAACGCCTGCAGAAGTACAGACTCGGCCTCGACGAAATCCCCATCGAGGCTTGGAAGGCAATGGGTGCATTGGGTGCTCGTGGTGTGAGCATTCTAACAAATCTGTATAACCGCGTACTTCTCACCGTGAGATCCTGAGCCAGTGGAGACTGAGCTTCATTACGCCAGTATTCAAAGGCAAGGGATCGGTGCAGGAGTGTGGTAGTAACCGCGGTATAAAGATAATGTCCCACACCATGAAGCTCTATGAGCAGATAATCGACTCCTGGATCCGACAGGAGAGTACACTCTCGGATCGGAGTGTCAGTATGGGTTTCGTCCCGGGCACGGGATCATTGATCCGGTGTTCTACCTAAGGATTGTGGTGGGGAAATACAGGGCGAAGAACACGCCCCTGCACTGCCTATTCTTAGACATGCAGAAGGCCTTCGACTGTGTTCCTCGCGCGGTGATCTGGTGGGTACTGTGGGCTAAGGGAGTTCCAGACACCTACATTGACACCATCCAAGATATGTATCATGATTCTGGTTCCGTGATTCGGAGTGCTTTTGGTGACTCAAAAGCCTTCCCCATCACCATCGGAGTACACCAAGGATCCGTCCTTAGTCCTTACTTGTTCAGCTCGGTATTAGACGTCTTGTTGGACAGTATCAGAAAACCACATAAGCAGCCTCCGTGGTTGCTCATGTATGCTGATGATATTGCGCTGAAGGACGCGGACAGGAGCAGATTGGTGCAACACGTGAAAGTGTGGAAGGAAGCGCTTGAGAACGGTGGTATGAAGCTAAATGTAGCGATGACAGAAAGTTTAGCGTTAAACTCGACAGATTTCACACCGGTCCGCATAGGCGATGATTCGGTTTAAGTACCTGGGTATCATGTACTTCATGTGACCAGTGAAATCGACTACGACATCAGGGCACGCATTGCTTCCGCGTGGGCCAGGTGGTGAGAAATGACTGGCGTCACGGGTGATCCCAAAATGCCAGTCAGGTTGAAGGAGCAGGTCTATAAGACGATCATTAGGCCTGTCCTCTTACATGGTTGTGAGAGCAAGAGCGTAAGCACGTAAGAGCTGCATGTCACGGAGATAAAAATGCTGCGTGAGGAACTCTTGCAGCCGCGGCAGCCTTCATGTCCATGACATCGCAGATAAAAATAATGCTAGAGAGCCACCTTCGCTGGTGCGGCCACGTCTTGCGGCAACCGCCAGGATACGTGGGTAGCAAATGCCTGACAATGGCGCCCCCACCGGGTCCAGGTAGAAGGGATAGGCCCAAGAAGTCCTGGCTTGACGTCATGGAGAGTGATATGCGTGCAAATGATCTCACTACCATGGACGCCCAAGATCGTGTCAAGTGGAGGAGGAAGAGCCGGAAGGCGGACCCTGAGCTCCGGGGTCATCTTGGCCAGGGATGCAATCGGGAGGAAGCGTCTACATGAAAATGATGTTTAACTTAATGTTGATTTCGTCAAAATATTTTGTACAATTTTATCAGAAGTTAATTCTGATAATTTTTCGCCTTTCAGAAAACATAGGAAGCCCGGGTCGCTGCCCGCTTGTTTAACGCTTGTTTAATGGCAGTGTTAAAAGTAGTTGTAATAAAAGTTCCTATTTTTCTACCTTTACTAATTTTTCTTCAAATGTCCCCGTCTGGGTCCCCACACTTATGGCAACCCTAATCTAGACCCATGGTATGCATGACTTAACTAGCTTGTGTTATGGAATCTAGAATGCGAATAAACATACTAAGATACTTTTTTTGCAAATACATACGTATTATGTATACAATTATTTGTCCTGGTTAAACCCAGACCATGCATACAGATATTTGCTCTGAGCGGGAATCGAACCCGCAGCCTACGTAGCAGACAACCGCCACGCCACAGACGCCGTCAAATGAATTGTGAACTTAATAGTCTGATTTAATTTTTTGAAATACAGTAATTTCAAAATTCCTTGGCTTTACGTAAAAGTTTGAACTCATGTAAACTCACGTTTTTACAACGCTGTTGCGCCGTGAAAAATCTGAGACGTCAATAGATGTTCTAAAAATATACGATAAGTGAGTGTATCGCAACTGAATTGCTTCAGAGCCTCTGCAAAAAGCAGCCGTGTGTAATTGCTCTAATATTGTTTAATACTAGCGACACAGCCTGGCTTTGCTTTGGTTTTCTTTTTATATTTAAAGCTACGATATAATAAGATACTAGATGTAGATAGATAGATTTTTAAGTAGCCTATCATCGACATTTTCATCCGAGTGCTAATCCCGGTCTCATTCAAAGTTTGCATTTGTTACTAGCCTTCCTTTGTACGATTTGATTTTTCGTGATTTTTACATTTGATTATTAAGATTAAGATTGTTTTTATTAGATAACTGCCGTGTTGGTTACCGGTGGAGTAGAATAAGGCACGGCTGTGCCCACAGCTGCCTATGCGGTAGATATGCCCTAGAAATAATACTACGGACGGACATGTAACAGACAGACGGAATTACTTTCGCATATCTATGAATTAGCATAATAACAACAAAATTATAGAGAAGTAAAATGTTTAAGATAACTTAATTACATATTTTATCTTGCAACTAGGTGTAAAGTGTTCACAGAAAATGTACTAATATTAAAAGCTTGGTGATGCCCACGCCTCCGGCTCCGCCCGTGTGGATGTCGGTTATATGATTCTATTTTTGGGCCCATCTCCGGTTCCATTCAACCAACCACAATCAATAACCTAAAACATAGGGCTGTTTTGAAGTCTAATCAATCCTTCAAATAAAAATGCCTCTCAAAAGCCGTTCCCTAGTTTTCACTTCCATCACGAAAAAAATTTATAACTCTAAATAAAAAGAACTCATTTTGGAATTCAAATTATTTTAAATATTTATCACCAATGTACCTACAGACACAACATTTTTTTTACTATTAAGTAATACAGTTTCTGATGATGTAGTATATTTACTTGTTATTTCTTTCGCCATCCGCCTGATCTTGTCTCTTATTATCATGCTACCATGCAGAATACCTATGATCCATACTCCACGTGACTGGTGACATCGATTGCGACGTTAAGGCATGCATTGCAACTGGTATCATGTGTGTTCCGGATCCGAGGCCTTCACTTCGGATCTCAGACTCCGAGGCTCCGGTTCCAATTGAAGCAGTACTAACGCAAAGATGATGATGCTTAGTGATTTTTATGGATACAGATATGAGGTATCGAATCACTGTTACGCAGGGACTGTGAGCTCTTCAATAATACTAAATGTTTTCAACATGATACTCATATGATTGTCACTTTTAATAACAGTTCAGCATGCACAAATGTTCGTATGGTAGCCAGTACCGACGCGCGATTGCTTAACGACCACTCCTTGGTACGGAGGGGTCTCACTGTACCAAGAATTGTCATTGTCACCTATCCTAAGACTCACGGGGCTAGTCAGTTCTATTTAGCATCTCTTATCTAAATTGCCGGAACCGGGATAGAATGTAGCGTATCTATCACACAAATCCATCCAACCGTTTTTTGCGTAATTAAGTAATTAACATAGATTTATTATATATACTTATATAATTTCAGCACATTTGGTTTTATGTTTCATTCTAAATACTACTTTTTGTTTTTGTATTTAAATACGCATAAATTATACTAACGCGTTTAATTCTTTTTAAGGTGCATTCGTTCACTCGATTACTGTATCATGAAAACTCACTTTTAGTGAAGCAGATCTTCACTGATGAGAAACAGTTTCACTTCTAATTATTGTATGTCATTGTGCATTATACATTCTTAGCAGACTTAAAAAAAAATATAATGTCTATCTCGCCGTGATCACAGCAGCTGAAAAGCAACTGAAAAGTCGGGATCAGAGCAGGATAATAAAATAACACCAAGGAATCCGTTACAACTAGTTTTATTTTAATGTGATATTCGCGAACTTTCAACAATATCATTTATAACACCAGTTGGGATGTCGGTTCAGTGATAATGGAAGCAGGAATGTATTGAACGTTCTTCTGTCGCGGGCAAAGTAACTATAGGCCTATTTATTGTCAGAATCATGCCACGCGAGCCCTTTTAACTTAGGTACCTTCCAGATTAAATACTTCCTTCCTTCAAGATTGTATATTTTAGAAGTATGATAATAAAATTTCTATCCAATTGATGTAGAAAGAAGATGGTTTTTTACGTTCATAAATAGGTTTGATACCTTGTCATAAACGGCAATCTAACTTTAACTTTACTTATACCTACGTCTATGCCATTTGAAAAAATGAAAGTTAGTTGTGTTTACACATTGTACCTAGATACCGAAAAAATAATTGGGTTATGTTAAACTAACGATTGTGCTCCCAAACTTTTTTCTGAAATCCTTATTTGTCAAGTTTTTCAAGATGGACACAAAAGGATTAGGTAAGTATATGGAAATTCTATGTTTCACATCTGCAGATTGACCGTTCTCGCACTCCGCTATTCATTAATATAAATTGTTACTTAATAACTTAACTTTAACTACAATCTTAGTTTAGTTTAGCTTACAGTAGTTCCATCGCATCGTTACCGACCAGGCATATAACATTCAAGGAATACTGTTTTATTATCATCTCCAATGTGTCCTTAACAAATTTTCCACCCGTCTTCTGGGCCGCTAGGTCGATACCGTAATTTCTTCAAAAAGCTCTACCGATATTTAGAGCTTTTTGAAGTAATGACCGCCCAGTATACGAGTATATGTAGTTGGCAGGGCAGCAGTGTCTGGGACACTGCTGCACGTACCAATGCATGCAAGTGCACGTTGGATAGCCACAGAAGATTCCAATAACTGGGCTAACTTAGGTGAGCCCTTGACTAAAGATAGACGCACTAACGTGAAAAAAATCGATTACCTACTTAGAGATTTTCAATTACAATTATGAGAATGTCAAAATGAAGTTTGATAATGAGATAATTATATTTCTTTTAAATATCCTTTTTAATGGTTTTATCATAACACAAATATACATTTTAATAGGTAGGTACCTAGGAGAAAAACTTATATTTAGTTGGTAGGTAGGTATATTTATTTTAGTCCTAGTAGGTTTTTTGTTATTTTTATTTAAACATCTAAAGGTGCTTAAGTTACTTATAATACCTAACGTACTTGATATAAGGATATATTCTCTCACCAAACTCCACACCGCGTCCGTTGCAGGACCCCCGGTTACTGCCATACCTACCTACACAGTTGCAAAGACCGAGGCGCCTTTTCAAATTCTACATCTAGAGGAGCTGAGGCAGCCTTACCTTCATCTCCAGCTTTACACCCAACACTTTGGTAGCTTTCGCAGGATCGAGTTCACAAAACAAAACATAAGCATGTGCAAGTTCGTACACCGTCAGCACATGTCACGCGCGACGCGCCGGGAGGCTGGCTATGGCTCCGTGACTGCAGGCTGCGCGCGCCCGCACTCCGCGAATGTGGCGATAAGACTGAGTGGTGGAGCGGCAGCGAGGCGGCGCCGGGCCCGCGTGCGCGCCCATTGGCCAGCACGCCGCAGGCACGCCCGCAGCAAACACGCGCCCGCCCTATCCGCTCCTCTCTATGTAAGCCCGCGGACCCTGCCGCCGTGCGCCCTCAAAATTATCCCCGCGAAATTATTACCCGTACGTATAATAAAATATCGCGAACCGGCTTTCTGCGTGACGTATCGGATTTCAATTACCTACGAATTCCTGATTGAACTCTTCGCCCATCAATGTTTCCGATTTTTTATTACTTTTTAAGTGAACTTAATACAGAGGAGTATTGTAAATTGAACTTAATCGTTGATATACCTAGGTATGGTCCGCAGCGAGAATTCGTTTGATTTAAGACAAGGCTATTAACGCTGATGGCCGTTTAATGGCGGCGCGCCAGATACAAGTCTCGGCCTGCCTGTACCTGGGCCATAGCTACACTTTAATAATAATTACATTATATGATTTATATTTTATTGAAATATATTGGAAAAACATTAAAAAATTCACCATTTTAGCAGAAGGTATTACATGTAGGTACACATTGCTATAAAACCTAACTTTGGCCTATCTATCTAAGTATAACTTTTTCTAACTCTGGTAAGTGCTACATGACAGATTTTTGTGATTCTTTTTCTACAGTATAGATTTTGATGAGATGAGAAGTACCTTCAAGAAGTTAGTAGGTAATAGGTTTATGGTATGTTCCTAATAGGTATTAGACATAGGTATACCTTAAAGCATGCTTACCTGGAGGGAAAGTAGGTACTCTTAATACCGGAGACAGCGAATTTCACACAAAGGAAAGTAAACATTCCTTTATTGCAAAAAGGATCAAAAAGCATACCTACAGTTTTCATAGTTTTCCGAAAAACCCCGGTGATCGAACCGACTAAAATCCGAAAAAATAACATCCTGTATTTTTATGGCATCAATCGATATTAGGGTCAACCATAAGGTTCAAATCTCTCTAATAAATATAGTGAATGAAAAAAAAGGGAAATGAAATCTAAACTTATAAAACTATGGGACAAAATAAAGCACTTTTACCTCCATTCCAGGGTGCCTTTATTTACCTTGGAGAACGGAGATGGGTGGCAAGGGAATTGCCATAATGGGTTACCGTATAAGCCGTTAATTGAGACCTGAGACGGTGTGCGGTTTTAGACGAATCGAGTCCGACATAAATGCCTCTGTTGGCCTGTTAATCTAATCACACATTTGTTCCATGAGGGTTAGGCAGAGGTGAATTAACACCCACATTTCTCCAATTATTATATTCGAGCCCACGTTATAGGGGGTGAGCCTATTGTACCGTATTCCGGGCACTATTGTTGACTCGAGCCATGCATCTAAGGCTGAGTCTGGGCTGTATGTATAGTATATATTTATCTGATGTTAAACAGCCCTATCCCTTAGTTGCCTTATTTATGGAATATTATTGTTTATATGAAGCGTGAGGAGGCACAGCATCAGCAGGGTGGCCAACTGCAAGGTTATACCCGGGGAGAGTCTCACTAGCCAACACCGTCTCCTTGTCATGGACCTCCGCGTGAAACCCAAAAACAAACGTGCCGAGCGTGCCCAACGCAAAATCAGGTGGTGGCTGCTTGATGAAGCTAAGTCCCAAAGTTTCGTCTCAGCCATCGGTGACAAGTGCGCCGATGCTGTAGACGAACCAGTACAGGTTTCTTGGGACAGGATTCGGGCAGCTATTCTTGAGGCGGGGAGGGTGGTGCTCGGCATGTCTAAGGGTGGACGCAAGTGTGACAAGGACACCTGGTGGTGGAACGACACAGTCCAGAGAGAGATCAGGGTGAAGAAAGCCCTCTTTAAAAAGTGGCAAGCGTCCAAATCTTTCGATGACCGCGATGCGTACAAAGATGCAAAACGCGCCACCAGGAGAGCCGTAGCCAGGGCCAAACGAGACCACTTGCAACCTCTATATACCAAGTTGGAATCGTCTGAGGGGCAAAAGCTCATATATAAGTTGGCGCGTTCCAGGGCCAAAGCGGCGCAGGGTCTATCCAAGTGCCGCTGCATTAAAGACCCTGGGGGCAATTTGTTGTACGAGAAAGTCGCGGTGAAGGAGAGATGGCGCTCATACTTCCACGAGCTGCTGAATAAGCAGCATAAAGAGGTGCAGCCACCAGACCTCCCTCCGAATCAAGGACTAGTGCCACCGATAACGCCTGCGGAAGTCCAGACTGCCATTCGCCGCATGAAGAACCGGAAAGCTGTCGGACCCGACGAAGTCCCCATCGAGGCTTGGAAGGCAATGGGCGCCCGTGGTGTGGGCATTCTAGCAAATCTTTATAACCGCGTACTCCTCACCGGCGAGATCCCGAGCCAGTGGAGGCTGAGCATCATCACGCCAGCCTTCAAAGGCAAGGGATCGGTGCAGGAGTGTGGTAGTTACCGCGGTATAAAGATAATGTCCCACACCATGAAGCTCTATGAGCGGATAATCGACTCCCGGATCCGACAGGAAAGTACACTCTCGGAGTGCCAGTACGGGTTCCGTCCCGGGCACGGGATCATGGACCCAGTGTTCGCCCTAAGGGTTGTGGCGGGGAAATACAGGGCGAAGAACACGCCCCTGCACTGCCTATTCTTAGACATGCAGAAGGCCTTCGACTGTGTTCCTCGCGAGGTGATCTGGTGGGCACTGCGGGCCAAGGGTGTCCCAGAGACTTACATTGACACCATCCGAGACATGTACTACGATTCCGGTTCCGTGGTTCGGACTGCTGTTGGCGACTCGAAAGCCTTCCCCATCACCGTCGGGGTACACCAAGGATCCGTCCTTAGTCCTTACCTGTTCAGCGTGGTATTAGATGTTTTGTCGGACAGCATTAGAAACTCACATGAGCAGCCTCCGTGGTTGCTCATGTATGCTGATGATATTGCGCTCATGGACGCGGACAGGAGCAGATTGGTGCGACGCGTGAAAGGATGGAAAGAAGCGCTTGAGAACGGCGGTCTGAAGCTAAATGTAGCGAAGACAGAATACTTAGCGTTAAACTCCACAGATCCCACACCCGTCCGCATAGGCGATGATTTGGTCGAGCGCACGGACCAGGTTAAGTACCTAGGATCTGTACTTCATGTGACCGGTGAGATCGACCACGACGTCAAGGCACGCATTGCTGCCGCGTGGGCCAAGTGGCGAGAAATGACTGGCGTGACCTGTGATCCTAAAATGCCAGTCAGGTTGAAGGGGCAGGTCTATAAGACGATCATTAGGCCTGTTCTCTTGTATGGGTGTGAGGCGTGGCCGCTGCTCGAGCGACACAAGCAAGAGCTGCGTGTCACGGAGATGAAAATGTTGCGGTGGATGTGCGGCGTTACGCGTAAAGATCGCGTACGGAACTCTCGCATCCGCGGCAGCCTCCATGTCCGTGACATCGCGGATAAAATGCAAGAGAGCCGCCTTCGCTGGTGCGGCCACGTCTTGCGGCAACCGCCAGGCTACGTGGGGAACAAATGCCTGGCAATGGTACCCCCGCCGGGTCCAGGTAAAAGGGGTAGGCCAAAGAAGTCCTGGCTTGACGTCGTGGAGGGTGATATGCGTGCAAATGGTCTCACTACCATGGACGCCCAAGATCGTGCGAAGTGGAGAAGGAGGAGCCGGAAGGCGGACCCTGAGCTCCGGGGTCATCTTGGCCACGGATGCAATCGGGAGAATACGTCTATATGCAGATGATGATGATGATGATTGTTTATATGAAATCAATTTTACTCAAAGGTCCATCCTTTGAGTAAAATTGCTTTATTTTGTTAATTCGGATATATAAACTTAGATTTCAAGGCTTCCTTTAAATTAATTTACAATTTTTGTTAGAGGGATTTAGTCCTTAAAATTGGCCCTCTCAATTGATGCCATAAAAATATGGCACGTTATTTTTTGGGATTTTAGTCGGTTCAATTACCGGTTCAAGTGAATTTTCTTAAACATTTGAACAGTTTTGTTTCTTTTTAAAAATAGGAGAATGTTTCCTTTGAGTGAAATTCGCTATTCCCACTATTTAGAGTAGGTACGTTCTTTTACCTCCAGGTAAGGTCGAAATCTTCCACTCTGTATAATTTATATCAGCAACCTGTATAATCTTTAATATCGTATAATCTTCCACCCTGTGTAATCTATATATATTTTTAGAGGAGGTAGGACACGACGGTATATCCGTCCAAATCGAGCAGTCCGACTGGGGAAGTACCTCCGCACTACAGAATTTTGTGGCCTAATAACCTCGTGTTGTGTTTCCGACGGTGAGTAGCGTAGCCAGAGCAGCTCACTGGAGAGATTTTGTACTGTCAATGGAAAAACCAAAGGCATTGTCCTACTTATCTTTTGTGCTGACGGCACAGAATCTCTGTTCTTACAGGGTCGTGTTACCTGAATCTAGTTTGTCATGCACCTTACCTGACCCATTTGCCTGATGCATGACCCATTGGGTAGTCCACACGAATAGGGTTATAGGGAGCCCTGACAACTGCTATACAATCTCCCTGAAGAGAACAGGCATTCAGAATCCATGGCCCAAACGTTTGAAATCCAAACTAGGATTTCAATAAACTATTTTTAATCATGCTAACTAGTAACTAAACGTGGGCCACATCACTATTACCTATATAATACGTTTACGTTACGTTTACCTATAACCTATGCTATGCTGAATAGCGTGATTCAGGAGTGAATTGACGTGATACCTGCCTGAAATTAGCCCTAAGTATGCCTACTGCGTTCGTTAAATGGCATGTCCATACTTTCAATCAGGTTAGTCCCATGGCATACATTCACACTGGCATTGCGTCCTGTCATACAGTGCAACCTTGATATAACGAGCCTCGTTATAACGAATTTCATGTGTCCACCTTGATACCCACTTTTACGAATTTTACTGAATTTAATTTTGATAATCAGCCTAAGGAAAAAAAATTGTTACCTACCTAATTTTTGTTACCTCTATATAACGAATTTTAGACCTACTGAACCTCAATATAACAAACCTCAGATTAACAAATTACTTGATATAACGAATATTTGTTATATTGAGGTTGCGATGTAATATAATAACTAAGCTTCATATTACAGAATGCATATAGTTGAAGAAAAGTAGTGGTAATGTATAAATAGGACCTTACCAACACCGGCGCCAGCAGACAAGCATACAGGTGGGTCGTGTGCTTGTCTGCCTAAGAGGTATAAATAAAAACCTTTGGAACCCAAGTCTACCTCGCACATTAGTCGGTGCACATGCTAGACAATGGACGACGCTCTGGTGCAGGCTTTCCGTTCGGGTAGGAATTTCAAACGGACGACGACGGTAGGGAAAAGCTGACATACCTACCGAACAAAAGCAATAAGCGGAGCCCACCTCCAAAGCTTAAACTTGTTTTTTTATACCACTTAGTTGGCAGACAAGCACACGGCCCACCTGATGGGAAGCGATCACCGTGGTCTATGGACGTATGCAACACCAGGGGGGCGTCACACTCGCGCTGCCGACCCTGAAGAAACCTTCTAATGCCCTTCTTGAAGAACCCCATATTATAGTCGCTGTAACTGTATGCAACTGAAAAATCGTTACGTTGATGATGATGGCATGGTCAGAAAATATGTTGGATGGGTGGTAGGCCCCAAAGAGGCCATCACAAAACCGTAGCCAGAAGTTAATTTGTTTAATTTCTAAGGTTCCGTACCTCAGAAAGAAAAACGGAAACATAATTGAATCTCTTCGCTGTCCGTCTGTACGTCTGTCTGTCAAATTGAACACCACATACTCTACTCAGCCCTGTCACGTCTTGAAACTGTGAAAAAATCAAACTTCTAAGTCAACACAATTAAAACATAATAATTATTGCGGTTAATAATCACATTTTGTACAGAACCCTCGGTGCGCGAGTCCAACTCCAACTCGCACTTGACCGGCTTATAAGTTAATACGTCACAGAGGTTGGAACAAGCACGTCCCATCATCGAACACATCATCACTTCCCTTCAGGTAAGATTGTTGTGAAATGCGAACCTGTTACTGGCGAGAGCGCTCTAAAAAAGCTACGAAAGGGATCCGGAGCTTTCTCTTTACGTTTGAGTATACCTATCAGCTATGTAATTACTGTCTGTAATTAGTCTACGTTAGCAAAATTTCGCCAAATATTAAAGCAGAGTTGACGAATTTATTAACTAAACGGGACGGACGTGCCGACCTGTTTGATGTTAATTTATTTAAACCACACAGCTTGGAGTTATATCAATTAGTTAACTAGTTATTACTCACCATGCTCAACTACGCCGCATTTTTATACATATTTTTTGTTTCGAACTTTCAGCATAATGTTATTTGAGCACAGTTTCATCGCATATCTATGTATTCCTAGGATATCTATCTATGTACCTAAGATAAAGAAGACAAACATACAAAGAAACATTTTTATACACTTACTAGCTGACCCGGCGAACTTCGTACCGCCATATTTTCTGATTCCGTTCCCGCTGCATATCTCTTAATTTATCAGTGTTTAAACCTTCCTCTTGAATCACTCTATCTATTAAAAAAACCGCTTCAAAATCCGTTGCGTAGTTTTGAAGATTTAAGCATACATAGGGACGGACAGACAGCGACAGCGACTTTGTTTTATAATATGTAGTGAAGTATAAACAAGATTATAGAAGAAGAACAAGATTATATCATCCTTTTCTTCCATTCATATGCTTTAAGCAACTGAGAACTAACTCTAGGCAGAGCCATCAGCCTGCCACTTGACTTTTATCCTTAGAGATTGGCATTATCCTTTTAATAGCTTTCACCTTATAAATTTAAACCTGAAAAAGTCACCATCCTTTTCATCATCATCATCACAGCGAGTCCCGGAGCGGCATCCAAACTCGTACTTTGAGTCACACTTTACACTTTAGGTATTTCTCCTGGACCAACGATATTGGTAAAGCTTAAATTTCAGGGTGAGCAATACCCGTCAATAGGATATGATCCCATTGACGGGTATTGCACTCCTTGAAATCTGGATAGCTGTAGCCTTTAGTATTGTGGTATGATAATCCATTGCGAAAGGTTTTTCAAGTATCAACCTCTATAGGGTAAAATACACAACTTTCTCGTGCGAAGCTTGAACGAGCTGCTATTTACGGTGAAGAAAATTAGGTTAGGTGGTCCATAGCATCGGTGAGTCGACATTTCTTTTTCAAAAAAAGCTTATTGCAGAACCGATTCTTTTCAAATTAAAAGAATTTTACACCAATCTTTTAATTACGAAAACACTCTTAATTTAAGGCAAGTCGTATAGCACTTATCTATAATTAAAATTCTGATCCAATTATCATCAATTTTGGATCAAACACTAATTGCAGCAACGTACACTAATTGAAACCTTCTGAAGTTGCGAAATGAGGGGATTTCTAATACCACTAAGGAATCAAAACATGTGGAAATAGTACAGACTGACATGGAATTTGGTATACCTAAATTATACATTCATGATAAATTCAACTGGTTTATCTGAAAATACAAAAATACAGGATAACCAGAAAAACTAATGAATGAAAGGTTGTGTTTTGTTTGCAAAGCGGTATTACGTAAGCACAGTCATACCGCATAACAAACACAGTCCCGCTTCATCTTCAATGACGTGTGTAAGATGGGCATATAGGCAAATGGGTAGGCTGAATTGACGTTATTGCCAACAGCCTCGATCGATATTCCACCTGTTTAGCTTGGCACCGACTTCAACAAAAGTCCTACGGGCATTTTTATTTTTTATGTTATAGTTATTTTTTTTTCATATCAGTGCATTTTAAATGAGATGAAACTTCTACCATGCCATGTTAAATTAAAGTTGAAAGGCTATTTTAGAAGCAAATAACGTAAATACGAGCTTACATTAGAAAACTTGCGAGACGCTGGAAACTAGAAGACCGTACGAGGACAGATCATTGAAATTACTGCTTTTCGATAGTTTATTATATATTATCTTTATATATATCTGCCATAATTCAAACGAAACAGTCATAACGTGTATAGTTATTTAGTCAAAATGTAGATCATTGTAGCATGTCTGCAACCATTGTTAAGTACATCTACCTTATAGGATTCACATAATATACCTCCCTAACTTAAACGAGACCTTCATGCTGTAGGTACATCACTAAGAAGTTCTGTTGTCAGTCTGAGTACCTACTACAAGTCTAAACAATTCCAACATGTCCTTCACAGTATCCAATTATTCATTGTTTTATTTTTTAAATAAAATAATAAACAATTTTGACCCCCACGGTCACGGCAGTCAAAAATCTCGGACACTCACAGAGCACCATGAGTCCATGACATGCCAAACCAAAATACTACTACTACTACTTGAAATCAAAAGACGGGATTAATTTTCCCTGTCCCCGGGTCGAACCGTTCCACCTATGCAGACTCCTACTAAATTTAGATCGACTCCATCCAATTACCTACTTTACAATTCTCTGTATGTCCTCAGTTTAATCTTCCTGTTCTAAGTAGATAATATGAGGGATTAAAGCAAGTCGCACGATTCTCGCAATCAGGTCCCTTGTCAGTGCCACTTGACAACAGAGCGTAATTACTGTCAACCTACCCTCACACCACCGATGCAGTTTTATGAAACAGCCATTATTTTCATTTAAGTGTCATAGAGTGAGAGTGACCCTCACCACAATTTTAATACGAAAAAATCTCATTCAAGTGACTTTTTGGTACTTACAGCGTAAGTAGAAAATGATTTAACACATCTCAAAGTTTACTCAGTTATCTATTTCTATATGAACCAAGAGCAAAGTATCCTGTTACTAAAAATAGATGTAACTATTCCCCCTGTAAGGCAAAGATCACGGGTTCGAGTCCCGCCTGAGGTCGATTCTCTTTTATCTTTCTAAATCCATTTAAATAGTTATCATAATAAATGCTTCAAAATTTCATTCAATAGATGTATTGGTTGTCTGAGCTAATTAAATAAAGAATATTAAAGAGCGGTTAAAATTACTATTGTATGTTGTTAATTTTTTATTGTTCATAGTAGGTACTTATTTGACATCCGTATGGTGTCGGAGAAAGAGTGCAAGCATCACTTCATCTCAGTGCGTTGGGTGTCGTAAGAGGCGAGTAATGGAAAAATACGCAGACGATATCACTACGAGAGAAGTAAAACTCGAAATAAAACCCGGTGGAAACAGTAGGTCCAAGCTTCCTTACATTAGGAGAGGCCTATATCCAGCAGTGAACTGCGGTAGGCTAATTGATTGATTGAAGTATTTGAAAATACATAATAACGAATGGCACTATATTTTTATATTCCATTCAAGTCCCCATAGGACTTTTTGAAATTTTAATAAAGGCATAATGAATTGATTGAACTGTCAAACACTACGTAAACAGTAGTGAATCTAGTAAAATTAACAGTTTAGTCACAGAACAGATAATAGTACCTGCTAGGTTTAGTACAAAAATTAAGTCACAGGTTTTAGAGTATGCCGGAATATGTAATGGGATGCAGAGACTGATGATGCTTATGCACATATTACACATGTTACATGTTGAATTCCCAATGTGGAAGGTGGAGGAGCGGATACTGTGGTGCACATATACAGCAAGGGGCTGCAACAGGCTAATCGATTGATTGAGGTTGATTAATAGTTACCTCCAGTCTGTTACCTACCAAGTAATCTATTTTATTGTCTTTCTGACTTACAACATTATATTTCACAAAAACTTTATATTTCATTCTGTGACTTAAGAAAATAAAAGTTTGTTCTTTTCCTTCCCCTTGCTCTTCATAAAATGGACCTCAGATGATGTGAGCATTCGGATTCGTGGGACATAGTGATCATTTTCCTGTATAATTGCTACTTTATACCTGTTTACATACCACATTACCCCAACGGAACAATTCGTGAATGTATGGGTTATTCTCGATTCCCCTGAAAATTTATCAGCTTTGTATCATCAGCTTTATAATAGCGTTTTATCAAGGTGGTACAGTCAATGAGGAAACGTACACCATGATGTACACGGCCACGTGAAGTTGGGGTAGGTTGCATTTACTACGATCCTGGCATACGCTTTCCGCTGAATTATTAATTTTGAACTCTAACAATATTTGACTTATGATCTCAAAGTACTGGCAAAACTTTGCTTTCCTTACTCTTATTACATTTATTTGCAAATGAAAAGTACAATCAGGCGCTATCAAAGCGCACAATGTACGCAAATAGCCCCCCAAATGCTAAATAGTCGTTTGTCGATAAAATATTCCGGGTAGTCTGTGTAATTCGGCGTCCCGTCGGCAGGGCGGAGGCTCCAATTATCTGCCTTTCATCGAGATATCCGAGAGCTGCTTCCGGAAGCGAGCGCACTTTTTAATTCGACACTTGCGATTTTCCGTTCGTCCACGTCGATGCCGGAAGGATCTGTTCTCTTGTTATGCAGAATCTGAAATTATGGGAGAGATCGGTATGTTTTATTTAGGTTAGCTGATGTCGTGAGAAATCGTTTTGTAGTTATAAATATTGCGGAGGTAAAGTAAGCTAGGTAACCACAGTTTGGTTGTACTGTATGTATTCCGCGTCAATATAGCAATGTAGCAATACAGGAACGCCTTACATACTAAATAACATTTCTTATATTAGGGTTTTCCACTATTTGGGAGCGGCGTGTTTTGCTGACTTTCTCTATACTTGTTATGGCAGAGGTTGTTATTGCCTAACTTAGAACATTATTATTTATGCATTCTAATTTCCTTATAGAAACCACGTTCCTGCCTACCATAATCTCTATTTTAGTGCTTAGTTCTATATTAATACACTCTCTACTTAGCCACAAATAGTATTTAAAAAATACTTTTATCTTCTTTAATTTTATTACTCAAGTTCTGATTTTAGAATTAATATAGTTAGTTGGAAAAATTCCCTAATTTTTTTAGTAAATCGGTTTATTACTAAAAAATTGAGGGAGTTTTTCTACTCTCTTCTTATATAATTAATTTATTCTTATTGGTTAGCTACATACGCTAGTACTATTATCTGTTCTGTGATTATAGTGTGCGTCGTGGCCTGCTGAACGTTTCACGGCGTTCTTAACAGGTTTAAATGTCTGCGTTCCTATTGGCTGGCGGCGTCAGTGTGGCGTGCGACGTACCACGACGTCCCATATCTGATTTTATAATTTTTTTTCGACACGCATGGTTTATGAATACATTAACTACTTATGTTTTCGTTACAGCATTATACTTGATACATGCTTAGGTAATAAATACAGTCAATTTAAACTTAATATCTGTTATTTCATTTATTGTGTTACGTGTCTTTCTATAATTTTATATTATCTGAATTAATCTCGTGATAAATTAATGTATATATTAAAGCTATGCTAGGGATGTTATTATGCTAAATATTTTTCTTAGCCCAATTCTTGTGTAAGACTAAATGGCGAAGGTGGAAGAAATTGCGACACAGGTAGTCTTAATAACATACATCCTCGCACGTGTGTAGTTATGTGACTGACCCGATCTGATGATCTCTGTATGCATCTGATAAGGTTCCTGGATGGTTGTACTGTATTGTATATTATCATTTATCATGTATAAATGGGTTCCTACATTTATATAGGTAAACTATATCACAAATTCTAGTCTTCTAGCCAGGACACAGGACAAGACAAGCCAGGAAAGTGCAGACGGCACAGAATCTCTCTATTCTTACAGGATCGGCAGCATGAGTGTGACTCCCCCGGTTTTGCACTCGCCCATAGGCCACGGTAACCTCTTACTGAGTGCCGTGAGCTTGTCTGCGACCTAAGTAGTATAAAAAAAGGAGGTGACACTCCAACCAAGTTTCGCCTACGTCGAGAATGAGGATTAGACTCTGGTGCAAACTTTACTCAAGACGTTTGGAGAACAGATGGCAGTCGCGTCCGTAAAAGTCAAAATAAGTTACATCAGGAAAAATAAGCGTTGGAAAGCGGACCCCGAGTTCTTTGGATGCAACCGGAACTAATAATAATGATTTTAATTATTTCCACAGCAAAATAAAAATAAAAATTGGAATATTTTAGTTTAGTTAAAAATAGTTTTCAACACACTTGCTTATAAACAGGCTTTCATTTCACCGCAATTAAGCACAGAATGACACCTATTATAAAACTATGACTTTTTCATTATTATTATTCACAAGTGAGTTATAGACTTGTTTTTTTTTAATTTCATTGATTAAGTTGCTTTGTTCTTTAAAAAGTTTCGATACAAAAAGATCGTGTCCAATAGTACAAACGAATTAATATTATTTGCTTGCTCATTTCATGCAACTTCCTATTTTAAAAGATAATTTCAACTTGTAATACGTGTTTAATAAACAAAACTTTCACTAAAATGTATTTTTTTTCTCTGTGAGTATTTACAGAGAAAAAAAAAATCATACTTAATTCAAATAAGTAAGTAGAAGACAAGGCAGAATGGTGATAGCACCTTAGCCTGTTCCGAAAGGAACAAATAAAAAAAATGTAAGTTGCGCGCGCATATGACAACAAATAGAATTTTACTATTGTGTTTTGATTGTGTTATGTAGTATTTATAGTATTATTTTATTCGCAAGTGTGTACACGCTTGTACCATAATGTACTATTTTTTTTAATATTACTCTATTTGCGTAAACTTTCGACAGTGCCACTAATAGGTAAAATACGTTTTGCAGCAATGCTAGTTACCTATCGCTTGCATTCGGAGTGTGAACTCCGTCTTGCGGCTCTGCGAGAGATGAGTTGCGTCATTGTCGGAGCACGCCACGCCATGAGGCAAATTACCGTAGCCAGCCGCATTTAGGATCGTACGTACATTGCATACGCAGTTTATTTCGACATGGAGGTTGAGTATCTAAAAATAGCACAAAAATCTGTTTTGAACAAAAACGCGATTCAGTTATAAACTATAAAAATCGATGGCTATTATTTGATATGGAACCCAGTTTCATGAGAATACGATACATTGTGCAGTGAACTGTGGAACAAATCTCGTAAATACTTGCACGCTATCCGTCTATTTTTAAAATTACGTCTGTTATTTCTTTGTAACTAAGATATACTTCAAGGACACCGGAGAGGTAAGCGTCGTCAGGGGATGGGTCATGACATCCTTGCACAGATCCGCTCGGAACCATCATCATAATCATCTTCGTCATCATCTTCATCATTATCATTCATCTCCTACTCCTCAATTTCTTTAGGCGTCCCGATCCCAGCAGGAATACGTTGTCGTCTTCCTCGACAGCATTATACGTCATTTAGCTCGTGTACTGACTTGCAGGTGAGTTTAACTTAGGCTCCGAAGTTCTTGGTGTGCCCACATCCAAAGGTCCACCCCAAGAGGTCTACTGGGTATGATTTGTTGTTCTAGAACTATTTTGAATGTTGAGAATACTGTGAGATATGTCAACACGGCCAGCTTATAAACCGGATTGGCAGTATTCCCTCCCGTTCCTATTCTCTAACTTACGGGGACATTCCTCTAATAACAATCGACAATGTTCATTAGATGGGAGAGCTATGCTCCTCCCTGCGAGAACGAACTGACTTTTGAGGCTGCGAGTCTCTGCTTGGGGTCCGCTTACTACTTCTCCTCCTATTGGTATGGCTATGGTAGTCGCTCCCACACTAACTATACAGCATTTATGAAAGCGATAACGATAGGCGTTCCGTCAATTAGCAGGTATAGGTACCGCCTTGCCGATGTTATTGGATTGGACCCCAAAAATCGTGGCATAGGCATAGTCAATTTGACGTGTCCAATATAAAAAAAAGCTTAACTAACCCTTATAGTATGGTTTCTAGAATATAATAGAAGTAAAATAAAAGAAAAGACAAGCTTAAAAGAAAGGAAAATGTTCGTAAACACTTCCATTTATAAAATGTATTTAACTTAAAATTGGTTATACTATCCAAATCCTACCTGGGTTTACATGATTAATGTATTGCATTTGTGTAAACTGTAACAATAATTATTAAATAAAGAAAATAATAAATAATAGAATAAATAAATTTAGCTACATCCAGACTAAATTCTATTATCTAGGATAAATTCATTCATGTAAATACCTATTTACATTAAGCGGGAATTGAACCCGTCACGTTGAAGTCCGATGTAGCAGTTGACTGCTCTACGGCCACGCCACGCCAGTCAGTAGTGAGATGACAAGAATGGCTTCATCAGCTGCACTCAAGATCAATATCTACCCTCGCGTTGCGGTTACCTTCCCCCAATAATGGATCTAATTGGACTAATTTGTACACAGTTCTTATCTGCAGGTGTCTAGTTATTTGTCTATTGTGACATAAATAAATGATTGCAACAACAAATAACTAAATTGAGGGCCACTGACAATATTGATGATGATGATGTTTTGAACAGATTGACCCAGTTGAATTAGCATTATTTCAAATCAGGTGAAAAAGTGCCCAAGCAGTTTTTGAGTAGTAATTAAATATTGCTCAGGACATACATCTTGGACCTAAAATGTACTCAAAATGTGTTCTATTCGCGCCACGCACACTGCGCGCACTGCGGTGGATGAGCTTAAATTCACCAAGCATAGATTAATACAAAACAATTCGCGAGCGCCAAGGCCTCGTTGGTCTCGCAATTTAAAAGGTGTGATTCCGTAGCCGACCTCATACGACTTCGACGATTCGATTCGATTAATTGCGGCTTCTCGATGGTCCCCTTTATCCGTATCGGAGTTTAATAAGTAATGGGTACGCTGCATGCGTCTGTCGTTGTCGTATGCGGTCGACTTCGGAATCACACCTCGAATTAGTCTTATCGGATAAAATTAAATACTGCACAATATTTTTAGCCTTGTCTGAATGGAATAAGGTTGATATTTAACTAACACTCAAAAAAAGCTCGTGCATTTTTCTGCCTGATCTGAATTGACCCAAGATTCACGAAGGCCATAATATTATTGTAAGTCGTTAGAGCACTGACTCCCAAAATACAAGCATCTGTTTAGTTTGGGAACCAGCGTAGTACCTACTTAAGTGCGAATATCAAAATATGCCTTAGTAAGCAAAAATTAACGTAAAAAAGGCGAATGGGCGTTTCGTCCCATATGGTGTAACACTTTTTGACCTATATCAAATGAAAGGTCTCAATGAGCGTATTATTTTTTTGTATGGACATAAATCTGTATTTCGTGCAGGGTAAAAGTTGTGGGGGTTTCAGTTACTAAGAAAGTATTTAATTTATTTTAAATAATTAGTGTTTTTATGACAAAATACTTATTTATTTATGCTATTTTTACCCGACTATGTTAAAGCCAAAGGAGGATTATGATTTTGACAGGCTATGTATGTATGTATGAACTATGTATGTATATTCACTAATTCCCTCATAGCTCTTCAACTACTAATTAGAACTGGACAAGTAAGGTATTGTTAGACGTGTCTTGATCGTCCACTTATTATAGGCTATATAATGTGTCACTGAATTTAATGTGGCGCCCTCTAGCGGTCATAAAGTACTGCGTTAAAAAATAAAATTGAGGTAAATATACCGTGTTTGATATCAAATTAAAGGCCTTAATTAGTACATTTCAAATATGTATAAATTATTGGGATTTTTTAATGAAAGGACATCACCCATTTTAGTCCAAAATTGAAAGTGCCGGCCAAAGAAAATAAATACGATATTCCGTTAGAACTTGTCCTCGTTAGCATTTTCTATTACCACGTCAAAGTTGAGGGACCACTGCGCTTGGTTTTATTTGAATTTAAAAATCTTGGAAACATACATTTTTTATGATACGAATTATTAAAAATAAATGAAAAACTTTATTCTATATTGGAACAATAGTTAATAAAAGCAATAAAAAATAACCCCATATTGCACATCGTTGTATTTCGTCCATTTATTTAGGTCCATAATGGAAAGTGCTAGCCAAAGTACCTATACAAATATGAAATTCCGTTAGAGCTTGTCCTCGTTAGCATTTTTTACTATGGCGTCAAAGCTGAGGGACCACTGCTCTCAGTTTTATTTGAGTTCAAATATCTTGGAACCATACATTTTTATGATATGAATGATTAAAAACGAATAAAAATCATTGTTCTATATTGGAAGAATAGTCAATAAAATCAATAATAAATAAACCCCATTCTGCACACCGTTGTTTTTCACCCATTTATTTAGGTCCAAAATTGAAAGTGCCGGCCAAAGAATACGAGTATGATATTCTGTTAGAGCTTGTCCTCATTAGCATTTTTTATTATGGCGTCAAAGCTGAGGGTCCACTGCCCGACTAACGGAATGTCATATTTGTATTCTTTGGCCGCTACTTATTTTCAATTTAGCACCTAAATAAATAGACGAAAAACAACGGTGTGCAGTATGGGGTTTATTTTTTATTAGTTTTATTAACTATTCTTCCAATGTAGCACGACATTTTTTATCCATTTTCAATAGTTTGTGTCATAAAAAATGTATGTTTTCAAGATTTTCGAACTCAAATAAAACCGAAGGAAGTGGTCCCTCAACTTTGACGCCCCAATAAGAACAAGTTCTAACGAAATATCGTATTTGGCCAGCACTTTCAATTTTGGACCAAAAATGTATGCAGCGTGAATAATGTTCTTTTGAAGCATTTATTATGCTAACTATTCAAATCGATTTAGAAAGAGAAAATTAAAATATTGGTTTCTGCTTTTAATTTTTTTTGTTTCATGCTTTTTATATACCTATAATAATAGCAGGTTTTATGGAAATCGTTTCAGCGGTTGCCACCGCTGAACCGATTTCCATAAAACCTGCTGTATCGTGATGTATAAATTATGACCTTTCATTTGATACCCAATACGGGTATATTTGAAAATAGATTAGATTTTGGATTGATTTTCATTCCTCATAATATATTTCAAATGGTTGAACCGATTTTTATGAAACATAGCTAAGAATACTCTCGACTAAACCATCTTTCGATCAAAAGAAACAGAATTGAATTCGGTTCAGCCGTTTGGGAGCTACGATGCTACAGACAGACTGACACACACGCACACACATACACACACACACACACACTCACACGTCAAACTTATAACACCCCTCTTTTTTTGTTAAAAATATGTGATCGGTACAACCATGAACCATGTCAACCAGTAGGTGAATTAACCCTAGTTGAGTCAACCGTAGTTGTAATGACCGTCGGCGAAATGATACAAAACCGTAGAACTATACTGCAAAGCCTAATTGCACAAAAAATATTTTTTACTTACACCCTTATAACTTTGGACCTGCACGAATTTCTGATAAAAATCTTTCATTTTTACACATAAATAGACTAAATGAACATGTTTACACTAGTCGCAACTTGTTACAAGGGTTGGGACGCAGCTCATACAAAAGTGCCCGTTCTCCTTTCTCTCAGAAATCGTTGGGGGGGGTGAGTAACAGTCTAAATTCTGGTTTTCAGTATTCGCACCATAGTGCGTTATCTTTAATTTAAGGATTTTTTTCTATAGACTGCCAGCGATATACCCACCGAAAAAAAAATTGCCACTTATATTTTGCCCCGGTTTCCCAGTAGCAAGTAACACCTGGCTTTCGATTTTACACAATGAAACGGTGTAGATGCGGTTAAGATCGCCATGATTCTGAATCACTACATATTATAAAACAAAGTCGCTGTCGCTGTCTGTCCGTCCCTATGTATGCTTTAATCTTCAAAACTATGCAACGGATTTTGAAGCGGTTTTTTTAATAGATAGAGTGATTCAAGAGGAAGGTTTATATGTATAATACATGTATAATATTGTAGAGAAACACTGAGAAATTTAGAGATAATACCACGCGGGCGGAAAATATGGCGGTACGAAGTTCGCTGGGTCAGCTAGTACACAATAAACTACAACAACATTTACTTTTATTTTATGTACTAGCTGACCCCGCGAACTTCGTACTGCCTAATTTGACTATGTCAGTATACATACGATAGGTACTAACGTCACTCAATTGTTTTGCCTTCTCGGATCCTCTCCACTAACACTTAACATCGGTCGTTCACATTACTAGGATTGACTAATGACGAAGGAACTCCGAACTCAGTTCCTCCGTGATCATGGTGCTTGCAACAGCGTCGAAATATTGGAAACTCCAAACAATACATGATCCTATATTCTACAATACGCTGGCCAAAAAATTACCACTTGCACTGCTGCGTTTTTGAATCTTTGGGTTACGAATAATTACGAATAACTATTCTTTTAGTGGAATTAGTGCTGTCGTGAACTTTCTGAACTACGGATTTCGCTCCTCTACGTAGCGTAGCTACGACTACGTACGGAATTAACATTTTATTTTATGCAAAGAATGAGATATCTCAAAATTCCATATATTATTTTATTTATTTTTAAAAGAAATACCTATACGAAATATTCAAAAGTAGGTATCTAACACCATCTTACTGCTTTAATCATTTAACTGCCCATCGTTTTCATAGTCTCCTGACAGACTTCATGTCCTCTGTTTGTGACTATTGGTGCCCCACTCGCTTCAACCCTCACATACGCCATTCGCTTCTTCCATTTTCTTAATTATTGTTTTAATTCAAGCTCACCGCGGTTGTGGGTAGGTACTGCTGATCTGGCATTTCCTTGTAACATCCTCGCCGAACTTTAATATAAATTAATAATATACACATTCTAATTCGATTTTTTCTTTCCAGTTATCCGTTCAAAACATGTAAAAGAAAGGGTGCGAACAATTGAACAAGTGTAGCGTTCGGCGACGCAAACAAAGCGACCGTTTGTCGCCGAGATTACTCCCCCAACGGAACAAACAATGTTCCTGCGACGTTTACATCTAAATAAAGCAGTATTCAATTATAACGCGTGTTGTATCAATATTTGTGGAATAAAAGTGTAGAGGGCGGCCTGATACGGGCCTCTAGGGAGCTCCCGTACACGATATGTTTTGACTGTTGTAGCTCGTCCCCATAACACGATATTACACCTTTACGGTGGAACATAAAATTAAATATACGACGACCCATTGATCTTACTTTAAAATGTTATCTCAATAATCTCGCGATGACCAAATTGTACCACATTGTAGTCTTAGGTTAGTATTCTACGTAATCTAGAACAGTACTCAATTCGGACCGAGTGTGGTTCTAGAATAAGGGCCTTAGTCCTGAATCTAGATTTATCTGAGGACAGATTGTATAGATAGGCAGATTGACAGATTTGACAGATTATCTATACAATCTGTCCTCAGACAAATCGATATTCACAACTGAGTGCCATCCCCCGTGGCACCCAAACGCATACAAAAAAATCATTCAAATCGGTCCAACCGTTTAGGAAGAGTTCATTGACATTCACACGTACACTAGAATTATAATATATATACATATAAAGACTAGACTTCAAACCACCCACTTCCTGCTAAGGCCTGGTGGAAACGGCATGGCCAGACATCGGTTACTCACGCAGCCTGGCGATCGCTGCAAAACGTGGGCGCATCAGCATCTACGAAGGCAGTTCACCCGGATTTTATCTATGTTACACTATGTATCGCCCCAGGAATCACACTTCGCTATCGTCTAAAATAAGCTTAGTTGCGGTTTTTCCTACCCTTTAAACCCAACCGGCATTTAGGGATCAATAATGACTAATGACATTAGTCACCTCTTTGTACCTTGATGTCGCAAACGATGTCACCAATCACGTGAAGAGCATTTTATACATTTCTAAGCCACTTATTTCAAGGGTTCCATCTAACTTTCATCATACACATACTTTAAACTTTTTAGCAACAATATTGTCATCTCTTCTCATGACAGATGGAGACAGTCCATCTACCATGACAACGGCTCACTTTGCTTAATAAAAGCAATATTTTTTTTACCTAACGCGGGATTTATAATAAATTATACACTACGTTACGTCTAGGTTTAATTTTTTTTAACCGATTACACCCCCACTCCATCACGATGTTGTCTGGGTCCGCCTCTAAGGCGGGCTTAAAACAACGATAAAAAATGTAGTCACGTGCATCTCCGCACATATTGGTTATGTAATAATACGAATCTTTTAATAACCTATCCAGGTGAATCAATTCGATTATGCAGTACAATAGAAACCCATACCTAGCGTTTGCCTGTCGCACCGACCTCGCCATGGGATAGAGTGGCATCGCGGAACCCAAGCCTATTCACTAGTCACTACAAGGATTATTTAGAACTTAACCACTCACTAGAAGCTTTCACTGAGCTACTTTATCATAATAAATACCTAATACACGTTGGCCCAAGAAAATTTCGAAAGAATACCTGATTGTACCGCAACGCTTTCGAACCCACTAAGGGTTCGATTTATTGTACCATGTCAATAGCCTGAATGCAAGTGTGAAATTGTTAGTACGTATATAGATTTTCGAGTAACTGACATTGTACAAAATATTAAAATTAATCTAGAACCACATGCTGTGAAAAAATGCATTATGTATAATGAAACTTTATGAATCACTCTCTTGCCTAAGATCTTCCTCGTATCATGCAAATCCTGCAAGTTTAATATAAATGAGTATATCCTTAAAAAAAAATTGAAAATTACTGATACTATTAACTATGATATATGGTGATACATAATATCCAAACTTTAACAACAAAAAGAGTTGATAAAGAAATATGTCCATCGATGTTGTATTTGTATCCCTACACTATGTATTTGCAATAATATACCGCTGGCGTTGCGTGAATAATAAAAGATACCCACCTCGCGTTTACTAGAGTGGGTTACTTACAACATATGACCACTCAGTAGAAGCCTTCACTCAGCTCAATGAGTTTCATCTTATTAAATAGATACCTAATTTATACAATGCCAAGACTTTGCCTTTAGCTTACCATCAGGCGAGGCGAAGTCAAATTGACAAAAACCTATAGGTTAAACCGGAGCAAGCAAAGGATCAAGCATAGGGCCCTGATCAACTGTTTACAAATGTTGAAAAATCTAGGGGCTCCTACTGCCGTCAGCAGTTTCAGGCAACAGAAACTGTAGGTAGTTGCAGGCAGGATTTTCAATATTTTTAATCATAAATAAATAATTGAATTTTATAATTTTATATTCGTCTCTTTAACGACCTTTATTTGATACCCATAATGACCCCTTCTGGCTGGTCTATTCCTGGACACCTAGGCGTAACCTCGGAAAGAAAAGCCCCAGGACCCTCGTCAAACTATTTCTTCTTGACAGTGGATGGCCTCGCTGTAATGCGCGAGGGCCTTGGTCCTCCTGTCAGGCCTGCTTCTGCTAGGATCACGAGCAGTCTTATAATGTTGCCTTCAGACCAACGATCATGATAGCTTGAGCTTGTTAATCTTTAGGGATTACTTTCCAATATAGATAAGACTGTAGATAGGAAATTTAGACATAAATAAAATTGGTTCGGCAATTCCGCAGTAGGAAAAAATAAATATTGTTGTCGTTACGTAGGTATTTATTTCAGAGGGCGTGTGACTGTATGTTACGATGTCGGGGTGTCAGTAGCTGGATGTTAGCTTTTGTAATAAATTAAATAATATGTATGTGACGGTCGCTTACCATATAACGTAGGAAATCTTTTCAGTTGTGTGCAGAAGTATCTATGTATGTTTATCCGTATTCTAGAACCCATAACACAAGCTAGTTAAGCTATGCTTACTTTGGGTCAAGATAGCGTTGTGTAGAATGTCCTACTATTTTTAAAATAAAAAAACAATATTTATGGGTATGCTTAAATGTTTTAGGCTAGTAGTCGTAGAAAAAAGTACAGAATACTAAGTAAATGAAAAACGGCACACGAATCCAACGAGTGTTTCTATGAAAGAAGATGCATCTGAAGTGTGTAAAGTCGGAGGCAGATAACGAGCTCTGGTCTCTGCCTATGCTCTCCGGAGACAAAAAGGCGTGAGTATACTTATGTTTTTGCTTTGAAATATATTTTTGCGAATATTGTCCTGTTTCGTGGGGAGAGGTTTGATTCAGGATAGACTAGATACGGTGAGTGCATCAAATAATATATTTTTGTCCCTTCTAAAAGACCTTCGGTGAAATGCCAGAATCGTAGCAAGTGGAAACGTGTGACCTCCACCTGCCTCGTTCTGCCACCGTCGTATTCTACTCTAAAGCCGACGTCTTACCGAGCGTCTCAGCAGCACCCAAAGCTTACACTTTATGCCAGTGGTCCGCTTACCCATTTGACTTTTACGAGAGCATCAGAGTGAAAAACCTGTGCCACCCTTATCTATTAATCTACGGGTGTATCAGCTGGCTGATAAGGTTGACTTCGGCACCAAAGATCTTGGTGACCCACTTATTTTCTCCATTAGGCACACTAAATAGGTTCATTAATCTCATTTCGTAAAAGGTGATATCTCAATTTTGTTGAACGAATTTGAACTGCTGAAAACTAGCGTACATCTGCGACTTTATCGACCGCGATCGGCATGTAGTGTTACAAAGTCAAAGGTTAATGACATGTTATTTGGGTTGACGACACCGAAAATACACATCCAAGGTTAAGGAGCAGAAAATAGAACAAGGATATTCGTTAGAAGTTATAAGAAATTGTCTCAAATTGCTCCATTAGGTACCTGCTGAGATAATATTGTGTGTTTCCTCAGGGTCGGTATCAAATAATATCTGCACTAATTTCCGTCTGGGATTCGTCTGCCCCCTGCCCTGCAGACTTTTTTTGAACTTCAAAATATAGCAATTTATAAATAGCACTTGAATATCATAATACATAGCTTTTGTTTGGAAATAGTTATTTGTTATACAAGAGTGCAAAGTTGCTTTTTAACCGCGTGCTCATTTTTGATGACCGAGCAAGCGAAAGATTCTAAATTTGAATCACGAGCGTAGCGAGTGATTCACAAATTAGAATCTTGAGCGTTAGCGAGGGAATCAAAAGAGCACAAGGTGAAAAATCTTTGCACTCGAGTGCAACACGTAACTTTTCATCCCACCTCAGCGAGGAAATAATGAAATGCTTCTCCTTCCTAGCGTTAATTCCCAGTCAGCATCCGAAGCTTTCACCTCGGAGTCCGGGGTCCGCTTTACCAGTCTTAACTGCGGATTTGGCTGGACCTCGATATTTGCCGTGAAGCGACTGCCATCTGACCTCCACAACCCAATGATGACATTAGGCGATATCGAAGCATTGCAGCCAGACCGTTGTTGTTGAACTTTTTAGGGCTCCAACTACCCGTAACGACTGCCATAGATGTTCGTATGGCATCCGTGACCGACGGCTTAACGTGCTCTCCAAGGCACGACCAGACCAATGCAAATACCCATTTTCATGCTTAAAAAATATTTGCACTGAGCGGGGATCGAACCCGTGCCTCCTGCGTAGCGGCCGCGTTCAATACCACTACGCCATGGAGGCTGTATAATATGTGTATTAATACTAGTAATAAAATACAACAAAATAAAAATTCAACCACAATGTCAACAATATGACGTGAAAAAAATTGATGCGCGCAAAGCAAATTAAAAAAAAAGTACACCAAGGAGGTTACGAGTCTGAGTTTTTCATGAATTAAAAAAAAGTTGTATGATAAATTCGGCACCATAGAGGTAGAAGTAAATAGGTTTAATGATGTTTTGAGTCCACAAACCTAGTACACACGATGTTCTAAATTCAAATTTACTTTACCTCTCTAGAGGATAAAAACGACTTTTACGCTCAGTTATGGAAGAGCAAAAATAGTCTTTCCGAGATGGTGGGATGAAATAGTAGATTACACAACAAGTGAAAAAAAGGTGAATTCCTTTCGAGGCACCAAGTTGTATCCCGAGAGGAGTGAAGGTTTCTCCGGTAGAATCCCGAGCGTAGCGAGGGGTTCTAGAGAGAAACCTGAGTGGATCGAGGGATAGGTACAAGAGCCGAGATGAATTCTTTTTTCACGTGTTAGGTACTCAACTTTTCACCATTGACTACGAGAAAACGATTACTCTGTGATTATGAATTACATTTTGTTATGGATAGTACACAAAAGAAGCAGCAAATTATCAGTAAAAGCTACCGCTTTAGCGCTTTTTCGAGAATATGAGTTTCATTTTCATCACTAGATGAAGTCATTTTATGATTATGAGACAAACAAACTTTTACAAGGAAAATTACACAGAAAATGGCGGCATTTTTTTTTTCTTAATTTAAACTGAGCCACATTCCATCCAGCCAGTGATTACATTTAACTAGGTGGCTTTTAGTACGTTTTTATAGTGAGAGTGTGCAACCTCTTTGCATGTTTCACTAGAATCCGTACATTCGCGCATGTTCCAAATTCAAATTTTTTTATTCACTCGGTGAAACAAAGAGCGTTTTATTCACTGTTTTTGATGAATCACGGGCCCTTTTTCGAGTGTCAATGGTGAAAAATAATTTTCTATATCAGATCAGTAGTTTCAAAGATTGTAACGAACATTTAATCTTTATTTTACAACTAGCGAAAATTAATCTTTATTACTCTACTTAGAGTAATAAAGATTAATTTACCTGTTTACCTGTTCAAAAACATGGCTAGCTGGGCTCTTCATATTAATACCACCTTTCATTTTCCTATCCATAACAACACGTAGAGAGTCGATGTGTTCCACATAAACTGGGAAAGCCTAAAGCCAGCGCCCGAGCTCGTCCGTTACACAGCAGTATACTTACCAAAGTGCATATTACATTAGTTAGGACCCCGAGGATCATGGTAGTATCACTCAATACGTCCTACAAAACTGAAAATTCTATCACGTGTTCAATGAGTAATTCATTCGATTTGTTAATGTGAGGACAGGCGAGGCTTACATTTGCGAAAAAAACAATCGCGACACCTTATTCCACAAAGGGTTTACAATTCCATCTCATCTACACAAAAAGATTGAAAAGAGGAAAAGACTATCACACATCAGCTAAAATAAAAGTGTCAGCTCTGCACTTTCGAGCGATTTCGGTGCATCACCGAACAGCGGCGTCGACATTTGGCGCGTCAAATTGCACCGTTTGATCAGCCCTTTGTGCGCCTTAAGACTATTAGTACAACTAGATTACACGGGAGGCGCGCGCGCACCCGACCAGAGCAATGCGATTAGAACGCCACCGACGCACCCTCCCCTCGCACCCCGCTCCTCGCCATGCTTCCCTTCAACCCCGAGTCGCTACAACCCCTATTTTTTGATGTCTAACTGGATTTATTCGACCAAAGTCCGATTGCAGAGCGCTAAAATGTTAGATGTACAATTCGAAATTTTGAGAAAACTGGCATTTTGTTGTGGTTTTCGTCCATTATGTTATGCCAAGTGTGGTAAATGAAGATGGTCATGTAGATTGCTAAAAGCTTTCTGTTACATAGGTACTAAATTTTATTTATCATTTTTAGCTGACAGTTTTCATTTGTCTCGTCGCATACTTACCCTATAATCTAGTCAAAATAAAGATTTGAGCTTACATAAGTTCTCATAGATCTGAAAATTGGTGGGGGTGTTAAATATACCACAATGAAAGAAATATAAAAAGTTCCCATCTGGGCATTTTTTTTTTTACACGACCATACTCTAAATGAGCATGTCCCAGAAGTTTACCATTAATTTTTATGTAGAAATGAAAGAAAATTTATAATGACGTGTCGATGGTAAAAATATTTAACATTTAATGTATCCGAAATACATCAAATTATGTGAATAACTAATTGATAAATAAAAAATAATTCAGAATATAATTTTGAATACCCTTGATTTTACTATGTCCCACATTGACCAGCTTAGTTTCGAGTTAAGTTTATTCGTGAATTTCCTCCAGTGGTAAGGGTAAAGAAGAATGAATTGTATCGAAATATGATAATATTATCAGAATTAAACATAAAATAACACTACTTTAATAATAAAAAACTATCTTTCGTAACATTATATTATGTCCCACGATTTCGGGCGTGCATGGAATTACACTTTGTAACCGTAATTTGATGGACTTTGTCGCCAAAAAATATACCACTGAATACAAATTTCTTTCCTGGCAATAATACTTCAGACTTCCCCATTTAATGAAGCAGTCATAGAATGACCATTTTGACGCATTTCGAGTTGAAACTTGTTGAGCGTTACCATGCCGGATTTTTCATCCACTTTGTAATTGTGATTTTTACTGTTAAGTTTGGTTTTTTGTTTATAGAAATATAATAATGATAAACTACAAACGCTTTATAAGCTATTAAAATAGTTGTTTTTGTGTTTCATATTTATTAAAGTTGATTAACAAGCAATCTTAGGTCGGCGATTGGAGATGCGTTACTTCCATTTCGTTTGGTTACATATAACGTGGAATAAAAAAGTTACAAAATGGAAACATAAAGGCGAGTACAAATGCATGCAGGCATGTGTTTATCTTTTTAGTGGATATATGATGATATCTTGGAACAATAATTATTTTAGTACAATAATTGTTGTCGGTTACTTGACTTGTGTCTCGGCATAAAAATGTACTTGGGGCTCTTATTATGTTCTTCAATTAATTTATAATTGTTGCAAAGTGTTGGTATTTTAAGGTGCTTTTATTTAACTTGCAATGTTCATGTAAATTTGCTGAAGTCTTGCAAGTCATTTTTCGACCACTTCTGATTATCCGATTGAGTTGCAATTTTGCATGCCACGTGACTATACAATATTATGATAACATGGAGCTGATCTGATGCTGGAGGAGGAAGGTAGCCATAGGAACTACTCAATAAAACGACACAACCCCATCGAGTTTGGGAACGTTTGAATGGTATTAACAAGTACTATGATCCTGTATGGTAACCAGGGTCTAATGCTAGAGCTGGAAGATGGCTTGGGCTTGTTTGATTCGTCTTCACGAGTACTTAGGTGCTAGATTCGCATCTGTGTGGTGCCTGTTCTCTCATTATCTTCAGGGTAAACTAAGCTTTACCTTTTCGATTTTGTAACTGAACCCTTCCATTTTGTAATTGTCCTATGTTTTACTGTTACCATTTCTTTAAATTTTACTAATTTTGAAAGTGAATACCTTATTTTATTTTACTTTGCGTTGAATTATAAAAAAAGAGTAAATCATAAAAAAATAATCAACATCATTAGATGGTTGTTACACAATATAAATCGAAAGTTAACTGGGCTTAATTACCAAATAGTTACAAAATGGTTACATTTTTACAAAATACTAAAAATATATGGCTTATCTTACTTAAGCTGTAATATTATTTTAAAGAATATTATATTTATAACCAAATAAACGAAAATCCTAAATTAAGAACGTACTATTTTATTTATTAATTATACTTTTAAGTGTTACAAAGTGGATGTCTAAACCACTCTCGTGTCCAAAGAAAGTATTATTGTTTTCCAAACTTGTATATTTATAGGCTAACTGTAGCTATTGTAATGTTCTTTCAGGAATAGGGCATCATTCTATAAATTTTGTTATGCATTACCAATATTTTTTATTTTTTCATTCCATTTTGTAACTTGGACACGTAAATAAAAAAATGCCCATCTATTGGACTTCTAAAATTTTTTAACTCAAGGTTAAACATAAAATATGTTGAATTCAAAAATAGTTTAGACGAAGTTGTAGATCATGTAATTACCTATGTACCTACAAAAGTGGTATCATACTTCTTTTTGTACGGATCACCATTTTGGAAATATCATGATTTCAAAATTAGAAGAAGTCATATATCTATTAAGACAAAATTAGTTATTCCCATAGTATGATTCGTCAACGCTGAACCTGAAATGCTGGTTTTCATGTTGCTCGTATATACTAAGAAATGATTTTGAAGAATTTTGTTATGTATTCTATGATTAAGGGATAGATGATAGAACACACGTGTATTATTTAATTAGCAACTCGTTGTAGACTCCCTGGTATGGCTTTCTCGAAACAGACTCAGGCAAGTAGTTCCACGCCTTACCAATACTTCCACTTAATGAACACCTCAGAAACTACTCCTAAATCTTTATTAAAAAAATAAAATACAACATTTTAGTGACTCACACCCTCCTAATTGCTCTTAGAGTGACATGTACTCTTTACGCCGCAGGAATAAGGTTCATATTAGCGAGTTACAGCTCGTGATGTTTGTGCCAAGGGTTGTGTAGATGCTCCCTTAGGACTTGTTAGCGTGTTACTAGCAGTTTGCTACAATCGCTTGTGTTATTGTTTCTAATATGACGTCCTGTGGGATAAGTCCCACAGGACGTCATATTAGAAACAATAAGCTAAGGCCTCTTGGGATGATATAAGAACGTATACCAGAAGTTCCCTAAAAAGTGTGGATTGGTGAATTAAAAACCTATCATAGCATTCTGCGAATACCACTTATTAACAGTCTTTGCAATTATAGCAATAAAAAGTTGAAAATTTGAACGATCTTTTATCACCGGTTTCGCCCCTTGCCCTTAGAATCTAGATGTGTAGATATATAGGTTAATATCGAAACGGAACTGAGATCTATAGGTACGATATTTGATATTTTCGGTGAAGCGGCTGCCATCTGATCGTAGTTTTTTAGTTAGACCAATAGAACTTTTTACGGCTCCAACTACCCGTAACGACTGCCATAAATGTTTGTATAGCAACCAAAACCGACGTTGGTTTAACAGGCTCTTCCGAGGCACGGAGGAGCACGTTGAAGAGGAAAATGCTGTTCGTGAAAATCCTTTCTATATTCATTCAAATTCTACCTTATAATCAGGTTCGATTACCAACCATTGTGGTCGCACAACCACAGTGTGCGAATATTTTTCTATAGACGCTTATTGAAGTGGCAACATCAAAGAGCAATACTTACGTTTCCGAGCCAGCAAACCGTCTCACACAAATTAGAGGCACACGCCTGGCAATTTGCGCATTACGTCTCAACACGATGCTTGCCCTACAATTTGCGCTTTAGGACACAATGCCTGCGTTTGCGGCTGCCCCGCGTGTGACTCTCCGGCGCACGCGACTCCGCTCGCTCCACTGACTGCGAGTGCACACACTGTATTAACTTCGACTTATATCAATATTGTTGTAATTCGCACAATAAGTTGCATATTTACAATAAGTTGTGTGTTAGCGATACATGATCCTGTCGACTACTATTGACGACTCTGCCGTGAGAAAATAATTTCCTAGTAAAGAAAACATTTAGGTAAGTATGAACTTTGGTTAATATTTAATCTGGCCATTTATAGCCTATCTATACAAATAAATGGAATTGATGTATCTGTTTGTAATATTAAAGTTACGATTCATAAAACCACGAAAAATAACGTTCCACTTTATGTGAGTTACGATCTAACTTCGAACGATTATAATAAGGTACTTCCCTGTAGGTACATTTACGTGGGTAGGTACGTTAAGCGAGAGCTTCCGGAACCTTTTCCTCTCCTGTTTGTCTGCCGATTTCTTTTTGTGTCAAAAATTTAATAAGGATAGTGAGTTATTTTTTCTCACCTCGACTCATTTTCTTCAAAATTTCAAAAATGATTATGGCTGAATTCAGACCAAGGGATGAACTAAAGGTAAGTATAATTATACTATACCTATCTACATAGAGATACTCACTAGTAGCCTATACTGGAACTACTCATGGAGGTACTCACTAGTAGTAGCAGTTCCATCATAGGAACAAAATAAGTATACTTGGAAAAATTAGGAGAATAAGCAATTCAAAAATTCAGAAATTAGAAAAAAAATGTATTGCGTGTTAAAAAAAGTATTTTCAAACTTCACTATTAGGTATCTACTTATTAGCTGTCTGACAGCGAGGGTCGACGCGCAGCGCTAGATTTTAGGTCATAGTTTTCTCACGACTAACGCGATTTCTTCAACGTGGGCACTGCAATAACATTGCCTACAAAGTAGTTAGGTACAATTGACCATACCTAAGTGGGCAATTTTTTAGGTTTAACGCAGCGAGAAATCATTGCCTAAATAAAATAAAAACATAAACTGCAAACCATAAAAAAATCTATCAGTAAAAAACGATACTACGTACATTTTACACAATATCAACCAACCTCACATACTCCTCCCAATTGGATTGGCTGCAACCAAACCAAAGTGCTACGCATAACTTATCTTTTGTATCGATCACCGCTCGTCATTCAAGTCACGTTTTGTCCGTCTGTGATACTGACATAAACATTGGGAAAATCGCTACAGTTTCAATAGCGCTCTAGAAAGAGACGGGTATTCTGTGAACGGATATAGGGGAAAGAGACGGTGGAGTTTTGAAGGGAGGTACGTGATTAGATTACCTGCCCCCGTGGGCTGCAAACACTTCGTTACCGGTACTGTAACGAACTCATACTGTAGCAACTTGCGGACTCGCCCGCTATTTATTAAACAGTCTTGATTCTGGTTTGGTATTCAATAAGAATGGCCGAAGTGTCCAGAAGTTTCTGGCAACGGGCTCGCTAGCTAAGTTCAATTTTCGCTGAAACGAGAGAACCCACGAACAATTTCTTTCGTTTTACTGAGTTGTTGATTGGCTTAGAGCTCCGATGTGAAAACTATGATGATGATGATGATTTGTTATATTTAATAATATGTGCATTTATGTGCGTATGTACCTACGTCTTTATGTACGTTTGATCAAACTGGGCTACCACCGCAAGTGGTGAGAACACCGTATGTTATATATAAACGCCTTTTATATACATCGTACGTTGGAAACAAAATAATCAGACAAATCTTTTTTTGGAGTAATGAAAAACTTATGTAGGCACTAGGGGCATTTTGTGATGGGAAAAACAATTTTACTCGTATATATGTATCTACACATATTTGCCAAGTTTTCACTTCTGTCGGCACTTCCAGAGTCCAACTATGTATTTTATTCACTATGAAATAAGTGAATGGTTACCTCACAGCTACTACAAGGTAAATAGTAGCATATTGTTATCCGCGTAGTGATGGAGAAAGAATACAAGTATCACCACCCCCATCTCATCCGAACGGTGTTGCAAGAGGCGACTAACGGAAAAATACACAGACGATTTCACAGCGAAAGTAGGAAAACTCCGAGGTGAAAGCTACAGATGCGACTGGGATTAACTCTAGGATGAAAAAGAAGTCGGAAAACGCGAAATTAACCCTGTACCCCAACCTGTTTGGCCAGTGTGGAAACTGTAGGCCAAAGAAACCTCCAACATTGGCAAGGGCTTAGGTCCAGCAGTGGACTGCTATAAATTAGATTATTTAACTTAAATTTAACTTTACCAAGTATACAATGTGTCCAATACCACTTTTCTTATGGTCTCTATTATCATAAAAACACACGATGTCAATCAATCAAATAATACTTATATAATTTTTTTTGAGCCATCAAGTCATCACCATCCTCATTGCGATTTCCGAGTTGCTTTCAAAATATGCCCTTGTTTCTGATTGGTATGTCGGTATTTCTCGAAGTTTTCCCACTCTAACAGTACTTAGTTACTAAAGTTTTAGCAAACAAGGCTTACTTTACCATTGACGTGTTCCCGAATGACAATTTCTTCACATAACTTTGCTAAAATATTTATTATTTAGTTATTTGAATATGTTTGTTTAAATTTAATTTGTGCACCATATTCCATGGTAGGACATAGAGCACTTTAATGTAACTTAAAATAAGAACTGTGTACAAACCTATGATCCACAAATAAATGAATTGAATTGAAAACCTATACCAGAGGAATAGCTGTCTCTGTTGTTTTATGTTCGTTATTTTGGCTTGGGGAGGTGTTCGTAGGGTCTTGTACATCCAATTATCTTTCAGTGATCGATGAATAACTGTATGTACTGAACCACTGTACTGAATCCGCGTCCCTTCCAGTGGCATCGATGTTAAAGACCTGTCACTCCTAAACGAAGTAAAGGAAAACCCAGTTCGTAATTAAAAATGGAATTCCGTTCACCTAAAGTCAAAAAAAATTGTCATGTGTTGTTTGGCAATTTAGGTGACAATAAGATTTCCAGCCATAGTCGAATTAGGAGGCAATTGAAATTCCTCCTGCCTCCACTAGTGGGTGAAGTCAGTGGGTTGACAGGTTTTTACACGTGTATAATCTTGAGCCGTATTGTAACTTGCGCATAAAGACGTTTCTACGTAGGCAAATAAGAATTCGTAAGGACAGATATATTAAGTGGGATGGTTCTGTCACCAGTGGGTGACCGTTCTGTTTCAGATCTGTTAATACTCGTAGATAGGTATTTCATAGTCCGTTGTTAGGTCGTCACATATAGAGTTATACAGAATATAAATACAATCAAAACAAGTACTTCGTAGTCGTAGCTATTGCTTTTTTGGCACAATGCTATAAAGATGCCCAACTGATTTCAGCACGCGATTAGCCGCTACGCCCAGTTTCCGAAAGGCTGATCAACGTCAAATCAACTAATCGGCTGTCAAATCTCTTTTCAAGTAGCAATTGGGTTGCTAAAGGCATGGTTAAATAGGCATCGTGTCGGTTCAAATAGCTGATTAACCAACATGATGATCAAATTATACTATTTAACCATGCTTTTAGCAACCCAATTGCTACTTGGAAAAAAAATTAATAGCCGATTAGTTAATTTGACATTGATCAGCCTTTCGGAAACTGGGCGTCTGTTTTGTAGTAGCTAGGATAGACTGGAATTCGGAAGGCGAATGATCGGGTGCTATGTGGTGCACGCTAAGCAGCCTTAAGAATAGCCTTCACCTATTTGTACATAGTATGTACAAATAGGTGCACTGCAATGACTACAATAGGATCGTATTCAGTGAAGAGATGATGTCTCTGGTTCTCCCTTGTTTGGTATAACAACGTTTGGTCGAATATCACTTGAACTAATTTCAGTTACAATAAAATCATTTCACATAATTATTCATTTGACCGAATATTTAATTGGTAGAATTTTATTTAGCATAATTATTTAGTTGGAATAATATCATTTCACCGAATTTTCATTTGCACTAATTTTATTTAAACTAATGCTTCATAAGACTAATAATGATTTAGTCGAGAGATCATACCGAATCACTCGGCGGCCGCTGCCGCGGCACGCTCGCTTCGCTCGCTCGCCTCGTGCTTGTTGTGTTCACAGTTCTAACCTAACCTAACCCTGCCGATTGCACTGAGAGTTTTTCAATTTTACTTGTATTGTTATTCATGAAACATACTCTTAGTGGTTTTCTTACATCACGGAAATCGGCAGGGTTAGGTTAGGTTAGAACTGTGACCACAACAAGCACGAGGCGAGCGAGCGAAGCGTGCGTGCCGCGGCAGCGGCCGCCGAGGGCCAGATAAATAAATTTCTACACTACATTAACATTATACCAATTGAATATTCGATGAAATACATAATAATATCAACTGAACATTACATGAAATGAGCATTATACTTTTTGATCAATAGCGCAAAGGTTGTTATCGCAAATAAATATTCGATGAAATGAAAATTATGTCAATCGATATTATGCAAAACAATTATTTTCTCAAACGTTGTTCGAATTAGTAACATTCGACCAAACGTTGTTACACCAAACAAGGGAAAACCGATGTCTCTACCTACCCCTATGGGAAAGAGTGACTATATATTATAGTTTGGCACCACTAGATTCCGCACAAACACAGTTTAAGAGTAGATATTGTACTTCTTTCCATCCAATCCAATGTCTCTTTATTCATCCAGGAATTCACGATCAGAACGTAAGCTCAAACTTATGCCACTAGACCAACAAGGTAGCATATTGATAATAAAGCCATATATAGACGTGTATTATTATAGTCCTACCACCGACCACCGTACCCCCAGGCTCGGCGCGCGGCTTAACAGAATAAATTTGAATAACACGGGCGGTAATGAGGTACCATCGGAGCACCCGCGCCGCTGATGAGCGAGAATCGAATCCCGTACCTAACTAAACAATTGTCATTCATTCAGCCGTGAGCCAATTCTGTAATCCTTTTGAATAATTCCTTTTGGTATTCTGTGAGCCGCGCTGCCAATCATTACGGCCCTGTGCAATATTATCGCGAGTGAGTTTACGTATTCATACATCGGTAATATAATATTGTAAGTACATTTTGTACCTAACCTATCTGTAGAATGTGATAATTACTCCATGCTACAAGAAAAATAGGACTTGACAAAGAACTAATTCCTAAGTAGTAGCAATTTTCTTACACCCTAAAAGTTGGTGGTGAATCTTTGTTTGACTTTTTTGAGTTATAAAAACATCCAAGTAGCAATTTTCTTTCAGAATTCATTGGGGGAGGTCACTGGTAGTCTACATTTGGTTTTGCGTGGTATTCGGTTCGTTGCGTTATATTATAAGCCATTAATTTTCTAGGTTTATCCCATAAAGGTATGATTCCGAAGCCGACCGCATACGACAACGACAGATACAGCGTACCCATTACTTGTTAAACTCCGATGAGGATAAAGGGGACCATTGAGAAGCCGCAATGAATACGGAACAGCAGTCTACATTTCGATTTGCGTGGTATTCGGTTCATTGCATTCTCCGCCATTCTAAATTAATGAGTGAAATTTTAGTGACTAAATAAGTCGTCAAATAATATCGATCCTAGGAAAATATGATAAATACTACAATGTAGGAAATTTAATTCTAAACAACTTTTGTTTCACTATTTTTCGTACATGTATACTTAATTAAAAATAGGTAACTTATGGAGTATCTAAAATTTCACCCTTAAATTCAAGAAGGTGGAAAATGCAATGAACCGAACACCACGCAATTCGATATTTAGACAGCCAGTAACCTCCATTAACGAATTCCTAAAATAGCTACTAGGAATTTTTCCTTTTCTAGGAAAATCGAACAAAATTTCACCACCCTTCATCGAAAAATATCGATCCTTAGGGAAAATTATGATTACCAAAATGTAAGAAATTTAATTCTTAACAACTTTGTACCAACTATTTTTCGAGTAAAATTAAAACTAAACGATTTATTCGGTAAACAAAAATTTACCCTTAAATTCTAGATAGCTGATAAAGCAACGAACCGAATCCTACCATGCAAAACCAAATAAACTGCTGATGGACCAATGAATTCCGAAAGAAAATTGGTAGTTAATAGGATTTTTTCTAGGTTTGCCCCTTAATTGAGCTATCTCTCTTGTGCTATTCTACGACACCACGGGCAGAGATGGGGTGGGCCTGTTCTACTCCACGGAAACTTTCTTAATATTTTTTGGAGGATTAATGGTAGATAGGTACGAATAGATAGTTACCTACTTCCTATATCATTTACAATCGTAAACAGTACTTTATGCTTCTTAACATTAACATATTGCCGATATTTAACGTAGAACACCTTTATACCAGGATTTATACATTGGACATGATGACACCAGTCCACCACGGTGGACATGAACCGACGGAAGGTAGGTATGACCATGTTTACACTGCCTGCGATTTATTCACCGGGCGTCGTAAATAACGCGGTCCGAGCGCCGACAGATATATGGAGCTCCATATTTATTGGTATTTGTTCGCGAGCGGTGGGTACCGACAGCATAATCTCTGCTTTTGTTTTTACATTAATTAAATTCTAAGTAGATTCTATCTTTCTTCCGTATATATCTGTTGCGATGTTTATAACGCAATGATATGTAAACTGTAGAGGTTCTTAAAGGAATACCAACTGAAGATCAGTCTGTAGGAGCATATTCATCAAAGTGGAACAAATTATTAAAATTACTTATAATGAGTAGGTACAGCCACAGAATAAATATTTTTTTTATGTTTATTTTTTTTTATGTCGTTTATGCCGTAACTTAGACTTGGATTTTTTTTACCAATAAGTAGGTACAATGTGTTTAGGTACATTCTTCTACAATACCGGATCCTATACGGGGGCAGAAAATGTACCTATCTACATCTACGGAGGCCTACAAATTGGCGACTACTATTTAGCATTCTTGACGTCAACATTATAATGAAGACCTTCCTTCTTAAAATTTCACTTACCTACAACTTACCACTAGACGAGTTAAATTCATATTTGCGTGCTCTATAAGTATGAGGAAAAAAGGTAGTTATGTTCAGTGGTTTGTTTTCCAGTCCGTACCCCGCAGCCTACACGCATCGTCCCTGAATGAGAACTTTTTTCACGCGACAGCCCCGTCCGGGCGCATTAAACCACTTCATTGTAATACTTAGATATTTAGTAGTTGTGCAGCGAATAAATTACCCTTATAATGAAAGCGAGTTTTTTCAACAACATCCGACTACATTTTAAGGTGTTATCACTCGGCCGTCCTGAGTTATGGCCGCGCGCCGCGCCACGGAGCACTTTTTGCAGTATCCTCATAATCAAATTTTGATTTACTGCCGCTCGAGTTATTAAAATCCCTTTAGTTCTGCATCATGCTCGGCTCGGATATCGGTGTCACAATGTAAGATAATTGAAAAACAGACTGGGATACGCAACGATTTCTGCGATGTTAAATTCTCGGTGGGCTTATGTTCCTAAAATCGGTACAGGTTGTAAATCGTGCGCAGGAGTGGAACGGTGTGGTGCGGCGGGTCGCGGCGTGCCAGATTGCGATCAGTTAAATCATGCTTATTGGTAACGAAGCGTAGCAGGCGCGTGCGTAGAGCCTTCTCGATGGCTGTGACACTGTCAGGCATTGTTAAATATATGTATAATGCCCACCTTTAGCCTAAGTACCTACCTATAGAATATGTTAGTCTCACAACAGAATATTGAATAATATACCTACCAGCATAATATCATTAACAGTGAAGAATTTGTAGAAAGCAAAATAACATACAATTCAAATAATTTCATCTATCTAGAAATTGGAATTCTTTACCAACACTGCATATAAAACTAGAGATCTAATCTAGTTTCACTTAGTATTGAGTTCTATGTCATTAAATGAAGAAAAACAATGAATCATTGATACAAATTTGCAATGAACGGACAAAACGTGTCTATTATCAAAATAACATACATTAGGCAGGTACATACTCGTAGCTATAACTCAAAAGTACTATTCAAATTTAAAAACATATCCTATACATACATTATACAGCCTTGAATACATCTATTAACGCTTCAGTTTGCCAGTTCAATCGCAGCCCGATCTTCAATAAAAGATAATATTTTAGTTTTAATGCCAGAATATGTCACCATCATCTCCTCCGCAGGCTTTGTGGTAGCTGTAGTCCTGTAGCATTCAGCTACTTGTACAAAACGACAGCATCATTCTCCTCAGTTTGCATATTTACTATTTAATACCTTTCCTATAATAAGTATTTGCGTGAACACGGCTAGCCAGACCAGTGGGTGTGACAATATGCTATCAACGTCGTCATTGCAACTCGATACCCGTAAATATCTTGCGATCCAGTGTACCAAACGACTTATTAGGTAGATATAGGTACTTGGAAATGAAATTTAAATGAAATTGAAACATTTTATTCCAGACCTTAATGTAGGTAATGAAAAGTAAAATTTGAAAATAGTTTTTGATGGGGATTTTTTATTTTTAGAAATTCAAAGTATGTATTATAGTTCGTTTAGGTAATGGTAGAATGACACGTGGCAAGTTGGTTAACACATTGTAAAACTAATTAGTACTAGCAATTCTTACCGCAGAAGTGGTAAACCTTAAAATATAACTGATCTAACTACAGAACTTCGAAATCGCCAATCGTTGTGGTCAGAAGGCATTCCTTCACAGACTGTCGAAGTTTCGTAGTTAAACTAAAAAGGCTACTATAGCTGGATTCAAGTTAGAATAGATGACATTTTCTAAAGTTTAAAGTCTAAAGTTGTAGAGTTTCTAAAGTAAAGTATGTGACAACTACCATCTCTAGTCACCCCGTGAACATGGCTGCTGAAAAGTGGCCGAAACGTCGGAATAAAAGTAAATAATAACAAATAAATCGCGATAGAATCCGTTAAAAAGTGGTTTTATTTCAATGAAAGAATAGATTGCCCTCGCATAACTTACAATAGAATAGAATAACTACGAGTAAGGTAGATGAACCATGAAAGACCACCCTAATAGTTCATTTACTGGATAAATGAAAGAAAAAAATATTAATTAACTCTTTGTTTTATTATGTACCATATACTTAAATCACTTTGTTGTTCTGATGTTTACTTCCAAATCAAGAGTTGCTCGCTTACTTCCCGGTACAGACCATAGCTTTGTAACTAAAACACTAAGCAGTGTAACACCGTCGTTATATGTATAGATACGCACTTCACCTAGGTCACGGTTGAAGCTGCAATAGTGACATAGATTTAAGAATGGATAATCAAACGAAGTACAAAAGTATTGTTGTTTTTACATAGGTAGCGATAATATTGATCACTCCTACAAAACAGAGCATCTGAAAACAAACGGCGCAATCAAGTAATAAATTGCGTTAGAAGTTGCCGTCCGGGGCCGAGGCCGAGAGTTGACGACGAAAGCCGAGGGGAAAAGGAGTCCTATTTATCGAATTAGGACTGTGTAATCACCGCTCATAGTACTACGCAGCAATTGTGGGGTGTGAGCGGACAACATGACTTGATACTGAACGTTAAAAATGCTAATAATTTATGTACTATAATTTTACGAGTATAATAAATTCTCAATATCCATGATAGTTGAGTCATCTTGATTACAGTAACTTGTGGATACCAGCTGAAAGGGCGGTTGATGCTAGACAATCTCAATAGGAATGAAGCCCCTACAAAAAGGCATACAGTTTAGTATTAGGTAAGCTATATATTATGAGACTGCTTGAAGACTAGGCAAACGCATTCTTTATAGTTATTTTTAAAAACCACCATGTTCCTAGGTGTGTCCAATCTGACCAGCTTAATGATGATTATTGATAAAAGTGCTAAACGAAATCCAGCCGACCAATGCCTAAAAGTGATCTAAATTGAATTTATGATATAATTGCAAAGGATAATTGACTCAACGCGTCTCTTCAATCAAGACACCGCTTCGGCAATGGCCACTTTTTGGCAATAAAAATAACATCGTTTATAATTCATTAAAAGTAGGATAAATAAAGATTTGTGGACATCACGCGCATACGGAAAAGATGATGAAACATATATCTTCTCACTAATTTAACAGTTATGAGATTCAAACACCTGTTATATTTTAGAATGATGTTTTATTTAGTAAATAATTTGATACATACAATTTGTAAAATGATATCTAACTATAAAAAACGAGAAAAGTCGAGAAAACGAGAAAGGTTTTTGTTCGCTTAGCTATTTTAATAAATAGGAGAAGTCCAAATTATTAAAATAGCTTAACGAACAAAAACCTTTTCTCCTCTATTTGGCCACCAATTTTCTCCTTTTTGTTTTGTTTACGAACTTTGTTATCTATAAAAATAATTTGGAAACAGTCTGTTAATTATCCTCTAAAAGCAATAAATAAATTAACCTCATCACTACTTACAACGATAACAAGCGAACTTACCAGTTTTGTACTTTATATATTAGTAGAAAATATAAGTATCAAAACCGTGTACACCCCCGCTTGCAATGACAAGGGGTGAACATAATAGAGTGAAGTGACGCGTGCTACATGTAATAACATATGAACGTACCAGGAAGAGCGGCAGCCCTGAATTATTGCGGTAATGATCACCCGCCTAGGACAGCGCTGTTCGGCTCATTTTGTTATGTCATTACACCCATTACTACCACAACAAGAGTCCAGGCATGCCAGATTTACGTCATAGTACCTATAAAGGGTAATTTCTTTTCAAATTTTAGAAAAGATGATTTGAAAAAACTAAAATCATCAAAGAACTAACATAATCGATTTTGACATTGCTTACTTGTATTGTATTGTTACTTGTGTGACTACCAATATGATACCGGTTACAATCTAATTTGCATATCATTACCAGAATATCCCTGACAGTTCTCTAACTAACATACAACCACTCTATACTTAAGTGCTTACCTCATCTACTTAAATGAGCGCCATAAAATGTTAATAATTACTTGTTCGTTAACATATTAATCGATATGCATATGAACACCAAATCGATATTAGATATAAACAAACGCCGAACAGTTTCCAATTTTATCTACACTAATATTATAAAGATTTAAAATTTGTTTGTTCATTTGTAAGGAGGAGTTTTTCTGCTGGCCTACAGAAAAAAATCCTCCGTACCTACAAACTTGCAATGAAGAATAGTGGGCAAATCAAACGAAGGGAGATAAGGCCTTTGGTATCCTCACTGACGGTATAAAAATGCAGTAGCAGACCGGATACATACACCACTTTCGTAGGCCAAGACGCTGAGGTAGGAACCCCCTTTTATGTATGAATTTTTTCCACCTCTTGTAGCAAGAAAGTGTAGTAGGTTCTATCTAATGTTAGACAAGTGGCAATTCGTTAGTCGTCGTATTGTGATATAGAATGACGAATGTATGGGATTTGACGTTTATGATATACCTACGTTGACGACTGTCATATACGGCCAACGAATTTCCACTTGTCTAGGGGGGCAGGTATGATAAGAGAGCCGCCGGGTCCAATCCAAACTATAGCTATGACAAAGGGAGGTGGTAATTAATAGAGTTTCGTAGAACATTAGCGTCTAAATACCCTTGACACTACCAGTGGTGTCATGGGGATAGAATGATACCATTGCTTGGACACTATCTGTAGTGTGATAGGGTGGTATCACGGGGCCGTAACGTTGAGTAAACAATAGTTATTTTCACCATTGACACTCGAAAAAGGGCCCGTGATTCATCAAAAACAGTGAATAAAACGCTCTTTGTTTCACCGAGTGAATAAAAAAATTTGAATTTGGAACATGCGCGAATGTACGGATTCTAGTGAAACATACAAAGAGGTTGCACACTCTCACTATAAAAACGTACTAAAAAAAAAATGCCGCCATTTTCTGTGTAATTTTCCTTGTAAAAGTTTATGTTTGTCTCATAATCATAAAATGACTTCATCTAGTGATGAAAATGAAACTCATATTCTCGAACGCGAAAAGACTCCTGAGTCTTTTCGCGCTAAAGCGGTAGCTATTACTGATAATTTGCTGCTTCTTTTGTGTACTATCCATAACAAAATGTAATTCATAATCACAGAGTAATCGTTTTCTCGTAGTCAATGGTGAAAAGTTGAGTACCTAACACGTGAAAAAAGAATTCATCTCGGCTCTTGTATCCCTCGATCCACTCAGGTTTCTCTCTAGAACCCCTCGCTACGCTCGGGATTCTACCGGAGAAACCTTCACTCCTCTCGGGATACAACTTGGTGCCTCGAAAAGAATTCACCTTTTTTTCACTTGTTGGGTAATCTACTATTGTTATACAAGAGTGCAAAGTTGCTTTTTAACCGCGTGCTCAGTTTTGATGACCGAGCAAGCGAAAGATTCTAAATTTGAATCACGAGCGTAGCGAGTGATTCACAAATTAGAATCTTGAGCGTTAGCGAGGGAATCAAAAGAGCACAAGGTGAAAAATCTTTGCACTCGAGTGCAACACGTAACTTTTCATCCCACCTCAGCGAGGAAATAATGAAATGCTTCTCCTTCCTAGCGTTAATTCACAGTCGCATCCGAAGCTTTCACCTTGGAGTCCGGAGTCCGCTTTACCAGTCTTAACTGCGGATTTGGCTGGACCTCGATATTTTCCGTGAAGCGACTGCCATCTGACCTCCACAACCCAATGGTGACATTAGGCGATATCGAAGCATTGCAGCTAGACCGTTGTTGTTGAACTTTTTAGAGCTCCAACTACCCGTAACGACTGCCATAGATGTTCGTATGGCATCCGTGACCGATGGCTTAACGTGCTGGAGAGCGCACGACCAGATCAATGCAAATACCCATTTTCATGCATAAAAAATATTTGCACTGAGCGGGGATCGAACCCGTGCCTCCTGCGTAGCGGCCGCGTTCACTAACACTACGCCACGGAGGCTGTATAATATGTGTTTAATACACATATTATACAGCCTCCGTGGCGTAGTGTACTTAATAAAATACAAAAAAAATAAAAATTCAACAACAATGTTTAACAATATGACGTGAAAAAAATTGATGCGCGCAAAGCAAATTTAAAAAAAAAAAAGTACACCAAGGAGGTTCCGAGTCTGAGTTTTTCATAAATTAAAAAAAAGTTATATGATAAATTCTGCACCATAGAGGTAGAAGTAAATAGGTTTAATGATGTTTTGAGTTCACAAACCTAGTACACACGATGTTCTAAATTCAAATTTACTTTATCCTCTAGAGGATAAAAACGACTTTTACGCTCAGTTATCGAAGAGCAAAAATACTCTTTCCGAGACTGTGGGATGAAAAAGAACTTTGAAAAGAAGATGAGAACTTCAAATTACCGCCAGCTGTACATAACAGTAATAAGTATTAAGTATTTATTAATTTTTTTACTTAAAAGTAAGTAAATAATAACAAATAGAATATCGCGATAGAATCCGTTAAAAAGTAATTATATTTCCATGAGTGAGGTGCACGTAAACTTGAGACAGTATTGATGAGCATTTTGACAAAGCAGTTAATAATGGAGGAAATAAATATAAATCCTTTGTTACCAACGGACCACTCAATCCATCCACCGAGGTGGTCAGTTAAGAATTTAATTCCTATCAAACCACCTGCTGTCCACTAAGGTGGTCAGTTAGGAATGTTTTGAAGTAACCAACCACCTTTTTTTCCTGGGTGGTCGGTTAGGACCTTTTTTACCAACGGACCACTCAATCCATCCACCGAGATGGTCAGTTAGGAATACTAGCTGTCCCGGCGAACTTCGTACCGCCATATTTTTCCCGTTCCCGCTGCCCCTATAAACCTTCCCTGGACACCCACGAATATTTCAAGACTAAAATGAGCCAAATCGGTTCATCCGTTCTGGAGTTATATCGTCAGGAAGGAAAACCCGACTTATTTTTATATAGTAGATTATATAAGGTACTTTAAGAGTATATAATGTACATGTACCTTCATAAAAGATTATAACGTATACGTACACCTACTATCTAAATACGTGTAGCTACATAAATTTTCCCCACGACTCCGAGTCATTTATTCACAATCTACCTATATGATACTTTTATGAGTCAGATAGAATAACTTTTCCTACTGTTCATGAATCTCCACATGCAGTGCGATACCTTCTGTTCTATGCCCTACATGTCTAAAACTCTATACATATTTGTTTCCACCTCCAACCTTGCTGACAATATGCGGATAATTCGAAGCGGAGGGCATCTACCCCAGTCCTACCTAACAACGATTTGTTACTGCAAACATCGACATGCGGGCGCCGGCCGAGGGCGCAAGCCTCCGTAGACAGGAGAAAAACATTCCGTTGCCACCCCGCGAAAACTCCCGACCCTGTAAACTTGCTAAATACGTTACTTATGTAGGTAGGTACATGTTTAACTGGTAATGAAGTTGTTCGCCTTCTGTGCTGGGCTTCCCCTGGGCTGGCTGATGGAATGAAGAATATAGTACCTAGTCTGAAAGAGTAAGTTTTATGTGTTACAACCAGAATTGAAATGGGCATCCTAATCTGGTTTGAGCACGTGGAGCGAATGAGTAGATACGAACAAATGTATGTCTCGGTCAGAATGATAGGTACCACTACAAATATGTAAGGCACATTGTAAGTGGGCGGGCAGGCCGTGGTCAACCTCGCAGAACATATACTGAACAAATTGATAGTGAATAAAAACCATTTTTGACCGGCGGGTTAGAAATAGGTATATCGTCACCAAATCGTGATGAAATGTATAAACCACTCCTGGACCCAATTTCTAACAAAAACGAAAAATAAATCAATGAAACTACTGAAAGCTTGTACGCAAGTTCAAAGCTCGTGTCTAAACTACTACGAAGGTAGAGATTACTTCACTCAATCAAAAAATCCTATTCATAATATAAAACCATCAAAATTGTCATAACATCTATCCACAAAATAAAATATGGCAAATTAAATACAGCAAAGCAATAATTTAGTTAAAAAGGTAGGCGTTGATCGCAGGAAGCAACGGTCGCTCGCTTTCATGGCGTTCAACCGGCACGTGCCGCCCTTGTCACGAGAGCGCGCGCCAGCACGACACGTGTCCTAATTGATAACTAATCAGCTTACAACCGCTACTTTGTCTGTCAAGTGATTTAGGGTTCGTTTTTTGAAAGATGCTAAATATATAATACTATTAGTTCTTGCCCGCAGCTTCCCCCGCGTGCATTTCTGAAACCCACATTTGACGAAATGCCGATTTGACCAATGTCGTTCAACCCATTCCCCCAACTTATGGGAATTCGAGGAATAAAAGTACTCTATATGATATTTCAGACTATAATATATCCCTGGACCTTGACAGCCTCTATGGCGTAGCGGTAGTGAACGCATTTACTACTAAGCAGGAGGTGCGGGTTCGATTCCCGTACAGTGCAAATATTTATATGAATGAAATGTCAGACCCTGGACCCCCGAAATCCGAGCTTCGGATGTGCTAGTATGAAGAGGAAGAAAATATCCCTGTACCTTTCAGTCAGATGTGTTCAGCCGTTTAAGCGTTATTGACTAAGAAATGTGATATTTTTTAGAAACGCACACTCAAGCTGTGTAATGAACTCTCTGGTGTGTGGTCCCAAGCGACTACAATATGGGGTTCTTGAAGAAGGGCATTAGGTTTCTTAAGTGTCTTTAGCACGACTGTAACGCCTCTAGTGTTGCATACGTCCATAGGCCGCAGTAACCACATTCCATCAGGTGGGCCGTGCGTATGTCCGCCACCTAAGTGGTATAAAAAATATTCAAAGTTCCTCCTGCAGACTGAACTTGATAACAACATTTATTACCTATATTTGGTTCAAAAATTAGAAGTTTACGCTAATATCGCACAATGACACATTTTAACAGATCCTCCTCATCATCATCATCATCCTCCTTGCATGCACTACTATTATAGGTAAGTATCATTACTTTTAGGCTACTAGCTTATGCCCGCGATTCCACCCGCGTGGATGTCAATTATCGCGACCAAGTAAAGCCTATGTACTTTCTCCAGGTCTAATCTACCTCTATACCAAATTTCAATAAAATCGGTTCAGTGGTTTAGGTGTGAAAGCGTAACAGACAGACAGACAGAATTAATTTCGCATTAATAATATTAGTATGGATATGGATTAGCAATGATAAAACTACATAGCTATTCGATATACCTACATATAGGTAAATTACTTTTCACCATTGACACTCGAAAAAGGGCCCGTGATTCATCAAAAACAGTGAATAAAACGCTCTTTGTTTCACCGAGTGAATAAAAAAATTTGAATTTGGAACATGCGCGAATGTACGGATTCTAGTGAAACATGCAAAGAGGTTGCACACTCTCACTATAAAAACGTAGTAAAAGCCACCTAAATGTAATCACTGGCTGGATGGAATGTGGCTCAGTTTAAATTAAGAAAAAAAAAATGCCGCCATTTTCTGTGTAATTTTCTTTGTAAAAGTTTCTGTTTGTCTCATAATCATAAAATGACTTCATCTAGTGATGAAAATGAAACTCATATTCTCGAACGCGAAAAGACTCCTGAGTCTTTTCGCGCGGTAGCTATTACTGATAATTTGCTGCTTCTTTTATAATTCATAATCACAGAGTAATCGTTTTCTCGTAGTCAATGGTGAAAAGTTGAGTACCTAACACGTGAAAAAAGAATTCATCTCGGCTCTTGTATCCCTCGATCCACTCAGGTTTCTCTCTAGAACCCCTCGCTACGCTCGGGATTCTACCGGAGAAACCTTCACTCCTCTCGGGATACAACTTGGTGCCTCGAAAAGAATTCACTTTTTTTTCACTTGTTGGGTAATCTACTATTTCACCATTGACACTCGAAAAAGGGCCCGTGATTCATCAAAAACAGTGAATAAAACGTTCTTTGTTTCACCGAATGAATAAAAAAATTTGAATTTGGAACATGCGCGAATGTACGGATTCTAGTGAAACATACAAAGAGGTTGCACACTCTCACTATAAAAACGTACTAAAAGCCACATAAATGTAATCACTGGCTGGACGGAATGTGGCTCAGTTTAAATTAAGAAAAAAAAATGTCGCCATTTTCTGTGTAATTTTCCTTATAAAAGTTTATGTTTGTCTCATAATCACAAAATGACTTCATCTAGTGATGAAAATGAAACTCATATTCTCGAACGCGAAAAGACTCGGTAGCTATTACTGATAATTTGCTGCTTCTTTTGTGTACTATCCATAACAAAATGTAATTCATAATCACAGAGTAATCGTTTTCTCGTAGTCAATGGTGAAAAGTTGAGTACCTAACACGTGAAAAAAGAATTCATCTCGGCTCTTGTATCCCTCGATCCACTCAGGTTTCTCTCTAGAACCCCTCGCTACGCTCGGGATTCTACCGGAGAAACCTTCACTCCTCTCGGGATACAACTTGGTGCCTCGAAAAGAATTCACCTTTTTTTCACTTGTTGGGTAATCTACTATTACAACACACCTGCTCATAACAGTGATATTATTTTACCGCAATTAAGCACGGAATGACACCTATTATAAAACTGTGACTTTTTCATTACTATTATTCACAAAAGTGAGGTATAGATTCTTTTTTAAATTTTATAGGAAGTGTCTATAATTGTCTATGTTCTTAAAAAAGTTTTGATACAAAAAATAACGTGTTTAATAGTACGAATAAATTAATACGCCTATTGTATGGTCATTTGATGCATTTTCGTATTTAAATAAATAATTTCAACTTGTAATACTTGTGTAATAAACAAAATTTTCGCTCAAATTTAACTTTTTTTTTTCTCTAAGTACAGAAAAAAAACAGAGTAAAAAAAAGTTAAGTTCAAACCTCATTTTTTTTTAAATATGGTCGACCGCCATTGTTAAATGCGCGCGCATAGGAAAACGAATTAATTTGTAGTATTGTTTATTTAGTATTTGTAGTATTATTTTATTCGCAAGTGTGTTGTAAAACGTCGTATGGCATGTGTGAGCATGATGATTACCGTCCTCGGCTGTCTTAAGACCCTCGCCTGGCGGCTCGGGTCTCAATGGCGCCTCGGCGGTAATCACCAACGTTGCTCACTTGTACCATAATGTACTATTTCACCATTGACACTCGAAAAAGGGCCCGTGATTCATCAAAAACAGTGAATAAAAATTTTTTGACAAAAAAAGAAACCGACTTCAAAACCCCTTTAAATAGATAGGAACTAAAAAGAAAAAAATAATATCAAATGTAACAAATCAAATATAGAACAATTAACATAATTTAGCCTAACTTTAACCTTAACTTATAACAAATTACCAATTTTTGGAGTCGGTGCCAAGAAAAATATCACCTATCTGATTTATATTATTTCCTTACTTCATCCTCCTTCCATCCATCCATACTTACAAACTTTCGCGTTTAAATATAATATTAGTAGTATATACCTACTTAGAATATTAATCTAATATAGAACAGACTTGATATTAGATATCAATTAAATTCTTAGCGAATTAGATAAAAAAAATAGTTTATTAAGTTAGCGAACATGTAATAATAGCATTTAAATCTTGACCATCAATGGAAGAAAATAGGTTCAAGAGAACTCGATAGCTATAACATATAATATATGAGAAAATATTATATTAGGTACATTATGTATTACAATATGAAAGAAAGGAAAAGAAGGAAAACGGAGGGTAGGACGCCCCTAATCAGGTGGACCGACGACCTTCGAAAGGTGGCTGGGACGGACTGGATGCAGAAGGCGGAGGATCGGTAAACGTGGTGCATATTGGGAGAGGCCTATGTCCAGCAGTGGACTGCAATAGGTTAATTGATTTGATTGATTGATTGATAAGACTAATAAAAGAGTTGCGTTACATTCATTTTTGATGTGTTTAGTAGTTTGTATATCTGTCGTGTAAAATAGGCCGCGTAGGGGATTGGCACCGACTCCAAAAATTGGTAATTTGTTATAAGTTAAGGTTAAAGTTAGGCTAAATTATGTTAATTGTTCTATATTTGATTTGTTACATTTGATATTATTTTTTTCTTTTTAGTTCCTATCTATTTAAAGGGGTTTTGAAGTCGGTTTCTTTTTTTGTCAAAAAATTTTTATTTCTTTCTTTTTAGTGCCCTTTGTGTTCTAGAATTATGTATTATTATTTGAGATTGTAATGAATACACCATTTGTAAGACTCACACGCGTTTATTACTCATATTACAATGCACAGGTAGAAAATAGGGCTCTATCACTCGCAGCGAATGCTCCGATATATGAATCGACGAGATTTATGTTTACGTAAGTTAGCAACACTCTAACGTGACTAACTTTACCATCAGCGAGTTTGATAGAGAAGTTGTCTTCACGAAACTCCTTCCCCATACGTTGAAGGAGAGCGTAAAGCGACCTACCCGCCAAGCTTCTACGAGCAGCGGTACCTATCTACCAACGCGGTACCCCTATAGGTTTCAATACCTATGTGCAACAGTGGCCTGCCTCGCTGGGTCTCGTATCTCTCGATACTACACGAGCTCAAACTCATTCGCTCCGAGTAGTCAGAGTCCACACAGTCAAAAGAATACAATTCATCAGTTGCAGGTTTTACATTATTGCTAACATTATTTTTACACTTCGGATAATTCGCGGGAATATAACCTTTTTCACCACAACCGTAGCACACAATATTCGGTTTCACACTTTTCGCACTATCGCACTTATCTTTCTCGTCTGTAGGCCTCGCTAGTAACTTCCTACACGCGTCCTGTAGGTGCCCAAACTGTTTGCAGTAGGTACAACGCGGCCTTGATAATCTACTCTCGGCGACCGCGAGCGATGTAGACGTAGAAGTAGGTATTACAGTACAGCGGTCGGCGCGGGAGCCGCGACCGTAACATGCGCAGCCCGTGTTTTCAACTGCTCGCGTACCTTAGGACTTGGGTTATGTACGCTGTGGCGACCTTCATTATACATCTCTTCAATACGGCGAGTCAAATGTAACATTTCGGTGAAAGTATTATAGTCGGTTCGGCTTAGCTTCTCTCTAATACGCCGATGCAACAGTCCGTATATCATATCTAACTGAGTCTCCTCAGACAGAGTATTAAGTGGTAATTGACTAAATAGAGCCCTCGCTCTGCCCACGAATACCTCTGTAGACTCATCCCCCTGGTAAGTTTCAAATAGACGCATATATACTTTGTGCGGTGGCAACCGTGCCCCGTAGGTATTACGCAATACTTGTATGTCGTCATCCCAGCAGCGTATGGTCTGCTTGATGCCTTGCCACCAGGTGGCAGCTAGTTCTGTAAGCAGCATAGGCATACCCTTAATCTGCTATCTCATCGCTAACGCCAACGCACTCTTTGTAAATGGATATAGCATCGATGAACGCCGTCACGTCCGCTGAAGCGGGCCGTGCAGCGAGCCATGCCATGTTGCCGGTGTTCACCGGTGTGGGTGTCCGCAACGCGCTTATTATTTGCGCAAGCTGTCCGTCGGTCATCACCAACGGCACCCCAGGAGTAGGTGTGTTGCTTCGCGTTGACTAAGAATTTTTAATTTAAAAAATCAACGCAATACGCATACACTGGAATTATAGCTGAATATTCTGAACACTTCTGCATACCCTTTCAAAGGATTCAGGCGTGATGTTATGATGTGTAATGGCAGAGACATTGCAATAATATGCGATTGCAGCAATCGCGGCTGATTGCCTGGTATTTTTTGAAGAGTTCCTTGGTCTAATCTCGGAAACCCATCATCAGATCTTTACGAAATTTAAATGGGACCATTTCGGAATAATCTACTTTCGAACAAAAAAAGAATTTTGCAAATCCGTCTACGCATGGCGGAGCTATGAGCGAACAAACATAAAAAAAAAAAAAAAACATAGAAACATCCGAATTGAGAACCTCCTCCTTTTTTGAAGTCGGTTAATAAAAACGCTCTTTATTTCACCGAGTGAATAAAAAAATTTGAATTTGGAACATGCGCGAATGTACGGATTGTAGTGAAACATGCAAAGAGGTTGCACACTCTCACTATAAAAACGTACTAAAAGCTACCTAAATGTAATCACTGGCTGGATGGAATGTGGCTCAGTTTAAATTAAGAAAAAAAAATACCGCCATTTTCTGTGTAATTTTCCTGGTAAAAGTTTATGTTTGTCTCATAATCATAAAATAACTTCATCTAGTGATGAAAATGAAACTCATACCTATTCTCGAACGCGAAAAGACTCCTGAGTCTTTTCGCGCTAAAGCGGTAGCTATTACTGATAATTTGCTGCTTCTTTTGTGTATTATCCATAACAAAATGTAATTCATAATCACAGAGTAATTATTTTCTCGTAGTCAATGGTGAAAAGTTGAGTACCTAACACGTGAAAAAAGAATTCATCTCGGCTCTTGTATCCCTCGATCCACTCAGGTTTCTCTCTAGAACCCCTCGCTACGCTCGGGATTCTACCGGAGAAACCTTCACTCCTCTCGGGATACAACTTGGTGCCTCGAAAAGAATTCACCTTTTTTTCACTTGTTGGGTAATCTACTATTTTCATCCCACCATCTCGGAAAGACTATTTTTGCTCTTCGATAACTGAGCGTAAAAGTCGTTTTTATCCTCTAGAGGATAAAGTAAATTTGAATTTAGAACATCGTGTGTACCTACTAGGTTTGTGAACTCAAAACATCATTAAACCTATTTACTTCTACCTCTATGGTGCCGAATTTATCATACAACTTTTTTTTAATTTATGAAAATTTCATACTCGAAATCTCCTTGGTGTACTTTTTTTTTTAATTTGCTTTGCGCGCATCAATTTTTTTCACGTCGTTGAACGTTGAAAATTGTTGTTGAATTTTTATTTTTTTGTATTTTATTATTAGTATTAATAAACATATATTATACAGCCTCCGTGGCGTAGTGGTAGTGAACGCGACCGCTACGCAGGAGGCACGGGTTCGATCCCCGTTCAGTGCAAATATTGTTTATGCATGAAAATGAGTATTTGCATTGGTCTGGTCGTGCCTTGGAGAGCACGTTAAGCCGTCGGTCACGGATGCCATACGTACAACTATGGCAGTCGTTACGGGTAGTTGGAGCCCTAAAAAGTTCAACAACAACGGTCTAGCTGCAATGCTTCGATATCGCCTAATGTCACCATTGGGTTGTGGAGGTCAGATGGCAGTCGCTTAAACGGAAAATATCGAGGTCCAGCCAAATCCGCAGTTAAGACTGGTAAAGCGGACCCCGGACTCCGAGGTGAAAGCTTCGGATGCGACTGGGAATTAACGCCAGGAAGGAGAAGCATTTCATTATTTCCTCGCTGAGGTGGGATGAAAAGTTACGTGTTGCACTCGAGTGCAAAGATTTTTCACCTTGTGCTCTTTTGATTTCCTCGCTAACGCTCAAGATTCTAATAAAATTTAGAATCTTTCGCTTGCTCGGTCATCAAAACTGAGCACGCGGTTAAAAAGCAACTTTGCACTCTTGTATAACAAATAACTAATACATACTCATTGTGTCTACAGCCTGTTTTCTGTGAAGACGAGAGTTTTCCAAAGATGTGTGTTTGCTTCCCAGCGAGGCATGACCTCTGGTCCGACCAGCGCAACGTGGCGGTTGGCGCCCAACGCCCCACTTTCATACAATTTGGAGAAGGTATTCTATAAATGAATGTCTATAAGTATAAATTCTGTGTACTTAATGCCAAATGTATTCAGGTATAATCGTTATACTTAATCATAAATGTTTTTGTAATCTTCTTCATCTTAGCATTAATGCTTCGATATCGCACAATATCGTTATTGGGTTGTGGAGGTCAGGTGGCAGTCGCTCACGAAAAATAGCGAAGTTCAGCCAAATCCGCAGTTAGACTGGTAAAGCGGACCCCAGACTCCGAGGTGAAAGCTTCGGATGCGGCTGGGATTAACGCTAGGATGAAGAAGAAAGTGCGTACCTCAGTGGCACGCGGCTTCGATCGCCACTCAGTGCAAATATTTGTAAGCATGAATGGGTATTTGCATTGGTCTGGTCGTGCCTCGAGGAGCACGTTAAGCCATCGGTCACAATTGCTATATGAACATCTATGGCAGTCGTTATGGGTAGTTGGAGCCTTAAAAATTCCAACAACTGGTCTAGCTGCAATGCTTTGATATCGCCCAAAATCACTATTGGGTTGTGGAGGTCGCGGCAGTCAGAGGTAATGGCAGTCGTGCGAAAATATCGAGGTCCAGCCAAATCCGCAGTTAAATTTGTAAAGCGGACCCCAGACTCCCAGTGGAAAGTTTCAGATGCATCTGGGATTAACGCTAGGATGAAGTAGAAATAGAAGAAGAAAACTATGCCTGTAATACTTATAGGTAAGCCAGTCAAGCTATGCTCATTGCTTACATAGATCTAAAGCGCTGTGAAGAATGTACTAAAATGTATTTAACTTGTTACCTCTAAAACCTGGTTGCATCAGGGGGTTATAGGAAACCGGGAATCCGTTTTCCATTATAAATTACTCTTATTTTAGCTATCAAGAGAATACTACCGCCTTACCTCCCAAGCCGACAGATAAAGCGTGCACCAGGGCCATCCATTGATAGCAGGTGTACCAGGTAGCAGGTGAGATTGTCTTGTTTTTGTTATTTTCTAATCAACTATTTTCATCAACCCAACACCGCTTACCTCACCCCAGCATTGTTTCTTCTTTTGTTTCAAACTGTTTGTGTAGAAGTTAATAGACATAGTAATCAGATTAGCTAGCTAGTAAAAAAAATCCTGTAATTAGACTGCGAAACTTCGAGAGCCAGTTCAGTAAAACTTACTATTTTTACACGTGTGTTGTAATCAGACCAATCACACGTTTAAAATTTCAAGTGAAAACAGCATGTAAAAATATTTTTTAGAAATTATTTGAAAACGTATCAAACTGACAGTAATTCTGAAAGTTTAATAACCTCATGAAAACATAGGGTTTTGTTTTACCATGATTTCTTACTTTTTAGGGATGCGAACAGCGTACCTTTTTTCATTTCAAATAAAAACTTATAAGTATCTAGCCCTGTAGCGTCTTAAATTGAAGTTCTAAGTAAACGCGGTTCTAAGTTCATCTCTTAATTTATTTTGTACGGACCCTCAGTGCACGAGCCCGACTCGAATTTGACAGGGTGTTTTCCTTTGTAAACGAATTGAAATCTCGATTTTTGAAAATATGACAATGACTTAACTGAATCGGGCCCAACAAATTATGGGTACTATTTTAATTTGGAAAAAGCGAAATAAATTGGAAAATTTGGATCAATCTCGGGCGAAGCTAGGTGGCTCATGGGTCAGAGCATTCCCCCTGTAAGGGAAAGATCGCGGGTTCGATTCCTGCCTGAGCTTGATTTCGCTTTTTCCAATTTAAAATAATTTGTTTAGTTTAGCATACTAAATGCTTTAAAATTATTTCAATATAGGTACTATGCCCATAATTTAACTTTCGCGTAAGTGCAAGCAATGAGCTTGACAAAAGGCATTAAAGTCATAAGTATCTACTGTTATACAAAGATTGTTTTTTATAGGTATCCGGTACGACTAAGCTATAACTTATTATTATTTTTTACGTGCCACAGAAATATGCTATCAAGGACTTCGGTCCGATTACAAAGCAGTTTGCCTTATCCAAATAAAACATTGCTTTGTTGTTTGTTCGTAAGTATCGAGCGGTGTCCACTCGACCTAGTAACAGATATTGACGGGCATCAAAACGGCATCAAAGCGGCACGTCATAACCTTTCCATATATCATTCTCAGTTGCGGTGATACCAGCCTTTTCATGTCGCCAGAGACTGCGATATGGACGTAGAGTAGACACCGACAGAGGCTGCACTTTTATATGTATATTAATTCAGTGGCGCGGTTTCGTCCATAAAATAAATGTAAATAAAATCACAAAATAAATAAATATTCCACAACATTCTACACAACGCTTTCTAGACCCATTATGGTAAGCTTACTTAGCTTGTGTTATGGAATCTAGAATGCGGATATACATACTTAGATACTTTTTTTTTTTTGTAAATACATACATATTATACATAGAAACACCCAGACCAATGCAAATATTTATATTCACTACTTACATCATGATATTTTACGTTGATAAATCAATTACGTTGATTTGGAGAGTAGATCCCAATTTATTCCTGAATATCATAACGAAGAGGTACGACTGTGATTGCTGCATCAAACATAAAATCCTGGAATCTTTATAATTTGAAAAGAGTTAGGCATTATAATTTTTGATGTGACAGAGAGACGGAGAGTGATGGGGTGCCAAATAATGTTGCAATGCAAGTAATGTTGTGGGGTGCAAAAAATAAAAAAAAAACAAAAAAAAAACATTATTTGGCACCCCATCACTCTCCGTCTCTGCCATCGCTTTTTACTAGCACCTACCTATGGAAATACATAAGCCCCTTGTGAGGTGAGGTATAACGTACTGAAAATTTCCAATAAACAGTTAGTGTAGTTAACAAAATTCGATGGTTGACAATGGCCAGGTTTCCCGAATCGGCCGAATATTTTTAATGTAGAAGAATTAATCGAACTAAAGAATTTTCAGTAGGGCTTAAACATATCTATTACCGCGCTTTAGGTGAAGGTTAGAGTTTAGCAGACGTCCTAAAGGCAGGGCATAATATAATACTACATTCATATTGAGTTATCTCTCTTAGTTATTCTCCCACTGCAGATATTAGTGTGAAAATTGATAGATATTGCTTTATTTTAGTTAATTACATGTATCTTTGTATCATAACAAATAAATATTGGCTTAACCCTGTTTATGTTGCATTCTCTAGATCCTACACTAATCTATGTAACTGATCGTAGCTAGTGGTCGGCAATTGTTGCGAGGACCACCGCGCCTCTGCAAGTCATTCCACCTTGATCGTCCAATACAAATCAAATATTACATTTAAATAATGCATCATAGAGTCTATATTACCTTGTAGCGAAATTAGGATTGTGTACTACGTAGGTTTCAACAAAACAACGAGTCAGTATCGATATCTGTCGATTTTGATTTCGGTAATCGAGCGACGGACGTAGAGGTGAGCAATGTTGGCATGTCTCGTGTTCCTCTGTAGCATTGTACGTACTTATAATAGTGCGCTAGTGCTGGCATGGCGTACTGAGATTAATTGATTTTCTGAATAATGACTGGACGTCAAACAACACTCGTGTTATACCTATAAGTTAAGTTTTGAATTTGTAATATTATGTACTTTTTTATTTTGTACTCACACCTGTTTAGTGTGTAGATAAGTGCCAGTTCACATTGTGCACTTTGCGGTATTCCAGGGAATGTACATGTACATGTACATGGTGAAGTGTAACCGGGTATTCTCGCTTTGCTACGAATTTTTAGTGTACATTAGAGCAGTGGTTCTCAAACTTTTTAAATGACGGAACCCTTTTGGGAAGCAAAATACTTGATGGAACCCTACAATAAAACAATTATTTTTATAAGTGTATTCTTTATTAATCAGCATAATAAAAGTACAATGTATCAGTTACTAATTATTATTTACTTCACCACTTGGTAAGGACAATAATAGAAAACATTAAAAAAGAAAAAATCTAACTAGTGGGAGGTATGAAACTGTTTTTTATTTTTCATCAATTGCTTGATATCAGGTTTGATGGAAGAAAGTTGGAGTCTCATATCAGCTTCGGCGTCCAGTCTATTGCGATATTTTGTTTTCGTGGCTGCGTAGGTAGAGAATCCTGTTTCGCACAAATATGTAGTTGGGAACGGGAGAAGAATATCCAGAGCCATTTGGCCAAGCATTGCATATTCATCTTGGATTCTGCACCAAAAATCATTAAGAGGCGTCGTTTTGAACAATGACTCCATACTTGTGTCTGATGACATTTCTAAAAGAGATTCATATATCTCATTTGACATGTTTTCAGGCTTTTCCAAGTTGGGTAAAAAAGGATTATGAATCCAGGAGTTCACTTTAATTTTTGTATTGTGTTCTTCGGGAAAATACTTTTCAAAAGATGCGCGCATCGAACTGAGATATTGGACCAATTCTTCAAACACATTATCTTCAAACATTTCTGAGTCGTTTTCGCTAACAAACTCACTGAGTAATGTAAAACTTTCTATTTCTTTCTTACCAATGCAAATGATCCAAAAATCTAATTTTCTTTTAAAAGCAGTTATTTTATTATAGGCCTGAAACACTGTTGTCTGTTTACCTTGCAACGATAAATTTAATTCGTTAAGTTTTTGAAAGATATCCGCCATAAAAGACAATCGGAACAACCAAGTTTTATCATACAAACGGTCCTTCAAATTAAAAGAAGTATCTGCTGAAAGAAACATTTGTATCTCGGCTCTAAGTTCAAATAGCCTTGTTAAAGTTTTTCCCCGAGACAGCCATCGCACTTCTGTATGGAGCAGCAGTGTTTTATGTTTGCTGCCATAATCTTCACACAATAATGAGAACAATCGGGATTGTAGTGGTCGTGATTTGATAAAATTAATTATTTTTACCGCTTCATCCATAACTAATTTTAGATTAGACGGCATTTGCTTCATCGCAAGTGCTTGTCTATGCAGAATACAATGACTGGAACTACAATTAGGCGCTTTATTTTTCATTCGTGACACTGCTCCTGCTGTTTTACCTGTCATCGCCTTGGCCCCATCTGTACAAATGTCAATGCAATTGTTCCAACTGAGATTATGTTCTTCAAAAAATATATTTATTTTATTAAAAATTTCTTCCCCGGTAGTGTTTGTAAGCAGCGATGAACACATAAGCATGTCTTCTTCAAAAGAACTTTTATATGGATATCTCACAATAACCAGCAGGATAGTTCTAATAATAATGTGAAACAGTATCGTTTGATAGCGGAACAGTAGAAAGATGCTTTGCAGATTTTTCATCAAGCATACATTTTGTTATGTCTAATACACATGGTTTTATTAATTTCTCAGCGATAGTGTGCGCTTCACCTGCTTGTGCAATGCGATAGCTAACTAAATATGATGCCTCCGTGGCCTTTTCGTTGGTAGTTTGTGTTACATGCATCATATTTTTTTGACTTTCTAATAACTGATCTTTTTTGCGAACAAAAAATTCTTTATTCTTGTCTTTAGTCTCGGTGTACGGTTTCTAAATGTCGACGCAATTTGGCAGGTGCCATGGAACTATTAGGAAGCAGTTTACTACAGAGCATGCAGAGAGGTGAGCCGTTGGAATCAACAAATCCGAAACTGATATAAGATTCATCATACTTCCTTTTTTTCGTCTTTGAAACCGTCGAGCTTGACGTCGTGGCACTCGTGGCATCATCTTCTGGATCGGTGATTGCTAAATTCTCCGCGCGCATTGCTTTTGAACATTCAGCGTCATTAGAAGACGTTGTTGGAACACGTTTAACACCTTTAAGCCAACGTTCCATTCTTCTTTATTTATAATGTTACAAGTCAGGATAGTGGGGTTTAAATAATGCACAATCGTTACTGCGTATAAGAGACTAAATTTAGAACCTACAGGGAAGAAATGTATAAAACTGAGACAACAGAATACAGCAGGCAGTAAAACAATGAACACTAGTTTCTCGCTAGCGAGCTTGTAAGTAGGTAGTAACTTATCGCTCCGAACGCTAATCATCAACTGACGACGCCAACGCGCGATCGCCGCTTTTATACTTAGTCCTAGACTCGATCTCAAATATTCTCGAAAATACTCGAGTCGGTACCTTTGATAAACAAAAAGCAAAAATAAAAACAGAAATTTAAAAATAGCGTTGTAAACAATATCGACTTTATCCTTTGAAGTTAGAGACGAAAGTCGCTTGTTGACAACTATAGCGTCTAATTCAGAGGCGGCTTTTATCAAAGAGACTGAGCGCTTACAAGTATACTACCCGCTCGTTTTAAGTTTGCCGCTGGCGATAGGTATGAGTGTATGACGTTCGAAATTTTTTATTTAATTGTAACAATAAAAATTGTGTACGTTAGATATTTGGGTAAAACTATGACACATTATAAGTTTTGTTGTCACGTGGGGGAGGGTACGCGCATTCCACAGACCGGCAAACTTAGAGCGAACGCGTTGTACAAGTATAAAATTGTTCAGACCAAACTTATGAGATATTGTACCAGCTAATGTAACACAAGCTTATACAAATACAAATAAATAAATAAATAACATTCATAGCGTTTTGTCTCCGCGCGGCCGCGGAGTCCGCACAGCCGCGGAGCGACCAGAGAGAGGTGTTTTGATTTTTTTATTTCTAAATTCTTGTGGAACCCCGACAGAGGTATCACGGAACCCTAGGGTTCCGCGGAACACACTTAGAGTATAGCTGCATTAGAGGATTAGGTAGCCTTTGTGACGTGGCGGTAGTGAACGCAGTCGCTACGCAGGAGGCGCGGGTTCGATCCCCGCTTAGTACAAATATTTGTATACATGAATATGGGTATTTGCATTGGTCTGGTCGTGCCTCGGACACCACGTTAAACCGTCGGTCCTGGTTTTCATACGAACATCTAATAAGTTCAACATACTGGTCTAGCTGCAATGCTTCAATAACGCCATTGGGTTGTGGAGGTCAGATGCTTGACTGGGATTAACGCTTATTAAGAAGAGATTCGATGAATATAGGATCTTCAATAACAGATGGGTCTAATAAAAATATTACTCTAAGATACGCTATCATCACCGCTATCATCGCTATCATCACCAAGCATAACTCGCACTTATAACTAAGTTTAAGAAACATCCAGATCAATGCTAGATATAACATATTTGCACTGTGGGGTATCGAGCCTGTGCCCTCCGATGTAGCAGTCGACTCCTGCTCCACTGCCAAGCCACAGATGTCATATCTGTCACCACCCCATTCACTCTTTACGTGTGAACGGTAATCAAGTCTATATTTTTATTTTATACTAGCTGTCCTGGCGAACTTCGTACCGCCATATTTTTCCCGTTCCCGCTGCACCTATAAACCTTCCCTGGACACCCTGGAATATTTCAAGACTAAAATTAGCCAAATCGGTTCTGGAGTTATAGCGTCAGGAAGGAAAACCCGACTTATTTTTATATAGTAGATATATTCTTGTCTGGTTGTCTGCGATGGACTCAAAACGAGTTACTGAACGGATTTTGGTGCGGTTTTTCAGTAAGGTTTTCATCTAGTCAGACTTATAATCTGTCGTATCATGTTTGATTACAATTGGTAGAGTAGAATCGTCTCCACCATGGTGAATGTTCTGATGAGCTCTTTCAATGAATCCCACCCTCTCCTTTCCTATATAGGACAATACGTGCAGGACTTAAATTTCACCCGCATACGGCTGCAATTCCATCAAGAACCTGGCGGTTCGACGACTCGTTCTTCTGCCGCACCATTAAGACCTGGAATTCCTTACCAGTTCATGTGTTTCTCTCTTCCTACAGTCCCGGGTCCTATAAGCGGGGCGTGAAAAAGCATCTGATGAGACCGTCAAGCTGAGTGCCACCATTGTAACATGGTACGTGTCTATAATGGTGCTGGTGCCCCTTTTCCTGAGACTTTACCTTCAGCTTAACATCAGGCGAGGCGACGATGATGTGTCCTATATAAAAAAAACCTGAGAGAGAGGAAATTAAGTCGTGATAATCAACTTCTACACAGGCAAAGTGCCGGACCTCAGCTAGTGTTAAATAACTTTGTCTTAAAACATGTTTTGTTATAGGTATAGTCTGAACTGACCTATAAACTCTCACCCAGCCCAGTAGGTAAACACAAATTTTATCACAATTATTATTCTCTCAATCGAAAATAACTTCGTCTCGTCGTCTGAGCATAAAAATAAATATGTCGCTCCTAATATAGTATGATTTGACCTTGATTCTTCCTGCTGGGAAAATGATTTCACAAGAAAATACTTATAAATAATCACATAATGGTTGAACTTCACCTTCAGAGGGCAGTGACCTCATTTTATTAAATAGGTAAAACGTTATTGAAATTCGTGTAATTGGGTCATTCATTACCTATTTGATTGATTCATAATGATACATTTTTGTGACGTAGTTACCTACGCGGGGATAAAGGGAAGGATTATTTAAGTTGTCAGCTTTTAGTAACTTTATTTATGTTTTATAACTTTGTTTCTAAAATATTTTTGCGTCAACCGCAGTGGCGTAGCGGCAGATTGTTCGAATGCTACGTCCGAGGTGGTGAGTTCAATTCCCGCTCAGTGCAAATATTTGTATGTTTGGGAGAACAGACAACAGTCGTTTCCATAAAAGCTTTATAAGACATAACAAAGGGAGAGGACGGTGTAATGTAAGCGGACCTGCCCCTCTAGACAAGTGGTAATTCGTTACTCGGCGTATGATGGAATGGAATGCCAAATGTATGGGATTTCACGTATATGACAGGCGTCAACGAATGTCAAAAACGTCAAATCCTATACATTTGTCATTCTATTCCATCATACGCCGAGCAACGAATTGCCACTTGTCTAGGGGGGCTGGACTCCCAGACTACCGGTTACGACGACGCGACGTTGTGATGATGATGACTCACATTGGTTCAGTTAGAAGGCAGGTTTAAAAGACGGATAGTAAGTTTATATCGTATATTCACTACTTAGGTAATCCTGCAAATGTGGAACACACACAGACACAAGAGACGAACCACCCTCACTCGCAGGAACGGGCGGGCGCCAGTCGAAGAAACGGTGAGTCTAAATAGGTACCTATAACAAAGCAGGAAATCCGGTCTATTCTTGTAGAAGTGCATTCTCGGAAATACAATAGAAAATATTGTGAGTATTCGCTCAGTGGAAGAAATAGAGTTCGTTAGCCTGTTGTATTGCTTAGTATTCAAAACGAAACTGAATAATGTAATATACCATAATATATAATACACCTGATGATTGGCGAAGGAGGCTCTGGCGCAGAGTTTCCTCTCGAGATTGATGGTTGGATGACAGTTGCTCCCGTAAAAGTCAATCTAACCAAATCTTGGAGAGTGGTCTCTAGGCTCGCAGTGCAAGCTTTGACTCCAATTCAATTTTTATAAGTACCTACTAAACGACTCAGACGGGACTTGATTCCGCGACCAGTCTCTTATGTACCTTACGTCCCTACTTAGTGGGATTGCTCTGACCACTGAGTTACCGAGTCACGTCTTAAGTGATCCAAACTCTTCTATATAACCATCTTGGGACGACGAGGTTGAAATTTCAACAAATGGTATAATAATGGTACATAGTTCTAACAGTGTAATAAATACTTTAAGTATTTAGTGTTATATATCAACATTACATGCAACTCGGTACCCAAACCGTAGGGAACCGAGGTAGTTCAAAATTAAAGCGGAAAGCCTACCTAAGCTAACCTTCCCAAGGTACCTTGATGAAATAGTTGATGATTCACAGATCCAGTTTCTCCGAAATGAAACTGCAAATAGTTATTTGTTATACAAGAGTGCAAAGTTGCTTTTTAACCGCGTGCTCAGTTTTGATGACCGAGCAAGCGAAAGATTCTAAATTTGAATCACGAGCATAGCGAGTGATTCATAAATTAGAATCTTGAGCGTTAGCGAGGGAATCAAAAGAGCACAAGGTGTAAAATCTTTGCACTCGAGTGCAACACGTAACTTTTCATCCCACCTCAGCGAGGAAATAATGAAATGCTTCTTCTTCCTAGCGTTAATTCCCAGTCGCATCCGAAGCTCTCACCTCGGAGTTCGGGGTCCGCTTTACCAGTCTTAACTGCGGATTTGGCTGGACCTCGATATTTTTCGTAAAGCGACTGCCATGTGACCTCCACAACCCAATGGTGACATTAGGCGATATCGAAGCATTGCAGCTAGACCGTTGTTGTTGAACTTTTTATGCATACAAATATTTGCACTGAGCGGGGATCGGACCCGCGCCTCCTGCGTTGCGGCCACGTTCACTACCACTACGCCACGGAGGCTGTATAATAATTATGTGTAATAACACTAATAATAAAATATCAACAAATAAAATTCAACAACAATGTTCAACCATAGGACGTGAAAAAAAAAATTATGCGCGCAAAGCAAATTTAAAAAAAAAAGTAGGTACACCAAGGAGGTTCCGAGTTGAGTTTTTCATAAATTAAAAAAAAGTTGTATGATAAATCGGCACCATAGAGGTAGAAGTAAATAGGTTTAATGATGTTTTGAGTTCACAAACCTAGTACACACGATGTTCTAAATTCAAATTTACTTTCCACTCTAGAGGATAAAAGCGACTTTTACACTCAGATATCGAAGAAAAAAAGTACTCTTTCCGAGATGGTGGGATGAAAAATTGTTTTACTAACGTATCTCTATTCACCCTATTCAGAATAAGTATTCATTAGGGACAGCAGACATCAGGTGGGCCGTGTGCTTGTCTGTCACCTAAGTGGTACTTAGTCATTTTTCAATAATGACATTACTCGCCAAACTCAAAAAAGGGGACCTAACTAATAGGCAGTCCTAGTAACTAGGGAGCACTTTTACCACAGTAAACATATATTATTATTTACCGTGCTTTTGCTCCAGTTTTTTTTTTTTTTTTTTTTATAGGACACGTCAATTTGACTTCGCCTCGCCTGATGGTAAGCTGAAGGCAAAGTCTCTGAAAAGAGGGCCACCATTACAACACGTACCATGTTACAATGGTGGCACTCAGCTTGACGGCCTCATCAGATGCTTTTTCACGCCCCGCTTAAAGGACCCGGGACTATAGGAGGAAGGAAACACGTGAGCTGGCAAGGAATTCCAAGTCTTAATAGTGCGGCAGAAGAAGGAGTCGCCGAATCGCTTGGTTCTTGATGGAATATTCTGCACCGTATGCGGGTGGCATCTAAGTCCTGCACGTGTTGTCCTATATAGGAAAGGAGAGGGTGGGATTACTTGGAAGAGCTCATCAGAACATTCACCATGGTAGAGACGGTAGAAAACCGCCAAAGATGCCACATCTCTACGCAACTGCAAAGGCTCGAGGGTGTTAGTGACCTCAGGATTCCCAATAATGCGGACCGCACGTCGCTGCAACCTGTCGAGAGCATCTAGTAAGTACTTTGCGGAGCCATCCCAGAGATGCGAGCAGTATTCCACGCAAGAGCGAATTTGTGTCTTGTAGAGAAGACACCGCTGCTCCGGCGTGAAAAAACGTCTCACTTTGTTCAGGACTCCGAGTTTACGCGAGGCTGTTTTGATGATGCTCTCAATGTAGTTTTTGTTGTTCAGTTTGCAGCGGACATCCATACCTAAGATGTTGAGATTGTCCTGCAGTGGCAGTGGCGTGCTCTGAAGAGTTGGAAGGGTTAACCTATTGTAGTTATTTGTAATATTACCAATATTTAAGCCTGTAAGTCGATAACGATCAGTGATGGGCCTTGTCGTAATGTGAACACACCAATCCGTGTTATTCAGTGATTCAGTATTTTTTTTTTTTTTTATACCACTTAGGTGGCAGACAAGCACACGGCCCACCTGATGGAAAGTGGTTACCGTGGCCTATGGACGTATGCAACACCAGGGGCGTCACACTCGTGCTGCCGACCCTGGAGAAACCTTCTAATGCCCTTCTTGAAGAACCCCATATTGTAGTCGCTTGGGAAAACCATCGCGGGGAGTTCATTCCACAGCTTGAGTGTGCGAGGGATGAAGTTCCTTTCAAACCGCACAGTGCGCACCGTTTCCGGTCGCAATGTGTGAGGATGAACTCCCCGTCTATGACGAGAAGTGCGATGATAGAATGTAGCTGTGGGCATCATGTCAAACAATTCATCTGAGCACAAACCATTGTATAGGCGGTAAAACACACACAGTGAAGCAAAGTCTCTCCTGAGACTGAGTGGTTCCACATCGCCTGTGAGTATGGGATTGCCGACGAGCCTCAACGCCCGTCTTTGTACCGAGTCGAAAGGGTCAAGCTGGCACACAGGCGCTCCGGCGAAAAGGTGACAGCAGTACTCCATGTGGGACCTTCCTTGAAGAAAAACACCTGCTCAATTGAGTTAGCAAAGGAAGGTACATAGGTACATAGCACGGACTGATGTGTTCACATTACGACAAGGCCCATCACTGATCGTTATCTAGAAGACAGGTAGGCAAGTAGGTAGGTACAATACCTATACCAAACATAAAGATGAGGGATGAGTTTGTGCATCATACGTTAGAAATTAGCGCCGAATGAGCAACCAGCAACAAAAGTCAGGAGCCGAAGGTAACTGCCGGCGTTACAGTAATCATCGGTGGGCGGTGAGGGTGATCAGGTTGCGAGCCCTCCCGCCCCCGCGCTATTTGCATAACTAACGAGCGCGCGCACCCCGGCCGCGCGCCCCGCGCTCCCTAGCCCCAGGGAAACCAGCCCGATCTAACTATATTTTCTATTTACTACAAAATACAGCCTATTGGATGCCGGGCTAGCGGTTATTACAGGTAGTCATGATATTTTCTTATTGAAGGCTCGACCTTGCCCCCTGGCAAAACACAAATTATTTTCGTTCCTACCAACTGTGTTCGCGACTTCAATCGCGTGGGCTCAGATCTTGGTTTTAATCTTTTAATACTTTTTGTGCGGAACCTTGGTTACTTTTGTAAAATAAGTGCTTAAGTGACTCTTTATAACATAAGCCATCTGCTAGTGAAAGTCCAGAACGGCCTAACCGTTTCACAGTTCCAGCCAAACATACAAGAAGATAAAAAGACAAACAGATTTATTATTATTGTTATATAGGTAGGTACCGTAAGTGTGTATCGACCTATCCATCGAATAAAGAGCAATCAATCAATCAATTAACCTATTGTAGTCCACTGCTGTGATGCTGTGACTGCCATTGACCTCCACAATCTATTGGCGATATCGAAGTTCTGCAGTTAGAACAGTTATCGAATTTTTACAGTTCCGACTACCCATAACGACTGCCACAGATGTTCACATGACTCTCCGACTCACGGAGAGGTCTTAATGAGTTAAGAATGGTCCCCCATTTAACCCGAGACCTGGCATAATTTTTTAAGTACTTGAGGCAAGCTGAAAGCTTGTCACACAACTCTCCTGTTATACCCTGACTGCCTCTGTGGCGTAGCCGTAGTGAACGCGGCCGCTACGCAGGAGGCGCAGGTTCGATCCCCGCTCAGTGCAAATATTTGTATGCATGATTATGAATATTTGCATTGGTCTGGGTGTTACTATGTATAATATGTATGTATTTACGAAAAAACATGTATGTTTATCCGCATTCTAGAACCCATAACACAAGCTAGTTAAGTTTTGCTTACTTTGGGCTATCTCTAGATAGCGCTTTGTAGAATGTCCTACTATATTTATTATTCATTATTGTTATACCCGAACACTAAGCAGGCTGCAGACTTGGCTGGTGAGCAGGGGGGCAAAATCAACCACTACTGTATACTGACAGTATACCACTACATTTCTTTAAATATTAAAAAAAAACATGTTTGTGACAATATGCGATTTTTATAATGTTTTAGTTTAATGTTTAAAGAATACAAAATATACTCAAAAAATGGTATAATATTCGCTCGGCCTTCTAAAAACACTGACCGGTCTAGTATCTATTGCCTAACCTTCCGACATACTATCCTACTATTGTACATAGTTACTGCTTAGCCGCGAACCCCTCCATTATTGTTAATATGTATTATAATAAAATTCTTATCATACATACATACGCTCATGCCTATTTAGCATATCCCGGGGTGGGCAGAGATCGCAGACGCCATTGACTCTATCCTTACATACTTCAGGAGCTTAATGCTGATGCTCTACTGTGATTAATCCTTTCATGCAAGGCCGCCAGTTTCGAGTATTTCTAACCTGCGATTTATTCTAAGCTAGCTGACCCGGCGAACTTCGTACCGCCATATGTTTTTCTGCCCGCGTGGAATCAGTTCCCACTCCCGTTGCACGTTCTATTCAAATTATAATAGATATATAGATAGATTTTATTAATTTAGCCAATGTGTGTACTGCGAGGTCTCCCAACCCCAGCTTGTCTTCCCATTCACGTATGCCTTACATACCTACATGATGTGTCATTCGCTCTACGTGCCCAAACCACCTTAGCCCTTTTTAATCCTCGTTGCAACACTTGCAACATTATCTTTCAGGCCACACATATCTCGTATCTCAGTATTTTTCTTTCTATTAACCAGCCTTACCTTACCCCATATTTACTGCAACGATCATAAAATGGTAGGACTTCGGATTGCCCGCATTCGATTTAAGCGCTGGGAGTTGGTGGGGGGGAGGGGGGGGGAGGTGTAGGACCCCCCCTGTGAAGGAAAAGTTGCGGACGCCCCCCCTTTTTGAGATACGAATTTTTAAAAATTCTAACCTAACTTTCGCATTTTCTTGTATTGACATCGATTTACATGTTGAAAGGGGGTGCAGAATGAAAGAAAGGGAAAAATACCAGTCCCCATCCCTCCCCCTTGCATCCGCTGATGGATTTTGAAGTTTTTTTTTATCATATAAGTACCTCGTTCATGGAATGACAGATGAGGTAAGAGTGAAAATCCCCCGCGATGTGTCGACTTCTGAGTGGTCTAATATGATAAAACAAGTAAGCGTGTAGCAGACATGGCTTCTGTCACGGCTCCGGCGCTGCACGGCTCCGGCGGTCCCACGCGAGCTTATCGTCGCAGATGTGTTTCACACTCACCACCGCAGCTTCGGCTTGCTGGCCGGCTCCGCCGGCCAGCCTCAGCCGCTGTGGCGAGTGTTTGAAACCACCTGCTCCTCAGCTCGCGGGCCGCCTCGCCCCTCCGCGCCTACGCGTTTTTAAATAGCACTCTAGGGGTAGGGCAGACAAGACTACGTGGAGTCGGTTTTGCAGCGATTTGTTTCTGTTACACATGTATTATCGAATATTACTATAATTCAAATAAAACAATGAAATATAAACATTAATTACATACATAGATATAGACATTAATTGATTATTGATTAATATAGACATTAATACCGCGCTTCGACGACGTTTTACGTTTAGTTTCACATGGCGGCATAGTCGGTAAATAATTTTATTGTATGTATAAATTTAATAGCATTCATTTTAATCAGCAAAATTCACGTAATATAATAAAATATGCTTAAAACACTAAATATAGGCATTTATTTAATTATTAAATGGAATAAAAAAATTTAGTGCGTTAACATTACGTGAAATAAAACGTTTACTACCAAAACGAAATGTCAAAAGCATTATTAGTATGTGTTCTGTGGTAAAAAGTGACAAAATATTGCTAAATTTATATGATTTTGATAATTTTTTTTCTCGTTAACCATTGAACTCCGCAACTTGAAACTTTGCGCGGAGGCTTCTAATAATATTAGCTCTGTGTAAAAAAAATATGGACGCGAAACTCGAGTGCGGGCAATCTAAAGTTAAGCCCATAAAATTTCCACTGCATTCACTCTACTGTCATGCGTCTTTTCATATAGATACCCATAATAGTATGTGTCCTTTGAAATTCTAGTAATAAGTAGTAGTTGCGAGGGGTCCCTATAACCCGATGCCTGCCGGCTTCCCAATAGGTCGCACGGCGGATGACAAACTAGATAGAAGTACGTACCTTTTCCACCTGCTTCCCTTTTGAAAATTTTCTCCCTTCGCCACTGATAAGCAGTACCTACCTACCTAAAGGATGCTATGTTTGGGACCCAACCAGGATCTTTCAACTTCACTTGCTAGCTAGTAGATCTATGTTCCCTACACCTACTGATGGTAATAGCGTTTTATCACGGTATTATAAAACAAAAAAAACTATCCGCCATTTTTGTTTACCGTCTCTTTTAGGATGGAATATGATTTTTTATTTCATCGTCAATATAATATGATTTTTGGATTAACTATAATTTCATAATGGGCAGGGATCGGTAGGTATATAAGGTATCTTCTGCACCGGGCACTGCTATTCTTTTTTTTTCTTTTGTAAAATACTCTTTTATGAATGCTCAGATCACGGCTTCACCCGAGAAGACATTTTTAAAGGTAATTCTATAACGCGATTACAGCGCCATCTACCGACACGATAAAAACTATAGAGCCAAGACAAGAACCATCTCTGATGCGGGTTACTACATCCACTTAGATGATTTTATTATATTATTATTTACCCATTAGAATACATAGGTACCATAAAAAATATTGTAGTCATAGTGATTGTCATAAATATATCAAACGACGGTAAAGTTAACATATAGTTGCGCTTTCCACCAAGAGATGGCACTAGTAGTATCTAAATTTGTATTTTTTATCAATATTTTATAATATTACTCCATAGATTAATATATATATTACTCTATAGTAAATTAATATACCTATATAAACTCAGACTCCTTTTAAAGTAAATGCACTTAAATAATACTATGTAACTTGTTCTTTGTTCAGTTTATTAATTCTGTCAGTAAATTTCAACCAACCTAATTATTCTAAATATTTTAAGTCGTATGAACTTGATTGAATAACAAAAATCCACACATTTTCACAAACCCATTTAATTTAACATTACTCGGGAGAAATATTTTAACAAGTAGCAACACTAAACGACGAACAATGAGCAGTTTTCCAGTAGGTATATGAGTAGGTATAATAATCAGTTGGTTTTTAATTCATCAAGAGATGGCGCTAGCATAACTTTTGGTAATTTTAATGTAATCTGTGGTTTGTTGTTGTTCTTTTCGCGTCGGTCTGTAATTTAAAATAATAATATTATAACTTAAAATAATTTCATCAGAAAACATGTCAAAACATCTATGTAAAGTAAATCAATACAAAACCGAAGATCATTTGGACGTCGTTATACAGAAACGTTCCAGTCCACACCAACTGCAATTCGAGATAAACGCAATTTACTGTTTTAGTGGTACACTTTTTGTTTTAATATGTTTAGAATGAATGCTTTCGAATTTATTGTAGAAATATGTAATTATTATGTAATTATGTATCTTTTTTTCTTATATATTCAGTATAACTACAGTAATAAAGGAAAATTGGTACTGGAACGTTTTAGCTAAATTGCTATTTGTATGAAGTAGCATTTCAAATAATTTTGCAGAAACGTTCCAATATATTATAAATATATAAATATGGGCCGTGGGGTACCGGCAGAATAGAATAGTACCCCCCTCCAGTACTAGAATAGTTCCAGGTGTCGTAGGAGCCGACTGAGATACAGCGGAACCGACCAATGGCGGTATAACCATTTCAAATCGGCGCAGCATTCTCGTCGCGAAGCTACGTCCTGCGATTGCCAACATGCCTGCCCAGCGTGGCGATTATGGGCAAACTCCCTCTATGGTAGGCACAAATAGGACCAGGCCCCTAGTCCCCGGCAGCTCCCCTAGTCCTGGCTCCGGTAGCGGTCAGGATAACGGCGGAGCAGGGGGTGCTAAGAATCCCCGGCAGAGATCCGGCTCCGACCCCAAACGACGACTGGCCCTGGTAACGCACAACGTACGCACGATGTGGACTGACGAGAGGATTGCTGAGCTGGAAGAAGAGTTGAGTAGGTTGCGCTGGGATATTGTGGGGTTGTCTGAAGTCCGTAGAGAGGGCGAGGACACGATAACCCTAAGATCCGACAACCTGCTCTACTACCAGGAAGGCGACCAGCAGTCGCAAGGTGGTATCGGTTTTCTCGTTCACAGATCCCTCATTAACAACATCATTACCATCGAAAGTGTGTTGAGCAGGGTTGTATACCTAATACTCAGAATATCTACGAGGTATTCGCTGAAGGTCATTCAGGTATACGCACCGACCTCAGCACGCCCAGATGATGAAGTGGAGACTATGTATGAGGACGTAAATAGGGCCAAACAAACGTCTAAGACCCACTTCACTGTTGTTATGGGGGACTTCAACGCAAAGTTGGGTAAGAAAAGTGATGATGAGTTGAGAGTGGGGCAATTTGGATATGGACTACGGAACCCGCGGGGACAGAGGCTGGCTGATTTTCTGGAGAAAGAGGGACTCTTTGTGATGAACTCCTTCTTTCAGAAGCCGCCGCACAGGAAATGGACCTGGATGAGCCCTGATGGTTCCACGAGGAATGACATAGACTTCATCATGACCAACGAGAAACGAATATTCAGTGATGTCTCCGTGATCCACAGGGTGAAAACCGGTAGTGATCAAAGAATCGTAAGAGGCACATTGGGTATTAACATTAAACTCGAAAGGTCCCGCCTGATTTTAAGTCTACACTCCGACCTACTCGTTCCCAAATCCAAAACCCCGAGAACTTTCAGCTTGAGCTATCAAATCGCTTTGATTGCCTAGAGAACTTTGCGTCGGTGAACGAGATCAACAACAGGCTCGTAGAAACTGTCCAAACGGTGGGCTCTAAGCACTTCAGACCCCGCCGTTCAAATAGACCTCAGAAACTCTCCGATCACACTCAAAAACTCATGGCTAAACGACGCTCGCTTCGACTGCAGTCTTCTGATGATGCAGAGTCATATAGGCAGCTCAACAGACCGATTTCCAAATCTCTGCGACACGACATACGTCTCTTTAATACTAAATATATTAAAGAGACAATCGAGCGGAACAAAGGCTCCAAAGTGTTCGCAAGAAATCTGTCTATTGGGCAAAGCCAGTTGACTAAGCTGAAGAGAGAAGATGGCAGTATAGCGCCGACCAAGGCTGAGGTTTTGGAGGAGATCGAAAGGTTCTATGGACAGCTATACGCTTCGGTCGCTAATCCTGCTGGCAACAGGGCGACCGACCCAAGAGCTAAGTTGACCCGACACGTCACCGAGGATATCCCGGACATCAGCCTGTACGAGATTAGAATGACCCTGAATCAGCTTAAGAACAACAAGGCGCCGGGTGACGACGGAATCACTTCAGAGCTTCTGAAAGCGGGTGGAACACCGGTACTTAAAGTCCTTCAGAGGCTTTTTAACACCGTCGTCCTCGAGGGCATAACGCCAGAAGCGTGGAACAGAGGCGTGGTGGTGCTGTTCTTTAAGAAAGGTGACAATACCTTACTGAAGAATTATAGACCCATCTCGCTTCTGAGTCATGTTTACAAGCTGTTTTCAAGGGTCATTACGAACCGTCTCGAGCGCAGGCTTGATGACTTCGACTGCGTTCAGAAAATTGCGCAATGTCTTCTCGTCCGACATACCTCAGTGTCTCAAGTCGAAGGTTTTCAACCAGTGTGTGTTACCAGTGATGACTTATGGCACTGAGACGTGGTCCTTCACTATGGGCCTTATGAGTAAGCTCAAAGTAGCCCAACGAGCTATGGAGAGGGCTATGCTCGGAGTCTCTCTGCGAGATCGAATCAGAAATGAGGAGATCCGTAGAAGAACCAAGGTCACTGACATAGCCCAGCGGATTAGCAAGTTGAAATGGCAGTGGGCAGGGCACATAGCACGGAGGACTGATGACCGATGGGGTCGAAAAGTTCTCGAGTGGAGGCCACGTATCGGTAAGCGCAGCGTAGGACGTCCACCCACAAGGTGGACAGACGACCTCATTAAGGCTGCAGAAACGCGCTGGATGCAAGCCGCTTCCAACCGGTCTTATTGGAGATCTATAGGGGAGGCCTATGTCCAGCAGTGGACTTTCTATGGCTGAAATAGTTTGGATTTGGATTTGGATTTGGATTTGGATTTGGATTTGGATTTGGATTTGGATTTGGATTTGGATTTGGATTTGGATTTGGATTTGGATTTGGATTTGGATTTGGATTTGAATTTGAATTTGAATTTGAATTTGAATTTGAATTTGAATTTGAATTTGAATTTGAATTTGAATTTGAATTTGAATTTGAATTTGAATTTGAATTTGAATTTGAATTTGAATTTGAATTTGAATTTGAATTTGAATTTGAATTTGAATTTGAATTTGAATTTGAATTTGAATTTGAATTTGAATTTGAATTTGAACGGAACATTCTTACCGAGGAAATAAAGCAAATATGTTAGTTTCTAAAAACATTGAAACATTGTTGCCAAAAAAACAGCGCTTCTTTTACTGTGCAATAACGTTCCAAGAGCATTAGAACGTTATTATCAAGGACAGAGTGCTTTAGATAAATTTGCAACAAGGTTCCAAATATCTTGGAACATTATATCCATGGAAAATAAAAAAATATGTTAATTTGTTATAACGTTCCAGAATGACTGAAACATTATGAGAATATGTAATTAATGGATAGAAATTAAGCATTAATGTTTCAGGCGGATTAAAACGTTTTATATTTTACTTATGTACTTTATTGAACGACGGCTGTGGATTGGAACATCGGATATATGACAAATAAATAAATTTTCAGTTTGAGATCTTGTTCATCTGACAGACAATGACATTTCAAGTCTATTGCAATAAAAAACTTCATTTCACGTGACTTGTGGGTTGGAACGTTTTTGCTTAACTACGTCCATTTTTTCCATAAATTAGTTACCAAAAGTGCCGGCTGCGCCATCTAGCTTGTCTTTAGGAACCCTATAAATACCTACTGGAAAACTGCTCATTTAATGTCATTCTGACACATTGATTATACGTAGTATATTACTTACTCTGTGCATTGATTGATAACTCACATTAGCGGTGGGCGATTACGAGTGATAGTCATAATCGTAATATTTTAGAATAATAATATTCAAACTCGATTAAGAAATGAGTATTAGAGATATAATAATATTTTCATATCTCGAGTTATTTTCTTACCTCGAGATATTCTTTAAATGATTTCAATCGACTTAAAAATTCGAAAATGGAACATTATAATCGAATTACATACGATACTATATATATACGATTATAAAACTAGTAACTGAATCGGTTGTCGCTCTATGTTTACAGATAAATAGACGTTGTTTCTTGGTATAAGAATTTTGTAAAGTTGAATGGAAATTTTTGAAACAATTTATTGGTGTCATCATCCTCCTGCCCTCACCCATATTTAATTTGGGCTAGTGGAACACGTCAGGCTTTGTGTCAATACTAAAACAATACCAAATAAATCGAAATATAATCCATCACAAACAGTCTTATTTCAATAAAATTATTATTATTTGCTATTACGGTATTATACTGCTCAACGAAACAAAGTACAACAACTGAACAAGTACGATACGTATTTAATATAGTCGACTCGTTACGATGATTACGCGAGTGAGATACATCTTGCTATAGAAGAGAGCGAGATGTATCTCGAGTCGACGGCCGAGTGCCAAGTACTAACTACTCGAATTATCGGAGTCGACTCATCACGATGAATACGCGAGTGAGATACGTCTCACTCTATTCTATGTCGAGTCGACCGTCGAATGCCGAATACTAACTACTCAGATAATATATATATTCTATCATAATCGATATAACTCGAGTTAATATTTTTTTAGTTAATACTCGAGTATAATATCTCGAAATCGCTCACCACTAATTCACATCATTCGCATTCAATAATAGTCTGTGGTGGCGCCAGCGAAAAATAACTCTGTTCATTCCATGTTCATTCTAATCATTCTATTTGTTGTCTCTTTCTAGTACCACCTGTCATTCATTTCATTTCATTCACATAAAAAAAACAAAGACGTTGTGCTTGTGTCATGTCAACTTATAACGAACACGCCCAATAATAATTAAAAACAAGTGTGTTAAAAACGTTAGCTATGAGAATAAACTGGTAGTTTAACTGATTATATTTAAATATATATTTTGATTGATATTTACCGGTCAGGATGTCTGTGAGTGCCAGCGCGGAGAACCTTTCTACGGACGCACAGGTTAGACTTACTTTCCTAACTTTCTTACAATATTAGGTAACGCATTCTTTATTTGAATAAGTAATCACATAGCCCACATTAACTCAGCATCGTTCCGTACTCGCTTTACGATTTCAGTCTTTCATTGGTGTTGTATTAGTGAGTCATTAGGTTGGGGACATAACACGGAAATCGTGACCTATTACTGCCTGTATCATTGTATTGTGTGTATTGCGAGCCATATGCATGAATGGAGACGTAGCCCTAACCATTGGACTAACTGCAGGAACTAGCTTCATTTAAAACTTATGAAATATTAACCTAAGATAACTTAAAACTATTAGTTAATTAAAAACTTAGAAAGTAAGTTTTGAAGTTGAATAAGAAGAAAACAAGCTATGTTTATTTACTAGTTAGCATTATTACACACGAATTGATGTATAATAATGTAGGTATCAGTGATTCACACCATATTTTCACTTTGTACAAAGTTTGAAACTAATTAAAAAGTTTGGTTATTACTTTGTGAACTTTGACAAAGTTGAAATTTTAGGCTTGGATTGATTATAATTTAGTCAAAATTGATTAAAATGATTCAATTCAAAGCTAACTTTCATTGCATTATGTTTATTTTTAATAAAAAGTGTTGGTTGAAGAATCTATATTAATAAACAATCTGTTTCTTTTTATAGATTCTGTGAATTAAGTGATTGTTAAAATCTGTATATAATATACTGCTAGGTGAGCCAAGTGCTTCTCTGCCATCTGTTCAGTATACTTATCTTTCTACAACTAAGATGGCAAAAGAAGAATGCTCTTTGATTATGGAAAAATGAGCTTCTAAAATCTGTAGATGTCTTAACATAATTTGAGACCATTTAAATATATGACAGTTCTTGTCACACATATTGATAACACACTTGTACTTTTCCACGATATTTATTATTACCCTAACCCGTATTGCCTTACGGCATTCTCAAAGGTTTACATTAATGGTTATTAGTAAAAAAAAGATAGATACCTAGTTCTTTCAGTTGCAAGGAATATAAAAATTTATATGGCATTATTATATCAAAAAAACCTATAGTGATACATTTCTGATAAGATTGTCTACAATTTAGTACAAAAGGTTCATCAAATATGCGGGATTGGAATCATCTGTGGGAAGCCACAGATGATTCCAATCCCGCATCAAACATACAGCCTATGAAAAAGTGTATTGTTGACAGCTACAGGTGAGCCTCCTATTAAGGGAGACCACAAAACAGTAAACCAAATTGTGTTTAATATAACTTCAATTATCCTCTTGTGGATAAACACAGGAGGAGGAGGGATATAATATTTTATTAACAAATAGAATCAACAGCAGCATGACATTAAATACAATTAAGAACAATAATATAACAACAATTTATTAAAATACTAAATTACACTGGTATACAGAGTCATTGTCTCCTGAACTAAGTTGTTAACCTGTATCACAAATAATGGTATACTAAGTCTAGTATCCTATTGCATTTGTCAAGCCTACTTAAGCTTTCTGTCAAACTGTAAATTTATCTCATTGTTGAACAACAAGCACTTTTATCATGCATATTTTCCTTTAAGTCCATATGGACTCATGCAGGTTAAAAGTGCTTGTTGTTCCAAGATATCTTTGCTATCCTTTATTTACTGTGTAACTAGTTGGCTAATCATGTTGCTAATAAAACATGTACAACAATGTGAACTAAACATTGCATAAAAAGCTCCTTGAGTATCTAATTAAAAAAACTATACTTACATTATACAACAATAACTAATTATTTATATTTTATATGATCGTAATTTATGTTAAAACTATACAAGGATACCCAAATGTTAAATATATGCTAATATATAATATCAAAATATATGCAAACATTGCGAAATGTCAAGTATATGCTAATACTTAGGTCGTATAAAAACTATTCTCAGCATTCACAATACAGTACATAATTAATATGATTTACCAAACCTTTGGTATACTAACCATGTTATATTATAATAAATTCTCACAACTTAATGTTAACACATTGTTAGATGCTTTTTTAGAGCTGTTAGTTTATCTGACACAAAAAAAAAAAATACGCAAAATAATAGAATGACTCATTGCCTCTCAAATGATTCTGCAAAACCATAATATGCAACTGGTGTGCTACAAATATTTCTTCACAGATGTTGAGGGAGTATGTACCAAGATTTTGATGTGGTTGGGTCAACTGGAGAAGCATAACTATGATTCCTATTTCAATTTTCCTTACCCCATTCATAATTTTTCTTAGGATTGAGATCGATCCTAGGGAAAAATTAACAACACCAAAATTCACGATGATGGAGATAACATTAACAACGAACTGAATACCACGCAAAACTAAATTTAGACTGCCAGTGTACTCCCTTAACGAATTCCGAAAAAAAATTGCTACTAAGAATTATTTCTTTGTCAAATCCTATTTATCTTGGAGTACATTATACAAATACATACCTTCCCCGTATGCCCACCACAGCTCCCAACTTCTGATTACACCTTGCGCACATGCCCGCCGTAAGCTTAATGTGGTCTTCCTTTCTCTTTGATGGACAACTTGTTTTCTTCCCTCCTTAGTGACCAGAAAGTTACTTTTTAGCTACATTTAGGCAGCCCACGCTGCAATGTAGGCCCAGCCAACCTCCACTTTCTCATTCAGTGGTGACAAGGATCTTGTTCAGACAGCCACTCGATTTTCCTTTCCTCCGATCCTTTTTTAATAATAAATTCGTAATAAATAAAATATAATTAATACGGCAAATGTGGCATCAACACACAGCCAAAATAATACCTATCATTCTCTCATCCACAGGTCTCATACCAAAATCATTACACACATCACTTAAAGAATTAGGTCTACATAAAAAATTATACATATCACTACAGAGATCAGTTGTCATTGACACATGTTCCATAGTTAGGCGATTCCTCTCAACCACCACACAAACACCCACCACAATTCAAAATGACCCAACTCACTTGGCTTAAGCCCGTGATAGGTCCACACATACCAGCCTTAGAAGCTGAGAAGTTCTTAATAAATAATAATATAATTCATATATATATATCTATATATATACAAGGATGGCTAGATAGAGACAAAAGGAAACTAGTTATCGTAAATAACTTTAATCTTACCCTATCCGTCAAATGGCGACACATTTTCCTGCCATTGTTTATGACAATTTCATATTTATTATAGTAATGTAGAAATATTACACGAACGCAAATATAAACCTTTTAAATTAGATCAATGCAAGGGCATTACAATTTTTAAATGAACTACCTACTTAGTTATAATTCATTAGAGTAAAATTATTGTGCAGTGTTGGTTACCCGTGAAGTAGAATAGGCCACCCCATCTCTTTGTGTGGGTGTCGTAGAACGCGACTAAGAATAGGGCTGTTCTCCATCCGACAGTATACATACAGCCCATGAAAATCATAGCGAAATGTGGGTGTTAATGTTAATACACCTCTTCGCCTACCCCTTCGGGGATTTACAGGCGTGCATATATTAATTTTATGTATTAGCAATTATTTTTTTGTCATATTTTTGTCATCATCATCATTCAAACTTGCACTTTGGGGGTAACAAACTTGCACTTTGTAATTGGGTACAACTTGCACTTTGGGGGTTGGGACCGCTCTGTAAAGACTTTTTAATACGTCATAAACCGCAATTTTCGCCTTTGCTGCTACGAAACCCTTCATGGGCGAGTCCGACTCGCACTTTCGCCGGTTTTATTTCAATCAGCAGTGTTGTTTTTGACGAAGTGTACACGCCATGTTTAATAAATTGCGCCATGTAATAAGAAAGTGGAACTAGCTGCTACGAGTATTTACCATAAATAGCGACAACTTCAACGATGTCGATGACCGAGTTTCACCCCAACCACGTATACCTAGGTAATATTCGCGCGCATGGAACTGCAACTAAACTTGTCTTCGCATAAATACATTTTCGTAAGCATGCATAATGCATAGATCTACTTAAATGTATAATAATGCAACACTTTGAGGGCATAGTACATTAGCATTTTAAAATTATAACAACCTCGGTGGTATGGTAAGTAGTATCGCTAATCTCTCATACAGTGTAACCAATCACATCACATAAAACAGTTATGCGACTGGTTGTAATAAAATGTATAACGGAAAACAAGTTTCAAAGTAAATATCAGCTAGTACCTAGCTAATCCGGTTGCGTTAGTAGCCAGGGCTAGGTGATAGCAAGTGAAAGTGACATTTCCAGGATAGGGATGAACGCATGTCCCGAAGCGCTCCATCAAAATCTTCGGGGCCTAGGCGAACCTCACCTGCTAACGTAACTTACTGATAAGATAACGGACGAGGAGATGGTCAACGGCCATCGATCCTACTGCAAAAGACAAAATACATAGCTAAATCAAGAGAAAGTGAACGATGATGATGCTGATGATGATGAAATGTATATCCGGAGCGGATCTACCAAGGTACCCTCTCCGGGTATCTATATCTCTACTTCTCTACTAATATTATTAATGCGAAAGTAACTGTCTGTATGTTACGCTTTCACGCCTAAATCATTCAACAGATTTTGATGAAATTTGGTACAGAGGTAGATCAGATCTTAGGAAAGGACATCAGCTATGCTTGGTCACGGTAACAGACATCCACACGGGCGGAGCCGCGGGCAGCAACTCGTATGTGTTAAATCTAAGATCCGTGATTGTGAAACTGATTTCGCACCACTAATACCCCAGCTTGGTTCACTTTTGTTGCTTTCTATCAGTATTTTTATCTATATAATTATTTTATTTAATATTATTTAAACCCGCCCCGGTTTCACCCGCGGCACATTTTGAAGTCCCGTATCACCCCTTTCACTCATCTGCATATAGGCCCGCAAAATTTATGACTACAGCTCCGCTCCCTTAAGTAGTAGCGTATTTTTTCTCTGTGTAAGAAACATCCTCGTACTTCGAGGAATATTCTATAAAAAGAATTAGCTAAATCGGTTCAGCTGTTCTCGTGATTTGCGGTCAGCAACACATTCAGCGATTCATTTCTATATTATAGATCCCGAGCATAAAACTTGCTTACTTGTCTCCTGTAGTCCCAACATAAAACTTGGGCAGATTGTTCTTAAAATTTGGAAACACTTTTGAGCACCGACAGAATGGGGCTTGCTGTTATTACATAGGTATCAAACTGGGACACGATGACACGACCCACTTAGGTATGAAGGGGTAGAACGAGGACAGTAGGACAAAGGGTAGAAAACTGGCGGCACTTTAATAAATTCTGAAAAGAGAAAACGATAAGGTAGATGAGAATGTGGTATTACACTGATATTTCTTGTGTTGTGATTGTGGAAATAAATGACAAGTCTAATTAATACCCAAAATATGTAAGTATAGCATTAATGACAGTAACAGTGGCGGTCAGCCGATTCCTTTAATGAATGATTGAATTAAATGAATGATGATGAATTTGAATTTTAAGAAAGTTTAATGTTTGCTCTGAGCTATTCAAATATTGTATTTATTTCTCTCTTATCTAAACTACTGCACCCATGTTTGTGATGGAACTCTGGTGCCGAGTTCAGCCTGGAGGTGGCATTACTGTCTGCGACGCAGTACACAGTTCTTAACTATTTATTAATGCAGACACCATCGCACTATTAGTGCCCTTCTAAACGGGCCATGTTTTTCTGCAATATGTAGCTGCACTATTGGCAACTGATTGCCCGGCAATATCAAAAATATTTCATTGCAACTAATGGCCGAACAATCAATGGCCGGGCAATGTGTTGCAAATATGCCTGCAATAGTATAGCTCTTGATGCAGATTCATAAACGGGCTACACAAACCGGCAACAATGGCTGACGAAATCACACTTATTGCAGCAGCTTATATTGTTTTATTAAAAAATAAACAGAAAAAAGAAGAGATTGTGGATTCGACCTTACTTAAATAGGCGTGAAACTTTAGATAATTTAAGTCTAGAAATAAGCCTTGATAGTAAATTATTTAACAATTCGCGTAGAAAAGGATAGACTGTGCTATAACAAAGAGAGCGACTGAAACAACAATAGAACTGGCCGAGCAATATTGCAGTAAAATCGACCGCCTAGCGATCGTCCGGCAACCCATCGCGGCAACATCGGCCATATGTGGCTACACAAAACATGTTTGGCAATATGGCCGGGACATTACTGCAATACTAGCCGGTATTACTTGCAATAGTTGCAATGTTGCCGGGCCACAGTGTTGCAGCCACTAATTGCAGTAAAACATCGCCCGTTTAGAAGCACCTTTATGTTATTATTCCTGTATTTTATGGTTCCAATAAAGATTTTATTTATTTATTTATCCTGCCGATTTGCTATGCAAAGAATTCAAAACAAAATTACTATGATCATTACAGGTACGATATTATTCCACCGTTTTACCTTCTGAAAATTTTCACCCTTCGTCACTGACGGATAAACATAGGTATCTAGTATCTACTTAGATCATTTTTTTATTGTAAATGGAATAACAAATACCTATTGTTATTTAGAGCCAGACCGATGCAATACATACCTATTGATGAATTTAAGTATTTGCACTGAGCTAACCAATCGAACCTGTGACCCATGACGTAGCAGTCTACCGCCACGTTACACAAATCATCAAATCAACCGTTACTCGTCATAAATTAATGACGCATGAACTGTATATATTAGTAGGCAACTACTTATTAATTCAATAGCTGTACATATTGATAGGTAAACACATAATTATATTGCGTATTGACTCTGTTAGTCAGCGTAGAACGTCATTCATAAGCACACCGTATTTGATAGTCGTAGATTTACCTGGTACGTGGCCGTGGTCTCGACTACGTTAGGTTTACTGCTCCCTTTAGTCGCATTATGTCCAATTCGCAAAATGTCCAGCGGGCTCAAATTGTCCAATTCTCACAACGTCCAATTCGCAAATTGTCCAATTCTCACAACGTCCAATTCGCAAATTGTCCAATTCTCACAACGTCCAATTCGCAAATTGTCCAATTCTCTCAACGTCCAATTCTCACAATGTCCTATTCGCAATTGGTCCAGTTTGTAAAATCATTTGATTTCGCATTTGACTAAATTTAATAAAGTTCTGCATGGTTATAAAAAAAAAATAACCTTCTAATCTATCCAAGTCGGAATGAGCAGCTTTCTCAATCTGAATCTTTCTGCCCTCCCTCCGCGTCTCCGGTTTTTAAATAGGTACCACACTAGTGTAGGGCAAACAAGTACCACGGCAAGTCGTGTTCAGCTTAATTTTTATACGTATACATTGGAGATAAATTAATTATTTAGTTTAAAAAATCATTAATTACCTACTCCCAAAACTCTTTATGCGCGATATGGCAAATCAAAAATTTAACTTTTATCTATTTTTGATACAAATTTTCAATTCGAACTATGAATTTTCGGAAATTTGAAATTCGGAATAACGTTTCTAGGAGTGGGTCTTAGGGCCAATAAAGTAGTCTCAACGTAAGAGGCCCACTATGACATTTGTCATTTGGACGTAACTAGGGATGTAACCACACCACTCGGTACACGATACTCAAGATAAATCGATTCAAGTTTGTATGCGTATTTAATCGATTAGAATATGTATTGTATTGTAGTGTAAAGTTCATTGGCTTAAAGTTCTAATTAGAAAATTTAATCTAAACTTTGATATTGTAGGTATTTTTAAACAATACAATACTGCGAAAAGTCAATTTTCTTTCATTTAACATTTTTATTACAATAATATTCACTCAATAATAACCAATAGAAATCGCATGAAAATGAATCTATAATAAATCATTTTCTTGATACCTACTGTCTGAAGTTTACGCTTATATCACTTATTGAAATGAAACCACTTTTTAACGACTTCTATCGCGATTTATCTGTCACTATTTACTTTTAACCCTACGTCGGCTACTTTCTAGCAGCCCTTGTCCCGGGGTGACTTAAGATGATATTTGAAGCCTAGGAATAAAAAAACCTAGATAACAGCAAACACAACAAAGTCACAAATTGGGATAATGTCATATTTGTCGATGAGACTTGGCTGAACTCGAATCATACCGTGCCGCAGTCATGGACAGATGATACCAAGGCCTCTTGCTCAAAAGTGCCAATAGGAAAAGGTGGACGCTTAATCATCTGCCACGTCGTCGGGTCAGCTAGTGGTGGTTTTGTGAATGATACCTTGCTCGCATTTGAGTCTAAAAGTACAAAATAATATCACAGAGTGGTTTACTAACCTGTTAGCAAACCTCTCTGAACAGTGCATAATAAAATTATTGTGTACAATGCACCGTGACCACTCAGTTCAAATAAATAAACCACCTACTCAAGCAAACAAAAAGGCCGATTTAGTAGCATGGATACAAAGATCAGGCGTTGAAGCTGATACGAAATAGTTAAGAGCTGAATTGCTGTAACTGGTAAAAAAATTAAACCTGCAAAATTAAAAAATTAAATTGATGAATGGGCACTTCAGCATGGACATAAAGTGACAAGAACGCCGTCATACCATTGTCAGTACAATGCTATTGAGCTGATCTGGGCTCAAATGGAAGGATATGCAGCACGCCACAATACAAAGCGGCCATTCTCCACTAAGAAAATGATGACATTGCTGAATGAAGCTTGTGCCAAAATTACTAAAGAAGACTGGGTAATAGTTCTGGGGGTCCAGGGCTAGGTTTCTAGGCTTCCAGGCTTCTAGACATAATTAAACCTACAAATCTTGAAGTCTACAAGCCTAAAATTTAAAAAAGACCTAGAAAACAGCAAAAAACAGTCAGACTTAACGAAACCGCGAGCTCATTCTACGTAAATAGTCGCTGATGTTTAGTCACTCCGCGACCACGGTTGCTGAAAGTTAGCCGAAACTTCGGGTTAAAGTAATAAAGAATTAATCGCGATAGAATCCGTTAAAAATGTTAAAATGTTAAATGTTAAACGCTTCCTTTTATTTGTGCTCTATGACCTTGCTTCGTCTCACATTTCAGGATTCTCGCTCAACGAGGAGTACCCTAAAATCAAACTTCTAATTCAAGGCAATCAAAGTATTGCCGGTCTTGTAGTATATTGCCGGCCATGTAGCATATTGCCAGTACTGTAGCATATTGCCGGTCATGTAGCATTAGTTCGCACCACAATTCAGTTTCGTGAGGAATCTTTAATGCGCAAACACGAGTCGTGTTTGCGCATTAACACACGTTTTGCACTTGACCGGATTTTTACAGATAAGTGTACGATCTTTAACTTTGTCTTAGACATTTTTATGATAAAATTAAAAAAAATATCTTAATCGATTTATTTTTACCATAACCAATTTATTAATAGTCTGTGGAGAGTATAAAAAACTCGTTATGGACAGCACTGAGCGGAGTGGGCGGTACCCATCAATGAAAAATGTCATTCTACGTTTGAAAAATATCATTGTTTTACGTTCTCAAAATTGAGAACTTCATGGACTTGAAATGTCCAAACGGGCTTTTTAGATAGCGATTACTTTAACACTACGGATTTTTAATATTATTCGTACAAATGAAATTCGGAAGAATGAACATTCGTATTTATGTCTTTCGAATAAAAACCTGTCGTGATTTTAAATAGGTACTCGGAGTTTTGTTTCTTAGGAATTATAATATTCGGTATGTATGTATGTGAAAATCGGAATATTGAAATTCGGAACTAAATATTTCGGAATTGTTGGGTATTCCCCTGTTAACTAAACGGCCTGAATGATATTCAGCCATTTAATTAAGCGGCTAGGCAAATGGATTCGATAGATGACGTTCAATTACTTGCCTAGCCATTTAATGAAACAGCTAGGCAAATTACTTATTTCTGCACGGCTATAAAAAAAATAACCACGAAGGCTAAAGCGGGCATTAGCCTTCTAACCTAATCTGTACATGTCGGATTGCGCTAGCCTTATATCTCAGAAGGTTGTCAAAAACGCTTCTCGTAATCAAGGAGGATCCCTAATTACGAACTGGACCAATTGCGAATTGGACCAATTGCGAACTGGACCAATTGCGAACTGGACCAATTGCGAACTGGACCAACTGCGAACTGGACCAATTGCGAACTGGACCAACTGCGAACTGGACCAATTGCGAACTGGACCTATTGAGAATTGGACAGTTGGACCTTTTGCGAATTGGACATAATGCGACTAAAGGTACTGCTCTACTCCTATAGGCAGTAGTGTAGTGAGAAGCTTCTACAGTATATAAAATCAATAGGGATTGCACGCAGCCATCGTTGTGTGTCACAAGTCACAATGGTATAAAATTTTCAGCAGAACTTGCAAAGCGATAGACTACCCTAACTGACCCCGCGTTCACTATAAGGCTTGTTCTTTTGTCACTGTTTTGTATGAGAAGCTTGATCGTTATACGAGAGAGATTGGCACTTCTTCTTGGCATATCATTCTCTGGTAGCGCAATATAATTCATAATTAATTTGTGTGAGGCAAAAAAACCTTGCTTTTTGAGTTGTATTAAACACGCTTATATTCATGGGTGAAATTCAGTCTTAGTAGTAAAAAAAATAATAGTCTAGTAACTGAATTCGATGTATCTGACCCTCACGGCGCGACCTCGACTCCCACTCGCTACGTTATTAAATGACAATTATCTAATATGTCGTACAGAGTGTATAATATTTCTTAGTAAGTAGACAAGTACAATAAGAATTATGTACCCAAGAACACTGGGAGAACAAGATATTACAAGATTACATACATAACATACATAGATACCCTTCTTGGTGGTCGGTGTGTGTTCGCGCAGCGGAATGTTGTTGAATTTAAAGATTTTAATTATGCAGATATTTAGCACATGACGTCGTGTAAATGCTTATGGTAAAAAAAAATTTGTGCATGCAGCCATTGTGGAGAAATTCGCTAAAAACAGATTCCGCTGGGCGTACGTTGTCCTGGCGGCACTTTTTTTGAATTCATGGACTTAGAAGGAAAAAAATGTGTCCAAAAATTAGCGTGTATTTGCGTGTAATTGTGTATGTATGAATAAAATTAATGAATGCATAAACTCCGGAGAAATTCAAGTTTCCGCCACGCGAACGTTTGGCCATTAGCTAGTTTTCATATAAAGCGCTTATATAGAGAGCTGTAGATTTTTACATACGTTGTTTTGAATTTGCTTATATTTGTTTAACAGATAAAAATATAAACGTAAAATACGCTTATTAGGTCTTAGTTCGTAAAGTATGCACTTTGGGGTCTAGATTTTTATGTTTATACAAACCTTGTAAGTGTCTGCAACATGTTGCCAAGTATCAATGATGTTCCGCTAGTAATTAAAGAGCAATAGGACAATTTACCATGTATAGACCACTGTTTACAAAGCAGTCAAATATCACGACGTTCTAAAGGAATTGCATAGTAAAATATATTCCAATAATTAGCTTACTGATTCAATTATTCACATGCAAAATTTCATCTCATTATATTCAGTAATTAAAGATAAACAATGAAAATACTGACAAAGCATCGAAACCCTACATAACCCGACCAAGTTCGGATGGCTACAAAAAAGCGGCCGTACCATATATCTAAGTAACGTTCTTAACCTTCCAGTATAGTATTCATTAATATGGTACAGTTGCGTACACAAGCGTTAGGAAAAATAAAACAATAAATTGCATTTCTTGAATGAAAAATATTTTTTTATTAATAACGCCACTATCTACGATAAAAATAAATCTTCAATTAACAAGTAAGTGGGTACTTCTCTAATGAAATATCCGTCTACAATTTATTTCTCGCCACCTGTTACGTAGAAACCCAAAAATTGGCAAAATGTGGAAACGTAGAAACGTAGAAACGTAGAAACCCAAAAATTGGCAAATTATCTATTTTTTCTCTCTAGCTTAATATTTTTGATCAATTCATATCTACTATACTTAGACTATTTAACCAAAGGTCTAGCCTTAAGCGTACCGCTTCGAACAAAATAATTCTGCATATTTTGGTGGGGTGCACGGGAACACGCTCACATACATAAGTCACTGCCGTACCAGTAGGTACAACGGTAACATCATATACTGAGACTGACGCAAGTCTCAAGCGCTTACTTAAATAAAGTACCTACCGCCTACGTAAATAGTACTTACTAATCTTAGTCAAATACAATTAAAAAAGTAGGTGTAGAAAAAATAAATGATCTATAAATTAAATCGAAATAACAATTGTGTTATCACCTGTACCAATTCAATACCGGTATTATACTGTAAATTTTAGAATGTTACCTAAATACATTGCACGGCCGCTTTTTTGTAGCCATCCGAACTTGGTCGGGTTATGTAGGGTTTCGATGCTTTGTCAGTATTTTCATTGTTTATCTTTAATTACTGAATATAATGAGATGAAATTTTGCATGTGAATAGTTGAATCAGTAAGCTAATTATTGGAATATATTTTACTATGCAATTCCTTTAGAACGTCGTGATATTTGACTGCTTTGTAAACAGTGGTCTATACATGGTAAATTGTCCTATTGCTCTTTAATTACTAGCGGAACATCATTGATACTTGGCAACATGTTGCAGACACTTACAAGGTTTGTATAAACGTAAAAATCTAGACCCCAAAGTGCATACTTTACGAACTAAGACCTAATAAGCGTATTTTACGTTTATATTTTTATCTGTTAAACCCTTCGATTTTTTCTAAATCTTTTTATTAAACAAATATAAGCAAATTCAAAACAACGTATGTAAAAATCTACAGCTCTCTATATAAGCGCTTTATATGAAAACTAGCTAATGGCCAAACGTTCGCGTGGCGGAAATTTGAATTTCTCCGAAGTTTATGCATTCATTAATTTTATTCATACATACACAATTACACGCAAATACACGCTAATTTTTGGACACATTTTTTTTCTTCTAAGTCCATGAATTCAAAAAAAGTGCCGCCAGGACAACGTACGCCCAGCGGAATCTGTTTTTAGCGAATTTCTCCACAATGGCTGCATGCACAAATTTTTTTTTACCATAAGCATTTACACGACGTCATGTGCTAAATATCTGCATAATTAAAATCTATAAATTCAACAACATTCCGCTGCGCGAACACACACTGGTGGTCGCTGGTTGACCTAACTTTTACCAGAACTCCCATTCAAGATTTTATTAGTATAAACCTAAAGTCCAAAATTAAATGAAAAAGAGTTAATTACCTATGACATTTTTAAGCAGTTGCGGTGACGAATAGCCGTAAACGCGTGTTCATTTGTTTATTAATTCTTTTATTTTAAGCGATACGGGTATTACGATGCGTTTCCGAGTTGTTATGTCTGCTATGACCCTAATAGGGAAACATCATTGGCAAAAACTAGACTAGACGTTCATTAAGCGACAAGGAAGCGAACGAAACGAGCTCACAGATACGGCGCGCCCTAACACGTAAAAATTAGATTAGACGGTCATACTCTTCCTGTTAGGGTACTTTACACTGCACAAACATCTGAATCTATACCGGCATTTAGTGAACGGCCTAGGCGCCCAATAAGCTGACAAGTTCAACCATATGGCTGTGATATAGATACATACATAACATGATCGCCTTAATTCTCGTTAATGATATATTAGGCATATCATGTAGCAGCCCTAGGGCGAGTTCGGGACCCGGGGGCGAGTTCAGTACTCCGTGATTTCCACACCGGAAGGCTTGGGCCGGCCTGGGTGCGAGGGATATATCTACGATAATCTCACCTCCGGCAACCGACGGCCCACAGACGGCGTGCGTTTTAGTCGGTTCGAGTCCGACATAACCTCCTCCTCCGGCTCCGGTGGGGGAGGTACCCGTGGGGATTTTTCACAAGATGAATAAAAGGTATATCATGTAGCACAGAGTTCAGCAGTTAATAAATAAACTTTATATTTTATCTTCAGAGTTGCGATGGCGGTTCTATGTGCCTGGAGCTGGCACTTGAAGGCGAGCGGCTGTGCAAGGCTGGTGACTGCCGAGCCGGTGTCGCCTTCTTCCAAGCGGCGATCCAAGCCGGGACAGACGACCTACGCACCCTCAGCGCAATCTACAGTCAACTTGGCAACGCCTACTTCTATCTCGCTGACTACAACATGGCCATGCAGTATCATAAGCATGATTTGACTTTAGCTAGGTAACGCACATTTCTTTTAACCATTATTATATTACAGTGGAATACGATAAGGGCCATGCTGTCTCTTGCCGGGAGTGCCATACAAAGGACATCATTCAGATTGGGCTAATTTTTATTTTGCCGGCCAAAGAAAAAAAATACAATATTCGGTTAGAGCTTGTTCTTACTAACATTTTTTATTAGTGCGTCAAAGTTGAGGGACCACTTCCAATGGTTTTATTAGAGTTTAAAAATCTTAAAAATATACACTTTTTATGATACGAACTATTCAAAATAAATGAAAAATATTGTTATACATTGGAAGAATAGTTAATAAAAGCAATAAAAAATAAACCCCATACTGCATATTGTTGTTTTTCGTCCATTTATTTACGGCTAAAATTAAAAGTGTCGATTAAAGAAAATAAAATCCGCTAGAATTTTTCCTTATTAGCATTTTTTATTATGGCGTCATAGCTGAGGGACCACTTCCCTCGGTTTTATTTATATTCAAAAATCTTGAAAACATACATTTTTTATGATACGAACTATTGAAAATGAATTAAAAATATTGTTCTATATTGGAAGAGTAGTTCATATAAGTAATAAAAAATAAACCGCATATTACATATCGTTGTTTTTCATCCATTTATCTAGGTTAAAAATTGAAAGTGCCAGTCAAAGAAAACAAATGTGATATGCCGCTAGAGCTTGTACGCGTTAGCATTTTTATTATGGTGTCAAAGCTGAAGGACAACTTCCCTTGGTTTTTTTTTTTGAGTTCAAAAATCTTGGGTTTATACATTTTTTATACGTATTATTGAAAATGAATGAGAAATATTGATTTATATTGGTTAAAGGTGCATTTCCAATTGAACTTAGTAAATATTTTGCCGGCCACTAAAAAAAAGTGCTTGATTTTGATAGAACACAACATTGTAAGCATTTTTTATTACTACACCAAAGTTCTAAATCGATTCCTTGAGATTTTATTTAGGGTTCAATATTTAGTATAAAGTGTGACTATTTAATTACTTAGTTCAAAAATTGAAAGTCAATTTTAGACCTAAATAAACTAACGAAAAACAGCGATATGCAGTATGGGGTTTATTTGTTATTGCGTTTAATAACTATTCTTCCAATATAGAACAATATTTTTCATTCATTTTCAATATATCGTATCATAAAAATTATATGTTTCTAAGATTTTTGAACGCCAATAAAACCGAGGGCAGTGGTCTCTCAGCTTTGACGACGTAATAAAAAGTGCTGATGAGGACAAGCTCTAGCGGAATATCATATTTGTTTTCTTTGACCGGCACTTTCAATTTTGGATCTAAATGAATGGACGAAAAACAACAATATGCAGTATAGGGTTTATTTTATATTGCTTTTATTAACTATTCTTCCAATGTAGAACAATATTTTTCATTTATTTTTAATAGTTCGTATCTTAAAAAGTGTATATTTTTAAGATTTTTAAACTCAAATAAAACCGTTGGAAGTGATCTCTCAACTTTGACGCAGTAATAAAAAATGCTAGTAAGAACAAGCTCTAACAGAATATCGTATTTTTTTTCTTTGGCCGGCACTTTCAAAATTAGCCCAGATATGTATGGAGAGTGAATGTTCTCCTTTACTAAGGGACATAACAGATCGAGAGATATGGTCCTGGGTCGGCCGGGGTGCGAGGGATATGGCTACGACAATCTCACCTCCGGCAACTGACGGCCCACAGACGGCGTGCGTTTTAGTCGGTTCGAGTCCGACATAACCTCCTCCTCCGGCTACGGTGGGGGAGGTATCCGTGGGGATTTTGCGCACGATAAAAAAAAAAAAAAAAAAAAAAAAAGGGACATAACTGTTCTGCATTTGAAAATAAACATACGACTCATGAAGCATCTAGGTACCAGCAATAAACTTGAATGTAAGTGTTATGACACCTCATTCTACCTCCTCGAGTGTACAGGCACGTGAGTATATGTATGTAACTACAATGATACATTTAAAATCCACGTTTTGCATCGAAATTGTTTGGAAATCTACACGAAAATCTTCAAAAAGAATAACATAAGCTTTGTGTTTCATTGAGTCAGGGAATGTACCCTGTGTGTGTATCGATATAACCTATCCAGGGATAAAAAAATACCTCTACCTACCATTTCGGGGATATACAGGTATGAGTAGAGCACCATCATCAATTCAGTTCTATCATCCAAAGATGTGTGATTCAAATTTAATGAATTTAAATTGTCTAACGATGATAGAATCACTTGCGAAACATGACGTAACCTTCTTGACCTTAGGTCAAACTCATGAAGACATCTTTCAAATGGACCAGGTCATTGTACACCAATGATCCCCAAATGGGATTCCTTATGACATTTAGTGGGGTTCTACGATTTAATTACACCATCACCAGGGTTATAGACGCCAAAATAAACACTGTATGCTAATTTGTTGTTATAGTAGAATGACCATTTTTTTTTGTAGTATTTTGTACAAATACCTGGTCCTGACTATAAGCATTTTGAAATCGTCTTTTGTATATTCCACCAGCTTCTCCATTATCAAAATATCACTTTCTTGTTTGCTAACTAGGAACTAACCCAATCCTTAGGAGTACTTTCTGTCTTAGTCTTGTAGAGGTCAAGATTACTTTCATACATAGTGCACGACTACACATGATGTATAGTTATTCATCATAGTCATATTTTTAATATATTTAATATATTATATATAAATAAAGCTTTTTTGTTAAATTAACGTCATCAAAACTACACCAGAAACTCCTATATTGCTAATTTGCTATATTTTCCTACCTACTTCAAGTTTGCCTAGGCCGAATCACTGGGCGTAAGAAAAAATCACTTAGGCCATCACCGCCGCCATTTAGTGATGATCATAGTTACTTGGTCTACACGAAAAGAATGCCTTATGTATCTAAAGTTATTAATTTAGTAATAATTATTTTTTCGTTTTGATTCCAGGACAATGAATGACAAATTAGGAGAAGCAAAAGCGTCAGGCAACTTAGGGAACACATTGAAGGTTATGGGTAAATTTAGTGAAGCGATACAATGTTGCAAACGTCACTTGGATTTGTCAAGATCACTTGGCGACAAACTGAGCGAAGGACGAGCGCTTTATAACCTGGGCAATGTGTACCACGCACAGGGCAAACAGCTGGGACGTGTAGGACAAAACGACCCCGGCCACTTCCCACAAGAAGTACGGGAATGTTTAACCCAGGCCGTAGCATATTATGAGTGAGTATAATTTTTTTACTATTATATGGTACATAGTTAGATTTACTTGAAGTCTGCCTCTGTGGCTAGCGGTTGTGAACGCGGCCGCTACGCAGGAGGCGCGGGTTCAATCCCCGCTTAGTGCAAATATTTGTATGCATGATTGGTATTTGCATTGGTCTGATTGTGCCTCGGAGAGCATATTAAGCCGTCGATCCCTGTTGCCATACGAAATTCTATAGCAGTCGTTACGGAAAGTTAGACCCCTAAAAAAAGTCCAAGAACTGGTCTAGCTGCAATGCTTCGATATCGCCCAATATCACCATTGGGTTGTGGAGGTCAGTGGCAGTCGCTTCACGGAAAATATCGAAATCCAGCCAAATCCGCGGTTAGACTGGTAAAGCGGACCCCGGACTCCGAGGTGAAAGCTTCCGATGCAACTGGGATTAACGCTACGGTGAAGATAGATAGATAGATTTACTTGGATTACGCCATACACCACCTATATGGGTGTGTAACGGTTGATATAATAACAAAAAATCTAACGTTCACTAGACATAATTTCACTTAATATAATTTTGTTTAATATAACGATCAGTTGTCATAATGAATTGTAGTTATAATTTCATTTTACCTAATTTCTTTTGATATACTGAACATTTCTTATAATGCACATTTGACATAATATTCATTTAGTATATTATTCATTTACTATAATATTCATAATCACTAAGTAACTTTTAATATAATTTAGAATATCTGATACGATTTTAAACGCCTGCTAACTCCACGCTTTATACCCTATACATCAGCCACATCCAACTATTGTTACCAGGAGGATCTGGATACAATTTGGACTTTAGGGCACCCCGACTCGGATAGGTTAGGTTAGAAGGGGATGGCGGGGTCGTAGACCCCGCCATTCCCTTCGTGGTTATTTTTTTTATAAACCAACCAGAAGTAGGAGCCCCGCGAAGCGGGGCTCCGTCGACCAATTAGGTCAAAAGAACATTAGGTTAAATGAACGTTATATTAAAAGAATATTATGCATTTTGAAAATTATATAATATGAACTTTATACTAAATGTTATTATATCAAAGGAAGATTATAACATATAAAACATTAGATCATATGAAATTAGGTTATTTGATATTATAGCATATGAAAATTATAACATATGAACGTTATTTCAATTGAAATTAGAGCATTTGTTATTATATCAAACATTACACACCCCACCTATATGCCCTATATTTAAAATTATAAGCATATATTTTATGTTTGCAGAGAGAATCTCGAACTTATGCGCAACCTAGGCGACAGACAAGCGATGGGTCGGGCTTGCGGGAACCTTGGCAATACTTGCTACTTGTTAGGTGACTTTTCGCGGGCGATACATTACCATACTGAGCGTTTGAAGATCGCTCGCGAGTTCGGCGACAAGGCGGCCGAACGCCGAGCCAACAGCAACCTGGGTAACTCGCACATATTCCTGGGACAATTTGAAAATGCTGCAGAACATTATAAGTACGTATAATAAATTTATTGGCATTACGTTGCGATAGTTATGTTTTGCAATATGCGAATTCGTGTAGGATGTTTATTCGCCTTTGAACTCTCCTATACCTTTCATTCAAGTGCGATGAAACTTTAAAATTGACGTTGTGATGTCACCTGGGAAGTTTTATCAAACACAAAACAAGAGGTAATACGTGCTGGGTATAAAAGCTGGCGTTAATTTAATATTTTTCAGTTTTGAACAAATATTGAACGTTCCAAGTGTGCTGCGTGCAAGTGTATATGTTTGTACGTTTCCCATGAGGTCCCAGGTATAAGGACTGTAAAATACCTGTAGATAAATTTAAAAAGCACGGGTGCAAAATGCCGTGATATCGGGATATCACGGTTTTTTTTAATTTATCCACAGGTAATTCTGGGTTGTGATTCATGCATAATTTCAAGTAAAAATAAAGACAATTTTTAACTAAGTTGGTTGACTATAAAAAGTCCGAAATTGTTTTATTTGTCAATTTGATAAAACACGGTGATAATGAAGGATTGTATCTAATTGCGCACAGCGCCATCTAGTCGAAGCTTTTAATAACTCTGTGGCTAAAAGCTTGGACAACTGCGCTTTTGGTATTCACTATTATTATCCTTTTCTAGAATCGTTTCAAAATAGTATTTGGTAACTATTTGGCATAAGGAATTTTGGCATCTGGAGTAGCAATTAAAAGCTGCCTAAGATTATCTCAATGATTGGAAAGACCATTGCAAGCTGGTAGATCATTTATCCCAGTTTTTGGAAACAAGTATCAAAGCAAATGCTATCTTAATCATCACATTGACACTTTAATACGTTTTTAACTACTCTAATCTCCCTGGGGGGGGGAGATTAGGAGTTAAATAGTTTGTGTTTACAAAATATTAAAACTTAATTAACCAAACAACGAATGTACCAGCTCTAAAGCCCGTATTCTAAAATGGTACTCGTTCTGAATGTCGATTTATCTGGATAACCATCTTTCTATACAATAATAGACTGGCTTCGCCAACTGGACGTTGACATATGAGGACTCGCGCAAAACCCATACGACATGATGATATACAATCTCAGCCTTAACATGACTGCGTAGACTCTTCGCTTCTCTTTAGATAAAATATGTTTATATCATGACGTTTGGTCAGGTCACACCTTTTTTCAGCAATTTCATTGGTCGAAAAGATGTCTCGGTTTTATTGATGTCCGCCATGCTGACGCTGCTGTCCTCAGATAAATCGAGATTGAGGATTGAGTGTCGTTCTAGAATACGGGCCTAAAATATAACAGTAAAACTATTGGCAGGCATGCCATTTTTCACAACTACATACTACAGACGTGATATAGGTACTAAAAAAACGAATTTAAACAAATAACGAAACATTTTCTGTAACTTATCATGTTCATGATAGAAGTTTGTACTCAACAACTACCTACGTAGAATGCTACGCGACAATAATAGGCATTTTTGAACAGCTGTTAAATTTTTAAATTATGCTATACATAGGTACGTGGGCCTGCTGTGTTCCTGTGCGATGCATTGCTATAGTCATGTATCCGCAAATGTGTAATATGCCTATGATTCTGCGATTAAGCGATGTTAAAAGTGTAACTTGCCTACCATATGGTATGTAATAAAATAACAAACTTTTTTACGAATTGCATGAAGTCATAGTGACGATTTTGAAGTGAATAGTAATAGATATTATATTGAAGTAAAGTGTTCACGATATATAGGCCTCATGTGAAAGTATGCATGTCTGTTATTTATCTTCTTGTTGTCGTTGTGTTGTTGATTGATACCGATTTCATCAATCATATGAATTAACACATGACAGTTTTTAGCCAGATAAATTATATATTTCATTCCTCTCACAGAATCTAGTATATTTACTACTAGCTTTTGCCCGCGGCTCCGCCCGCGTGGATGTCGGTTATCGCGACCAAACATAGCCTATGTCCTTTCCAAGGTCTAATCTACCCCTATACCAAATTTCATCAAAATCGGTTCAGCGCTTTAGTCGTAAAAGCGAGACAGACAGACAGACAAACAGACAGAGTTACTTTCGCATTTATAATATTAGTAGGGATTAGCATAGACTTTAGTGAAGTATGCGGTAGTTTAAGGTTTTTATTGTTTTTTATGCTTGTATCTATAAACTGGCGTTGATTTATTTGAAATATCCAGTATGTGTGGCGATACTTTATTTATACTACTTTTTGTTGTTGCGACTCACCAGCTTGTGGAAAACTTATCTAGGTTTCATCGCATTTGTTTAAATGGTATAGGGATTTGAAATAAGGGACAAGGAAAGAAACATGTTTACTAACCAGGGTAAAGCATCTAATTATTAGCACCCTTCCAGTTTATATTGACACATACAGAAAAATTTAAAGAATGAACGGGTGTCAATGACAGGTGGTTTACCCTAACATTTTGTCGAGTTTTGAGCAGATAGACTTAAAATCATTTCCGAAGTTTCGGCGCCTTGAAGTCTAATAACAAACATAATCAGTCCTATTACAAAAAACGGAACAAAGTCTGGTTTAGACCCGAACTACAGAGTCCAGGCTTAATCTCAAGACCATGGTTTAAACCTCTCCTTATTACAAAAGCTGAATAATCCGGAGACTACTTAGTACCTTAGTTTAGACCTTGGCCTAAATAACAACCACAGATAACTCCAACTATTGTTCGTTCATTATGATATCATTCGGTCGCAACGTTTCGTTTCTAAAATTTCTGAAATCACTTATAAATAATATTTACTAAAAATGCTGAAAAAAAAAATTAATCATAAATATTTTCATTAAATTAAATGGCATGAATAATAGTTCTTATACTTTTGTACGAGCACTTGTCTGTTTGTACCGTTTGATACACGAGGTTAAATGATACGCTGACGTACTTGAGAACGTTTATTTGCACCATAAAACCTACATGTTTACACTAGTGCGGCAATTTGAGAACTAACTTATAATAATGTAATATCACAACTAAATACAGTGTAAGTGTATGAAATGCTGACGCGGACATTATATAAAACTACTGTACGAGTACTGGCTCGTACAACTTTATTTTATAATAATAATATAATATCATTATTATGTTATTATTTAGCAATCATTGTTATAATATTGTTATCATTGTTATAAGACATTAAATGGAACGAAACGTAGTTTGCCGGAGTTCGCGCGTTCTGTTCTAAAATTTTTCCAATTATTATACCCACTTTTAAATTTAGTTTAGTATACATAATATACCTATTGCAAGTTATTTTACGAGTTGGAACGAGAAAAGAAAAAGAGAGCCGAAAATTGGACTTCCGAAAAAAAGTACCTATGCCAAAATATGACGTATTTCATAGTATAATATCCGATTGATTTCATAATTGACTAGTTTTAACCCAATTTTAATAGTTTTAGGCAAAAATACGCCAATTCATCTCACAGTCCTGCAAGTCTGATGTATTATTATTGTGATTTATACTTTAGACCAACGTTAAACTAGGGGTCACGCAGGTTTATCTTTAGACCAGAGATAGTCCTTGGTTTAGTACTAAAACGCTTTTTGTATTAACATTTTCTTTAGACCATGATCTAAAGACGATTTAGACCTGGGTTTAGAGTTAGCCCGTGTTTTGTAATAAGGCTGAATATATTTAGTGGTGAGCCTAACCTAGAGAAGTCCTTCGAACGAAAGTCAACCTTGGACACGTCACGCTTGAGTGTTCTGTGACTCAAAAGGTCGAATGGCTCTAAAAACATTGGCTTACCTAATTTAATATCACAGAACCATCTTTGCAGACGTACACTCGCACTAGCCGAAGAATTAGGCGATGCAGCAGTCGAAGCCCAAGCGTGTTACTCGTTAGGCAATACGTATACATTGCTTCGCGAGTATCGCGTGGCTGAAGAGTACCACGTTCGACATCTGACGGCGGCGCGCAAGCTGCACGATCGCGTCGGCGAAGGTCGCGCCTGTTGGTCGCTTGGAAACGCCCATGCTGCCCTCGGCAACCATGAGAAGGCGTTGTTTTACGCGAATGAGCACTACAATATATCCAAAGAAGTAAGTACATACAGTTAATTAAAACCGGACAGCATGAGTCTTTATGATCCAGTGGCGAGGGGTCCCTATAACCCGATTCCTACCGGCTTGCTCTGGAAAGGGAAGCCGTAGTAGAAATGTTTTAAATACTCCTGAAACTGAATGCATCTGAAGTAATTGAAATTCAGTATCTGAAATAAGAACGTCCTGAATTTCGGTTATTCCGATCTGATACCCTAAAAAATTTACCCTAGGGTGAAATCTGGGAAACGTATGTCTGAGAATTTACCTTAAGCTGGGTGAATAATAAGAATGTTTATCTATTACTATTAGAACTATCGGGATATTCACCATGTATTGTTTGCGAGTTTCCGATATTTCGGCGCTGTTACAAGCACCATGATCACGGAGGAACTGTAGTACTCGGTAAACGGTGAAAAAGTTTTTAGGAGCACATATATCGATCTACCCTCTTTCGAGTTCTTTTGCTACGCGTACACGTTCTTTTGCTCTCACTACAAACTCGGATCTCGATCACGTTCAGGTTCACGACACACTATGCTTACTGTATCCACTCGCGATTTTGTTTTGGCTTGCTCCCGGTTGTTTTTACATAGACGGACCATTGGATGCCAGACGTTCGACAGTTGAAACAGTTGACAGATTTCTGATTATCTGACGAATATCTGATTTCAAAAGGGGTTAAAAAAAGTACAGCCTTACAAAAAAGAGTATATTTTATTTACAGTTTTTAAAATTGAAATTTTTAGTACCTTTGACGGTACGCAAGAGGCTTTTATTATCCTACTAATATTATAAATGTGAAAGTTTGTGAGAATGTTTCTTTACGGAGGTAGGACACGACGGTATCTCCCGTCTCAAATCGAGCAGTCCGACTGGGGAAGTACCTCCGCCCTACAGAAGATCGCGGTTTAGCAACCTTGTGTTGTGTTTTCCGTGGTGAGTAGGGTAGCCAGAGCTCATTGGAGGGTTCTTGTGCTGTCAGCGGGAAGACCAAAGGCTTGGGTTAACACCACTGACTGGTGCGGGCGTGAAATGTTGGCGCGGCGGTCAGGGAGACCCGGTGAAACGGTTATCCGCTGGCCGCCCGCAGGCTGTACGGTTCCCGAACCTGGGGAACACTTAATCTCCGCCCCAGGAGGCTGATCCAGCAGCCTGTGTAAAGTTCCCGGTGCTGTAGTCGTGCCGGAGGAGGAGACCGGAGTGGACCCGGCTACAGTATCTGGGAGGGGACCGGGGGCCCTTCCGCCCGCCGCGCCAGCCAGTCACAAAACCTTAACTCGTCGGTGGTGGCATGGAGCCTTGCTTTGTCTTTTACGCTGACGACACAAAGACTCTCTATACCTTCGCCCCCCCCCCCCCCCCCCCCCTTCTACAAATATGGCCAAAAAGAAAAAAATGAGAAACGGTTACACAGCGGCACCATCGTCCACGATACAAGTGGACTATTGTAATATCAGGGGCCTACATTCCAACCTGAACGAGGTCCACCACCACCTCGAAACAGCACAACCGACCCTTTTCTTTCTGACGGAGACGCAAATATCATGCCCGGCCGATACAGCCTACCTAATGTACCCCGGCTACAAGCTCGAGCACAACTTTCTGAGTAAAGCCGGGGTATGCTTGTACGTCCGGGATGATGTTTGCTGTCGCCGTCTAAATGGCCTTGAGGAGCGAGACCTATCAACGCTATGGGTGCGTATGGATCACGGTGGCAACACCCGTGTTTATGCGTGCCTGTACAGGTCTCATAGCGGTGATCTGGGCACGGCTCAACTGTTTGAGCATCTGCAGCGGTCGGCGGACACGGTAATCGAGCAGTACCCTACCGCGGACTTAGTGGTCTTGGGGGACTTTAATGCTCACCACGTGGAGTGGTTGGGGTCCACCGAGACTGATTTTGCGGGAAGGGCTGCATACAACTTCGCCCTGACCTATGGACTCTCGCAACTGGTGCATTCTATCACTAGAATACCAGACATCGAGACCCATAGAAGCTCTATACTGGACCTTCTGCTGACTACGCGCCCGGATGAGTACTCCGTGAATGTGGAAGCGCCATTAGGCACTTCGGACCACTGCCTTGTCCGGGCGCAAGTGACTCTCGCGCGGCCTGAACCACCGCGGCCACCACAGTGGCGGCATGTCTGGCACTATAAGTCGGCAGACTGGGATGGTCTGCGAGAATTCTTCGCGTCGTACCCGTGGAGGCGGCTTTGTTTCACTTCAGATGATCCAAACTCCTGTGCAACAGCAGTCGCTGAAGCGATCCTATCGGGCATGGAATGTTATATTCCTAACCGCTGGATCGCGACAGGAGCGAGCAAACGCCCGTGGTTTAATAGGCCTTGCAGAGAAGCTAGAGACCGCAAGCAATCTGCCTATAAGGCTTGGACCACAGTCTGCTCTTGCCAATAGGGATCCGGATATCGCTGAAGTGAAGCGTAAATTGAACGCCGCCTCGAGGTCCAGTAAAAAAGCAATAGCCAGGGCTAAGTTCGAGTTCGTTGGCGGAATTGGCGAGCGGCTTGCGCGGTATCCGTCAGGAAGTCGTGCTTTTTGGTCGCTCGCCAAAGCTGCCGAGGGAAACTTCTACCAGTCCTGCCTTCCGCCGCTGCAAAAACCTGACGGTAGTCTGGCCCATGGCGCTAAGGAGAAAGCCGATCTCTTGGGTCGTCTCTTTGCGTCAAACTCGACTATGAACGACGGGAACGCCGAGCCACCTATTATTCCCAGCTGTGGTGCTTCCATGCCTGAAGTGAAAATCACGCAACGGGTGGTCCGGCGTGAACTTAAATCCCTAGATGTTCGAAAGTCGAGTGGGCCGGATGGTATACCGGCGATGGTGCTCAAGCACTGTGCTCCTGAGTTGTGCCCAGTGCTTACACGCCTTTTCGCGCTCTCCTACTCCACAAGACAGGTCCCGGCTTCGTGGAAGACTGCATTCGTGCATCCTGTGCCTAAGAAAGGCGACAGGACAGATCCGTCCAACTATAGGCCTATCGCTATCACCTCGCTGCTCTCGAAGGTGATGGAGCGTGTGATTAACACACAGCTCCTGAGATACCTTGAGGGAAACGATCTACTGAGCGACCGACAGTACGGTTTTCGCCACCGTCGCTCTACCGGTGACCTCCTAGTGTATCTCACTAACCGATGGGCGCAAGCCATCGAGAGCCGGGGTGAGGCTTTAGCGGTCAGCCTAGATATAGCGAAGGCCTTCGATCGGGTCTGGCACAGAGGTCTTCTTGCGAAGTTGCCACGCTATGGACTCCCCGCGGGATTGTGCGCATGGATTGCCAGCTTTTTGTCCAACAGAAGTATTCAAGCCGTCGTCGATGGCAGCTGCTCGGACCGCATGGACATAAACGCCGGTGTTCCGCAAGGCTCCGTGTTGTCCCCGACCTTGTTTCTGCTGCATATCAGTGACATGCTGTCTGATGGCTCCATCCATTGCTATGCAGATGACAGCACCGGTGACACGTATTACACGGGCCGTGCAAATATGCCTAGGTCGGAAGTGGAGGAGAGTCGCGAACAACTTGTGTCCGAAATTGAGACTACTCTCTCTGGAGTATCCGATTGGGGACGACTAAATTTAGTCCAATTCAACCCTACCAAGACACAAGTATGTGTATTCACCGCTAAGAAGGCCCCATTTGTTGTAGCGCCGCAATTCCTGGGCACACCGCTCACCATCTCCACAAGTATCGGGATTCTTGGTGTCGATATCTCCAGCGACGTCCAATACCGAAGTCATCTGGAAGACAAGGTCAAGTTGGCATCAAAGAAACTTGGGGTGCTCAACAGGGCGAAGCAGTACTTCACTGCGGGGCAACGACTACTCCTTTATAAGGCACAGGTTCGGCCCCACATGGAGTACTGCTGTCACCTTTTCGCCGGAGCGCCTGCGTGCCAGCTTGACCCTTTCGACTCGGTACAAAGACGGGCGTTGAGGCTTGTCGGCAATCCCATACTCACAGGCGATGTGGAACCACTCAGTCAGGAGAGACTTTGCTTCACTGTGTGTGTTTTACCGCCTATACAATGGTTTGTGCTCAGATGAATTGTTTGACATGATGCCCACAGCTACATTCTATCATCGCACTTCTCGTCATAGGCGGGGAGTTCATCCTCACACATTGCGACCGGAAACGGTGCGCACTGTGCGGTATGAAAGGAACTTCATCCCTCGCACACTCAAGCTGTGGAATGAATTCCCCGCGATGGTTTTCCCAAGCGACTACAATATGGGGTTCTTCAAGAAGGGCATTAGAAGGTTTCTTCAGGGTCGGCAGCGCGAGTGTGACGCCCCTGGTGTTGCATACGTCCATAGGCCACGGTAACCACTTTCCATCAGGTGGGCCGTGTGCTTGTCTGCCACGTAAGTGGTATAAAAAAAAAAAAAAAAAAAAAAAAAAGAATGGATGTGTGGATGTGTGGATGTTTGTTACTCTTTCACGCATAAACGGCTGGACCGATTTGGTTGAAATTTGGTATAGGGGTAGTTTAGACCTTGAGAAAGGACATAGGCTATGTTTGATCGCGATAACCGACATCTACGCGGGCGGAGCCGCGGGCAAAAGCTAGTGACAACATAAATGGAAACAATGTTGAGATATGGTTCGTAGACGCCGCCACCTTTACCTATTCTTTCCATCCGTGAGAGTACTCGAAGACATGGGAACGAATTATTGTATTGCGTAAATTCTTACGAGTCAAGACAACCTTATGAGCAAATGGTATTACCTCAGCTAAGCCAAAAATTGTTAGAACACTCAACTCCTGTTTATAATCACGAAACTTCATTATTTCGGTGTTTAGTCAGTGTTGCAACCTGTTGATTTTTCAAATATGCCGCCGTTTTTTGAGCTATCTTTCATTGGTGTCTGCCCAATGTATCCTGTGAGTGTGTGGTTTTCAAAGCTCGCAAGCAGAGCTTTAGATAGCTCCAACGTTAATCTGCTACATGCAACACCGGGAACAACTACAAATACGGCAGTTACCCAAAGATAAGTTCTTTGGCCGCGTTTACACCTGTAAGTTACGAGTACTTCTGTAATATTTATGTAACCTACGTACTTACGGTTGCATTTACACTTAAAATAAACTTACAGTAAATAATGCTTACGTAATTTTTGTGAGTTTAAACTTACATACATTATTACACCCCCATTTACATCAGTAAGTAAAAAAAAGACGTGTGGCACTCGGGGACTGCCGCGGTAAAGCTATTGCATAGCATTTTTTATGAACTTATGCAATTATAATAAATAATAATTTGAATTTGAGTTATGATGAGTCAGAGTTCTGAGTCTGAGTCTGAGTTCTGAGTCTGAGTTCAGAGTCTGAGTTCAGAGTCTGAGTTCAGAGTCTGAGTTCAGAGTCTGAGTTCAGAGTCTGAGTTCAGAGTCTGAGTTCTGAGTCCTGAGTTCTGAGTCTAAGTCTGAATTTGAATTTGAAAACTAACAACTTATGCAATTATAATTACTTACGTTAAGCGGAGCTACTTCGGAGCAGCTCGTCTAGATTCGTGCGAGCTCGGAGTTGGGGGTGTTACCATTTTTCGTTACGGAATTTCTGGATTCGGTCTCCACGCTCAAGGCCCGCGATAGAAGCTATGCAATAGCTAAAAAATGCCTTCTCATAGACGCCACGTTCAAGCGGCTGCTGCATATAAGGCCGCGTTTACACATGTAAGTTACTTTCGTAATACATATTTAATGTATGTAACTTACTTACGGTTGCATTTACACTTAAAATTAACTTACAGTAAATAATGCTTACGTAACTTTTGTGAGTTTAAACTTGCATAAATTATTACACCCCTAAGTAAAAAAATACATTCTCATTGACGCCACATTCAAGCGGCTGCTGCTTCGGATCACAGCCTCGTCTGGGCACAAGTGACTCTCGCGCGGCCTGAACCACCGCGGCCAGAACCACCGCGGCCACCCCAGTGGTGGCATGCTTGGCACTACAAGTCGACAGACTGGGACGGACTGCGAGAATTCTTCGCGTTGTACCCGTGGTGGCAGCTTTGCTTCACTTCAGAAGATCCAAGCTCCTGTGCAACAGCAGTTGCTGACGCGATCCTAGCGGGCATGGAATGCTATATCCCCAAACGTTGAGTGGCGACAGGAGCGAGTAAGCGGCCGTGGTTTAATAAGTCCTGCAGAGAAGCGAGAACTCGCAAACAATCTGCTTATAAGGTATGGGCCACGGCCCTTGCCAATAAGGATCCGAACATCTCTGAAGTGAAGCGGAAATTGAATGCCGCCTCGAGGTCTAGTAAGAAGGCAACCGCCAGGGCTAAGTTTGAATTCATCGGCAGAATTGGTGAGCTGCTTGCGCGGTACCCATCTGGTAGTCGCGCATTTTGGTCGCTCGCCATAGCTACCGAGGGAAACTCCTGCCGGTCCTGCCTTCCGCCGCTATTGAAACCCGAAGGTACTCGTAGTCTGGCCCATGGCACCATGGCGCAGCAAGCAGCAAGGCGATCTTTTAGGCAATCTCTTTGCGTCAAACTCGACTATGAACGATGAATGAATGCCGAGCCACCTATTATTCCCTGGTGTGGTACTTCAATGCATGAAGTAAAAATGACATTACTTCATGCATTGAAGTACCACACCAGGGAATAATACACACAACGGATGGTTCGGCGGTTACTTAATTCCCTAAATGTTCGAAAGTCGAGTGGGCTGGATGGCATACCGGCGTTCGTGCTTAAGCAATGAGCTCCCGAGTTGTGCCCTGTACCTACACGACTTTTCGCGCTTTCACTCTCTGCGGGACGAGTTCCAGCTTCATGGAAGACCGCATACGTGTATCCTGTGCCCAAAAAAGGAGATAGGACAGATCCGTCCAATTACAGGTCTACACCCTCCCTCCTCTCGAAGGTGAAGGAGCGAGTCATTAATATACAGCTCCTGAGATACCTTGAAGGTAACGATCTTCTGAGCGACCGAAAGTACGGCTTTCTCCACCGTCGCTCAACCGGTGACCTTCTTGTATATCTCACAAACCGTTGGGCGCAAGCAATCGAGACTTGAGGTGAGGCACTGGCGGTAAGCCTCGATATAGCAAAGACCTTTGATCGGGTCTGGCACAGAGGTCTTCTTGCAAAGCTACCATCTTATGGACTCCCCGAGGGATTATGCGTATGGATTGCCAGCTTTTTGTCCAACAGAAGTATCCAAGTCGTCGTTGACGGCCGCTGCTCGGATCGCATGGACATAAACGCTGGTGTCCCACAAGGCTCCGTGTTGTCTCCAACCCTGTTTCTGCTGCATATCAATGACATGCTTTTGGATGACTCCATTCATTGCTATGCGGACGACAGTACTGGAGACGCTTGTTACACGGGCCGTGCAAATATCCCTCAGTCCGAAAAGTAGAGGAAAGTCGCGAACAATTTGTGTCTGAAATCGAGACCACGTTATCTAGAGTATCCGATTGGGGCAGACTAAATTTAGTCTAATTCAACCCCTCTAAGACAAGTATGTGTATTCACCGCTAAGAAAACTCCGTTCATTGTAGCACCGCAATTCCTGGGCACACCGCTTACCATTTCCTCGAGTATCAGGATCCTTGGTATCGATATCTCCAGCGACGTCCAATACCGTGTCCGTAGTCATTTAGAAGACAAGGTGAAGCTGGCATCAAAGAAGCTTGGGGTGCTCAACAGGGCGAAGCGGTACTTCACTGCGGGGCAACGACTCATCCTTTATAAGGCGCAGGTTCGGCCCCACATGGAGTACTGCTGTCACCTCTTTGCTGGGGCGCCTGCATGCCAGCTTGACCCCTTTGACTCGGTACAAAGACGGGCGTTGAGGCTCGTCGGCAATCCCATACTCGCAGGCGATGTGGAACCTCTCAGTCTCAGAAGAGACTTTGCCTCACTGTGTGTGTTTTACCGTCTATGCCAGGAGTCGGCAAATAGTTTTAAGTGGGGTCCAGATATTGTGGGCAAATTGTGAAAAAACAGATCCTCCCCCTCCGGCCGAGCCGGTGGAGGAGGTTATGTCAGTCTGTTGCCGGAGGGGTGAGGTTATCGAAGACATACCCTTCGCACCCCGGCCGACCCAGGGCTATATCTCTCGATCTTGCCCTCTTTCGGTGCGGGGACCACAGAGTCCCCAACTCGCCCCCGGGTATGGGTCTCGCTGCCGTGAAAGAACACCACCCCGGAACCCCCGATTTCGATACTAGATCCCGCTTGTTTCATTCAATTCAACAAAATAAAGGCGTCGTATGCGCACCGGGCTGTGGCCCCATGTCTACGGCGCGGTACCGGCTACCGTGCAGCGGCACGGCGCCTTCGGGCCCCATGTCTACGGCGCGGCAGCGGCACTGGTGCGTTTCAAGATTTATTAGAATCCGAAAACATTAAAAAATGATTATTTTTGTTGACTTCTAATTTACGAATTATCACAACAATTGTAAAGTATTTACCACAATATTGTGTGTATATGGAAATTCTGTAAATAAATAATATACTTAATTAACTAAAAATACTAGTCAACCGATAGTAAAACTTCTAAAAGACATCACCCATTTTGGTCCAAAATTTTTATTTATTTATCTCTTCTACATCTATCTTTACAGGATATATCCTAATACAACAGAGTAGGCAATCTAAACATGCACTTACATGACTATTCTTATATACTTAATATTATAATATACATACATACATAGGTTATTATTGTCTACCTATAAGATACAACTGTTAGTGTTGTAACTGTGAATTCACTCAGAGAGCAACAAAATAGATCCACATCAAGCGAGACTGCCTTGAGCGTCCGGAGGGCTCGCGTCAGCGGCGCCTTCTTGAGCAGGTTAGTGCGCGCGCTCGGCACCTGCAGCAGCTGCGGTCTCCGGCGCCTACCCACGTACCCGTCCGGGACGCATAAACCAATCCGCTCCAGTATGGCCGGATTTTGGACCTTTCCCCGTATAATTTTAAATAGGTACATGGCCAATGCGAGCTCCCTCCTTACCCTCAGCTCATTGTAGCCAACCATACAAATTTTAATGATATGATCACGAAACGTCAGCCGCACGTCGAATTGAACCCCCAGATCTCGGACTTCTGTAACCCGTGCCAGTGGGTCTCCCTCTATACTGTAGTTGTGTAGTACTGGAGTATGCGCGCGAGAGAATGTAATTGCAACACATTTTGAGGTGTTAAACTGCATATGATTCTTCTTACTCCAAGAAACTATCCTATTCATACGCTTCTGATATCCGAGTAAACCTTCAAGTCGTCCGCAAACAGTAAGCATTTGGAGTCCCTTATCACCTTGGGTAAATCATTTATCATAATGATAAACTCCAAAGGTCCAAGGTTACTGCCCTGACTCACACCAGACCAAGTATTATACGGCTGTGACACGAATCCGGCGTACTCTACGTACTGCTGCCTATCTGTCATGTAACTGGCGAAGAAGTTCAGGAGATGCGGAGTGAAGCCCATAGCAGCTAACTTCTTTAACAGCACATCATTATCGACTACGTCGAATGCTTTTCGGTAGTCGAAGTAAGCTGCATCCACCTGCACCCCCCCCCGTCCACTGCCGGAACCGAATCGGCCATGTAGCACAGAAGGTTAGTGGTGGTACTTCTAGATGGTCTAAAGCCGTGCTGAGCTTCTGTGAGGTGCGGGCTCACTTGCACTAATATACGCTTCTGAATCACCGACTCCAACACCTTAGCGGGAGTTGACAACACGGCTACTGGCCTATACTCCTCTACCCTTACGCCCGACCTAGCTTTCGGCACTGGAACGACACGTGTTAGTTTCCATCTGTCGGGGAATACTGTTGTATGCAGACATAAGTTATAAACATGAAGCAATGGCCCCGCATGTACACTACGACAATCTCTATAAATGTAGGGCGGTATACCATCAGGTCCTACTGATCTCTTGGGCTTCAGCTTAAGAAGCGCCCTTAGCACTTCGTCCAACTGCAACCGGTCCACAGACACCCGCGCCGAGTCGGTGCCGCTCATAGCACTCGCCTCCATGACCGCCGTGTTTACATTTAACTCGGGTCGTTTTTCGCTATAAACGGAATAAAAATATTCTGCGAAAGCCCCCGCACACTGTTCGGTATTTAGAACTTTGCTATCTTTCAGAATTTTATGCGAACTCCTACTACCCCTTTTCGAGTTAATGTAACTCCAAAAAGACTTCGGATCGCTTTGCAGCTGATTCTGAACCCGGCTCTGATACTGTTCCCGTGCCCGTGCTATCATGTTTTTTACCCCTGTTCGACATACGGCGAACGCTACGTAATCAGTTCTCGTTTTTGTGGCCTTATATTTTTTATGAAGATTTGCCTTCTTTCTTATGTCGCGAATTATTTCAATTGTGTACCACTCGGGGTAACAGTACCTCGAGTTTACACTACTTCGCTTTTTTCTTGGTACACAGTCATCTATTATTGAGTTAATTATGCTATAATAGTAATCTATACTCGCTTAGAAGCGAGTATAGATTACTATAAACTTAGAAGTTTAAATCATACATTGGAGTCCAATCCACTGATGCAAGTTGTGAATATAATGATAAAAAATTAGCTTCATAAAAATTCCAACCTGGTAAGTTATGCGTACTCGCCTGGGAAGTCGCCGACCCGTCGTTATGGGACCCACCATCACTCGGTGCCAAACGGAAGCCGCTTGACCTCACCGACACCTCCAGCGGCGGGTGATGCCCATCCACCCGCACCAGCGGCGCCGCTGCCACTCGCACACTCACTTCCCGACTGTCCGCGAATGTACTCAATACGTAATTGAGGTAGCACCAAACAAATGTAAATTAGACTTAAGGTAAAATGTAATGTGCTGGTGTATACCTTGTAAGCTGCTCTTAATAAATAAATAAATAAATAAATAAATAAATACTAGGTCTAGCTGTCGATCGTTTTTATTACCTATATTATTGCTCTGAGTAAATCCACAGTACGTTACAAAATATTCATAATAATTATTTACATTAGCCGAACACGAATACAGGTTAAAATCCCCCATTATTAAAACGTCCTTGTAATTGCTACACAAATCCTCAATAATTTTGAACAACAACAAATATTCATTATCACTACTACCCGGCGGGATATAAACTACACATAATAAAAACAGTAACCGATTTCTTAGATTTACCGTAGCACTGACTATCTCAAATATATGCGCGTCCATATTTACGTCGCTCTGTCGTAGAACTCGTAGATGACGTATTTCGACTGGCGAGGACGGTGTGGCCACGAGACACGCGCCGCCGAGCTTACGGCCATCCGCTCGGTCGCAACGTATAATGGTATACCCTGGTGGTATAATTTCCGCATCCTGGATGGATTCGTTACACCCCGTTTCTGTGATGGCAATTAAATCTGCTGATGAAGATGCTACCCCTGCATAAAATGTGTCCAATTTCGTACGAAGTCCATTCACATTTTGGTAGAATATCTCAATCTCTTTAGCAGATTTATTGTGACTTGGTGTTTGATCTGCGAAACCAGACCCATTCACAGAACTCAATATTAACAGCCCAACTTTCTGGCTTGCATAATACGTCATACTGACTTTCAGGTACCCCTATAATAAATGAAGCATATTCCCTCTCTGTCTTGTGTTTGATTTTTTCGACTTTTACTGATACTTCTTTTCCACCTAATAGTACATTTTTGACATATTTTTCAATACTCTCTTCTGTGGTTTCCTTCTGAAGACGCCAGATATGCAAGTATTTTTTCCGCTCCATCCCTTTTATTTCGTGTATATTAGTGCTACCTCCTCGTTTAACTTCGCCATTGGGATACCGATTCTTTTTCTTGCTAACCGTGGTCCAGCTGTCACCTTTGGCCATCTCCTCCGATTTTTTTTCTATCGAATTCTCATCGTAATTAGTGGCCAATGGGTGTACCACATTATCTGAATTAACTATGCTTGCTGATTTTGTGGCCGCACCCTGTGTAGTTTGCGAACCACTATTACCTACTATTTTTTTATTGCATTGAACTACCTTAGCGTATGATACTGATGATTCTTTTGATTTCTTAAGACTATTCGTACTATCCGTATTAGAAATCATGGTGATACGAGACTCCAGGTGTTCATTTTTTCCAGCCAGTTTTTTAATTTCATTTTGCAGCTCATCCACTTGATCCATTTTAATCTGTACTACCTTCATAATTTCCTTTAATTCCTTTAGCTCAGTTTCTGTGTTAATGAATCTCCTTTGTAGCTTTTCATAATCCTTTTTTTGCTCCTCATACCGCATTGTCGTTTCCCGCCGAAACGCCCGTAGCTCCGCTAGTAATTCTCGCTCAGTGTCGCTCATACATACGTCCCTTTCCTTCGTGTAGCGACTACCCCGATCAGTGTTTACGTAGCTCGGTGTGAACGTTTTATTTAACATGTTCGTGTTCCTGCGTACCGGTGTATCTGAGTTGCCTGTTTTCGGAGTATTGCTGACGCATTCTGGACACCTCCAGCTACTCTTGTACTACTCAAATAACTCTTCAAACTTCTCCGTGGTGATAGCCAGGCACTTCAGGTGATATAATTTCTTACACGTTGATTGTGAACATTCCATATAGGAAATATCGCAAAGTGCGGTACCACAACCATTACACTTCGTAACCATTTGTTTCTTTATAATTTATTTTAATTTCAGTATTATGTTAATGCACTATTAAAAACACGTCCGATCGCTAGCAACGTGACGTTTGTATTTTGTTTGTAAATTGAAAGTGCCGGCCAAAGAAAAAGAATACAATATTTCGCTAGAGCTTGTTCTCACTAGATTTTTTTATTGTGGCGTAAATGTTGAGGGACCACTTCCCTCGGTTTTATTTGAGTTCAAAAATCTTGAAAATGTACATTTTTATGAAATAAATGATTGAAAATGAATGAAAAATATCGTACTATATTGGAAGAATAGTTAATTAGAACATTAACAAATAAACCCATTCAGTCTTATTACAAAAAACAGAACAAAGTCTGGTTTAGACCCGAACTACAGAGTCCAGGCTTAATCTCAAGATCATGGTTTACACCTCTCCTTATTACAAAAGCTGAATAATCCGGAGACTACTTAGTACCTGGTTTAGACCTTGGCCTAAATAACAACCACAGATAACTCCAACTATTGTTCGTTCATTATGATATCATTCGGTCGCAACGTTTCGTTTCTAAAATTTCTGAAATCACTAATAAATAATATTTACTAAAAATGCTGTAAAAAAATATTTAATCATAAATATTTTCATTAAATTCAATTGCATGAATAATAGTTTTATACTTTATTTTATAATATAATATCATTATTATGCTATTATTTAGCAATCATTGTTATAATATTGTTATCATTGTTATAAGACGTTAAATGGAACGAAACGTAGTTTGCCGGAGTTCGCGCGTTCTGTTCTAAAAATTTTCCAATTTTTATACCCACTTTTAAATTTAGTTTAGTATACATAATATACCTATTGCAAGTTATTTTACGAGTTGGAACGAGAAAAGAAAAAGAGAGCCGAAAATTGGACTTCCGAAAAAAAAAGTACCTATGCCAAAATATGACGTATGTCAAGTCTGATGTATTATTATTGTGATTTATTTATATTATACTTTAGACCAACGTTAAACTAGGGGTCACGCAGGTTTATCTTTAGACCAGAGATAGTCCTAGGTTTAGTACTAAAACGCTTTTTGTAATAACATTTTCTTTAGACCATGGTCCAAAGACGATTTAGACCTGGGTTTAGAGTTAGTCCGTGTTTTGTAATAAGGCTGCATAACACATACAGGGTGGAAGATTTTAACCTTACCTGGAGGGAAAGTACTTTAAATACTGGAGATAGATAATTTCATGCCTGTTAATCGAACCGACTAAAATTTTAAAAAAATAACATCCTGTAGTTTTATAGTCTCAATCGATAGTGTCAATCATGAGGATCGAATCTCTCTAATAAACATGGTAAATTGAATGAAAGGAAGTCCATAAAATCTTAACTTATAAAATTTCATTCCAACAGACACAGTACTTTTGCTTGACATACCTTATCAACAATAACGCCATTTCTTTAGTAAAATGAGTAGTAAATAACTTAACTTCGATTCCGATTTAGAATGTAACGTTATTGTGTGACTGCATGAGATATTCAAGTCTCCCGATTTTATTTTTTATAAAGAATATTAGTAACCGAAATTACTAATATTCCTGTTAACCCCCCCAAGTAAGCTAAATTGCTTGTGCTAAGAGTGGGTTCACGTCTGTAGTGTAATGGGCAGGATTCGAACCCGGGACCTCTTGATCGTAAGGCCGACTCCTTAACCATAAAGCTACTGACGGCGACGCTACAATTATTTCGATTTAGGTCCAAGATACGTGTCTCGAGGTATAGGTTGGACTTGGAAACCACTGCGTGGTACACCGCATCGCACCCTGGGCAACGGAGATGGCGAGAAAATTGCCTTATTGGTTCGTCTTATAATACGTTAATTGAGACTTGAATCAACCAGAGACGGCGTGCGGTTTTAGTCGGTTCGAGTCGAGAGAGTAAATACCCCTGCTGGCCAGTGAGGGCCAGCCATGAAAAACAGGGACAAGTAATTTAAATATGGAATTATAATATGATATTCGTAGGTGATGGATCCTTGAGTTAAGTTCTTTATTTTGTAAAATCGAATTCGAAAATTGAGTTTTCAGGGATTTCCTTTCATTTAATTAACCATGTTTGTTAGACAGATTTGATCCTTATGATTTGCACTATTGATTGATGTCATAAAAATACAGGATGTTATTTTTTCGGATTTTAGTTGGTTCGATTACCGGGCTGGCAAGCGAATTTTTAAAAAACTAAGAATGCAGTTTTATTTCTTTTTTTTTTTTAATAAAGGAATGTTTCCTTTGAGTGAAATTCGGTATTTCCAGTATTTAGAAAACCTTCCCTCCAGGTAAGGTAAAAATCTTCCACCCTGTATATTATAATGGTTTTTCGCCTTTACAATTATTGTGATAATTTACGAAATTAGAAGTCAACAAAAATAATCATTTTTTAATGTTTTCGGATTCTAATAAATCTTGAACGGACAAGTGTAGGCGAGCGCTGATTACGTAGAATTATAGTTAATAAGCCAAAGAATAAGACTAAAGTAGTTTCAAAGCAAGACCTGTCAAGATTTGGCCAAATTTTAACCGTTTTGGTTTCATTCCATACAACAATAATAAAATAAAAAAAATTCCAGGCGAATTATCAGTTTTAGAGAAAAAGGTTCATAATAAATATTCATCAGAATGACGAGATCTTGCTATAAGTTTTTTTTAATGGAATTTGTGAGATAAAATCCTATGTCCCTTTTTTAGCAGTTTCGACCCACTGTGCGACGGTGGGAGCCATCTACCGATAGTCGTGCGAGCTATCGGAACAATAAAAATGTTGATTTTTGGTTAGTCAATGACCCCAATTCTGTCTTGTCACAAGCTAACTAAAATAAGCTAAAAATCTCTAAATGTCAGTTTAGTCCTGTCAAAATGTAATTTCGTATTCTGAGAACACACAACTAACTTAAAATTAGCTTGACACAACTAAAATTAGAGAAAGTACTCAACTGTCATTTTTGGTTAAACGGTATTCTGTTGTACGTATATGCACTAAAATAAGAAATGTCAAACTAAAATTAGACATCATCTAAAATAATGCCAATTGTCGTTCTATATACGCTTAAAGCCTTTATAAAGCTCTATAAATCGTCGATTGATTTGGATTTTATAAATAACTAGCGGACCCCGAGAACTTGCCAGGTACGTGGACCGAGAAAAACTGTATTTGCTTGGTTAAGACTGAGAAATATCACAGTTTGTTTACTATTTGATCAATAATATGCACTAATTATCATTTGTCGGCATTCTAAAGACTTATTAAGATAAGTTTTTACAGATTTTATGAAAATCTTTATCGTTCATTCTTAATTTTTTAATAGTTGTAACACTCGTTTTAGCGACGTCATATTCAAATTTAGTGCTGTCTTGTGCTTAGCAAACACTAAATTTAGTTTGACATAACAACAGAATACGGTTAGAAATGTCAATCGCTTAACTAAAATAAGAAAATTTTAGAGAAATTTAGTTTAGAGATGGTAACGTCAGAATTGGGGTCAATAGTTAAAATTTCATTCAAGAATGGCACAAGGTGCAAGGCACAGGTTTTGAAGGAGTTGAGAATGGAAGACCGACACGGGTATTTGCAATTTTATAAGAATGAACAAGTGCTACAAGTTTTGAATTTCTTTTGAAACAATTTGCACCAATATATATTTTTTCTAATATACATATTTTCGACAGTAAATTTCACCAGCTGAGAAATTTATGGTCGTTAATTTGTTTTTGATTAGAGGACATCGTTTTGTTATAGGTTCTCAACTTATCAATTTAGTTCGATAAGCTGTAAGTTTCTGGTTGACCGGCTTTATCGCTTCCCGGCTGACCCATCTCCGGTTTCGAGATGGTCCCCTCGGGTTTGGTAGCCACAGTATCCCTATTTTTCCCCCCGATATAGGGAGGTCGCATTGCACCACCGTCGCCGCCTCGGTCTGCTTGTGCTAGAGTGACTGGGGTCTCCATCTGTCACCTCCAGGCTCGCGTTCATGGAGTTCATAGTAAATTGTTAAGCTAGTATTACTAAGTTTATGGCTTACATAACTGATAAATATTTATGTAATAAAGACAACAAAACGGTCTAAATCTACCACAGTTTATTGAATTAAAAATATTATTTGATTAATAGTTGTTCAAACAAAAGTAAACTTTATTGTTATAATGGAAAGGTTTAAAGTCGGTCGGGCAGCTGGTATCCCCGGCGATACCTCTGTCGTTTTCTCTGCTGCGATTTCTCAAACCATTTTGCGATACGGGTCGTAAGTGACGTAAAAATGTTACAAAAGTTACATTCTGGCAAAGTTGTGATTAATCTTTTGTTACCTGAATCGATTATTTTGACAATTGATCTGAGACACTCCAACTATAAACACTCGTACCAATTAAATTATTTCAACTGTATAATCCTTTTTAGGGTTCCGTAGCCAAATGGCTAAAAACGGAACCCTTATAGATTCGTCATGTCTGTCCGTCCGTATGTCACAGCCACTTTTCTCCAAAACTATAAGGCCTATGCTGTTGAAACTTGGTAAGAAGATGTATTCTGGGAACCGCATTAAGAATTTCACACAAAAATAAAAAAAAGCATTAAATTTTGGGGCCCCATACTTAGAACTGAAACTCAATTTTTTTTTTTTTTCATCAAACCCATACGTGTGGGGTATCTATAGATAGGTCTTTAAAAATGCTATTGCGCGAGAGACACTTCCAAAGTGGAAAAATGTCCCCCCCCCCTCTAACTTCTAAACTAGGAGAATAATAAATCTAAAAAAAAAATATGATGTAAATTGCCATGAAAACTACCACTAAAAAATGGTTCGAACGAGATCCAGTCAGTAGTTTTTTTTAATACGTCATAAACCGCAATTTTCGCCTTTGCTGCTACGGAACCCTTCATGGGCGAGTCCGACTCGCACTTGGCCGAATTTATTTCTTACTAATCCGTTCACCCACATTCGCAATTCCAATTATTTTTTATTCACTTAATGAAACAAAGAGCGTTTTATTCACTGTTTTCGATGAATCGCGGGCCTATTGTCGAGTGTCAATGGTAAAAAATCAGTTTTTTAGTTCCGTGTATGTCACGAAATTAAAAATTACCGGTCATTATTAATACTTACTTAAATTAAAAATAAAATAATTGTTTTAAATTATGTGGGAAAAGTGAGAAAATAATAATATTTACCGGTGATTATTAATAATTCAACCTTAGCACCGATAAATATCGCAAATAACCTAACACGAAGGGTGATGGCGGAAGTTAGCGTATTATATAAAATACTGATATTTTCTTGTGTTGTCTTAGAATAGCTGATAAGATAATTTTTCTTTATGATAACTTTATCATGGAAAAATTGCTATAACGATAATAATGTGAATCAAGTTGGCAAAAACGTGTCATCTGGTTTCATCATCATCTGCATATAGACGTACCTATTATCCTGATTGCATCCGTGGCCAAGATGACCTCGAAGCTCAGGGTCCGCCTTCCGGCTCTTCCTCCTCCACTTCGCACGATCTTGGGCGTCCATGGTAGTGAGACCATTAGCACACATATCACCCTCCACGACGTCAAGGACTTCTTTGGCCTACCCCTTTTACCTGGACCCGACGGGGGCACCATTGCCAGGCATTTGTTCCCCACGTAGCCTGGCGGTTGCCGCAAGACGTGGCCGTACCAGCGAAGACGGCTCTCTTGCATTTTATGCGCGATGTCACGGACATGGAAGCTGCCGCGGATGCGAGAGTTCCATACGCGATCTTTACGCGTAACGCCGCACATCCACCGCAACATTTTCATCTCCCTGACAAACAGCTCTTGCTTGTGTCGCTCCAGCAGCGGCCACGCCTCACAACCATGCAAGAGGACAGGCCTAGTGATCGTCTTATAGACCTGCCCCTTCAACCTGACTGGCATTTGACGAGACAAGTGACGCCAGTCAATTCTCGCCACTTGGCCCACGTGGCAGCAATGCGTGCCTTGACGTCGTGGTCGATCTCGCCGGTCACATGAAGTACAGATCCCAGGTACTTAACCTGGTCCGTGCGCTCGACCAAATCATCGCCTATGCGGACGGGTGTGGGATCTGTGGAGTTTAACGCTAAGTATTCTGTCTTCGCTAGCTAGCTAGCTTCAGACCGCCGTTCTCAAGCGCCTCTTTTCAACCTTTCACGCGTCGCATCAATCTGCTCCTGTCATCTGGGTTTCATATACGAGTATCTACCTAGCGTGTTTCTTCTGACTAGTTCTTAACATTATTGTTCAAATATTTCTGGCATAAAGAGAGTTCTAAACAAATGTTTTATTTATTTATTTAAAGATTTTGCACACACAAAAAACATTAAGTAGGTACAATAAAATTATATTTACAACACACCTGCTCATAAAAGTGATATTATTTTACCGCAATTAAGCACGGAATGACACCTATTATAAAACTGTGACTTTTTCATTGCTATTATTCACAAAAGTGAGTTATAGATTCTTTTTTAAATTTTATAGGAAGTGTCTATAATTGTCTATGTTCTTAAAAAAGTTTTGATACAAAAAATAACGTGTTTAATAGTACGAATAAATTAATACGCCTATTGTATGGTCATTTGATGCATTTTCGTATTTAAATAAATAATTTCAACTTGTAATACTTGTGTAATAAACAAAATTTTCACTCAAATTTAACTTTTTTTTTCTCTAAGTACAGAAAAAAAAACAGAGTAAAAAAAAGTTAAGTTCAAACCTCATTTTTTTTTAAATATGGTCGACCGCCATTGTTAAAAGCGCGCGCATAGGAAAATCAATTAATTTGTAGTATTGTTTATTTAGTATTTGTAGTATTATTTTATTCGCAAGTGTGTTGTAAAACGTCGTATGGCACGTGTGAGCATGATGATTACCGTCCTCGGCTGTCTTAAGACCCGAGCCGCCAGGCCAATGGCGCCTCGGCGGTAATCACCAACGTTGCTCACTTGTACCATAATGTACTATTACTTCATAAATTATAACATTTATTTAATTCGCATATTTTATAAATATATTAAATAAATAAGTAAATAAATATCCTATATTACGCTAATTTCATACGTAAGGACCTATCCTTACGTATGAAATTAGCGTTTTGTCGTACTGATCAATTTGATCTGAAATATCTCATTCCAAATTCAAATTAATAAATTCATTTAGCTGGTTTTTTTTTCTTTGGAATACAGTCATTCATTTGTTATTTTCCTCATTATTTTTTCTTTGGCGTCGCTTATTACCGCGCAATGGAAAACATGAAATATCGGTATACATATTTACGAGTACGAGTTCTACTGTGGCACCAGTGCTGCAGAAACAGCTCGAAGAATTAATTATGTGTACGGCGCTGGTGTCGCTAAAGAAAGCTCGGTACGTTTTTGGTTTCAACGTTTTCGTTCTGGAAATTTCGACCTTAAGAACCAACCCCGTGGACGGCCGAAGATCAAAGTGAAAAACGAAGAATTAAAGGCTATTGTGGAAGCGGATCCATCACAAAGCACTTCAGAGATAGCAGCAGGCTTAAGGGTAAGTGACAAAACTGTATTAATCCACTTGAAGCAAATCGGGGCAGTAAAAAAACTCGAACGATGGGTACCTCATGAATTGAGTGAATCGAACTTGCAAACACGGGTCGCCTGCTGTGTTACTTTGCTCAACCGACACAATAATGAAGGGATTTTAAATCGAATCATTACTTGTGATGAAAAGTGGATATTGTACGATAATCGAAAGCGCTCATCGCAATGGCTGAACCCTGGAGACCCAGCCAAATCCTGCCCTAAACGAAAATTGACTCAGAAAAAGTTACTTGTAAGTGTTTGGTGGACTAGCGCCGGTGTCGTTCACTACAGCTTTCTTAAATATGGCCAAACGATTACGGCAGATATCTATTGTCAGCAACTGCAAACCATGAAGGAAGAACTAGCTGTTAAACAACCGAGATTGGTCAATCGCTCTAGGCCACTGCTGCTTCACGACAACGCAAGACCACACACTGCACAACAAACAACCACTAAGTTAGCTGAGCTACAATTGGAATGTCTGCGACATCCACCGTACTCCCCGGACCTTGCTCCAACAGATTACCATTTTTTCCGGAATTTGGACAACTTCTTACAATGAAAAAAATTCCACTCCGATGCAGCAGTCCAAACCGCCTTCAAAGAGTTTATTGATTCTCGCCCCCATGGTTTTTATAGTAAAGGGATCAATGAACTACCCATAAGATGGCAAAAGTGCATAGATAACAATAGTGCATACTTTGATTAATTAAATATATTTTTCACCATTGACCCTCGAAAAAGGGCCCGTGATTCATCAAAAACAGTGAATAAAACGCTCTTTGTTTCACCGAGTGAATAAAAAAATTTGAATTTGGAACATGCGCGAATGTACGGATTCTAGTGAAACATACAAAGAGGTTGCACACTCTCACTATAAAAACGTACTAAAAGCCACCTAAATGTAATCACTGGCTGGATAGAATGTGGCTCAGTTTAAATTAAGAAAAAAAAATGCCGCCATTTTCTGTGTAATTTTCCTTGTAAAAGTTTATGTTTGTCTCATAATCATAAAATGACTTCATCTAGTGATGAAAATGGAACTCATATTCTCGAACGCGAAAAGACTCCTGAGTCTTTTCGCGCTAAAACGGTAGCTATTACTGATAATTTGCTGCTTCTTTTGTGTACTATCCATAACAAAATGTAATTCATAATCACAGAGTAATCGTTTTCTCGTAGTCAATGGTGAAAAGTTGATTACCTAACACGTGAAAAAAGAATTCATCTCGGCTCTTGTATCCCTCGATCCACTCAGGTTTCTCTCTAGAACCCCTCGCTACGCTCGGGATTCTACCGGAGAAACCTTCACTCCTCTCGGGATACAACTTGGTGCCTCGAAAAGAATTCACCTTTTTTTCACTTGTTGGGTAATCTACTATTACAACACACCTGCTTATAAAAGTGATATTATTTTACCGCAATTAGGCACGTAATGACACCTATTATCAAACTGTGACTTGTTCATTGCTATTATTCACAAGTGAGTTATAGATTCTTTTTGAAATTTTATAGGAAGTGTCTATAATTGTCTATGTTCTTAAAAAAGTTTTGATACAAAAAATAACGTGTTTAATAGTACGAATAAATTAATACGCCTATTGTATGGTCATTTGATGCATTTTCGTATTTAAATAAATAATTTCAACTTGTAATACTTGTATAATAAACAAAATTTTCACTCAAATTTAACTTTTTTTTTTCTCTAAATACAGAAAAAAAAACAGAGTAAAAAAAGTTAAGTTCGAACCTCATTTTTTTTTTAAATATGGTCGACCGCCATTGTTAAATGCGCGCGCATAGGAAAACGAATTAATTTGTAGTATTGTTTATTTAGTATTTGTAGTATTATTTTATTCGCAAGTGTGTTGTAAAACGTCGTATGGCACGTGTGAGCATGATGATTACCGTCCTCGGCTGTCTTAAGACCCTCGCCTGGCGGCTCGGGTCTCAATGGCGCCTCGGCGGTAATCACCAACGTTGCTCACTTGTACCATAATGTACTATTACAAAAAAAAAACGACTTTTTATTCCTCCCGTACAAAACGCCAATTTCATACGTAAGGACCTAATACATAGAGTCATAGTTATTTTTGATGAATTATATTGTAATCCGTATACATTACTTGAGCCGGTTACGCACTGTTTTCCGAGTCATAGAGCTGTCGTTTATGCGTGTGTGGAGTATTTTTGCTGTAAATATTTTAATCGACTCAATATTTGTATCAAGTAGGTACCTTACTTACATGTTAACAAAAGTTGTGTTCACCGTTGAATTATTTCCTACTAGCTGTTACCCCCGGCTCCGCCTGCGTGCATGTCGGTTATCGCGACCAAATATAGTCTATGTCCTTTCACAAGGTTTAGTCTACTCCTATACCAAATTTCATCAAAATCGGTTCAGTAGTTTAGGCGTGAAAATGTAACAGACTGAGTTACTTTTGCATTTATAATATTAGTATGGATTTACGAAAGATGGTTAAAGAAAACGGCGACAAAGAGGTTTGGTTAAATGTGTATGTAGGCAGTGGCGTCATTAATTTTGGTACCACTTCATTGTACTGTGTCAAACACACGTATAAGTATTATTATTTTCATTGTAAGTAATATCGGAGCTGTGATATACAGGCTGGAAGATTTCGACCTTACCTGGAGAGAAAGTACCTACTTTAAATACTGCAGATAGCGAATTTGACTTAAAGAAACAACATCGTTTTAAAAAAGAAACAAAAGTGGATTCAATTTTTTTTAACAAAAACCATCACACCCAGTAGTCGAACGAACCGACTAAAATATTCCTAAACCTTCTCTTTCATGGATATCCCTTTATTTAATTGACCAGGTTTGTTAGAGAGATTTGATCTTGATGATTGCCCCTATCGATTGATACAATAAAAATACAGGATATTATTTTATCGGATTTTAATCGGTTCGATTATCGGGTGTCAATTTTTCGGAAATGCAGTTTTGATTCCTTTTAAAAATAAGGGAACTTTTCCTTTGAATGAAATTCGCTATCTCTAGTATTTAGAGTACTTTCCCTTCACATCTCCAATGCAGTCGCGGTATCCTTTATAACACATCGTAATATGTATTAACATATCGTTCTCATGCTAGAATCATTAGAAGGGTTCATGTGTACTATTAAAAATCTCTGAGATAATTATTGTTCCATCGGATTTAATGGCATATAAGGACATTTGAGTGTGCTGGAACCATCAGAGCTATGTTCGTACGACATACCGATAGATCGGTTTGTCGAAATGGTAACAAGTCTTTATAATTTGCTTTATAATAGTAGTTGATAGTAAAAATAGTGTAAGGGGATAATAATAATAGTATAATGGAAAACACCGAACCCGATTGCCATCGAAGGGGCGACACTCGAAGTTGTTCAATAATATCTCTACGTCGTCGTCGGGTTAGGTTTCTACTCGTCATTTGCCTGTTTTTATTAAATATAACTGTTGCCCGCGGCTTTATTTGGGTGGAATTTTGATTCTATGCCCACAAATTTATGGAAAGCTATTCCCAGAAAATAAAGTGCATATAAATATGTTTTTCCAGAATAATCTATCCCTGGACCAAACTTCAAAGATCCGTTCAGCCTTTAGAGCGTGATTGATCAACGAGCGAATGATCCAAACATACAAATATATTCAGAAACTTTCGCATTTAAAGTATCGGTAGAAAGTAAATAAATAAATAAATCTTCTATATACAGGGCGTCCCACGGCGATGCCACATGGAGGGAAAGTACCTTAAATCCTTAAGTTAGCTCATTTTGCTTAAAGGAGACATCATTTTATTTTTAAAAAGAAACGAAACTGCATTTAAAGATTTTTAAAAATTCGCTTGCCACATCCGGTAATCGAACCGACTAAAATCCGAAAAAGTAACACCCTGTATTTTTATGGCATCAATCGATAGTGTCAATCATAAGGATCAAATGTCTCTAAGAAACATGGTAAATTAAATTAAAGGAAGTCCTTGAAATCTAAAATTATAAATTCAATTTGGCAAAATAAATCACTTTAACTCAAAGTTCATCCATCCATCTGATACCAATATTAATCCATATTTAAACTACTTTTCTTTTTTTATCGTACTGACACCGCTGCTGGTCAGCAGTAGTATTTAGGTATGTCGAACTCAAACCGACTAAAACCGCACGCCGTCTAAATTAACAGGTTATAAGTTGATCCATAGGGCAATTCTCTTGCCATTTTCGTTGCACAGGGTACACTGCGTGCAGGTTTCTAATCAAGCACCCAAAAATAACTACCTACCCTACCTACACATACCTCATGCAGTTACCCAATAAAGTTACATTCTAAACAGGTAACAAAGTTCATTCATTTAGTACTCATTTTACTAAATAAATTTCATCTAAGATATCTCTAGTGTTGATACCTTGTAAGAATTTCTTACAAGGTATCAACACTAGAGATATCTTTGATGTGTTGATACCTTGTAAGAAATTCTTACAAGGTATCAACACTAGAGATATCTTTGATTTGATTAGAAACCTGCACGCAGTGTACCCTGTGCAACGAAAATGGCAAGAGAATTGCCCTATGGATCAACTTATAACCTGTTAATTTAGACGGCGTGCGGTTTTAGTCGGTTTGAGTTCGACATACCTAAATACTACTGCTGACCAGCAGCGGTGTCAGCACGATAAAAAAAGAAAAGTAGTTTAAATATGGAATTTTATTGTTGATATGGTATCAGATGGACGGATTAACTTCGAGTTAAAGTGTTTTATTTTGCCAAATTGAATTTATAATTTTAGATTTCAAGGACTTCCTTTCGTTTAATTTACCATGTTTTTTAGAGAGATTTGATCCTTATGATTGACACTATTGATTGATGCCATAAAAATACAGGATGTTACTTTTTCGGCTTTTAGTCGGTTCGATTACCGGGTGTGGCAAGCGAATTTTTAAAAATCTTTGAATGCAGTTTTGTTTCTTTTTAAAAATAAAATGAAGTCTCCTTTAAACAAAATGTGCTAACTTAAGGATTTAAGGTACTTTCCCTCCATGTGGTATCGCCGTGGGACGCCCTGTATATAAAAGAAAGTCGTGTTTGTTACAACACTTATAAGTCAAGAACGGCTGAACTGATTTGTCTGAAAATTGGTGAGGAGGTAGCTTAGAACCAGGAAGGCCATAGTATACTTTTAAAAAAAAATTTAAAATTTTTTTTAAAAAATTTTTTCACTCAAAGGAAAATTAGAAGGTGAGGAAGTTCTCATTCCAAGGATCCCGATGATCCCAACCGACATGCTGCTTGAATTTAAAAGACTTCAATTTTCGATCCGTCTTGCATTGGCCATGGCCATAAACAAATCACAAAGGACAATCCTTAAAAGACCACACTGAATCTAGACAATCCATGTTTTTCCCATGGTCAATTATATGTGGCATGTTCATTGGTCGGGGACGGTGCAGCGGGAACGGGATCAGAATCTTCTAACATGGAAGTTTGAATAGAAGGTACAACGGGAACGGGTCTGAATCTAGAAAAGCCATGTTTTTCCCATGGTCAATTATATGTGGTATGTTCACATTGTTCACGGGTCGGGGACGGTGCAGCGGGAACGGGATCAGAATCTAACATTGAAATTTGAATAGAAGGTACAGCGGGAACGGGTCTGTATCTAGAAAAGCCATGTTTTTCCCATGGTCAATTATTTATGTGGCATGTTCACATTGTTCACGGGTCGGGGACGGTGCAGCGGGAACGGGATCAGAATCTAACATGGAAGTTTGAATAGAAGGTATCTACAGCGGGAACGGGTCTGAATCTAGAAAAGCCATATTTTTCCCATGGTCAATTATATGTGGCATGTTTGTTCATAACACGGGTCGGGAATGGTGCAGCGGGAACGGGATTAGAATCTAACATGGAAATTTGAATAGAAGGTACAGCGGATCGGAATACCACGCGGGCGGCAAATATGGCGGTACGAAGTTCGCCGGGTCAGCTAGTAAATAAATAAATATTCCACAACATTCTACACAACGCTTTCTAGACCCATAGTAAGCTTAATTAGCTTGTGTTATGGAATCTAGAATGCGGATATACCTACATACTTAGATACTTTTTTTTTTGTAAATACATACATATTATACATAGAAACACCCAGTCCAATGCAAATATTTATATTCATGCATACAAATATTGGCACTGAGCGGGGATCGAACCCGCGCCTCCTAAGTAGGATAGTAGGATTTGATAGCAAAAATATTTTTTGTTTGTATTCATTTAACTTACTGTACTTAAGTGTATTATAGATTGTTCATTGAATAAATAAATTATTTAGGTCTTTTGATTGAATTAATTATGTCTCTTATTATTCAATACATCTTTACGACTAGCGTTAAGAGCAGAAAATTATTAAAAAGGGAATTTTATTAATTCGGCCTTCAAAGTGTTAAATTATATCGTAAGATCTGTCCGACATAGTAGATCTCATCGATTCATGCTCTTCCTTTTCTTTGTTTTGCCTTGACACCCGCCACACCGCGCGCACCATGGGGACGGTACAGGTCCCTTGGTAGGACTATAACTAATTTCATTCAAAGGAAACATTCCCTTATTTTTGAAAAGAAACAATACTGCATTTAAGGATTTCTGAAAAATCGCTTGCCACACCCGGTAATCGAACCGACTAAAATCCGAAAAAATAATATCATGTATTTTTATTGCATTAGTCGATAGGGTCAATTATAGGGATCAAATCTCTCTAACAAACCTGGTAAATTAAAATAAAGGAAAATCCATGAACGTTTAGGTAGATTTTAGTCGGTTCGACTACCGGGTGTGGCATTTTTAGAGAAAATTGTATGCAGTTTTGTTTCTTTTTAAAAATAAGGAAATGTAATTAACGAACAGGAAAAAATATTGTTGCCATATATACACATGCCAGTTTTGAAAAATGATAGAGGGTTCCATTAATAGAGGTCAGAATGCAGGTTATTTTCAGTTAAAGTTTCCATTATTAAATAAAATAACGTATGATGTAAATATTATACGTGTGTCCAAGTGTAAATATATATTGGGAATCAAGAAAGATAAAAAAGGTAATAAATTGCCAAAGGCACGTTTTAAGTAATACAAATTTTATCTTTCTTCAGAATTATTCTACAGAGAGTAGATTTCGGCATCTTAAATTCGACACAGGCTTCATCGCGTATCTTCCCAATTTAAAAAACGGACATCAACTTTAGTTTTTCACATGATAGCTTTTGTTTTTTTTAAATAAACATCCGTATGATAGTAGAGCAAAACTAAAACTGAGGATCATTGAGGCTCAAAATTAGTTAAACACGGAATTTGCGGGTAGAATAAGAATTTTGAAATAAAACTACTTTTTAACCGATCGGAAATGTACGGAATGAACGAAATAAAAGTAGTTTTATTGCAATGAGTGAGATCCGCGTAAACTTCAGACAGTATCAACAAGTAAATGAACAAAATGATGTTATCTCAAATCGATTAAGAAATAGAAAAGAGAACCGACCTGAAGCGGGACTCGCGATCTTTCCCTTACCTACAGGGGGAAAGCTCTGACCACTAAGCCACCGAGGCCCGCACGAAGCCAATCCAAATTCCTCTGTACATCCGTCTTAGGGCGACGGTGCTTAAAAATTTCATTCTTATGTTATCTCAGTTACAGAGGTTAATGCATTTAAAATTCACTCGCTTTCTCAGTTGAGATAATTATGACGATAAAATCGATAGAACGAATCCCAGATATAGAGCTTTACTTCGTCACACTAATAGAGATAATTCAGTGCCAAAGTGAACCATAAATAGAAAAATTAAACTGCGATTAATGATTTAGAATTATTGATTTAGTGGTTTAGTACGTAGGTACTTATGGCATAACTGAACAAATGTTATTAATGATTAATACGTCTAATGGCTCTTCCCTGTCCATACGATCTATTCCGATCCAGTATCATTTCTCTAATACCACATGGTATTTCTTTTTTATCAAATTTATATTTTGTTCCGAATGGATACCGTTTTTAAAACTATTCAATTATTAATACCTAATAATCTATTCCGATTTCCGAATGTATACCAAAGTACTGTCAGCAGAAAAGATAGGCTCGAGGTTAAGTGGTGAACATGGTGTGTGTGGTCCGGATCCCCCACGCGGTGCACCCTGGGCAACGGAGACGGCAGTGCTTTAATATCACAGGGGAGTCACTACCGCCTAAGGTAAACCCCAGCCGCGATGGGAGCGGGGATGCATCCCATGTATCCCTGTGACCAGCTGAAGGTACAGTGGAGAGCAGGCAAGGATCGGGCTGGATCTCTGAACACAGGCGAGGGGGTGATAGGACGGGTATTTTTTTCATGCGGGAATCCCCACCGGTACCTACCACCCTGTCGGCCATCGGCAGTATTCCTAACTTATTTGGGTTCGACTTTCCAGTCTAACTATAACGCGGCTGAACTTCGCTATTTTTCGCAAAGCGACTTCCACTGACCTCCATCTTTTTCTCCTCCAAATTACTTAGCCTTGTAATTGTGTAGAATGGTCCTAAAACTGGCCCTCGATTCTGCTAAAGTAAAACCACTGTCGTACCAAATTTACATTAAATTTTAGACTTTATTGCTATTTAAAATCGAAAAGAGTTTTATTACACTATTTCATTCACTGTACAAAAAGTCATTTCATTTTGAACTTTAAGATCATAGCAATAAAGTCTAAAATTTAATGGCAATTTTTGCAGCGACTGTGGTACGACAATGGTTTTACTTTAGCAGAATCGAGGGCCTGATCTGCCGAGCATTGCTTAAATGTTAAGACTCCATCCATCCTAGGACTGACCTGACTAGTACTGCTTTACTTTGTAATGCGCTAATTTACTTCAGTCACGAACCATCAAAGCAAGTTTTTTTTTACTAACTGTACCTAATTTTGTGACAAACTCTTTTGGTATTAGTTTTATCAGTGGTATTCGTTGGAAATAGAACATTAATACGAGTAAGATAAAAAAATAAATCAATCAATTAATTAGCCTATTGTAGTCCAGCTCTGCTGGACATTATTGGTGAACAATATATAATTATCTATCTATCTATTATTTACATTAGGCCTCTCCCAATATGCGCCTCGTTTGCCGATCCTCCGCCTTCCGCATCCAGTCCGTCCCAAAGCAGATATACCACGTGGAATTAGAAAAATGGTACTGGATCGGAATAGATCGTCAACATCTTCTGCAGATATAATAGTAGGTAGCAAAACTTGTAGGTACGTTGACTTCAGATAAATAAACAGTATACAGTAAGCCGCCGTGTGGTTCCCGGCAGAGTAGAATTTGGGCCACCCCATCTCCCATGCGGTGTCGTACAAGGCTCTAAGGGATAGGACTGTTTAACATCAGACAGATATATACAGCCCAGACTCAGCCTATATATGACTCGAGCCAACAAGTGCCCGGAAAACGGCAATAGGCTCACCCCCTATTACGTGGGACCTAATACAATGATTGATGAGATGTGGATGTTAATTCACCCCTGCCTAACCCTCTGGGGATAAAGCCGTGATTGTATGTGTGTAATGTATGTATGTATACAGTAAGCGCCTAAATAAAATGGTTGTACTAAAAGGAGTGAAATCTCATCTATTTCATGTTTCTATGGTTATTTTTCATCCGTGAAATCCAGACTTAGGGCACAGGGTTATTGACTGAACTATTTTAATCTACACACAAACGATATCAAATTATATGATGCCAATTATAGATAATTAAGTCAATGATAATTATTGCCTCACAAATACACCTACGTGCATCGGACGTCTACTCGCACCCTCCCACAGATGCAGGCTGCGCCGCGCCACCCCCCCGTTGGGGAGGCTAGCATAATATATAGCGCGGCCCAGGCTGCGTTTCAACCCTGTATGATCTGACTACTCGTAAGGATCACACCATAGATCTCTGGTTTACTTTTTTAAACCTTTAGTTAAAGTAAAAATATTCGTAAAGTGGCTATAGAGTAATTCATATACTTGAATTCACCCCGGTGTATTTTTATTCGCTCATTATAAATTTATTAATCGTTTTTTCCTGTAAAAAGTGCGAATTTCCGGGCTGAACAAAACATACAGTAGAATCCTGATGTGACGGCTTGATCCAAAATTATAAACCGCGTCCGTAGTTAACCCGAATTTGAGTGAAGATTCTCGCAGTTAAAAATGACATCCGTTTTGGGTGACGTGTATTAATAATATAATAAAACAATAAAATTTAAATATGCGTAAATCTAAAATCTGCTTTGTTCGTGGTAGAGAAGTGCTGGAGAGATGTGTTACCGGCGGAATTCGAAGAGGGATCTGATATACGCTGCATATTTGGACGATAGCTCATGATGCTGTTGCATAAGTGAAAAGCTGTCAGATACAATTATAATTTTTATAATTGTTAAGATAGGTTCCAGGTACAAACGGGCTGATTTCCGCACCTCAACGTCACTATTGTAACTTTTTTCGTATGGGGGTTGGTGTTGGGGGTTTCGATATATACCTAGTAAATCGAATTTATCAATTCCTTTTACTTTGCAAGACTTTAAGAAGTGCTTACTTTACTAACTTTTAAACTATGTTATAGTATTTCTCTAAATCAGAATGTTACACATTATTTGCATTAATAAAACTAAATAAACACCAACTTGTACATTGTACATAAGTTTTGTTTTGTTGTAAGGATCGAAGTTTGTTTTCAATAGTTTGTTGGCTGCGGTGCTTCGCATGTGCCATATATGAACGGAGTTCAGTTATTTTTATTATTTGATTTGAACTCTATTGTTGTAGGTACTTACCTACCGAAAATTTACTTTGAAGTAACAAAATCTCTAGGATTGTGTTTGAAAATTCAGTGCTTTAATTTATTAGGTCATGTTTATTTAACAGAAAAGAATATTCTTTTCTAACAGGTTTCTCACGTAAAGAAAATGTAAGTTTAGTTTCACGACGCGCATTCGGTTAGCGAGATGCATATATCGCGCCGTCGACAAATTGGGATTCTACTGTTTGCGAAGTTTAAAGGAAGTACTAACTTAAGAGTAAGAGAAGACAGATGAACTGTGTGTAAGGTTATATGGCCAGAAAGATGATGATAAAATGGTGATATGAGTTAAGTTGTACTTACTTTTACTTCACGTGTATCTGGTTTTTTTTTAATCGGCAGCCGACGGGCCTGCTACATAGATTTGTTCGTGTTTGATAATTCGTAAACAAAGTAAAAAAGTGTAAAAAAATTCAAGATGGGTGGTTGTCTCGGGTCTCAACGGGAAGAGAATGTGAGTAGTTTTTAAATCTTATGACTCTGATTTTGAGTGGTCGCCCGAGTATATATCTGTGGCGTAGCGGTAGAGGATTCGCAGTTACGATGCCCGCTTCATGTGAATATTTGTATGCCTGGATACAATATGAATATTTGCTTTGTCCTGGATATTTCTATGCTTAAATATTGTAGGTATTCTAGGATTAGGTCTCTGTGGCGTGGCGATAATACATTCGACAGCTACGCAGGGGGCGCTGGTACGATACCCGCTCAGTGCAAATATGTCTAATTGCATTGGTCTGGTCATTACTGTGTCTCGGAGAGCACATTAAGCCGTTGGTCCCGGTCTTTATACCATAATCTTTGGCAGACGTAACGGGTAGTTGGAGCTCTAAAAAAAGTCCGAAGATTCTCTAACTACAGAACTTCGATATCTTTAATTGGTTGTTCATTATTATCTTTTACTCTTCTTTTTATTATTTTTCTTCTTAAAGTATTTTTGAATAATAATATAGATTGGGTACTTAGGTGCCTATTGCACGTTATTTGATCTTACTTTATTGTTTTTTACTGTTGGATGATGGATCCCATCATTCGATGCTGTCTCCTTGGACATGGAATCAACCTTGAAATATCCCCTTTACAACAAAGCAAGGACCATACCATATTCATTTCGCAAGTTATGACTTTTACGTACTTATAACCTTTCATAAAGCCTGCCTTTTACATACTTATATGCTTTTCTCATGGCTGCCATTGTCAAAACTACACGGTTGAAATGGGACAACATGTGACGCACCAACTTTAAAAAAAAAACAATGAAAATCGGTTCACCCAGTTGAAAGTTCCTTTTTTGAAGTCGATTAAATAGTACTTACCAAATCCATAGTAATATTTATTTTGTTGATATTGCAGTGACGTCAATGTCATTTCACTACCACTGGCATTTTAAATTCGGTAACGTCATGCCATGGCATAGCTTGCCACACCAAAAATTTAATTGAATTGAATGAGGAGACTTTTTGTCTATTGCAATAGCATTATGTATTAAGTTTATGGTTCGTACCTACTTACTGGTCGCCCAAAACTTTGACCCACAAAAAACTCCTACGCAACCTGGGAAACACGTACACATAGTCCCCCTGGTTGCACTGTCCAAGGTCCCAGCCTGACCAACAACACTGTAATTTGACATCTAGCTGATCTGATGATGGAGTTATAATGCGGTTAGATTTCTACGGCTACTAATAAAGCCATTTAAGACTTGCTTCACTTATTTTAACAAGTTTCGTGATCACGCATACGCGTGTTTAAATACTTAAGATGTGTTTCTAAGTAGGTATTGCTTATTCTGCAGTTGGGAGATGTGCTTGGAATGGCCACTGCACAGATGAACACCGGTGATCTCCGCAAGGTGCTAGGCATGCCGGCCGACACGGAATCGGCCCCTATTTCCTCGCCTTCGAACGAAGAACCACCCCGGACGCCCTTCAACGCGTTGCGGATCAGGCGCCAAAGCATGGAGGAACTGTCGTTGATCCAAGTATGTAAAATTAAATTTGTAAGATATCACAGGGGACATGACGACTCGAGAGGCTCCGAAATCCGAATTGCGGCCCGTGTTAGTGTTAGCACTTAGCATACAAACATGAGCGTAATATTAATAATAAATGAAAAACTAACATGTCATTGTTGTATCTCTTTCGAGCGATAGTTACCGGTACTGATCAACCCCTCAAAGTTCTGAGAGTTAATTTTGTTACACCTTATAATATGTAATATGAACTTAACGTTTCTTACGACAAATATTTTACATACATATAACTCTAATATTCAATTCACGGAGAGCTGAATAAACGCCCACATTTTCACAAATCATTCTATTCGGTCCCACGTAATAGGGGACGAGCCTATTTACGCATTCCGGGCTAGTGCCGGCTCGAGATGCATAACGATGCATGGCTCGAGTCAATGTAACCCAACTTGCAACACAGAATGTTCGGAAGGTAATTATATTTATCATTAATTGGTACCGCCCACTCGTCTAAGTGCTGTGCATAAAGATTTTTTCATATTTCCGACAGACTATTAATAAATCATTTAAGGAAAAAAAATAATCGATATGTATCGGTTTTATTTATTTAAATATTAGTATTTAGCCCAATTTATTACTGAATTTCACCAGCTGTGAAGTGATCTTTACTGAAAATTATGAGCTTGGAACTCAAAGCTGTAAATAATGCTGACAATAATACTTGAGAAAGAAATAATTACGAGTATAAATACGGGTGACGATAGCTCAACCGACCATTTTGGCTCATCATCTGAAGAAAACGATTGACTGAAGGTTCAATTTTTCCTTTTTGGAATTGAGTGAAAGTCATTGTAACAAAAATATTAAATCAAAGAAAATTGACTTTTCGTAACATTGTATCATTTCAAAATACCTATAGTCTGTTTTTTTATCTCAGATACTAAATTGACAAGTGCAAATGTCAAATTGTGAAATAATGATACCAGCTTTGTGTTTAGTGGTGTACTCGAAACTATCGGCTATTTGTAAATCATATCGACACATTTGTAAATCATAAACCAGATGAAAATTAACGGGTAACACCTGCTATCAAACTTCGTTGATCTTTTTAGTCTCAGTAGGGATTTTGTTTATATTTTAATTTTAAATTTAAATTACAGTACCAAAAATTTTCAGATTCTAAGACTAGTATATCGTCATTTCTATCGATAGTCTCTGCAGATCGATTAAATGAAACTTATGAAGTTTTAAGTTAGATTTTTACAATGAAAACCCAAGTCTCGCAAATTGAACGCCATTTTGTTTCAATGACAAAATAAGTTTTGTTTTATTTACTCAATTTAAAATTAGTAGGTATTTTATAAATTTTATAGATTAACTTACAAATATCTGTACTACAGTTAAAATTATTTAAGAGATACGATTTGACGTTTAAGTCTAGGGTTGGAGTGTCTCAAATCAATTGTCAGAATAATCGATTCAGGTAACAAAAGATTAATCGCAACGTTGCCCGAATGTAACTTTTGTAACATTGTAATTTGTAAATAAATAAAACTATTCGTCATAACTACCCCACCGCGCTATATAATTATCCGACAGGATTTTCATACCATAAAAAGACCTTACTTTTTCCTCGATATGTAACTTTTTAAGCTATGTTGTTTACATTATTTACATTAGACTATCTGGCCCTGGCAACACTGATTCATCATTTAATATATCTAGTACTAGCTGTTGCCCGCGGCTCCGCCCGCGTGGAATTCTGATCCCGTTCATCGCTGATATATAGCCTATATGTTAATCCAGGGTATAACCTATATACATACCAAATTTCAACCAAATCGGTCCAGCCGTTTATGCGTGAAAGAGTAACAAACATCCACACATCCACACATCCATTCTCACAATCTTTCACATTTATAATATTAGTAGGATTGATATTAGGATTAGTACCTCTATGTGAGGCTTAATGAAAACATGGGTATCATTATTATACCTCCTTATTTCTTGAATAATCTAGTAAGATACTATATTTTTAAATTCATATACCTACTTACAATAAAAAACATATATTTAAAAATATAAAATACAATGCCCCACCGGTACCTATAGGGTACAGGGACCACGCCTCACAATACGTGCCGTGTCGAAGAATACCGCCTTCTGCATCAAGGTTCTCAATACGGATGTTTAAATATTTATTTTTTATGTTTGTACGGTCATAGCTCCGTCTTGCGTGGACGGATTTGAAAAATTATTTTTTTGTTCGGCAGTACAGTATTCCGAAATGGTCTCATCTAAATTTCGTAAAGATCTGATGATGGGTTTCAGAGATTAGACCAAGGAACTCTTAAAAAATACCAGGAAAGCAGCCGCGATTGAACATCACGCCTGAATCCTTTGAGGGGGTTCGACACCGCATAGGAAGAGATGGGGTGATCCAAGTTCTACTCTGCCGGGAACCACGCGGCTCCTACCGGGAACCACGCGGCTCAGTAAAAATTTAAATATAAAAATTTGCCTTGCCTTGCCTTGGCCTCAGATGCAATTAGGAAAATACATCTCCATGCGAATGATGATGATGATAGGCAAAATAATCTAAGAGGTGCATTTTCACAATCAATCTAATATAATCTAGTATTGTTGTCTCTAGTATGCGATATGGTAAAAGTAAAATCTAAACAATATTTTGATTTGTATTACTTAGAAGAAACATGAGAGGGTAAAAAGAATTACGAAATATTACAAAAGTTACATTCTGGCAACGCCGACCATAAACGTAACGAGTTGACATAAACTCCATACGATTAAAATGTAACAACCATAGAGAACACAGCCGCAACACTCAAATGAAAAAATAAGAACTATATGACGTAGCTGTCACACGAGATTTCGAAAAATGAAGAATCACGTCTTATTTTAAATTATTTGTTGCAATTCTTAAAATATTTGTAGTAATTTAAAGTGAAATATGTCACACCATATTTTTTATACTTACTATTATAAGTTATTACGTATTTAGAAATGGTTTAACTTAATTTATAACAGTTTCATGTATCCTTTCAATAGTGCCTAGTTACCTTCAATGAATCCAGAGAGCTGTCAAATCGTATCTCTTAAATAATTTCAAGTGTAAATTTAATTTATCGATAACTTTCGATACTGGTGGCACATGACTATTTTTAATTGCAAAAAACCGGCAACACAGGTAATGTCAAATTAGTATCTGAAATAAAAAAAACAGACTATACACTATCAAATTTTAAGTAAAATTTTCCATTCAGAACAATCCAATGCATTTTATAGTACATATTCAATTCGATCAAATACTCATGCAAACTTGAGTCGAGTTATCGTGATTATCAAGTAGGTACCGAGTCGTATGGTTACATCACTAGTTACGTCGCGAAGTCAAATTTAAAAACCGGCCTTTTCTTTTCTGATTAGTTTACCCCGTTTAATTACGACATAACGCACACATCAATTTTAAGAATGAACACCACGAAATCGGTAAGCTCTACCCGGCTCCGTCGTGAATTATCATATGTTTGCCCTAATACCTAAGATCATTATTATGCGCAAATATTATATTCTGACAAGTTTCCATTCCGTAATATGGTTAATGTGTGGGAACATGACGTTTTAACATAATGTTACCATTTTTACTGTAACTCTTGTCGTAAGTTGCTTTCACACTGTAAATATTAAATTCCTCTATAGATAACACCGGATGCAAAGAAGAAAGATGCGGAGACGACTATAGAAAAGAAGGGGGACATGGTACGCACGGAGTCAGAGGATAACCCCATGGAATCGTTCTTCGAGCTATTAAGTCGTTGCTCAGAACGAATGGACGAGCAGAGGGCTACCCTGCACAGCAATAAGGAGAACAGACCCAAACCGAAACCGAACGCGCCCAAGCTGCAGCGATCGGCGAGCAGCGGCAATGGCAAGACGCCCGGGTAAGTTTATTATTCTGAATATAACTCTAATCACCAGTATGGGTGTATTTTTGAGACAGGGGGAGATAAGGCATCATTATAGTAGGCAAGGCAAAACGTTTCTGCAAATTGCATTAACAGATTTTGGAAAATCTTAGTCAGCAAAAAAGTTTCTCATATTTTGTGAAGGAAAACAAAAAAAAAATCGGCCAAGTGCGAGTCGGACTCGCCCATGAAGGGTTCCGCAGCAGCAAAGGCGAAAATTGTGGTTTATGACGTATAAAAAAACTACTTGCTGGATCTCGTTCAAACCAATTTTTGGTGGAAGTTTACATGGCAAAATTGCAAATATATATGATGCACATACATCATATATTTTTTTTAGATTTATCATTCTCTTATTTTAGAAGTTAGAGTGGGGGGGAGGGACACATTATTCCACTTTGGAAGTGTCTCTCGCGCAAACTATTCAGTTTAGAAAAAAAATATGTTAGAAACCTCAATAGCATTTTCAAAGACCCTATCTATAGATGGATATTTTGAAAACTTGATTGTCATCATAGGCTTATATTGGAACTAACTACTTGGAACAAACTAAAATGTATTTTAATGTGTCCTGTGATCAAAGGTAACGTATAGTCTACCTATCTAGTACTAAATCACATTTAGACCGGAGGCACCGACAATAAATCGAATTGACCCGGCAGCATTGCATCTCCGACGACTTTCAAGGCAGCAGGAGATAGTTTTTTTTTAAATATAAAAGGAAATGGTTCATTTTGATCCAATAAAGTACCGGCTAAAGAAAAAATACGATATTCCGTTAGAAGAACTTAGCGTCACTAGTATTTTTACAAGCTTTTTAGGGTTCCGTAGCCAAATGGCAAAAAACGGAACCCTTATAGATTCGTCATGTCTGTCCGTCCGTCTGTCTGTCTGTCTGTCTGTCTGTCTGTCTGTCTGTCTGTCTGTCTGTCTGTCCGTCCGTATGTCACAGCCACTTTTCTCCGAAACTATAAGACCTATGCTGTTGAAACTTGGTAAGAAGATGTATTCTGTGAACCGCATTAAGAATTTCACACAAAAATAATAAAAAATGCACAAAATTTTGGGGGTCCACATACTTAGAACTGAAACTCAAAATTTTTTTTTTCATCAAACCCATACGTGTCATACGTGTCACACAAATCTATAGATAGGTCTTTAAAAATGATATTGAGGTTTCTAACATAATTTTTTTCCAAACTGAATAGTTTGCGCGAGAGACACTTCCAAAGTGGAAAAATGTGTTTCCCCTTCCCCCCTCTAACTTCTATAAATAAGAGATTGATAAATCTAAAAAAAATATGTGATGTAAATTGCCATGCAAACTACCACTAAAAATTGGTTCGAACGAGATCCAGTCAGTAGTTTTTTTTTAATACGTCATAAACCGCAATTTTCGCCTTTGCTACTACGGAACCCTTCATGGGCGAGTTCGACTCGCACTTGGCCGATTTTTTTATTAACTTGCACTGTATGTGTAGGTATGTAATTTGTTCGAATATAATCTTGCACCTCGATTTTGAGGCCGATATCCTCAACTGATATTTATGAAATTTTGCATACAGGTTGAGTTCGGATGACAATTCATTAATATGGTACCATGGAACTGGTCTGATGATGGAGTAGGAAGGTGGCCATAGAAATCTAAGTCGTGAATTAAATAAGATAATTCTGTCGAGTTTGGGTGTATTTGTTTTGTCATAACAAACTCTCTGGTATTACATGGTATTCAGGGATTGTATATAGAGGCAGAAGGTAGCCATAAGAACTCCTAAACTAAACAACATAAAATAATCGAGTTTGGGTTCCTATGTTTTGTCTTAACATACTCTTTGTTATTACATGGTATTCAGGGTCTGAAGATGAAGTCAGAAGGTGGCTAAGGGAACTCCTACACTAAACGAGATAAACCTATCGACTTTGGATTCATTTGTTTTGTCTTAACATACTCTCTGATATTACATGGTATTCAGGGTTTGGAAATGGAGGCGTTGATGGGATTTTCTGAACTAAACAAAATAGAGTAGTTGTATTTGGGTTAATTTGGTTAATCTTTGTAAACACTCGTTCATTACTAAAACTAAAAAATGAAAAATGAAATTATTTATAAAAAAAACTATTGAAAACCAGCTTTTCTTTAAAGAATCTGCTGTACTAAAACGATAATAATAATTTTATCTAAGGGTTGTGCTGATTCGAAAAGCTTGTAGCGGGAACACAATAGTTTGGCATGAAACGCGACCATAGCGTATTTGAAAAAGATAAAAAGTTTGTTATTGAAGTCGTTTTTATAACGCAGTCATTCTATATATATATACGTAACAGATAATAAAGTGCTCGATTATTATCAAGCAGATATATAAACCTATAGGACATTTTGTTTACATATTGTAATACTCTTACAATTCAGTAATCGTTGATTGCTTGCTGTTATTGCAATGGAACTACTTTATAGAAGATAATTATTATATACCGGTTATGCTTGGTTGGCTTTTGAGTTGCAGTTGGGGATGCGAGATTGGGATTCTCCACGCGATGTACCTTGGGTAACAGAGACGGCAACACCTCTCTCCTAAAGTGTGGTATAGACGCTAGTAAGGGTGGCCCATGCGGGTTGCTAGGAAACTTTCCATGTCTGTCTCTCATGTTTCCTTAGTGTGTCCCAGGGTCAGGCCAGTGTGTGTGTACATTCCGGTAATTGAGACCCATTAACGCGACATGCAGTTTTAGTCGCTTCGAGTCCAACTTAACTACACCCACTGGATGGCACGCAGCGCGAGTATCTGTGTGGATATCCGCTAGAAAATAAACTATTCTATCGCATTTTTTTTCTTTCATCGGTTGACGTCAGCGGTGGGTCACACTCACCAGCGTCAACAAAGTTGCTGCGAAGCAACAGAAACATAAGATGTTTCAATGATAGATTTTTAAGGAATAAAACGTAACGTAGACTAATTTTGTACCCTTTAGAAAAATATTAGGGTACCTACCGCGCAAATATAAAATAACAGTAACGTTTTTCCGTCTCGGTCATGGATTTCCGCCTACTGTCTCTACTTGCCGCTCGCGCTCGGACAATGTCGTATTATAGTTGGATGATTATTTTGACGACCCTCTTAAAAATCCAGAAATTTAGTTATCCTTATAAAATAATCTTATATATAAAATTCTAGTGTCACAATGTTCGTTCCCGTACTCCTCCGAAACGGCTTGACCGATTCTCATAAAATTTTGTGAGCATATTGAGTAGGTCTGAGAATCGGCCAACATCTATTTTTCATACCCCTAAGTGATAAGGGTGCAGCGGGAACGGGATTTGAATACCACGCGGGCCGAAAATAATAGCAGCTAGTAATAAATAAATATTTAATACAATAAATCTGTTCAAAATTCAATCTCGATCTCATTTGAATCTCCGAAATGTCAAAAACTATCACAATGTTCTTTATTGAAAGTTGTGTTAAGAGAATACTGTTTTTGACATTTGGGAGATTGAAATAATATCGAGACTGAATTTTGAACAGATTTTTATTACTAGAATTGGTTCTCAGGATTGTAGGAAGACGAACACAGGCCGTATTTTCTTGAAGAATTCGAGATCTTTATGGTGTGGTTAACACGATATTGAAAAAAGTGTGAAAACTAAAGACACAATATTGTCTTTAACTTTTTGATCACTCGAAAATTATTTCACGAATGTCAAATGTCTTCGATATTGTCGCTCCTTGAAATTTTGACCATAACCCTAACATATACACCTCTTTGTTCTTGATTCCGAGTTATTTTAAAAATTCTATTCCGAGGGAGAAAAGAACTATCGGTATAGAGTTTATTTCTGTTTTATACTGAAAGCCATTGTATGACTACGCTACCTCCCGAGCCACTCAACTATTTCACAAATAGGTCATGACCTAATCAATGGTCAGGACGTTGTACCGACGCGAATCATCGATATTTACACGGTTGCTGTACGACTGCAATCGGTACACTTGCGCAGAAAAAAAATCGTCGCACGCAAGCGCGTAGAGGGACCATTGCGGCGCGCATATAACAAAGAACTAGCTGTTGCTGTTACCCGCGACTCCACCTGAGAGAAATATTGAACCCGTTCTCGCAACCCACCGGAACTCATTCCTAAGATACAGGTTGTTTGGAAAACGCTCCCGAGGCCAAGGGCACTAAACCATTTAATTAGCATTATTCACTCTCAGTCTATCGTGTTAGTAAAGCTAAATTAAACGATAATTTCACAGAAAAACATCACTACAAAATTATAATATCGTGTGTAACTGTGCTATTCCAGACTGAATTTATATCTCTTTGACAAATTTCAACCAGATATGTTCAGCCGTGCTGGAAAAAAGCGAAAGGAGTAACATTCATCTAAACTTTCGCTGTTTTTCTTTTTTTAATAGTAGTAGGGTGCTCGGAAATCAAAGTCGTGTCTGATTAAACAATTTTTAGGTCTTGCATTTTTTTTTTGTTACAGGTTTTATGAATCTAAGTACCTATGTAACTCTGATCGGCGTATATTGTCTATTCCACAAAGCCGGCACATAAATTTGTTAACACGTTGAACGGACGGACAATGGTGTCCGACAGGCGAGTTTCCCCTGAGGCCAGCACATTTTACCATGAAGTGTCCAAAATCGCCAAGTTGTTTTTTTGTGAATATTCTTAAGAAATAACTCAAAATTAATGGCCGACTTGCGGGAATAACGATATTGTCATTATTTCCTGAGATATTATATAGCAGACACCATTGTCCGTCATGGCCTGCGAGAGAGTAAAACCGGTTTTTCCCTCGCAGAGGCCGCGCGGGTCACATTGTCAGCCCCCTCCCGCCACGCTTTTTTTTTACGATTTACGATAAAAAAATATTTTTTTAAACCTAATATCTAACAGATAAACCGAAACAGAGTAAACCTTAAAAAAAAAGTCTTGTTAAAAATGCCTTCTTACAAATAACCTTAAAAAAATTCTTGTTAAAAATGCCTTCTTCCAGAAAAATATGACCTACTAAACCCATTACTTGTTTAATATGTACTTGACTGTAACAATTGAACAATTCAGAACACTTATTTTACACACCTAGAATATATTTGATAACAATTTATTGTAAAGCCTATAATTTCTAAGTCCTTTTGGTTATTCTCGGGCCAAGCGGCAAAGAAGTACTGTGGGGCCACGCGGGTCGCGCTGCGTACAATTTAGGCTTGTATAAACATAGTCCTGACTGCCATACAACATTGTCCCCCACGGCCCAAACGGAATATACTGATGTCGCCCAACATTGTCCGACATGGCCTGAATGAATAGTAGATTGTATAACAAGGGAGCAAAATAGTATTTTTACGGCGAGGGTGCACTTTGAACCACGAGTGTAGCGAAGGTTTCTAGAATAGAACCCCGAGCTTTAGCGAGGGGTTCTAACGTAGAAACCTGAGCACAGCGAGGGGTTCAAAGTATATCGCCCGAGGGAAAAATAATTTGCTCTCGAGTTATATACTCTACTTTTCATCCCCTTTCTATGAGAAAAATACATAGGTACTTACTGTAATCTGTAATCAGAGAATCATTCTCAAATGATTTATTTTACTTTATGTATTGTTGTCATAATTCTTGACATAATTGTAATATTTTGACGTTCATGTGCTCTTTTTGTGCCTAAACTGAATAAACGAAATTGATTCTTTCATTCCATAATACAAGAACAGAGACGGCATACGCGCGCTTGTTTTTTTTTTACGTAGCACGGGTCACCGTTCACCCAACACGAACCAGCCAGTAATAAAAGAAATTGGTTCGATTTCTATGAATAATATGATGTTCCGAATTCAAATCACTTTTCCGCCCGCTAAAAAGCTCTGAACAGAAAAGTGCTACTTTGCTCCCACTTATAGAGGAACAAAGTGACACTTTTCGAATAGAAGGGATGAAAAATATATTGTATTATTCCTTGGCGTTCAACGTGTAAATACTAGATGTTGCTCGCGGCTTCGCCCGCGTGGAATTCTGATCTCGTTCATCGCTGATAGGGTAGCGTGATTTTTGGTACCTGATAATGTGTCTTTCTAATGGTGAATTCATTTTTGAAATCGTTCCAATAGTTTTTGAGTTTAGGTATTCGTTACAAAAATACAAATCTTTCTTCTTTATAATATTACTAGCTGACCCGGCGAACTTCGTACCGCCATATTTTCTGATCCCGTTCCCGCTGCATATCTCTAAATTTATCAGTGTTTCTCTACAATATTATGCATGTATTATACATTATAATCCTTCCTCTTGAATCACTCTATCTATTGAAAAAAAACAGCTTCAAAATCCGTTGCGTAGTTTTGAAGATTTAAGCATACATAGGGACGGACAGACAGCGACAGCGACTTTGTTTTATAATATGTAGTGATTATAGATGAAACTTAATTCATCATACAGCCTCAAGTGCAAGCGTGCAAGTGCTGCCTTTATTACAAACTAGCTGACCCCGCGAAGTTCGTACCGCCTAACAGTTCTTTATTTTTTTTAAATATTTGTCTCCGTAAGAACCATCCCTGTAGTACGTAGTACTATTACTTATTCTGTGCCTGTAGTCCGTACAGTCATACTTCAAGGAATATTCGCCGTTCTCGACATTTGCGCTTAGCATCACATTTAGGGATTCATTTTTATATTATAGATTAAATGTTACCTATACCTACTACTCCATTTGCACTATATCAACTTGAAATTGACGCAGCGACGATAGCTAAATGCGATATTGATCTTTTTCGATGAAAGAGCAATTACCTGTTAGCCGCTTATAAATGTAAATGACAGGGAATGCTACCGTCTGATGTCTCAAGTAATTTTATACAATGGGTACCTACGTGTTTCTTTTTTGGTCTGCATTGTAATAATGAATTTATGATAAGTAACAGTTTAAATCGAACACTCTATTGCTTTTAACACGCCATATAATAGCTTGACGATATAATATAGTGAAACTTTTGACCAGATTCTTAGAATATGGCTGTACAAAATTTCATCGACATCGATCTAACTAAACCGACAAACCAGACAAGCAAAGAAAAATGAAAGTGATGAAATGTAATATTATCTCATATATGTCCCGCCACCCCGGGACAAGCTGCCTTCGACTCCATCGACACTTGGGCAGTTAATTACCGCCACAATCCGATAGGCACCGTCAAAATCTATTAAAAAAATATTTTCATTAAAACAGATGAATGAAATCTTGCAGTTGGATCTTAGACTATAACGTAAACGAGTAGGTACCTAATTTAGATGCAAGAACGAAAAATAAATAGGTAAGAGGGTCAAAGACAGTTCAAGACAAGAGACGACCACCTTCTGTGTAACCCCATTGAAAATAAGTAGTATTTAAAAATTAATGCGGAACCCCGGTGAGGCCCAGCATGTTCTTGACCGATTTCATTATCAGATCCATCGAGCGGACACTCGTCTCTTATCTCAGTATCATCTCCCTATCTACACAAACAGCACAGTCTCTAAACGTTTTCCAACTGCACGTGTGTCGCCGTGAAATCGGCACATAACCTGTCACAGTGTTTTGGCATGTTTTATCATCAGCCTACAATATATTATTTAATATAGAGGCATTTTTTTGTTATTTGACTCATCTGTGCGACGACGCACGCACGAAAGTAACTCGAAATAAATTTATTTGGTGATTATTTAGTGATTTTGTGAGTGAAAAAATGAAGGCTTATGAAGACGAAATGGGGTTCGTAGAACTTTATCCATTTAATTTATACAAATAATACAGTTTTTCCCATCTATTCTGTGACTGTCATGCATTACAAGAAACATTTACAAGAACTTACGTATTGTATTAAAAACAACAGGATAAAGTAGGTATTCGTGTCATTTTCTTGTATCTAATATTGTACAAAATGTCCATGTCTATTAGGTACCTGCATCCGAGCATACACTAAATAAATAATACTTACTTCTGTTATAATTTGACACTCACGATTTCTAGATGTACTGTCCTTCTAGCTACATTTAGTGTCTAATCAAGTAACGTTTTTTTACAACACTCGAGGTTCGTCGCTTCGTCTGAACTGTGTGGTGCAGAGTAATCATAAAAAGTAGTAAAATATCTAGTAATTATTTCTTGTTACCGGGCAAATTGAGCTATCTGAACTCAAACTATACCATGCTTGTGCTTAATATCTATTCTAGAATGGTGATAAATATACTGCTGAAGATACATCTTTTTTGTAAATACGTATAAAAATACCCAGTCCAATACAATATACCTAACATACCTATACTATTTTTATATTCAAACATTTGCTATGAGCGGGAATCAAACCCACGATGTCAAACTTACAGGAGTTTTCACCAATGATACCGAGCCGAAATCAAAGCCAGGCCAATATAGGTCAATCGAATTAATTGAGCAAAATTGAGCAAATATTTCGACTGGCATTTCCTTTGAAGCCGAACGCTCTACACTCTACAGTGACGCAATTCGTGCAGTCTGCATGCACATTGACCATCAAACTTCAAAGGTGTCAATTACACGGTTGTCTGATTCTTTTTAATTACTTGGCAATACAAATTGGAGTAATTTAAAACGAACTTCTCAATGCTAATAATTACATTATAGTAATGTTGTTGGCCTATTACCTTTGTCTACCCCGTTTATCTATGGTAGGAAAGAATATAGGTTTTTAAAAAAGTGCTACGTAGGTACGAAATCAATTCTACATTGTTGCATATTGTCCGTTGACATTATTTTGTGTCAAATGGACTTAGGATTAACATAATGATTCGTACAGGGTAAAATTATATTGTTCATAATATTTCCAGAATGTTTAGAATATTATGTGCTTGTTCTCGTCTACATCTACATCTACACTTCTACACTATCTACACTTATATTATAAAGAGAAAATATTTGTTTTTTTGTTTGTTTGTAACGACGAATAGGCTCCGAAACTACTGGATCGATTTCAATAATTCTTTCACCTATAGAAAGCTATAATATCTAGGAGTAACATAGGCTATATAACATCACGCTACTACAAAAGGGAGCGGAGCAGTGAGCATAAATGTCAATCAATCGGCAGATTTCCATACATCTTTACTAATATTATAAAGAGGAGAGATTTGTATTTTTGCATTCGAGTAAACTCAAGAACTACTGAACCGATTTCAAAAATTCTTTTACGATTAAAAAGCTGGACTATCACTGACTAACATAGGCTATAATAAATTTTCAAAAAAATTAAGGATTCTTACTAAAACTTCAATAATGTAACCCAAGGTGTATAAAAATGACCTAATAAATTTCTTACATCGCGTGCGCTGCGAAAACTATTGAATACATACAACAAAATAATGTACTGTGGAAATGTATAACTTAAAAAGGTCTTTATAAAAGTCCGCGATAGCATATGTCTATCTTATAAGGGTAGCCCACAATAACCATTTTTATCTTTTACAAATTACAACAAAAATATCTGTCATTTTCGAAGCTATTTTTAACAATACGGTGTTATTCCTTATCTAAATTAAATACGTTCTGATATGTTGTACAATTTAATGTAGATCAAAATTGCCATTTACACTATATAATTACAATGAATAGTTTAAGAGTTAACGCAATATTAAAAAATATTAAGGCGAAATAAATTCAAGCCGAAATACCGATCAAAGTCAGACCACGGAATCTATACCTTTGTATTGATTCTTATATAAATAAATTGTTTAGTATTAAAGATTGTTTCATTACCTGTTGATTACTTTTTGAATTATTGAAATCGGACGTTCAAAGATATTACGAAATTATAAATGTCAATAAATCCGTCAGATACCCATACATTATTTGAAAACTATTTAATTACGGGTACGTTATGGGCTAGAAGGGTGCAACGGGCGTTCGCAGTATGTCACGAGCGAAAACGGGGAGGGTCAGCTGAACAGAAGATGCAACGGGTACGGGATCCGAATGTGGGGTCGGAACCTCCATACGATACACCATGGGGAACGCAGGCGGTAGCGCCTCTCACCCGGGGGAGGCGCTGCCGCCTACGGCGAATACCTGCCGCAACGGGAGCGACCCCTTTCCCGGATTCGATAGGGACACCGTGCTTCCCACTCCTAAGGGGGCCATCTTAAAATTGTAGATGGCCCAGGAGGAGCGCGCAATATGCCCTAGGCAATCTTACACCCCAGCAACTGAAAATCCGCGACGGCATGTGTTTTTAGTGGGTCCGAGTCCGACATAATCACCCTGATGGCCGACGAGGGTGGTATCCGATGAACTTTAGCACGAAAATAAAGTTGGACGGAATCCGAATTCCACGAGGGCGGAGCCGCGGGCAACAGCTAGTATTATAATAAATTAAGTTCTTAATATAAAACAGATGCACCACCTTAATAGTACATTATAGTACAAGCGTGTAAAGTTGTAGTACGAGAGCCCACGACCAAAACCATGTCTCATAGCAATACGGCAAAAACCCTATAAAATCGTTAGATTGTATGATTCTGAACCCGACTAGGTGTGTAGTAACGGTCGAAAGTGTAGCAACTGCGTGGGAGGCCATTTCTGCTGTGTCAAAAAAAAAGGCAGTCGGTATTATAGCAATACGTCTGATAGTGAAAATGTACATAGATTTTATAAATTGTATTACGAAAAAGTTTGTTTTCCGACATTTTGTGCGTAAAACATAGCCTGAGCGCATTTTTGAAAATGTCAACTAGCCGACCTGTATCATTACATAGCAATACGGATAATTTTTTTTTTTAACTTTTCGTATTGCTGTCATGATTACCAAAAACCTGTTTTCAGACACTTTAAGTGTAGCAGTGTTTTTTTTTTCAACTTCATCCCAGTTTCCTTTTGTGCGATTTATTTCAGTCCTTCAACTTCAATGTTACGGTTTCGGGTAATTTCTTTGTTAATTATCATGTAATGAATTCAGGGTCGCAACGTATTCATTGGTTTGTAACAGAGAATTCAAGATGCCTCAATACGATTTTTAAATGATATCTGAGTATCGAAAAGTTTTCTGATAGAGAAGATGCTACACTTAATTTGTCTACCTTCCGCATCGCAACGTGCCTCCGATTAGGCGCGCCGTGTGTTTCTCCGCATCGATGCCGTTGTGGAGAAGCAGTTGACCGACTCGGACACCATGGCCTGTCGTGCTGCAGGAGCGCTGGGCGAATTCCACGACACGCCAGCCTAAACGACATTATCCGCCGTGCTCTTGTCACCGCCGGTGTGCCAGCCGTGCTTGAAGCAAACGGTTTGGCGCGCGACGATGGCAAGAGACCGGATGGTATGTCGTTAATGCCATGGAAAATGGGTAGGACTCTGGTGTGGGGTTTTTTTAATATTTTTTGTTTGCGCCATTTTTGAGCGCCTGCCATCTTGTATGACGTATCTATAAACATTATACGTTATTGAAAATTTTACATATTATGCAAATTATTTTAACTTTTTAAAGAGATTAGATAAAGTAGTGTATGAAACTGCACATAATTTGGTCTTAAAACACTCGTGTTTGCTATAAAATAACTCGCCTTGCAGGCTCGTTATTTTAATTCACACTCGTGTTTTAAGAACCCTTATTATGCAACAATTTCATACACTACTATTAACTGTGCAACCCGCGTAACACATCGCAAGATTACGCAACTGATTTGACTTGGCATCGCCAGTGCAGAGTGATGTAGCTAAATCTAAGCGAATTATAGGTGCACGTGCGTAAATGTGATTATTGCCGGGGTGACTAATTGGCTTAATTTCCCCCAAAGCCGCGCGGACCGGAACCGCAAGGCGTGCGACGCTACGCAGTATAGTTATTTAAGTACCATCGGATGATGACGTACAGAATACCTTTTAATCATTTTCAGTCTGATTTCAACTAGAATAAAATAATGAATTCCGGTGCATAATACGAGCAACTTTGGCTAAACCAATAAAATAAAAAACAGGAACAAAACTTTTTAAATTAAACTCATGAAAGTAGTGACTCTTTTGAGCGAACTACTAAATAAACGAGTTGAATTGTCAACTCATTTTATTTGAGCTGTGAGCTTTGAACAAGATTTTATTATGAGCTTTTAATATTTTATACAGTAAAACATAAATAGGTACTAATAAACTTTTATGAGATAGTAGGTTAGGTACCTAATTATATTCTTTTTAATGAATAGGTGGGTACTAGGTAGGACCTAATATTACCCCTCCAGCTTTTGCTCGTGTATTGGTCCACGTCGCCGTCGCGCGTCGTCGGTGGCACGCTAATTCGGATTGTTAAGTACAATATACGTCTACTCATTGATATACCAGTGTCGATTGAATGTTAGGACTGGACGCTAGAATTTTGCGATCGTGAATAAGGTTGTGTGTGACATTGTATCTAAGTATTGTATATTTGGTAAAAATAGTTTACAACACACCTGCTTATAAAAGTGCTATTATTTCACCGCAAATAGGCACGTAATGACACCTATTATCAAACTGTGACTTTTTCATTGCTATTATTCACAAGTGAGTTATAGATTCTTTTTTAAATTTTATAGGTTAAGTTTCTATGTTCTTAAAAAAGTTTCGATAGAAAAAAGAACATGTTTAATAGTACGGATAAATTGATATGCTTATTGTTTGTTCATTTGATGCATCTTCGTATTTAAATAAATAATTTCAACTTGTAATACTTACTTGTTTAATAAACAAAATTTTCACTCAATTTTAATTTTTTTTTCTCTAAGTACAGAAAAAAAACACAGTAAAAAAAAGTTAAATTCAAACCTCTTTTTTTTAACATGGCCGACCGCCATTGTTAGATGCGCGCACATAGGAAAACGAATTAATTTGTAATATTGTTTATTTAGTATTTGTAGTATTATTTTATTCGCAAGTGTATTGTAAAACGTCGTATGGCACGCGTGAGTATGATGATTACCGTCCTCGGCTCTCTTAAGATCTCTCAATGGCGCCTCGGCGGTAATCACCAACTTTGCTCACTTGTATCATAATGTACTATTATTACAATCTGGCCCCTTATTCTGAATGAAAAACCGTATCGTTACTGCGGGCTCTCGTAAAAGCCGACACATTTCAGTTTGTCTAGTTTTACGCCATTTCTCTTTTGTAATCCAGCGTCTTCTCACGTTACGACTTCGTTAGTCACTCGATGGCACACAGAATAATGCTCCGGTTTGCGAGTCATGAGATTGGTTCAATCAGAATTTCATGCTACTTCTTCTTCTTTCGTGTCAATGATCCTCTTTTCACTGCTCTAAATTATTCCAGAGTAATATTCTGCCATCTCGACTGCGCTGTCAGTGGCTTTGTTTAAGTCTTCTTTAGTGCAGGAGGTAGGACATAGGGGACACGAAACTAAGTGCGCCACGGACTGCACGGGGGCTCCGCAGTCACATGCGATTAAGCCCGGGTCGCGCATTCCCCACCTGCACAGATGATTCGATGATTCATGCAGCTGAAGCCGCGAGTAATAGTATTTCATAAACACAATCTGTTTTCATCTTTCTTCTAATATATAAAATTCTCGTGTCACAGTTTTCGTTGCCATACTCCTCCGAAACGGCTTGACCGATTTTGATGAAATTTTTTGTGCTTATCCGGTATCTATGAGAATCGGCCAACATCTATTTTTCATACCCCTAAGTGATAAGGGTGCAGCGGGAACGGGATTTGAATACCACGCGGGCCGAAAATATGGCGGTACGAAGTTCGCCGGGGCAGCTAGTTTCTCTATAAAGATATCCAAATCGGAGTAGTATTGTTTTGACATTGGTGCCTATTCTGTAGTTCAACGGGACTTATAGTTGGGGATACATTCCCCGACTATTTTTCTTCTGAATTGAATACAAAGATGGGATACGTTTGTAGATGATGATGAGATCTCGCTCAAATATTGGTTAAAATTTTAAATAATATCACGAACCATGACATTTAGAATTTTCTCACACATCGACACTGCCGTGCATGTGCACGAACTATGTAAGTTGTAATTACAATCCGGTTGTTTCATACATTTTTAGGGTTCCGTAGCCGAATGGCAAAAAACGGAACCCTTATAGATTCGTCATGTCTGTCCGTGTCCGTCTGTCTGTCTGTCCGTCCATATGTCACAGCCACTTTTCTCCGAAACTGTAAGGCCTATGCTGTTGAAACTTGGTAAGAAGATGTATTCTGTGAACCGCATTAAGAATTTCACACAAAAATAAAAAAAAGCATTAAAGGGGGTTGGGTAATGTTGGCGTCGTGTCGGAATTGAGCGGCCATCAATGAAATTGGTATAATATGAAAGTACAGTATAAAGTGATCAAAAGTTACTATGGACAAACTTCTCTAAACTATATCGGGACTTAGCTATACAGGGTGGTATTTTTCAACTTTACTTAGATGGAAGTACTCTAAATACTGAAGATAGCGAATTCCACTGAAAAGAAACATTCCCTTATTTTTAAAAAGAATCAAAACTGCATTCATAGTTTTCTGAAAATGCCACACCCGGTAGTCGAACCGACTAAAATCTTCCTATAACCTTCTATTTCATAGATTTCCTTTTACTTAAATTACCAAGTTTGTTAGAGAGATTTGAACCTTATGATCGACCCTATAGATTGATGTAATAAAAATACAGGGTGTTATTTTTTCGAATTGTAGTCGGTTCGATTATAAGGCGTGGTAAACGAGTTTTCAGCATTCCTTAAATGCAGTTCTGTTTCTTTTTTAAAAACATACTAAACTGTATGCAAAGTTTTCTGAAAATGCCACACCCGGTAGTCGAACCGACTAAAATCTTCCTAAATCTTCTTAAATCTTCTATTTCATGGATATCCTTTTATTTAATTTACCAAGTTTTTTAGAGAGAATTGATCCTTATGATCGACCCTATCGATTGATGCAATAAAAATATAGGGTGTTATTTTTTCGAATTGTTCGATTATAGGGCGGGGCAAACGATTTTTCAGCATTCCTTAAATGCAGTTCTATTTCTTTTTTAAAAACATACTAAACTGTATTCAAAGTTTTCCGAAAATGCCACACCCGATAGTCGAACCGACTAAAATCTTTCTAAATCTTCTATTTCATGGATTTCCTTTTATTTAATTTACCAAGTTTGTTAAAGAGATTTAATCCTTCTATTTGACCCTATCGATTGATGCAATAAAAATACAGGGTGTTATTTTTTCAAATTGTAGTCGGTTCGATTATGAGGCGTGGCAAATGATTTTTCAGCATTCCTTCAATGCAGGGCTGTTTATTTTTCAAAAACACACTAAACTGTATTCAAAGTTTTCTGAAAATGCCACACCTAGTAGTCGAACCGAATAAAATCTTTCTAAATCTTCTATTTCATGGATTTCCTTTCATTTAATTTACCATGTTTGTTAGAGAGATTAGATCCTTATGATCAACCCTATCGATTGATGCAATAAAAATATAGGGTGTTATTTTTTAGAATTTTAGTCGGTTCGATTACAGGGCGTGGCAAGCGATCTTTCGAAATTCCTTAAATGCAGCTTTGTATTCTTTTTTAAATAAGAGAGTGTTTCCTTTGAATGAAATTAACTATCTCCGGTAGTAAGAGAAGAGTAGGTACTCGTACCCGGTTCGACTATCGGGTGTGGCATTTTCGGAAAACTTTGAATACAGTTTAGTGTGTTTTTGAAAAAGAAACAGCCCTGCATTGAAGGAATGCTGAAAAATCATTTGCCACGCCTCATAATCGAACCGACTACAATTTGAAAAAATAACACCCTGTATTTTTATTGCATCAATCGATAGGGTCAATTATAAGGATTAAATCTCTTTAACAAACTTGGTAAATTAAATAAAAGGAAATCCATGAAATAGAAGATTTAGGAAGATTTTAGTCGGTTCGACTACCGTGTGTGGCATTTTCAGAAAACTTTGAATACAGTTTAGTGTGTTTTTAAAAAAGAAACAGCACTGCATTTAAGGAATGCTGAAAAATCGTTTGCCACGCCTTATAATCGAACCGACTACAATTCGAAAAAATAACACCCTGTATTTTTATTACATCAATCGATAGGGTCGATCATAGGGATCAAATCTCTCTAACAAACTTGGTAAATTAAATAAAAGGAAGTCCATGAAAAAGAAGGTTTTGTAAAATATTAGTCGGTTCGACTACCGGGTGTGGCATTTTCAAAAGTCTTTGAATGCAGTTTTGTTTCTTTTAAAAAATAAGGTAAAGTTTCCTTTAAGTAAAATTCGCTATCTTTAGTATGAGGGTACTTTCCTTCAAGGTAAAGTCGAAATGTTCCACCCTGTATATCGCAGCTCCGATATTACTTACAATGAAAATAATGACATTTGTACGTGTGTTTAACACAGTACAATGAAGTGGTATCAAAATTAATTATGGCCGCTGAAAAAATTAAGAACGCCACTGTCCATACTAGATTACCCAATCCCCTTTTGGGGGTCCCCATACTTAGAACTGAAACTCAAATTTTTTTTTTTTCATGAAACCCATACGTGTGGGGTATCTATAGATATGTCTTTAAAAATGCTATTGAGGTTTCTTACATAATTTTTTTCTAAACTGAATAGTTTGCGCGAGAGACACTTCCAAAGTGGAAAAATGTGTGTCCCCCCCCCCCCTCCCCCCCCCCCTCTAACTTCTAAAATAAGAAAATGATAAATCTAAAAAAAATATATGATGTAAATTGCCATGCAAACTACCACTAAGAATTGGTTCGAACGAGATCCAGTCAGTAGTTTTTTTTAATACGTCATAAACCATAATTTTCGCCTTAGCTACTACGGAACCCTACATGGGCGAGTCCGACTCGCACTTGGCCGATTTTATTTCGAGAGCTTCCGAGGTGTGCCGTTAGTTTGTTAGTAGGCATACCTAATAGCACTATCACTATCGTCACTATCATCATCATCACTACATATTATAAAACAAAGTCGCTGTCACTGTCTGTCCGTCCCTATGTATGCTTAAATCTTCAAAACTATGCAACGGATTTTGAAGCGGTATTTTTAATAGATAGAGTAATTCAAGAGAAAGGTTTATACGTAAGTATAATACGTGCATAAAATTGTAGAAAAACACTGATAAATCCGGATCAGAATACCACGCGGGCGGAAAATATGGCGGTACGAATTTCGCCGGGTCAGCTAGTAATGTATATGTTACGGGTAATGCTAGAAAATGGAGTAAACCTAGGTTTACCCAGTTTGACTTAGTATTATCCTAGCTTCTTGGGTAAAATCTGAATAATGAATTAAATAAAGGACATCATTCAGATTGGGCTAATTTTTATTTTGCCGGCCAAAGAAAAAAAATACAATATTCGGTTAGAGCTTGTTCTTACTAACATTTTTTATTAGTGCGTCGAAGTTGAGGGACCACTTCCAATGGTTTTATTAGAGTTTAAAAATCTTAAAAATATACACTTTTTATGATACGAACTATTCAAAATAAATGAAAAATATTGTTATACATTGGAAGAATAGTTAATAAAAGCAATAAAAAATAAACCCCATACTGCATATTGTTGTTTTTCGTCCATTTATTTACGGCTAAAATTAAAAGTGTCGATTAAAGAAAATAAAATCCGCTAGAATTTTTCCTTATTAGCATTTTTTATTATGGCGTCAAAGCTGAGGGACCACTTCCCTCAGTTTTATTTATATTCGAAAATCTTGAAAACATACATTTTTTATGATACGAACTATTGAAAATGAATTAAAAATATTTTTCTATATTGGAAGAGTAGTTCATATAAGTAATAAAAAATAAACCGCATATTACATATCGTTGTTTTTCATCCATTTATCTAGGTTAAAAATTGAAAGTGCCAGTCAAAGAAAACAAATGTGATATTCCGCTAGAGCTTGTACGCGTTTGCATTTTTATTATGGTGTCAAAGCTGAAGGACAACTTCCCTTGGTTTTTTTTTTGAGTTCAAAAATCTTGGATATAATACATTTTTTTAAACGTATTATTGAAAATGAATGAGAAATATTGATTTATATTGGTTAAAGGTGCATTTCCAATTATTGAACTTAGTAAATGTGTTGATCATATTCCACAGTTACAAGGCACTAATGGCAATGCCATAAGGTAGATTCGTGGACGATAGCAATCACGTCATGTCCAGGTTCGTCAACATTATATATACATTATCATAGATAAAACAAACAGGGTTGAGTGCAATGAAACAGTGTTATTGCTCGTGTATTTTATTTTTAATTGCTTATTTTTATTGCTTTATTGCTTTTATCAACTTTTCTTCCAATATAATACAACATAATTTATTATTCCTTTTCAATTATTTATTTTATTTAAAATATACGTTTCCGAGATTTTTGAACTCAAATAAAACCGAGAGCAGTATTCCCTCAGCTATGATGCTATAGTAAAAATGTCAATGAAGACAAGCTCTAACGGAATATCATATTATTTTTCTTTGGCTTCACTTTCAATTTTTGGACCTAACTAACGAAAAACAGCGATATGCAGTATGGGATTTATTTTTTATTGCGTTAAACAACTATTCTTCCAATATAGAACAATATTTTTCATTCATTTTCAATATATAATATCATAAAAATTATATGTTTCTAAGATTTTTGAACACCAATAAAACTGAGGGCAGTGGTCTCTCAGCTTTGACATAGTAATAAAAAGTGCTAATAAGGACAAGCTCTAGCGGAATATCATATTTGTTTTCTCTGACCGGCACTTTCAACTTTGGATCTCAATAAATGGACGAAAAACAACAATATAAAGTACAGGGTTTATTTTTATTGCTTTTATTAACTATTCTTCCAATGTATAGCAATATTTTTCATTTATTTTCAATAGTTCGTATCATAAAAAGTGTATATTTTAAGATTTTTAAACTCTAATAAAACCGTTGGAAGTGGTCTCTCAACTTTGACGCCATAATAAAAAATGTTAGTAAGAACGAGTTCTAACGGAATATCGTATTTTTTTCCTTTGGCCGGCACTTTCAAAACTAGCCCAGATTTGTATGGAGAGTGAATGTTGTCCTTTGAATTCGGGGTTTACCCATACTCACCTAGGTCTACCCAACTCTGGCTGGGTAATGTTAAAAATTAGTCTAATTAATTAGTGAAATGAAAATCCAAGGGCATTTTAAACTTTTATTATTTTAAAAACATACAAAGGGGAACGTAATCGCTTGAAGAGCATAAACTTAATAGCTTTAATAGCAAGAACTAATAGCGGGCTGAAACATGATATATTTAATAGCACAAACATATTAAAACTTTGAAAAAACGTCATTATTATAGTTAACACCTCGACTCAGAGTCAGGGTCAGCTAGTAATGTATATGTTACGGGTAATGCTAGAAAATGGAGTAAACCTAGGTTTACCCAGTTTGACTTAGTATTATCCTAGCTTTTTGGGTAAAGTCCGAATAATAAGTTAAATGAATTTGAATTCGGGGTTTACCCATACTCACCTAGGTCTACCCAACTCTGGCTGGGTAGATAATGTTAAAAATTGGTCTAATTAATTAGTGAAATGAAAATCCAAGGGCATTTTAAACTTTTATTATTTTAAAAACATACAAAGGGGAACGTACATATAATCGCTTGAAGAGCATAAACTTAATAGCTTTAATAGCAAGAACTAATAGTGGGCTGAAACATAATATATTTAATAGCACAAACATATTAAAACTTTGAAAAAACGTCATTATTATAGTTAACACCTCGACTCAGAGTACCCCGACTCGGATAGGTTAGAAGGCTAAGGCGGGAGCGAAGCTTTTTTTTTTTTTTTTGCGTCTACGGGGAATACCCAGCCAGAGTTGGATAGACCTAGGTGAGTATGGGTAAACACGGAATTCAAATTTATTTAGCTTATGATTCGGACTTTACCCAAGAAGCTTGGATAATACTAAGTCAACCCGGGTAAACCTAGGTTTAGTCCATCTTAGCAGCATTACCTGTAACATATATTAACACGGGTATATTGCGATGTAGGGTAGGGTGGTGTAAGATTGCGCAGTTTGCAATCAATAGGTCATAAAATAAAAAATGTTAATCCTACCTGAGAAGAAACGTTTCTTTATTTATCCTTATTAATATAGCAACAAATTATTATACGAATGGTAACAAAAAACATATAATCTTCTAAGTAATTAAAGCAAAATCACGAATTGGGAACTGCGCAATTTTGTACACCCTAGTGTGTAAAATTGCGCGTTGAGATCGATAAGATTGCGCAACTATATAACCTACACATTATCACAAATAAAAGCAAAAAAGGTCAGCCAACAGTGCTGAATTTATTTAAAGACTAGACCTTGCTTTCACAATAGGTGATGACTTCCCAGAGATAATATAGGTGCAGGTGTTATAAACGGTTTTGAAGGGGGCAAAGAGACTAGTTGAGATAGAAAAGGCCCAGGCTGTAATGGATCAATTTCAACAGTTTCATTAAGCACGTATAATGTTTGTACTGATGGAACGATCGCTAGGATAGGCCCGAGGTGATCTTGATGGCCTCATCAGAACAAACCTATCGAGCTGTTTTCTTTTCTCTTCTGGACATTGTGTAAAATAAATAGAATTATAAAAGAAAAAACAAGGAATAATTAATTAATCGATCGAATTAGAGTGGAAAAATAAAAATCTGGCGGTACGATCCAAAAATATTATTCATATTTACCTACTAAAATTTCGGACAGGTAAAATTGCGTGCGCAATTTTACACACACCCGAATTGCGCAATTTTACACATCGGAATACCGCTCTAAACATCGTGATATTACTGCCATCTCATAGACAATGTGCAAACTACGTTCTATCAGGTCGAAATATGAGTGATACTGCCGCGACAAAGTACTAACAAATTACTAAAATGACTTGTACAGTAACGCATTCATTTCATCAAAAAAATAGATCAAAAGGGAATAAAAACTTTGTAATTATGTATCTCTTTTGTTTTCCACTTATTTATTATTATTTTTTGCTGACACACAGCTGAAGTTGGTTTCGAAGGTCTATCCATTGCCTTGCTATGACGTATGCGCAATTTTATCACCCGCGCAAGCTTATACCACCCTACCCTACAATAAAACTTATATTTTTATATTCTGCTTTATAGCTCAACTGATGCGATGCTCGATATGATAACGGACTTACAGTCCTCCCGAATGGATTCACAACGCGCTGAGCTTCGTCCAGTGGCTAAGAAACCGATCAAAGAGACCAAGGGGTCCTCCCTGCCTGGTCTCCGCCATAAGCACCCAATAAGTACGAAGCCAGAAGACGACTTCCTCGATATGATTGCTCGCGTACAGGTACGATCTGATTTTTATATATTTGTTTTTTTTTAAAGAATATATTATGTACCAGCAACCAAATTACCAATATTCCGTTTAAACCCTCCAACTAAGCTTAATTGCTTGGATTCGATTCGATGGCCAGGATTCGAACCCGGGACTGCTCGATCGTAACCGACTCCTTAACCACTAATCAAACCAACCTCACATCACCTGCTAGTCGGCGCACTTACTAAACTACAGGCGAGGCACTGATGCAGGCATTCCTCTCGGGGTTGGAGGTCAGAAAGGTCTCCTAGGTGCAAACTGGGCATTCGCACTGATGGTCATGAGATAAAGAAATGTGATAAAGAGCACGCTACTATCTTCAGAAAATATCGGAACAATATATTTTATTAAGATAAGTTCACAGATAACTGAAAGTGAATTCATCGCACGATGTAGTCACAAATTAACTCATTTTTTATGTCTAACTAGCTTTTGCCCGCGGCTCAGCCCGCGTGGATGTCGGTTATCGCAACCAAACATAGCCTATGTCCTTTCTCAAAGTCTAATTCACCCCTATACCAAATTTCATCAAAATCGGTTCAGTGGTTTAGGCGTGAAAGCGTAACAGACAGACAGACGAACAGACAGAGTTACTTTCGTTTATAATATTAGTATGGATATGGATTTGCAGGGCTCGCGCCTCGAGGACCAGCGCACCGAGATGCCTCGTCCGAAGCCGGAGCCGCGCTCTAACACGGTGCCGGATGATGACTTCTTTAGCCTGCTCATGAGGGCTCAGGCCGGGCGTATGGAAGATCAAAGGGCCACCGTAAGTATTGCACAGTTATACACAAATTTTCGCGATTCTTAGTCATATCTCCGTTCCTACTCAACCAATAGTATTAGCACAAACCTTAATCGACGGACCTAGACCTAGACTAGGGTCGACCTAGAAATACGTATGTCAGTCAGATCGACGACATTTTGAAGAAAAGATATGTCAAGAGTACCCGAAACCAATGAGCATGTATGAAAACAATTATGTAAGTAGAAGAAGCGGAACATGTATGCCAGGATCGTAGCAAATGGCAAACTTGGTCTCTGCCTACCCCACTGGGAAAGAGGCGTGACTGTATGTATGTACAAACCTTAATGGTTTATTAATGGTACTATACAATACAGTGATTATATTATCCGTGTATGTAATTTGGTAGTTAAATAAAAAAAATTGTAATAATTTAATGGAACATTAGATGAACTATCACAAAAGCTACATAACATGCTGTTTCTGTTTCAGATCCCGCTCCAAGACAACCGCTCAAACAAGGGCGCCCCTAACGTGAAGAAGTAAATGATATCTATTGTTCATTTGCTTTTTCGTTGATACGCACAAGCGAATGTATCCTTATAAAGATGCATAGTTGAATTATCTATATTATATTTATTTCGCGATTTTTTATGTTGAACATGTCGTGGAGGCGGGACATCCACATCACGAAACGAGTGCTCATAATGACAATATGATATTGGCCTAAGAATACTTTACGTCAGATTGAGTGTGATGCAAGTTCCAAAGCAGTTTAACTTTTCTTGGGACTCGCCGACAACGAAGGAGTGGCTGAAAATGCCATGGGAATCTGATGCCCACGTCGTCACTGCTAAAGTAAAAGTTGCCTATGATAGACCTCAGACACACAAATCAACCTGATTCGTTACTCTCCTCGTCGGGCTATACGTAAGTGGCGAGGGGTCTCTATAACCCGAATCCTATCGGCTTGTGCTGCAAGGGAAGCCGTAGTTGAGATGATTTTAAAATTCTGAATCTGAAATTCAATGTTAACATCAATGACCAGAACTCCATACAAAATTGCTAGGGGTAAGTTCTTTTCTACCGGCTTCCTTTTGAAATTTTTCATCGTTCGCCACAGGCCACTACTATAGAGAAGTACGTGAATGTAAAAGTCCAGTGCATGATATTCATAGCATCACAAGATACACTATTGGACTCGACAGTCATTGTATTGTCGTAACGTTGTTGTCATCGATTTCGCCAATAAACCAAATACTATGTGATCATCACAATATATTAAAGGCCTAAATTAACGACGTCTGAATATAATGAAATGTAAATTATTATATTAGAAATTAGACATTACAATTTATTTTTAAGTTACTATCCATAATTATATTTTTTGTTAAGATATTCTAGTATGTATTTAACATTTTTATCAATATGCCATTTGAAATAGGTCAATAATTGTGGATGTATTTCAAAAGACATATGAATATAATTTTAACAAGATACGAGGCCTCCATTTTATGAGGACGATAGTTATGCAAATGTCTACTGCTATCCTTGAATTTTAATTATTTATTTGTAATTCATTCCAATTGATTTATGTTTGTCACAACAGTTAGAAACGAAAAAATAAAAAGCAAACACGTGAAAATTAAATTTAGCTAGGTTGACAATGTACACACGGCGTCAGACTTCGGTTTACAGGCCACACCAACATAAAGGAAGTGTGCGTGACAGCAATACTATTAATACATTGCTTAAAGATGTGTGTAAGTAAACCAATCAGGGCCCTTGACGCACTCACACATTCGCTATTTTACTTACATGAAATATAGGTATTGATGATAGCCACTGCACCAAGTTATAATAGTATATTTAGCGAAAAACGAATAAGTAGATATAGCTGAATGGTTTAAATATGCAGCTGAACCAATAGAATCAATACCGGGTTCGGTCCTCGAGCGAGGTGCACTTTTTGTTCCTCAAGATATTGAAGTCCGATTGGTCTAGTTTATTTACAGGAAACTAAGTGTATAAAATTCATATATATAATTTAATATATTTTTTGCATATTTCCTTGATGATACTATTTATTCTTAATGGATAAAAGGAAAGGAAAATAAAATAATTAACTTATTGTTGCAATGCAATAATATATTTACTATTATGAGCATGATATTTTTCTTAAGTATGGGTATAATTAATTATTTATAGATAATAATTAATTAAGTATCAGATAAAAATATTTGATCTTTAATAAAAAATATAAAAAACACATAAGTATAATTATTATAAACTTCTAAAAAGATATTGGAACATAAAATAAAATGTTATGTCTATTAAATTGACTGACATAAAGATGCACGAATGACAAAAAGAGAATTCCGTTGTTAAGTTCCGAACTAACGACCGGCGACAACGGTGAGGTCCAAACTTACTTACTTGCATTCTTATCCATCTCGACTATGAGAACAGATAGTATAGTGACTAAATTTGATAACTCCTATCAGTTATAGAAACAAAATGCTGCATATATTTCATAAAATTAGTTTAGAATATGATTTTATAACCTTGGTGCATTTTATGTAAGTAAAATAGCGAATGTGTGAGTGCGTCAAAGGCCCTGATTGGTTTACTTGTTATGACACACATCTTTAAGCAATGTATTAATAGTATTGCTGTCACGCACACTTCCTTTATGTTGGTGTGGCCTGTAAACCGAGGTCTGGCGCCGTGTGTACCTATTTACACCGGCTGTTTTCTCGTGGACCCACTAACCGAGAAATTGAATTGATAGTTTCCATTGCTCTGCGACATGAGCTGCTGATACATCTCTTATTGAGTAGAATATAATAGCCACATGTGACTTGGCAGCATTGCACGGTGCTTTAATCGATTTTAGTCAGGACATATAGCAAAATTAGACAGATATTCACGAGACCAAGTAGGCGCGTCGATTTTAGTCAGGACATATAGCAAAATTAGTCAGATATTCATGAGACCATGTAGGCGCGTAAAACTCAAACTGTACCTGGCTACATGATGAATGTGAGATCTTGATACCTGTTTTATTGATTTAAATTGTATTATCCTCCGAACTATAGGTATGAAACAAATATCAGAACAATCAGTCAACAGGATGGAGGGAATACCAAGGTATTAAGATGATTTTAAATACTTTGCAAGTCAAGATCGATCTGATGCTGACTCCTCATATTGATTAAAGCCATAGCACGTTCACCGATTGTGTACACTTTCCATCTACCTGCCAACTTACATGCTAATACACATTAAATTTAAAGATGATACTACATAAAAATAAATGTTATTAAAAAAATTTAAAAAAAATATTGTCTTGTTTTGATATAGATAGGAATCAATGGATGTATGTTTGTGTACAATAAAATTATATTACAACTCTCGATATGGGTAACTTTGACAGACAAGCACGATATTTTTCACGATATTATAAGGTAGAACGAGCTTTGTGAGTAGGAATCACAGTACCGCACCGTTATCATATTTTATGATAACAACCATAGATGTACTTCTTTAACCTGTCACGCTCACCACTTTGACAAGAACCAAAATACCGTTTATTTGATGTAGAAGAGTTGGGAATTTGTTTCAAAACTTAAATCTAATGCAAGTGACAAATAGGCACCTTGGTACCCCAATAGCATCATACGGAAAACATCTAAACTCTCTCAGGGACACAATGTCAATGTTACCCAAAGAAATTAAATAAATCTTAGTCAGGGTTTTACCTATAGTGATGTAAGCTTTAATGAAATTTGTATGTTCAAGTTTACTCTTTGCAAACTCTTGAAGAGGAGTGAGAGGGGATGGTATATTTTTGACTCATAAGCACACTTGTTACTTTTAGAAGAACTTTTGAATTATTCTTCAGAAGCAGTAGATAGGTACGAGGCTGTTCGAACTTTCTAGAAGCTACTTCGCGTATCAAATTGCGGCCGCTGCTCTTTCATTGCGCCGATGCATCATGGATGTAGTCGGAGTCGCGCGCTATAGTAGCTATGAACGCGATAATACCCATGCATATCGCCGGTCACTGACGATTAAGAAAAATCTTCAACGAATTGAGACCTGCCTCTTTTTATGAAATCGGTTAAATAAGGAACAAGTGTGCTTCCGCTCAATGGGGTACATGACAAATTTGACTGTTCACTCGTTAAAGTAAGTGTGTTGTTGTCGATAAATAATATCGATTTCTAGGATAAAATTCTACCAGCTGAGTTACCGTCCGCGGGCTAAAATCTCAATATGTCTGTTCACTTTTCGAATTTAAATTTACAATTAATAGTTAGAATATATTTCAGATTTGAACATTCATTATCTAAGGCTCTAAAACACCTACAGTACAAGACTTTCAAATTATTATTCTATACCTTAGTACTTTTCTTCAAAAAACTGCAAAGAATGATTAAGAAATCTAGAAGGTCTAAAGTCTAAGCAATGCAATGTAATTATATCTTATGTTATTTTTAAAAATAATTAAAATGAAAGAATATTATGTATAATATTACTAATGTCATGTACCCTATTATATCTAACTATGCCTAGGAAATGTCATAAAATAATTACAACGTGAGTGATGATCACGTCGTGACTATTTTCTTATAATGTTATTAATAAAATTATGAGATAAACAATTTTGATGTATAAGTTAATGTTATTGTGGGCCATAAATGCCAAATTACATATTGAACTGAATCGTATTGTTTTTTTTTTATGTAACGAGTGGTTTATTGCAATGAAATTGCAATGCGCACCTGTTACCTACTACTTGCTACCTATACTCCTAGAGACAAATGGAATGGGCCGTTCTGATTAAGGCTGATTTTTCAACAGTGAAAATCACATTAATAACAATACTCATCATCATGTTCATGGAGAAATATTTTCTTGATTGCATCCGAGGCTAAGGTGACCTCGGAGCTTAGGGTTAGACTTCCGGCTCCTCCTCCTTCACTTAGCACGAGCTTTGGCGTCCATGGTATTTAGAGACCATGAGAGTAACAATACCACAGATTACCTAATAGACAATACTATCAATGGATAATTAATTGTCCCTGCTCATTCAATTTTTTTTTTGTGTGTTTGTTACACGTTTGACTCAATAATAATTAAAATCACACGGGTATTACACCTGTGTGCTTTTAAATTATTCACTGCTAAAATTCAGCTTTAGATGTCTCTATACACTACAATCTTACGTATACTGTATTCCCTTTGCACTACAATAATTCAATGAAGTAACAATCGGCAATACAACTTGCATAAAATAAGTCACGAACAAATTATTTGCTTTATTGGAATTTAACGCTATTTGAAATTTGTGCTCTGGTCTGTTTCAGATAGTCAATAACAGATGGCGCGATAATACATTTTGTTTGGTATAATCAATACCAAACAAGATGTATCATCGCGCCATCTGCTATCCGCCAAAAGTTACCGCTATGTACCGTCAAGTGCGGTACATGGCGGTACAACCTTTTGATAAAATAGATGGCGTTAGTTGTACCCAGCGGCGATATCATAATATTATGAAAATAATTAATGTATTTTAAATAAACATAGTAAATTATAATATAATTGTTATCGAACACTTCAGTGGTTCGATATTCCTGAAATCCTGAGATGAAAAAAAATGATACCTAACAACTGAAATTTTTATAACTTCACTTACCTAATTAAAGCGCATCAAGGGTTTTATTAGACTACAACTAAAATGCCTTGCTGTTTCATGGATAACGCCGCTCTAACGCAGGATTTCCTCCCGGGATTGAATGGTAATAAGGTAAGACGAAAGTCCGGTTATTCCCAGTCGTCACCACTGGCGCCGTTCCCACTGATGATAAATAGGGAAAAAATCCCATATGTTGCCAGTGGTGACAAACGGGATAAGATATTCCCAATAGTGACCACTGGCGCCGTTCCCACTGATGATAAATGGGAAAAAAAATCCCATATGTTGCCAGTGGCGACAAACGGGATAAGATATTCCCTATCGTGACCACTGGCGCCGTTCCCACTGATGATAAATGGGAAAAAAAATCCCATAGGTCACCAGTGGTGACTGAATTCGTTTCCACTGGTGACAAATGGGATTTGATTCTCATTTTTTAATTTTTTTTTGTGCTATTTACTAAATATCGCTAATTATTACTTTTTGAGCTAATAAATTTATCATTTTAATTAGCCGTTCCTTATTTATTTATCTCAGATAGGTAATAGACTAATAATTACTACTACTTTTTATTATCTTATAAGTTTTCTTTAAAAAATCGGAACTTGATTGGTATTTTTTAACCGACTTCAAAAAAGGAGGTTCTCAATTTGTACCCAATTTTTTTTATTTTTTTTTATTTTTTTTTGTATGTTTGTTACTCGATTGTGAAGCCAATTCTAGACGGATTTTGAAAATTCTTTATCTGTTCGTAAGTAGATTATTCCGAAGTGGTCCCATTTAAATTTCGTAAAGATCTGATGATGGGTTTCCGAGATTAGACCAAGGAACTCTTCAAAAAGTACCAGGAAATCAGCCGCGATTGCTGCAATGGCATATTATTGCAATATTTCTGCCATTACACATCATAACATCACGCCTGAGTCCTTTGAAGGGGTACGCAGAAGTGTTCAGAATATTCAGCTATATTTCCGGTGTATATGCATTGATTTTAAAATATTTTTTTTAATAATGCTTTAATTTTTTTTTTTAGCGTGGCCGGTTCGATCTGTAGTACAGATACATGCGATCACTAAAAAAAAAGATGTGTGGCACTCGGGGACTGCCGCGGTAAAGCTATTGCATAATTTGAATTTGAATTTGAATTTCGGATTTCGGACTTCTGACTTCTGACTTCGAGTTCGAGTTCGAGTCCGAGTCCGAGTCCGAGCCCGAGTCTGAATTTGAATTTGAATTTGAAAACTAACAACTTATGCAATTATAATTACTTACGTTAAGCGAAGCTACTTCGGAGCAGCTCGGCTCTGGTTCGTGCGAGCTCGGAGGTGCTACCATTTTTCGTTACGGAATTTCTGGATTCGGTCTCCACGCTCAAGGCCCGCGATAAAAGCTATGCAATAGCTTAAAATAGAAAAATAAATTCATTTTAACAAAAAAGTTTAACCGACTTCAAGAAACGAAAAAGAGGCACTGAAAAGCGAAAAATAACTTAATTTACAGACTTATACTGATTTATTAGAAGTCGGTGCCTAGCCCAAGAGAGGCCATATTTCAATTGATTGCATGAATTGCATCATAGTAGTTCAGACACAACAAACAAATTTGGCTGGCACCGACTTTTAATAAATCAGTAAGTCTGTAAATTAAGTTATTTTTCGCTTTTCAGTGCCTCTTTTTCGTTTCTTGAAGTCGGTTAAACTTTTTTGTTAAAATGAATTTATTTATTTTTAAATATTACTATACCAGTAAATTTTAAATATCTCATTCTTAAGACTGGATTTCTGTAATAAAGCGACATTTGATTCAATAAACTCGGTTTTATTTTTACTCCCCTTTTGGTGGTGACAGTAAAAAAAGGGTTGTATTTAACGCGGCCTCAAATTAATCCGAAAAGCAGGTAGTAAAAAATAATAGGTTGGCAGCTATAGTGAAGAATCATTTTATTCAATTTATGGGTGTCAAAATTACTGAATGTGGCGTACAAAAATACTAAGTGAGCCACTATTTACGGATGGTTATAAAAACATAACCACGAAGGCTAAACCGGGAGCTCCGGTCCTTAGCTTTCTAGCCTAACCTATCCAAGTTGGGGCGCGCTATACTCGAATCCTCATAACTTCACAATTTAGCAACACACGGGTCACTCAGTATTTTAGTCGCCCACTCAGTATTTTAGTCTAGTATTTATAGTAACTCATTATCAGTCGTCCATTTATTATTTTTGTCGCACGGTTTATTATATCCCGTAAAAAAACACTAGCAACAAGGTGATTTTTATTTATTCCAATTTGTTTACAATAAATTGTCGCTAGGTGGTGATGACTGAGAATATCTTATCCCATTTCTCACCACTGGTGATATATGGGTTTTTTTTTCCCATTCATCGTCAGTGGGAAAGGCGCCAGTGGTCACGATAGGGAATATCTTATCCCGTTTGTCACCACTGGCGACATATGGGATTTTTTTTCTCATTCATCATCAGTAGGAACAGCGCCAGTGGTGACGACTGGGAATAACTGCGACAGTCGCTCCTATAAAACTCAATATCAAGAGAGAGAATAGGAAAGAGGTCCGTGGGCTCCAAAGTGCAAGGATGTATGTAGGCATGTAGGTAAGTGGAACTAACGCTGCATGGCACTATAGTCCGAGAGTTGGTACGATTTTACAAGCTTTTATTTAACTTGCGACGTATGTAGGATTGTAGGTATGTATATGTCGCAGCCAACTAGCTTAATCAGCCGTTCAATTAACTGCCTAGCTAGGCTGTTAACTAAACGGTGCCGTTCAATAAACGGCCTGAATGATATTCAGCCATTTAATTAAACGGCTAGGTAAATGACTTGGATCGATGACGTTTAATTACTTGCCTAGCCATTTAATTAAACAACTAGGCAAATGACTTGTTTCTACATGGCTATAAAAAAAATAACCACGAAGACTAATGCGAGCGCTCGGCTCTCGCATGACGCTCGCTTTGAAAGTCTAAAGGTGCGTACAGATTATGTAACATGTTGTATAACTTGTGTTATATAACACGTCCACATTATCTAACATTGTTTTATAACTTTGCAACATTGTACTAACTTCGGTGTCTACATTACGGAGGCGCCATTGAGACCCGAGCCGCCAGGCGAGGGTCTTAAGACAGCCGAGGACGGTAATCATCATGCTCACACGTGCCATACGACGTTTTACAACACACTTGCGAATAAAATAATACTACAAATACTAAATAAACAATCATCATCATCATCATCATTTCAGCCATAGGAAGTCCACTGCTGGACATAGGCCTCCCCTATAGATCTCCAATAAACAATACTACAAATTAATTTGTTTTCCTATGCGCGCGCATTTAATGATTTAACAATGGCGGTCGACCATATTTAAAAAAAAAATGGGGTTTGAACTTAACTTTTTTTTACTCTGTTTTTTTTTTCTGTACTTAGCGAAAAAAAAAAGTTAAATTTGAGTGAATATTTTGTTTATTATACAAGTATTACAAGTTGAAATTATTTATTTAAATACGAAAATACATCAAATGACCATACAATAGGCGTATTTATTTATTCGTACTATTAAACCCGTTATTTTTTGTATCAAAACTTTTTTAAGAACATAGACAATTATAGACACTTCCTATAAAATTTAAAAAAGAATCTATAACTCACTTTTGTGAATAATAGCAATGAAAAAGTCACAGTTTGATAATACGTGTCATTACGTGCCTAATTGCGGTGAAATAATATCAATTTTATGAGCAGCAGGCACATGCTGTAACAAACATTTCGAATGATCGAAGTGAGCTCGATAGCTGAATCCGCGGTGATTGGTCAATTTCGCGAAATTGACAAATCACCGCGGATTCAGCTATCGAGCTCACTTCGATCATTCGAGATGCAAGTTACAGCATGTGCCTACAGGTGTGTTGTAAATGAAGTTACATAAATTTTGGCATAATATTTAGCAACTTTATATACTCGTAGCAGCTACGAAAC